>CM062819.1:907570124-910279830 GCA_031772625.1 Pinus tabuliformis
CATAAACATATATCAGAATACCAATGGGATTGTTCAAAGGCTACATTGATCTTTGGAGTCGCCAGCTCCGGTTCATTGTCCAGTTGGTTGATGTCCAAGGCTTGGAAATTTGTTTCAGACATTAATTTAGCCAGACCTTGTCCTTTTATCAGTTTGGTAGGTTTTATTTTGATGTCAAATTCTAAAATATTTGCAATCCATTTTCCTCTTCTGCCCTCTATGTTCTCTTGAGTAAGTATGTCTTTGACAATTGGGCTTGGTACATAGGCTATAACATGGGAGTATAGGATGTAGATCCTAAAGTCTTTGATTGCTTTGACCAAGGCATATGCTTTCTTTTCCATAATCTGGTATTTCAGGGGTGCATCTCTAAGGGCTTTACTAAAGAAAGAAATGGGTTTCTCATTTCCTTGGTCATCTTTCTGTAATAAGACAACAACAATTGTGTGCTGGGAAGCAAAGGAAAATATGATAAATTCCCTATCAAATTGTGGATTTGTTAGGACTGGAGTTTGGGTGAGGGCCAATTTTATTCCTTCAAAGGCTTGACTCGCCTCTGTCGTCCATTTTACTTTTGAATCCTTTTTCAACATGTTATTCAGCAATCTGCTCAATTCGGCCAGATTTGGGATAAATCTCCTCAGGAAGTTGATTTTACCCAAAAAGGCTTGTAATTCTTTTATATTTCTTGGGTGAGGCATTTGTAAGATGGCCTGGATTCTGTCTGGATCAATCCTAATGCCATCTTTAGAAATGATGTGGCCCAATAGTTTACCTTCCTCTAAACCAAACAGGGATTTCTTAGGATTTAAGGAAATTCTATACTTCCTACATGTTAGGAAGATCTGTCTCAAATGTTTCAAATGTTCTTGGTCTGATTTTGAGAAAGGTGTGAGGTCATCCAAATAAATAACAAGGAAGTCATGAATCTCTTTGGCAAAAGCAATATCCATCGCTCTTTGAAATGTTGCCCCTGCATTCTTCAATCCAAAAGGCATTTTTACATATTTTAAGGTTCCCCATGGGGTTGTAAATGCTGTTTTGTCCTGATCATCAGGATGAACTAGGATCTGGTTGAAACCTGAGAATCCATCAAGTAGAGAAATTCTTGAGGCCCCCACTACTCTCTGCAAGATGTGATCCATCTTGGGTAAGGGGTAATTGTCTTTCAAGGATACTTGATTCAAGTTCCTTAGGTCAACACATAGCCTTATTTCACCGGTTTTCTTTCTTGTAGGGACTAAGTTTGAAATCCACTCATAGAATCTGATTGGTGCTATGATGCCTGCCTTGAACATTTTCTGTACCTCTTGTTCCATTGCTGGGAGAAGCATAGGATTGATTCTCCTCAATTTTTGTTTAAAGGGTTTTTGATCTGGCTTGAGAGGGATAGTGTGTTGAATTACAAAGGTGTCATAGGATTTTAAATCCTCATAACTCCATGCAAAGACATCCTGGAACTCTTTAAAGAGGTCAATGTATTTGGGCTTTTGGTCAGGAGGTAAGGAAGCAGACAATTTTATTATTTTGGGTTGTTCAGCAGTCCCAATGTTACATTCTTCTATGGCAGTGTTGAGGGGCTGCATTTTTGGTTTGTTGGGAACATCATTGGAGTCGAAAATGTCTTCTAAAGGAGCTAAGCCTGTTGGAGGAAAATTGTCCTTCAATTGTATCACTTCAGCCTCATCTTCGGCTGTCTCCTCATAACTAATTCGTTGAATTTCTTGTATGTTCTCCTTGTTGAAAATGGTTGGATTTAGCATTTGTTTTGCTGTTTTGGGTGATAGTGGGTGGTTAGTCTGTTCAAACTGTATTTGTGATTGACTTGCTCTTTCAGTGTCAATGTTTAGTCCTGAAAATTCTTGCTGTAAAGTCAAGAAATTGTTTATTTGAGTATCATCATCAAACACTTGCCAATCCTTGACATTGTTTGGGACAGATGGTCTGTGTTTTATCTCGGCTGAAAAACAGTGGTGGGGCTCAAAAGGCAGCTTGCAGGTACTTGAAAATGTGGCCAAGCTATGGGCATGCAGGTTATGGGATCTAGGAATTTTGGTAATTTGAAATTCAGTGAAGGACTGTAGTATTTCAGCAGCAGCAGATCTATAAGATCTCAGTCTTTTGTGATTAGTGACAAAATTTCCTTTTACTTGTTGGATAACTAGGTCTGAGTCCCCTAGAATTGACACTTTTATGGCTTGTAAGGACTTTAGTAGTTTAAGGCCTAGTAGAAGAGCTTCATATTCTGCCATGTTATTGGTGCATCTGAAATTTAGTCTGTAGGCTCGGCCCTCTGCATGACTGTGTTGTTTATTATGTATCCAAACTCCAGCTCCTGCCCCTAATTTGTTGACTGACCCATCAAATTCAAGAAACCATAGGTTCTCTTTTTCTAGGGAAGATTTAATAAGTTCCCTGTGATCTGGGATCATAAGTTGGAGTTCTGGTTTTTCACCTGGTTTTTCTTCTAGGACAGTCTGACCACTTGATTGATTTTGCATGATCTCTAGAATAACAGTTTCGTTAAGTGATGGTTTAATCATTATTTCTTGTGTAGTAGTTTGTTCATCAATATCCTGGTCTTGCTCAAGTGTTTTGGTTTCAACATCATTGTTTGTAAGACCTGTAATATCATTGAAAAGAATATATGAGTCTATATCAGAATGAACAGCATATATGGGAAAATTTTGAGGTTTTTCTTCGCTGCTGACCATGTATTTCATGAGTGTTTCTCTGTATAGTCTTTTTGGTTGCCCAAAGATAGAGATGGTTGCATATGACATGTCTAACTGCAGGGAACCTTGAAGTTTAGCCCCCCATGACCTTGATAACAGCATCCCATACTTGGGTGGGATGTCAGCAACTACAACATCCATCAGAATTGTTTTGTTTGGGTACTGGACAAGGGACACACACAGGTCTTTTATTAGACCTAAGCACTTGACTTGGCTGGAGTCAAAGGAGAATAGGTCCTTATATGGCCTTGTAATATCTAGATTAAGTCTTTCCATGACTGCTTTTGGCATGAGGTTGTGAGAGGCACCTGAGTCAAACATTGCATTGTGTAATATCTTATCATGAACATGTAAACTGACATAAAAAGGTAATATCCCTGTGACCACTGTTTTTCCATCAACTTCTGGACCGAACAGCAATTCTGGGGTATCATCCAGCACATTGACATCATCTTTGTTGTTGGTAAGTTGAAGGGACTTCTTGATTTGTTGTTTATACATGTCATGTTTGGCCAGTTCTGAGAGGGGAATAGCTACCTTCAATTTTCCAATTTCAGTTTCTATGTCAAAGGGTTTATCAGATTGGATCTTGGTGTTGTGAGTGGCAGCCTTTTCCTTGTTAACCAGGTCCTCCTCTCGTTTCTTATCTTGATTTGGAAGCTTGTCCTTCTTACTCACTTCTTGAGAGGTGTTAGTTAGGTTGGGCTTCAAGGGTGAGGGATCTACTGGCTGCTGTTTTGAGGAAAAGGTTTCAGCTATTTCCTCAATGGTTACCTCATCTGTATTTGGACCAGTTTTGTTACTTGGTTCTGTGACAATGGCTCTTTTGGGCTGCTGGCTGTCCTTTGTCCTTTCAGGCTGAGTTATATTTACAGTTCTACTCCTTAGCTTGTATTGTTTATGGACTTCATAAACAGCTGTGTCATAGCCTTGCTTAAAGTCAAATGACTCACCTGATTTGGTTTGGAACGGCTTGATTTCTTCATTCTCATGATCTTCTTGTGTTAAAAAGACTTGACTTTCCCCATCCAAACCCATTAGATTAATATGGGGATCTTCATTGGGTTCACTTGCTGTGGAAGTCTCAGCATAATTCTCTTGAAAAGGGGGCCTTATGTCTGGGTCAGAATTGGCCTTGCCAATGTTTGGATTTTGAGTTCTCCTAAAATTTGGATTCCTAGGAGGGTTGTTTTGTGGTGTTTCCCATGATGACTTCCTCTCAACTGATTCCACTCTATCTCCCAATCTTTTCATACCAGTGAGTATTGCATCCAGTTTTTGGTCAAAAGCTCAGGGTTCTTCTTTGAAGGTGGTTCTCTTTTCCAACCTTGCTCTGTTTCTTTTGGAAATCAGGTTAGCTTCCACTGTGACAGCAACCTTTTGGGCATCTGCAAGGGTTTCAGGAGCTCTCTCTTTCAACTGGTAGGCCATATCAGGATCAAACCATCAGGAAATTTGTATAAGGCCAAATCAGGGGGAGGTTTAAATTTTGTGGGATTGCGTTATATACGTTGTTGAATCTTGCACAATACTCCAAAACGGTCTCTTGGGGACCTCTTTTGATAGTATCATATTCACCAAGTATGTGCAGAGGGTCCTTCTTTTTCTCCCATCTGCTAGTAAAGGCTTGATAAAGCTCATCAGGAGTTGTGATGGAATTTGCATTCAGGGATCTGAACCAAGTTCTTACATCCCCAGTCAGACTTTGAACAAACATCCTCATTCTCACACTGTCATCATCTATTTCATAGGTCTCAAAATGGTCTTGCATCCTTTTGGCATGCTGAATAGCTGTGAAATGGCTAGTGGAGTCAAAATATGAGATTTTAGTTTGGTAGTCTTGGGGTAGAGCTGCAGCATTAGCTGGTAACTGCAAGGGTGCATATCTGTTAGCCATATTCACAAGGTTTGGGGGATTTACAGGAGC
Source organism: Pinus tabuliformis (assembly GCA_031772625.1). Classification (NCBI taxonomy): domain Eukaryota; kingdom Viridiplantae; phylum Streptophyta; class Pinopsida; order Pinales; family Pinaceae; genus Pinus; species Pinus tabuliformis. The sequence continues at coordinate 907,574,787 of CM062819.1, forward strand.
AGCTGGGATAAAAGGAACGGTGTGTACCACAGGGGTAACAGGTGTAGCAGCACCTAGAGTGTTGGTCAAGGGGATTTGTGCAGTGGGTGAAGATGTGAAAGGAGGGCTTTGAGATGTAGATGGTGAACTGGGGGAGACAGGGGTAGACCTAAATAGAACCTTGATTGGGGTTGGAACTGGTTCAGGGTGGGCTGTCTCAGGAGTCAAATCAGTAGGGTTTTCCTGCCTTTGCTGCTTCCTAATGATTCTAGGGATTATATTAGGATTCTCAAACACAGCTGGTGGATTTGGGTCAGGGTTTGACCTAGTGTGCCTGGTTTCCCTTTTAGGAGCCAGCTTCTGAATTTGTTTTTGGTATTTTCTAAGATATTTTAGGATTGTTTAAGGGACTGCTCAAGCTTTTAAAACCACTGTCTTGGCAGACAACAGTTGAAAAACAATATGCTCAGTTCCCCAGTGGAGTCGCCATTTATGTTAACACCCAGGTTGTTCCCTATGACTCCCAAGGGAATACGGTCGGGGTAACCACTAACCAGTCTTTGGATTGCAGCCTCTAGCCAAGCTGTAATCAGAGAGGGCTCTCTCTTTAAAGTTTAGCTCTGTTTTGATAGTATTTTAGGCTAGCTATGATGTCTAAGGTGTTGTTTTTGAAATATGTTTGGTGATGATTCCAATTAATATATAGGTAGGTACTTACTAGCATGTCTTAGTCCATTGGGCATGGAGTCAGTGGTCCTTTAGTTTCTCTGATACTGTGTGATACCTTAGCGATGCTGCAGAGCCAGATTTGTGTCTGAGGAAACAACGTTAACAATGGTGATTGAGTGGGGTGTGTCCAGTTTATGCAAGGCAATTAAGAATCTCACAGAAAACTGCTAAAGAAAAGACGGTGGGAAACATCAATCTAGAATCAATGAAGAATTTCTAGTTAACATTAACACATATAGAATTAATAGATACATGAGTAGTTAAGGATTCATGTATATCGTTAATTCTGGAAATCAACATTCACAGCAGTAAAAATTGAGCACAAGGTGTAATGAAACAAATCATGTACTATTCTTTTTCTTTACTGCTAGTTTAGTAAAACATAAGTATGGTTTGATAAACATAAGAAGACAAGAAACAGAGATTGAGAAAAACTTGTTATTTCATCAGACAGCACAGGAATTCTGCATCAGCACATCTAGCATCATCCATACATCAAATACTTTAGGAAATCACTGAGCTGGTCCAGCCCTCTGTATTAGATAAAACTGAAGGTATACAATAGATTCTCCTTGGAGTCAAAAATCACCAACCCCTTATGCGTTACTAAGGGGAGTATTTATACAAAATTTTACATGTAAAAAATATCAAGAAGAGGAGTTAATGGCTCATAAATGTTTATGCCAACTCCTGGAGCTTGGTAGCTGAGGAAGTAAAAGATGTAGTAACTTTTTATTACTTTAGCTGTCAAAGATAGTCAGAAATTGATGACTTGGTGGGTGTCGAAGTCAGCTGAGGCTAAGCTGTCCAAATATGCGCATTTGCTTATCCTTTAGGCTAGCTGTCATTTGTCTTTATGCTGAGTCACCCTTTGAGTTGCCTTTATTTCTGACTTTGTCATGTTGTTTGTCTTGTAGTGACCTGGAGCTGGCAGTGGCCGAACAACTGAGGCTACCGTGGCAAAATCTGAAGCATCGCTTGCCACCAATCCTCCTTAGGCATTTGATGTCTCCGAATTTTAATTAGGGTCTCATCTGCCTCTGTATACCTATAAAAGTTAGGAGGAGTTTCAAACAGATGATTTACCTCATTTTCAATGAAGAACAGGCCTTCAAGTTTTTCATACAAGCTCTGTCTCGTGGGGGGCCCTATTTGCTCAGATGTACTGCCAGATACAATAATCTGATTTTCAATAGTGGTTTCCATTCTGTTGGCAAATTGATCTCGAGAGATCAGTCTTCCTGCACCACTTAGGAGGCTGGGCAGTCCCTTTGATTGCAGCACTGCCATCTTGACTTTATATTCTTCCACCTCAGCTTGTATCTCATAGCACTTCCTCTCCACAGTTTGTACATAGTTCCTGAGGGTTAGTACCTTCTTAGCAGTGAGGACAGCCTCGGTTCTGTTGGCAATGCCTATGGCTGCCAGTTCCTCCTTTTCTTGCCTGTTCAGGAAGTCTATCATCCTGTTGGCCTGTTCTGGCTTGTCTCCCAGTGTTGTCTTGGCCTTATGGATTTCTGCTTGTGCCTGGCCCATTAAGTCCATCTGTTCATGTATTGTTTTGATTGACCTCCATTGTTGATTGATGGAATGGCCAATTTTGTTCCATAGAATCCTCTTTATGTCGGCCATGGCAATCTCTAGATTCAGTTCCTTCTCTAAGGCCTTGATCTTGTCTTTTAGGGCCTTTATTTCTCTGCCCTGCTCCGCTACAGTTACCTTTGACTTGTCATATTTGGCATCCAGTTCTACCAATTTTTCCTTGGCCTTCTTTATTTCATTGGCCTGGAGCTCCATTTCTTTGATGGCCTTGGTCAATTCTTCTATACTTGTACTAGCATCTAGAGCTGCTGCTGTTCCTGCTGCTTCTGTTGTGGGGGCCACTGCTGCCCCTGAAGTTGTTGCTGTTGTCGAAGTAGTTGGAGGAGCTTGGGAAGTGGATTCTCCCTGTTTATCTTGTAATGATCCTTCCAGCTCTTTCTCCAATTCTCTGATCCTCTGGTCTTGCTGCATTAGGAGGTCTAATTGGTCATCAACCTGTTTTTGCTTTTGAAGTTCTGCGGTTTGAGGGTGCTCTGTGGGCTGCAGCTTCAACCTCTTCTTTAATGCATTCAGGTCATCATCTTTCTTCTTCATAAGGGCCTTCACACCCTTTGGATCACTAGGGTCATGTCCTAGATCAATGATGATGTCCTCAAGAGACTTTATTCTATTTTCTTTGGCCAAGGAGGACATTCTCTCAAAGTCCAACTGTGTATTGGTGTTTTTCAGGGACTCTTTCAGCTCATGGGCCATGGTTGCCCTCTCCACCAAGGTTGCATAAACCATTTCTCCAGCTTGCTTGTGGAGTTCTATTTGGTCCAAGGGATGGATGTCTTTGGCCATGACCTCCACCCTTGTCTTCACAAAATCTGCAGCTGACTTAGGCTGCGGTATTGTAGGCTTAAAGTGACTGAGGATTATTTTTTCCTCTTTAATGTCATACACAGACATTAGCCTTTCTTGCTGGGCTGGTGTTGCATCTATAAATTGCTTGTAAACCTCAGCCCTCAGCAGATCATTCTGAGCTTTTATTTGTTTGAAAGAAGCCTTAGTGCTCTTGGGCTTCTTGCTCTGCTGGGAGGAGGAAGACACCTCCAAACCAAGTTGCAATCCTTGCTCCTGCTGAAAGGAGCTTGTCCCTGTGTGCTGGCTGCCCTCCCTATTTTTCCTTGAGCTGTCAAGGAATTCTTCAGTGATATTTTCTACTTCTGGGGAGTCTAGCCTTTGCCTTTTGGCTCCTGGTTGTTGGGAGGATCCACTATTTGGAGTGGACTCTGCTCTATCTCTTTTCATGCCCCTTTCTTCATGTGCTGGGGTCTGCAAACTAGGAGCAGTCAATGGCTCAGTCTGTGGAGGTGGAGTTTGTATTGCTGGAGCTGCTGGTAGCTCCGTTTGTTGAGGGGCAGTCTGCTCTTGCTGCTGTTCTGTTTGCTGCCCTTGTTGGGGCTCTTGATGCTGCTCATTTGCAGGGGCAGGCTTTTCTTTCACTGTTTCCTCCTCTGCACCCATTATCCCTTTGCCTTTGTCTGGAGCTGGAGCTGCTGTGGAGGGTGCTTGTGTTACTGGTGCAGTCCCTGAGGCCGAGGTCCCTTCTCCTGTTGAATAAGGCTGTTTGAAAGGTACCTGCTGCACAGAGTCTAGGTCAATGGTTTTTTCAAGCTCCTTCATATTCTTTAGCATTATCTCTTCTTCAGTTAGCTTTTCTACTAGGGTACCCTGCAGCCATTCTTGCTGGTTGGCATATCTTTCAATGTGTGGGTATTGGCAATGCCTATAACCTAGAAGCCTGTATTTGTTTCTTCTGGCAGTAATGAAGCCCTCAGGGTCATAAGGTACCCACCGGAAACTGTATGATAGTTTATATTTGTCCTTGAGGATGAGGTCAGCATCTTCCCATCCTTCTTTTTTGTTCATGATGAAGGGGCCCAACTGGTGTTTGAACTTGAGGGGGGCCTTCTTTCTGGAGCTGTGGAAATGGGTGAGGTCAGACTGAATCAACTGCCTATAATATTCCAAGGCAAATATCCTCATGGGCAAATACTTTGGGAGTCTGTAAGGGTAGAGCTCACAGCCATAGACTCTGATGACTGTGTGATCCTCATATAGGTACCAATCACCTATTTTACATTTTTTGGAAAGCTGCAGAGCCTTCTGTATCTCAGTTGACATTCTGGGAGGAGGGGACCTCATCAATAGGCAAGAGACTAGATACACAAATTGGTCAACAAACTCACAATAGGAATAGGGTGAGTTTGTGACTATGTGATAGACAGAGGTCCAGAAGATGACAGATCTTCTTTCTCCTCTATAGTCCAGCTTTTTGATATAGCATGGAAAAGCCTCAGACTGATAATACATAAAGAGGTGATAAATATAGGCCGAGTACTTGAAGACCCCCTGTCTATCCACTGCGCCCAACTGATCATGGATTTTGTTAGCTATAAACTTGGCAAAGTTATATTTGCGGGCAGGGGGTTGGCTTGGGCTGTAAACAGCTAGTAATACTAGCATTGTCTCATCCACATGTTCGTTGGTTCTGTATCCCAGCACATAAGCAATCATGTCCAGGAGTAATCTGCCTACTTCAGTGAAGTGGACATCTAAATAAGGAGGTGGCCCTGCAGGCTGGCACTCAGGTCTCATGAATGTCCTGGTGACCTTTTGAATCTCCTCACTGGTCATCTTGGCACCAGTGTCCAGCAGATAGTTCATGGAGAATGGGATTAGCAGCTCTGTCTGATCAAAATGTAGCATTTTGTTGATGGACTCTGGATTAATGTAGAAGAGGATCCTCCCAGATGGGGTGCTGATGGCTCTGTGCTGTCCATCATAGTTTTCAGCACATAGGCGAATGATTTCAGGAAACACATTTACAGAGGGGAGACAATAGTATGGCAGGTTGGACTCCCATATGCCATATGTATCATGACCATTCAGGTAGTCCTCTCTTAACTGCCTAAAGGTCTGCAGAAAGTCCCTGTCTCCCACATAGTCTTCAATAAGGTAGTCCTGGTCAGCAAGAGGCAAGGACTGCAGGTCTTTATTGGGTGGATTTAATGGAGCAACACTGAGAGCTGTGGGTGCAGGGGCAGCCATTGTATGATTTGATTTTGAGTAAGATGGGTGCAATGGTTTGCAAACCTCCTAAGAGTTCAACTGATAGGCCAACTGTGGACAATGTCTGAAATGTTTTTTAGAGTGGAAAAGCAGGCTTGCCTCTGCAGATTTTGGTAAATTCACAGGGGTTGTGAATTGCTGGGGGTATGCGAGGTTATGGGAGGTCTACTTAGGAAAGCAGCTGCAGCAGGTCTACACCCGGCAAAAGGGAACAATGCCGGGCCCCTCGAGGACAAATTTAGAATCTTGGCCCGCGTTTTAACTGTTTTAGTGTTAAATTATGGTTCCAGGGTAATGCAGTTTACCTTAGCTCTCTTTTAGGTAGTAGACAGAGTTTGTATGGAATTTTGACAAGTGCTTTAATGGTGATTTTTAAAGAGAAATGGTATGCATGGGACAAATGGAAGAATTACGGTGAATACCTGGATAAAACGCTTGAAAAGCCTGCGGGCTGAACTGTGGAGGCAGAATTGATGAGTTGGTACGGTTGCAAATTTGAATTTGGAGGTCCTGAGGCGCTTTGGCAGTGAACCAGCTGCAACGGCTATGTCTTCTTTTGCACGAAAATGACATAAAAACGGCTTAAACCGTGACTTTAACGACAAATTCGGACAAAATAGGTAATTGGCGCTTTCCCGCCGATGACGTCAGTATGACGTCATGGAGGGCCCGGGTACGGGGGCGACGTGGCTGCTGAGGTGTGGGCCAGGGTGGCAGGACACGGTGGCCAATGGATAAGGTGGCAGGACTACGTGGAGGGCCACACGGCGCGGGGGCGGGGAAAGCCGCTATGTCAGGATGACGTATGCATGTCGTAAGGGGGAGGTGGTAACGGGATGGTGGTAAGCGGTTTCCACGCACCACCTTTGGGGAAAGGCGGTATCGAGGAGGGGGGCTCCGAACAACCCCGCCGCCTGCCACGCGTCCCGTGTACGGGGCGGAAAACCACCGTTCCCCGGACGCTAAAGGTCGGCAGATCCGACACTGAAAATGCCCGCCCACTGTTGGATCATGGGTGGCAGACGATCGATGGCTGGCGGGCGTTCCGACGGATCGTGCAGGTTGGGGAGGGTCCCGCCAGCATATTAAAATATTCGTTTAAATAATCTGGGTGGAGAACCTTAGGTTTAATGCTTTTTGTGGGTTTTTTTTTTTGGGGGGCAAGGTTAATCCAAGGGGGAAAAAGGCTTAAAAGTGGGTTTTGAGCAGAGGGGGGGGGGGTTTCTTGTGGAATTTATTGGACAGGGGTGAGGTGATGGCTTAGGGGGAGGCTGTCACTCCAACCTGAGGTCAAAGCAATCCCTTGACAGGGTTGATCATAGTCCCTGATGGACTAATGTCTCCGTTGACAAACTTATTTAGCTATAGTGCTAAAGGGAGGATATATATTCAATGCTGGGATTTATACACCATAGTGTTATTATAGTAGGGAAAGGGGGACATAGGGGATTTAGATAGTAAAGTTAAGGGTTAATATGGATAAAAGAGGTGAATGAGGAATGAAGTCACTAAGTTTATTTGAAAACCACTTAGTTTTAGGGAGTAGATCAAAATGAAAAGAACTTTAGACAAGAAATGTGGCTTTTAAAGGAATAAGCACCAGCATAAACCTCAAGTTTTCTTATGAACACAACTGCTGAAGGGATGTTAGTTATGAATGGGAAAAGGGAAAATGGAAGTTAGACATGCTTCTTTGCTTTGCTGCAACCTGATAGAGAAGAAAACCTTCTCAATCCATTGTTTTTGTTTTGTGAAATAGGTTAGCACACCTTCAATTGTAAGGAATAACACTTCTGCAACCTCACCTTCCTACCCATCTATTTGCCTAGCATTTTTTGTTTCTTCTTGGAGGGTGCACTTAGACTTGCAGACCCTTATTTGCCTTTTCTTTTCTCTTGGCCTTTTCTTTTGATTTCTTATCTAAAACTACCCTTATTGCTTCCAAGGTCCCAGATTAAGCAGTTGGGAACCTTAATTCTCTACCTAAGCTACTGGCCTGCCAAGATTAAGCAGTTTGGACAGACTTCTTTCTCTAATCTACAACCGAAAATTGAAACATGGCATGATCCAGATTAGGCTTTTGGACCATCCATCAAAATTGAGCCACCATAAAGCTATATACACACAGTGTCTTCTCTTGGAAATATGGGATCTTTGCATCATCAAAGCAGAGCATATTTGGAACTTTCTTTGCCAATCATGAAATATGAAACCTATTGGTATAGGTAGCTAACACTATGCACTGTTGTGCAATATTCACCTTCACATTATACAAAAGATGGTCAACATACATTAAAACATATTTCATATACGATACATATGTGACCAAATAAAAAAAACTTACGTGCTTTTCTTACCCATACCTCCGTATGAAGTAAAAATATTAAAATTAAAACTTATACCTAATATCTACCACTAGCATTAACTTTTCATTAAGTATTTTCTGAAATGCTGGTCAAACAAAAACGTTTACTCCACATAATCATATTTGATGCAGGCCTGTACGCAACTTGGATTGATGGACGGTGGAGAATGCTGAGCTGAATCAGACGGTTGATGGCGATTTCGGGAGCCCTTTTTATGCTGAATGTTAGGATCTGATAAACCTGTACGGAAGGAAAAATGCATTGGACGTGCATCAAGATTTCATTGCATCAGAGTCGATTATACAGAAACCACTCCACACCAAAAGGCGGTCCGAAATGTGTCAGATGGTTTATGGTTTCGCTGCGGCGGTTTTGGGCGTTGTTCAAACACAGTTGAAATTATATTTCAACACTCCCATTTAATTTCAACTGTTGGGCATTCAGTCATGCCAGACACTTCCTCAAAAATTCAAAGCTTCTCTGATCCAGTGGCTTGGTCAGAATGTCTGCTACCTGTTCCTGAGTCCTGTAGTGTTCTAAGACAATTTCTCCATTGTTCACCAATTCTCTGATGTAGTGAAACCTTGTATCAATGTGTTTTGTCCTCTTATGAAACACTGAATTCTTTGACAATGCAACAGCTGAGCTATTGTCACAAAATATCACTGTCGCTTTTGCTCTTGGCCTAAGCTCCTTAACATTCTTCTCATCCAAACTGCTTGACATGTTGCTGCTGTAGCTGTCACATATTCAGCCTCTACTGTAGACAATGCTACAATGGACTGCTTCTTAGAAGCCCATGAAATGGCTCCTGAACCCATGTGAAAAACATAACCGGAAGTACTTTTCCGATCATCTACACTTCCGGCCCAATCACTATCAGTGTATCCAATTAAATCTGAATGTTCTGAGACAGTATATAAAATGCCAAACATTTTTGTACCTTTAACATACCTCAAAATTCTTTTTGCTGCCTGCCAATGTGTCTCCTTTGGCCTCTCCATGAACCTGGAAATGAAACTAACAGCAAACATTATATCAGGCCTAGTTGTTGTTAAATACATAAGGTTGCCAACAATGCTCTTGTACAAACTAGGATCAAAATCCTTGCTGCTGTCCTCTCTGCTGAGTTTTAATCCCATTACTGTGGGAGTGATCGCTGCCTTGCATTCTTGCATGTTAAATCTGCTCAACACTTCATTTACATATTTTTCTTGTGAAATACAAATTCCATTTTCATTTTGATCTACTTCTATTGCTAAGAAGTATCTCAACAAACCCATGTCAGTCATTTCAAATTCCTCCTTCATGTCTGATTTGAAATTCTCAATGAGATGATCATCATTACCTGTGAAAATCACATCATCAACATATAAGACAACAATCAAAATTTTACCATCATTTTCTTTGATGTAGACTATGGGTTCTCCCTCACATTTCTCAAATCCACTTTTCAGTAGATAGGAATCTATCCTATTGTACCATGCTCTTCATGCTTGCTTCAGCCCATAAAGAGCTTTCTTCAATCTACACACTTTGTGCTCTTCACCTTTCTTCTCATAGCCTAGAGGTTGTTCAACATAAACCTCTTCCATTAACACTCCGTTTAGGAATGCTGACTTCACGTCCATTTGGTAAACTTTCCACTTGTTTTTTTCTGATATGGAAAGCAATGCTCTCACGGTTTCCATTCTTGCAATCGGTGCGAAAGTTTCCTCGTAATCTCTCCCATACTGCTGCTTGTATCCTTTGACAACCAGCCTTGCCTTGTGCCTTCTATCTTGCCTTCAGTATTTCTCTTGGTCTTGTAGACCCATTTGAATCCAATGACTTCTTTACCTTTTGGTAGCTCAACCAAATCCCATGTCTTGTTTCTCTCTATGGTATTAATCTCTTCATCCATGGCTTCTATCCATTTCCTCTCCTTAATTGCATCTTCGAAATGAATAGGATCATCAACATGACAATACAAAGCAAACAAGGAATTCATTCCTTCATCATAAATGTCACTTAGATTTCTAAATTTCTTACCTCTTTCATTTGGTGTGCAGGTGCTTGAAGACGCACATGAATTTCCTCCTTGTGGTGTGCTTGGAGAAGCACTTTCATTTATCCTCAATGGTGTCCCTTGCTATCCTTGTGTTGACGTTGCTGTTTGGGGATGCATTTCAGCCATCTCCTCATCATCTTCATCATGAGACAAACAATTTTTAACATTCACTGTTTTCTCTATGCTTCCATCCCAAACTTCCTCCTCAATGAATTGAACATCTCTGCTCACAAAAAACTTCTTCGTAGATGGGATATACAACCTGTAAGCTTTGGATTCCTCATTGTATCCAATGAAGAGACATTTCTCCCCTTTGTTGTCCAACTTCCTCCTTAGCTGATCTGGAATGTGTGCATAAGCCACACATCCAAAAACTCTCATGTGGGTGACTCCTTGCTTTCTCCCACTCCATGCTTCTTCTCGCACTTTTTTCATCACTGCTTTTGTAGGACACCTGTTCAAAATGTATACTGCACAATTTACAGCTTCAGCCCAATAATCATTTGGCAAATGCTTTGCCTTTAGCATGCTCCTCGCCATATCCATGATGGTCCTGTTCTTCCTTTCACCAACTCCATTTTGCTGTGGGGTGTACCTAGCTGTAAATTGTTTGTGAATTCCATTTTCTCTACAAAATCGTAGGAATTCTTTGGAGATATACTCACCTCCTCTGTCAGCTCTCAAAACTTTGATATGCAGCCCGCTTTGGTTTTCCACAAGTGCTTTGAAATTTTAGAATTTTTCAAACACTTCACTTTTGTTCTTAAGGAAATATACCTAAGTTTTTCTTGTAAAATCATCAATGAATGTTAGGAAATATTGGCTGTCTGCTAATGATGGAGCTTGCATTGGTCCACATAAATCTGAGTGGATAATCTCTAAGGGTGCTTTTGCCCTTATGCTTTTGCCTGATGGAAAACTTTCTCTATGTTGTTTCCCCAAGATACAACCTTCACAAAGGCTGTCCGGTTTTTCTATCAGTGGTAATCCTCTTACCATTCCTTTTCTACTCAACAAATTAAGACCTTCAAAGTTGAGATGTCCAAATCTCAAGTGCCACAACCAATTTTCATCCTTTGGCACGCTTTGGAAAGCCTCTTGGGTAACTGCTGCAATTTCTCCTTTGTTTTTCAAATCTGCCCTTATTCTAAGAGGGAACATCCTGTTCCTTGTCATCTTCACTTCAGCAATGCATCTTTTGCTGGGTGCTATATCCATGATGGTGCATACATCATTTTCAAAGAAAACATTGTACCCCTTATGGACAAACTGTCAAATACTCAAGAGGTTACATCTCATTCCAGGGACATAGTAGACATCTGCTATGGTTTTCTTTTCGCCTTCCTTTGTAAATATTTTTACTTCTCCTTTTCCCATAATAGAAATTTTGCTATCAGTTCCTAGTGTGACTTCTGATTTCACATTTTTATCTAGGGCAGAAAAGAGGGCTATGTTTCCTGTCATATGGTTGCTGCAACCTGAGTCTAAAAACCATATGTCCTCACTATTTGTTTCAGCCATGTTACAAGCTAACAACACGTTATCTTGGCTGATGTTTTCTCTAGTGACATTTGCATTTGGTCTATTACTTATATCATGCTGCTTTTTCTTACATTCACTAGCATAATGCCCATATTTTTTACAGTAATAACATTGGACATTGGATTTTTCATACCTTTGTCCTTGAGCATGATGTTGTCCTCTTTGTTGGTTGTTGCCTTGGCCTTGGTTCTGATTTGGATTGCTACCTCTTCCTTGAGCATTTGCTTGGCTGTTCCTTCCACCTCTGTTTTGACTTCTGCCTCTTCCTCTCTTGTTTCCTCTGCCTTGACCTCTTCCTCTTCCAAAAGACATCTGGGTCTTGAAGGCTTGCTCTAGAGATGAGTTTTCATTTCTACTCAACCTCTGCTCATGTGTTATCAGTGATGCATGAAGCTCATCAACTGAAAGGTTTGAGAGATCCTTTGTCTCCTCTATGGTGGTGACAATCACATCAAACTTTGAGGGTAGAACTCTCAATATTTTCCCCACAATCCTCCTTTCTTCAAGGGTTTCTCCATGAGTCCTTATCTGTGTGACCAGACCAATCACATGTGTAAAGAATGAGTCAATGGTGTCTGACTCCTTCATGCTCAGATTCTCAAAATCTTTCCTCAGCAACTGTAGTTTTGTTGTCTTCACTTTCTTCATGCCTTGATAGGTTGTCTTGAGAGTTTGCCATGCTTCTTTGGATGTCTTAGCTGCTGCTATCCTTGGAAACACACTCTGGTCTACTACTTCATACAACAACACACGGGATTTTGAATCCTTCTTCCTATTGCTCTTCAATAGATCCTTCCCTGCCTAAGTTAATCTATTAAACACATTTTCATATGCTGGTTCTTCAAACCCATCCTCAACTAGTTCCCATAATCTTGTGAGACAAACATGGCTTTCATGGTTATTGCCCAATAGTCATAGTTTTTCCCATTAAACTGTGGGAGCTGAGTATTAAACATGCCCATGCTAATGCTTGTGCTAGCCATTCCTTGAATTTCAAACTATGGTTTAACTTCTTGACTGTGTGTTTAAAAACACTCACTGTTTCTTCAACAGCTACACACAAAAAAACTTTGAGGAATACCTGAATCTTTTGTTGACTGAGTCTTATCTCTACTGGAGAAGTTGTTGCAGCAAGAGAACTTCTTTCTTCAGTTTCTTGAACACCTTCAAAGAGCCTGAACCTGCTCTGATACCATTGTTGGGGATTTTTCTGGTAAAATCCCAAAAACAAACAAACTGAACACACACAGAGACAATGCTCTATTTCACTGCCACAGGATCTTTTGCACATGGAAGCTTTGCCTGATACAAACTTCATCCTCTTTCACTCAGAGCGATTTACCAAAAATACATTCGGCTAACAAAAATACAACTCTGTCTCTTTCTGAGATTTTACACTACTGGGTAAAATTCTCATTTTACATTTACTGGTGTAAAAATCTTTTACACATACTGCTGTAAAAATAATTTTACATATGCTGTAAAATTTTTACATTACATTCACTAAAAAAAATTCTTTATTCACACCATACGATTCTTCATTCTTCCCTTCGTTTGGGCAACCAACAAAAATTACATTTCAACCTGGGTTTTTGTTTCGCACTCATGTGTATTCACACATACAAAAATTAACTTCAGAAGAAAATCTCCCCTGCTTCTTCTCCTATGCACAGCTGTGCAATATTCGCCTTCACATTATACAAAAGATGGTCAACATACATTAGAACATATTTCATATACGATACATATGCGACCAAATAAAAAAAACTTATGTGCTTTTCTTAACCATACCTCCGTAAGAAGTAAAAATATTAAAATTAAAACTTATAACTAACATCTACGACTAGCATTAACTTTTCATTAAATATTTTCTGAAATGCTGGTCAAACAAAAACGTTTACTCCACATAATCATATTTGATGCAGGCCTTGGATTGATGGATGGTGGAAAACGCTGAGCTGAATTGTCACGCTCCAAACAATACATAAAAAAAAATTTCATTTAATGACTAATAACTACACCATTCTTAACCTATAATTACATCATTCTTAAACCTATACACATATACTATCTTACCATGTTTATTAACACATAATAACCATCCAAATAGGTGCATATCTACAATGGTAATAAATTTCCAACTATGTTCATGTCTACAATGGTGCGCACAATACTCAACCCAAATTTACATATTGTTTATGGGGTTTACATTGGTCATTCAACACAAAGGTTACGTGTACAAAAGTCTGCAATATGTTACATAGTTGGTCACTGTGCAATTTAATAAACATTTAAAGCAACTTTCCCTGAGACACCTCGAGCTTGCGGTTTAATGTCCGGCTCTGCCGTGGTCGATGCATCTCCGTCCATCTGGTGATTTCAACGGCTGGATGGCATCATGCCATGTGACACCCGGTGCTTTACAGCCTGGCCGCTTGGCTTGTCAACTTCGCGCCAATGCAACCCAGAGGTTCACCGGCTATCTGACGGTGGAGATCCTTCTGCTGTAGATCAAGGGTTCCCACGATGCCACGAAACGGTCATTATGATCTTAGCTATATAATGGTGAATTCCGCCTTCAGCTCTTGTTTTGTTTCATTTTCGTAATCTCCTGAGTGTTAGCGGAGCTCTGTTCCTTAGCGTTCCTCTGCGGCTACACAGGTCTTTCTAAGGTTTAAAGCATGCTGCCTTAGTTATGGGACTCGGCCTTCTACAGCCATGAAGGTATTAGCTCTTCAACATATACCCTGTTCATTCGTTTCAGGTAACATTAATTTCCTATTGAGCTTAAGATGCAGGCTTCTGAGATTTCTCCATAGCTAAGTTTCCGTTATTGATTTAATGTCCTTCCACGGTTCTCTTTGCTACAGGTTATTAAAATTTGGGGTTATTCTTCTTCACAGGTGGGTGTTGTCATCTCCTCCGAGGATGCGGAGATAACCCTCAAGGATGCGGAATTGCCCCTTGCATCTGGTTAACATATTCCTGGTAAGTCTCGGGCACATAGATACTCGTTTATGTTTTGTCTCAGGCCTGTACTGAAGTGTTACTCCTGTGAGAGGGACGGCGGAATTGCTCAGTTCCTTTCAACCAGCTAGGAACTCCTCTGCCAAGAGGCTTCGTAGACTTAGTTAATATTTTCATAATCGGTAGACTGTTACCCTATTTCATGTATGAATGCTGGTTCTCCAGAACGCAGCCATTACTTTATCATTGAGTTGTAATTTTCGACCCGTAAGGGTTTGACTTGATGGTTTTCATTATATAGTTGCACGGATAATCAAAAGAGTTCGGTTTTTGATCTATAATGTATCACTATATCACTGAAGTTATTCGCTCTTCCATTTGTGGTTTAATGGCGGTTTCCAAAGTTGAAATACATCTGTGTATTTGTGCTCAGGTTCACTGTTCTAATTTCTCTTTTCTTTAAGAATGGTATTGTATTCGTGTTTGTCTGGCTCGATGCCTCAGCCAGCCAAGCGTAAGCCACGGCTCGGCATGAGGGGTTTCATCGTAGCGGATATTTGTTTGCTAACCGGCCGAAGGGTCGCATAACATTATGGTTACCATATCCGGCCTCGGCACTCATTCTTTTCTCTTATCATCGCATTTGTTAACAGGAATAAGTAATGCCATTTTTATTCAGCCATTGCCATTCGTATGTGCACTTTTCTACTGGTTAGTTCAATGAGCATGATTATTGTACTGTCTCAGAATATTATTCATGATTCCGACTGTTAAGAAAAGAGATATTGCAATTTCTGTAGTTTATTTTGTTTATAATGATAGCTCTATTACCTTTTTATTTTGCTTGGCCGCGAACCTCTCTCGTCTTGATCCTGGGAAATGTGTATTAGATTCTCGGGGTTTATTGTTTGCGCTACCACACAGAGCGACTGTACCTTTCGGGCTTTTCTGAGTGTTTACATATATGTACATATGGGTTCTTTCTGTGACTAATAATTATACGCATATCTTTTTCACATGCAAGAGGGTTTATATCTGTCCATTTCGGATTTGCTATCGACTCTGTTCAGGGGTTATCATAACCCTGTTATTGAGATTGTTCTACATTTCGCTGCTGTTTTCTCTTTGAACTTAGAGTTCTTTCCTCAGTTAAAAATTCAGTCCAACTATTATATTTGAATCGACTTCCATGGTTCACACAGATTACTATAACCATTTTCATAATACCATTAAAGAGGAATAGGCTGGTAGCTGTTAAATTAGTTTACTTTCCACAATACAGTACAGAAACATTTTAACAGATAAGTAGGTGATAAACCATACCTGTTTATCTGCCAAACCTCTTTATAATGCTTGTCAATCCACCCGTCCGTAGGAAGTCTTTGCTGAGCTTCCACCCCCAAGCACTTGCAGGTCCTACTCGACCGCAATAGCACTGGTCTCGCCAGTCAACGCTATCTGATCCTAACCAGACGTAGCGTGCACAGGAAAATTTCCTTTTC
The DNA here is from genome assembly GCA_031772625.1 of Pinus tabuliformis. Lineage (NCBI taxonomy): Eukaryota > Viridiplantae > Streptophyta > Pinopsida > Pinales > Pinaceae > Pinus > Pinus tabuliformis. Next base: position 907,590,581 of record CM062819.1, read on the forward strand.
CACTTATGCTATCTGATCCTAACCAGCATAGCATTCTTTTTTTTCATTTCTTCTCTCTCTGCCATCTGATCCTAACCAGACTTGGCATTTTTCCCCTTTTTCCTCTGGGGTCTCAACTACCTCCAGGTAGTTAGGGTAACTGATTCCTCAGTTACTAACCATGATTAATCATAACTCAATTCAAAATGGTACCAACACAACTGTCTTTTTATTAACATAACATTAACAACAGGATTATACATATTTTAAATAAAGTCTTTGTTCCATAATTACTTCACTAGTTACTAGCATTTACTTTTCACAAGGGGTGTTACATCTCCCCCTCCTGAAAGTCTACATCGTCCCGATGTTGCTGCTTATCCAAAAACAGTCTGGGATAAGTATCCCTCATCATTTGTTCATCTTCCCAGGTGGCCTCTTCAGGCCCAAAGTGCTGCCACTGCACTTTAACCTGGCTGATGACCTTTCTCCGCAGCTCGACTCTTCTCTGATCTAATATGTTCACTGGTTCGACCAGGAACTCTCCTTCCGGTTCCACCTGAAACACATAACAATTAAATCAGTTGTTTTACTAGTATTTCATTTCAGTTTACATTTGATGACAGTCTTTCCTCACCTGAATGTCCTGCCAACTTATTATATGCCTAGGGTCATACACATATCTCTTTAAAACTGATACATGGAAGACATTGTGAACCCGAATATGGCTGGGTAGGGCGAGCTGATAAGCTACCGGCCCTACTCGTGCCAGAATTTGGAATGGTCCACAAAAGCGTGGTGCCAGTTTGGCACAGGCATTCCATTGAAGGGTACTCTTCCTAGCTCGAATTCTGATGTATACATGTTCACCCACTTGATACTCTTTAAATGTTCTCTTTCGGTCTGCAAAATTCTTCTGCCTATCTTGTGCCATCTTTAAATTCGCTCGGACCCTTTTTACCATGACCTCCATCTCTTCCAACATTTCAGGTCCTAACAGGAATTTGTCCTCCGGTCCACCCCAACTGGAGGGTGTGCGGCACTTCCGGCCATATAGTACTTCGAATGGGCTCATCTTCAAGGATGACTGGTAGCCATTATTATAGGCGAATTCCACTAGATGTAGATACTCCTCCCATCGCGTAGGTTGCTGCATCACATAAGACCTCAACATGTCCTCCAACACTTGATTCACCCGCTCAGTCTGTCCGTCAGTTTGCGGATGGTATGTGGTGCTGAAACTCAACTGAGTTCCTAGACCTTCAAATAAGGTCCTCCAAAAAGCTGAGGTAAACTTAACATCACGATCAGATATTATTACTTTCGGCAGCCCATGAAGTTTAAATATATTTTTCATAAAAATATTTGCGATTTGAGCTGCACGATAAGTGGATTGAACCGGTATAAAGTGAGCTGACTTGCTGAGTTTATCCACCACTACCATTATTGAATCATTACTCCTTTTGGATTTCGGCAAACCGGTGATAAATTCCATGGTTATGGTCTCCCATTTCCATTCTGGTATGGGTATCGGCTGTAGCAGTCCTGCAGGGTGCTGATGTTCAGCTTTCACCTGCTGACATTCCAAACAGCGCGCCAGGTATTCTACAACATCTTTCTTCATGCCTGGCCAGTAATACTCCTTCCTTAGTGAGGTGATTAATTTCTGGTAACCAGGATGCCCTGCATAGGGACTTCTATGATTTTCATCCAGAATCTTTTCTTTAATACTGCTTTGATTGGGTATGTAAATTTTCTTCTGAAAACACAACATGCCAGTTGTATTCAAGGTGTAACCTTGTTGTATGGAACGAGCATCTGAATTTTGCACCAAATGCTTCTTTTGCAAATAGATCTGATCTTGCGTCGCAGCCTCCTCAATCTCTTGGTCAAGAGTGGACCATCCTTGGCTGATACCAATCTCATAAATGCAATGCACTTTTCGACTTAGTGCATCAGCAACTCTGTTCTCCTTTCCCTTTAGGTGCTTAATTTCGAAATCGAAATTTCCCAAAAAGTCCACCCATCTTGCCTGTCTTGCGTTTAAAGTCGGTTGACTAAAGTAACTAGTCAAGCTGTGGTGATCCGTCATCAACAAAAATTTCCTCCCTACTAAATAATGACGCCACATCTTCAAAGCATGGATCACAGCGGTTAATTCCAGATCATAGGCAGAATATTTCTGCTCATGTTCCTTTAACTTCCTGGATTCATAAGCAATCACCTTACCCTCCTGCATTAGTACTCCACCCACGCCCTCCTTGCTGGCATCTGTACAAACTACATATTCCTTTTCGGGATCTGCCACACACAGCACAGGTGCTGTGGTAAGTAAATGCTTGAGCTGTTCAAAGCTCCGTTGACAATCTGCTGTCCATTTAAACGCTTTTCCCTTCTTTTGCAAGGAGGTAATAGGGTAGGCAACTCTAGAAAAACCCTCTACAAACCGCCGGTAGTATCCAGCCAGCCCCATGAAAGATCGAATGTCTGCTACATCCTTGGGTGTAGGCCAATCCATTATAGTTTTAATCTTTTCGGGGTCTACAACTATACCTTCCTTTGTAATAATATGACCCAAATACTGGATCTGCTCTTTATAGAAATCACATTTGTTGAATTTTCCATATAACTGATGCTCCCGTAAAGTCTGCAACACTATTCTTAGATGTTCCTCATGCTCTTTCCTATTCCGGGAGTAGATAAGTATATCATCAATAAAGATCAATACAAATTTGTCTAAGTATTGATGAAATACACTATTCATTAAACACATGAATGTTGCAGGCGCATTAGTTAACCCAAAAGGCAGTACCACAAACTCGTAATGTCCATAACGAGTACGAAAAGCGGTCTTGGCTATGTCTTCAACTTTTATCCTAATTTGGTGGTACCCTGATCTCAAATCGATTTTTGAGAAGATGGTCGCCCCCTTCACCTAATCAAACAGCTCGTCAATGCGGGGTAGTGGATATTTGTTTTTGACTGTTAGTTTATTCAGCTGTCTATAGTCTATGCACATTCGCAGAGTCCCATCCTTCTTCCTCACAAACAGCACAGGTGCTCCCCAAGGAGAGACACTGGGACGGATGTACTTCTTTTCTAGCAGCTCTTGCAACTGCATTTTTAACTCAGTTAACTCTGGCACACTCATCCGATAGGGTGCCCGGGACACTGGGGCTGCTCCGGGTATCAGCTCAATGGTGAAGTCCAAATCCCTTCTGGGTGGCAGCCCTGGAATCTCTTCAGGGAATACATCTGCAAATTCTTGCACTACAGGTATATCTTTAACAGTTGCAACCTTATCCACTGAATCTGCAAACCCCACTTGCACTGCATAAATCTGGCACTTATTTTGGATACATTTAACCAGCTGGGAGGCTGTGATCGGCCGAATCTGCACTGGTTTCTGGATGCCTTGGATTTCTTTTCCCATACCCAGCTCATCTCTATAAAAAACTGTTTTTGTTTTACAATTAATTATAGACCACCATCGTTCCAACCAGTCCATTCCTATCAGCACGTCATAGGAACCAAGAGGGAGTACATTTAACTCAGTTGTTATGATTTGGCCAGCTAACTTTAATGGACAATTACTGACTTTGGTTAGTACTCTTCTTTTGGTCCTGGTGGCCAACTGCACTAACCATGGGCTTTTAAATTTAGTGGTTTGCAAACCACAGTTTTCTACCACTTTAGGACTTATATAGCTTAGAGTAGCTCCTGGGTCTACTAAAACAGAAATAGTTCGGTCAAAGATTTTACCTTCGAACTCTATCATAGTTGGCCGGTAATCAGCTTGCCGATCTTCCAGTGCTGCATTTATTCTGGGCATGGATCGAGCCACATCTCCTACTGTTGAAGCTTCGTAGATTTAGGACAACTGATCGCTGTCCTTCCGATGAGGGCAGTTTCTGATATAATGGGGTCCGCCACAGCCCCAACACTGAACAGGTGGCCGAGCTGTGCCTTCCGCGTCCAATCTAACTTGCTGTTCACTGTATTTGGAATCTGCAGGAGGTTTGAATCTGCTCTGAGTTTTTGCTGAATTTTTAGTACTGGTTCCTTTCAAAAATCCTTTCTGAAAACTGCTGCGTGCTCCCTTACTACCCATAGGCATTTTACTGCCTCGCTTATCTGTCCAACGCTTTCCGGAATTTTCTCCTTTTGATTTATTCTGCTGGTAACACAGTCTTGCTTTTCGGATTGCTTCATCCATGGTTTTCGGATTATCGAACTCTATCCTTTCTCGCATTGTCAAAGGTAGGCTACTAACAAATCTTTGTACTTTAGCCTTCTCTTCACAAATATAGGGCACATAGCGAAGCAGGGATGTGAACTTGGTTACAAACTCATCAATGGTTTGTTGTCCCAGCCGCAGATCGTGAAATTCGCGTGCCTTTTCATCATAAAAGCGCTCTGTCAGGTACTTCTCTTTAAAATATCCTTGAAACTTTTCCCATGTCACATCATGTTCACTTATTCCCCGCACCATCTTGACCTCTTCCCACCATAGCGTGGCTTTGGCTTGCAACTGGAATATAGCCAGCCTTGCCTTAAGATGATGATCGTATTCATACACCTGAAAATACTTATTCATATTGATCAGCCATGCTTCTGTAGCTTCTTCAGATTCTCCGTCAAAATGAGGCGGTTTAATCTTCCTGAATTCCCCGTGTAATTCCATCCGGGGTCTTTTTGGAGTCTGATATTCAGAGGCGTTAACAAACTTCTCTCCTCGCGTCTCTCCTCTGTCTTCTGCTTCCTCCTGTTCAGTATGATAGCTCTGTTCATCTGTTATTGGTGCTTGTTCCGGCCTTGGATGTGACTGCTGTTGATGTTGTTTATCAGATAAGCTTTTCAGGATCCTCTCCTGTTCCACATTCAATCTTGCGTTATCCGCACGCAGCTGAGCCATTTCATCTTTTAGTTCCTGCAATGTCCTCAGTAGCGTTGAGTCAGTGGTGCGACCTGCTGCTCCCAGTTGTACCCAAAACTCAGAATTCGCTTGAGGTTGTTCCATGTTATCCGGAGGTTCCGGATTCCCATAAGGAGCACTGTTTGCTCTTCTCATTTTGCTGCTACCTGCTTCAGAACAACTCATTAAACAGTTTTAATTTATCTTGGTGTATTGCTGAACTGTTACCATAAAACTGTTTATATTCTTGTTGTTGTAATCTTAAAAATTTTCCCAAAGGTCACAGAGTTGTAAACATTGGGCTCTGATACCAATTTGTCACGCTCCAAACAATACATAAAAAAAATTTTCATTTAATGACTAATAACTACACCATTCTTAACCTATAATTACATCATTCCTGGTAAGTCTCGGGCACATAGATACTCGTTTATGTTTTGTCTCAGGCCTGTACTGAAGTGTTACTCCCGTGACAGGGACGGCGGAATTGCTCAGTTCCTTTCAGCCAGCTAGGAACTCCTCTGCCAAGAGGCTTCATAGACTTAGTTAATATTTTCATAATCGGTAGACTGTTACCCTATTTCATGTATGAATGCTGGTTCTCCAGAACGCAGCCATTACTTTATCATTGAGTTGTAATTTTCGACCCGTAAGGGTTTGACTTGATGGTTTTCATTATATAGTTGCACGGATAATCAAAAGAGTTCGGTTTTTTATCTATAATGTATCACTATATCACTGAAGTTATTCGCTCTTCCATTTGTGGTTTAATGGCGGTTTCCAAAGTTGAAATACATCTGTGTATTTGTGCTCAAGTTCAATGTTCTAATTTCTCTTTGCTTTAAGAATGGTATTGTATTCGTGTTTGTCTGGCTCGATGCCTCAGCCAGCCAAGCGTAAGCCACGACTCGGCATGCGGGGTTTCATCGTAGCGGATATTTGTTTGCTAACCGGCCGAAGGGTCGCATAACATTATGGTTACCATATCCGGCCTCGGCACTCATTCTTTTCTCTTATCATCGCATTTGTTAACAGGAATAAGTAATGCCATTTTTATTCAGCCATTGCCATTCGTATGTGCACTTTTCTACTGGTTAGTTCAATGAGCATGATTATTGTACTGTCTCAGAATATTATTCATGATTCCGACTGTTAAGAAAAGAGATATTGCAATTTCTGTAGTTTATTTTGTTTATAATGATAGCTCTATTACCTTTTTATTTTGCTTGGCCGCGAGCCTCTCTCGTCTTGATCCTGGGAAATGTGTATTAGATTCTCGGGGTTTATTGTTTGCGCTACCACACAGAGCGACTGTACCTTTCGGGCTTTTCTGAGTGTTTACATATATGTACATATGGGTTCTTTCTGTGACTAATAATTATACGCATATCTTTTTCACATGCAAGAGGGTTTATATCTGTCCATTTCGGATTTGCTATCAACTCTGTTCAGGGGTTATCATAACCCTGTTATTGAGATTGTTCTACATTTCGCTACTGTTTTCTCTTTGAACTTAGAGTTCTTTCCTCAGTTAAAAATTCAGTCCAACTATTATATTTGAATCGACTTCCATGGTTCACACAGATTATTATAACCATTTTCATAATACCATTAAAGAGGAATAGGCTGGTAGCTGTTATCTTAGTTTACTTTCCACAGTACAGTACAGAAACATTTTAACAGATAAGTAGGTGATAAACCATACCTGTTTATCTGCCAAACCTCTTTATAATGCTTGTCAATCCACCCGTCTGTAGGAAGTCTTTGCTGAGCTTCCACCCCCAAGCACTTGCAGGTCCTACTCGACCGCAATATCACTGGTCTCGCCAGTCAACGCTATCTGATCCTAACCAGACGTAGCGTGCACAGGAAAATTTCCTTTTCCACTTATGCTATCTGATCCTAACCAGCATAGCATTCTTTTTTTTCATTTCTTCTCTCTCTGCCATCTGATCCTAACCAGACTTGGCATTTTTCCCTTTTTTTCCTCTGGGGTCTCAACTACCTCCAGGTAGTTAGGGTAACTGATTCCTCAGTTACTAACCATGATTAATCATAACTCAATTCAAAATGGTACCAACACAACTGTCTTTTTATTAACATAACATTAACAACAGGATTATACATATTTTAAATAAAGTCTTTGTTCCATAATTACTTCACTAGTTACTAGCATTTACTTTTCACAAGGGGTGTTACATGAATCGGACGATTGACGGCGATTTCGGGAGTCCCTTTTATGCTGAAGGTTATGCTCCGATAAACGTGTACGGAACAAAAATGCATTAGACACGTGTCAAGATTTCATTGCATCGGAGCGGAAACCACTTCACACCAAAAGGCGGTCCGAAATGTGTTAGATGGTTTAGGGTTTCGCTGCGGCGGTTTTGGGCGTTGTTCAAACGCACAGTTGAAATTATATTTCAACAGTTCTCGCCTACAAACTGTCTCCTCTCTTGATCTCGAGGACAAGCTCCCCGTCAGGTTATTTGATGTGGCATCTGCTGTGGGCCATTGCGGCTGTGCAGCACATATTCCGATCAACCGTTCGGATGCCTCAAGCTTTTATTGGTTTGCAGGTGACGGATCAAATTCCTGGGTTGAACTAATCGCCCTTTGGGGATTGCTTCAATGTGCTCTATTTTTTTTTTCTCGTTAAAACTGAGCTAATTATATTACAAAAATGCCAAAATTACAGCAAAAATTACATCTGGGCTGAGGCCCTGTTTCTTCAAAGAGATTTTCCATGAAGATATCAGTCATAGCTAAACTTGCAGAGAGACCAGTTTACCTTCCTACTGACACGGTGGATACATGATGCAACACGATGGATACCTAATACGACACAGTGAATACAGAAATCGACACGATGGAGTCATAACTCGACACAGTGAACATAATTCGACACGGTGTATATAGAAATCGACACGGTGAACATGTAGACTGACGCGTGGACTAATACTATGGTGATTTGGACCGACACTGCGAACATAAACCCCATGACAAACATACAAAGTAAGCAAAATGAGATGGTCAGAGAGATTCATTCCTTGCCGCACAGACTTGGCGTCTTCTGAGTTAGTCTTCATCCGTGGTGTGAGGCTCATCTTTTGCAGGACCCTTGAGCTTTTCCGAGTCTTCCTTTTCCTGGCGCGAGCTCCTCTGAACAGGTTCACTGGGGCCGGCCTCATCCTTCTGAATTGGACGCCTGAAGTCGACAGTGGGAGTCTCCATATCCACCCTCGGTACATTCACAGTTTCCAAACGTCCCCGAATACTGCTGCAATGCTCCACGGTAACCGAAACTATGAGAGTATTGTTTGCAAATGCGCAGGGGATTCTGTAACGAATGGCCGGGTGTTCCGTGTGACCACACTCCGGAATGCCCCAACTTCCTCTAACATTGCTGCCCGGAGGCCTGTTTTGCTCAGAGGTGATCTCTACTGAAGAGGAGGGTGAAATCTCAGGCCTCTGAGAGGCAGAACGACCCCGTGACCCTCCTCTGCGACTGCTCATCCTGAGCCTTTCCCTGGACATCTGACAATTGCTTCCTACACCAGAATTCCCCTGAGAAACCTTACACCAGGCTAACACCCACTCAAATGGCTTGAATGGCGGCAGAGTGGTTTGGGTTGCAACCTTAATAGCTCCCATATTCCTCGAATGTTGCAGCGCATTGAATGGCGCCTGCAATCGACTGTACATTCCCACAACATTCCCCTGCAATCGACTGGACAGTCCAACGACATTCCCCTCCGCATAAACCATTTCAAACGCGCCCATTGCTTCGCCTTCCGGCGAATTTAAGGGGCCTTCGTCGTGGAGTGGCGTGGCTTGTCCGGGCTGACAGTTGCCCATGTGACAAGCCACATGCCCCTTAACTCCATTAACACGCGGCATTAACTCCATTAACACCCGCATCCGGGAGAAGGAGATCTTTTTGCACCAGAGAGATGCATTCTTTCTTAAGTTGATCATCTTCAACCATATCCAGAGCACCCGAGAAGTAAGTTATCGATTGAGCCACTCCTTGATTAGCCAACCGATCTGCCACCTGGTTTGCTGATCTTCTGACATGCTTGAAGGTTATGTTGTGGGGAATGAGGAGCTTTTCCTCCAGGGATTCCAGACGACTTAGCAACCTCCAACTTTTTGCAATTTTGACAGCTCTGGCGCCAGCTTGTATTCTTTTGGCTGCTTCTATTAGTATGAGCGAGTCCCCTTCAACTTCAAGGGGGGAGAGGTTATATTGTTCAGCTAAACATATTCCTTTCCATAGTCCTTCCAGCTCTGCGGCATTATTGGTGTTTTTGCCTAATGTGCCAAAATACAAGAGTTTCACATCTCCTGAATGATTTCTTATGACCCCTCCGAAGCCTGCAGGGCCGGGGTTGCCTTTGGCAGCGCCATCGAAGTTTATCTTGTAGGAGTTTAAGGCAGGAGGGGACCAGGATGAAGGAGAGGCAGATATGAAGCAAGGGGAGGTTTTTGCCTTGACCAGGGGCTTGAGATCAAGATCCCATTCCTTCAGTATTCTGCATTCTTGTGGGATCTCGGGCATGTCAGTTTCATTCCAGATTCGGATGGCCAAGGTTTCCTGTATATTTTGTTTGAGGGTGAGCCAGAGATCATCCATGGATCGGTAGGTGTTGTTGAAAATTCGGTGGTTGCGCTCTTTCCACAGAGTCCAGTACAGGAAGCCGGGAATGATGTTCCACAGAGAGTTTAGAATCTGGCACTTGAATGGATTTTTGGCCCAGTTTCTTATATTTTCCGTGACGTCCGCCTGTCTAGGGATTGCTCTCATATTACAATTTTCGACTTTCTTCCATATCTGTTTTGCTAGGGGGCAGTCTTCCATTAGATGACTGATAGTTTCATTATTGGTATTGCAGTTTGGGCATCTGGAGGGCCCAATGAACCCTCTTTTTATTAGGTTATCCCAAGTAAGGATGCGCCTTTTGCTTAATAGCCATATGAAGGTGGAGATCTTGGGCCATAGCCCTTTGTGCCAGACTTTCTCCCAAATTTGATCTTTTTCCTCTTGGAGATTGGAATATCGCAGATGGTGAGCTTCTTTAGTGGTGAAGGTGCCCCTGGTTGTATAACCCCAACGTAATTTGTCCTGCTGATTGGAGTGGCGGATTCTCCTTTCTTTGAGTTCTTGTTCTATTTCTGTGTATGTTTCTCCTTGCCAATCTATTTGCCATTGTTGCGCTGGTTTCCATGTTTGAAAATCATGATTTGAGGAAGACTGCCAGAACTGGTGTACCTGGGTAATACCTGTTTGCTTCATATGAGCCTGCCAAAGAGGTTTATGGAACAAATTTGCGAGTTTTGGGAGCTGTTGCCAAGAGTCCTCCCAAAATCTGGCGGCAGTCCCTGAGTGTATTTCCCAAAAGCTGTGTTCTTGAATGAAGCGGCTCTGCGTTTTTGCATTGTTCCAGATGAGTGAACCTTGCGCCGTGGGATTAATTCTGATGAGGTCACTCCAGCAGCTGCCCCTGGCATATTTTGCTTGCCATAATTGAGCCCAAGGGGAGTTTGGCTTGGAGACCCAGTTCCACCATATTCTAGCCCCCATTGTGTTATTGCTTTGAAGCGGATCCCGAAGTCCTAACCCTCCCTCTGATTTGGTTTTGCACACCTCTGTCCATTTGACAAGAGCCCACTTCCTATTTAAGGCAGTGGAACCCCAGAGGAAGTTGCGTTGCAGAATGCGAATAGCCTTCAGTATCCCTTTTGGAGCTGCCAAGATGGAGAAGAGATAGAGCGGCATTGCTTGTAGTACTGATTTAATGAGGACAAGCCTACCAGCTAGATTTAGAGCCCTGAAAGTCCATGAGGAAAGCTTTGATTCAAGTTTGTCCAGAAGTGACCTCCAAGACACTTGTTTGATCGCTGAATCAGAGAGGGGGGCTCCTAGATATTTAGAAGGCAAATGGGAGATTGTGAATCCCAGAGTTCTGGCAATGTTCCTTTGCGTGGAGGGGGGAGTATTGAAGAAAAAGAGCTGGGATTTGGCGGCGTTAATGGATGTGCCGGAAGCTTCAGCAAAGATATTTAGAAGAGATTTGAATACGGAGGCTTCTTTAACAGAGGGATGCCCGAAGAGCAGAGTGTCATCAACAAATTGTTGATGAGTCTGGGGAGGGCGGCCGTGGAGGGATAATCCTTTGAGAGCTTGGGAGGATACTGCTGATTTGAGGAGCCTACTTAATCCTTCAGCCATTAAAACGAAGAGAAATGGCGAGAGAGGATCCCCTTGCCTAATGCCACGGGAGGATTTGAAGGGAGGTGAGGGAGATCCGTTCAGTAAGACAGAAAAACTTGGAGAAGTTATGAGGTTCATGATCCATCTGGTCCATGTTGCATTAAAACCAAAAGCTAAGAGCATTTTATGAATATAATTCCAGCTAAGTTTGTCGAAGGCTTTGGAAAGGTCGAGCTTGAGAAGCATACCTGGTTTTTTGAGGAGCTTTAGAGAATGTATGACTTCATTTGAGAGAATTATTCCATCCATGATCTGCCTTCCCTCGACATACCCCGTTTGCTCTGGAGAGATTAGCATTGGTAGTAGCGGCTTGAGACGGTTTGCAATGACCTTTGAAATGAGTTTGTATATCACATTGCATAACGCTATTGGTCTGTATTTCTCAGGCTTGCTGGAGGCTGCTTCTTTGGGTACCAAGGCTATGAAAGTTGAGTTGAGGGCAGGGAGGACCCAATGCATGCTTCGGGATTCTTCCACTAGATTCCATACTTCAACTTTAATGAGCTCCCAAAATTCATGAAAGAAGTTGGCTGTAAATCCATCTGGCCCTGGTGCTTTGCCATCTTTGAGTTGGGCCATGGCTTCTTCTACTTCCTTCAGTGTAACAGGTTGGAGTAGCTGATTGTTGTGGTCCTCATTGATTATTTTGGGAATGTGCTGCGTGATGGCTTGGATTGCCTCATCCCGATTGACTTCAGGTTCCTTTAGAATGTCCTTGAAGTAGCCTGTAAATTCTTTTTCCATTTCTTCATGAACCTCTATTCTATCACCCTGTTGATTATTGACAAAGGTAATTTTGTTGTGCATGCGCCTTTGTATGGTAGTTTTGTGGAAGAACTTTGTGTTTTTCTCTCCTTCTTTCAGCCAGCTTATTCGGGATTTTTGTTTCCATAAAATTTCCTCTTGTTGTTGGCGCTCTTCTATCTGACTCCTAAGGCTCTGCTCTTGTTGAATTTGTTCTTCTGTGCGTCCTGCCAGAATGAATTTTTGTTGAAGTTCTTTCATTTGCTGCTCCAGCTTTTGTCTGCTCTCCTGTATGTTGCCAAAATGAGTGCGATTCCATCTTTTTAGAACTTGTTTCAGATGTTTTAACTTTTCTTGAAACTGATACATCTTGGCTCCCGCTGGTGGTGAATATGATGTCCAGGCTTGAGTGACAACATCCTTTAATTTGCTGTTTGTTAGCCAAAAGGCTTCAAATCGAAAGGGACGATTGCAGCCATGACCTGGTCTTGACCAATGAAGCAGAATTGGCCAGTGATCCGAGCCGCTTTGAGGAATGATTGAGGTGCTGAAGTCTCCTCCGAGGTGGATCGAATTGTCAGAAATTAAAAATCGATCCAGCCTTGAGGCAATTTGGTGGGCTCCTTTGCGTTTGTTGGACCAAGTAAAGATACCATTGGAGGTAGGAATGTCCATGAGCTGATTGTGCTGTATGAATTGCTTGAAGCCATTGCTGTCGCTGTCGAGCCGGACTCTGCCCCCTTGTTTTTCCTCCATTGATTTTATGATATTGAAATCACCCCCTCCAATCCACAAGGGGAAGAGTCTATTTGCGTTAAGGAGGGAGATCGTATCCAGGAGGTCCAATTTTTGCTGAATCGACTGAGGGAAATATACATTGGTGAGGTGCCCATGAATGTTGGTGCCTATGAGATGGAAGGTGGCTTGAATAAGATGGAGAGTGGCATGGAAATTGTCCAACATAACAATCTGCGGGTTCCATAAAATGGCCAAACCGCCTGACGCCCCTGAAGCGTCTACTGATATTGACCTACTACCTGCCCATATTTTGTTGCCGAGCTTGTCTATCATTGTGCTACTGCTTTTTGTTTCTTGGAGAAAGACTACTGCTGGTTGTTCTTGCATAATCAAGTTTTTTATCATTCTGTGTTTAGAGGGACTGTTGAGTCCTCTTACATTCCAGGATATGAGCTTCATGGAGATTGCGTTGTGGGTTTGTAGAACTTTGTCAGTTTGGGAAATAGCCCCGAATCCATGAGTATTTCCCCAACTGTTATTGTTCTCTGAAGGTCTGTTTTTCTGCCTCTTTTCTTTGTTTCTTTAAGGATTTTTTTTCCATCCCAGTGACTCCCGCCTTGAATACCCAGACTTTTATGGTGATGTACTCGCGACAAAACTCCTTCAAGTTTGTCTATTTGCCAGGGGGGGATTGAGTCATACTCTTTTTGTTTGCATGCAGTCTCCAATTTGGAAATGTCAAGCTTAGAGATGTCAAACTCTTCCAGATTTACATCTACTCTGTCTTCCTCCATAATGATTGGGATGTTTTGTTCCATTTCCGCTGCATTATCATGAAGACTTAAGGCTAGTGCTGCATCAAGATCCATATCTGATGCTATTTGATTTTCATTCAATATGATTTTCCCTTTGGAAGGGAATGGGGGTTCGAGATCTGAGACAGATTTGATATACGCCAATGAGGATATATCTGCGGGTTTGGAGGAGGCTGGATCCGAGGATAATAAGGTGATGGAGCGGTTGGAGGGGGGCTCGATGGGAATCTGATGATCAGGGTTTTCAGAGTGGGGAAGCTTTGGAGAATCCTGGGAGGCTAGGACAGAGAAACGGTTCTGGATGTTCACCTTGGGTCCTAGATCTGGGATAGCTTGGTTTTTCTTAGCATGCCGGCGGCGGGTGGGGACTTTGGTATAACCATCTTGATCCTTAGATGCCTCATTGGAAGGAGCCAATGGCTGAACATTTAAGGGGCAGTCACGGAAGAGATGGCCGTGTTCATGACATTTTCTGCAGCGAAAGGGGATGTGCTCATAATCTAAAGTCTGCTTCCATTCATAGTCATCGTGAAAGAGACTTACCGTGTCTGCAAGGGTCTTGGTTAGGTGCATCTTGACGCAGATCCTGGCATAGGAAGTGTATTTGCGAGATTTTGTTTCAGTTGCAACTTTGATAAAGGTCCCCAGCTTGTTGCCAATGTCAGCCAGCGTCTCTTCTTTCCAGTATTCCACAGGAAGTGAATACATTCTTATCCATACAGGGGCCCAGCTAAAGTCTTCTTTGTCCGGGTTGAATCTTGGCTTCCATTTCGTTAGATACAAACCGGAGGAGTTGAAGAAGTATGGGCCGCCTTCAAATACCCTCGTTTTGTCTTCGAGACAGTTGAAGATAGCTGTGAAGAAGCCCTTTGGGCCAAGCTGCAACGTCACTTGTCCTTTTGGCTTCCATTTTGAGGCTATCCAGCCTTGTAAGGCTTTCTCTGTGGGCCAAAATCCCAGAAACTTTCCAATGAGGGCGTAGTCCTGCATGTATTGTATTTCGCTGTTGATACGGTGGCTTGGCAGATCCACCTTGATCGATTCTGCCGCTTTTGGTATGCAGGTCCGTGATGTCGCTTTTGTCTTAGATGGTTCCGCATTGGTGTGCTTATCGTTGTTTTCTGTATCCTCTTCATTCTGAGCTGAATGCAGCTTTTCTTTCTGCGTCCTTTGCTGGGTTTCTTCTGTTTCCGGATCTGTGTCTGCGGAGGGCAGAGTCACAGGCTTTTGCTTGTTGTCAGATATGTGCATGTCCTGTGGAGGGGAGGCAGAGCTCTCCCCTCCTGCATCTGTTACCATGTGCGGCCGTCAGTGGAGAAACCTGCAGCAGCTATGGCAGGTCCGTGTAATGGCGGCTAGGTTTTTGTTTTTCACTGTCGAATCGCCTCAGAGCGCATTCTTGCATGTTTTTTTGCTTTGGTCGCTTCAATGTGCTCTATTGCTGGCAATTGACAAAATCTTTATTGTGGGCGACGCTTTCTCTATCATCAACTGGGTTCACAGAGTCAATGAGCTTGAGGTTCCTTCCCTGCTTAATTGGATGGAGTCTATTAGGTTGCTTACTCCCTCTTTTGTGGACATTTTTTTCCAGCATGTGTATAGAGACCAGAATCAGACTGTTGATACCTTATCCAAGAGAGGTTTGTCCTCTTCATATGCATTTATACATTTTGAAAATCTCATTTAAAATACAGTTCAAGGCAGGGGATTTTTCGAGGTTTAAGTGTGCAACAATCTAATTCTCTGTTTTGGTTTTTTATACATGACTCTGTTTCGTTTTTGTCCTTCCTTACACAGGTAGATCTTCTGGAATTTTGATGCTTCTATATGTATTACCTTCTTTGTCGCTGAGGCTCTATTTCGTTTTTGTCCTTCCCTTGCTCAGGTAGATCATCTGGAATTTTAATGCTTCTATATGTATTACCCTCTTTGTCTTTTTGAGGCTTCCGATGGTTCTATCATAGCCCTGTGTCCCTTGTGGACATGGACCAACAACCAACGCTTCTGTAGACTGGATTGATGTCTTTTGCCATGATTGAAAGCTCAGAAATATGCACATGTAAACATTTTTATCCTTAATAAAATCGTTACGTTTTTTTTCTCCGAAAAATGGTGACATTTTGTTATTGAAAATGCATTTTCCAATACACAGATGAATTCATCATCTTAAAAAAGCACGTGACATTCAAATTATAGAGTTCACAGCCACCGGTAATTTCAACAAAACACTACCAAATTTCCAACAAAAATCCATAAAATTTTGACGCAAATTCTCCGTCAACGAGCCATTTTTTCTACGCTTAAATTGTCTTCTCAGTCAAAATAACGTAAATAATTTAAAAGTCAAATGTTTATTGAACGGCCATGTTTTCTCTGCAATTAGATGGCCTGTAACGAGGACTGTATACGTATACTTTATCAGCATGCATACTTACCTTCATGAGATTTCATTGATCGATCCAGGAGAACTCTCGCTCCTTTCAGATTTCCTGGATCCGACCGATCAAAATTCTCGATCGATTTCTGTACTTCAAATCTTGAAATGCTGAAAATGGAGCCGAAAGCTCCTTACTACCACGGTTCCCTCTAAATCAGAAATAAGTTAGTTTATCAGTCTTTAGTTTCTGTTTTTTAACGAGATTTCAGAATTTTCAGCAAAGTTCTTTATAGCATTATATGCTCTGCTTTACTGTGGTGCAGGTTTACAGTTTTATGTTGATAAATTTTAATGGAAAATTCCCGTTGAAATTTGAAGATTTTCCATTATTCCCGACCATTGAATGCAAATAGATAGAAATTTGTTAGAGTTCGTATGTTGAAAATTCTGTGTTTATGGGGATTTTGAACGGAAAGTTTTCGTTGAAAATAGGAAAGTATGCCGTTATTGTTGACTGCTAAATGCAAATAGATTCAAATTTGTCAGAGTTCGTAGAAAATTGGAATATTTTGCTTTTTTGTTAACCACTGAATGCAAATAGATCGGAATTTGACAGAGTTGTCAGCGATTTTTGTGTAAATGGTTCTTTATGTTGTAGTTGAAAATTTTGTAGTTATATCGACTCTGAATGTAAAAGTTTCGATTAAATTTGAAATATTTTGCATTGGAGTTGTTTTTAGTGTAATTTTTTTGGTGTTCTAATCTGACATTAAAAATTGAAGTGAAATCTTGATTTCTGTTATGTAAACTGGTTTTTTGATTGTATATATGGATTCAACACCCTCAAAAAAACCCAAGATACTTATATTATGAAGAGGTTATCCATCAAACTTGTGATTTCAATAAATTTTTGTGAGATTTTAGAAAAATTAAACCAAAAAACCCACCTGAAAAACTCCAAAAAAATCGCAAAAAAAAACTCATTTTACGTTATTATTAACCTGTGCACTCAAAGGGATCCAAATTTGACAAAATACTATGTTAAAATCCTAAATTAGTGCTCTTATTGAGTTTGAGTATAACATGAGATTTTAGATATTTTGCATTATTGTTCTCTGGATGCAAAGGATCGATAACATAATTCTGAGTTTATTTTTTGAGTTACTATTTTTCTGGTAAACCTTGCATGAGATTGTTGAAAGAGATTAGGTAATTACCGTCAATTGGGTATCCGGAAAGCATTTGCAACGTCTATAACGAATTTACCAAAATCTTTAGGTCCAATTTAATAATTATTGCGAATATCTGGTTTCAAAGTAAGAAAATGCTGGAATATTTTAACGTTACACGATAATGAAAGCGTGATATTTGAACTTATGGAAGTCGCGGACAGGTTAAACTCATTGATTATAATTCCTTTGTTTTAATATTCGTGGATTTGCCGTTAGCCCAGGTGAGCATCTTGAATGGCGACGGGGCTGTGTGACTGAGGACTTTGGTATGCGGAGATTTGAACTTGATTTCAAGTTCAAGTCATATGAAGTTCAGGTCATATGTAAATAGTGTATAAGCTTATTAAAATCAGAGAAGATAAATATTTTTATATCGTCAATTTCAAAGGTTTTTGTTGAGAAATTTGGATGTTAAATTTATTTATAAAAAAAAATTATTGAAAATAAGTTAAATTCAAATTGAACATTTTCCAAAAAAATTTAGTAAATAATAATAATTATTATTATTTCTAATTTGAATATAAAAATTGATTAATTTTTAAATTGAGTTGTATAATACACTTTTATACCTACTAAAATAATTATTCCTTAAAAGAAGGAACCTAACCAAAGCCTTGACTTGGATTTCCCACCAAGGAAATGAGAATGTAGGAAATAGCCAAAACAATTTTAATATTGTTTTGATGATGAACCAAGCACATGCAACAGGTTTACTATTACTTTGATGATGAAGTTATACACATGTTGTCTAATAAGGCCACTATACATTTTGTGAGGATGGTGAAATTGTTGCTGAAATTCAGCCAAATTTTTTTGAAGAAATATATTCGGGGTGTTTGAGTCATTTTATTTTAATGGTGGAAATCGATTCAACACCATCAAAATTCCAGGTGCACCTAAAATTATGAAGCACATGAATTTCTAAAAAATTCTGCTGAATTTTCTCAAAATTGTGTGAAAATTTCCATTGTTTTCGAGGATAAATTACAGCCTTGTAAGACTACAGCCTAACACACAAAGAATGCTTATAAACCAATATACCCCATTGTTTGTATTGGTCACCTAATGAGAAAAATGACATTCTTTTGATATTGCATGATTTCATGGTACGAAACCTTGCATGTATGTGATGTTGTTGAACATGTTTCACATAACTCTAGGTTTAGGGTGTGAGTTTTTGTTGCTATTTTAATTTAGTGTAGTTTAATGAGGCCATAATTTAGCCTGAAAAATAATGGGAGTTCTCGCAAGATTTTGACCAAATTTGGCAATTTTTTTGCAAATCCGGGTACCCACTATAAATCTTTAGGATTTTGGGTGCATTAGGGGTTCTTGATGGTGCTGAATCCATTTCCACCACAAAAAAATTGATTCAAACACCTCAGCAATAGAATTTTTGAAAAATTCTCATTGGATTCTCGCAAGAAGTTTGTTGTCTAGGCTAAATTGTGGCCTCGGTAGACAACACCATTATGGTATTTGATGATGTATGTTTGCATTAATATTTTTTATCCTTTCAAATAATTCTAAAATCAACCACCTTAGGCATTTCTTGAAATTTTGGGGACTTTAGAGGCCAAAATGTTGGACCATTCCATAACTTCCCCACTATCCATTGTACAGGACCATTGAGATGTCAGTTATTGTGTTGATAGCGATGGGTAGGTAGTATAATTAAGGAATTTCTGAAATTTTGAGACATTTGATGCCAAAATATTTTACCATTCTTTATTTCCCCAGACTCGAGTGTATAACACAACTAATATGTTAATTGTGGTGGTAGACCTTTGGAGGTAGAATAACTAATGTAGGTAGTAGACACACTAAGACATTCATATGAAGCTCCTATTATATTCCTTCCAATATATAGTTGTTTTTCAATTTTGATGATTAGAAATATAAATAGAGCTTTAAGAGGCCAAGACATAGGTTACTGTGTATAATTGTGTTTTTTTCTAGTGAATTACTAAATGCTAGAGAATTTGTTAGGACCCTATTTTCAACATCCTGGTCATCGTATGGGGTTAGATTAGAAAGCGTAATTTTTGTTGAAGGAAAAAGGAGTTATGGATTGAGAGTTCCAATGATGGACCAAAGGGAGGATATGAGGGTGAGATTCTAGGGTTTCTTATCATCTTAGGTTTTTTTTTTGTTTTGGTTGTCATTGAGAGCCGAGTTCAAGTCCCGCAGAGTCAAGTAAGGTTGAAGAGTTAGAGTGATGAAAACTGAACCAAGAGTCTACTCATTTTTTATCCCCTGGCGACTTCAATTCAGAACCCTTTGGGTCATGGGCCCATGAAACCTAGCTCTCTCGACAACTTTGTGCGGTAAAGGAATTTGACACGTTTCCAATCTCCAAATTTCAACCTATTGGTAACATGAAGAATCACATATGTAGGATCAAAATAGTCCTATGATCCTTGGTTGCCTCATCGCATGTCTTGGGTCACTAGCTTTTTAATATGAATTCGGGGCACAAATTATTCTTCATGTGCAAGGTCTTGGTTAGGCCTGACCAAACTTTGGGACCCAAACTCACAGGTCGCACCCCATGTTGGATGTCGGGAAGGTCGGACTAGTTGGCCAACTTGGGGGTGAGCACCCTCCTTTTCCGTTTTCACTAAATTGAGTCCAAAGTCCTAACCAACATCCCATGTTGTGCACACAGTAAGTTTCAGGTTCAAATTTCTTGATCAGATAATACTTGTCTCTCCCACTAGTTTGAAACCCTGTGACAATTTTTTGGATTTCACCATTCTTAATCTCCTACTCAACTATAGTCCTCTCTATTTTATTTGATCTCAGAAAAAACTCCAAAGTTCGAGCATTGATACCTACTGTGAGAAATGATCCCGTCACTCCTCTTGTCAAAACTCAAAATGGTGGATCTCATACACTGAATGCACATTTAGACACAATCTCAAACAATGATGACATCTCAAAATAGTGGCAGGAGCTCATGGGCCCTATATATAGAGAGAGGGAGAGATCCTTGAAACCAAAAACATTATATACAGTCGTTCAACATTGTGGCCTAACACAAATCAGCCTCATATTATATTCATAATGGACTCCCTCTTAATTCCTTCTAGTCCCTTCCTTGGATTGGTCTTCCATTGCACTAGCCGCCCTTTACTATCCTGATTATACATGGTAATCTTCATTGCCTCCTAACACACATACAAGAAAATTATAAATAGAGAAATAATAAACCCTTAACATAAAAGGAATCTCATCCTCTGCCACAAAAACCTTCCATACACTTAGAATTTCATTCACATTTCACATAAAAATTATAAGGAGTAGTGTCCCTTTCCATTGGCTGCCATGATTCCCCTTCTGGAAGAGTCTCAAAACTAATTCAATTTGGGGTGGGGTCTATGCCCCTGTATCATACTCCCTTGCTCGAAAATATTCATGATATATTGAACATGTGCTTCATTGTTGCATCTCATCTTCTCCATCTCAGTCTTCTTTCACAACATCTATCATTGAGTGAGTTGCAACAAATCCTCAATGACGCCTCACCAGTTCTCATCCTTTGGCTCAAACTATTGGCATCTTGATTCACATCCTCTGGGTCAAAATTTTGGCATCTTGATTCACCTCCTCTTCAACCTCTCGATCTTTCTCTGCTCTTTTTGTTGTTTCATGCTTGCTCGCCTCCTTCAAAAATTCTACCCACAACCACAACTGTGGAATTGTTGCAGATCTTCTACCCAACCACAACTAGAAGTTATTCTCCTTCTTCTATAGGAAACCTTACCTTGCTTTGATGCCACTTGATGAAAACCTAACTTGGGGTATACTGATTTCTGATCTACTGGCAGCTTCAATTCGGAAGCATGCGGGTTATGGGCCCATGAAACTTGATTTTTTTTGTTGTTTTTGCAACAAAGGAATATGACACTTCTGTAAAGCACAAAATTTATCCTATTGGTAACTAGTAAAACCAAATATGTAGGAACAACATCATCCTTTGGTCCTTAGCTACTTCATCGCATCCATTTCTCCTCCAATTTAAGAATGGCATTGGTGTCTCAAGTCACTAGAAGTTTTACGTGAATTCAGGGTCCAAAGTATTCTACATGCACAACGTGATGGTCAGGCCAAACCAAACTTGGGTGCCCGAAGGAACTAGGGGTCCTGAGCTTGCGATTCCCACCCCAAGTCAGAGGTTTGGAAGGCTGGGCCAATTACCCTACTCAGAAGTATGCCCCCTCCTCTTGTTTTTTATTTGAATTGAACCCAAAGGTTGTAACAAATTCCCACATTTCACACATAGAAAGTTTTGGGTTCCAATTTCTTGATCTGACGATCCTTATCTCTCTCGCTAATCTAATAACCTTCGACCATCTTAGGATTTCACCATTCTCAATCTTCTACCAAACTCTATTCCTCTCTGAGCTCTTTGATGTTATACGACATTCCAAGGTTTGACCATTGATGCCTATAGTGATCAAGGATCCCATTGTTCCTCTTGTCAACACTCAAAATGGTGGCTATCACACACTAAATACACATTTAGACACAATATTAAAACAATGACAACATCTGAGAATAACACTGATCCAAATTTAAACAGAAACACACAAAAATTACAGATATAACCATAAATACAGAGATGCAGCCGAAATAACACTTCCTTTTATTAATATCAAATAATGAAATATGCTTACAAACAGTATGGAAATGAGAATAGCTCGGCGATTGTAGCTCATCTCCAAGAAGAGATGTGGTGGCTACATGCCTTTGAACTACATTACAATGAGGCTCAAGGGCCTTTTTATTATTGAACAATAAGAGAAAACCCTAAACAACCAAAACCCTAACCCGAGGAGATGTAACACCAAGAGTTTATGGGCCTTGTTGGGGTTAGTTGGGCATCCAACTTCTCGGGGTCAAGACTTCGTCATATTATCTCTGTTTGATGCGCATGATACCCCATTGGAAAGATCTCTTCGAGGACTACGATGGAAGAATATGAATTTAACAAATTATTTGGTGGTATATTGCCAAAAAAACGTTGTTTAGGGCCTTAAGACGGCTCCCTAAGTTTAGGACCCAAGCAATGCTAAAAATAATAAATTGTGCTATAATTAACGAAACTGAAAAACTGAAAGAAACAATGGTGAGGGTCCAAACAAAATTTGTGGGTGGCCGCCAATATCCACCTGGATCATTCCTCCCCCCTTAGTACACAATGGTCCCCATTACGTTGAGTTCCTCCATGAGATGAGGAATCTTCTACCGAAGTTGGTCCCTGGTGAGAAACTTGCCTTGATGAAGGAGTTAGTCTGCTTTGACAACTCAATATAGTTGGATATATTACCAGTGAGTGTTCTTGAACTATGTGTCCATGATTCAATCAGTTGTAGCTTGTTCCATGCAATCTGGATTTAACCCTGTTGGTGTGAGTTGTTCTGCAATGTCGGATGTGTTTAGTAATGGTGGAAAGTATGGCTGAAGGCGATCCACACTAAACACTAGCTACAAGCCAAGGAATGGGGGAATTTTAAGCTCAAAAGAATTATCTCACACAGCCTTGGTGATGGTGTACGGCCCATATCGAAGCAGGTGAATGTTGCGATGGGGCCTAGCGAGGCTCTCCTTCTGGAAATGTAGCCAAACTTTGTCACCCACCTGGAACTTGTGTGGCACCTGATGTTGATCATGCCACTACCTGTACCTGGAATTGGTTTTTTCCAATATGGCATGGACCTATTGGTGGATGTGTTGAATATGCTCAATGAAGCTATTTTCCTTGTTGGCTTCAGACTGGACATGATCCAAATCTCCTTGAGTCGCTGCAACTGGTATGGGCACATCAATGGGAGATAATGGCTGGAACCCCAAGCCCACCTGAAAAGGGTTGTGACCAGTCGAGTTGTGCAGAACCCAGTTGTAGCTGTGCTGGACAGAGGGTAGGCTCTCATCCAATATGCATGGATGCTTTGAGTTTTACATTCGCATAATGTGTACGATCATTCTGTTGACGAACTCTGTCTGGCCATTAGTATGGGGGTGGAAGGTTCCCGACTTAGTGAGCTTGGTGTCCAACATCGACCAAAGACTGGAAAAAAATGTACTCAGGAACGTGTTGTCCAGATCTGAGATGATAGACTGTGGGATCCCAAAGTGTACCCACACTTGTTCAAAGAATAGTTTAGTAGTGGCTTCTATTGTGATACTCTTCTTGTAGGTTGCCATAATGGCCATCTTTGAGAATCGGTTGACGAACACATAAACACAGTCGATACTAGGCTTAGTAGAAGGAAGGCCTGACATGTAATACATGGAGATGAATTCCCAAGGTCGACTAGGGGTAGGCAGCGTAGTATAGAGACCTTGCTTCTTGATGGTCGATTTGGCGATGGCGCAGGCAGTGCAGGATCTGATGTACTTCCTGACATCCTATCGAAGATTTGGCCAATAGAAATACTTTTGCAGTACTGCCACTGTTTTCTCGACCTCGAAATGCCCAGCAACCCGAATGTAATGCGCTTCCCAAATAATCTTTGCACGCTCGCTTGAAGGAACACAAAGGTGTCCCATATTGCATAATAGAGCATCATGGAGGTGAAAACCTAGAACTTGCTGACCCTCCATGAGCACATGCTACGTGTGGCCAAATTTTCAGTCACTTTTGTAGAGAAGTGGCGAATCAGAATTCTTGTGCCCACAAGAGTTGAGCACGGTAGTTATCACCATGATTGGTGGTTGGCTGAGACAACCTACAACATTATTTGTGCTTCCCTTCTTGTAGTTTATATTCAAATGAAATTGTTGCATATATGTGGACCACTTCTTATTATTTCTTTCTTGATGGTGTATCATCAGAAAAAAAAAATTCACAGTTTGAAATTACCTTATTGCATTGTTTTGCGGTAACCGGAGAGATGGCGGTAGGCGGGGATACCTCTGGTATCCTGTACAACTTATTTCCTAATGTAAAAATAACAACGTGAGATCTTGACTCATATACAACATGTCGCTTCCACAAGTATGGTTGGCCTAATAATACATCACAAACATTAAGGGGAGAAACGTCACATAATACCTCATCCGTGAAGGGCTTAATGCTATATGGAAGGCAACATTGTTGGATCGCGCACAGATTTTGTCCTTGGTGAAGCCACCTGATTGTGTACAGTTGTGGTGTGATGTGTTCGGTAAGCCGAGCCACTTCATGACCTATGATGCAATGAGGTTCTTTTGGCTCCCCCTGTCGACAATGAACTATGGCAGGGAACCCTTCACCCAGATCTGGGAGTGGAAGAGATGCTCCTCCTACTTTGGATCTTCTAGTTCCTCCTTCTCAATCTTTGTGGTGGCGATAGTGGCATTGGGCTCCGCATCAATAATCTTCTTCCCATTGTTATTCCCCATGTCTAGTTCTGACTCAGAGTCAGAACATGTGTCTGATTCTGAAGCCTTCAGCTCGGCCACCAGTGATTCCTTGGTTCGACACTCACTTGTGTTGTCAGTGGAGCTCTTATGGAACTCGCATCACTTTCCCTTGTCCTTCTTTGGATTTGCAGTGTTTTCCTTTGCTTGTGGCCTTGGTGGGTTTTCCTGGGCTATCATGCGTTGGCTTTGTCTTTTGTTCTACAGTTTGGGGGCACCATTCCCTTGATTTTAACTGACAGATCCAAAGTCTCGCTTCTTCTGTTTAAAATTCTGCTCGATCTTGACGGCGTATCAGTATGCCATGCTGAGTGAGGAGATGTCCACAAACTCCATCTCATCCTAGATGCATCTATGTAGGCAGCCGCGGTACTTGAGTACCAAATGTTTCCCAAAATCCTTTATGCCCAACATCGTGCATAGGGTATGAAAAGCATTGGTAAAATCCGGCACACCTTGATCCCTTCCCTGCCACATCGTGGTCCACTTTATGTATTTGTCCTCATAGATCCCGATAGGGTAGTACTAGTCCTTGATGGCGTCCCAGAATGAATTCAAAGTGGGAGTGGCTGAAAACAATGAGTTCGTACTTTCATCCTTCTACTCACAATAGGTTTCCCACTAGTCCTTGACCTAGGTGGCATCTTTGAGAACAACAAAAGTATTATTTTCTTAGCTAGAAAATCATGAACATAAAAATATCCTTCTAACAGATTCAACCATTTATCTATGATGTCTGCATCTATTAGGCCCTCAAATATGGGAATGTCAAAGTTTACTTGTACCTTAAAAGGTGTGGAGCCTCTAGAGTGGTTGTTGGATGTGGATGTGCCGCTGGTGGGCAATTGTTGAAGGATCTAGGAAAATTTATCCATTATTGCATTCCTTTGTTTCTCAAGGGCCTCATCGAGCAATATTTTGATAGGATCTCCTGCTTCCTCATCATTCTTTTCTTCCTCCATGGGAGGTCGTCGATATTTATGAGGCTGATCTTGTAAAGCTTTCACTAGTTCGAGCCCTAACTCCTTATATCCCGACCTCATTATGGACATGCAAAGAAAAGCAGAGAAAGAGTAGACCACTCTGATACCAGTGATCTGAATTTAAATAGGAATGCAACAAATTACATATATAACCATAAATATAGAGATGCAATAGAAATAACTCTTCCTTTGATTGATATCAAATAATGAAATATGCTTACAAACAGTATGGAAATGAGACTAACTCGACGATGGTAACTTATCTCTGAGAAGAGATTTGGTGGCTACATGCCTCTAAACTACGTTACAATGATGCCCAAGGGCCTTTTTATTATTGAACAATAAGAGCAAACCCTAAACAACCAAAACCTTAACCCAAGGAGATATAACACCAAGAGTTTATGGGCCCCGTTGGGGTTAGTTGGGCAGCCAACATCCTGGGTTCATGACTTGGTCATATTATCTCTATTTGGCGTGCATGATACCCTTTTGGAAAGATCTCTTCCAGGACTATGATGGAGAAATATCAATTTTTAGAATTCGTTGTTAGAGGATTACCAAAAGAACATTGCTTAGGGCCTCAAAACGACTCCCAAAGTTTAGAACATGAAAAACTACTAAAAATAGTAAATTGTGCTATAATTAAGGAAACTGAAAAACTGAAAGAAACAGTGGTGGGGGTCCAAGTGGAACTGGCAGGTGGCCACCAATATCCATCTGGATCATTCCACCCCCCTTAGGAAGTGATGGTCCCCATTGTGTTGAGTTCCTCCATGAGATGAGGAAACTTCTACTAAACTTGGTCCCTGGTGATCCACTTGCCCTGGTGAAGGAGTTGGCCTACTTTGAAAACTCAATACAGTTGGATATTCTGTTGAAGAGTGTTCTTGATCTGCGTTTCCATGATCCAATTAGTTGCAGCTTGTTCAATGCAATCTGGATTTAACTCTGTTGGTGTGAGTTGTTCTGCAATGTCGGATGTGTCTAGTAATGGTGGAAAGTATGGTCGAAGGTGATCCACACTAAACACTAGGTGTAGGCCAAGGAATGGGGGAATGCTAAGCTTAAAAGAATTATCTCCCATAGCCTTGGTGATGGTGTATGGCCCATATCAAAGTGGGTGAATCTTTCGGTGGGGCCGAGCGAGGCACTCATTTTGCAAATGTAGCCAAACTTTGTTGCCCACCTGAAACTTGTGTGGCACTCGATGCTGATCATGCCACTGCTTGTAATTGTCATTGGTTTTGTCCAATATGTCATGGACCGGTTGGTGGATGTGTTGAATATACTCAATGAATTTATTTTTCTTGTCGGCTTCCGACTGGCCATGAGACGAATCTCCATGAGTCGCTGCAACTGATATGGCCACATCAA
Source organism: Pinus tabuliformis (assembly GCA_031772625.1). Classification (NCBI taxonomy): domain Eukaryota; kingdom Viridiplantae; phylum Streptophyta; class Pinopsida; order Pinales; family Pinaceae; genus Pinus; species Pinus tabuliformis. Next base: position 907,617,419 of record CM062819.1, read on the forward strand.
TAGGACATAGTGGTGGAATCCCAAGCCCACCTGAAAAGGGTTGCGGCTAGTCAAGTTTTGGAGAGAAAGGATGTAGCTATGCTTGAAAGAGGGGAGGGTCTCATCCCATGTGTGTGGATGCTTTGAGTTGTACATGCACAAAATTTGTACGATCATCCTGTTGATGACCTCCAACTAGCCATCAGTTTGGGGATGGAAAGTTGTGGACTTAGTGAGCTTGGTGTCGAGCATCGACCAGAGACTGGACGAAAATTTGCTGAGGAACCTGCTTTCCTGATCTGAGATGATAGATTGTGGGATCCCAAAGTGTACCCACACTCATTCAAGGAAGAGTTTAGTAGCGGCTTCTGTTGTGATACTCTTCTTGAAGGCTGCTATAATGGCCATCTTTGAGAATTGGTCGACGACCACATAAACACATTCGTTGCCATGCTTAGTAGAAGGAAGTCCTTACATGTAATCCATGGGGATGGATTCCCAAGGTCGACTAGGGGTAGGCAATAGAGTATAGAGACCTTGCTTGTTGATGGTCAGTTTGGCGATGACGTAGGCAGTGTAGGATTTGATGTGCTTCCTCACATCCTGTCAAAGATTCGACCAATAGAGATACTTCTTCAGTACTTCCACTATTTTTTCGTCCATGAAATGCCTAGCGGCCCGACTGTAGTGTTCTTCCCAAATCATCTTCACATGCTCGCTTGAAGGAACACAAAGGTGTCCCATATGGCATAACATAGCATCCTGGAGGTTAAAACCTAGAACTTGCTGACCCTCCAAGAGCACATGGTATATATGGCCTAATTCTGGTTTGCTTTTGTAGAGAAGTGGCTAATCAGAAGTCTCGTGCCCACAAGAGTTGAGAATGGTAGTTAACGCCATGATCGGTGGTCAGCTGAGGTAGTCTGCAACATTATTTGTGCTGTCTTTCTTATAGTTGATATTCAAATGGAACTGTTGGATGTATGTGGATCACTTGTTCTTCTTTCCTCGAGGGTGTATCATTAGGAAAACAAATTTCCTAGTTTTTGAAATTAGCTTACTACATTGTTTTACGGTGACCATAGAGATGGCGGTAGGCGGGGCTACCTCTGGTATCCTGTACAACTATTTCCTAATGTAACAATAACAGCACAAGGCCTTGACTCATACATAACATGTCGCTTCCACAAGTATGGTTGGCCTAATAATATATCACAAACATCAAGGGGAGCAAAGCCACATAATACCTCATCCGTGAAGGGCTCAATGCTGTATAGAAGGTGGCATTGTTGGCTCATGCGCAGATATCGTCCTTGGTGAAGCCACTCGATGGTTTATGGTTGTGGGTGTGTTGTGGTAGGTAAGCCTAGCTGCTTCACAACCTCTGCTACAATGAGGTTCTTTGTCTCTTGCTGTCGACAATGAAATTTAGAGGGGAATCCTTCACCCACATCTAGGAATGGAAGAGACACTCCTCCTCCTCTGGATCTTCGGGCGCCTCCTTCTGTATCTTTGTGGTGGTGACGATGGCATTGGACTCCGCATTAATAATCTTCTTCCCCTTGGCCTGACACTTGCTTGTGTTGTGGGTGGAGATCTTATGGAACTCACACCACTTTCCCGTGTTCTTCTTTGGATTTGCAGTGTTGTTCTTTTCTTGTGGCCTTGACAGGTTTTCCTAGGCTGTCCCGCCTTGGATTTTTCCTTTGTTCCATAGTTTGGGGGCACCTTTCCCTTGCTTTGGGTTCACAGATCCAAAGTCTCGCTTCTTCTGTTTCAACTTCTACTCAATCTTGACAGTGTATCGGTATATTGTTTCGAGTGAGGAGATATCCAGGAACTCCATATATTCCTAGATGTATCTATCTAAGCAGCCGTGGTACTTGAGTACCAAATTTTTCTCAAAATCCTTTATGCCCAACTTCATGTGAAGGGTATGAAGAACATTGGTAAACTCTGACACATCTTGGTCCCTTCCTTGCCACAGCATGGTCCACTTTATGTATTTGTCCTCATAGGTCTCGACAAGGTAGTACTACTCCTTGATGGCGTCTCAGAATGAATTCCATGTGGGAGTGGCAGAAAACAATGAGTTCATACTTTCATCCTTCTGCTCACAATAGGTTTCCCACCAGTCCTTGATGTGGGGGGTGGCTTTGAGAAGGGAAAAAGTAATCTTTTCTCAGCTAGAAAAATCATGAATAAAAAAATATCCCTATAATAGATTCTACCATTTATCTATGGCATCTGCATCTATTTTTCCTCAAATATTAGAATGTCAAAGTTTACTTGTACCTTAAAAGGTGTGGAGCCTCTAGATTCGGTGTTGGATGTGGATGCACCGTCGGTGGGATACCGTTGAAGGATCTAGGCAATTTTATCCATCATCGCGTACCTTTGTTTCTCGAGGGCCTCCTCGCGCAATATTTTGATAGGATCTCTTGTTCCCTCATCTTCCGTTTCTTCCTCCATGTGAGTTCGTCAGGATTTACGAGGCTAGTCTTGTAAAGGTTCGACCAGTTCAAGCCCTAACTCCTTCTATCTTGAGCTCGTTGGGGACATGCAAAGAAAAACAAAGAAAGAGAAGACCTCTTTGATACCACTGATCTTAATTTAAACAGGAGCACAACAAATTATAGATATAACCATAAATATAGAGATGCAACAGAAATAACACTTCCTTTGATTAATATCAAATAATGAAATATGCTCATAAATAGTATGGAAATGGGACTAGCTTAGCGATGGTAGCTTATCTCTGAGAAGATATGTGGTGGTTACATGCCTCTAAACTCTGTTACAATGAAGCTCAAGGGCCCTTTTATTATTGAACGATAAGAGAAAGCCCTAAATAACCAAATCCCTAACCCAAGGAGATTTAACAACAAGAGTTTATGGGCCCCATTGGGGTTAGTTTGGCAGCCAACTTCCTGGGGTCATTACTTGCTCTTATTATCTCTATTTGACGAGTATGATACCCTGTTGGAAAAATATCTTCGAGGACTACGATTGAAAATAAAATTTCAAAAAATTTGTTGGCTAGATTGCCAAAACAACGTCATTTAGGGCCTCAAAATGGAACTGGAAGTTTAGGACCTAAAAACTGCTAAAAATAGTAAACTGTGCTATAATTAAGGAAACTGAAAGACTGAAAGAAACAATGGTGGGGGTCTAAGTGGAATTGACAAGTGGCCACCAATAAACACCTGGATCATTACTCCCCCCCTGAGGAAGCAATGGTCCCCATTTGCATTGAGTTCCTTCATGAGATGAGGAAAATTCTGCTGAACTTGGTCCCTGGTGAGCCACTTGCCCTGGTGAAGGAGTTGGCATACATTGACAACTCAATACAGTTGGATATTCTACTAGCAAGTGTTCTTGATCTTCATGTCCACGATCCAATTAGTTGCAGCTTGTTCTATTTAATCTGGATTTAACAGTGTTGCTATGAGTTGTTTTGTAATGTCGGATGTGCTTAGTAATGGTGGAAAGTATGGCCGAAGGCCATCCACACCAAACAATATGTGTAGGCCAAGGAATGGGGTAATGTTAAGATCAAAATCATTATCTCCCAGAGCCTTGGTGATGGTGTATGACCCATATCGAAGCAGGCGAATCTTGCGATGGGGCCTAACAAGGCGCTCCTTTTGCAAATGTAGCCAAACTTTGTCACCCACCTGGAACTTGTGTGGCAACCAATGATAATCATGCCACTTCTTGTATTTGACAATGGTTTTGTCCAATATGTCATAGACCTATTGGCAGATGTGTTAAATATTCTCAATGAAGTTATTTTCCTTATCAGCGTTGGACTGGACATGAGACGAATCTCCTCGAGTCGCTAGAACTAGTATGGCCACATTAATGGGATAGTGGTTGTAATCCCAAGCCCACCTGAAAGGGGTTATTGTTAGTCGAGTAATGGAGAGACCGGTTGTAGCTATGTTAGATAGAGGGGAGGCTCTCATCCCATGTGCGTGGATGCTTTGAGTTGTACATGCGCAAAATGTGTACGATCAGTTTGGTGATGGAAAGCCATGGACTTAGTTAGCTTGGTGTCCAACATTGACCAAAGACTAGAGCAAAATGTACTGAGGAACTTGTTGTCCCAATCTAAGATGATAGACTGTGGGATCCCAAAGTCTACCCACACTCATTAAAAGAAGAGTTTAGTAGTGGCTTCTTTTGTGATACTCTTCTTGTAGTCTGCCATAATGGCCATCTTTGAGAATCTGTCGATGATGACATAAACACATTCATTGCCATGCTTAGTAAAAGGACGGTCTGAGATGTAATCCACAGAGATGGATTCCCAAGGTCGACTAGGGGTAGGGAGCAGAGTATAGAGACCTTGCTTCTTGATGGTTGATTTGGCGATGGCGTAGGTAATGCAGGATTTGATGTACTTCCCGACATCCTATCAAAGATTTGACCAATAGAAATACTTTTGCAGTATTGCCATTGTTTTCTGACCCCCAAAGTGCCCAATGACCCAACTGTGCTGCACTACCCAAATCATCTTCGCATGCTCACTTGAAGGAACACAAAGATTTCCCATATGGAATAACAGAGCATCGTGGAGGTGCAAACATGGAAGCTACTAACCCTCCAAGAGCACATGGTATGTGTGACCAAATTCTGGGTCACTTTTGTAGAGAAGTCGCCGATCCGAATTCTCGTGCCCACAAGAGTTAAGAACGGTAATTAACGCCATGATTGGTGGTCGGCTGAGGCAGTATACAACATTATTTGTGTTTCCCTTCTTGTAGTTGATATTCAAATGGAACTGTTGGATGTATGTGGACCACTTCTTCTTCTTTCCTTGACGGCGTATCATCATGAAAATAAATTTCCCGGCTTTTGAAATTAGCTTACTACTTTGTTTTGCAGTAACCAAAGAGATGGTTGTAGGTAGGGCTACCTTCGGTATCATGTACAACTTATTTCCTAATGTCACAATAATAGCACGAGGCCTTGACTCATACACAGCATGTCGCTTCCACAAGTATGGTTGGCCTAATAATACAACACAAACATCAAGGTGAGCAACGTCACATAATACCTCTTCCGTGAAGGGCTTGATGCTCTATGGAAGTCATAATTGTTGGCTCACGCGAAGATCTCATCCTTGGTGAAGCCACCTGATGGTGTATGGTTATGGGTGTGCTATGGTTAGTAAGCCCAGTCACTTCACGACCTTGGCTATAATGAGGTTCTTTTAGCTCCCGCTGTTGACAATGAACTGTAGTGGGGAACCCTTCACCCACATCTAGGAGTGGAAGAGATGCTCCTCCTCCTCTGTATCTTCGGGCTCCTCCTTCTCAATGTTACTTGGGAGTGGGAGTGAAAGCAGGGAGCAGGAGCGAAAACGGGAGTGGGATCGACATTTTCAGAAGCTCCCGGTTTGGTAGCGAATCCCAGAGAATTTTTTATATAATATATATTTTTTGATACATATATGTCAACAAAAACATGTAGAATAATGAATTAGATATAAAAAACAAAAAAAAAAAAAAAACATAGATTGAACCATATAACAACAATCATTGAGAAGTTATAATCTTCATCAACCATGTCCACAAGTTAGTAACATAGTAACATACAACATATTGAGTCTCATGATTCATCAATCTTAAAGTTTCAAGCTTTCAAAATTCAATATATAACATTTATCATCATTGATCACCAATGTTGTACTTGTAAGCTAAGTGTAACCATTACAACAAATAGTATCTAACATGAAATGAAATGTTATAAAATGAAATGAAATGAAACAACTTTCAACTTTCATGAAGCATCATATTCATAAATCATTAATAATGAGTTATAATTGCCAACTTCAAACTTAAATTGTGATATATTGTTAAAAAAATATCATAATGAATATGAAAGAGTCAATAGGTATAAAAGCTACTAGAAACTAGAAAAGAGAAGTAAATCTATTATCTATTTCTTATGTTTGGGCCTCTTGCCACCACGAGAAATGTCTAATTTTTTATTCTTGTTGGAAAATTAGGGTCTTTGTCATTAATATCACCCTCTAAGCATTAATATCCAAAGGTATCTTTTTCATTACTTCTGTATCTGTATAGGGATCTTTGTCATTAATATCACCCTCTAAGCATTAACATAAGATAGAAAAAGCATAGCATGTCAAGTCAAGATTTTGTTTGAGTGATGGATACATTTTTAGGAGGGTCATGATAGAGGAGTTCAGTAACCAATGTCACTAACATCAAGGTACATAGAGGGATTGGTGCTCCCGACCTTCTCCCGAGTCGCTCCCACTCGGAACGCGGATTGGGAGCAGGATCAAGGGGTGGGGGGGCGCTCCCTCGCAACACTGCTCCTTCTAGATATTTGTGGTGGCAATGGTCGCCTTGGCTCTGCATCAATAATCTGCCTCCCCTTGTCATTCCCCTTGTCAGGTTTTGACTCAAAGTTAGAACATGCATTTGATTTTGAACCCTTAAGCTCGGCCACTAGTGATTGCTTGGCCTGACACTCACTTCTGTTGGGGGTTGAGCTCTTATGGAACTGACACCACTTTCCTATGCCCTTCTTTAGCTTTGCAGTGTTGTCCTTTTCTTGTGGCCTTGGTGGGTTTTCCTAGGCCATCTAGCCTTGGCTTTGTCCTTTGTTATGCAGTTTAGGGGCACCTTTCCCTTGCTTCAGATTCACAAATCCAAAGTCTCGCTTCTTCTGTTTAAACTTCTGATCGATCTTGATGGTGCATCGATACGCCGTGTCAAGTGAGGAGATGTCTACGTACTCCATCTCGTCTTGGATGTATATATTTAGGGAGTCGCGGTACTTGAGTACCAAATGTCTCTCAGAATCCTTTATGCCCAACATCGTGCATAGGGTATGAAAAACATTGGTAAACTCCAACACATCTTGGTCCCTTCCACAACGTGGTCCACTTTATGTGTTTGTCCTCATAGATCCCAACAGGGTAGTACTGCTCCTTGATGGCGTCGCAGAATGAATTCCAATTGGCAGCGACTGAAAATAATGAGTTCGTACTTTCATCCTTCCACTCACAATAGGTTTCCCACTAGTCCTTGACCTAGGGGGCATCTTTGAGAATAGAAAAAGTAATATTTTTTCTGGCTGGAAAAATCATGAACATAAAAATATCCTTCTAACAGATTCAACCATTTATCTATGATGCCTGCATTTATTTGGCACTCAAATATGGGAATGTCAAAGTTTACTTGTACCTTAAAAGGTGTGGAGCCTCTAGAGTGGTTGTTAGTTGTGGATGCACTGCTGGTGGGCAACCGTTGAAGGATCCGAGTAAATTTATCCATCATTGTGTTCCTTTGTTTCTCGAGGGCCTCCTCGAGCAATATCTTGATAGGATCTCTTGCTTCCTCGTCTTTCTTTTCTTCTACCATGGGAGGCCGTCGAGATTTATGAGGCTAGTCTTGTAAAGGTTTGACTAGTTAGAGCCCTAACCACTTATATCCCGACCTCGTTGGGGACATGCAAAGAAAAACAGAGAAAGAGAAGACCACTCTGATACCACTAATATGAATTTAAATAAGAATGTAACAAATTACATATATAACCAAAAATACATAGATGCAGCAGAAATAACACTTCCTTTGATTTATATCAAATAATGAAATATGGTTACAAACAGTATGGAAATGAGACTAGCTCGATGATGGTAACTTATCTTTGAGAAGAGATGTGGTGGCTACATGCCTCTGAACTGCATTAAAATGAGGCTCAAGGACCTTTTTATTATTGAACAATAAGAGCAAACCCTAAACAACCAAAACCCTAACCTGAGGAGATGTAACACAACGAGTTTATGGGCCCCGTTGGGGGTAGTTGGGAAACTAACTTCTCGGGGTCATGACTTCGTCATATTATCTCCATTTGATGCACATGATACCCTATTAGAAATATCTCTTCGAGGATTACAATGAAAAAGATGACTTGCTATAAATCACTAGCGGTGGATTACCAAAAAAACGTCGTTTAGGGCCTCAAAATTGCTCCAGAAGTTTAGGACTTGAAAAAATGCTAAAAATAGTAAATTGTGCTGCAATTAAAGAAACTAAAAAACTGAAAGAAACAATAGTGGGGGTCCAAGTAGAATTGGCGGGTGACCACCAATATCCACCTGGATTAAGTGGCAAAAATTTATGGACAAAATAAACACACACACAAACACACCTATATATATTTACTTGAAACCAAAAAGATTACATATGGTCTCTTAGGCATTACACTTCACACAAATCAACTTGATATTACATTCCTAATGGCCTTTTCCTCAATTCCTATTGGGCCCTTCCTCAGCCAGGTCTTACATTGCATTGATTACCATTCACCAACCTGATTCTACATCATAATGGCCACTATCTCCTGACACATTTAAAGGAATATTATAAAATAGAGAGAAGTAACAAACCCTTTGCAAAAAGGGAATCTCATCCTCTACCATAATACCCTTCCAAAGGCTTATAGTTTCATTCATGTTTTACATAAAAATCATAAGCAGTCATGTCCCTTTCCAATGGTTTCCGCGATTCCCCTTCTGGAAGCATCTTAGAACTAATTTAGTTTGGGGTGGCGTATATGACCCTACATCATAGAGCTGCTAAGAGATTGTAAATATGGAAAAAAGAGAGCTCAACGCTCCAATTTTTCCATTTTCAGAGTTTCCGCTTTATATATGATGTGAGTGTATTGTAATAAGTGAAAGTAATTTATCGGTGAATTTTAACTTCAAATGTTGTATGTAAAATAATTACCGCTTCATATAGAAAAAAAATTCCAAGTGAATGGTGGAAAAAGCAACCTTCAAAGTTTAAAGTGTGAGTAGAACATTAATGCGTTTCTAATTTGAGTAGGCCTAATTGCAAGCATTTAACTTTGCAAGCCTTTAACTCTAATATTTTACTGTTTTCTCATTCAAACCATATTTTGGTGCTTTCTGGAAGAAGCTTCACCTTTTAAAAACTCAACTTATAGTGTGTAGTTTGATGTTTGATAGCTTCTAGATAGTGGTCTAGCTTGAAGGATCAACTTTGATAGGTAAAAGAATTATAAAGTTTTGTAAATCAAGATTAGAAACCTTATGTGTTCTTTTTGATTTGGGAAATTGGATTTAGAAACGTATTTGTAGAATAAGATAAGGTGTCCAGATAATTTATGTCAAATATTTAAAAAGTTGAATTAAATGAAAAAAATAAAAAAATATATTGAATTCTCAAAAAACAAAAAACAAAAAATACATAAAATAAGAATGTGTTCATTTAAATTCCACATGCAATGAATATTCCCTCTGCATACTTCTAAGTAGATCAGCATTGAAAAAAATTGAAAATAATAAAAAGACCATGTTCACACGTTTTCCTTGATGTAATTTCAATTAATTTTTTTAATGTGCATCTAATCAGAATTATGTCGAGTGGGTACTTGTTGGATGCGAAAACTATTTTTGCATCGAACATTTGAGTGAATATACAAGGACATATGTCAAAAATACAATAGAAAAATGTAGTTTCCTTTCTTCTTCTTTAAAACTTAACAAGTCTTATTTTATTAGTTTAATTATTATTTTATAATTTTATTCAAGCTAACTATAAAAGTGCTAGTAAGTAAAACTTCATTTGCCCATAAAGTGAGGAATGTAGATTAGTCATTTCTTTGACATCATATTTGGTGAATTGCAATATAGAGGACTAAATTTGGCATAAATTAAATTAATTAAAAACCTACCAATCATATAAAACCGAAAATCTCTTATGAGGTATATATATATATATAAAAGTACACACAGGTAACCACCCAACTAATGCATGTTACATTGCAAAGGAATTATTAGAGTTAGTGCATACTAATTTGTGTGGAGTATGCAATCCCAATCACTTTTAGAAAAGTTTTATGATTTAAAAAAAAAAATACATGGGTATATTCTTAAATCTAAAATTTGATATTTTAGGCGATAAGATGTTGATGCAAATTTTTTTGAGAAAACAAGAGAGAAAACGTAACATGTATGGAAGTAAAGCAACCTTACTCATTCAACATGAATAAGCAATATTATACCTTGAAGAGGACTCAAACCTCCATTATCTTAAGTACAAGATTTTTATTCATATAAAATTCACTTTATCACATTATAGGGTGTTTGAATGTGTGGCACATGTTCACATACTTGAACCATTAAGAAGAAACATAGGTGTCGGAGGTGAGTTGTGTATTTTCACAGTTTACAATAAGCATCCCAAAGCATACAAGTTGAAATATAGTTAGAATGATTTTTATATTCAACAAATATGTAGAGTTCAAAGATTTTGAATCTTGAGATGGAAGTGTAGAAAACACTATGATTGTTGGAGCATCAATTCTTTAAGGACAAGTTGTTGTATAAGAACGTATTGATAATACAAGACATCATGATACGCAAGATCAATAACCCATCTAAGGGTCTCCAACAAGGAATTCAAGAATTCAAGTTCAAGGAGAGCCATCAGGAAACATAGGATAAAAAACTCTCATTTTCAATATATAAATCAATCAAATCCAACAATTATATAATTAACAGTATAAGAGGAAAAAATGATAAATGATATTTATGATTAGAGTGTTGAAATTTTGCGTTTGTAGTTAAACTTTGTATTGTTTATATGTGTGTTTTGAAGACTTTGTCAAAGAGGAGAATTGGTTGTATGCCATAAATGGGATATAGATTCCATATAAAATAATAATACATGTGATATAGTGGATGTACTAGGTAAGAACAACATTGGTATGAAAAGAGTATACAAGACAAAATATAATGAGAAATGTGAGGTTAAGAAGTACAAGCCAAGGCTAGCTGCTAGAAGCTTTGCATAATTGCTAGGTGTAGTAAATAGAGAAACCTTTGCACCTGTATCTAGGGTAGACATTGTCAGTGATGTTTTAGTATTATGAACTCAAAATAGGTGGAAATTTTATGAAATGGATGTTAAATAATCCTTTCTAAATGACACTCTTGAAGGAGAAGTTTATATTGAGTAGACACCTAGTTACAAAATTGAAGGAAAAGAAAATAAAATATATAGGTTGCACATGGAATTACATGTATTGAGGCAAATGCCCATAGCTTGATAAAGCATAATAAATTCCTATTTGGTTGATAATATGTTTAATAGAAGCAAGAATGCGCTAACCTTGTATAGAAAATCAAATTTGGAAGGACAAGCTTTAATAGGTTATATGTTTGTTGATGACATGATCTATATAGGTAACCTCTTGCATCAAAATATTAAATATGCAATGAAGACGCAATTTAACATGAACAATTTAGGTTTCATAAAGTATTTTCTTGACATAGAAGTTGAGGAAGCTCAAAAAGAAAATTTCACTTGTCAAAGGAAATACATAAGAAATGTATTAAAGAGGTTTCAGATGGTGAATTATAAGCAAACGACCGCACTTATAGTAAGACGAAATCAACTAAGGAGGTTAAATAATTTAATGTTTATGCTACTTTGTTGAAGGGGCTTATTGGAAACCTCATGTATCTCATAAAAACATGGTCATATATTGTATTTGCAACTAGCTTAATTTCTAGAGTCATGGCATCTTCCTAAGAATCATATTAGAAACTTGGTAAAAGAATTCCATAATATATTATAGTGGCAATAGACTATCACATTTTATTCAAGAAATAATTATGAATTTTTAGTTTGGTACACTGATAATGACTTTGCAGGAAACATTGATGACAAAAAGAGTACATATTGCTATGCATACCATATTGGTTTATATATGATTACATAGGTATCCAAGAAACCTCTCATTGTCACCATATCATTAGCAAAATAAAAACATGTTGCAACCACTTCAACTAATGGTCATGTTGTTTGGATATGAATAATCTTAGCTAATTTTGAGTTTGAATAGAAAAAATAATTTCTATATATTGTGATAACAATTCAATCATTGCTTTATCAGAAAACCATGTATTTTGCCAACATAGGGGCTTCACTAGGGAGAAATATCATACCCTGTTAATTCATATCAGAGGATATATATTGAGGTAAAATGATATAATATATTGAGCATATAACAGGAGGTAAAGGACTTTTATATTGGCAGGTATAAAAATGGAGCTCAAAGTTAATCAATTTTTTGAAAGGGGTATAAAAAATGTTAATGCGAAAATTGATACCTATAATATCTATTGAAAGTATGGGTTTCTTAAATTGAGAAGGTGTATAGGGTTCATATATTTGGTAGGGTGTTAACTAATGTTATTTTTAGAGTTATTTTCCAATATGTGGTAAAATTAAGGGTATTGTTTAGTATGCCACAAATCCTCATGATATGAGAGAGGTTCATTGAGTGAAGCCCCCATGTCTACCACAAAAGCAAGCACATCTATATGATACATTAGTTTGTTAGAGTGCTACTTAGCAATGGAAAAATATATTTTAAATATTGTAAATAGAAAAGCCAATTGGTAGATATGCTCACAAAGCCATTGGTTAATGATAGTTTTTAATTTTAAATATATTTTAGATATTGAAAACACTTAAGCATGTAGTGGTAATTAAAAGTGAGTGTTTGACTATCATGTAATTTCACCCACTTCATTGTAAAATGAAATTTGTATGTTATCTATAGTGCTAATTAATCTAGGTATATAGTATAATTTGTATTATACTTTATATCTATGGTTGATTCTTAATTTGGAATTATCTGATAAATAAAAATAAATATTAAGCTTCCAAAGGGAAATTTGTATCTTACTCTACTTGATTTTATAGAATTGTCTCATATTAAATGCTTTTATAGATATTAAGAAGTTTTTGCAAATATCTAGATTAATAATTTACATAAATAAATTTCTAAGATTAAATTGGACTAACAACTAATTTCCTGACTACTTCACTTAATATGAGAGATTATTTTTAATTGTTACATTCATTAGCACCAACAATGCCTAAGTGCTCTCTCTAAAACTCAAAAACATTTATTGCTAAGGGTTTGGTCAAGATATTTGCTAACTAGTCTCTAGATCAACAAAATTGAAGAAATATATCATGATTGACAACAATCTCTTGAATGAAGTGATAGTTAGTGTTAATATTCTTTCTTTTCCTATGAACCACATGCTTCATTTACATTTCAGTTGTTGAACTATTGTTGCACAAAGTAAGACCTAATTCTTTCTCTACATCTGCAAGATCCTTCAAATGTCTCCTTAGTCATATTGAATTACATGTTGTTGTTGTAGTTTCTACTTAGGTTGTTTCAATGAGATATTTGTGGAAATATGCTATTTCTTAGAAGTCGATGAGATCAATTTTGTGCCCAAATGAAAGTATGTCCTTATGTAATTTTTCTATCATTGATACTAGTAGAAAAATCATTATCTACTTACCTTGTAATTGTGTATTATTTAGAAGTTGTGTACCATAATCCATAGCCAATTATACCTTCAATATAACTAAAAATTATTTTTCCAACTTTCGAGTGAAATTCCTTGGGTGAGTCCATAAATATGGAGATGTAACTAATTACATAGATAACATTAGGTCTAGTTGTAGTATGGTATATGATACTACCTACAAGCCTCTTGTACAATGTTAAATCCATTGTCATTGCATCATACTACATTCTAAAAAACTTGGATCATAGTTGTTTTTATGAAGAACTTAACTTATTATTATATGTTCTTGGTACCAATTCTCAAACATGAATCTCAGATCTAACATTCTGGAAATTTTAACAAAGGGAAACACTGAAATCACCTAGATGCTAGATTTTTTTTTGTACCAAACTAGGTGACAACACTGACCCATGGATGAATGTGATTGGATGATAAAGATGATGTTGCAATATGTTCCAAATATGACATGGTAGAGCTATGTAGTTGTCAAAGTCGCATACATGTGGAAATAATGTGGCAAGTGTGATGATGTGGTTCCTTGGTAATGTGACAAGTGGTAGATGATTTTGGACTTTTAGGGTGGCCAAGTGGCCTATTTCTGGGTGACACATGTAACCATTAAGAGGATGCCACAAGTTAGGAATGCATAAAAAATGACATGCTCTATGACATAGCACATTGTAAGGATTCACACCAGGGGTTTGGTTTGTAAACATTTTTCAACGTTAAATTTTTTTATATGAATATTGATGACTTAGCAATGGGGAAAAAATAGGCTTAGGAGCAATCCAAAGTATAGATTCCTTGAACAACCATCTAGAGTATCTGGGATCCAAATTCAAAAGACAAATGAAAAAAAAAATCACATGGATAACATATTTTAGTGTTGATAGGTAAAACACCTAGTTCTCAGATTTTGTCATGTGGGTCTCCTAATCCAAAATAAATTTTATGATAACCAATAGGATTCAAGATGATGATGTAAACCATGGGGGATGATTCACCATTTTTGGAATAAAAAGTTAAAAAGATTAAAAAGAATTAAAATAATAAAACTACTTTTCAACTTATCTCCCTAATGTTTTACTCAAATTTAAAGCGAGAGTACTCATTGAATGAAAAATTCAATTCCTCATCTAAACAATATTCATGTTGCATAATTTTCATGGACCTTGCTACACAAAAAATGAGAAATACATGAAGAAGTGTTATTGTAATCACATTTTTCATGTATTTCTCATTTTTTATGTAGCAGGCTCCATCAAAAGTATGCAAAACGGATACTACTTGGATGATTAATGAAATTTTGAATCCAACAAGTATTCCCACTCGAAATTTGAGTAAACCCACATGGAGATAAACTGAAATTACGAGTTGAAAAGGTGTTTTTTCCTTTTTTGCCTCGAAAATTTGATGTTGTAATCTAATATTATTTTATTATTTACACTACTTTTTTATAATTTCCTTAGGAGGCCGATTTTATACCTCAAAATTCCATTTAATGATTTGGGGCTAGTGAAATCTTGCGTTTAATGATTTTTTCTATCTTAGGGAACTTGGCGTTTGAGTGGAAAATTTGTACGTACAAATAAAACTGAAGTTAAGACAGTGTGAAGACAAGGAACTAGTGATATCAATTTAGAGACCAACAAATTTAAATTGAAGTGAATTTGAAATGAAGATACCATGAGTTTCAAACAAGATGAACCCGAAGCGATTTATTTCGTAATAATTTGGATTTTGAGGAGACAATTGATGAGAGGAGATTGATGGAAAGAGAGAGATGATTTACACAATAACCTAGTGAGAAAGTTTTCAAATCTAAAAAATATTAAGTAGTTAAGGAACAAAAGGACAAAACAAAGGTTGTAGGTCGAGATTAAGTGAAAACTGTAAGGGTGATTGTGAGGTAAAACAATGAAAATTACAAGTCTATAAAATTCAATACGAGTCATAAAAAATGAATGAATATAAGAATATAGAAACAAAATTCCTCAGAGTGGATGAAACAGTGAATATCATGATATATCTTGATGAAACTATAAAGGATTCTGCTATAGTTCAAAAGGTGTTGAGATTTCTTCCTGCTATATTCAATGCCAAGGTATCGACCATTGAGGAGATTTTTGACCTCGAAAATTGAACAATCGGTAAATTACTTAGAACATTGAGTTACTATGAAATGATAATCACAAAATGTAAATCTACATCAAGGGAAGCAACCTTTAAATTATATAGGAAAACCAAAGATGACCAAGAATACTCAAGTTGTAGATCAGATGAAGGAGGTTAAGTTTGTTATAATACTGAATAAAGGAATGGAAAATATAAAGGTAAGCAACCTTTCAAATGTTTTGATTATGAAAGAGTAGGTCACTATTCATATAAATTTCCATTCAAAAAGGAATATAATAAACATGGTATCAAAGAGAAGAATAAATACACAATAGTTAAGAAGGATACGAGCTTCAAAAAGAGAATCTTCCATACCCAAGAAGACAACAACTCCTCAAAAGACAAAAATGAACAATATTCTAATGAGGAAAGGATTAGCGATTTCATTCTCATGTCCATATATATTTAAGATGAAGGACATGATTAATGTTAATTACATGAATAAGAGGTTGAATTAGATTCCGAAGCTGAATCAATCAATTCCTTAGAAAAAAATACACTAAAGAAAAAGAATAAGAAATGAAAAGAGATATTGATTAAGTATGTTGAAGAGAAAAAATAATTATAATATTCACCACTCCTTCTCAAGGTAGAGTTGGAAGAAAAAAATAACATTGAAGACATTCTATTGCAACAACTGAAATAAAAGGGCAAGGGATGTGAAAAATTGCAAGAAGGGTTAGTCTTTATTAAACAGAAATTCGAGAAAATATATGCTTAGTTGAACCATATTAAAGGTTATGGAAAGTTAGATGAAATTATTATATGTCATATACCCCATCTCATCAAGACTAGCTTGGGCTATGAAGGAGAAATAAACAACAAGAAACATGAAGACAAAAGATCAACCAATTTCATCAAAGCGGACATAGAAAGTAATGACAATCAAATTCAAGATAACGATAGAAATCAATAATAACAAAGTAAGAAATATGATAGTAATACATCTCAATAAGAATCAATTAATAAATTAGCAATAGCATATACACTGAACAAGAAGAAAATCAACAACAAAATAGTAACATAACAACTCAATAGAAAGCAAGGAAATTCTATAACAAAGTTTTGAATAGCCTAATATATGAGGCAATAAATCATCAAAAACATTAATACCTTCAAAAATAAAATCAATAATGACCAAAATATCACATCCTCAAAGGAAAACTATTCCTAGGTACTAAAATTTCTTCTCTGGCTATTGTTATTCTTGCACACTTTCTATGCATAAAGTTATGCATTGAAAAACATATGTCAACAACACTTAGATAACAAATAAAAGAAATGAATCTTACTAGTCAAATAGATATCATATATTTTCAAATTCATGCAGAACTAATATGAGGGACAAAAATCCTTTTCTCCCTTATTTTATGTTATGGAATGCTATAACTGTCGTAGAGTTGGCCATAAAGAAACTAAGTGTAGAATCAAAAAATTCAAACCAACTTCTAAGATCAAGAAAATACAATAAGAACCCAAGTTTTGAAAGAAGAGAAAGGAAGAAAAGAAAGAAAAATGCAACCTTTCCATATATGGCTAAAACAAAAATAGCTACTGGTGTGTGGATAGTGGATGCCCCAGGAATATTATTGGTGATAAGAGTACGCTTTGGTTAGTAAATGAAAATAAATGAGGGAATGTTACTTTTGGAAATGATGCTCCAACCAAGATCATGGAAAATGGCAAAGAGCTTGGATAATGCAAAGGATAAATCTCAAGATGTTCTTTTTGAACAAGGACTAAAGCAAAACTTATTAAGTGTGATCCAAATGTGTGACAAAAGGTATGATGTTACTTTTGACAGCCCAGATTGTGAAATAAAGTCAGAAAACACATACAAAGTAGTAGTAAATTATAAGGGTCCATCCCACCCCCTTGGATATTTGAAGCCAAATGAGAAGTGTTACCTTTTCCTAACCCAACTTCCAAGGTTTCTTTACAGACACGAGCTTACCAAAATCCCTAAAATTTTAACTTCCCCTATACTACAAACTAATACCACCACCACGTTAGGCTC
Organism: Pinus tabuliformis; assembly: GCA_031772625.1. Taxonomy (NCBI): domain Eukaryota; kingdom Viridiplantae; phylum Streptophyta; class Pinopsida; order Pinales; family Pinaceae; genus Pinus; species Pinus tabuliformis. The sequence continues at coordinate 907,634,998 of CM062819.1, forward strand.
GTCAAGGGCTTCCCAACAATATAAATCTTACCTCGATCCCACTTATGGATTAAAATTTATATACATTTAATGGTTGGCCAATAAACCCCTTCCACATTAGTAGAATACTTCCATGTGGACCCAACATAGTAATCCCCACCTCACCTAGTAGGTCATGTCATCACACTTTGTTGATACTTTTCCCCCATGGAACATGCCACATCACTTCTTGCTTGGGTCCCACCAGGGCAAGCCTTAGCCTATTTTGTAGTAAAATCACATTGTAATCAAATTTTTAGGCCCATAAGCTTATCACTTTCCAAACATTCAAGTTGGGACAAAGACTATTGCTATCTCCTACCAGGAACTAATCTCGCTCCCTGACCCCATCAACCATGACCTCATCTACCATATGCACTACCACAACAAGGAATCCCTGAGGTCTGCAACTAAGATGTGAATCTCCCCATCTTTTGATGGAATATAATTCTTGTTACCTTCTTTTGTCCTTCCCTGTTCCCCTCTCATTGGCACATGAAGAAGGGTTAGGAATCTAAAGGGCCACAACTAGACATACATATTACCACCTTCTAAGGGGAAAAACTTTGTCTCTCGACTCCTATCTCTTGGGACTGCACTATTGTGGTGAGTACACAATCTCTGAGACGAGAACAAATATCTTCTCCCCCATATTATATGATATAAGTTCCCTTCCATTAGTTCCCCCTCTTAATGATAAAAATGGGGTTTGTGCCCATGTCTCTTGTGCTTATATTATCAATAGGGGATGCCCTTGATTCTTAGGCGTATTGGCCTATTCCTCCTATGATAAAAATTTGATGGGAAATGTTGAGGTTCTCATACACCAACTTTATGACTCTGTAGCCTCTCGATCTAATGCCTCAATACACTAGCATAACGATTTCTTAGAAATAAGATGGAAATTAAAAAATCCATGGTTATTACAAACTTACATAGAGGCACAACTATTTATATAATTCAATAGCCTAGGGCCTTGTGATACAAGACATTTTATTACAAGGATTTAAATAGATAAACATATATTCCACCTATCTCTCTCATCATAGTGATAAAAAATATTCATTCTTTTAGTAAACATAGGAACATACATTCCTCATCAATAGCAAGCGCATTTTAACAATAACAACAATAATATTGCATTATATTGGATATTGACACAAGTAGGTGTCTTATCTCTAATATATGATTGGAAACTATGATTAGGACTTCAACTCTCCACCCAACCTTAGGTTGACTATATAGTTGTTCTTTATTAAAGCCAACCACCCCTGAGATGGATTCAAAGTCTAAGAAGGGATGCACTCAAGGGATATTCACACTAGTCACATACACATTCACAGGGGAATCCAAAGTCCATAGAGCCTTCAACTGACCTCTAGGAGTTTAGAGTGCACTATGTCTCCACCCAAATGTCTAAATCTCATCCCATAATAGGTTTAGGGAATCGAGAGTTATTATAGCTGCACCCCACAACAACACTTATGAATACAAAGATTCAAACTTTCTCCACCCACATTAATCATTAGGAATCTAGATTCAAAGTGACTCCACCTGTCTCCATGCTAAAATATAGTGCCCACTACACCTTCCTCATGATAGTCTCGATGGGAATCAAGAGAGTTGTGTCTACACAAATTAACCAAAAACATAGGATTCCATATCTCTATCCAATCTCCACCTAACACACCCTTGGATATAGAGAACTTGCACCCTTGCTATCTCTCATGTAATTCTCTTTTTCCTTCCCCTTTTTGCTGCTAGACTATTCATGGCATGCTGACCAAATATTTCTCTATCAGGGGAGTCGGACAACTCATCCTCTATCTTCGATTCCCATGCATTGTATTAAGTTTTTGTGCATTCACTCTCCCTTTTAACAGTGGGCCATACACATGCTTTAATGCCTAAGCATGTGTTCTTGTGTTATTGCATGGAGTTAAAATTATGGAAACAAGAAGGTAGTTTTTAGATGCTTGTTATTGTCTATCCTTTTAAATATATACTGACCATAAATTCCATTCCTCAAATCAAAGGAACAAGTGACAAATTAAATGCAAGATTGGAGCTCCAGAAGTATTTTCTCTCTTCACCTCCATAGACTTTGAGCTAATGTCCCTCTCCTTCTATTCATAATTTTAGCATTTAGATTAATTCATGTGAGTTCACATAACAATACTTACAATGATATTTACAAGAGGGTGGCAATGGGGTTGTTACACAAATGTTGTGAGAACCTCACGTAATATATATAGGCTGAAGGAGGAAAATGAGGAATGGTTTTGGGGAAACCTCCTAAGAGTTGGATTTGGCACAAAATATTGGAACACTTGACTTTTCATATATTATAAAGCTTATTAAACTAGAAGAGTAAGATACTTGAAAAAAATTGCAAAGCCAAACAATATAATCTACAAGTGATGCTAGATTGGGAAGAAAACTCGAGTGCCTTTCAAAACAAAAGAACATTCATCCACCATACCTTTACAACTATTCCATACAATTTTTTGTGGGATTTAAAGAACCAAGGATCCAAGTGGTGAGTGATACCTCATCCTAGTTATTGATGATACACCAGACTGACTTGGGTTGCATTCTTAAGGGAGAAATTAGAAACATTTGAAATGTTCAAAATTTTCAAACCCTAGCTAAGAACCAAACTTGCTGTAAATTAAAGCGTTTAATGTTAGACAGATTGGGGAGTTTACTTCAAATGGTTTTGATGGATTTTGATAAGAAAATGGCATAAAAGGACAATTTACAGTTGCATAAACCCCTCAACAAAATGGAGTAGTTGGAAGAAAAAATAGAACAATGCAACAAATGGTAAGAGCAATTATGGATGAAAGAAATATTCCATAGAAATTTTTTGCTAAATCTATATATACAACAATCCATATTTTAAAGAAAGCACATCTCAGGCCAAATAATGAAAAGACACCATATGAATTGTGGCATGGAAAACTAACATCAATAAAGCACTTTGAAGTTTTTTGAAGTAAATGTTCCATAAAAAATAATGATAAAGGATTGGGTAAGATTGATGCTAGAGCTAATGGAGGAATATTCTTAGGATATTCAAAAAAGATTAATGCCTACAAATGCTACAATAGAAGGTTACACAAAATAGTTGACGATTGTATTGAAGTAAAAGTTGATGAGGAATTCCCTTTCAAAAGAGAGTAGAAAAGATTCATTAATCCACCCAATCCGACCATCTGTGAAGAGGAAGGGAAAAACTTGAAGAATCAAATAAAGAGGAAAATAAAGAGCTAGAACATAGTCATCCAAAACCTCCTTCAAGGTATGTACAAAATAATCTTGAAAGTCAAATTCTTGGTAATAAGGAAGTAGGATTTAAAACTAGAAGAAAACTAGTGGGAACTTCTAGTCAAGCACAGATTGCCATGTTTTTTGTGACCGAACCTAAAAAATTCTCTCAATTAAGTTAAGGTAACTATTGGATAGGTTCCATGAATGGAGAATTGGATTAAAATAAAATTAATTAGACTTGGGAATTGAATTATAGGCCAATAATTACGAATGTAATTGGTACAAAATGGGTCTTCAAGAACAAATTAAATGACAATGGACATGTTGTTAAACAAATCCATATTAGTGTACAAATGTTATGCATAGGTTGAAGGAATATATTTTTAAAAAACCTTTACTGTTATGGCGATATTGGAAGAAAATAAAAATTTTCTTGCATTTTCCTATCATAAAAATTTCAAAATATACACGATGGATTTGAAATAAACATTATTGAATTGAGAACTTGAAGACATGTATATAGAAAAACTTGAATGTTTTCAACTATCAGGAAATCCTACAGATATATGTAGGTTGAAAAAGGAACTATATGGACTGAAACAAGTGCTAATGTCAGGGTATTCCATATTTGGAAAATGTATACAACAAAAAGGCTTCAAAAGAGGGAAAAATGACATAAATTTATATATATAATTTGATAATGCGGATATTTTGGTTGTTTTTGTTTATGGCGACGATATAATTTTTGGTAGTAATGCAGATTCACTAAGGCAAGTGTTTTCAGTTGAAATCAAGACTCAATTTAAAATTTCTATGCTTGGAGATCTCTCTTTTTTTTTGTTAATTTATAGATTACACAAACTTCAAAAAGCATGTTGATTTCCCTAGGAAAATGTCTCAAATAATTATTGAAGAATGAAAGAGTGTTCACTTATTGGTACTTCTATGGTCATTGGGTGTAAGCTAAGAAAAGATGATCAATAACTAGAGATTAATAATGATAAAAAATCAAATCGATGATTGACAATATGTTGTATCTAATATCCTCCCGACTAGACATAATGCGACCTATATTTGGTAGTAAGATACAAATAAACTCCCATGAAAATCCACTTGTTAGCTACAAGAATAATTTTCATATATCTAAAAGATGCAATCGACTATGGATTGTGGTATCCAAAGAGTAAGATTTTTTTATTGACTGCATACAGAGTTGCATATTCGACTAGTTGTATAGATGATAGAAAGAAGACATGTGGTGGTGCCTTATTTATAGGAAACTCATTGGTAGCATGGTTAAGAAAAAAATTACGTTTATCTCACAATCTATTACTAAAGCCAAGTACATAACAATTGTAATATCTTGTCCTTAAATAGTGTGGATGAAGAAAACCCTTCAAGACATGAAGGCAACCTATGATGAACCTATTCCCATCAAATGGTATAATATAAGTGTTACAAGTATATCCAAGAATCCCATTCTCCATTGAAAAACCAAACATATACCTATCGAGGATCACTTTCTTAGAGAACATGTAGCTGATCAAATTTTAAATTTGGATTATATATCAATAAAGGAATAAATAGATGTTGTATTCACTAAGCCCCATTCCAGAGAACCCTTTGAGTACTTGGCATGTAAGTTTGGAGTGATATCTCCCTCATCTCTTAACTAGTTTGTTTTGAAAGATCGAAACTTTCTAAATTAGTCAAAGATAGTTGTATGATTAAGATGCCAAAGATAAGCAAGGAAAGTGAACCTAAATGGAGTCTCAAGACTGACAAGAGTAGTAAAAGGTTATATCCAAGGGGATATTAATTAGCTTGTATCTTAGAAGCAAAGTGGGAGAGTAAGAAAACAACAATAGTCGAGTATGGTTACAATAGACATAAATGTAAACATTCTGAGGGGGAGGAAACTGTGATTATCGATTGAATCGAAGATCCATATGTAGTTGGAAAGAGTAAGCATCTTACATATTTTGAGAAATATTTTTAAGGTGAGCATTATAAAAGGAGAAGATCCCAAACATTGGTGTGCATGGAGATAAGAACCTATATGCAACATTTAACATGTTCAACAACAATTCATATTGGTAGTGATGTATATGCTTTAAGAGGGAGGATAGTCGAAGGGGAATAGTCTTCATAAAATGACTCTTAAAATCCACACACCAATGAAGTCAGAAAGGGGAGAATGAGCAAACATTGAAAAAACATTAGAGAGATTTTGTTATAAGCCTATCTTATAACATAAAAGAATAAGATACAACATGGAAACAACAAGAACACACAAGAATACACAATGAAGAAAAAAATTTGGGAAGGAATTCCAGCCGAGTTTCTATTAGTCTCCATGCATATTTATAAATAGGTGACGTTGTTTGAGTGGTTGTACCTTCTCTAACCAATCCTTCATTTACTTTACTTTACATATTTACAAAATGTTGCCTACATTTACTTAGTGTATTATGTAAGATGGCATGCATAGGTCTAAGAGGCTCCTAAAAGATCTCCCCAACCATCAATGCTTTTCTCATCGTGAGCAAGGATGCAATAATATCTTGAATCTTTACTTCTTGTATAAGTATCCTTATTGTACATCAACTATTCTTACCGGTTTGCATATGTAAATCAGCTACAATGACTGTCAGATGGATCCAGAGATGAATGTGTACATGTCTTGCTATGACTTCTACTTGTTGGGGGGCCACTTATTTCATATCATAACTATTCACATTCTCTATAGCCTCTTTTCTATTTAGATTTCTACTCTAGCTAGGAATTGTCAGGTAACTCTCCAATTGAGGGCCGTCTCTTTGCTCTATCAATGGATGAGTCTATCCCCTGATTGTCACTCCAAGGACTTTTTCATTCATACATAAAATAAGTGAAAAAATTCCATATCAACCATCATACTCTTTCCACTTGTCACAACCCAACAACCATTCGACAATCTTCATGTCTGGGGCTTGATCAATATAATCTCATGATTTCATCATTTTTTCACTTCAACTCTTTTCTTGTTCTATGCTTATCTAAATGCTCCTTTTTGAAAATTCTATTGCTGCTCTCTGAGTTTTGATGCAAAATTTTATATGTTTGTTTTAATGGATGTTGTAATGCTCTAAAATTTGTCTGATATTCTTAATAATATCTTTCTTTTTAAGTCTGACAATTAATGCTCATGTGTTGTTTCATTATAAAATATGTTGTATAAAATAGGATTGGGTTTATTGTTTGTTATTTACTATTGATTTTTTGGAATGTACAATTAAATTTACTAAGGATAACTTTAACATCTCGAAACACTAATTTTTCAATGGCACTATTTTTTTCCCAATCGTTGCAATTTGATATCGACAAATATGAGCAAGAGGTTGATCTAATCAATTAGTTATTTAGTTTAGTTACGAATGCAAAGAAGATCACTTTCCTTGAACCAAGCTCAAATTTCACCCTCCCTTGACTTATGACTCCAATAACTGGCTAAAATACTCAATCCATATCATAACTATGTCTTGACTCCATTATCCTTTTAGCGGTTTTCTTACACAGACACAATTACGTAATAATAAATTTCTTTAGAATACAATATGATAAATGAGTGTGTAATTAATTACCATGATTATAATCTTGAATACATAGAATAAGATAAAAACTATTATCATAGAAAGCAACTAGCATCATATGTTAGTACCTGGTCAATTTCTCCATTACTAGGTTAAAGTTAACCTAATTTTCAAGACCTCGCTTGAGCCCATTTAATTTGGTCGAATCCAACCAAGACTCGAATATATATATATATATATATATATATATATATATATAGAGAGAGAGAGAGAGAGAGAGAGAGATAATTCTAGGAATCCACAATAAATATGATTGATTCCTCATAATCTGCCTAACTCCACCCATGTGTATTATTTATGGTAGTCCAACTTCTAAACCTTCGCTTCACTTGTCCAAGCTATCCTCCTCCAAGGAGACTTGCTAGCGAATAGTGAGCTGCCTCGAACTATAAATGATAAGAAAATCACGACTTAAGGGTAACGATCATAATCTGCCTAACTCCACCCATGTGTATTATTTATGGTAGTCCAACTTCTAAACCTTCGCTTCACTTGTCCAAGCTATCCTCGTCCAAGGAGACTTGCCAGCGAATAGTGAGCTGCCTCGAACTATAAAGGATAAGAAAATCACGACTTAAGGGTAACGAGAGGTTGCGTACATAATATTCCATTGCAATAGTCATCCGACGACTGAGTAATAATAACTTGAGTTTTCTTGATCCATTAGTTGACCGTGTTAGTGAGTTCTACTCATTCATACCTTTCATTTGTTACATCCTAAATAAATTTCAACAATGGAAGGAGTACTAAATATGTTTTCTCGTACAATTTACTTGCTCAATCATCTTTCAGATGTCTCCAAACCTTTATCTCATATTGGATACTCAAATCCAACCTAATTTTGTATTCATCCTCGATGGAGCCTCTGTGCATAATATGTTCAAATATTTAGTCGAGGAGATATGGTTTTATTATATGTAAATCTTGTGTCCGATCCCACCTATTACTTTTTCCTTCTTTAGGAAAAATGAAGGATAATTCAAAACTGAAGTAGTTGAAATATGGGTTTTCCATATCGGTCATATAATGTCACATACAAGAATGATCAAATAGGGAAATCATCTAAGAAAGCATAATCCTAAGAAATAATGAGCTTGAAACGTAATATATAAAATTGGTTATATCAAATAAATTCGAATACAAATTCTCATATGCTTTCATATCAAATAAATGCCAACTTAAATATTCAAATTCTATTATCTACACTAGATCGGGATCAATAGAACAAACAGAGTCTTTTTTAGGTCATCCTCAACAATATTAATATCACTGCTTTAGTAGCTGTTTTGGGCATTGATATTTCACGCAACATTTGATCATTGTCTAGAACAAACTTTAGTCTCTTATTAGATAAAATAGCACACACTCAAATATGTTCTATTATATTTAATGAGGAAATTTACACACATATTTATACAAGCAATAGTCTCAAGATAGAAATTCTATCTTAGACGTACAGTAGTGTGGTTGAGAGATTCTCTCAACCACACACTAAACTAGGAGAAACCATATTCCTATTATGTAGGAACAAACTCCTCAAATGGAGAATTACAACCATAGACAAGTAGGAATTAATTATTTCTAACTGCCCCCCTTAATGACTACTTGTCATGATAGTCAAATCCACCACCATCAGGTGAATTGCATGTACAGAACCTCCAAAACACAATCTGCCTCCCTCGGACAGATCCACAACTTCTCTGATCTGCCTCCTCTTGCAAATTGTCAAATGAAGATGAGGATCCTCGCGGATCCCCTTGAAGGTGAATTGGTGCAATCTTTCCGTAAAATTCCACACCAGTCTAGTATTTTGGCGCAGTGGCGCTATTAATGGCCTAACAGACGTGCCAGTTGCGCATCCTTGTGGACTGTCAGCGCGAAAAGCGCGCCAATCCCCTTCTACTCAAAAAATTGAAAATCATCTGAGTCCGAGCCAGGTGTTCTGCAGTCCACCTGCTCAATTGAGCACAAAGCTCTCGTGTACACTCGGCCACAAAAGCACCTCAAGCCACAGGGGTGATTCTGCCACAAAGGCAAGTTGGTCATAAATGCACTTCAGCCACAAAGACTTTATAGATGGTTTCTGGCTCACCACCAACCCTCACTTTACAGTGAAAAGAGATGGTTTCAGGCTGACAATAAACCATTACGAAGTGGTTTTGAGATCACCACGACCTTTCAGATGCCTTTTAAAAAAATCTTACATTTCATTCCACATTTTGGAGTTTCTGGGTACATACAATGACCATTACAACATGCTAGGGAGTCTATTCCACAAACCACATTAACTCAAACAAACATCTACTTTATTGTCCACCATAAACGTTGTCGTTGCACCTTTAGTGTCACTGTTGCACAAAATTAATATTTGGTACAATTCAACCTTATTATCCACCACATAGTACATTTGCATCATCTTTCTTATTTAATTGTCTTGGATTTACCTGCATGATTTGTTAGAGTAGCTAATTCTAAAAAAACCACTCCATTGAGTTAGCTAAGCTCAATGCTTATAATTCCAAAACATTTATAAATACCACATTTTACTGTTGCAGTGGCAGAATACTACCAAAGAATCTCAAACCCAACTGTTATCGCTCGTCCATCACCATGCTAACCAGCCCTCATTTCAAACTGATGGACTCCATAGCACTTTTCCAAGTAAAAGTAATCCTCCGCCCAGACTTTCTCTGCCACGAGAAATCCATATACAAGGCAAATCATAAGAAGCCCTTCGTTTTTATAATACCAAACAGCGAGATACATCAACTCTTGTCCTCTGTACCATGAAGGCTCCTGTTTCGAGGCCAAAAAGCATAATCGTTAACTACGACATTCATGTACAGGGCACAAATCATAAGTAGCAAGGCTCCTGCTTCCGGGCCAATTAGACTATAAGCTCTTTACTCTCTCAATCCAGCTCTGGAGCTCCACGAATTCAATGCTTAACCATGGTTGAGTAATGATGAAAGCCCTGTCAATGATGTTGGACCGCATCATAAAAGTCCACTCCGGCTTGAAGCTCCCACGTAGCTTCCCCCCATAATTCGGCAGAGAGATTGGCCTCATAGCGCTCTTCCTCGTTGGCCATGGCAGATCCATGCAGGTAGCAGATCTCAACACCAGCTTGCCTTCCTCTGCCAAGCTTGATCCGGTACTTGTTTCTTCGCTTTTACCTTACCTTTGATTTTTTTCAATGTTTTCTTGCACAAACCTGCGGGCAACTTCACAAAGGCCAGAGTGGCCAAATGTATCAAAGCGCACGGACAACAAATAATGGCAGCGAATGCGGCGGTAGTATCACCGGTCACCTCACCATAGCCATGACACTGATGTGCCTTCGTAAGAAAACACTGGTTACGACCGGTCCTGGGTTTCCGACTCAATTCCCTCTTAGACATATTGTGAAAATGTGCTTACGAGGCCAATGTCCTTACAGATTTACACTAAAAAATTCTGAAACCACTTAATCGAAAAACTGCACGCCGATATCAACCATTAAATCAAGGAATATAACTTCTCCTCGATCGGGGTTTCAAGAATTTCAAAACCACTGAATTGAATTCAATTTCCTGCTTTATAAAATGAATTTAGCTGAGACAGACGACCATCCGCGCCTCCAAAAAGGCCCACCCCGTTCCCCATGACTATGCGAAAGTCTGATGACCAGCCTTCTTGCTGACGGGGTAGGGTTGGCGTTAACGAATTCCACACTATCGGGCCTGATGCACGCCTTCAGTACATCCAGAAGAGGAGGGGCATCACCGCAATTGGCCATCACTGGCCCTCGCACACCCAAAACTAAAAGAAATCGCAGATCCCTCAAAAGAAACTGCAGATTGCTCCAACACCAACGTAGCAGATCTGGATCTAGATGTAGTCTCCACACATGAGCATAATTTGTCAATGCTTTAATGCATATATCTGAACTGATCTCACAATCTTGCAGATCCACTCAGTCCCACAAATTTGGGTGCACAACGGTCCGGTTCGGATCCTCCTCAGCTCAACTAGATTCTTGACCAATCAATCCAAGCTGCTACCAGGATCCGTAGCTCAAGCAACTGTCTCACAACTCTAAGTCACTGATCCGCAACCTTTATCTCGCATATCTATGATTTCAGTGCCACAATCTTCCTTTACCGTGAAGGCCGAGGTCACGAACAAGAACCTTCAACCACAAAACTCCTTGACCACGGGATATTTGCTTCACTGCATCAGGCACGATAAGCTCCACGACCGCGATTTATTACTGCATTCAGCAACAACACTTCGTTCTTTGAGCAGAGGTTGGTTCTTTCCCTCACTTTGAGCTCCTCCACCACCACAATTCACCGCTCGGATCACTCCATGGAAACCTGGGCAAACAACCACACCACAACTGTCACCTCCGCTGCTACACCACCGCTTAAATCACGCTCTCTGACTGGGAGACACACCACGAATCTGCCAAATGCACGTACATATCTGATCCACAGATCCACTAGTGAGGAGCAGGAACAAGATCTCCCTCAAACACTGCCTACCATGATGCTTCAATGCACAACAGCAGCCAAAAGAAAGAACGAGCCGCCTCCACTTCTGCTGCAACACTTCCATTGCGTTGGCTCTAGTTCTCACAATATTGTGCCTACTAGATCACTATGTGCCATGCACAAAGCAAAGGACTAGGCAAACAAGTCGGCTTGACAAACCTTCGTTAAAACTATGGAAACATTCATCCACACTTTTCCAAATAAGGATCACGTGGCCACATTAAATACCACAGTCTCAACTAATGCCGATATAATTCCTCTCTCCATTGGATTCTTGAATTAACACTGGTGTTGCTTGCAGATCCGCAATTGGTCCTAGAGCTCACAGATCTAATGCACAGCAATGAATCAGGCCCTCTAGCACAAACGAGCATCTCAATGCAATGCAGGTAGCATTCACCAAAAAAAAAGTTGTGTTCACTGAGTGGCAAGAGTAGAAAATGCTCACAAAGACTTAGAAAATTGCTCGATGGACAAACTAAAAAAAAATTAAACAAAATATCCTCTTTTATTTCCCTGGCCCAGGAGGGGCCAAGGGCCCAGGCCCTCACGGGCTCTGACGCTCTGATACCAAGATAAAATAGTATACACTCAAATATGTTCTATTATATTTAATAAGGAAATATACACACATATTTATACAAGCAATAGTCTCAAGATAGAAATTCTATCTTAGACGTACAGTAGTGTGGTTGAGAGATTCTCTCAACCACACACTAAACTAGGAGAAACTAAATTCCTATTATGTAGGAACAAACTCCACAAATGGAGAATTACAACCATAGACAAGTAGGAACTAATTATTTCTAACTTTATTAAGGTCGATAGATAATCTTGACTTATTCCCATTAAGCCAAATGCACAGTTTAGTAATCTAGTTCAAACCTACACCACTCTATTTTGTGTTTGGTACATTTTCATATAAATAGAAGGGGAAGTGAGACATGAAAAATAATGCGGGTCTCTCCACTGTACATCTTGCATTTTCCTTCAAAGATAGAGAAGTAAAGTGGAAGGAATTTATAGTCATTCGCTCATCTGTATATAACAATGGATTGTACCAAATTCTTGATTCTCACCATTGATTCTTCATATAAAACCATGCTTCAGATGATAATTCACATGAACTAAGTGCTCTAATTGTTCATAATAGTTGAATTACTCTTGCGGATTCTCTATCAAGTCTACCTTACTCTAATGTGCCTAGTCTAGTTGATGAGGTCGACCAAGTTTATCATTGACCATTCTATTTATTTAAATATTACTTCGTCAATCTCATTCAACTGGTACAATCATCAACTCAATGCATTCTATAACAATGTGGAAACTTGAGAATGAAAACTTCATTTATTCTTCAATGATGAATCTTCTTTTTACTTGTAAAACCTCTTGAACTTTTAAGAATACTAATGTTGAATATGTTCGTAGACCATCATATGAATGGGTTGATTAGTGGACCACAAACCATAGTCCCGTTGAACTTTCTTAGCATGAGTTGATAACATCCACCACTCATTTGGAGTATAAGCCTAGTGTTTTATAATGTATCACATATATTTTTCATGGATTATACAATTGAAAAATAAAGAATCTTCCATGGTTGTCTATACTCACAATTCAAAGCTCATGTGATGATGCATGTTGACATGCCTTAACTTGGACTAATTTAAGTTGCAATTTGTTTTTAATTAGTTCAATAAAGTTGCAAAACTTTACGTACTGACACATGTCTACAATCAACATCCATGAGGAAACTATTAAGATCACAGACATTATTTATCTTCCACAATAATCTTTTTCTCAAACATATATTTATGTTTATGTTTTTTAAATATGACTAGCAACTGGAAAATTTATACTTCTTATCTTCAACCACATATTTGAAGCCAATTTAAAGAATAAATTTAAAGCATCCCCTAATCAACCCAGTAAACCGGTAGGAAAGCCAACGAGTTGATTTTGACCCCCAGCTTCTAGTGGATTAATTGGTCTTAATTCCCCAAGTGGACTCACAGGATGATGAACATATTTTGATTTATTATTCCGTACAAACAACATAATTTCTTTAACTAATAATTTTGGTTTCGGCAAGACACTATGTGAAGTTCTTAGCAATAATTATAAATATTAATAAATAACTATATAATAGTTTCTTATATGTTTATTTCTTCATTTCCGCATATTTATGTTCATTATAAGAGTATCCGCAACAATTTCTTCATAATATTCCCCAAGCTATATTTAACAACATCATCTTTGATAGATCATCTTTACTTTGAAGATTTCACTCACATCTCTACATTACTTCTTATAGGTTGCAAATCTTCTCTTCCATGAGCCTTAGTATTTACCAACAACTTTCTAGGCAATAACTTTTCTTGGGCAACAACTTTTCAAACACATATTTTCTTGCATTCTAAACTTTTAATTTTCTTTGTGTAGGTTCATCCGACTCCCTCACTTTTTGATGTTGCCACCCAACCAAATGGAGGAAACATTGCCACATGTTATAAGCCTAAATTATAATGTACAAGAATAGGCTACTCATAGAAACAACAAGAAAACAGGAAAAATACAAAATGAAGAGTGGAATTTGGTAAGGAATACTAGCCAAGCTTTTATTAGCCTTCATGCATGCTTATACATATGTGATGTGATTGGAATGGTTGTACCCACTATAACTAATCCTTCATTTAATTTACTTTATACATTTAGTAAGTGTTACCCGCATTTACTTAGTATATTATGTATGATGACATACATAGGCATAAGAAACCCCTACAACGTATACGGTATGGTTATTGGTATATATATGAATTAGAAGACAAAGAGTGATAAAGAATTGGATTCTTGAATCTCATGAAGAGAATGTGAAAATATAAGCAATCATCAATAACCTATTATATTTCCTTAGGGTTAGAAATGTCAAATATAGAGTACCTAGACATGCTTACGATTGAGGTAAAATGGGGAGAATGAACAAACATTGTGAATTAGTTTTTACATCAATGACTAGAAATGCTTGGATTTTTCATCGTCTATGCCAAAGTGGGAGATTGTTTAAAAAAGTGTTTTCATTAATTTCAAAGTTGTCAGTGTTGTCATTGATGTCCGATTTGAGTCATTTCTATCCATTTGCATCAATTTTAAGGGGATCTTAGAGGTTATAACTTTGAATATGTGAGGGAATTTTAGGTCCCTATAATACTAGTGTAGTCTCCTTATTTTTATTGTTAGTGTAGCTCCATTATTGTTATTGTTGTGCCCATGCGGCCCCCATACTGTTATTGTTGGCACCCATAGAAGCCCAATATTTTTATTGTTGTTCTCTTAGATTATTATTGTTATGTGGGCTTTAATTATATTCTGACCCATTAGACTCTTATATATACCAAGGAGGTCTTGTCATTTGAATCATCCGAGAATTTTTCATTTATGTTATGTCAAGGAGGTTTCCCCATCAAAGTGGCTAATTATCAAGTCGTTGATTTATCTTTTCTTCTATTTTATGATCTGGTTGCATAACATTTGATATCACAACTTTGGATTCAAGGGTTTCGATGCTTCAAAAAGGCAATCTAGGAATTTTCACTATAACTTCCTTTCCACGAGGCTTCAGAAGCTGAAATTATTACCATGTTGAGCTGAAATCTTAGTGAACATCATGTGAAAATTTTAGATCTTGGTTTGCTATATTTCGCAAGATATCGCCTGAAGATGTTAGGAATTTTGCATGCTTCAAAATTTAGTCTCAAACAAGTGACCTAGGGAAAATTTTCATAAGTTTCCCTTCAAGCATCAAATTTCAATTTCGTAAAGGGTGACTAAAAGTGCATGAATTATAGTTTTTTTGTATCAATTTTAGGGTCAAAGGTTAAAATAGTCACATGTCGTATCCCGTATAAGTTGTCTCTATTTAACTAGTCCATAATCAGGTCATCGTGCGATATTTAACATAACTTTATCTTGAATAATCCAATCTTGGACTTGTGTAATTGGAGAGAATACTCATAGGGATAACACAAGATGGAATTTTAGACCTTGTGAGGCTGAAATTATAGAGATAAAAGAGTTTCAAGATCAAGCCCTTAAAAGTGGGAAAAACTAAGCAACCTGAAAGCTCTACTATGATGCTTGAAGAATAGGAAGAAATGCAACATGATATATCAAAATTATGAGACCAAGTGAAATAAAATTTTGTCTCACAAAGAGTGACAAAAAATGAACTAGAAGCTAAGATGGATAGTTTATAAGAAAAAATAAAAGGCAACATGGACGATTTGAAGGATGGTTTAAAAGAAGACATAAGAGTTTTTAAAGTAGACATTGACATGATGAATGTCAAGTTAGAAGGGTTGAAAAAGATTCTTCAAGAAAGCCTTCCCAGTGGTGATAAGGAAATCCATGAAAATCATGATGAGGAGAAAAGGAATATGAATTAGGATTTTAGAGAATCCAATGTTTAATTTAAGACTGATCACATTCCAAAGATATACAAGGAAGTTTGATGGAAAGGATCTGGTCACATTGATACTACAGATGGAGTAATTCTTTCATCTACATGATGTTCTGCACACAAAAAGGTACGTGTTTCATATTTGTATTTAAAACAAAATCAGATTGTGTGGTATGGATGACTTTGTTCTCGTAAATTAATTTTCACTTAGACAATTTTTATGAAAGAATTAGTAGTAAATTATGAGGATAAAAATAGAAATAACTTGTTTATCCAATTGGCAAATAAAAACAAAAGGGTTCAGTGGCGGAGCACATTGAGGACTTCTAATGATTTAATATTAAGGTAAATGATATTATAGAAGAGCATAGGATTGATGTCTTCATAGGGACTTTAAAGGATAACATCCAACATGAGATTCTCCTTTGGGAACATAATTCATTGGAGAAGGCATTCAACATAGCAAGAAAAATTATGGCAACAAGGAAGTCTACCACTCACAACTATAAAAATGGAAATATTTCTTCTCCTAGCCTCCCAAAACCTAAAAAGTTGACACCACAACAACTAAAGGAAACAAGAGAAAAAGGGCTTTGTTAGAGTTGTGATAGAAAATATTGTAAGGGTCATAATTGGGCTGAGAAGAAATTATTCTACATGGATTGTGAAGAGGACGAAGGAAAGGAATAAAAAACATCAAAAGAAGAGGATATACATCATGAACCAACCCTAGATAAAGAAGAAATGAATCTGACTGTATATTGCAATGCAATGGAAGGAATTACCACTCCTCAAACTCCCAGGATAGAAGGATATGTCAAGAAAATAAATGTAATAGTGTTGATTCATTCTCATAGTACCCATAATTTTATTCATTGTAAGATATCAAATGAATTGAATTTCTTTCTATGTCCAACACTAGAGTGTCAAGTGATGGTTGCAAATGGAGGAACTATAATTTTCTCAGGGAAGTTTCATAATGTCAATCTAACCATGGGATAATATGTATTCAGTAGTCCAATGATTTCCATTTCAATGGGTGTTGTTGATGTTGTATTAGGAGTCTAATGGTTCCCACCTTAAGGGACAATAACTTTTAATATTCAAGAATGTTTCTTCAAATTTTTTTGGGAAGGAAAAGAAATTGAATTAAGGGGCATCACAGGGAAGCTATGGAAGATAATTAATTCTAATGGCATTAAAAATATTTTGAAGAAAGAAAACGAGGTATAATTTTACAATTATGCTCACTCGATGTTAAAACATCGAAATCGTCTATTTCTCTAGATCTTCAAAGAATCTTGGACAATCATTCTGAAGTATTTGAGACTCCAAAATGCCTCCCACCTATTCATGATAATGATCATTCTATTCACTTGATTCAAAGAAGTGTTCCTCCAAAGATCAAACCTTACAAATATCCATATGCCCAAAAGAGTCAAATTGAACACGTGGTTGTGGAAATGCTAGAAGCAGGTATAATTTGACCTAGCCAAAGTTAATTCTATTCTATAGTAGTATTGATACACAAGAACGATGGATCATGGCATATGTTGCAAAATTAGAGGGAGCTCAACAAGCTCACTATTAAAGATAAATTTCATATTCTTGTCATCGATGAATTTTTGGATGAATTACATGGAGCAAATTACCTCACCAAGTTGGATCCTTGTTTAGGATATGATCAAATTAGAATGAAGACTTAGGACATTCTAAAAATAACATTCAAAACCCATGAAGTTCATTATGATTTTTTGGTCATGCCTTGTGGCCTACTATATGATCTGAATGATAGTACATTTAAATGTTTTGAGGTACAACTCAAATGCACAATATCTTACCCATTGATGTACTATCCTCTTTGTACCTATAGCCATCTACACTAACCAAGATTCTACATGCACTTCTTTATTAAAACCACACTTATCCACCAGGCCAAGAATTACATAACTATAATTAGATCTACAGTCAATCAAAATAGAAACAACTTGATCACAAATATTATCGTCCATCTCGATAATAAATGCTTAGGGATCCTCCTTCATGTTATCTTGCACTGCATAAATCTGTGGAATGCTCTGCCCAACATCCACAATTGTGTACACATATTGTGAATTTTAAATTTGAGGCCTACCACCTTGATTTTGTGGAAAATCCCTCTTGAGATTTTCCTTTCCACATATACAATAGTGCAACTATCCCTTACTATATCACCTTTATTCTGCTGCCTTCTAGGTTGTGACCCATTAATCTTCTTGTAAGGTGCAATATTTTCTTTCTCTCCTTCATTCTAATGTCTTGTTCGATTCCCCTTCCATTTACCTTTAGCTTTGTCTTTCCCTTTCCAACCTTACTGAGATTTTGTCTTACGCTTTGATTTCTCATAACATTGCCTCAATTTCCCAATGATTTCCTCAAGTAACTGAGGCTCATCATACTCAATTTGATCTTTAAATTATAATGGAATTCCACTAACAAATCTCTAAAATTTGGCTTTTTCATCCTTAATATACGATACATACCTCAACAACTCTAGGAACATAGTCATACACTCCTCATCTATCATCAACCCGATCTTTAGCTCATCGAATTCCATGGCTTTGCTGTCATAATACCTCATTGACAAATATTTATTCTTCAAAAGTATCTTCGATTCATGCCAACTCAACTCCTTTGTCATGATGTCTCTAACTCACTTCACATCTTCCCACCAGATGTCTGCTTTCCTTTTCAGGCTAAAAATAACTATTTTGGCCTTAATGTTCTTTGTGTAATCATGCAGCTTAGAGTACTTCTTCATCCTGAGTAGCCATGCCTCTGCATCCTCTGTCTTCTTCAAATCCCCATCAATGTTAGGTGGCTTTGATTTCTTGAACTCATCTAGAAATTATCCCCTATCACCCCTGCTATAAGGATGATAATGATGATGAAAATGGTACCTCTCAAAACTAGAACTAGAATAGAACCTATATGCATTGCCTCTTCTATCGTGTGTATCCAAGAACCTACCATCTCCGATAATGTCATCCCTATCTAACCAATTCCCACCATGATATCCCCTGCCATATGCCCCATTATTCCTATGCTCCCACCCATGGCTGATCCTAAGTAGTCCTTATCTCTGTAAATATGACAAAATCTGAAGGATTACTACATTAACTTCTGCTTGTTTCTCCTGTGCCTGAATGATTTTGTCATTATCTACTTTGCAACTTCTTATTTTTTCCTTCAAACTTCTCAATGTGTCTACTAAGTCATAATAGTGCCCATCGCCATTTTGCTCGTGGACTGTAGTCTACCATCTTTTAGTCATCTTTGATCTTCTTCCTGCAAGTATACCATGTCAGCCTAAACAAAAATATAATGTAATCAGCGTACCTTAGTATAGTTCATGGGAACATATCTCATCTATGAGATCAAGCAGATTAGTGAAATACATGTATAAACATAATCATATCAGTACATAAACATCATTTCAACCATTATCCAGTTACCATGCTTGACCATGCCAACCACATACCATGACCTCATGCATGACAACTATAACTAGGTCAATGTATGCATAATGACGTATTAACACTGACATGCATAACAAGTGCATAACTAATACACACTCACGACAAATAGATCGAATAACAACACCATCAATTTTCACATGACAACACAACTGCTACCATGCCTACACAACAAGTACACATACCACAAGCATAAATAACACATATTAAACTGACATGTATGCATGACCAACACATTCTGCCCATATAGTCCAAGGGGTGAACCATGCTCTGATACTACTCTGGAACACCCTCCTACCACATTTACGCAAGCTAATTGGTTCAATGGGCTAAAATTGTGATGAAGTGTTAATATGATGTGACTCAACTCCCCATGGATAGTTAATGAAGTGGAACCAACAAATAAAAAAGAAATTTTACCTTTCTCAAGAGCTACAAAACCTTTAGGAGAGGACCAACCCTTCTAAGTGCCCAACCCATAAGACAAATTGTCATTTTGTTGAGATAGACCCCTAGTCACTCCCATGACAAGTCATGCATGTGAATGAGACCCTCGAGTCACTCCCATAACAAGTCATGCATGTGATTGTGGCTTCTTTCAGGAAGTTATGAGCCAGGGAACCGATATTATGTGCCACTTTTATAGGGTTAGGTATTAGGCATCTACCCAAAACTTCATGGAAATTCCAGAAGTGATAAAGAACAATGAATTAAAGCTACTAATGTAATCATTGATGTGACCCTTACTAGCCATGACAGGTATTTCATCAAACATATCACAAACATGTAATCTAGAGGTCATAACGATAGATCTGAACATAGGGGTCTCACACTTATCTGAGAATCATCAAGAAAAATTGATGCCTTATCACAATATATGAATTATCATCTATTATGTCATATATTCATTAACATTTCTCATACTAATCAAATCATGATGAGATCCATAACCAAAGTATGTCTTGAACCATGCTTAGAATCAGCATATAACCAATATAATAAGAGTAAAACAGCCATACAAACCACATATTAACAAGTACATTGACACATCAAATACTAAATGAAAATGAGTTATTATTTATGTATGCAAAATTCAATCAAGTCAGGGAATTCCACGAACCACTCCACCATATATTGGGCTGAACCAATTATTTCTTTTAGCCAATCACCCCCATGCCATATGCCAAGCATGAATGTGGGACTCACAATAGAACCAATCAAGGCTTCCTTCGGGTTTACCGTATATCCACCAAGGGATTCCTAGGCTCCAAACCCTCATCAATATAACCAATCTTTACCACAATCCCACCGGGGCACTAGGCCCTAAACAAGCACAGATGCCTCCAGATCTCTCCACCTAAACCATGAGGAATTTGTCTGTCTGCACCTCTCAGATTTACCGTGTATCTCACCATTACCAATCAAGTGATTCCTAGGCCTATGAGGTGTCCACCCTCTTGTCTTTTTTGTGTATCCTACATTTACCAGTCAAGGGATTCCTAGTCCCAATCAAGGGTACTCACAACCAGGTTTTATCATATATCCCACCAAGGGATTCCTAGGCCTTTCTATTAATAATGAGACCATCCCACTTAGCTTTGAATCCATCCGGCAATCCCGCTCAACCAAAACAAGAGAACCCATCTAACTGTGGCTATCCAAAAATGGAAAGGTAAGGCTGAAAGACACTGTCACACTTGTCAAGACCCATTCCAATGATAACAAGAGAACCAAAAACAAAATTTCATGTTTCATGCGCCAAAACTAGCAAGGAAATTATACATGCAACTCAATACCTATGAGTAATCTCATTGTAGCCACTTGAATTATGATCTTCCTTGGTTGGTCCTTACTTTCTCTTTCTTTCTTGTCCTTATTTTTCCTTCTTTCCTCCAATTCTATAATGCTCCAAGAGTATTCTAAGTGTCCAAGACTATGAGAGAGAGAGAGGGTAGATAAAGAGAGCTCCAAAAATGAACTAAAAAAAGGTTAAACTAACAAAATGTTGTGAACTAATCCTTAGAACCCTTTTTATCAATTAGGCCTCTATTTTAGTCATTTTCCGTTATTTTCCTTCATTTTCCTCCTCACATGAAACCTGTGACTTTTCACCTTCCTTTTCACCCCATTCCCATTATTTTCATAAATAAAATGCCAATTAATGCCACTTTTCATTTCTGAAGCCCTTTACATTGCCTTTGCCAATTTCCTTAGCCACAATAAACCAAATGAACATCCTCATTAGGATGTTTTCGCACCATTTAGCTTGGAATACATGTCCCATGACCTTGGTTATTATTTTTCCTCTATTAACTTTATTACATGGAATTTTGACCAGGGTTTTTACACTGTATTTCTCCTCTTTCCATGAAGTTACATACAACTTGACTCATTTTATATGCAAGAGAACATTACTCTAGTGAGATTTCACCATCATTATTGATCATATTCTTTGATTTTTCCTCTAACCCTTGAGAGGGTCTCACTAAATAGTCCTTTACTAAATTTGAGAGGATGTATCTAAGCACCTGGGGCCATGAGAAGATATGAAACTTCTACAATAATTTACCATAAGCTAACTTAGGATAACATAAGTCGTGTTGATCTCCTTGGGATGGACCACTTCTAGAGTTTTGAGCTCCATCACTCCCAAGATAAAGGCAAGCTGTCTCTTGGGTGATAGGGTGTATTCTTGCAACAAAGTGATGGATACACAACTAACGAGGATTGTTGGAGTGATGGGTTACTATGTGAGCACTAACAAGGTGAGGGAGGTATATTCGAGGTAGCAAATAAATGAGGTTGTCATCAGGTTCCATTCACTGACATCAAGTGTAAAAAAGGTCACACCTAGGATCCCTCTTTTAGACACAACATAACTCTAGGTTGAGCATCATTCATTTTCCTCAATATTCTCTTCTATAATTTTCCTAAAAGGGTTCCTATCATTTTTTATTTCTTTCTGGTTTCATTATTTCTTTGTGGTTGCATGTGCGTACCACTACTTATGATATAGTTCCTAGAGATGCATCACTATTTAATTTTTTCATACCTTTCAATTTTAGTCACTCTTAATCTCTCACCATTTTAACTAGATTTCCTTTGTTTAGCAATTATTCTACCCATGAGGAGATATGATGTAATGAGTGGACTTTACATTCTAGCACCATTTTGCATTCTATTTGTATAGGTTGGTTCCATGCACTTGAAGGATAGATGTATTCCATAGTTCTACTTTTTCTCCCTAGAAAAGATTACTTTTAACTCGATTTCATGTTTAAATGTTGAAAAGGACACCTATCAAACATACTTTTATTTCTCTTTTGAACTATTAAAATTATGAAGGGAACAAAAAAAGAAGAAAAAAATAGTGGAGGGAAACCCATATTGGTTCTGTCTTCTAAAATGTAGTATCAATTAATCATGCCACTCTTGAACACGGCACTTATTTGCAAAATTTTTCCTATTATCAGGATACAACTTTACTAGAAATCGTACCATCATCATAAGTCATTTACTCATTTAGTTGGTTTATTTCTAGTCACCATGGAGAGTGGTTCAATGCCTCAGGCATTGTCTCCCTATATAATTGGTGTTCTTGAGTCAATGCTTCTAGGTGATAAATGAATCATGCTATATGTTAAATCAAAGTAAGCCTGAGGTGGTAATTTATAGTCCACGATGACCATCCTTGTATCAATTATACTTGGTTATTCTATCTCTTCAAAATATTTTGATGATGTATGTTTAATTTCAATATATGGGGATACACTACGACCCTCCTATGATATATCTTTTCTTATGGATGTCAGCTACATATAAGAAGTAGATTTATAAACCAACTAGTACCTTAGAGCTTGTAGTCATTGGTGGTAAGTTTATTAATGATTAATAATGGGTTCACTAATTGACTCTTGATTAATATATTATATGGGTTTTCAACATTAGATTATCTATTACCAATTGCTAAATAGTACTAAGTACCTTAGGGCTCATTTTCATTATTGGTGGGTCCCCTCATATCTATTAATTGTACACATTAAGGAATATTAATTAGATAGTCATACTATACTTGATCCTGACAAAATATATTCACATTACCTAGAATTGTACCATTGAGGCTAACACAAAGACCTTGGCATTTGGCGACGTCGCTCATTTAGACTACCCCTTCCAAGTTGTGATGGAGAAAATCATTATCTTATGAGTACTATTAAGAACACTTAAGCCTTATTGTTGGTATTAGATACCTTTGTAACCTATATTATGATATATATCCATGCTATATTTTCTTATGGCTAAAATCACATGATGACATCGATACACCACATAAGTTTTTGTGGATGTGGGCTTGCATCTTATTACATGGATCTATAATGTATTATGTTGGTAGCCATGCTTTGTTTCCTTTATTAGAATGGGTATTCCTCACTTGGAGATTATCAATATATGTTTGGTCGATGATTTGTTGTAGGTACTTACTAGATCCTTGAACTTGAACTTATTTCCTATACTACTTCCTAGTTACTATTATTATAACGCATTTTTACCATAAGTTTGTCTTATTACCCCATGCATTATGGGGAATCTATTATAGCTTTATTTTCAACTCTAGGACTCATTGAGGACCTACAATGGATATTCTACAAAGACTTTATCTTTTCTTCCCTATATTCTCTATTTTAGTGGGAGATTTATTTTCATAATTCTCTAGTAAGGTGTGACTGAATGCATTCTTCACCACTAAAAATGAATGATTGGTTATTGCACCACTAACAAGGCATGGCCAATTCATTACTAAAACACTTGTAGCATGTGACCACCCATTAATATTTTCTATTTAGTCATATTTTAGGGTATTAGCACTAGGATAATTCAATACCTCACATCATAAATTTGGGAACTCATATTAGACGTAATGTTCACTATGTTCCAGAGGTATAGAGAAATCACTTAGCCTCCTCCATTAGTGTATATAAGGAAGGAATCCCAAGGGATTAAGAGAGAATATATCATGGTAAAGTTATGTTGCTCGACTTCAAAATGAATCTTCTACACTAACCTACAAATATCATAGTGTTCATGGTCATGCGAGGGCCAAGGAGGTGTATGATCAAAGGAATAGGAGGAATATACAACTAGGAACTTGAGGGATATGCTTAATTTTTATAATTTTTCTCAGTTCATAAATATAGATATTGATGGGTTTTCCAAAACGATGGCCACCAAATCACTAGGGGCCACAATATTCCTTCTCATAGCATGTATTAGTATCAATTGCACTAGATCTAGTGGAAATTAAAATTGTAGTATACCCCACAATTTATCCCAAGCCAAGGGTCAATCTAATTGAATGCTCACCCATCCATGGGGGAGATTTCTCCATGACATAATGCTCACTTTGCAAATTATAACGCTAAGAAAACAACATATACAACCTATTAGATCAAGAGACCAACAAAAGGAAGGATACATAGTGCATTAATCTATAGATATTATGGATCATTGTGGAGATATATTGAAATATTAATCATAAACAAGTTTTCAAAAAGTCATGTGTACATCATGAACACCACTAAGAGCATTGAAATAATAATGTTAGCTCTAGACATAAATTCCAACTTCTTTTAGAAGCATTCAATCTCTAATCAAAACCTTGACTTCAATGGAAAGCCAAAAAATAATGAAAAGAGAGAGAATGATCCAGGTGGATGTTGGTGGTCACTAGCCTATTCCAATTGGATCCTACCCACTATCTCTTTCAGTTCTTCAATTTCCTTAATTGTAGCACAATTCACTATCTTTTGCAGTTTTTTGGGTTGTGAACTTCCGGAGCTGTTTTGCAACCCGAGATGACATCTTTTGGGAAAACTGGAGCAAACATTGGTCACCGATCATGTTTTCCACTCAAAAGTTGTAGTCCTCGGATAAATATTTCTAATGAGGTATTGTGTATGTCAAATGGATATCATATCCTAAAGTTATGACCTTGAGAAGTTGATAAATCAATTTAACCAAACGAGGCCCATAGTTTTGGTGCTTCATCTCTTAGAGTTAGGTTTTTGGATGTTTAGGGTTTTTCATTATTTATCAATAATAAGTAGGCCTTCGAGCCTTATTGCAACATAGTTCAAAGGCATTTAGTCGTCACGTCTCTTCTTAGAGATAAACTATCATCACTCCAGCTAGTTTTATTTCCATTCTGTTTGAAAGCATATTTCAATATTTGATATTAATGAAATATTTGATATTAATGAAATAAAGTGGTGTTTTTGTTGCATCTTATATTTATAGTTATATACGAAATTTGTTGCGTCCCTGTTTAAGTTCAGATCTGAGAAAGAAATAGATAAAAAAATAAAAAATTTCATGAAGAAATCTTCATAGCTTATATTCAAAGTGTAAGCTAAAGTGCATATACAGCCCTACAAAAGTGAGAATGATGATATTAATTTGAATAAATGTATTTCAAAGTCCATAAAATAAATGAATATTTTTCGTGAGAATGATGATATTAATTTGAATAAATGTATTTCAAAGTCCATAAAATAAATGAATATGAAAAATATTATTTTTTGACGTAGCTGAAAAAATCATAGCAAAATTTGATAAGATAACTAAATAATGACATTTAAGAAGTATCTTAAATCTTCACTTGTTATATATCTATCCTATTAAATATTAAAAAAAAAAAAAATCTCGTAAACTACCATTTATTGAAAAAGAGTAGAGAAAAACTTACAAAATGAAAAAACAACTTTAAGAGAAAAATCCATTTAATTAAAATATTAGCTTCTCGCCTGAATAAAACCAACCTGAGGACACTGTATCTAACAATTAGCAAAAGCCAAAGATGAGCCAGTGGTTCAAACTAACCAGACCAACATGGCTAAAGCATCCAAATAATCTATCTAAATACATGATGAAAATGGATATGAAAACTCAAATATAACACAACATAAATGTGAAATAAATGAAAAACCAAAATGTTTTTACAAAAATACAGTGAATGAAGAAGGTCAACATGATTTTCATATGAAAAATCAAATAGCACACAACTTGAATGTGCAATAAGAAAAAACAAACGTAAATGTGAAATAAAAGAAAGCAAAATGTCTTTTTAAAAATACAGAGAATGCAGTAGGTCAACCTGACTCGATCATGGCATTCAATATGTCATGTGAGCCTTTTGCCACATTTTCCATGGTCGAAAATTATAGAAAATTTTCAAATGTGAATTTCGTTCCATTTTCCATGGTGGAAAATTATAGAGTTTTTGTAAAAAGAATTTAGTTCCATCTTGATATAAGAATGTCACAATGACAGGTACGACTATCTACTTCCTTTGTTTCTTTTACCTAGCAACATTGTTTATTTTAAATTTCAAGTGGTATGCGATGTCTGCACATATTTGGGTTGTTCAAAATCTATCACTTTATAACTAATCTGCACATTCTTTTTCGCTGTTGGATTGTCGTGTCGTGGTAGTCTTCATTATTTTAAGATTTTCCTCTGCACACAATTATCCTTCCAGGAACAACTAATTTATTTAAGAAAGCATAAATGCTACATCACCGTGGTCCTCCAGTCGTTATGGCTGTCACATTCAGAATACGAACACTTATATTTTAATCCAGTTATATTCACAAACCTGAAACTACATTGGCCCCATGAGTTCCATGGAGAAAAAAAGTAGCTAACAAGTTGTCAAAAGGATTGCACACACCTCATTGCCAACGTTCAGTATTTTTATATACTCAAGGATGAATGATTCACGGCCCCACGCCACAGGACGTGAAGGGTAAAAGCGAAACAATACCCAGAGCTGTTTCGATCTGTTGACAGAAAGAGATTTATTTTTGTTATTTGAATTATTTAGCGAATCAATAATCAATGACAGAAGATACTGGCTCCCATAATGTCACACTTACAGCACCATGGAAGTCACCTGTTCCATACCTGTTTGCAGGACTGGCTGGCATGGTACTTCTGATTGCTATTTCTTTTCTAATACTCGCTTGCTCTTACTGGAGGTTTTGTGCTGATTCGGAAGAATTAAGTAGTAGGGCAAGTTCAGCTCAGGGGGGAGGGGAAAATCGCGACATACAATATATTGTAGATACAGAAGAAAATGTGATGGTGATTATGGCTGGAGATGAGAAGCCCACTTTCTTAGGTAAGCCCATACCTTATGATAAGCCTGGAGACACGGTTGCAGACGTATGATAAATGTTATTTGCCCGGTAGTTAGGGTTCCGACGGATCAGGTTTTGCAGTGAAGCTAACGAGATTCATGAAGGTACTATTAGGGTTTTTTTCTTAATCTTTGTGCTTCTGCAGCAGAACCAACCAAATTTGCCACCGCTTTTACTTTATGGGAGAGTAGTGATTGGTGCAACCGGAAAAAGCTCGTATGATCTGTAAACGATTTCGAATGTCCATATACAGTTCACTGTACATATAACATGGTGAGATTACTGGTAAATAGATTCCAAATATTAAAATTTCAGAAGCAGGAATATGCAGGAGTTGGTTATGGGACTTATTTTTATATTACTTGTATCTTTTTACACTAAAAACATATAGGATAAGTCTCAGAGATCTGAACAGAGTAAGATTGCTAATAAATAGATTAAAGATTTCTAAAAAAATGCTTTTTCTTAAACGCAAGAATTTATGGGAATTTTAACAGGTGATTTATTGGGATTTATAGTAAGTAACACCCATTTATTATCTATCCAAATCAAAGCTGGTAGGATTTATAAACGATTTTGAATATCTATATCTATATGTTGTATATCCAAAATCAAAAGTCCTATGATTTACAAGTTTTTGAATATCTATTATTTATATGTTGAAAGATTTATAAACAATGGTTTTTTTCCCTAATCATTTATAGGAACTTTAAGAGGGGATTTACCAAAATTTTAAAAGGGAATATTAACCATACACATTCACCACCTATCTAAAATCAAGAGAACAGAGCCCTCACATATCTGTATTGTATAATAAATTACAAGTATACAATAAATTTTATGTTGTTAAAAGCAGCCTTATCTAAAACCAAGTGATCAAATATCTGTATATTGTATAATAGATTTTATGATGTTAAAAGCAACCATATTGCATAATAGATTTTATGTTGTTAAAAGCACACATATCAGTATATTGTAGGATTGATTTTATGTTGTTAAAAGAAGCCATATCTGTATATTGTATGATTGATTCTTATGTTATTAAAAGCTTATTATGGTCCGCTTTCCTCTAATCTGATTATCTTTTACTGTTCAGAAGTCCGATGATTTTTAAGCCAAATTTATAATCACAACGCATTTTGTTTGTTCCAGGCGCTGAGAAATACGCAGAGGAACCGTTCTTCCACAATCAATTAACTTTGAAAGCGTAGAAACTTGAAAGTTTCAGTATGTAATTTGTGAATAAATCCATTCATAAAACACAGTATTGGTGTTTCAAATTGATCTTAAAAACCCAGTTCAGTTAAATTATCTGACAGAGAAAATATGTTGATAAAACGCAGTACTGGTGTTTTAAATCTATCATGAAAACCTGGTTCACTTAAAAAAATTATCTGACAGAGAAATCTGTTGATAAAACGCAGTACTGGTCTGTCAAATTTACCATGAAAACCCAGTTCATTTAAATGATCTGACCAAGGGAAATCTGTTGGGAAAGTTGTTTGTTGGGAGAGGCGGCATGTCGTTGGACAGTGGACCCTATCCACTGGCTCACATGATTGTCACAATATTAATAAGCCACATATACAAAGTATTAATTTAAAGAGGACAAGTATACTGCTGAGTGCTGAGGAAGCTGGGAGTTCATTTTTGGTTGGAATTTATGCAAAATAAATTTAGCAATGTTTAAATTATATTTTTGAAAGTGAAATAGATGAGTATAAGACATTTAAAATTTTGAAATTTAAAAGCGATCATTTAGATTTACAAAAATCTTTGCTAAAATTTATGGAAAGATTACCAAAATTTTAAGAAACAGCCTACTACGACTTTACAGAAGTGGACGTTCACGATACGTGGTTCCCTTAATGTCCGCGCCGATAGGTCATTAATGAGGCATTTAATAATTTGTACAAACCTTGGACACTTCCACATTGCTCATGGTGCAGGATAGTTGAGAATCTGCTTCTTCTGCTTTACACATTGTGATGATGTTGATTCAAATATAGTGGAGGTTACCTTTTTTTAAACCACTTTACAGGGTGGTGAAGTTCAAGGTTATCTGTTTTTCTTTCTCAACTTTATATGGTCATGATGTTGATGAAAATTATAAAAAACAACATATTCATGGTGATGATGTTGATGCAAATATTAAAAAACAATATATTCATGTCAGTCATGACCACTTGAGCTTGAATGAAAAGGTTTTCAAAAGATTCTTATTCAGTCGATTTGCACGTATAAAGTCTAAAAGCAGAGATTAAAATAAGCACTCTTAAGAGTTACAGGAGTTCATCTTCAAAGGAACATTTCTTTATGTATTCTTAGTAATCAAAATTAGTTTTTGTTTGCGAAAGCATTGTCTTATGTGTTTATTAAGAATACTTATTGATCTATTAGTGAGTTGGTAGTGTTAGTGTGTTGGTAGTATTATGAATGAGTTTGGTAGTTTTATCGTGGAAGAAATTAATTTTATGATTTAATCTTTTAAATATTTGTTTTAAGATTTTTCAGTTAATTTTTTAAATAATATAAATACGATATATTAAATAAAATTTAAATTAAAATTCAAGAATATTTTTAAAAGTATATTTCATTCTCATTCTAAAATGTAAAATGAGCTAGAAAATGAAGAAAGGCCCTTCAAAATAATAATTGAAAAGCATAGAAAATCTGGACAATCTCAATCCTCACTTTCAATGGAGCAATGGTCCCCTATTAAGTTGGATGCTATTTAAATTTCTATAATACTACTTATTGAAATTTTGAATAAGGAGTTAAGGTTTCCCAAACATGGAAGAGATTTCTTTATGATAAGTATTGAATGAACTTACAATGAAGGGATTCTAGGGATGATTTGTTACGTAAACAATATTTTTCCTCAGATGAGATTTATAAAAAAATATTTTTTAAATACTTCACTCAGATGAAAATTTTAAATATTAATTATAAAAAGATTGATATAATAATATGTTGTTTTTCTTTATTAATTTTACATTTTATAAGAAAAATTATCTACATGAGAAATATTTTTCTTCTAATGCTCTATAAATTTGTATGGTTATTAGAGGACATATTTTAGTTAATAGATAGAAAAACAAATTTTAACAACAGATAAAGAATTTATTCAATAATGAACAAAATGGTTGAAATTCAATGGGGTGACTTGAATTCATAGGTTTGGCAACAATAGAGTGAAATAGTCAAAGTCATCGGGTTAAAAAGCAATGGTTTCCTGCACATGGTTTTGGTCACCTATGGTTTTCTGCCTATGGATTGGATGTAACCGCTGTTAATCAAGGTATGTCATCTTAAACAATAGATCATATTAAGTTTTGTTTGTGAAATATTCGGTATTGATGATATTTGGGCTGTTAATTTGAATTGTTCATAATTAATCAAGAAAGATTTACATTTGGTATCAGAGCCACCAATCAATAACTGAATATTTCCTATGATTGCAATTGATCTGTTCTGTGCTTTACTCATGATGTTAATCAAATCCTCCGCATGCCCACAATTTTCTGATCAAGTATACCGGAATGCCGCCACTAGGTTGTGCTTGCTCCTTTCGCCTTCCTCATTGAAAGGAAAGTGCGAGCGAAACTCACTTTTCCCATATTCTGCCAGATTTTTGCATTGGGTTTGTTGGGGCCTGTAATCGACCAGAATTTTTACTTCGTGGGATTGAAATTGTTTTGCATAAAGTATGTGTTATAAATCATTTATGCACATGAGATTTATGATTTTGTTAATCACCAAAGTGGTCAAAATCAGAATAGTCATTTAGTGCATAAGTGACATAATGATTATTGATAGAAATTGCCAGTTATAATAATACCAATTAACACTGGCGTCACTAATGATAGAACCTGAGAGCTTACCCAAAGGAAAGTCTTGTTCTATAACTAGTTGACATGATGAGGTTTAATAGATATTTTGATTAAATAAATATTGATCATCCAAAGATGTCAGTTCTATTTAATTGAATATATTTATTACCTACTTATGTTTTGGTATTTAATTATGTTAAGTATAAGATAGTATCTACCCAAAGGAGTGCTATATTATGCTATTATGTCTACATCTGAATCGCGTTAGTTATGAGCTTACAGTTATTTCATTTTTTATTTTTTAATTTGCAGGAGTTCCCATGAATACGCATGCTTCATCTGTTACATTGTTCACTGGTGTTAATTTTTCTGAATGGAGAGAACAAGTCAATTTCCATTTAGGTGTTCAGGATCTTGACTTGGCACTCCTTGAGGATAAACCTGCTGCTCTTACAAAAGATAGTACTGAGGCAGAAAAATCACACCATAAAGCATGGGAACGCAGTAACAGATTGAGCCTTATGTTTATTAAGATGACTATTGCTAACAACATCAAGTCAACAATTCCACAAACAGAAAGTGCTAAGGAATATATGCAGTCTGTGGAAGAGCGTTTTCGTTCAGCTGATAAGTCACTCGCTGGTACTCTTATGGCAGAACTCACGACCATGAAGTTTGATGGGTCGCGAACTATGCAAGAGCACATTATAGAGATGACTAATCTTGCAGCAAGGTTAAACTCCCTGGGACTTACAGTAGAGGATTCTTTTCTTGTCCAGTTCATCCTG
This sequence comes from Pinus tabuliformis, assembly GCA_031772625.1. Lineage (NCBI taxonomy): Eukaryota > Viridiplantae > Streptophyta > Pinopsida > Pinales > Pinaceae > Pinus > Pinus tabuliformis. The sequence continues at coordinate 907,667,243 of CM062819.1, forward strand.
AACTCGCTACCTTCTGAATATGGACCTTTTCAGATTAACTATAACACTATAAAGGATAAGTGGAATGTTAATGAATTGGCCAGTAGACTTGTTCAGGAAGAAGGACGTTTGAAAAATCAAGTGAATCACTCAGTAAGTTTTGTGAGTAATAAAGCTGGTAAAGAAAAGAAAGGAAAATCAAGTCATTTCAAGAAGAAAAAGGCACCTGCTAAGAATGGGCAGGATAAGGAAAAGAAGGAACTAAAGGATGTTCAATGTCATTTCTGTAAAAAGAAAGAACATTATCAAAGTGACTGTCCGAAAAGGAAAGCTTGGTTCGAAAAGAAAGGTAATTATCTATCTTTCGTATGTTTTGAATCAAATTTAGTTGAAGTTCCCATTAATACATGGTGGCTTGATATTGGTGCTACAACTCATGTTTCCAATAATATGCAGCGATTTCTTATGATCCGAACCATAAATCCAAATGAAGATCATTTTCTCTTTATGGGAAACGGAATGAAATCTTCAATTGAAGGCATTGGGACTTATCGTCTAATTCTAGAAAGTGGATATGTATTAGACTTATACAGTACCCTTTATGTACCTTCATTATCTAGAAACCTTATTTCCGTAAGTAAGTTGGATAATTCTGGTTTTAGATGTATGATTGGATCTGGCTGTTTTGATTTATATAAGAATACTGATAATGTTGGTTTTGGTATTCTAATTGATGGTTTATATAAATTGAAACTGAATGACACTTATGCGAATTCCTTGTTGAATGTAGTAAATAATGTTGGATGTAAACGTAGCATGGTGAATGAAAATTCTGCTTTCTTGTGGCATAAAAGACTAGGTCATATATCCAAAGAAAGAATGATGAGACTAGTAAGTAATGAAATTTTGTCAAATTTGGACTTTAGTGATCTAGAATTATGTGTGGATTGTATTAAAGGTAAACAAACCAAACATAATAAGAAAGGAGCCACCAGAAGCAGCCAGCTTCTTGAAATAATACACACTGATATTTGCGGACCTATGGACACTCCAGCCTTTAATGGAGAAAAGTATTTCATCACTTTTATTGACGATTTTTCCCGTTATGGTTATGTCTATTTGCTTCATGAAAAATCTCAATCTGTGAATGTCCTTGAGACGTTTGTAAAGGAAGTTGAGAGGCAATTAGATAAAAAGGTGAAAATCATAAGGTCTGATAGAGGTGGTGAATATTATGGTAAATATAATGAGTCAGGCCAGTGTCCAAGCCCATTTGCAAAATTCCTTGAAAGTCATGGCATATGTGCGCAATACACAATGCCAGGTACACCACAGCAAAATGGTGTAGCAGAAAGGCGCAATAGGACGTTAATGGATATGATTAGGAGTATGATGTCAGATTCTACACTACCTAAGAATTTGTGGTCGTATGCTCTCAAAACCGCTAATTATTTGTTGAATAGGGTTCCTAGTAAAGCTGTTCAAAAGACTCCTTTTGAGTTATGGACTAACAGGAAACCTAGCTTAAGAAACCTGCATGTTTGGGGTTGTCCAGCGGAAGCGAGAATTTATAATCCACATGAAAAGAAATTAGATTCTCGAACGATCAGTGGGTATTTTTTAGGTTACCCTGAGAAATCTAAAGGGTACGTGTTTTACTGTCCTAATCATAGTCCAAGAATTGTAGAAACTGGTAATGCAAGGTTCATTGAGAATGGTGAAGTCAGTGGGAGTATTCGAAGAGAAATAGTAGAAATAAAGGAAACAAGGGTAAATGTTACATTGCCTAGAATAGTTCCTCCATCTACTATTACTCCAAATGTTGTTCCAGCTGTTGTAGAACAGCATGATGATAATGAACAACATATAAATGAAGAAGTACTTCCTGAAGGAAATGACTTACATAATGCTGATATGCATGAACCACAACAAGTAGCATTAAGAAAACCTCAAAGAAATCGTAGGTCAGCTATTTCTGATGATTATATGGTTTATATGCAAGAATCAGATTATGATATTGGAATCAATAAGGATCCAGTTTCGTTTTCACATGCTGTAGAAAGTAAAGAGTCAAAGGAATGGATTAATGCCATGAAAGAAGAACTGAAATCCATGCAACAGAATGAAGTTTGGGATCTCGTTGAGTTACCACATGGCTATAAAAGAGTCGGATGCAAATGGGTTTTTAAAACCAAACACGACTCTAGTGGTAATATCGAACGGTATAAAGCTAGACTTGTTGCTAAGGGTTACACTCAGAAAGATGGTGTTGATTACAAGGAGACATTTTCTCCTATTTCGAAAAAGGACTCACTAAGAATAATAATGGCATTAGTAGCTCATTATGATTTGGAGTTGCATCAAATGGATGTGAAAACAGCCTTTCTGAATGGAGATCTTGATGAGGATGTTTACATGGATCAACCTGAGGGTTTTTCTATAGAAGGTAAAGAACAATTGGTGTGTAAACTTAAGAAGACAATATATGGGCTTAAACAAGCATCCCGGCAATGGTATATTAAGTTCAATACCATTATTACATCCTTTGGTTTTAAGGAAAATACGGTTGATCACTGTATATACCAAAAGATCAGTGGGAGCAAGTTTATTTATCTGGTCCTTTATGTTGATGACATCTTGCTTGCTGCAAATAATTTAAGTATATTGCATGAGACTAAGGAATTTCTCTCAACGAACTTTGAAATGAAAGATATGGGAGAGGCATCCTATGTGATTGGAATAGAAATATTCCGTGATCGATCACAAGGAATATTGGGATTGTCTCAGAAAGGATATGTCGAAAGGATTCTAGAGAGATTTGGAATGAGTAAATGTTCACCTGGGACAGTTCCTGTACAGAAAGGTGATAAATTCAGTCTCATGCAATGTCCTAAGAATGATGTTGAACGAAAGGAAATGGAATCAATTCCATATGCATCTGTTGTTGGTAGCCTGATGTATGCTCAAACCTGTACTAGACCGGATATCAGCTTTGCGGTCGGTATGTTAGGGAGGTATCAAAGTAATCCAGGAAGGGAACATTGGCAAGCTGCAAAGAAAGTTTTGAGGTACTTACAAGGCACGAAAGATTACATGCTCATGTATACAAGATCCAATGAATCGGAGGTGATCGGATATAGCAATTCAGATTTTGCTGGATGCATCGATACTAGAAAATCGACTTTTGGTTACCTGTTTATGTTTTCTCAAGGTGCCATATCGTGGAAAAGTGCGAAACAGACTATCGTTGCTTCATCCACTATGGAGGCAGAATTTGTGGCATGTTTTGAAGCCACAATTCATGCATTATGGTTGTGGAACTTTATTTCAGGACTTGCGGTTGTCGACACCATTAGCAAGCCGCTGAAAATTTATTGTGATAACTCTGCAGCAGTATTTTTCTCAAAGAACGACAAGTACTCTAAAGGTGCCAAACACATAGATCTGAAGTATCTTGTTGTGAAAGATGAGGTTCAGAAACAAAGAGTGTCAATCATGCACATCAGGACAGATCTTATGATTGCAGACCCTTTGACGAAAGGGTTACAACCAAGACAATTTAAGGAACATGTTCAAAGAATGGGTCTTGGTTGTATTAATAATAATTGATGTGTGACATTCTGAGCTCTTTTATGTGTTTCTGATATACAATTATGTGTCTCTTGTTTTAATATAGTAGTACGTATTTTATGTAATTTTAAACAAGAAAGAGTCTTATAAAGATATTATGTTTAATCATTATGATATAAGACATTATGTGGACCATTATGCTGTTTTATATAAATTATGAGTATGAATTGATGGTCTGCTGGTATTGTAGTATATGGAAGGAAATGCATTGAATTAATAGTGCACAACCGCCATAACTCTCAGCAACTTATCATAGTATGATGTTCAACACTTAATATTATGAATAGTCGGGTCAAGTGGGAGAATGTTAGAAATATGCAGTTTCTAAATCTTAATGTGACCCGATTAAAGCATTAAAGCGTTAAAAGCGTTAAAAGCATTAAAGCATTAAAGCATTAAAGCGTTGAATTGGTATATGATGGACGTACCAGATTTAGTGTTAAATAATATAAAAAGGATTGGGTCCTCTCTCCCCCTGCCAAGAGTCGCATTCTTCTCCATCAAGAAGCGCATAAAGAAACAGGGCTAGAAAGAGAAACCGAATTCTGAGAAGAAGAGTAGGAGTCAGAACAAAGTAGATGGCAGCCATTACATCTTCCACTGTTAATCAAGGTATGTCATCTTAAACAATAGATCATATTAAGTTTTGTTTGTGAAATATTCGGTATTGATGATATTTGGGCTTTTAATTTGAATTGTTCATAATTAATCAAGAAAGATTTACAATGGAACCTTTAAAAGGCTTGAATACTTCATTTTAATGTTCCAAAGGAGTTGAGGGGCATTGCGTGCATTGAGTTTATTATTTGTGATTTGCTGCTTAATATTTCTTAATCTTGTATCAGTAGATATTTTTATTAGTATTTCTCACTAATAAGCTATTTTTTCACGACAAGCATTTTTTGCATTAAATTTATTATTTGTGATTTAATGCTTATTATTTTTTAATCTTCTCTCAATAAATATTTTACTCACTAGTAATTTTAACATAGTATGAGCCCAAGCTTATTTATGGCTTGGGTACTTGAATGTATGGATATGTCAAAGCAAAGTTTTGGCTTTAGGCAAATGCCGTTGTTGTCAAGTTTTGACAGCGACAAAAGGAATTGGTAATTGCACAGAATTTTCTCTGGGTTTTGATCAACGGGCAGGGTGGGAGGATATTTGTAGGCATATTGTTACATATTGAAATTAGATCAATTGCGTGGAGGGAGGTTATTTTAATTGCATGGGGAGAGGATATTTTAATTGCATGGAGAGAGGATAGAAGTCATAATAGCAACAATTAGAAAAATGAAATTATAATGGAGTTGAATATTTATTTCGTGTAAATGGGTATACGATTATAAGATTTAGTAAAGAATGTATACTCCACGAAAATTACTAATAAATTATAAAGTTAGACTTAGGTGATAGGGGGCATGTTAAATTAATAAATATCTTTGATATATCCTCTGAGGGGGTGAAAGTCTATAGGTAAGTGATGTTAGTTCCCTTGGCTTGTTTGGTTGGATTTGGTCAAGGGAAATCCCAAGTCAAGTTTTAAAGGGGGGTTGTTAGGTAAAAATTAACTTGGTGAAAGAAGCCTTTAAAAGGGTTGAATGCTTCAATGTAATGTGCCAAGGAAGGTGAAGGGTGATGTTTCACTTGGATAAGTTTTGGCTAAGGAACTAATAGAATTCATTTAACTAGTTGTCCCCCCATATTGGGGAACAATACTCATGTACAACAAAATAGTAAATTTTGACAGATTGAATGAATATGGGCCCATAAAAGATGATAGGAGTTTAACCTTAACTCTAAACCATGTCATGCACAAAAGCACAAAGAAGAAAGTTTGGACAATTAAAATCACTTGATCTTCAACATAAGTAATGTTGAACCTTTTAAGGGGTTCAAATAACGAATTAAGCATCCTATTAAGTAAGGACAATATTTAAGACCTTTGTCATATTTAAAAAAAAAATTCTCTACTTCCATTAATACCCTTTTTATCAAAGTGGCATGTCAAAGGAGAACATGATAGTCAATCATTCTTATTTTTGTAGGAAATAATTCCAAATGGAGATGGCTATGATCATTAATAGAATAGATGGAAGAGAAACTAAACCTCCCAACTTTAGTTATTGATAACAAATATGAATGAAATGTGGCAAGTCTTATATTGGAGATTTTCTATCTAAAACCTTCTAGATCCATATTTAGACATCATATGACAGATTTTGTGGTCAAAACATCACAATCATCATTCTTATCATCTCAATTTTGTCGTACACACCCCTACTGTCCTAATGGTGCCAAAATAACCTTAATCATAGGTTGTATTTAAAAGTTAAGTCTTATTGAAGTATACCAACCTCATTGATCACAATTGTATCTAGTAGATGTCATGTCATCCTTCATAATTGAGGGTTCAAGCATGCAAAAAACTAACCCTAGATGAATATTAAGTTGCATTAAATATCATGCCACTAAGAGGAAAGGGAGTTCAATTTCTATAATTGTACTTGCTCCAGGCTATACATGAGTATCTACGAGTGAGATTTGAGAGCAAGATAGAGGACATGTAATATTTCATAACAACCATTGAGGAAAAAATGCAAAGGGAAACTCCTTATTGAATGACAATTTCTTCAAATTTGCATTTTAATAATGAAAGAAAAATAATAAAGCATAGGACTCAACATTTAGTTTTCCTTTCTCCCATTTTATATTTCCCCAGATACATCTTATGTTTATTTGTCATTTCATTTTCTTGTTCTTTTATGTTTTTGTATTTCTACTATTTTTCACAAATTTGAGTAATGAACTACCGATAATAAACTTTATATCTAAGAAAGTAAAACTTCATGTCAAAATATGTGAGCATAATATAGGATCTATTGTAACAAACTATTCCAATGGAGTATCCATGGTAGACTACAATTGATATTAGTAGCAGAGTAGTTTTCATTATGTTTACTCTAGGAAGTGGAAGGATCCAAGAATTGATATAAGGAGGAGTTTGTAGAACCATAGCCATGGTAAATGTGTTTATTCATAATAAACCTGAATATGTAATAGAAGAGATATTTGTAAGGATAGAGGAACAAGTCACTTATGCATCTCATAATATGGCCATCCTCATGATGCCTCTAGTGAACAAGTTTAAACATTTTAGGAACGTTGGTGGATTTAATTTAGAAGATGGATGAAATGAGAACTAGAGAGATAGTTGTTTCCTAGAAAAAGAGTCAAAAAGTTATCTTGAGAAAGGGAATCCTCATCCGAGTGCCATCACTCTTACATAACCCTTTTTTTTAAATGGAAACAAAAGTGGACATAAATACATGTGAAAATGAGATTGATGTTGTTAAGTTGAATTTTGGTTCCAATATTTATAGGTGTATTCTAGTGTTAATAATATCGATGAAGAGAATAAAATTTCATTTTCCAAACTAAAACTGGAGGTCCATGAACTAACATGATGGGACACCCATATGGATATACTAATATTGGAGATTGACCTACTAGTAACTAGGTGTACGGAATTCAAAATAGTTATGAAGTCCTGAATCTACCATATTAGGTGTGTATTGGTATCACCCATGTAGAGGCAAAGGCATGGTGTGAAAGAGTACACCACCAAGTTCAGGATGATAATGATCATCTTGGGTATCTCTACTCTGAACCCGCATGTACTTCTCAAGTAGCTAGGGAGTCTCTAGTTATTTATGAAAGAAAGTGATTCTCTTCAAAGCAAGGAATATTGATGAGGCCTATGTGTAACCATATTACATAGAGAACATAGGCTATAAGAAATGGAAACCAAATTGTTCTATAAAAATTCTAGCAAGGTGCCTCCAAGTAGTGGAGGAAGAAGTGGTATGGAAAAGACAAGAATATGATAGTCACTACACATTAGTGAAAGGATCCAAATAAATCATTACATCTATTATGATATAAATTGTCACATTGAACATAAGAATTGAATGCTAACTCCAAATTGAATACAAATAACTATAAGGAGGATGGAAAAAAGAACAACATATAAGCTATAGATCAAAGAAACTGTTGATGGTCCTAAATGACTGCATCAACTTTGGGGGAAACCACTTGGTTGGGACCTTAGAATAGATCATTTTCCATTTGGGATGATGGCACCGACTAGAATTATGGGACCAATTTCCCTTTCTATAAAGTAATATGAAATGGATTAAATAATGATATAATTATCTAATATGACCAGAAACTAAAACAAATATTAGTATACTACTATCTATGCCAGGCAATATGAAGGTATATGTGATTATAAATATTTCATAATTATCATAACAATATAGATCATCATGTAATTATGAAGTTAACTCAAATAAGGATAACTAATTTAATAAAATAGTTAGTTAAATTAGTTGGTTAAATTTCCACATATACTAGATCTCTTTGTTCACATATAATTTGTAATTTCAATCGTTCACATCAATAGTGATAATGAAATATTTCTCTAACACATATATGGTAAACAAAAACTAAATTCCATTCCACTCTAAGAAAATAAACAAATAAGGATAATAGTACTAGATATATCATGGATTTTCTCATCATATAAAGGCAATGATTCAGCTTGATATTAAGAAAAACCATAATTACAGTAGTGAAGCTTAAGCTTTCTCTTACAAAAATTCAGAAACCCATCTCTATCTGAGAGAGCGGATTTATAGTTTTTTTTAAACCAAAGATAAAGATAGAAAATTAAATAACAAGTACAAGGCGTCTTAAATAGAAGTAACTACAACAAACATATTTGGAATTGGTTACAAAAGAATGCCTATGATTGGAATGAAGATTATCCTTCGATGTGTTGTAGAAACTCATAGATATCAATAAAAAAATTTAGTTTAGGTAGAGACTTTAGCTGAATCTGCATCTCCCTTGTGAAGATCACATCTCTCAAGGCTAGAAGAATTTGTGTGGTAGTATTTGACATGCATCGAAGCATGGCCACTTATTGTCTGGTTTTACCAAGAACTGCTAATGACTCTTTAAGTTAGTCTTGGTCAGTTGATCAATAAACTCGACCCTTTTCCTGGAATATTCTTAAGATGTCTTAGTCAGCAATTTGATATCAAGTAAAGTGCCCTCGGGACAAATTAGAGTGAGATTTGATTTAATAAAATTATCACTGAATGTCTCAACGATATTGCTTAAAATATCACATGCCTCACAATGTTTATTCTACTTGCTTAATGCAAATATCCCACTCTCTGAGAAAAATATACTTATGGGCATCTTTGATTTTATAAATTTTGGTTGATATTCCTTATGCACTTTACTCTCAGGTAAGGAAATCATAGATTTTCTCCTCTATATTTCAAAGTAATTTTTTATATCTGATAGATGATCTACCATAGAGCCAGATGTCCAGCACTGATCATGAATAGCTGCCAATTTTTGGCAAAACACTCTATGTTGTTGGGAAAGAAGAGTGTTTAACTCTTTAGCCTCTTTCTTGAATTCAATTAATTCTGGATTGATATTTAGATTCTCAATCCTTCTCAAAAACTCTTGAATCTTTCTATCTCTGGCTTGTGTATCAACATCATACTGGTCTCTGAGAGAATCAAGCTTGTGCTAAAGCTTTGTCATGTGACTGCCAATGCTCTGTTAGCTTATGCTTTTCTATTTCAATACTTTGTTCTAACAGTGAAATTTTTCCTCTTTCTCCTTAAGCAGTTGTCGTACCTCTGTGGCTTTGTCAATAGTGGCTGATGCTTTTCGAGAGAACTATATCGAGGGCTTCATATTAGGGGTTTTAATAAAATACTTTTGATGAAATAGTTCTGATGTAAGAGTTCAGATGGAAATCTCAGAAATGTAAGAAATTGAAGGTGCGAGATGATAGAACTTCCGATATGAAATGTTCTGATATAATAAAAAATAGTTGTGGGGCCAGCAGGAGTTTAATAATATTGCTTTGTGGGAAACGCGTGCAAGCCTTTTAAATATTGGCAAAGCCTTTTATATGATTATTTCAATAAATAAAGAATCGGGGAGGAAATTTATCGGAGAAGAGCTTTTATCGAAAAAATATTTTAAAAGAAAGTTATGATATAATAGAGTTCCAATACGATATCTTCTAATATAGATTGAACTTTGAGAGTAGGTCCCATTGGAGATTTGGTTTTTCGTAACATATTTTAAATTGTAACTTTTATATGAGAAGTTTCGATAAGGAAAATACTTGAGTTTCATAGGTTGCATGTGAGGAGGAAAATGAAGGAAAATAATGGAAAATTGAATAAAATAGAGGCCTCTTTCATAAAAAGGCTTCTAAGGATCAGTTGGTAACCTTTTGTTAGTTCAGTTTTATAGCTCTCTCATTATTGTCTCTCTCTCTCTCATACTCTTAGAGACTTAGAGTTTTCTTGAAGCACTTTTGGAGGGTGTGGAATACTTAGATTTTTGGAGAAAGAAGGCAACGGAAAATAAGGAAAGCACAAGAAGGCATCGCGATCAGTAGATACATCATATTATCTTTCAGTTGTTGAGTTGAATGTATGATTTCCTCACTAGTTTTGGCATTTATGACATATGCATGTGGATTTTTGGTTGTGATCTATCATGGGTATGGAGGATGGGCAGGATTGATAGTGGATTGCCTATCATTTCCATTTCCTGGATAGCCATGGTGATTGTGGGTTACTTTCATTATTTGTTTTTGGTAGGTTCTCATGTTTCCTTAGCTTTGGTTGAGTTAGTAGTCCTAGAAACCTTGGTTGGACAAACGCTCTGGAAGCCCTGTAACAACTTGGGTTGACTTACCAGTCCTAGAAGCCTTCGTTCGACAAATTCTATGGAAGCCCTAGGTGGGTTGAGTTACTAGTCCTAGAAGCCTTGGTTGGTCAAATGTTCTGAAATCCATAAATAAACCGTGGATTGAGTTACTAGTCTTGGAAGCTTGGTTGGACAAACACTCTGGAAGCCTTAGAAGGCTAGGATGGAGACCAATCTGATCACGGTTTTGTGATGTCCAAATGTGAGGTGGAATCATTGTTTGATGGGTTGAGGTGGATGGCATCTGGAAGCCATGGATGAGTTTGATTCATGTGTTTTATGAGCTCCCACATTTATGCTTGGAATATGACATGGGGGTGAATGGTTGAAGAGAGATTTGGATCAGTCATTGTATGGTCGGGTGGAACATGGAAGTCCCATTGCGGGTTTGGATTTTTCATCATTAATGAAAGGTTATTTCTCCTTGTATCTCTACGAGCATTATGATGGATTATATGGTTTATATGTATGTGATTTCATTGGTATTTATGTTCCTATTATGTTGGTTATTTATATGTTTTATGTGAGCAGCCATGTATGGGTTTCATTATGTTTTCACTTGTAATTGAATGATCAATGTAGCTATGACCTAATGGATGGAATGGTAATTAAAGTAATAAGGAAATAATGATTCATGGTGAATCTTAGATAAGTATGAGACCCCTATGCTCATATCTGTTATTTACGCTTGTAGGTGGCATATTTCCTAAGTGTTTGAAAAGATGCCTGTCATAGCTAGTAGGGATCTAGTCAAGGTCTTAAACAAGTATTGACTTTAGTACTATCACTTCCATGTTATTTTATTGACTTTAAGAGATAGTTTAATTATGGGCTTTAGGCCTGAAAATGTGGCTCAAATCCCGAAGTCGATGGCATAGCACTAATAGTTTTGGTGTCTTGTTGTTGGTAGGCAACAACAAGATGCCTGTCATAGCTAGTAGGGATCTAGTCAAGGTCTTAAACATGTATTGACTTTAGTACTATCACTTCCATGTTATTTTATTGACTTTAAGAGATAGTTTAATTATGGGCATTGACCTGGGCTTTAGGCCTGAAAATGTGGCTCAAATCCCGAAGTCGATGGCATAGCACTAATAGTTTTAGTGTCTTGTTGTTGGTAGGCAAGCTTGTGAGAACAAATTTGGGTTTTTGGTCACCCTCATGCCTATAACATGGGAGATATTAAGGCTTAATTTATCTGAAAGATCAGTGGGACCCCAAGGCAAGCTATCTAAAGTATTGGATGGGTTCCTAAGGGTCTTGTAGTTGATGATTAATGTATGTATGATGTGTTTATGTCAGTTTCACTTCCTTCACATGACTTAGGAGGTTGAATCATATCATAGTGGTGTCTCATCACATGTTTACCCTGACTGGCCAATTGCTTGCGTAGATGTGGGACGAGGGTGTTCAGAGTGGTATGAGTGTGCGATTACACTCTCCTTGGGTTGTCTGTTGATCATGCTTTCATGTTGATTGCATGTGTTCCTTATGATTGTAGTACATGTCGTTGTTGCATTTGCATGGTGTTGATCATGGTTGTAGTGATGTCGCCATCTGAAGGTTGAAGGTGTTGTCATGGAGTATGTCTTCATGTGTGTATGCTTGATTATGTAGTGTTAGGCACATCAGTGTTCACATGTTATCAAGTGCACGTGATGGTCATTATTGTCATGGTTTGTGTAGTTGATAGGGTCATGCATTGATGATTGGACTCTAGCTAGAATGATCCGTATATGGTTTTGTACTCATGTGTTTTATGTCTATATGCATTTGTTATGCATGTACGGCCTTGGCTATAGTTATGCATGAATAGTAGGTCAAACATGAATTGTGAATTCATTGTATGAAATTTAGGTCACATGGTGCTATTGGTTGTTACGAGGCTAATGTGTTGACTTAGATAGAGATGGAGATGTTGATCATCATAATGAGGTTCTAGCATTAGACTTTGGGATAAGAAAAGATCGTCATTTAGGTATTGTATGTTCGAAATGCAGGTATGTAAGTTAAGGGATGTTATATGCATCATGTTTATATATATCAAGTTTATGTGCATGTCATTTGATGTTATGGTTATATTCAATATAGATGATAGTTTATTTGTATAGTCATATGCACGTGTCAGGTAGTCATGAATGATAGTAACATGTGGTTGTATGCATTTCTATTTTTGTTTAAGTCAGATAAATTGGTGAACATGTTATATGTTGTTGATGAGTATGTTATAGGTTAACTTATTGTTATATGTTAGTTAACTTGACGATTAGGGTTATAACATTAATATGTTGGTGTTATATGTATCATGCTAAGTTAGATTGGACTATGCATATGGTTATGGTTACGATATTTAGGTATGAGCCAACATATTTGTGATGACTTTGTACATGTGGTTGTTATGCATGGACAATAAATTCTTATGAGTTTATGATGAGAGCATGTTAGTTAGTTAGTGTTATGGATATTGTGCTCTTATTTACGTTTGAGTTGACATGTTGTAAAGTTATATATTTATAAGTAGATTGATTTTGTAGACAAGATAGCCTCTCGTGAGGTACACTAACGTATGACTTTGCTTATGTAGTATACTTGGTGCTTCATTCTAGATTAATGTCATCTATTTGGTGTTAATTGTTTGGTGTCTATTATGTCATCTAGTTGATTTATTTATCATGATATGTTTACAAGTTGGTTGAAAGTTTGATGAGTTTCATATTACGAGTATGTGTTCCCATGATATTGTTTTAATATGATTGTACTAACACATATGAGTTGAGACAATTGATATGTACTTGTGTATAGTAGGCGATAGTTGTATCATTATGTCTAATAACTCTGAGTTGACTATCGATTATGACATGATAATTAGTCTTGGTAAAGTTTGATTTCAAATTGATAGATATGATTAGCTTGATATCTAGAACATGTGATTGGCATGTGTAAACAGTTGTAGGAAACATGCTTGGTATTAGTGTGATAGGATATCAATTGATATGTTTACATAACTAACTATTGGATTTTGTAATAGTGCATAGTAAGCCTCGATTACAATAAGGTAAAAATGTGAAAGGAAGGAATTGGGCAAGAATTCCTTTGGCTATGTTTGGAAACCCTAATTCCAAGTGAATGAGTAATTTGCATACATGAAGTCTTCTTAACCTTAATCACATTTTACTTTACGTGGATATGTGTTATATTAATGAACATGTATTTGACATGTATATTAGCCAATTTCTGGTTACAGGTAGATCTGTTAAGGGAACTTGAGTCCCTTGAGATATGGCACAGGTGTGTTCTGCTACAAAGAAACATACTTGGCATAACAAGATAAGGTAATTGGTGTGTTTTTATGTTATATATGCACTACAATTATGTTTTTATGGTAGTATGATGCAGGGGATTGCATGGAAAAATAAATTTCCATGAAATTTTGAAGAAGACCTAGGTTGAGCTTTCCTTGGGAACCATGGGGATTGAGTCTTGGTGTTTGTTTCTAGTCTTGTGCTTTTCGTCTTTTGTGATTTACTGAACTTGATTTGTGGTTTTTTTATGTCTAGTGCAAGGTCTTGCCACATTTTTTTGGTGTCATATTGTTATTGACTTTCGTGGTTTTCTTCTTAGTTGTTTCTTGCCTTTCCTTTTATGTTTTAAGTCTTGGGAACTGTTTGGGAAAAAGAAAAGTTGATGTATCTCGAGAGAGTTGTGTGGTACCCAAAAGGTAATGTAAGATCCAGATGAAGCTATGTGCATGAGTAAGAATAACGGCGGGTAAGACTATGACAACCAGTTGGACTGGTTGGGCCCATTGGTATAAATGGATGATGAAAGGATAGGCAGGAGAAAGGTAACCAAAAAAGGTAAAGTAAATGGACATGAGATATCAGATGGCTTGAATAAGTTGGGAACGATGGTTCTCAATGTTTTGCATGAATAAAGGAAGTTCTCTTAACCTTGACCTTGATGTCTAGTATTTATGTTTCGATCATGATTTCTTTATGCTAATGATTATGTGCATATATGTATGTATGTATGTTGTTATCTGACAGGTTCATCATGGATCATGATTGTTTTTTGCTATTATTTATGTATATGTATGTATGTGTCTATGCATCTATGTCATTGTCCTAGAGGGTCATCAGGAATCATTCTTGTGGAGGAATGATCGATTACACAGGAAAATGACATTAATAGGTTCCTGGTCTTACGAGGAATCAATTGGGAAGAGTAGTCATGAGAAATATATGAGGTCAATATCATGTGGTTATGAGTTGATATTATGTGAATACATTATTTCTATGTTATGAATAGGTTATGCGAAGGGATACATCAATGAAATAAAAGCAGTGTGATTTGCAGCATGCTAGGACAAGCATCGATAAGACGCTGGAAGCAAGGTTGCTCGGTAAACGTAGTGTGGTTTTGGATGTGTTGTATTATTGTTGTGCATATGTGATACATGTTGTACATGTTACATTTGTGATGATTGTGCGCATGCAGTATTGTGCATATGTAGTGTGTGTACTTGTTGTTATGCAATATTATCTACAGGGAGTTAGTATAGATATTGTTGTATGAATGTTGCGTATTTAGTGTTGGGTATAGATGGTGCTATGTACATGTTGGATATACAGTGTTATGTACATATTGTATTGCGTGCATGATGGATATGGGGTGTTGTACACATATGGTGCTCTACACATGTTGGATATGCGGTGATGTGTACAAATGATGATATGTACATGTTGGATATGCAGTGCTACATATATGTGGTGTTGTGTGCATGTTGTACATGTGGTGCTATGTAAATATGGTGTGGTTTTCATGATTCTACAAGTGGTGTTGTGTCCATGTGGTGTTCTGTACATGTTGTACAAGTGGTGTTGTGTGTAGGTGGTGTTGTGTGCATGTCGTGCATGTGGCGTTGTGTACATGTGGTGTCGCATACATGCAATGCATGTGGTACTATGTACACATGGTATTATGTACACATTGTACAAGTGGTGTAGTGTACATCTGTCATTGTGTACACATTCTGCAGGTGGCGCCGTGTACATGTGATGTTGTGCACACATTGTGCAGGTGGTGTGGTGTAAAGGTGGCACCGTGTACATGTTGTACATATGGTACTAGTGCACGTGTGGTATTGTGTGCATGTCATACATGATATGTTGAGGGTATGTGGTACTAGGTATGTGCATTACGTAGGTGCATGTATTGTATGGTGTTGTACATTGGGTATAGATGTATTGTGTTATGCTATATGCCAGGTGTAGGTGTATGTGTTATGTTATACATTGGATGTAGGCATATATATTGTCTTGTATGCACTAGGTGTAGGTGTATTTGTTATATGTCAGGTGTAGGTGCATGCATATCATGGAGTTGTATGTCGTGTGTGGTCATATGTGTGTGATGCACACTATGTATATGTGCACCTGGCTGAGGGGAAGGAACTGGGTGTTTGTCGGGTGTGGAAACTGATTTGATATGCATACAAAATAAGAACGAAGGCAGAAGTAAGGATCGATTAAAGGATAAGTATTGGTATATTATTTCAGTTTTATTATGCATATGATTTATGATTCTGATATATGATGATTACATGTGAATTATGATTCTAGTTTATTATGGTTACATGTGATTTATGATTTTGATCTATGATGGTCATGTTTTGAGCTAACCTGATGAGATTTTTTATGTATGTTGATTTGGTCAAATATACTAGTTTGAATTTTTGTCACAGGAAGTGAACATGATTGCAAATGTACCTTATTGATGAGCTACCAATGAGGTATGATGTCAATTTATTTCAATTTATTTTAAATCTAATGGAAGTTATGTGCTTGGTACAGGAATGCATAAAATGTGCAGTTGGGTGATTGAAATCGACTACAAAAATTTGAAACAATAAAAGGAATTGGAAAATGTAGCAGTATGCTAATAAAGCATTCAGGAACATGGCCATTATGGGACACTCATTCCCAATCATTTCCATTGATTTCCATGAGCACGGTATGACTGGTATGATGGTTTTGAGGCAGGGATATGCCTTTGTTTTTTATCCCCCAATGTAAGGAAGCCTTGCCAAAGGATGGAATTCCTGAGATGGGGGTGATAGTGGAACTTGGAAGGTGAGTGACTACACAGAAGGGGTTTACCAGAGTTCTTGAGGGGTTGTGTAGTAGATAAGGGGAGATCGAGGATGGATTTGTTTTGGTTATTAGAATTCCAAGATGGAATCATATCCACATTAGGAGTGTGCCCTAGAACAATGAGTCAATAATTTTTCACTAAGAGGACAAGTGGTGTAGGATTATAACACTGGAAATTGGATGCAGTTAGACTGTGGCAGTGGATATTAGACTTCCTTGGAAGGAGGTGAATCCTGGTATTACTTGAGGGTGGAGGTGTGAGCCTCTGGATTACCTTGTTGTAGATGCAGGAATCATATCTTTTTATTTTCTGGTTGAGAAAATGTGTATATGCGTATACTATTGTAAATATTGTATCAAGTTGGATTTAAAAATCTCCATAGATAGTATGGTTACTTGTTGGTTGAAGAAAAGTGTATGTGTATATGTGGTTATTGTAAATACCATAATGAGTTATGTTATAAAGCTCTAGTAAATGGCATGTTTGTCATGTTTCAACAATGGTCATTTTAAATACTGCAATGAGTTATGCTATAAAACTCCATGGGCAGTATGTTTTGTTTTTAGTGGTCTTGTTGGTTATAGGTGTGATTGAACACCAAGGATAGTGTTCCCCCAAGGGGTAGGGTTCTATAAAAACCCTGGTATAAAATGCATGTAAAAAATATATAAGGTCACGGTGATGGGACACATATTCCAAGCTTAATGGTGGGGAAAAGATCCTAATGGGGGCTGATTCAGTTTATTATGTCTAAGGAAATTGGCAAAGGCTTTGGAAAGGCATGAGGCGTTTATTGACATTTTATTTATGAAAATAATGGAAATTAGGAGAAAAGGAAGGTGAAAGGTCATAGGTTGCATGTGAGGAGGAAAATGAAGGAAAATAATAGAAAATAAAGAAAATAGAGGCCTCGTTCATAAAAAGGCTTCTGAGGATCAGTTGGTAACCTTTTGTTGGTTCATTTTTATAGCTCTCCCATTATTCTCTCTCTCTCTCATACTCTTGTAGACTTAGATTTTTCTTGAAGCACACTTTGAGGGTGTGGCATACTTGGATTTTTGGAGCAATAAGGAAATGGAAGAGTAGGAAAGTGCAATAAGGCATCCGGATCAGGATCTACATCAAATTTGATTGTAGGTATCGAGTTGCATTTATGATTTCCTCACTAGTTTTCACATGCATGGCATATGCATGTGGATTTTTGGTTGTGGTCTGTCATGGGCATGGAGGATGGTCGATATTGATAGTGGATTTCCTAGCCTTGCCATTTCTTGGATAGCCATGGTGATTTCGGGTTACTTTCATTGTTTTCTTTTGGTTGGTTCTCATGTTTCCTTAGCTTGAGTTGAGTTACTAGTCCTGGAAGCCCTGGATGGACAAATGCTCTAGAAGCCCTGTAAGAGCTTGGGTTGACTTACTAGTCCTGGAAGCCTTCATTAGACAAATTCTCTGGAAGCCCTAGGTGGGTTGAGTTACTAGTCCTCGAGTCCTTGGTTGGAAACATGATTTGGAAGCCCTGAATAAGTTGTGGGTTGAGTTAATAGTACTAGAATCCTTGGTTGGAAAAATGGTATCGAAGCCTTGGAGGGCTTGGATGGAGACCAATATGATGATGATTTTGTGATGTCTGACCGTGAGGTCGAATCACTGTTTGATGGGTTGAGGTGGACTGCCTCAGGAAGCTGGATGAGTTTTGAGTGATGTGTTCTATTAGCTCCCACATTCATGCTTGGAATATGGCATGGGGGTGAATGGCTAAAGAGAGATTCAGCTCATCCATTCTACGGTCAGTTGGAACATGGAAGTCCCATCCCAGGTTTGGATTTTGCATCATTAATGAAAGTTTATTTCTCCTTGTATCTTTGTGAGAATTATGATTGATTATATGTGGTTTGTATGGCTATGATTTCATTGGTATTTTTGTCCCTATTCTGTTGGTTATTTATATGTTTTATTATAGCAGCCATGTATGGATTTCATTGTTCTTTCACTTGTAATTCAATGATCAATGTATCTATGACCTAATTGATGGAATGAAAATTAAAGTAATAAGGAAACAATTCTTCATGGAAAATTTCAGATAAGTATGAGACCCCTATGCTCAGATCTATTATTTACACCTATAGGTTGCATATTTACTAAGTCTTTGAAGAAATATCTGTCATGGCTATTATGGGTCCAGTCAATTTCTTCAACAAGTATTTTCTTTAGTATCATCATTTCCATGATATTCTACTGATTTGGAGAGAGAGTTCAATTATGGGCAGTGACCTGGGATCTCGGCCTGAAAAAGTGGCTCAAATCCCAGAGTCACTGGGATAGCACTGATTGTTTTGGTCTCTGGTTGCTAGCAGGCAAGCCTATGAGACCAAATTTGGGTTTGTGGTTTCCCTCATGTATATAACATGGTAGCGACTAAGGCTTAAGTTATCCAAAATATCAGTGGTACCCCAAGGGAAGCTGCTTAAAGTATTGGATGGGTTCCTAAGGGTCTTCTAGCTAATGATTAATGTATGTATGACGTGTTTCCATCGGTTCCACTTCCTTAACATGACTTAGGAGGTCGAATCATATCATAGCGGCCTCTCATCACATGTTTATCATGACTGGCTAGTTGCTTGGGTAGATGTGGGAGGAGGGTGTTTAGAGTGGTATCAGAGCGTATTTATGCTCTCCTTGGGTTGTTTGTTGATC
The DNA here is from genome assembly GCA_031772625.1 of Pinus tabuliformis. NCBI lineage: Eukaryota > Viridiplantae > Streptophyta > Pinopsida > Pinales > Pinaceae > Pinus > Pinus tabuliformis. The sequence continues at coordinate 907,686,512 of CM062819.1, forward strand.
ATGCTTTTATGTTGGTTGAATGCATGTTCCTTATGCATGTAGTCCATGTGGTTGTTGCATTTCCATGGTGTTGATCATGGCTGTAGGGATGTCGCCATTTTATGGTTGAAGGTGTTTCCATGGAGTATGTCTTCATGTGTGTATGGTTAATTATGTAGTGTTAGGCATGTAAGTGTTCGCATGTTATCAAGTGCATGTTATGTGGTCGTTGTTGTCATGCATGAGGTCATGGTTTGTGTAGTTGATAGGGTCATAAATTGATGACTAATCTCTAGCAATAATGTTGCATAAATGGTTTTGTACTCATGTGATATATGTCTATATGTGGTTGTTATGCATGTATGGCCTTCGCTATAGTTATGCATGAATAGTAGGTCAAACATGCCTTGCGGAGACATTGTATGCAGTTTAGGTCAACATGGTGCTATTGGTTTGTATGAGGTTAATGTGTTGGCTGAGATAGAGTAGGAGATGCATATCATCATAATGAGGTTGTAGCATGCATTAGAGTTTGGGATAAGAACATATCGTCATACATGTATTGTATAATCAAAATGCAAGCATGTAAGTTAAGGGATGTTATATGCATTAGGTTTATATACATTATGTACATGTACATGTATTTTGATGTTATGGTTACAATCATGACATATTATAGTTGATTAGTATAGTGATATGCACATGTGTCAGATAGTCATGAATGATAGTAACATGTGGTTGTATGCATTGCTATTTGTGTTTATGTTAGATAACTTGATGATCATGTTATATGTTGTTGATGAGTATGCTATATGTTAAATTTATTATTGTTATATGTTAGTTAACTTGACTATTAGGGTTATACCATTAATATCTTGATGTTATATGTATCGTGCTAAATTGGATTGGACTATGCAGATGGTTATGGTTACAATATTAAGGTATGAGATGACATATTTGTGATGACTTTGCACATGTGGTTGTTTTGCATGAACGATGAAATGTTATGAGTTTATGATGCGAACATGTTATTTAGTTAGTTTTATGGATATATTGCTCTTATTTACATTTGAGTTGACATGTTGTAAAGTTATATCATGCTAACTACATTGATTTTGAAGACAAGATACCCACCCCCGAGATACACTAAGGTATGAGTTTTCTTATGTAGTATACAAGGTGCTTCATTATTGATTATGTGGTTAATTTTGTGTTGAGTGTTTGGTGTATATTATGTCATCTAGTTGATTTATTTAACATGGTATGTTTGCAAGTTGGTTGAAATTTTGATCAGTTGCATAATATGCGTATATGTTCCAATGATCTTTTTCTAAGATGATTTTACTAACACATATGTATCGAGACAATTGATATGTACTTGAGTATAGTAGGTGATAGTTGTAGCATTATGTCTAATAACTCTGATATGACTATGGATTATGACATGATTGTTAGTCTTGGTTAAGGTTGATTTCAAATTTATAGATATGATTTTCTTGATATCTAGAACATGTGATTGACACGTATAAAGAGTTGTAGGAAACATGCTTTGTATTAGCATGACAGGAATCAATTGATGTGTTTACATAACTAATAGTTGGGGGATGTGACAACACATAGTAAGCCTCGATTGCAACAAGGTAAAAATGTAAAAGGAAGGAATTGGGCAAGAATTCCGTTGGCTATGTTTGGAAACCCTAATTCCAAGTGAATGAGTGCTTTGGAAACCCGTTGTTTGAAAACCCTATGTTTGGAAACCCTAATTAGTTCCCCATGATCATGATAACTTGGCTCATAATGAGACCCATTATCTTTCAAGTTTAAATATTTTTTAATTACACTCTAAAAATTTTAAAATCACTTGATGGGGAGGTAAAAAGACTTCTTAAAGAGTCATGGATGACAATTAAAGTCATAAGGTGATAAAACTTTGAAATATTATTTATTTTTGAAACAAATTGTACACGGAAGATAAAAGGATAACAAGAACTTTTGATTTTTCAAGTTATGAAAAATTCACAAGTTAATGGAGAAAAAGATATGAGATATTAGAATAGGTGCAATGCTAAACTTCGATATGATAATTTCTTTCTAAAAAAATATCCTTTAATTCATAAATTTGATGTTAACGATGAGAGAACCCAATACAAAGTCAAAAGAGTATTATTCAATCATACATAATCTGGAAACATATATGTACATATTATTATTTACATATTTACAACAAAATATGCATTCTCAAGAAAAATGTTTATTTAAAACTGGCCCATTTATGGGAAGAGAATCTCTATTACCAAGTAAATATTTGAGGACAAAATTTGATGGGCCAAGCTTTTGAATGATCTAAAATAGGTTGAGCCAAAGTTTCTAGAACTTTGTATGTTTTCCCTTTTCTTCATAGGCTTTATCTCATTTCATAACCAAGTCACCAATTTCAAAAAATTTACTACCTACTAAACTTGCATCAAACCAAGACTTGACTATATGTTGATGTTGAGTATGGGTCTGCTTGGCTTTATCTCTTCCTTCTTCTAGGTTTAGAATTTGAGACATTCTTAATTCTAAGGAAGAGAGAGCTTGTTCCTCAACATATTGCACTAGGACCAGTGAAGGTAAAGCTAAATTAGGAGGAAACACAACTTATTTTCCATATACTAAGTAATAGGGAGAAGTTCCTAAATAATCTTTGTGAGTAATCTTGTCAACCCATAGAGAAAAAATTAAAGCCTTATGCCAGTTTTTTTGGTTTTCATCAATAATTCACTTAATAATTATTATGAGGTTTTTATTGGTGGATTCATCCAATCTATTTTCCCAAGGATAGTAATTTGTATAGTATTTAACTTTAAAACCTCGCTTGAGTGAAAATTCAGTAATGGAATTTTCGGAAAAGTATGATGCATTATGAAACGTAAGAGCACAAGGAAGGCCAAAACTGGTAATTATATGTTGATTGATAAAATCAATAACAATTTTAGAATCGAAAACCTTCAAGGGTATTACTTCCACCCACTTGGTGAAAAAATCTATAGCGGTTAAAATATAATTGTGTCATTTAGAAGAGTGTGGAACAATATCACCTATGATATCGTTCAAAAGGTTCTTCAATATTGACTGACTACAAAGGCAAGGCTAGTTTCTTCTCTTTCCTTGAAGTTGTTTGACGAATCTTGCATTTTATTACATAAGCATGTGTATCTTTGAATAGAGTCGGCCAATAGTAACCAACATGAAGGACTTTGTGAGTAGTGGTATCCCTACTATACTGTTCACCAACTAGTCTATCATGTAATCCCTGTAGCACTTTTTCTCCTTCAAGATTTTCTAAACATCTAAGTAAGACATAGAAATAATTTATTATAAAAAAATTATTATTAACAAGTTGATATTGGTTGGATTTAAGTCTTAATACTATTTTTCTCTTGTAGTCGAGTTCAACTAGAGCATAACCATTTTTCAAGTAGAAGATTAAATCAGCATATTGAGATTCAGTATCAATAGGACATACCTCTAAAACCCGAACATTGTTACCTGAATCTTCTTCAGCTGAATTATCAAAAGCTTCAGCTATTGACCTGCAATAATGTTTACCTCAAACAATTTTTTTTTTTTTTTATTTCTAGGTCAAATTCTTATAAGGTTGTAACCTAGTTATCTCTCTTTTCTCCTAACTCTCTGAATAAGCAATTTCCTAATTGCTAGGAAATGTACAATCACTTTGGTATGTTATTTCAAGAGAAATTGCCTAAAGTGTTTTACTGACTTAAACACTGCAAAAGCTTTTATTCTACCACCGAATAATTCAACTCTTCTCCTTGTATATTATAACTAAAGAAGGAAATGAGAGCTTCAACTTTTTCTCCATTTGGTTGAGTGAGAACTACTGCATAGGATTGTTCAGAATAAAACATATGTAGGATGAATTCCTTAGAGAAATTGGGTAATGGTAATGAAAGAGCCTGTATTATGGCATTATTTATTGATTCAAAAGATGTTCTTTTAGTTTGTCCCCATTTTTAGACTGTCTCCTTTTTTATCACATTCTGTAAAGGCATGACAATTTGTGAAAAATCAGGGACAAAGCATTTAACAAAATTGATTTTCCCAAGAAAGGATTGCATAGATAATTTGTTAAGAGGTAAGGATATTTCTGAAATAGCCTTAAGTCTTTGTGGATCAATACTAATTCCTTCTTTTGAAACCAAAAGACCTAAAATATTTCACTCATTAAGAGAAAATAATGATTTCTTAAGATTAAGGGAAATCAAAAACTTTCTGCATCTTTCAAAATTTTGTTTTAAATCATTAAGATGATTATTCCTTTATTTTTAACAAATTGTAATATCATCAAAATAATCAAAAACTAACTTTTCTGAATTTAGGCTTTTGTGATCCATAATGAATTAAGAAAAGTATTTCAGTAGAAATAACATAAGAGAAATTTGTGGTGGAGGCATTTCGAACCAACCAATTTTGTTCATCATCAAGAATTGGTTGGTTCGAAACGCCTCAGCCAAAATTTTCTGTTATGTGATTTCTACCCAAAGAATTTTCTTAACAATTGTCTTGTTAATCGAACCTTTGAAAGTGATGTCCATAGCTCTTTGGAATGTACCTCCAACGTTTACCAATCCAGAATTCATTTTTTGATAGGCATATGTTCCCCATTTTGTTATGAATGTGGTTTTTAATCTATCTTTAGGATGTACAAGCGCTTGGTTATATCCTGAAAAACCATCTAAAAATGACAAAAGTTCAGAACCTACAATGGATTGTAAGATTTGTTCCCTTGTTGGTAAAGAAAAATTGTCTTTTTCACATGCTCTATTCATATTTCTAAAATCATTGAAAATTTCAATGCCTCCATTCTTCTTTCTAACCGTAAAGAGATTTGAAACCCTCTTTGAGTGTCTGATTGGGAAAATAATTTTGGCTTCAGGTAAACAATCATCTGGATTATATTTAGGTAACCATATTTATGGGTGTTTATAAAGAGGATGTAAAGGTGGTGTCATTACAACTACCCCTGGGTTATTCCACGGTTTGTTTTCTATTCTTAGAGTATTCTGACCAGAAGAAGTTTTACTTGATCAAGAGGTTGTGGGAGATTGAACAGTTCAAGAGGTTTCCCCTATAGTACTAGTGATAACAATAGAACTGGTCGAATGTGGAAGAGGAACATGAATGGAAGAAGGAGATAAAGGATGATATGAAGAAGGCAAAGCAGAATGACAAGAAGCGGGATTGACAAAAGGAGTATGAGATGGAGAAGATTATATAATCCCACTAGATGAAGATTCAGTATCTGGAGTATTTTTATTTTTCCTATGAGTGGGAAATGGAAATTCAAAAGGCTTGATTATGAGTTTCTCACTCTGAGATCTAGTTAAAACTCCAGAATATTGAAGAGATGAAGTGACGCTTCCTTAAGATAAATCAATCTCAGTAACTCATTCTTCGTAAATTGAGATTCCTTCCAACGTATGAATTAAAGTTTGTACTTCACGAGATTATGTAGAAGTTCGACCGATTGGTTTTGGAAATGAGCCAGGAGATTTAGAGGTTGTTTCAATAACTTCAGATCTAGAGTTAGGAGATTTAGAATGAGATCTTGAAGTTGGTGGAGACTTTGAGGAGGATTGACTCTTAGAATGAATTTTAGTTTTAGGATGACACTTTGTTGCCATTCATAGTATAATGGCCCTCCTTCTAGCACCAAAATTATTGATTGTCTTGAATGTCTACATCAACATTGGGGGAAAGAAATCGATCAGGACCTTAGAACAGATCCATTTTCGTTTGGGATGATGGATTTGATTGGAATTATGGGACAAGATCCCCTTTCTATAAAGTAATATGAAATGGAGTAAATAAAGCTATAATGCTCTAATATGACTAAAAACTGAAATAAAGATTAATATACTTATATCTATCCTAGTTAAGTTAATGGTATATGTGATTATAAAGATTTCACAATTATCATAACAATGTAGATCATCATGTAATTATGAAGTTAACTCAAAGAAGGATAACTAATTTAATTTAATGGTTAATTAAATTAGTTGGTTAAATCACCACATATATTGAGATCTCGTTGTTCACATATAATTTGCAATTTCAATCAGACAAATCAATAGTAATAATGGAATATTTCTTTAACACATATATGGTGAGAAAAAACTAAATTCCATTCTACTCTAAGTAAATAAACAAATAAAAGATAATAGTACTGGTATATCATGGATCTTCTCACCATAGAAAGGAAATGATATTCAGAAAAACCTTAATTATAGTAGTGTTGCTTAAGCTTTCTCTTACAAAAAATCAGAACCCCGTCTCTATCTGAGAGAGAGGATTTATAGTTCTTTTTAGCCAAATATAAAGATAGAAAATTAAATAACAACTACAAGAAATATTAAACAAAAGTAACTATAAGAAAAATATTTGATATCGGTTACAAAAAATTCCCTATGCTTTGGAGAAGAACTATCCTCTAATTCATTATTGTAACTCATAGACATCAATCAATTTTTTCAGTTCAGGTGGAGACATTAGCTGAATCCACATCTGCCTTATGAAGATCGCATTTCTCAAATGCTGGAAGAATTTGTGTGGTAGTATTTTATAGGAATTAGAGAATTAGCCACTAAATGTGTGGGTTTACCAAGAACTGCCAATGCCACTCTAATTTGGCCTTAGTCAGTTGATCAATAAACTTGGACCTTTTCTTGGAAGATTCTTGCCATGTCTTAGTCGTTAGCCTGATATCGAGGAAAATGCCCTTGGGACAACTCAAAATGAGATTCGATTGAAGCAAATTATCACTTACCGCCTCGGCGATATTGCATGAAATGTCTCATGCCTAATAAATGTTCCTTCTTCTTGCTTAATGTGAATCTCCCACTCTTTGAAAACAACATATTTATGGGCCTATTTGATTTTAGGAAGCTTGGATGATCTTCCTTCTTCACTTAGTTTCCAGGTAAGTGGTGATCTCTAGTATTGCAACAAAAGTGCTACAACGCACAAGGGATCGTCAACTCTATTTATCAACTTGAGGTTTGTACACACGTCGAGGTGACAGTGTTATAAGCATAGTAGATGGGATTCTACTCATGCCACCCTCAACTATGACATTTGATCAATAGTGCTCCAAGACCATTCCACCTACTGAATTAGAATTTAAACTAACTAATGAAGGTGCAATTTAGAAGCCACCTCTAATTTTAAAAAGGAAAACTATTTTGAACATCAACTGGTAAATGTTATTGAATCAATTCATGAAAAGATAAGAGCTACACTACTTGCAGAAAGGGAACTACATTATCTTGCAATCGACCATCTACCTACCAAATCTACTTGCAGGAAAGAAGCTAAACCACCAAATCAAAACTATATATTCTATTTATCATCTATCTAGCTCACATTTTCATATAAATCAAAGTTCTATTTGTCCCAAATATGTGATAAGGAAACTAATGCTATTCTATTTTGCAGTGAAGGAAAAGGATGGTTTGGAGTGGCCTAAGAGTTTCCCTTGATCATTGAATCACAACCGGGGGTCAAACTAATTCTAAGCTAACTCCAAATTGTAGCAAAGGTCAAAATGGGTGAGGAAACAGGTAGATACAGGTGTGCTATAGATGCCCTGCATTGCTAGAGTGTTGTTAGGAAAAGTATCCAATACGGAATGACCCTATCCCACTCTAAGGGTGATAGTACCTCAGCAACAATCAAAGCAAAGCTATTCGAGATTACTTCTTTATGAGATGTAAGAGAGGGGAGAAAGAGATCCACTAACCATTGTCTTCCGCTAATGATTGATCCAATCTTCTCTCTTTGCTGCTTGCTCCCAGCTCCTTGCTCTTTCACTGGCCCAGCTACACCAAGATCCTGCAAAATGGCAAGAGAGGGAAACTACAAGAAGCATACATTCATAATTGATTCAAGGATTAGAATAAATCAAATACACAAGTATAACAATACACCATTGAGACACATGCATATAGAAGAACCTCAAATGCTTTATTAATGGAAGAAGTAAAGTTCAGGAAGTAATACAACCATAAAAGGCCCAATCCAGCATCACCTCCCAGCAGAAAGAAATCTCCTCTTCACCTCCTTCAAGCAAATCACCCAATAGTTCTATACTCAAACCAACAACACTTCCTTACATTCACAAGATTCCAGCCTCCCTAGACCTCATGAGAGAGCTCTATATATAGGAGTTTTGGAGAAAGGATGAGTCAGCTTGTAACTGGCATGAAGCTGACTAGTGTCCTCTCCCACTTCAGTTATTCTTCAGTTCTTGAGTCCACTTGGAGGTTCTTGCTTCCACTTGGAGATCTAGACCCTCTTACTCATCACCAGTCAAATTCCCTGATCCAAGTGTCATTTTGGAAGCTTCCTGGGCATTGACACCTTGAAGAATGACTGTGCCACTTGTCGCAACTCGCCCAGCGCAGGTAGCCTTCTTTGCAGTTGACATTCAGCGCAGGTAGACAGTGGAGCTCTTGACATTCAGCGCAGATGCTCAGTGGAGCAGTTGACATGATCCAGAATTAGCTTGTTTTTGAGTGTTTTCAGGTGGAGAACTGATATTCAGTGCTGTGGTTTGCTGACCTTGTTCCTCTAGGGGTAGGAAAAACATGTTTAGGGAATTTGGATCCCTCAGATTATTGACATTTCATGCTTCATGCTGTAAGGCACAAAAATGTCTATAACAGTTGCCCCCTAAAGTATGAGGTCGTTTATCGGGTGAAATGCTTTATCAGGAGGATCCGAAGTTCATTCAATCGCTGAGAGGTGACCTGTAATAAAATACAATACAATACATTATTTTTCATTCTGCTTTCATGATCTAGCTGATGCGGGCATTCCCATGCTCAGCTTTATAAATTCATTTTGGTACATAGAACAGACGATCGTCTGATGGTAGACTGATAATTCTCTGCTGAAATTATCATCCTTTCAGTAGGATGATCATCTGCTGCAATGATGTACATGTCAAATGTTTTTATATTTCCTGAATATATATCGCAGCCCGGATGGATGAAACTAGATCCGGGGTCTTCAAACTCATTCGATCTTCACTCTAAGTACAAGTCGATCCATGTGAGAATTGCGCTGAAGTCGAACATCGAAAGACATCGCTTGATTACCGGTCAATAATGTAAACCGTTAACAAGCGCGAGAGGAATCACCGATAATGATAATGACCCTCAAGGTACTGCAGTACAATTCACGTGGTGTGAATAAAGGACTTGGCATCGAACACCACGAAAAATCTTCTGGTCGAAGGTCATTGATGTATACCTGTCGCCAGAAGTGAGAAACTTGCCATTGAGGCATGCAAGCTTCAAAGTATTGAGGGGGGTGTTCCTAGATCTACTTCTTGGATAATGAGCTGAAGTCGACAAGAAGCGATCCGTCAAAGGAGGGCCTTAATGAATCCCACATCAGTGACACGGAATGGAGCTAATGATTTTAGTGGAGGTGAAAACAATCTGTGAAATATGATTCAGGGTGGCGATCATGGGTGGATGAAGGATAATGTATGGCAGTGGATGGGACACGGTTGACTCTTTCTGAACAACATATCTTGAACATATAACGACACTGATGCGATGGATCGGTAGCATTACCCCAAATGTGGATGGTTTGGCGAAGACCATGGTGATGAGACCGGTGAATGAAACAACCCAACCCGATGTGATACGGAGGAAAAGTGTCATGTTCAAGAGCGACTTGCTACCATTAAAGCTTTGAGGTTCTCCCAATTTTTCCCCAGTCATTTCTGACCAGTACCTCTTTATTTTTGTCAAGCTTGAGGAGGATAACATATGCTTGTTCTATAACCTGCCCTTCGGGCAAGCCCATCGCTATGTTTTAACGAGCCTAGTGATAGGGAAACTCGTTCTCGTCTAAAGACAAGTTTGTCACTATTTAATCATTTTAACGAGTCTAACGACAAGGAAAACTCGGTCCTTTTCATTTTTAGAGAGTCTGAAAAGGTACAGAAAGTTAAATCCAAAATTCCTTTTTCGTCATCTAATCCCCTAAGTCCGAAAAATTATAAAACAATACAGAAGGGATGAATTTTCGATAACTTTAACTAGCCGAATAAAACAAGCGCTCGACCTTTTTGTGCAATAATCCCTCAGGTCCAAAAAGATTAAAATCTACAGGAGGGATAGCTCTTCCGGTCCTTTTAACGAGCTGGAAGGCCAAAACTCGGCAAACTTTTCATATCTTACAAGTCAGATGAAAAGAGCTCAAAGAAGACTCGTCTTTTGAGGAACGAGTGATAAACAGGGATAGCAGCAGATTCCAGGTACAGGTTGGAATTTTCCAATCACGGCAGTGTCACAAGGATGGCTAGGTGAAATCACTCTTCGCAGCGGTTCCTCAAAATGGGTAAACAATCATATGGAGGTGAACGATTGGCCAAATGGAATGGAGGTGGCAGGTGCAAACACGACCAAGGCTTTTATGGCTAATAAATTTACGATCCCAGTGGTTATTTACCGGGGTAGGTTCATTTTTTATTTAACGAGCTTGAATGCACCAAAACATTGCTCAATCTTATGTTTATTTTTTAACGAGCATGAACTATGTACTAAAACTGCTCGGATCTCGCTTTTCTATTTTTTAACGAGCATAAATTCCACGGTAAAACTGCTCGATTATACCAGTCATAAGATAAGAATGTCTCCTGTAAGATCCCATTTTTTATAGAGCTCGCGCCTTACATAAGCTATGCTCCCTCTCATCCTTTCTTTATGCAAGTTCAGAAACGGCTAATGCCAAAAACAGATAAATAACCGCTCTTAGCTTGCACTCCAAAAGGTTTGCATGCCCCCAGGTATAAAGTACAATTTCAAGGCTGCCCCTCCTCTCCTCCACCTCTGCTTTTCTTTGGGTGTTCACAACTACTTGTCGTCTTGCTAGTCTAATGTTAACGATACTTGTATTCTTGTTATTTTTAACAGGTCTTATGCGGTACTTGTCTTCCCGTCAGCCCAACTTTTGACAGCTCTTTTGCAAGATCGCAAGAGAACAGCTACTTGCGACAAGAGAAGAACACTACTCAAAGATAAAACATATGTGTTATTGAGGGAGGCTTGCCTCTTTCTGGTTACCCAAAGATTGTTTTGTTAACTTCTTCAAACGAAAACATTCCTTCGGCACTGTCTACCGAAGTAGACAATGGTGAATGACCTTTGTCAAACAAGTAACCTTGACAAAAGAATCCTATTCTAGAACAAACCCTCTTCCATCCACGGACGGGGTACGGACTAGTCATATTCTCTCCCGGAAATTCTACCTTATACCCAGGGTTTCCTCTGCCCGAAGCAGACCAGGATGCATGCCCCCTGGGTTCCAGTCCCATCTTTCCGAATCACTCGCACTCATCGGGAAGGAGGACTGGGGGTGGAGACATTTCTTGATTGAATAGACCATTCAGGGTTGGTATTTGACTATTTGCGATGCGTGATCCCGGAAATGAAAGTTGGTCTACGAGCTTGACCATTCTTCCTTCGTGTGGAAAACACATTACTCTAAAGAGTGAGGAGACTATAGCTCCCATGCAATATATATAGTCTCGTCCAAGGAGTAGGTTATAATCCAAGGGTCCTTGAACGACCATCACGTTCATTTGAACGGTCTTCCCTTTCAATGTAACAGGTACATTGGGGAGGATCCCTAATGGTCGACTGGTTCCTTTATCAAAACCTGAGAGATTTCTTATCTCAGGCAAAAGCGCCGGGGAACCCAGTGCTTTCCAAGCAACAGAGGAAAGGATACTCACAGATGCCCCCTCATCAATGATAGTTCTAGCCATTACCATTCTGTAGATTTGGACTATGATTCTGAATGGTATACTGGCTGGCAACCGGGGTCTGCCTAGTTGATTCCAATCAAAGGATACAACCAGGTTGCTTGGTGGTGGGACCGAATACACAGCCGGATATGACCCTGACGATGTTCCTTCCTGCGATAAAGGAATGGGCGCATTGCCCTGATGCTCATCAGAGTCTGTGTTGATGAAAAGAATCTGGATGGTTTCATCCTTATTCTCTTCAGTGAGGGTGTCATTTGAAGATGAATCTTCAGTGACGGTGTCATTTGAAGATGAAACCTCTGAAGGCAGAACCGGGTCAACTGCCATTTCGACCTTTGGACTTTCGTCCGGTCTGGATTCAGTAGGTTCATTCTCAATGACTGACGCTTCAGCTGACCACTTAAGCGGGCCAGCTGTATTCTCAACCAACGAAGGACTTGGCACGAGTTTTTTGTATCCAGGAGGAAGTCTCAACGGTGAAACCGGGCGATCTTCCAAAACTCTCTTCGCTTCGTCTAAGAAGGGACAACGGTGGATGGTATGATCACCTTCACACAGTCTGCAGGGGGATCTTGCTCCCCCTCTCTGTCTTGAACCTTCACTTTCGCTGGTTGACGGTAAGCATTCAACATGACTATCAGAGGTTGATGCTCCCGAATTGTGCAAACGAGGGGACCAGTCCCTTAGTATCCGGGGAATACAGGGACAATCTCTATGGAAGTGGTCTCCTCTACATATGACACATGGCGATTTAGGCCCTGTCTGTGCTGTGTGTGGATTTTTGTCAGATGTCTTTTGCTTGCCCCCAGTCGCCTTAGGCTCATTCTTCTTCTTCTCTTTCTTCTTCTTCTCCTTCTTCTCCATGGGAGCTTGGCTTATGCCGGCTCTACCTTGCGAAGATGAAGGATTGGAGGAAGAGTTATAGGAAGTAGAAGGCTGGTGGCCAGCTCTAGACTGATCTGACTGTTGACTCGACTGTTCAGGAACCATGGTGTTCTGAACTACATTGGTTGAGAATAGCCAAATAGGCAGGCCAATTGTCAGTCCTGGAAACGACAATGTGGCCATGTGGGGCGCACCAACTTCTCCCCAAGAGGAGAAAGGACTAGGATTTCCATCATGTGGAATTCCTTTGTTGGGGCGTTCCATGTTCTCAACCTACAGATCAACGGAGGAATAGGAGGTGATTATGTTCCGTTTAAAATAAATTTTATTAACGACGCTTTAGACACAACTTGCTTTTTCACTTTTTAAGAGTCGAGAAAAAGCTAAAGATGACTCTAGTCTCCTTCGATGTTTTAACGAGCCCGAAGTGACAAATGCTCGGATGGACTTTTTCAGTTATAGAGTTTGAAAAAGGCCAAAAGAAACTACTCTGGAGTTCTAGGCAGAGGGTGTGCCAAACTTTTCGCAAAACCACAGAATACGTTTTACGGTACGGGTGGTCGATCTTCGTGAATGCTGTGTTCACTGCATTGTGATCAGTAGGGCGGCCGACATGGCTTCCTATGGATAAAGGCTTTGTTCCTATAGGGGTCTCCCAATATATACGCGACGGTACGTGGGAGCATAAGTCCGTATTGATACTTATCGCTTCACCATGGAGGAATCACCCAACCACTCAATGCTAAGATATCACGTTTAACGACGCCGGAACACGTCTCTAGCTTAGACCTCTATGTGTTTGCGTTATGTTTCAATGCGTTGTTATGTAAATTCAATTTATTTTAAGGTTGATCTTGTTTAGCAGTTTGCCTTTACGGATCACCACGAGATGTATAGTAACACTCCTAAATGCAGTCTAAGATGATAAGCAAGCTTTTCAATCTTTCAACTTTGAAAATCTTAACTACTGAGGGAAAAGAAAGACAACATCTTTTCACACAGATCATAGAGCACACACTAATGCACTTTTCCTAAATCAACATGCAAACTGTCAAAATGCACGTGCACAATGTAGGTTTTTCTTTTCTCTTTCTTAATGTTGGTGCAATACAAAAAGAAAGCTGTTGTATAACTTTGAATTCAATTTCAAGTGAAAGCAAACAAGCTTGTCCAAAATCAAAAGACACCTTAAGATTTACTTGTTTCGACACTAGAAATATATAAATTCAAACCATATGACGAAAGAAGAAGCTCAATCAGCTATGAACAGCAAACAAACTAACTCTTAAGATCAAAACGACACTTATCACAGGTCTAGATCTAAGAGGCCACAACAAGACTAGTTCACTTTCGTTATGGGAAACTGTAAATGATATAAGAAATACACAAAGAACAAATAAAGTTTATTTATACAACCGAGGCAGAATAGTGGCAAGGAAAGTTGGTTTCAGATAGGTACATTGACTGGTAACTGGCTGCAAAAACAAGGATGAAAACAGGGCAATAAACAGGAGGGAACCCCAGTAGCACTAGGCAAAACTGGTTCAGCGCAGGTAGTACACTGGCAGTTTGACCTTCAGCGTAGGTAGCCCCTTTGGGAACTACGCTAAAATGCAGACTGCCTTCACAGTGCCTGCACTGAAGAGATAAACTTTCGTTTTTCTCAGTTTCCGGGTCACAGATTGCTAAAAAATTCACAGTTTTTGGCCAAATCAGAAGCTATCAGTCAAGTACATACTAAGGGATGAAAAGGAGGATGAAAAGCTATCACTAAGAGCTATTTAGAGTCCTTGTGGATCAGCTCTTCAAATCATAAACTTGCCCAGAAACTGAGCTAGAGTAGCTGCCCTCTACTTTGCATTTGAAAGATCCAAATGCAGTTCGATTCGATACTCCCTGTGTTTATGAAATGAATAGCAAAAACACAAACAACCAACAAGATACGATCCCCAGTGGAGTCACCAATTTGTTGTTGGGAAAAGTATCCAATACGGAATGACCCTATCCCACTCTAAGGGTGATAGTACCTCAGCAACAATCAAAGCAAAGCTATTCGAGATTACTTCTTTATGAGATGTAAGAGAGGGGAGAAAGAGATCCACTAACCGTTGTCTTCCGCTAATGATTGATCCAATCTTCTCTCTTTGCTGCTTTCTCCCAGCTCCTTGCTCTTTCACTGGCCCAGCTACACCAAGATCCTGCAAAATGGAAAGAGAGGGAAACTACAAGAAGCATACATTCATAATTGATTCAAGGATTAGAATAAATCAAATACACAAGTATAGCAATACACCATTGAGACACATGCATATAGAAGAACCTCAAATGCTTTATTAATGGAAGAAGTAAAGTTCAGGAAGTAATACAACCATAAAAGGCCCAATCCAGCATCACCTCCCAGCAGAAAGAAATCTCCTCTTCACCTCCTTCAAGCAAATCACCCAATAGTTCTATACTCAAACCAACAGCACTTCCTTACATTCACAAGATTCCAGCCTCCCTAGACCTCATGAGAGAGCTCTATATATAGGAGTTTTGGAGAAAGGATGAGTCAGCTTGTAGCTGGCATGAAGCTGACTAGTGTCCTCTCCCACTTCAGTTATTCTTCAGTTCTTGAGTCCACTTGGAGGTTCTTGATTCCACTTGGAGATCTAGACCCTCTTACTCATCACCAGTCGAATTCCCTGATCCAAGTGTCATTTTGGAAGCTTCCTGGGCATTGACACCTTGAAGAATGACTGTGCCACTTGTCCCAACTCGCCCAGCGCAAGTAGCCTTCTTTGCAGTTGACATTCAGCGCAGGTAGACAGTGGAGCTCTTGACATTCAGCGCAGATGCTCAGTGGAGCAGTTGACATGATCCAGAATTAGCTTGTTTTTGAGTGTTTTCAGGTGGAGAACTGATATTCAGTGCTGTGGTTTGCTGACCTTGTTCCTCTAGGGGTAGGAACAACATGTTTAGGGACTTTGGATCCCTCAGATTTTTGACATTTCATGCTTCATGCTGTAAGGCACAAAAATGTCTATAACATAGAGGAAGGCATGTCATGTTATAAGAAGGTTTCTGAGAAGGTTTAAGAGGTGGAAATGATGGGTTCAAGTAATGGAAAGGTGGATGGAGGGTGAGGTTAATGGATGAAGGGTTTCCAAAGACCCTAGCCAAGCTCAGAGCCTTTTGAAGGTCTATTTTGCACTAGGAGAGGTTCTCAGGGTCGTCTAGGAAAATGATCTGAAGAATGGAATTTTAAACAGTGAAATTGGGACTCATAAAAGTGATTGAGAAAGTCCAAGATGGAGGTGGTGAACTTTTCCTTGCCTTCAGATCCAAACAACCCTACAATCATCACATGTATATACCCTTTTATCATTGACAAAATGAAGCAACTAGTAGTGGAATGCGTGAGTTGAATTTAAATGCCCTCTAATATATACCGAAAACTTTTATCTAGTCAATAGATCAAATCCTAAGCTATAGTAAGCACATGAAAAACAACATGACTAACATAAATATTCTTCCAAGAAATCATAAACATAGTATTTTTGGGTTGTGACAGTAGGTCCTTCTATTCATGCTCCCATGGGAGAGATGAGGTAAATTTTTCCATCCGAGGATTTTGATGGGTTATTTTCTAATGCATTGCAAGAAAATAATAAGCACTCTGAACCAAAAGGAGATAAAAATACACAAGAGGGACCTAAGCCACTATGGTTGGGCCCAAACCCAACAGCCTCAACCCTTTGAAACTAACTCAATGACGAGCCAATAATAAGCTTCGCATTATCATTGTATCAATTTCTAATACATCATATAACAGTAAAAAATAAGAGTGCCAAGTACTTCAACTGAATAACTACCTAGTTGAAAACAAAACTTGAGGCCTAATGAGCTCTTTTACATGTTTATTTATACAGGAGGGTAGCTACTAGTGTCTCCCTAGAAAATGAGAATATTTATCTCCCATATATCGAGAATGGTCGATCTTGATCTTTATTAACTACACTTGCTGGTGGGCACTAGTATTACAGCAAGAATGCTACAACTCCTAGGCTACCAACTTTACTTTTGTCAACCCGGTAGTTCGTAACAAACTTGGAAGCGTCGGCGCTATATGCACAAGTACTAGTTCTGACTACAGGTTGTCACTTGGTCAGCTGACATGAGATCACTAGGAGCTCAAGCCAACTTCTATAGATTTTAGAAGAATCTCTATGTGTGGTGAAAGGAAAGAAAGATTACTCTACAAATGCTATTCTAACTGCAGAAAAAAGAAAGATTGGAATGTAAAGCAAAACCTAGTAAGCCCTAATTAACAAGAGAATTCTACTTTTACAAAAAACACTATAAAAACCATGAAATAAATGACATTACCTACTCAAGGAAGTAAAAAAAATATAACCATGCTATTTCTGGAAGTAAATAAGAAAAAAATATATTTTTTGATTTTTATGTGTTTTTATGTGAATTTAACATGCATCAAATTTATTGTGTGTGAGTGTGGCAGCGAACAGGTGGCATTAGAGGGAGGTTTTGGAGCTTGGAAGGATGTAGGATGGTGTGGATGGGTCCTAGGAGGTCTTAGGTGGCCTTTTGGAGGCTTTTCCCAGACTCAACCTTCAAAAGTAATCCTACAGGAAAAACTACAAGAGGACACAAGAAAACTATAGGAAGAAAATAGGGAAACTACAAGAGGCCTACAGGAGGAGGCTGAGAGCAATTTCCGTTGTTCTAAGGGTGTGAGAGTGGGTGGAATAGGTGGATGAAGGTTGGAATTAGGCATTAGGGTGCCTAAGGTCTACCATGAATTACCAGGAGAGAGAAAGATGATTGGTTTTGCTTAAGGAGAGAGGATGAAGTTTTATGAAAAATGAAGGAAACTAACGCAGAATTGAGATGAGGTTTGGGAGACCTATAGGGCATGTATCAGATGGAGGGTGTGATTTTTGGTAAGCTGGGCTACTACTGGAAGAGATCTACTGCATAGATACTAATAGTCAACCAAGAAAATCAAGCAACCAATGAAATG
Organism: Pinus tabuliformis; assembly: GCA_031772625.1. NCBI lineage: Eukaryota > Viridiplantae > Streptophyta > Pinopsida > Pinales > Pinaceae > Pinus > Pinus tabuliformis. The sequence continues at coordinate 907,704,244 of CM062819.1, forward strand.
AGTGCATCCTAGGAAAAATAGAATTTTGCATTAAAATGGCCTAGACTATGATGTATAGAATGAAATGTTGGGAAATATTGTAAGAAAGGAAAGCATGCAAAAGGACTATTGAAAACTAGGAGGTGAAAATGACAAAGAATATCTAAAGCAAAGCAAAACTAGACTATCAACCTACTAGAGAGTTGCAAACACTAGAAGTCCTAGGAATGAGGAAAATCTGTGTTTTTGGGGCAGAAAGAGAGTGTTTGCCTCAAGTCATGGTCCTAGAGGGAGGAAGAGAGGCCAACGCACTATTGCTAGCCTTTTGAATCTTCTCTGATCACTGCTTAACCTACTACAGAAAGCACAAATGGAGGCAAGCTACTAAATCATCAAAAGCAACCTATTCTTAACCATAAGAGAAATACATCTAATAGCAAACTAATCTACAAACTGAAGTAAAGCGTACAAATACAAGTAAAGGGAATCTTGGTTGCTTCGATTGGGCCCTGACCCAAGAGTTTCAGCCCTCTGAGGTAACTCAGTGCTAGCTCAAAAAGGATTCCATCTTCATTATCAGAAAATAGCAAGTTACATAAAACTGTCATAAAATAGTAAGCTCGAAATTTATGCAGAGTTTTCCCAAGCAAAAAAGTCGACCCTAGTGAGGCCCTAGGCTTCTCTACTTATACATATAAAGCTACCAACAGCTTCCTTAAAATCAGGGAGGTTTGGTTCCCAAAACTCGAGATAATTATCAATCATCTTCCACTTGCTTGGCTACCTTCTAGTGCATGATTCGGCTGCTTGTAATCTGAGCTGAATGAAGGGGAATTCGAAGTGAGGAGCAATAAATGAGGGAGATTCCCTTCTATAAGTCCTCTCCTCTGTCTACTTCGAGTTATTGTAGCAGTTTGACGACTAGATCCTTGACTTTAACCTCAAAATCCATCAATAATCTGCATTAAATACATGTTAGACCACATGGCATAATAACTAACTCAACTCACCCTATAAGCATAAATTCAATAAAAAAATCATACAATAAGCTAAGAGAATGGTTGATTTGACTAGGTTAGGAGGTAAAATGAGCCCATATAATTACCCATTTATGAGGCTCATCATCACCCCCTACTTAAGGTGGTGCTCATCCTCTGAGCAACCTAGTCAATCTCTTGGTATTTCATGGCCCAGTGGCCTCCTAGTATTCTAGGCTTTTAATATGGTTTGCTCATGTTCTCCATAAAATCCTGCCTTTTTGTCTATGTCCTTCCACTGATCCTTCTCTTCTTCTTCTCTTCTTCCTTCCAGCATACCTAATATGAGTGGAGGACTCAGTTTGAGGCCAATCTAGTTGAACTTCAGCCTTTTCATGGAGTGCTTGTACATTGGCACTCTTTTCAATTCCTCCTTTAGCCTCGTGGGGGAATGGTATTCTCTAATCTGCAAGTTGTGGGGTAGGGTGTTCCATCTTCTCATGCATGCATGCACAAAGTCATCCCCAAGTAGCCTATGCATATCTTCAAAGTGTGCAATGGCTTGTTCCTGATTGGATAGATATTTAGGGGAAATATGCGGGTCATTAGCAAGAAAGTTGTGTGTGCCGATGAGTGCCATAGGATCTTATGGCTCAGCTCTTATCATCAATGGTTCATTCTACTCTTTCATTAAAAATCTTTTCATTCTGCTTCCCTCAATTCTTCATGGTTCATCCATGACACCATGGCCATTAATTGCAGATCCCCTAGCTTGACATTGGGGTCCAACACATTCAAGTCTGTGAGGGCCATGTTGTGTAGATAGAACTCTGCCATATTTGCTTTGTCCTCGGAGGTATTTTCATCACACAAATCCATGAACTACCTATAGTCTTGGAAAGGAATTATGCCTCTTTGTGCCAAAGTTTTTATTTGGAATTGAAGCCATTCATCCTTTAGATAGAGGCCATAAGATTTGGCTGGTGTTCTGCATTATAATGCCTCTATGGATAAGCTAGCCATGTATGCCAAACGAGTCTCTTTCTCTTGCAGCTCCTTCCTTAGTAATTCATTCTCATTCTCAAGGTGGCTTCTTGTAATGGCTTCTGTGTCTCTGAGAGCACTCAATTCTCTGCCCATTTCCTTCAGTTTGTCTTCCATGTTGCCAATATCCTCAACTCCTTTTGACTTGGCTATCTACATCCACCTATGCATTCTTACTCTCTCTTTTTCCAATTCGAAAAACAGTGGAATTGCAAATTTCTGTGGGATTATCTTGCCTCCCTCAAGTACTCTATAATAGGAGTCAATATTAGGCTGGGGGTCAGGTTCTTGTAGCTCTTATGCTTCCTCTTTCACCTCTGGCTGTCCTCCTATCTTTTCCTCAAGTTTTTGTGTCTCCTGTAGTTTCGACAGTGTCTCCTGTAGGACTATTCTAGCCTCCTATAGGTCTATTTTGGGGTCCTATAGAATTGTCTTTCCCTTCCATCTAGAAGATCTTGTAGTCCTCCTTTCATAGGTTATATGTGTCTTGGAAGGAGATTCTTTCACCTTGGAAGATGGTGAATCTTCAATGTTAATGGGAGTCTTTGGTGAGGGTTGAGGTTTTCCTATTTTAATTCCAGTACTCTTCCTTGCCCTGAAATACATGGAGGTTTTTATTTTCCTCATCTGCTTCTGCTTGAATGGTGTACTGAGGGTAATGAGGGCAGTTGCTACTTCTCTTTCCAAAGTTTTAGGGGAATCTTCTCTTTGCTCTGCCCTCTCTGCCTCCTTTTCTTCCTCTTCTGTCTCTTTTTCCTCCTACCACTCTATCTCTTTTTCTACCTCTTGTTCTGTCTCTTCAACTCTCCCCTCCTCTATTTCTTTTCTTTCCGCCTTCCTCTCTTTCTCTGCTATGTCACCACTAGCTTCATCTTCTCCTCCTTACTGTTCTCCCTCCTCACTGACAGTAGGACTGACATCATAGGTTAATGCCTTGATGTCATCCTCAGCTGTCATATTTCTGAAAACTTCCCCTGCTATAGGGATTGTAAGGGTATGGAGGGATTCTTCTACTAGGATCTTGATTACGCCATGGTGAGGTGGCTACTATGAATTTCCTTCTTGTACCTTAGTGCTAGAGTCAATGAGGGACTGAAGGAGAAAGTAAGGGATACTGAGCTTTTGATGTGTTGGTGTATCCATGCCATATCTCTAGTCTTGGAGGATTCTAAGATGATATCCATAAACAATGTTGTGCCTCCCCTCACAATAAATGTATTTGATCACTTGGTAGCTAACGTTATCCCAGGGATATGGTACACTAGCCCTCCTAATTCCATTTTTTTCTTCAGTAGGGGTTTCATTATCTTGGAAAATTTCCTCTTGGCAACGTGTCCAATTATTTTCTCATCTTTACTCCAAGGCAACCCAAGAGGAAGGGTAGTGACCCTATTGATGAATTCAGGGGTTATTTCAATGGAGAGGCCTCTAATCATTACAATAGCATGAGTTCTTGTGTGAGGGACCAGAGAGAGAGAAAATTCATGGGCAATTTCATCATCAAACCCTCTAAACTTCTCAAAGAAATTCATCCAGTTTGCACTTGTAAATATTTCCACTACTTGAGGATGTGCATGGAGTCTAGTGGAGTTAGTGGGTTCTTTCTCATAAAAACCCCCTGTCATATTGCCTGTACTTCTTTTGAAAAACTAGATATGGAGATGGAGACAAAGAATTTTGACTGAAATAGAAAAATAGAGGGGACTCTGTTTTTGTTTTTAAACATTTTTTTTTTAATGTATTTCTACCCTCTTAAAGACTCATTTTATCTTCACCATGAGACCAACTCTTTCAAATTTGGATATTCAACAGAGGGAATTCATGAAACCTACCTCCTCATACTAAAATTCATGCCAAAAATCATGTTTCCTCCCTTCAAAATGACTCATTTCCCCTGTTGTAGAAGCCCACTGTCCCTCCTGTAGATTTCCTGTAGGTGCTCGTGTAGAAAATGCCGAGGGAAAAAATATGGAGGAAACCAATGGAGGATGGTGGATACGAGGTTGTGGGGGCATAAGAAGACTGTTGTATGGTTGAGTTATGAGGAGAAGCTGAAGAAAAGGTGGTGAGAATGCACGGGGAGGAGTGCTCATGATCTTTTATGGTTGTTTTCGGTTATGAGTGTTGAGCTGGCAAGGTGTATGTTGCGCAGATTAGGATGTTGGTCCCCACCTTCTTGCTCATCATGACCCCCCTCGTAATCATCCCCTCATTACTGCATCGGAGTTAACTCTTGCTCCCACTACCTATCCTTTGCATCTTTTGCTTGAGTTGACTGTGCGCACGTGTGGGTGATATCTCGGTTAAGTGGAGTCAATTAAATGAAGGTGGCCAAGTTAACTGGACACCTTTCCCTCTTTCAATTTCAACCATCTCGTTGCTTTCGTATGATTCCTAATTACACAAATGCAGATAGAGGAGTGACTTAGCTACTTACCTGTAATCTAAGTGTATTTGCTGCCATCGACTGTGAGGTGTTCTGGCTTTCTCTGTTGCATGCCTTCATTTTCCTTCATGCATGCTATCTCTACTTGCTGATGTGTTGTTGTGTGTTTTTGTGGGTTATTCGTTTGCTGGAGCTGAGCCACATGTGCCTTTTCAAACTTTAGATGCACTGTCCCTTGTTGTTGGTGCTAGACTTCTATGGGATCAGCTGCTACAGGAGTTCCTACAGGAGCTCATGTAGCTGCTCCTCTCCTTGAAACTTCATCTATTTCCCTGTACTTCGAGCTCAAGAATGATGCCAGAGGTGGAGAAGAATGATGGAGGGATAGTAGGTAATCTTCAGTTAGAGCTAATGGTGCCTTTTCCTCCTTTTATTTTTGTTTTTTTTCAAAACTAACCAAAAAAAAAAAAAAACTGTTTTTTTGTGTTTTTTCTTGGAAAAGGAAAAGAATAATAATGATGCTTGGAGTGTGATGCAGGCTTGGAAATGATGGGAAGGAGGTTTGAAGATGGTAAGAGGGATTATAGGTTTCTCATGAATCTTTTCTTGTCCCTAAAACTGCCTCATGTAGACACTTTTGGCTCTCTGTAATTCCTACAGGAGCCTTCTGTAGGGAAAATAGAACCTCCTGTAGAAAACACAGTTTTGGAAGAAGAGGTACAGTGGAATGAAAGAGATTCCAAAAATGATGGAGGAAGCTATGGAGAAGATTAGGTGGATGCTGGTATGAATGTCAGGGTCCCCTTGGCACCTCCTTCTGCTCCCTATAGTCCTCCTGCAAACTTGCAATGCAATAAAAATGCATTTTTTCTTTCTCTCTCTTTTTTTTCGAAAACAACTAGGGCACCTGAGAGAGGTTTTCACCTTAATTGCCTACCCCGGGCGCCTCCAAGGGAGGTTTTCACCCATGGATCTTATTCTTTTCCCTTTTTTTTTCGACATCACTAGGCTGCCTTAGAAGAGGTTTTCAACCCAATGATGGGATTGAAGCGCCTCATAAAGGTTTTCACTTGAGTCCTTATTTTTCTTCTCTTTAGTGAGTGGGTGAAGTGGAAGCTAAGACATGCTCCATTACAATCGTTGTTTTATTCAAATCTTCAATAAATTCTCGCTTGGAGAGGGGTTTCATAAAGACTTTCAACCAATGTCCATTAATAAGCATGGGGATGGATTCATCAACAATGGTTCTAATCAGAACTGAACCATTGTCATTGCATTTCTCCACAGTGTAGGGTCCCAGCCATCTTTTCCTCATCTTGCCTTTGACATCCTTGTATCTTGAATCATATATTAGTGCCAAATCTCCCTCTTGGAATTGCTTCTCCCTGATATTTCTGTCATGCCATATCTTTCTCTGAGGCTGAACTACCTCTCTATGGAGAAGGGCTTGTAACTTGTATTCATCCAATCCATTGAGCTGAAGTAATCTCTCCTTCCATGCATGGCTGAGGTCTAGGCCCAGCTAAGCTGCCATCCTTAGGGTATTGAATTCAAACCCTATTGATTGCAAAGCCTTCCTCCCATAGACCAATTCATAGGGTGTGAACCTGGTGGTGGTCTTCCATGTTGTGTTGTAGGCTCAAGAGGCCTCAACTAATCTATCCGCCTAGTGTTTTCTGCTGCTACTCACTACCTTGGTTAGGATCCCTTCCAATGCTCTATTAGTGACCTCCACTTGCCCATTGGCTTGTGGATGGTAAGGGGTGGAAGTCCTGTGCTTGATCTTATGATGTGTGAGCAGGTCTTCAATCAGGTTGGAAGTGAACTGACTACCTTGGTTTGTGACCAACTCTCTCGGATACCCGAACTTGTAGAATGTGTTTACCCTCGAAAATTCGGCTACTTTTTCCTCTGTCACTGCTTTGATTGATTTTGTCTCTACCCACTTTGTCAAGTAGTCGATGCACACAATGATATACTGCTTCTGCTTTGAAGGCAGGTTGATAGGCCCCACAAAGTCCATGCCCCACTTCTCAAATGGCTCAAAGGTCACTTGAGGTTGCATGGGCATTTCATCCTTTCGAGTGGGTTTCCCCATCCTCTGACACCGATCACACTAGATCGTGTATCTCCTCACATCCTAGTGAAGAGTGGGCTAGTAATAGCCTTCTTGTAATATCTTGAAGGAGGTTACTTTTGCTGCAAAATGACCTCCACAAGGCCCATCATGACAAGTCAGGAGGATGTCAAAGACTTCCTCCTCCCTGACACATCTTCTCAAGATCTGATATGGGCCAAGTTTGAAGAGATTGCCTCCAATCCGGGTGAAAGGGGCACTTTTCCTTACTATTTTTCTAATCTCTTTTAAGGATAGGTGTGGTGGGAACTGTGTTGAAACCAGGTAGTTTGCGATATCAGCAAACCATGGAGAGAGTACTGATATAGAAAATAGGTGTTCATTTGGCATTTGGTCATCCGCTATTCCTTCTTCACCTATAGGAAAATTTACTCTAGACAAAAAGTCAGCAACAAAATTTTCTTTACTAGGCTTATCAATAATGGTCAGATCAAACTGCTGCAGTAAAAGAAACCATCTAATAATGCGATCATTTACATCTGGTTTTTTCATTAAATATCTAATTGCAGCATGATAAGTGTGCATAAAGGTTTGATAGCCTGTGATATAATGTCTAAATTTGTTTAAGGAATGCACGACAGCTAGGAGTTCCTTCTCGATCACTGTATAGTTTAACTCTGCCTTTGACATGTTTTTTCTTATAAAGTATATGGAATAAGGTAACTTTTCATCAGTTTGTCCTAAGGCTACTCCTATTGCTTTATTTGAGGCATCTGTGTGAATGTGAAAGGGTAGGGCCCAGTTTGGGCCTATGAGAATTAGAGTAGTCAATAGCTTGCTCTTCAAGGTATCTAGGGCTTCTTGACAGTTTTCTAACCATATGAACTCAACATATTTTCCTAGGAGGCCAAAAAAAGGAGAGGCTAACTTGTTGAAGTATTTAATAAATCTCCTGTAATATCCAGCTAATCCTAGGAAGCTTCTGACATCTATCACCTTTTGAGGAGGTGGGACCCTTTGGATGATGGCAATTTTGTTGGGGTCCACCTACAGTCCTTGTTCATATATTGCATGACCTAGAACGGTCCCTTCAGTCACCAAAAATTCACATTTTTCTAGACTCAGGGACAATTTCATCTCAATACACCTTTCTAGAACTTTTCCTAGGTTAGATAAAGCTTCCTAAAAGTTAGAGCCATAAGGAGTAAAATCATCCATGTATATTTCTACTGCATCATGAACCGGTTCAGAAAATATACTCAGTACCGATCTTTGGAAAGTGACCGGAGCATTGCACAAACCAAAAGGATGGACCTGGTATGCAAAGGTACCCCAAGGACAAGTGAAGTTGGTCTTATATTGGTCTTCTCGGCTAATTTGAATCTGATTGTACCCGCTAAACCCATCTAGGAAGGAGAAAAAAATTTCCCTACCAGACCGTCTAACACTTGATTTATGAAAGGTAAAGGAAAATGGTCCTTTTTAGTGGCTTTGTTCAATTCTCGATAGTCGACACAGATTCTCCACTTACCATTTGTCTTTGACATCAGCACCAAAGGAGAGACCCATTCGCTGTCAGAGATGGGATAGATGAATCCTGCATCAAGCAATTTCTGCAGTTCTTCCTTAAAAATATCTTTAAGTGCTCGGTTCATCCTCGTTTGAGGCTGCCTGACTGGCTTGCAATCTTCCTTGATGTATATATGATGAGTACATACTGAAGGGTGCACTCCCTTCATCTCCTTATAACTCCAGGTGAAGCATCTAGATGTTTTCTCAGTAGGCTGCATAGCTCCTTCTCCTGGGAAGTAGATAAGAATGGATTGATTTTCAATGTTCTTTCTGGGCCGAACTCTATGTTTTTAACACAGAGAGAAGTGAGGTCAGCCACACAGAGATAGTTTGAGGGGTTGTTTTTGGTTTCTCCCACTATGTCTTCTAATGGTGATACACTGAGAGTTGGATTCTGAATCAAATTTTTAATCATATCATCCTCATCTTGCGGTTTTCCCCCCATGGCGATTTCTAATGTACAGAGTGGTGCAAAATAAACTTCATCCTCATCCTCCTCCTCCAACAAGAGAGGTAGATCATGTTATAACAAGGTTTGGGCAGGAGGATATAGGATTAGCTGCTTGGACATGTGCCGATTCTTTATGGTCATGTTCCCAGCTCGACATCTGATGTAGGCATCGGATGTAGCCAACCAGGGTCTTCCCAGAATGAGAGGATACCTAGTGAGCTTTGCCTTTGGCTGGAGAACTAACAAATCTGCAAGGTACTCCCAAGAACCAATGGAGACCATTACATCTCCCACAATCCCGTCAAGAGTCACTGTGGAGCGGTCTGCTAGCTGCAGCACTGTCGTGGTCTTCCTCAAGGAGCCTTGGAGGTTAAGTTTGAGCATTCTTTCCTTTGTCATCACATTAATGGTAGCTCCCAGATCAATCAAGGTATGTGGGACCATTGTGCCATTGATGTGGACATCAACTACTGGGCTTCCAGGGTCCAGATATTTTGGACAGATTATCTGCCCCAACATCAGGTCAGACAGTTGTCCTATGACATTGATGGTTGGGGAATCTCTCTTGCACCTTCCTGGATGCCTAAAGAACTTCCCTTTGATCAACCTATTGTAGATAGGCACATCTTTTATGGCTTGGATAAGTGGTATCTTCACACATAAATGTTTCAATTCTGCCAGGAGTTCAGTCTCTTCTGGGGTAGGCTGAATTATCATGGATAGTCTCTCAAGAAAGGGTGGATTTGCTTTAGGTTCACTTTTCTCTTTATCTTCCTCAACCTCCTTGGGTGGAGGCTGGCTATCTGGGAGAACTTTCCCGGATCGCAATTTAATTTCTTGAATCCCCACATCATAAGTTAGGCATGATGGTTCCCCACTATACACTTGCTGAGCCTATCTGTTTTTCGGGTTCAGATTTGGCTGGGCAAGCATTTGGGGTTGCCTTGGTGGAGTAGAAGGTAACTGTAGTGGTTGGGCAGGTGGTGGAGGCAGAAGAGCGGGAAGAGAGTTGGATTGGGCCTCCACCCCTGATGAGATGCATTCCACTGAGATTGCGACTGAGCATAGGATTGAAATTAATGGGTGGCTGGATGGGCATGATATTGAGATGTTAAGTACCAAGGAGGAGGCGTGGACTAGGAAGGATGATCAGGGGGGGCCAAAGAAGGTATTGAAGTGAATTGGTTGGGGTTGTAGTATGCCTGAGATGTCCCTTGCATCCCCTGCTGGTGTGTTCTAGGTCCATGCGGCCTCCTTTGGTTTATGTAATAGATCAGTTCAGTGACTCCTTTGACCCCTTTTTATATAAATTTAAGTCCTAGCAATGAAGGGCACTTATCTGTAGAATGATCTTCTTCACAGTCTAAACAAACCTCTGTAGAGTTCAATTGGCATTCATTCCTAGCATGCCTCTTGGTGCATCTAAGGAAAAGAATGGCCAAAGCCCTCTCTGCTTCCTCTTGTTTTCTTTTGATATGTAAGGTATCCATTTGCATGGCAAGAGTCAGTAGCATCTCACTCTTGAAGTCTTCCAGCATGTTTCCAATTTCACCTTTAATGGATGAATTGGAAGAAGAGGCATTGGCTATTGGTTGACTCCCCCTACCTTTCATTCTAGATGCTCTAGAATGGTTTCTAAAAACAGTCTTTATGTCCTCATAGGATAGTTGGTAGATGCCTCCACCAGCTAGTAGATGGAGGGTCTCTAAAAGGTCTTCCTGAATTCCCCTCAGTAGAACCAACTTCAGAGACTCAGGGTCAAGTGTACACCTGGCCCTTTTGTAACTGAGCTAGAACCTCTCTTCATAGTCTTTGACGGACTCATCACTTCCCATGGTCATTTGGAATATTTCTCATTTAGTATCTTTTGACCTACAATATTCTCGATACTTGATGTTAAAGGCCTGCTGCATCTGAGCCAAAGTTGTGATGTTATTTCCAAGTAATCCCTTGAACAAGCGCAGTGCTGCGTCCTTGAGAGTAGAAGGGAATAGTTTCAACTTTTTCCCATCTTCTGCATAGTCATAAGTTTGATAGAGGACAATAAACTCAGACAAGAAGGTGTCAGGATCTTTTGTAGTCAGACCATGGAAGTGAGGAAGGGCTAAAGGACTTATATTCTTCATTTTGGTGTTCCCATTGGTCTCCTGAATAGGGAAGGTACCCGCTATTCTCTCTCCATTTCCCCAAGCATTTCTATTTTTAGCCATTGGCTACAGAGGAATGTTCTCTTCTTCTTCTTCTTCCCCTATAGGTTCTTCAAACATGTTTGGATGTTCACCGAAGGGTTCTACTTGATTGTATCCACCGAAGAAGAAAGAAGGTTGGCTATGTGAAGCAGTGGGGGTGTTGGGAAAAAAATTTCGAAAGTTATCTCTACTCCTACGAGGCATGAAAGGAAATATTTTTGGTTGGTTTTTTGTTTCTTTTTCTCCACACTAAAAGTACCTGTAGAAACTGAAATTGTGATTGAACAAAAAAAAATTGAAACTAGCTGAAATGAACTTGTTGAATGGAAATTTGCATAATTGAAAAGTAAAGCAAGGAAATGCAAGACGGAAAAAAAAGAAATGACTAGTCTACTTTTTCCGAAATAAACTATTAGCATAATGTTGCAATAGGAAAGAGAAGAAAGTAGTAATCACATAATACTCTGATGCTTCCCTGGCAACAATGCCAAAAAGTGGTGGGCATCAGTATTGTAGCAAAAAGGCTGCAACTCCTGGGCTACCAACTTTACTTTTATCAACCCGGTAATTCATAACAAACTTGGAAGTGTCAGTGCTATATGCACAAGTACTAGTTCTCATTGCAGGTTGTCACTTGGTCAGTCGGCCCGAGATCACTAGGAGCTCAAGCCAAATTCTATAGATTTCAGAAGAAGCTCTATGTGTGATGAAAGGAAAGAAATATTACTCTACGGATGCTATTCTAACTACAGAAAGGAGAAAGTCTAGAATGTAAAGAAAAACCTAGTAAGTCGTAATTAACAAGCTAATTCTACTTTTGCCAAAAACACTATAAAAACCATGAAATAAATGTCATTACCTAGTCAAGGAAGTAAACAACATCTAACCATACTATTTCTGGAAGTAAATAAGAAAAAGACATATTTTTGGATCTTTATGTGTTTTTATGTGAATTTAACATGCATCTAATTTATTGTGTGTGAGTGTGGCAGCAAACAGGTGGCGTTAGAGGGCGGTTTTGGAGCTTCAGAAGATGTAGGATGGTGTGGATGGGTCCTAGGAGGTCTTAGGTGGCCTTTTGGAGGATTTTCCCACAGTCAACCTTCAAAAGGAAGCCTACAGGAAAAACAACAGGAGGACACAAGAAAACTACATGAGGAAAACAGGGAAACTACAAGAGGCCTACAGGAGGAGGCCGAGAGAAATTTCTGTTGTTTCAAGGGTGTGAGAGTCGGTGGGAAAGGTGGATGAAGGTTGGAATGAGGTTTTCGGGTCCCTAAGGTCTACCATGAATCACCAGGAGAGAGAAAAATGATTAGGTTTGCTCAAGGAGAGAAGAAGAAGTTCTATAAAAAATGATGGAAACTAGGGAAGAATTGAGGTGAGGTTTGGGAGACCTATAGCACATGGATCAGGTGGAGGGTGTGATTACTGGTAAGCTGGTCTACTGCTGGAATAGATCTGCTACATAGAAATTGACAGACAACCCAAAAAATCAAGCAACCAATGAAATGAGTGCATCCTAGGAAAAATAGAGTTTTTCATTAAAATGGTCTAAACTATGATGTATAGAAGGAAATGTTGTAAGAAAGGAAAACATGCAAAAGGAATATTGCAAATAAGGAAGTGAACATGATAAGTAAGATATAAAGCAAAGCAAAAATGGACTATCAACCTACTAGAGAGCTGCAAACACTAGAAGTCTTAGGAATGAGGAAAATCTGTGTTTCTGGGGCAGAAAGAGAGTGTTTGCCTCAAGTCATGGTCCCAGAGGGAGGAAGAGAGGCCAAGGCACTATTTCTACCATTTTGAATCTTCTCTGATCACTACTTAACATGCTACAGAAAGCAAAAATGGAGGCAAGCTACTAAATCATCAAAAGCAACCTATTCTTAACCATAAGAGAAATACATCTAACAACAAACTAATTTACAAACTGAAGTAAAGCATACAAATACAAGTAAAGAGAAGCTTGGCTGCTTGGATTGGGCCGTGACCCAAGAGCTTCAGCCCTCTGAGGTAACTCAGTGCTAGCTCAAAAAGGATTCCACCTTCATTATCAAAAAACAACAAGTTACATAAAATTGTCATAAAATAGTAAGCTCGAAATTTATGCAGAGTTTTCCCAAGCAAAAAAGTCGACCCTAGTAAGGCCCTAGGCCTCTCTACTTATACATCCGAAGCTACCAACAGCTTCATTAAAATCAGGGAGGCTTGGTCCCCAAAACTTGAGATAACTATCAATCATCTTCCACTTGCTCGATTGCCTTCTAGTGCATGATTCGGTTGCTTGCACTCCGAGCTGAATGAAGTGGAATTCGAAGTGAGGAGAAATAAATGAGGGGGATTCCCTCCTATAAGTTCTCTCCTCTATCTACTTCAAGTTATTGCTAGAGTTTGACCACTAGATCCTTGACTTTAACCTCGAAATCCATCAATAATCTGCATTAAATACATGTTAGACCACATGGCATAATAACTAACTCAACTCACCCTATAAGCATAAATATAATTAGAATGGTTTATTTGACTAGGTTAGGAGGTAAAATGAGCCCATATAATTACCGATTTATGAGGCTCATCAATTTTTTGGATGCCAATTACCTCGTCTTGCTTAGTTGCCAGTGACCTCGATCTAATTAGAGAGTGGGTGGTGATCTTTGTTTGATTGAAATATTTAAGGAGGCAGAAAACATCCTAGAATCTCTCCTTGTTGTCTACTATGAGCCCCTGCATATAAATTATCTAAAAGATTCTCAATTTCCTGCAATTAAATGATATTAGGCCACACGACATAGAAAAACATATTTTACCCCTCTCACTAAGTATAATATAACAAAAATTGTAAATAAATGTGAGAAATAGATAGTTCTAGAGTTGTAGGATTCCATTATGACTCTTATAATGTAGCTATCGATGGGCCTCGTCATCATCCCCTACCGAATTTTTCACTCATTCTCTGAGCATCTCAGTGATCTATGTGCATTTATTTCATGGCCCTAGTGGCCTCGTTGATATCTCATGGTTCCTTAGATGGTTTTCCTTCTTGGGGATAGAAACCCACATCCTTTTCTATCTTTATCCACTCCTTCTACTCTTCTACTTCATTTCTTCCTTCCTGTAGGCCAAGCAGTAAGGGTGGATTGAGCTTGAGTCATATCCACTTAAATTTTAATGTTTGTATGATCCTCTTGCATAGGAGTGTCCTCTCCAATGCATTCATTGGCCTTTTAGGAGAGTCATATTCTCGAATCTATCGGATGTGGGGTAGGGCATGCTATCTTCTCTGGCAGGTTTGCAAGATTTCTATTCCTAACAACCTCAATGTGTCTTCAAAATGTAATATGGATTGTTACTATCTGGAAAGGTATTTGGGTGCTATTTCAACATCATTGGAGTTGATTATATGATTCCCAATAACAACCATTGGGCTCACTTACTCTGCCATGAAATATAATGGTTCCTTTTCTTTCTTTGTCGTGAGTGATCTAGGATGTTAAGGCCATCATCTATGTATCCCCCAATATTGCATTGGGATCCCAAATATTCATATCAGTTAAAATGAGGTTATGAACTTAAAAGTCAACCAAATTTTCTTTGTCCTCCACGGTAGATTAGTTCGAAAATTCAATGAACTATTTTCAATCCTGAAATGACATAGATCCATGTTGCACTAAGGTTTTGATTTGGAATTACGGCCATTTCTCTTCGAGAAAGAGTCCATAATACTTGGATGATTATCTGCATTGTAGTGCCTCCATGGAGAGGCTTTCCATGGTGCAAAGTTGTGTTTCTCTCTCTTGCATCTTCTCTCTGAACCACATATTTTGTACCTATAGCTTCTCCTGCATTGTGAACTCCCTCATTCTCAACACAGTTAATTATTCTCTCATTTCAAGGACCTTTTCTTCCATGAGGGCCACATCTTCTACCTTATTAGACTTATAAACTTACATCCACCTATGGGTTCTTCCTCTTTCTACTTCTAGCTCATAGAAAAGTGGGACTGCAAAGTTTTGGGGAATAATTCTCCCTCCTTCAATGAGTTTATAATAGCAGCATATGCTAGGTTATGGACTAGGCTCGTCAAGCTCTGGGAAGTCCTTATCAAATGTTTTTTGGGAGGCTGCTACCTCCTATAGCTATTGTGTCACATTTTTCCCCTCTTGTTTCTCATTCTGCCAGTCCTCTAGCTCATTTTTCCCCTCCTATAGCATCCTCTACCCCTCTTGTTGCACATTGCTTTTCCTGTATCATACTTTACCCCTCCTATAGCTTCCCCTTTTCTTCTTGTTGGAGGGTGGTTGGTGTCTTGGGTTATTTGAAGGAGGTTTATTTGGTGGTGGGCCTCCTTACATATGTTATAGGAGTATTTCTTGTGGGTTTTGGATAGGTGACCTCTTCGATTTTTCTTTTATTTTGTCCCACCTACTATTTCTTACTTGGATACTCCTCAATTATGATGTGGACCTTTGTGGGAGTTTGTTTCCTCCCTTGCTTGATCCTAGTGCTTTTCTTAATCTTAAAATATAGTGGGGCTTTCCCTTGTCTCTTCCTTTTAGGTTTGACTGGGGTGCTTAAGGTAGCTAAAGTTACAACTACCTCCTTTTTATCGGTTCCTAGAGACCAACTTGTTTACTTAGGTGTATCTATTTTTCTTTGGGCTTAGTAGTTTTCTCAGGATTTGATTTTTCCTGTTCCCCCCCTCTTCTTTTTCATCTTGTTTTCCTCCTACATATGCCTCTATTTCTTCCATTTTCCTTTCTGCTTTTGTTTCTCTTTCCTCTTCCTCTAACCATGCTGCCTTTTACTCTTTTTCCCCTGCCCCTTCTTCTTCTTCCTCTGTATTTCTCTCTCTTCCTCCAACAGTAGAGGATAGGGTCTCACTTGGTGTGAGGGTCTATGTTTCAATGAAGGCTTCTCTATTGATGTCTATGAATTTGGACCAAAAAACAGGGATTCTCAACATTCTCAAGGAATCCACCACTATCATTTTAATGAGTCCATGGTGGCCTCAGTGTTTATGTTTTCCCTCTCTCACTTTTTGACTCATGTCCCTCATTGATTATAGGAGGAATTATGACAAACTAAGCCTTTGATCAAGAGGAAATTATGGTTGGAACATGGGTTTATGAAGTAATATAAAGTGGTAGGCATATACCACACTCATCATTCCTTCACAAGAGTTGTATTATAGAATGTGGTAGGCCACCTCATCCCGAGGATAAGGTAGGATTTCCATCCAAACTCCCTTCTTGTCCTCAATATGATTTTCATTCGAAATGAAGAAATTATTTTTAGCAATAACACTGGTGGTTTTGTCTTCTTTGATCATCTTGATCCCGCTAGAGGTAAGTTTGTCACTCTGCTAATCAATTCACAGCCGAGTGAAATAACCAATCCCCTCACCACAGTGGTAGCATTTTCCTCTGTTTGTGAATTTAGAGCCATGGAAAATTCAAAGGCAAGGTTAGTATCATACCTTTTCAACAACTCAAATAATTGTAGCCACTGGTTTCTTCTAAATATGTATACCATAGGAGGATGTACATGGATTCTCTTGGCATCTGAGGGCTCCCTTCTGTTAAATCCTTCCACTATTTATTCTCTATGTTCTCAATCAAGGGAGGGAAAGATACTTCTTTAATAGCTTCAATGTGTAATTTAGTGGAAATACTGAGTTAAAAATTCCTTTTTAATGATAATTTCCTACATTCTCATCACTCTACTACTCGAAAATACCTTTTAATTCCACAATTAGACAGCTACTCCCTGAGAATTTGAAGTGAAATTTGCGTGCAATCTGGTGGGTGGATGAAGGAGATGGTGGAAATTACTTTTTGTCAGGTAGCATGGGATGAAGGTGGTAATTCATAGACCAATTTAAGCCTTTGTGGCTTTCCTCCACCCTCTCAATTTTCTTGTAGCAATTGCAGGGTTTCATGAAGTTGCTTCCTATAGTAATTGTAGAATGGGGTTCAAAGCTCCTCAATGTAACCCCAAGCTTGTCCTATCCATAAAAATTTTTGGAATGAGAGATTATGCAAAATAATGTGAGCCCCAATACATAATATTCCATTTTTGGTTTAGTCTTAGAGAGTTGTTGCAGCCTAGCAGTCACACGGGGTTTCCTCTTTTGGATCTTTTTCCCCACATAGAGTAATTATTTATTCTTTCCTCATAATCACCACCCACAATTTATGATCCCAACTTAGATCATTTGACATATCAACATTTCATTAGTTCTTACCAGCACTTTTAGTTTACTAGTTGAGGGTGGCCAAGTTAACTGGCCACCTCGAGCTTATTAAAACATCTCCTTCTAATATTTACACATTTTTTGTTATTCACACATAGGGAGGAGGTGAGCATTTTCCATACCTGTGCGTACGTCATGATTGAACTGATGCGGGGAATTACATGTTGGAGTTGGACCACATCATTGAAATAAAGGGAGTTGACTTATTGGCTTATTTCATATGTATTTCTTCATTTCTCCTCATGATATTTGATTGTCATGTTCGTTGTGTGTGCATGTAACTTGTTGATGTCCAAGATTCTACTTTTGTTGGAGATTCCTTCTGGGTATGATATGACTACTTCAGAGTGGCCTCATAATTTTCCATCACCCCTTACTGATGAGAAAGGAAAACAAGATCAGTGCTTTTTGTGATGTGTGCAAAGGCTACTATAGGAGGAGGTTTTCTTCGTGTAGAAGTCCTCTCCTTTTCCTCTGGGGTCTTAAATATTCATGGGGGTGATTGGAGAATTTATAATAAGACCTGAGGAAAAATCTAGGACCTTGAGGGAGTAATGTACATTGTAGAAATCAATATAATGGCCTCTATGTATTTTTCCAATTTTTTAATAGGGGTAGGACAAAGTGGATGGATTTAGTGATTTTTTTATGAAATGGGATGGATGAGTGATAGATGGATGAAAGACCATGGTGGGGTAACCCTAATCATCATTTTCAAGGTCATAGGGTCCCTCTTAGGTTGTCATTATCCTTGGATCTCCCTCCTGTAGCTTTTCAAAAGCCTCTTGTAGCACTATAGGACCTTCCTATAGCAATTACAGGCCCTTACTGTAGCAATCCAGAGAAGGGGTGAAACTTGAATTTTGGGCTAACGGTATGGTGGAGAGAGGTGATCACATGAATGTGGATGATGGATAAGAAGTGGATGGATGGAGGAGTGAAGGAAATCTTTAGAATTTTGGCCCTATAACCATGGAATTTTCCATTGTATATAATCCTGCAAGATGACAAAAAATGTTAGCAGACATGGTGGAGATCCATTTCTTGTGTTTTTTTTCTTTTGTTTTTTTTAGACACACAGTCTACCTCCGAGGAGGTTTCCAACCCGAATATCTACCCTAGGTGCATCAGGAGATGTTTTTACCTAGGGAGCTTTATTATTTTTTTTTTACCTCTTTGTTTTTGCTCCTGGGTTACCTCAGAGAGGTTTTCAACCTAGGAGTTGGCCTCAGATGCCTCATAAAGGTTTTCATCTAGATCTTTTATTTTTATTATTTCCTTTTTTTATTTAAACAAAAATATCTAGAAATGTTGTGGACTAGAAGCTATGGCACTTCCAATCACATAGACTTCTCTACTGATTGCACTGATTAATTCTTTCTTAGAAATGGGTTTTCTACATATCCTCAACCTGTAGCCATTGAAAATAAAGGGGATCCCTTCCTCATCAATGGTCCTCATTTGAAAAACTCCATTGTCATGACATTTTTCTATCAAGTATGGGCCTAACCATCTTGTCATCAGTTTTCCCTTAAAATATATGAACTTAGAATCATACAATAATTCCCAATCCACTTCTTTAAAAAGCTTTTACATGATATGTCGATCATGCCAGACCGTCCTTTCCCATTTTATAACTTTATTGTGTATGAGGGCTAGCATTCTGAACACATCCAATCCATTCAATTGGAGCAACCTTTGTTGTTGTGCTTTCGTGACATCTAACTCCAATTGAGCTACCATTATAAAAGTATTATACTCAAACTCAATAGAAAACAAAGCTTTCTTTCCATAAACTAGATCATATGGAGTGAACCCAGTAGTTGTCTTCCAATTGGTGTTATAGGCCAAAGTTGCCTTCACTAATATTTCTACCCAAACTCTCTTGTTGCTTCTCACAATCTAGGTGAGGATGCTCTCCAATGCCCTATTTGTAACCTCTACTTGCCCATTTTCTTGAGGTGATAGGTAGTATATGTTTTATGTTTGATATGGTGTTGCCTTAGGATATTATCAATCAAATATGGTGTGAATTAAGCACCCTGATCGGTGACTATCTCCCCAGAGTACCCAAATTTGTAGAAAATATTTTTCCTTAAGAAATTAGCCACTTTCTCTATTTCTTCTTTGACAACTGTAATTTTTCTGCCCTAATGGTGGATCAATTGGTGCAATGAAATCCATTCCCCACTTGTCCAATTTTTCAAGTCCACTTGAGGTTGTAGAGGCATTTCATCCATGCGTGTGGGTTTTCCCATCTTTTGACATTGATTAAATGTGTTAGTATACGTTATTGCATCTTGGTGGAGAGTGGGCCAATAATAACCATCTTGTAGAGCTTTGAAAGTTGTTCTCTTAGCATCGAAATGACCTCGATAGGGCCCATCATGGTAGGCCTAGAGGATTTCAAAGACTTCCTCTTCCCCGAAACATCTCCTTAAGATCTGATTTGGTCATAGATTTAAAAGATTTGCGACAATCTAAGTGAAAGGAGCACCTTTCCTTACAATTTTTCTCTTCTCCTTGGATGACAGATTTGGAGGAAATCTTGCATCAAATAGGTAGCTATCTATGTTCCAAAATATGGAGAGAGCACTGAGCTAGAAAATATGTGTTCATCTAGAAGCTAATCATCGACCATCCATTCATCACTTATAGACAAAGAAAGTTTAGACAAAAGTCTACATCTATATTTTGTTTTCCTGGCTTGTCAATGATAGTTAAATCAAATTTTTGTAACAATAGAAACCATCTAATGATTATAGCATTCACATCAAGCTTCTTCACCAAATATTTAATAGTTGAATGATCAGTATGCATAAAATTTGGTATCTAGTGATGTAGTGTCTAAATTTGCTTGAGTTTACAACAACTAAGAGTTCTTTCTCAGTGAAATTTTAGTTCAATTCAGCCTTATAAATATTTTTACTAAGGAAATAAATGACATGTGGTAACTTATCATTTATTTTCCTCAAGGTTTCCTCCACAGTTTTTTCGGATGCATCAGCGTGGATATGGAAATGAAAAGCCCAATTAGGACCCCTAAGTATGGGTGCAATGGTCAATTTCTCTTTCGAAATCTCAAGGGCGTCTTGGCATCTACTTTTCCAACATAATTTAGAATTCTTGGCCAACAATCCAAACAATGGTGAAGTCGCTTTACTAAAATCCTTGATAAACCTCCTATAATAGCTAGATAAGCCCAAGAAACTCCTAACATCCCTCTGCTTTTGAGGAGTAGGGATCCTTTTTATGATGGAAATCTTGTTTGGATCCACTTGTATTCCCTCCTAAGATATCGAATGGCCAAGGGCAGTCCCTATATTCATTAATAATTCACATTTCTCATGACTAAGTAAGAGGTTCACTTCAATGCATTTTCTCAGTACTTTTCCCAGATTAGAGAGAGCCTCCAGGAAGTCACACCCATAGGGAGTCAAATCATCCATGCAAATATCCACAAAATCATGGACAAGCTCAGCAAAGATGCTAAGAACTGCCCTTTGAAAAGTGGAAGGGGAATTGCATATACTGAAAGGGAGGACCTTATAAGAAAAGGTACCCCAAGGACATGTGAATGTAGTCTTGTCTTGATCGTTAGGGTTGATATAGATCTGATTGTAACCAATTAATCCATCCAGGAAAGAGAAGAACTTCTTCCTTGCAACACCATCTAAAACTTTATCAATGAAAGGCAAACGAAAATGGTCTTTCTTGGTGGACTTGTTTAATTCTATGTAATCCACATAGATCCTCCACTTTCGACTCTTATTTGGGACTAAAACTAGAGGGGACACCTACTCACTATATGCGATGGGGTATATGAACCCTGAATCCAACAACATTTGCAACTCTTCCTTTAGTATGACCCTAAGGGATGGGTTCATTCTCCTCTAAGGTTGGTACACATGTTTACATCTATCGTTGATGTATATGTGATGAGTAAAAAACAAGGTATGTGCCCCCTTCATTTATTTATAGGTCCTAGCAAAGGCATCTGGGAATTCTCTCAGCATCTTGCACAATTTCTCTTCTTGGTTGGCCAAGAGAGAGGGGTTAATCTTAATGTTTCTTGATGGACCAAATTCTATAACTTTGACATGGGCAGGACTTGGGTCAAATAAGCATAATTCAGTCCAAGGAATACTCTTACACTCTTTCACTAGCCCATCAAGAGGCATGGTACTGGGGGGTTGTTTCTGAATGATATGGTCAATAAGGTCATCTTCATCAAGTTTTCCCCCTCTTATAATAGTATATAGGGTATAGATTGGGTAGGATGTTCTATGATACACTTCATCTTCCTCCTCCTCTTCTAGCCACAAGGGTAAGTCATGCTCAATGGATGGCTGAGTAGGAGGATACAATACTAATTATTTGGACAAATGCCCATTCTTAATTATCATGCTCCCAGTTGTGCAACTAATGTAAGCATCATGAGTGGCTAACCATGGCCTTCCCAATATGAGAGGATAACCATTGAATTTGGTCTTTGGAAGGAGAACAAAGAAGTCATTAGGATACTCCTAAGTGTCAGTGGATACCATCACATCCTCAACAACTCCCCTAGGAGCTACTGTGGATCTACCTACAAGTTGTAGCACTGTAATGGTCTTCCTCAAGGATCCTTGGGGGTTTAGTTTTAGCATGGTTTATTTAGTCATAAGATTCGTGGCAACCCCAAGATCAATTAGGGTATGAGGGGAAATGATTCCATCAATGTATACATCCATTACTCGACTTCCAGGGTCTAAGTATTTCGGAAAAATTACTCTCCCCAACATCAAATCATATAATTGACAAATAACATTGATGGCTGGGGTGTCCGTTTTCCTTCTTCTATGGTGTTTGAATAATTTTTCCTTGATAGACTTATTATATATGGGAACATCATTAATAGCTTGGAGTAGGGGTATTTTAACACATATATTCTTCAATTCTTCCATAATTTCAGTCTCTTCTAGGGTGTGTTAGATAGGGTGGATCAATCTCTCAAGAAAAGGAAGTGGATTTGATTAAGGGGTACTCTGCTCCTTTTCCCCTTCAATTTCTTCAGGTGGAGACAGATGTTGGTTATCTGGAATAGCTCTTCCAAAGCTAAGGTTGATTTCTTGGATCTCTGCACCATAAGTAGGATAAGATGTCTCTCCACTATAGACTTGTTGTGCGTGCTTCTTATTAAGGTTCAGATAAGGTTGAGAATGCATATGAGGTTGCTTGGGTGGAGCAAGATGAGCGAGTTGTGGGTGAGGTGGAGGTGGAGGTAGTAAAGTAGGAGGATGGTTGAGTTGAGGCCTCTGCCCTTGTGATGGGTTGTTCCATTGAGGAGGTTGTGGGGCATATGGTTGAAATGGTTAATTGATAGATTGAGGAGGATATTGAGGAGCATAAGGCCAAGAAAGAGGTGTGGACCATGATGGATGAGTGGAAGGGAACCAAGGTGGTAAGGTTGCATTCTGGTTGGGATGGTAATAAGAGTAAGATGCACCTTGCATGCCCTGTTGGTATGGGTGAGGTCCTTGAGGCCTCCCTTGATTTAGAGATAAGAGTTTCTCAACACCACCTTCTACCCCTTGGTATACAAATTTTATAACCAAGAAAAGAAGGGAATTTATATGTGGCATGGTTTTCCTTATAATCTGAGTGTACCTCTATGGCATTTAATGGGCATTCATTTCTGGGGTGCCTTCTAGTGCATTTAAGGCAGAAAATAGCTAGGGCTCCCTCTACTTCCTCTTCTTTCCTCTTGGTCTGCATGTAAACCTTTTGCAAACAAAAGGTATGCAACATTTCACTTTAAAAGTCATCCAACATGTTCCCAATCTCATTCTTGATGGATGTTGTGGAAGCAGAGGAACTGACCAAGCCATGACTAGCCCTACCCCTCTTTGCAGTAGCCCTAGAGTGATTTTTGAACACTATTTTGATGTTCTCATAGGATAACTGATAGATATCTCCTCGACGCAACATGTTGAGGGTTTCTAGCATGTCCTCCCTAATCCCTCAGAGAAGAAATAGCTTGAGTGATTCAAGATCAAGGGAGCATATGGCTCTCCTATAATTGAGTTGAAATCTCTCTTCATACTCCTCTAGGGATTCATCGGGTCCAAGTGTTATTCTAAATATTTCTTCCATGGTTTTTTTGAACCTACAGTAGTCCATGTACTTGTTATTCAATCCTTTTTGCATTTAAGCCCAAGTAGTGATTCTACCCCTAGGCAGACCCACAAACTAGTGCAAGGTTGCATCCTTAAGAGTAGATGGGAATAAATTTATCTTCTGGTCATCAGAGGCATAGTGATAGGTCCTACAGACAACAAAAAATTCAAACATGAAGGTATGAAGATCCTCATAGGTTAATCCATGGAAGTGTGGAAGGGATGTAGGGCTTATATTCTTCATTCTAGCCACTCCATTAGTATCTTTGACAAGAAAAACCTCATTGTTCCTATTTTCATCCATACTTTGGTAATGTGAAGTGGGTTCTTCTTGTTCCCCAATAGGTTCTTCAAATATCTCAAGTTTCTCACCTAGAGGGTCTTCTAACTCCCTTGTAGTCAGAGAGGGAAGTTGACATTCATCGAAGAAGAGTGAAGGTTGAATACTTTAGGGTGTGGGGGTGTTTGGTAAGAATTTTCCTTGAGTATCTCTACTCCTACGAGGCATGAAATAAATTTTTCTCTTTTTCTATTATGTTACTTTTTCTAAACTGTATACAAAATATAAAACAATACTTAAGAAGAAATAACATCTACCTAGAAACGTCCCCGACAATGACGCCAAAAAGTGGTGATCCCTGGTATTGCACCAAAAGTGTTGCGACTCCCATCAACTCCTAAACTCTATTTATCAACCCAATGTTCATTCAAACATTGAGGTGGCAGTGCTATATGCACAGTAGATGGGATTCTACTCATGCCACACTCAACTAGGACATTTTATCAATAGTGCTCCAAGACCATTCCTCCTAATGAACTAGAATGAAAACTAACAAATGAAGGTGAAATTTAGAAGCTACCTCTAATTATAAAAGGGAAAATTCTTTTGAACCTCAACCTGTAAATTTTATTCAATCAATTCATGAAAAGATAAGAGCTACACTAATTACAGAAAGGGAAATTCATTATCTTGCAATCAACCATCTAGCTACCAAATCTATTTCAAAACAAGAATCTAACCTACGAAATCAAAAACCAAGATTCTATTATCATCTATCTAGATCACATTTGCATATAAATCAATGTTCTATTTGTGCCAAATTTGTGATAAGGAAACTAAAGATATTCTATATTTTATTCAAGGAAAAGGAGGGTTTGGAGTGGCCTAGAAGCTTCCCCTAATCACGAAGTCAGAACTGGGGGTTAACCTACTTTTAAGCTAAGTCAAAATTAAAACAAAGGTAAAACTCGTGAGGAAAGAAGCTGCTATAGGTGTGCTATAGGAGGCTGCTACAGGTGCTTTGTATTGCTACAGGAAGGTGTATAATGCTATGTTAGGGTCCAACCCTAACCCCTTTATTTATGTAATAAACCCAATAGGGTCAACTTATAGTCATCGTTAGTTAAAGAGTCAATAAAGACCATATTAATAATTGTAAGTGGTTGAACCGCATTTAATAAAGGGACCACATTTAGTTGAAAACGAGCTATGATTAATAAATAAATTGGTTAAACCATGTTATGCAAAGGCCCACTAGTCGTTAGGTTCTTGGAGGTAATTTAGCTATAAATAGTCGTAGTTAGAAGGGAAAGATCATTGAGTCTTATTTTGTAATCTAGCTTTGCTCTATTGGAGGTTTCCCCCTCGAAGGGGCAAGTGAACATTGAATTTATCTCTGAATAATAAAATACTTGTTTTTTTCTCATTTTATTCTGTGTTCTAGGTTGTATTTCTTCGCATAATCGCATGTTAAGAGCATAAAAAGTTGCATCAGAGCACTTTCCAGGGCCAATTTTACCTCCAATTTTTGCATATTTTTTTTAGGCTAGAGACGTGTTCGGTGTCTTTAAACCATGGGATTTGTCGTTTAGTGCATAAACAGGCAGATTTGGGGTGGAATGCACGCAAGAAATACAAGAGGTGGTCACGCTTTTTGGAGTCCCTTGTAACCCCTGTGGATACCTCGTTTAAGTAGTAGTGCATTAGACAGAACCGCGCATGG
The DNA here is from genome assembly GCA_031772625.1 of Pinus tabuliformis. NCBI lineage: Eukaryota > Viridiplantae > Streptophyta > Pinopsida > Pinales > Pinaceae > Pinus > Pinus tabuliformis. Next base: position 907,729,339 of record CM062819.1, read on the forward strand.
ACTACACTTCCACGTACACTTTGGGTATATCAGAAGCCGCTAGGATCTCCTCAAACCTCACCTTAGAAAATCCATCGACCATCTTGCTGCTACAATACACTGAGAACAACACTCGGGGAGACTACTCACACGTACGATATGGTAGTCGAGTAGTACAACTAAGGGTATGGTTGATCCTCTTCAGTTAGCACCCTGAAAGATTGGGCTGAGTACTATTATTGGACCGTTATACATATTGCGATATGTAGCACCTGACACTCCTTGGTGACCATAGTTCCCTCTACTCTAAAGATCGCCCCTTATCTTATCTTCCTAAACAGATCGACCAGTTGGGGTTCTACCATCACAGTACAATTCAAATCTAGCAGTTGGGAGTCTGTCATCGCCACACCATTGGGGTTCTACGCCGCAGTACAATTCAGATCTAGCAATTGGGGGTCTATCACCGCCACACCAATCAGATCCACTAGTTGGGGTTCTACCGCTGTAGTACAAATCACATTCAGGAGTTGGGGTTTTGTAGGTAGATCTGACTCTCTGCATAGTGAGGCTTGCTATTGCTATAGTCTGGGCCTGATTTTCACAGGATATTGGGCAGGATAAAGTTTTATGGAATTCTGCCACTGTAGTATTGATCCACGGGGAGTAAAACTCCATTCGGAGGACAAGCCCATAAGATTGAGGACGACAAGCTAATCGCAATGGCACCATTCACTGGTCAGCCTCAGTTTTTTGACGGTCCCAATTTTTTGAGAGTGACTTTAAGTGACTGAGATATATGTATGGTAGAATCTAGAGCTCATGTCGTGGCCAATGAAAATATCAAGCACCTTGAAACAAGGTTGGATGCGTTCAAGTAAAAACTGGATGCCATTTCAAAATTTCTTGAAAAATTCACCAAGATCATGATGGGGTATCATTAAGAGGTGGATAGTGTTGATGAACACCTCAAAGGAAAATCTAGCCATCATATTCACTTCCATGGAAATCACCAACATTCCCACTCTGTACCACCCAAGATGGACATGTATAAATTTGATGGCTTTAATCTGGTAGTATGGGTAGCAAAAATGCAACAATATTTCACCCTGAATGATATCTGCGATGATCAAACTAAACTACACATGGGATCCTTTACTTGAACCAAGAGAGAAGGAAATGGTGGTAGTGGTATCTAAAATGTTATCTTGGGAACATAACTTAGCACGTGTTCTGAAAAGCCCTTTGTGACTGCTTTGATAGAGAATCTAATTTTTTGGGCCGTCTCACTGAGCTCCGACAGATAAGCACAGTAAAAGACTACATTGCAGCCTTTGAGACATTGGCCTTCTGACCAAAAAGTCTACGAGATGAATTCTAGTTGGAGTGTTTCATTAGTGGTCTCAAAGAAGCCATCCAAGCACATGTCTAGATGCACCACCCACCTACATGGATAGACACTTGAAAAAAGGTTGTTGAGGTAGAACTTACCTTAACTTCCTAGTCTACTCATCCAAATTTCGTAGCCAAGGGATGTTCCACCAAAGGTGAGGGCCCTACCCAAACACTTAAGGTTCAAAATGTGTCTCCAGCCGAAATGGCTAAATGAAGAAAACAAGGATTGTGATAGTACTATAATGACAAAGACTCCCTGGGGCATGAATGAAAGGAACCCAAATTCTTTCAAATTTATGTTACTGATCACAACTCATCTGAGGAAGCCCCGCCCCTTGGGGGGCAGAGGACGAATTTGAGGAAACGCAGTAGGAAAATGATCTCACAGCTATGCCAGATGAACTAGTTATTTGGCTACATGCATTGGGGGGGATTTTTGTGCCCCAAACTCTCAAAATCAAAGGCTTTATTAAACATCAACCCTTAGTGGTATTGATTGATAGTGGCAGCAGTCATAACTTTATCCATAAGCGAGTCACCGATGTCGTTCATTATTTTGTAAGGGCAATATCTAATTTCCAAGTCCTTATTGTTGATTAGAGGTCAATGGAATGTGAAGGCCACTGCGAAAATATTAAACTTCGGATGGGAGACTACCACCTAAAGACCCACATGTTTGCAATTAACATGGGTGGTTGTGACATTGTCTTGGGTGTTGAATGGCTTCGCACACTAGGCCCAATCACAATGGATTTCTAGCAGCTATATATGACCTTTAAGTAGAATGACCACATTCATACACTATGTAGACTCCAAGAAGGTGCTCCTTCTATCATTAGCTCGCATAAAATGGAAACGTTGTTGAAAAAGGACCATCATGGAGTCATCACCCAGTTTAATTCCATCCAAGCCATAGAATATACTACTCTTCATACTCGTTCTGAGATGAAATAGGTCTTTGACTACCACCAACAGGTATTTAATGAAGCTAAAGAGCTTCCACTCTCCAGAGGTGAAAATGATCATAGCATCCCTTTGGTCCCAGGGGCCAAACCACCTAATGTGCACCCATATCGATATCCTTTTTCCCAAAAGAATGAAATTGAAAAAATCATCAAGGAACTCCTTGAAACATGTGTTATTCGTCTTAGCATCAGTCCTTATTCATCACCAGTGGTCATGGTGCTAAAGAAAGATGGAGTTCATGGCACATGTGTCTATACTTTCGGGCCGTCAACAAGCTCACTATCAAAGACAAATTCCCGCTTCTAGTCGTTGATGATCTTCTTTATGAACTACATGGTGCTCATTTCTTTACCAAGCTAGAACTTCACTCTGGCTATCACCAAATACGCATGAAATAATTATACGTTCCCAGGACTTCTTTCCAAACTCATGAAGGTTATTATGAATTATTGGTCATTCCATTTGGTCTCTATAATGCTCCATATACTTTTCAAAGCATCATGAATCACCTGCTGAAACCATATCTCTGAAAAAAATTTCCTTCTTTTATTTGATTACATTCTCATCTACAGCCTAACCTAGGAAAAGCATCTTCAACATGTAGACCTGATCTTGCAACTGCTCTGGAATCACAAATTATTTGTCAAATTGTCCAAGTTATATTTTGGCATGGAAGAAGTCAAGTATTTGGGACACATTGTAGGTTGTGAAGGTGTTAGGGTTGATTCAAAAGATATACAAGAAATGAAAGATTGGCCCCAACCAAAAACCTTGAAGTGTTTGAGGGGATTATTGGGTCTCACTAGCAACTATCGCAAATTTATCCATAACTATGGTCGCATTGCTAGACCCCTCACTAACCTTCTCAAGAAAAATTCATTCCTCTAGACTGATGTAGCATAAAAGGCATTTTTGGCTCTCAAACAAACCATGTGTTCCACTTTAGTATTGGCACTAACAGACTTCACAAAATATTTTGTGATTGAATGTGATGCTTTGGGTACTGGCATTGGTGTTGTCTTAATGTAGGAAGGACAAACCTTGGCTTTCACTAGCCAAGAACTGAGTGGGAAACATCTGGGTTAATCTACCTATGAGAAAGAAATGATGGCCATCTTACATGCAATAGATACCTGGCGATGATACTTACTGGGGCGGCATTTCCAATCCACACAGACCATCGAAGCCTAAAATATTTTTTGGAGCAACGTCTATCCTCGCCACAACAAAATAAATGGATGGCCAAAATTTTGGGATATGATTATGAGATAATTTACAAGAAATGGCGTGATAATATAGTAGCAAATCCTTTATCGCACCAATCTCAGGATGAAAGCACCATGCTATCAATCTCTCTTCCCATACCAGATTGGATTGAAGAAGAATCCAAGGAATGGTTTTCACACCCCTCTCTCTCCTGACTTATTAATAACTTTAGAGAAGATCCTAATTCCTTAGTCGGCTACTCTAACAAGGATGAGATTCTTCACTACAGGGATTGAGTAGTTACATCGCCGATATCCACTCTCAAAACTTGCATTTTGGAAGATTTGCACTCATCTCCCACTGCAGGTCATACAGGCTTTCAGAAGATTTATGCTCGCACTTGTCATTCTTTCTTTTAAACGGGCATGAAAAATGACATTCTTGCTTTTATAATTGAATGTGATGTTTGTCAATGCCACAAAGGAGAAACAATCAGGTTACCAGGAACCTTACAGCCATTGTCACTCCCTACCTCCGTTTGGATGGATCTTTCCATGGATTTCATTACTGGTATCCCAAGGTAGGGCAACAGATCCATCATCATGGTGGTTCTGGACAGACTTTCTAAATATGCTCATTTTTGCACTCTACCCCACCCATTTACCCCCACTTTGGTGCCTCAAGATTTCATTGACCAGATCTTAAAACTGCATGGCATGCCAACTTCCATTATGTCGATCGTGACCTGAATTTCACAAGGAAATTTTGGTAAGAACGTTTCAAGCTACAAGGCACCCAAATCCAACTAAGTACCGCCTATCATACCCGAACCGATGGTCAAACTGAATCAGTCAACAAATGTTTGGAGACATACCTAAGGTGCTTCACTTCAGGAAAGCAACACTAATGGGTACAATGGCTACCTTTAGCTAAATGGTGGTATAATACTAACTATCATGAAGCCACCAAGATAACTCCATATGAAGTAGACTATGGCCAACTCCCACCCTCACCTATTTATTATATCCCTAGATGCTCTAAGGTGCAAGCAGTTGATCAACTCCTACATAACCATGCCGCCATGCTAGCTCATCTCAAAGATAATCTCCACCAAGCTCAGAATTGAATGAAGCGACAGGTAGAAAAACATCGTTTAGAGTGCAAATTTCAAGAAGGGGATCAGGTATTCCTGTGGCTACAACCATATAAGAAAACATTTCTCAAAGAAAAGGGTTTCCAGAAATTAGCTCCAAAATTCTACGGACCTTATCAAATGCTTTAGTGCATTGGAGCAGTAGCCTATAGGTTGGCCTTGCCACCAACTTCAAAAATCCATCCAGTCTTCCATGTATCATGCCTCAAAAAAGTTGTGGTGAAGAACTGTAGAATTCAAACCAATCTAGCTGAATTGGATGAGGAAGGTTCACTATGGCTCCAACCAGAAGAGGTCCTCGATACTCATGAAATACATCAACGGGGGTCGCATGATTAAGGAGGTCCTCATCTAGTGGAAAGACACATCTCCAAAAGATGCAACCTAGGAACCAACCACTATTCTTCAGCATTTTTTGCAGCTTTGGCCTTGAGAACAAGGTTGCTTTTGATGGGGGAGGGCATGTTAGGGTCCAACCCTAACCCCTTTCTTTATGTAATAAACACAATAGGGTCGAGTCAGACTCATAATTAGTTAAAGAGTCAATAAATCCCGTATTAATAATTGTAAGTGGTTGACCTGCATTTATGAAAGTGACCAAAATTAGTCGCAAACGGGCCATAATTAATAAATAAAGTTTTTAAACCATGTTATGCAAAGGACCACTAGTCGTTAGGTTGTTAGAGGTCATTGAGTCTTATCTTTTAATCGCGCTCTACTCTACTGGAGGTTTCCCCCTCGAAGACGCAAGTGAACATTGCATTTATCTCTAAATAATAAAATACTTGCTATTTTTCTCATTTTATTCTATTTTCTGGGTTGTATTTCTTCGCATATTTGGTATTCTCGAATGTCTCGTAGGTCAGGAACATAACATGCTATAGGAAGGTTGTCGAGAAGGTTTAGGAGGTGAAAATGATGGTTTCAAGGAATGGCAATGGATGGAGGGTGAGGTAAATGGAGGAAGGGTGGCCAAAGCCCCTAGCCAAGCCTAGAGCCTTTTGAAGGCATGTTTTGCACTGGGAGAGCTCCTCATGGTGGTGTAGGAAAATGATCTCAAGAAAAAAACTTTGAAGACAAAATTTGGGATTCATAAAAGAAGGTGAGGAAGTTCAATATGGAGGTGGGGAAGCTGCCCTTGCCTGCAGATCCAAACAACCCTGCAATCATCACATGCATATAGCCTTTTATCATTGACAAAATGAAAAAACTAGTAGTGGAAAAGATGAGTTGGACTTGAATGCCATCTAATCTATGCCAAAAAATCTAATGTAGTCAATAAATAAACTCCTAGGCTACAATAACCACATGCAAAAAAACACAACTAACATAAATCTTCTTCCAGGAAATAATAAACATAGTATTTTTGGGATGTGATTGTAGATGTTTATATTCATGCTCCCATGGGAGACATAATTTAGAGGTTGTAATCACACGATTTTGATAGGTTATTCTCTAATGAAATGCAAGAAAATAATAAGCACACTGAACCAAAAGGAGATACAAATACACAAGAGGGACCGAATCCACTAGGGTTGGTCCCAAACCCAAGAGCCTCAACCCTCTAGAACTAGCTTAGTGATGAACCAATAAGCAGCTTCTCATTATCATTGCATCAATGTCTAATACATCATATAATAATAAAAAATAATAGTGCCAAGTACATGAGCTCAATAAATGCGTAGCTGGAAAGAAAACTTGAATCCTAATGAGCTCTTTTACATGTTTATTCATACAAGAGGGTAGCTACTAGCACCTCCCTAGAAAATAGGAATGTTTGTCTCCCATAAAGCGATAATGGTGGATCTTGATATTGTTTAAACGCACTTGCTTGGTTGTCAATGACCATGTCTTGTTTGCTTTCCAATGACCTCAAGTTGATGAAAGAGAGTGTGGGGATATTGGGTTGATTGAAAGAGTTAAGGAGGTGGACAACCTCCTAGAATGTCTCCCTACTATCTACTCTGAGCCACTGCATGGAAATTATCTAAAAAATTCTCCATTTCTTGCAATTAAACCATATTAGGCCACATGACATAAAAAAACATATTTTACCCCTCTCACTAAGCATAATATAACAAATATTGTATTTGTAGATATTCTAAAGCTGGAGGATGGAATTATCACCCTTATAATGTACCTATTAATGAGCCTCATTAATAAGGAAACCATAATTTTTCTCCTCTCTATCTTCAAAGCAATTTTTTGTATTTGATAGTTGATCTACCAAAGCTCAAGTTGCCCTGCAATGATCATGAATAATTGCCAATATTTGGAAAAAGACTATCTACTATTGGGAAAGAAGAGGGTTTTACTCTTTAGCCTCTTTCTTGAAGTCAGTTAATTTTAGGTTGACATTTAGATGCTTAATCCTTCTCTGCAACTCCTGAATCTATGTATCTTTGGCCTATGTATCAACATCATATTCGACTTTGAGAGAATCAAACATGTTCTAAAGCTCTGTAACATATCACTGCCAATGCTTTGTTATCTTCGGCTTTTCTATTTCAATACTTTGTTCTCATAATGAAATTTTCTAAGAGAATTATATCAGTGGCTTTAATAAAATAATTTTGATGACATAGTTCTGATATAAGAGTTCCAATGGAAATATCGGAGATGTAATATATCAAAGGTGTAAGGTATCGGAGGTGCAAGATGATAGAACTTCCGATATGAAATGTACCAATATAATAAATAATAGTTGTGGGGTTGGTAGGAGTTTTATAATGTTACTTTATGGGAAAAGCACACAATCCTTTTAAATATTTGCAAAGCCTTCTATACGATTCTTTTAATAAAGAAACCATCAAGGAGGAACTTTCTCTGAGCGGATATTTTATCATAACAATATTTTAAAAGAAAGTTACAATATAATAGAGTTTTGATATGATATCTTTTGATATAGCTTTAACTTCAAGAGTAGGCCCCATTGGAGATAGGGAAAATACATAAGTTTCTCAAACTTCGTAACAAAATTGAATATGCTCCATTTTTATTAAAATCAAACACTTTATTAAAATAAAATAAAATATAAAAAGTAAAGGGTCCCCATTATTTATGGATAACTAAATATAAATATGGGGGTTTGTTTAATGCTACAATAGAAAACTAGTAGAAAGTATCTTAAATGTGGTTGAGAATATTTTATGTGATTTATTTGAGAAGAATGTGAATATGAGTAGCTTTCATCACAATAAAGACAAGGAGATTGAAAAACTCTTCCATATTGATTTCTAGGTGAAAAATACCAAGTTAGATGCTTTACTGATCTTGGTTAATGAGACAACCTTATAGTTACTAATATGATTAGCAAGCTTATGTTGGAACTCCATGATCATACTACTTGGCATGCATTGCGATAGGTAAACAAACGTAATGATCTCATGGTCATTTAATATTATAATATCATTTTTTGTATAAGTGAAAATGTTACCGATGAAGTAAATTTAAATATAATTCCGTCGACATATATGGTTAGTGTTTCGAAGTCCCTACACGTATCTGAGTGATGTGATTTTCATTTGGAGCGAAAACCCATATCATTTGATCAACGATATAAAATATTATATCATGAATCCACAAAAACTTAAGTCAATTATTAATTTAGTGACCCACAACTAAGCCAAAAAATTTATCAATTCTAAAAGGAACTATGTATTGCTTTTCTTAAACATAATTAGCTATGTGATGAATTGGTAAGACTAAAGGAATTATTGGAGGAATTTACTAAATAGTAGGAATAAGAGTTTTGGGGTTTATTACAAATTCACAGAGGAGTGTTTTAAGATCCTACAAGGTTACCACCTAACATGGGAATGGAGCACAAGATGTAATTGTTTCTTGACTCCTTATTATCAAGCATCAAGTTGTATAGGTAATCTATTATGGGAGTAGAAGAAATTAACAAATACTTGAAAAAGATGTTAGAGTAGGGAGAAATCCAACGAAGTATTTCACATGCGTACATTACAAAGTGGTATAAGAGCTTTAGTACTAACACTAGGCTAACATGGGATAAATATCAATGCAAATTATATAAATTCACTAATGTAGAGTTTTCAATGCATCATGTTGAGGAAATATATATAAATGGAGTGGAATTCTTAGTTTTATGAGAAACTTCATGATGAATTTATCATAATTTTTATCAAAACGATGATTAATTTTATTGATCTCTAAGTTGCGTAGTAGAATTCGCCCTACAAGGCCAAAGTTTGTAATTCCATAAAGACAAATAAGTCTAGAAAATCTAACAATACATGTTCAATGTAATTTTGTGATCAATGGTCCAAATATAACACATATCTTGATCCATATTGGACCATTATATCTTTTGTAATCCATGCATGCACAATAAACACTAATTTATAGATCCAAAAATCTAAAGAAAAATAAAACCCTCATAGTGTAAATTTTAGATTTTTAAGTATAGTTTTAACAAATATATTGCAATATATTATCCAGCAAAATATCCACAAAAATTTATAGATTATGTTTGTATTAGAGAAGGTTTATTTATACGTATTATGGATATTTGTAGGGAAATTATATTGGCTAAGCCAAAAGTCAAAAAATCGTAGTCATGGATGACAAACCTATGAATAATATTCATGATGTTGTAGAGGATAGGTCCTCATGGTTGGAAGCCATAATGTTAATCTCCTCATTGCGACCCTCACCAATGAGCTCACGTTATTTAGAAAAGATGGGTGTTCAAACATAGAGGTTCGACCAAAGGGGAGATCGAGATTTTGGGAAGAAACAAAGATTGAGAAAAAGAAATGACTCGAAAGAGATCAAACCAGTTCGAGTGTCATGGACCATTCAAGTAACTATTCAAAATGGAAATGATGGTTGATATGAATTCATACCAAGGTGAAATAAACACTCTACAACTAAACAATATGTTGCAACAATTATAATTTTATTTCAATGTTTATCATATGGAGGAAGAACAAAAGATTTCATGTGCATGGCTGAAATTAGATAGCCGTGCCCTAACCTGGTGGGAAATCCACATGGATACCTTGTAGTTGGAGTGAGATCCTATAGCGTCTAAGTGGGAAGACTTTAAATATCATAAAGTCACAATATTACCATATATGTAGAGGATAAGTGGAACTGGTGGCACCATTTTAGGAAGAAGAAAGGGCATAAGAAAGGTCATAGAAAGTAAATACTTATTGAAGAAATATGGCTTTCTTACACTCTCAATCGATGACATAATTTTCTCTATAAGAAATATTACCAAAGGATATTTTTGATTATATATGACAAATTTTGTGAAGGATGCATCAATGGGATCACTTCGAAAGGCCTCAAGGAAAGTCGTTTCCATTGTTAACTTAGAAAAGGAAGACATGAAGATAGTTATGTTCTGGGATTTTAAGAATGCATTGCAACAATTAATACCACTTGTTTCAATAAATGTGTTTGCAATCTATGAATAGTGGAATCTATTATTTGACAACTTTTTAGTATAGTTATCACACTGGGAAGTTGTGTATGCAGTGGTTTTCAATTTTCAATCATATTCATATAGTCAAAAACCAGATCATAGAAGCTCATTTTTGTTACTTCTATAAGTCCATAAATGTAATAATGGAGGATATTCTCCTGATCTAACATGTTTCAGTGATATTTGAATTTTGGTTGTGCTTCTATAGGTGGCCACCTGAAATATATTTCTCTCTTATAAATTCAATATTTGTTTGCAACGATTTGGATGGATCAACTTTGAAATGCTAGGATAAAGAGTTTATTAAGAATGCATTCACTGTCGTGAATAAATATTTGGGAGGAACTCTTATACTAAAATGGGTGCCTCTCATTTTTGTTACCAGAAGATAGTTGAAACCATTGCAAATCCATATTCCAGGTTACGTTCCCAAGAAAAAACAACTGGTATCTATGCAAACAAGTGAGAGGGTCAATAATATGCCTCATACAATTGCTGAAAAATGAATGGTGAATATTAGTCAATGCCGAGGTAACAACCAAATCTATGGTATCTATGGTATGTGGGACACCTAGGCTTGTCCAAGTTGAACATGGCGGGGGTGGTCGCACATTAAATGGTTTGTTAAGAAAGTCACCTCACGAGAGATCAACAATGTTGATCAAAAGTGGGACCCTCCCTATCATTTTAATAACCACTAGGGGGGTCCCATGAAAAGAACAATTGTTTTATAACGTGTGCACGATGAAAGTTAGTCTCGCCTACTCTTATGCCCATTTCAAATATTATTATTGTACATTTTCGATGGATCTAAAAAAAACCAAATGTATTATCATGGTATGGGACTTTATTTGATAAAAGGGGAATATTTAATATTATGTGCATATATAATATTAATATTGTAAAATAATTTGTTAATAATGGGTTATTTTGGCTATATCAACCCATTATTATTTTTTTAATTGAGCCCTTTCTGAACTAGTTTTTATAACTATAAAAAATTAGATTCATAACTGATTTTAAAAATTAAGTTTGGGTGAAAATAAAAGGGAGAAATGAGAACCAAGTGGGGGTTCATTTCATCGGCTTGGAGTTTTGATGGAGATGTAATGTAAGAAATCTCTCAATGACCATATTACAAAAATATCATTCTAATTCTGAATTCTAAGCAAAAGTTGCAGTATATAATTTTATATTTCCTTGTGTTTTATTGTTTCATCATATACTTTCATATGTTGGAAAAGGCGTATGTAGAAGCAAGATGAATTTAAACTAATACTCAAGATTTACCTATGCTATTATTTTTACTAGACAATACCTATAGTTTGAGTAAACAATTACTTAATGGGTTCTCCATCTCTTCTAGAAATTCACTGAAAATTAATCAGAGTCTTGTGTTATTAAACATCTCACTCTAAATGTTCCAATCTTAAATTCCTCTTTCTCAAGCTGTTAAATCTTGCATTCTTAGTTTTTTTCTCTCCATCTTATCAGTTTGAAGATCTACAATTCTCAAATGGCAACTATTTTGATTGGAAGTTATGAGTCTTTGAATTAGATATATTCATTGCAAATTTTATTTTCACAACTCCAACCAATCATTTAAAAATTTTCATTAAATCTTGATAGATGTCTTGGGCCCTACCCCTTACACCCAGCGGTTTTATCCATGGAACAATATTCTCCTCAAGTATATGGTTTAATGCTCCATCTTAGCTCATTTGGTTATTCTCAGGTAGTGGAAGTGGTTACATTAACTTTAACATGATATTGAAGATATGCTATGAAGATGGGGTCACAAAAATCCTCTTTTTCCAACTTATTTGAAACTCAAGACCAATTCCACCATTATGTCTAGCTTCTTGAGATATTTTGGGAGATATGAATTTTATCTCAATCAACGTATTTGATTGAAAGTTGTGCTCATTTAATCCCAACCACATACGAAAGGTCCTAAAACATGGAACCCATGTGGCACCCACATCAAAATGCAACCTTACCAAGTTGGTTCCACATTAGGTTAGGTGCCTATGTGGTGGCAGCTAAGTCCACGCGGTAGTGTGAGAGTAGGTGCGTTCTGACTTTTGACATGGGCACAGGGGGTCCACTAATTTTTACATATGTGAATACACAATGCACAAATACCCCTACACCTCATTTTCTCTATGTGGATATTGTTTAATACTAGAAACATGTATAAGTTATGGGGCACCCCCTCCATCCTGATAATTAACAAGGGGGATGGTCCACAATCATTAATTACCATGCAATTTCTAATAGAAATATTTTGTTACATACTCTTTCTCAAGAATGTCTATTTCCCTAAAAGAAAAAAATATTTGTGCTAAATAGAAGACCCTGATGAATATTTTTTAGTCAATGGACACCAAAATTTACGTCATACCCACTATTACATTCAACTTGGTATGAAACATGGCACCACTTGGTATCCATGTAATCTAGTCTCATGTCACATACCTCCTCTCCTTGTTGACATCATGCTTACATTAAGGTGATGTCACCATACCACATGATTTCCTCTAAAGCTACCATGTGTCACATGAAAATGGGTTCTTTAGCCAACCACCGGGGCCAATTCATCTTGCCACATGTCACGCCATAGAGGTTCCACATCAACATGATTTTTGTGTCACCTTCAATGTGGCATCCATGTAGCCTTAACCAGCCCAAGTGGAACCTCCCACCTTAGCTCATTTTGCAAGTCCCAAAAAGTTCAATTCCCTTCATGGAAACCACAATTTCCTTTGTATCGAGTCCTAAGGAAAAATTTGAGTTTGGCCCAAATTTAGGGCCTTTGCCATAGTGCATAATCATTTCATCCCAAGTGTTCAAAATTCCATATTATTTCATCCAAACAAATGTACATCACCACCCACGATTCCCCAACCCTATACTTATTTTGAAATTTACCTTCATTTTGATTTTGGCTTGCGAAAATGATTTCATCAATCAAGGGCCTCCATGGATACATTATCCTCCTTCAACAAAATCAAGATAAGATTTTAATTTCTGTGGTTTTATGAAATTACACAGGAGTATTCAACCTGAATTTCCAGACTCCGAAATACATCCACCAATCTTGCATTGTATCTAGCCCAAATACAATCACATTTAATATTATTCTAAGAACTTGGAAAAATTTTAACTTTTAGGGACTTAGCCCAAAATTTCATCTATGTGCAGTGTTGCTAAGAACAATGTTTCCATAAGAATGAAACCTTCATCCTAATTGATATACTTCAAACATCAACTCAAGCTATGAATGCATCAAATAATATCAATAACATGCCTACCCATCATGCATTATCACTCAAATAATCCATAGCTAACCGAGCTTTGTGGATTCCATACAACAACACCATATTCAAATACATAAAAAAAGGTCCCACGAAAGGACATCAGATCTAATGGAAATCATGGATTATAACGATAAATGTCTACGGAGTTAAGGATACATTAATTTGAATCCATTTATCTTAGAGTTATATAATCTTGCAAGGTTATTAAAGCACGTATCCATTTTGTGCATAAGCAGAGTACATATTAAGCAAAAAAAGTGAACCTTACAATGTTGGCATTATGAGACAAGTGTTGTCCTTGATGGAAAATCACGCAGATGATAAATTATAGTGCAACAAAGTTATTTTCAAGTTCACGCACTTTCATGCAGAGAAAAGTTTCTTTCATGTAGAGAAAATTTCATGCACTTTCATGCAGAGAAAAGTTTCTTTCATGTAGAGAAAAGTTCACGCACTTTCATGCAGAGAAAATTTCCTTTCATGTAGAGAAAAGTTCACACACTTTCATGCAGAGAAAAGTTTCTTTCATGTAGAGAAATGTTCACGCACTTTCATGCAGAGAAAAGTTTCTTTCATGTAGAGAAAATTTCACGCACTTTCATGCAAAGAAAAGTTCCTTTCATGAAGAGAAAAGTTCACGCACTTTCATGCAGAGAAAAGTTCACGCACTTTCATGGTTGGTTCATGGTATTAGTCTGACAGTTTTTGATCCTATGGTTTTGGTCCGTGGTATTGCATCCAAAAGTGTTGATCCCAAGTATTGGGTCCATGGTATTGAATTGTTATGGTTTTTGGTCCATGGTATTGTGAAAGGCCTAAGGCTATAAAAGAGGAAGGAGATCATTTGGCAAGGCATCTTCTGAATAATTGAATATCTAATAAAGTGCTAGATCTGGAATACGGTGATTGGGTTATGGTGTAGATCTAGATCTGAATAAAGAAGGAACCTGAGTGCAAGGAGAAGGATAAGTTCTATTGATGGGTCAAAATCTTAAGGCTGGAATAGTGGTATCTCTATTTGATTTCGATCTGTGATATGTGGGGCACGCTTGATCTATAAATCTGATAATCTGGGTTAACTAATATCTGAATGTTTGAAAGAATGAATTTATAGATCTGTACGCAGGTTTCTGTTGGTGAAGTTGCGGACTTTAATTAAAATATGTTTTAGCTATTTTTATCTATTACTACGGTGTTCAAGGTTCTGATTTGATATCTGGTTGTTGTGTGCTGAGAAAGTATTAATTTAGTTTATGCACAAGGAAGTTGGTTGATTTCAGATCTATTTGATACTTGATGGATCGGGATCTTAAGGATTGGAATGTTTATCATTATCTGGTTTGATAAACTAGATCTAAATTATTGACATATGTTTTATGAATGGTATGATCTGGGTATGTCTGATGTATGGAATAGCTGCAAAGTTATAAGGAAATATTTGCAGATCTGTATGTGGGTTGGATTTGGTGAAAGCATTAATTTAGTATTGGGTAATTCAGAGATTGATGATGCTAGTATTGATTGATTTTGAGCTTCAATGATATTAATGGGTCCAGTATGAAAATTGGATGAAATGTGGCCTTTCAGATTATGATGTTGTAGCCTTCGGTAGGTCGGCACCTACGTACTAGTACATCAGCTAGTACAAGAGCCAAGGGGGTGGTAGCTCCCTTCTAGTAGCAGCTGCAAAACAAGTAAAGGTTGGAGCATTTCAGCAGGTAGCAGCCTGCGTACTAGTAAATGGATCGGCTAGTACAAGAGCAAAGGGGGTTGTAGCTCCCTTCCAGGAGAGTCTGGAGAATGAGAGAAGGTTGTAGCCTTTTGCAGGTAGAAGCCCGTGTACTGGTATAAGTCTACACCAGTACGGAACTATTGTAAAAGGTATTTCTTATTAAACAAGATTGAAACGACTTGCAACAGGTGGTTTTCACCCACATTGGGTTCCACCTTACATCATGGTGTTCATGTGTGCTTCTTGTGTGCGATGATCTATTCTATTTTACTGCTCCGGTTTACTGCTCATATGGTTAATAATGTTCTAATGCACTCATTAGAGATCAACTAAGTTAATCATATGTTTACTGGATATATACTTGTTGCATCACATATGAACCTTAATATGGAAAGTGAAAAGTTATATTGATCTGATAATAGTGATTCACCCCCCCCCCCCCTCAGTATTATTTCCAACAATTGGAATCAGAGCAGGTCCTTTGGTAGAAACTTGATCGCTTGAAGGAGATCCGTGGAACAATGGGAAAGAAGCGTAAGAAGAAAGCTCCTAAGCAGAAGAAGACATCTCAGAAGAACTATGACAGTGGGAGAATCAATTGGGGATTATGTGGAAGAAGCACTTCAGATTCAGAATCATTTCAGAATGAAGATGAACTATTAGGTATGAATTTGTTATCCTCTGATGTTCCAGCTATCTATCCATTTGAAGGTGATGTAAGTGATAACGAAACAACTGAATGTGCTCTTATGGGTGAGCAAGAAGGATATCAAATAGAGGCAGAATTTAAGAGGCTGACGGACAAAATTAGAGATCAAGAAGATCTATTGAACATAAAGGATGGTGCCTTCAAAGAAGTAGCTACCAGACTAAAGGCTCAACAAGAGGAAAGAAGCAAAGTAAGGAAGTTATTCAAGGACAAATATCAAAAGTTTCAGGATGAAGTAACATCACTAAGAAATGAAGTGAATGAAAAGAGAACAACAATCAAGAAACTCAGAGATAGATCCAGTTATTATGAAAGTCTTGAAGCTACGATCCTCTCACTAAAAGAAGATCTTGAAGAATCAAAGAAGCAGAATAAAGATCTACTCCAAGCTATTGAAAAATAGGAAAACGAAGTTATGAGCTTAAAATCTCAGCTGGAATGTGCCTTCAGAATTCGTCAAATGCAGCACGATCTGAATGAAGAATAATAAAAGGAGATTCTCAAACTAAGGCAACAAATGGAAGAAGGAAGAAAGTCTGAAGAAATTTGAAGAGGCAATGTCTGGGAAAGGAAGAACAACTTCAGATTGAGGTAAATATCTTAAAATAAGAAAAGGATAAACTGTTACGATTTCAAGATAGTACTAAAGTCTTGGATGATATTCTTAGTAGTCAAAGGTCTCCTGCTATAAAAAATGGTCTTGGTTTTCATGAATCTGTTGAAGGTGAATCTAGTTCACAAGGTGAGGCAAGGGACTCTAAAGAGAAATCTAAAATGATCAACAAGGAGAGGAGAGGTCAACCTCATCAACAATCATGGAAAGAGATTCTTCAAAGAAAATATTTTACTCCTAACTATGGAAGTAATAGTCGTCCATTTACTCAGATGAATAATACTGAATGTTATGAATGTCATAATCTTGGACATGTTGCAGCTAGATGCAGAAGAAGAATGGTTCAAGATCATCACATTCCAGGTATTTTAATGGATATTGTTTTTCTTGCAATATGTTCGATCACAAAGCTATTGATTGCTACAGAAGGAATATGAAACATGTAAGATGTTATGCATGCAACAAGCTTGGACATATAGACAAGGAATGCAGGAACAACGTATAGGCACCACACCAAAAGGAGAAAACATCATCACACCTAAAGATATGGAAGAAAAAGGAAGTACATTTAGAAAAATGTGGCACAGCACAATGTACAGGCACAACAGACTCAGAAGGAGCTGAAAGTGTGAAACTTCAGTATCCTAAATTTCATACGCAAGTTTCATAAAGGAAAGCCGTGTATATACGCAAGTTGGTCTCTGCACAGTCGCGTATATGATTGTTTGAGGAAAAGCAGTAGGGACAGGCTCAAGAAAGAGGGTCTGATATGATTTAGTCCATTATTTAACATGTTTGATAATGGTTACAATCCGTTAATAATGTGTGGAAATGTCTTGATCCTAACTAGATGATGATGATGTCTTGATACTTCTCATTGATATATGTGTGATCAGATTTGACAGTAAACAGATGGCACAGGTTCAGGGGGAGCAGATACTTTTAATAATGCAGTGTTGGCATTATGGTTAGTGGTCCTTGGTGATGATGCTTAGGATACATCTTGCTATGATATGATTATGAGTTGTCCATGATAAAATCTCATATGATGTTTGGGGTTACATAGTTGATGATCATATCAGATTTGTGGTTGATTCTCTGATATAGTGCTTACATGGTGATCTTTATAAGGATAAGGAAAAGTAGAAAGCTTGTGTACACATCTTCATTACTTGATGATGAGTCTATCATATGCTGCTATCATCATATGCATAAAGATCATATAATATAGTTGATGCAAGTCTCCTATAGTTCTTGGCTCTCATGTGGATGAGGATTGTTGCGGTTGATGATCTTTAGCTAAAGATACATAGAAATATATACAGTATGTTGGATACATGAATGATTACTCAAAATTGCATTGTTGGAGACATGATGATGATAAAATGACAGATTGATATAGATGTCCCCGATTGATGATACATGGATGATATATAAGATCATGCAGATCATGATGTTGATGAGATGGCTATGATGTCTTTCAAGAGGATGAGTTGATATCCATAGGCAGACATACCTTGCTACAAGACATTTACAGGTTGCTGATCTGAATAGTGATTGACAGATGCTGCTGATATTAGTTATTGATAACTTTCATAGTCTTGCTCTAGATATTTCGTCTCTATGTCATATATGTTTGTTGTTATCAAGGTCATGTAACGACCTTTTTTGGTTTCCCCACTATGCCTGGGATGAATGATGTAATGTACTTGTTTATCATGAGTAAACTTCTGCTGTAAGCCCACTTAGATGGGTGGATGAGTCAATATTTGTATATCCTCACTTGGTTGAGAGATGTATGTATGTATGAGCCTTTGGTGATAGGAAGGTCATTTAAGATAGAGTCATGTTCTTCTTGTAGAACATCTTTTTGCAGATATTGCCTATAGCCAGGGGGAGCATGAACAACACACTTCAGCAGTGCAGAGACTTAGCATGTACTCAAGGGGAGCATGGATAGATTGGTACACCTTGGCATATACAAAGGGGGAGCTCATTCAGAGATTTCAACAGGCACTTAGGGGGAGTATGGACAACAAAGGAAGAGAATATGTTGGTTCGCCCTTTGCCCTTGATGTCAAAGGGGGAGAGTGATTTGGCATTGTTGCCATCAAGTCCAAAGGGGGAGATTGTTGGCATTATGATGCATGTGTTGTACTTGATGGCAACCAACTCGTAGAAGATCAACTCACTTATATATATCTAGATGAATCTACGGAAGAGATATCAGATGTGACAGAATACATAGGATGCAGGACGACTCAAAGGAATCAGATGACAATTCTCAGTATGACAAGTTAGCTTTACCATCAAGTCCAAAGGGGGAGATTGTTGGCATTATGAGACAAGTGTTGTCCTTGATGGCAAATCACACGGATGATAAATTATAGTGAAGAAAAGTTATTTTCAAGTTCACGCACTTTCATGCAAAGAAAAGTTTCTTTCATGTAGAGAAACGTTCACGCACTTTCATGCAGAGAAAAGTTTCTTTCATGTAGAGAAAAGTTCACACACTTTCATGCAGAGAAAAGTTTCTTTCATGTAGAGAAATGTTCACGCACTTTCATGCAGAGAAAAGTTTCTTTCGTGTAGAGAAAAGTTCACGCACTTTCATGCAGAGAAAAGTTCATGCACTTTCATGGTTGGTTCATGGTATTAGTCCGACAGTTTTTGATCCTATGGTTTTGGTCCATGGTATTGCATCCAAAAGTGTTGGTCCCAAGTATTGGGTCCATGGTATTGAATTGTTATGGTTTTTGGTCCGTGGTATTGTGAAAGGCCTAAGGCTATAAAAGAGGAAGGAGATCATTTGGCAAGGCATCTTCTGAATAATTGAATATTTGATAAAGTGCTAGATCTAGAATACGGTGATTGGGTTATGGTGCAAATCTAGATCTGAATAAAGAAGGAACCTGAGTGCAAGGAGAAGGATAAGTTCTATTGATGGGTCAAAATCTTAAGGTTGGAATAGTGGTATCTCTATATGATTTTGATCTATGATATGTGGGGCACGCTTGATCTATAAATCTGATAATCTGGGTTAACTAATATCTGAATGTTTGAAAGAATGAATTTATAGATCTGTACGCAGGTTTCTGTTGGTGAAGTTGCAGACTTTAATTGAAATATGTTTTAGCTATTTTTATCTATTACTACGGTGTTCAAGGTTTTGATTTGATATCTGGTTGCTGTGTGCTGAGAAAGTATTAATTTAGTTTATGCACAAGGAAGTTGGTTGATTTCAGATCTATTTGATACTTGATGGATCGAGATCTTCAGGATTGGAATGTTTATCATTTTCTGGTTTGATAAACTAGATCTAAATTATTGACATATGTTTTATGAATGGTATGATCTGGGTATGTTTGATGTATGGAATAGCTGCAAAGTTATAAGGAAATATTTGCAGATTTGTATGTGGGTTGGCTTTGGTGAAAGCATTGATTCAGTATTGGGTAATTCAGATATTGATGATGCTAGTATTGATTGATTATGAGCTTCAATGATATTAATGGGTCTAGTATGAAAATTGGATGAAACATGGCCTTTAAAATTATGATGTTGTGCTTCAGTGTATCCGGTCCGAAAATTGATGAAATGTGGTACCTGGAGGAAGAAAGAGAAGGTTGTAGCCTTCGGTAGGTCGGCACCTACGTACTAGTACATCAGCTAGTACAAGAGCCAAGGGGGTGGTAGCAACCTTCTAGTAGCAGCTGGAAAACAAGTAAAGGTTGGAGCATTTTAGCAGGTAACAACCTGCGTACTAGTAAATGGATCGGCTAGTACAAGAGCAAAGGGGGTTGTAGCTCCCTTCCAGGAGAGTCTGGAGAACGAGAGAAGGTTGTAGCCTTCTGCAGGTAGAAGCCTGTGTACTGGTATAAGTCTGCACCACTACAGAGCTATTGTAAAAGGTATTTCTTATTAAAGAAGATTGAAACGACTTGCAGCAGGTGGTTTTCACCCACATTGGGTTTCCACCTTACATCATGGTGTTCATGTGTGCTTCTTGTGTGTGATGATTTGTTCTACTTTACTGTTCCGGTTTACTACTCATATGGTTAATAATGTTCTGATGCACTCATTAGAGATCAACTAACTTAATCATATGTTTACTCGATATATACTTGTTGCATCACATATGAATCTTAATATGGAAAGTGAAAAGTTATATTGATCTGATAATACTGATTCACCCCCCCCCTCTCAGTATTATTTCAAACATACAATTTATAAACATGCCAACAATCAAATGACCATTATCAAATAGTTATATTGGTGTCCTCATGCAACTGGCGACATTTTCATATATATATATATATATATATATATATATATAGATATGTTGTGGGGAAAAATGCCTATGCAGGACGATCCTATCCACCTAAGGTATGACAGTGCCTTAGCAACAAACAGAAACAACTATTCTAGTATTCTTCCTTTATGAATTAAGAATGAAGAGAGATGGATGGACTAACCGGTGTCTTCCATTTGTCCCTCGATCCGGTTTCTCTTCTCTTTGGGAGTTCCCAGCTACTTGCCTTCTCGCTTGCCCAGCTTCAAGAGGTTTCTGCAAGATCACAAGAAGAGAATGCTACGCAAAGACATAGATTCATATTCATAACTAGTTCAGGATTAGAAATAAACTAAACATACTAATGCAATCATACATCAAAGATACATCAGTATATAGGAGAAACCAAGATAGCTTTATTAATGAATAACAAGGTTCAGGAAGAGATACAACCCAGAGGGCTCCAATCCAGCATCTCCTTCCCAGCAAATGGAATTCCTATCTTCACCGCCTTCAAAGCATTAAGCACCCAATGATTCCAATCTCAAACCAACAACAATTCTTTGCAATAACAAAATTCCAGACCTTAGATCTCATGGAGGAGAGATCCATATATAGATGTTTGGAGAGAGGATGAGTCAGCTTGAGATCTGACTAGTGTCCTCTCCCTCTGTCTGTTCTTGATTCCACTTGGAGGTTCTTGCTTCCACTTGGAGATTGGGAACCTCTTACTCATCATAGTCGAATTCACTGAGGCAAGTGTCATTGAGGAAGATTCTGGAAGCTTCCTGGGTCTTGACACCTCTTGGAATGAACTTGCCATTTGTCAAATCTCGCTTAGCGCACCCTAGTAGTGCTTCTACCTGCGTTGCAGTGCAGGTAGCTAGTTTTGACTTTGCATTTCAGCGCAGATAGCTAGTGGAGCCACTGAATTGATCCTGAATTGACTTGTTTTTGACCAGTTTCTGGTGGAGAACTTCTATGAATTGCTGTGGTTTGTTAGCCTTGTTCCTCTAGGGGTAGGAACAACATGTTTAGGGACTTTGGATCCCTTAGATTATGGACATTTCATGCTCAGTGTTGTAAGGCACAAAAATATCTATAACAGTTGCCCCCTAAAGTATGAGGCCGTTTATCGGGTGAAATGCTTTATCAGGAGGATCCGAAGTTCATCCAATGCTGGGAGGAGACCTGTAATAAGATACAATACAATACATTATTTTTCATACTGCTTTCATGATCTAGCTGAGGCGGGCATTCCCATGCTCAACTTTATAAATTCATTTTTCTGTACATAGAACAGACAATCGTCTGATGGTAGACTGATAATTTTGATGAAATTATCATCCTTTGGGTAGGATGATTATCTGCTGCAATGATGTACATGTCAATGTCTTTATCTTTTCTGAATATATATCGCAGCCTGGATGGATGAAACTAGATCCGGGGTCTTCAAACTCGTTCGATCTTCACTCTAAGTACAAGTCGATCCATGTGAGAAACGTTTTGAAGTCGAACATGGAAAGACATCACTTGATTACCGGTCAATGAGGTAAACCGTTAACAAGCGCGAGAGGAATCACCGATAATGATAATGACCCTCAAGGTACTGCAGTACAATTCACGTGGTGTGAATAAAGGACTTGGCGTCGAACACCACGCAAAATCTTTCGGTCGAAGGTCATTGATGTATACCTGTCGCCGGAAGTGAGAAACTTGCCATTGAGGCATGCAAGCTTCAAAGTAGTGAAGGGGTTGTTCCTAGATCAACTTCTTGGATAATGAGCTGATGTCGACAAGAAGCGATCCGTCAAAGGAGGGCCTTAATGAATCCCACATCAATGACATGGAACAGAGCTAATGATTTTGATGGAGGTGAAAACGATCTGTGACATATGATTCAGGGTGGCGGTCATGAAAGGATGAAGGATAATGTACGGCAGTGGATGGGACACGATTGACTTTTCTGAACGACTTCTCTTGAACATATGGCGACACTGATGCGATGGATCGGTAGCATTACCCCAAATATGGATGGTATGGCGAGACCATGGTGATGTGACCCGTGAATGAAACAACCCAACCCGATTGTGGTATGGAAGAAAAGTGTCATGTTCAAGAGCGACTTGCTACCATCAAAGTTTTCTTGAGTTTCTCCCAATTTTTCCCCAGTCATTGCTGACCAGTACCTCTTTATTTTTGTCAAGCTTGAGGAGGATAACATATGCTTGTTCTATAACTTTCCCTTTGGGCAAGCCCATCGCTATGTTTTAACGAGCCTAGCGATAGTGAAACTCGTTCTCATCTAAAGACAAGTTTGTCGCTATTTAATGATTTTAACGAGTCTAACGACAAAGATAACTCGGTCCTTTTCATTTTTAGAGAGTCTGAAAAGGTACATAAAGTTAACTCCAAAAGTCCTTTTTCATCATCTAATCCCTTAGGTCCGAAAAAGTATAAAACAATACAGAAGGGATGAGTTTTCGATAGTTTTAACGAGCCGAATAAAACAAGTGCTCGATCTTTTCGTGCAATAATCCCTCAGGTCCAAAAAGATTAAAATCTAGAGGAGGGATAGCTCTTCCGGTCGCTTTAACGAGCTGGAAGGCCAAAACTCGGCAATCTTTTCATATTTTACAAGTGAGATGAAAAGAGCTTAAAGAAGACTCGTCTTTTTAGGAACGAGTGATGAAACGGGTTAGCAGCTGATTCCAGGTAAGGCTTGGAATTTTCCAATCACGGCAGTGTCACAAGGATGGCTAAGTGAAATCACTCTTCGCAGTTGTTCCTCAAAATGGGTAAACAATCAAATGGAGGTGAACGATCAGCCAAAGGAAAAGTGGAGGTGATGGGCAAACACGACCAAGGCTTTAATGGCTGATGATATTACATTCACTGTGGTTATTTACCGGAATAGTTCATTTTTTAACGAGCTTAAACGCGGGTGGAAACATTTGCTCGGTCTCATGTTTATTTTTTAACGAGCATGAACTATTCACTAAAACTGCTCGAATCTTGCGTTTATTTTTTAACGAGCATGAACTGTGTGCTAAAACTGCTCGATCAATCCAGTCATATGATAAGAATGTCTCATGTAAGATTCCATTTTTTATGGAGCTTGCGCCTTACGAAAGCTATGCCCCGCATCCTTTCGTTATGCAAGCTCAGAAACGACTAATCCTAAGAGTTTAAAGGGTTAGACCTACAGGTTTAAAGGGAGGACCTAAAAATTTAAAAAATAAATAGCCGCCCCTTGCTTGCACTCCAAAAGGTTTGCATGCCCCCAGGCATAAAGTACGATTTCAAGGTTACCCCTTCTTAGTCCAATAAAACATTTGTTTTACCGGGAGAGGCCTACCTCTTTCAGGTTACCCAAAGATTCTCTCGTTAATCTTTCAAACAAAACACTTCTTCGGCGGTGTCTACCAAGATAGACAAAGGTGAATGACCTCAGTGCCAAACACGTAACTTTGACAAAAGAATCTTATTCTAGAATAACCCCTCTTCCTAGACGGACGCGGTACAGACTAGTCATATTCTCCCGCGGAAACCTACCCTATACCCAAAGTTTTCCTGCCGAAGCAGACCAGGACGCATGCCCCCTAGGTTCCAGTCATATCCTTCCGGATTACTTGCGCTAATCAGGAGGACGGACCATGGGTTGAGACATTTCTTGCATGAAGAGACCATTTAGGGATGGTATATGACTATTTGCGATGCGTGATCCGGGAAATGAAAGCTGGTCCACGAGCTTGACCA
Source organism: Pinus tabuliformis (assembly GCA_031772625.1). Lineage (NCBI taxonomy): Eukaryota > Viridiplantae > Streptophyta > Pinopsida > Pinales > Pinaceae > Pinus > Pinus tabuliformis. Next base: position 907,753,923 of record CM062819.1, read on the forward strand.
CTCTTCCTTCGTGCGGAAAACACATTACTCTAAAGAGTGATGAGACAATGGCTCCCATGCAATATATATAGTCTCGTCCAAGGAGTAGGTTATAATCCAAGGGTCCTTGAACGACCATCACGTTCATTTGAACGGTCTTCCCTTTCAATGTTATGGGCACATTGGGGAGGATCCCTAAAGGTCGACTGGTTCCTTTATCAAAGCCTGATAGATTTCTCATTTCAGGCAAAAGCGCTGGCGAACCAAGCGCTTTCCAAGCAATAGAGGAAAGGATACTCACAGATGCCCCTCATCAATGATAGTGCCAGCCATTACCATTCTATATATTTGAACGATAATTCTGAATGGTATGCTTGCTGGCAAACGAGGTCTGCCTAGTTGGTTCCAGTCGAACGAGACAACTAGGTTGCTTGGTGGTGGGACCGAATAGACGGCCGGGTATGACTCTGACGAAGTTCCTTCCTGCGATAAAGGAATGGGCAAATTGCCCCCTTGTTCGTCAGAGTGTGTGTTGACAAAGAGAATCTAGACGGTGTCGCCTTTATTCTCTTCTGTGATGGTATCATTCGAGGATAGAGCCTCTGAAGGCAAAACCGGGTCAACTACCACGTCAACCTTTTGACTTTCATCAGGTATGGATTCAGACGGTTCATCCTCAATGATAGGTGCTTCGGCTGACCACCTGAGCGGGCCAGCCGGGTTCTCAACTGGTGAAGGGCTTCGCAGGAGTTTTTGATATCCAGGAGGAAGTTGCACTGATAAAACCAGGCGATCTTCCAAAACTCTTTTAGCCTCGTCTAAGAAGGGACAACGGTGGATGGCATGGTCACCTTCACACAATCTGCAGGGAAATCTAGCTTTCCCTCTCTGTCCTGGGACTTCACTTTCACTAGTTGACGGTGAGCTGTCAACATGGCTATCAGAGGTTGACGCCACCAAATTGTGCAAAAGGGGAGACCAGTCCCTTAGTATCCGAGGGATGCAGGGACAATCTCTGTGGAAGTGGTCTCCCTTGCATATCACACATGGCGATTTAGGCCTGGTCAGTGCTGTGTGTGGATTTCTGTCAGACGACACTTGTTTGCCCCCGGTCGCTTTTGGCTCTTTCTTCTTCTTATCTTTCTTTTTCTTTTCCTTCTTCTCCTTAGGAACTTGGTTTTTTGTTTTACCAGTTCTGTCAAGCGAAGAGGAAGGAGGAGAGGAAGAATTAGATGAAGTAGAAGGCTGGTGGGCAACTCTGGTTTGGTCTAACTGTTGATTCGACTGTTCAAGAATAGTGGTGTTCTGAATGACATTGGTTGAAAAGAGCCAGACCGGTAGGCCAATTGTCAGTCCTGGAAGCGACAATGTGGCCATATGGGGCGCACCAACATCTCCCCAAGAGGAGAAGGGACTAGGATTTCCACCAAGGGGAATTCCTTGGTTGGTGTGCTCCATTTTCTCAACCTAAAGATCAACGCAGGAATAGGGGTGATTGTTCCGTTTAAAATAAATTTTAACGACGCTTTAGACACAACTTGCTTTTTCAATTTTAAAGAGTCGAGAAAAAGCTAAAGATGACTCTAGTCTCTTCAATGTTTTAACGAGCCCGAAGTGACAAATGCTCGGATGGACTTTTTCTGTTATAGATTCTGAAAAAGGCCAAAAGGAACTGCTGTGGAGTTCTAGGTAGAGGGTGTGCCAAACTTTTCGCAAAACCACAGAATACTTTTTAGCGTGCGGGCGGTCGATCTTCCTGAATGTTGTATTCAGTGCATTGCGATCAGTAGGGCGGCCGACACGGCTTCCTAAGGATAAAGGTTTTATGCCTATAGGGGTCTCCCAATATATACGCGACGGTACGTGGGAGCACAATCCGTACTGGCGCTATCGTCCCTCAGGAGGAATCACCCACCATCAACAAGATCGACAGTCACCAGGCTTTACGACGCCGGAACACGTCTCTAGCCTAGACCTCTATGTTGTGTGTTATGTTGCAAAGCGTTGTTAAGTTCATTCAATTTATTTTAGGTTGATCTTTTTAGAAGTTTGCCTTTTGAGGTTCACCACGAGATGTATGGTACAATTCCTAAATGCAGTCTAAAGATGATAAGCAAGCTTTATATCTTTTCAACTTATGAAAATCCTAGCTACAAAGGGAAAAGAAAGACACCATCTTTTCTCAAAGAGAAATCAGCACACTCTAATGCACTTTTCCTAAATCAAACATGCAAACTATCAAGATGCAAATGCACAATGCAGGTGTTTGTTTTCCACTTTCTTAGTATTGATGCCTACAAAGAAAGCTTTTTGTACAACTTTGAATTTGCTTTTAAATGACAAATACAAACAAGTTTACTTTTTCGAAATCAGAGACGGTAGAAGAGATTACAACACTTAACAATTTCCAAAATGAATACTTGTTTCGACACTTAAAAGAGACAAACTCAAACCAAAAGCAAAAGTAAATGTATAATCAACTGTAAACAGCCAATGAACTCTCTCCTAAGATCACAATCAGCAGATCTGAATCAAGGGCTACAGGATGACTATTTCACTCTTGCAAAGGAAAACTGTAAATGACGCCAAACACATAAAAACACTCACAGTCTTTTTGTACAAAAGGAGGCGGAATTTAAGCGGAGAAAAGGAGTTATCAGACAGGTACCTATGTTGGTTACAGGCTGCAAAAATCAGAGATCAAAACAAGGAAAAACAGAGCCGAGAACCCCAGCTGCACAAGGCCTAACTGGATCAGCGCAACCTCAACAAAGGGGTTTTGACATTCAGCGTAGGTAGCCTTCACGGGACCTGCGTTGAAATGCAGAACCTCTTCATAGGGTCTACGCTGAAGGAGAAACGAGAGTTTCTCACTTGGTTCTGGGTCACAGTTTGCTGATTAATCTACGGTTTCAGGCCAAATCAAAGCAACAAGCAAGGTACAATCAAAGGGATGCTTTGAGGAAGGGCTAAGATCTATCACAAAGGATCATCAAATCATTTGTGAATCCATTGTTCAGATCATAGACAAATCCAGTAATTGGATCAAAGCAGCAGTTGTGTACTTTGCATCTGAGAATAGCAGATGCAGTTCGATTGTTGCTGTTGAGTCTATGAAACAAACAACGATAGAGACACAAATAAAATGACTAAACAGATCTCCCCAGCGGAGTCGCCAATTTGTTGTGGGGAAAAATGCCTATGCAGGACGATCCTATCCACCTAAGGTGTGACAGTGCCTTAGCAACAAACAGAAACAACTATTCTAGTATTCTTCCTTTATGAATTAAGAATGAAGAGACATGGATGGACTAATCGGTGTCTTCCGTTTGTCCCTTGATCCGATTTCTCTTCTCTTTGGGAGTTCCCAACTACTTGCCTTCTCGCTCGCCCAGCTTCAAGAGGTTTCTGCAAGATCACAAGAAGAGAACGCTATGCAAAGACATAGATTCATATTCATAACTAGTTCAGGATTAAAAATAAACTAAACATACTAATGCAATCATACATCAAAGATACATCAGTATATAGGAGAAACCAAGATAGCTTTATTGATGAATAACAAGGTTCAGGAAGAGATACAACCCAGAGGGCTCCAATCCAGCATCTCCTTCCCAGCAAATGGAATTCCTATCTTCACCGCCTTCAAAGCATTAAGCACCCAATGATTCCAATCTCAAACCAACAGTAATTCTTTGCAATAACAAAATTCCAGCCCTTAGATCTCATGGAGGAGAGATCCATATATAGATGTTTGGAGAGAGGATGAGTCAGCTTGAGATCTGACTAGTGTCCTCTCCCTCTGTCAGTTCTTGATTCCACTTGGAGGTTCTTGCTTCCACTTGGAGATTGGGAACCTCTTACTCATCATAGTCGAATTCACTGAGGCAAGTGTCATTGAGGAAGATTCTGGAAGCTTCCTGGGTCTTGACACCTCTTGGAATGAACTTTCCATTTGTCAACTCTTGCTCAGCGCACCCTGGTAGTGATTCTACCTGCGTTGCAGTGCAGGTAGCCAGTGTTGACTTTGCATTTCAGCGCAGACAGCTAGTGGAGCCACTGAATTGATCATGAATTGACTTGTTTTTGAGCAGTTTCTGGTGGAGAACTTCTGTGAATTGTTGTGGTTTGTTAGCCTTGTTCCTCTAGGGGTAGGAACAACATGTTTAGGGACTTTGGATCCCTTAGATTATGGACATTTCATGCTCAGTGTTGTAAGGCACAAAAATGTCTATAACAAGATATATAGATATATATAAGTGAATTCATAACATCCACATAAATTTATTATTTCTAACTTAGCCAAAAGAACATTAATGCGTATTTCCTATCAAGGGCATGCAACAATTTCCAATGACAATTCAAGATAACACGAAACCATTCATTATTCATTAGCATACCAATATAGGTAATTAATCTCAGTCCACTATACAGAAGCCATGAAACGTATCTGAATGGCTAGATTTGGTTGGTTTTAGGCGCAACCCAACTTGGCCAAATTTTGGGCAAGGAATCCAGATTTTGTGGGTAGAGTGCACAATAGAAAGGATTTTGTGGAGTGTGAAGTGGATCATGTGGTAGAGCATAATCAGGACCACACAAAAAACTCATCGTGCAGTATAGGGGCTTCGCAACAAAGCCCCTCCCTCTTTGTAAAAGCATATAATATTGTAAAAGTTGAACGGTTTTGCACCATAGTCCCTTGTATTTTGGAAACCATGATATTGGGTCCATGATAATGTAGCGATGTAATCCCTCATTATAATAGTATATATAGGGATGAATAATAAAAAAAGAAGGCATGAATCAATTGGATCTAGATCTATGTTTATGGTTGTATTTTTATGATCTGTACTTTAGAGAAAGGCGCAAGGTTCCATAGTCATATGCACATGTGAAGAACAATTTTCCATACCAAATTCTCTATTATAAGAAACAATTCCTGTGGACATAGTCCTAGATTGGGATGAAACACAGTAAAGTATGTGTCTTCATGTGTTGATTTTCTTATTATCTGCACTTGATTTCAGTACTCTGAATTTTATGGATGTTTATGATATGTTTAAGTGATGAATCTAATCCTCTGAAGTAATTATAAGTGTGAAGTAGCTCATGAATGTGAAGTAGTTTATAAGTGTTAAATCATATTAAAATACCACATTACCACATCGCAGTATCCCTTAATGATGAAGAAACCTAGTTCTACAACCTCCCATAGTCACTTCGGATGAGATTGCGACTTGCTTGTAAGTCATTGAATAAAGGGCCTATGATCGAGGATTTTTTTGGTGCACAGTAAAGAATCAAACCTGGGTCAGCCCAACCCAAACCAATAGTTAGAAACTCAATGCGAGATATCAATTATCCACCCAACCATAGGCCAACTACACCATAGTATTTCTTGTAGTTCTCCACCATCAAGGAATATCCATGATCCAAATGATTTCAATCAGACTTAGCTGTAATAATTCTTCACTCTGGGAGTATGGGATCACTTTTTTTTAGTGGTTTATCACTCATATCCTCAAAGAAAACATTATAGGAACCTACAACCCATAGTCTAGGAGTTTTATTAACTTATTTCGTGAGTATAAAGTGCTTTATCAACCCTCTTGGAAACCACTGAATGGTTTATCAACCCTTTCAAAGAAAACCTAAGTGAAATTCTACCCTTCGTAGTAGTTTATCAACCACACAACATGCACCCATCACCAAACAATATCCTCTCATCCTTCCACTAATCCTTCCAATCTTAGACACAAATAGTCCATAGCTTCAATACATCAACATAGGGAATCACATTCGAGAAACCTAGAAACTTAAAAGGCATTTTATAGCGCTCATTATTCATGCTCTTAGACTGTCAAACTCATTGTTTCTCCAATATTCTCCCACATCATGTCTTTCTTGCATTCTCCTATTGTATGAATGCTTGTTTTGATTTCCATTCTCCCTTTTTGCTTTAGGATCCTTTTAATCCACCCATTTGTTTGCTTCCATTCTCCCAGATAATGGGAACATGGAAAACAAAGAATTTTTTATTTGCCCCATCATTCTCTCCAGTTGTAGGTGATGGTGCATTCATTTCTTCCAGCAAAGCACCATTCACATCCCTTCCAACAAATTATGGATATGTCATCCCATTCATTTGTCATAGAAAACATAAATTTATTTATAATTATAGTCATTAAAATAAAAATAGGGCTGTTACTGATGACCCTCATAAATGGGTAATTATATGGGCTCATTCTACCTCCTAACCGAGTAAAATCAACCATTCTCTTAGCTTATTGTATGATTTTCTGATTATAGTTATGCTTATAGGGTGAGTTGAGTTAGTTATTATTCCATGTGGTCTAACATGTATTTAATGCATATTATTGATGGATTTCGAGGTCAAAGTCAAGGATCTAGTGGTCAAACTACAGCAATAACTTGAAGTAGACATAGGAGAGGACTTATAGGAGGGAATCCCCCTCATTTATTTCTCCTCACTTTGAATTCCCCTTCATTCAGCTCAGAGTACAAGCAACTGAATCATGCACTAGAAGGAAGCTGAGCAAGTGGAAGATGATTGATAGTTATCTCGAGTTTTGGGAGCCAAGCCTCCTTGATTTTAAGGAAGCTATTGGTAGCTTCTGATGTATAAGTAGAAAGGCCTAGGGTCTCACTAGGTTCGACTTTGTTGCTTGGGAAAACTCTGCTCAAATTTCGAGCTTACTGTTTTATGACAGTTTTATGTAATCTTGGTATTTTTTGGTAATGAAGATGGAATCATTTTTGAGCTAGCACTAAGTTACCTCAAATGGCTAAATCTCTTGTTTAGGGCCCAATCCAAGAAGCCAAGCTTCTATTTACTTGTATTTGTATTCTTTACTTCAGCTTGTAGATTAGTTCTTTGTTAGATGTATTTCTCTTAGGGTTAAGAATAGGTTGTTTTTGATGATTTAGTAGCTTGCTTCCATTTGTGCTTTCTGTAGCAGGTTAAGCAATGATCAAAGAAGATTCAAAAGGCTAGAAATAGTGCCTTGGTCTTTCTTCCTCTCTATGGGATCATGATTTGAGGCAAAGACTCTCTGTTGCCCCAAAAACACAGATTTTCCTCATTCCTAAGACTTCTAGTGTTTGCAGCTCTCTAGTAGATTTATAGTCCAATTTCGCTTTTCTTTAGATCTTCTATATCATGTTCACTTCCTGATTTGCAATATTCCTTTTCCATGCTTTCCTTTCTAACAAAATTTCCCAGCATTTCCTTCTATACATCATATTTTAGGCAATTTTAATGCAAAACTTTGTTTTTCCTAGGATGCACTCATTTCATTGGTTTCTTGATTTTCTGGGTTGACTATCAGTTTCTATGCAGTAGATCTCTTCCAGCAGTAGGCCAGCTTACCAACAATCACACCCTCCATCTGATTTGTTCCCTATAGGTCTCCCAAATCGCACCTCAATTCTTCCCTAGTTTCCTTCATTTTTCACAGAACTTCTTCGTCTATCCATGAGCAAACCCAATCATATTTCTCTCTCCTGGTGATTCATGGTGGAACTTAGGCACCCTAACACCTCATTCCAACCTTCATCCACCTTTTCCACCCACTCTCACACCCTCAAAACAGCAGAAATTTCTCTCGGCCTCCTCCTGTAGGCCTCCTATAGTTTCCCTATTTTCCTCCTGTAGTTTTCCTATGTCCTCCTGTAGTTTTTCCTGTAGGCTTTCTTTTGAAGGCTGAGTGTGGGAAAAGCCTCCAGAAGGCCACTTAAGACCTCCTAGGACCCATCCACACCATCCTACATCCTCCTAAGCTCCAAAACCACCCTCTAACGCCACCTGTTCGCTGCCACACTCACACACAATAAATTAGATGCATGTTAAATTCACATAAAAACACATGAAAATCCAAAAATATGTTTTTTGATTAGTTACTTCCAGAAATAGCATGGTTAGATGTTTTTTACTTCCTTGAATAGCTAATGGAATTTATTTCATTGTTTTTATACTATTTTTGGCAAAAGTAGAATAAGCTTGTTAATTAGGGCTTACTAGTTTTTGCTTTACATTCCAGTCTTTCTCCTTTTTGCAGTTAGAATAGCATCTGTAGAGTAATCTTTCTTTCCTTTCATAACACATAGATCTTCTTCTGAAATATATAGAAGTTGGATTGAGATCCTAGTGATCTCATGCCGGCTAACCAAGTGACAACCTGCAGTGAGAACTAGTACTTGTGCATATATGGCATTGATGCTTCAAAGTTTGTTACGAACTACTGGGTTGGTAAAAGTAAATTTGGTAGCCCAAGATTTGCAGCATTCTTGCTACAATACTGGCGCCCACCACTTTTTGGCATCATTTCCGGGGAAGCATCAGAGTATTTTGTGATTACTGCTTTCTTCTATTTCCTATTGCAACATTCTACTAATAGTTTATTTCAGCAAAAGTAGACTAGTCATTTCTTTTCTTTCAGTTCTGCATTTCCTTGCTTTCCTTTTCAATTCTACAAATTTCCGTTCAGCAAGTTCATTTCAACTAGTTTCAATTTGTTTTGTTCAATCACAATTTCAGTTTCTGTAGGTACTTTCAGTGTGGGGAAAAAGAAACAAAAAACCAACCAAAAATATTTCTTTTCATACCTCGTAGGAGTAGAGATAACTTAGGAAATTTTTTGCCTAACACCCCCACTACTTCGCATGACCAACCTTCTCTCTTCTTTAGTGGGTACAATCAAGAAGAACCCTTAGGTGAACATCCAAACATATTTGAAGAACCTATAGGGGAAGAAGAAGAAGAAGAAAACATTCCTTTGGAGCCAATGACTGAAAACATAAATGCTAGGGGAAATGGAGAGAGAATAGAGGGTACCTTCCCCCTTCAGGAGACCAATGGGGACACCAAAATGAATAATATAAGTCCTTCAGCCCTACCTCACTTCCATGGCATGAATATGGAAGGTCCCGACACCTTCTTGCTCAAGTTTGTTGTCATCTGTCGAACTTATGACTATGCTGAAAACGAACAAAATTTGAAATTTTTCCCTTCTACTCTCAAGGACGCAACATTGCGCTGGTTCATGGGATTACCTGGCAATAGCATCACAACTTAGGCTCAAATGTAGCAGGCCTTTAACAGAAGGTATCGAGACTATTGTAGGTCAAAAGATACTAAAGAAAAAATCTTCCGATTGACCATAGGAAGTGAGGAGTCCCTAGAAGACTATGAAGAGAGGTTCCAGCTCAATTACAAAAGGGCTAGGTGTAGACTTGACCCTGAGTCTCTGAAGTTGGTCATGCTCAGGGTAATTTAGGAAGACCTTTTAGACACCCTCCATCTACTGGCCGATGGAGACATCTACCAACTATCCTATGAGGACATATAAAATATTTTTAGAAACCATTCTAGAGTGGCCAGAAATAAAGGTAGAGGGAGTCAACCCATAGCCATTACCTTCTCTTCCAATTCATCCATTAAAGTTTAAAATGGAAACATGCTGGAAGACATCAAGAGTGATATGTTGCAGACTCTTGCCATGAAAATGGATATCTTACATATCAAAAGAAGACAAGAGGAAGTAAAGAGGGCTTTGGCCATTTTCTTCATAGATGCATCAGGAGGCATCCTAGGAATGAATGCCCATTGAACTCTATAGAGGTTTGTTCAGTCTGTGAAGAAGATCATTCTACAGATGAGTGCCCTTCCTTGCCCAGAATTAAAGCTATATACCAAGGGGCCAAAGGAGTCACTGAATAGATCTATTACATAAATCAAAGGAGCTTGCATGGACCTAGACCATACCAGCAAGGGATGCAAGGGACATCTCAAGCATACTACAACCCCAACCAAATCACATCCATACCTTCTTTGGACCCCCTGCTCATCCTTCCTAGTCCACGCCTCCTCCTTCATCCTTCACATCTCGATATCATGCCCAACCAGCCACCCATTCATTTCAATCCTATGCTCAACCGCAACCTCAATGGAATGCATCTCATCAGGGGTGGAGGACCCAATACAACTCTCTTCCTACTCTTCTACCTCCACCACCTGCCCAACCACAACCGTTACCTTCTGCTCCACCAAGGCAACCCAAAATGCCTACCTAGCCAAATCCAAACTTGAACAACATACATGCTCAGCAAGTGTATAGTGGGGAACCATCATGCCCAACTTATGTTGTGGAGATTCAAGAAATTAACTTGCGATCTAAAAAATTTCTCCTAGATAGCCAGCCTCCACCCAGGGAGGTTGAGGAAGATAAGGAGGAAACTAAACCTAAGACAAATCCACCCTTTCCTGAGAGACTATCCATGACAATCCAGCCTACCCCAGAAGAGACTAAACTCCTAGGAGAATTAAAAAATTTATGTGTGAAGATACCACTTCTCCAAGCCATAAAAGATGTGCCTATATTCAATAGGTTGATCAAAGAGAAGTGCTTTAGGCATCCAGGAAGGCACAAGAGAGATGCCCCAACCATCAATGTCATAGGACAACTATCCAACTTGATGTTGGGGCAGATAATCTATCCAAAATATCTGGACCCTGGAAGCCCATTAGTTGATGTCCACATCAATGGCACAATGGTCCCACATACGTTGATTGATCTGGGAGTTGCCATTAATGTGATGACGAAGGACACAATGCTCAAACTTTACCTCCAAGGCTCCTTGAGGAAGGCCATGACAATGCTGTAGCTAGCAGACCACTCCATAGTGACCCTTGAGGGGATTCTGGAAAATGTGATGGTCTCCATTGATTCTTGGGAGTACCCTGCTGATTTCTTATTTCTCCAGAGAAAGGAAAAGCTCACTGGGTATCCTCTCCTTGTGGGAGGACCCTGGTTGGCTATCGCTGATGCCTACATCAGCTACTGAGCTAGGAACATGACCATAAAGAACAAGAACATGTCCAAGCAGTTAATCCTATATCCTCCTACCCAACCTTTGCTAGAACATGATCTACCTCTATGGTTGGAGGAGGAGGATAAGGATGAAGTTTATTCTGAACCACTTTGTACATTAGAAATTGCCATGGGGGGAAAACCGCAAGATGAGGATGATATGATTAAAAATTTGATTCAAAGCCCACGTCCCAGTGTATCACCATTAGAAGACATAGTAAGAGAAACCCAAAATAACCCCTCAAGTGATCTCTATCTGGTCAACCCCACTTCTCTCCGTGTTAAAAATATAGAGTTCAGCCTAGAAAGAACATTGAAAATCAATCCATCCCTATCTACTTCCCAGGAGAAGGAGCTATGCAGCGTACTGAGAAAACATCTAGATGCCTTCACCTGGAGTTGCAAGGAGATGAAGGGAGTGAACCCTTCAGTATGTACTCATCATATATATGTCAAGGAATATTACAAGCTAGTCAGGCAGCCTCAAAGGAGGATGAACCAGCACTTAAAGATATTGTTAAGGAAGAAGTACAGAAATTGCTTAATGCAAGATTCATCTATCCCTTCTCTGACAATGAATGGGTCTCTCCTTTGGTGCTAGTGGCAAATAAAAATGGTAAGTGGAGAATCTTTGTCGACTATCGGGAATTGAACAAAGCCACTAAAAAGGACTATTTTCCTTTACTTTTCATAGATCAAGTGTTAGATGATCTAGCAGGGAATTTTTTTTTCTCCTTCCTAGATGGGTTTAGCAAGTACAATCAGATTCAAATCAGCCCAGTAGACCAAGATAAGACCACTTTCACTTGTCCTTGGGGTACCTTTGCATACCAGGTCCTTCCTTTTCATTTTTGCAAATGCTCCAACCACTTTCCAAAGAGCGGTATTGAGTATATTTTCTGAACTGGTTCACGATGCAGTAGAAATATACATGGATGATTTTACTCCTTATGGCTCTGACTTTTAGGAAACTTTATCTAACCTAGGAAAAGTTCTAGATAAGTGTATTGAGATGAACCTGTCTCTCTGTCCAGAAAAATGTGAATTTTTTATGACTGAAGGGACTGTGGTAGGTCATGCAATATCTCAACAAGGATTGCAGGTGGACACCAACAAAATTGCCATCATCCAAAGGGTCACACCTCCTCAAAAGGTGAGAGATGTCAGAAGCTTCCTAGGCTTAGCTAGATATTATAAGAGATTCATTAAATACTTCAGCAAGTTAGCCTCTCCTTTGTTTGGCCTCCTAGGCAAAGATGTTGAGTTCATATGGTCGGAAAACCTTTAAGAAGCCCTAGATACCTTGAAGAGAAAGCTAGTGACTGCCCCAATTCTTAGAGGCCCAAACTGGGCCCTAACCTTTCACATTCACACAGATGCCTTGAAAAAATCAATAGGAGTAGCCTTAGGACAAATTGATGAAAATTTACCTTATGCCATATGTAGGAATTTGCAGGGTAAGTTCCTCAGAAAGAACACCAAAAGGACACTGCTCACAACCAGATCTCAAATCAATACACCAGTATTTTTGATGTGGTTAAAACCCTCAAAGAGGGAAACAGTCCACGGCCTGAGCCAACGTGGCCACTTCAGGCAATTTATTAATCAAAGAATGAAAATTTACATAAGCTTTCTCTCATAGACGGATTACCCGAACAATGACCCTCCATGCACTTTAAATAGAACTCATGGACCAATCAGGTGTCAAGGCACGGATCAAGTGTCGGTAATACCGAGGAGAGAGTGAACCGTCGGATCACTACATATCGTGACCGTCGGATTGTAAGTTACAAAATGTACAACGGTAAAGAAACACACTTTACCTAACTCTATACCTAACTCTATACTAGACCAAGTTGAACTTAACTATTTCCTATGTGTCGGAATATCCTAACATCCCCCCTTAAGAACAACTTGGGATAGGATTGAAGGATTTACAAATATGACACAATAGGAGAAGGAAAGAGGCACTAGAGCCTATCCCCCCTTAGTGACAACTTCCTGAACTCCAAGCATATATCGAAGTTTAGTGAACTTTGCCTCTGTGAAGATGTCTGCAACCTGATCATCTGTTGAACAATATTGCACTTCAAGAACATGGTCATGAATGAGCTTTCTGATGAAGTGCATGTGTAGTTCAATGTGTTTGCTGCGCTAATGCTGGACTGGATCTTTGCATAGCTGAATGGCACTTTGATTATCACACCAAAGTGTGGTTGGATGCTGCTGCTCAAAGCCAAACTCTGATAGGATCTGACGAAGCCACAAGGCTTCCTTACTAGCTTCCACGGCACCACGATACTCTGCTTCTGCTGACGAAAGAGAAATGGCAGCCTGTTTCTTACAAGCCCATGTAATAGGTCCTGAACCAAGAGTGAAGACATAACCGGCAGTAGACTTCCGATCATCAGGGTCACCAGCCCAATCAGAATCAGTGAAACCAAGTAATAGAGGAGCTACTTTGGCACTGTAATGAATCCCAAACTTTACTGTACCTCGAACATAACGAAGTATTATTTTAGCTGCTTTCCAATGACTTTCACGGAGGTTTTGCATAAAACGAGCAACAAGGCCAATAGCAAAGGAAAGGTCAGGACGAGTATCGGTTAAATACAAGAGTTTTCCTACAAGTTGACGGTATAAGGTCGCATCAACTTCAGGAGAAGTACAAGAGACTGAAAGTTTGACTCCAGACTGAAAGGGAGAAGGGGCTAGCTTACAGTCTTCCATGTGAAAATGACGAAGAATATCACAAGCATACTTGGACTGGGAAAGGGAAATACCCTCCTTGGATTGCAAGACTTGAAGACCGAGAAAATAGTGTAAGTGTCCTAAGTCTGTCATTTCAAATTTCTTTTTAAGGCTGGACTTCACATGGTTTATAAGGTTGGGATCACTACCAGTAAGAATAAGATCATCAACATAAAGAACAAGGATGATAAGAGAGTTGCCCACTTTCTTGGTGTAGACAGTATTGTCAGAATAACACCTAGAAAAGCCAGATTCTAAAAGAAAGCTATCCATTTTGGCATACCAAGCCCGAGGAGCTTGCTTGAGACCATAAAGAGATTTCTTAAGTCGACATACAAGGCTGGAGTCTATTTGGATGAAGCTAATGGGTTGTTCCATATAGATTTCTTCATGCAAGTCCCCATGCAAGAAGGCAGATTTAACATCCATCTGATGGACTTCCCATTTTAAAGAGGCAACAAGGGAAAGAACAAGGCGGATAGAGTTCATTTTGGCAACAGGGGAGAAGGTTTCAGTGTAGTCAATGCCTTCAACCTGTGAAAAGCCCTTAGCAACAAGACGAGCTTTATGTTTATCAACTTTCCCATCTGGTACATACTTGGTTCTGTAAACCCATTTACATCTAACAAGTTTGCGTCCCTTTGGTAGAGGAACAAGATCCCATGTATCATTTGCCAACAATGAATGATATTCTTCATTCATAGCTGCTTCCCAATGTGGATGGCCTGAAGCTTCTGCAAAAGTGTCAGGATCATGATTTACTGGAGCTTGAGCCAGTAAAGAAGAGGCTCTTTCAAACTGAGAACGTGTACGTCGTTGATCTGTAGGATCACCGACAAGATCACCTGCTGCATCCCGAGTAGCACAGACCCATCTTGGAAGTTGAGGATCCTGAGAAGGTGGGGGAGGATTGTCATCCTCACTTTCATCATCTGAAGAACAAATGTTTTCAAAAGTAGAAGAGATAGGAAGAGGTGGCACATCCGCCAGACTAGGCTCGCAGGCCGACTTATTTTCATCAAATTTTACATCTCTTCTAATGATAACATTTTTGGACTTAAATGGAATAAGTCTATAACCTTTTACATCTTCATAATATCCAACAAAAGTACATTTCTCACTCTTAGGTTCTAAAGCTTTATTCTTTTCATCTGGAATATGGGCCCATGCTTCACTTCCAAAAACACGAAAGTGACTTACATCTGGTTTAATGGAACTCCAAGCTTCTTCTGGAGTGATATTCTTTAGAGCCTTAGTAGGAGTGCGATTTATTATATAATTTGCACAATTAATTTCTTCGGCCCAAAAACTAAGACTGAGTCCTTTAGATTGCAGCATACAATTAGCCATTTCCTTTAAGGTGCGATTTTTCCTTTCAGCTACACCATTTTGTTGTGGAGTGTATGGAACAGTATGTTGCATTTGAATTCCATTTTCGGTGCAAAAGTTGATGAATGTGTTTTTAACATATTCTCCACCATTATCAGTTCTTAGCTTAAGAATTTGATGTCCAGATTGTTTTTCAACAAAGGCTTTGAAGGCCAAAAAAGTGTTAAATACTTCGCTCTTGAGTTTTAAGAAGTATACCCAAGTGCGTCTGGAGAAATCATCAATGAAAGTTAAGAAATACTTGCAGCCAGAGAATGAAGCAACAGGAAGTGGACCACATAAATCACTGTGCACAAGCTGTAAAGGGGCTGAGGCATGCCAAGAGGCACGTTTTTCAAAACTGTCCCGATGATGTTTTCCGAGTACACATCCGGAACAAACACCATCTCTGCAAGATACCATAGGAAGACCTGTCACCATATTTTCTTTACATAGATGCTGAAGGGAGCGATAGTTTAAGTGACCAAATCGCTCATGCCAAAGTTTGCTCACTTCATCATTATGAGCAACAAATACTGAGGGAAGATTTGATGACCCAAAGTTGTGAAACTTATACAACCTTGTGGAATCATCAGCAATACCAGTAGCTAGAATCTGTTTGGGATCTCTTAGATCCTTGATTACAACATCATGAGGTGAAAATTCAACAATTTTACCTTCACCTGAATGAGTTATCTGATATATAGATAGAAGGTTGCAGGATAAGGTTGGAACACATAATACATCATTAAACTGACCATTGTCTAGATGAACAGTTCCAGTCCCTACAACATTAAGATATCTATCATCACCAACATATATGTTTTTGGTGTTACAATCATTTAAAGAAGAAAACATGGCTTTGTTTTTGGCCATGTGATAAGAGGCTCCAGAATCAATGAGCCACTCATGAGAATGAGAAGAAGAAGATACATTTAATGCATAACCAGACTGAGATGATTGACAACGACATGCAGAAAGTGCCATTCCTGAAGATGAAGTTGAAGTTGAAGTTGAAGAATGCTCCACATGGATGTTATGTTTCTTCATTGCGGCTTCCAAGGCTTCCATCTTCTTAAAGCATTTAGATTCTAAGTGGCCATCTCGATTACAAAAGTTACAATGTCTATCAGTCTTCTTCCATTTGTTTTTATTGGTCTTATCATTTTGCTGAAATGATCTTTCATTTTGAGGGTGAGTTTGCTTAGGACCCTTGATTGGTTTAGGACCATTCTTTTTAGGATATGACTTCTTAGGATTCTTTGAATTTGGTTGCTGCTGGGCGGCTAACGCTTTCTTGGAAGAGTTTCCAAGATTAAGAAGACCAAGGTGTAAGAGTTTTTCTTGTTCTCTTATTAAAGAATCACAAAAAGAGTCAAAGGAAGGGGCATTGTAGTCTTTTCCTTGACAAATGAAAGCTTCCCTTGTAGAATGGAAGGTGGAAACAAATACAGAGTAGGCTGGTCCCAACGTAGTAAGGATGGAATAAATAAGGTTACTATATTCTTTCTTAACCTTAACACCTTCCAAGAGATATCTAAGGGTTTTGAATTTGGACAAGAAATCTTCAATGCAAGAAAAAATATTAGGATCCAATGTAAGCAACTCATTTTCAAGTTGATGGGCTCTAATTTCATTTTTAATCCCAAAAACTTTAGTGATTTGTTCCAATGCTTCATGAGGAGTATCAAGTTCTGCAATATGGAATCTAAGATCAAGAGAAATAGACATTCCTATCAAACCACGTGCTTGATCTTGTCTATTTTCCCATTTTGCAGCCTTGTCTTCATCTTTTGGTTTCTTCTCTTGGCCTGTGGCTATTCTGTAGAGACCTTTACTTCTAAGTAAATCTTCCATGTAGGCTATCCATTGGAAGTAGTTAGTGCTGTCAAGAATGACTTGGCATGGACTTTCCATTTTTAAAAAAACTGAAGCTGAAGATGCTGAAAGTAAGTGTTCCAATGGATAGATCTCGAAAAATTAGGCTGTTTTAAAAAAAACGGCTCTGAAAAAGGCTTCCGGATGAAGAAGTTAGAGAGAGAGAGAGAGAGAGAGAGAGAGAGAGAGAGCGGGGGGGGGCGGGCTTGGGTTGCGTGCTTGCCTTGAGAAAGCTCTTTTTTCCTACAAAACAAAAAACACAAAACCCAACACGAATATGCAAAGAAAAAACGAACCTTACGGCTCGAAGTTAGCTTTACCCAAAAAACTAAATATTTTCAAAAGTTGAACTTTGCGGCTCAAAGTTAGCTTTAGCCGAAAAACTAAATATTTTTCTCAATGTTTCTAATTTTCCGAGATCACACTAAGGTGCAGGGAAAAGAGCATACGCATGAGAAAAATCCTTCCTTTCTGTTTCTGATTTGCCCAGATCGCACAGAGTCGCAGGGCAAAGAGCATACACAGAAATGAAAGGTATAGATCCGGTTAAAAAAAAGGTAAATAAACCAAAACCGAAATAAGCAGAGAGAAAATAACAGTAAACTGCAAATAAAGACTGTATACCTCTAGATCTTAAAAATGACGCAGCTAGGGCTACCAGAAACCTTTTCGCATGAAACGAAAGGGGTTCCTCACTGGAACAGATGCTCCGAACACAACAGAGCAGTCCTCTCGGCCCGAAAGCAGTCAGAAACAGCAGATCTAGGAAACGACAGTCAGATGCAGTTCTACCGGCTTCAGATTTGGATAACCAACGGACGCGGCCCTCAAATAGCTCTGATACCATGTAGGAATTTGCAGGGTAAGTTCCTCAGAAAGAACACCAAAAGGACACCGCTCACAACGAGATCTCAAATCAATACACCAGTATTTTTGACGTGGTTAAAACCCTCAAAGAGGGAAACAGTCCACGGGCTAAGCAAACGTGGCCACTTCAGGCAATTTATTAATCAAAGAATGAAAATTTACATAAGCTTTCTCTCATAGACGGATTACCCGAACAATGACCCTCCATGCACTTTAAATAGAACTCATGGACCAATCGGGTGTCAAGCCACGGATCAAGTGTCGGTAATACCGAGGAGAGAGTGAACTGTCGGATCACTACATATCGTGACCGTCGGATTGTAAGTTACAAAATGTACAACGGTAAAGAAACACACTTTACCTAACTCTATACCTAACTCTATACTAGACCAAGTTGAACTTAACTATTTCCTATGTGTCGGAATATCCTAACACCATATACGTTATAACCAAAAGCTTTTCAAAGGCAGAGTTAAACTATACAGTGACCAAGAAGGAACTCCTAGCTGTCATGCATTCCTTAAACAAATTCAGACATTATATCACATGCTATCAAACCTTTGTGCACACTGATCATGATGCAATTAGATATTTAATGAACAAACCAGACGTAAATTCTCGCATTATTAGATGGTTGCTTTTACTGCAGTAGTTTGATCTGACTGTTATTGATAAGCTTGGTAAAGAGAATGTTGTTGCTGAATTTTTGTCTAGAGTAATTTTTCCTACAGGTGAAGAAGGAATGGTGGATGATCAAATTCCAGATGAACACCTATTTTCTATATCAGTAGTCTCTCCATGGTTTTTTGATGTAACAAACTACTTGGTTTCAACACAGTTCCCAACACACCTATCCTCAAAAGAGAAGAGCAAGATAGTAAGGAAAAGCATCCCTTTCACCTGGATTGGAGGCAATCTCTTCAAACTTGGCCCAAATTAGATCTTGAGAAGATGTGTCAAGGAGGAGGAAGTCTTTGACATCCTCCTGACCTATCATGATGGGTCTTGTGAAGGTCATTTTGCAGCAAAAAAAATCCCCTTCAAGATATTGCAAGCGGGCTACTACTGGCCCACTCTTCATCAGGATGTGAGGACATACACAAGCCAGTGTGATTGGTGTCAGAGGATGGGGAAACCCACTCCAAAGGATGAAATGACCATGCAACCTCAAGTGACCTTTGAGCCATTTGAGAAGTGGGGCATGGACTTTGTGGGGCCTATCAACCCCCCTTCAAAGTAGAAGTAGTACATCATTGTGTGCACCGACTACCTGACAAAGTGGGCTGAGACAAAAGCAATAAAAGCAGTGATAGAGGAAAAAGTAGTTGAGTTTCCGAGGGAACACATATTTTACAAGTGCAAATATCCGAGAGAGTTGGTTACAGACCAAGGTAGTCAGTTCACTTCCAACCTGATTGAAGACCTACTCACACTTCATAAGATCAAGCACAGGACTTCCACCCCTTACCATCCATAGGCCAATGGGTAAGTGGAGGTCACTAATAGAGCATTAGAAGGGATCCTAACCAAGGTAGTGAGCAGCAGTAGAAAATACTGGGTGAACAGATTAGTTGAGGCCACTTGGTCCTACAACACAACATGGAAGACCACCACCAGGTTCACACCCTATGAATTGGTCTATGGGAAGAAGGTTTTGTTGTCAATAGAGTTTGAATTCAATACCCTAAGGATGGCAGCTCAGCCGGACCTAGACCTCATCCATGCACAGAAGGAGAGATTACTTCAGCTCAATGGATTGGATGAATACAGATTGCAAGCCCTTCTCCATACAGAGGTAGTTCAGCTTCAAAGAAAGATATGGCATGACAAAAATATCAGGGACAAGCAATTCCAAGAGGGAGATTGGGCACTACTCTATGATTCAAGATACAAGGGTTTGGCAAGCAAGTTGAGGACAAGATGGCTGGGACCCTACACTATGGAGAAATGCAATGAAAATGGTTCAGTTTTGATTAGAACCATTGATGATGAAGCCATCCCCATGCTTGTCAATGGACATCGGTTGAAAGTCGATAAGAAACTCCTCTCCAAGCGAGCATTTATTGAATATTTGAATAAAACAATGATGGTAGTGGAGCATGTCTTAGCTTCCACTTCACCCACTCACTGAAGAGAAAAAAATAAAGACTCAAGTGGAAACCTCTATGAGGTGCTTGAGTCTCATCATTGGGCTGAAAACCTCTTCTGAGGCAGCACATTGATGTCAAAAAAAGAAGGCAAAAGAATAAGATCCTTCGGTGAAAACCTCCCTTGGAGGCACCCATGGTAGGCAATTAAGGTGAAAACCTCTCTGAGGCGCCCTAGTTGTTTTCAAAAAAAAAAAAGAGAGAGAAAGAAAAAATGAATTTTTATTGTATTGCAGGTTTGCAGGACTATAGGGAGCAAAAGAAGTTGCCAAGGGGACCCTGACATTCATACCAGCATCCACCTTATCTTCTCCACACCTTCCTCCATCTTTTTTGGCATCTCTTTCACCCAACTGTACCTCTTCTTCCAAAACTGTGTTTTCTACAGGAGGCTCTGTTTTTCTACAGAAGGCTCCAGTAGGAATTACAGAGAGCCAAAAGTGTCTATAGGAGGCAGTTTGAGGGATAAGAAAAGCTTCATGAAAAACCTATAATCCCTCTTACCATATTCAAACCTCCTTGCCATCATTTCCAAGCCTGCATCACACTCCAAGCATCATTATTATTTTTTTCCTTTTCCAAGAAAAAGAGTTTTTCAGTTTTGAGAAAAAAAACAAAAATAAAAGGAGGAAAAGGCACAATTAACTTTACCTGAAGCTTACCTACTATCACTCCATCATTCATCTCCACCTCTGGCATCATTCTCAACCTCCAAGCATAGTGAAATAGTTGAATTTTCAAGGGGAGAAGCAGCTACAAGAGCTCCTGTAGCAGTTGGTCCCATGGAAGTCCAACAACAATAGCAAGAGACAGCACATCTGAAGGTTGAGAAGGCATATTCAGCTCAGCTCTAGAAAAAGAATAACCTACAAAAACACACAACAACACATCAGAAATTAGAGACAACATGCATGAAGGAAAATGAAGGTATGCAGTAGAGAAAGCCACAGAACCTCACAGTCGATGGCAACAAATACATTTGGATTACAGGTAAGTAGCAAAGTCACTCCTCTATCTGAATTTGTGTAATTAGGAATCATATGAAGGCAAGGAGATGGTTGAAATCAAAAGAGGGAAAGGTGGCTAGTTAACTTGGCCACCTTCATTTAGTTGACTCCACTTAACCGAGATATCACCCACACGTCCGCATAATCAACACAAGAAAAAGATGTGAAGGACAAGTAGTGGGAGAAGAGTTAACTTCAATGCAGTAATGAGGAGATGATTATGAGTGGGGTCATGATGACCAAGTAGGTGGGAACAAACAGTCCTAATCTAGGCAACGTACACCTTGCCAGCTCACCACTCATAACCGAAAACAGGCATAAAAAGTAATGTGCACTCCTCCCCGCGGATTCTCACCACCTTTTCTTCAGTTTCTCCTTGTAACTCAGCCATACAACAGTCTTCTTATGCCCCCACAGCCTTGTATCCACCATCCTCCATCGATCTCCTCCATATTTTTGCTCTCGGCATCTTCTACAGGATTCCTACAAGTTTTCTACATGAGCACCTATAGGAAATCTACAGGAGGGACAATGAGCTTCTACAAGAGGGGCAGTGAGTCATTTTGAATGGATGAAACGTTATTTTTGGCATGAACTTTAGTCTGAAGAGGTGGGGTTCATGAATGCCCTCTATTGAATATCAAAATATGAAAGAGCTGGTCTCAAATTGAAGATAAAATGAGTCTTTAAGAGGGTAGAAATACATAAAAAATTTCTGTTTTTTTTTTAAACATAGTCCCCTCTGTTTTTCTATTTCATTCAAAATTCTTTGTCTGCACCTCCATATCTGTTTTTTCAAAAGAAGTACAGGCAGTATGATAGGGGGGTTTATGAGAAAAGAGCCCACTAACTCAACTAGACTCCATGCACATCCTCAAGTGGTGGGAATATTTACAAGGGAAAACTAGATGAATTTCTTTGAGAAGTTTAGAAGGTTTGATGATGAAATTTCTCTCTGGTCGCTCACACAAGAACTCATCCTACTGTAAAAATTAGAGGCCTCTCCATTTCATCAGTAGGGTCACTACCCTTCTTCTTGGGCTTCCTTGGAGTAAAGATCCGAAAATAATTGGCCAGGTTGCTAAGAAGAAATTTTTCCAAGATAATGAAACCCCTGTTGAAGACAAAAATTGAATTAGGAGGGCTAGTGTACCATATCTTTGGGATGAGGTTAGCTACCAAATCATCAAATACATTTCTTGTGAGGGGAGGCACAACATTGTTTATGGATATCATTTCAAAATCCTCCAAGACTTGAGATATGGCATGAATACCCTAGTAAATCAAAGGCTCAGTATCCCTTACTTTCTCCTTTAGTCCCTCATTGACTCTAGCACCAAGGTACAAGAAGGAAATTCACAGCAACTAGCCCGCCATGGCTTAATCAAGGTCCTAGTAGAAGAAGCCCTCCATACCCTTACAATCCCTATAGCATGGGAAGTTTTTAGAAATATGACAGCCAATGATGACATCAAGGCATTAACCTATGACGTCAGTCCTTCTATCAGTGAGGAGGGAGAATAGCAAGGAGGAGAAGATGAAGCCAGTGGTGACATAGCAGAGTAAGAGATGAAGGAGGAAAGAAAAGAAATAGAGGAGGGGAGAGTTGAAGAGACAGAGCAGGAGGAGGAAAAGGAGACAGAAGGGGGAGAAAAGGAGCCAGAGAGGGCAGAGAAAAGAGAGGAGTCCCCTGAAACTTTGGAAAGAGAAGCAGTAGCTGCCCTCACTACCCTTAATACACGAGTCAAGCAGAAGGAGAAGAGGAAAAGAAAAACCTCCATGTATTTCATGGCAAGGAAGAGTACCAGAATTAAAATAGGAAAACCTCAGCCCTCATCAAAGACTCCCATTAACATTGAAGATTCACCATCTGCCAAGGTGAAAGAATCTCCTTCCAAGACACCCATAGGTTATGAAAGGAGGACTACAAGATCTTCTACATGGAAGGGAAAAGCAATTCTACAGGACCCCAAACCAGACCTACAGGAGGCTAAAACAGTCCTATAGGAGACACTGTCCAAACTACAGGAGACACAAAAACTTGAGGAAAGGATAGGAGGACAACCATAGGTGAAAGAGGAAACATAAGAGCTACAAGAACCTCACCCCCAACCTAATATTGACTCCTATTATAGACTACATGAGGGAGGCAAGATAATCCCACAAAAATTTTCAATTCCACTCTTTTTCGAATTGGAAAAAGAGAGAGTAAGAACACACAGGTGGATGTAGATAGCCAAGTCCAAAGGAGTTGAGGATATTGGCCACATGGAAAACAAACTCAGGGAAATGGGTAGGGAATTGAGTGCTCTCAGAGACAGAGAAGCCATTACAAGAAGCCACCTTGAGAATGAAAATGAATTACTAAGGAGGCAGCTGAAGGAGAAGGAGACTCATTTGGCATACATGGCTAGCTTATCCATATAAGCATTACAATGCAAAACAATAGCAAAATCTTATGGCCTCTATCTGAAGGATCAAAGGCTTCAATTCCAAATAAAAACTTTGGCACAAAGAGGCATAATGCCTTTCCAAGACTACAAGTAGTTCATGGATTTGTGTGGGCAAAGCACCTATGAGGACAAAGAAAAGATGGCAAATTTCTATCTACACAACATGGCCCTCGCAGACCTGAATGTGTGGGAACCTAATGCTAAGCTAGGGGATCTGCAATTAATGGCCATGGCATCATGGATGAACCATGAAGAATTGAGAGCAGCAGAAATGAAAATATTGTTAATAAAGGAGCAGAATGAACCATTTATGATAAGATCTGAGCCATCAGATCCTATGGCACTCATCAGCACACACAACCTACTTGCCAATGACCCTTAGATTGCCCCTAAATATCTAGCCAATCAGGAACAAGCCATTGCACACTTTCAAGATATGCATAGGCTACTTGGAGATGAATTTGTGCTTGCATGGATGAGAAGATGGAACACCCTACCCCACAGCTTGCAGATCAGAGAATACCATTCCCCCACGAGGCTGAAGGAGGCATTGAAAAGAGTGCCAATGTACAAGCACTCCATGCAAAGGTTGAAGGTCAACAGGATTGGCCTCAAACTGAGTCCTCCACTCATATTAGGCATGTTGGAGGGTAGAAGAGATGAAGAAGAGGAGCAGTGGAATGAAATAGACAAAAAGGGAGGATTTTATGGAGAACATGAGCAAACCATATCAGAAGCCTTGAATGCTAGGGAGGCGACCAGGGCCATGAAAGACCAAGAGATTGACTAGGTTGCTTAGAGGATGAGCAACACCCTCAGTAGGGGGATGATGATGAGCCTCATAAATGAGTAATTATATGGGCTCGTTCTACCCCCTAACCTAGTCAAATCAACCATCCTCTTAGCTTATTGTATGATTCTGATTATATTTATGCTTATAGGGTGAGTTGACTTAGTTATTATGCCATGTGGTCTAACATGTATTTAATGTAGATTGTTGATGGATTTCGAGGTAAAATTCAAGGATTTAGTGGTCAAAATGTTGGAATCCCCTTCATTTATTGCTCCTCACTTCGAATTCCCCTTCATTCAGCTTGGAGTACAAGCAGTCGAATCATGTACTAGAATGCAGTCGAGTAAGTGGAAGATGATTGATAGTTATCTCGAGTTTTGGGAGCCAATCCTCCCTGATTTTAGGGAAGTTGTTGGTAGCTTCAGATGTATAAGTAGAGAGGCCTAGGGCATCACTACGGTCGACTTTTTTGCTTAGGAAAACTTTGCCCAAATTTCGAGCTTACTATTTTAAGACAGTTTTATGTAATCTTGCTATTTTTTGATAATGAAGATGGAATCCTTTTTGAGCTAGCACTGAGTTACCTACGAGGGCTGAAGCTCTTGGGTTAGGGCCCAATCCTAGAATCTAAGCTTCTCTTTACTTGTATTTTTATGCTTTACTTTAGTTTGTAGATTAGTTTACTGTTAGATGTATTTCTCTTATGGTTAAGAATAGGTTGCTTTTGATGATTTAGTAGCTTGCTTCCATTTGTGCTTTCTGTAGCAGGTTAATCAGTGACCAGAGAAGATTCAAAAGGCTAGAAATAGTGCCTTGGTCTCTCTTCCTCCCTCTAGGATCATGATTTGAGGCAAAGACTCTTTTGCTGCCCCAAAAAAACCGATTTTCCTCATTCCTAGGTCTTCTAGTGTTTGCAGCTCTCTAGTAGGTTGATAGTCCAGTTTTTCTTTGCTTTACATATTCTTTACCATGTTCACTTCTTGATTTTCAATAGTCCTTTTTCATTCTTTCCTTTCTTACATCGTTTCCTAGCATTTCCTTCTATACATCATAGTTTAGGCCATTTTAATTCAAAACTCTGTTTTTCCTAGGATGCATTCATTTCATTTGTTACTTCATTTTCTTGGTTGACTGTCAGTTTCTATGCAGCAGATCTCTTCTAGCAGTACGGAAAATTACCAGAAATCACACCCTCCATCTGATCCATACCCTATAGGTCTCCCAAACCTCACCTCAATTCTACCCTAGTTTCCTTCATTTTTTATAGAACTTCTTCCTCTCTCCTTGAGCAAACCCAATCATTTTTCTCTCTCCTGGTGATTCATGGTAGACCTTAGGCACTCTAACACCTAATTCAAACCTTCATCCACCTTTTCCACCCACTCTTATACCCTCAAAACAGAGGAAATTTCTATCGGCCTCCTCCTGTAGGCCTTCTGTAGTTTCCCTGTTTTCCTCCTATAGTTTTCCTGTGTCCCCCTATAGTTTTTCCTGTAGGCTTTCTTTTGAAGGAAGAGTGTGGCAAAAGCCTCCAGAAGGCAACCTAAGACCTCCTAGGACCCGTCCACCCCATCCTACATCCTCCCAAGCTCGAAAATCGCCCTCTAACACCACTTATTTGCTGCCACACTCACACACAACAAATTAGATGCATGTTAAATTCACATAAAAACACATAAAAATCCAAAAATATGTAATTTTCTTATTTACTTCCAGAAATAGCATGGTTAGATGTTGTTTACTTCCTCGAGTAGGTATTGGCATTTCTTTCATGGTTTTTATAGTGTTTTTGGCAAAAGTAGAATTAGCTTGTTAATTAGGGCTTACTAGGTTTTGCTTTACATTCTAGTCTTTTTCCTTTCTGTAGTTAGAATAACATCTGTAGAGTAATATTTCTTTACTTTCACCACACATAGAGATTCTTTTGAAGTCTATAGAATTTGGCTTGAGCTCCTAGTGATCTCGCGCCGGTTGACCAAGTGACAACCTGCATTGAGAACTAGTACTTGTGCATATAGCACCGACGCTTCCAAGATTTTTATGAACTATTGGGTTAATAAAAGTAAAGTTGGTAGCCCAAGAGTTGCAGCATTCTTGCTGCAATACTAGCACCCACCAGTTACAAACCCCTCCCTCTTAAAGAAACACCATCCTTGGTGTTTTTATGTAACTAAAACGAAAAGGACAAAAATTGAGCCTTATATAACAACTCTTATATTCACTTATTCATAAAATAAAATGGGTATAACACCCTAATTTGTTCTTCCATTTCCTAGGAGGCTTCATTAGGTCCAAAGTACTTCCATTACACCTTGGCCTTTTCTATTACTTGAATCTAGAGCACAATTTTCCTCTGGTTTACGATGCATAGTGCTTCTAGTTGGAACTACCCCTTAGGTTCCACCTGTATCATAGACTAATCAACAATATGATTAACGTCATGTACATCTTAGAAATGAAATGTGAAAAAAAATATGTGCATTCATTATGGGTGGAAGAGGAAATATATAGATCACTGGCTCCACTCCTTCAAAGACCTGAAATGGCCCACAAAATCTAGGACCTAACTTGACACAAGAACCCACTTTTAGTGATATCTTCCTTGTTTTGATGTATAGATACACATTCCATCCCACTTGGAATTACTTATGCATCCTCTGCTAGTCTAGATAACCCATTTTCATATCCTAGGATTCCTTTAATTTATAGTTGATCTTGGCCACTTCCTACCATATTTCCTTCAGTATTCCAGGTTGAAGGACTACTCTATTTACTGGGTCATCCTAGTTGACAGTAGTGTTGTATTTGTGGCCATACATCCTAAAAAGGGCTCATCCCAAATAAATTCTAATATGCATTTTTGTATGGAAACTCCACCAATTGTAGGAAATATTCTCGATTCTTTGGCTAATGCATGGTATATATTCCTCCAAAACTCTGTTTAGTTTTTCCATCTTTCGATCTATTTGAGGATGATAGGTGATACTTAGCATCTCAATTTGATATAATCTTCTTAGCCACACCATGCAATCTGAATATTTCTTTCATGAATATTTGGGATATTTTAATAGCTTTGTGAGTGGACTTGACAACTTTGGAGTGTGTTTCCTTAATCAAGTTTTCCACTACCACCATAATGGAATCATGTTATTTGTATTTTCTTGGCAATCACATAATGAAGCCCACAGACATGACTTCCCAATTCGACTCAGGGATTGGGATTGGTTGCAACAATTATAATAGACTCTGGTTAAAATTTCATGTAATAAAGTTAATAAATGAAAAAATAAAACCAAGGTCATGGGACATGTATTATAAACTAAGTGTGGGGAAAAACATCTTAGTGGGTGTTCGTTTGGTTTATTATGGATAAGGGGAAATTGGCAAAGGCATTGGAAAAGGATTTGAAAACGAAATGAGGTATTAATTGACATTTTATTTATGAAAATAAAGCAAAATAGGAGAAAAGGGAGCTGAAAGGTCATAGGTTGCATGTGAGGAGGAAATTAAAGGAAAGTTAAGGAAATTGAAGAAAATATAGGCTTCAATGATAAAAAGGATTATGAGGATCATTTCACCACCTTTTGCCAATTTTAGATTGGAGCATTCTCTCTATTCTCCCTCTCTTATACTATTGCACACTTAGAGCATCCTTGATGCACTCTAGATTTGGAGAAAGGTAGGCAAAGGAAGGAAAAGAAAGAAAATGAAAGGAATAAGAAAGGAATAGTGGAATCAAGTGGCTACAATGATATTACTTTGTGGGTTTCAAGTTGCATGTATGATTCCATTGCTAGTTTTTTCATGCATGGTAATGAATGTGTATTTGGTTCCCTTGTTATCATTAGCATGGGCTTTGCCAGATGTTATAGCAGTTCTCGCCTTTCCTTTCCATTTCTGGATAGCCATGGTGTGATAGGTTTATTTCATTGGTTGATATTTGGATTTCCATATGGCTTTGGAATCAGGTGAGGTTGTCTCAGGAAAATTTCCAAGGTCCTACGAATCCCTTAACTAGTAATGGCCGGATTGCACTAAAGCCTAAGGGTGGAAATCAGAAAATTCCTGAAGGTATTGGTGAAGAAATTTGGAGGCATCCATGATTATTTAGGGCATAGTGATCCCTTGACCGGTAATGGCAGGATTGTGGTAAATCCTGGTAGTGTATGTTTTCGTTTGGGCTTATGAATCCTTTAACCAGTAATGGCGGGATTATGGTAAATCCAGGTTGTGGAGGTTCTTGTTTCAGTCCTAGGAGTCCTTTCAATGGTTTTTACGGGATTGCAGCAAAGAATGAGGAAGACCTGGTTGTTTTGTTTTGAGTCCCACATTAATTCTTGGAATATGGCACGGTGGTGATTGGTTGAAAGAAAGATTTGTTTCAGGCCAATCTATGGTTGGGTGGTATGTGGAATTCCCTGTCTTGGTTGGATTTTTCATATGTTAATAAGAGCTCCTTTCCCTCTTGTATTTCGCGGGTATTTGTACTTGTTATTATGTGGCTTTGAAGGTTGTTCTGTTAATGTTACTATTATGGTTATATGCTAGTTATAAGCATGGTTTTATGATAGATTCTACTTATGGCTCTGATCAAGTTTTGATTAGTAAATGAATTATTATTGAATGCATGACATAATAGATGTTATTGCAACTATTGTGAGATGACATCAAACCTTCTTGATGATTCTCAAATAAGTATCAGATCCCTATGTTTAAATGTGCATTCATGACCTATAGATTACATGTTCAAAATGTGTTTGAAGAAATTTTTATCATGGTTAGGCCTAGTTAAGTCAAGTTCTTGACTAATTTTTGCATTAATGGTTTTTTTCTAGTGTCATTCATCATTCTAGAAAGTTCTATCAAGTTCTGGGAAAAGGTTTGGATACTAGATTTGACAATTTGGCTCAGATTCCGAGGTCGCTTGCTTAGAACTGGGAAATCTAAACTGCAATCGTTGGGAGGTAGGGTTATCCATGTGAATAGAGGCTTATAGTCATTGGATTTCCTTGTTATAAAATCAAGTGAGAGTCCATATCACATCTAGAGTGATTGTTTGGCTCATGGGGGTCCTGTAAGTCATGAGGAAGGCCAGTAAGATTTCAGGTTGTTTATTCAACTTCCTTAAATATACTTAGGAGGTTGAGTCATGTCATAGTAGCCCTCAACTTATGTTTAACCCAGTACACTGGTGGAAGTGTGTAGATATGCGAGGGGTGGTTATAGATTAGTATCAGAACATGGTTCACTACTTGGACTACATGGGCAGAATGTGTTTGTCATGCATGCATGTCAGTTATCTATGTGGTTGTTATGCATGCATTGTAATGGTTATGGTTTTCGTGCATGAGGTCATTGTATGCAGTTGGTATTTTTATGCATGACATTGGAATATTGATGTGATTATGATTATACATGTATCATGCTAATCTGGACTAATTTTTTAAACAAGATAGCCTCCTCTGAACTTCATTGAGGTATGTTGATTATGTTTAGCTAAGATGGTATACTCCTAGGAAGAAGAAGATCAAATATGAATAGAAAAATATTAGAATACAGTTCATAATACTCTTCTTCTAGATCAGATGAGCAACCAAGATATGCGTACTCTTCGGATATAGCAGTCACATTGAGAAGTTTGAAGGAAGAGATAAGAATTTTCAAAGCAAATAGTGAAATTTAGTCACAAGAGAGACTTTCCCAGGCATAGGAGAAACAAGCATAAGTTAATGTAGTCATCCTTTAGATCTTGTTAGATTTTCATAGACATGGATAACGACAGATCAATTATGGATAGGGGGACAAGGCTAATGAAGCATATGGTAGCAAGTATCATGGTGGGCATAGGTTGGACAGGGATTACACATCCAGAGTTGGCATAATCTTGGATACACCTAATAGGAGAGGCAGTGGACATGGGTTCTACTCTAGTTCCATATGAGTTAAAGAAAGGCAAGGCACCTTAATTTGATTGAGAGTAAAAAAAACTGAAATATGCAAAGGCATGGTTTGTTCGGATGAAGAAATTATTTTGAGTTGCAATGAATTCAAGAGACTTTTTAGGAAGAAATACTTATCAGAGAGGTACTGAGATAGTAAAACCAAGGAGTTCTATGAGCTGAAGATGGGATAAATGACATATGAGGAGCACATGATTAATTTCTTGGTTTTTTGAGGTATGTGTCATATCTTGAGAATGAGAGAGCCAAATTTTAGATATTTCTCAATGGCTTGCCATTAGCATTCAAGGATCAGATTCAGTATGATGAGCCTCAATCGCATGAAGAAGCCATTGGGAAGTTGAAGCACTGTTATGAGCAATCAAAGAATAAGGCTGAGTCTAAGAAAGGTTGGAAAGGGAATGAAAAGAATAAAGGTAAATGGCCACCAAAGTGAACAAGACCTTAGGACGTAGGTGAGAAAGATAATTTTTCTCCTTATAAGAAGTTTAATGCAATTGAGAACGAACATGGGTTGCAACCTAGAGAGACGTAGAATAGAGGTGATGGTAGGAGACAATTGTAGTGTTGGATATGTGGTAAGGAGCATATCAAGAAGGATTACTCATCGTATCAGGGTGGTATGCCTCATATCTACAATGTTGAGGTTGCACAGACAATTGGAGATGTTGGGCAGAGAATTCCTTGGATCTATGCAACATTGGATAATAGGTAGGCAAGTCACAAGGCATCTCTTATCAGGATGGACAGTAAGCTTTGTGATCAATTTGTTTCTATTTAGATTGAACTTGGATCTAATTATAGCTATGTTAACCCTGACCTAGTGGATAACTGTGGTTTCAGAAAATAAGTGCATGTAGAGTCTTTATTGGTGAAAATGGATATAGGTACTAAGAAAAGAGTTCTTCGTTGGGTAAGATCTTGTGCATTTGAGCTGAATGGTATGCATAGATTAACACATAAGAATATACTTCCGTTGGGATCATACAATATATTTCTGGGTATGGATTGGTTGTATCTTCAAAGGATTAAGGTGGATTGTTATGAAAATTCCATTAAGTGCTTGGACGACAATGGATAATAAATAATATTGTAGCGTAAGAAGAAGGAAACATTACTTAAAATGGTTACATTTAACAAGGAAAATAAAGTCGCACGAAAGGGTGTATATTGTTTCAAGTGCATATTTCTAGTGATAAAGGTAAGGACGTTGAGGATTGAGAAGTCTTCAAGAATTATTCGGTCTTGTAGCCTTTTTAAGATGTATTCCCAGTAGAGAATTCAGAGTTATCGCTTCATAGAGAAATTGAATTTTCTATTGAGTTGGTACTAGGAGTAGCACTAGCATCAAAGTAACCTTACAAGATGAACACTCTAGATCTAGTGGAACTGAAGTTACAATGGAATAAAATGTTTGACAAAGGATACATTAGGCCAAGTGTGCTTCCTTGGGGTGCACTGATGTTGTTCGTGAAAAAGAAGGATGGTACTCTTAGGTTGTGTATTGATTGTAGGTAGTTGAACAAGGTGATGATCAAGAGCAGGTATCTATTTCCGAGGATCGATGACTTATTTGACCAGTTGAAGGGAGCAACAATGTTATCGAAGATTGACTTGAGATCAGGATATCAT
Organism: Pinus tabuliformis; assembly: GCA_031772625.1. Lineage (NCBI taxonomy): Eukaryota > Viridiplantae > Streptophyta > Pinopsida > Pinales > Pinaceae > Pinus > Pinus tabuliformis. Next base: position 907,785,650 of record CM062819.1, read on the forward strand.
CAGGTACACATAAAATAAGAGTAGATATACAAGACTGCTTTCCGAACCAAATATGGGAATTATGAATTTGTTGTAGTTCATTTTAGTTTAACCAATGGTCTAGATACTTTCATGTGTTTCATGAATAGCATGTTGCATCCTTATCAGTACATGTTTGTGGTTGTATTCATTGATGATATATTGATATATTCGAAGAATGAGGAAGATCATGTCGAACATTTAGCAACAATATTGAGATTGCTAAGAGAGCATCAATTGTATGCCAAGCTCAATAACTGCAGTTTATTTCAGACACAGGTACACTACTTGGGGCATGTTTTCTCTAAGTAAGGCATAGCAGTGGATCTAGAAAAGATAAGAGTTATCTTGAAATGGGAAAGTCCTATAAATGTGGAAGATGTCATATCATTCATGGGGTTAACACGTTACTACAGGAGGTTCATCAAGAATTTCTCACAGATTTCCTATCCCATTGCATCATTGCAGAGAAAGGGAAATAAATTTTAATGGAAAAAGGAATGTGCAACAAGTTTTGAGCAATTGTAGTTGCATACAAATGCTCCAATTCTAAAGATTGAAAATCCAAATAAAGAGTTTGTGGTGTGTACAAATTCTTGCAAGAGAGGACTTGGTGGAGTCTTTATGCGGGGGGATAGATGGTATGCTATAATTCAAGGAAACTGAATAAGCATGAGAAGAATTATGTGACACATGATCTTGAGTTGGAAGTGATCATTCATGCATTGTAGAATTGGAGGCACTATCTTCTCGGTAACAAGTTTGTATTGATGAGTGATCATAGTCGGTTGAGATACTTGTTTGACTAACATAATCGAAATGCCAAATGAGATAGATGGTTGACCACACTACGTGAGTTTGAATTTTAGATCAGGTACATTTAGTGAAAGGAGAATCAGACTGCAGATGCTCTTAGAAGAAGGGTGCAGGTAAATCATAGCAGCTTTGAGCTCATATGGGATATATTTACAGGATTAGATATTACAGGCAAAAGAATAGGATGAGAGGTACAAGGAGATTAGGCACAGGTTACAGCAGTAGGGTATAGGTGATGAGGATGTGGATTATCATCTCAAAACAGATGGTTTGGTCAGATTTAAGGACACGATCTATGTGCTAGAAAACAACGAACTCACGAAGCTTGTCTTGAGGGAATTTCATGTTAAGCTATATTCGTGTCATCCGGGATATCATAAGACATTGAAAGATGTGAAGAAGTTCTACTATTGGACGAATATGATGAAATAGGTAGCTTAGTTCATTGCAAGGTGTCTAAATTATCAATAGGTAAAAGTAGAGTGCAAGCATCCATGTGGGTTACTGCAACCGATTCTTATTCGAGAGTGGAAATGGGAGTTCATTTCTATGGATTTAACTAGAGTTTTTCCAAGAACATCTAGCCCGCATGATTCTATCATGGTTGTTGTTGACACGTTGACAAAGGTAGCTCACTCCATAGTGGTTAAGTCTACTTAATCATGTAGTGAGATAGTGAGGTTGCATGGTGTTCAGAAGAAGATTGTGTCAAACATAGATGATGAGTTCAATTCCAGGTTTTGGAAGGAGTTATTTGTAGGTTTGGGTACCAAGTTGGACTTTAGTAAAACTTATCATCCACAAAAATATGGATAGATCGAGAGGTTCAACAAGATTTTCGAGGACATGTTGAGAATGCATGTTATGCACAAGAAAAGGAGGTAGGAGGAGTATATTCCATTGGTTGAATTTTCTTACAACAATGGGTATCAGGATTCATTAAGGATGAGTCCATCTTAGGCACTTTAGGGGTGGAGTTGTAATACTCCCATGAGCTGGAGTGATCTAGTGAATAGGACATTGATAGGACTAGACATGTTGGTAGATATGGAACATGAAATGTAGGCTATAAAGAAGAATTTGAAGGCAACAAATGACAGGCAAAAGTGTTATGCATATCAACCCAAGGTGTTTAAGGAGTTTTAGGTTTGCGAACATGTGTACTTTCACATCAATCCTAAGAAGATATCCTTGAGGATTGGATCATGTCCCAAGATAAAACCTCTGTATTGTGGGCCTTTCAAGATCCTTTAGAGGATTGGACCAGTGGCCTACAGACTTGCATTTCCTATAACAATGAAAGTCCATGATTTTTTCCATGTTTCATTTCTTAAATGATATGTGAAAGATGTTGATCATGTGATTGATTGGTTTGAATTGTAGGTGGAGCCAGAAGTATAATTCTAGCTGGAACCTCAGTGCATTTTGCAGTGGAAACAACTCATGCTTTAGAATTGAGCAATTGAGCAAGTTAAAGTGTAATGGAATCACTTTGGGCCTGATGATGCTAGAAGGGAGATGGATGATCAGAAGTGGGCTATGTATCCTTCATCGTTATGTAGTTGAGGTAAAGGAGTTTTGGTATATGTACATATTTATGTATGGTTGTTGTTGTAAATATCACAACGAGTTGTGTTATAAAGCTCCAATAAGAGGTATGGTTGTCATGTTTTTCATGTTGGTTTTTCTTTTCAGAAGGTTGTTCATTGTAAATATTGCATCAATCTATGTTATAAAGCTCCATCAATAGTATGTTTTGGTTTTTAGCAGTATTGTCGGTCATAGGTGTCATACAACATCAAGGATGGTGTTCCCCTAAAGGGGAGGGATTTGTTACAACACCGAGATAAAAAATTATTTGATAAAGTTAATAAAGGAAAAAATAAGACCAAGGTCATGGGACACGTATTCCAAGCTCAATGTTGGGTAAAACATCCTAGTTGGTGTTCATTTGGTTTATTATGGCTAAGGGGAAATTGGAAATGGAATTGGTAAAGGCTTTGAAAAGGAAAAGAGGCATTAATTGGCATTTTATTTATGAAAACAAAGGAAAATAGGAGAAAAGGGAGGTGAAAGGTTACAATTTGCATGTGAGGAGGAAATTGAAGGAAAATTAAGGAAATTGAATAAAATAGAGGCATCAATGACAAAAAGGATTCTAAGGATCAGGTCACAACCATTTCTCAGTTTTAGCTTAGAGCTCTCTCTCTACTCTCTCTCTCTCTCTCTCATACTCTTACACACTTAGGTAATTCTTAGAGCCCTCTAGTAATGGAGAAAGGAAGGCAAAGGAAGGAAAGGAACGAAAAGGAAAGCAAAGATCAAGTAAGGAAGAGTTGGATCAATTGGGTACATCAAGATTACTTTGCATCTATTGAGTTGCACGTATGATTCCCTTGCTTGTTTTGGCATGCATGGTATATGCATGTCTGTATTTGGTTCTCCTACTATCATTGACATGGGATTTGGTAGGTATGATAGTGTTTCAACCTTGCCTTGTCATTTCCAAATAGCCATGGTGTGATGGGGTTCCTTCATTGGTTGAGCTTTGGATTGCTGAATGGTTTTGGAACCGGGTGAGGTGGTCTCAGGAAAATTCTCAAGGGCCTAGGAATCTCTTGATCAGTAATGGTTGGATTGCGGTAAAGTTTAAGGGTAGAGATAGAAAAATTTCTCAAGGTATTGGTGAATAGATCTAAAGGCATTCAACCTAGTTTAGGACCTCGTGATCCTTTAATTAAAGGTGGGATTGCGGTAAATCCTAGTATTGTATCTTTTTCTTTGGACTAGGAATCCCTTGATCGATAATGACAAGATTGTGGTAAATCCATGTTATGTAGGAGCTTGTTTCTAGCCTCAGATTCCCTTAACTTATTTTGGCAAGATTGTGGTAAAGCCTAAAGAAACACTTGTTGTTGTGTTGTGAGTCACATTTTAATTCTTGGAATGTGGAATGGGGGTTATTAGCTGAAAGAAAGGTTTGATTCATCCTAATCTATGGTTGGCTGATATTTGGAAGTCCCTAAATTGGTTGTCTTTTACATATGTTAATCAGAGCTCTTTTCGTGTTGTATTTTATGAGTAAATGTACTTGCTATTATGTGGCTTTGATGGTTGTTCTATCATTGTTACTATTCTATTTATATGTTGGTTATAAGCATGGTTTTTTGTGACATATTCTAATTTATGGCTCTTATCATATTTTGATTGCTAAATGAATGGCTATTGAATGCATTACCTAATAGATGTTATTGCAACTATTTGGAGAGGGAATCATATGATATTAATGATTCTCAAATAAGTGTCAGACCCTTATGTCTAAATGTGCATTCATGATGTATAAATTACATGTTCACAATGTGTTTGATGAAATGTCTGTCATGGTTAAGCCTGGTTAGGTCAAGTTCTCAACTAAGTTTTGCATTAATGGATTTTTCCTAGTGTCATTCATCATTCTAGAAAGTTTTATCAAGTTCATGGTAGAGGTTTAGATACTAGCCTTCAAAAAGTGGCTCAGATTTTGGTTCGCATGCTCAAAACTGAGAAATTTAGACTGTAGTTGCTAGGAGGCAAGGTTATCCATGCGACCAAAGGCTTAGATTTGTTGGATTTCCTTATTTTGCAAGTGACTAGGAGTCCATATCACTATAGAAGAATGTTAACTCAGGCTTATGGCACCTGGAGTGGATTTTTGGCCCCTGGGGGTCCTCAGCTCCTATGGAAGGTTAGTAAAATTTCAAGTTTTCCATTCCACTTCTGTAACTATACCTAAGAGGTTGAGTCATTTCATAGTATCCCTTAGCTCATGTTTACCCAAACAAGCTGGTGGAAGTGGGTAGATAACGGACGGGTGGTTACAACAATCTAATGGATGCCTACATTCTACCTTTACTTGTTGGAATTCCAAACATTTGTAAACATAATTAACAACATCCTTCTTCAATCCTAGTCAATAAAATATTCTCTTTATGCCTATTATCATATTTTGATAACCAATATGACTTGAGTAAGGTATTTTATGGAATTCACCCATGTTGATCTTCCCTAAATTAGCTACATCAAGCACATGTTTTATGTTCTTGAACAACAACATCCCATCATAAGTGAATTGGGAGATCTTTCTCATAGATCCCTCTTACTCCTTCTGCCAACATTTCTTTACATAATAGCAATGTTCATCATGAGATAATTCCCCTTCAATTTCCTATTTTATGTCAACTACACATGTACTCAAGGTTACCAAATGAACCTCTTGTAAACTACTGCTAAGTGTATCTACCACTTTATTTCCTTTTCCCTTGATCCACCTTATCTCAAACTCAAATTCACTAATTAAAGTCAAAAATATGGATTTTCTAACATTCATATTAGGTTGGTTAAACATATATTTCAATTCCCCATATTCTATCATCAATACAAATATTCTCCCCAACAGGTATTGCCTCCACATTTTTAATGTGTGCACTATTGTTGCAAACTCTAAATCATGGCTAACATATTTTTTCTCATGTTCATTTAAATTTTTTGATTCATATCAAACCACTTACCTTTCTTGCATCAGGGATCCATCAAATCCTTCCTTTTAAGCATTTGTGCATATCAAAAATCCCTCCTCCAAATCGTTTATTCTTAAGTTAACTGCAGAAGTGAGAAATTTATTAAGCTACTTAAAATTGACTATGTTACCCATCAAAAGTGGGTGACCCCATAAGAGAATTTTTCTCCTAGATATCACTTTAGCCAACAACTAACAACTCCTGAAATCTAGTTCTCTAGCCAATACATTCTTCCATTTTATATTTTCTCCCTAAACTAGTCATATGTCCCCCCTCCCATCAATCAAGGGCATATGTTAGAAGGTGGGAAATCCAACCCAAAAGGTATGTTTTCCATTATGCAATCAGGTTCTTATGCTTCATTTCCTTAGACATCTTGGGCATGGATTATTGCATCACTTGGAAGAGGTTAGGGATTTGACCGTGGTTTTGTTCCATCACCTTCAATGGGTTTTTAATCCCCAATCATAGTATTGTGGGATCTCACCTATTGACTTATGGTTTTAGGAAGGGAACTACCCAGGAAACCCTAATTTTGGTAGCATTGTACCATTTTCCCATTCCATATTTTTCACTCCCTTCCACACATTAGGAGCCCTATTTCATCATTTTACTTCTCTGGATCCACATGGAGACTGGGTCCACAAGGAACTAGCAAAAATCCCCTTCACTTGTCCACATATATAGGTTGAGCCTGGAAATGTTTCCCCGAAGGTTTATGTAGCTAAAAGAAAGTTAAAATCGTATCATGATCACAAGTAAGAAGTAAAATGAAAAGAATATGATAAAATGCAAAAGTTGGTCAAGACATTAATTAGCACATGGTAAAAATCCAAACATTATCTCTACCCATTATGATGGCCATCATGCTAGTTCCTAGGGCCCATGAGTGTCCCCATATCATTAACGAACCCATGCACATCCCAACCCCTAGTGGGTGGTGAACTACACCACATAGCATTCTCTCATTTCCTAGAGACAAGAGCAATAATATAAATAAAAATCAAGAAAATGAAAAGGGAAAATAAAGAGGGGTGAAAAAACAACGGCTGGGGTAAGTCATGTATCCATGATTTCTCCCTCCTATGTCTATATACCTACTATGTGGACATCCCTCATTATTTCTATCATTTTACCCATCACATTTGGCCTTGAGACCTCTATGACTCAATCCATTTCATCACGACTCATATGACACCTATAAAATGAAGGATGTACCAAGGACCTCTCTTTCCCTTTAGGTGTTGGGAACACCTAATAGGGTTGTTTATTAAGTACTCCTACCTACGGATGTAACATTACTGCTAGATCAAAACCCCAAATTTAGAAAGGAAGCCCTATATGAAGTATCAATTTTTCCTTGATTGACAAGCTTGGTTTGTTAGATGCATTAAGGAATTATTGTATTCGATGGTGAGGATGCAGGACTAGACATTATATGCTATTGGAAGGTGGTTTCATCATGGGATTGGAAATTTATTCAGGGCCAAATTCCACCAAAGGATTATATTAACACACCCGAGTGAATTCTTGGGGTCCATGGTACTCTCTTCATGTGCATAGCATCATTTCATGCCATGTGCACCTTCAACACCCTCAGTAGTCTGCTTGTTTCCACACATTATTCACAATATCATGCATTTGTACTAGTGTACCCCAACCAACTTAGAAATTACCACGTGGTGTGGTAGTTAATCCAAGGCCCAAACGAGGTTTGTCTCACCCCTTGAGACATCGAAGGGAAAGCACCATTGTGAGAGCCCTCGATGTAGGTGAATTATAGGTTAATCCTCCATCACAAGACCTATAAGATTGATTTTTGTTCCCCAAACACAAAATTGGGGCCCACATGACGACTTACATCAAGAGCTATGGGCCATCCCCTTTTTCAAGATTTATGGAGCTCTCTTACAAATTTTGGCACAAATAGGACTCTACATTTATTCCAACTACCCTACATCAACATGATGTCATCATGTTGGCTTGCATTTGGATACCTAATTCATATTTTTGTAAACTTACTTTTTCGTCTTCTAATCGAGGGATGTATCTTGCCCATTTTGATATGGTTGAGGGGCTTGTAGGCATAATTATATCTAGTAGGACACACATAAATAGAACATAATTTCATTTGGATTGAATAATCATCATCACTTAGAAATTTTGGTCTCTTAGGCTAATTCACACTTATTCTTGGATTGTCTATTAAAGTATCTTGGATGCATTTTGACATTTGGAGTTGATTTTTGATATTGTTTTTGAACTACCTCTTCGATCATGGATGGATATATTTCTTGTAATCTTGTAAGTTTCTTTTGTTGAAATTTTTTTCTAGAAATAATGTCTAATATATGGAATTGTTTTATATGTCATTCACGTCATGACATGTAATGAATGTTCCTAGTGGTTAAATATTTATTTTCTCCATAAAACTCTATAATATTTGCGTAGGTTATTGTTTAGGTTTGGTACATAGGGCATTAGTTCTTGACCCCCTTAAGGACAATTTTGGCTAATCTAAAGCATCTATGATTCTCTATGCCCAAAGGACAAGGCACTAGTCCACGCCTTTGGTGATAAACTCAATTTCTTTTAATAATTTTCCTCTCTTACAACTCAATCCCCTAAAGTAAGATGACTAGGCTAGGGAATAGAGGGAGTGGCATTAAAGAGTGATTTGGTGGATTCCAAGAGCCTATACAACAATTCTAAGGTCTTACGTTATTGACGTAAAATTTTGGTTGGAATCTAATTGGTCTTCATCCATAAAATATCTTGCCCTAGGTGTGCTATATGAGGGAAACCCTATCTGGCTATTGCCTCAACTTGGGAACTTCTTTGAGGCTTGTATGAGCCTAGTACTTACAGAAGAAAATTATAAGAAATCCTCTCTCCTCCTTTCCTCGATCTCGGGAGCGCCTTTATCTGTGATACTTTATAATACCTTAGGTCTTGTGCAAGTCAACTCCAGGTATGTTAGAGGGAAAAAATTACCCTTAGAAGGATCATTTCATCATCTTAAGCTTCCCTTGTGATCCAATATCTTTTACTTATAGATGCACCAGAAGTACATGAAATAGATCTTATAAACCATGGAACTTAAAATCACATAAAATAATGTGGAAATAACATGATAACCAAGAAACCATGATACAAAGATTTGATTACGGAGTTCGTCCAATTTGGACTATGAATTCGGGCCCTGCTCAATAGTGGGGAGGCATTCTTTCATTAGTGGCATAAAAAGAGATAGAAGTACAAGAAACATTCAATTATAGTCCTTATACCTCCAAGATGGAAGATGGACAAAGAATGGAGAGCCCACCTTCAAAAACATACAGTACCACCGAAATCCTAGCAAAAGACCATGCAAAAATTCCTATCCGAACACCCAATTCGGATAATTAGGCTCTCTACACTCTCTCGGAACCTTCCTATTGCTCAAGGCTAGGTTCCAGCCCCTACTACCAAGCTGGATTACTGCTGCATACAATATTCTAAACTATCAGCCAATCTCCTCCTCTTTCCTATGTTGTTAGTCCAATAGATATACTTGGTGGCAAACCCCTCAATTCCCGGGAAGTTTTAAACATATGAAAAGTATTAGATAATGGTTTTTCTTTCAAGAAGAGATTCCTAGGTCCATGAATAGTACATGGCAATAACCCTATTAAACATAGAAAAGAAATCCATGAACTTTTTTCACATTAACCCTCAAATGGCGAAATAATACATCAGCACAGTTAACTTCATCGTAAATCGTAATCAGTGTTTTCCAACCGCACATAGGCCCAAGCCTTTACAATAGATTCCCGACGATAGAAACAAACGTGATAGCTTATTAAACATAGTTCATAATATATTGGGCCTCATCACAAATCGCAATCGGTTGGAACTGGGGTTGGCACTCCATACTACTCCTCCTGTTTTGCAAACTACAATTGCGATATATCGCATCGCAACCGCACTTTGCTAGGGGCCAATTCATAAACACTTGATACCCTCTAATCCATGATATACGATATCACAATTGCAACCAGGATCCTATTGGAGGTCGCTTTTTAAATACTTACCTTTTGTAATTGTGATATGTGTTTATCGCATCACAAATTTTCTTTCCTAGGGCCGATTTGAAACCACCAACCTTTGCCTTTTGAGATAAGTGAAATGCGTGACAAATGGTGGCGTGTCACTTGGTGCTTCCCCATTCGGTGAAGTTTTTCCACTTCATCTCCTCCTGCCACTTGTCCAACTCAAACATAAAGTTTGACTTTCTCTAACTTCTTCATACGAGATCGAGTTTGAGTGTTGTTTGCACCATTAGAATCAAGATGATGAGCACTTCGATCCGATGCTAAGTCTATAGATTTTTTTCCACTTTGATTTTTGAGCCTTCTTCCCATGCCACTGGTAATTTTTAGAGATTCACCTGGATTAGTCCTCCCCACTAGGAGCTCTTGGACCTCCAAAATCCTTTTCAGTCTATTGCCAAGTGAGGAAACTTCTCCCTTACTTTCTCTTTCTCTGTCCATCAAGCTTTACTCAGATGCATTCATCTAAATCCAACACAAATGTACTCCACGTCTCCCCATCATGATGTTCTTGTTTTCCTGTGAAGAATAATATCTTCGGGAAACTTATCTAGATATTCTGGTGAAAAATCATCCACTGTCGGAATCTATGAAACCTCTTCAGTATCCATAATCAATGGAGGTTCATAAAGCTTCAAGATTTCAACATTCACTACTGAGTACATTTGCATATAAGTAGGCAAGTCAAGACGAAAAGCATTGTCTCCAATCTTTGCCAATATGGTGAACGGACCATATCAAATGGGTGTCAATTTCTTCCCTTCTCCCTTCATTCTATCCTTGTTGATTTGGAGTCATACCTTGTCACCAACTTGAAACTGATGGTCAACTTGGTGCTTATCATGTCGAGCTTTATACTGAGCCTCACTCTTCTCCAACTGCTCCTGTACTACATGATGAATCACCTGTATCCACTGAATAAACTTCTGTTCTTTGTCCCTATCATCTTGTCCATTTCCATCCTCATCATTCCCAAACATCATGTCTAAGGGATCCCTTTGTAGGTAACTAGAACATGTCTCAAACGGTGAGCTATGTGTGGATGAATGTGCTTCTAGAATATATGAATGCTACAAATAAGGGAGGTTTTCATCCCATAACTTGGGATTTTTTCCACAATATCCTTGTTACAAGTGTACCAAGGTGTGGTTGATGACCTCTGTATGCCCATTAGTCTATGAATGAAATGTTGTACTTCTTTTCAGCTTAGTGTCCATCATTCTCCACAAGCTAGTCCAGAACTCTCCAAGAAAGCGAGAGTTTCAATTTGACACAATAGATGTGGGCAACCCAAAATGGACCCAAACATGCTGAAACCAAAGATAAGCAGTATACTCAGCAGTGACCTACTTTTTAGAAGGCATTAGAATACACATTTTACTAAAATGATCCATGACGACATACAAATAGTCGTGACCTTTCCAAGACATAGGCAAACCTCCTACAAAATCCATGGACACACTTTCCCATAGTCAACTCGGAATAGGGAGTGGTGTGTAGAGCCCAAGTTATCTATTAGAGGGCTTTGAAACAGAACACAAGACACAACCCTTTACAAAGCGAGTCACAATGTTTTTCTTATAAGGCCAAAAACTAAACCTCTGTAAACGAAATAAAATAATAATAATAATAATAATAAAATAAAAATTAAAAAAATAAAATAAAATAAAAAAATAGATTAAAAAATAAAGATAAAAATAAAAATTAACCCCAAAATGACCAGACACAAGAGAGGTATGAGCCTCTCGGATTACAGGTACCCTTCCATCAATGGGTATGCACAATTTGCCAAGGTGATACATTAGTTTTCCCTGCAAGTAATAATTGTCCCCCTGCAATACACAAGTTAGTCTTGCATAAATCTATTTAAAATCATCATCGTTAGTATATTGTTCAACATAACCTTCTAATGATAAAGAATCATTTTGCAAAACTACAGATGTAGAAATAGGAGGGTGAGAAAGCATATCTTCTACTTTTTTGCTCGCGCCCTTCTTGTATTTTATTACCAGATGAAACTGCTAGAGGAATCCCATCCATCAGAAATGATGGACTTGTTGAAGCTTGGTCTGTGACTGAAGGTACTACAAGGGATGATGATTCATATGGATGATGGTATCCTTGTTGATCAGGTAGTGTTTCTAATTCTTTATACTCTTAACCAAGGCGTACAACTCCCTATCATACGTGGGATAATTCAAAACAACGTGCGAGAAATTCGTTGAATGGTAACATACAGGCTTCGTTTGTTGCATAAATATAGCGCCCATGGCATATCTGCTAACATTTGTTTCAATATCAAAAGGTTGCTAAAGGTTTGGTAATGATAGCATTGGTGCTGTGTTGATCTTCGCTTTCAGCATGTCGAAGGATTTCTGTTGTTTTCCTCCCCACTCAAAATCCTGCTTCACACTTGTCAATGCACGTAAGAGGGCTGCAATGATAGAGAAGTTTGCAATGAACCTTCTCCAATACTTTACCGTACCCAAAAATCTTTGGACCTCTGTAACATTTTTGGGTTCAAGCTATTTCATAATCACAACTACCTTAGAGGGATCTATTTTCAATTGCCCATTACTGACTATGTGACATAAATAAACCATAGAGGTCTTCCCAAAATCACACTTTGAAAGTTTTACATACAGTTTTTCTTTTTTCAGGACATCAAGCACTTCACATGGCATACATGTTCATCCCATGTCCTACTATACACAAGAATATCATCCAGATATACAAGCACAAAATTATCAATATATATAAGCACAAAATTATCAAGAAAATGCCTAAACAGAACATTCATTACCCTCATAAATGTGGTTGGAGCATTGCACAGTACGAATGACATCACCATCCATTCGAACAACCCCTATTTGGTTTTGAATGAAGTCTTCCAAATGTATTGTTCTGCAACTCTAGCCTAGTGATATCCACAATGCAAATCTAGTTTTGTAAAGTAGACATAATTTCTCAACTGATCTAATAATTCATCAATGCGAGGGAGAGGGTATCAATACTTCACCGTAATTTTGTTTAGTGCCCCATAGTCTACACACATTCTCCATGCTTTGTCTTTCTTTGGAACCAACATGATCAGTGAGCCACATGGAGAAGAACTCGGTCTAATGAACCCTTGATTTAGCAATTATTGCACCTGTTTCTTGATCTCCATCTCAATAGAAGCCATCCTATAAATTCCAATATTCAGTAAAGGAACATCCTGTTGTAAATGGATCTCATGTTGGATTTCCCATTTTGGGGGAAATCCTCTTGGTTCCTGAAACAATCCATCATAGTAAAAAACAATTTCAGACAATTCTTTCTTATGATCATGATCACAACCTTTGAAAGTGTCAACCATCTCGGCCTCTTTCACTCTTACTAAAATGATCATGCACCCTCTACTAGAATTAATCAGTTGTTTAGTCTGTCCTGCACTTATAAGGCTAGCATTAACTTTTGTATGATGAGCTCTGACTATATATTTTACCCCGTCCTTCGTGAGGTGATATTTCTTTTCATGCTGAAAGAAAACTACCTTTCTGTCATATAGATACAGACTTCCCAAGATAATTCCACAGATATACAAAGCCACAACATCCAACTCTACCTCATCAACTAATTTGGGAGCAATAACAATTCTGGCCCTACACTGCTTGGTTACTTGTAATTTTACTTTATCGCTTACCCAACCAAGCGGGTATGGACTTGGATGAGTCTTAGTTTCGAGGCCTAAATTTTTCACTAAGGATGCTGAGATTAAATTTGTTTGGGAACCTAAATCGAACAAAGTTTCCACCTTTGTGTGTTTTATAATAACTGTAATGTGGAATAATTCAATTCTCTTTCGCTCATTACTTAGAAGCTCATTCAAATAACTAGTACTTGCCATTGAATCATAATTATTACTAATAGAAGGAGTACCTTTTGTGCCCTCCACTGTGATCAATGTCTCATCGCCGAAATCTGATCCAAGGTCCTGTTGTGTTGTTGCCACTATCTTCTACTTTCCCTTTTCATTGAATCTCTTTGGTCTCAACTCCAGATGTAGCTTCCAACAATAGTCCTCGTCATGACCTTCTCTCTTGAAATGTGTGTAAGATGGTGTTTCTCCATCCTCTTTCTTGGCTGCGATGGTCTTCTTAGCCTTCCCCTTGGCTTTATTCTCGAATTTTCCATGATGAGGGTTGATTGATGTTTTATTGTCTTGATCATCTCTGTCATTCTTACCTCAACTTTCAATATGAATAGCCTTTATGCTGGCTGCATCAATCATAGTAGGATTGAACAACAACAGTGAGTATCTTATGTAACTATGTAACACACCAACATACTTAGTTACAATCTCGGGTGAATATAATGAGATGCCCAAATAAAATGTTTTTTTCCGAAATTCTTCATTGAAGCTTTGCACATTTTGGCCTTTACCTTGCCTTAGATATTGTCATTCCATTAGTGCCTTTTGTTTATAACCCAAAGGGTAAAATTGGTCTTTCAATGTAGAAATAAAACTAGACCAAGAGGAAAGAAGGTTACACGACTTTTTTCTTCCCTTGTACAACTTTCTCTCCCACCAAACGAGAGCAATGCCACTCATGTGAAGAGATGTTAACTGTAACTTTGCCTCATCTTCTTCGATCTGCTAGATCCGGTAGTAAACCTCTATTTCTCTTATCCAATTATTAAGTTTGTCTGCACTACATGCTCCATTATACACGGGCAGGTCAAACTTTACATCTAGCTTGAAGAATGGTTTATTAGATGTATGTTTGGAATCGCGAATAGATGGATGAGAACTATCACTTGAAGACGGAGAGGGAGGAGGCTCTTCTCTGCCACCTTCATGATTTTCTGATCTATTATCATTGACACCTTCCTTCTCGTGCCCAAGTTCCTTCTCATACTATAAAAACAACTTGTCCATTTTCTATGCTATATTATAGAATACCTTATGGAAATTTTGTTCCTCTTCCCAATGAGCTTCTTCAGTTTCCATGTTTCTTCTTCGTTGTGCATTTCATACTTCAAGATAAAAGTACTTAAGTGTTTCTTCACCTTTTCATAGCCTGTTCCGTGTTAGCATATACTCGTGCAATTTGCATCAACAAATACCTACTCTGATACCAAACTTGATCCAAGATATTAAACTTATAGATGCATCAGAATTACATGAAACAAAGCTTATAAACTGTGAAACTTAAAAGATCATAAAACAATGATGAAATAACACGATAACCAAGAAACCATGACAAAATGATTTGATTACGGAGTTCATCTAATTTGGACTACATCTCTGGCCCTCCTCAATAGTGGGGAGGCCTTCTTTCATTAAGTGGTATAAAAAGAGATAAAATTACAAGAAACATGAAATTACAATCCTTATACCTCCAAGTTGGAAGATGGACAAAGAATGGAGAGCCCAGCTTCAAAAACAAACAGTAGCACCGAAATCCTGGCAAAAAATCGTGCAAAAATCCCTATCCGAACACCCAATTCATATAGTTAGGCTTTCTGCACCCTCTCGGAACCTCCCTACTGCTCAAGGCGAGGTTTTGGCCCTTGCTTGGAGGTCAGGTTATTGTAGGATACAATATTCTCAACTATTGGCCAGTCTCCTACTCTTTCCTGTGTTGTTAGTCCAACATATATACTTAGTGGCGAAACCCTCAATTCCCAGGCAGTTCCCAACATATGAAAAGTATTATATGATGGTTTTGTTTCAAGAAAATATTCTCAGGCCCCTGAATAGTACATGGTAACAAACGTGTTAACATAGAAAGATATTCTATGGATTGTTTTCGCATTAACCCTCAAACGATGGAATAATCTATCAGCGTAGTTAGCTTCTTCACAAATCGCAATCTGTATTTTCCATGGGCGCATAGACCTAATCCTTTACAACATGCGCCCTATGATAATAGCAGACCTGACGGCTCATAAAACACAGTTCATCATATATCGGGCCTCATCGTAAATTGCAATCGGCAGGAACTGGGGTCAGCACTCCATACTACTACTCCCCTTTTGCAAACTGCGATTGTGATATATCGCATCGCTACTAGACTTTTGCAAGGGCCGATTCGTAAACACTTGATCCCTCCGATCCGTGATATGCGATACCGCAATCACGACTAGGATACTGCCGGTGGCCGCTTTTTAAATACTTACCTTTTATGATTAAGATATGCTATTATCGCATCACAACCTTTCTTGCCTAAGGCCGATTTGAAACCGCTGACCTCTGCCCTCTGCGATAAGCAAAACGTAGGACCAATGGTGGCCTACCACTTGTTGCTTCTCCATTCGCTGAATTTTGCCATGTCATCTCCTCCTCCCACCTGTCCAAGTCAAACATAAACTTTGACTTGCTCTAAATTCTTCATACGAGCTCAGATTTGAGTGTCATTCACACCATTGGAATTAGGATGACGATTAGTTCAATCCGATGCTAAGTCTATGGAGTTTCTATCACTTTGAGTTTTGAACCTTCTTACCATGCCACTGGTAGTTTTTAGAGATCCACCTGGATCACCTTGAGTGTTCCTACGTCATCATCTAGGACCGTAACCCATAGAATATCTATAAAAGGTGATTACTACCCTACTAGGACCCTCCCCATCGATAAAAGTACGAAAAGAGTAGGGGACATTTCTTATGTTGGCAGTGGGTCATTTTCCCATTGTTAGAACATAATCTAGTTCTTTGTCTTGCTAGGTTTCCCTATTCAAGGACTGCTAGATTGTATAGGAAACTTTTTGGTGCTATTGTTGGGAAGGAAGCAAGTTTACCCTCCTAGTAAAAATATTTGAATAGGTTATTCATTGAAGACAACATAGATCCTCTTCTGATGACTCCTAAATTGGTTGGTTATGAATATCGTGAAGATATCATAGCTCTCGTAGCTAGAGATGCTACTAGAAATGATATTAAACTTGACAAGTATCCTTCAAGGAATCCAACACTTGTACAAAGGAAGCCTTTCCCTAACATCATGAATACCAACACAAACCAAAACAAAAATCAAAATCAAATTGAAAATAATCCCTAGCCATAGGAGATGGAATGGGGCACCATTCAAACTATTGAATTTTACTTCCTTTTCTAACACTCCCCACACATTACCTGAGACATGTCATGAATGGATACCTATGTTTGAAGGAAAGGGTGGTGTAACCATTGATAGACATGTAAAAAATTTCCTTTGGTCATGTGTCCTTGGATGATTGAACATAAAGATGTAGTAATAATTTCATTTTCCTGAACATTCAAGGGAGATATAAGAGATTGTAATGCTAGTTTTCATCAAGGAAATGTCACCAATTTTGATCAATTTTAAGACCTCATTACGAAGACATGTGCCATTGATGTAGATGGAGGCATAACCCTTGAAATTTTTACAGTATACATAGGGCATAAAAAGAAGATGTCGGGATTTTAATATAAATATTCAATGAGGTTATTAGGGATATCTTTGACCATATTAATCCCTTTGATGACCAAATCCCATATAATTTCATTAGGGTAATGAAAGGCCATATAACATATCATCTCAGGAATAAGAAACCTAACATTGTTACTAAAGCAAAGGAAATGGGCATTGAAATTGAACAAAATCTTAACAGTGCCCACATTGAGATGTTCAATTTCCCTAGGGCTAAGGTCGAAGCTAAGAAGGTGTTGATGGCCAAAAATTACCTCATCCACATCAAAGGAGACCACCCATCCGAGGCCCCAAATTAGACCCTTTTCGATTGAGGATGGTGGTTTCAACTGGTTCTATTGGGTTCAGCTACCTCGTCACTCTTCCTATTGATTTGTGGTATTTCTATTACTTACCAACAAGAACAAAGATATCGAATCTACCCTCTTTCTGAGCTCTTGCAAGAAATAAACAATTGAGTTGATTTAATGGTTGAACGGAGCCACACCTAATGCTGCTCCTATGTAAGGAGACTTATAAAAATGTTTTTTAAATCAAAATGCAAATTAATCTAGAATGCAAGGAAATCTAATCTATCATATCTATATTAGGACAAGATATAGATCTTACCCAATCAAGAGAAAGATGATTTAAAAGAATGGATATTTAACATGCATTGTATGGTCCATATCAAAATACTGAAAAAATTCTAACAACCGACATTTTAAGTTCGATGCATGCTCTATTTTAGAGATTATAATAGTGAAAGATAAGCCATCAAAAAGTAAAAATACTTCATATGGTTCAATGAAATTTAAATGAATTTAATATAACAAATTTTTGAGTAAATAGTTACTCAAAAGTTTGATTAAGCATAAAAGAAAATGGGAAATCAATAATAGGTCTATGAGACTAATAAATCATATAACTAATCTAAAAGGCAATCATTCACATATCAACAAAAGTGCTAAATATGAAAAAATGTGTACAAATATGTCACTAAATCAATGAAATTTGCATTAAAAAAAAAATATTTGCATACAAATTAATAAAGGTGGTACCTTTGCTCTATTTTTGAATGGATCTCCATCAACAATTCCAAAATCATGAGTTCTTCCACAAGAAAAAAGATATAGAATAGTGCAAGCTCTGCCTCAAATAAAAACAATGAATTTTGAAAAGAAATCCCCTAAATAACCCAAATGTAATTTTTTCTCTTCACCTACTGCTAAAATTTCCCTCACAAAGATGCTTATAGTATCAAAATTGCAGAAAACATGGACGTCTTTCCCCTCTCCTAAAATCTAATTTATAATTACAAAAATGAATCCAAAAATGGAGAGTTGTTGCAAAATAATTTTTCCTCTACAATATTCAGTTGGAAAATTCCTTCTTTTCATGCTAGTGCAATCTCATTTTATTCAATATTCCTGGCCCCATTTCCTCCATCAAATTCCCGACAAAAACAATTAAAAACCAATCAGGTTTGCAAATCAAAATTAAAAATACCAAATTGGGAAAACAAACTCTGAAACTAAAATCTAGTTAAATAAATAAAATAGAGGAAATTTTTTCTTCCCATTGATCTCTGTAATGATCTCTTTAGCTGAAGAGGACATACTCAAATGGATTTGAAAGAGCCAAAAGTCTCAACCAAGCAAATTCTCCCATTCAAATTCATTTTTGTTGCAATTTTTTAACTCTAACTTCTGCTAATTTTTAGACATATTAAATGTTCAGATTTGTTTGATTTAATACCTCCAGATTATTTTCATGCTTTTAACTTTTCGAGGATCCATCTTGGCTTCTTTTAGCTAAATAAATCTCAAGATATGGTTTTTCAAAAATTAAACGTCAAAATCATTGATTTAATAAAAATGATCAATCCTGAGCAAAAATCTAAATATCTTATATTACTTTTTTTATTTAACATAAATTTTATTAAAGTTCAAAAAAAAATATAATAAAACAAATATATTTAAAATAAACAATATATGAAGAATGAATATAAAATATTAAAACAACAAATAAACAAATGAATTTTGTTATCATATATGTAGAGGAAAAGTGAGAGGAGCTCATATATGAGTATGGAAAGTTATAAAGGAGAGAAGGGAGGGGTGCGGGATCATGTGGAGTGGGCCCTCCCTTCCTCATAATTTAATGATCTTCTTATAACATGATATTATATAAACTAGCTCTCCGGGATGATCCCGAAGGCATAAAATGTGTAATGAGTTTAAGCTTCAGGGTGCATCCAGCAGGAGAATACTATATGATTAATTTTTTAATCTGTTTTAATATCTTATTTATAATATATATGTATATTATATTATATAGAATTGGTTTTAATATATAGTTATGTATTTAAATTTATTAATCTAATAACGATATTTACAAAATAATTAATTGACAATTAAATTAATTGATTACAATTAGTTATCAACTAATAATTTTATATTTACAAATTAACTATATCAATTATAATTAACTTAATTAATTTAGATTAATTAACTTGACTAATTAAATAATTATTTACATGATTTAAATTAATTATATTTATAAATAAAAGTAAATATATTTTAACATATTTAAGTTTATGTGGTGAAATCACTCATCTAAACATGCACTATTTTCAAACTGTAAGTTCAAATTCAACAAAATTAGAGTTGTTGGGAAGCTAGCGGGAAATGACACAATGAAGTAAAAAGAAAAAAAAAAAAAACTAAGACAAATAAAAATTTAGCAGAATTTACGAACATGAAAGGAGCAATATGACCAAAATTTACATGGAGGGTCCCCATATCTTTTGTAAAACAATTATGGGGGGTTGTGGCCACAAAAATGGAGACACTTGGGGAAGAAGTAGTTATCTCTGATTAAAAATGAATTTAAATTTACGGAAAGGCTGAAATGATAAATTCCTTCAAGCCTTCAAACATTAAAACTTTTCCCATGGGTTCCACATTAATAGATCAAGGAATAGAAGTTCTAAAAAGATAAGTACTTGAAACAAACTAAGTCTAAAACCATGAATCCATATTTTCAGGGGAAAATTTAATTCAAAGTTTCCTCATGCGAGTGATAGAAGAGATATACACAGGAAACTTAAAGAAAATATATATCCATCAGTATAAATAATCTCCCTTACCCGACATCGCTTCGCTGCGAGCCAACCTATTCAATACCTTGACAAAGATGTCTAGTACCACATAAACATAGCCTTGCTACCATTGAGCCTGTTAAGCACCACGACGGTTTTACTTGTGCTTCCCGCACATATGTGCTTTCAACCCTCTTTTGCCACCCTTTTGATAAAGTTTATTAGATAATTGTCTTTTTCAATTTGGTGAATAGGGTGAGGTGGTACAATGAATTTTAAAGGGAGTGGATATAATAATTCTAAAGTTTTGACTCCCTCATCTTTCCCTACAACTATCAATCTACATGCTTTTATGTGAAGTTGAGGGATTCTTGAGATTCATTGAGTTAGACTCAAGCTAGTTCTTTCCTTGGAAACATGAACTCTATCACTTGGAAAAAATGAATGTTCATCCAAGGGAAAATAATTAAGGTGAGGGGAGTTACGATTTAATAAATATATCCCTTTAAGGTAAATGAAAGCCCATGAAATTGACTAAGTAAAAACTTTCCATGCATGCCGACCAATGTTAGGTAAGAAAAGTCCTTCCCTATAAATCTTTGGTAATATCACCAAATCCAATCTAAAGTTAAAATGAAATCGACACACCCCAAAGATTGCAAATGAAAAAGAAAATAAAAACCAAAAATGAATATTAAAAGGAAACCCATATTTAAAAGAAACCCGAACAAGATTATTTATAAAAATGTCTCAATAAAAGAACACATATTAGGAAAAATATATGTTTTTCTCAAGTTGGTATTATGATGAGTTATATCTCGTAAATTTATAGGTAATTAGGCTTTTAAAACAAAGATTAGACAACAATTATGAGAGAAAATGAAGTCAAATATGGTGTCCCATCCCATTGCAAATTTTCTTGTTTCAAAATTAAGCTTACATGAAAACATCTTAATGGTTATTTAACAAAGATGGGGCCATTAGTTATATTAAATAAAAGAAAAATAGAGGTTGAGAGATTCCTAATTTAGCTTACTTGGAATTTGATCATCATCACAATTACATTGCGTAATGCAAAAACAAGTGAAATGAGGAGAATGAATTCCAAATTTCAGTTTGAAAAGGAACTAAATCTTCAAAGAAACTCTTAAAGACTTGTAAAAATAGAGTTTTAGGTCAATTAGAACTAAAATAAAGACTGGTTTTACAATTAGAATGAAAACTAATAAGAAATGAGCATAAACATATGAAATATTACCTTTGAAACATTATGGTTAAAATTTACCTTAAGGGTCTTGATATTCTCCAAATTTCATTGTTTAAAGAAGTATTCTCCTCTTGTGATAAAACTTAGAATGTGAATTGATTGCAATTTTAATGAAAAATACATATAATCAAGATCATTAGTTTTATTAAATGCAATCTAAGGTGAGCAACAAGCCTATGAGGAGAAATACTTACCAAAAAGAATGGTTACATGTTCAAGGAATAATAACCATCAAAATTTCATATTTATGTTAATGAAAATGATGAAAATCTGTTGAAAATGTACATTTCTTTTATATCGCAGTTGTGACTCCGCTTTTTCCTCTTGTGGTTTTATATCAGCTCCAATTTTTTTTAGATACCATGAAATCAATCCAAAATATCAACATATGTAGTGTTTTATATAAATATGAATAGGACTTGGAACTTTGCGTGATAAGCTTAGAGTGGAGCGAAGTACAAGATAATGCCCAAATAAAAATAAATTAACCATCAGTCCAACCTACTTGTGCATGTTTACTAATTTGCTTCGTTAATATAATAATTGCTCGAGGCGACATGTGGTGTGATATGATTTGAACACGCGACATGTTGAAGGTGTCGTGGGTGTTTGTGTTAGCTTGGGAGCTTAAGCCTAAAAATAATAAAGGATGTGTGCTCACGGAATAACCGGGATGAACATAGTGGGCAGACGTGGAAAGCGAAAATGACAAACATCCAATGGGGAATCAAAGGGAAATAGGTTAAAGTGTGCCAGAAATCGTTAGCTTTCTCAGTGCAGATGTCTGGGTTCTTTGAAGTGAATGAGCGAAGGAGAAATTTGGGGTAAGAGGGACAACATGACATGGAAAGGAGGTGGAACAGAGGATGAATGAATCTGCTACGAAGAAGGGGGCCACAACTACCAACTAATTTTTTGTCATGAATGTTTGCGTCACCATGGAAGGAAATTCCTAGGATGATGGAAAGGAGAAACTTATGAAAGCTTTGAGGAGAAAACCTCAAGGATACATGGAAAAATAAGGCAAATGTGCACGAAATGAAAAGGGGGTCCATAAAATATGCGCTTTCCCAATGCTTACTAACTTGATGCTTATTAAAATTGAAAATAATATAACTTTTGACATAAAGGTATCAACCTCTCGTGTAAAGTGAATAACATGGAAATCCAATAAAAATAAACCAAAAGCACAAGCAATAGGCTGATAAATCCCACTATGGAAATCCCAAAAGTATGCGGGAAATGAAAATAAGAAATGGCCTAGGATAATACCTCTAACCTACATTTCAATGAATCAAGGGAATAGGAGAAAAAGAAGAAACTGAAGGAAAGGTGTCTAGTGTCGATGTCATCCTGAAATGATGAAATAGCGGAAGAAATATGTTGAAATATAATTTCAACCGTGTTCGTTTGTTTGTAAAACGTCGAAAACCGCCTAAGCAAAACCACTTAAACTTATCGGACCGCTTTTGGTCACAAAGTAGTTTCCGTATAATCGAGCCCGATACTATTATACTCAGCCACGTGGTCCTCCATATACGTCAGCAGGTCTGACATTTCAGACGCTAAAGTTCAGCGTGAAGTGGGCTCCCGATATTCATTCCAGCCGTCCGATCGCCTTCGTTGTTCTCCGCCGTCGATTGTTTCAAAGTTGCATTCGAGCCAGCATTAATGACTTTGCGTGGAGTGAATTGAAGTTTGAGTTGACCGTCGTAAAATCATTCAATGCATAGTTATTGTGGTTCGTAAGTTTTTGGTAGAACAGTAAATTTTTTTATATCGGAGGTATGGGCGCATATGCATGTTACGTATTTTTTGTATGGCATATGTGTACTTTGTAAGTTATGTTTTTGAGTGCGTGTTGACCATTGTAAAAGAAATGAAGTAGCAGAACACACGCGCGGGTGAATAAAAAAAAGGAATGAAGACTTGTGAACGGTGTGGGGAGCATAACGCACAACAGTGCAAAACATATGAATAACCAGGGGTTCAAAGGTATTTTTGTGTGTTGCTCAAACGAATGGAAGAACGCACAGTAATATGAATGACTGTGAATTTTTATTTTTGAAAATGAAATGCAATATAAAAATCTTACAACATATGTAAAAATTGTTTTACAGCAGTATGTGTAAAATAGTTTTACACCAGTAAATGTAAAAGGGGTTTTACAGCAGTAAATGTAAATGGGTTTTTACACACCAGCAGTGTAAATTCTCAGGTGGAGACAGAGTTTTGTTGAATGTATTTTTGGTGAATCCCTCTCAGTAAAAGAGGATGAATATGTATCAGGCATTATATTTTAATGAATAGAAATATTTTTCTGGGTATGTAATACTCTGTTCTCAGTCATTATTTTTAAAGCTTCCCTGTGCAAAGGATCCTGAGGAGAGAAGGAAATAGAGCATTTCCTCTGTGTGTTCAGTTTTTTTTGTTTTTGGGATTTTACTAGAAAAATCCCCAATAGTGGTATCAGAGCAGGTTTAGGCTCTTTGAAGGTGTTCAAGAAGCTGAAGGGAGGAGTCTTTTGTTGCAGCAGTAAATCTTCTCCAGCAAAGTGAAGTCTCAGGCAAAAGATTCAGGTATTCCTCAAAGTTTTCTTTTTGTTACTGCTGAAACAGTCAGTGTTTTAAAATACACAGTCAAGAAATTAAAGCATAGCTGAGGATGCAAGGAATGGCTAGCACCAGCACTAACATGGGTATGTTTAACACCCAGTTCCCATAGTTTAATGGGAAGAACTATGACTACTGGTCAATAACTGTGAGAGCTTTATTTATCTCACAAGATCTATGGGAGCTTGTTGAATTTGGGTTTGAAGAACCAGCAGATGAAAATCAATTTAACAACTTAACTCAGGCAGAGAGAGATATGTTGAAGAGCAATAGGAAGAAGGATGCAAAAGCCATTGTATTGTTGTATCAAGCAGTGGACCAGAGTGTGTTTCCAAGGATAGCAGCAGCTAAGACATCCAATGAAGCATGGCAAACCCTCAAGACAGCCTATCAAGGCATGGAGAAAGTAAAGACAACAAAATTACAGTTGCTGAGGAGAGATTTTGAGAATCTGAGCATGAAGGAGCCAGACACCATTGACTCATTTTTCACACATGTAATTGGTCTAGTCACACAGATAAGGACTCATAGAGAAACCCTTGAAGAAAGGAGGATTGTGGAGAAACTGTTGAGGGTCCTAGCCTCAAAGTTTGATGTGATTGTCCCCACCATAGAAGAGACAAAAGATCTCTAAAACTTTTCAGTTGATGAGCTTCATGCATCACTGATAACACATGAGCAGAGGTTGAGTAGAAATGAAAACTCATCTCTAGAGCACGCCTTTAAGACCCAGATGTCTTTTGGAAGAGGAAGAGGTCAAGGCAGAGGAAACAAGAGAGGAAGAGGCAGAAGCCAGAACAGAGGTGGAAGGAATAGTCCAGCAAATTCTCAAGGAAGAGGCAGCAATCCAAATCAGAACCAAGGCCAAGGCAACAGCCAACAAAGAGGACAACATCATGCTCAAGGACAAAGGTATGAAAAATCCAATGTCCAATGCTATTATTGTGAAAAAATATGGGCATTATGCCAGTGAATGTAGGAAGAAGCAACATGATATGAGTAATAGACAAAATGCAAATGTCACTAGAGAAAACATCAACCAAGATAATGTGTTGTTAGCTTGTAACATGGCTGAAACAAACAGTGAGGACATATGGTTTTTAGACTCAGGTTGCAGCAACCATATGACAAGAAACATAGCTCTCTTTTCTGCCCTAAATAAAAATATGAAATCAGAAGCCACACTAGGAACTGATAGCAAAATTTCTGTAATGGGAAAAGGAGAGGTAAAAATATTTACAAAGCAAGGAGAAAGGAAAACCATAGCAGATGTCTACTATGTCCCTAGAATGAGATGTAACCTCTTGAGTATTGGACAGCTTGTTCAAAAGGGGTACAATGTTTTCTTTGTAAATGATGTATGCACCATCATGGATATAGCACCCAGCAAACGATGCATTGCTGAAGTGAAGATGACAAGGAACAGGATGTTCCCTCTTAGAATAAGGGCAGATTTGAAAAATAAAGGAGAAATTGCAGCAGTCACCCAAGAGGCTTTCCAAAGCGTGCCAAAGGATGAAAATTGGTTGTGGCACTTGAGATTTGGACATCTCAATTTTGGAGGTCTAAACTTGTTAAGCAGAAAAGGAATGGTAAGAGGATTACCATTGATAGAGAAACCAGACAGCCTTTGTGAAGGTTGCATATTGGGGAAACAACATAGAGAAAGTTTTCCATCAGGGAAAAGCATAAGGGCAAAGGCACCCTTAGAGATCATCCACTCAGATTTATGTGGACCGATGCAAGCTCCATCATTAGTAGGCAGCCAATATTTCCTAACATTTATTGATGACTTTACAAGAAAAACTTGGGTATATTTTCTTAAAAACAAAAGTGAAGTGTTTGAAAAATTTAGAAATTTCAAGGCACTTGTGGAAAACCAAAGCGGGCTGCATATAAAAGTTTTGAGAACTGATAGAGGAGGTGAGTATATCTCCAAGGAGTTTCTACGGTTTTGTAGAGAAAATGGGATTCACAAGCAATTTACAGCTAGGTACACCCCACAGCAAAATGGAGTTGCTCAAAGGAAGAACAGGACCATCATGGATATGGCGAGGAGCATGCTGAAGGCAAAGCATTTGCCAAATGATTATTGGGCTGAAGCTGTAAATTGTGCAGTGTATATTTTGAACAGGTGTCCTACAAAAGCAGTGTTGAACAAAGTGTCGGAAGAAGCATGGAGTGGGAGAAAGAAAGGTGTCACCCACTTGAAAGTTTTTGGATGTGTGGCCTATGCACACATTCCAGATCAGCTAAGGAGGAAGTTGGACAGAAAAGGGGAGAAATGTATCTTCATTGGATACAGTGAGGAATCCAAAGCTTACAAGTTGTATATCCCATCTACCAAGAAATTTTTTGTCAGCAGAGATGTTCAGTTCATTGAAGAGGAAGCTTGGGATGGAAGTATAGAGAAAACAGTGAATGTTAAAAACTGTTTGTCTCATGATGAAGATGATGAGGAGGTGGCTGAAATTCATCCCCAAACAGCAGTGCCAACACAAGGACAACAAGGGACACCATTGAGGATAAATGAAGGTGCTTCTCCAAGCACATCACAAGGAGGAAATTCAAGTCCATCTTCAAGCATTTGTACACCAAATGAACGAGGTAAGAAGTTTAGAAATCTAAGTGACATTTATGATGAAGGAATGAATTCCTTAGTTGCCTTGTATTGTCATGTTGATGATCCTATTCATTTCGAAGATGCAATTAAAGATAAGAAATAGATAGAAGCTATGGATGAGGAGATGAATGCCATAGAGAGAAACAAAACATGGGATTTGGTTGAGCTACCAAAAGGCAAAGAAGTCATTGGAGTTAAATGGGTCTACAAGACCAAAAGCAATGCTGAAGGCAAGATAGAAAGGCACAAGGCAAGGGTGGTTGTCAAAGCATACAAGAAGCAAAATGGGAGAGATAATGAGGAGACTTTCACACCGGTTGCAAGAATGGAAACCGTGAGATCAGTGTTGTCCATAGCAGCACAAAACAAGTGGAAAGTTTACCAAATGGACGTGAAGTCAGCATTTCTAAATGGAGTGTTAATGGAAGAGGTTTACATTAAACAACCTCTAGGCTATGAGAAGAAAGGTGAAGAGCACAAAGTGTGCAAATTGAAGAAAGCTCTTTATGGGCTGAAGCAAGCGCCAAGAGCATGGTACAGCAGGATAGATTCATATCTATTGGATAATGAATTTGACAAATGTGAGGGAGAACCCACAGTCTACATCAAAGAAAAAGATGGTAAAATTTTAATTGTTGTCTTATATGTTGATGATGTTATTTTCACAGGTAATGATGATCAGCTCATTGAGAATTTTAAATCAGTCATGAAACAGGAATTTGAAATTACT
Organism: Pinus tabuliformis; assembly: GCA_031772625.1. Taxonomy (NCBI): domain Eukaryota; kingdom Viridiplantae; phylum Streptophyta; class Pinopsida; order Pinales; family Pinaceae; genus Pinus; species Pinus tabuliformis. Next base: position 907,812,883 of record CM062819.1, read on the forward strand.
AACATGGGTTTCTTGAGATACTTCTTAGGCATAGAAGTAGATCAAAATGAAAAAGGAATCTTTATCTCACAAGAAAGATATGTAAATCAAGTGTTGGGCAGATTTAACATGCAAGAATGCAAAGAAGCGATCACTCCCACAGTAATGGGATTAAAACTCAGCAGAGAGGACAACAACAAGGATTTTGATCCTAGTTTGTACAAGAGTATTGTTGGCAGCCTTATGTATTTAACAGCAACTAGGCCTGACATTATGTTTGCTGTTAGTTTAATTTCCAGATTCATGGAGAGGCCAAAGGAGGCACATTGGCAGGCAGCAAAAAGAATTTTAAGGTATGTCAAAGGTACCAAAAGGTTTGGAATTTTATATAATGTCTCAGAACATTCAGATTTAATTGGATACACTGATAGTGATTGGGCTGGAAGTGTAGATGATCAGAAAAGCAATTTCGGTTATGTTTTTCATATGGGTTCAGGAGCCATTTCATGGGTTTCTAAGAAGCAGTCCATTGTAGCATTGTCTACAGCAGAGGCTGAATATGTGGCAGCTACAGCAGTAGCATGTCAAGCAGTTTGGATGAGAAGAATGTTGAGGAGCTTAGGCCAAGAGCAGGCAAAAGCAACGGTGATTTTTTGTGACAATACCTCAGCTATTGCATTGTCAAAGAATTCAGTGTTTCATAAGAGAACGAAACACATCGATACAAGTTTTCATTACATCAGAGAATTGGTGAACAACAGAGAAATTGTCTTAGAACATTGCAGGACTCAAGAACAAGTAGCAGACATTTTGACAAAGCCATTGGATCAGAAAAGCTTTGAATTTTTGAGGAAGTGTCTGGGTATGACTGAATGCCCAGCAGTTGAAATTAAAGGGGAGTGTTGAAATATAATTTCAACTGCGTTCGTTTGTTTGTAAAACGCCGAAAACCGCCTAGGCAAAACCACTTAAACTTATCGGACCGCTTTTGGTCACAAAGTAGTTTCCGTATAATCGAGCCTGATACAATTATACTCAGCCACGTGGTCCTCCATATACGTCAGCAGGTCTGACATTTCGGACGCTAAAGTTCAGCGTGAAGTGGGCTCCCAATATTCATTCCAGCCGTCCGATCACCTTCGTTGTTCTCCACTGTCGATTGTTTCAAAGTTGCATTCGAACCAACATTAATGACTTTGCGTGGAGTGAATTGAAGTTTGAGTTGACCGCCGTAAAATCATTCAATGCATAGTTATTGTGGTTCGTAAGTTTTTGGTAGAACACTAAATTTTTTTATATTGGAGGTATGGGCGCATATGCATGTTACGTATTTTTTGTATGGCATATGTGTACTTTGTAAGTTATGTTTTTGAGTGCGCGTTGACCATTGTAAAAGAAATGAAACAGCAGAACACACGCGCGGGTGAATAAAAAAAAGGAATGAAGACTTGTGAACGGTGTGGGGAGCATAACGCACAGAAGTGCAAAACATATGAATAACCAGGGGTTGAAAGGTATTTTTGTGTGTTGCTCAAACGAATGGAAAAACGCACAGTAATATGAATGACTGTGAATTTTTGTTTTTGAAAATGAAATGCAATATAAAATTTTACAGCATATGTAAAAATTGTTTTACAGCAGTATGTGTAAAATAGTTTTACAACAGTAAATGTAAAAGGCGTTTTACAACAGTAAATGTAAATGGGTTTTTACACACCAGCAGTGTAAATTCTCAGGTGGATACAGAGTTTTGTTGTATGTATTTCTGGTGAATCCCTCTCAGTAAAAGAGGATGAATATGTATCAGGCATTATATTTTAATGAATATAAATCTTTTTCTGGGTATGTAATACTCTGTTCTCAGTCATTTTTTTTAAAGCTTCCCTGTGCAAAGGATCCTGAGGAGAGAAGGAAACAGAGCATTGCCTCTGTGTGTTCAGTTTTTTTTGTTTTTGGGATTTTACCAGAAAAATCCCCAACAAAATAGAATATGCTTAGAAAATACTATCGGGGTAATGTAATGGCGATGCCTAAATCCACCTCTATAGAAAAGTTAATGCTCTGTCCTTACACTCACCTGACAGGAGCTTGACGTCACCGGGACCATTGATCATGGGCATGCATCCATGCATCCATCTCTCCTCACCCAGTTCCGGCGATGCGTGTTCCTGCCCGCCTCCAGCGCCGGTGTTCCTGCCCGAGTTGCCCAAGGTTCAGCGTAATCAATGCAAGTAGTGCGCTCCGATGCACTGATAGTAATCACGGCACTAATGTTATTCTCAAATTCAAATTTGAATTTAAGCGTCCAAAATTCAGCGCTCATCTATATTTCAGCAACCACATTCGAATTTCTTCAGAGCTTCATCAACCGGAAAAATCGCACATCTGTATCTCCCACGGTCATTTCAAATATTTTCAAAAAGGCTGGCCCGCTCTTTTGCATATTGATTCTCTGTTCAGTTTTGTTTTGTCAATGAAGTTGCAGACAATAGAACACATGACCTCGCCCTTCAAATTCGGTCTTCCAGAGATAAAACTCAAGAGCAAACAATGAACGAAGCAATGAAGGCTCTGTTTTGGCTATCAAATTTAGGAATCCGCAGTGAAAATCGCCAAGAAATAAAATAATGAAATCCCAAGGACCAGGAGAAAAAGAGAGTAAAAATAATTGTTAACCTAGTTCTTCCCCATCAAATTTAGGAATCTGTAATAAAGATGGCCAAGAAATACAATAATGTCCAATAAATAATAATAACTATCCATGATTCGGTCGCTGCAGATGGTTTTACTTTTGTCTTTACAGTAGGTAATGAGTATCAAGTCTGGTCCGAAGGCAGAGGCATTTTTGTCAGAATTCTGTAAACTCGTGGAAGGAACCATTTCCATGCCTATAAATCTTCCTGTTACCAGCTACAAACATGGTTTCCAGGTATGTAAATCACCCCCAAAATCCAGTAATGCGTTTCTACACACTAGAGTTTGGCAAATGCTGTGAACCCTAAACTAGAATATGCATTAGTGGTGAACGTTTTAGGTGGATTTTCTGGAAACTTGAAGAATAATCAATCACCCGTACTGCTCATTATGTGCAGGCAAGGGAAAATATCCTGAGAATGTTGAGAGAAGTGCTCAAGGAAAGGAGGGCTTCCATGGACACTTATAATGATATGATTGCAATGCTTCTCAATGACAAAGAAGAAGAAGCAGATGGCGCATCTGCTAATTGCAAGCTCACAGATGAACAGATCTTCGATTTACTAATATCTATTATCAATGCTGGCTACGAAACAGTTTCCACCACAACCATGATGGCTGTCAAGTATCTCCATGACAGTCCCGAGGCTCTCCGAGAGCTTAGAGTGAGTTTAATATAATATAAATATAAATCTGTCCATATCTCTCAGATCTAAGGCTTTTGTTCTGAATATATACATAAACCTGACTGTCTGCTTGCAGGAAGAACACCTAGCAATTCAGAGGAGAAAAAATCCGGGCGAAACTGTCAATTGGGATGACTACAAGTCTATGAAGTTTACTCAGAGTGTATGTGAATCATCATAAACCAGATTTGTTTCCAGAGGGGTTTTAGGGGGCAAAATTTGATACTAGACTATTTTGTTAGGATATATTATATTCTTTCATTTGGTTTAAAAGTTTTTTTTGTTAGGTATAATATTTAAATTTTTAAAAAATGCCTTTGCTTAAATATAATATATACATTTTAGTTTTTTCTTTTTTGTTCGTCAAAAACTTTTATCTGTGTTAGCAAGAAATGAATTGATATTTTAATCTCCAAGAGATTAAAAATAGTTTATGGTACTATTAGTTTTTTATTTTTAGCTTTTTGTAATTGAGTCTTTTTCTTATTCAAATTGATGATGAGCTCACCCGACCTTCCAACAATCTCCTTGCCAAAAAGACAATGCCAATGCCAAGAAACCGGTGCTAACATATTACCATAACTTTATATATTGCCATAATTTTTCTCTGATGTCTTTGAATGCATCACGTTCCAAAATGAAATATTTTTCTGATTCTATTGCCAAATATTTTTTTGATTCTATTGCCCCAGACCTGCAAAATATACACACCGATTCTCTTAATTTGTTTTTAGACAAGTAATATATGAAATGCTATTTGAATAAATTTTCAAATCAAAATAGTAATCCAAAATATTATAAATAAACCTCATGTTTAAATCCTTAAAATTTTTCGTGAAAAATACCTTCACTGAAATTTGATTAACAGATTTTGATTGCTTACCTCGTTGTTTCTTAAGAAGCTTTCATTGATTGCAGGTGACATATGAAACGCTGAGACTTGCAACTATTGTAAATGGGGTTTTGAGAAAATAACTCAAGATATGGAAATGAAAGGTTTCATGATTCCCAAAGGATGGAAAATTTATGTTTACATGAAAGAAGCCCATCACGATAATTTTCTCTATCCAGACTTCTCTGCATTTAACCCATGGCGATGGCAGGTGCGTATGGAGTTGTTGCATTTAAATCCAATGATATAGAGTAGTCACACAGGGCTAATGTGTATAGCTCTATTCAGGAAAAGAACGGTGACTCCGTCATGTATTTCACGGCTTTCGGAGGAGGAAGCAGGCTGTGCCCAGGAAAGGAATTGGGTTTAGTTCAGATATACATGTTTCTCCACCATTTTGTCACTCGCTACAGGTAATAATCTATTCCACAACATTTATTATTGTTATCTCATAATGCCCATTTGATAAATCTATAAACTCTCGACTCTTCGGTATAAATTTTATTATTGACAGATGGGAGGAGGTCGGGGGAGATGAAATTTTGAAATTTCCCAGGGTTGTGGCTTCTAAAGGACTTCGCATCAAAGTATCAGAGTACTGAATCGATGAAAATGCCAGAGTGCATCAACCATAGGGCTGCTTCTCTCAAATATACTAAATGTCATGTATAGAGTATCTAAGTTTATGTTTAAGCTCCATGTATATCTTCTCTTGAAGAAAGAGTAACTATCATCAAATACATATGATTACATGGATCAATTTTGAAGAGATTATTCTACCTTGTGATGTGAAACAATTTAAAACTATTGATAAAATGAGATACTTTTTTCCCTGTAATAGAGTTTTTTTTCCCTGTGATAGAGATTTCTAAAGAGCCATGTTTGATTAATAGCTATAATCAAATTAAGGGGATTTGGAAACCACAAGTTACATCGAAAATGGAAAATAAATAAAAAACGACCCACCAAAATGAGATTATTCTTCATAATAGTTAAAATCAAATTAATGGGAATTGGAAAATGAAAAGTTAAAATGGAAACTAAATTGAAAACTGCCCCTAAAATGAGATTATTCCTTGTAATGAGATTATTCTTCATAATATTTAAAATCAAACAAGTGAGAATTGGAAACCTGAAAAATTAAATTGAAAATTGCCTTAAAAATGAGATGATTCTATCTTGCTATGAGATTTAAGACTAGATTTTAAAACCAGATTGAAAACTCTTTGTAAAATGAGATTACTCTTTCTTGTTATAAGATTTGATTATTGGATCTTGTAATAAGATTTGGAATGAGTTTTTTAAACCAAATTGATATTTTTTTTAAATGAAATTAGTTTTCACTGTAATAAGATTTGTAATAAAAATTTTTAATTAAACATATTTAATTAATGGTTAAACTTATATTTAGAGATTTGAAAATCTGTATAAGGAAATTAAAACCAAATTGAAATTTAATCCAAAAAATGAGATTATTCTTTTTTATCTGAAATTTTATTAAGCAGATTATTCTTCTTAGTAATAAATTTTCTATTTAGCTAAGTATGTTTGATTAGCGATTGAAATTAAATTAGAAAATTTAAAAAATTGAAAATCAAATTGAAAATTATAACACAAAATTAGATTATTATTTTTTGTAATGAGATTTTTAATTATATTTAAATAATGATTAAAATAAAGTTAATAGTGATTGGAAATTAAACATTCAAATAAATGGAAACCAAATTGAAAACTACCCATAAAATGAGCTTATTTTTCTTTGTAATAAAATTGCTAATAAAATTTTTAATCAAGTATATTTAACAAATAATAAAATTAAATGAATAAAAATTAAAAATCTACAAATTAAATGAAAACAAATTAAAACTAACAAAACATTAATACTATTTTTTTAATCATAAAATATGTTTAATTAATATTCAAAACCAAATAAGAATTAGGAACTCGCCAAAATTTGAACAATGGTTGATATTTCACTTCTTACTCAGTGAATCAGTTTTATCAATCTATCTTCCATTATTTTCTCAAATTCCAAATTCTACCTTATGACCATAAAACATGGTACTGGTTGGTAATAGTAATTAGAAAATGCATAGTTATCCATATGTTAGGATAAGCATTTTTTCTTTTATATTAGTATGCATAAACTTCTCTGATATTTTTTGTGTTGCAGTATTATACTTTTTAATTATAGTATTAGTGGTTTAATTTAAATATATAATTAGATTATTATTTTAAATAAAAAAATATGATATATATATATATATATATATATATATATATATATATATATATATATATATATATATATATATATATATATATATATATATAGTTCATTGGAAACTAATCATCCAGATTAAATGGAAACCAAATTAAAAATTGCCTACAAAACGAGATTTTTTTTCTTTATAATAGGATTTCTAATAAAATTGTAATTAAACATTTCTACAAATGAATAAAACTAAATTAAAAACTACCCAAATATTAATATTATTCTTTCTAATAATGTAACTAAGTCATGAAATATGTTATGAGGTTAAATAAGTAAGAATTAGAAACCTGCAAATTAGATAAAACTATTCAAAATTTGAGCAATGGCTTATATTTCACTTCTTCTGCCAATCATTGTTACCATTCCACCTTTCATTAATATCTCTAATTCCAAATTCCAACTTTATGGCCATAAAAAATGGTGTTGGTTGATAATTGTAATTATAAAATGCAATGCTACCCACATACTTTTGTTAATTGTTGTATGATTATTCAACAATTACAATAATTGCAAGGAGTTTGAACTATGCATGACGTGTTGCAAGCTCAAATCTCTTTGTTGAAGAAAGACACTATCCACTCTTCCTCCCATTCTGTGCAATCTCTTGGTCCTTTAATTATGGTCTTTGTTTGATTTGTTATTTCTTTTCTCTAATTCCTAAGTGTACATGATGTTTCACAATATATCCTTCTTTGTACTCCTTTTTATTGTACTCATATATGAGGTTGGAATTAATACATTTGTAGAATCTAGTTGTGCACAATGATGATTTGTCCTACTATGTAGATATTGTGTAACATGTGTTTCAAGTGATTTTCATGTGATAATTTTCCATCGATTAACATATCAAATGATGGATTTTTGATTCTGCTAGCCAAAAATGGAAACACCAAGAAAGAGTTTGAGAAAGGGATAAAAAACTAGCTCTAAACAGGCACCGAGATCATGAAGTTGGTTTAACAACAAGGTTCATACCACAATGTCGGTGAGGGATGGATAATTTTATAAATGAATCGAATTTCAATAAATTGAGGCATATCTAAATACAATATGAAGTGATGGTATCAAGTGTTTCGACTGACATGGATATTTTTTTAAGGTTTCTGAAAATCTTATCTCTTAAACATTTGAAGTTATTCGTTTTTCAATCTCAACTCAAAAACTTTGTTGAAGATGCATTCTCTTGTATCTATTGTCGACATCATGCTAATTGGCAAAGAGAACCATTGAGAGTGGTCCAAAAATATTAGGCATACCTTTATTTTTAATGGCTTATGGTAAGACATATGTGAAGGAGAGGAGGACAATGCACCTACCAAGCTCACATCAAAAAAAGATCTCGGCATTTGGGAGAACAAAGAAAACAAATCTTATGCCCTAATCGTTAGTTGTGTAAGTGAAGAGGTGAGTCATCATATAGTTTTAATTACAAATTATTATGGTTCTTTGAAGAAGTTGAAAGATTTATATGAGTCACACTCTGAATTTGAGATTGTTCAATTGATGGTCAAACTCTTTAACCTTGATTTGAAAGACGATAACTCCTTGGCTCTAGCCTTTGAAATTAGATCCATTAGGCATAATGTAGATGTCACTGGAATGAAGATGGGCATTCATATCACAACCTTTTTTAAGGCCTTCTATCTTACATATTCACACTATCTTGAATCCCCACATTCTCAAGTCGATTAATTTTGACACCTTGGTGGAGAAGTTTACATACTGAGAGAGCTTTTGGGAAGAGGAAGACAACAACTCAATTCCATGAAGAAGTAGTGTAAGGGAAGAATCACTCACATGGAAAATATTGCCACTTCATTAATACACCGAAAATTGGCACTCTTGGTCTGTGCTGGGTCGGTCATAAACATACATATATACATCGACTCCTTTAACTGTAAATCCCAAGAAGCTGAGGAGAGGCCTTTCTCCTTTTCTAATGTTCGGTTGATTTTTATTCTTGGTTCTGTCCAAGACGACGATTCTTCTGAATCATTGGTCTCTCAATTTTTTAAAGGTGAATTGAAATGTACACAAAAATTTCAGCATGTTAAGACCCGTTGTTGTTATGAACCACCTGCAGTGATGGTTCAGTGTGGAAAATGCTACTAGAGTCTTATGGAATAGAAATGATGCATTAAATTCGATATCGCCATGATGCCTTAGCTTTTGAGGTTTTCCTTGTATATATTTTGTAGTTGGAATTTGTTTTAATTTTTAGCTATACAAGATTTTCAATGTTTTCCCTAATATTTGATATTTTTTAACTAGTTATTTTAAAGGCATAATATTTAATATTTTTTAACTAGATATTTTAAAGGCATACACATTTTATAGGTATAATTTTAAGTATTTTTATTTTGAGTAGAATGTTTAGAATTTTAGTTTAATTATTAAAGATTTATTTTTTATTAAATATTTTAAAATGGTTTTAATAGTAATTATGGTTTAAAAGTTAAGGTTTATCTTAAAAGTACTTATGGTATTTTTGTTCTTTTAATTAATTAATTTATTAAAAATAATGTCATAAGAATATGAATTATGATTGGTGGATATTTGGTATTAATAAGCCATGGTATTGGTATTGGCACACAGTATTATAATAAAAGTTATTTGCAAATTAAGAATTTTCATGGTAAAATAGGGATGAATCTCCATGGCTAATAATTTTGGTATGTGTTTTTTAAAATAAATATGTTTAACATACATATTAATTTTTTTATATATAATTAATAATAATAATAATAAAGTTTTAATTTAGTTAATTTTAATGTTTTTTTAAATGTTGGTAATGTGATATGTATCATGAGCTTTGAGGCTTAGCTTAGTTCTGTGCATCATAAGTTCAATTCTCTCGACACTATTAGGTGAGGTTCTCATTAAAAAAATTGAAATGTATCATAAGATCATGTTTAAATGTTTATCAAATTTTATTGACCATTTATTTTATATAATTATCTTAATTTTATATCACATATAAGAGTTTCAAAATAAAAATTGTAATTAATAATGTTTTTTTATGTTAGGATTAATAATATTTTTTATAATTTTTAATAATTGACATTTTATATATGCATAGTATAATTAATTTTAATGATTAAACCTTTTAAGCAATTATTTTTCAATATAATTTAGAAAATTAATTTAATTAATTATTGTTAGTTGAGTTACTAAGAATTTGATTTTATTATAATATCTATCAACATCTTTGTTGAACATTTATTTTATATAATTATCTTAATTTTATACCATATAAAAAATTTCCAAAGCAATATTTGTGATTAATAATGATTTTTGTTTTAAAATTAATAATTTTTTTTTTTTAATAATTAACTCATTTTATATATACGTTAGTTGTAATGATTTAATTGTCATTTTTCAATATAGTTTAGAAAAATAGTTTAAATAATTATTGTTAGTAGCTCTATGTAAATTCTTAGTAATAAGAATTTGATTCTATTTTTTCGAAGGGTAATTATCCATTAAGTTTAAGCTGGAAAATAGTTATCCACTTCACTCACAATTAAATCAAACACTTATATTGTGAAATTTACATCATAAAATGACAATTTGTTTTTTTTAGAATTAACTCAAAAATGTTTTCATATGATTTACATGTTTAAAAATGTTAAATTCAAACCATTTTAAAAAAATATTATGAGATTATACTCATTTATAGAGTCGTATAATTAGTTGTATGATTTTTTTTTTAATCATAGTGAATTGGTAAGGATCAAAATTAACACTTGGAAAAATATCGAGAAGTTTATGTGATCGGCTAGGATTTTGGTATGAAAGCCCTGACGCCTCTACACCAATCCCTTAGTAGCGGCGATTCCTTCACCTGTACCTACCTCATTTTGGCCTTTTGATAGAGGCACGAGTACACCTATGAGGGGGGCGAGAGATCCCCTCCTACCGAAACGTAGCGGCTGGGGAAACAAGTAGTCAAGGAGCAACGACGACAGGCAATCATGGCAGCACCAACAAAGGCCCTCCAGTTCTTGGGGCCCTGATGAGCACCATTATTGCAGCAAGGACGCTACAACTCCTGGGGCTACCAACTTTACTTCATCAACCCGGGGTTCGTACAAACTTGGAGGTGGCAGTGCTGTATACACAAATAGATGTAACTGGTCTACTATTTGTCACTGTTGAGTTAGGGTGATAGAGCACTAGGGTTTCTCAAACCAACCTTCTATTGAATAGAAGAAGTCTAATTACCAATTTGGAGAAGGGAAACTTACCCTAATTGGAAGAAAAGAAATGTTGTCTATTGCATGAAAGAAAGACTAAAAGAAATGCTTGCAAAACAACATGAAATCCTCTATCTACTTGCTAACATACTTTGCTTGCAAAAGAACCATATTTTAACACATGTGAGGTTTTAACTAGTCTAAGCATGAAATTTGATCTAAAGAGTGCTACCTGTTGTGTGCAAGAATAAATATAAAAGAACTTTTTCTTTTTATATTTTTGCTTGAAAAATGTAAATGCTAATCTTTCTTGGTTCTTTGGCAGGGGAGACAGGTGTGAAGGAAAAAGAGTATAATGGTTTAAATGACTTGGAGGGCAAGTAGGGACCTAATCTAGGCTTTTAGTGATGATTTTTCTCGATTCGGGCTCTAAACAGGCTACTACATGTCTTCCTACAGGATGTCTATGAGAAGTACTAGTTCACCTATAGGATTCCTTGTTTTACTATAGGAACAGGCTGAAATCTTATGGAGTGGTCTAGAAGGTGGGGTGGAGCTTGGAAAACGTGAATAAGGTGGAAATAAGGCATGGGAGTGGTAGGCACTTACTTAGAACTCAAGCCAAAGCTTTAAGATGGTTGGATTTTCTCAATGGAGATGGCAAGTTTTCCTCATAAGATAAGAATTTGAATTGAGACCTTAGTGACTTTTGGCAATGATGGGTGGATATTTGCTGACATGAGGTCTCCTTGCAATTTAGAAACTCCTGCAACAACAAACATCATTATTGGAATTCATATATAAACTCATCAAAAACAAGAAAGTGTATTCAAGTAAAAGAAAACAGAGTTATCACCATTTACTTACTAAGCTCATGCACAGAAATGCTTGGAACCAATATGAAAGATAGATGAAAGAAGTGAAAAACTTAAGAGATCATAAAATACCAATTGCAACTTATCTATGAAACTACAAGATAATGACCAAATTAGCAAGAAAACCCTAAATTACACAAAAAGCAAGAATTCTGTCTTTTTGGGCTGTATGTGAAGTGTTCCTCAAACCATGATCCCTAAAAGGGAGAAATGAGGTGAAAACCACTTGTTGTTAGCATTTTTGGAATATATTCTTATCACTACAACACTACTGTTAGAACTATCCACAAATGGAAGCAAACTAATTAAATCTACCGATGCTTGCAAATTAACAACACCAAAATCAGTGTAACTCTAACTATGAACCTAACCTAAGCATACATATACAACAAAGTAACCTTTGCTGCTATGGTTGAGCCCTAACCCAAGAGCTTCAGCTCTCTGTGTCAACTCAGTGCTAGATCAAGGGAATGTTACTCATTTTCATTAAAGAAATCATAAATACATAAGAGTTTCAACTCGAAAACTTCTTAGCTATCTTGAACAAAAAATCCAAATCTTAATGACGTCTTAGGTCTCTCGATTTATACAGCTGAATTTACCAACAAATTCCTTAAATTTAGGGAGCCTTGGCTCCAATCTCAAGATCAGCTGGCCTTCAACTATCACTGGCTTGGCTCACAATGAACTTCATGACTCGGTTGCTTACAACTCCAAGTTGATGAGATTTGATTGAGGAATCTTCTGGTGAGTGAGGAGTTAAGGAGGAAGATCATGTCTCCTAGAATCCCTCTTGCTTATCCCCATTCAAGTTCCTGCACTTTAATTAACCAAAATTTACTCCAAAACCTACAATCAATGCACATTAGACCACTAGACATGACATCTCATCTTTACTCTCCTCATTAAGAAAAATATAATTAAAACATGTAAAGAATGATGAGAGAAGTTGATTTTAGTAAGCTGGAGGTGCATTAAGTTCCATATAATTTACTCATTGATGAGCCTCATCATCACAACCCTACTAAAATTGTTGCTCATCCTCTGAGCAACTCAATCTATGTCCATGTCTTTCATTGCTTTGGTGGCCTCCCTAACATTCCAAGCTTTTGTTGTAGTCTTCTCCTCTTGTGGATAAAACCCCGCATTCCTCTCTATTACTTCCCACTTCTTTCTTTCTTCTTCTTCCTTTCTCCCATATAACATACCTAAAAGCAATGTAGGCCAATTTCTAATCCAATCCAGTTGACCTTGATTCTCTATAATGTGTGCTTATACATTGGGACTCTCTCTAGTGCATCCTTAATTCTATCAGGAAAATGAATTCTTTGATCTTTAGGCTGTAAGGTAAGGTGTTCCATCTCCTTTGGCAGGCTTGTTGGCTGTCATCTCCTAGTAATCTTAGCATGTATACAAAATGAGTGACTGCTTGTTCTTGTACATCAATGTATCGTGGTGCAAGTTTTGGATCATTTGCAATGAGGTTGTGAGTGTCAATGACAGTCACTGGTTTAGATTGTTCTCCTAATGGAAATCGCACTTGCGAGGGCAGTATCTTCCACAAACTGCCAAAAAAATGAGATTTTTCATACCCAACAACAAATTGGAGACACGCGCATATCTTCCGTATATGCCCAGTTTCCGTATATGCGCACATCTTTCGTATATGCACAGTTTCCCTATATACGCAGTTTCTATAACACAAACGAAGATGTGTACAAATTCCATATACAGAAATTGTGCATATACGGAAACTGTGCATATACGGAAGATGTGCGCATATACAGAAACTAGGCATATACAGAAGACATGCCCATGTCTTCCGTATATCCCTAACTTTCCTGTATGTGCATAGCTTCCGTATATGCACATCGTTCGTGTATCTGCATCGCAGATGCGCAAATTCCATATAGAGAAATTGAGCATATACGAAAATTTGTGATATACGGAAGATATGCGCGTGTCTTCCGTATATGCACAGTTTCCGTATATGCGCAATTTCTGAATATTGAATTTGCGCATATACGATGCAGATATACGAACGACGTGCACATACGGAAGGTATGCACATACAGGAAAGTTAGGGATATACGGAAGACATGGGCATGTCTTCCGTATATGCCCAGTTTTCGTATATGCGCACATCTTTCGTATATGCCCAGTTTTCGTATATGCGCACATCTTCTGTATATGCACAGTTTCCGTATATGTGCAATTTATGTATATGGAATTTGCGCATATACGATGTAGAAGCATAAACGAAGATGTGTACAAATTCCATATACAGAAATTTGACATATACAGAAACTGTGCATTTACGTAAGATGTGGCATATACGGAAACTAGGCATATACGGAAGACATTTTGCATCGTATATGCTTAAATTCCATATACATAAATTGCGCATATACGGAAACTGTGCATATATGGAAGATGTGCGCATATACGGAAACGGTGCACATCTTCCGTATATGTCCAGTTTCCGTATATGCGCAATTTCTGTATATGGAATTTGTACACATCTTCATTTATGTTTCTACATCATATATGCGCAAATTCTATATACATAAATTGCACATATACGGAAACTGTGCATATACGGAAGATGTGCGGATATACGGAAACTGGGCATATACGGAAGACACGTGCATGTCTTCCGTATATGCCCATTTTTCGTATCTGCGCAATTTCTGTATATTGAATTTGCGCGTATACGATGCAGATACATGAACTTTCCTGCATGTGCATATCTTGCGTATATGCACGTCGTTCACGTATCTTCGTTTATGTTACAGAAACTGTGCGCATATACGGAAACCGGGCATATACGAAAGACATGCGCATATACGGAAACTGGGCATATACAGAAGATATGCGCATGTCTTTCGTATATCCCTAACTTTCCTGTATGTGCATATCTTCCATATATGCACGTCGTTCATATATCTGCATCGCAGATGCGCAAATTCCATATACACAAATTGCGCATATACGGAAACTGTGCATATACGGAAGACACGCGCATATCTTTTGTATATGCCCAATTTCCGTATATGCGCACATCTTCCATATATCCACAGTTTCGCTATATACGCAGTTTCTATAACATAAACGAAGATGTGTACAAATTCCATATACAGAAATTGCGCATATACGGAAACTGTGCATATACGGAAGATGTGCGCATATACGGAAACTGGGCATATACAGAAGACATGCCCATGTCTTCCGTATATCCCTAACTTTCCTGTATGTGCATACCTTCCGTATATGCACGTCGTTCGTGTATCTGCATCGCAGATGCAGAAATTCCATATACAGAAATTGGGCATATACGGAAATTTGGCATATACGGAAGATATGCGCGTGTGTTCCGTATATGCACAGTTTTCGTATATGCACAATTTCTGTATATTGAATTTGCGCATATACGATGCAGATACACGAACGACGTGCACATACGGAAGGTATGCACATACAACAAAGTTAGGGATATACGGAAGACATGGGCATATACGAAAGTTATGCACAGTTTCCGTATATGCACAATTTATGTATATGGAATTTGCGCATATACGATGTAGAAGCATAAACGAAGATGTGTACAAATTCCATATACAAAAATTTGGCATATACGGAAATTGTGCATTTACGGAAGATGTGCGCATATACGCAAACTTGGCATATACGGAAGACATTCTGCATCGTATATGCATAAATTCCATATACATAAATTGCGCATAGACGAAAACTGTGTATATATGGAAGATGTGCGCATATACGGAAACGATGCACATCTTCCGTATATGCCCAGTTTCCGTATATGCGCAATTTCTGTATATGGAATTTGTACACATCTTCGTTTATGCTTCTACATCGTATATGCGCAAATTCCATATACATAAATTGCGCATATACGGAAACTGTGCATATACGGAAGATGTGCGCATATACGGAAACTGGGCATATACGGAAGACACGCGTATGTCTTCCGTATATACCCAGTTTCCGTATATGCGCAATTTCTATATATTGAATTTGCGCATATAGGATGCAGATACATGAACTTTCCTGCATGTGCATATCTTGCGTATATGCACGTCGTTCACGTATCTTCGTTTATGTTACAGAAACTGTGCGCATATACGGAAACTGGGCATATACGGTAGATATGCGCATGTCTTCCGTATATCGCTAACTTTCTTGTATGTGCATATCTTCCATATATGTCCGTCGTTCATGTATCTGCATCGCAGATGCGCAAATTCCATATATAGAAATTGCACATATACGGAAACTGTGCATATACGGAAGACACGCGCACATCTTCCGTATATGCCCAGTTTCCGTATATGCGCACATCTTCCGTATATGCACAGTTTCCCTATATACGCAGTTTCTATAACATAAAAGAAGATGTGTACAAATTCCATATACAGAAATTGCGCATATACGGAAACTGTGCATATACGGAAGATGTGCACATATACGGAAACTGGGCATATACGCGCATGTCTTCCGTATATCCATAACTTTCTTGTATGTGCATACCTTCCGTATATGCACGTCGTTTGTGTATCTGCATCGCAGATGCGCAAATTCCATATACAAAAATTGGGCATATATGGAAATTGTGCATATACGGAAGACACACGCATATCTTCCGTATATGCACAGTTTCCGTATATGTGCAATTTCTGTATATTGAATTTGCACGTATACGATGCAGATACATGAACGATGTGCACATATAGAAGGTATGCACATACAGGAAAGTTAGGGATATACGGAAGACATGGGCATGTCTTCCGTATATGCCCAGTTTCCGTATATGCGCACATCTTCCGTATATGCCCAGTTTCCACATATGCGCACATCTTCTGTATATGCACAATTTCCGTATATGCGCAATTTATGTATATGGAATTTGGGCATATACGATGTAGAAGCATAAATGAAGATGTGTACGAATTCCATATACAGAAATTTAGCATATACGAAAACTGTGCATTTACGGAAGATGTGCGCATATACGGAAACTGGGCATATACGGAAGACATTCTACATCGTATATACGTAAATTCCATATACATAAATTGCGCATATACGAAAACTGTGCATATATGGAAGATGTGCTCATATACGGAAACGGTGCACATCTTCCGTATATGCCCAGTTTCCGTATATGTGCAATTTCTGTATATGAAATTTGTACACATCTTCGTTTATGCTTCTACATCGTATATGCGCAAATTCCATATACATAAATTGCGCATATATGGAAACTGTGCATATACGGAAGATGTACGCATATACGGAAACTGGGCATATACGGAAGACATGCACATTTCTTCCGTATATGCCCAGTTTCCGTATATGCGCAATTTCTGTATATTGAATTTGCGCGTATACGATGCAGATACATGAACTTTCCTGCATGTGCATATCCTCCGTATATGCATGTTGTTCACGTATCTTCGTTTATGTTACAAAAACTGTGCGCATATACGGAAACTGGGCATATACGATAGACATGCGCATATACGGAAACTGGGCATATACGATAGACATGCGCATATACGGAAACTGGGCATATACGGAAACTGGCATATACGGAAGATATGCGAATGTACTCTGTATATCCCTAACTTTCCCGTATGTGCATATCTTCCATATATACACGTCGTTTATGTATCTGCATCGCAGATGCGCAAATTCCATATACAGAAATTGCGCATATACGGAAACTGTGCATATACGGAAGACACACGCATATCTTCCGTATATGTCCAGTTTCCGTATATGCGCACATCTTCGGTATATGCACAGTTTCCCTATATACGCAGTTTCTATAACATAAACGAAGATGTGTACAAATTCCATATACAGAAATTACGCATATACAGAAACTGTGCATATACGGAAGATGTGCGCATATACGGAAACTGGGCATATACGAAAGACATGCGCATGTCTTCCGTATATCCCTAACTTTCCTGTATGTGCATACATTCCGTATATGCATGTCGTTCGTGTATCTGCATCGCAGATGCACAAATCCCATATACAGAAATTGGACATATACGGAAATTGTGCATATACTGAAGACACGCGCATATCTTCCGTATATGCATAGTTTCCGTATAAGCGCAATTTCTGTATATTGAATTTGCGTGTATACGATGCAGATACACGAACGACGTGCACATACGGAAGGTATTCACATACAGGAAAGTTAGGAATATACAGAAGACATGGGCATGTCTTCCGTATATGCCCAGTTTTCATATGTGCGCACATCTTGCGTATATGCTCAGTTTCCATATATGCGAACATCTTCTGTATATGCACAGTTTCCGTATATGCGCAATTTATGTATATGGAATTTGCGCATATACGATGTAGAAGCATAAACGAAGCTGTGTACAAATTCCATATACAGAAATTTGGCATATACGGAAACTGTGCATTTACGGAAGATGTGCGCATATACAGAAACTGGGCATATACAGAAGACATTCTGCATCGTATATGCGTAAATTCCATATACATAAATTGCGCATATACGGAAACTATGCATATATGGAAGATGTGCGCATATACGGAAACGGTGCACATCTTCCGTATATGCCCAGTTTCCGTATATGCGCAATTTCTGTATATGGAATTTGTACACATATTCGTTTATGCCTCTACATCGTATATGCGCAAATTCCATATACATAAATTGCGCATATAGGGAAACTGTGCATATACGGAAGATGTGCGCATATACGGAAACTGGGCATATACGGAAGACATGCACATGTCTTCCGTATATGCCCAGTTTCCGTATATGCGCAATTTCCGTATATTGAATTTGCGTGTATACAATGCAGATACATGAACTTTCCTGCATGTGCATATCTTCCGTATGTGCATGTCGTTCACGTATCTTCGTTTATGTTATAGAAACTGTGCGCATATACGGAAACTAGGTATATACAGAAGACATGCACATATACGGAAACTGGGCATATACGCAAGACATGCGCATATACGGAAACTGGGCATATATGGAAGATATGCGCATGTCTTCCGTATATCCCTAACTTTCCTGTATGTGCATATCTTCGATATATGCACGTCATTCATGTAGCTGCATCGCACATGCGCAAATTCCATATACAAAAATTGTGCATATACGGAAACTGTGCATATACGGAAGACACGCGCATATCTTCCGTATATGCCCAGTTTCTGTATATGCGCACATCTTCCGTATATGCACAGTTTCCCCATATACACTGTTTCTATAACATAAACGAAGATGTGTACAAATTCCATATACAGCGGCAGACGGTGTGGTTGACGTCATGGCACCCTTTCATCCTCGACCATGCATCATGGCATCCATCCGGCGCATCCATCCCTCTCCGGCTGCCGTGCTCCTGCCCCTCGACGGCGACCCTGCCTGCAACAATCTTTAGTTCAATGAAACATTTTCTGTATTTTAACAATAAATTCGATGGTCTACATTATATATCTATCAAACTTTATCATAATGAAATTTCCACTGAAATTTCAATGGTCTACATTATATATCTATCCGATGAGTCTTTTTCAATTTATTTTTATTTATATTTTGAAAATCTTCTAATTAGCTTTTTAATTTACATAGTGCTAAGTTTTTGAGAAGATATGCGCAGTTTCTGTAACATAAACGAAGATACGTGAACGACGTGCATATACGGAAGATATGCACATACAAGAAAGTTCATGTATCTGCATTGTATACGCGCAAATTCAATATACAGAAATTGCACATATACGGAAACTGGGCATATACGGAAGCCATCCACATGTCTTCCGTATATGCCTAGTTTCCGTATATGCGCACATCTTCCGCATATGCACAATTTCCATATATGCGCAATTTATGTATGTGAAATTTGCGTACATACGATGTAGAAGCATAAATGAAGATGTGTACAAATTCCATATACAGAAATTGTGCATATACAGAAATTGCGCATATATGGAAGATGTGCACCATTTCCGTATATGCGCACATCTTCCATATATGCACAGTTTCCGTATATGCGCAATTTATGTATAGGGAATTTACGCATATACGATGCAGAATGTGCACGTCGTTCGTGTATCTG
Source organism: Pinus tabuliformis (assembly GCA_031772625.1). Classification (NCBI taxonomy): domain Eukaryota; kingdom Viridiplantae; phylum Streptophyta; class Pinopsida; order Pinales; family Pinaceae; genus Pinus; species Pinus tabuliformis. The sequence goes on from CM062819.1 coordinate 907,832,627, forward strand.
CATCGTATACGCGCAAATTCAATATAGAGAAATTGCACTTATACGGAAACTGTGCGTATACAGAAGATATGCGCGTCTTCCGTATATGCACCAATTTCCGTATATGCCCAATTTCCATATATGGAATTTGCGCATCTGCGATGCAGATACACGAACGACATGCATATACGGAAGGTATGCACATACAGGAAAGTTAGGGATATACGGAAGACATGCGCATGTCTTCCGTATATGCCTAGTTTTCGTATATGCGCACATCTTCTGTATATGCACAGTTTCCGTATATGCGCAATTTCTGTATATGGAATTTGTACACATCTTCGTTTATGTTATAGAAACTGTGTATATAGGGAAACTGTGCATATATGGAAGATGTGCGCATATACGGAAATTGGGCATATACAGAAGATATGTGCGTGTCTTCTGTATATGCGCAATTTCTGTATATGCAATTAGCGCATCTACGATGCAGATACATGAACGACGTGCATATATGGAAGATATGCATATACAGGAAAGTTAGGGATATACGGAAGACATGCGTATATCTTCCGTATATGCCCAGTTTCCGTATATGCGCATGTCTTCCGTATATGCCCAGTTTCCATATATGCGCATGTCTTCTGTATATGTCTAGTTTCTGTATATGCGCACAGTTTCTATAACATAAATGAAGATTCGCGAACGACGTGCATATACGGAAGATATGCACATGCAGGAAAGTTCATGTATCTGCATCGTATACGCGCAAATTCAATATACATAAATTGCACATATACGGAAACTGGGCATATACGGAAGACATGCGCGTGTCTTCCGTATATGCCCAGTTTCCGTATATGCGCACATCTTTCGTATATGCACAGTTTCCATATATGCATAATTTATGTATATGGAATTTGCGCATATACGATGTAGAAGCATAAACGAAGATGTGTACAAATTCCATATACAGAAATTGCGCATATACGGAAACTGGGCATATACGGAAGATGTGCACCGTTTCCGTATATGCGCACATTTTCCATATATGCACAGTTTCCGTATATGCGCAATTTATGTATATGTAATTTACGCATATACGATGCAGAATATCTTCCGTATATGCCCAGTTTCCGTATATGTGCACATTTTCCATAAATGCACAGTTTCTGTATATGTCAAATTTCTGTATATGGAATTTGTACACATTTTCGTTTATACTTCTACATCGTATATGCGCAAATTACATATACATAAATTGCGCATATACGGAAACTATGCATATACAAAAGATGTGCGCATATACGGAAACTGGGCATATACGAAAGATGTGCGCATATACGGAAACTGGGCATATACGGAAGACATGCCCATGTCTTCCGTATATCCCTAACTTTCCTATATGTGCATACCTTCCGTATGTGCACGTCGTTCGTGTATCTGCATCATATACGCGCAAATTCAATATATAGAAATTGTGCATATATGGAAACTGTGCATATACGGAAGACACGCGCATATCTTCCGTATATTCCAAATTTCCGTATATGCCCAATTTCTGTATATGGAATTTACGCATCTGCGATGCAGATACACGAACGATGTGCATATACGGAAGGTATGCACATACAGGAAAGTTAGGGATATACGGAAGACATGGGTATGTCTTCCGTATATGCCCAGTTTCTGTATATGCATACATCTTGCGTATATGCACAGTTTCCGTATATGCGCAATTTCTGTATATGGAATTTGTTTACATCTTCGTTTATGTTATAGAAACTGCGTATATAGGGAAATTGTGCATATACGGAAGATGACTGCATTTCCAGCACACCACCTTTACAAGTTTTCCTGGAGATTTAGATCTCCCACTCGATGACTTATTTTTGTTTTTGTTGTGGGACCGTCCTCGTACAGGCAAGGCATCACCATACTGGCTCTCCATATTTTTTCATCTCATCTCCTCCGTCAGCAAGGATGAGACTATTTCATCGAATTGTAAGGTAGTTGTATTGCTACCTATTGCAATAATCAGACTGTCCCACGAATCTGGTAGAGAACACAACAAACTGATTCACTTATCTTCCTCTTAAATTTTGATATCAACAAATAATCACGGACTTACAACAATATTAAATGCATTCAGATGCTTTGTCAGCGAGTCTCCATCTTTTATCCTCAGGTTATATAGCTTTTTTTGCAGGAGCAGTTTATTCACCAGAGACTTAGATTGGTACAAAGTCCCTAACTTGTCCCACAAAGCCTTCATCATAGCTTCCCCAATACATTTAAAAAAATGAATCTGAGATGCAAAATCGTATTGTGTTCTTTGCCTTCTAATCCAACTTCTTCCATTCTTCATCAGACAGTCCCATTGGTTTAGTACCCAGATCTACTGTGATCCACTAGTCTTTATCCACCAATAGATCCTCCATCTTGAGTTTCCATTACTCAAAACTATGACCATTAAATTTCTCGATCTTTATCTTTCCACTCCTCGCCATCTTCTTTCACCACTAGAATCGATCTCGCAGATTTCCCATTGAACAAGGTTTACCACAAGCCCGAGCGAAACCCCTTAGCAATAAATGCATCCCCTTGAAGCCAAAACATCTATGATACCAAATGTAGATTCTAACCCCGTATAGAAATTACCTGCATATGATTCTAGAACACAAAAAATAAACAATGCGAGAGCATAACACATAAAAAACATATACACAAATATTTTCCCTTTGATCCCAAAACCGGGACTACCAGTTTGATTTTTCATTATGTTCCTTTCAATGTTACAATACATATTTATACATGCCGAAGCATCCAATACCATGGACCGAAAACCATCACGTCCAAAACCATGGACCAAAAACTATCACGTCCAAAACCATGTGCGAAAAATCATGCACAAAACCATAGGTAGGTCTGCCCAACCTAATATAGGGTTAACTGCACCCCTCAAACCCCATGTGACTCCCCCGCTACGCAATCGGCGCAACGAGGGGGGGCTCCACCCCCCTTCTAACCACTCGGTTAACTACATGGGCTAGTCATGGAAAGAATATAACACAACCCAACAAATGACCCCTAGTGGCATGGGATAAGTTGTGTAAACCAAAGATGCATGGTGGCCTAGGACTGAAAAATCTTGAGTTGTTATCTCATGCCCTTAGTGCAAAATATTGGTTGTGATGGCTACACGGAGGACAAGAGATATGGAAGCAGCTTTGGGTGTGAAAATACAGGGTTACGGGTTGGAAATATCCATTGTAATACCATCATAGCCGACCAAATGACTCCTCGATCTGGAATCGAGCAAAAGACCACCAGGGCCTCATTCGAGATCACGAGTTCTGGGAACTTAGGAATGGAAGCAAGGCCAAATTTGGAAAGAGGCTTGGATACAACACCCTATATTGGCTCAAGACCTTACCCTCGAATATCTCCAAGCATTTACCTCCCAGTTAGGGGTGGTTCGCGTTAAGGACTTCTAGGAGGACCCATTTCCAGGGTCAAAATGGAGGGAATGAAAATCTTCAGCTCACTGGCCAACCCATGACCCACCTCTAGACTAGATCCAAGACCCTAGATCCAATTATCTTCCTCCTCCACCAAGTCAACCTTTCAATATAGTTCGGAAACCTTCAATAGTCTCTTCTCGTCCAATATCTATGACCCAACAAAAACCCAAAATTTCAGCCCCTAGCAACTCAGAATTTCAGCCCAACTTCAACACTGCAATTTTTTCCCCTCCAATAGCTCAAAAACTCCACACGTAACAGAGAGAGAGATAATTTCAAATTCTTATTCTTGAGAGAGATATCCTTCTCCTTCGCTATCGATTTCTTGGGAGGCTAACCCAATCCTCAAATATTATTTCAGCAGGGTTCCATAGGATAGAAAGGCCTCTAGCACTGCCTCTAGCATCTTGAGTCACTACTTCATAATGGGGTTTGTAGCTCTTCAGTATTTCCTTAAGCTTTAATTCAGTAATATTGGTTTCTTGGATCACCATAATACTCAACTTATATCTTTTGAGTCTGTCCTTCAAATACCTTTGTTTGCCCATGTTGTTGAGGCCGCTTACATTCTAAGATGTAATTGTCATTTCAAGGGTTTGTTAAGTTGGTGGAAGATCGCTGACAATGACACCACCCTTCCAAAGTTTACCAATGTTTCTCCTACCATCTGGATGGATTCACTCAGGTTTTTCCTTTCTCACTTCTTCCTTCCTTTCCCTTGCGGTCCTTGTTCCAGTCCTTGTTCCAGAACTTGGCTTGCTTGGGATCCCAAATGCTCCAATTGGTCAGTGGTTGTCATTATTTGCTTGGATTTGTATTGTTGAAAGGTATCTTTGTAGAGTTGCTTCCGATCCTCCAAGATGAATCACTAATCTAGATGTCGTCATTCATTCAATAATCTTTTCATTACTTGTTCTTCTCTTCTAAGATCCTCCTTTTGGCTTTCGATCTCCATGTTGGCTTGATCCACTGTTTGTATGGTGACTTCTCTTTCCTGGGGTTTCTCTTCCTCTTTTCTTTTAGTGGTGTTCCCACCCTTCTAAGGGGTTGGGTGGCGTTCCAAACCCGTATTTTCATTAAGGATTTCCACACCCTCCTCTTCCTCCTAAAGAATGTCATATCAATTATGGTTTCGTAAACCTTTACTGCTTGGAGACTGGTTGGAATTTTTTTGGTTCCTTTCATTTCGTTTCTTTCTTTGAACTTCCTAGAAACCCTATGTGTCTTCTTTTTCTTTGGTCTAGCCATTTGCGCTGGGTGATTCTTGAGGTTTGAACTGGTTCAGAGGGCATTCATGAAACATGTGCCCATACTCGTGGCATCTATGACATCTAAAAGGTATATGCTCATAGTCCAAGGGCTATTACCAAAACTCTTCATCGTATTCAAGCTCTATGCATTTAGGTAATGGCTCTGTTATATTCATGTAGACACAGATCTGAGCATAAGAGGTATACCTTCCCTTTCACGTGGAATCTGCAACCTTGAAAAAGTTTCCAATGGAGTTTCCAATCCCTTATAAAATCTCTAGATCCTAGAAGTCGTCGGGTAGGGAGAATATCGGAACCAAACAGGCGTTACTAAGAGTTTCTCCTTATTAGGGTTATAACATTCTTCCTAGTGTCCCATAAAGAGACTTGCATTGTTAAAAACATATGGACCATCTTCGAAAACTCTTTTCTTATCCTCCAGATTGGTGAAAATCACTGTAAAAAAGCCTTTAGCCCCCAGCTTCGGCTCAATATGGCCTTTTGGCTGCCATTTTTTTCTGGATCCATTTGACCAAGTCCCTTTCTGTTGGCCAAACCCCAATAAATTTACATATTAGGCATGGTATTTCATATACTTCCTGTAAGTCTCCAATTTGTTGTTGGGTATGAAAAATCTCATTTTTTTGGCAGTTTGTGGAAGATACTGCCCTCGCAAGTGCGATTTCCATTAGTAGAACAATCTAAACCAGTGACTGTCATTGACACTCACAACCTCATTGCAAATGATCCCAAGCTTGCACCACGATACCTTGATGTACAAGAACAAGCAGTCACTCATTTTGAATACATGCTAAGATTACTAGGAGATGACAGCCAACAAGCCTGCCAAAGGAGATGGAACACCTTACGTTACAGCCTAAAGATCAAAGAATTCATTCTCCTGATAGAATTAGGGATGCAGTAGAGAGAGTCCCAATGTATAAGCACACATTATAGAGACTCGAGGTCAACTGGATTGGATTAGAAATTGGCCTACATTGCTTTTAGGTATGTTATATGGGAGAAAGGAAGAAGAAGAAAGAAAGAAGTGGGAAGTAATAGAGGGGAATGCGGGGTTTTATCCACAAGAGGAGAAGACTACAACAAAAGCTTGGAATGTTAGGGAGGCCACCAAAGCAATGAAAGACATGGACATAGATTGAGTTGCTCAGAGGATGAGCAACATTTTTAGTAGGGGTGTGATGATGAGGCTCATCAATGAGTAAATTATATGGAACTTAATGCACCTCCAGCTTACTAAAATCAACTTCTCTCATCATTCTTTACATGTTTTAATTATGTTTTGCTTAATGAGGAGAGTAAAGATGAGATGTCATGTCTAGCGGTCTAATGTGCATTGATTGTACGTTTTGGAGTAAATTTTGGTTAATTAAAGTGCAGGAACTTGAATGGGGATAAGCAAGAGGGATTCTAGGAGACATGATCTTCCTCCTTAACTCCTCACTCACCAGAAGATTCCTCAATCAAATCTCATCAACTTGGAGTTGTAAGCAACCGAGTCATGAAGTTCATTGCCAACCAAGCCAGTGATAGTTGAAGGCCAGTTGATCTTGATATTGGAGCCAAGGCTCCCTAAATTTAAGGAATTTGTTGGTAAATTCAGCTGTATAAATCGAGAGACCTAAGACGTCATTAAGATTTGGATTTTTTGTTCAAGATAGCTAAGAAGTTTTCGAGTTGAAGCATTGTAACCAAGAACTCTTATGTATTTATGATTTCTTTAATGAAAATGAGTAACATTCCCTTGATCTAGCACTGAGTTGACACAGAGAGCTGAAGCTCTTGGGTTAGGGCTCAACCTTAGCAGCAAAGGTTACTTTGTTGTATATGTATGCTTAGGTTAGGTTCATAGTTAGAGTTACACTGATTTTGGTGTTGTTAATTTGCAAGCATCGGTAGATTTAATTAGTTTGCTTCCATTTGTGGATAGTTCTAACAGTAGCATTGTAGTGATAAGAATATATTCCAAAAAGGCTGACAACAAGTGGTTTTCACCTCATTTCTCCCTTTTAGGGATCATGGTTTGAGGAACACTTCACATACAGCCCAAAAAGACAGAATTCTTGCTTTTTGTGTAATTTAGGGTTTTCTTGCTAATTTGGTCATTATCTTGCAGTTTCATAGATAAGTTGCAATTGGTATTTTATGATCTCTTAAGTTTTTCACTGCTTTCATCTCTCTTTCATATTGGTTCCAAGCATTTCCGTGCATGAGCTTAGTAAGTAAATGGTGATAACTCTATTTTCTTTTACTTGAATACACTTTCTTGTTTTTGATGAGTTTATATATGAATTCCAAGAATGATGTTTGTTGTTGCAGGAGTTTCTAAATTGCAGGGAGACCTCATCTCAGCAACCTTAGCCAAGCCATATACACCCATGATTTCCAAAAGTCACTAAGGTATCAATTCAAATTCTTATCTTATGAGGAAAACTTGCCATCTCCATTGAGAAAATCCAACCATCTTAAAGCTTTGGCTTGAGTTCTAAGTAAGTACCTACCACTCCCATGCCTTATTTCCACCTTATTCACATTTTCCAAGCTCCACCCCACCTTCTAGACCACTCCATAAGACTTCAGCCTGTTCCTATAGTAAAACAAGGAATCCTATATGTGAACTAGTACTTCTCATAGACATCCTGTAGGAAGACATGTAGTAGCCTGTTTAGAGCCTGAATCGAGAAAAATCATCACTAAAAGCCTAGATTAGGTCCCTACTTTCCCTCCAAGTCATTTAAACCATTATAATCTTTTTCCTTCACACCTGTCTCCCCTTCCAAAGAGCCAAGAAAGATTAGCATTTACATTTTTCAAGCAAAAATATAAAAAGAAAAAGTTATTTTATATTTATTCTTGCACACAACAGGTAGCGCTCTTTAGATCAAATTTCATGCTTAGACTAGTTAAAACCTCACATGTGTTAAAATATGGTTCTTTTGCAAGAAAAGTATGTTAGCAAGTAGATAGAGGATTTCATGTTGTTTTGCAAGCATTTCTTTCAGTCTTTCTTTCATGTAATAGACAACATTTCTTTTCTTCCAATTAGGGTAAGTTTCCCTTCTCCAAATTGGTAATCAGACTTCTTCTAGTCAATAGAAGGTTGGTTTGAGAAACCCTAGTGGTCTATCACCCTAACTCAACAGTGACAAATAGTAGACCAGTTACATCTATTTGTGTATACAACACTGCCACCTCCAAGTTTGTATGAACCCCGGGTTGATGAAGTAAAGTTGGTAGCCCCAGGAGTTGTAGCATCCTTGCTGCAATAATGGTGCTCATCAGGGCCCCAAGAACTGGAGGGCCTTTGTTGGTGCTGCCATGATTTCCTGTCGTCGTTGCTCCTTGACTACTTGTTTCCCCAGCCGCTACGTTTCGGTAGGAGGGGATCTCTCGCCCCCCTCGTAGGTGTACTCATGCCTCTATCAGAAGGCCAAAGTGAGGTAGGTACAGGTGAAGGAATCGCCGCTGCTGAGGGATTGTTGTAGAGGCGTCAGGGCTTTCATACCAAAATCCTAGCCGATCACATAAACTTCTCGATATTTTTCCAAGTGTTAATTTTGATCCTTACCAATTCACTATGATTAAAAAAAAAATCATACAACTAATTATACCACTCTATAAATGAGTATAATCTCATAATATTTTTTTAAAATGGTTTGAATTTAACATTTTTGAGTTAATTATAAAAAAACAAATTGTCATTTTATGATCTAAATTTCACAATATAAGTGTTTGATTTAATTGTGAGTGAAGTGGATAACTATTTTCCAGCTTAAACTTAATGGATAATTACACTTCGAAAAAATAGAATCAAATTCTTATTACTAAGAATTTACATAGAGCTACTAACAATAATTATTTAAACTATTTTTCTAAACTATATTGAAAAATGACAATTAAATCATTACAACTAACGTATATATAAAATGAGTTAATTATTAAAAAAAAAATATTATTAATTTTAAAACAAAAATCATTATTAATCACAAATATTGCTTTGGAAATTTTTTATATGGTATAAAATTAAGATAATTATATAAAATAAATGTTCAACAAAGATGTTGATAGATATTATAATAAAATCAAATTCTTAGTAACTCAATTAACAATAATTAATTAAATTAATTTTCTAAATTATATTGAAAAATAATTGCTTAAAAAGTTTAATCATTAAAATTAATTATACTATGCATATATAAAATGTCAATTATTAAAAATTATAAAAAATATTATTAATCCTAACATAAAAAAACATTATTAATTACAAATTTTATTTTGAAAATTTTATATGTGATATAAAATTAAGATAATTATATAAAATAAATGGTCAATAAAAGTTGATAAACATTTAAACATGATCTTATGATACATTTCAATTTTTTTTTAATGAGAACCTCACCTAATAGTGTCGAGAGAATTGAACTTATGATGCACAGAACTAAGCTAAGCCTCAAAGCTCATGATACATATCACATTACCAACATTTAAAAAAACATTAAAATTAACTAAATTAAAACTTTATTATTATTATTATGAATTATATAAAAAAAAATTAATATGTATGTTAAACATATTTATTTTAAAAAACACATACCAAAATTATTAGCCATGGAGATTCATCCCTATTTTACCATGAAAATTCTTAATTTGCAAATAACTTTTATTATAATACTGTGTGCCAATACCAATACCATAATTACTATTAAAAACCATTTTAAAATATTTAATAAAAACCATTTTAAAATATTTAATAAAAAACCATAATTACTATTAAAACCATTTTAAAATATTTAATAAAAAATAAATCTTTAATAATTAATCTAGAATTCTAAACATTCTACTCAAAATAAAAATACTTAAAATTATACCTATAAAATGTGTATGCCTTTAAAATATCTAGTTAAAAAATATTAAATATTATGCCTTTAAAATAACTAGTTAAAAAATATCAAATATTAGGGAAAACATTGAAAATCTTGTATAGCTAAAAATTAAAACAAATTCCAACTACAAAATATATACAAGGAAAACCTCAAAAGCTAAGGCATCATGGCGATATCGAATTTAATGCATCATTTCTATTCCATAAGACTCTAGTAACCCTTTCCACACTGAACCATCACTGCAGGTGGTTCATAACAACGACGGGTCTTAACATGCTGAAATTTTTGTGTACATTTCAATTCACCGCTAAAAAATTGAGAGACCAATGATTCAGAAGAATCGTCGTCTTGGACAGAACCAAGAATAAAAATCAACCGAACATTAGAAAAGGAGAAAGGCCTCTCGTCAGCTTCTTGGGATTTACAGTTAAAGGAGTCGATGTATATATGTATGTTTACGACCGACCCAGCACAGACCAAGAGTGCCAATTTTCGGTGTATTAATGAAGTGGCAATATTTTCCATGTGAGTGATTCTTCCCTTACACTACTTCTTCATGGGAAAGTTGTTGTCTTCCTCTTCCCAAAAGCTCTCTCATTATGTAAACTTCTCAACCAAGGTGTCAAAATTAATGGACTTGAGAATGTGGGGATTCAAGATAGTGAGAATATGTAAGATAGAAGGCCTTAAAAAAGGTTGTGAGATGAATGCCCATCTTCGTTCCAGTGACATCTACATTATGCCTAATGGATCTAATTTCAAAGGCTAGAGCCAAGGAGTTATCGTCTTTCAAATCAAGGTTAAAGAGTTTGACCAACAATTGAACAATCTCAAATTCAGAGTGTGACTCATATAAATCTTTCAACTTCTTCAAAGAACCATAATAATTTGTAATTAAAACTATATGATGACTCACCTCTTCACTTACAAAACTAACGATTAGGGCATAAGATTTGTTTTCTTTGTTCTCCCAAATGCCGAGATCTTTGTTTGAGGTGAGCTTGGTAGGTGCATTGTCCTCCTCTCCTTCACATATGTCTTACCATAAGCCATTAAAAATAAAGGTATTCCTAATATTTTTGGACCACTCTCAATGGTTCTCTTTGCCAATTAGCATGATGTCGACAATAGATACAAGAGAATTCATCTTCAACAAAGTTTTTGAGTTGAGATTGAAAAACTAATAACTTCAATGTTTAAGAGATAAGATTTTCAGAAACCTTAAAAAAATATCCATGTCAGTCGAAACACTTGATACCATCACTTCATATTGTATTTAGATATGCCTCAATTTATTGAAATTTGATTCATTTATAAAATTATCCATCCCTCACCGACATTGTGGTATGAACCTTGTTGTTAAACCAACTTCATGATCTCGGTGCCTGTTTAGAGCTAGTTTTTTATCCCTTTCTCAAACTCTTTCTTGGTGTTTCCATTGTTGGCTAGCAGAATCAAAAATCCATCATTCGATATGTTAATCGATGGAAAATTATCACATGAAAATCACTTGAAACACATGTTACACAATATCTACATAGTAGGACAAATCATCATTGTGCACAACTAGATTCTACAAATGTATTAATTCCAACCTCATATATGAGTACAATACAAAGGAGTACAAAGAAGGATGTATTGTGAAACATCATGTACACTTAGGAATTAGAGAAAAGAAATAACAAATAAAACAAAGACCATAATTAAAGGACCAAGAGATTGCACAGAATGGGAGGAAGAGTGGATAGTGTCTTTCTTCAACAAAGAGATTTGAGCTTGCAACACGTCATGCATAGTTCAAACTCCTTGCAATTATTGTAATTGTTGAATAATCATACAACAATTAACAAAAGTATGTCGGTAGCATTGCATGTTATAATTACAATTATCAACCAGCACCATTTTTTATGGCCATAAAGTTGGAATTTGGAATTAGAGATATTAATGAAAGGTGGAATGGTAACAATGATTGGCAGAAGAAGTGAAATATAAGCCATTGCTCAAATTTTGAATAGTTTTATCTAATTTGCAGGTTTCTAATTCTTACTTATTTAACCTCATAACATATTTCATGACTTAGTTACATTATTAGAAAGTATAATATTAATATTTGGGTAGTTTTTAATTTAGTTTTATTCATTTGTAGAAATGTTTAATTACAATTTTATTAGAAATCCTATTATAAAGAAAAAAAATCTCGTTTTGTAGGCAATTTTTATTTTGGTTTCCATTTAATCTGGATGATTAGTTTCCAATGAACAGTAAGTATATATATATATATATATATATATATATATTTATTTATTTAAAATAATAATCTAATTATATATTTAAATTAAACCACTAATACTATAATTAAAAAGTATAATACTGCAACACAAAAAATATCAGAGAAGTTTATGCATACTAATATAAAAGAAAAAATGTTTATCCTAACATATGGATAACTATGCATTTTCTAATTACTATTACCAACCAGTACCATGTTTTATGGTCATAAGGTAGAATTTGGAATTTGAGAAAATAATGGAAGATAGATTGATAAAATTGATTCACTGAGTAAGAAGTGAAATATCAACCATTGTTCAAATTTTGGCGAGTTTCTAATTATTATTTGGTTTTGAATATTAATTAAACATATTTTATGATTAAAAAAATAGTATTAATGTTTTGTTAGTTTTAATTTGTTTTCATTTAATTTGTAGATTTTTAATTTTTATTCATTTAATTTTATTATTTGTTAAATATACTTGATTAAAAATTTTATTAGCAATTTTATTACAAAGAAAAATAATCTCATTTTATGGGTAGTTTTCAATTTGGTTTCCATTTAATTTGAATGTTTAATTTCCAATCACTATTAACTTTATTTTAATCATTATTTAAATATAATTAAAAATCTCATTACAAAAAATAATAATCTAATTTTGTGTTATAATTTTCAATTTGATTTTCAATTTTTTAATTTTTCTAATTTAATTTCAATCACTAATCAAACATACTTAGCTAAATAGAAAATTTATTACTAAGAAGAATAATATGCTTAATAAAATTTCAGATAAAAAAGAATAATCTCATTTTTTGGAGTAAATTTCAATTTGGTTTTAATTTCCTTATACAGATTTTCAAATGTCTAAATATAATTTTAACCATTAATTAAATATGTTTAATTAAAAAAATTTATTACAAATTTTATTACAGTGAAAAATAATTTCATTTAAAAAAAAAATCAATTTGGTTTAAAAAACTCATTCCAAATCTTATTACAAGATCCAATAATCAAATCTTATAACAAGAAAGAGTAATCTCATTTTACAAAGAGTTTTCAATCTGGTTTTAAAATCTAGTCTTAAATCTCATAGCAAGATAGAATCATCTCATTTTTAAGGCAATTTTCAATTTAATTTTTCAGGTTTCCAATTCTCACTTGTTTGATTTTAAATATAATGAAGAATAATCTCATTACAAGGAATAATCTCATTTTAGGGGTAGTTTTCAATTTAGTTTCCATTTTAACTTTTCATTTTCCAATTCCCATTAATTTGATTTCAACTATTATGAAGAATAATCTCATTTTGGTGGGCCGTTTTTTATTTATTTTCCATTTTCGATGTAACTTGTGGTTTCCAAATCCCCTTAATTTGATTATAGCTATTAATCAAACATGGCTCTTTAGAAATCTCTATCACAGGGAAAAAAAACTCTATTACAGGGAAAAAAATATCTCATTTTATCAACAGTTTTAAATTGTTTCACATCACAAGGTAGAATAATCTCTTCAAAATTGATCCATGTAATCATATGTATTTGATGATAGTTACTCTTTCTTCAAGAGAAGATATACATGGAGCTTAAACATAAACTTAGATACTCTATACATGACATTTAGTATATTTGAGAGAAACAGCCCTATGGTTGATGCACTCTGGCATTTTCATTGATTCAGTACTCTGATACTTTGATGCGAAGTCCTTTAGGAGCCACAACCCTGGGAAATTTCAAAATTTCATCTCCCCCGACCTCCTCCCATCTGTCAATAATAAAATTTATACCGAGGAGACGAGAGTTACCAGATTTATCAAATGGGCATTATGAGATAACAATAATAATTGCTGTGGAATAAATTATTACCTGTAGCGAGTGACAAAATGGTGGAGAAACATGGATATCTGAACTAAACCCAATTCCTTTCCTTGGCACAGCCTGCTTCCTCCTCCGAAAGTCGTGAAATACATGACGGAGTCACCGTTCTTTTCCTGAATAGAGCTATACACATTATCCCTGTGTGACTACTCTATATCATTGGATTTAAATGAAACAACTACATACGCACCTGCCATTGCCATGGGTTAAATGCGAAGAAGTCTGGATAGAGAAAATTATCGTGATGGGCTTCTGTCATGTAAACATAAATTTTCCATCCTTTGGGAATCATGAAACCTTTCATTTCCATATCTTGAGTTGTTTTTCTCAAAACCCCATTTACAACAGTTGCAAGTCTCAGCGTTTCATATATCACCTGCAATCAATGAAAGCTTCTTAAGAAACAACGAGGTAAGCAATCAAAATCTGTTAATCAAATTTCAGTGAAGGTATTTTTCACTAAAAAATTTTAAGGATTTAAACATGAGGTTTATTTATAATATTTTGGATTACTATTTTGATTTGAAAAATTATTCAAATAGCATTTCATATATTACTTGTCTAAAAAAAATTAAGAGAATCAGTGTGTATATTTTGCAGGTCTGGGGCAATAGAATCAGAAAAATATTTGGCAATAGAATCAGAAAAACATTTCATTTTGGAATGTGATGCATTCAAAGACATCAGAGAAAAATTATGGCAATATATAAAGTTATGGTAATATGTTAGCACCGGTTTCTTGGCATTGACATTGTCTTTTTGGCAAGGAGATTGTTGGAAGGTTGGGTCAGCTCATCATCAATTTGAATAAGAAAAAGACTGAATTACAAAAAGCTAAAAATAAAAAACTAATAGTACCATAAACTATTTTTAATCTCTTGGAGATTAAAATATCAATTCATTTCTTGCTAACACAGATAAAAGTTTTTGACGAACAAAAAAGAAAAAACTAAAATGTATGTATTATATTTAAGCAAAGGCATTTTTTTAAAATTTAAATATTATACCTAACAAAAAAAACTTTTAAACCAAATGAAAGAATATAATATATCCTAACAAAATAGTCTAGTATCAAATTTTGCCCCCTAAAACCCCTCTGAAAACAAATCTGGTTTATGATGATTCACATACACTCTGGGTAAACTTCATAGACTTGTAGTCATCCCAATTGACAGTTTCGCCCAGATTTTTTCTCCTCTGAATTGCTAGGTGTTCTTCCTGCAAGCAGACAATCAGGTTTATGTATATATTCAGAACAAAAGCCTTAGATCTGAGAGATATGGACAGATTTATATTTATATTATATTAAACTCACTCTAAGCTCTCGGAGAACCTCGGGACTGTCATGGAGATACTTGACAGCCATCATGGTTGTGGTGGAAACTGTTTCGTAGCCAGCATTGATAATAGATATTAGTAAATCGAAGATCTGTTCATATGTGAGATTGCAATTAGCAAATGCGCCATCTGCTTCTTCTTCTTTGTCATTGAGAAGCATTGCAATCATATCATTATAAGTGTCCATGGAAGCCCTCCTTTCTGTGAGCACTTCTCTCAACATTCTCAGGATATTTTCCCTTGCCTGCACATAATGAGTAGTACGGGTGATTGATTATTCTTCAAGTTTCCAGAAACTCCACCTAAAACGTTCACCACTAATGCATATTCTAGTTTAGGGTTCACATCATTTTCCAAACTCTGGTGTGTAGAAACGAATTACTGGTTTTTGGGGGTGATTTACATACCTGGAAACCACGTTTGTAGCTGGTACCAAGAAGATTTATAGGCATGGAAATGGTTCCTTCCACGAGTTTACAGAATTATGACAAAAATGCCTCTGCCTTCGGACCAGACTTGATACTCATTACCTGTTGTAAAGACAAAAGCAAAACCATCTGCAGCCACCGAATCATGGATAGTTATTATTATTTATTGGACATTATTGTATTTCTTGGCCATCTTTATTACAGATTCCTAAATTTGATGGGGAAGAACTAGGTTAACAATTATTTTTACTCTCTTTTTCTCCTGGTCCTTGGGATTTCATTATTTTATTTCTTGGCGATCTTCACTGCGTATTCCTAAATTTGATAGCCAAAACAGAGCCTTCATTGCTTCGTTCATTGTCTTCTCCTGAGTTTTATCCCTGGAAGATCGAATTTGAAGGGCGAGGTCATGATATTCTATCGTCTGCAACTTCATTGACAAAACAAAACTGAACAGAGAATCAATATACAAAAGAGCAGGCCGGCCTTTTTGAAAATATTTGAAATGACCGCGGGAGATACAGATGTGCGATTTTTCTAGTTGACGAAGCTCTGAAGAAATTCGAATGTGGTTGCTGAAATATAGATGAGTGCTGAATTTTGGGCGCTTAAATTCAAATTTGAATTTGAATTCAAATGGGCTCATTATTTGAATAACATTAATGCTGTGATTACTATCAGTGCATCAGAGCGCACTACTCGCATTGATTACGCTGAACCGTTGGGCAACTCGGGAAGGAACACCGGCGCTGGAGGCGGGCAGGAACACGCATCGCCGGAACTGGGTGAGGAGAGATGGATGCATGGATGCATGCCCATGATCAATGGTCCCGGTGACGTCAAGCGCCTGTCAGGTGAGTGTAAGGACGGAGCATTAACTTTTCTATATAGGTGGATTTAAGAATCGCCTAATGTAATCTGGATTATGTGGAAAAGAATAGTGTAAGGACAAGCATTGTGGACCTTTCACGTTAACCCAGAATGATGGAATTGGGAAGGAAATAAAGGGTGATGAAATCAAAGGTATGTCAATTATAAAGGTGATTATGAGACACATTAGTGATGAGTTGCCTTAGAGTTTCTTTCCCGGTGTTTACATAAAGTGATTCATATGAATATTTCAGGGTGAGTTAGGTAGGGATTGCATGCAAATGGATAAGCCATGTGGACTAATCAAGGCTTTATCCACGTCAATATGTGGAAATCTATGACACATCATTTAGTGGGAGAGATCCTAGAAGGAACATAATGGTGCACGTTTGCAAATGGTCGGGATAAGTCTGTCAAGTAATGTGTTAGACATCAAAACTATAACTGCAAATAATTAACAAAGACTTTGATAAATAAAAAATATTAAAGGACTTGATACTTTATATCTCAATTTTTGTAGATACAAAATTTTATAAAGGGCATAGGTATGATTATGGACATGAAATTTCTGCAATTGCTTCAAAATTCTTTGTGGTTTTTCTTTGCTTTCAAGAACTTTTCTTTGATTATTCATTCAAAACATAAGAAGCCAAAGGCCTGTGGCACACTAGAATAAGCAGTGAGCCATGCATTTTGTTACAACTGCATCAATAAAAGGAAAAAAATATGATAATGACTTATATTGAAAATTTACAAAGCCAAGGAAATAAAGAAAAGAAATTAGAGTACAAAGCATAAAAATTAAAAATTCTAACGAGTAAACAATTGCTTCCTAGAACAAGTTTGTGAGAAAGTTTCATGAAAAACGTTGTTGGAAATAATACTGAGAGGGGGGGGGGGGGTGAATCAGTATTATCAAGTTCTTTTAATAAATCTTCCTTATTATACTTTGAATTATTTTTGCATGTCAGTACCATAACATAATGAGCATGAACAAAGAAAACAGATAGTCACACCAAAGAACACCAGATGTAAGGTGGAAACCCAATGTGGGTGAAAACCACCTGCTGCAATATGTCTCTATCTTCTTTCAAATTAGAAACTCCTTTTACAATGGTTTTGTACTGGTGCAGTCCTTTACCAGTACGCAGGCTGCAACCTGCAGAGAGCTACAACTCTCTCTCGTTTTCCAGTCTCTCCTAGAAGGGAGCTACAACCCCCTACTTCTTTTCCTTTCAATGACCACTTTTCATAAATTTTCAAACTGGATCCATAAACATCAAGAGATCATCAAGTACAAGTAAATCACCCAGTCAACTGCAGTAACCAGATCAACAATAACAGTAAACTAAACCTAGAACACCTTATCAACAGAAAAATTCAGCCAACAAAAGGTCTTAAGACAGATCTGCAGTTTTTCTTTATCTGGCCTGCGTGGGTCCGCACTTCACCTTCTGCTCCCTGTGTATACCCGCAGAGAGCCTTCTACTGCACCGCGTACTCACGCATTGTTTCTTCAATCATGCCGCGTACTGTTACTGTAGGTACGCACCCACAGATGTTATCGCGCTGCGTACTGCTACTGTAGCCACACACCCATAGATGCTATCGCGTTGCGTACCTATGCACCTGCGGCTTCTGAAGCGCCGCGTACTTTCACTGTGCCTACGCACCTGAACCTCTGTCGGGTTGCGTACCCATGCACTGCGCCTTCTTTTTCTCTGCGTACCCACGCACTGCGCCTTCTTTTTCTCTGCGTACCCACGCACTTGCACCGTTAATCACCTGCGTACCTCTGATTAGGGCCGAATTGGTAGTCCCCCAGTGTACCACAGATAGTCAGATGCTCAGATCTGATCATGCGCTTGAGAGATCACCCTTCATAGATTCGCTTTCAACTTCACTTTTATATAGATCAAGCTTTTAAAACAATAACCTAATATTTCAGATCTTAAGATATTCAATTTGCAAAAGATACTTAGCCAAGTGATCTCCTTTGCTTTATATAGGCAAGCTCTTCCTAAAATCATGGATCAATACCATAGATAACCAATACAAGGGGACCAAAAACATGGGGCTCAATAATAATAATAATATAAAACAATACCACGGGCCAAAACCATAGAATCAAGAACGGCGGGCTAAATACCACGGGCCAAAAATAAGAAACCCCACGTGAGTGCGCTTCTCTGCCTTGAAGTAAGTGAACTGGGGGTATGCACCTCATGAACGGGTGACTTGCGTGTAAGGCCGCAGTCCCTTCACGGCGTACCTGCGGGTACGCACCTTTTGAACTATTCTCCTGCGTACCTCTTAATTTCCAATATTTTGAGAGCCTAATCAGAGCATTGCCACTTGAGGGTGTTGCCATCAAGTACAACATCTGTATCATAGAGCCATACCAGAATCATAATGCCAACAATCTCCCCCTTTGGACTTGATGGCAACCTCAAAATGTTCAACGTCATTCTCCCCCTTTGACATCAAGGGCAAAGGGTTATGCTCCCCCTAAGAACATGCTCCTCCTGAATATAAACAAGATCTGCAAAGAAGAACCATAATCCACCAAACACCATAAATGACCATGAAAGAGATAGAGACATATTGCAGCAATATTCAGACCAGCATCCATGATCTCCTTCTGTACGTCCTCCATAATGCCAACAATGCATTATATGCTCCCCCTGAACCTGTTCCATTCGATCTTCAACCAATCCACAACCCAGCACATGTACGCATATGCCCCAGATGAGCCTTGCGTACAACCAACCATTAGAAGAGATTCAACAAGATGATGCATCAACAACCCCCAGCTTTTGCCTGAGGTATTCAAAGGTCTCCCTGGGAAATGGTTTGGTGAGTATATCAACAACTTGTTCCTTAGAAGGAACATACTCCAACTTGACCTTTTGTTCAAGTACTTTTTCCCGGAGAAAATGATACTTGATCGGTATGTGCTTGGTCTTTGAATGCATGACTGGGTTCTTTGAAATGGTGATTGCACTTGTGTTATCACATAAGATGGAGATAGGTGGTGTACAAGTGATTTGAAAGTCCTGCAAGGTCTGCATCATCCAAAGGAGTTGAGTGCAGCAAGATGCAGCAGCAACATATTCTGCTTCAGCTGTAGACAAGGCAATCGAACTCTGTTTCTTGCTGAACCAAGATACTAATCTGGAACCCATAAAGAACGCACCACCACTTGTGCTCTTCCTGTCATCCACGCTTCCTGCCCAATCTGCATCTGTATAAGCATGAAGTGTGAGATCTGTATCTCTAGGATACCATAAGCCATAATTTTGAGTCCCTTGAAGATATTTAAAGATTCTCTTCACTGCCTGAAGATGAGTTTCCTTCCGATTTGCTTGAAATCTTCCAACTATTCCCACTACATGCATGATGTCTGGTCGGGTACCAGCCAAATAAAGTAGACTTCCAATCATAGATCTGTAGGTTGGTTGATGCACTGTTGCTGATTCATCATTTTCAATGAGGCTACATCCTGTGACCATGGGTGTACATACTGGTTTTGCATCTTCCATGCCATATTTCTTCAAAATTTGCTTGAGATACTTGGTTTGAGACAAAAAGATCCCTCCTTCTTTTTGTTGGATTTGCAAACCAAGAAAATATGTTAGTTCTCCCAGCAGGGACATTTCGAATTCTTTCTGCATCACCAAGGCAAAGCTTTGACTCATAGTTTCTTCATTTCTGCCAAAGATAATGTCATCTACATACACAACAAGTATTAGCAATTTGTCATTTTCAACTTTTATATAAAGATTGTTGTCTGCTGATCCTTTTGAAAAACCTTGTTGATGAAGATATTTGTCCAAACGATAGTACCAAGCCCTTGGAGCTTGTTTGAGACCATAGAGAGCCTTTTTCAATCTACATACAAGATTTGGATAATTTCCAATAATGAACCCATCTGGCTGCTCAATGTATACTTCTTCTTCCAAGTCTCCATTCAGAAAGGCTGATTTCACGTCCATTTGAAATACTTTGAAGTTTTGAAAGCTTGAGAGAGCAAGGAACATTCGGATGGCCTCAAGTCTTGCAATAGGAGCAAAGGTTTCTTCAAAATCTATTCCTTCTTGTTGTGCATACCCTTTACAAACAAGTTTGGCTTTGTTTTAATTACTTCTCCATTTTCATTTAATTTATTTTTTGAAAACCCATTTTGTCCCTATAACATTCTTATCCTTTGGTCTAGGAACCAGCTCCCAAGTGTTGTTCTTTTCGATCTGCTCAAGTTCTTCATCCATTGCTTTCACCCAACATTCATCTTTGCATGCCTCTTTCACATTTTGTGGTTCAGTGGAAGAGAGCAATACCAAATAGCTTGAAGCTTCTGCAACTGTTCTTCTTGTTTGTACACCTGCTTCTTTCTGCCGCAAAATCTGAGATTCTGGATGATTCTTCTGAACATATCTGGATGGAGTCTTCTCTTCTATCCTTATCTGCTCCTCTGGTTCTTCCTGAAGTTCTTCTACTTCATCATTCTGTCTTTGAGGGTAGTCTTAATCTTCTTCGATATCTTCATGATTTACTTGTCTAGGAATGTATCCCTTCTCATCAACCACTACATCAATGCTGTCAATAATTCTTCCAAGTTTTTTATTGTAGCACTTGTATGCTTTGGTATGTGGAGAATAACCAAGAAGATTGCCTTCATCTGCTCTAGGTTCGAGTTTGCCAAGTTGCTCATCAGTATTCTTAATATATCATCTGCTCCCAAAGATTTTGAAGTGCTTTACCGAAGGAGTCTCACCATACCAAAGCTCATGAGGAGTTTGAGTGCTGTTCACCCGGACATTTGTTTTGTTGAGAATAACAACTGCGCATATGCAGCTTCAACCCAGAAAGTTGCGGGAGTTCCAGACTCATCAAGCATAGCACGAGCCATTTGTTGGATTGTTCTATTCATTCTTTCCACTACTCCATTTTGCTGAGGGGTTCTAGCTGTAGAGAATTCTCTTCTTATCCCATGTTCTTCACAGAAATCGAAAAACTCTGTCAGATCTGAGGCACTTAATTTTGTATCCTGATTCATTTTCAACCAAGGCTTTAAAGGATTTGAATTTTTCGAATGCTTCATCTTTGTGCTTCATAAGTCCTAACCAGACAAACCTGGAGAAATTGTCAATGAATAATATCAAGTATTCTTCTCCTCGAGGTGTCCTTTTCCTAAATGGTCCACATACATCTGTATGTACAAGCTCAAGAGGCATGCTAGCTGATCCTTCCTTTTCTGGAAAGTTAGTTCTGGTTTGCTTTCCAAACTGACATGATTTGCATATGGTGTTGTCTGGAATTTTGATATCTGGAAGACCGCGAACTGCCTGATATTTGCATGCTTTCCTTATTTGTGAAAAGCTTAGATGCCCCAACCTCCGGTGCCATAACCCGTGTTCATCATCCTTGCTTAGATAGCATTGTTGTTGTCCTTCTTCAAATATGTATAGATTATTAGGAGTTCTTTTACCTTTGATCACCGTTTTACCTGTATCAAGATCACGAACAAGACATCCATTTGTTCTAAATATCACCTCGGTTCCTTGATCACACATCTGGCTGACACTTAGAAGATTATGTTTCAATCCATCAACATACAAAACATTTCCAGCTTTGACCTTTTCTTTTAACTGAGCAGTGCCTTTTCCTTTTATAGCTGCAGGAGTATCATTTCCAAGAGAAACTTTCTTTCCCTTTTCTAGAGCAGAATATGATTCAAGTTTTTCTTTATCACCTGTCATATGCTTCGATCATCCACTGTCAATGTACCATAGATTTTCTTGTCCCTCTGCATAAAATGCTATCCCACATATTTCTGTTTGTGGTTCCTTTATTCTCCATGTTTTGGTGCTTGAGGCTTGTTCCTTTGTCTGCTGAAACCTGCTCCTGCATTCAGAATCTTCATGACCAAAATTATTGCAAATAGAACATTCAACTTCATTTTCAAGAACCGAAAAGTTGTTATAGGTCCTTTCTATAATCCCGGTCATACTTCTTTGTTTTTGAGCTTCTTTAGTCATGATCGTTTTATGTGCAACACATTGAGCTGCTTTGTGACCAAAGTTATGGCAAGAGAAGCACTGTCCATTGAAGAAACTTTTGCGGTTATCAAATCTTCCAGCCAAAAGATTGTAATTTCTATTGTCATTCATCTTTGAAGCAAATTGAGAGGATTTTACCTGTGGCTGGTTGTAGCTTTTGTTCATCCTTAAGATGGATTGCCCCTGGTTTGCCTGATAGTCTTTGTTTGTAATTGGTCCCTGCTTTACCTGGTGATCTCCATTGTGCTTTTTCTCATTCCTTCTTGCTGCATCAAGATAACTCTTTGAGGTGGATGCTTGAGAAGTTTCCCCATTATACCGCAGACCTGTCTTGTTTAGTGGAGAACGTTGTACATTGATGATCTCATCCAGAGTTTCAGATCCTTTGACAAACTTAAGATTAATAGCCTTTGTTTTCTCAATCTCTTTTCTAAGACCAACAATTTCACCTTCTAACTTTTCAAGATATTTTTCTTTTTCATCAATCTGAAATTGTAGAGTATCAATGATCATATTCTTTTCTTCTATACATGTCTTGAGTCTAGAAATTTCTTCATGAAAGCTATCCACGTCTATAGCATCCATGTAATCATCATCTTCAAATGCCATTAAAAGTTTATAGTCATTACCTTGTTTATCTTCATCACTATTTGATAGACCATCACTATCTTCATGAGTGTAGTAGCTTTTCTTATTTGCATTTTGTTTCTTGCTCCATCTAGCAGGTTCCTTTTCTTTTTCAATATTATCCTTATGAGGACATTTCGCAGCATAATGACCTACTCTTCCACAAGCAAAACATTTAAAAGGTAACTTACCTCTGAACCTTCCAGTACCCCGTTCAAGATTTCTGACAAAATTTGATTCTTCTTCTTCTTCTGGCGCGTGACTTGCTTCATAGTAGTCTCCTTTGCCTGAAGCCTTGAAAGCAGCTTCTTTCCTATCTGATGGACCTCCCTTTCTCATTTCATAAGCAGTTAGAATTCCGTGTAGCTGAGACATAGTAAGAATTCGTAGATTTTCCTTTTCTTCTATTGTAGATACTTTAGATTCAAACTTGGGGGACAATGATCTTAAAACTTTTTCGACCACAATAGCCTCTTTTTTTTCTTCACCCAAGTTTTTCATGCAATTAACAATATCGTCTACCCGAAGAAAATAGTTAGCCACACTTTCATCATTATACATTCTGAGATTCTCATACTGAATCCTGAGGGTTTGAAGTTTAGCACGCTTTACCTGTTCATCTACTTCGTAGCTCAAGACAATCTTGTCCCATATTTCCTTTGCGGATTTATATTGCATAACCTTTACGAATTCTGTTTGAGATAAGGATATTAGCAGAGTATTGATTGCTTTAGCATTTGTTTCATATTTCTTCTTCTCGGCCGAATCTGTAGGAGTAGCTGAAGGAAAAGTGTAGACTGTATCTATGATATCCCAAACATCTGTACCAAGAGATTGAAGATAGGCAATAAATCTTACCTTCCAATAATTGAAGTTTGTCCCATCAAAGATTGGTGGCCTGATTGATGCTTCCCTGTCGTAGTTGCTCATGATGAATGGTCTTCCTTCAAGCGATCAAGCTTACCTGAAGGACCTGCTCTGATACCAATTGTTGGAAATAATACTGAGAGGGGGGGGTGAATCAGTATTGTCAAGTTCTTTTAATAAATCTTCCTTATTTATACTTTGAATTATTTTTACATGTCATTACCATAAAATAATGAGCATGAACAAAGAAATCAGATAGTCACACCAAAGAACACCAGATGTAAGGTGGAAACCCAATGTGGGTGAAAAACACCTGCTCAATATGTCTCTATCTTCTTTCAAATTAGAAACTCCTTTTACAATGGTTTTGTACTGGTGCAGTCCTTTACCAGTACGCAGACTGCAACCTGCAGAGAGCTACAACTCTCTCTCATTTTCCAGTCTCTCTTGGAAGGGAGCTACAACCCCCTACTTCTTTTCTTTCAAGGACCACTTTTCATAAATTTTCAAACTGGATCCATAAACATCAAGAGATCATCAAGTACAAGTAAATCACCCAGTCAACTGCAGTAACCAGATCAATAGTAACAGTAAACTAGACCTAGAACACCTTATCAACAAAAAAATTCAGCCAACAAAAGGTCTTAAGACAGATCTGTAGTTTTTCTTTATCTGGCCTGCATGGGTCCGCACTTCACCTTCTGCTCCCCTACGTATACCCGCAGAGAGCCTTCTGCTGCACCGCGTACTCACGCACTGTTTCTTCAATCACGCCGTGTGCTGTTACTGTAGGTACGCACCCACAGATGCTATCGCGCCGCGTACTGCTACTGTAGCCACGCACCCATAGATGCTATCGCGCTTCGTACCTACACACCTGCGGCTTCTGAAGTGCCGCGGACTTTCACTGTGCCTACGTACCTGAACCTTTGTCGCGTTGCGTACCCACGCACTGCGCCTTCTTCTGCTCTGCGTACCCACGCACTTGCACCGTTAATCACCTGCATACCTCTGATTAGGGCCGAATCGGCAGTCCCCCAGTGTGCCACAGATAGTCAGATGCTCAGATCTGATCATGCACTCGAGAGATCACCCTTCATAGATTCGCTTTCAACTTCACTTTTATATAGATCAAGCTTTTAAAACAATAACCCAATATTTCAGATCTTAAGATATTCAATTTGCAAAAGATACTTAGCCAAGTGATCTCCTTTGCTTTATATAGGCAAGCTCTTCCTAAAATCATAGATCAATACCATAGATAACCAATACAAGGGGCCGAAAAACATGGGGCTCAATAATAATAATAATATAAAACAATACCACGAGCCAAAACCATAGAATACAGAACGGCGGGCTAAATACCACGGGCCAAACATAAGAAACCCCACGTGAGTGCGCTTCTCTGCCTTGAAGTAAGTGAACTGGGGGTATGCACCTCATGAACAGGTGACCTGCGTGTAAGGCCGCAATCCCTTCATGGCGTACCTACGGGTACGCACCTTTTGAACTATTCTCATGCGTACCTCTTAATTTCCAACATTTTGAGAGCCTGATCAGAGCATTGCCACTTGAGGGTGTTGCCATCAAGTACAACATCTGTATCATAGAGCCATACCAGAATCATAATGCCAACAAACACTATCTTCACGCTTATTCTTCTTCCAACAATATTAAAAGAAAAATAAAGGAAAATCAATCTATATTTAAACTAATCCTATTCCTACTCTAATCTAACAGGGAATACTAAAAAAATAATTAAAATAATATTTCCATTGAAGCCATTTAAATTACTTTATTCCTACAAGTATATACATAGCAAGAATTAGTAATATGAGTAAAATTATTGCTACATTAGGCAATGAAATTTTAATCCTATTATGTATATTTGTTTCTAAATCTATCAAAATAAACTTATCTACAAAATTTATCTCTTGAAACATCTTTTCCAATTGTATTCCAATTGGATCATAGAGATATGGATGAATCTCTATTACTGATTGAATTGAATTTGAAAGAGGATAGGATAGCAGGGGAAGCTCTAATGATATATCATTAAATGGAAAAAAACCTACAAAAATGATAGTTTTATGTACTCGAGGTAAACCATTAGATATCCTTTGTTGAATAGAATTTTCCAGGCATGTTAAAAATGGATCTTGGAAGTCAGAATAGAAATTTAATGAATCTATCATAAAATCTTTTAATGTGTTAAATTGCTGGTCACATTGTATTGATGCACTCAAAAGTAATGGTTTATGTGGAAAATGTATTCTAGAAGAAAGAGTTAGCTGATAAGACATGAACATCAAATAAAATTGAAAGAATAACTTCTTTTGATGCTCATGATTGAGGACTTGAAATTGATTTTCATAATTATCTATTAATTCAATTGATGAGTGTCTAGTAGCTGAATGCTTAAAATGTCAGCATAAATATAAATGACCGGAAGGAATAAATACACAAGTTGAATTAACATTAGAAACGAACCAAGAGGAAAGGATAATTGCATAACTATTCACACTAATATTACAAATAGTGTTATAGGAAACTTGGGATTTTATTAAAATAACTTCCTTCCCACAAAATATAGCCAAGATAACGTAATTGAAATTTTTACTGCTATCTACTTATGGAAGTGGAAGAGGCTCAAGACCATGAAAACGAATGAGAAATTGATCATCAAAAGAATCATAAATTTGGATGGATTCTTGAACACTAAAATCACCAAGATGATTAAATGTTTGAAAATGAGGATTTTCTAGAACAATATCTGAAGGGTTTCTTCATTTTCAAATATGTCTTGACTTTGAACATGAGAATGTAATGAAGGGTAAGTTAAATCAATATCTTGTATGTCTAATTCATCATAAATTACTTCACAATTATCATTATCAATGTCTCACTTCTCATTAGATACTCATGGTAAAGAAGAATGATTGAATACAAAAGCATGGCACTTTTTATGTTGATTGAAAATATGATCATTTACAAATCCCTTTTCCCGATCGATAATTTATAATCCATTATTAGTTGTAGATGTTACTAAACCTTTGTTTTCTAAACTAGCATTGGTGCAAAGAGGCATGGTTAAATGATAGAGGGAGAAATGACTAGTCGAAGATCTGTACCGAAAAAATTATCAGCATGAACATTCTTACTAATTTTCCACAACGCAAATTTTAGATTCTTCATTAGGTACTTGGTCGATTATACTTTCTTGATGATCAATGCTTCTATGCACCAATATTTATTGTTGATCGTTAATTTGAGAGTGAGAACATTCAGAATTATTTGCGGAAATTGCATTATTGTTTGTTGATTGTTGCTAGTTGATTGTTGATATTCTTCTTTTGCAAAATTATCAAAATTTGGAGAAATATAACTACTTTGATTTACAACAGTTATAAAATAAACACTGTTTATTTGAATAACATTTATTTCCTCGTGAAATTGATCATTGACAATGTTTTCATTTGTTTGAAGAGGACCAACATTAGTATTTTGAGCAATTGGTTCTTTAGCAATAGCGAATAAGCTTGAAAATGCTACATATTGTTGATTTTTTGCAATCATTAGAAATACAAGGAAGAAAAACTAATTCTTTAAACCATCCTATTAACTGAAAGTCGGGAGGTAAATATTTAGATAGAAATAGTAAAGAGGTTAATTTAAATCTAATCAGAAAATAATCCAATGAGTCACCTTCAAATCAGTGAAGTGCTTCAAGTTGATCACAAACCTTTTCATGATCGTAGTCCTGAAAACTGTGAAGGATTTTTTTTGAATGCGTCTCAAATGCGTGTGGAGGAAAATGGCAATGATCTGCATAAGTATATGTTCAATCCAACCAAAGTGAGAGTAAAAACCATGTGGAATTGCCATTACAATTTAAAAAAAATCAGAGAACATGATCAAAAGCAAAAACATTTTCCTTCGCATTAA
Organism: Pinus tabuliformis; assembly: GCA_031772625.1. Lineage (NCBI taxonomy): Eukaryota > Viridiplantae > Streptophyta > Pinopsida > Pinales > Pinaceae > Pinus > Pinus tabuliformis. Next base: position 907,860,561 of record CM062819.1, read on the forward strand.
ACTTTGTTTTTGACAAGAGTTGTATTACCTATATTGGATTGGTGGAAGGTGAAAGTCGAGTGAAGCAACTCCAAACGAGAAGTTTAGAGGTAGCCGTTTGAAAATAGATAAAAAAAATTAAAACGTAGAATCTTTTAAAAGACAACTTATTGTGGACCTCCTTTTGGCGGAAAAAATGTTGATAGCCAAAAATTACCTCATCAACTTCAAAGGACACCACCTAGTCAAGGCAACAAGTTAGACCCTTTTCCACTGAAGAGCATGATTTCGACTCGATTATTTCAGTCACTCAATCTTCCTACTAACTTATGGTATTTCTATTAGTTACCAACAAGAAGAGATATATTGGATCTACCCTTTTGCAGAGGTATTGAAATAACCGAGCCACACCTAAGGATACTCCTATATAAGGGGACTTATAAAAAAAAATTAAATGAAAATTCAATTATTCTAAAATAGAATTAGTAAACGAAATCTAATCTATCCTATCTTATTTAGATAAGATATAGATCTTACGTAATCAAAAGAAATATGAGTTAAAAGAATGAGGATTTAACATGCATTGTATGGTTAATATGAAACTACTGAAAAAATTCTAAAAATGACATTCTAAGTGCCATGCATGTTCTGTTTTAGAGATCATAATAGTGAAGGATAAACCATAAAAAATAGAAATAGTTTATAGAGTTCAATGACAATTAAATGAATTTAATATGGAAAATTTCAGAGTAAATAGTTAATCAAAAAATTGATTAAGCACAAGAGAAAATGAGAAATCAATAACATATCTATGAGACTAGTAGATCAAATAGTTGATCTAAAAGAAAATCATTCCCATATCAACAAAAGTGATAAATATGAAACAATTGGTACAAATATATCATTAAATGAATGAAATTTGCATTAACAAATAAAAGTATTTGTATACAAATTAATAAGCCTAGTCTGTAGGAATTTACAGGGTAAGTTCCTCAGACAGAACACCAAATGACACTGCTCACAAACAGATCACAGATCAATACACCAATACTTTTGACGTGGTTAAAACCCTCAAAGAGGGAAACAGTCCACGACCTGAGCCAACGCGGCCACTTTAGGCAATTTATTAATAAAAGAATGAAAATTTACATAAGCTTCTCTCATGAACGGTTAACCTACAAATGACCCTCCATGCTCTTTAAATAGAGATCATGGACCAATCGAGTGTTAAGCCACAGATCAAGTGTCGGTAATACCGAGGAGAGAATGAATCGTCGGATCGCTACATATCGTGACCGTCGGATTGTAAGTTACAAAATGTACATAGTAAAGAAACACACTTTACCTAACTCTATACTAAACCAAGTTGTACTTAACTATGTCCTATGTGTCGGAATATACTAACATCCCCCCTTAAGAACAACTTGGGATAGGATTGAAGGATTTACAAATATGACACAATAGGAGAAGGAAGGAGGCACTAGAGCCTATCCCCCCTTAGTGACAACTTCGTGAACTCCAACCATAAATCGAAGTTTAGTGAACTTCGCCTCTGTGAGAGCCTTTGTAAAGATGTCTGCAACTTGATCATCTGTTGAACAATATTGCACTTCAAGAACATGGTCATGAATGAGCTTTCTGATGAAGTGCATGTGCAGTTCAATGTGTTTGTTGCGCTGATGTTGGACTGGATCTTTGCATAGTTGAATGGCACTTTGATTATCACACCAAAGTGTAGTCAGATGCTGCTGCTGAAAGCCAAACTCTGACAGGATCTGACGAAGCCACAAGGCTTCCTTACTAGATTCTATGGCACCATGATACTCTTCTTCTGCTGAAGAAAGAGAAATGGCACCTTGTTTCTTGCAAGCCCATGTAATAGGTCCTGAACCAAGAGTGAACACATAACCTATAGTAGACTTCCGATCATCAGGGTCACCAGCCCAATCGGAATCAGTGAAACCAACCAATAGAGGAGATGCTTCGGCACTGTAATGAATCCCAAACTGAACTGTACCTAGAACGTAACGAAGTATTCTTTTAGCTGCTTTCCAATTACTTTCACGTGGGTTTTGCATAAACCGAGCAACAAGGTCAACAACAAAGGAAAGGTCAGGAGGAGTATGGGTTAGATACAAAAGTTTTCCTACAAGTTGACGGTATAAGGTAGCATCAACTTCAGGAGAAGTACAATTGACTGAAAGTTTGACTCCAGACTGAAAGGGAGAAGGGGATGGCTTACAGTCTTCCATGTGAAAATGGCGTAGAATATCACAGGCATACTTGGATTGGGAAAGGGAAATACCTTCCTTGCATTGCAAGACTTGAAGACCAAGAAAATAATTTAAGTGTCCTAAGTCTGTCATTTCAAACTACCTTTTAAGGCTAGACTTCACATGGCTTATAAGGTTTGGATCACTACCAGTCAGGATAAGATCATCAACATAAAGATCAAGAATGATAAGAGACTTGCCCACTTTCTTGGTGTAGACAATATTGTCAGAATGACACCTAGAAAAGCCATTTTCTAAAAGAAAGTTATCCATTTTGGCATACCAAGCTCGAGGAGCTTGCTTGAGACCATAAAGGGATTTCTTAAGCTGACATACAAGGCTGGAGTCTGTTTGTATAAAGCCAATAGGTTGTTCCATATAGATTTCTTCATGCAAGTCCCCATGCAAGAAGGTGGATTTAACATCCATCTGATGGACTTCCCATTTGAAAGAGGCAGCAAGGGAAAGAACAAGGTGGATAGAGTTCATTTTGGCAACAAGGGAGAAGGTTTCAGTATAGTCGATGCCTTCAACTTGTGAAAAACCCTTAGCAACAAGACGAGCTTTATGTTTATCAACTTTCCCATCTGGTCCATATTTGGTTCTGCAAACCCATTTGCATCTAACAAGTTTTTGTCCCTTTGGTAGAGGAACAAGATCCCATGTATCATTTGCCAATAATGAATGATATTCTTGATTCATAGCTGCTTCCCAATCTGGATGGCCTGAAGCTTCTGCAAAGGTGTCAGGATCATAATTCACTGAAGCTTGAGCTAGTAAAGAAGAGGCTCTCTCGAACTGAGAACGTGTACGGCGCGGATCTGTAGGATCACCGGCAAGATCACCTGCTACATCCCGAGTAGCACGGACCCATTTTGGAAGCTGAGGAGCTAAAGGAGGATCCTGAGATGGTGGGGGAGGATTTTCATCCTCGCTTTCATCATCTGAAGAAGAAATATTTTCAAAAGTAGAAGATATAGGGAGAGGTGGCACATTCGCCGAACTAGGCTCACAGGCCGATATATTTTCAGAAAACTTTACATCTCTTCTAATGATAACATTTTTGGACTTAAGTGGAATAAGTCTATATCCTTTGACATCTTCAGAATATCCAACAAAAATAGATTTTTCACTCTTAAGTTCTAAAGCTTTATGTTTCTCATCTGTAATATGGGCCCATGCTTCACTTTCAAAAACACGAAAGTGACTTACATCTGGTTTGATTGAGCTCCATGCTTCTTTTGGAGTGATATTATTTAAAACCTTAGTAGGAGTGCGATTTATTATGTAATTTGCACAGTTAATTGCTTCTGTCCAATAATTAAGACTAAGTCCTTTAGATTGAAGCATACAATTAGCCATTTCCTTTAAGGTGCGATTCTTCCTTTCAGCTACACCATTTTATTGTGGAGTATATGGAATAGTATGTTGCATTTGAATTCCATTCTCAGTGAAAAATTTAATGAATGTGTTTTTAACATATTCTCTGCCATTATCAGATCTTAGCTTAAGAATTTGATGTCCAGATTGTTTTTCAACAAAGGCCTTAAAGGCCAAGAACATGTTAAATACTTCACTCTTGAGTTTTAAGAAGTATACCCAAGTGCATCTCGAGAAATCATCAATGGAAGTTAAGAAATAATTGTAGCCAAAGAATGAAGCAACTGGAAGTGGACCACATAAATCACTATGCACGAGCTGTAAAGGGGATGAGGCGTGCTAAGAGCCACGTTTTTCAAAACTGTCCCGATGATGTTTTCCAAGTAAAATGTTATGACAAATGATGTCATTATCATTCTCAAATCAAGTATACCAAAAAAATGTTAAAACTCAGCTCAGTGGAGTACATAACTTAAAAACAAATTGAGAAAAACATAGAGGCGAAAATAAAAAATAATTGAATATGAAGAACAAACAACGATATGAGTTTTGAAAATTCAAATTACATTTTGACAACTTCAATTTGCTTCAACTTCACAACTACATTGAATTACCCTTACCAAAATTAGAGTTCTTTTTGGTCTTCCCTAGCTAATATTATACAATTTTCAATAGAATCTTAAACTTGTATGATTTCCCTTGAATTTACTTGGAATTTTCAATATATCATGACACAATAAAATCTCAGCGATGACAAAAAGAATTATTGGGACAATTTTAAATGATAAAATGAAACATGATAATCTAGTATAACATTCATCACATATAACATTCCATAAATGAACCAATAAAAATAAGAATGAGGGATAACATCCATATGATGCACTCTATATTATTTCAGTTCATGAAATACGCCCATACACTAGATCCTTATTGCTTGAACAAAGGTGCATGGGTTGTCATATCGTTAACTTCCACATATTATTCCTACAAATCTTCTCAATAGCTCAATCTTCAAAAATCCAACCAAAACTCATTTAGATACATAATTTTTTATATTATTCTTATTATACCTATTGCAAGCATGGTATTACACATTCATTTTTTGGTTTGGCTAACTATTATTTATGTTTCACCAAAAACATTTTATAGCCTGTCCATAGTTTAACATTACGGATTAAATTATATTATTTTTTAATATTATTTTAATTTTTATTTGATACATTGTAATGATGTAATTATTGCATATCTTTGGTTGGAGATGGATTTTGCATTGGCTAATCCTCTGAAGAGGGGGAAATTTCCCTTACTCATTTTGTGTTGGTTAATCCTCTACATAGGGGAGAGTTTCATCATTAGCTTTATTTGATTAAAATATTAATGACATTCATGTTATATTTGATATTTTTAGTGAACACATGGCAGTACAAAATGTCTCATTGAATTATATGAAGAAAACACAGTTAAAAAATCCATGCAGAAAACATAATTGAGAGGGATCGACAACTTGAAGAAGATGACTAAATATTATGAATTCATTTGCACTCCATCACACAGTCCATTCCAGATTTATGTAATACACAATGGATGCATTAATGAATGGACATTCTACTAGATTCACCACTTTCTTGCCCAAAATTGGTCGCCAATGTAATAACAAATTCAAGGGAGCCTACAATTTCTCATTATTGAAATATAAAGAACAATATATAAGAACAAAAAGAAAAATATTTTCTACAAGGAGACATGATGTAGATGTCGTTTCTGCAATGGTAGCTCTACCCACTATTCCTGACTTTTATTGTACTAAATAATTTGACAAATGGCGTGAAGCAGAGGAAGAGAGTGGGAAATTTATATGTAGATATCATTGGTATCTAGTTTATTTATTGAAGAACTAGACCCTAAGGTAAACATGCATTTCTAGGTCTTGGGTCACAAGATTGTTCTCTGGTAGGATGTCGAGGGAAATGGGGAAGCATTCGAGGACAAGTGTCCACACAAACTTTCTCCTCTCTTCGTAAATTACTATGATTTATGCTATACATGAAGATTAGTTGTTATGGGTTGGGAGTAATTTAAATGACAATTATTATTGTAGATTGCAGGAAGGAAGATTGGATGAAAACATGTGTCTTAAACACTCCTATCATGGCCGACCATTCAAGGCAGGTGGCTCATGTGCTCAAATTCCACAAGATACATATGAAGGAATTGAAACTCAAGATGTGATGTCACCTTCAACTTATGTAGTGAGTTTCCCGGAAATTGTCTCTCAGGGTTTGTTTTGTTTGTGGCCTGACATGAATGGCTGGGAAGTGGCCTCCAAGTTCAAGACCCCACTGTAAAAATTATTTTTATCACCCAAAGTCTTATTTTAGAAGTATATTTGAAGAGGAATAATTTAAATTGTGTATGTATTTAATTTCCATATGCTCTCTCCATAGCCTAGTTGGGGCATATATATGTCTTCCTATCTTCATCATGAAGGATTACAACCCATATTTTCTTTCTCACTTAAACAATAATTCAAAAGCCACGATAGGTCTATCCTAATTCTAGCCAATAATGGTTGGAGATATGTTAAGATAAAAATAATATCTCTGGTTAGGATGGATCTATGACAATATATATAAAGCTAAAAATTTGGCTCTCCATATATCAATCAATATAGGTCAGCAAGATGCTCTCTACATAGCTTATTTGGACGTGAGATATGTCATTTCTCTGCATCATGAAAAATAAAAAACATCACTCTTATTTTTCTCACCTAAACAATAATTATGAAACAGGGATAAATATGTCCCAATCTGAGTTATTAATGATTGGAGAGCTATCAATTGCTTGAGAGATCAAAATAATACCCCTAGTTAAGATGGATTTGTGTCAATCACTACACCATAAAAATGATTTCTATCACTCATAGCCTTATTTCAGAACTATTTTTGAAGAGGTACCATTTAAATTGTGTACGGATTTCTTTGCCAAATTCTCTCTCTATAGCCTAGTAGGGGGTGAAATTTGGCTTCCTATCTTCATCATGAAAGATTAGAACCCATATTTTCTTTCCCACTTAAAACATATTTGAAAACCAAGATAGGTATATCCTAATTCGAGCCAATAATGTTTGGAGAGTTATTAAGATCAAAATAAGATCCCTAGATAGGGTGGATCTATTCCAATATATATAAAGCTAAAAAGTTGGCTCTTTATATATTTTATGCAACCAGGTCACAAAACATAAGAAAAGATAGATCAATGACTTAAAATTTATCCTCTTCGAGGGGAAAACCTCCTTTACATTAAATAAATGAACAATTCTTTAATGATACAATTGACAAGAGCTCATTTTTATATATAGGAGTCTAAGGGGTCACAATATAATCAGAGCCTACATAATAATACTAATAATGTAAGGGCACATCAATAACAATAGTCGTCTTCTATGGAGCATAACAATAAAAATATGGGGGCTACATTAACCATAACAATAAGGGGATTACACTACTATTATATGGACCTAACACGCCCCTCTCCTTCAAAAAAGGTGTTTTCCTCAACGCTTGAGTAGTTTTGGATGATTTTATATAAAATTTTCATCCTCCCATGTGGAATCTTCAAAGGGTAAGTTCTTCCACTTAATGAGATAATCTAAAAAGAAAAAAAACAATTTCGTAGTTGTTGGGTTCTTGTTTCCATGATTTCTTCAGGCTCTAATATGATTTTTCCTTATTTGTCAAATTATGAAAATATTGTTTTAACTAGGAGCTTGTCACCTATAACCTCGTTTAAGCAATAAACGTGGAAAATTGGGTGTACTTGAGAAGATGTAGGCAACTCCAATTTGTATGCCATAGTACCAATCTTTTGCAACACCTTTTAATGACCATAGTAATTAGCTGATAATTTATTATCCTTCTTAGCTTACTTGAGGTACATTTATTTGTATCATTGTAGTTGTAACATACCGAGTCGCCTATCTCAAAACTTCTTTCATTGTGATATTGATTTTCTTGTTGTTCCATTCTATTTTGTGGTAGAGTGAAGTTACCCTTTAAGAGTTGGAGAACTTGTTGTTGATGCTCGATGTGATCTTCCATTGCTTGAACCTTATATTTTTCTTTTAAATAATATGTGATGTGTTGAAAAGTGTGCAACAAGAAATGCTAAATTTAGGAAGTGCTAAAAATAGCACTTATAAAAATAGCAGTTTGGCCAACGAGCATTTTGGCCACCTTGGGTGAGAGGTGAAACTGCTAAAAATAGCATCTTCTAAAAATAACATTTCTGGGTCTCTTCCTATTTTTAGCAGTCCCTAGTCTAAATATAGGAAGTAAAAACGAATTTGGTCTCAACAACAGTTTAAAATATTAATTAATTAATCTCCATGAGTTAATTAGTTATGGAAAAGCAAACTTGAAGTCTTTGTGAGAACGTGCAATTATTTCTCTGCTAATTGGGGAATGTGTCCTTGATTTGCTCCACTGATTGAGGAATTAAGGATGAGTTCTATAATGAGAGGATCAATTGACTTAGTTTAAGTTAGTCAAGTTCACTTAGATTAATTTAACAAATTGTTAAATTAATGAGATATAGTTTGTTGATTCTTGCATGCATGTGACAACTATTATTTTTAGATAATTGTGTATTCACTCATAGATAACTGATGCATGTCAGTTCTGTCAGAGACCCAGTTGAGATCAGAGAAGGGACAATGTATTATTAGTTGGATGAATATTTTTCTTATAAAGGAAGCTCATCCATGATGAGGATTTATCTCCTTCAGGTTTGTGCAGTTATTTTGGAGGTCAGTGTTTTGTGTGAGGTGAGAATCACACAGGTTGCAACTAGAGGACCCGGGAAAAATGTGCATAGAAATACGAGGCTTGGAGGGCAGAGGAGAAGGTTTGTGAGAAGCCTTTAACTGTCTATGAGCAGCATAGGGACTGTACTCAGAGCTAGATAGCTTCCGAGTTAAGGCTTTATGTAATCCGGACTATATTTCCACTTGTATGATAATACAGAGATCGGGATTTAGGCAGGTGCTTTCCCTGGGTAAATTCTTCTGTGTTATGTATGATTGATTCCTTCTTATCAATTATATGTGTTCTTATTGATGTTGTTCATGGTTGATTAAGATTTTTCTAAATAGTTTGTAGAAGTAGATCAAGTGTTTTTCTTTAGTACATTGCATTACCAGGTGATCTATAGGTGGGAAATTTCTACATGGTATCAGAGCTAGCTGATTTGTAGAAAATGTTCTACATGGTATCAAAGCTAGTTGATTTGTAGGAACAATTCTACAAAATTATACATGGTATGAGAGCTAGCTAACTTGTACAAAATTTCTACAAAATTTTACATGATGGACAGTTGGTGATATCAATAAAGTGCCATAAATGGGGTCATTTTTGCTACAGTATGGAAGGAAGTGTTATACCACAATTCAGCTAGTAACCTCTTGAACCATTGTGTTTGTTTATCAAATACAAAGCAATGAAGATATCCTTTGAAACATTTGGTCACTATCTCAATTTTCCCATCATATTCAGGATTGTAAGACAAGATATGAGCTAATTGAGTGCTAAGACAAGAAAATAATTATATCCAAAAATTTCCAATGAAAATGGGTTCTTTGTCACTTACAATAATCTTTGGGTTTCCTAATAGATTTTTAATTGTTTCCATAAACGCAGTAGCAACTATACCAGCTTTAAAAGAGTGATATAATGCACAAAAGTGTGCATACTAGGTAAGTCTATAAACTACCACCATGATGACACTCTTTCCTTAAAACTTGGGTAAACCTGTGATAAAATCCATTGATACATCCTGCCAACACTGAATTGGAATGGATAAAGGCTGTAAAAGACTTGTGGTCTTAATTGTCTCAATTGTATTTGGTTGGAAAACCAAATATTCTGCCAAAAACTTTTGAATATTAGGTTTAAGGCCCTCCCAAAAAAGTTCCTTCTTGATCCTATGATAAGTTTTTAAAAATCCCGAGTTCCCTCCTAAGGGGGAGGTCTGCAATTCCATAAGAATATTTTTTTTGCGTTGGGAATTCTTAAAAATATATAAGCGATCTTTGTACCATTATGAATCACTTTTCAGTTAAATGTGTCATATGTATTGGGATCTTGTTGTCACTTTTGAATGAGTGTCCACACCTCTTCGTCATTATTCCATTCATCCCTTGCTTTGATTATCCAATCAGGTTGGATAATAGAAATAACACAAAGCAATGCTTCCACATCCTCATCTTTTCTTGAGAGTGCATATGCATAAAGATTTTGCTTCCCTTTTTGGTAGATGATTTCAAATTCATAACCCACCATCTTTGTGACATATTTGTCTTTCTCTTCTAAATATAATATTTCTTCCAAAAATTATTTAAGAGTATCATCATCTCTATTTACCTTGAAGTGTCTTCCCATCAGGTAAGGTCGTCATTTCTTTAGTGCTAGTAGTATTTCCAACATTTCCTTATCATAAATAGGTTTCTATAAATTCTTTCCTTTGATTAGAATAACTTAAAAAGAATTGGGTATTTCTTCTTACATTAAAAATATACCAATTCTAATTCCTAAGGCATCACATTCCAGAATAAAGGTTTTTGTGAAGTTTGGTGTAGCTAAGATTGATGCTTGGCACATTGCCTCTTTAATATGTTCAAAGGCCTTAGTTGCTTTTGGAGTCCAAAAAATGCATCTTTCTTCAGTAATGTTGTTAGAGGTGTTTATATTCTCCCATAATTCTTAATAAACTTGTGATAATATCATGCAAACATGAGAAATCCCTAAAGATTCTTTATGGTTGTGGGGATTTTCCATTCCTTAATGGTTTTAATTTTTTTAGGGTCTATCGTAACACCCTCGTGAGATACAATATGACACAAATATTACACCTCTTGTACTGCAAAGAAACATTTCAAGTTTTTTTGCATATAATTGTTTCTCCTACAACAGTTTGAGCACCTTGTCAACATGCTGAACATGATCCTTCCAAGACTTGTTGTAGATTCGTATTTCATCAAGAAATACTAACACAAATTTTCGAAGGGTTTGAAAATGGAATTCATCAAACCTTGAAATGTGGAAGGTGCATTAGTAAGGCCAAACAACATGACCAGAGATTCATAATGACCCTCATCAGTTTTGAATGTTGTTTTTAGAATGTCTTCAGTCTTCATTATAATTTGATGATATCCTGAACAAAGATCCATCTTGGTGAAGTAAATTGCTCCATGTAATTCATCCAACATTTGTCAATGATAGTAATGGAGAATTTATCTTTAATAGTGAGCTTGTTGAGTTCCCTATAATCTGTAAAATACACCATGATCCATCCTTCTCGTGCACCAATACTACTAGAGCAGAGAAATAACTTTGACTATGTTGAATTTTACCAATCTCTAGCATTTCTGCAATAATACGTTCAATTTCACTCTTTTGGGCATAGGGATATTTGTAAGGCTTGATGTTTGGAGGAACATTTTCTAGAATCAAAAGAATAACATGATCATGATAGGTGGGATTACTTTGGGAGTCTCAAATACCTTGGAATGTTATCAAGGACTTTTTGGAGATCTAGAGAAATAGATGATTTCGATGTTTGAATATCTAGTGAGCATAATTGTGCAATTACACCTTGTTGTTCTTTCTTTAGAATATTTTTCATGCCATTAGAGATGATTATATTTCATGTTTTCCCTGGGATACCGCTTAATTAAACTTCCTTTCCTTCCCAAAAAATATTCATGAAAAGTCCTTGAAAAATAAAAGCTATTGCCCCCAAAGATTGTAACCATTGGACTCCTTGTACAACATTAACACGACCCATTAGAATGGAAATAATTTTACCATTCAATACATATTCCCCCATGGTTAGCTTGATATTATGGCACTTTCTAGAGAAATTTATAGTTCCTCCATTTTCCACAATCACTTGATACTCTAGCACTGGATATAGGAAGCAATTCAATTCCTTGGCTATTTTATAATGAATAAGCCTGTGGGTACTAGCTGAATCTGTAATAGCCCTGGTTAAATATCCTTGTAAAATAAATATAAGACCACGGTCATGGGACACGTATTCCAAGATAAATTATGGGCAAGATATCCTAGTGTGGGTGTTCATTCAGTTTATTATGGCTAAAGGAAATTGAAAATGGAAATGACAAGGGATTTGGAAAGGCATGACCCATTTATTGACATTTTATTTATGGAAATAATGGAAATGGGAGAAAAGGAATGTGAAATGTCACAGGTTTCGTGTGAGGAGGAAATTGAAGGAAAATAATAGAGAATGAAGAAAACATAGGCCTCATTGATAAAAAGATTCTTAGGATCAGCTGGTAAGATTTTGTTCATTATTGGATCACGAAAGGAAAAGGAGGAAAAGAGGAAGCATAGATCAAGCAAGGAAGAGTTGGATCAAGTATATACAACAAGATTATTTGTAGGTATCAATTTTCATGTGTGTTTTCCTTGCTAGATTTGGCATGCATTATATTTCTTGTCGTTCTTTATCATTTTGGCATGGGGTTTTCCAGGTGTGATTGTGTTTTTAGCATAGCCTTTCCATTTACAGATAGCCATGTTCTGATGGGTTTCTCATTTTTTCCTTGAGCTAGATTGAAAAATGGATTTGACCTTGAGTGAGGTAGATCTCCAAAACAATGAACACATGGCCTAGTTATCCCTGAACTAGATTGTAGATTGTGATAAAGCCACTGGCCTAGTGACCCCTGAACCAGATTGTGGGTTACGGAAAATCTAGGTATTGTGTGCCTCGATGGGCGTAGGAATCCTTGACTGATTAATGGAAGGATATAAGATAAATCCTAGAGGTGGTTTCCCTTGATTATGCCTATAAATAATTTCCAGTGAATGGTCGAATATACAGTAAAGCCTAGTGGGTGGAGTCTCAGTTCAGGGCCGAGTGATCCCTGGATTAGATTGAGGATTGCGGTAAATCCTGAGAGACTAGGAGACAGGAAAATTCCTCACGATGTAGGTGGAGAAATCCGCTGGAATCTATGCTTATTTTTGCCTAGTGATCTAGTGGAGATCATGGTAAAGACAATTATTACATGTTTATTATTTTAGCCTAGTGATCTAGGATGGATTATAGTAAATCTTGGCTTCTATTGATGAGGGTGAGGTGGTTTAGCCTCGGGATTCCTTGGTTGGTTCTTTTGGTTTGATTCTCAATTTCATGCTTGAAATATGGAATGGGGTTGAATGGGTGAAGAGTGAATTGGCTCAACCATTCTATGGTCGAGTGGAACGTGGTAGTTTCACCAAGTTGGCTTTTGCATTCATTAATAAAAGGTTCTTTTCTTAAAATCTTATGTGTAAATGTATTTGTTTATATGTGGATTCTATGGTTGATGTATCCTTTATAATTATGTTGTTATCATGTTTATTATATGCGTGTTTATGATAGTGATGATGTATGGCTCTCCTCATGTCTTCATTTGTAAATGAATGAACAATGTATCTATGACCTAATAGATGATAATGCAGCTAATGATATAAGTGAACAATGCTTCTTAGTGATTCTCAGACAAGTTTGAGACCCCTATGCTCAGATCTGTTGTTTACTCCTATACGTTACATATTTTTGATATCTTTGACTAAATGCCTGGCATGGTTAGTAGGAGTCGAGTCAAGCCCTTGTTGAAGTAATTGCATTTGTGTCATCATTCCACTATTATCTTTATGTTCTGAAGGTGTCATTTAGTTTTTGGGAGTGACTTGGGCTTTGGGCTTGAAAAAGTGGCTAAAATACCAGTGACACAGGCATAACACTAGGTAGAAAAGTCCCTAGACGCTAGCATACCATGTTGTGGTATTGTCCAAAGCACTCCAGGCACATGCATGCCCATATCAGGGAAGCATCTCGGCGGTTAATGTTCTAAAACGTTTGTTGGTCTTAGGGACTGGCTACCTGAGGGTTGGGATGGATCTTGGGAGTTTTGATGTGAATGTGGAAGGTATTTGTAGTGTGTTTCCATCAATTCAACTTCCTTAAGGTCACCTAGGAGGTTAAATCCCATTAGTATCTTCCCATTACATGTTTACCCCTATTGGCCAGTTACCTGGGTAGATGTGGGAGGAGGGTGTTACATAGTGGTATTAGAGCATGGTTTTCCCTTCGGACTAGATGGGAAGTGTGTTCATCATGCATTCATGACTGTTGCATATGTGTTGCCTATGCTTATAGTCTTGTTGAGGATGCTGAACCTGCCAACATGTCAAGAGGATCTCCCCGGTAAGAAGTACCAGTTAGACGTCAGACCGTTTGGTGTAGGAGTCCCGGCAATGGGTCATATGGTAATGCCTTGACCGCGATGCCGCAAAAAGGAAAGTAAGATAACTCTGTCAGTAGCAAGGGTGTGACTGATGCAGTGAGTCAAGGAATGAGTATGAGAGGTTCCAACACTTCAAAGGGAGAGGAAGGTGAAGGTGAGTTCTAAGTTGAAAGGGATCGGTCCCAACTCAGTTAGGAACACACAACACAAAGGAAATGCTTAGCTTATGGCAGAGAATTCAACACGGATGTGGCAGTCAAAACATAGAAGGTAAGATAACATGAACAACACTCATGGATCAGTCTAAGATGAGTGTGACGGTTGATATAGCAAGGTTCAGAGAAAGGTCTATTTGATGTCTGACAGCGCAGTTGAGACAGACGGTGACAACATTAACAACATATGCAACAAATTAACAACAAGATTCATATAATTTCATATAGATCAGTTCATATACAAGTACGTAGGTTAAACAACATGTGTCATCAAGGTAACCAGAGCAGTCCAACTACAATAACAACATATGCATGAAAATGTGTTGGCTTTATTATATAAAGAAGTGTAAGTCACAATCATACAATACACCATGTAAACCAGCTAGCCCCATCAGTGGAACATTACAGCCACATCTAACTACTCCTCCAAAGAGATGTACTAGCTCCGTGCACGAAGGCGTGCTATAATATTGTCCAAGCCCTCTTCAAGATAGTCTTAGTAGAATCTTGGCTGACCAAAAGCCTATACAATGAGTTATGAGGGACTATTTATAGTGAAGGGTGGGGTCACACTTGACATTCCCCTTTGTGACAGTTCAACTACCCTCGTGACTCTTCACCTACTCTACAACTGTTACATCCAACTGTTGACACTCAACTTACACTTGACATGACTCAACATTACAATGCACATGTACTCATGTGAGACAACATTGCTTGAGCAAGCCTTGACAGACATCACTAACACTCGGTCCAGTTTTATGAGACTATCTATTTGACATGCTTGTGATGGTAAAGGTGGTGAGCTGATGCCAAGCTTGGTCATCCGTGATGATGTGCATGTACCTCATGGTGACATATTGTTGAATCGAACTCTTGCCTCCAATGCAACTGGTCCATTGGTTCGACCCCTTCATCTAGCTCGTTTTCTAACATACACATGGTCTTCTTGGGTATGGTTGAACCAACAATATACTGATGCATGGTGTCCATGATGATCTTCAAGTGTGTTCTGGTGGTCATGCGCATCAACTTTCCAAAGTACATGTTCAGTGCCAGTTGGAATTGCTTCTTGTCTTCGCCTTGGTGAGTGTGTTGAATGGCTTAGGTTGCATGCATGTTCTCAAAGACATTCATGCCATTGAATCCCTTACATGTGATCAACAACACTACTCACTGTTTATGCTATATATCAGTTGTTGGGATGGATCCTTAAGTTGTATGAGCATAGTTTCATCCACGATTGCATGTTGTGCCCACTGTTATTCCTCTTCCTTCTGCAACTCATTGGACTATCTGTGCAACTTCATGTTCTCCTTGATTTGCTACTTTAGCACACGCAACTCCGTTTTTGTTCCATCTTCCACCTATGCACGATCTTCATGTCACATCCTCACTTATTAGCATGAGTCTCCAAATTTTCTTTCCTTATTAGTGGATCTACTTGATCTTGCAAATTTGCTCTTCCTCTATGTTGTCAACAACCTTCCTCTTCCATTTGTTGTGTTCATTGCATTCGTATGCATTCGCTGCATTTGGTATGATGTCTTCAGTTGTTGTTCATGATGCTACTTTATGTGATGCTACTTCTTGATGTCCTTGTCCACGAACAACTTGATGTCTTCATGAGTAGGTAAGCCCATGGAAACTTGATTGACTGCATCCCCAAGTATGCTCTTAATGATGTCTTCATCTCTGCTCTCTTGGAAACCATTGTACATGCACTACTTAGAGGAAGATGAACACCTGTGATACCTAGAGACATGGCAACCATCATAGAAAGAAACTTGTCAGTCGCAAACCAAAATGAACATGAGAAATGACTTGTAACATACCTGGGTGAATGATCATGAAGGTTGTGCAATTTCGGCGAGGAGGTCGGTATACCGATTTCCAAGAATGCACAAGGCATAGTTTGGGCTACTGAGAGACTGACTGACTGCTGGAACTACACAGTTCATAGTCTAGTCAAGTAGTTGATTGCTGGGATTGCACAATGCGCAATACCAGCTGGAAACAATGGCTGGCCCAAGGAAAAATGTACAGAATTTCTTGGGCCAAGCAGCCACTGTCCTCCAGAAATGTGAAAAATAGTCTTAGAGTCCAGTTTTGGGCAGGAATCCACAAATTTGGAGAGGAAGGTGAGCCTTCCTTTCCAATATTAGGTAATGCAGCCTTGGGGAAGGTAGAGCCTGGGCCAAGGTTGGTCCGACTCGCCGAAAGGAAACTGAAAGCAATTAATTCAATGAATGCATGGCGACACTAAGGGATAGCAGAAGTGATTAACAGTGCATGCAAAACATCCATGAAAGATTTGGCAAACAGATCAACATGCATGTGGGTGAGGGAGTTCACCAGTTGGGTGAATGTTCGTGCAAAATAGTTTCATGCATGTGATAGCAGTGAGACAACAAAAAAAATTGAAATAGAGGTAGAACAAGCTAGTGTACATGTAAATGGTAGCAAGCATACAAAGAAATCAAGCAAACAGTACTCATACAAGTTAAAACCCAAAAAGTGATAAAAATGCAACACAGGGGATGGGAAGTAGGCCTACCCCAAAAAAACTGAGCTGAACATGTTGAATGCCCCTATATGTGATGTGGGATGTCAGAGCTACAATTTTGATGTGAGGAATGAGCTCTTTACCGCCCGGTTGATGAGTTTTGATAACATCGAGGTTGTGACGTGCATGCCACAAACCTAGGGGAAGCGACAATTGGTGGGATATTTCTGAATTTCTTCTTGGATGTAACCTCCAACTGCTAAACATAGATCCTTGAAACAAGGGATACCTTTGTATGCTACCTTGGGAGAAGTAGCCCATGCATGCAAGTCACTTTTGCTTGGTCCCAGAGGGAATCAGTCAACTCAGCTACACATGCAAGCGATTGCTCGACTGTTGGAGAAAAATGTCCATTTCAGACTCTAAGTTGGATTGAATACTACCCAGATTTGTGAAAATCCTAGGCTGAATAGCCTATGGATGGGAAAAATTGTGCAAATCCTACTGGGAGGGTTGGTTGGCCGGATTGCACAATGCTAGATCCCCGCAGGTTGTCAGAGGGAATTGCGCAATTCCTCAAGGGAAGCCTAGTTTCCCTCCAAAAATACACAAATTTTATTGGGAAGTTGTGCAACCTGCAACTAGTACAATTTTGGGTAAGCAGCCTGTTAGAGGATGGATCGACTGTGATTGATAGGCCGCCTTTGTACGAGGAAAACAATTAAGCTTGCATACTTGATGAAGCAAGACAAAGTGCTGTGTAAGGTTGGTAGGGGAGGTTCCAAAAGAGGCCAAGGAAAAGTTTTGGAGGGTGGTTGTAGCCGCTACAACACTTGGCAACACACTGGTATAACTCCAACTCTCTGAATGGACCTTGTTCATGAAAATAAAGTCTAACACCTTTGGCAGTATTGTTCAACTCTCACCTCATCTTGGCTTCACACTAGCTTGATTGCAAGATGTAGCATCTACTAGTCTCTTGGTCGACTAACACACATTCCAAGCCAAGGAAACATAGTTGTTTCAATTGGGGTTGAGTGGTATATAAGTGCACAAGAAATATAGTCATCAGAGTCTAAGTTTCATCTCTAGTGTTGCTCCACTTCCAACAGGCCTAGACAGTACCCCGGTGGAGTCACTTAGGAACACATGCATGGCTCCACTGCCAGCAAGCCTAGTCAGTACCATAGAAGAGTTACTTGCATCACCTCCCTGCGTAGGAATCCTTTCTCTTCTTTCACCTTATTCATTTTTCATTTTGATTTTTTTTTTACTTTTCATTTTTTCATATTCACTATGCATAGCACTTATTCATTTCAGAGGCAGAAGAGGGATCCCGACTTATTAAGAGTAGAGGAGGTTATTCCAAAAGAGAAGTAGTTTACTGTATCTCTGACGTGCTTGTTAAAGTTTTCCCCCTCACCTTACTCTACTTGACTAAGCTAGCAAGGGTCAACCCAAAAACAACTGACTAGAGAAGGTGACACTAGTTAGTGCACAAGCGTTGTGTTTTCACAAAGGTTCACTTTGAATAGTATGTATTTTCCTTCAACGTATCATGGACTAACAGTAAAAAATTCATCATATAGATGCAAGATGATAGATAACCAAGTAGTGATATTTGTACAAATCCTCTTGTACTTTACCCAGCTTGTTTCATGGGTCACACATGGTTTCATGCGAACTAACCTATGAACAAAACAAGCGAACAAACTAACAACAAATCCATGAAAAAATAGAAGCAAAAACGAGAGCAAAGCAAGAAAACAAGCAAACAAGCAAACAAAAAAGAAAACACAGCATGAAAGCAAACGAGCATGCAAGAAAAAAAATGAAACCAAACACTACTGCTACTCCTACACTAACAGTGCATGGGCCTGATCACATGAGGTGATACTTCTAATGCAGCCACCATTGCATTGGTAGACCCATGTGAGTGAAGGCTTGGTCTGCGAGTAACCCAGTTGTGTGGACCAAGATACAAGAAAGATATAATAGTTAAGACAACCACACTTCGTGTGTCAAAGTGACGACAGGACATAAGTGAGTGCATGTCCATGACGGACAGTCCATGAACTTATCATGGTGTTGTGTGAAATTACGTGCAACTTTGAAGCAAAAGTACACTCTTGACTGAGACATGCAAGAAAATGAAAGAAACAAAGATAACTTGCGTCACGAACGAGTTCTTGCAATGTAAGACTCCTCCAATGCATGAGCATTGGGATCCCCCAGTTCGAGTGGAGGAAGTGTGATCTGTGTGTGAGATCGATCTTCAATGCATACAGACAAGTGATGGGGAGCCTTGGGTGATTGATCGGCTGTGAGACTAATCTCAAGAGAGCAAGGGCCTGACATAACCATAAGCTCAGGCTAAATTGGCTTGACAGCCTTGGGTGTCTCAACTTCATCATCAGGTAGATCATCATAAACTGGTGGCTTCAAAAGTACAACTGCGATAGATTTGTGATTGCGATCAAAATTGGAATAAAATGCATCACAACCACCATGATCAGAAAAATCAGTTAATTCTTCGACATCCTCACGATCAGATGAATCAAACAGAGGGGTATATGAAAAGTGAACGAACTCATCCTCTATGTTTCCAAAAAATACAGATGAAGGATCAAGTGGATATTCAATGAATAACTTATCCTCTCTGTTGTCGAATGATGGACTAGCATCTGGTGAGTCCTGCGAGTGATCAACAATGGGTGCATCTGTGGATGAAGGCACACATGAAAAATAATGGATGGCAAGTTCACCAAAGAAGATAGGAAAGAATGAAGGGGGCTTGGATGGAAGGGAGTCATCCTTTGCCGAGTGTTGATGTTCAAGCTCCCACTTATACTCTTCATAAATGACAACGCATGTTGGTTGTGCAACAACAACTCCATCAGTGGGTTGTTCCTCGTTCAAAACAAGTGAAGAGTCTAGAATGGATGAACACAAGACAACATCATCCGAGGTAACACCTAGGTGTGAAGACAGAGGTCGAAGAAAACAATGCATACATGAACTAGAAGGACTCACAACCAAATCAGTGCAAAAATTGATTGGAGTGATGTTGGGAGGGTTTGAAGGTTGAAAAGGAGTACAAACATGACCCTCAACATCACTGGGAGATGGTGGAACTGTTGAATGAGAAGGAGGCGAATAGTCCATTAAGACAGTGCCTACTCCGACATGAGAATGCACAGTTCCATCACTGAAAAAGGCTGAGCGAGGCTTGAAATCAAGCTTCCTCTTGGGACGAGTATATTTCTTAAGACACTACTCAAACCGGTCCCAAAGATAAGCTAAGTTCACCTGGCTCCTCGAAGCTTGAAATTGCAAATCACGGAAGCGCTACCAAAAATCAATGACAGATTCATGTGGAGCCCTTTGTTGTTGTAACAGTTTCCAGTCAAGATGGTCTAGATCAAAATGATAGAACATGTCTTCAATAAGATCACAGAAGTGCTTACATTAGTGCACAATGTCAGCCGGAAGGTTGAGCACCCAACGAAATGGAGATTCGCAAAGTGTGTATGTGAGCAGAAACTTGACCTGTTCATCAGTAAACTTATCTTCCTCACAAATCATGGAAATAAAGTTGTGTAAGTTCTCAGGTCAGGCCACTTCACCTTCACCATCATATGCGTGACTGGAAAAGAAATTGAAAAGCTCCCCTGAGATGGAGACATCTTCATGATTCGAAAAATGCCTCGGGGAAGAAGAATGTAAGACTCCATGAAAGATATGCAAAGGTTCAAAACTAGATGAGAGGACACTAATTGTTATTAGGCCCTCCTTCTAGTGCCAGAAATGTTGATGGTGTTGGACCCCCCAACATGTAAAGGTGATATCCCCACTAAGAAGTCCCAATTAGATCTCAGACTGTTCGGTGTAGGAGTCCCAACAGTGGGTCATAAGGTAATGCCTCGACCATGATGTCGCACAGAGGCAAGTAAGATAACTCTATTACTAGCAAGGGTGTGACTGATGCAGTGATTCAAGGAATGAGTATGAGAGATTCCAAAATTTCAAAGGGAGAGGAAGGTGAAGGTGAGTTCCAGGTTGAAAGGGATCAGTGCCAACTCGGCAAGGAACACACAACACAAAGGACATGCACAACTTCCAATAGAGCAGTTGACACGGATGTGATAGTCACAACATAAAAGGTAAGATAGTACGAAGAACACTCACGGATCAGTTTGAGACAAGTGTGACGGTTGATATAACAAGGTTCAGAGAAAGTTCTGTCTGATGTACAATAGAGCAATCGACATAGACAGTGACAGCATTAAGAACTTATGCAACACATTAACAACAAGATTCATATAATCGCATACAAATGAGTTCATATACAAGTATGTAAGTTAAAAAACATGTGTCATCAAGGCATCCGGAGCAGTCCAACTACAATAAAAACATATGCATTAAAATGTGTTGACTTTATTATATAAAGAAGTGTAAGTCACAATCATACAATACACCATGTAAACCTACTAGCCACATTCACTTGCTCCTTTAAAAATATGTACTAGCTCTGTGTAGTGGAGAAGCCAAGGCACGTTACAATACTATCCAAGCCTTCTTCAAGATAGTCTTAGTAGAAGCTTGGCTGACCAAAAGCCTATACAATAAGTTATGAGGGACTATTTATATTGAAGGGTGAGGTGACCCTTGACATTACCCTTTGTGACAGTTTAACTACCCTCATGACTCTTCACCTGCTCTACCACTATTACATCCAAATGTTGAAACTTGACTTACACTTGACATGACTCAACATTACAATGCACATGTATTCTTGTGAGACAACATGGATTGAGCAAGCCTTGCAAGACATCACCGCCACTCGGTCTGCTGTGATGAGACCAACTCTTTGACATGATTGTGATGGTAGAGGTGGTGAGTTGATTCCAAGCTTGGTCATCCGTCATAATGTGCATGCACCTCATGGTGACATCTTACTGAAGTGAACTCTTTCCTTCGTTGTAAGCGGTGCATTGGTTTGGCCTCTTCATCCAACTCATCTACTAACATGCACATGGTCTTCTTGGGTATGGTTGAACTGGAAACACACTAATGCATAGTGTCCATGCAAATCGTCAAGTGTGTGATGGTGGTCATGCGCATCAACTTGCCGAAGTACATGTTTAGCCCCAGTTGGACTTGCTTCTCATCTTCACCTTGGTGAGTGTGTTGAATGGGTTGGGTTGCATGCGTGTGCTCAAAGACATGCATGTTGCTAAATCCCTTGCATGCAATCAACAACACTACTCACTATGTCTACTCTATATCAGATGTTGGGGTGGATCCTTAACTTGTACGGGCACAGTTTCATCTGCGAGTGCATGTTGCGCCCACTACTATTCTTATTCCTGTTGCAACTCTTTGGACTATCTGTGCAGCTTCATGTTCTCCTTGAGTTGCTTCTTCAACACACACAACTCCTTCTTTTTTCCATATTCTACCTTCACACGATCTTCATGTCGCACTGTCACTTCATAACCTGAGTCTCTAAAGTTTCTTTCCTTATCAGTGGATTTGCTTGATATTGCAACTTTGCTCCACCTCTATGTTGTCAACAACTTCCTCTTGCATTCGCTGTGTTCGCTACATTTGGTATACTGCCTTCAAATGTTTTTCATGATGCTGCTTGCTGTGATGTTGCTTCTTGATGTCCTTATCCACAAACAACTTGATGTCTTCGTGAGTAGTTAAGCCCATGGACACTTGATCGACTACATCCCCAAGCATGATCTGAATAGTGTCTTCATCTCTACTCTCTCAGAAACCATTGTACTTGAACTAATGAGAGGAAGATGAACACCTATTATACCGGGATACATGGAAACACTCATAGTAAGGAATCTGTCATTCGAAAACCAAAACTAACATGAAAACTGACTTGCAACATACCTGGGTCAATGATCATGAAGGTTGTGCAATTTTTACCGGGAGGTTGGGATAATAACTACCAAGGCTACCCAAGGCACAATCTGGGTTGCAGAGATACTGACTCACTACTGGAATTGCACAATGCACAGTCCAGTCAGGTAGTTGACCGCTGGGATTGCGTAATGCGTTGTTCCAGCTAGGAAGGACTGCTGGCCCACGGAGATATTTGTGCAATTTCTTGGGCCAAGCTGCCACTGTCCTCCATAAATGAAGAAAAAAATCTTGGAGTATAGTGTTGGGTAGGAATGTGCAAATTTGGAGAGGAAGGTGAGCCTTCCTTTCCCAGATTACGTAATGCAACCTTGGTGAAGGCAAAGCTTGGGCTAAGGTTGGCCCGACTCGCCGATGGGCAACTGAAAGCAAGTAAGTCAATGAATGCATGGTGACACTAAGCGATAGAAAAAGTGATTAACAATGCACAAAAAACATGAATGAAATATTCGGCAAATATATCAACATGCTTGTGGGTCAGGTAGTTTTCCGATTGGGCAAACGTCAATGCAAAACAATTTCATGCATGCGACAGCAGTGAGATAGCAACAAAAACTGAAATAGAGCCAGAACAAGCTAGTATACATGTAAACAACAACAATCATCCAAATAAATCAAGAAAACAATACTCGTAGAAAAGAAAACCCAAAAAAGTGCAGAAATGCAACATAAGGCATGGGAAGTGCGGTTACCCCCAAAACAGCTAAGCTGAACATGCCGACTTCTCCTAGTTGTGATGTGGGATGTTCGAGCTGCAAGGTTGATGTGAGGAATAAGCTCTGTAGTGTCTGGTTGATGAGTTTGGATAACATTGAGGTTTTGATGCACATGCCACAAATTAGGGAAAGCGACACTTGGTGAGAGGTTTCTAAATTTATCCTTCCATGAAACCTCCAACTGCTAAACATAGATCCCTAAAATAATGGATGCCTTTGCATGTTTCCTTGGGAGAAGCAGCCCATGCATGAAAGTATGTTTTTCTTGGTCACGGAGGAAACTGGTCAACTCAGCTGCACATGCAAGCGATTGCTCAACTATTGGAGAAAAATGTACACTTATGACTGTAAGCTAGGCTGACTGCCCAAGGGGATTGTGCAACTTTTGGGTAGAGAAGCTGACTCCTGCCCAGATTTGCACAAGTTCTCAGCTGAACAACCTGTTGATGGGAAAAATTGTGCAAATCCTGCTAGGAGGGTTGGCTGGTAGGATTGCTCAATCCTAGAGCCTAGTAGGTTGTCGAAGGGAATTGTACAATTCCTGGAGGGAAGGTTGGTTTCCCTCTAGAAGTGCGCAAATTTCATTGGGAAGCTGCTCAGTCTACAGCTGGACCAAGTGGGGTAAGTAGCGTATGACGTGAATGGATTGGCTTTGATTAACAAGCTACCTTTGTGTGAGGAAAATAGTCAAGCTTGAGTACTTGATGAAGCAAGACAAAGTGTTGTGTAAGGTTCATAGGGGAGGCTCCAAAACAGGCTAAGGAAAACTTTTGAGGGGTGGTTTTAGCTGCTACAACAAGTCCATGTGCTTGTTGCATGTGCATGGAGTTGACATGGTTGTAGTGATGTTGCCATGTGAAGGTTGATGGTGTTTTTGTGGAATGTATCGTCATGAGTGTATGGCTGTTTATGCATATGTTATGTGTATCAATGTCTATATGTTGTTACGCATGTATTTTTGTGGTGAAGACTATTGTGCATGAGGTAATTGTATGCCATTTGGTCATCATGATTTTATTGGTATATTATGATGCTAATGAGTTGGTTGAGATAACGTAAGATATAGAAACCATTAAAGTGAATTTGCAGGATTGGAAATCAAGGCAAGAGCATGTCATCATACAGGTTTGTATGTTGGACATGTAGGTATGTAGTTTAAGGATTGTTATATGCATTATGGTTATGTGTATTCCTTTCATTCTATTGATGTTATAGTTACATTCATGATAGATGCTAGTCAATTTGTGTAGTCATATGCTTGTGTCAAATAGTCATGAATGATAGTATCATGTGGTTGTATGCATTGCTATTGTTGTTTTATGTTAGATACCTTGATGATTAGGTTATATGTTGTTGATGAGCATGATATAAAACTTCTTGTTATTGTATGCTAGTAACTTGATAATTAGGTTTATTACATTAAGATATTCATGTTATATATATCATGATAATTTAGATTCGCCTATGGAGATGGGTAGGGTTATGAAATTGAGGTATGATTCAACCTAATTATGATAATGTTTTGTACTAATCTAGATTGACTTTGGATATCTGATTGTTATGCATGAATGAAAATTGTTTATGACCTTATGATGTGAACATGTTAGCTAGTTACTCTTATGGATATCATGACCTTATTTATGTTTGAGTTGATATGTTGTGAAGTTACATCATGCTAATCTAGATTGATTGTGCAGACAAGATAGCCTCCCATGAGATACATTAAGGTATGACTTTTCTTATGTCATTTATTTGGTGTTTGAATGTTTGACTATGTCGTTTATTTGGTGTTTGATTTTTTGGTGTCTATTATGTTGTCTATCTGTTTTCTGAATGTTTGATTACTTTAATGAAATGAGTATGTGTCTATAATATTTCTTACCGAATGTTCTTGTTTCAAGATGGTTACACTAATACATATGTGTTGAGATGACTGATATATAGTTGAGTGTAAGTAGGTCATAGTTGTTGCATTATGTATTATGAATGATGACTGTGAGTTGATTGTTGAGTATCACATGGTTGTTAGACTTGATAAAGTTTGATTTCAAATTAATATACATGATGTCTTGATTTTTGGAACATGAGACTAACATGTGTGAGAATTTGCAGGGCAACATTCTTAGTATTAGCTTGACAAGGTAATAGTTGATGTGTTTATATAACTAACTGTTGGGTGATGTGATAGTGGATAGTAAGACTCAATTCCAGCAAGGAAAAGGAAAAAGAAAGGAATTGGGTGAAAATTCCTTTGGCTATGTTTGGAAACCACAATTTCAAACAAATGAGTGCTTTGCATACATGAAGCCTTGTTAACCTTTAATTTTTCTGACATCATGAGGATATGTGTTATATTCATAAATATGTATTTAAATGGTATAACAGTTGGTTGTAGTTATGGCTAGATTCATCTTGGCACAACAAGGTAAGGTAATTGGTGTATTGTTATGTTTATTTATACACTAACAATTATGTGCTTTCGGTAGTGTGATGAAGTGATTTTCATGGCAAGATAGGTTTTCATGAAATCTTGAAGAAGGGTCAGGTTGAGCTTTCCTTGGGAACCACGGGGATTGAATCATGGTGTATGTTGTTAGTCTTGTGATTTTGGTCTTTTGTTTTTTTTTGCATTTGGCAACTTGTGTATGTCTGGTGCATGAATATGCCAGTTTGATTGTGGTGTCATATCATTGTTGGTTCTTCATTTTTTTCTTGTTTGTTTCTTATTCTTTTATTTTATGTTTTAGTCTGAGTAATTGGTTGGGAATGAGGAAAGTTAATGGAGATCCAAGAGAGCTGAATGAAACCTAATAAGTAATGTAATACCCAAATGAAGCTTGGTGCATGAGTAAGGGAAGTTGAAGGTAAGAATATGACAATCGTTTGGATTGGTTCAGTCCATTGGTGTAAATGGAAAATGGCAATACAGTCATGAGAAAAGTAAGAAGAAGGGTGGAGTAAATGGATTTGAGGAGTAAGATGCATTGACTATGTTGGGAATGATTGTTCTCAATGATGTGCGTGGTGTGCACAGATAAAGGGAGTTCTCTTAACCTTGACCTTATGCTATCTGGTAATTATGTTATGATCATGATTATGTTGATGTTTATATATTTATCTATGTGTGTATGTATGTCATTGTTTGACATGATCATGATTGCTTTATGCTAATGTTAATGTATATGTATGTATGTATCCATGTATCTATGTCACTTTCCAATAGGGCTATTAGGGATCATTCTTGTGGAGGAATAATTGCTTATGAAGGTGAGTGGCATGAAGATATTCGTGGTTCATGAGGAATCAAGTGGGAAGAGTAGCCTGATAGATCTCTAAGGTCAGTATCATGTGGATGAATTGATATTGTATGCTTGTATTATGCCTATGTTTATGCTATGATAGGTAACTATGAGTGATACATCTATTAACGAAAGAAGTGATATCTGAGGCATGCTAGGATAAGAATGCATGGGAGAGAGACACCAGGAGTAAGGTTTCCTGGGGAGATAGTGTGGTTTTGGATGTGAGGTACTACTTTTGTGTATATGTTTTACATGTTGTATATTTAGTGATTGTGCCTATGATGATGTGCACATATAATATTTGTAGTATCATGTACATATGGTGTTCTGTGCATGCTGTACATGTGGTGCTATGTACATATGGTGTTGTGTTCATGATTGTACAAGTGGTGCTATGAGAATGTGGTCCCATGTACATTTTGTACATGTGGTGTTGTGTGTAGGTAGTCCTTTCTAAATGTCATGCATATGGCATTGTGTACATGTGGTGTCGTGTACATGTGCATCTCGTTTTGCGTACTTCTGGCATTGTCTACATGTTGTACAGGTGGTACAATCTACATATTACATTGTGTACACATTATGCAGGTGGTGTCATGTACATGTGATATTGTGCACACATTGTGCATGTGGTGTTGTGTACATGTGGTATTATGTACATGTTGTACATATCGTACTAGTGTACATGTGGTATTGTGTGCATGTTGTACATTTAGTGTTGCAGGTATGCAATACTATGTATGTGCATTATCTAGTCGTGGTATCATGACACATGTATTCATTGTGTTGTACTATGTGTACGTATTTGTGTTGTGTTGTACACTAGGTGTAGATATATGTATTGTGTAGTGGTGTACATCAGATGTAGGAGTATGTATTGCGTTGTGTTTTGCACTAGGTGTAGGTGTATGTGTGGTATGTCAGGTGTAGGTGCATGTATTTCATGGTGTTGTATGTCATGTGAGGTTATATGTGTGATACACACTATGTGTGTGTGTACATGGTTGAGGAGAAGGATCTCGGTGTTTTTTGGGTGTGGCAACTGATCCGGTGTGTGTCTCAAATAAGGACAAAGGTAAAAGCTAAGGATTGATTAAAGGATAAGTATCAATATTTTATTCTTGTTTTATTATGAATGTGATTTATGATTCTGATCTCTGATGATTACATGTGATTTATGATTATGGTTTATGATGGTTACATGTGATTTATGATTTTGATCTATGATGGTTGTGTTTCGAGCTAACATGACGTGATATGTTTATACATGATGATTTTTTCGATGATGCTACTTTGACTTGTTGTGACAGGCAACAAACATAATTTCAAGTGTACCTTGTTGATGGGCAACCAATGTGATATTATTTGAAGTTATTTCAATTTATTTTGAATCTAATGGAAATTATGTGCTTGGTACAAGAAAGCATGAAATTCCCCGTTCGGTGGCCAAAACTGATGGAAAGCATTAGAAACAACAACAAAAGGAATTGAGACATGCAGATGAATGCTAGTAAACCACTTTAGGAGTAGGTCCATTATGGGACATTGGTACCCAATAGTGTCCATTAATTTCGATGAGCATGCTATAACTGGTATGATGGTTTTGAGGTAGGTATATGCCTTGGTTGTTTTACCTTCCGATGAGAGGAAGCCTTGCCAAGGGAGGGATCACCTGAGATAGGGGATGTCGGGGAACGTGGAAGGTTAGCGACTGCATGAAAGGGGACTTTGTAGTAGAGAAGGGAAGTTTGAGGATGGATTTGTTTTGGTCATTATAAATTCCATATGGAATCTGATGCATATTGGGAGTGCGCCGTAGAAAAATAAACCAGTAACAAATCATTGAGAGGACAAGTGGTGTAGGATTATATTGCTAGACATCTGATGCACCTTTGACTTTAGTAGTGGATTCTGAACTTCCTAGGAAGGAGGTGAATCCTGGTATTACTTTGATGGTGGAGGTGTGAGCCTCTAGATTCCCTTGTTTTAGATGAAGGCATCATATCCTTTTATTTGTTGGTTGAGCAAATTTCCATATGTGTATATGTGTGTATTATTGTAGATATCATATTGAGTTGTTTTCATGAAGATCCATAGATAGTATGATTATTTGTTGGGTGAAGCAAATGAGTATGTGTGTATATGTGGTTATTATTGTAAATAATGTAATGAGTTGTGTTATAAAGCTCCAGTAAATGGTATGTTGGTCATGTTTTAGCAAATGGAAATTCTAGATACTGCAATGAGCTATGTTATAAGGCTCCATGGATGATATGTTTTGTTTTCAGTGGTCTTACTGGTGATAGGTTTCATTGCACACTAAGGACGGTGTTCTTCCAAGGGGCAGGGTTATGTAACAACGTTGGTTAAAAACCCATGTCAAATAAATATAATACCATGTTCATGGGAAACGTATTCCAAGCTAAATGGTTATAAAGGCATCCTAGTGTGGGTGTTCATTCAGTTTATTGTAGTTAAAGGAAATCGGAAAAGGAAATGGAAAAGGCTTTGGAAAGGTATCAGCCACTTATTGGCATTTTATTTATGAAAATAATGGAAATAGGAGAAAAATAAGGTGAAAGGTCACACATTGCATGTGAGGAGGAAATTGAAGGAAAATACTAGAGAATGAAGAAAATAGAGGCCTCATTGAAAAAAAAGGCTTCAGCGAATCAGTTGGCAAGCTTTTGTTTAGCATTGGATCAAGAAAGGAAAATGAGGAAAAGAGGAAGCATAGATCAACCAAGGAAGAGTGGGCTCAAGTAGCTACAACAAAATTGTTTGCAAGTATCAATTTGCATGTGTGTTTTCCTTGATATATTTTTCATGCATGGTATTTCATGTGGTTCTTTGTTGTTCTGGAATAGCTTATGTCAGGTGTGACAGTGTTTACAACCTAAGCTTTTTGTTTCTAGATAGCCCTGGTCTGATGGAGTTCTCATGTTTTGGTTGAGATGTATTTCTGGATGGATTTGAAGCGAAGTGAGGTGGATCTCCAAAAGAAAGAATAGATGGCCTAGTGATCCTTGAACTGGATTGTTGATTGCGGTAAAGCCACTGGCCTAGTGATACATGAACCAGACTATGGGTTGTGGTAATGCAAGGTATTATGTACCTTAGTGGGCCTAGGAATCCTCGACCATTTAGTGGAAAGGTATACAGAAAATCCTAGAGGTTATTGTCCTTGATTAGGCCTAGGAATCCTTGCTGGTGAATGGAGGTATATACAGTAAATCGTAGAGGGTGGAGTGTCGGTTTGGTGCCTAGTTATCCTTGGATCAGATTGTGGATTGTGGTAAAGCATGAGAGACTAGGGGACAAGAAAATTCCTCACAATGTAGGTGGAGAAATCAAGTGGCATTCATTCTTGTTTTTGCCCAGTGATCTGGTGGAGATCATGGCAAAGCCTATTATTACATGTTTATTGTTTTGGCCTAGTGATCTGGGATGGATTAGGACAAATCCTAGTCTCTATTGATGAGAGTGAGGTGGTTTAGCCTCAGGATGCCCTAGATGGTTATTTTTGTTTGCATCCCACATTCATGCCTGGAATATGGCAAGAGGGTGAATGGATGAAGAGAGAATTGGCTCAGTCATTTTATGGTTGGGTAGAATATGGTAGTCCCATACTAGGTTGGATTTGACATTAGTTAATAAGAGGTTCTTTCCTTGACATCTTATGTGTAAATGTATTGTTTTATATGTGGATTTAATGGCTAATGTATCCTTGATATTTCTGCTAATATTATGTTGGTTATAAGCATATATTATGATAGTGATGATGTATGTCTCTCCTCGTGTTTTGATTTGTAAAAAAATGAACAATGTATGTATGACCTAATAGACGATAATGCAACTAATGATATAAGGAAACAATGTATCTTATCTATTCTCAAATAAGTATGAGACCCCTATCCTTAGATATGTTGTTTACTCCTGTAGATCACATATTTTTGATATTTTTGATGAAATTCCTATCATAGTTAGTAGGGGTATAGTCAAGACATTGTTCATGTAATTTCATTTGTATCGTCATTCCATTGTTAAATTTTTGTTCTAAAGGTGTCATTTAGTTCTCAGCAGTGACCTGGGCTCTAGGCTTGAGAATGTGGCTCAAATCCCAGGGACATAGGCACAACAATGGGAATAAGAGTCCCTTAACGCTAGAATACCACGATGTGGGAGCATCCAGAGCCCTCAGGACGCATGCATGCCCATATCAAAGGAACGTCTAGGGGTTTGATGGTTTAAAACCTTAGTTGGTCTCAGGGGTTGGCTAACTAAGTGGTTGGGATGGCTCTTGGGAGTTCTGTTGGTGATGTGGAAGGTATTTGTAGGTTGTTTTCGTTGATTCCGCTTCCTTAAAGTCATCTAGGAGGTTGAATTCCATCATAGTAGCCTCTCATAAGATGTTTACCCTCGTTGGCCGATTACTTGGGTAGATGTGGGATGAGGGTGTTACAAAATCAATCAACACTATTACATTTTTCTTCTTGATATATCCTTCTATCTTGAGAGTTAAGCAGTGGTAAATCCTACCGATGAATTACAATATATGGTTGGATTCGTTTCTTATTTCCATGGGGTTGGTTCCTGGTTTATATCCTCCTCTCTTGATTTTTCTTGTTCCTTTTCTTCCTTCCCTTCACAATCTTTGTTAAATAGTTTCTTCTTGGCACACTTATGACTTTTAGTGTATTTTCTATCACAATTCTAACAAAGCCCTTTTTCTCTTTTATCTTCCCATTTTTTTGGTGTCAACATTTTAGATTGTGGAACACTAGGAGAGAAAACACTTCCATCATTATAGTTGTGAGTGGTAGACTTCTTTCTTGCCATAATTTTTCTTTCAACTTTTCTTGCCAACCTAAATGCATTCTCCAATGGATCATGTTCCCAAAGGAAAACCTTGTGTTGGATGTTATCCTTTAAATTCCTTATGAAGACATCAATCCTATTCTTCTCTAAAATATCAGTTACCATGATATTCAATATTTGGAAGTCCTCAATGTGCTCTACCATTGAACCCTTTTGTTTGATATTTTTCAATTCGCTAAAGAAGGTATCGCTCTTTATATCCTCATAATATCCTATTATTTCCTTCGTAAAAATTTATCAAGTGACAAGTGGTTTATGATAACAAAGCCATCAATACCATACAAATTGATTGGGTTTAAAATATAAAGATGCAATGCGTACCTTTTGTGTGCGTTGCACATCATGTAGATCAAAATATTGCTCCATCTATAGTATACATGTTACTGGATCCTTGCTATAAAACTTCCTCATATCTATATTTGGAATGTGGTTGTTTTCAAAGCCCACATTGTTGTCTCTAAAATAATAATTTATTTTCCTTTTTTTGTCATCATTATTTTCATGAGTACCTTGTCACCATTAGGAAGAATTTCTTGTAACAACTTTGTCAAAACTTCCTTAAACCTTCTATTTCTTCTTTTAAACCATTCCTCAAACCATCCATCCTAGCTTCCATGTCTTCTTTTAGATCATCCTTCAAACCTTCCATGCTACCTTTCACTTTTGTCTCTAAACCATCCATCTTAGATTCGAGTTCATTTTTTGTTACTCTTTGCGAGAGTGAAATTTGTTGCACTTGGTCTTGTAATTTTGATATATCATGTTGCAATTCTTACTATTCTTCATGTGTCATAGTAGAGATTTATGGTTTCTTACTAGGTGTATTGTTTTTTTTTTGTTTCATGGCATTTTGTAATCAAACAACGATATATATGCTTCATTATTCCCTTTGAATCACTTCAAACTTATTTCTTAAACAAAAGTTATGAGAAACTTTTTAAAACAATACACACCCTTTTCTTTTTTTATTGAAACTATTTTATCACTATAATTTTATTTCTCCAAGATCTGTAATTATGTCTTGTGGTAGCAATATCAGTCATCTTTCCAATGACACAAGTCAGAAAAAAATTGGATTCTTCAAGGTAAAGTTATTCTCAATCTCCCACGATGGCCTGATTATGGATTGGTTCAGTAGAGCGAACTTGTACAAGTGCCACATGCCATTTTTTTTCAAAATTTGGCCCTGAAAATTATACACAGAGAACTAAAGTTTGTTCACTCTTGGTCACTCTTATGAAATTCAAATCTTATGCTCAGAGAGAAAATTATGATGATTTTCCCTAGGCCAATTGTGTGAGATTTAATTCTCAAGCATGCACAAACCTAACTTTCCTAGAGCATATCTCATAAACTATAACAAACCAATATGAAATTCTTAAACGAAGTTCAACAATATTTTGGATCCCTGTTGTTGCAATTTTAACTTTTGAAACTTTGTAGACGTTTTTTTATAGAGAAAATTCTAAGATGACCTATTTGAAGCAGCGAAACCTTAGAATCCAAAGTTCTGATACCAAATTTTATGCAACCAACTAAAAAAATATAATAAAAGATAGATCAACGACTTAAAAATAATCCTCTTTGAGGGGGAAACCTCTTTCACATTACATAAATGAAAAATTCTTCCAATATATAAATGACAAGGCCTCCTTTCTATATATAGGAGTCTAAGGGGTCACAATATAATCGAATCCTACAAATAATAATAATGTAAGGTCACAACAATAAGAATAGT
This sequence comes from Pinus tabuliformis, assembly GCA_031772625.1. Classification (NCBI taxonomy): domain Eukaryota; kingdom Viridiplantae; phylum Streptophyta; class Pinopsida; order Pinales; family Pinaceae; genus Pinus; species Pinus tabuliformis. The sequence goes on from CM062819.1 coordinate 907,893,806, forward strand.
GGACTTCTATGGGGCATAACAATAACAATATGGGGGCTACAATAACCATAACAATAAGGGGATTACACTATTATTATAGGGACCTAAAAATATATCAATCAATATAGGTCAAGGAGATCCTCTCTACATAGCTTATTTGGGCATGAAATGTGTATATTATTTGCATCATGAAAAATAAAAAACCTAACCCTTATTTTTCTCACCTAAACAATAATTATGAACCTAGGATAAATATGTCCTAATCTAAGCTATTAATGGCTAGATATTTATCAATTGTTTGGGAGATGAAAATAACACCCCTAGTTAAGATGGATTTGTGCCAATCACTATGAAGTTAATAATGTGGGTCTTCTTATTTTGATGAGCACAACCATCTTAATCCTCACTGTTCTACACAGATTCATATTTATTTTAACATCTAAAGGTTGTTATAATATTTTTTTTAATATCTTACACTACGAAAAGGAAATTTATTATATGATTTTCTCGTCATGGATTTCATAGTCCACTTATCTAATCTTGTATGCATTCACCTTAATAATAAGATTGTGGGGAATATAAATTGCATGAAAGACATCATATTAAAATAAAAGTAGTGATATGTTTTCAGAATTTATTTATGTAAGTTACCTGATGCATTTAGTGATTCATACTTCTTAATAACCAAAATAAAAAGTGATACATTCTATGGTTATGATACATTGATGGAAAAAAATTTAGGTCATTCTCATATAAATTTCGCACATCACAAGGTACATGTTATATTCTGAATCAGGGGCTTCTTTGACAAAGGTCTTGATGAAACTACATGTTTAATAAGAAAACCCATACTATTAAACTATTTTTTTACTCCTATAGTGATTTATGTAGGTGAAAAAGTTAAATTTTTTACATTGGGACAAGTATTGCACGCAATATTTCTAATTTATTTCTTGTATGTGAAGGCATAACTTGGAAGCATGAAAAAACAATAAATATAATGATGTGAAAACTATATTTCTGGTTGGGATACCTCATGAAAAATGAGTTATCAGTTCCATAATAGTGGACAACCCATAACAACTTTGTCAACATCACAAGGAATTACTTTGCATTGACTTATGTTGCAAAATTGAGCTTACATTATTTAATCACCTTCAACTGCAAATGCTTATGAAACAATTTTAGTGAAAATGATAATAAATGTATTATGGTTTGAGGCTTTTCCTCTGAATTCATATTTTTATGAAATCTTTTCAATATATACAATAATAGATTTTTCTTGAGTTACGTCTTCACCGAAGACTATGAAATACGTTTCTTCTAGGCTACTTAGATCTATATTTTTCTCCCTTTGTTTCCTAACTATCTAAAATTTAAAACCTATTACTTATGCCTTTCTCGGAGAAACACACTCACTATTCTATTTTGAAGATGTTTTGGGCTTGGATTTAAGACCTCTCTGGTTTATATCTTTTGAAATTACCAGAGAATCCACAGTAAAAACCATTTTTCCGACAATGTTTCAAATCCCAACTGGGATCCATCATCAGGACTACTTGAATGCTTCCAATAACTTGAGCCTAATGGTTTGTAACCCACACAAGTGGGTAAACCATAGGAGAAAGGTTTTATCCCATTTTGATGATATTACTAGTGAACAACCCTCTGATGATCTATAGATAGCTATCCTTAAAGGTCCTCCATCCATGCTTCAGTAATTTCTTCATGACATCTAGCCTACTCATCAGATGAAGGTAGATAATACATTTCAAGGTACATCAACCATTTTTGTAATCAAGTGATTTCATTTAATGTTTAAAGGAATTCTAGAATGGATCGCATGTTCAATTTGATGAGAGACTTCTTTTGGTCATATTCTTGTTCCATACTCCATCTTGGTGGTTATCACCTACCCATAGTCCACTGGGACCTTTCGCAAGGGCTTTCTACCCACTATCGAGGAGGGGTGCACTAGGAGGCATTAATTCATGATGGGTGTGCACGGTAATCCATTCATAGCTCTTTCCATGTGTCCCCTCTATCCACATCCCATATTCAAGTTGATTGATATTTTTCACTCGTATTTGTTCCTTGTTAGTTCAACAAGGGTTTATATAAAATTAAGTTTGTACAAAAATTATTTAACTATATAAAATTTTTAATGTATTTTGAAAGATTTATAAAAGTTTGTGTATATAAAATTTTTCTTGTCAGCCTCAATATTCTGCTAATGATTTACATAAAATTATATGTACATAAAAAATATATTCTCCTTTGTTTAAATCTTCAATAACTTAATATTCATGCAAACTACTCCAACAACCACATATTCAATAAAACTTTTAAAATGTATGCTAGAGGAGAAAGCTTCCCTTACTCAATACACATATCATGGATTGTTCCATATGGATTCAGACTCTACAACCTGTAAAAACCTAGAATTAAAATATATGACTAACTACATAAATTTATGTGATTAACAATCAACACATAAACTATCCCCATAATTAACATATATTTTTGAAACCATTGGCAGAGAAGACTTACTTGCTGTAACGATATACCTTACTGGGGTTTTCAGAGTTATAACGCTACTTGGATCCTCCCACGAAAAAATATTTTGGGGACGATTCTCCACCCAACCGTGGGCACAACTGTACATGTTCTTTCTATAGTTGCCATCCCTGAGTCTTCAATCTGTTGGGTCCCTATAATACTAGTGATTACCCCGTTACTATTGTAGTTATACCCCTTATTTATATTCTTGTGCCCCCATTGCCCCCATATTGTTATTAATGTGCCCATAGAATCCCTCTATTGTTATTTTTGTGGCTTTATATTATTATTGTTAGGTTGGCTAGCTTATATTGTGACTCCTTAGACTCCTATATAGAAAGGAGGTTTTGTCATTTGAATCATCCAAGAATTGTTCATTTATGTAATGTAAAGGAGGTTGCCCCCTCGAAGAGGCTGAATTCTAAGGCATTGATCTATCTTTTCTATCTTTTCTTGAGCTGGTTTCATAACATTTGGTATCAGAGCTTTGGATTCTAGGGTTTCGCTGCTCCATTAGGTCATCATGAAATTTTCACTATAACTTTTTTTTTGTGACGTTTCAGAAGTCGCAAAAAAAACCCATTGGAGAAGTAATCACGCTGAACCTTGGGTCCAAATTTCAGAGCTTTGCGCGTGATATTTTAGGAGATATGATCTGAGGAAGTTGGTCTTTTTGCAGACTCCTGAATTACACTCAAAACAGGTGACCTGGGGAAAATCGTCATAACTTTCTTTCTGAGCATTGGATTGAAATTTCGTAAGAAGGTATAGAAAGAGGACGGACCTTAGTTTTCTTTTTTATATTTTTTAGAGTAAAACGTTGCAACAGTGACATGTGGCACTTCATACAAGTTCGATCTACTGAACTAGTCTATAATAAAGTCACTGCGGGAGATTGTGCATAATTCTTTCTTGGAGAATCCAATTTGGATCAGACTAGGGGAATTGGAAAGAGGACATAGAAGGCTACTACAGGTCACAATTTCAGAACTTGATGATTCGAAATTACAGAGATACATCAGATTCAATATCATGCTTCTACAAAGTAAAAAAAAGGTGTGTAGTTTTTTTTTAAATTTTGGCATAAGCTTGGTTTGAAGGAATTCAAAGGGCATAGTAAAGCATTATTATCAGTAACTGATGCCCCGAGGAAAGAAAATGCAAACACCTAGTAAGGAACCTGAAAGCTCTAGCATGACTCATGAAGAAGAGGAAGAAATGCTACATGATATATCAAAATTACAAGAACAAGTGCAACAAATGTAACGCTCACAAAAGCTAATAGATGCTAAGATAAATGGCGTGGAATCTAAGATAAAGGGCATGGAAGCTAAGATGGATGATCTGAAGGCAGATTTGAGGATAGATTTGAAGACAGACATGGCGGATTGGAAGACAGATTTGACAAATTTTCTACAAGAAATACTTACTAATGGTGAAAAGGTTGTAAAGGAAACTGATGATGTGAACAAAAGAAATGTTAATCATGATTCCATAGACTCTAATGTTGGATCGAAGACCCACCATATTGCAAAAATCGATATGAGGAAGTTTGATGGCAAGGATCCTGCCACATGGATATTAGAGATGGAGCAGTTCTTCGATCTCAATAATGTGCAAAACACACAAAAGGTACATATGGCAACTTTATATTTGGAACCAAATCAGTTTGTATGGTATCAATGGCTTTGCTCTCGTAAACAATTTATCAGTTGGGCAATTTTTACGGAAGAATTGATAGCACATTTGGAGGATACAAAAAGAAACACTTTTTTTAGCCAATTGATAAGTCTCAAACAAAAGGGTTCAATAATGGAGCACATTGAGGAGTTCCAAAAATTGAACATAAGGGTAAAAGATATTCCAGAGGAGCATAGGGTTGATGTGTTCATAGGGTCTTTAAAGGATAATATCCAACATGATGTTCGACTTTGGGAACCTGATTCATTAGAGAAGGCATTCAGGTTAGCAAGAAAAATGGAAAGCAAAATTATGGCAACCAGGAAGCATACCACTCACAACTATAAAGACGGAAGTGCAGTTGCCCCTAGTCTTCCACAAGGATAATTTTAGGGGCGAATGTTTGCCCTTTGACGAAATTAAGGGGTTTTAAATTTTTAGTGGGCGAATATTTTGTATCATAGTACATTTTTACAAATCACCTCAAATAGCCCACCTTATTTTAAGGGAGAGGGTAAAAAAGGTAAATTTAGCCCTTGAAATTAGGACTTACAACCTTCCATTCACCCGTTTTCAAGAATAGGTTTTATTTAAGTGAATCCATTCGCCCATTTTCAAGAATAGGTTTTATTTAAGTGAATCCTATGGGCCAAATACCATATTTATAAAAAAGGTATGGTAAATTAATACAAATATAAATAAATGAGAGGTATGGTAAATAAATAAAACATTTTTTATATTTAATACATAAGTCACCTTATATACATGTAAGGGTGTAAACAAATAAAAATATAAGTAAAGTGGAGGTATGGTAAATAAATAAAACGTCTTTTTATATTTACTCAAAAGGTATGGTAAATAAATATAAATATAAATAAACTAGACATATCGTAAATAAATAAAACCTCTTTTTATATTTAGTCCATAACCCTCGTTCTATTTATGAAGGCTCAAGAAAGAGGTTTTATTTAAGTGAATCCTATGGGCCAAATACCATATTTGTAAAAGAGGTATGGTAAATTAATAAAAATATAAATAAATGAGAGGTATGGTAAACATATAAAACATTTTTTTATATTTATTCCATAAGTCACCTTATATTTACGAACACTCAAAAAATTGGTTATATTTAGGTCAAACCTATGGCCAAAATACTATGGGACAAATACCATGGACTAGATTGTTATTAATACCATGCAAAAAAACATTATTAACCCTAATATTAGAATTAAAAAAAATAAAAATGGCACAGGGTATTAACACATGGTATTCACCAAAATGGCACATGGTATTGACCCATGGTATTCACCTGGAATGTAGCCTATTTAAATGGGGGAATTAAACCATCATGTAGCCTATACTAGATTCACTAGGACTTTACAAAGTTTTATTATTTAGTGAAAGACTCACCAAGATCTTACAAGATTTTATAATTGAGTAAAATATTCACCATGCCTGATGAGAGATTCGCCAAAAAATTATATATACATATTATATTATTGATAAAATCGCCTTCCATTTTTCCTATATACCATGGAGATTCACCCATTTATTATATTTATAAATTTAGGGGGGGTTCTTAAAATTTTCCCTGGTCTTCCACAACCTATAAGGTTGACACCACAACAATTGGAAGAAAAAAGAGCAAAAGGGCTTTGTTATAGTTGTGATAGCAAATGCACTAAAGGTCATAAGTGTGCTGAGAAGAAATTATTCTACATAGATTATGAAGAGGAAGAAGAAAAGGAGCAAGAAAGGTCAAAAGAACAGGATATGCTCCAGGAACAAAGCCTAGATGAAGAAAAAATAAATCCGACCATATCTTGTAATGCATTGGCAGGAATTGCCACTCCTCAAACCATCAAGATAGAAGGAAAAATCAAGAAGAAAAAGGTAATAGTGTTGATTGATTCAGGAAGCACCCACAATTTTATTCATTGTAGGGTAGCAAAAGAATTGAATTGCTTCCTATATCCAGCACCAGAGTGTAAAGTGATGATTGCAAATGGAGGAACAATAAATTGCTCTAGAAAGTGGCATAATATCAAGCTATCCATGGGAGAATATGTATTGACTAGCCCAATGCTTTCCATTCCAATGGGAGGTGCTGATGTTGTACTAGGAGTCCAATGGCTACAATCCTTGGGTACAATAACTTTTAATTTTCAAGAACTTTTTCGTCAAATTTTCTATGCAAGGAAAGGAAGTTGAATTAAGGGGTATTGCAGGGAAACCAGGAAAGATAATCAGCTCTAATGGTATGACAAAGCTTCTAAAAAAGGAGCAAAGGGGTGTAATTGCACAATTATGTTCGCTAGATGTTTCCACATTAGAATCATCTATTTCTCCAGATCTCCAAAAAGTCCTGGACAATCATTCCAAGGTATTTGAGACTCCCAAAGGTCTCCCACCTATGCGTGATCATGATCATGCTATTCATCTGATTCCAGGAAGTGTTCCTCCAAACATCAGGCCGTACAGATATCCCTATGTCCAAAAAAGAGAAATTGAACTCATGGTTGCAGAAATGCTAGAGGCTGGTATAATTCAACCGAGTCAAACTTCTTTCTCTGCTCCAGTAGTATTGGTGCACAAGAAGGATGGATCATGGCGCATGTGTCCAGATTATAGGGAGCTCAACAGACTCACTATTAAAGATAAGTTCCCCATTCCTGTCATTGATGAATTACTGGATGAATTGCATGGATCAATTTACTTCACCAAGTTGGATCTTCGTTCAGGATATCATCAAATCAGAATGAAGATTGAAGACATTCCGAAAATGGCATTTAGAACTCATGAGGGTCATTATGAATTTTTTTGTCATGCATTTTGGCCTTACCAATGCACCTTCAACATTTCAAGGTTTGATGAATTCAAATTTCAAACCATTCCTTAGAAAATTTGTGTTAGTATTTTTTGATGATATACTTATCTACAGCAAGTCTTGGAAGGATCATGTTGAACATGTTGACAGGGTGCTACAACTATTGGAGGAGAAAAAATTATATGCCAAAAGATCCAAATGTTTTTTTGGAGTCCAGGAGGTGGAATATTTGGGTCATATTGTATCTCATGAAGGAGTTAAGGTAGACCCTGGCAAAATTAAAGCCATTAAGGAATGGAAAATCCCCACATCCATAAAGAATTTGCGCGGATTTCTTGGGTTGACAGGGTATTATTGCAAGTTTGTTAAGAATTATGGGAGAATAGCAGCACCTCTAATGACATTATTGAAGAAAGATGCATTTTCATGGACTCCGGAAGCAACAAAGGCCTTTGAACATCTTAAAGAGGCAATGTGCCAAGCACCGGTCTTAGCTACACCGGACTTCACAAAAACCTTTATTATGGAATGTGATGCTTCAGGAAATGGAATTGGTGCTGTTTTAATGCAAGATGAAAGACCCATTGCTTTTGAAAGTCGTCCAATCAAGGGAAAGTTTCTAAGAAAAGCTATTTATGAGAAGGAAATGTTGGCAATACTCCATGCACTTAAGAAATGGCGACCCTACCTAATGGGAAGACACTTCAAGGTAAAAACGGATCATGATAGCCTTAAATACTTTTTAGAACAAAGATTATCCTCTGAAGAGCAACAAAAGTGGGTCACAAAGATGTTGGGTTATGACTTTGAAATCATCTACAAAAAAGGGAAGCAAAATGTGGTGGCAGATGCACTCTCAAGAAAGGATGAGGATGTGGAAGCATTGTTGTGCGCTATTTCTATCATCCAATCAGATTGGATAAATGAAGCAAGGGAGGATTGGAAGAATGACGAAGAAGTGTGGGCACTTATTCGAAAGCTACAACAAGATTCCAGTACGTCTGATACATTTAGCTGGAAAAATGATTCGTTATGGTACACAGATCGCTTATACCTCTGTAAGAATTCCCAGCTAAAACAAAAGATTCTTATGGAATTTCACACTTCTCCCTTAGGAGGGCACTCAGGATTTTTAAAAACTTACCACAGGGTTAAGAAGGAATTTTTTTGGGATGGCCTTAAATCAGATATTCAAAAGTTTGTGGCAGAATTTTTGGTTTGCCAACAAAATAAAGTTGAAACAATTAAGACACCGGGTCTATTACAACCTTTATCCATTCCAAGCCAACGTTGGGAGGAGGTATCAATGGATTTTATCACAGGTTTACCCAAGTCTGAGGGAAAGAGTGTCATCATGGTGGTAGTTGACAGACTTACCAAGTATGCACAGTTTTGTGCATTATCACATCCATTTAGAGCCAGTACAGTTTCTACTGCATTTACGGAAACAATTCAAAAGCTACATGGAATCCCAAAGATTATTGTAAGTGACAGAGATCCCATTTTCACTAGAAATTTTTGGACAAAATTATTTTCTCGTCTTGGTACTCAGTTAGCTCATAGCTCATCTTATCATCCTCAATCTGATGAGCAAACTGAGATAGTAAACAAATGTTTGGAAGGATATCTTGGTTGCTTTGTATCTGATAAACAGACACAATGGGTCAAATGGTTTCCTCTGGCTGAATGGTGGTATAACACTTCCTTTCATACAGCAACAAAAATGACCCCATTTATGGCACTTTATGGGTATCAACCACCATCCATCACATCATATTTAAGAGAAAATTCTAAGGTTCAAGCAGTGGAACATCACATCGAACATCAACAACAAGTCCTCCAACTCTTAAAGGATAACCTCGTGTTGGCACAGAATAGAATGAAACAACAGGCAGATCAACATCGCAGTGAAAGAAGTTTTGATGTAGGTGATTGGGTATTCCTACGGCTACAACCATATAAGCAAATGTCCCTCAAGCAAGCTAAGAAAGATAATAAATTATCACCAAAGTATTAAGGTCCGTACAAGGTGTTGCAAAAGATTGGTACTATGGCATACAAATTGGAGCTTCCTGCAGCTTCTCGATTGCACCCAGTCTTCCATGTTTCATGCTTAAAGAAGGTTATAGGCGACAAGCTCCCAGTTCAAACAATATTGCCAGAACTTGACGAGGAAGGAAAAATTATATTGGAACCGGAAGCAGTTATAGAAACAAGAACTCGACAGCTACGAAATGGATCAATTTCAGAGTACCTTATCAAGTGGAAGAACTTATCCGTTGAAGATTCCACATGGGAGGATGAAAATTTTATGCAAAAATATCCAGAACTACTCAAGCGTTGAGGACAACACTTTTTTGAAGGAGAGGGGCATGTTGGGTCCCTATAATACTAGTGATTACCCCATTACTATTGTAGTTATACCCCTTATTTATATTGTTGTTCCCCCATTGCCCCCATATTGTTATTAATGTGCCCATAGAATCGCTCTATTATTATTTTTGTGGCTTTATATTATTATTGTTAGGTTGGCTAGATTATATTGTGACTCCTTAGACTGCTATATATAGAAAGGAGGTTTTTTCATTTGAATCATCCAAGAATTGTTCATTTATGTAATGTAAAGGAGGTTGCCCCCTCGAAGAGGCTGAATTCTAAGGCGTTGATCTATCTTTTCTATCTTTTCTTGAGCTGGTTTCATAACACAATCAACTACTATTTCCAGGAAATATTTTGTCTCATAGGATTCTGCTCTTGAAAAAATGAATGCTTCTCATATCCCTTTTTAGCCATTAAATAAATAAAAAAAATCAAAAAATGAAAGGTGATTGGAAATAGATCCACGTGAACACAATCCATGTGTCAACATGCCAACTTTTATCTCTTTGTTTTAAGTTTTACTTAACCCGAGCCTTATTCTTTTTTACTTATCTTAACTTTACGTATTCTTACTATTTTTATAGTTTATTTCTATATAAATTTATTTAGAAATTTTGTTTGCTATTATTATTATCATCTTTGGCTTGTAATTTTTATTATTATTTATTTGATATTATTATATTATATTTATTATTTATTGTTTTATTTATTTATATATTAATATTATTGCATCTATTATTATTATTATTATTAATTGATTTATTATTATAGGGCATAACATACTCCCCCTCTTTAAGTAACTTCACTGTGAAGTTAATTTTAATCATTTAATTTTTTATTATTTTACATATTTATTTCTTCATGTTTTCCCTACACCTTCTGTTGAACTAGTATACAATAAGGCATCAAAAGTTATACAACATCAAGGAAGTCGGAGGTAACCTCAAATCATTTTTCCCACTTTTAGGACTAGGCATAAAGGCTCATTGGTCTATACCATAGAAGCTAACGATCATCCCAAGGTTCATACCTCATCATCCCCAAAGAAGGCATCTGGTACTAGTAGTCAATGACTATGAGAATCTCACAAGTCTAGTCCAACTACCTCCTCACTTACTAAGATGCATAGCCCTAGGAAGCAATGTCCTGATGCCCTCTCTAGATTTCGGCACCCGAATCCAATATTAGGCAGTTCGCCTCCCTAAGATGGTCCCATAGGCCCCAAGAGATATCCATCAAGATAAATACAAGAAAAAATATCCAATGGCATATCTAGTGTTGTTTGAGTCTGTCCCCCAACCCATATGGTGTTACACAATCTTCGTCATAGGTATAGGCTCCCATGAGATCATTAAATAAACTGGCACTTTCACCCGATTTGTGAATTTCCTGTCGATCAACACATCTTAGAATGCAACCAATGCATTAGTTATAATCATAACATAATAAAAAATAATACATATGACAAATCACACATACCATATCTTTCAAGAGAATGAACCAACATTATCATAACAAAATAAATAATTAAGTAGCACATATTCATAACATCATTAACCTCTCATCATAACTATGTCCAATTTCCACATACCATCACATCTTGAAAAAACATCACAACATTATACTTCAACATTATTATGTTGACATAACAAATAGCGGAAACCATAACCTCATACATAGTACCATAGTGTATCAATAAAATTTAAACAACAATATCTGCCATCTGTATAAAATATATATCATTCATCACAAAATAATTGGAGTCATATGTCAATAAAAATTCTTATCATAACATCATAAATATGAGAATAATCTCAATATATATAAAATATTGTAATCATTCTTATCTTTATTCATAAGCAAAATCAATTTCAATACCTGAATAAACACTGAATAGCAATGCTGAAATAATGTTATTCAATACCCATATAGGATCTACTATATGTCATATACAATATTAGAGTTATGTTTTCATCAAGATACAATTATTTTTTAACAATAATTTCCACTTCATTCAATTAGGAAGTTGACAATTTACACAATAGATATAGTCATTTAAGTACATCATTAATTTTCAAATGAGCTTCATCACCTCGAGCCTTAATCTGTAATCACATATTCCTCCTTCCCCAAGAAAATTTAGTGAAATTACTCATTAATACATTACTATCCGAATAATCATTCCTTAAACCATCAATATCAAATTTAAAATCCTTTGATTCTACATCAATTTACACCTTTGGATTTCTGATTCCAATAACATTGTAGGAAAATGCATATAAACAATAAGTCATAATGGTTCAATTTTCTATAATTCTTAATTCACTTGCATAAGGGGCTAGTCAACCCTTAGTGATTTATCCATCGCTTTGTAATTAACATTTTTCATCCTCAAAAATATTTGCTTATCTCATCAAGTTCCCATCTTGATATAACTTAATCTCTTTTATTGTAGATCCACCCTTCTTCAAGTTCGAATAGGGATTCGACCCCTTCACTCTTGGTTGCTCAGACACTAACTTTGGTATAAATTACAAGAATTCAGAATTATTACTACCTTATAACCATGAAAATGGTTTCATATGCTTAGTGTTCTTGCCAATAGCTTCTTTCAACACCTATATCATAAACTCAATAACAAGTTTCAAAATATCATTAATCCTCTCGTGAAACAATATGTGTAGATCAATCAAGTATACTCTGTATTAATCAATTCTCATTTCTTTCTCAATTTGTGCATACTACTTTTCAAAGCCTCATTATAGAATTTATAGAAATATTCCTTCTTACACTCCATGTTTTATGCAACCAGCTCACAAAATAGAAGAAAAGATAGACGAACGACTTCAAAATCAACCTCTTCAGGGGGGGGGGGGGGCGACCTCCTTTACATTACACGAATGAATAATTCTTGGATAATACAAATGACAAGACCTCCTTTCTATATATAGTATTCTAAGGGATCCCAATACAATTAGAGCCTACATAACAATAATATTGCAGGGACACAACAATAACAATAATGGGATTCTGTGGGGCACAATAATAACAACATGTAGATTACATGGGCCATGGGGGCTTCACTCAATGAACCACTGACCTATCACGTGCGTTCATGGCATATTAAACAATACCCCTAATTTGACTACATATTGGAAAATACCACTAACAATCACATTATTTAACCCCCTACCAATACAAACCCAATATGCTTTCCAAATTTAAAAAACCCCTACTCCCATTAGATATTTTGGGTATCCATTTTTTCCATTAACATTTTTTATAACCCCTTTATATTTTTTCGTTGAATTTGAGCTCCATTTTTTATACCTACCAATATAAAAACCATTTACCCCCTATATATCCCCAAATATATTAAGTGATTTTTTCCTCAATATATATCCCCCAATATGAACCCACGTGGTATGGTATTGTTCCCCCCAGTCAAGCCCCTGTGACATGGGAACAACAATAAAATAACGAGTTTCACTAGTAACAATAAGGGGCTACACTAGTAGCATAGGGAACTAACATGCACCTCTCCTTCAAAAAAGTGTTGTCCTCAATGCTTGAGTAGTTCTAGATACTTCTGTATAAATTTTTCATCCTCCCATGTGGAATCTTCAACTGGGAAGTTCTTCCTCTTGATGAGATATTATGAAATTGATCGATTTCATAGCTGTCGAGTTCTTATTTCCATGATTGCTTCAAGTTCCAGTATTATTTTTCCTTCCTCTTCAAGTTTCGACAATATTATTTGAACTGGGAGCTTGTAACCTATAAACTTCTTTAAGCATGAAACATGGACAATTGGGTGCACTCGGGAAGACATAGGGAGCTCCAATTTGTATGCCATAGTACCAATCTTTTGCAACACCATGTATGGACCACAGTACTTTGGCGATAATTTATTATCCTTCTTATCTTGCTTGAGGGACATTTGTTGGTATTGTTGTAGCCGTAAAAAAACCCAGCCGCCTACGTCAAAACTTCTTTTACTGCGATGTTGATTTGCCTATTGTTTCATTCGATTCTATGTGAAACTGAGGTTGTCCGTTAAAAGTTAGAGAACTTGTTGTTGATGCTTGATGTGATCTTCCACTGCTTGAACCTTAGAATTTTCTCTTAAAGATGACGTGATGGATGGTGGATGATATCCATAAAGTGCCATAAATGGGGTCATTTTTGCTACCATATGGAAGGAAATGTTATACCACCATTCAGCCAAAGGTAAGCACTTGAGCCAATGTGTTTCTTTAACAGATACAAAGCAACGAATTTATCCTTACAAATATTTGTTCACGATCTCTGTTTGTCCATCATATCGCGGATGATAAGATGATATATGAGCTAATTGAGTACCCATACAAGAAAATAATTTTGTCCAAAAAATTCTAATGAAAATGGGATCTCTATCGCTTGCAATAATCTTTGGGTTTCCATGTAGTTTTTGAATTATTTCCATATATGTAGTATAAACTGTACTCGCTTTAAATGGATGGGATAATGTCAAAAATGTGCATACTTGGTAAGTCTATCAACTACCACCATGATGACACTTTTTCCTTCGGACTTGGGTAAACCTGTGACAAAATCCATTGAAACCTCCTCCCGACATTGACTTGGAATGGCTATATGTATTAAAAGACCTGAGATATTAACTATTTCAACTTTTTTTTTTTTTGGAAAACCAAACACTCTGCCACAAACTTTTGAATATCAGATTTAAGGGCTTCCCAAAAAAATTCCTTCTTGACCATGTGGTAAGTTTTTAAAAATTCCGAGTGCCCTCCTAAGGGAGAGAAGTGTAATTGCAAAAGAATCTTGTGTTTGATTTGGGAATTCTTACAAAGATATAAGTGATATTTGTACCATAATGAATCATTTTTTCAACCTAGTGTATCTGATATACTAGGATCTTGCTGCAAATTTTGAATGAGTGTCCACACTTCTTCATAATTCTTCCATTCATCCCTTGCTTCAATTATCCAATTTGGTTGGATAATAGAAATCGCCCAAATAAATCCTTCCACATACTCATCCTTTCTTGAGAGTGCTTCTACAACAACATTTTGCTTCCCTTCTTTGTAGATGATTTCAAAATCATAACCCAACATCTTTGTGACCCATTTTCGATGCTCTTCTGAAGATAATCTTTGTTCTAAAAAGTATTTAAGAATATCATGACCTGTTTTTACCTTGAGGTTTCTTGCCATTAGGTAAGTTTTCCATTTCTTTAATGCATGTAGTATTTCCAACATTTCCTTCTCCTAAATAAGTTTGTGTAAATACTTTCCTTTTATTAGACGACTTTCAAAATAAATGTGTCTTCCTTCTTGCATTAAAGCAACTCCAATTCGATTTCCTAAGAAATAACATTCCACAATAAAGGATTTTTTAAAGTTTGGCATAGATAAGACTAGTGCTTGGAACATTTTCTCTTTAAGATATTCAAATGCGTTAGTTGCTTCTAGATTCCAAGAAAATGCATCTTTCTTCAATAATGATGTTAGAGGTGCTACTATTCTCCAATAATTATTGATAAGTTTGTGATAATACTATGTCAAACCTATAAATCCTTGAAGATTCTTTATGGTTGTGTGCATTTTCCATTCCTTAAAGGCTTTCATTTTGTTAGGGTATACCTTAACACCCTCATGAGATACAATATGACCCAAATATTCCACCTCTTGTACTCCAAAGAAACATTTGGAGGTTTTTGGATATAATTGTTTTTCCTCCAATAGTTTGAACACCCTATCAACATGTTGAACATGATCCTTCCAAGACTTGTTGTAGATTAGTATATCATAAAAAAATACTAACACAAATTTTCTAAGGAAGGGTTTGAAAATGGAATTCATCAAACCTTGAAATGTTGAAGGCACATTAGTAAGGCCAAAGGCATGACTAGAAATTAGTAATGACCCTCATGAGTTTTGAATTATGTTTTCAGAATGTCTTCATTCTTCATTCTAATTTGATGATATCCGGAATGAAGATCCAACTTGGTGAAGTAAATTTTTCCATGTAATTCATCCAACAATTCATCAATAGCAGGAATAGGAAATTTATCTTTAATAGTGATCTTGTTGAGCTCCCTATAATCAAGACACATGTTCCACGATCCATCTTTCTTGTGCACCAATACTATTGGAGAAGAGAAAGAACTTTGACTAGGATGAATTATACTAGCTTGTAGCATTTATGTAACCACACATTCAATTTCACTCCTTTGGGCATATGGATATCTATAAGACCTGGTGTTTGGAGGAACACTTCCTGGAATCAAGTGTATGACATGATCTTGATCACGAATAGGTGGGAGGCCCTTGGGAGTCTCAAACACCTTGGAATGATTGTCCAATAATTTTTGGAGATCTGGAGAAATAGATGATTTTGATGTTTGAACCTAGTGAGCATAATTGTGCAATTAAGCCCAATTGTTGTTTCTTCATAATCTTTTTCATGCCATTAGAGTTAATTATATTTCTTGGTTTCCCTACGATAACTTTTAATTCAACTTCCTTTCCATCCCAAAAAAAATTCAAGAAAAGTTCTTGAAAATTGAAATCTATCTTCCCCAAAGATTATAAAGATTTGACTCCTAGTACAACATCAACACCACCCATGGGAATGGAAATAATTGGACTATTCAAGACATATTCCCCATGATTAGCTTGATATTATGGCACTTTCCAGAGAAATTTATAGTTCATCCATTTGTAGCCATCACTTGACACTCCGGTGATGGATATAGGAAGCAATTCAATTTCTTCGCTATCTTACAATGAGTAAAATTATGGGTACTACCTGAATCAATCATCACTATTATCTTTTTCTTCTTGATATATCCTTCTATCTCGAGAGTTTGAGGAGTGGTAATTCTAGCCAATGCATTACAAGATATGGTTGGATTCATTTCTTCTTTCTCTCCGGTTGGTTCCTAGTGTATATCCTCCTATTTTGATGTTTCTTGTTCCTTTTCTTCCTCCTCTTCACAATAAATGTAGAATAATTTCTTCTTAGCACACTTATGCCCTTTAGTGTATTTTATTTCACAACTATAACAATGCCCTTTTTCTCCTTTTTCCTCCAATTATTGTGGTGTCAACCTTGTAGGTTGTAGAAGACTAGGAGAAACAACACTTCCATCTTTATAGTTGTGAGTGGTAGACTTCCTTGTTGCCATAATTTTTCTTTCAACTTTTCTTGCCACCCTGAATGCCTTCTCCAATGAATCAAGTTCCCAAAGGCGAACTTCATGTTGGATGTTCCCTTTTAAAGTCCCTATAAACACATCAATCCTATGCCCCTCTAGAATATCAGTTACCCTAATATTCAATTTTTGGAAGTCTTCAATGTGATCTGACATTGAACCCTTTTGTTTGATATTTATCAATTGGCTAAAGAAGGTGTTACTCTTTGTATCTTCATAATGTGCTACCATTTCCTCCATAAAATTTTACCATGTGACAAGTGGTTTATGATAAAAGAGCCATCTATATCATACAAAATGATTGGGTTTTAAATATAAAGATGCAATGCGTACCTTTTGTGAGGGTTGCACATCATGTAGATCAAAATATTGCTCCATATATAGTATCCAAGTTACCTATTCCATCCCATGAAACTTCCTCATCTCTATCTTTGGGATGTGGTGGTTCTTAAACCCCACATTGGAGTCTTTAAAATAAAAAAATGATATTTCTTTTGTCTTCGTCATTACTTTCATGGGTTTCCTTGTCACCATTGGGACACCTTTCTTCTACCAACTTTGTCAAACCTTGCTTCAACTCCCCTATATTGACATTCATCATTGCTTCCATGTCTGATTTTAAACCATCATTCAAAACTGGCACGTCCCATTTTATACCTTGTATCTTAGCTTCCATTCCATTATTCAAACCATCCACCTTAGCTTATGTTACATTTTGTGAGATCGAATTTTGTTGCACTTGGCCACATAATTCTAATATATAATGTTTCATTTCTTCCTCATCTTAATGCGTCATAGTAGATATTTTCGGTATCTTACTAGGTGTTTCCATTTTATTTCTTTGGATCATAAATTAATGATATTTATGCTTCCCTATTCCCTTTAAATCAATTCAAACTAATTTTTCAAACAAAACTTATGCAAATTTAAAAAAATAAACACCTTTTTCTGCCTTGTAGGAACTCGATTATGATTATCTTCTAGCCCTATAATTGTGTATTTAAAATGCCTAAAATTTCATCCTATTTTATCCCTTTGAGTCATCTTTCCAACCCCATAAGTCTAATTGATATTGGATTCTCCAAGAAATAATTATGCCCACTCTCCCACGATGACCTGATTATAGATTGGCTCAGTAGAGAGAAATTATACTAATTGCCACGTGTCACTATTTCGACCTTTGGCCTTGAAAGAAATACTTAAGAAACTAGAGTCCTTCTTGTTTCTATCACTTCTTACAAAATGTGAATCTAATGTTCATAGAGAAAGTTGGGACGCGTTTCCCAAGGTCATGTGTTTGAGTCTAAAAAAAACCATAAATTCCTTAGATCATATCTCTGAAAATGTAGCAAATACAGATGTGAACTTTGGACACGAGGTTCATGACGATTTCGGCTCAAATGGATTTTAATTTTAGCTTCTGAAACTTTTTAGAAAAAATGTTATAGCGAAAATTCCACGATGACATATTTGAAGTAGTGAAACAATATAATTAAAAGCTGTAATACCAAATGTTATGCAACCAGCTCACAAAATAGAAGAAAAGATATATCAACGACTTCAAAATCAACCTATTAGAGGGGGAAACCTCCTTTACATTACACAAATGAATAATTCTTGGATGATACAAATTACAAGACCTCCTTTCTATATATAGGAGTCTAACGGGTCCCAATATAATTAGAGAAAACACAACAATATAGGGGCACAATAATAAAAATAATGGGCTTCTGTGGGCAACACTAATAACAACATGGGCACTACATGCACACAACAATATAATAAAGGGTTTCAGTAATAATAATAAGGGGCTACACTAGTATTATAGGGACCTATTGAAGCCCCGAAAATCAAACCTACGACAAGGGGGATACCCACCCTATCCGGACCTTGAAAGCGACTCCTTTTCCATTTTGGATGGTGGGTCTAACTGGGGATAATGGGACCAGTTTCCCAATTTGTTTGTGATGATAAGAGTTGATGTTTTACTTTCTAAAGATTTCTAAATAGAATTATTTTAATCTAAATCTAATCTAAAAAATGCAATTTTATTCTACTGAACGGAAACATCTAATTCTAAAACTATTCTGAGATTAACTCTTCACTTATGCGATCTAAAATATTTTCTAACAACAATTGGTAATAAATATATTTCAATTGCTACAATAAAAGAATTCATTAAAAATGAATTGTTTTGTATAAGAAATTAGCCGAAACAATTGTGAGAAGCATATCGCATAATAAGTTATTCATACATTAAGCATAAACATAATAGCCACCACCGTACAAAAGTGCCAAATGATAACTTAAACATTCAAGCTTTCATATATAAACAATTGAACATAACATATTACTTGACACATAAGCAGAAACCATTAAGAGATAAAAGTACCACTGATAACAAGTCCTACTCATGAGCTTCAGCAATATAGATTTATGTTCTCATAATTCAATATCTACTAAAAGTACAGAAATGCATTTTAGTAGCAGACATTAACCATAGATATCAATAAATTTCATTCCATTCATTCATCAAAACCTCCTCAAAGGGTGTAGAAGTGCATGCTCTGAAGAAATTTTTTTGACAAATTTCTGGACCCCTCTCTAAATGCATGAGAGGGGTTAAAATACTACTAACTAAAGAATAAAAATAGTTTATTACAAAAATATAGGAGGAGGTTTAAATAACCGTCCTCATCTAAGGAAAAAATAAATCAAGAATAAAACTAAAACTGTATCTGAAAATTAACTATGCATTTGTTCTCTGAGATTGCAAGCATTTAGCATCGGCTTTAGAAGGATCAGTTAGCCGACCTTTGATTTTAGTTATTCTTTGAAAACAGAATCAGCAAGTGTTGGCACTATCTTTTCGGTGGAATTTGTAAGGCATTTCAGTGTCATACATTGACTATGCGGTTTAACCAAGTATTGCTAGTAAGTGTTGCAATTCAACTTGGTTAACTTCTTCATTGACTCTGCCTTTTCTTTAGCTTTCTATCCCCAGCTTATCTATAGTTGTTGTGCCTTTGGGAGAAATCTTGGAGCGGCTTCTGATATCAAGTTTTCTCTATGCAAATTTTCATTGACACAGTCAATGACATTACTCGTTGTTGTCACTACTTCTTCCTCTGCCTATTCTACCTTTTTGATCTATGCATCCCACTTATGGAACAACATTTCTTTGTGGGATTCATTGATCTTGAGAAAGCCTGCTTTCTTTCCTTCCTCTAATTCCCGCCAATTCAAATAATCATAAATTTTCTTATCAATTAAATCATAATCGAGTCACAAATCCACGACTTGACTTGTAATTTTGTCGCTCATCTAGTAATGGGAGCTCCATTGTGATATTCTTTGGCAGAGTCCCTCTTGTTGTTGCAAGAGTTGGTCATTCAAGGCAAGGGCTTGTGAGACAAATTATGTGACTTTGGCGTCATCTTTATGCATTTCTAACATGGCCTATAGTTGATGTTCCTTTTCGGCCAAACTGCTTTGATACCCGATTTGTATCTGTTAAAAGTCCTGTTGTAATCTTTCCAATTTTTCTACCACTTCCTGATTAGCGCTGGCCTGCTGTAACTGTTGTTGCAAAAATAGGATTTTTTCCTCTTTATCGTTAAGCAATAGCTATGCTTTGGATGCTTTATCAATAGTAACATAAGCATAGGCTCCTGTGATCTAGGATAACTTAGTCAAATTTTTTATAGGATCAGTAGTAGGGTCTCACCAAAGGAAATCTAACTGCTCTGCCTCAGGTGAGAGCATGTTGTCTAATTTTCGTTTCTTTCCTTTTCTTCTTACCATTTCTTTGTGCTACGGATTGTAAAATACATCTAGAGGAGGAATTTCCTCTATCTTCAACATGATTTCAGATGATGGGGATATGGGAATATGCTCCATTTCTAGAGCATTGATGACTATTTCAACGACCATTTCTGTCATTGTCTGTGTTGTATTCTCAGGTTTTTTCATGTTTTGCTCCTCGGTATTAATCAATTCATTAAATGTTCCCCACTCGTTCTCCAACTTAGTTCTCACTGGCTTTGGTGGCTAGATGAGGAGAGCGGGATCCTTCACCTGTGTTGGTAACAAAACGTGTTGCTCTGGGTGCTCTTTAGATTGGGAAGTATCCTTGACTGACCCTTCAATTTTATTATGGTCACTCTCTGACCGTTTAGACCATTCTGATGATTCTTTTCTAGACTTAGACTTGGACTTGGACTTGTCTGTCCTATAGCTTCCACTTATACTGATGCTGGGAGTGCGCTGCCTTATTGGTTCTAAGTGCAACTTGTCCAAGGGGGTGTTTTCTAATCTCCACTCTCTGTAGAGTTTGAATTCATGGAATTCCTTTGGACGAAATTGAATTTGGGTCATGTGAAAAATGCCTTTAAGTGTGCTCTTCTATTGGAAGATGTCATCAAAGAGATCATCTTCTTTAGTTAATACCTTTATCTTGACAGTGGTAGTAATTTTTTTTATTACATCAAAGGGATCAAACTGTCTCCCTGGAAATTTAAACAACCATAGACTTAGCATGTTGTCTACTTCTTTGAAAGCATGACCTAAATCAAACAATGAAAAGGCCCCACAGGCCACAGGGAATTGCGGCCAGATTGCCTTTTTCTTGTCTTTCAATTCTTTGCTCATTTCTCCAACCCCTCAGGTTTGGTAAGCTATTTCATGAGCCAATAATTTATCAGGAAAATACAAGGGAAACACACGATGGGAAGCAATGCTTCCAAATACTCTGGTATAAGTGCAAAACTCTTCTCTGAACGATCTTCCAATAGGGAGAATATCAACTTCAGCTTTGGGGGAAAATCTTGTGGCATATTTATTATACAAAATTCTGTGAAGGGGTGACATAAATCCATGAAAAATTCTATAAAAATATGGGGTAAACTTGGAATCCCACAATTCCTTATGGTATACCTAAATGGGCAAGGGATTCTCTATATTCCACTTCCAACCCATTAGAGGAAATCTAGAAACATAACAGAGTGTATACATGAGATAAGAAGCTAAAAAGAAAGGAGGATAAATCCTCTGAGAGGGAGTTCTTTTAGACCAGTAATTCGAAACAGCCGAGGCAAAATTATCAGACAATATCTGGGCCCAATCCGTAATAGTGGCATTGGTGGCTGCATCTAATAGGGGTAGCCACTCAGATGAAAACTTGTTGATATCAGGCCTTCCAAATAGCCTACATAGCATAGCAGAAGCAAAATAATATGAGGAGGAGAGGGAACTAGTACTCTACATACCATATTTGTCCTTTATGAATGGCTCTTCCTTTATTGACCAACTTTTGGTGAATTCTGCCAAATCTTTGTTCTCTTTGGAAAATTTCTCCACGAACTACTTGTTGTAGCTAGCGTGCAGTTCTGGTAAATGATACATAAGTCTTAAATCCTGTGGGGTAAATGACCCAATAAGCTCCTGGCTCCGAGACTTGAATTGATTATCTGTTATATCAGCATTGTCTAATACCCACTTGACCATGTCTGTATATGGAAGTATCTTAGGCCTTGCTGCTATGCAGTGTAGGAATGAGCAAGCAAACTCAGTAAGTGATGCTTTAGATGACACACATGTGTCTGTTGTAACTGTAACTTCCATAACTCTTGGGTTTTCGTCTTCTAGCAAACTGTACATGCCTTCCCAAGTGGATATGCTGGCTTCTCTGGTACAGGTGGTCTCTGTGAATAAGGGCGTCCTCTCTGTTTTCTCAGCAACTAGAGCTTTTCCCTTCTTCCCCATTATGTTCTGAACACTACTTCGTATATTATTCTGCTTGTTGCTCTTGCAAGTTCACAAGTAAGGAACGAATAATGGTAACTGATAAGGTGACAGGAAAGCTCTTAATTTCAAAATCATATCAAATATATCACCCTATGTGAAACAACCTTTCGATAAGATCTAAATCTTTTCTCATAAATGACCATCAATAAACCACTATGTTGACATTAATTCCCATAATTCGGTATCAGATTACGAGAAATATTTCATTGAACAATGAGCCTTGTTGATCTGTGATAAAGTGATTTTACAATTTTCTTCGCAATATCACAGATCGCAATATCACAGATTGCCATATCGCTAATCCTTTTTGTTAACAATCATTTATTTCTTTATGCAACTGCGAGATGATTTATCGCATATCGCGGGATCGGGATGTTTTATCTTATGTGGTTCTTGCGACATATGAAATCTACAATGTGTGATGAGTCTGTAAGGCACACAATCTCGCATCATTGTGTTTTCGCAATTCCAAAAGTTTGTTTATATGATATTCTCCTTTACCCTTTTGCGATGCAATGTTTTATTGTTAAGAGAACGATGTTATTTGAAACTTATCATAATACATAAGTTTTTTTGGGTTTTGTGGATGTTTTTCCTAAGTTTATGGTAGTGTGTTTTACTCAAAGGGAATTATAAGTGCTAGTTTTTTCTTTTTTAGAAAGGTCCCCATTTATTTAGTGTTATTACTAATACTAAATAAAAAGGGGGGTTGTTGCCGGCCACAACAATTGGCGGTTCACTAGGAAGAACCAGTTATCTCTGATTATCTTTTGAATTTTCTAAAACTTCCAAAATAGAAAAGTTTTCTAGAAAATCAAACTTTATTATAGAAATATAAATTGCATCATGCTCTTAACCATTGACTATATTTTTTTTCTTCCATGCTAATTCTGATTATTTTCTTCCCAAAGTTAGTCATTGTATTTACATCAACCACTACTTGGTTTGTAGATATAAAAACAAAGACATCTCTATAGATCAGTTTTAAGTATGCTCATTTGTCATAGGTAGAGCCTCTGCCGCCAGCAGGCGTTCATAGCCTCAACAGGGTTACCTATTAGCCAGCAATGATCTTGTATCATACTTTGAGAAGTATACAATTTGCAAAGATAAATCCATATCAACACTTACTGCTTTTATTTTCGTTTAGTTCTTAAAGAACAATGTCTTGGTTTGGTCGCCAAATTTGATAGTGCCATTGACTTGATTTATAACTTTGCTAAACAAGCTGGCTTGTGATGAGGCCCTTTCTCTTTTGATTGCAACAATCTTGAGTCATTGCCATGTTTTGGTATGCAGTTTTGGCAATGTCAGCAAGTTATAATCTCTATGATCATGATAAGTCGGCTCGTGATGAGACCTCTTATTCTTTATTTCTATAGTGTATCATTGGATTACTAATTGAAACTTGTAATTCCCTAGGTGGGGAGGACGTCATTGGTTTCTTAATAATAGCTCTGGACGATAATTATAGAGAGTTTTTGAAGACAACTTTTCTACAGAGAACCTTCGTTTTGTTATTGATGCTTTTCATGACTGATATAAAACAAATTCCCACTAAAGGTTGTTTTTATCAAAATTCGTAAGGCTGAAACTAGTAAAATTTTCAGGCTTGTAGCATTTGACTGTATCTTTCAATAATAATGATTAATTTTCCAAATCAGTTCTATTTATAAAAGAAAAAAACAAAATTTAAAAGAAACACCAATCTTTTTTGTGAAATCCAAAGGTAACCATTTACAACCTGTTTTATTATCAAAATAAAGCTATAAACAATAATTTACAAAAATAGAAGAGGTCATCTTCTATGGAAAGTATTTTTTGAGGATATGCCCATTAACAGGTAAAGATTCTCTTTTCCCTACTAAATCTTGCAAAATGAAAGTCGATGGACCTATAATTTCAACAATTTGGAATGGTCCAAGCCACGTTCGTTGGAATTTAGAGTGTTTGCCTTTTTCTTTGTGAGCCTTATCCCATTTCAATACTAAATCTCCAATTTAAAAATCCTTTCTAGATACCATATTTGAATCAAAGGAAGCCTTTACTAACGCTTGATGATGAACATGTGTAATTTTAGCCTTTTCTCGTTGCTCTTCTAGCTTAAGGATCTGCAGTTGTCTTAGCTGTAAAGATGAAGATGGTGTTTCCTTAGTAAATTGAACTAAGGCTAAAGAAGGAATTGCTAGATGAGTTGGGAAAACTACTTCTTTCCCATAAACTAAATTAAAGGGAGAAGTGCCAACGGAAGCCTTTTGAGTTAATCGGTCTGCCCACAAAGCATACATCAAAGATTTGTGCCAATTTTTATGATTCTGATCAATGGTTCACTTAATGATTATGATTAGGTTTTTATTTGTTGATTTGGCCAACCTATTGCCTTGTGGGTAATAATTGGCAGAATATTTAAGCTTAAAACCTCGTTTAAGTGCAAATTCAGTCATAGCATTGCTAGAAAAATATGATGCATTGTCAAACATTAAAAGCATAAGGTAAACCAAACATGGTAATTATGAACTGATCTATGAAATTGATGATATGTTCAACATTAGCTATCTTGAGATGAACTGCTTCTACCCGTTTAGTAAAATAATCTGTTGCTATAAGGATGTACCTATGATGTTTAGAAGAGTGAGGAATGATCTCATCTATTATATCCAATCCCCATTGATCAAATGGTTGATTGACATTGACTGCTTGCAATGTAAATGATGGTTTCTTCTATATTCCGGCAGCAGTTTGACAAACTTGACATTTCCTTACATAGCTATGTGCATCTTTAAATAGTGTAGGCCAATAGTATCCTGCACACAAAATTTTATGTGTTGTTGCACCTCTTGCATAATGTCCACCTGTTGGTCCATCATGGAGTTCCTACAACACCTTTTTAGCTTCATATTTCGCAAGACATCGAAGAAGAACATAATCATAATTCATCCTAAAAAGCACATTGTTTACGAGTTGATATTGCTTGGATTTCAATCTTAGGGATCTTCTCTTTGTATAATTCAGATTTGAAGGAGCATATCCATTTTTTAGATATAACATGATAGCAGCATATCTCGATTCAATATCGTTTAGGCTTACCTCATACATTTTTACCTCTTGATTAGGAGATGGTATTTTAGAAATAAGCAATGCTCCAGCCAACATCTTGCAAAACCCTTGACCTTTTACAATATTTGCTGGCTTGATCTCTACGTCATATTCTTGTAGGGCGGTGACCCAATTTGTTCTCTTTTCACCCACGTCTTTCTGCACTAAGAGATTTCTTACTGCTAGAAATGGCACTATTATCTTTGTATGGGTCTTAAGAAGAAAGGGTATAAAATGTTTGATCTCTTTCAAAATAGCATAAGCTTGTTTCTTAACGTTAGAATAATTTAATTCAGCCCCTTGCAAATTTGAACTAAAGAAGGCAATCGGGGCTTCTGCTTTGTCTTGATTGGCTTGCGTGAGTATTGTAGCATATGAATTGTCAGAGGAAAATGTATACAAAATGAAAGGATCAAAAAAATTTGGAGTTGCTATGGATGGGGCATTAACAATCGCTTGCTTAATTAGATTGAATGTTTCATACTCTGCTTGGCCCCATTTAAAGAGTGAATTTTTCTTGATCATTGCTTGTAATGGTGACACAATCCTTGAGAAGTCTGGAACAAATCTTTTGACAAAATTAATTTGGCCAAGGAAGGATTGCATTGATTTCTTATTATGTGGTAAGGATATTTTAGAAATTTCCTTAATTCTATCTGGATCAATATGGATTCCAAATTTTGAGACTATAAATCCAAGAAGTTTCCTTCACTTAATGCAAAAAAGGACTTTTTAGGATTAAGTGAAATTCCATATTTTTTTCCAACGTTGGAAGATCTGCTTTAAGTCTCTGAGGTGATTACCACATTTTTTAGAATACACCATTATGTCATCCAAGTAAATCACCACTGATTTGTTTACTAATCCCTTAAATGCGATATACATGCCCATTGAAATGTGGTGCCAACATTAATCAGCCAAAAAAGGCATATTTTGATATGCATAAGTACCCCATTTGTTTCTGAATGTGGTTTTTAGTTGATCGTCAAGATGAACCAAAACTTGGTTGTAGCCAAAGAAACCATCTAAAAAGGACATTAATTATGATCCTGCGACCAGTTGCAATATTTGTTCCATAGGAGGCAGGGGAAAATTATCCTTTTGGCAAGCTTTATTAAGATTTTGAAAGTCAATACAAATTCAAATATCTCAGTTTTTCTTTCTAACTAGAACCAAGTTGGAAACCCATCTAGAACGTCAAACGGGAAAAATAATTTTGGCTTCCAGTAATTTATTGAACTCATATTTAATCTGACTTTCTAGATTAGGATGGATCTTCCTTAGCTTTCGCAGGACAAGTTTTTCATTAGCTATCATCGGGATAGTATTCTGAATGATTGAAGTGTCGTAAATATTAAGGTCATTGTAATTTGAGGCAAATACACTCTTATATTATTTCAGGAGCCGAACAAAGGCTAATTTTTATTCTGGGGCTAGGCCAAGACCTAGGTTCATATTCTATGGCTTGGTATCCATTCCTAAATTTACTAATTCATAGCTCAGAGTTTCACTCTGAAGTTTTGAATTGGTAGACCTTTTAAATTTGTCTTTCAAATCATATAGGTCTTCCAACTTGACTACATATTTTGGTATGGAATTATTAGTGCTCTCTTGTTGTAATGACTTGTCATGTTGATCATCATCAATTATCTGATTAGTGTAAGATCCTTCTAATGGCAAGAAACATACAATATTAGGGTCATCGTTAAAAAATCCACAGTTGATAACATTATCAGGGATGGAGGGTCTAAATATTAGTTCGATTGAGAATCTGTCTGGGCTATAGTCTTCTGAGGGAATGAGCTTGGAAGCTACATTAGCCAGAAGGTCAACACTAACATTTTGGAGTCTGGGAATGGATGAAATATTGAATACTATAAAATGTTCAGCCAGATATTGCACTAAAGATTGATAATGATTTAAATGACCTGATAGATAATGTATAGTATCTCATACCTATTTAATAACAATCTCAGAGTCTCCAAAGACTTGTAGATACTTGATATCTAGTCTGGTTGCATTGTACAACCCTTGTACTAGAGCTTCGTATTCTGCGGTGTTGTTTGTGAAATCGAACTCAAGTCTAAAGGTTAGCATGGTTGTTTCCCTTGTGGACTAACTAATACACATCCTGCTCTTGCTCCATCATTAGACTTAGAACCATTAAAAAATAATTTCCAAAATAAAGACATATTTACAGGACTATCTACAAAATTAATGCATTTAGAACTATCTGTTTGAGAAAAGTTTTCTACTTGAGACAAAACAGAATGTTCTAAATAAGGTGAAGTATGAGCATTAAAATTTCCTAAGAAAGATTCAACAGAATAGTTTCCAATTATATTGTTGTTGTATGCTATAGGTTCATTTTCTCCTTCCAGTTTCGTCACTATGTATTTTTGGTGTCTTTCTCGCTCAACCTTTATCTGATTTGGTTTACCATTGTAAGGGAGCCACATGTGTGACCAATTTGTCGCAAAGTATCCATGAAGATTTTCAAACTAATCCCTAATAAGAATTAAACTATAAAATTCAAGAATGTCTGCAACCAAAATATCAATGACTTGACATACCTTTGGATTGGATGACAGCCTTATGGTAACTTGATTTAGTTCACCAATTACTAACCTGCAATTGGTCGAGTTGAACTGTGCGTACTGAAGATTTTTCAGGTTGGATGTTTAACTTTGCACAAATTGTTTTAGTCAAAATATTAGATGAAACCCCTGAATCTAACAAACAATTATGCAAATTTTTATTGAAAATTTTGTAAGTAACAAGGAATGGGGGAGTATGGGATTTTGACCTACCTCCAACTAAAGCAATATCATTTGGGTCAACTTTATTTGCCATATTAGTTGGAGGTCTTCCCATCTCATGAGAAGCTTTAGAGATTATAGTGGAAGGAAGAGGTGCAACGGTATTGCATGTAACTTTTTCAAAAGAAATTTCTATCGATGTTTTAATTTGCTCAGTTTCATGAAAAGTAATGTTAGCCCTAGTCCTCTTCATGTATTCAACAATATTGTACTCCATCTCATTAGAAGAACTCCATGTTTTAGCTAGAGTTGATGAATCGGATTGGATTGGGCTTGTTTGAGTCACTTTTGGTTATGATTTATTACCTGCGACTTTATCCTTTGATACCGCGCTTGTGCTCTTGTGTTTAGAACTAGGTTGTGGAGGATCGAGTTGATTTCTACTTCTAGTACTGACTGGTGATGCCTCTTGATCCCTTTGTCTGGAAGAATGAAGTTCCACATTCCCTGTAGCTCTACAACTTCATCTTCATCAATAGGCTTTTAATTAGAAACTTCCCCTTCTTCTCCTTCAGATTCTGAATTTTTTATAGCATTGGGAGGCTTTGAATCAGTTGAAGGATTTTTTCTATAAGGCTTGTAGGGTTTCTTAGAAGAAGTCTCTACTACTTTTCTTTTAATGTCAACCATTTCATTAGACATGGTTTTTAAGACTTTCTACAATCCTTCTAAATCAAATGGGTCCTTTAATTTCTTTTTATTGGGATCATCTCTAAAAGTAACCTTCTTAGATTTTCTTTCATCAACAACATTTTTCTTTTCTAAAGCTAAGATACGTTTTTCTACCGCTATTGCTTCCTTCATGTTTTTGGCCAATGTTGTCTTGGCAGCCCTATCAACAAAGATCGCTATGTTCGATGGTAAAGCAGATATGTACCATTTAATTCAAACTTCTTCGCTAGGCTTGGAAGCGGTCAGAATTTTATTCAAAAGCTTGTTGAAACGCGAGTTAAAATCTTTGATAGGTTCTCTCAATTCAGTCTTAAGATTTGATAGATCATTGATCAATGTTGCCATAGACCTATCATCGTCGAACTTTGTCAAGAATTGCTCTTGGAAAATGTCCCAACTAGAAATGGATCCTGTTGGTAACGAAAAATACCAGGATCCTACTTGTAAAGTATAAGGAAAAATTCTAACAACAATGTCTTCATTTGTAACTCCATTTAAATTTATTCATAACATAAAGTTGTTTATGTGTTCTTCTGCTAGCATGCCTACTTCAGGATTAAACTTGGGTAGCCATTTTTCAGGATGGGCCAGTAATTGACTCAATGGCGCAGGCATTGAGACTGCCCTTGGATTATTCCATGGGTTTTGAGCCATCGTTGAACTACTAACAGAGGAAAGCGCAGACGAAGTTCCTTGTGGTAGGGATGAGGACCTTAAAATTCCAGTACTCTGATGGACAACAATATGAAGTGGAGTGGTGGATGGTTGACTTTACAATGGAGAAGTTGGAATGGATGTTGATGATGAAAGAGTCTCACTATCAGACCCTTGAGGTGACTTCCTTGCTCTTTTCCTTTTAGGTAGAGGTAATTCAGTTGATTCGATACCAAACTTTTCACTCTGTAATCTGGTAAGAGGATGAGAAGGATTGTATTGCGAAGTCACACTACCTTGAGTTAATTCAGATTTTTGTGGTGATATGGAAAATCATTGAAGTTTATGGATCAAACACTCAACTTTAGGAGGTTCGATAGTAGGTCTATCTAAAATGTTTTGGTTTATGGCAATGGTTGTTGTTATCTCAACTTCTCGCATAATATTTAGAGACTCGGAATGCGATGGAGAAGTCAGCAGAGATGTTGAGGGCGATTTACTCTCAGAATGGCATTTAGATTTGGATTTACTAGCCATTCATAGTTTGGGCCCTCCTTCTAGCGCCAATTATGTTGAATCCCTAAAAATAGGGCCTACGACAAGGGGGATACCCACCTAGTCTGCACCTTAAAAACAACTCCTTTTCCATTTGGGATGGTGGGTCCGACTGGGGATAATGCGACCAGTTTCCCAATTTGTTTGTGATGATAAGAGTTGATGTTTTCCTTTCTAAAGATTTCTAAATAGAATGATTTTAATCTAAATCTAATCTAAAACATGCAATTTTATTCTAATGAATGGAAACATCTAATTCTAAAACTATCCTGGGATTAACTCTTTACTTATTCGATCTAAAATAGTTTCTAACAGCGATTGGTAATAAAGATCATTCAATTGCTACAAGAAAAGAATTCATTAACAATGAACTGTTTCGTATAAGAAATTAGCCAAGACAATTGTGAGAAGCATATCGCATAATAAGTTATTCATACATTCAGCATAAACAGAATAGTCACCACCATACAAAAGTGCCAAATGATAACTTAAACATTCAAGCTTTCATATATAAACAATTGAACATAACATATTTCTTGACACATAAGCAGAAATCATTAAGAGATAAAAGTACCATTGATAACAAGTCCTACTCATGAGCTTCAGCAATATAGATTTATCTTCTCATAATTCAATATCTCTTAAGAGTACAGAAATGCATTTCAGTAGCAGACATTAAACATAGATATCAATCAATTTCATTCCATTCATTCATCAAAACCTCCTCAGAGGGTGCAGAAGTGCATGTTCTGAAGAAATGTTTTTGACAAATTTTTGGACCCCTCTCTAAATGCATGAGAGGGTTTAAAATACTACTAAATAAAGACTAAAAATAGTTTATTACAAAAATATAGGAGGAGGTTTAAATGACCGTCCTCATCTAAGGCAAAAATAAATAAAAAATAAAACTAAAACTATATCTAAAAATTAACTATGCTTCTGTTCTCTGAGATTGCAAGCATTGAACGTCGACCTCAGGAGCGTCAATTGGCCGACCTTCGATTTAAGTTGTCCTTTGAAAATAGAATCAACAAACGCTGGTGCTATATTTTCGGCGTAATTTGTAAGGCATCTCAAAGTCATACATTGACTGTGTGGTTTAACCAAGTATTGTCAGTAAGTGTCCCAATTCAACTTGGTTAACTTCTTGATTGACTCTGCCTTTTCTTCAGATTTCTGTCTCCAGCTTGTCTATAGTTGTTGTGCCTTTGGGAGAAATCCTGGAGCGGTTTCTGATATAAGGTTTGCTCTATGCAAATTTTCATTGACACAATCAATGACATTACTTGCTACTGTCGTTGCTTCTTCTGCTGCATGTTCTGCCTTTTTGATCTATGGATCCCACTTATGGAACAACATTTCTTTGTGTTATTCATTGATCTTGAGCAAGCCTACTTTCTTCCCTTCCTCTGATTCCTGCCAACTCAAATAATCAGAATTTTTCTTAATAATTAAATCATAATCGAGTCGCAAATCCATGACTTGACTTGTAATTTTGTCGCTCATCTCGTAATGGGAGCTCCTTTACGATATTCTTTGGTAGAGTGCCTCTTTCTGTTGCAAGAGTTGGTCATTCAAGCCAAAGGCTTGTGAGACAAATTCTGTGACTTTGGAGTCATATTTATGCATTTCTAACATGGCCTCTAGTTGATGTTCCTTTTCGGCCAAACTGCTTTGATACCCCAACTACATTTGTTGAAAGTCTTGTTGTAATTATTCCATTTTTTCTTCCGCTTCCTGGTGAGCGCTGGCCTGCTGTAACTATTGTTGCAAAAACAAGATTTTTTCCTCTTTATCCTTAAGGAATAGATATACTTCGAATGCTTTATCAATAGTAGCAGAAGCATAGGCTCCTACGATCTGGGATAACTTAGTCAAATTTTCTGTAGGATCAGTGGTAGGGTCTCGCCAAAGGACATCTAGCTACTCTGCCTTAGTTGAGAGCACGTTGTCTAATTTTTATTTCTTTCTTTGTCTTCTTACCACTGCTTTGTGCTACCGACTATAAAATACATCTAGAGGAGGAATTTCCTCTATATTCAACATGATTTCAGATGATGGGGATATGGGAATATGCTCCATTTTTGGAGCATTGAAGACTATTTCAATGACCATTTCTATCATTGTTGTTGTTGTATTCTCAGGTGTTTTTATGTTTTTCTCCTTGGTATTAATCAATTCATTAAATGTTTCCCACTCTTTGTCGAGCTCATTTCTCACTGGCTTTGGTGGCTGGATGAGGGGAGTGGGAACATTCACTTGTGTTGGTGACAAAACTTGTTGCTCTGGGTGCTCTTTAGATTGGGAAGTATCCCTGACTGACCCTTCACTCTTATTATGGTCAGTCTTTGACCATTTGTACCATTTTGATGATTCTTTTCCAGACTTAGACTTGGACTTGGACTTGTTTATCCTTGAGCTTCCACTTATACTAATGCTGGGAGTGGGCTCCCTTATTGGTTCTAAGCACAACTTGTCCAAGGGGATGTTTGCTAATCTCTGCTCTCTAAGAGTTTGAATTCTTGGAATTCCAATGGGCCAAATTGAATTTGGACCATGTGCAAAATGGCTTTAAGTGTGCTCTTCTGCTGGAAGATGTAATCAAAGAGATCATCTTCTTTAGTGAATACCTTTATCTTGACAGTCATAGTAAAAATTTTTATTACATCAAAGGGATCAAACTGTCTCCCTGGAAATTTAAACAGTCATAGACTCAGCATGTTGTCTACTTCTTTGAAAGCATAACGTAAATCAAATAGCGAAAAGGCCCCATAGGTCACAGGGAATTGCAGCCAGATGGCCTTTTTCTTGTCTCTCAATTCTTTGTTCATTCCTCCAACCTCGCAAGTTTGGTAGGCTATTTCACAGGCCAATAACTTATCAAGAACATACAAGGGAAGCACATGAGGGGAAGCAATGCTTCCAAATACTCTGATATAAGTGAAAAACTCTTCTCCGAACCATCTTTCGTCAGGGAGAATATAAACTTCAGCTTCGGGGGAAAATCTTGGGGTGTCTTTATTATACAACATTCTATGAAGGGGTAACATATCTCCATGAAAAATTCTATAAGAATATGGGGTAAGCTTGGAATCCCACAATTCCTTATGGTATACCTGAATGGGCAAGGAATTCTGTATAGTCCACTTCCAACCCATTAGAGGAAATCTAGAAACTTAACAGATTGTGTCCATGACATAAGCAGCGAGAAAGAGAGGAGGATAAATCCTCTGATAGGGAGTTATTTTAGACCGGTAATTCCAAATAGCAGAGGCTAAATTATCAGAAAATATTTGGGCCCAATCCATAATAGTTGTGTTGGTACGGGGAGGAGAAGGAACCAATACTGTACATACCATATTTGTCATTTTCAATGGCTCTTCCTTTGCTGACCAGCTTTTGGTGCATTCCGCCAAATATTCATTCTCTTTGGCAAATTTCTCCACGAACTGCTTATTGTAGCTAGCCTATGGCTCTGGTAAACGATACATAAGTCTTAAATCCTATAGGATAAATGACCCAATAAGCTCCTGGCCCCAAGACTTGAATTGCCTGTCTGTTATATCAGTGTTGTTCAATACCCACTTGACCATGTTTGTATATGGAAGTATATTAGGCCTTGTTGCTATGCGGTGCAAGAATGAGCATGCAAACTCACTAAGCGATGCTTCAGATGACTCACATGCATCTGCTGTAAGTGTAACTTCCATAACTCTGGGGTTTTCTTCTTCCAGCAAATTGTACATGCCTTCCCAAGTGGATATGCTGGCTTCTTTGGTACAGGTGGTGTCTGTGAATAAGGGCGTCATCTTTGTTTTCTCAGCAACAGGAGCTTTTCCCTTCTTCCCCATTATGTTCTGCACACTGCTTTGTATATTATTCTGCTTGCTGCTCTGGCAAGTTTACAAGTAAGGAACGAATAATGGTAAGTGATAAGGTGATGGGAAAGCTCTTAATTTCAAAATCATATCAAATATATCAGCCTATGTGAAACCACCTTTCTATCAGATCTAAATATTTTCTCATAAATGACCATCAATAAACCACTAAGTTGACGTTAATGCCCATAATTCGATGTCAGATTACGAGAAATATTTCATTGAACAATGAGCCTTGTTGATCTGTGATAAAGTGATTTTGTGATTTGCTTCACAATATCGCAGACCGCAATATCGCAGATTGTCATATCGCTAATCCTTTTTGTTAACAATCATTTATTTCTTTATGCGACTGCGAGATGCAATTTGCGAGATGCTTTATCGCATATCACAGGATTGGGATGTTTTAGCTTAAGAAGTGCTTGCGACATATGAAATCTGCAATGTGTGATGAGTCTGTAAGGTGTGCGATCTCACATCATCGCGTTTTCACAATTTCGAAAGTTTTTTTTTATGATATCCTCCTTTACCCTTTTGTGGTGCGATGTTTTATTGTTAAGAGAATGATTTTATTTGAAACTTATCATAATACTTAAGTTTTTTGGGTTTTGCGAATGTTTCTCCTAAGTTTATGATAGTGTGTTTTATTCACAGGGAATTATAAGTGCTAGTTTTTTCTTTTTTAGAAGGGTCCCCATTTATTTAGTGTTATTACTAATACTAAATAAAAAGGGGGGTTGTTGCTGGCCACAACAAGACCTAACACCATGTTAGTTATTTTTCATCAGTCTACACAAACTATTTCATTTCCAAAAGGTAGACAATGGTTATCTTTGATCATCTAAGAGTTTAATAATTTCCCGGTTATCACTTGTCATTCTTCAGCAATTATGAATTTTCACATTTCCTATATTAACACTTTTAAATTATATAAGTCATCACTAAGACCCTTACCAACCATGTTGCACAATCCATTCATCAACATGCTTAAGAGAACTTTCCATTTGAGAGAGCGGTCCCTTAGTTCACCACATAAATTAGCCCTACACGTCATTGCATTTTCATGGTTCCCTTCACACTTTAATGTTATATGCCTTAAATACTTATATGATCTTCAATCCTAAAATTCTGCATTGTTTTTATTCACATTAGCATAATGCTTTAATATCAATAGCCTCAAACTTACCATCAAAATACTACATTTACACTAAGGCACTTTATGTTAGAATAAGGAATTACTGGAAGGGGGGGGGAGGGGAGGTGAATCAATAAAAGTGAGTTTCTTAAACCTTTAAGGTCAAATATTTAATTCCTTTCACTATTTTCAGTTACTTTTGAGATCATCCATACAAAATTCAAATGAAAAACAAGATACAACATTCACATGTACAGACAATCCATCACATGAGAAAAATACACATATTGAAACAAGTATTTTTATGAGGAAACCCAAAGGGATAAAACCACCAATATGTTTGTTATTATGATGTAAATTAAGCACCTACTTGATTACATCTATTTATTTGTGAGCACCCACTCACAGGAGGCACCAATCCCCTTAAGTTAGCAAGCCACTACTTGCCAAGAGGCTCCAACCTCTTATAATGTAGACAACTACCTGCTCTATCCACTATTATGCTTTTCATACAATTTTAAAAATGAAAATAGAGTCAAATGACTATACATAGAAATACAAATCTGGTATGTTCCGATACTAGTCCCTTTCTTTAAGTTGTTGAGTTCTCCTTTGAGCTATGTTCTCTACTGCTCAAACTGATCAAGTATCAACCATGTGATACAAATTATCTCAATGATACTTAGCTTAGTCACACATTGAAAAAATTGTACTCTGTAACACTCAAAAAATCTTAATTCCCCCACTTTTCATAACTTCTCTCCACTTTCTTTTCCCTTTACTGTGTTGTGATTGATGTTGTCTTTGTTGTCTCTGCAACATAGTTCCTAGAAGCATACTTTTGCATTGTTCTCCATGATGTTGTTCCACTAGAGTGCAAGGCCATTGCAACTGCATTAATCACTCAGAATGAGATCCAACTACAACTGCATTACAATTAATGCAGAGAATTTCCACCTAAGTTTCCTCCATACTAAGAAATAAATTCTCAGTCAAATTGTGCACATGAATTTTTCCTGTACAAACAACATGACACTACATCCTATTGTTTCATCTGATACCTGACATTTTCATCTGCAACACATCACCAAATCCCATAACTGCTAGTATGGCATCCTTGAGTTAGTCTCTTCATTTAATCATATGAGGAATGGAAGAAAGCTCAATCATGGCTATTCTGAAGTCAATTACAACCTATGAAAATCATGGTACTTTCTTATCTCAATCTTGTTCCTATTATAGTCACTACTGATTCCATTAAAGCATTTGTGTAATCATGGTCCTCACTACCTTGTGTCTCCATTCTCCACAGTCATCATTAATATAGTCAAGAACTATATTGCACCTCCATTTAATGTTGGTTTGGAGGTTGCAAGGTAGTGGTTTGGCCTACTTCACTAGCTATGGTTCTATGTTTCCCTCCTACCTCATGACTAGACCATGAGGCTTGAAAATTCTTAAACATTGAAAAACAAAGAAAAATTGACTCCTAAGCACACCTTTCAATGTTGTTTGGGAGGTTGTGAGTGAGTCTGCTCTGCCTACTCATGCACTTGAATTTTCCTTGACCCCTGACTTACCTGTAGGTTCGACTAGCTCAGAGGCTCGGTTTGCCTATAGGCTTTACTTGGGTCCTTTTTCATTTTTTTGGCATGTTCTATCCATTCAATGTCGAAAACCAAGTACATGGGAAAAACCTCACAAAAAAATCCATTGGTTAAAACTTCGAAGTTTATAGACATCATCAACTAATGTCATGCTCAAATCATCTAGACCATGTGGCACCTTCTGTATGGTGACACATGTCACCTATATTTGGCTCATTTGGCTACCAAAAAATGTTGAATCTTCCTACCACATGTCCTTCATACTACTGCGTCATCTTGACATCATCTTCCGAGTTGCTTCCAACACATCATTAAGATCTAATCACATTTTATCGCTTATATTCTTTTTTTGGATCCCACATAGGTTGGGGTTCAAGAGTTGGGGATTTCTTCTCTCGCTACACTTTACAACATACCACGACCTCAGAATGGTCCCAACTAGACCCAACTCCTGACCTGGACAACTAATGACTAATCCATGTGCCCAACCAAGAGCTAGGCAAAAATAGTTCGGGAGTCAGAGGTCGAAGCTTTGTTCTCTTGCCAAACTCTAATGCACGGATTGACCTTTAACATTGTACATTTGTTGCGCAACCCGTTCCTACTGCAAAAATTTCTAACTCCAAAATTTCTTTAACAAATATATTTCACATGAAACATGATGTCTATGTGAGTCCTTGAGCCATGGAACCATGTATGTTGACCTTTTGATTTGAAAACTTTAACCAACAATATCTCTCGATCCAAGAGGCCATTTGTTTTTAGGTCCCTATAATACTAATTTAGCCCCTTATTGTTATTTTTAGTGTATCTCCCCTCATTTCTATTGTTTTTCTGATGTAGTCCCCATATTGTTATTATTGTGCCCCATAGAAGGCCACTATTTTTATTGTTGTGCCCTTACATTATTATTCTCACGTAGGATCTAATTATATTGTGACCACTTAGACTCCTATATATAGAAAGGAGGCCTTGTCATTTGTATCATCCAATAATTTTTCAATTATGTAATGTAAAGGAGGTTTCGGCCTGAAAGTGGCTAATTTTTAGTTCATTGATTTATGTTTCCTTCTATTTTGTGAGTTGGTCAAATAACATTTGGTATCAGAGCTTTGGATTTTAGGATTTCACTTCTTAAAACAAGCCATCCTTTTATTGTTGCTATAAATATTTTTCTATGAATCTTCAAAAGTTGAAATTACAACCACATGGAGCTGTGATATTGGTGAGCCTTCTATATGCATTTCAAATGTTTTCTCACTATAGTTTCATAGATATGATCTGAGGAATTTAGGGATTTTGTAGGATCCATAATTCCATCTCAAATAAGCGACCTAGGGAAAATCATCATATCTTTATCTATGAGAACATGATTTAAATTTCATAAAAAATACTGAAATATAATGGACTATATATTTTTGGGTATCATTATCAAGGTTGAAGTGTGAGACAATGACACGTGGCACTCCATACAAGTTCGCTCTACTGAACTAGTCTATAATCAAGTCATCGTGGGATATTGGGCATAACTCTTTGTTGTGGAATCCAACCTTGGTATGACTTTTGGATTAGAAGTAATACTTATAGAATTACTACAAGATAGAATTTTAGACCTTCGATATTCAAAATTACATAGATACAACGAAATATATATCGAGATCTTAAAAAAAAAGAAAAACATGTGTAACTTTTAAATTTTGCATAAGTTTTGTTTGGAAAAATACGTTTTAAGTAATTCAAAGGGAATAATGAAGCATATATATCATTGTTTTATTTCAAAATGCCTCGAAACAAAAAAATTGACACACCTAGTAAGCAAACCATAAATCGCT
The DNA here is from genome assembly GCA_031772625.1 of Pinus tabuliformis. NCBI lineage: Eukaryota > Viridiplantae > Streptophyta > Pinopsida > Pinales > Pinaceae > Pinus > Pinus tabuliformis. Next base: position 907,932,502 of record CM062819.1, read on the forward strand.
TCTATGACAAATGAAGAAGAGGAAGAAATGCAACATGATATATCAAAATTGCAAGATCAAGTATAACAAATTTCACTCTCATAAAGAGTAACAAAAAATTATCTGGAAGCTAAAGGGGATGGCTTGAAATTGAATATAGAAGTAGTGATGAATTTCAATATGGAAGGATTGAATTAGGGTTTAAAAAAATATTTGAAAAGGGACCTTGAAGGTTTGAAGGAAGGTTTGACAGAATTGCTATAAGAAATGCATCCTAGTGGTGACAATGTACTCCAAAAAGATCATGATGAGGATAAAAGGACACAAATTATGATTGTAGACACTGACATAGTGGGTTGAAGACTAACCACATTCCAAATATTGATATGAGGAATTTTGATGGCAACGATCCGATGACATGGATACTAGATGTGGAGAAATTCTTTGATCTACATGATGTGTCGAACACAAAAAAGGTACCCATTCCATCTTTATATTTAGAAAAAATTAGTTTGTATGGTATCTATGGATTTGTTCTCGTAAACCACTTTTCACTTGGTCAATTTTTATGGAGGAAATGGTAGCACATTCTGAGGATATAAAGAGAAAGACCTTCTCTAGCCTCTTGATAAATTCAAAACAAAAGGGTTCAATGGCGAACAAATTGGGGACTTCCAAGAATTGAATATAAGGGTAAATGATATTCCATAGTATCATAGGATTGATGTATTCATAGGGACTTTAAAGGATAACATCCAACATGAGGTTCACCATTGGGAGCCTGATTGATTGGAGAAGGCATTCAAGGTGGCAAGAAAAGTTGAAAGAAAAATTATGGCAACAAGGAAGTCTACCACTCACAAATACAAACATGTAAGTGTTGCCTCTCCTAGACTTCCATAACCTACAAGGTTGACACAAAAGAAATTGGAAGAAAAAAGAGCAAAGGAGCTATGTTATAGTTGTGGTAGAAACTACACTAAAGGTCATAAGTGTGCGGAGAAGAAATTATTTTAGATAGATTGTGAAGAGGAGGAAGAAAAGGAACAAGAAAAGTCAAAAGAAAAGGATATACATCGGGAACCAACCCGAGAGAAAGAAGAAATGAATATTACCATATCTTGTAATACATTGGTAGGAATTACCACTCCTCAGACCCTCAAGATAGAAGGACATATCAAGAAGAAAAACGTAATAGAGCTAATTGATTCAAGTAGTATCAATAATTTTATTCATTGTAATATAGCTAAGGAATTAAATTGCTTCCTATATCCAACACGAGAGTGTCAAGTGATGGTTGCAAATGGTGGAACTATAAATTTCTTTGGAAAGTTCCATAATAGCAAGCTAACCATGGTAGAATATGTATTAAATAGTCCAATTCTTTCCATTCCAATGGGTGGTGTTGATGTTGTACTAGGAGTCCAATGTTTTCAATCTTTGGGTAGGATAGCTTTTAATTTTCAAGAACTTTTCTTGAAATTTTTTGGGGAGTAGAGGAATTTAAACTAAGAGGTATCATAGGGAAACCAAAAATTATAATTAGCTATAATAACATGAAAAATATTCTAAATAAAGAACAATGGGTTGTAATTTCACAATTATGCTCACTATAGGTTCAATCATCGAAATCATATATTTCTCCAGATCTCTAAAAAGACTTCGAAAACCATTCCAAAATATTTGAGACCATTATCATGATACTGCTGTAGTCCCTTATTGCTACTGTTAGTGCATCACCCTTATTGTTATTGTCATTTCCATGTAGTCCCCATATTGTTATTATTATGCCCCATAAAAGTCCAGTATTGTTATTGTTGTGCCCTTACATTATTATTGTTATGTAGGCTCTGATTGTATTGTGACCCCTTAGACTCGTATATATACAAAGGAGGTATTGTCATTTGTATCATCCAAGAATAGTTCATTTGTGTAATGTAAAGGAGGTTTCCCCCTCGAAGAGGCTAATTTTTAAGTCATTGATCTATCTTTTCTTCTATTTTGTGAGATGGTTCCATAACATTTGCAAACTTCAATATACCATTGGAAATCTCTTTTCGAACATTGTCCAACTATGTCATTGTTACAAGATTGTGAACTAATCCTCTGAGGCATAATCTCATCCAATGTCTTCGACTTCCCAACAATCATAGTCATATTTTTATGGCTTATATAGTAAGTCAGCTACTCTGATGATTCTCTAGGGAATATTATAACAACCATCGAACTCCCCCTAAATAAAATGCTTTTTAATTCCAACATCTACTGACTCTGATCTCAATGCAAACATATCAGGTGCCACAAAAAATTCAGAAAAGTCTAATTGTCCAACAAAATCCCCCTTTGTCATTGATGGCAACAATATAAGCTCCCCCTTAAACTAGGCATGGTATTATTCTTCATTATTATTCTCCTTAGCACTAATATATTCTCCCCCTTTGGCATAAATGGGAAACGATTATCTTGAAAACTCCCCCTGAACCAGTACAACCTACATTAATCCTTTAAGTTAAGTAGCTAATAATACTCATTCTAATTTAGTCATTTGTAATGAGGGGTCACAACTCCCATCTCTTGTAGGATATACAAAAATTCCTCCATTGCAATTGGTTTAGTAAATATCACTACAATTGTTTCTTTAATGGTCACATACTCGAGTCGAACAACACTAGCAACAAACTGTTCCCTTAAGAAATGAAACTTGAAAGGAATGTGTTTGGTCTTTTAATGCATGAAAAGATTTTTAGAGATGCTGATAGCACTATTTTTATCACACATGATTGGAATCAGATCATTCAACTCAACCTTAATGTCCTTCAATGTTTTATTCATCCATATAATTTATGAGAAACAGGTGGAAACTGCAATATACTCTGCTTTAGTAGTTGACAAGGAAATGGAGTCTTGTTTCTTGTTGACCTAGGACACTAAGTAGTTTCCTAAGAAGAATGTTGCACCAAAGGTGCTCTTCCTCTCTTCAATACTACTAGCCAAATCAGCATCAATATAAGCCTTCAATTTGAACTCTTTTCTTCTAGCATACCACAACCCATAGTATGTTTTCCCTTGAAAGTATTTGAAAACACTTTTTACAACAATGACATGAATTTCGCGGGGGCAGACATGAAATCTGTGCACCAGACCTACTTCTTACATGATGTTTGGACTAGATGCTATAAGATATAACAATATTCCCATCATCAATCTGTAGATAACATAATTTACTAGTGGTGTCTCATATTCTTTGCATAACTTATAGTCTGTAACCATGGGTGTGCAAACTGGCTTGCAATCTTCCAACCTAAATTTATTCAAAGTTTCCCATAGTTATTTGGATTGGGAGATAGATACCCCATTTTTTAATTGAGAAATTTTCAATCCTAAGAAGAAGGGAAGTTCTCCTATCATGGACATCTCAAACTCTATCTACATGCAATTAGTGAATTGATGTCCTAATCATTCCAGGTCACTGCCAAAGATTATGTTGTCCACATACACTTCATCAAATAATATATGATCATATTCATATTTTATATAAAAATTGTTGCCCACAATGCCTTCCTTAAATCCTTGTTACTGAAGGTATTGATTCAGCGTTACATACCAGGCTTTAGGGGCCTATTTGAGTCCATATAAGACCCTTTTCAGTTTGCACACAAACCGTTCATCTTTGGTGAGCATGAACCCCTTTGACTGCTCAATATAAACTTCTTCTTCCAAATCTCCATTGATGAACTTTGAATTCACATCGATATAATATACCCTAATGATTTTATGACTGGAAAAGGAAAGTAACATACTGATAGCTTCTAGTATAGCTATTGGTACAAAGGCTTCTTCAAAATCTATCCCCTGTTTTTGGGCATACGCTTTGCACACTAGTCATGCATTGTTCCTTTACTTGACCTTTTTCAATTAAATTATTTTTGTAGACCCATTTTGTTCCTATGAAGTTTTTCTCTTTGGGCCATGTAACAAGCTCCGAAGTGTCGTTCTTATCAATTTGATCCAGCTCTTCTTTGATAGCTCTCACCTAGGACTTATCTTCACTTGCCTAACTGCAATTCTTGGGCTTCACTTGAGATAACAAAGTAAGATTTCTAAAACTTGGATTGCCGACAAATTTCCTCCTAGTATGAACCTGAAATATGTGATCTTCAATAATTTGACTCTCGGGATGGTCTTTCTGTACATACCTGGATGGTTTTTTGGCCATTGGAGTCATGATTTTTTCTACATGCTCATTATCTGATTTTGTTTCTTCATGGTCTGATGGCCTGATCGCTCAACTCTCTTCTCCATATGAGTTCATCTTTCCTTTGGGGGACTCATATTGTGGTGCTATTTCATCTATTACTACATCAATGTAGTTTTCAACCGTCTTTTTCTTTTTGTTGTACTTGTATTCTTTACTTCAAGTAGAGTATCCTAGAAATATATCCTCATCAGTGTTGGGCTTCCAATTTGTCTTATTTTCATTCATTTATCTCATGTTGCTGTTTGGATAAATGATTAACTATTGTGAATATTTGTTACTTCCTTGTTTTAACATGATTAAAACATATTAATTAAGTTTTGTATGTTGTAGGTATAAACATTAGTTCGAGGATGTCTTATACAACCTTTGATCCTATATTTACCTTCTTGCACCATTGCACTTACCTGCCTACACCATGCAATAGATTCCCGCACCATTTACTTGCTTGCGCTCCGAAGGATTCCTGGACTGCACTCACATTCTCTATGCCTATACTCGAACCCTCAATTCATGGGGATCGAATTGTATCAGCTGTCGACTGGTATAAGGATTTTGTTCCTTGGCTTGCTATGGCGCATATGGGTTATTACTTCAGTCAAACGCAGATGTAAATTGTTTGGATGCCAATGGTGAAATGGCTGAAGCACATCATGGTCATGACTAAGGAATCCAATAGGTATTATCATTTCAAAGATAATTGTGTTCTTCCTTCTCATATCAATGCCGATACAACAATAAGCTCAACATAAACTCTGTCATTACAACACCCTACCATCTTGCCAACCGATTCTGCTACAACAAAGAACCCATTGAGCCTTTGATATTGGCCCAGGAATTTTCACAATAGTAGAATGATGCCATTGCCTTCTATGTGTCAGATAATGGAGGAGCTCTTCTCACATTCAAAGCCATGGTAGAAGCTACAAGATTTGCAGATATTTGGGTTCCTTTCTGTCACATGCATAACATTGAACCCCATAATTTTAGTAGTACACGTGACCTTACAAAGAACAAATTGCATCCAGACACTGTCAAGCACTGTAGAAAGGTTACAAGGGAATATGATGAGTTTAATGTGTGAATTAATGAAATTCTTGATCCAATTCATCCTAGATCAGATGCGTATAATCCTCGGGTTTCAAAATCCACATGAATGGCCGATGCCGTTCATTGGCCTGGAACTTGGACTGCGCCTGATCTAGAACATTCAAGGGGAGATCATGCTGGAATTACAAACCTTCCTAGTGGTTGCCCATTTCTCAACGAGAGGTCCCGGAATATACACTAAAAGCATCGCCAAACAACAATAATGAATATGGATATCGTTGTTATGGTGATCGTTTTGGATTTGGTGCTCATTATGGTTATGATAAATTTGGGTCAATATGAATTTGATCGAAGGAGATATGCACTGAATCTCTGATGGCAACCTGTGAGCATCTCACGCAAGGAGAAAATAGATTAAGCCAAATCGTACCTTAATGACCACTCTAGGAAAAGAGGAATGATTCACCAGAACCATTCCCTCTTTCAATATTAGTTGTAAAAATAATTCTTATTTCGGCAAATTGTTGAAACTAATAATATTCTATATTTTAATTGGCTGGATTAAAAGGCCCAGTTTGTAATTCAATGCTATATAAGAAATTGACTCGATCAAACATAAATTAGTATATTAATTAGAGAATTAGATAGTAAGGAAGGAAATCGATCGAGCCAGGGACAATACAGATGAGAGGAAGGCACAGAAGGGAAGAGGATCTGTCCCAATGTAACCTCACGCAGTTCATAACTGGTGGATCACTCCTCTTGTTTTGATGGAGCTGAGCATAGTTTGCTTGATGTAAATATTGGTTTTTAGGAATTAATTGAAGAAATTTTAATCTATGTCTTGTCTATTTATTTATTGCATCTAATGATTTTGACTACTGTGTGAACCAGTTTAATCGAGTGTGTGAGCTTGCTCGGTTGGTTGCCAGACCAGCTCGCCACTGCTCTTCATTTCTTAAATTAATTAGCATTTAAATTTTCATTTACTGTGTGAATTTTATTTAATAATTTATAGTCTCTTTCCTTCTCCAGATTGATGTTATTTAATTTCATACAACATTTTCCTTTCAGCTCTAAACTTCATTGATTTTCTGCATTAAGAAATTGTTTCTGTACTTGAGATTTGTGCTTACACTTGGGATATTTCTTCATATCAAATTTTGTCCCTCCAGTTTTTCTTATTTACAAGATCAGCTTTTGCGTTGATGAGCTATCATTGATTTATATTCCATAATATGAAAATGATGTGAGTGATTACGGTTTTGAGGTACTGACATATTCATTCAATATTTGCTTACAAAAACCATATATTACTTGTATGTCATGGAGCCAATATTAATGAGAAAATTGCGTCATGTTGAAAATTGATCCATGTAAATATTTGTGGCAACCTGCCTATTCCACTTTCTTTTGGGAAGTTTTAGTGTCTACGGATAAATGCTTAAACCCCTATACTAGTAGCTAAGTCTAGAACAATAGTGCAAATCATTCTCTACCTTTTCTATAACCAATAGATTAAATAAGACAGTAAAGAAGCCTACCTATAGCTTTTGCTTGCTCCTTATCTCCCTTGACCAATTCTGTCGCTCCTTTCTGTACTTAATCCGCTTGAAAAGTACATGCACAGAGACAGAAGACAAAAACCGATCAAAGCATATAATAATGATCTATTGATTAAACATAGAATGGAATCAAGTTCATAAAACACATATGAAAGAAACAATGGAGAATACAAAGATATGGAAAAAGATTTGAGCACTTCATTAGTAAAAGGAAGAGTTACAACCCAATTTTCGTGATTCAGTATCACTCCTCCAGTTCAATCCCATCCTCTCCCCATAACAAGCAAGACATTTTGACATGATTACAATACTTGAAAGCAAAACAAGTCTCATACTAAGAGCGTCTCCCTATAATTCAATGATTTACAGCCGGTGGTCACTTAGATGAGTGGTCTTTTATAGGTGAATGAAGTTATGCATAAATGGTGGTAATGAATGCCCTCTGAAACTTAGAATTTAGTTCCATGGAAGAAGGAATAAAGGGATTGATGTTCCTTAACTCCCTACCTCATCCAAATTCAAGCTCAAAGGAGTAGATAAACTTGGGAAGCTTCTAGATGCACCCAATGGATAAGAATATTCCCAAACCCCAATGAAATTTCGCTCAAATTCGCCCAGCGCAGGTGAAAGAGGGCTCAAGTGCGCTGCATAGCACCCAAGCAATGTACTGGATTGCACTGCAGTGCACCCTAATGAAGTCCTGCCTGCGTTGATCTTCTTAGAGGTAGTTTTTGGATGATTTTAGTCATGGAATCTCTTGGGAAGCAGGCATTCTGATGGTTGACTATATTTAGGGCATGTAACAACTGAATTAGGGTTTGATGGGCCATAATAGTACTGATCTGTAGGTTGGGGTTGATGTGCCCAGATGGATCTGTAATAGTTGCCCCCTAAACATGAAGTCATAAATATGTATGTCGAGTGAAATGCTTTATCATGTGGAGAGGAGGTTTCGAAGCGGAAGGTGACGTGCATCAATTACAATACATATATCATGATAATTTCATTTTTTCTCATGGACTTCCTGAGGGAAGGCATACCCATGCTCAGCTTATAAAATTTCATTACATGTACAAATATACTCGTCTACAGATATAGACCCATGAATGGATAACCATGAATGTAAGGCCATTTGTACATTTGATTTAGTACTCCTGAAAATATCACAGCCCGGATGGATGAAACTAGATCTAGGGTCTTCAATCTCATTCAATCTTTCGCTCAAGTACAAGTCTAACCATGTGAATAGATGATCTGAGGTCAAACATGGGAAGACATCATCTGATTACCAGCCAATGATGTAAGTCGTTAACAGATGCGAGAGGAATCACTGATAATGATAATGAGCCTCAAGGTACTACACTACATTTTGCATGGTGTGAATAAATGATTTGATGTCGAACACCATACAAATTCTTTCAGTCGAAGGCTAGTGATGTAAACCTATCGCCGGAAGCGAGAAACCTTCCATTGATATATGCAAGCCTCAAGGTACTAAAGGGGTGTTTCTATGTAAACTTCTTGGATGATGTGCTGACGTTGACAAGAAGAGACTTGTCGCAGGAGGGCCTTGATGTATCCCACATCGATGACATGAAATGAGGTAAATTGTTTTGGAGATGAAAAATCGATTGACGACAGAAGGTTTGGGAATGGCAGTCATGAAAATGAAGGTTTATGATATTGCAAAGGATGAAGTTTAAACTGAATGACTTCTTTTGAACATATCGGTGACACTGAATGAATTGGTAGCATTGACCAAAAACAAAGTAATGGATGGTGTGATAGACCAACGGTGTGATAACCATCAAGCTGAATGACCCAACCCACATAGTCACGGTGATGAGGTGAAAGTGTCATGTTTAAGAGCAACTTGCTACCATAAAGTGTTCTCCCTTTTTTCCCATTTTCCCCAGTCATTGCTGACCAGTACATCTTTATTCTTATCAAGCTTGAGGAGGATAACATATGCTTGTTGTATAATTTCACCCTTCAGGTGAATCCATCGCTATTTGATGCTTTAACGAGTCTAGCGAAGGTGAAACTCGGTCTTGTCTAGATGGAAAAGTTTGTCGCTACTTGATGTTTTTAATGAGTTTAACAATAAATATAACTCGGTCCTTTTCATGTTTAGAGAGTTTTAAAAGGTACAAAAAGAAAAATCCACAATTTTTTTTCGTAAATTAATCTCTCAAGTCCAAAAAAGTGTAAAATAATACAAGAGAGATATCTTTTCCAATTCGTTAATGAGCTGGAAAGGACAAGCGCTCGATAATATTTTCATATTTAGAGAGTCTGAAAAGAGTTAAAGAGGACTCCATTTTGAGGAACGAGTGGTGTCTAAGGTAGCAACTAGCTTTAGTGATGTTGGAACTTATCAAAACATGTTGATTTATTTGAAGAAGTTGGCTAATAAGACTAGTCATTGCAACTGTTCCTCAAAAAAGGGTAAAACAACCAAGTGAAAGTGTGTGATCAACCAAAGGGATGGTGGCGATGGGATGAAAACAACCAAGGATCATCTAATGAAAGAGGCTAATAGAATGGAAATCACAAGGGTTAAAATGGAAATGGGTTTACTTTTAGACAAGCTTGAACCATAGGGAACTATGCTTGGGTTCAATTTCATGTTTACACAAGCTTGAAACAAAAAACTATGCTTCGATTCAATTTCATTTTTACACAAGATTAAAACAAAAAACTATGCTTGAGATTGGTTTACATGCCCCCAACATGATGAAAGGGAGAGTCTCATGTAACCAGATGGATGTCTTTGTGGTGAAGCCGGACAGTTATCCAACACCTTTTTGGCTTTGTCCAAATAGGAACAAAGGTGAATGGGGTGATTCCCTTCACATAACCTACATGGAAACTTGACTTTACCACTAGGTGCATGCCCCCCAAGCTTCATGACATTCACCTAGGTAGACTACTCATGGCTATCAGGTGGATGGAATGAAGGTTCATATATGAGATCAAGTGAAGACTCGACTGGCATTTTGCAAGATCTAATCAAAGACTCGACTTGGAACTTTGCTCCATGGGACCTTGTTTCATTTTTTAATTAGCTTGACATAAGACAAGGAACTCTGCTCAGATTCCTTGTTTCATCTTTTAACAAGCTTGACACAAGACAAGGAACTATGCTCATGGACCTGCTTCATTTTTTTAACCAGTTTGACACAGTAAAAGAATTATCCTCGTGGACCTATTTCATTTTTTAACGAGGTTGACACAGTAAAAAACTATCCTCACATTCCTTGTATCACATCTCATAAGAGGACATGAAGGAGAGATCTAGTACCAATGCCCCCAGTACATGATGTACAACATCACTGAATTGATTGTTAGTTGATGTAGCTATGGAACAGGTTGCCACATAATTAACCCGTGGTGGGGATACCATTGGTACAAAAGGACCACTTAGCGAAATGGTTGTCTGGGAGCCATATTTGGACCGGGAAATGAAAGCTAGTCAACAGTGATAATCCTGCCTTCATGCGAGAAACAAATCACTCAAAAGAGTTTTGAAATAATATCTCCCAGGCCATAAACATAGTCACACCCTAGAAGTAAATTGTAATCTAAAGGGCCGAGACTACCATAACGTTTAGACAAACGATTTTTCCTCCAAAAGTAATAGGTAACTGAGGGAGAATCCCTAATGGGTGACTGGTTCCTCTATTAAAACCCAACAGATTCTGGGTAACAGGTGCAAGCGGTGACGAACCAAGCCCTTGCTAGGTAGTTGAGGAAAGGATACTCACAGATGCACCTTCATCTATAATAGTGCCTGATACAATCATATTAAAAACTTGTACTATGATATGGAAAGGCACATAAGAAGGAAGACGGAAACCTACCAATCGATTCCAATCAAAGGAAGTGACCAGACTACTTGGAGGGGGTACCGTAGAAATGGGAGAATTAACCCCTTGAGTTACGAGAACTAGAGGATTTTCCTCCTATCTTGATGGAACAGGAGCACTGCCCCCAGGCTCCTTAGAATCTGAAGAAACAGAAAGAACTTGAGTGGTATCATATTCACTCTCTTAGGGAAAGGTACAATTAACTGAAGGTGAAATTGAGTCAACTGTTACCTTGAGATGTTCATTTGGGTCGGGTATAGACTCATAGGATTCACTTCAGAGAGAGTGGTTTCGACTGATGGTTGATTTTGGTCAATCAATTCATCAACTAGTGAAGGATTTGGGGAGAGTTTCCTGTAACCAGATGGAAGTCACTGTGGTGAAGCAGGATGGTTATCCAACACTCTTTTGGCTTCATCCAGATAGGGACAAAGGTGAATGCAATGATTCCCTTCACATAACCTACAAGGAAACTTAACTTTACCCTTATTTCCTTGAAATTTACTACCACTAGTTGATGGTCTGTCACCAAGATGATCTCAAGAAGTTGATGACATTGGATGATGTGAACGGGAAGACCATTCTTCTAAGATCCGAGGAATATCAGGACAATTTCGAAGAATATGGTCTCCCGCACAAATTTTGCATGGATATCGAACTTTGTGAGGATTGATGGATGGTTTCTCATCAGATGTTGCATTCAAAGCAATGGTTGCTTGGTTGCCCCTCTGCTGAATTTTCTTCTTCTTCTTCTCCTTCCCTTTATTCTTCTTCTTAGCCACCTGGTTACTAGTACTAATACTTTCAGCAGGCGAAGAGGAAGAAGGGGAGGAAGAGACAACTGAGGAAGAAGGCAAAGGGTCAACTTTAGGATCAACTCGAGGTTGATTTTTTCCAGTTGGAGGTGTACTCGATTGCGGCAAGATCACGACATTTTGAACCAAGTAGGTTGAAAAAAAACATACTAGAAAGCCAATGGTAAATCCCGGAAGGGACAATGTAGCCATATATGGAGCACCAATATTTCCAAAAGAAGGAAAAGTACTAGGATTCCCATCAAAAGGAATTCCTTCATTGGTGGACTCCAGATTTGTTGCCATATTCTTCAACCTACGATCAAATAAGGAGCGAGCATGGAGGATGTTATCCGCAGTCAATTAATTTTATTTTAAAAAGAGGGATAATCTAGGAAAAAGGTTTACCAAGCAACTGTGAACTGTAGAGTACCTCCTAGCGAACCAAGAAGTACAGGCAGACAATCTCCCCGAATGCTGTGTTCAGTGTATCACTGTTTACAAGGTGGCTGACTCGGTTACTTAATGATGGACAACAACCTAGAGTTGTCCTCCCATATATACCTGAAGGTACATGGAGGCCCAATCTGTATAAGTGTTGTCTAATGCAAAACCGCATAGTGAGAGCATACCCATATACTTTACGTACTGTAACACCGCCCTATATACCCGAAGGTACATGGACAAGCTACAATATACTCACGTAAACAAGTTAGCAACAGCTACTTTTTTTTACGACACCAGAACACGTCTTTAGCCTAGACCTCTAAATGTTTCTCGTTAGGTGACAATGCTCCATTAGGTAAATTCAGATAAATTTTAAGTTGGTCTTCTTAAGAATTTGCCTTTCAAGGTTCACCATGCGATATATTTTTGCAATTCCTAAAATGAAACTAATATGATAAACAAACTTTTGATTTGGTTTGAACGATGAAAACCTTAGCTAGTAAGGGATAGAGTAGTTAGATCTTTGACCAAAAGCAAAGAGCACATCTAATGCAATTTACCTAGCTATTCCTTTCAAGCATTTACAAACTACGATATGTATAATGAAAAATTCATGTATTTCTTTTCAATTTCCTTTAATGTGAATGAACAAAAAGGAAAACTAATGCACAATCGATCAATAAACTATTTTCATAAAAATGACGATTTTGCGACAATTTCTTTTCAAGGAAAGGAAGGCTTTACAACACTTTCGTTTTCAAAGAAATGAGGAATTACAGCACTTTCAATGAAAATACTAATAATATGCACACATAAATCAATCGATATTTTATGAATGAATACTTTATGACAATTCATTTTTCGAGGGAAAAGACGATTTTACAACACTTTCTTTCGACAAAGATCAATCAACGAAAACACTAACTTTCGACTATAGATTGGAAATGAAAAAGTAAATGCATAAGAAACATTTATCAATCTTAGTCTAAGTAGTGCCAGCTAAGGAGATGAAAACCTATTTTCTGAGACAGGACATCCTTTTACAATCAGCAAACAAGCAATCAGAAGAATTTTGGCAAAAAATTTAATTCCAAGGGTGGGAATCTGACCCTAGGAAGATCAACGCAATTCAAAGAGGGAGTAACTGCACTGTAATGCACTATCTCTAACTTGAGGGTGCATTGCATCGCATTGTCTCTAAGGCTAGCCTGTGATGATTCTTTTGAGGCCATTCAAGAGTCATCTAACCTCAAATTTTGACCAAAATTCAATGCAAAAGGCTGAATTACAACAAGTAAAGTATGTCAAGGTGTCTAAGGAGGTGGATTAGCTACTAGGAAAGATTATTCACTCCCCAATGAAGTCACCAATTTGTTTTGGGATGTTTTACTGTCTACAGATAAATGCTTAAACCCCTAGACAGTAGCTAAGTCTAGAACAATAGTGCAAAGAATTCTCTACCTTTTCTATAACCAATAGATTAAATAAGATAGTAAAGAAGCCTACCTATAGCTTTTGCTTACTCCTTAACTCCCTTGACAAATTTTGTCTCTCCTTTCCGTACTTAATCCGCTTGAAAAGTACCTGCACACAGATAGAAGACAAAAATCGATCAAAGCATATAATAATGATCTATTGATTAAACATAGAATGGAATCAAGTTCATAATACACATATGAAAGCATCAATGGAGAATACAAACATATGGAAAAAGCTTTGAACACTTTATTAATAAAAGGAAGAGTTACAACCCAATTTTCTTGATTTAGTATCACTCCTCCAGTTCAATTCCATCATCTCCTCGTAACAAGCAAGACTGTTTGACATGATTACAATACTTGAAAGAAGCTCAAGTCTCATACTAACAACATCTCCCTATAATTCAATGATTTCCAGCCCGTGATCACTTAGATGAGTGGTCTTTTTATAGGTGAATGAAGGAAGTTATGCCATAAATGGTGATAATGAATGCCCTCCCAAACTTAGAATTTAGTTCCATGGAGGAAGCTGTTAGCGCTTGAAATTTCACCTCAGGCTGAAAAGGCAAACCTCAAAGCTACATCAAACCATTCAGCCTCGTAGCTAGCCCTACGGAGCAGGAGAAGGCTCTCTTCGGTCAATCTCGATAAATCTTCAATGGGATGAGATGACTAACACGGTAACACTGATATTAGGCTAGTAAACTGGTTTGAATGTTGATTTGGGGGTTTTTGGGGTTTTTGGTGGCAAATTGAGGAGCTGCAATTTAGGGTGCGGGGATTGGACACAGTTTCTGCAGGGGGGTCTTTGGGGCGAGGTAGGAGCCTGTATTGATGTCTTTAGCTGAAGTGGATGATTAGGAAAGAAGGATAAGAAGGCTAAAGAGAGCAAACAATGAATTTGAATTCTCTTTAGACAGTAGAAAACATTGAAATTAAACAAATTTAAAAGCAGAGCATGGCTAGCATGAATTCATACTTTAACACTTCATTTGTTTAATGTGCATCAGTAAAGAAAGGAAATGAATCACATAAAAAAGCTTACAAAAACATGAAGAAACACACCATCAACACATGAGTCCACAAGAATCCCAAAGATGACTGCAAAACCATGGTCTTCCTTAGCCAAAAATTGTAGAGATATAAGTGGTAATACAATGATAGCTTCTCCCTCATGAGTCCAACCATGAAAATGAGCAAGAAAGTACATAATATAGATGATCTAACCTCTTTCCCTGCCTCCATGGGTCGAGCTCACTATCCTAGGAGCTGTTTGAAACACTTCTAAACTAAGCACTACAAAATAGGCAGTAAAATCGACTTGCCTCTATAAACTTGGAAACCAGTTCATACATTCAATTTTTACCCTTTACATGAAATAAACTTCTAGAAGAGTTAAACAAGAGTAAAAGAATCCCAAAAATGTCACAATTACATCCAAGAGGACCACCATCCACCTCAAAAAGTCAAACTGGAGCTAAACTGCAATTTCTGAGCTGAACTGGTCAAATTTGGCAAAGTTCCCTCAACGGGTCGCGCACATCTTCCTCAACGGGTCGCGCACTTTGGAGCCCTGTTTGGAGTCCTTCCCGGTGTTAGAATGAGGTGCAGGATAGCGCATTGGAAAGGACTCTAAGTCTACTTTCCAACCCAACCAGAATTTTTGGATTTGGAGGTAATTTGCCCAGTCAAATGTCAATCCTCCCAAGACTACTTCTGCAGCTCAAAAAAGGGGCAGAAAATCAATATTTGGCTGTAGTTTGACCTTTTGGAGGCCCAAAACTCCATGAAAACTCAAATCCATCCATAGGCATGTGTAACTTTGCATGAAAAATCCAAAAATGTTGAGTTTTTGCAAAACGGAGCTACGATGACAAAGGGTCTCACCGGGGGTGAGACCCGTTGAGAAGCCAAAACCTGTAAATTTCCCAAAAATACCAAAATTACCCAAAATTCTCCAAAAATTTTGGTATTTGTGCTGTAGATGATGCTAGTGAGTGCCATGATCCTTGAGGGATGCCTCAGCCAAGATACGGAGTGGATTTGGCCTTTTTCTCCGTTTTAGTGCCTCGGTCAACCTCCTTTGGAACATTTTCATTTTTGCCTTGCAAACATGCATCCTCGCCCAATAGTGATTCTTCATGTTCCTTAGCAGCTTTTTCTCTTGGTTGGCCTTAGCCAACAGCCTCTCCAAGTGGGCATTCTCCTGAATGAGCAATGACTCTCGGTCAGCAGGCAATGGATCACCGGGCCTCCTACGGTTCAAGACTCGGTCGCTACGAATCCTCCATAGCTCATCAAGTGCCTTCTCCTCCTCTAGCTATGTGTTCCGCTGCTCCAGGTAGGTGATGGTCCATTGGGCACCCTCAAGTCTCCTCTGTAAAACATCATTTTCAGCTCTAAGATGTTGAATGATCTCCTTTGCCTCTTGGCTAGGAGAACTGGCCTCGAGATCAGTCACTGGATCCTCATGAATCATGGGCTCTTTGCCCCTCTGCAGTACCTGTGCTGGTGAAGAAAGCGAGTCCCCTTCCACCTGATGTGCAGATAACACTCGCTGAGCTGAAGATGAAGGCGAGACCCCTTCCACCTGCTGTAGAGATAGTACTCGCCTAGCTGCTGCAAATAAGGCCCTTGGGCCTTTCTGATAGGTGACCAAAGGAGTGGAGCTGACATGTCGGGTGATGGGAGCATCAGGCTGCTGAGATGGTCCTCCCTCCTCATGAATGGCCTCCTGATGTGGCTGAGGTGGCACTGTGAAAAACTCACGGGAGATGAACTCCTCCCATGAGATGCCCTGCTGAGTCAACTGATGAGAGACTATGAGCTGGATCAAACCATAGTGACAAAGGCTCCTGTACTGCTGAGCTGGGGTCTTCCTCTGCAACATGGGCACCATCCTCTGAATGTTATGAAATAGGAAGACCGGGAGGTTCATCATCCTCACTCGGGTGAAATGCATCAACAGGCGAATGTGATATGAATACACCTGTGAAAATCTGCCCTCACAGGTAAAGTAATGCATGATAAGTCTCATGAGGGGAGCATACTCGCTCCGGAGAAATTTGAATGGGAAAACACCCGTCAACAGTCTCACAAATGATGGCCGAACATAGGGCTCAAAGTGAACAAAATCAAGTAATCTGCGCTTAGGCCACACCTCACCCACATTCTGTATCCCTGTAGCCTCTGAGATCACCTCAGGTGTCAATATGAAGTTCACCCCTGCAAGAGTGACATGTCCATCATGGAGGTGTAAGACAAACAAGCGGGCCAACCCTCTATGCTGCTGAATCTGAGAGATCCTCTCACAAAACTGATAGCAAGACATGTACCGGAAGCAATTCACTGTCAAAGGACAATCCTGTATTTCTGCCAAAGAAGTAGGCTCTTCCCGCTTATGATGTCCTCCCTTACCTCCTCTACGAGGCCTCCTCTATTCCCCAACCTCTGTAGATGATGAATGGTCATCACTTTGCTCATAAGTTTCGGTATCTGACATGGTTTTGGAGCAAAGTGGACAAACTGAAGGACAAATTGAACTGTTGTCTCTGCCTGCAAAAGTGCTGAACACTATGTTGTTTCAAGGGGAAAAAACATGAGGGGAATGTTAGGGGAGGGAACTTCTTAACGAGGAATGGGAATATATGAAAATAACAGGGAATTTCAAGGGAAACTTTACAAATTGTCATGCATATAGGAACACATTTTAACATTGGGAAATCATTTGCAAAGAACATCTCATATGGGACAAGAACATGTATGATAATGAACATGGAAAGAGCATACATGTATCAATAGGGACATAGGGACACCATACACCAAATTTACTTATAGGAGTTCATGTGTGTCATAAGGCAGATTTTTGTTTTTAAGGAGTACATGTACATTGTTTTAACATAGAGGGAAGGTTTTCATGTACAAGGGGATATCAAGGGTATGTAGGGGTTATGTACATGACTCTAGATATACAACAACATTTATTTTCACATGACTCTTTTCTTTATTTGCAAATGTATCTTTTCTTTTTGTTCTATTCTTGCATGTGTATGGTAGAGGGAATTAGGGTTTTGTGTGCTTGGGAGAGGGGTAGGGTTTATAGTTTAGGGATGGGGAAAAAGTCTACATTTTATGTACAAATAATATGGGACAGAGATGAAAGCATGACTGTGAATGAAAGGGGAAAAGAGGGAAGGGGCCAAATGGGACAAAAACACTTGAAACAATCACAAAACCCTAGCATTTTACAAACATTAACAAGCAGCCATATAAGTCTTTTCATTAGCTTGATGTGAGGTTAGAATCATAGCATACAAGCTTATTTTCATCATCCATCTCCAAAATAATGAGTAAAGACCCTACCTCGAGCGTTTGAGAAGATTTGAAGGGAGATGAAGGAATTTGGTTAAAGTTTGATTGCAGATAGTTGAACGGGTCACGCAGGCTCCCCAACAGGTCGCGCACAGCCCAACGGGTCGCGCCCGTATTAAATTTACACTGCTGGAGTGCCCTGGACGGGTCGCGCACCGCCCAACAGGTCGCGCACACGCTTGAACGGGTCGCGCACCTGCTAACTGCCCGAAATCACTGTGTTTTTGCCTCTTTCACCTATCACTCTTTCACAATCTCTCTTGCAAGCTTGAAATGCACAATGAGAGTGAAAGGAGGGAATATTACCTTTTATAATCTTCATTTGAAAAAAATTCATCCATAAACCCACTTTATAAAGTCTATTTTGACACTTTTTAAAACACTGATTTTCTTGGTTTCCTTTATCCTGAAGTTGACTTTTTGAGTGCTTTGACTTGCTTCTTCTTGCAGGTAGATCATCTGAAGGACTGTGGCAAGGGGACCAGGGTTGTTGCTGCCTTTTGAAGACTTTTTGGAAATTCATTCTTTTTACAAAATTTATCATGACCTTAGCTTTAAAAACAGAGTTTTTAAATCCAAGGTTAGAAATGAACTGTACATGATGAAAATATCAAAGAAACATGTTTACCATCCTCCCTCTGGCTTGCTGGTCACTCAAGGACTTTCAGAGACATGACCTTGCAGAGACAAATGACCAAAACCCTAGACCTAGAATTCTGACATTAAGACACATCAAGACAAGCTTGAAAAACTCAATGACTGATATGACCTGATCCAGCAAAGCCAAGAGGGGTATGAATAGACCAGCTCCTCCATCAGGGTTATGGCATGCCTAACGGGATGCAAACTTTGACACTGATGAGACACCTACTAATGCAAATGCAAAGAGCTTTGATCACTGATGGAGGGCTTTCAAGACCGACACTAACATTGGCTCCAATGGGGATGGTAGCTCCTTGGAGGTACCAAGAACCTCAGACCTCTGGGAGAGCAGACCAGTGCTTTTGTCATTGGGCAATGGAGTCAAAAATTCAAGCTGAAATGCATGACTAAAAAATGATGAGTTGACAACACAAATTGACTCTCACTCAACTAAAAACTAACTCGATACTTAAGCACAACCGACAAACTAAAAATGATGCTCAAAGGGGAGCTTATTCATCACAACCTACTCTAACAATTTCATTCATCACCTGATCAAGTGAAATGAAACAACCAATGTAACCAAGCAAGTATCCGATCTGCTGTTCGAATTCTCCACAAGTTCTCCCTTATGACCAACAAGAGAGAACTAATAAAATGCA
The DNA here is from genome assembly GCA_031772625.1 of Pinus tabuliformis. Classification (NCBI taxonomy): domain Eukaryota; kingdom Viridiplantae; phylum Streptophyta; class Pinopsida; order Pinales; family Pinaceae; genus Pinus; species Pinus tabuliformis. The sequence goes on from CM062819.1 coordinate 907,951,614, forward strand.
ACTCCCATGACGACTTAGAAACAGATCCGTAGAATGATAATAATTCTCTATCCACCTCCAAAAACACTGCATAAGGATCTTGAAATTCAAGCACATTGGGACTTAGCTCATCGAATGGATTACTTCTCCTTTCCTCATACCATGAATGCAAACTTTGATCTGAGCCTTGTGATGAGACCTCTGCTGAAAATGACAAAGAAACCGGCTGCCGGATCAAATTCATATCAGCACATGTTTCAAGCTCACATGTGGTCAATGCAGAAAGACTTTGACTGCAAACCTCATCCAAAACATCAGCTATTGGATCATGAAAAACTTGAAAAGACTGCTGCAATGTATCCATTGAAAATGTATGACATCCTTCTAGCTGTTCATCTTGTTCTTGAGAGATTTTATGAGAATTCTGCCTTATAAATTGATATGCTTCAAAACAAAAGGGTATAGAATCTTCCTGTATCATCAAATCATGTATTTCGGCTGCCACAGCTTCATCTGTAATCTGCCTTTCAATTTCATTTGGTAGCTGCAAATCTGATGCTACAGGCTGCTCAAGAATTTTGTCATCTGTCTCATCCTCAACATTTACACTGAGAGATTGCTGATTTGTTATAGGTTGTTCATTTGAATACTTACTATGCAATCTACCCTTCAAAAACTGAAATGATTCAAAACAGAATGGTACGGAGTCACCTTCTTGTATCATTTGATCAAATATGTCAGCTTCCATGCTTTCATCTGCAACTTGAAAACCAATGGCATTTGGGGGCTGCAAATCTGAATATGAGAAGTCTGGAACAAGGTTTTTATTGCCTCCAAGATGATTCAAATCAAGACTTGTTGACATTTGATTTCTGATTGCATGGTAGTTATCTCTGATGAACTGAAACAAATCAAAACAAAAAGGCAAAGATCCTTCACTTACTTCAAAATTTGCTGCACTTTCCTCGTCACTGTCATAGCTGATATGTGATGGCTGAACATTGTTTTCAAACTGCTGAAAATGAACTTCTTCCTCCCACAAACTAGCTGCTAATTTGTCTGTAAGATTAGCTTCTTTTTGGAGAACATAATCATCATCATACTGATCATACTAAGGCAAATCATCATCAAACATACACATCATATCAACAGCTTTCTCTTCTTCACAATTATCTATAAAACAATCACTACGACAACTAGGGTAAGAAACAAAATGTTTTGGATCAGCAACTTGTTCTTCTTCAATCAGCGCGCCATGAACATCATAATCATTCCTTGAGTTGATCTTGTCCATCATCTTTTCCACTGCACTTACCAAAATGTCAAGCTTTACCTCTAGAGATGTTGATTCGGCAAGATCTATGTTATTCATCTCTTCTTCCTTCAACCTTGCCTTTCGGATCAGCAGATGAGCCTTTACATTTACTGTGCTGTTTTGCATCTCGTGAAGTGTTGCAATATCCCTTTCTCTCAACTGAAACTCCATCTCCAGATCAAAGGCACCCAGGTAGTGCAAGAGAGCAGATCTAGGAGAAGGTCTTATATCAACTGGCATCGAATAATAAACTTGATTAAATCTAGCCGAAAACTGTTGTACTGTCTCCCCTGGTAGTCTTTTCAAATGGTTATACTCTTCTACAATCAAGAAAAGGTTATGCCCGATCATCCACCTGTCAAGAAAAACTTTGACGAACTGCTAGAAATCTGAGATGCTTGCATCAGGCAGGGCTTTGAACCAACTCTTCACTTTGGCTTGCAAAGAAAGAGCAAGAAGCCTTATACTAACATCTTCTTCATCAACTTCAAAAAGATCTAGAAAATTCTCAAAATTCTGGACATGTTGCTCAGCGTTGACATTCTTACATTCACCATCAAACATCGGCAAGTATAGATCATAATTTTTGGGGAAAGCATGAAGAAGAGAAGGTAAAACAAGGGGTTTATACCGATCTGGAATTTTACAAGGTATAAGGGTATGTACAGTAGGTATAGAATTAGTTTTGGTCACTTGAGGTTCATCAACTTGAAGATAGCCATCACAAAATTCGGAAAAAGGATCTTGATCAAGCTCAAAGGCATGCAAATCTTTGGTATTCACAATCTTCAAAGGGAAAGAATCAACTGTAGGTCGAGGATCTCTTCTCAAGCATAGTATACTTTGCAAAGCCCTTTTTACATTCTCAGGAAAAGAAGAGAAATAATTTAGAACAAAGAACAAAATATCTTGGATGAAATTCCAACTTAAATACCTGGTCTGTCCATGTTGTCCTTTCATGCGTCTGCTGGTCGGGATCATCCTCCAGTGGAGTCTTTGGATCTGATCTCGAAAATGATTTAGAGTCGCCAAGTGAATGATTTCAGCCTTTCAAGTGTCTGATCGTTGTCCACCATCAACAATCATATCTAAACTTGATACATGTACTGGGGTAAAATGCAAATGAAGTGTTGTATTCACAAGCTCACGGAGATTGACTGAAGCAGCGTTTATCTACTTCCGCTTATGCAAAGCAAAAGCGTTTTGAAGGCTACCTGGCATAACTTCAGGCTCCGTCTAAGACTTATGAAACAACACGTCAATGAACAAACGATAAGTTGTTATCCCCAGTATGGTCGCCAATATGTTAGCGCTTGAGATTTCACCTCAGGCTGAGAAAGGTAAACCTCAAGGCAACATCAAACCATTTAGCCCCGTAGCTAGTCCTACGGGGCAGGAGAAGGCTCTCTCCGGTCAATTTCGATATATTTTCAATAGGATGAGATGACCAACAATGTAACACTCATATTAGGCTAGTAAACTGGTTATAGAGGTTGATTTTGGGGGTTTTTGATTAAATAACGGGGTTTTTCTGGGCTGCATGGGCAAAATCACAGCTTGAAATAGAGAAATATAATGAACAACACAGGTTATCGACTGAGGCAAGGTAGGCAAGACATTTAGCATCAAATCTAGTTTTAAACGGGATGGCATGACTGGTGAGGAGCTAAGGAGGGCAAACAATAACTTTGAATCCTCCTTAAACAGTAGAAAACATTTAAACATGAACAAACTTATAGGCAGAGCATGGCAGGCATGAATTCTTACCTAAACACTTCATTTGTTCAACTAGAAATGATCATGTAGTGAAATGAAACATAACAGATTACATATGAAACAAGAGAAAAACTAATGCTAAATCATCATGCCACAGGGATCTCAGAAATCAGAGCTGTGAAATTTTCATTAAAAATCCCTGCCAAAAACTGTACATTGAAAGCTCTGTTCTCGAGCACTCTCAGCACTCAGAAAATCTCCTCCCTCTCTCCCACAAAATGAATTTTTAATACAATAAAAATGCTGCCCAAAACAGGGGCGCTGTTTTAACTAACATTACAAAAATTAGGAAAGGGCGTTTCCTCTATGCTAAACATAGAACAACGTTTCCCTAAAATCCTCTAATGGCTGACACATGGAGCGCAAATCCCGTTGAATCATTAACTGAGGACAAAGATAGGTAGATCTGTTCCTTTTTGTCTGCATTTTGTTTGATTTGTTCCAGCTCGGTCACAACTTCCGAGGTGTATGCAATACAGAACTGCGCAAGTCTCCATAGCTTTTCGCACTGCTATTTCCTCTCGAAGCTTTGCCAATTTTTCTCTCTTTGCAACCTGATCAGTAATATCCATCCCCATATAGTTCACTCCAATTGTCTCCCCCGTTTTACTAAAAACAGGCTCTACGTAGATTAAGAATGTCTTCGTCCCAAATAACTCTGTTTCAAAAGTAATTTCCCGTTTTGCTGGTAATCCACGCAGTAAAACTTCTTCCTTAAAATCCTGAGATTCTTTCATTAAGAAGACGGAAAGCATTTGCCTGCCTAGCCTCCCACTGCTTCATAAGGCAACCCATCTGTGAAGACCCCTTTTCAGTCAAATCAGTCAATTCCTTAAGACGCTTGAAGTCCACAATAGATGTTTCCTGCAAAGTTGAAACCTCTTCGTATCTTCATTTTCAAGAGAAATTCCTTATTTCAGAGATCAAAATAGTACATTCCAGTATTTGTAACATCCCATGGCATCATCATACGACGTATGGAAGCTGAAATCACCCCTGCTTCCAGCAGTAATAGTACAAGAGTTGATGTTGTAACATACTCTAACTTTCCATCGTCCTCGGACTTGGTTTACCACACAATTCTCCTTTGATCATGGACTATATCATACCAGCTAAAAACCGCATTCCTTGAAGATGCAATTTTTTTCATGAAATCCTTCGGCCGTCAAAAGGCGATCTGAGTTATGGTGATGATGAGAAAAACTTTGACTTGGGCTTGAATACAGTCTTCAAAGTGAACCCTCCCATCAAAACATTAAAATAAAGCAGATTGAACTTTCCATTTTTCAGGCGAATTTGTTTTTCGGAGCAAGAAAAGTCCACAATCATGGTAATTATTTTGCTGAGGTACCTCGAGAGAAATAAATGCCATATTGTAAAAATTTTCAGCTGTAACAAATGATGTGTCATCCGCCATATGTCTCTCTCGCCATTCCTCCCAGAGGTAACTTTGGATGAGCTTGCTAAGATTTCCATGGGTGCCATTAAAAGAATTCATGTGCAGTATGCACGGTGTTTTTGATTGATTGCCGTCTGCTAAGATAGCTGCTCTAATTTCTTCCGACAACCTTTCCAAGGAGTGCTAGAGGGAATGATATAAATGCCCAGATTACAAGGACAACCACCATAATGCCCAAAGGAATGGCAGCCAGAGAACCATAGAATATGGCAATGATGTTCAGTATAAATCCAATGCCAAAGCACATAAATGGGAAGAGAGATGCCGTAAAAACCATTGGCTTTTTCCAATTTCATAAGATGCAGCCATGACATTACAAATGTTGATTTTCCTTCCTTTTATGCACACTCTTGTTTTTCTTGTTTTTGCAGAAAGAGGAGTGTGCATACTAAATCTACAATCTGAACCTTAATTTTAATATCTCTTGCCATCCATATACCTCTTTGATGCTCGCAGTTATGCCCAGTGGAACCTCAGCAACGTTTCTCAAAGGAACTTCAATCAAGCAAAGGGCTTTAAAAAAAAATAGCAGTAGCTAACTACATCTGAAACTAAGGGAAAGATCCCTTGTCAGATGCTGGTAATTTTTTTCTGGAATATCACAATTCACATATAACATACACAGACAAACAGAAAGCTTTCGTTGCTATATTTATCATTTACTTTCATGTTCTTGATGACTGAATTGCTGGTAATTCCATGCCATAACTGTCTGAATTGTCTCCAAGGATCTCAGCGCGTATCCTCATAAGCAGCCTTCCAAGGTGATTCATACCTTCTCCTTCTCGACCACCTCCCCAGAAGAGGTCATGAGGAGAAGCTTCAACTAGAACAGATCCCGCAGTTGAAACTAAAAACGAAGACAAATGGGAATAGGTGGAAAACTTGGACTTTAAAGCCCTGTACATAATATCAACCTTAACAGAGCCCCAATTGTGCCGTACCTGCATCACTCTTCAACCTGTGTAACTGTGCATAGTCTCCAGTTAATGTCTTTATGCTTGTAATCTAAATCAACCGCGACAGTTGCCTTGTCAAGAAACCTTAGCTGATTTGTAGGCTAAAGCTCTCTACTCTTTTCACCCTTTAAAAGCTGTTCTTCTTGAATAACATATATTTTCTTTTCTCCCAAAGAAGGAACAGAGACATTCCATTTACGGATACTGGCTACAAAGACTTGGGCAATTCCAGTGAACGGACTATCACCAGGCAGTTTATGTTTGTACAATCTTGTCCCACACATGAAAACAGAGAGTGCTATTGCCATTGCCATGGTTGGGATACAAAACCCCAAACCCCATCCAACATTTTCTTGACTGTACATGAGGACAGATATAGACACAACCAAGCCACTGGACATTCCAAAGTACCACCAATTGAAGAATGAACTCTTGTGCTTCCTCTGGGTCTCGGTCATCAAACTGGTCTGCCCAAATGCTTGCAGACAAGGTTTGTGCTTTTGCAGAGATAGGAGCTGAGGAAGCTGCTCCCTTTTGAAGAGCTGGAGATAAATTACATAATCTAGAACAACATATTAATGATTTCTTCTTCAAAACAGGGTTTTGAAGAAGAATCAATCTCTGACATGAGACGGAGTCTAACATCGGCTCCACTTGGGATGGCAGTTGCCGCTCCGTGGAGGTGCCAGGAACCACAGAACTTTGGGAGAGCAGACAGTGCCTCTACCCATTGGGCAATGGAGTCATCATCAACACAACTCTTGACTTATTTTCAAACTTAAATTGAACTCCAACAATCTTCAAGCAAACTAAAACAAGATGCGGCCCTTATGGCTACTTATTTATTTACACAACCTACTCTAATCTGCTGTACAAACAATAGATCAGGTAATGCTAAAATGCCATATTAACCATTCAAGTAAACCTGAAAATGAAGCCGCTTGAGAATGCTGCCACGAAGTCACAGATGCAGTTGTTGGCAGCCCTTCATGCACGTACTGACCCTGGTCACGAAAAAGACAGCCTGATCTGTCAATCAAACTGAAAAACATGTCCATATATGCCGCAATAGGATCACGGAAGCTAGACTCTGTTGGCTGCCCCAACTCTGCAACACATACTTCCAGCTGCACGCTGTCAATGTAAACGACTGTAGGCAATTCTATGATATCTTGTTGCGAATGCGGTAGGATTTCCAAGAACTTTTTAGGGTCTTGGAAATCATATGACTGAATCTGCTCATCGAGACATTGAATCTCCTTTTCGATTCTTTCAACAATTAACTCACAGACACTAGTTTTGAGAACCATTAAAGATTTCAAGCCTTGAAGCAAAGCATTGAAAACATTTTCATCAAATTCAGTATCTGCTAACATCTTTCTTATTTCGTCTACAGCTTCACACAGGGTAGGGTTTGCCACATACCCTTCCATTGCATGAACAGATCAGCAAGCGTTGGAATGTCTAGATCGAGTTGGAGTCGCCAGGTGAATGATTCAGCCTGCATAAGTGTCTGACTGTTGTCCACCATCAGCATCAGATCTGCACCTTGATTGCATGTACTGGGACAAAACAATCAACAAGTCGAATGTTCTCCCCAGTATGGTCGCCAGTATGTTATCACTTGAAATTTCACCTCAGGCTGAAAAGGCAAACCTCAAAGCTACATCAAACCATTCAGCCTCGTAGCTAGCCCTACGGAGAAGGAGAAGGCTCTCTCCAGTCAATCTCGATAAATCTTCAATGGGATGAGATGACTAACACGGTAACACTGATATTAGGCTAGTAAACTGGTTTGAAGGTTGATTTGGGGGTTTTTTGGGTTTTTGGTGGCAAATTGAGGAGCTGCAATTTAGGGTGCGGGGATTGGACACAGTTTCTGCAGGGGGGTCTTTGGGGCGAGGTAGGAGCCTGTATTGATGTCTTTAGCTGAAGTGGATGATTAGGAAATAAAGATAAGAAGGCTAAAGAGAGCAAACAATGAATTTGAATTCTCTTTAGACAGTAGAAAACATTGAAATTAAACAAATTTAAAAGCAGAGCATGGCTAGCATGAATTCATACTTTAACACTTCATTTGTTTAATGTGCAGCAGTAAAGAAAGGAAATGAATCACATAACAAAGCTTAAAAAAACATGAAGAAACACACCATCAACACATGAGTCCACAAGAATCCCAAAGATGACTGCAAAACCCTGGTCTTCCTTAGCCAAAAATTGCAGAGATATAAGTGATAATACAATGATAGCTTCTCCCTCAAGAGTCCAACCATGAAAATGAGCAAGAAAGTACATAATATAGATGATCTAACCTCTTTCCCTGCATCCATGGGTCGAGCTCACTATCCTAGGAGCTGTTTGAACCACTTCTAAACTAAGCACTACAAAATAGGCAATCAAAACCACTTGCCTCTATAAACTTGGAAACCAGTTCATACATTCAATTTTTACCCTTTACATGAAAGAAACTTCTAGAAGAGTTAAACAAGAGTAAAAGAATCCAAAAAATATCACAATTACATCCAAGAGGACCACCATCCACCTCAAAAAGTCAAACTGGAGCTAAACTGCAATTTCTGAGCTGAACTGGTCAAATCTGGCAAAGTTCCCTCAATGGGTCGCGCACATCTTCCTCAACGGGTCGCGCACTTTGGAGCCCTGTTTGGAGGCCTTCCCGGTGTCAGAATGAGGTGCAGGATAGCTCGTTGGAAAGGCCTCTGAGTCATTTGCCCAGTCAAAAGTCAATTCTCCCATGACTACTTATGCAGCTCAAAAAAGGTGCAGAAAATCAATATTTGGCTGTATTTTGACCTTTTGGAGACCCAAAACTCCATGAAAACTCAAATCCATCCATAGGCATGTGTAACTTTGCATGAAAAATCCAAAAATGTTGAGATTTTGCAAAACGGAGCTACGATGACAAAGGGTCTCACCGGGGGTGAGACCCATTGAGAAGCCAAAACCTGTAAATTTCCCAAAAATACCAAAATTACCCAAAATTCTCCAAAATTTTTGGGATTTGTGCTGTAGATGATGCTAGTGAGTGCCATGATCCTTAAGGGATGCCTCAACCAAGATACGGAGTGGATTTGGCCTTTTTCTCCGTTTTAGTGCCTCGGTCAACCTCCTTTGGAACATTTTCATTTTTGCCTTGCAAACATGCATCCTCGCCCAATAGTGATTCTTCATGCTCCTTAGCAGCTTTTTCTCTTGGTTGGCCCTAGCCAACAGCCTCTCCAAGTGGGCATTCTCCTGAATGAGCAATGACTCTCGGTCAGCAGGCAATGGATCACCGGGCCTCCTACGGTTCAAGACTCGGTCGCTACGAATCCTCCATAGCTCATCAAGTGCCTTCTCCTCCTCTAGCTGTGTGTTCCGCTGCTCCAGGTAGGTGATGGTCCATTGGGCACCCTCAAGTCTCCTCTGTAAAACATCATTTTTAGCTCTAAGATGCTGAATGATCTCCTTTGCCTCTTGGCTAGGAGAACTGGCCTCGAGATCAATCACTGGATCCTCATGAATCATGGGCTCTTTGCCCCTCTGCAGTACCTGTGCTAGTGAAGAAAGCGAGGCCCCTTCCACCTGATGTGGAGATAACACTCGCTGAGCTGAAGATGAAGGCGAAACCCCTTCCACCTGCTGTGGAGATAGTACTCGCCTAGCTGCTGCAAATAAGGCCCTTGGGCCTTTCTGATTGGTGACCAAAGGAGTGGAGATGACATGTCGGGTGATGGGAGCATCAGGCTGCTGAGATGGTCCTCCCTCCTCATGAATGGCCTCTTGATGTGGCTGAGGTGGCACTGTGAAAAACTCACGGGAGATGAACTCCTCCCATGAGATGCCCTGCTGAGTCAAATCATGAGAGACTATGAGCTGGATCAAACCATAGTGACAAAGGCTCCTGTACTGCTGAGCCGGGGTCTTCCTCTGCAACATGGGCACCATCCTCTGAATTTTATGAAACAGGAAGACCGGGAGGTTCATCATCCTCACTCGGGTGAAATGCATCAATAGGCGAATGTGATATGAATACACCTGTGAAAATCTGCCCTCACAGGTAAAGTAATGCATGATAAGTCTCATGAGGGGAGCATACTCGCTCCGGAGAAATCTGAATGGGAAAACACCCGTCAACAGTCTCACAAATGATGGCTGGACATAGGGCTCAAAGTGAACAAAATCAAGTAATCTGCGCTTAGGCCACACCTCACCCACATTCGGTATCCCTGTAGCCTCTGAGATCACCTCAGGTGTCAATATGAAGTTCACCCCTGCAAGAGTGACATGTCCATCATGGAGGTGTAAGACAAACAAGCGGGCCAACTCTCTACGATGCTGAATCTGAAAGATCCTCTCACAAAACTGATAGCAAGACATGTACCAGAAGCAATTCACTGCCAAAGGACAAGCCTGTAATTCTGCCAAAGAAGTAGGCTCTTCCCGCTTATGATGTCCTCCCTTACCTCCTCTACGAGGCCTCCTCTGTTCCTCAACCTCTGTAGATGATGAATGGTCATCACTTTGCTCATAAGTTTCGGTATCTGACATGGTTTTGGAGCAAAGTGGACAAACTGAAGGACAAATTGAACTGTTGTCTCTGCCTGCAAAAGTGCTGAACTCTATGCTGTTTCAAGGGGAAAAAACATGAGGGGAATGTTAGGGGAGGGAACTTCTTAACGAGGAATGGGAATATATGAAAATAACAGGGAATTTCAAGGGAAACTTTACAAATTGTCATGCATATAGGAACACATTTTAACATTGGGAAATCATTTGCAAAGAACATCTCATATGGGACAAGAACATGTATGATAATGAACATGGAAAGAGCATACATGTATCAATAGGGACATAGGGACACCATACACCAAATTTACTTATAGGAGTTCATGTGTGTCATAAGGCAAATTTTTGTTTTTAAGGAGTACATGTACATTGTTTTAACATAGAGGGAAGGTTTTGATGTACAAGGGGATATCAAGGGTATGTAGGGGTTATGTACATGACTCTAGATATACAACAACATTTATTTTCACATGACTCTTTTCTTTATTTGCAAATGTATCTTTTCTTTTTGTTCTATTCTTGCATGTGTATGGTAGAGGGAATTAGGGTTTTGTGTGCTTGGGAGAGGGGTAGGGTTTATAGTTTAGGGATGGGGAAAAAGTCTACATTTTATGTACAAATAATATGGGACAGAGATGAAAGCATGACTGTGAATGAAAGGGGAAAAGAGGGAAGGGACCAAATGGGACAAAAACACTTGAAACAGTCACAAAACCCTAGCATTTTACAAACATTAACAAGCAGCCATATAAGTCTTTTCATTAGCTTGATGTGAGGTTAGAATCATAGCATACAAGCTTATTTTCATCATCCATCTCCAAAATAATGAGTAAAGACCCTACCTCGAGCGTTTGAGAAGATTTGAAGGGAGATGAAGGAATTTGGTTGAAGTTTGATTGCAGATAGCTGAACGGGTCGCGCAGGCTCCCCAACGGGTCGCGCCCGTATTAAATTTACACTGCTGGAGTGCCCTGGACGGGTCGCGCACCGCCCAATAGGTCGTGCACAGGCTTGAACGGGTCGCGCACCTGCTAACTGCCCGAAATCACTGTGTTTTTGCCTCTTTCGCCTATCACTCTTTCACAATCTCTCTTGCAAGCTTGAAATGCACATGAGAGTGAAAGGAGGGAATATTACCTTTTATAATCTTCATTTGAAAAAATTTCATCCATAAACCCACTTTATAAAGTCTATTTTGACACTTTTTAAAACACTGATTTTCTTGGTTTCCTTTATCCTGAAGTTGAATTTTTGAGTGCTTTGACTTGCTTCTTCTTGCAGGTAGATCATCTGAAGGACTGTGGCAAGGGGACCAGGGTTGTTGCTGCCTTTTGAAGACTTTTTGGAAATTCATTCTTTTTACAAAATTTATCATGACCTTAGCTTTAAAAACAGAGTTTTTAAATCCAAGGTTAGAAATGAACTGTACATGATGAAAATATCAAAGAAACATGTTTACCATCCTCCCTCTGGCTTGCTGGTCACTCAAGGACTTTCAGAGACATGACCTTGCAGAGACAAATGACCAAAACCCTAGACCTAGAATTCTGACATTAAGACACATCAAGACAAGCTTGAAAAACTCAATGACTGATATGACCTGATCCAGCAAAGCCAAGAGGGGTATGAATAGACCAACTCCTCCATCAGGGTTATGGCATGCCTAACGGGATGCAAACTTTGACACTGATGAGACACCTACTAATGCAAATGCAAGAGCTTTGATCACTGATGGAGGGCTTTCAAGACCGACACTAACAGAAGGGATAAAGGGATTGATGTTCCTTAACTCCTTACCTCATCCAAATTTGAGCTCAAAGGAGTAGATAAAGTTGGGAAGCTTCTACATGCACCCAATGGATAAGAATATTCCCAAACCCCAATGAAATTTCGATCAAATTCGCCCAGCGCAGGACGAAGAGGGCTCAAGTGCATTGCATAGCACCCAAGCAGTGTACTAGGCTGCACTCCAGTGCACCCTAATGAGGGTATGCCTGCGCTGATCTCCTTAGAGGCAGTTTTTGGATGATTTAGTCATGGAATCTCTTGGGAAGGAGGCATTATGATGGTTGAGTTCATTTAGGGCATGTAACAACTGAATTAGGGTTTAATGGGCTCTAATAGTACTAATCTGTAGGTTGGGGTTGATATGCCCAAATGGATCTATAACACACTTGGACCTCCAACACTGTCTCTTTCATTTTTTTGGTTTCCTTAATTGTAGCACGTTTACTATTTTTGGTAGTTTTTCAGGTCCTGAACTTCCAGAGCCATTTTTAGGCCCTAAACGACATCTTTAGGGAAAATGGAGAGGCTAGAAATCTATCAAACCATACTGCTCATTCGTTTTCGACCTTCTCTTCGAGATCTTCAAAACAAGGTATTATGATAGCCAAATAGAGATCGTACGCCAAAGTTACGACCCCACGAAGTTGATGTACCAATTTACACAAATGGTGCCCACAACTTTGGTGCTTCATCTCCTAGGGTTAGGTTTTGGATGTTTAGGGTTTTCCATTGTTTCTCAATAATAAATAGGCCTTTAAGCCTCATTGTAACACAATTCAAAGGCATGTACCCACCTCATCTCTTCTCAGAGATAAGCTACCATCGCTCGAGCTAGTCTTATTTCCATTCTATTTGTAAGAATATTTCAGTATTTGATATTAATGAAATGAAGTGTTTTTTTTTTTTTGTAAGCTGGGGTGGGACTCTCTGATTTACATGTCCATTATGTACCCCTCTACGGGGGAGGGGTAGCCCAAGATTTGAACCCAAGACTTTCGGTTCAGTGAGACTTCATTTCCACGGCCCTTGCCGCTTGAGCTACCCCATGTGGACATATTAATGAAATGAAGTGTTATTTCTACTGCATCTTTGTATTTATCGTTATATCTCTAATTTGTTGCATTCCTATTTATATCCAGATCAGTGTTATCATAGTGGTCTGCTCTTTCTCTGTTTTTCTTTGCATGTCCCCAACAAGGTCAGAATGTAAGGAGTTAGGGCTTAAACTGGTCAAACCTTTCCAAGACCAGCCTTGCAAATCCTGACGACCTCCCATGGCTAATGAAAAGAAAGACAACAGGGCAGGAGATCCTATCAAAATATTCCTCAAAGAAGCCCTCGAGCGACAAAGGAACGCGATGATGGACAACTTTGTCCAGATCCTTCAACGGCTACCGAAGGGCAACACATCTACTTCTAACAGCTACTCTGGAAGCGCCACACCCTTTAAGGTACAAGTTAAATTTGACATTGCCATATTTGAGGGTCAGATACATGCAGGCATTGTAGATAAATGGTTAAGTCTGCTAGAAGGATATTTTTTCGTTCATGATTTCTCCAACAGGGAAAAGATCACTTTTGCACTTCTCAAAGCAGGCCCCCACGTCAAGGACTGGTGGGAAACATACTATGAGCAAAAGGATGAAAGTACGAACTGATTGTTTTTAGCCGCACCCACTTGGAACTCATTCCAAGATACATAAAGTCGACAACACTGCAACATGGAAGGGACGAAGATGTACCAGAGTTTACCAATGTTTTTCATACCCTTCGCACGAAGTTGGGTATCAAGGATTTTGAGAACCATTTGGTTCCTAGTACCACGACTGCCTAAATAGGTACATCAAGGACGAGATGGGGTTCGTGAACATCGCCTCGCTCGGCACAGCATACCGATATGCCATCAAGATTGAGAAAAATTTTAACAGAAGAAGCGAGGCTTTGGATCTGCTAATCTGAAGCAAGGGAAAGGTACCCCCAAACCGCAAAACAAAGGACAAAGACAAGGCGGGGTGGCCAGGGCAACCCGTCAAAGCCGCAAGGAAATAACAACACCGTGAATCCAAAGAAGGATATGAGAAAGTTGTGTGAGTTCCATAAGAGCTCCACTCACAACACAAGTGAGTGTCAGGCCAAGCAGTCACTAGTGACCGAGCTAAAGGCTTCAGAATCAGATGCATGTTCTGACTCTGAGTCAGAACCCAACAAGGCGAATGACAAAGGGAAGAAAATTATTGATGAGGAGCCCAATGCCACCATTGCCACCATGAAGATCCAGAAGGAGGAATACGAAGATCCAGAGGACAAGGATTGCCTCTTCCACTCCCAGATGTGGGTAAAGGGTTCCCCGCTACAGCTCATTATTGACAACGGGAGCCAAAAGAACCTCATTTCAGTAGAGGTCGTCAATCCGCTAGGCTTATCTACCACATAACATCCACAACAGTACACCATAGGGTGGCTTCACCAAGGACAGGATCTTCACATGAGCCAGTAGTGCCACGTTGCATACAACATCAAGCCCTTCATGGATGAGGTATTATGTGACATTTCTCCTCTTGATGTTTGTGATGTATTATTAGGCCAACCATACTTATGGAAGCGACATTCTATGTATGAGTTAACGCCTCGTGCTATTATTGTTACTTTGGGAAATAATTTGTATAGGATACTGGAGGTAGCACCACCTACTGCCATCTCTTTGGTTACTACAAAACGATGGAGTAAGCTCATTTCCAAAACCAGGAAATTTGTTTTCCTGATGATACGCCCTCAAGGAAAGAAGAAGACAGTGGCCACGACCTCCAGATAGGGCCCCTCCACACGATAACAACAGATGGACAAGGTCATGGAGAAGTACAAGGACATCTTCACCTCCCCCCAGGGGTGCCTTTGCACTGTTAGGTCAAGCACTCCATCGATCTGACCCCAGGTTTGCCGCTGCCCAATGGACCAATCTATCAGCGCTTCGTTCTACAGAACGATGAAATAAAGAGTCAGATTCAAGAGATGCTGCAGAAAGGTCACATCCATCCAAGTTCATCGCCTTGTGGCAGCCTGATCATGTTGGTACAGAAGAAGGATGGGACTTGGAGACTCTGTATTGACTATTAAGCGGTGAACAAGATCACTGTTCGGAATAGGTACACGATACCACAGATTAATGACCTTCTGGAACAAGTAAAGGGGGGAAAATATTTCAGCAAGATCAACTTGAAGTCAGGATATCACCAGGTACCAATCAAACACTCTGATGTGTGGAAGACTGCCTTCAAAGCCAAGGAGGGCCTTTTCGAATGGTTGGTCATGCCTTTCAGGTTGACGAATTCTCCTAGAACCTTCATGAGGCTGATGGATGACGTCTTGTAGCCATTCACCAATTCATTTGTAGTGGTATACCTGGATGACATCCTGATCTTTAGCCAGGGTTGGGAAGAGCACCTTCACCACATCTGACAGGTTCTCCAAACATTGCAGCAACACAAGATATGTGCCAATTTGGAGAAATGCACTTTTGGAATGACCTGGGTTTAGTATCTGGGATACATTATTGATGAACAGGAGGTGCATGTGGATCCAGCCAAGATCCAAGTCATTAGAGATTTTCCAGCTCCAACCACTTTGACAAAACTCCGCAGCTATCTGGGTCTTGCCAATTTCTACCACAGGTTCATGTTAGGATTCTCTCATATCACTTGGCCCTTGAGTCAAGTCACCAAGGGAGGAGGGAAAGAAAAATTATTTTGGTCTGAATCTCCACAAAAGGCATTCACAGAGTTGAAACATCACCTCTTCTCTCCACCGGTGCTCAAATTACTAGACATGCAACAACCATTTGAGATAGAGATAGATGCCTTTGACTATGCTATTGGGGCATCCAGTGGCATATCACAGTGAGACACTTTCAGACACAGTATGGAATTATCCCACTTATGACAAAGAGATGTATTCCATTATGTAGGCCTACTGACAATGAAAGCCTTACATTTTGAGGAAGGAAATGGTTATCCACATAGAACACTGGCCACTGCAGTTCCTACAGACACAAGGGAAGTCGCAGAATGATCGCCATCAAAAGTGGTCCACATACCTGCAACAGTTCCATCTGAATATCAAGTATAAGAAGGGCATCACCAATAATGTTGCAGATTGCCTCAACCGACCACCGATCATGGTGTTAACCATCTTGCTCAACTCTTGTGGGCATGAGACATCTGATTGGCCACTTCAATACAAAAGCAACCTAGAATTCAGCCACACATACCAGACACTCTTGGATGGTCAACAAGTTCCAGATTTTCACCTCGAGGATGCCCTATTATGCCACATGGGACACCTTTGTGTTCCTTCAAGAGAGCGTTCCAAGATGATTTTGGAAGAACACTACAGTTGGGCGCCAAGCATTTTGGGGTCGAGAAAATGGTGGCAGTACTGCAAAAGTATTTCTATTGGCCAAATCTTTAATAGGATGTCGGGAAGTACATCAGATCCTGCACTGCCTGTGACATTAACAAGCAGACCATCAAGAAGCAAGCCCTCTATGCTCCGCTGCCTACCCCTAGTCGACCTTGGGAATCCATCTCCATGTATTACATGTTGGGCCTTCCTTCTACTAAGCATGGAAACAACTGTTTTTGTAGTTGTCGACAGATTCTTGAAGATATCCATTATGGCAGCCTGCAAGAAGAATATCACAGCGGAAGCCATTGCTAAACTCTTCTTTGAGCAACTGTGGGTACACTTTGGGATCCCAGAATCTATCATCTCAGATCAAGACAACAGGTTCCTCAGTAAATTTTCATCCAGTCTTTGGTCGATGATGGATACCAAGCTTACCAAGTCCACATCATTCCATCCGCAAACTGATGGCCAGACATAGTTCGTCAACAAGATGTTCGTACACATTCTACACATGTACAACTCAAAGCATCCATGCACATGGGATGAGTGGCAACCTTATGTCCGGCACAGCTATAACTGGGCTCTCCACATCTCGACTGGACACAACCCTTTTAAGGTGGGCTTGGGATTCCAGCCACTATGTCCCACTGATGTGGCCATGCCATTTGCAACTACTCATGCAAATTCGGCTCATGTCCAGTCTGAAACTGATAAGGAAAACAACTTCATTGAGCACATCCAATATATCTACTAGTATTCCACGACATTCTAGAGAAATCAAATTCTAAGTACAAGCAGTGACATGATCAACATCAATTTCCACACAAGTTTCAGGTGAGCGACAAAGTCTGGCTACATTTGAAAAAGGAACGCCTTACCAGAGCCTATCAGAAGCTTAGACCACTCTAATATGGTAATTACACCATTACCAAGGTGATGGGAGACAATGCATTTGAGCTCAACATTTCCCCATTCCTTGGCCTGCACCTAGTGTTCAATGTGGACTGCCTTCGACCATACTTCCCACCATTGCTAGACACATCAGACATTGAAAACCAGTTCACACCTACAGAGTTAAATCTAGGTTGCATGGTACAAGCCACAACTAATCAAATCATTGATACACAGGTCAAGAACACCTGACAACAAAGGATCCAACTATATCGAGTTGTCAAAGCAAGCCAACTCCTTCACCAGGGACCAAGTTCAACAGAAGTTTCCTCATCTCATGGAGGAACTCAACGCAATGGGGACCATTACTTCCTAAGGGGGGAGGAATGATCCAGGTGGATATTGGTGGCCACCTGCCTATTCCACTTAGACCCTCAACACTGTCTCTTTCAGTTTTTCGCTTTCCTTAATTGTAGCATAGTTTACTGTTTTTGGCTGTTTTTCGGGTCTTGAACTTCCAAAGCCATTTTGAGGCCCTAAACGACATTTTTAGGGAAAACAGAGAGACTGGAAATGTCCCAAATTGGCTGGACAATTTGTTTTTAGCCTTCTCTTTGAGATATTTGAAATGAGATATTATGATAGCCAAACGGAAATCGTATGCCAAAGTTACAACCCTGGGAAGTTGATGCACCAATTTACCCAAACGAAGCCCACAATTTTGGCGGTTCATCTCCTAGGGTTAGATTTTTGGATGTTTAGGGTTTTCCATTGTTTCTCAATAATAAATAGGCCTTTGAGCCTCATTGTAACATAGTTCTAAGGCATGTAGCCACCACATATTTTCTCATAGATAAGCTACCATCGCCTGAGCTAGTCTTATTTCCATTTTGTTTGTAAGAATATTTCAGTATTTGATATTAATGAAATGAAGTGTTATTTCTACTACGTCTTTGTATTTATCATTACATCCATAATGTGTTGCATTCCTATTTAAATCTAGATCATAAGCAATAATATTTAGTTTCCATTAAACTTCTGGAGAGTTCTCCATGATTTATTTTCAGGGACAAGGAAGGCGAGATTCATATTAACTTAATTTCTTTCATAAGTTATTTATGCAGTAGATTTTCTTGTCAATGCTTTCAAGTTAATTTCACACAGAATTAGTACAAGAAGAATTAGTAAAGGAAGAATGATTTTGAATTGCTTCCAACATTTACAGTCTCTCGATATTGTTTCAACATTGTTTGGATTCTAGTAATGATTCCCTTTCTGTTTTCTCGTACTTAAAATTTCCTTTCGCATTAGTTTTCCTTTTATTTCTCACATGATTTAATTGTTTTGACTGGTGTTTCTCAGATTCTCTTTCAGTGCAATATTTCATGTACTGATGAGATTAATACGCAAGATAGACTAGCATTTGTTTTGGAGGTTGCCAGGGGCATTCTCTGTCATTTCCAGTGTTGCGTCTCGAAGTTTATGAACAATCCGGATTAACAAATTAAATGTCGGTACATTTATAGACCCTATACTACATCCAACATTTTGGCGCCATTGTTGGGGAGGCACTCAAGAGATTGACCTTGGTGATCTGCCGCATTTGTTTTCTTTTCCTTCACCTAGTTTCTCTTCCAATTTTATGTTCTTTGAATTTATTTCTTTGCTATATTGTTGCTTTAAGTTTTCTCATTTTCTCTGATGTTGAAATAACTACACACCCTACATATACATATATACACACTACTCATGTGCTAACAAATGTACCAGTTGGCTTGTTAAAAACAGGAAAATGGTATTTTGAGGAATCATCTAATGAGGAATTTTTATGCTACTACAAAGACATACAATTCATCCAATGAAGAATTAACAATTGAAAATTTTAATATTTTTATTGAACATAAAAATGATATTATTAAATATTTTATTTCAAAATTGGATGATTTGCAAGAAGAGAAAAAGAAGGATGACAAAACATTGCGTAACTTTTGCGCCGACTGCAGAAAGAGACACTTCCTTGGAAAGTGTCCACTCAATAACCTCAAAGTTTATAAAATTTGTGAAGAGGATCATCTAACGGAACATTTCCCAACACTACCAGGATTACTAAAGGCACTCAGGAAATCAAATAAGGAATCAAATCGACTACCAGGTATAACCCAAGACCCATCACTATTCGATACTTGGAATAATGTTTATTATCCTGAGAGGGTTCCTCAACATGTTTATAATCCTCCAATTTCTTGGAAAACTTTTAATCCTCCTCCAATTGAATATCCTACTTCATGGCTGCAATGGACCTCTCCTTGGCCCTCATCCTCGAGCTAGATATCTCCATGACCTTAAGAATCATTTGGATCCTTCTATCTAGCGCAATCTCCTATAAAAATTCAATCACTTCAGCATCAAAAACAACCACAATTTCTTTCCAATGCACCATCAAGTCATTCTCATCCAAGGTCCCAGCTGCATGTGAAACCCTACCCTAATTCTTGCCCTAACCCTAGTCCATACCCTCATCCATACCCTAACCCTAGTTCATGCCCTTATCCATACCCTAACCCTAGTCCATGCCCTTATCCATACCCTATACATAACCCTAATCCATACCATAACCCTAATCTATACCCTAGTCCTAAGCCTAACCCTAGTCCATACTGTAACCCATACCCTAGATCTAACCCTAGTTTAAAGCCTAACCCCAATCCAAATCGAAAGCTTAGTCCAAGCATTAACCAAACCACTAGCCCAAACCATCTTCTAAACCCTAATTTAAACCATCAGGTTGCACAACAGTTTGAAACACCTATTCTTCTCGCTATCGAACAAAATGTCACATCTTCCATTTTCGGAATGCGAATGAATTTGGAAACTCCCCCCATTACTGTTGAACATTTGCCCAAGGAAGATATAATTCAAAGACCACTCGAGGAGAAATCTTTCATTGGAACTTGTTCTCAAAATGTTGTTGAAGCTCAAAACCCTAGAATCTCTCTCAACCATTCTTCTCAATTTGAGAATAAAATATTTGAGCTTGAACTTGAGGGATTTATCTTTTGTCTTTCACCAGATTATTTGTGCCTCTAGTTGAGTGACTATCAAACTATGGAAGACCTACATCAGTTGGAGAATCATACATATGTGGATTCCATTGAATCCTAGTTTTGAGCAGTCATCAAGCCACCTTATTTCCTCATCATTCTGAAACTCTTAGTACCATGTCAATTGAAGCAACTAGTTTCTCATGCTTTGGTATGTCTTGAAGTCTATTCTTTAAAATTTAGTGTGATTATAATCATCATTTTGTTACGCACATGGCTTCATTCGAAGTATGTCTTCACTTAAAGGTGACATTTCTTTCTTTAAAAATAGGGTGGGATAATAGGAAAATACTGAATAAAGATGCATAACAACACTCTTGAACTTGTGATTCTCTAAAAGAAAAAATATTTGAAATTTTTATTATCATGCACTCTCATGGTAAGACTTATCAGAAGAAATTTACACTTAATACCTCATATTTTAAAGTGACTTTGATTATGGATTAACATGTCAGTCAAGGATATTCTTATAAGTTACATGTAATAGTTTTCTCCTATCCTTAGAAACTATTATTCATAACATATTTTTAAGTCCTCTTCGAAGGGATCAATGAAAAACCGCCTATGATGGACCATTCCTACAAAACTATAATAAGCTTTCATAAAGAACCCTAGCATGATCAACTTAAGGAATATTTTTAATCATTATCCGAGATGTTTTTTAGATAAGTTCTTACAATAGCATGACCAACCAATAAATAATAGTGATTAAAAACTTTTCATGCCATCCTGCACTCTTAAGGAGTATATTTTCTTCCCCACCTATTAAGTAACCCATTTGAGGTTAATCATAATCAGAGCTCTTTTGCTAAAAACATAAACGAATTAATTGAGGGATAGGAGGTCTCATTGTGAGCCAACCTACTATGATCATGGGTCCTAAGGAGAATGACATTACCGCACCAGTCACCAAGCCATGGTAATGGATTTTAGTTTAGAAACTGGAAGATGATAGGTCTCATCGAGAGCTGGCTTGTTCATTCTTGTTAGTTCTCGTGAATGGCAATGTCGATAGTTGGTTACCAAGCTAGGACAACAACCTTCAATTAACTTCTAAAAAGAGAAAAAGTAAAATGTTCTTAAACGACTCGGAATCTATATCTAATAGGTGGAAAAAAGCATTTGATAAGGTTAAAAGGTACCCCTGTTGAGGCTATGGATGCCTGTCAGCAACAAGGCCATGCCTGTGGTATTAAAGTTAATTTTACACCATTATTTACTTGGTTGTTTTTCCTTTCCCTAAACTAACTATTAATCTCTTTGATAATGGATTTAACATCCTCCTATTGTTATGCCTTGGATTTCTATCTTTTTGGAATGATTTTTATGGAGGTCAGACCCTTACTATAGGTAGCTCATTATGCCCATACAAGAGAGCTTTACTTATACATGGATAATCGTAAGATAATCACTAAGGGAAGGTACTGCTATGTCCACTTTTAACAATGTTTTTTTTATTTTTTATCAGGTCACTCATATTTACAACGAGGATATTAAAGGTGAAACTTCTAATCAGGGATGCCTGCGAGATATTCTTTTGGAAATTTTAAAAGTTAGCTATTTTATTCAAGTAATAACACCATCCGTGAAATTTAGTTTTTATGGCAGTTTTCATTTTAGGTTTGCTTGTAATTAGTCTAAGAAAATAAAGAGTCCAGTAGAAACTTTTTTTTTAGAGCAAGCTTTATCTAGTGCAGGAAGTGTGATCACTCAAAATTGCAGGAACATCATTTTGAATACCTATAAAGGTTTCTAATTTTGGTTTTTTGCGAGGAAGTACCAGTGCAAGATTTCCTTGCATGAGGACATGCAAGATGGTCAACATGGGGGGTGTTTGGCTTCCAATTTGTCTTATTTTCATTCATTTCTCTCATGTTTTTGTTTGGATAAATGATTAGCTATTGTGAATATTTGTTACCTTCCTCGTTTTAACATGATTAAAACATTATTAATTAAGGTTTGTATGTTGCAGGTATAAACATTAATTTGATCATGTCATATAAAACCTTTGAACCTGTATTTACCTTCCTGCACCATTACACTTACCTGCCTACACCATTCAATGGATTCCTTCACCATTTACCTACTTGCACTCACATTCTTTGTGACTATGCTCGAACCCTCCATTCATGGAGATCGAATTGTATCAACTATCGACTTGTATAAGGATTTTGTTCCTCGGCTTTCTATGGAACATATGGGTTATTACTTCAATCAGTCGCAGATGCTAATTGTTTGGATGCCAATGGTGAAATGGCTGAAGCACATCGTGGTCACGACTAAAAAATCCGATAAGTATTATCTTTTCAATTACAACTGTGTTCTTCCTTCTAATGTTGATCTTGATACAACAATAAGCTCAACATAAACTCTGTCATCACAACGCCCTCCTATCTTGCCAATCGATTCTGCTACCACAATGAACCCATCGATCCTTTGATATTGGCCCAGGAATTTTCTCAATAGTAGGACGATACCATTGCCTGCTATGTGTCAGATAATGGAGGATCTCTTCTCACATCCAAAGCCATGGTATAAGCTGCAAGATTTGCAGATATTTAGGTTCCTTTCTGTCACAAGCATAACATTAATCCCCATAATTTCAGTAGTACACATGACCTTACTAGGAACAAATTGAGTCCAGACATTGTCAAGGACCATAGAAAGGCTATGAGGGAATATGATGAGTTTAATGTGCCAATCAAAGAACTTCTTGATCCAATTCGGTGTAGATGAAATGCGTATAATGCTAGTGTTTCAAAAGCCACATGAATGGTCAATGTCATTCATTGGCCCTGAACTTGGACAACACTTGATCTGGAACATTAAAGGGGAAATCATGTTGGAATTACAAACCTGCCCTAGTGGTTGCCCATTTCTCGATGAAAGGTCCCAGAATATACACTAAAATCATCGATAGACAGTAGTAATGAATATGGATATTATTGTTATGGTGATCGTTTTGGATTTGGTGCTTGTTATGTTTATGATAATCCCGAGTCAATATGAGTCTGATCAAAGGATATATGCATCGAATATTTGATGCCAACCTATGAGCAGCTCATGCAAGGAGGAAATCGATTAAGCCAAATCACACCTTAAGAGCCAGTCCAGGAAAAGAGGAAAGATTCACGAGAATCGTTCCCTCTTTCAATACTTAGTTACAAAACTAATTATTATTTCAGAAAATTGTTAAAACTAATAATATTATATATTTTAATTGACTGAATTAAAAGGCCCGGTTTGTAATTCGATAAGAAATATACTCGATAAAACATAAACTAGTCATTTAATTAGACAATTAGATAGTAAGGAAGGAAATCGATTGAGCCAGGGAAAGTGCACACGAGAGGAAGGTGCAGAAGGGAAGAGGAGCCATCCCAATGTAGCCTCACGCAGTTCATAACTGGTGGATCACTCCTCTTGTCTTGCTGGAGCTGAGCATTTTCTGCTTGATGTAAAGATTGGTTTTTCATGAATTAATTCAAGTAATTTTCATCTATGTTCTATCTATTTATTTACTGCATCTAATGATTTTGACTGTTACGTGAACCATGTTAATCTAGGGTGTGATCTGGCTAGGTTGGTCGCCACACCAGATCTCCACTGATCTTCATTTCTTAAGTTAATTCAAATTTAAATTGTCATTTACTATGTGAAGTTTATTTAATAATTTATAGTCTATTTCCTTCTCTAGATTGATGTTATTTAATTTGTTGCAACTTTTTCCTTTCAGCTCTAAACTTCATTGATTTTCTGCATTAATAAATTGTTCCTGTACTTGAGATTTGTGCTTACACTTGCAATGTTTCTTCATATCAAATTGTGTTCCTCCAGTTGTTCTTATTTACAATATCATCTTCTGCGTTGAAGAGTTGTAATTGATTTATATTCCAGAACATCAAGACGATGTGAGTGATTATGGTTTTGAGGTACTGACATATTCATTCAATCTATGCTTACAGAAACCATATATTACTTGTATGATGTGCAGCCAATATTAATGAAAGCAAATTGTGTCATGTTGAAAACAATAATATTTACTTTCCATTAAAATTTTGGACAGTTCTCCATGATTTATTTTCAGGGACAAGGAAGGCGAGATTCATATCAATCTAATTTCTTTCATAAGTTATTTATGCAATAGATTTGCTTGCTGATGCTTTCAAGTTAATTTCACACAAAATTAGTACAAGCAAAATTAGTATAGGCAGAATGATTCTAAATTTCTCTTGAATTCCTTCCATCATTTACAGTCACTTGATAATCTGTCGATACTGTTTAGTTTCTAGTTATGATTCCCTTTCTTTTTGCTCGTACTTAGAATTTCCTTTCGCATTGGTTTGCATTTTATTTCCTGCATGATTTAATTGTTTGGATTGGTGTTTCTCGAATTCTCTTTTAGGGCAGGATTTCATTTATTGATGAGATTAATACGCAAGATAGACTAGAATTTGTTTTACAGGTTGCCAGGGGCTTTCACAGGCATTTCTAATGTTGCGTCTCGAAGTTCATGAGCTATCCGGATTGTAAAAGTAAATGTTGGTACATTTATAGACCCTATACTGCATCCAACAATCAGCATGTGAATCAAGATTTCCAAAAACTTTATCATTGTTTTTGATAAATACTTTTTTCCCATATACCTTTTATTGTTTTACTAATGCAAGTATTTCCTTCCACAATTCATAGGGATTTTTATCACTATTAGGCTTGAGTTGTGTTCTGTTTGATAGGTGCACTGTTGCTTGTGCTGCTTCTCCTCGGAATATGTGAGGTACATCTACTTCATCCATCATTTCCCTAGCCATCTCCCGGATTGTTCTATTATTTCTTTCAACTATTCCATTTCGTTGTGGAGTTATAGCCACATAATATTTCCCCCTTATTCTATTCTCTTCACATAATTATTCAAACTCTATTGAACTGTATTATCCTCCTCTCTCTAATCTTAAGAATTTTACCTTTAGATCTTTCTCATTTTCCACCTGAGCTTTAAACTTTTTAAAATGTTTAAATTCTTTTTATTTGTATTTTAAGAGCATGATCCATGTGGCATTGGTAAATCCATCAATAAGAAGCATTAAATACCCCTCTTCTCTTGGGATTTTTTCTTTGGTGAGACTGCAAATATCTGTGTGAAGTAGCTCCGCTGGTCTTGATGAAGATAATTCTTTTGCCTTGAAATGAGTCCTAGTCTACTTAGCAATTTGACATGATTTACAAATTAAATTATCATGCATTGAAAGTATTTACAATCCTCTCACAACTCACAACTTGTTGATTGTTATTAGACTATCAAAATTTGTATCACCACGTCTCCTTTGCCATAACCGAGTTTCATTTTTCTTGCTTCAATATCGTATTACTCTATATTCATCAAACACATATACAATATTGTCAATTCCTGTTGAAAAAGGTAACTAGTTTCAGCCTTCATAATGACATATGTAAATGTGATTTTATGTAATTGATGTAAAGAAAAAAAGATTATTTTCATAATTCTTGTCTCATGGGTTTCATAAGAAAGGGATTTTTATTGGTGGCTCCCATTGTGAGCCCTTAGGATTGGTCATAAAGTCAAAGAGATTCAATGTCATGTATGAAGGACCATTCTTGGGCATGTTTCATTTTGTATGAGTCATTAGATAAATATAACTAGCCCTCCAAGACCAACCAAAGTATCCTCCTACAAGTCAGCTTCAAAGGATAATAATATCTTCATAAAATGACACTCTGGTTCACCAAATGTCATGTCGACAAATTAGCATGGGAAATAGGTATATATAGGGTATCTCATCCCTATTTTAGATACAGAAAGATAGAGACAATTTAGTCAATATATGAAGCCTCTAAGAGAGGGTGAGATTCATCAAGAAGGAAACCTATCACCAAGAAAAGTAAGGAAGAACATAGCCGAGGTTATTCCTAATTTATTTTGCATGGATACTCTGCACACGTGAAAGGTATCGGGACTGCAGAAGAAGACAAGTTATTACAGCTCAGCCACAAAGAAAGTTAGGGTGATAATCAAGTTGTATTACCATAATAGAAGCCTCCATCTAGTTTGAAGGAATTCAGAACATATAACCGAGTTAAGAGCTGAAGCTAAGTATGAAATATTGTAGGTCTATTTCAAGAAGCTGAGAAAGGAATATGAGATCAAAAGGGAAGTCGAGAATTGCAATAAGCCAAAGTGTAAGAAGCAACCAAGAAGGAAAGCAGAATCACCATTTTGACCATCATTAACTCAAGGAAAGAAAGGGTCAAGCTTAGAGGCCTTGTGTCTTGGCCTTGGAGAGGCAAATAAGTCAAGGGTCTTAATATTGTTATTCGTCAATTGGAATCTCTATAAGAAGAAGAATTTGTTCCATTTTTCCTCTAAAAGAGTGAGAGGTTTTGGCCCTAGGTATAACCTATATTTTGTCTCTCTTGTCTCGTTATGGTTTATGCATTGGTAGTTGTTTTGATTAATAATAAGAATAATAACCTAATTAAAAGTAGATCCTAATCGAATGAAGTAAAAATCACTCACAAGTAGTTACTAAAATAAGAGCAATCATTTAGTTGCTATGACCTAGATATCTCAACATGGTATCGAAGCTAAGGTTCCTAAGTCAAGGAAGCACATCTCATCAAGAGACACACAAGAATCAAATCTCAAGGAAAGCATCAAAGAAAATATCATCTTGAATTCAAAGGAAGCACCATAACCCTAGATCAAAGAAGTCTAAAAATTATTATTGGGACCATCTTCAAGAGGGAGAAGGCCAAAACCATACATCTACTCAATTTTTTTTTTTTTTTTAAATATTCATCCAAAGGAAGTTATATCAAAAGGTGGTGTCATCTCACTCTCTGTGGGATCAAGAATCATTCTTGAAGAAAAATACTATCATCAAGGAGAAGTTTTATATCCTCTGTACCATCATCAACATCAAGGAAGAATAAAGAAGAAGGAGAATCCTATAAAGTATATTTATTTCCACATTTGAATCTATCAAAATATATTTTTGCAAGGAAAGCAACAAATTTGTTTGGGCTTCAAACTATATTGCATGGAAGAAAAGGAAATATTTGAACCTCATTGAAATTGAGGTTATGGAACATGTCAAAGGTTCTATCACTATACCAAGAAAGGAATATGCTCAAGCTCTTGCCAATTATATGAAAAGGGAATTTATGGCTCAAAGGATTCTCATAGAATCCATCAAGGATCCCCTCATCCCATATTTATCTAAACTCAAAACTTCAAAAGAATTTATGAGAAACAGGTAGATTTGTATTTTGTAAACACTGCTGCAAAAGTCATATCATTAAGGAAATAAATCTACATGTTGAAGTTGTCAAGGGAAGAAGGAATAACCTCATACATTATGAGGATATCTGAGATCGAGGATCAACTACAAGATCTGGGAGAAGTCATATCTGATAGATAAATGAATACAATTGTATTAAATTCACTACCAGAGGAGTGGGGTAACTTTACTTCAAATATTTTTGGGAAGAAAGAAGCTACTCCATTCCAGGATCTATGGTCACTGTGCAAGATTGAAGAATCTAGATTAAAGGCCAAATTTGATGTGGGAGCAGGTGAGAAAATTCAAGATTATGTCATAATAACAAAAGGAAAGGGACAATTTGGAAAGTTTGCTCCTCAAAAAAAGAAGAAGAACATGGCTAAAATGAAATGCTATGGGTGCCAAGAATATGGACACTATAGGAATTATTGTCGAAAGCTCATGAAGGACAATAACAAAATAGTGAGAGAAGAAGCCTACATCACCAAGGAAGTGGAGAAAGCCGGAAAGAATAAATCCTATAAGGGGGAAGTAATAGATCTCCACTGTTGAGATAGTATTCCTCACATATGTTATTTTCAAGTTCCTAACTCTTCTAAGATATGGCTATCATAATTCACTAAGTAAATTAATGGGATGCATCAAGGCATCAATGAAGCATTGAAAGCAAGAGCTCAGGACATTATCATAGAAAAGCATGAAGGACAGTTAGAAAATATGGAAGTCAAGTATATAGCTCTAAGGAATATCATTGGATACACAAATTGCAAGGTTATCTAGTACAAGGTTCATCACACATCTGTCAAATGGAAACATCTGCTGATGGCGATACTTTAGATCCTTAAGATTCTATGATGGAATATTCATTAAAAGGTTCACTGATAATGAGGGGAATCAAGTGTTTCATCAAGAATTCAAAACTTATGGAATTCATGGGATGATAGTATGATGACATAAAAGTGAAGCAAATCAAGGGATTGAAGCTCTTCCAATCAAGGAAGATGTTGTAGGAAGTCTTGATCACCCAAAAGAAAATGAGGTATGTATTCTTATATTTAATATTAAATATTCATATGGTTTTAGGTAACATGGATCAATGCTCTATCTTGAGATAATAATCAAAAGGAAGGATCCCCTCCCTCAAGGGGATGCAAGAATGCATGGGTCACACACTCACTAGATGAAATGAACATTATATGTCCTCATATGAAATATGAGGTGGTTGATAAAACTAGAGGAACTCTAATTGGCAGATCCTCGAAATAATATGTGTTATGAAAGGAGAGAAGAGATCATGGATTATGAAACCATGGTAAAGGAAATCAAAATCCAAAAGACCAAGAAGATTTGACTAGAATATCTCCATGAAGGATATGAAGACTTTGATGGAGTCTAAAAAAGAAAGAGACCCTTGAAAATATATATCTTTGGGAGATATGTTGATATGTATGCAAGATGGTGATGCAAACTAGTAGATGTCATGATGAAAGACCATCACAAAGTTAATGTTGATTTTTAATATTCATTCATTTATTTTTTATCTGGATAGGTTGATGCAGGGTTTCCAAGGGAATATCTATGGATGTCTTCCACCACAATTTCACATGTAGTAGGATGAACAATCCTTAAGTAAACATGACATGAAGAAGAAAACATGGCATGAAGGAAGGCCAGATATGGATTTATGGATCACCTTCTAATGATGACATGACTAACTCATGGATGGAAGTGATGGATGGTCGGTGCCCTATGTAGAAGTAACCAACATGAAGATTCCTAAATAATGAAAAAATTTCATGACATGATGAGGAGGAGTTATTCAAGTAGTTGGTTGTCCCATCATCTCAATATGAAGAGCTATTGTACAACCCTAATTAATCGGAAACACAAAAACAAGTTTCTTACTTGGAAGAAACTTGGAAATTCCTAAGGAAAGAGGGAGATTAGGTACATTCCTTGCTTAGGAATGAGTATATTCCTTTATTGGAATAGATATGTCCTCCCCAACTAAGAGGGAGAGATATACACATAATTCTTGTCTTCACTTTGGAAGACAAAATGGAGGATTGGGTAAACATCTGGCATTTGATGCTCTTTGAGGATGAATTAGGCATCCAATATAAGATAGTCATTGAGGACCAATATTCTTTGAGGACTGGAAATCCAAGATAATAATGATCCTGCTGGAACACACCCTGAGAGCTTGGGTGGGGTATGTTCCAAGAGATACAATGATGAGGGTGTCTATACATCATTGGTCTTGCTAGCATTGTGCCTAGATATCGTGGAGAGATAAAGATGTTAATCAAGGCCTTGCTATGTGAATGTTGTTTTATATGATGCTAAACAGATGGGTTACCAATTCGACTCTTCTTATGAGAAATTATTCAAATTGAGAAGGACCAAGTACCATTATGATTACCTCCCTAGTTAAGACGAAGCATTGAAAAGTGTAACTAGGTTCGGTCTTCATAAAGACACATGTAAATGTGATTTTATGTAATTAATGTAAAGAAAAATAAAATTATTTTTGTAACGCTTGTATCATGGGTTTCATGAGCAAGGAGTTTTATTTTTAGTGATGGCTCTCATTTTGAGCCTTTAGAATTGGTCATAAAGTCAAAGAGATTCAATGTCATGTAAGAAGGGCCCTTCTTGGGCATGTTTCATTTTGTATGAGTCATTAGATAAATATAAATAGCCCTCCAAGACCAAGAAAAGCCTCCTCCTACAAGTCAGCTTCAAACGATAATATTATCTTCATAAAGGACACATATGTTCGCCACATGTCATGTCCACCAATTAACATGAAAACCAACTATAAATAGGGAAACTCAGCCCTATTTCGGATACATAAATTCAAAGACAATTCAGTCATGTTCTGAAACCACAAAGAGAGTGTGAGGTTCATCAAGAAGGTAGTCTATCGCCAAGCAAAGGAAAGAAGAACACAACCAAACTTATTAATAATATCTTTTGGGTGGATAGTCTTCACACATGCAAGGTATAGGTACCGCAGTAGAAGATGAGTTATTAAAGGTCAGCCACATATAAAGTTAGGGTGATACTCAAGCTATATTACCATGATATAAACCTTCATCTAAAGCGAAGGAATTTAGAACATATAACTGAGTTAAGAGCCGAAGCTAATGCTGAAATATTATAGGTCTATTTCAAGAAGTCGAGAGAGGAATCTGAGATCTAAAGGGAATTTGAGAAAGGAATCTAAGTTCTGAAGGAAGCTGAGAATTGCAGGAAGCTGAAATCTAAGGAGAAGCCAATAAGGAAAGAAGAATCAATAGTTTGATGTTCGTTGACTCTAGGAAGGAAAGGGTCAAGATTATTAGATTTGTGTCTTGGACTTGGAGAGGAAAATAGGTCAAGGGTCATTGTCTTTGTATTCACCTATTTGAATCTTTATAAGAAGAACAATTTTTTTGGGTTTTCCTCTCAAAGAGTGAGATGCTTTTTTCCCTCGATGATAGCCTGTATTCTATGTCTCTTGTCTCTTTACGATTTAGGCATTGGTAGTTGTTTTATGAGCAAGAACACTAATGACCGAAGTAAAATAAGATCCTAATATAAAGAAGTAAAAATAACTCACAAGAAGTTACTAAAAGAGGACAAATCACTTAATTTCTATTACCTAGATTTCTCAACAGTTCTAACTACCATTCCTACAACTTTCCACTCTTTTAATGTAAAATATCAATATATTTGGATTAAAATATCATATTATATCCATTATCACACATCGGGATTACACTAAGCAAGTTCTGCTAGAGACGTTCTACATACAACACATTTTGGGCTTTAGTCTTTTCATCAACACTCACTATACCCTTACCCTTAATGCTTCGTAGGTCATTTTTTCCAAAAGTAACATTGTTCCCTCTATCCTTTTCTTTTAGATACAATAATTTTCTCTTATCCCCATCCATATACATAGAACGACCATTGTCTACATACCATTTCTTTTCTCGATTATGTGCCAATGTTGCAGATCCACATTTCATGCTCTTCCTAGACTTTCATTTCCAATCCTTCTTATCCTATTAAAATTCTGGCTATAAATTGTACTAGGATTTAGCTGGGTACTCAAATTTTCTTCTTCGTTCGCTCACCTTATACTTGAAATTATTACATTTGAAGCACTGGAGATGACTTATTAGGGGAGAGAAGGAATTTCGATCTCTGAGAGGAGAGTTTTGCGATCTAAAATATTGATACTTATTGTATGTATAATTTTAATCTCTTTAAACTTTCATCCTTCTACAATCAACAACCTTATGTCCAAATATGTGAAATTTATAACAATGACCATAAAATAAATGAGAGTACCTAAAGATTGAAAGTTCATGAGTTTGTGCATGAAGATACCTCTACTATCTAGCTAATTGATTCATTCTCCATTGGTATAACTCCTTCATATGGTTGGAGTTATTATTCCAGTAATGGGCTCCTCTCTATATTTCTACCTTTTTATCTTCATTGATTCTTTCTTGATGCCCCATTAGAGAGCTCAGAGGTTCCTCAAATCATGTGAACCTGGAGCTCATCTTTCCCATAGAAAATTCATGTGGTTTAGAGTATCCTATGCCTATTTGTTTCCTAAATACCTTTGTTTTTTCAAAATTCGATCTAAATTTCCTTGTTCATTCTGTAAAATTATCATTTATACCTTCCCGGTCTCCAATATCTCAATATTCGTTCTCAGAGAGATAACCTCTACCTCAAGGCTGCCAATTTTCTTCCCATTCATGGATCAAATCATTAAGAACTTCTTCTTTACATTTTTACTCTTCTAAGTTGAATTTTAAGTAAAAAAATTATCTTTGCATGTCTTTGAGATAATTTCCCTCTTTACCTTGAACATATCCCACTTTAGATGCTTGTTCTCTTCTTCTAAATTCTCACATGTTCCTTGTTTTTCTTCTAGTAGAAGATCTAAGCTATCTTTGCTTTTAATAGATTCTTTAAGTTTTTCTTTCTGATAAAGAAAATTGTCATTGTCTGAGTTTTGCATACGTTCTTGAGCATGCCACATCTATTCTTTTGGTAGCATGTTCTTTTTCTTTGCCTTCTTTAACTCATAAAGAGAACTGATGAGTTACCCTTAAAAGTCCACTTCTCCTACTTTTTCTTCTTCCTCTTCAGATTCAGTAATATTTAGTTTCTTGGAGTCTCCTCCAAATTCCATGAGTAAAAACTCATTTGAATCACCTTCTAAATATTTTTCGTTGTTTGACTTTTGTGTCAAGCTATCCTTTTTAGAGTAGAGCCCCTTTCTATTAAATAACTTCTTCTTCTGATGTTTTTGAGATTTGTAACTAATTTTTTTATAATCATTATTTTTTGTCCTCTCTTTGTAAGGAAATTCGGATGAAAAATGTCCAACCCTTCCACAGTCAAAGAATTTAAACAGAATATTCCCTTTACATTTCCTAAGCCATGCTTTAGTTTCCTGGTAAATTGATCGAACTCTA
Source organism: Pinus tabuliformis (assembly GCA_031772625.1). NCBI lineage: Eukaryota > Viridiplantae > Streptophyta > Pinopsida > Pinales > Pinaceae > Pinus > Pinus tabuliformis. Next base: position 907,984,636 of record CM062819.1, read on the forward strand.
GATCAAGTTTCCACCTGGAGCAATATTGATGATATTTATGCTCCTTGGCCTTCTCGGACACTTTGAAAACTACCTCCTTGGGTTCATACTTCTCCTTTCCTACTCTCACATCATAGGCTATGGGAGTACCAAACAATTGATCCATCTTGATATTATTTAAATGAGCTATCTCTTCAATGGCAAATATTTTGGCATTAAATCTCAAGGGTAAAGATCTTACGACATTTTGAATAATTAAATCTTCTCTGTCCTCTTGAATGAGTCCTCTAATCATATTGGTTGCCTCATCAAATTTGAGGAATTATTTTTCTATGCATTCTTCTTCACTCATTTGTAAGATTTCAAGCCTCATTTTGAAGGTTTGAAGTTTTTCCTAATTGACTTTATCATCTCCTTTTCTGACTAAGCTTCACCCACACTTCCTTGGCAGACTTACAATGCATAACCTTTACAAGTTCATATTGACTAAGGCTAAAGAGAATGGCATTCTTGGCTTTAGCATTATTTCCATACAATGTTTCACCACATGCATTAGTGGGATGGACATCAAGGAAATCATAACACACTATTATAGAGATCCAAACATATACTCCTAGGGACATAAGATAAGATTCCTACAACAATAATATTGTAGGGCACAACAATAACAATAGTGGGCTTCTATGTGGCACAATAGTAACAATATGGGCACTACATGGGTACATCAATATAAATAAGGGGTATAACTACAATAGTAATGGGGTAATCACTAGTATTATAGGGACCCAACATGCCCCTCTCCTTCAAAAAAGTGTTGTCCTCAACGCTTGAGTAGTTCAGGATACTTCTGCATAAAATTCTCGTCCTCCCATGTGGAATCTTCAGCGGATAAGTTCTTCCACTTGATAAGGTACTCTGAAATTGATCGATTTCGTAGCTGTCGAGTTCTTGTTTCTATAACTACTTCCAATTCCAATATAATTTTTCCTTCTTCGTCAAGTTCTGGCAATATTGTTTGAACCGGGAGCTTGTCGCCTATAACCTTCTTTAAGCATGAAACATGGAAAACTGGGTGCAATCAAGAAGCTGCAGGAAGCTCCAATTTGTATGCCATAGTACCAATCTTTTGCAACACCTTGTACGGACCATAATACTTTGGTGATAATTTATTATCCTTCTTAGCTTGCTTGAGGGACATTTGCTTATATGGTTGTAGCCGTAGGAATACCCAATCACCTACATCAAAACTTCTTTCACTGCGATGCTGATCTGCCTGTTGTTTCATTCTATTCTGTGCCAACACAAGGTTATCCTTTAAGAGTTGGAGGACTTGTTGTTGATGTTCGATGTGATGTTCCACTGCCTGAACCTTAGAATTTTCTCTTAAATATGATGTGATGGATGGTGGTTGATACCCATAAAGTGCCATAAATGGGGTCATTTTTGTTGCTGTATGAAAGGAAGTGTTATACCACCATTCAGCCAGAGGCAACCATTTGACCCATTGTGTCTGTTTATCAGATACAAAGCAACGAAGGTATCCTTCCAAACATTTGTTTACTATCTCAGTTTGCCCATCAGATTGAGGATGATAAGATGAGCTATGAGCTAACTGAGTACCAAGACAAGAAAATAATTCTGTCCAAAAATTTCCAGTGAAAATGGGATCTCTGTCACTTACAATAATCTTTGGGTTTCCATGTAGCTTTTGAATTGTTTCCATAAATGTAGTAGAAATTGTACTGGCTTTAAATGGATGTGATAATGCACAAAAGTGTGCATACTTGGTAAGTCTGTCAACTACCACCATGATGACACTCTTTCCCTCAGACTTGGGTAAACCTGTGATAAAATCCATTGATACCTCCTCCCAACGTTGTCTTGGAATGGGTAAAGGTTGTAATAGACCCGGTGTCTTAATTGTTTCAACTTTATTTTGCTGGAAAACCAAACATTCTGCCACAAACTTATGAATATCTGATTTAAGGCCATCCCAAAAAAATTCCTTCTTCACCCTGTGGTAAGTTTTTAAAAATCCTGAGTGCCCTCCTAAGGGAGAAGTGTGCAATTCCATAAGAATCTTTTGTTTTAGCTGGGAATTCTTACAGAGGTATAAGCGATCTTTGTACCATAACGAATCATTTTTCCAGCTAAATGTATCAGACGTACTGGAATCTTGTTGTAGCTTTCGAATAAGTGCCCATACTTCTTCGTCATTCTTTCATTCCTCCCTTGCTTCATTTATCCAATCTGGTTGGATGATAGAAATAGCGCACAACAATGCTTCCACATCCTCATCCTTCCTTGAGAGTGCATCTGCCACCACATTTTGCTTCCCCTTTTTGTAGATGATTTCAAAGTCATAACCCAACATCTTTGTGACCCACTTTTGTTGCTCTTCAGAGGATAATCTTTGTTCTAAAAAGTATTTAAGGCTATCATGATCTGTTTTTACCTTGAAGTGTCTTCCCATTAGGTAGGGTCGCCATTTCTTAAGTGCATGGAGTATTGCCAACATTTCCTTCTCATAAATAGCTTTTCTTAGAAACTTTCCCTTGATTGGACGACTTTCAAAGGCAATGGGTCTTTCATCTTGCATTAGAACAGCACCAATTCCATTTCCTGAAGCATCACATTCCACAGTAAAGGTTTTTGTGAAGTCCGGTGTAGCTAAGACCGGTGCTTGGCACATTGCCTCTTTAAGATGTTCAAAGGCCTTTGTTGCTTCCGGAGTCCATGAAAATGCATCTTTCTTCAATAATGTCGTTAGAGGTGCTGCTATTCTCCCATAATTCTTAACAAACTTGCGATAATACCCTGTCAACCCAAGAAATCCGTGCAAATGCTTTATGGATGTGGGGATTTTCCATTCCTTAATGGCTTTAATTTTGGTAGGGTCTACCTTAACTCCTTCATGAGATACAATATGACCCAAATATTCCACCTCCTGGACTCCAAAGAAACATTTGGATCTTTTGGCATATAATTGTTTCTCTTCCAATAGTTGTAGCACCCTGTCGACATGTTCAACATGATCCTTCCAAGACTTGTTGTAGATAAGTATATCATCAAAAAATACTAACACAAATTTTCTAAGGAATGGTTTGAAAATTGAATTCATCAAACCTTGAAATGTTGAAGGTGCATTGGTAAGGCCAAAAGGCATGACCAAAAATTCATAATGACCCTCATGAGTTCTAAATGTCGTTTTCAGAATGTCTTCAATCTTCATTCTGATTTGATGATATCCTGAACGAAGATCCAACTTGGTGAAGTAAATTGATCCATGCAATTCATCCAGTAATTCATCAATGACAGGAATGGGGAACTTATCTTTAATAGTGAGCTTGTTGAGCTCCCTATAATCCGGACACATGCGCCATGATCCATCCTTCTTGTGCACCAATACTACTGGAGCAGAGAAAGAACTTTGACTCGGTTGAATTATACCAGCCTCTAGCATTTCTGCAACCATACGTTCAATTTCACTTTTTTGGACATAGGGATATCTGTACGGCCTGATGTTTGGAGGAACACTTCCTGGAATCAGATGAATAGCATGATCATGATCACGCATAGGTGGGAGACCTTTGGGAGTCTCAAATACCTTGGAATGATTGTCCAGGACTTTTTGGAGATCTGGAGAAATAGATGATTCTAATGTGGAAACATCTAGCGAACATAATTGTGCAATTACACCCCTTTGCTCCTTTTTTAGAAGCTTTGTCATACCATTAGAGCTGATTATCTTTCTTGGTTTCCCTGCAATACCCCTTAATTCAACTTCCTTTCCTTCCACAGAAAATTTCATGAAAAGTTCTTGAAAATTAAAAGCTATTGTACCCAAGGATTGTAGCCATTGGACTCCTAGTACAACATCAGCACCTCCCATTGGAATGGAAAGCATTGGGCTAGTCAATACATATTCTCCCATGGATAGCTTGATATTATGGCACTTTCCAGAGCAATTTATTGTTCCTCCATTTGCAATCATCACTTGACACTCTGGTGCTGGATATAGGAAGCAATTCAATTCTTTTGCTACCCTACAATGAATAAAATTGTGGGTGCTTCCTGAATCAATCAACACTATCACCTTTTTCTTCTTGATTTGTCCTTCTATCTTGATGGTTTGAGGAGTGGTAATTCCTGCCAATGCATTACAAGATATGGTCGGATTTATTTGTTCTTCATATAGGCTTTGTTCCTGGAATATATCCTCTTCTTTTGACCTTTCTTGCTCCTTTTCTTCTTCCTCTTCACAATATATGTAGAATAATTTCTTCTCAGCACACTTATGACCTTTTGTGTATTTGCTATCACAATTGTAACAAAGCCCTTTTGCTCTTTTTTCTTCCAATTGTTGCGGTGTCAACCTTGTAGGTTGTGGAAGACTATGGGCAACAACACTTCCATCTTTATAGTTGTGAATGGTATGCTTCCTAGTTGCCATAATTTTGCTTTCCATTTTTCTTGCTAACCTGAATGCCTTCTCTAATGAATCAGGTTCCCAAAGGCGCACATCATGTTGGATATTATCCTTTAAAGACCCTATGAACACATCAATCCTATGCTCCTCTGGAATATCTTTTATCCTTATGTTCAATTTTTGGAACTCCTCAATGTGCTCCATTATTGAACCCTTTTGTTTGAGATTCATCAATTGGCTAAAAAAAGTGTTGCTTTTTGTATCCTCATAATGTGCTATCAATTCTTCCGTAAAAATTGCCCAAGTGATAAATTGTTTACGAGAACAAAGCCATTGATACCATACAAACTGATTTGGTTCCAAATATAAAGTTGCCATACGTACCTTTTGTGTGTTTTGCACATTATTGAGATCGAAGAATTGCTCCATCTGTAATATCCATGTGGCGGGATCCTTGCCATCAAACTTCCTCACATCGATTTTTGGAACATGGTGAGTCTTCGATCCAACATTAGAGTCTATGGAATCATGATTAACATTTCTTTTATTCTCATCATGAGTTTCCTTTACTACCTTTTCACCATTAGTGACCCTTTCTTGTAGCAACTTCTTCAATTCATCCATCTTATCATCCATGCCATCAAATTTAGCGTCAATCTTAGCTTCCATGCCATCCATCTTAGCTTCCATGCCATCCATCTTAGCTTCCATGCCCTTTATCTTAGATTCCACGCCATTTACCTTAGATTCCACGCCACTTATCTTAGCTTCTGTTAGCTTTTGTGAGCGTGACATTTGTTGCACTTGTTCTTGTAATTTTGATATATCATGTAGCATTTCTTCCTCTTCTTCATGAGTCATGCTAGAGCTTTCAGGTTCCTTACTAGGTGTTTGCATTTTCTTTCATCGGGGCATCAGTTACCGATAATAATGCTTTACTATGCCCTTTGAATTCCGTTAAACCAAGCTTACACAAAAATTTAAAAAAAAAACTACACACCTTTTTTCACTTTATAGAGGCCTGATATTGAATCTGATGTATCTCTGTGATTTCAGATCATCCAGTTCTGAAATTGCTATCTGTAGTAGCCTTCTGCGTCCTCTTTCCAATGCCACAAGTCTGAGCCAAATTGGATTCTCCAAGGAAGAGTTATGTGAAATCTCCCACAGTGACTTGCTTTTAGACTGGTTCAGTAGAGCGAACTTGTACGACGTGCCACGAGTCACTGTTTCAACCTTTGAATCTGAAACTCACCCACAAGAAACTACCATCCGTCCGATTTATGTACCTTTTTACGAAATTTCAATCCGATCCTCAGAGAGAGAGTTATGACGAATTTCCCCAGTTCACCTGTTTTGAATGTAATTCAGGAGTCTGCAAAAATACCAACTTCCTCAGATCATATCTCCGAAAATATCGCGAGAAAAGTTCTGAAATTCGGACCCAAGGTTCAGCGCCAATTCTTCTCAAATGGGTTTTTTTTGCGACTTCTGAAATGTCACAGAAAAAAAGTTATAGCGAAAATGCCACGATGACCTGTTTGGAGCAGCGAAACCCTAGAATCCAAAGCTCTGATACCAAATGTTATGAAACCAGCTCACAAAAAGATAGAAAAGAGAGATCCACGCCTTAGAATTCAGCCTCTTCGAGGGGGCAACCTCCTTTACATTACATAAATGAACAATTCTTGGATGATACAAATGAAAATACCTCCTTTCTATATATAGGAGTCTAAGTGGTCCCAATACAATCAAAGCCTACATAACAATAATATTGTAGGGCACAACAATAACAATAGTGGGCTTCTATGTGGCACAATAGTAACAATATGGGCACTACATGGGTACATCAATATAAATAAGGGGTATAACTACAATAGTAATGGGGTAATCACTAGTATTATAGGGACCCAACAGAGAATCATATCCAACCGTAGTTGCATTACAATTGCTACAAGGAATGTCCTCCTGAGTGTCTTCCATACTGAGAAATAAATTCTCAATCAAACTATGCATGTTAGGAGTACCTCCATTAATTTTCTCCCGTAAAAACAACATTTCACTCCATTCTATTGTTGCATTTGATATGTGACATCTGCATGTTCAACACACCACTAGAGCCCACACCTGATGTTTATGCTCCTTGGCCTTCTTAGACACTTTGAACACTACCTCCTTGGGTTCATACTTCTCTTTTCATACTCTCATCTCATAGGGTATGGGAGTACCAAACAATTGATCCATATTGATATTCTTTAAATGAGTTATCTCTTCAATGGAAAGGATTTTGGCATTAAATATCAATGGTAGAGTTCTTAAGCTATTTTGAATAATTATATATTCTTTGTTTTCTTCACTGAGTCATCTAATAATATTGGTTACCTCATCAAATTTGAGGAAGTATTCTGCTATGCTTTCTTCTTCACTCATTTGTAAGCTTTCAAGCCTTATTCTAAAGGATTGAATATTTTCCTAACTGACTTTATCATCTCCTTCATGATTCGAACTGAGATTCACCCACACTTCCTTGGGAAACTTACAATGCATAACCTTTACAGTTCAGATTTACTAAGGCTAAAGAGAATGGAATTCTTGGCTTTAACATTATTTCCATACAATTTTTTACCATATGAATTAGTGGGATGGACATCAAGGTCACCGTAATCCACTATTATAGAGCTCCAAAAATCTACTCCTAGGGATATAAGATAAGATTCCATCCTAAGTTTCCAAAAGGCATAGTTTGTCCCACAAAACACTGGTATCATGCTTAAGTGTATATATTGAATCTCTTGCCTAGACATAATTCCTTATGGATTTATCTTCCATTGGTTATAATGTTCCTAAAGAAACTTGCCTCTAATACAATTTGTTGGAATAAGGAATTACTGGGGGGGAAGGGGTTGAATCAGTAATTGTGATGTTATTAAGACTTTGAGTTCAAATCTTTAATTATTTTCACTGTTGACGGTTACTTGTTAGATCATTTAGACACAATACAAATAAATAGTAAGATACAACATCCACATGTACATATAATCCATCACGTGAGTAACATAAACATATTGACACATGTATTTTTGCATGGAAACACAAAGGGATAACACCAGGAATATGTTTGTTGTTCTGATGTAAATTAAGCACCTACTTAATTACATCAATTTGTTTGTGAGAACCCACTCACAAGATGCACCAAACCCCTTAAGATAGTAAGCCACTACTTCCCAAGAGGCACCAACCTCTTATGAATGCATGTAACAACCTAGTCTAGTCATTGTTCTACATTTCATACAATTTTCAAACTAAAACCAAGGGCAAATGCATATATATAGAAATACAAATCTGTTATGTTCCAGTACTAGTCCCTTTATTTCATCTCCCTAGTTATCCTTCAAACTATACTCTCTACTACTCAAACGACTCCTGTCTCGACCCTGTGATACACCTTCTCTGAGTGACACCTACCTTAGTCACACACCCACAACACTGCACTCTGTAAGACTCAACAATTCTGCATTCCCCTGCTTCGCATAAATGTTCTCCATCATTTTGTTCCTTTCTTTGTGTTTGGATTGATGATGTCTCTATAACAAAGTGCCCGAAAGTGTACTTCTACATATCCCTCCATGATGTTGTGCCATCAGAGTGCAAGGGAATTGAAACTACATTAATCACTGAGAATCAGATCCAACTTCAATTGCATTACAATTACTGCAAATAATGTCCACCTAAGTGTCATCCATAATGAGAAATAAATTCTCATTCAAGCTATGCATGCTAGGAGTACCTCCATTAATTTTCTCCTTTACAAAAAACATGTCACTTCATCCTGTTGTTGTGTCCAATATGTGACATTTGCATGTCCAACACACCACTAGAGCCCAAATCTGATGTTTATTCTCCTTGGCCTTCTTGGACACTTTGAACACTACCTCCTTGGGTTCATACTTCTCTTTTCATACTCTCATCTCATAGGCTATGGGAGTACCAAACAATTGATCCATCTTGATATTCTTTAAATGAGTTATCTCTTCAATGGTAAATATTTTGGCATTAAATCTCAATGGTAGAGATCTTAAGACATTTTGAATAATTATATATTCTTTGTCTTCTTCACTGAGTCGTCTAATCATATTGGTTACCTCATCAAATTTGAGGAAGTACTCTACTAAGCTTTCTTCTTCACTAATTTGTAAGCTTTCAAGCCTCATTTTGAACGTTTGCAATTTTTCCTAATTGAATTTATCATCTCCTTCATTATTCTAACTGAGCTTCACCCACACTTCCTTGGCAAACTTACAATGCATAAACTTTACAAGTTCATATTGACTAGGGCTAAATAGAATGGCATTCTTGGCTTTATCATTATTTCCATACAATTTTCCAACATATGCATCAGTGGGATGGACATCAAGGACATCATAATCTACTATTATATAGCTCCAAAAATATTCTCCTAAGGACATAAGATAAGATTCCATCCTAACTTTCCAAAAGGCATAGTTTGTTCCATGAAAGACTGGTATCTTGCTTGAGTAGAGATCTTGAATCTCTTGCCTAGACATAATTCCTTGTGGATTTACCTTCAAATGCTTAGAATTTTCCTAAAGGAATCGACTCTGGTAGCAATTATTTGAATAAGGAATTATTGAGGGGGCAGGCGTGTGAATCAGTAATTGTGAGGTTCTTAAAAGTTTAAGTTCAAATATTTAATTCTTTTCATTATTGTCGGTTACTTGTTAGAGAATTTATACACATTGCAAATAGATAGTAAGACACAAAATCCACATATACACACAATCCATCACATGAGTAGCATAAACATATTGAGATGGGTAATTTTGCATGGAAACCCAAAGGGATAACACCAGGAATCTGTTTGTTATTATGACGTAAATTAAGCACCTACTTAATTACATTAATTTGTTTGTGAGCACTCATAGGAGGCACCAAACCCCTTAAGATAGTAACCCACTACTTCCTAGGAGGCGCCAACCTCTTATGAATGTAATTAACAACCTTCTCTAGTCATTGTTCTAAATTTCATACAATTTTCAAACTGAAAACAAAGGCAAATGCATATACATAGAAATACAAATCTAGTTTGTCCCAATACTAGTTCGTTTATTTCATCTCCCCTATTCTCCTTCAAATTGTGCTCTCTACTGCTCAAACAATTCACGTCTCGACCCTGTGATACACCTTCTCTCAATGACACTTACCTCATTCACACACCCACAACACTGCACTTTGTAACACTCAACAATTCTGCATTCCTCCACCTTGCATAAATGTTCTCCACCGTTTTGTTCCTTTTTTGTGTTAGGTTTGATCTTATCTCTACAACGAAGTGCCTGGAAGTGTACTTCTACATAGCTCTCCATGATTTTGTTCCATCGGAGTGCAAGGCCATTGCAACTGCATTAATCACTAAGAATGTGATCCAATTGTAGCTGCATTACAATTACTGCAAAGAATGTCCAGCTGAGTGTCTTCCATACTGAGAAATAAATTCTCACTCAAGCTATGCATGCTAGGAGGACCTCCATTTATTTTTCCTCGTACAAACAACAGGTCACTCCATCCTATTGTTGCATCTGATATGTGATATTTGCATTTCCAACACACCACTAGAGCAGATAACTTCTTGCATGGCATTCCTAAGTTATTCTCCTCATTTAATCCTATGAGGCATGCAAGAAATCTCAAGCATGGCTATTCTGAATTCAATTGCAGCCTTTTCAAATCATGGTTCTTTCTTATCTCATCCTCTTGCGTATGACAATCACTATTGACTCCCTTAACGCATATGTGCAATGGTGGTCCTCGCTGCCTTATGACTCTGTTCTCCGGAGTTGTCATTAATACATGGAACAACTCAAGTGCACCTCCATTTAATGTTGGTTAGGAGGTTAGACGGTCATGGGTTGGCTTGCTTCACCTGTTATGCATCTGTGTTTTCCTCCGACTTCACAACAAGACCTCGACACATGAAAATTCTTTATAACTGAAAAACACCGCAAAAATGACTCTTGGGCATACCTTTCAATGTTTCTCAGGAGGTCATGAGTCGGTCCACTCGTCCTGTGTATGCTGCTTCATTTTCCTTCACCCCTGACTTGCCTATAGGTCTGACTAGCTTAGAGGTTCGATTTTCCAGTAGGCCTGTCTTAAGTTGTTTTTCACTATTTTGGATTGTTCTATTCATTCAATGCTGAAAACCAAATAAGTAGGAAAAACATCACAAAACAACCCCTTGGTGCAATGTTCGAGGTTGTGCCACATCATCAGCTTATGTCATGCTGACATGATCTGGCTCATGTGGCACCTTTTGTATACTGACACATGTCACCTAGATTTGCCCCATTTAGCTACCCAAAAATGCCAATTCTTCCTACCACGTGTCCTCCTTACTTCCATGTCATGCTGAATTCATCTGCCACATTGGTTCCAACACATCATCAAGAGCCAATCACATTCTTCAAGTTGTTTTCCTATATCAGGTCCCACATAGTGCAGGGATCGAAAGTTGGGTATTTATTCTCCTGGTACGCTTTGTTGCACGAACCAGCCTCAAACTAGTCCCAACTAGACCAATCTCCTGACTTGGACGACTACTGACTAATCCATGTGCCTCACCAAGAGTTGGTCCCACAGAAGTTGGGGGTTGGGGTTAGGAGCTTTCTTCTCTTTCCGAACTTCGATGCACGACCCAAGCTCTAACTTGATACATTTTATACCTGTCTTGATTGTTATCCAAACCTGGCTGAGTCCAAAATTTCTTTAACAAAGTGGTTTGACACGAAACATGAAGTCTATGTGGAAGCTTGAACCATGGAACCATGTATGTTGATCTTTTGCTTTGCAAACTTTGATAAACAATATCTCTCGATCCAAGAGGCCATTTACAAATTTTAATACATTGTTGGAAAGATCTTTCCAAATACTATCCAACTATGTCATTTCCAAGAGCTTCTGAACTAGTCCTCCAAGGAAATATATCCTCCAAAGTTTGGGACTCCCTAGCCATAATAGTCATCCTTTTATGGTTTTTCTAGTAAACCATCTACTCTGATGATTCCATATAGAATACTACAACAACCATTGGACTCCCCCTGAATAACATGCTCTTCATTGCAAACATCTGATGCCTATGATCTCAATGGCAGTCTTATTGACATCAATTCCAACATATCAGGTGCCACCAACAATTCAGGCAATGCCAATTGTCCAACATTTTCCATTTTTCTACTTGCAAAATCTTCCCAATTTATATTTTTATCTTTTTTATTCCCCTTATAAATACATTCATTGGTTTATTACTCCTGTAATAAAATGTTACCTTAGTTCCTAGAAATCATTAAAAATGAGTGTCATATGATCTGCTCCTTTAGTTTATTGGTTTATTGATATTATATTTTTCCGGATAGGCATCATTCTCCATTAAACATTATAGAAATTCTCATCAGGTCTGCTTACGGGAAACCTTTTTTTTTTTTGCAACAAATTTTCAAATGGTTACTTATTCATTTGATACCTCAAGAGTGCTAAGTTATTTAATCAAACATTATTTTCCCAAATCCAAACTCTTTCATCATTTTCTAAGATAAGCTATTGCTTCTTGTAATCACTTAAGCATCAATATATCCCTCTTTTCTTTTCATCTAATAATTCCATGTTGGTCATGGTTTTTTTTTTCTAAATAAGACTATACTATTATTCACAATAAAAGAGTAAAATTACAACATGTTGAGCATAGTGAGCCAACTAGCTTGAGAGGGAGGCCGTTTGAGACAGACAGTATCCAAAACTGAGAAATTGGACGAGATTTTGTTTTGCAGTCCCACGCAGGGGATCCAGAAGAACATAAACAGTGAGAAAACACAACAGAAACTAGAGATTGACCTCGACACGATAATAGAAACAGAGTTTGACACATTTAACAAAAAAAACCCTATCAACTGGGCCGAAAAACCTATTAAGAAGCTGCATAGCTTGATTAAACATTTGGTATCTCCTCCACGATCCTGCACCAACCCCCTTCGGCCAGGTCCTGAGATTGGGTCGCCTCATTTTCTTGCGTGGCTGGAGGATTAGGCGCCATTGGATTGACATTGACAATGCTGGCCAACGGTTCCATCTCTCGCTGCAAGCCTGCAATTGACATCGGAGCACTGGGTTCGCCCTCTTCATGGGCATCCTCTGTAATTGGCATTAGAGCACTAGGATCGCCCTCTTCTTGGGCTTCCTCTAGAAAGAGGACAGAAACATGTGCAGTGATCTGAGGGCGATTAAGGGAGCAATTGAAGGTGAAGATAGCAGAGCCGAAGGAGGGCGAAGTTGAAGAGCCTTGAGAGCTGGGTTCCAGGAACAGGTTGGGCCTTAGGATGCCCCCTCTTCCACTATGTGATCGAGGTTCCTGACTCGAGGTGGCATCACCGGAGGAAAGGCATGAAGGAGTGCCCCGCGCTGAACCTCTGCGGCTGAGCATCCTTTGGCGGAGCCGAGGCATGACAGCAACGCAGATGTAAACAACACAAACAACAAGAGAGGTACAACGCGGACCGAGCGCACAAGCCTGCAGACGGGTGCCCACAACTACAGTGGAGGACAGTGAATAAGAGCCAGAGCCCAACCACCACGAAGCCTTTGCACCAGCAGCACTTGCAACCATCCAAAACAACAGAAAAAACAAGATAGAATAACCATGGCAGAAACTGGCTAATAAACAATTTCCTCTACCTCGAGACCCTCCCGCCCTAACTATGGCATTCATGGGAGCCGAGGGCCAATAACAGTCATCGCACGTGAGGAGGGACAACATATTAATGCTGGCCTCAAACATTTCCCTACATTCTATTAAGCCCACCTGCGAACGATCCTCCCTCCACATGGCCTTCAGTCCTCTGAACATGGCTGGCAGGTGGCTTCTCGACGTCGTCCACTCCAGTCCCATCGCTGTAAATGCACCTCTAATCACCCGCATCCGGGGCATGTTGGTCATGGTTACAACAACCATAGAAATTTATTAGTTCCTCCTTTTTTTTTCTTACTTTAGAAACTATTTTTATCAAACATATTTTGGAAATATTCGAAATTACATTTATAAACTTTCTTTCTTTCTCAAAATCGTTGGCTCTTTATAATTATTTTCCATCACCACATTCTAATAATAGGATTTTCAACCATGGAGAGTAGTCCCCTGATATCTTAAAGTATATCGCTTCCCTCTTCAATTAGATTTTATATGTTCCTTCAATAAATTGTACTATTGTTCTCCTACTTTGATAGCTTAAATAACTAATGACTTCTTTACTTCCATAATCCAATTTAATATATTTTTTGTGATTGTCTATTCCTTAAAATTTACTCTTTTAGTTCATCTTTTAGTTCATTAGCCCTACAATAGTCGTCATATTTTGTGAGAAAATAAGTTTTCATGTCATCCCAAGAGTTAATAGTGCACTCACCTAAACCCATGAACCACCTCAAAGCTTCTCCTTTTAGGGTAGAAGGGAACAACATTAGTTTTTGAGGGTCAGTGATATAATCTTATCCTCTACACAAGACGTCAAACTCGAATAAGAAAGTGTCTGGATCCTCTGTGGTCATCCCATGAAAGGTTGGGATATTTTGCAAGGGAATAACTTTCATCAGGGCATTGGCTACTAGGTTGACTATGGGGTATTCCAATGTCGGGGTCTAACCTTGAGGTACTTGGTTCACTATTTGGTCGAAAATGTTCCAATATCCTATGGGGATTTTAGGGGATGTTATCTGAGTAACTGGGGTATTCTCAATCCAAGGTGGTTTTGTGGCACCGCTCAGATCTGGGATCACAAGAGATCCTAGTTCAGACAACTGTACCTATGCCTTAGTGCTTCCACTAGTTTCTCCCTCTCCTTCTCTTAGATTGCACACTTTTCCCTCTTGTAAAGGATCATAATGTAAATTTTTTGTAACCTGAAAGCTTTGTTTAGATCCTTCGATTTGGCTATGAATATGAGGGTAGGCTGTAGATGTGAGCCTACTGCTTGAGTGATTATAGTAAGGATTTTTCCCGATATAGTCCAGGGTCCTACTGATTCCTGAGATTATACTTTTCTTACGATTTCATCTATAAAATTTGATCTCCCAAGGTTCACTGATCCCTTGGGTTTTGCGGATTTTGGTGGGGGGTTGTGATATTTTTCTATCGTTTTATTCCTAGTCATTCATAAAAAACTTCTACTCCTATTTAACCTCTATGCATTTGCTGAAAATCAGCCTGATGAGAAAGCACTTTACTTACTGGTTCCGTAGGTTCTTACACCCCATTTTTAAAACCCAATTATTTTATAGCAAAATAAAAAAAGAAATCACTTTGAAACACTCTCCCTGACAATGGTGGAAAAATGTTTGTGCATTAAGATGAATATTACAAGCAACATTAAGACCTACATTAGTTATCAAACTAGGGTAAGTCTGTTTATTTCAAAAGTGTTCAACATTGTCTATGCAGGTTAATTCAGAGGCTAATTCATAATGAAATGATTGAGAATCATTGCAATGATTAATATCTAATTCTCGAAGTTCAATCCAAAACAATTCTGAAAGAAATATTTAAAGCATTTTCAAATCTACTTTAATCTATTATGTAGAGAACTGAATTGGAATGCAAGTAAAAGGAATCACTCTTATCAAATATAACTAGTATAGATAATAGTTCATTTAGCACGAAGGAAAACTACAACAAATGAAGAACAAGTAACTATTCAAACATATCATGGAAAGAAATCAACTGTAAGCTTAAGATCTTTGGTAAAACTACTTCCGAATGAACATCAATCAAATACTTAAACGAACCTGATCAATTTGGTAAATATTAACACGTAGATGTAAAACACAACAAGATCTAGAATCTAGTTTGAACAAAAAAATCAAATCGTAATAATCAATACTCACAATAATCAAAATAATTCTAATTTCACAAACTAACAGTAATAAACAATTGTAAGAATAATAAGAAATAAATATGACACAATTAGAGCAGTAAATCTCCTTTCGATTGGTCCCAAAGTCTCCAGAAATCACTGCCAAAAGACACTCAGAATGCGATTATAGATAAAACACAACCTTCTTCATTAAAATTTATAATAGAGTTACATCATCACAGTAATGAAAGTATTCTATGTCAAAAATGAATAGTTACAATCTTGAAATTTCTAACTAGCTATTCATTTTGCCTAGTGGCTTTATATAACCTAGGAAAGAGAAATGGACAAAAGCAAATCCTCAGGTTCAAAATATCCTGATGATTTCACGACTGACAATCTGATTTCATCACATAATAGAATTGGTTTTCCTAGTCGTCCGTTATCCTTCATAATTGAAAGATTGTCCTTTTCCTTTCTTCGTCACTATTTTTTTGTCGTTTCGACAAAAATTACTCAATTCATGTTCCTGCATATAAATATAGCGAAAGTTAGCTTTTCATGCCCAAATTTACCCAGTTTGTTAATGATCGATTTTATCCATATTCTGCAATTGTTTCTTCTATATTTATTCCTAAAAAAAAGATAAAAACATAAACACAAATGATTAATTAAGCTAATATGAGTATAAAACATACCTTTTCCACGACCCAACAACTATCATAGTTAATAACCTCCCTTAAGATTGGACAAGGTTATATTCTAGTGTTATTAAGACCTTGTCTAGTAATGGACTCAATCCCCAAAACCCAAATTAATTGGTATTGTAAAGTAGTATTATGCGTGATTACCTCTATGTTATTATTTTCTCTTATTTTTGAAATTTTCCTGCAACCACAAGATATATGAACATGTTAGATCAATAAAAGCACTTAAATACTTTGACATGAATTTATGTAGTTATAATCCGGTTGCAAAAGTCGAACGTGTGCATTAATTCTCTATTCTGTAATTGACAAACTGAGCATGGTTTGATTAGACTTTCCTAAAAGTAGTTTGAATGAATAATTGAAAGAATTTTTGGCATAATAATAACATGGTTGAAAACATGTGGATGGGATATATGTCATCTAGGTGATGCTATGGACATTTAGTATTATGTACACGTTGTACAGGTAGTACTGTGTACAAGCGATACATATGGTACTGTTATTGATGCACGTATTGCATGATGATATATGACATGTATAGATGTATGTGTGTGATGCGCACTCTGTGTATGTACACATGGTTGAGGAGAAGGAAGTGGGTGACTGCCTAGTGTGGAAACCGATCCGGAGTGCATATAGAAGAAAGAAAAAGGTGTAAGATGAGGATTGATTAAAGGACAAGTATCAATATTTTATTTCATTCTCATATGCATGTGATTTATGATTCTAGTTTATGATGGTTGCATCTGATTTATGATTCTGATGGTTAAGTTTTGAGCTAACATGCTATGATATTGTCATCCTTGTTGATTGGTCAAATGTGCTAGTTTGACTCACTACAACAAAACCAGCGATTTGCGCCAGATTTAGCGCCAGATTTTAGTGCATTTTTTTTGTAATTGTGATGAGCAACCTGGCGCTAAATCTGGCTCTATTGTACAATTTTTAAAGCGTCCTTTTTTGCACCTTATTTTGCATCCTTTTTCACGCTAGATTTTGCATCATTTTTTACACCAAACTATGCATCATTTTTTGCGTCAAATTTTGAACCAAGATTTGCATCTTATTTTATGACAGGTTTTGCTTCTAGTTTTGTGTCATTTTTTGCATCTATTTTTCATTCTCTTTTGCTTCCTATTTTGTGTCATACTTTGCTTCCATTTTTGCACCATCATTTGCATCAAGTTTACACTGTATTTTGAATCCAATTTAACATCTTTTTATGCATCCATTTTGTTTCAGTTTTTGCATCTAGTCTTACGCCAGGTTTTGTATCTAGTCTTACACTAGCTTTTGCTTCTATTTTTGCACCAGCTTTGGTGCCTATCTTTGCACCATGTGTTGAATTTGATTTAGCACCAAATTTTGCATCCATTTTTGTGCCCATTTTTGCATCTTTTTTTGGACCATTTTTTACATCCACATTTACGTTTGATTTGTCTCCATTTTTCCCATCTCATTTTGCACCATATTTTGCGTCATTTGTTTCATCCAATTTTGCATCATTTTTAACACCATCTCTTGCATCTAATGTTACATCATTTTGAGCATCCAAATTTGCATTTATATTTGCATCTTATGTTGAGTCATGTGTTGTGTCCACCTTTGCATCTTATTTTGTGTCTAATGGTACATTCAATTTAGAGCCATTTTTTACGTCTACTTTTGTATTTGTTTTTGCACCAAGTTTTGCATCCAATTTTAAGCTATTTTATGCCCCTTTTTGCACCATTTTTTTGTGTCTACTTGTGTCCAATGTTGCACCATTATTTACACCGACTTTTTCATCCAATTTTGCATTTTTTTGGTGTCTAGTTTTACATCGTTTTCACCATCCAAATTTGCATCTTTTTTTGCCTCATTTTGTGTCCACATTTGCATATAATTTTGTTTCTGAGTTCGAGCCTAAATTTGCATGTGATTAGGAATCATTTTTTACATCCAATATGGCATCCTTGGTTTCACCTTTTTTCAGCCCCATTTTGCATCTTGTTTTATGTCTTTTCTTACATATTTTTTTTTTTTCCTTTTTTGCACCCAAGTTTGCATCCCAAATTTACACCATTATTTGCATCATCATTTGGCATATTAATTTGTAATGTTTTTTGCTTATTTTTAACGCTCAACTTTGCATCTTATTTTACATCTAGTTGTTGTCTTTTTTGCATCTAATTTGGTGCCCATTTATGTGTCCTTGTTTTTGCCCAATTTGATATCCTTTTGTATGCCATGTTTTGTTCCCTTCTTTGTGTCAACTATTGCACAATTTTTCACTTCTAATTTAAAACACTTTGTATGTCAATTGTTTGCATTTTGTATTAATTCCTAGTTTAACATCCAATTTTACTTTCAATTTTGCATCCATGGTTACATCCGCATTTGACTTCTTATATAGAGTATATTTTTCTTTACATATATGACCCCCTTTATAGATTCATAGTGAAATATATGATAGTTTCTAAATATCATTAAAGAAGATATCACAATTCAAAATCATTTGTAAAGAAATTTAAGAAAAATTGACAACATCCATCCAAAAAATAACAATGTGTCATTAACAATTTTCAAAACATGTATAAAATAGCAACATAATACTAATAAAATCAGTATTATTTTTAATCAAAACAAGTAAAATTCAAATATGATTAACAAATCAAAATATTTCATGAATATCGTTATTCTACGATAAATTAACAACATACATAAATCAAACTCATCGTATGATTACAAAATCAAAATGTCTCATTGATATAGGGTAAATTCACAACACCCATCTAAACATAACAATGTCATTCTACACAATTATTTCTTCATAAAAAACAATGCATGTGCATGCCTAGCTACCACCACCAAGATCATCCTCATGATCATCTTGACCATCCTCATTACTCTGATCCACATCATCACCAACACCGCAACTATCATCATCATCTCCTCCTTCACCACCATCATCCTCATCCTCATCATCTCCTGATATATGTTGAACATAATTTGGATCATCGTCTTGGCAATCATTACCTATAGCATTCTGACAAAAAAAATCAATATTACATGTTAGTATTAATTACATAACACAACGCATGTTTTTGTTATACAATGCTAGCCATAAAATGAGGTAAGATATACTAGCATTTGCACCAGATGTTGCAAAGGAAACGCCGTAAGGCATAAATTGAAAAATACAAATACAACAAAAGAATACTTTGATAAAGAATAAAAATATATTGAATGCTCAAATCAATGCCCCATTAACTGGAAGCATTTAGTAGACATATCTATCAACATTAGGATTATACACAATGATCAAGAAATTTTCCATATACAAACAAAAACTTCCACAACAACCTTTTGTCACATCCACATTTTAAGAAATGCCTTGGAACGTGATTGGAATCTTCCATATTGTCTTTTTCATTATGCAGATAAATCTTCCATATTGCTATTTTCATCATGAATATTGTTAGTTCATTGTTGTAAAGTGTTAGTGTGTTAAATTCAATACTATAAGTTCAACAAGTGAAAAACATTCCTCAATTAGCATAATATACATTTTTCTCTCACCGTGTATTTTTCAGTAAAAGAGCACAAGTAACATATTAACATGTATTTTCCCTTCATTATTTTCATCATAGAGCCAAGAAATCTACGCCTTATCTATAAAGTAACAAAAACATTTTGAAATAAGTTTAATATTTCAAGCCAGTGTCTAACCTATAAAGTAACAAAAACTTTTTGAAATAAATTTAATATTTTAAGCAATTGACTAAACTACTTTAATAATTGAAAAATTCTCAAAGATGAATTATACTCCATAATAAGAGAGCCAACATTGGAGCCCATACTTTCACTAAAACCAAAAGAAACACAACCACTTGTTAAGAAGAAATTCAAGTAATAATAATAAAACAAAAATAATAAACATTAAAGTATAAAATGGTATTTCCAACACACAAGTATAAATATACATGCTCTATGTCCATTGTTAGATTAAATGGGTGTGGAGAAAATTAGTAGAGAACCCAAAATTGTATTTCTAATTAGGATGGGTGGAGAAATGCTTTAAATGCGGGTTGTTGTCATTCTAATGAAACCCTTTGCAAAGGGGATGTTAAGATTCTGAGAGAAAAGCTAGGCTTGGTAGAGAATACCTTCCTTGTTTAACATTCCCCTACTGTAACCAAAAGGAAAGGGCAAGAGAAACAATAATTATGTTTTTGTTCACAAGTTGTACAAAATATATAGGTGCTATTGATGTTTGAGTGAATAATGGGAGAGATTATTTATGAAATTGTGATAAGGCGCACCTAGTTTTGTAAGAAAGATGCATATTAATGACAAGTACATCACATTTAGGTAGCATTTCATCAAGATTTGTCTCCAATGTTGCTCCAGTTTCCTTTTCCAATTCGGGTCCAATAGAAAGACGGTCGTGGTAAAGAAGCTTACAATTGAAGGGCTGTACAAAGGAACGCAATTCAATTCAACATCATGTAATGTTTATTATTATTAGATTGAAATTTTGAAACAAACAACATGCATGCGTAAGAATTATGGAGCACTGATTTTTGAAAAGAAGTTTGCAACATCATGAAGTAGTACTAGATCCTAAGAATGAATACCTTCAAACGCTTAAGTAGTTCTTTGCCAATACGCCCTGCACCAATAGAACCAATAGTTTTCCCTTCTAGATCATATGACCTGTAAGAAATTGCTGCCACTTTCCAATCACCCTCAACAATTTGCTTATATCCAGGCACAAAGTTTCGCATCAATATGAGAATGCGCATTAGCTCATCTTCTGCCACGGACACCACATTACTTTCGCTGATCTTCAACCAATGATGATACAAACAAATCAATGGAATTAAAAAATATATCCAATATAAATAAAATGCGTTTTTTTAAAAGTAACTCCTAAAGTGAGAAAAATAAAGTTTAAAAATATAACAATGACAATTGTGTAGTTAAAGTGTAACCAAAACAAATATATATATATATATATATATATATATATATATATATATATATATATATATATATATATATATATATATATATATATATATATATATATATATATATATATATATATATATATATATATATATATATATATATATATATATCTATATATATATATATATCAATAGAATAAACCTATCAAGTGTGGATCAAGCAGTTTGTGTCAGATTTAGCCCATAAAATGTCATTTTCAAATTTAACAATAGAATAAACCTATCTAGTGTGGATCAAGTAGTTTGTGTTGGATTTAACTCATGAAATGTCATGTTCAAATTTAATGGAGAGGGGTCGATTTAATGGAGAGGGGTTGAGAGTGGGAGCCACTTGTGAAGGGTAAAAATTATTCCGTAAGGCACTTAGTGAGACAGAGCCTTGCACAAACCTATTGACAACATCCTACAATTAGACAAATCATTCTTCCATCAACCATTGGAGCTGATCTCAACCTAAACACAGTTTAACTGATTATATATATATATATATATATATAGATATAATGCACTGGAAATCTAAAAGTAGCATAAACATAGAGATACAATTGGAGAGTCTATACTGGTAATCTGGAAAGCTTGGTGCTAAGCAAAAGAGAGTGATGGGATGATGTCAATGTCCTCTAACCCTGATGAGGAGGGGCGGGGGGCGCAAGCTATTGGCTCATTGTTGGAATTGTCAAGCTCATGAAAGGATCCAATTGTATGATATACTATGTGAGGCACCCGAATGAGGATGCTCTGCTTTCTTATCTAATGAACTTTTGATAATATCATCTCCACTCTGCTGAATGTGGGGGCAAAAGCCAATTGCGAGATCAAGCATATTTTTGCAAGCATATTTTGGAAAACAATCATTACAAACAGATTAAACAAAGAAGAGCGCTTTGAGATCTTCCGCAAATCTTTCAGGAATGTAATAAGAGCAAAATAAAACCCATGCGTAAGTACAGCCAAAAGGATAATGAATCAATCTAGTCATAGTAAATATCAATATGATAATCTAGGTAAGATGTATTGTCACTTTTCCTGATTTCAGCCCTCTTGGCACCGGTAGGTTACCTATATCCTTGGGAGAATAGTGACCATAATTATTTTTGGTTGAGAATAGCATTAATTCTCCAAGAAACAGAACCAGAATCATCACAGCAGTGACTACAGTTCAAACTTTGGACCCACATCCTTAATATTTATTATTAAGGCTCCACCAGTGGAGCTAACAAAAAGAAATTGCTCAAGCAAAATAAACCTAAAATGTAAAATCTGAACGAGGTATGGGTTACTTCTCCTGCATACCAAAGGATTCTTTTAGGACCCCTCTAAGTCCACCATATGCCTCCTCACATCCCTTCAAGTGGTAGGTGCTTCAAAAAATCCAGTTAATCTATCCTAAAGTACCATGGTTGCAAAATTGATTCTAATGACTCTTTGTTCCCATGGTTGCAAGGGCTATTTGAATTGAGAGTCGTTTGACAGATGCAAACCTCCCAAGCCATGACAACAATGCACCATGCCTAATAATCACAAGTTATTATAAATTTTCCTCCCCTCAGTGACGCTGTCCTTGTGTTCTTCAATCAAATAAATCAATTGCAGAATTTAATTAACAGAGAAATATAAATTCTGAACACAGCTACCATTACACACTAGCTGTAAAACAGTAAATAGCAGAAAAATATATTAAAATTTAGCATACACATGCACAGATGATTTCTTCTTCTAAATCAGTTTTTCATTCCTTAAACAAAGCTTGCAAGGAAACTAGGAAACTATATTTTGCATGAATTGCAGGGGATCTCAATTCAGCTAAAGTTTGCATCAGCTAGGGATCGGAGAGTCTGCTATTTTGGTCAAGAGTATAAACACTTCTTTCAAACCTCCTTTTGCAAATTTTCAAGAGCTAGGAATGTGGAAGTGTACACCAATGCAGGATCAGATCCCACATGCAGTGAGTGAACAGGGAATCTTAGGGCAATCTGATGGAAGAGACCCATGCTTTTGAAAGAGCGCACATACTTAATTCATTCAATGGAAAACAACAACTTGTAGAGGTTATTATGGGAGATTGATGAGGGCAAGCAACCATGGTAATGAAGACACCTCAGATCAGATTCCTCAAGCAGCGAGTGAACAGTGAATCTCAGGGCAATCTGGTGGAAAAGACACATGCATTTGAAAGAGTGTGTATTCTTAATTCATTCAATGGAAAACAACAACTTGCAGAGGTTATTATAAGATAATGATGACGGAAAGCAACCATGGTAGTGGTGACACCTTCGATTACGGATAATATGCATTTTCTGATGCGGGGCACATTGAAAGAGTTACACCTCATTTCTATCCTATTGTGGACAGCATGTACATGCATGCTCAGGCCTAGGGAGCATTTTTCAAGGAGACAGAATTCAATAGTGTAAAAAATTCAGTGAAATGTGGTTGGAGCCCCTGAGATTGAATCTCAGGTTTGACTGTAATTACCAAACAGTCTGATATTAATGAAAAATCTTGAGTACTTGGTCTACAATTTTTCTCCTATTCTTGTCCATTGTTCACTGTTAATGAATTTTCAGATGTCTATTCTTAGGTAGGGCACAAATACCTGCATGGGTAAAACTCCAGTTTGGTTAGAGGGTGCAGTTCGTAAGGAAAGGGATCCATGCTTGCATGTTCCAGTTCATCATCCAGTTGAGGTATACTTAACTGTCACGCAGATCCATGCAGCTGGGCACACTAGGTGATTGGATGAGGGTTATGGTTTGTTTCAGTTACCTTGAGTAAGGGTGCAGTTCACAAGGAAAGGGATTCATGCTTGCATGTTCTAGTTCATCATCCAGTTGAGGTATACTTAACTGTCACAGATCCATGCAGCTGGGCACACTAGGTGATTGGATGAGGGTTAGGGTTTGTTTGAATTACGTTGAGCAAGGGTGCAGTTCATAAGGAAAGGGATCCATGCTTGCATGTTCCAGTTCATCATCCAACTGAGGTATACTTAACTATCACATGGATCCACGCTTGCATGTTCTAGTTCATCATCCAGTTGAGGTATACTTAACTGTCACATGGATCCATGCAGCTGGGCACACTAGGTGATTGGATGGGGGTTAGGGTTTGTTTGAGTTACCTTGAGCACTTCATGCATGTGACCAGATATATTGTATCTTCCTTTGCCTTGCTATTCTATAAAGAAAACACACAGCACGCCACTGTGTTGGTTACCAATTTTTTGGTTTTCAGCTGTTATGATGTATTTTCCTCTTTCCATATTCCATAGAAGATAGATGTGATTGAGAGTTGAGATATGTGTACTCATTGTTTTTATTTTTCTGCAGTATATGTTTGTAGATTGTAGGATTCAAAGATTGATGTTTTGATAAGGTTTTTCCATTTGGTGTTGAAGTTACTTAGGACTTTTACAATTATAGTGAGTGAACAATTTGTTTACCATGGTCTAAAAGACATTACCATACTGGTAATGCAAATAAAACTAGGCTTAACCAACACATTTAGCCAAAATTAACCATCACACTAACAAACTATAAGAACAAAAGAAATCCCAATAACCTGAATCGCGAAGATGGCTTCAAGCTCATTCAACCTTAGCAGCCCACCATCTATCACATTTCTGCCCATAAAGATCTCACATACTTTGTTCCCTTGCCTTTGTTCCTCACTCCTCCCTCTCCCACTTTCCTTATCCCTTCAATAGATTTATTATTTTTTCAATCTCTTTGCTTCATCCTTTTCCTCATTCTTATTTCTCCATAACCATTCTGTCTTCTCCTATCTTTTGTTTAATCTATTTCCCTTTTCTTTACAATTCTATCCTTTCTCCCTCTTTTCAGTATCTACCTATCTTCTTATTATTTGACCCCTTCTTCCTAGTTATTTTCATTACATATTTTTTTCAAGTTATTTAGGTACTTCTTTATGTTTTATTACCCTTCTACTTTCCCACGTGTTTCTCATTTACTTGTTGATTAACGCTTTTGGTTTATTTATTCCATTCACGTTTTCATTCATTATCAATGTCAAACTTTGTTAATTAGAATATTATTTTTAGTTACATTTTCTTGTTTACTCGTTCTCACCTTCAACATCAATTCAATTTTAATTTTATTTTAGTTAAAACTTTTTAATCTTCTTGTCTTTATGATTATTTTTCAATGTTTAATAATACTCTCTTTTACCTTTTTCTTCCTATCGTTGAGTATTATATTGTGTTTCCTTTAACCTGATTTCTTAGCTACTTCTTTACTAATAATATTATTCAATCTCTGCTATCTTAAAAGACTTATACCTCTTGTATTTTCCTGTCTTCTTCCTCCTCAACAACAATTCTCATCTCTTTATTCAGTTTTGAAAGTGTTCAACATCAAAATTGATTACAAAGAAGATACCTACAATCAGTATTCCAAATGGAAAGCCCAACAAATAGGAGGATATCAACAACAATTTGTCTCTTACTACGACATGGAATTTCAATCTCTAGGCCTTATTGAGGAACAAAGGTAGTCATGTAGACTTTGTATGGATATAGCTCACAGGGTTCCTGAAACCAAAAAAGGATGTTTGAGTAGTCATTGATCTGAAATTTTTTGAAAACTACCTTGCCAAATATGGCAGAGGATAAATCATCTATTATCACCTAAAAACTGCTCACTTGCAACATTTTTTGCAGTCACACAGATCTAGATTGGATAATTTTGTGTGAATTTTATAAGGCATCCTAGGACATTAGCATGCCAAACTTGCTTCAAGTGTAGAAAAACGCCTATATAACAATCATTAAGGGAAAAATGTAAACAAAGGTGTCATTTGGTTCATCCCCAAGTCTAGGGACCTTATCACAAGTTGGAGATTGATCACCCACCTCAATGTCTCTTACAAGATTCTAGCCAAGGCCTAGCCATGCATGTCAAGCACATTTTACTAAGATCATACATCTAGAACAAATAGCCTTCATTGGGGAATGATTTATTCTGGGCAATATTATAGCCATATGGGAAAGATTCAAGTGATTCAGATTCTCAAGCCTCAACGCTTTATTCATCAAAATTAACTTTCAAAAAGCATATAACAGGGTTGAGCGGCATTTCATCCTGGCTATGCTCGAGGATCTCAATGTTGGCCCCAACTTCCCTAGTGTCATGGGAACTATTTTCTGAAAGGAAAGAATGTCTCTCAATGAACAGTAGTAAATTTGAACAAGTTGCACTCTTTCAATTTTTCCAACAAGGATACTCATCAGCTCCTATAGTCTAAGTGAGATGGAAGTTGGGGCCTTGTGTTATTTCATCTCTCACAAGGGCCAAGGATTAACTAAAGGTATCAGTCTCCTGAATAGTGAATTGGGCAACCAGTCAATGGGGACTTTGTCGATGATTTTTTTCTCAAGATCTTGTAGGGGAATAGAAATCAATAACCTACATGATAAATTGCCTTCAAATATTTGGCTTAGCCTCTAGAACTATAATTTAGTGGACCAAAACCAAATGTTTTAGACAAAGCCAACATTTCTATTTGAAT
Source organism: Pinus tabuliformis (assembly GCA_031772625.1). Classification (NCBI taxonomy): domain Eukaryota; kingdom Viridiplantae; phylum Streptophyta; class Pinopsida; order Pinales; family Pinaceae; genus Pinus; species Pinus tabuliformis. The sequence continues at coordinate 908,011,208 of CM062819.1, forward strand.
GACAGATCAGTAAGGGATTCAAATACATTCAAGTCAAATATTTAAGTTTCTGGGCATCCTAATCAACTTTCAAAGGTCCCTCAAATAATTATACAAGATGGTCATCCAAAGAGTTCAAAAGAAAATTGAAAATGATTCACCAAGCCATTAACCCTAGCTACCAAATCCCAAATCTCTACTAAAATCCTTACTACAATTCATATATATTCTTCCTCTTGCCAATTCCGCTCAATCAGTGGAGAAAACAATTTGTGGCTACGAGTAAAAATGGAGGGTAGTAAGAGCTTTTACAGAAAAATCTGAACTTTATTGCATTCCAATGATTAGGGACCATGGGGATTATCAAAACGCATACCCAAGCTTAGGCCTTGTGCAAAAATTGAATTATTAGTGGCTTAGAGAAATGAGGCCTCGAAGGTTCTTGTGTAAAATTGTCCTATTGGCATGAATTCATGGTATGACTTAAAACTACAAACTCATGTTATCATCTCAACCATGGTTAACATAAAAAAGGCCTTTGTCACTCAAAGCATATGAAGGGCCTAGAAGAATATCAAGCTATTCTTGAAATAGAGAGGCCAAAGGTTCAATTTTGGTTTGTCTTTCGATGAATACTCCTTATAGTGATCCCTATCCTTTTGCTCAAAGGCAAAACCTATCATTATCCCTATCAAAGGGCCTTTGATCCCTATCCATATCAAAGCATGTGAAGAGCCTAGAAGGCTATCAAGCTATTCTTGAACTAGAAAAGCTAAGGATAAACATATTTCAATTTTTCAAGAGGCATTAACACAAACAAAAGCATTTTTACTCACAAATTGAAGACTAGGTCACTCACCTTGTGCTAAAAAGAGTCATTCAAAGTTCAAACCAAGGTTATCAAAACCACTTAGATTGGATCAAGTTCAACCAATTTGAAGCAATTATCAAGTGAAGGGTCCTAAATCAATTCACAACTGAGTAGTTCAACACCTTTTCAACTGAGTCCAATCCAGACCAATGTTCGATGAACCTAAACCCACCTGCACAGTCCCATGACAGATTGAATAGTTCTTCATTATTGTTTTTTTACTGATTTTTGATCTACTCTCAATTTCAATTTTAGTTCTAATAATTTTGGCTCAGTCTTACCAATCATAATAAACTCATCCTTAATCCCTCCTTATCAAGTCAAGTCTGCAATCCCCTGTCACCTTGTGGAAGGTTTGGAATTGTACCAAGGCCAAAACATTCAAGAGGAATAATTTGGTTTATGGCCACAAATGGCTTACCATAAACCTATGTAGTTGTTCAATTAAACAAAATTTGGATATTGAAATGCACATACGTGACTTGCCTCCTCTAGCTATCCACTATCTAGAAACCCTTAACCGAAGAATACTTTCTTTGCCTTGTGCCTCATCTAGGATGGCCACTGCTATGGAGTTATTGGTTGAACATCGAACTTTGATGCACAGAATTGAGGATGAACTCTCTAGTCTTCGTCAACAAATTGAAGGCCTACAAACTCCACTCGACAAGCAGACCTCCGAATCCACTTTCTCAAGCAATGTCATTAGCAATGTAGCTCAAGATTCTCCTGATCTAGATGTAACAGTGTCCCCTCAGAAGAGGGGATTTGGACCCGGCGATGTCACCCCTCCTCCCGAGAATTAGCATGTTGGTCTGTAAATGCTTTCAAATTTTGTATGTTCTTTTGGTGCCTATATAGTATATACATATAGGAATAATAGTTTTGACATAAAGGAACTCAAAATTTTGACATAGTGGGCATTCCAAAGATGGATAGGATTGTGAATTAACAAATGGAAATAGTTCCTCCTTTGATGTAACTGCTGCATTCACAAAGCAGATTTTCATTGATACAAATGTTCTCGTTCTAGTTTAAAAAAAACATATGTAGAAAAGTTATAAATATGGGGTTTCCCCCACATTTCCATTTTGAAGGGGTCACATTTTCAGGCGTTTCAGAAACTTTCAGATGTTTACACATTTATGCAACTTAGAAGCAAGCATTTAATACAAAAAAGAGAACAAAGTTTCCATTTAACATCTATCCCACTTAAAATTCATGAAAATCCAAATTATTTCCTTAAATTTAAAAAAGCTCGTTGCCAGGCTCAAGAGGGTAGCAGCATGCCCTTCATATCCCATATATATCAATTATCTTATCTAAAATTATTTGCTTGGCCTTCTATAGAAATATCTCCTAGAAGGGCAAGATCTAGGTCCAATAAGAAACAAAGAAAAGAAAAACTGAGGAATTGGATCTCCAGATGATTACTGATAAATAAAATTATTGTGTTAACCACATAACTGTTAGTAGATGAAAAAGAAAAAAGATATTCCATGGCATCCAAATATCGATCAAAAGCAAAATAAAATGCAGCAAGCAATATCAGTTGATTCATCATAGTAAAATTACTCGACAGAAGTCCACAAAAAGCAACAATTAGACAAAAAATTAGCAATTAGTTAACAATAATCAATAGGAGCTTGGTTCCCGTAAAGAGGGGTGTTTCATACACCCACGGAGGTTCAAATCCCTCTGAGACATGTTTTACCCTCGTGGGCAATTTCACCATTCAATGCTCCGTTTCAAGCAGTTGGGATCAGGTGCGAGTCTTTGATGACTGTCGGAATAAATACCCACCATCCGCAGCTTCTTAAGCCAAGGGATTCTCCACGAGTGTTGAAAGCAGTCTACACTACATTTTAGTATTCCTAGAATAGGGAAGACATGCTTGAGACAGAGTGATAATAGGAAGCATCAAAATAAGCTAACAATTGGGTGGAACCTGAACAAATAGAAAAACAATATGTAACACAAGTCTCGAAGAATACCAAAATAAAAGGGAAAGTCACCAAAATATGAGATCAAGCTTTGAATTTATGCGAGCAAAACAGAAAAGCTAAATCACCAGAAGCATTCATGATGGTTATATAAGCAAGGTAGAAACCCTTTTTTTAAGATATTAAGCCGGTAGAATTAATAACCAGAACTTAGATACTATATTAAAACAGAAATTTGTACGGGCAAAAGGTTAGCAGACAAATTTATAGCTTTGGCAACCTATGAAAAGCTTCTCAGAACCTTAGACCCAAAAAAAAACCCTGAGAATACCATTAAAAAGCTTTCCTCGCCCAAAAAAGCATCGTCGGCCTCTTTTTATTTTTATCAAGGTTATAATTCAAATACCTGGCCTCTGACCATCAAACGGATCCGATCCTCTTGCACAGCTGGAGCGGCGTTCCCTCTCTCTATTATAGTTTCGTTGTCTCTCAAAAAGACGCTGAGACCGCCTTCATGCTTGATTTACACAGCTGGAGCGGCATTCCCTCTCTCTATTATAATTTCATTGTTTCTCACAATGACCCTATAACCGCCTTCTTGCACAGCTGGAGCGGCGTTCCCTCTGTCATCCATACCAGCCTGCCTTGCAATTTCACTGTTTCTCCGCAGAGTGAACAAATCCTAAATCCAATTCCTTTCGAGTTGAGTTGTATCGCGACCTCCCGCCACAGCGATTTCACTGTTTCTCCGCAGAGTGAACAAATCCTAAATCCAATTCCTTTCGAGTTGAGTTGTATCGCGACCTCCCGCCACGGCATTTTACTCGAAATAAAATAGGTGAAGCGGATTAAAACCCTCGTACCGGATGCGTTAGGACATATCAATTACATTTAATACAATTGTAGGGAGGAAATGCACACTTCAAGCCCCTTTAACGGTATATTTGTTTGAAACATTTTTATTTTTTTTAAATCGAGGAATCAATAATGGGTAGATACTAAGGTAATTATAGATTTATTTTAGTGACAACATTTTGAAAGAAAATTATGACTTGGTTTGAGAAAGGAAATGAAATGATATTTTAATATTTATCGACTAAAAATAATTTATGGGGCTATTAGTATTTTGTTTTTCGTTTTTTGCAATTCCATTTTTTTATTCAAATTGATGATGAGCTTGCTCAACCTTCGAACAATCCCATCGTTGAAAAGACAGTGCCAATAAACCAATGTTAACATATTCCCATAACTTTCTCTCATGTCTTTGAATGCATCACATTCCAAAATGAAATGTTTTTCTGATTCCACTACCCCAGACGTGCAAAATGTACACACCCGTTCTTCCCAAGCTTATTCAGTTCTTTTCCACCATCATATTTCCCACTGAAGTGATGCGAGGTGTTTAGCAAGAAATGTATGACTTAGCAACGTTTGATATGTTTAAAGATGTATTCATAAAGGAGGTTTCACTCACAAGGGGCATCTACTTCGATAGCATTTTCATAATGAACTAGAGTCTAATCGAGAATTTGAACTTAGGTAGGGAGAATGCAAAAGCATACCTTACAACCATCTTGTCAAACCATCTAAACCCATTTGAAAGATACATTATTAACATACCTTCCAACCATCTTGAAACCACCTAAACCCATTTGAAAGATACATTATTATGTTCTTATGGGACACATATAGGGATGGTTTGTTTGAAAGATACATTATTAACATACCTTCCAACCATCTTGAAACCACCTAAACCCATTTGAAAGATACATTATTATATTCTTATGGGACATATATAGGGATTGTTTTCAATGATTGAGTAGTTAATATATAGGGTGTCATTCAAAGTTGTATACCTTAGATTACCTTATATTGATATAGTTTGAGAAATTTAGTATTAAAATGTTGTTTTTTAAAGTAGGTTTTATTTATTGTGTTATTGGTTGGTAGGTGAAAACATAGTCATCGACTTAACTAAAATTATGACGTCAAAATGAGAACTCTAATGATAAAAATTGTCATGTCCCTTCTCAAGCAAATTTGTAACAGGGTGTTTCCACGCATTTTTGCACAATTTTGGCTAAGGGAAAGAACCCAGCATTTTCAACTTAGGGACTTAGGAGGAAATTTGACTTAATTTGGTTGCTAGTGGCAGGTGGGGGCCACCCACATGAGAATTTGAACTAGGCCATTCAAATGTCTTAGAGGGAATTCGAAGTGTTGGATGGAGGGGCCCACATGAGACAAGCAAGACCCACAAGGATAAAAGGAGGAGGGAGCTCTCATTTGGTTTCATTCTTACACCTTGCAATCAAAATTACTTGATTGTTCGCCCTGCCATTTAGTTGAGTCAACCGGTTGTTTAGCCATGAATCTCTCAAGCAAGAGATTCAACCTCTACTTCGAGAGACCGTTCGTGCCCGCCCTAGAGAGGCAGTTCCATAAGTATTTCAGGAGTTTGAGAGTGTGTTATAGCACTACCATTCAGCCACAACAGGGAGTGCATATTTCTGGCTAGCTAGAGAATACGCAGGGGGAGTTTGGAGCTATCAGTGATCAAGCATTTTCCGGGAGAGTTAGAGAATTGGGAGAGAAGCAAAGGGCCAACCTTTCTTATGATTTTTGGAGCCAGCAGAGCCAATATCCCAGCAATTTGAATTACTGGGCTTGGGGACAACGTAGAGGGTCAGTCCAGCGATTTCGTGGAGCTAAGGAGCAGATGCCATAGGCCGAAAGCCCATCTGGGAAGTCAAAGGATTCATAACAGAGGTTAGTCCAACACTTTGGGTCCATTTCCGAGAGGATTTACAGGCAAATTCCAGCAGGCCGAGTTTTGCAGTTGCTGCTGAAGCTGGGCTCCAAGGGGGTCGAATTTCAGAAGTATAAACCAGCGAAATTCCTTCGTGGGTTTTTTTGGGTTTCTTGACAGGAGTCCATGGTTAAAATTTCAGAATTTTCCAGATGTTATTAGGTGTTGAAATCCTAATTCTTATAATAGGGTTAATTACTAGTTAACTGGGGAATTCACACCATTTTGTGGGTTTAACTTTGGATCGGAGATAGGTCGAACCCTTTTTTGCTTTTTGTGGGTTTTGTTCAAGGAGCTTGAGGTTAAATATGCAGCATTTTCTAAGCATTGTAGGTGGAGTTTCTAACAGTCCCTTTCCAGCAAGTAGTGTAGTTTTCTTAGTATCGCAGAGAATTAGAGGAGCAGTCGTTTCCAACATTTGCGATCATTGTATTTGTAGAAATTTTGACTGTAGATCAACCTAATAATGCAATATAACTAACGCAAAATACTTTAATCTACTTCTATAATCAAACTTGCGGAAGCTTAATAGATTTGAGCAAGATCAAGCGGAACACATATAACCAGAAGAAGAATTAATGCACATGAAACACATAAGAATACTCAGGGGAAAGCCTCAGCTAAAAACCCCACTATCTGTTTTATCATACAAGGTGGAAATCTCTCAGAATTACACAAAGCCTTAGCTCCCACTGCTAGCCTGCTCTCAGTACAATCCTCATGGATGCTCACAGGCAAACAAGGCTTCTCACAAACTTTCTCCTCTACCCTCCAAGCCTCCTATTTCCTTGCGTTGTTTCTCCTAGTTGATCCTATTGTTACCAAGTGTAACATTGATCACTCACAATGATCTCACACCTTGTAAAACTGCGCAATCCTCAAGGAACCTTATTCCTTCTGCATGGATGAGTTTCCTTTACAGGAAAACTCATGCAACTGATAGTAATGTGTCCTTGACATTTAGCTCAACTGGGTCTTTCTCAGAATAGACATGCATGAGTTTTTGATGAGAGAATCTTCAATTATCTGGAGTACACTAGTTGGATGCATGCATTAACTGACTGAACTCACAATTAGTTCCTCAAATAGTTTGGAACTAATTTAACTGGACTTAACTCAGTAAACTGAGCTAACTAATTACAACTCAAATATAACTCAATCTTATCTCCTTAATTAATGGATAATCTCCTTAATTTAAGGATTAACTATTGCATGACTGCAGAAAAACTTCTAACTTGAATTTCTCTAACTAATTAATCCATAATCAATTAATTAATTATTTCCAAGCAGCTGGTGAGACTAAATTCGAATTTAATTCACAATTTTAATTCAAGGACAAATTAAAATTCGAATATTATGGATTCTATTTTTATCATTTCTTGTTGCTATTTTCAACAATATTATCACCTGGGTTCTGTCACACTTGCCATTGAGGCAAGCCTAGGTTCATTTCTCCATACTATTGTATTTGCTCCATTAATTAATAAAATGGCAAAGCTAGTTCTTACTTCTGGAGTTTTTATGAGCATTTGTTGATTGTTTAAAATTTTGTGTTGTAAATCGTTTTTGCTTTGCATATCACTATTTATTTAAGTTTGGAACATTACAGTGGTATCAGAGCATGATCCTAGCCCAGCTGTGAGAAACTAGCTAGAAGATCATGGAAGCTTTGGGTATGAGTGCACAATGACGAGGGAAATCGGAGACAAACCCATGGCTCAATGGAAACCCAGTATGCAGAAATTCTGGGGTAGAATTCATTGGAACGATGAGAAGTTGTCCCAGTTGAGGAGGGTGACAGACCAAACCCATCCTCACCCTTACAGCAGAGACGTGAGGGGTGTGCAAACCATGGGGGTGCAACCATCTACATCATGTGGGGAAAGCGATCAGGGTACCAGATCTCCTACAAGGGAGCAGGGAGGACAGAGACAATTAGAGGGTGAGACCAGGGGGCACTTTTGTTGGTGGAGACCTAGATTCATATATCAAGAGCTAGAGGAGGAGGTTGAGCATGATGCTGAGAGCCCACGGGATGGTGAGGAGCACATTGATATACCTGATGTGGCACGTGAGTCACTTTTATTAGAGACCTCTTTGATAGCCCCAAGTGACACCTTGGTGGAGAAGATAGAGCCTACACACATAGAGCCATCTGTTGAGGAGGATCCACCCATGGACGAGATGCCAATAGTTGTTGAGGTATCTGGAGTTGTGACCGAGTTTACAAGTGATAGATGCCCATGACAATGTCACTAGTTTCAAGCTGACCTTCTAGCATTAAAAAGGAAGGTCACATTAGTGTGTGAGGCTATGCTACAATAAAGCGAGGAGCTGGAGGGAATGAGAGCGGGTTGTGGTTAATTCCAACCTAGGAAAACTTGATATATAGGTTCAATAACCTTCTTGCGTTGTATGCCCTCATTGTGTAGGCTCAATAACCCTCTTGTTGTGTGTGCCTTTGTTATGTGGGCCAATAACCCCTCTTGAGAGGATGCCTCATTCGAGTTCAACACAGTGAACATAATTGCTTGTGAGGGAGAAGAAAGGATTGAGAGGTATGAAGTTACAAGAAAATGGAGAGCTAGAGTGACTATGGCAGGATTTAGTGTATATCATCTCAGTGCTAATGTTAAGGACACGGTTAAATCTTTGCTCTGTTAATCATATTGCAATAGCTATAAGACTAAGGAAGAAGGAGAAGCTATGTATTTACTATTTTGGATGGTTGGACAAAATTCTCATTGCAACATCTGCTTGGCATTGAGAGGCAACGACTATAAGAATGTTCTTGTACAAGAATTTGTTATAATTTATCAATACCATTGTTGAAACTGCATGTGACTTTCATGTGTGTCAGGGATGAGTTCAGAAACCTAACACAATAACTTATTATAGGGGTAAAAGATGAAACTAATTTAAGGAAACAATGGTTTTTACCTGTCCTGTTCAACCAGGGATAAGATAGTTATTCGTTTGTATTTTGCTTCCTTATCCAGGTAGACATGAAAATGCTAAGGCTTGCTAAAATCAATGATATGCCTGCCTACACAGTGGGTAATTGGATAGAGATACTTACTATTTAACTTTCAGGAACTTATACTTCACTAGCTAAAAAGTTTTGGATTTTTTTTTCTTATGACCTTGAGTACAGAGTCTCATAATCAACTAGAAGAAAAATCAAGTCTAACACATACACTATTAACCTGCCTGTCACATACGGTTTGTCACACTATATATTAAAATAAGGTTGATCATACTAACAATAAGGTTTTATAGTTTAAAAGGAGGGCTCTCCTGACTGCATTTGGTTGGTTTATAGAAAAGATTGCTGGAATGTGTAATGTGAATGCTCTGCTAACTGTTTTTTAAGCATTTGGAAGTATTAAAACCCCCTAGGATAATTAATGTAAGACCTGTTAATTAATGTGTAAAGATGGCTATTTTCCTTGGGCTACCTTAGTTGTTCATGTTTAGTGATCTGTGGTATTATGACTCCTCAAGTCACTATTAAACCATGAGAACCATGCCCAGGCAGACTAGTGTGACATTGTGGATGAGAACCAAAACTAGACTCCTATAACCTCCTTTTTCATCCTTTAAATTGCAGAATTAACTGACTGTTCTAGTAATCGTTCTTGAGCACTTGAAGATGTGCACCCTAAATAATAAGAATAATACCCTGTAACATATGAATAGTCCATCCTGAGCATGTAGGATATGCACATGAGGTCCAATAAAATCACTAACCAGAATACCAGGTGTTATTAAAGCCTCTACAGGTTGATGTATATGAATGTTATAGTGTGCACGAGTATGATTCAATTCCATACGAAAATACAAAACATCTGATAGGATTTCCTTATATCTCATAGGCAAACAACCATTGTCCCTTCTATAGATGAGCAGAATAAGTGCTTGGTTCTCTACACTAAATAAAGACAAAGTATAGTACTTATTGCTGACAAAATAGGATTTAAATCGCGGTTCAATTGCTTGACATTTAGCTGGTCACAGAATTGTAGAGTGCATAATCATAAGTGATGTTGCGAGCCTAATTGCTCAAAGTCTAAGGGTCTTGCGAGCCATAATCATAGCCATGTATGGCATATCTTGTGATTATGGCATTTTATGAGGTCAATTCTTGTGAAGACATTTTAGTTTATAATAAATTTTGAACCTCAACAGAGTTTTGGCAAGACCTGGCTGAGCTAGGACATCAACAACACAGCTGATATGAATGACATAATCTAGCCTCAAGAGGGAGCCTCTTTTGTTTCATCACTCTAACAATCTATGAAGTGGTGGAAAGCATAACAACTTCCCCTTGAATATGACACCTAAACTGAGTACAAATCCTAAATGATGCAGCCCTTGGTGCATCTCTCTCAAAGTATCGATATTTCAAATGTTGAAAGCTCTTGTGCCCATTTGATATGCATTCGATTACAGTTCCCCTGAAGAAAGAATCTTATAAAGGTGAGGCCATGGCCAATATGTTAGCCATATCCATTGGAGTTGCCATTGCTTGACAACTTTAGTGTGATCAGTCCCACCATGATTCACATGGGCTTCTACTCAACATTGGCTGTTGCTATTGTAAGAGTCTTCAAGCTCGTTGAACCCATAGTATTGATAAGTGTATTTTTTGGGTCTCTGGTTTTCAAATTCTGCCTATGTTTTCCTCTCAGTATCATTATTTCAAATGCTGAAAGCTCTAATTCCCATTGTTGTGTATTTGATTGTGGTTTCCTTGAAGAAAGAAGCTTATAAAGGTGAGCCCGAGGCCAATATGTTGGCCATATCCATTGGAGTTACTATTTCAGCTTATGGGGAGGCCAAGATGAATGCATGGGAGGTGATTCTCCAGTTAAGTGCAGTTGCATGTGAGATTACCCAATTGGTTCTCATACAAATTCCACGAACATCAAAAGGGATTAAGTTGAATCCCATCACATCTTTGTTGCTCCTTGTTGCCTTGTTTTTCTCAGCACCCCCTGGGCCTTAGTAGAATACCCATTTCTGATAATCAGGGTCTCTTCCTTTGATTTGGATTACATGACATTTCTGCTTGTGCCTTGGCTCTTAATCTTGCAGTGTTTCTTCTGATAAGAAAGACTTCAACCTTGACTATGAATGTTGCTGGTCTTGTCAAGGACTGGCTACTCATAACATAATCTTTGTCTGTAATAAATGAAAAGGTTACAGTCATAAACTTGAGTGGGTGTGGACTGGCTTTTCTGGCTGTATGTTACTATAATCATTTGAAACTTCAAGCTCTCAAGTCCAATGACAACCAACCAAAGTACCTCAGCAGTGCAGCTGATGCCAATGATGAAGGAGAAGGTTTGGTAATGATGAGTGGGAGATTCTCATTCAGAGATTCAGAACCAGTAGAGAAAAATCAAACTCAAGCTTCAGGATTAGGTATTTAGATCATTAATATTGTCTTGTGCTAGAGATTACTGTTCTTGGATTGGCTCCTCTATGCCCATATCTATTTGCAGGGAACAGGCCAGTCATTCACAGTGAAGAAGATAATGACAAGATTAGTGGATAATGATGGACAGGATGGTGCCATGGTGCCAACCTAAATCTCAAGTATGGAGACATCTGTTCATCAATTTGTCAAGAAGCATGGCCTACAATTCAATTGCTCTAAGCCTATCACTTCTTCCACCTGTCAAATAAATTGTTTCCTGTTTGTTTAGTTGACTATGGTTCTAATAAATATACTATTGTTTGTTGTAAAAAGGCAAAAAAAAATAAAAAATATGGAAAGTTTTGACCCCATTTTCTAACTACAAATTGAAATCGGATTACCATAGTGACCACCTCTGCTTATTGGAATCAAAAAGGGGTGGGTTATGCACAATCCTCTGTATCATTTGCTATTACCAGAGATAATTAAAGCCACCCTAAACTCAAGTCTTAACTATGCTGATAGGGTGTTTGGGGAGGGGGATCCCTTACCAACCCACTATAATCTGCACAAAAGCATCCTAAGAACATATGCAAAATCAACCCTTCAATGAAATGATCCAAGAATATAGGTACTCAAACATTGATTTTATCAAAGAAAAATACAAGACAGAAAGAAAAGATCATAACAAGGATTAGAGGAGTCTAAGAACAGTGCTCACTGTCTACAGAGCCAAGACGAATGCAGAAGAGTTCTTCCTTCAGTTCCCCATCTGATAAATCAGTTGCATGCCAGACCCAAGTTTTATCACTACCTGTGTGCTTCTGAAGTGACATTGGGGAATGAACTGCAAGGCAAAAAGTTGAAATATTTCCAGAAAGTTTAAATATGGCAAATTTTTCCAATCAAGAACTCTAAATAATTTCATTAGGACAAGGCATAGAGGATTCATGACGGCGACAAGAAAATAATGGCGCTTTGCAATTTTAGCACTCTCTTGCAGAAAAATACCTTTTCTGAAATCGTTTTGACCACGAAGAAACGCAAATGAACTGTTGGAAGTCGTGCAGAGAGAGATCTGGTGGCTCGTGGATCGATTCTGGGGCAATGTTTATGCGATTGCAAACCATGATTGTTCATATGCGAGCTACTGAGCTCGTTGAGAGGGATACGCGCAATGGCGCCAAACTACCAAGAGGATTTGAATTAAAAGGCGGGATAGAATATCTACCGTCCGATCATGTCATCGACGGCCATATATTTGTGTTTCAGTAAAACGGATTTTCAAAGAATTTGAAATATTATACATTTTATAGAATTTGAAATATTATACATTCTATTATTTAAGTTGAATAATAGTTTTACTTTGGAAAAATAATTGGGCACATCAAATAAAATATTGATGTGACGGACATAGAACTCCGAAACAATAATGCACCCTTCTCTTACTCCAAAACAATAATGCACCTTCTCTAGTTGATGTGTCAATGCTTTCTTTGAAGTGGAACTTAAAGAATTAAGTAATTATTCATTATTAAATTGGGATTTTATATAAATTAATTGACTATTTATTAATGTTAATTTCATTTTATAATTTTATAGTAATTTTTAATAGATTTTTGTTAAAGATAATTATTTGAGCTATTATTGTATCAAGATTTTTGTTGTGTCTTTTATTATTATATTTTAATCCACTTTAAACATGCTCAAAATATGTTTTCATCTTCATTTGTGGAGATTATCTACTTGCATATTCAAAAAGTTTTGATGTATTTTTTTCCTTGAAAAATGATTATTGTGATTGTAATGGTGAGAAATTATTCTATAAACAGTGTTAAGTGTTATTTAGAATAAATGAGAAATTCTTTTTGAATATATAAGACTAATCTTTTAGAGAATAGATATATATTCCCTAATTATCACATAAACAAGGGGTTAATCTTGCATTTAGTGCTTTATCTCTGTAGAGTTTCGCTAAACAAAGGGAATACCTCCTCCTGCGTGACTTCGATTGTCCCTCCCTCTTACAGGATTGCAAAGCATTAAGAATTGAATCTTCTTTATTTTAAAGATGTAGTCTTGTCGAATATACCAAAAACATAGTAGGATTCTTTCATTATTGACAAAATCAAGCACATGTTCAAGGGAAGTATTCATCTATGGATGGTTAACAAGTTCATTAATAACTACAAGCAAATGCTTCAAACTATGTATTTAATTATCTCTATTCATCATCTAAAGAGTTCAAGAATCAAATCAATTCCAACCGAAGTTCTAAGTATATGGTTAGCCTCTACTCTAGAGGTTCTATTATTGTAAAATTTCACAACTATGGAAGTTGTGGCAAGGTCTCAAAGGAGGGACTTTGTTTTTGGGGCAAAACTAACCTTTTTTCAAAAGATAGTTTCTATAATTGAATCCATCTTCAATATCCATTTCTTCAACCCCACTCTGCCGGATTTGAATATTGAATCCCCCCTACTTATTTTGGGATGAGATGATCTTTCAAAAGCCAACATAAATATATTGGGGACTTACAACAATATACAAACTAAGCAAGGAAGGGTATACACACATGTGTTAGAATTTGAATTGAAGTTGACTTGAGCAAAGGTATAACAATGCATATTTAATTAAATATTGGTGATTTTAACAACCACGTCCATTAGATTAAAATAATGATACTTTATGTGTATCTATATGCAAAGAAAAAATACTTGAAAGGCACCTTCCCAACAACAAAGGTCATTATAAGAAAAATGGAAAAATAACAAGTTGATGGGTGGTATGATTGAATGAAGAATCAAAGGGCAAGAAAGAAGAGACATCCAAGTTTAGTCCTAATAAAAGATTTTATGGCCCCTTCCAAGGAGTGCATTATTAAGAGGGACACAAACATGATCATGGAGTCTGTGCTAAAGTCTTATGGGAGAAATAGGAAGCATGTGAATGAGATATTATGGATTTCAAAAGAGAAATCATGTTATTCAATCCAATAGAAGCAAGGGAATTGGTGCTACTTGAGACTCCATAAGCTCTAAATCAATTGGTGAAAGCAAGAAGTCTAAAAGATAAATGCAAAGAAAGGAATATCCATCTATGTACAAATCTACAATAAATAAATTCAAAATTATACAGTGTTTCCATATAGACAATGTTAGGTCCCTATAACACTAGTGATTCCCCCATTACTAGTGTCATTGTGGCCCTTACTGTTATTGTTGTGCCCTTATTGTCCCCATATTGTTATTATTGTGCCCCATAGAAGCCCACTATTGTTATTTTTTTGCCCTTATATTATTCTTGTTATGTTGACTTTGATTATATTGTGACCCCTTAGACTCCTATATATAGAAATGAGGCTTTGTCATTTGTATCATCCAATAATTGTTCTTTTGTGTGATGTAAAGGAGGTTTCCCCCTCGAAGAGGCTGATTTCTAAGTTGTTGATCTATCTATTCTATCTTTCTGTGAGTTGGTTTCATAACAGACAACCTAGGTTCGAACCCTAAAAAGTGTAGGGTTTTTGTGAGTGTTTGTGAGGGAATGTGTTTGACATCACATAATTGGATTCCCTTCATCATCAAAGAGACATGTGTCCCAAAAGTCAATTTGGTTTAAGTGGATGTTAATATGATACATTGTATATTTTCTGAGGGTAGTAGCACAATTGGAAAAAAGCATGTTGGCAAGCCCTTGTGTATCCAAGTGATCGAAAGTTCAATCCCCCAGACATATCTCACCAATTGAACTTAAAAACAATATGATACATTGTATATTGCAAAGCCATTAAGTTAAGTAATGACCTTGGCTAACCCAAATATTTAATTAGAATTTAAGCTCAAACACAACATTAGAAATGAAACCTTCACTCTAGATCTAAGGATATAGGGGTCAACATTGGATATTGGATACAAGACAAGGTGATCAAATGTATCTCTTGGACTAGCATTTTTTACAAAGGAATACAAATTTTAATGCTTATATTAACATGTATGTATAATATAATAATGAAATAGTCACTCTTTAGTTCATGGATAAAAGTGTTGGTGTGGAAGGAAATCTCGAGGGATGTGTCACTATAGTCATAAAAATTGCATTTATTGTGGCACATGGAGAACTTATTAATTGGGTGTAGCTTTAAAAATGGATAGGAGTGTTATCCTCCCCACCTAACTACAATTCCTACAAATGACATATTTAGTGATTAATGAGTATATTGTTGTAATAATTTTCAACCCTGTGTTAAGAAATTGCCCACTTTTTCTAAGAGATCTAGATGGGTAAAGTGAATGGGAAAACTGGGAATCTTACCCATACTAGAGTAGTCATCGGCAACATAGTGAGAGGATTGAAGTTGGGAAACCATGGCTTCACTAGAAGACCAACTCATCCCCAAAACCATGGACCTTGGTCAAGGATTTTTTTCTTATCCTCAAGAGATTTGAAGATCACCACAAAAAAACATGGGTCTACATCCACCCAAACCGGCGTTCATCCAATCCTATCATAATCGAACAAAAAAACGCTACTTTTTCAATAGAAAATGGGGAATAAAAGTATCACCCAAGGATAATGACCATCGCATCAAGCGCTCAATCATAAGGGAGGAGCAATAATTTGACAATCACACGTCCTTGATTTCTGTTGATTTAACTCTGAACACTCACGTAATATTCTCTTGCTTGGCGAATTAAACACCACTGCATGGAATGGACGAGGATTGAGCCGAACCCTGGATGAAGCCCACTTCATTCTCATCTAAACACAAAACTATATATACGTCAAAGCTATTACAATAGATTCTGACTGTCAACACCTCGAGGTTCTGTTTATATGTGGCTACCTTTTATGGTTACTATTGAATGTGTGATTGGAAATAGTAATGGCAACTTAGGGCTGCCAAATTTCCTTCGATTCCCTCACTACATCCTAACGCAAATAGTTGTTCAATGCCTTGGGTGTCTTTCAAAACTGGTAGGTAGCATCTTCTTTGATATTTCTCGATGGTTTTAATTCCACTACAATCACAACTTTCATTTACATAAACTTCGTGTTTTCGCACGAGCGACGATTGTTCCAAGGTGAAATGTCACTTGGATGGTTTCAATGTTGTTGACCCATCATAACTAACTAACGGATATGCCCATTACAATTTTATACCACCCCATTATCAATATCAATTATGCATGGGAACCAATTAAAGCAACTTTTCACATTAATTTTATATGAGCATGAGAACATGTGTTAACAAGCAGCCCATAAAGCCTCATTTTGAATGCCATAGTCACTTAGAAGGAATTCCTCTTGTAGTAGCATCCTCCCTACTAAAATTTGCTAGTGCTAACATTAGAACCACCATTACAACAAGATATCTTTCTAGTGTTGACAACACCATTATAGTGAGATACCTCAAGAGAGACAGAAAATTTAAAAAGTATGATAGTAATACATATCCAGAAGATGGTATTGAAACTAGTAATTGTTCACGAATCCATAAGATTGTAAGGTCATTCTCATTATCATAATCATTGTCATCATCATCACCATCATCCTTGTCATTGTTATTGCCATCATTACATTATCATCATAATCACCATTCATGCCATCATCATCATCATTATGGACATTTTTTGCAATTGTTCATAATTGTAGATGTTGTAAGATATATCATCAACCCAAAAAATGTGATCAGTGCTAGAAAAGGGTTGTTTAGGAAACATTGATATACGTAAGAGAAATAACAACTCTATTTTTGACAGAGGATCGATGATGATCATCATCACCACCATTATCATCGTCATTGTCATTTTTATCATCCCCATCATCATCATTAATGTAATTTCTATCGACATTGTTGTAATCATGCATCATCATCATTCATGCCATTATTGTTTTTGATGATGACCTAGATGAAAATGATGATCATGACACCAAAGATAATGCTTATGATTATGACAATGACAACATCTAAAATTGGGAAGATTCGCCAACGTCATTAGCATCGTCATCATCATAATCATTGCCATCATCATCATTGTCATTGTAACCACTATCGTCTTTATCATCATAATCACAATTCATGTCATCGCCATCATCTTCATTTTCATCATTGTCAATATTATTGACATTGTCATCAATTGTTCATAATTGTCAATGCCATAAGGAATATCATCAATGCAGAAAATATGATGAGTGTTGGAAAAGGGATGCAAAAGCGAACATAGAAATGGGGGCAACAATAGAAGTAAAATTGGATGAAAAGTGGATACAACATAAGTAGATGCACAACAACATGAAAAACCTGACACAAAAGTGGATGCAAAAGTAGATGCAGTTGTCAATGCAAACTTGGATGCAAACATGAAGGCAAAAGTGGAAGCAAAGATGGGTCCAATGGTAGGTGTAAAACTTGGCACAAATTGTGGTGAAACAAATGTGGATGCAACAACGGAAACAAAAGTATATGCAAAAATGGATGAAACAAAAGTGGATGCAATAGGGGATGCAAACGTGGAAGCTAATGTGGTTGCAATGGTAGGCGCAAGATATGATGCAACAAAAGTGGATGTAACAATAACAAAAAAATTGCAAAATAAGATGCAAAAATGGATGTAAAAGTGGAAGCAAACATTGATGCAACAGGCAAAACAAAATTGGATGCAAAAAATGGATATAATGTAAGTAGATGCAAAAGTAGATACAAAATGAGATGCAAAACCCAATGCATAAACCTGACATAAAAGTGGATGCAAAAATAGATGCAATATTTGATGCAAAAGAGGATGTGAACATGGATGCAAAATTGGAAGAAAACGTGGATACAACAGTGAGTGCAAAACATGGTGCAAATTGTGGCATAACAAAAGTGGATGTAATGATAGATGCAAAAAAAGAATCAAAGTATGATGCAAATGAAGATGTAAAAAGGGATGCAAAAAGTGAAATTTAAAATGGGTGCAACAGTGGATGCAAAATTGTGTGCAAAAGTGGATGCAATAGAAGTCGATGCAAAAGTAGATGCAAAACGAGACACAAAACCCGATGCAAATCCCGGTCGAAAATTCGATACAAAAAGGGATGCAAAAATAGATGTAGTAGTTGATGAAAAACTAGACGCAAATGAGGATGCAAACGTGGATGCAAAATTATAATCAAAAGTGGGTGCAAAAGGAGGTGCCAAACTAGGCGCTAATTGTGGCACAAAAATATTAGATGCAATAGTGGGTACAATAATAGATGCAAAAGAGGATGTAAATATGGATGCCAAACAAGAGGGAAAAGTGGATGCAACAAAAGTAGATACAAAATTTTATGCAAAACTAGACACAAAACACGATGTAAAACTTGGCGCAAAAGGGATGCACAAATGGATGAAAAAATGGATGCAAAAAATGATTTAAAAAAGGATGCAAAAAAGGATGCAAAAGTTGATGCAAGTGTAGGTGCAAAAAGTGGATGCAAATGAGGATGCAAAAGTATGTCAAACAAAATTAGGTGCCAAACTTGATGCAAAACCTGGAACAAAACCTAGTGTAAAGGATGACACAAAACTTGGCATAAAATTTGGTGCAAAACGTGGTGCAAAACCTATTGCAATACCTGGTGCTAAACTTGGTGTAAGATTTGGTGCAAAACTTGATGCAAATTTTGTGTCAAGTTTTGCACCATATTTGATAAATGGATGCAAATAGCACCAAAAATGGGCTCTAGATGCAAAAAAAGAAGTAAAAAGGGACGCTAATCGCTGGTTTTGTTGTAGTGACTTGTTATGACTACTGTAGGGAGACTGCAGGAAGCAAATGTTCGACAAGAATGGAAATGCATGGGAAGAACTTGCATTTCTTCCCATTCAAAGACAATGAAGATGAGGAATCATAGTTAAATGGTAGGAAACATTAACATGTAGTTACTCAAATAGTAGTATTTTTATATCAAGCTATGACATTAACTGTGATAAAAAAAATTTAGTTTTTTCATTTGAAGTCTCTCAAAAGATTGATGCAAACAAATGTTACAGGTAGCAAGGGAAGGATGTTTTCTGGTAGAACTCCTTTGTAACCTATATATTGGGATATCTGATTCAGGTGGCAAGGCCATGGGAACCTGTATTTTCAGAAACAACTACCTATGAATGAGGAAATAAATTGTAAGATGTAGTAATACACTGAGGATGGTGTAAATTTAAGGGGGGGAGTATGTAACACCCCTCTGTTGTATGTGACAATTTGTTTCTATCATGCCCGACCTAAGCTAAGACTGATTTGTAACAGAAAAGATAGGTCTGAGGTTTAACAACAAAAGTAAATACTTCATTATTAAATAAATAAATATAATTTAATTACTTGGAAAATGAGACACGAAGAGAGGAGGTTCTTGTCAAATAAAATCTCAATGATGAATGTGAATGGATAATTCTTTCATGATAAGAATTCTAGATTCAATTCTAGATAAGCTTAATGGATTGCAAGATGCATATCCATTAAGTTACTTAGCTGGAGAAAGATGCTAAGTTTAAGAAAAAAATAAGAACCTTGTGAGAGAGAAAAGCGAGCTCTTATGAGGAAAAGCTTCATGGGAGGGAAAGGTGAGCAAAAGATCCATGAAAGTGGGATGCTGTTAAAGGAAACCATATCATGAAAGAGGGTATTAGATACCCATTGAGGAGATCAAAAAGAGGGAGTTGATCCATGGCAAGAACTCTTGGCTCAGGGTGAACTGGAGGAAGTCAGTTCTAGATTAGACGGTGGTGCTTGATTTTCCAAGTGACATTCTTTGTACTAATCCGAGTTGATTTAAATGAATAAGATGTTATGTATGTTGGCTCTGTAATATTTATTTCATGTTGTCAAATATTTAAGCATATGAGTACAAAAGCATGTGATATATTTGTGTATAAAATGATTTAATACTTATGCATGTGACAACTACTGTATATATAAAATAAATCAAGGTTAGATGTAGTGATTGGAGAATTTGTAGGTGGTTGTTGATATGGAGTCAAGGAGGTATGTGAAACTAGGAAGTGTGTTTTGATTTTTTCCGAATAAGTTGGAGAAATTATTTTCTAATGTATATATAGTGTTTAGTTTCCATTATTTTGTGGATAGAGGGAAACGATTCACATTTTATGATTGTTTGTTGTCATACTCTATTCCTTTCGGGAAGCAATAACTAAATAATTATTTGGAAGAATATAAGAGGAGAAGCTCTTGAGTGAGGAGAAGAGAGAGGGATAGAAGATAGGAACTAAATATTTCTTTGTGAAACTATAGTCCTAATTTAGTGTTGGGGTCCTAATATAGGTTTATAGATTTAGTCCCTCTTACATTTATTTGTCAATTTGGGGTCCATCTGATTATTTCAAGGTTATCATGCAACGTATATGCAGGCCCAGGCTCCCGACCAAGTATTGAGCAAATACGAAGAACAAGTTCCAAAGAGTTCTACAAATCCAGTAACATCAAATTTAATAACACCAACTCTAACTAACAACAATCTGAAGTAGCATAAATTTTGAAATAAAATCAAGATAATAAAGTAGCAAAGAAATGAAACAATAACAATAAAGCATTAACGATACAATTGAAAATCATACCTATCCATGCGAACTGTATCCAACAACACGTCATTGAAAGAGTGGGCCGAACTCTTGAATTAGGGTCGTGGCTGAAGAATTATAGACCATGCTATGTTAATGATACGCTATTACGCTTATTAATTCATAAAAATATTACAAGCTAAAGTTATGATGTTACACACGAAAGGAAGATTCTTCAATATCCGATCTACTCTATATGTGTTATCTCCCTTTTATCTTTGATTTGTGTCTTTTAAAAATTACAAAATGATTTTCCTTACAATTTTGATTGATTAAAAAATCTCAATAACCAATATGAGATTTGGGAGATATTTCCATTATAATCTAGCGGGAAAAAGTAAAATATGGTATTGTAATTGGAGAAACTTAGAAAATGACCACAACAAAAAATATACAAAAATGTCCTTCGAAGAACCTTGATTTTCTCTCAATACAAACCAAAATTTGGAAAACTTCTCATTGGAAAATTAATTTGGTTTATTATTCACAAAACATGTGCCTTGGATTTTCAAGATTCATCTTCATTTCCCGAAACATCCAACTCAAAACCATCACTTTTTATCCCAACGAATATCTGAGTTGGAATATTTGATTGTGAGCTGAAGATCAAATTTTCAATCTAGAAGAGATCTTGGAGGCTAAAATCGTGATTGATGTTATAAAAAATTCATTAATAAACCATCATTGGAAAAATCATGCATACTCATCATCAATTTATTAAAAATAAAGGAAAATAAGTATTACTTGTCCGCTAGAGCATAAATACCTATGAAATGGAATTATATAATAAATAATGTGATAAACAATGGTAGAAATGCATGAAATATTTGTCAATATATGGTAATAATAATGATAAATTAGTGTCACAACATCTTCCCCAAACTTAACATGTTGCATATCCTCATGCAATACAATGCATTTGTACCTCCAAGTTATAATACATTAATCAAAATGCTCACCCCAGCTCATGGTATTGATCAAACAAGAGGCTTCTTCCCTGAATTCTTCTTTGAAACAACAGTTATTCAATTCTCACAATGTTAGTGAATCTATAACAATTTCACATCAACTTTCAACCATATGTATATGAAGTTGTAGTAAAACATGATACAAGTAACAATAAACTTCATTAACCATTTTCTCAAAAACTACAAATCAAATCTTGCTGAAATTTGGCACGAAGATTTTTACTATATTAATATCTCTCCACTCCAAACATCAGAGCTATATGATCCACAAATCTCAAGATATAAGAATAATGGTTGTAGGTGATAGTGCATGATATATAGATTCTCACAAACTAGTTTAACTTTATATTTTCTGGGTTTGTTCATTTTAATGATACCTTATTGCTGTCCAAAAATCACAAGAATCTAGTATATAGTTTAAGGGATATAATAAAATCAATTAGTGCACTGTATAAAAGTGAAATTGTTTGTCTTAAATGAGGAAGAAATGAGAAAAAATCCATCATGCATACAAACTCCTCCCCCAAGCTGAACATGGTGCATGTCCTCATGCAATACACTAGAAAACAAATTCAGGTGGTTGCTACAATTGTTGTTGAAATTCTTGCTTGGTGTATAACAACATGGAATAAGGGATGTTTTGAGAATGAATAAGGAGATCGGCGAATGATAAATAATATTAATGGAATGGTCATGATAAATAAATTAATGAAAGTAACACTCCCCCAAACTGAAATATTTTGTGTCTCTCAAAAACTAAAATTGGGAAGTGGTAAAGAAGGGGAAATAATGGTTGAAAAATATGAGTCAATAACGCTCCGTGGTTTTTCATGACATTCTCCTAAATTTTTAATAAATCAGAAACTTATGTTATTTTACCTCAAGTTTTACCCCCATAAAAATATGGAATGGCATGTATGGACTGATATTTGTTGAAGCCGATGTAGGCTGAGTTGATTCTGAAAGTGATGTGAAAGGTGGAAGAGATGCAAGCTAAAAGAAAGTAATCAGAAAGTATAGTAGGGCTTCCGTCTGGAAAACTGATTAGTTTCCCTGTCATCAAGATTTCTATAACACATCTCATGAGTAGCCTAAATTAGTAATTCAACACCTCAATTACCTCATTATATATAAAAGTGACATAATCATGTTTTGAATTCCATGAGATAATAATGGATAAAAAGGGAATACAAAATAGGGTAAAATGATGAGAAAAAGATGCATTCCCTAGACCCATAAGCTTTGGTAGTTATGAGAAAAAAAATTGTGAGAATTAGTTATCTCGATCTTTTCTTCTCAAGGTATGACCAATTACCTGTGATTCAAAATTAGAACTAGGCCTCTTTATCTTACCCAAAAATAATAGTATTGTTGTTAAGCTACGAATAAATGCAGACTGATCGGGCAAAGAAAATATCTTTGGTTAACGATATGAAACTTGTAGAATAAAGGAATGATAGATTAGATGATACAAAATGTCAAATATCAAATATCCTAAAAGTTTCATCCCTGAAATGTAAAGTGAATATTTATAACTGAATAATAGATATAAACCATAACCATCATCATCATCTAATAACTGATTAAATATCACCCCATGAACCACGAGTTCTAGCAAACCATATATATGCAACAGTAGGCTTTATCGACCATTAGTTTTGAGAAAGAAAGGTAACCCAGTAGATCATAATAGTGAATTAACTTCTTTATCATAAGCATGGGCATTTCTGCAAGAAGACGTCCATAGCCTCGACAGGGATTATTTTTTAACCCATTGAGATGCCAGTGTCCCATCTATTAGAAATAACTACATAGTTATAAAAGCATTTCAATTTACGTAGATGTCTACTAAAGATCATTGTTCTGGCTTGGTAATCAGCTAATAACAATACCATTCATGGGAGCTAATAAAAGTGAACAAGTTAGCTTGTGATGAGACTTCTTGTCCATCAGTTTTACAATTGAAGACCATTACCCTGGCTTGGTGACCAGTAGTGGTAATGTCACTTTATTAAGACCTATGATCATGGTAGGTCGGCTCTTGATGAGACCTCTTATCCTGTAGTTGACTCTTTATGTTTAAAATTCAACTATGGTTATTGTTAATCAACAAAATATTACTTAATAGATGGGGTGGCAAGTAAGCTCCTTAAGAGATAGGGATGACATAAAACGTTTTTCAGAAACTATTTTCAACTTGGGTAATTTTTATTCTCAAAAACTAATCACCTTCAAATTATTGTAGATATATATATATATATATATATATATATATATATATATATATATATATATATATATATATATATATGTCAATATTGGGGTTGAGGAGCAATTCATTAGATAGTGATGGAAATATTTAAGTACAAGTTTGTGCTTATCATCATAAATTTTACAAGATCAGGGAATTGACAAATTAGGAAAGTTGAATATTCACATAATGAAGTCATATTTCCATAATTATTCCTTAAAAATAAAATTGAGTTTATAGATAAAAGAAAAGATAAATTGACCACCCAATAATTATGCCAAAGAGGACCTAGAACATTAAAAGCATTTCCCATTCACCAAGGAGAAAAAACTACTAAAAAAGACCTACATCTATTGAATCAAATGTGAAAATCGGCCAATAACAATAGTTGTGATTGAGGTAACAATGACCATGACTTAGGTAATAATATTTATGATAGAGGTAACAACATCTGTGAGTGAGGGAAAAACAGGGAAAGGGAAAAAAAGGGCGTTGTAACTGGAGTAGCAATGAGGAAAGGCAAAAAGGGCATTGCGACTAGAGCTGTAGCAGCAAAAAAGGAAAAAAAGGCGTTGTGACTGGAGTAGTAGTAAGGAAAAGGAAAAAAAAAATTGTGACTAGAGTAGCAGCAAGTAAAGGAAAAAATGGCGTTGCGATTGGAGTAGTAGCTTGAAAAGGGAAAATGAAATAATAGTGACATATGTGACTTACCGAACAACAACTGTAACGAAGGTAGAAAACATTATGATTAAAGATTTATTTATCCAATAGTACCACTGTTGCATGTTACAACCGCAAAACAACCCATACCATTTTAAGATTGTAGGAAAGAAGTATCAAGTATGACTTTGGAAATCCTTCCCAAAAATCAACTCAATGGGCGATCCTAGCATGGTGACATGGAGAAGGATTAGTAATCCAATAGTCATAGTTACTTTACAAAATAATGAGGAATTAAGAGTGAATCATCCCTGAAAAGACTTACCATAAGAGTTTTTGATATTAAATCTAAGGAAACCATATACTTGATAAGACTAGGGAACAAAAGTATAGATGTCGAGCAACATCATGAAACTTAGGAACCTCCTTCTTTTATTTTGTGAATAAAATATATGACTTTGAATTAAACAACATCTTAGACATAAAAATATAAAATAAATTGGAAAAGAAACAACACATTATTGAAAAACAAGAAGTAAATAAATAACTTAAGTTACAACGGTTGTGATTTTAGTTGTAGCAATGTTGTTTCCTAAGGGAACATTAATCTGTTTGCAGGAACAACAGTCTATCAATGGTGAATGAGTGGAAAAAAATGATATTTTGGAAACATGCTTTGGTGGAAATCACTTGGACCTTCAAATGGAAATCAATTATCCATTTCTAATGTTATGAATCTATTAAGTGATGAAAAGTATTCATGGTGTTTTTGCCATGTTGGTGAATAATAGCGAGAACAATTTTGCAAAAAGCTCTTATGATGAAAATATTTCCTTTTAGATCATGAAACCTAGAAAGAATCAAAATAATAGAATATTAAATTTGTTAATAGATGCTTGGATGAAATTCTCTTATCTCATTAAAATTTGCTTCAAGAATCACTACTTCATAAATTGAACTACTTCATTCTCCTGGTACCTACAAAAAATGAGCATCTACCTGCAATAAAACATGAAATCATGGAAGAAGAGAGATGATTGGGCTCTCCTAACCTAATAAATATGCAAAAAATAACTAGTAGTTACTCTCTAAAACAAATCCATAGAAGGGTAAACAAAGAAAAATTTATTTGTCACTTATAAGAGAGTAGTGGTCAACATTCTAACCAACAATGTTTTAATCATAACTCCTTTGTTTTTAGTCTGATTTAAGTTATTCCAAAGAAAAATTAAATATAATTCAAACATATGTAACCAATGGAAATAGGATTTAAAAATTCCATTATATGGTATGTCATATTTCCTTAGAAAAACCTGCATAACAGAGCCATTTTCGATTTCCCAGCTTAGACCAACATTTGATATTTTAAGCATAACATTTTCATTCGATGATGGATTGAACTAATTCAAATTGGATATTAAATTATATTAATCTATATATCTCCGATAGAAACATGTATTTAATACAAGAAGAAACTATGAGTCAAATACGCTAGTGAAAAGATGGAAAAACAAAGTTTTAAGAATGTTGATTTACAATATGCAGTCAGTAGTTTGGTCATAAATTTTTCAGACAACATTGAAATAAAGTGATTCAAATTTTCTTGTAAACTATATTCATATGATAATATATCATAGAAGTAGCCTTGGAAAATCTAGTCATTTAGGCCTCCAAAAACGCAATGTCCCAACTTTGTTCCTGAGATGCCTACTAGACATCCTGCTAATGTTTTGGTCATAATGTTTTCATCTCAAATCCAAATTAAGTGATTAAAATTGGATTAGAAATTAAACATAAAGAGATACTTAGGATAAAGACATTTTTTTAAAATATTCCCATTTGGACCCTAAAAAAATGACTGCCCCAATCGTTTTTCAAGAAGTTTCATCAAGCTCGCAAGCCATAAGATATGATAATCAAGCAACTTTTCGAAAATGGTGATCAAAATGAACATGAGTGTTTGTAGAAATATTATTTTCAATAAAATTACAGAAATAGATTTCAATATTTATAATTTATGTTAATTTTCACATTGTGTTGCAACAAAAACAACTATTTTTACATATACATAAAATTATTTATTTATCTCCTTATTTATTCTATTTTCTACACTAACCTACTCTAACTTGAAAAATAAAATATACTTACCTATAAGAGTACATCCAATGGAGCCATTTTCAAAACAATGTCTCAAGTATGCACATACCCAAATTAGGAAAATGCACATTAATAATTACCAGGGTAGGAGAGACTAGGTTCCCTTGAAAAGATGGTGCAAAAAATTGCTGAAGTATGGAGTGATGCCGCAATGAAATGATGGAGTGAAACCGATATTCCCTATTCATTTAATCTAAGGGACAAATAATTTAATCAAAAAAACAAAAACAAATCTAATTCTCGGGTCCTAGTGAAAGGTTGCGTGCAAACCTTGCCTAACCAAGACGAGGAAGTGGGTTTTACAGTGAATTAAAAGACATAAAATCAAAACAATGAAAGCAATCCTAATGCTCGGTCCTGGTAAAAGGGTTGGCGCAAACCTCTCTTGACCAAGATGAGAGAGTGGGTTCTAAAATTAATTAAAATGCAAAAAAGTAAATCAAACAATCAAAACAATCAATGTAAATCTAGTGCTCGAGTCTTGGTAAAAGGGTTGGTGCAGAACCTCACCTGACTAGGATGAGAGAATGGGTTTTATGGTCAATATGGGTTGTAATCTTGTGCCTTTGATGTCTTCCCTGGAAATGACACCAAAATGTTGGGAGTCCTTATATGGTTTTATATATTCAGTCTCTCTTACATTTACTTGACAATCTAGGGTCTATTTGATTATTTCTAGGTTATCGTGCAGGGTCTATGCAGGCCATAGGTTCCCTACCAAGTATTGAGAAACTACAAATACAAGGCCCAAAAAGTCCTATAAATCAAGTAACAATAAATTAAATAACGCCAACTTTAAGTAAAAGAAATCCGAAGTACCAATAATTCTAAAATAACAACAAGATAATCTGAGAAGCTAGGGTTTGAGGAAAAACCCTCGACGGAGCAATCGATATGGAGGAAAACGATCAAGCGCAGTGCAGGAATCTCTGTAGCGTGACAGAGCTGCAAGGGTTCAGAGGAGTACAATGGTACCTCCTCAGGGGGGGGTGTCAGAGCCCTCCCCTTCACTGCAAGACCCTGAGCAAGCGGTCATTTTCGGCTCGGTAGATCCGAATATTCTGAGCAAGGGAAAAAAGTCTCAAGGTAACGACAACGGGAATGAAAATCGAATGAGCAAAGACAACAAGCCGCAAGAAGAAACAGAGACTCCAGAAGACAGCCCGAAAATTACCTCATCAACGTGCCGACCTGTGGCCAAAGAAAGGCCAAGAATAGAACTACCAGGAGACAAGATTGACAGAAGAATCGAGTATATGAAAGATCATGCCCTCATTGGAAAATTTATAGGGTTCTGGCCGACTGAGAGAGCTTTATATGGATGGATTGAAGCAAAATGGAAACCCAAGGGAGATGTTACTCTCCAGCTTGGGCCAAAAGGTTTTTTCACAGCAATCTTCTTCTGCTTGGAAGACAAATACCGGATCCTGGGAGCAGGGCCTTACTTTTTCAACTCGGCAGGATTATACCTGAGAGATTGGATCCCAAGATTCAACCCAGACAAAGAAGATCTCACTTGGGCACCAGTGTGGATCAGACTGTACTCTCTTCCCGACGAATATTGGGACGAAGATCTCCTGAAACGCATCGGAAACGGAGTGGGAGAATACATCAGAGCGGCTGAGGAAACTAAATCTCGTAAGTATATCTCCTACGCCCGTATATGTGTCTTTATTCGCTTGAATGGAGCATTACCTGAGTCAGTTACTCTAGCCCATCGAGATGAGGAATGGATCCAGCCTCTTGACTATGAGCATGTGCCCTTTCGGTGCAGAAAATGCCATGCTCTGGGGCACCTCTTCAGGGATTGCCCTCAAAATATCAAAGCCAACCCCTCTGAGCCTTCTGAATCCCCTTCTCAGGATGGTTTCACCAAAGTCCCAAGTAGGAAGCGCTCGCACAAGAAGCCACAGAATGGGCCAAAACCCCAGACCAATAAACCCCAGGACCATGCATCTAAGAACAGATACAATATTCTAGGCCAAACCTCTGAAGAACAACCCCTGGAACAGGAATCTAATCAACCCCCCCCCCCATCCTCTTCTGCCCATCCCCTTCCATATGATCCCCCATCCAAATCGCAGCCTCCCATCATGATCTCGACCATCCTCAGAAGGAATCCAAAAGATACAGGGGAGAGTCACAAAGAAATGGAGGTAGAAGGAAATGCGGACCTCACACGGGACACAGAGATTAATCAAGAGGAAAGCAGTCAAGTGAAGCCAATGGAAGAAGAGCCAGAGAGCATAGATCTACATGGCCTGGACATTCTGGAACTATAACTAGCTTGTAAAAAAAAAGCATATGAAACCATATCTGAGACCCAGTTAGACAAGCTCGAAGTGGTCATTTCCAGGGCGTTCCACCAACAGCAACTAGGGATACAGCCAGGCAGCAATTGGGACGGCAGCCTGCGTCCAAAAGACACCAAAAAGAGGGGAAGAAAAACGGATCTCCAGAGAACGATAGAGATTGGAAAACTCCTGGTGGATTCAGGCAGATATGCAAAGTTGACGAAGTACTACAGGCCCTCCAACACTAGTTGAACCATGAAGCTTGTATCATGGAATTTAAGAGGGCTCAACAGCCCCGAAAAACTCAGGATGCTAAAAAACATGATCAGAAGGGAAAAACCGCAGATGTGTTTCCTCCAGGAAACCAAATGCAATAGTACCACGCTGGGCAACATTCTCTCAAAGGCTTGGCCAGGATGTAGATCGGTCGCTGTAGATGCTTCGGGAGCCTCAGGTGGGCTTGCCATAGCATGGAACACCCAAGTAGTAACTCTCACGGATTACCATGCCTCCCATCATCTCATTCAGGCAGTCTTTCACATTCTAGGTACCAATATACATGGTAATTTATCCAATGTTTACTTTCCACAAGACACAGGAAGTAAAATTGCGCTCCTGGAAACCATAGAAGCGCTAAGCATAAACAGACAACATCCACTATGGATAGTGGCTGGGGACTTCAACATGATAACCAAAATTGAGGAAAAAACAGGAGGGAGAAACAGATTGGAACCAGAAGTTGCCCGCTTCAAGGACTTCATCCAAAATGCCTCTCTCATAGACATGCCATTCTGCAACGGCACCTTCACTTGGAGCAATCGCAGAGCAGGCAAGCATCAAATTGCCTCTAAATTGGATCGCTTTCTAGTCTCGGACAATGCAGTGCATCTGGGAGGTGACTTCTCTGCCGCAATCCTGGCCCACACCGGGTCGGACCATTGGCCGATTTCTCTTCAATGGCAAAGGCCAGGAGATTTGACAAAAAGACCTTTCCGCTTCGAGGGGTTTTGGCTCACACATCCCGCATTCAAGGACTTCGTCAAAACTACCTGGAACTCCTTCATTCCCCCAGAAGGAACAAAAAGGTATCAGTTTCAACAAAAGCTAAGATTTCTAAAGAGTAACCTAAAACGATGGAATAGGGAGACCTTTGGAAATATATTTGAGGCGCAAAAGGAGCTAAATCAGGTTCTAGCAGACCTCCAGCAGAAAATAATAACAGAAGGGCACACGGAGGCAACCCTGGAGCAGGAACGGCACATTCACAATCAGCTTGAAGAAAGGAGCAAGCAGGAGGAAACTTACTGGAGGCAAAAGTCAAGGGTCAGATGGTTAAAAGAGGGGGAGCGCAACACCAAATTCTTCCATAGAACCACGGTGCAGAGAAGGATGCATAATAATATCCCCTTCATTCAGAATCAAGAAGGGGAAAAAGTCGAGGAGCATGAGGAAATCGAAGAGGTTCTACTCAATCACTTCCAGCAGGTCCATCAAGAACAAGTAGGGGATCGGCAGCAAGCCATCGGAAAGATAATCAGCAATATACCAAAACTAGTCACAGCTGAACATAATGAGCTGCTCATGCGCCCTATTCATCCCCACGAAGTCGATGAGGCAATGGCTCAACTCAAAGAAGGTAAGGGCCCTGGCCCAGATGGTTTCACAACCACGTTCTTTCATGCCTTCTGGGATATGATCAAGTTTGAAGTTTGGCAGATCGTAGAGGAGTCCCGAGCCCTGCGCTGGATTCTCCCCTCCCTCAACTCCACCTTCATCACGCTCATACCTAAAGAGGAGAATTCCATTACCCCCGACAAGTTCAGGCCTATAGCTCTTTGTAATGTCATTTATAAAGTTATATCGAAGGTCATTGCAAATAGGTTAAAACCCCTTCTACCTATGCTCATCTCTCCGGAACAATCAGGATATGTGGAAGGCAGACAAATAATGGATGGCATTCTCCTCACGCACGAGATCCTTCACTCGCTAAAGAGCTCCAAACAAGCTGGTATGTTACTCAAATTAGATCTCTCCAAAGCTTTTGACAAACTCAGTTGGTCTTATATTCAACACATTTTGAAAGCTTTTGGATTCTGTTCCACTTGGGTTCGATGGATCATGAGCCTTATCTCTTCCACTCATTTTTCCATCCTTGTAAATGGCATCCCCTCTCGCCCTTTCAAACCCTCTCGCGGTATTAGACAAGGGGACCCCCTGTCCCCCTTCCTCTTTGTTCTCATGGCTGAGGGTCTTGGCAGACACATCAAGCATGCCCTCCACTCTCAGCAGCTTAAAGGCATCTCTGTCCATAACACCCCAGCCACCTCTCATCAGCAATTTGTTGATGAAACCATGCTTTATGGCTACCCCTCTGTCCAAGAAGCATCCTGTTTAAAATCCCTGCTCCACGACTTTTCTGAAGCCTCTGGCACCCACGTTAATTGATCCAAGTCGCAAATTTTCTTCTTCCACACCCCTCCATCTGTTAAATCTGCTGTCTCCCGCATTCTTGGCATCCCCTCTGCTTCACTCCCCTCTAAATACCTCGGGGCCCCCCTCACTGCTTCAGCCATAAAGCAGCCAGCTTGGCGCGCCCTTCTAGAGAAGCTCGACTCAAAGCTCAATCAGTGGACGTACCGTTCTCTCAATTTAGCCAGTCGGGTAGTGCTTATCAAATCTGTTCTTCAAGCCATGCCTCTTTACCTCTTCTCCATCCTGGCAGCACCAAAATGGGTTCTAAAAAGCATAAGGAATTTGCAGCGTGACTTTCTGTGGGGTAGTTCGGCTACTAATCGCAAGTGGGCATTGGTCAAATGGACTACTGTATGCATGCCCAAAGACAAGGGTGGGATCGGCCTCCGAGACCCAGAGCAAAGCAACTCCATTATGAATGCCAAGATCTGGTGGCAATGGATGACAAATCCAAATAAGCTATGGGCAAAAATTTGGACTGCAAAATATGCCAACAACAGGCCACAAGAAGAGCTCATCAGATTCACTCCTACCGAAAAGGGATCGCTAATTTGGAATGCAGCTAAGCAGCACCATCAGCTCATTCAACAGCACAACTTTTGGGAAATTAGGGATGGTCACTTGGCACGATTTTGGACAGATGCCTGGAACCAACTGCCTAAGCTCTCGAGGGTTCTTCACCCATCATTGGTTCCGGAAGGGCAGGAGCAGCAGCAAGCTAAACTCCATCTTTTCTGGCAGCCGGAGACGGAGAATGGGTTCAGAAAATGGAAACAGAGCAACCAAATAATCAACAATCCAAATACACAGGAATCGGGAGAGCTTGAGAAAGAGTTAAGGAAAAGAAGCATTCGGCTCGTTGACGGAAAGGATATCCTCAGATGGGGTTATCAACCTAAGGGATCCTACTCCACATCAGAGGCCTATAAGCTAGTCGGCAACTTCCCCACCTCGCCGGATCCTATATGGAGGAAAATCTGGAGTGTGGGTGCCTGGCCCAAAATCTCATACTTCCTCTGGATGGTAGGGCACAAAAGAATTCTTACATGGGACAAGTTAAGGAGACGCAACTTTCAAGGCCCTTCTATATGTCACAATTGTTTTCAAAACGAGGAAACTCTGCAGCACCTCCTGGATAATTGCTCGCTAGCCAACCAGCTATGGGAAAAGGTCAGCTTCAGGTGTCAAAGAAGAGGCAAAAAAGATAATGACATCATAGATACCATACGACAATGGCCGAAAAGCCCCTATAACTGTGAGATCCTCAATCACCTGTGGAATATCACTCCGGGCACAGTCCTTTGGAACATCTGGAAGGAAAGAAACAAGCGCATATTCAAAAACAAGCGCTCTCCCATTGAAGAAATATGGAAAAAACTGCATGGGAATATCCGAGAAACGATGCTGCTCCGATCCTGGACCAAGGAGGACCTCCCCACCACTGATAATGAGAAGAACATTCTTGACAACTGGCAACTGCAACTACCTCAAGAGTCTGCCCTGCAGCACTCAGTGAACAGCAGCAGCAAGGAAAACAAAGGCTGGACCGCCCCCCCTATCAATGCATACAAACTCAACTTTGACGGGGCCTCGAAAGGTAATCCTGGAGCAGCGGGATTTGGAGGTATTCTAAGAAACCATGAGGGAACTCCCCTGCAGATTTACTTTGGAAATATAGGGTGGGATACCAACAACTCCGCAGAGTTGGAGGGACTCTGGCAAGGACTCTTGCTAGCCAGGAGACTCAACCTTCAACCCTTGCTCGTTGAAGGCGATTCCCAGATCCTCATTAATATGGAAAAGCGCATTCAGAATGGCTCTCAGGTCAGGAAAGTTGCTGATAGTTGGAGACTGGAGGCAAGGCTCAATTACATGGCTCATGAGCTGCGCAATCACAGAGCCATCTCCTTCCACCATACAAAAAGAGAAGGCAACAAGATTACGGATCTGCTTGCCAATATTGGGGTAGAAAACGATCGGACTTTCATATCAGGCGACATGGATATCATCCCTAATTATATTCAGGCCCAGAATTGTGAAAGTCTCATCCAACAAGATGCTGAATCCTCGGATGCGGGTGCCAATGTGACAGCCAGGGAAGGGCCACATGCTATGCATGTGCCGCCCCGTGTTGAATTAAGGCAGGCTCTTCACGCTGCCGCCGAGGTTTGAAGAAGGAATGTCCGGGCTCATTTGCATTCAATGCCGCACAGGTTGAAATGCTGGAGCTGCAGAGTGCAGTTATGGCGGGCTATTCTCGAGAGAATGACGAACAGGTTAAGAGCGGCAAGGGAGTATTCCAGGTTCATCTGTATTGTGTGAATTGTATGGTGTTGGCTCTGGAGCACGAGGTGGTGGAACCATTACAGTGGACACTCAAGGGCGAGAGTCATTTGTGTGAATTCGGTCCGGGAGCTGACAGAGTAGGTCTCGAATCCACAGGGGGGCAACGCAGGGTGGAGAATTGTTCCTCAGAAGCGCTAGGAGGGAAAATGGCTCCAAGGCAACGACTGCTTAGCAGGCGAGGCTCAGCTTGCAGAGGCTCTTCGCGCAACCCTATCGCAG
This sequence comes from Pinus tabuliformis, assembly GCA_031772625.1. Taxonomy (NCBI): domain Eukaryota; kingdom Viridiplantae; phylum Streptophyta; class Pinopsida; order Pinales; family Pinaceae; genus Pinus; species Pinus tabuliformis. Next base: position 908,045,200 of record CM062819.1, read on the forward strand.
ACCCTCATCACCATTGATGTTTTCAATTTTGCCACCGAAGGTCAGGCGCCTCTCCTTTACGTGTTAGCCAGTATATGGATTCCGGCAGTCCTAGTGCCGGGCCGCCCCCGTTGCCAGCATTTGGCACCGTCGTTTTCACTCTGGGAGGCTGAAGGAACAACGCTCGGATCAATGCACATATATCTGTTCTCTTCACGGAGGACCCTGAGGATGAGGAGGGAGGCTCAGGTAGCAAGGAGGAGCCCTCCGAGGACATGCAGGAAATCATTGAGGAAGCACAAGTGGGAGTTCTGGAGTAGGCTCCTTCCCATCCGCAAACGAATGAAGCGTCATCCTCCAAGCAGGCTGAAGTGGACGCGTGGGAAGGCCGCCCTGAAGGAGATGGATGGAGCCGAATCCTCGAGAAAAAGCCTAAGGAATGACAACCCTCGGCAAGCTCAGTATCCATCCTCTTTAGCTCAGGTCCGGTATCAGCTCTTTGTTTTTATCTATGTCGGCTATAGGCCAAGTATCTCTACCTGGGTCTTGTTTGTTTTTCCTTATGTCGTGGTTATCATAGTCCTGCCAGTTCGGCTTATGTCAGTGTTTGTCAAGGATTCGCGGTCACCCCTGCGTGGGTATAGCTTTGATTTTGGATGGAAACCCCTGCGTGGGCCGCTGATGCAAGTTGTGGGTACAGTTTTATATTTTGTCAAAGGCTGGAAGCGAGTAAGTCTGGTTAGGAAGCCCCTGCGCGGGCCTATTTTGAATCATGAACAGCCTCAGTTGGCCCTGAGCCGCATGTCATTCTGGATGTAAAGTTTTGATATATATAATATAATAGATAGTCTAGTTTAACGAGAAAAAAAAAATTAACAACAAGATAATAAAGCAACAAAGAAATAAAACAACAATCATAAAGCATTAATGATACAATTGAAAAGCATACCTACCCACACAAATTGTATCCTATAACACTAGAACGAAGGAGTAGTCACAACTCTTTAATTAGGGCCGTGGCTGAAGAATTATAGATCACACTAAGTTAACTATATGATGCTACTCTTATTAATTCATAAAAATATTACAAGCTAAATTTCTCTTGTTACACATGAAAGGAAGATCCTTCAATATCTGATCTGTTATATATGTGTTATCTCCCTGATTTGTGCCTTTTAAATAGATAAACAACAAAGGGAAATTTACAACAAATCATTAAAAAATGATTTCCCTTACAATTTATATTGATTACAAAATCTCAATAAGATAAATGATATCATGGAGATCATTCCATCGTGATTCAACGATAACAAGTAAAATTTGGTATTGTAATTGGAGCAACTTGGAAAATGGCCACAACAGAAAATATGTGAAAATTTCCTTCGAAGAATGTTTCTTTTATCTCAATCTAGACTGAATTTTGGAAAACTTCTCATTAGGTAACTAATTTGGTCCACTCTACACAAAACTTGTGTCTTGGATTTTGAAGGTTCATCTACATTTGCCCAAAATCTCCAAAGCAAAATTGTTACTTTTTATCCCAACAAATTTCTAAGTTGGAATATTTGATTATGAGCTAAAGGTCAAATTTGCAACATGGAAGAGATCTTGGAGGCTAAAATAATGAGTGATGTTATAACAAATTCATTAATAAACCATCATTGGAAAAATCATGCATGTTAATCATCAATTTATTAAAAGTAAAGGAGAAGAAGTATTACTTATCCACAAGAGCATAACTAATTATGAAATGGAATTATATAATAAATATTGTGATAAAGAATGGTATAAATATATTAAATATGTGTCAATAAATGGTAATAATAATGATAAATTAGTAGCCCAACAGTTTCGAGACTCGCTAGTACTTTCCAATTTGTGTGAACAAGAAGGTATTTCTCTGTGAATTGGGTAATTGAATGGAAAATGGGACTTTAAGTTGATGTGTTTTAGGTTGAATCAAAACCTTAGTATTTAATCAAATCCATTTCATCTTATGAACTAATCGCAGTTTTATTCCTATGTGTTTTGTTGTTTTCAAAAATTTCTGCTTGTTGAATCGATCTACATTAAGTATCTCAGCATTCAAGCTTCAACCATTGTGTGATTTTTTCATTTATCTTGTGTGTTATTATTGAAATTGTCTAAACCCACAAAGGAATGTACCACAGAGTCTAGGTGTAGGAAAGTGAGGTATTTACACTAAAGTAGGCATTGTAACAGAGTACCATATTTTGAATTGTTGTCCCATCCTTTAGATTGGTTTTTTGACTGTCAAATGCTAGCTAGCATATAACCCATAGCAAAGGAAGGAAAGTGAAATCATTTAGTACGTGAAGGATCCATTCGAGGCCATGGAGAGTCAATTAGGAAAATATTCAAGTTGTCTCATCTTCCTTGAAGCTGTAATACAAAATTTTAATATGCTTTTGTGGCGACAAAATAGTAAATTGGAAAATAGGCGCTATGAATCATTTCGTAGTGGTTGTACATAAAATTTTCAACGCTGTGTGTCCAGTTTTTAAATATTCGTTTAGCCTACCCATTGCACCATTTGTTAAGTTGAAATGTATGTAATTATATTTATGAAATGAGGTGAGGAAAAGAGTGGGAGGTGAGAGAAAAATATCTCATGGAATTCATAATAATAATTCATATTCATATATTGACTACATCTATTAAATGTAACATGAAATATTTTTGAATTGGATGTAAATCTAAAGCTATGGGTGGAGTAGATTGGGGATATTGGTGTCATTGTGTGACTTGGTTGCCATCAAGTGGTATCAATTCCTGAATACTCTTTGGTGATGATATTAGAACAACTAAACAAGCAAGAAATGATTTGGATATCAAATTCAGAGCATGGAGCTGAACCAAATCCGATAAATCTGATTGAGTGACTGGAGAATGAAATATGAAAGAAAGGAAGCCACTAAAGCTCAGAGTTGATAGTAAAATCATGGAGCAAAATCCGAATGTGAAATTTAATTTAGGTAAATTTGGTTTTGTTTTTAATTTTTGGTGAATTTTGAAACTAACAATTGCATGGTAGATGTTATGAAGTTTGAAGGAAATAGTGAAGGTTTATGAAAGGAAATATACTTTAGGAGAAGTAGATCATATTTGTTTTGAAGATAGATCTGAAAACATAAAGTTTTTTGCTGAGGGACATTGAATACTAAAACATTAAAGGTAGAGTCATCAAGAGAAGCTACAAAAGTAACATATGTTCAAAAAGAGATTTGTACGATCAGTTGATGATTGTAACCAAGAACAAAGATAGTTATAGATGATGATGGTAAAGAACCTTGAAATAGAGAAGGTGATCCAGGTGGATGTTGGTGGCCACCGAGCTATCCCATTTGGACCCCCACAACTGTCTCTTTCAGTCTTTTCAGTTTCCTAAATTGTAGCACAGTTTACTATTTTTAGCAATTTTTCGGGTCCTGAACTTCCGGAGCTATTTTGAGGCCCTAAATGACGTTTTTTTCGGAATCTGGGGGAAAATGGGTCCATGAACCGATGTTGCCTCCCAAAGTTGTAGTGCTCGGATAGATCTTTCTAACGAGCTATTATATGCGTCAAACGGAGATCATATGCCAAAGTTACGACCCTGGGAAATTGATGTACCAATTTACCCAAACGGGGCCCACAATTTGGCGTTTCATCTTCTAGGGTTAGATTTCAGAATATTAAGGGTTTTCCATTGTTTATCAATAATAAATAGGCCTTCGAGCCTCATTGTAACACAGTTCAGAGCAGTTCAGAGTCATGTAGCCGCCACATCTCTTCTCAGAGATAAGCTACCATCACCCTAGCTGGTTTATTTCCATTACTGTTTGTAAGCATATTTCAGTATTTTACATTAATGAAATGAAGTATTATTTCCGTTTCGTATCTATGTTTATGGTTATCCTTGTAATTTGTTGTGTTCCTGTTTAAATCCAGATTAGTGGTATTAGAGCGGTCTGCTTTTTCTCTGTTTTTCTTTGCATGTCCCCAACGAGGTCGGCATATAAGGAGTTAGGGCTTGAACTGGTCGAACCTTTGCAAGACCAACCTAACAAATCTCGACAGCCTCCCATGGCGGATGAGAAGAAAGATGAGGGGGCAGGAGATCCTATCAAAATCTTGCTCGAAGAAGCGCTCGAGCAGCAAAGGAACGCGATGATGGATAGCTTTGCGCAGATCCTTCAGCGGCTACCCAGAGGCGACGCATCGGCTTCCAACAGCTACTCTGGAAATGCCACACCGTTTAAGGTACAAGTTAATTTTGAAATCCCCATCTTTGAGGGTCAAATAGACGCAAATGTCATAGATAAATGGTTAAATCTACTAGATGGGTATTTTTCTTTTCACGAATTTTCAAGTCGGGAAAAGATTGTTTTCACTCTTCTCAAAGCAGCCCCCCACGTCAAGGACTGGTGGGAAACCTACTGCAAGCAGAAGGATGAAAGTACAGGCTCACTATTTTCAGCCGCACCCACTTGGAATGACTTCCGGGATGCCATCAAGGAGCAGTACTACCCTGTCGGAAGCTATGAGGACAAATACATCAAATGGACCACACTGCAGCAAGGACGAGACCAAGATGTGCTGGAGTTCACAAACATTTTTCATACCCTTCGCACACAGTTGGGTATCAAATATTCTGAGCTGCATCTGGTACTCAAATACCGCGGCTGCCTACACAGATACATCCAGGAAGAGATGGGGTTCTTGAACATCTCCTCACTCGGCACGGCGTACCGATACGCTGTCAAAATCGAGCAAAAGTTCAAACAGAAGAAGCGAGACTTTGGATCTGCAAATCCGAAGCCCAAAAGACAAAGCCAAGGTGGGGTGACCCAAGACAACCCATCGAAGTTGCAAGAAAAGAACAATACCACGAAGCCAAAGAAGGACACAGGAAAGTGGTGTGATTTCCACAAGAGTCCCACTCATAACACAAGTGAGTGTTGGACCAAGAAGTCGCTAGTGGCCGAGTTGAAGGCTTCCGAATCAGATGCATGTTCTGACCCTGAGCCAGAACCTGACAAGGGGAATGGCAAAGGGAAGCACCACTGTTGCCACTGCCAAGATCCAGAAGAATGAACCTACAGATCCAGAAGAGGGGGAGTGTCTTTTCCACTCACAGATGTGGTTGAAGGGTTCGTTGCTGCAATTCATTGTCGACAGTGGCAACCAAAAGAACCTCATTTCAGCAGAGGTCGCGAAGCGGTTGGGCCTACCAACTACACCGCACCCACAGCCATACAGTATCGGGTGGCTTCACGAAGGACGAGATCTAAAAGTTCGCCAGCAATGCCGCCTTCCCTACAGCATCAAACCCTTCACAGAAGAGGTATTGTGTGATGTTACACCTTTGGATGTTTGTGATGTACTATTAGGCCAGCCATACTTGTGGAGGCGACATGCTGTGTATAAGTCAAGGCCTCGTGCTGTCATTATTTCTTTGGATAATTCATTATATAGGATACCGGAGGTAGCCCCACCTACTGCCACATCTTTGATAACTGCTAAGAAAGGCAGCAAGCTCATCTGCCAGACTAGGAAATTTATCTGTCTGGTTCACTCCCAAAGTAAGGGGAAGATCGTTGCTATATCCATGACCCCTGCAAAGGGTTCCTCCATGAAGCAACAACAGCAAAGGGATACGGTCATGACAGAACACAGGAACAACTTCTCCTCACCCACAGAGATACCACACAAGTTTCAGGTGGGCAACAAAGTCTGGTTGTATCTGCAGAGAAAACACCTTACCAGAACCCATCAGAAGCTCAGACCACTCTGACATGGTCCTTATAGCAGTACCAAGGCTGTGGGGAACAATTCTTTGGAGCACATCATTCCTCCATTCCTTTTCCTGAACCAAGTGTTAAATATGGACCATTGTCAACCATGGTTCCCACCATTACTGGACACATCAGAGATTGCAGGACAAGTTCAACAGATGGAGGAACTCAACGCAATAGGGACCATTGCTTCCTAAGGGGGGAGGAATGATCCAGGTGGATGTTGGTGGCCACCCACCTATCCCATTTGGACCCCCACAACTGTCTCTTTTAGTCTTTTCAGTTTCCTAAATTGTAGCACAGTTTACTATTTTTAGCAATTTTTTGGTTCCTGCACTTCCAGAGCCGTTTTGAGGCCCTAAACGACATTTTTTTGGGAATCTGGGGCAACATGGGTCCATGGATCGATGTTGCCTCCCAAAGTTGTAGTGCTCGGATAGATCTTTCTAACCAGCTATTGTACGCGTCAAAGGGAGATTGTAGGCCAAAGTTACGACCCCGGGAAATTGATGTACCAATTTACCCAAACGGGGCCCACAATTTTGCGTTTCATCTTCTAGGGTTAGATTTCGGAATGTTAAGGGTTTTCCATTGTTTATCAAAAATAAATAGGCCTTCGAGCCTCGTTGTAACATAGTTCAGAACAATTTAGAGGCATGTAGCCGCCACATCTCTTCTCAGAGATAAGCTACCATCGCCCTACCTGGTTTATTTCCATTATTGTTTGCAAGCATATTTCATTATTTTACATTAATGAAATGAAGTGTTATTTCCTCTGCATATCTGTGTTTATGGTTATCTCTGTAATTTGTTGCGTTCCTGTTTAAATCCGGATCAGAAGGAGAACATGGAAAGTTCTGAAAGGAGGAAGGTGAGTAAATTTAATTCAGAAGTCAGGAGAGAAGAGAGTTCTTAGCTAAAGATTCTATAGGCAGGAGTCAGCAAAAACAATAGAAGAAGGCTAGAAATCGGTGAGCTTAGTATGGCATTTACAAAGATGTTGTTGGAGTCAGATTTTTGTAGTGGCTTGTTTGCACCTCACCGTGAGTAGGGAGAAGCTCATAGAAGAAGGATATTTAAGAATAATGATGGTTATAATAAAGGTTTTTAGGTAAGTCATAGGAAACCATATTATGTTGAATTTGATAGAGAAGTAGCTGAAATTAAATTACAGCAATATTTTGAGGGAACTACTACAAAATGATGAGGAATATTAGGGTTACATATGGAGTCTTTGGAAGAGAGTAAAATGGAATTTGTCACAAGTGAAGCTAAGACATAGATCAAATCGTTAGTTGATTTATAAAATCAAGGAGTTTGAATGAAATATAAATTCTTAGTTAAAGGAAAATTTTGAAGGAGCTGAGATGCAAAAAATGACAATTGTTGAAGAAGAAGTTATGTGTGAACTTAAACAAGGAGTAAAACATGAAGAAAGAGAGAATTATAATGCTAAAAGGAGACTAGTTGAAATTATCATGGTCCATTTTGAAATTGAATACCACCATGAAGAAAATGTTGATGAGAGACTAGTTAAGAGTCTCAAAAACAATGTGGAAAATCATCATATGATGGTCGAGGTGTTAATGGAGGTTATAGGCTATAATTATTTTTATTTTAAAATTCGATGTATGAATGCGAGAGTTGTTCTAGACGAAGGAAAAATCATTGATTATGTTTTGTGTAGAGAGGAGGAACAATTGCTAAGTGTTGTTATGCAGGTTGGAAGGAAGATTAATGATAGTCAAGATGAGGACTATATGCCATGGGAAAATACAGTCATGGGAGAAAAACCTAAGATTTATGGACATATTTGTGCGGATATTAATGATGAAGCTAGTACAATGAAGGAAGCAGGATTCAACATTGATGAATATTTGATGGGAAACTTGGAAGGTTTGGCACTGCAATATGGAGAGATGTTGGAAGCAACAAAGGAGACTTCAATGTGTTGTATGTTTAAAAACGATCACGGGTCTATGCATGGAGATGTGTTGGACACAATGAAATGTATTGGAATAAATTCAATTAATGAAGTACAAGAACCATTGGCATAAGAATTCCAAGATTGTAGAATATGCACGGAAAACATTGCAGCTGAATTGAGTTTCATATAAAATTGGTTGAACAATCCAAGGAAAAAGTGTATACTTGATTGTAGCATTTCATAATATGATAAGGACAAGTTTCTCATGGAGAAAATTAAGCAAAAAGGATACAATGATAATGATGAGCTGTAGTAGAAAATACAGAGAGTGGTGAATGAAACTCAAGGAAATTGGTATCCTGATGATTTATTAGTAGACAATAATGAATTCTAGGAAATAAAAAATGGATTGTTCCAGCCATAGGATAGGTTGGATGTGGAAATAGAGAGAATACGAAATCTTATGTTGAAAAATCCTCAGCATTGGAGTTATAGGCTAGAGGGAAATAAAGGACAACATGTTGTGGATGGTAGAGCAAGTTTTCATCAGCAAAAAAGGAGCACCACTACAACAAGAGAAAACAATAGAGGAACTACATGACAAGGAGAAGGACCAACTACCACATAAAGTTTTGGATTGAGGAAGGTTCCCTTCATCAACACATGGTCAGGAGACTATGCATCCTTTTCACACTAGGAGTTTGATGCAGGTGCATAGGTTGAGAAAAAAAAATTAATGAAGTATGGACAAGAGCTTACCAATGTGATGGGATGTCCACATGTTAATGTTGGGAGGAAATTTTAAATGCTTTGCAATAAATTGTAAATATTTACATTAGGAAGAGAGTTTTGATTTTTGTAGAATAAGTTGGAGAAAGTAGTTTCTAATGTAAATATAGTGTTCGGTTTACATTATTTTATGGAGAAAGGGAAATTATTCACACTTTGTGACTCTTTGTTGTCATAGTCCATTCCTTTTGGGAAACAATAAAAAAAAAACATTGTTGGGAAGAACAGAAGAGAAGATGCCAAGTCAAGAGAAGAGAAGAAATGATCATTTTTCTGTGCAACTACAATCTTGAGATTTTGGACCTTCTTGTAGTTTCTAATCTCTGTGAACAAGAAGATATTTCTTTGTGAATTGTGTAATTGAATGGAAAATGGGATTGTAAGTTGGTGTGGTGTTAGATTGAATAAAAACCACAGTGTTGAAGAAAATTCATTTCTTCTTATGAAGTATTACTAATCACAATTCTATTCATGTGTGTTTGATTAATTTCAAAAATATGTACTTGTTCAATCAATTTAAATTAGGAATCCAATTATTGAAGTTTTAATTTTTGTGTGATTTGGTCATGTATCATGAGTATTCTTATTGAAATGGTCTCAAAAAACATAGAGGAATGTACCATGGTGTCTAGGGGTAGGAATGTGAGGTATTTATAGTAAATTGGGTGTTGTAACATAGTACCCTATTTTGAATTGTTGTCCCATGCTTTATATTGGTTTTCTAACCACCCAATGTGAGCTACCATGCAAACCTTGATGAAGGAAGACATGTGAAATCATTCAATATGTAAAGGATCCATTCAACTCCATGGTGATTCAATTAGGAAAACAATCGAGTCATTTCATCTTCCCTAATACTATAATATAGAATTTTAACAGGTGCTATGAAATCCTTTTGTAGCAACTCCACACAAAAAAATTAGGACCGCATGTTCGAATTTTAAATGTCCATTTAGCTTGCTTGTTGCACAATTTGTTAAGTTGAAATGTATGTAATTGGATTTATCAAATGTGGTGACGAAAAGAGTGGGAGCTGAGAGAAAAACCTCTCATGGAATTCATCATAATAAATTCATATTTTTATATTGACTACATATGTTAAATGTTTCCTAAAATATTTTTGAATTAGATGTAAATACATAGCTATGGGTGGACTATATTGGGGATATTGGCATCAGGGTGACTTTAGTGTCATAAATTTATATTGGATAGTGATTTAAATGATTTTCACTAATCTATGTAAAGTTACATGTCATTCTATACTTTAAAAAATGGTAAGCAATGTCTTTCCAAGTTGAGTTAATATTACTATTAGAAAAACCTCAATAGAGCAAACCATGTAATTACCACGACTCACACAATTGTAGATCAATAATTATATACCATAGCTTATAATGGAAATCAAGATCAATAATTCTATAGAAAATTTTAAAACAAATTTCGAGGAAGATACTTGGATAAATAGTGCTAAGATAATTGAAAAGGGTTTGCATACCTTTAGTTTGTAAAATGCAACAGAGAATTTTCAAAATATAATTGAACAAATAATCTGTCAATTTTCATTTGCTCCATTAATGAATTGAAGTTGGAATCCTCATGAAGTGATCAAATATTGAACCACCCCAACAAACTCATCCTTCCACAATATTTTGAGATTGGACCGTATGATAGGCATTGCAAATATTTTCCACAACTAATTCTTGGTAATAGTTGGAATATTACATCCCCCCACCCCCCCTAAAGAACCAAAAAAACCAAAAGGGGATCCTTCCCCTTAGAAATGGAGGATATTTTTTTTGGCATTATGATATAAGTGTTGTCCTTGATGACAACTCACTCAGAGGTCCACTAAGATTTGATAAAAGGAAACTCACACTGTAACAGGTCAATTTAGAGGTAGCAAGGCATTGGTACATAAGAATAGGATGTTGGAACAAAGGTCTACTAATCAGAATCAAGAAGTTAAAGGAAAATGATTTTTTCAGATAGTTTAAGTTGTATATGCAGGTTCACCTTCTAAAAACAACATATACACGTAGGTTCATATAACAAAAAGAGTGTATACATATGCACGCACTTTCACAAGAGGAAAAGCGTGTATGGGTTGGGAAATCAAGGAAATTCAAGAGTAAAGGATACCAAGGGTCAATACCATGGTATTAGCCCAATATATTGAGCAGAGTAATGACTATTTGATCCCGTCCAACAATAGAATAGGTCCTAAGTGTGGTTTTGGTACAAGGTATTGAGGAAGGAAAAAACTATATAAGGAGGAGAAGATCAAAGGGCCAAGTGTGCAAGTGAAAGGGTGTCTCAAGAATACTTCTATCTAAAGTATATTTGATGTTTCAGGGGCTATGATTATGATATAATCTAAAATATCTTGTGCACCTTGAATTCAAGATTGGATCATGATCATGAGACCTGAAATGACCTATCATTAAATGGTCTGATATTGGTTGGGCTAGATCTAATTGGTTACACATGTTTTATTATTTAAATGTCATGATATGGGTATGTCTAAAGTCTAGAATAGCAGCGAAGTTGTGAGTTAATATTTGCAGATATATATGCTGGTTTGCCTTCGTAAAGGCGCGTGTACACGTAGGTTTGACTCTTCCAAGTAGCATATGCAAAGAAAAATCCTATTGTTCAGAAATGACAGATCTATCTGATCACTGCTGCTCTTTTACTACTGTCCGCTAATGAAGTCTTCTTAGATCTGAATGTAAAATTGAATGCATAAGGATTTTATGGCTAATTGATTGATTTATTAAGTGAGAAGGGTTATCTTTGATGTTGACTGTCTAGATCTATTCAAATTAACAATAGATGTTCATAATATTATTGCTTGGTACATATATGATTCAAAAGTTGTTATGATTTAGTAGTTCTGAAGGTATACGTAGGTTTTGTTAAAGGAAGTAGCGTATACATGAAGGTTGTGTTTAGTAAAGTACCGTATGGATTATAATGTATGATTTTGAGGTTGCATTTGGTTCTAAATGATGATGCATGTTTCTAGGTTCAAGACAGTGTTCTGGTGACAGTGATCTGATTGTTCAGATTAACTGATTGTTGGTTGATGCAGTTTGAGTTTCAAAGTTTCTGATGGGTCTAGTATGAGAATTTAATGAAACGAGGCCTTCATATTATATTTTTGTGTACTAGGAGCATCGAGTCTGAAAATTAATGAAACATGGTCCCTTGAGGAAGAGTGAAGGTCATAGCCTTTTGTAGGTCGATGCCTACATACTAGTAAACACATCAGTTAGTGAAAGAGCTAGGGGGTTGTATCTCCCTTCAAGTAGAAGCTGGAAAATGAGAGAAGGTTGTAGCCTTCTACAAGTGGGTGCCTGCATACTAGTATGAGTCTGCACCATTACAAGATTGTAAATAGATTTTCTTTATATTAAAAGAAGACAAAAACGACAACAGTAGGTGGTTTTTCTCCCACATTGGGCTTCCACCTTAAATCTTGGTGTTCATGTGTGATGGTTTATTATGTCATTACTGCACATAGCTAATTTATAATTAGATACTGATGCACTGATTAAAGATCAACACATGATAAATTGACTAAATCATAAGTTCTCTCGGTATACATTGGTTTCCTTAATCAGATTTGCGTACACATGCAAGTTCACTTGACTGAAGTAGCGTATATAAATTTTTTTTGGGAATTGAAAAGTTATTGAATTTCAAATACTGATTCACCCCCCCCCCCTCTTAGTATTATTTCTAACAATTGGTATTAGAGCAAGTATTTCAGAAGAATCTCGATCGCTTGAAGGGAGATCTTTCAAGATGAATAGTCATGAAGGCATGGGATCTATCAGACCACCAATCTTCAATAAGAACAACTTGGTATATAGAAAAATAAGAACCAGAGCTTATCTTCAATCACTTGGAGCTGATGTTTCGGAAATTGTGGAAGGATGATATCAATTTCTAGTAGCAATACCTATAGATATAGTATGTAAGAAGTTATAAGAAACCAGTGCCAAAGCAGTCAATACTTTATTTGGAAGTCTATCAGAATCAGAATTCATCAAAGTCATGCAGTTCAAGAGAACCAAAGAGATATGGGACAAAATCATTTAGAGCTACGAAGGAGACTCCCAAGTAAAACGTGCTAAGCTTCAAACTCTCATAATTCAGTATGAAACTCTTAAGATGCATAGTGATGAAAGTATTGCTAGTTACTTTTTACGTGTAGATGAGCTTGTTAATTTTATGAAGAATCTGGGTGAAGAGATAAAGGAGGCTACTTTAGTAGAGAAAATTTTGAGATCTTTATCTTCCAAATTTTAGTCAAAAGTATTTCCCATAGAAGAAAAGCAAGATCTTCAATCTATTAGTATGGTTCAACTTCATGGAATTATAATTGCATTTGAAATTATGAAAGGAGGCCCATAATATGCGGGAGAAGCCACTTTCAATGCTTCAGGAAAGGGAAAAGAAAAGGAAGAGCAAAATGAACTAGGATATATTTCAGAAGAAGAAGCTGAGGCAACCTTTGTTAAGAAACTTCAACGAGGTTCAAAAAGATTCATAGGTAAGATACCATTCAAATGATTTTCTTGTGGTAGAGTTGGCCTTTATGTTGCCAAATGTCCTCATAAAGATAAATATGAAAAGGGGAAAGAATATGCAAAAGGCAATAGAAAACAGGTTGTTAATAGAAGAAGTTACTATACACATGAAGATAGTGATGGTTTATCTAATAGTGATGAAGATGAAACTGAACAAGATTATAAACTACTCATGGCTTATGAGAATGATGATCTTGTTAGAAAATTATATATTACAGAGCAATTGAACACATAGAATATTGCAGAAATGTAAACAAAAAAAACGCATAAAACCAGAGAGACACAGATATACGTGGTTCACCCAGTTTGGGCTACGTCCACCTCGAACAACCACTCCTTCCTTTCTATTATCTAGCAAAATGAAGAGACACAAACTACAGCAGATCTGCTGCAATATCCTCTATTTTCTCTCACAGTCTCACCTCTCAGTTTCTCTCTTGGAGAATACACATCTATTACACAGCCTCAATACAATTCCCTCATACAAAGTGAGGGGTTTCCTTTTAGGGAGAAAAACCCTAAACTAAACATAAGTTCTAGTGCCAGATCATCCGCCTAATGAATGGCCCAAATTGACTAGATATTACTATACCTTTACAAGGAAATTTTACATCTATTTTTAGCTTCGGTGGCGCTGCCCCCGAAACCCCCACCGGAGGACCGCTGGCCCCCAGACCCCCCAGCCGGGGGGGATTGCCCCCCCCCCCACTTTGAGAATGATTGTAGCAACTCCACCGCTGCTTCATTTTCTGGACAATGACTCCTCTTTGGACCTGGCTATTTCTCATCTTCATTGTCATCCTTGAAGACCAATTGAAACTGAGCATATTCTCAGTTTCTCCCTGGTTACAACTTTTGTTAGCATATCTGCAAGATTCTAGCTAGTGTGTATCTTTTCTAGCTTTAACTCTCCATCTTCCAGCTCTGATGATATGAAATGGTACTTGAGTTGTATGTGTTTAGTCCTGGAATGAAATGTTGAGTTCTTTGAAAGATGAATGGAATTTTGGCTATCACTGTATAACGTGCCCATATCATGCTTCTTACCCAATTCACCCATAAACCTTTGTAGCCAAATCATTTCTCTACTACCCTCTGTAGCAGCAACATACTCTGCTTTTGTTGTTGAAAGTGCAACAACACTTTGGATTTTTGAATTCCAATTCACAGTTGTTCCACCTATGGTAAATACATGTCCTGCAGTGATCCTCCTATTATCTCTGTCACCTGTTATATCTGCATCAACATATCCATGTAGAGAAATGTTTGAACCACTCAAGCATAATGCTTGATTTGTGGTACCTTTCAAATATCTGAGAATCCATTTCACTGCCATCCAATGTTCCTTTCCTGGATTGTACATGTACTTGCTTACAACTCCCACTACATGTGCAATATCAGGCTTTGTGTAGACCATTGCATAAATTAAGCTTCCAACTGCTTATGTATATGGAACTTTACACATATAATCCATGTCTTCGTGGGTCTTTAGGCACATTTACTTACTAAGTTTGAAATGGCTAGAGAAAAGTGTACTAACTGGTTTTGCATTGTGCATATTAAATCTTTTCGACACCTTTTGTATGTACTCATTCTAAGACAATGTTAATTTGCAGTTTTCCCTGTCTCTAGTTATTCTCATACCAAGGATTTGTTTTGCAGCTCCGAAATCCTTCATTGCAAATGAATTTTCTAATTTTCTTTTGAGCACATTTATTTCCTGCATGTTAGACCCTGCAATAAGCATGTCATCTACATACAATAACAATATCATATAGCTGCCATCATTTTGCTTTTCTAGATAAACACATTGATCAGAGTGACATCTAGTATAACCTTGTTCAGACATAAACCTGTCAAATTTTAGATACCACTTCCTTGGAGCCTATTTTAAGCCATACAAGCTCTTCTTCAACTTGCACACTAGTTTCTCCTTCCCTTTCACCTCATATCTTTGTGGCTACTATATATATATCTCTTCCTCCAAATCGCCATGGAGAAAGGTTATCTTTACATCTAACTGCTCAAGATACAAATCTTCAACTGCTACTAGACTTAAAATAGTTCTAATTGAAGTCATTTTAACAACAGGAGAAAATATTTCATCAAAATCAATACCTTTCTTCCGTGCAAACCACTTCACCACAAGTGTAGCTTTGTACCTCTGTTTTCCTCCATCTTCTTCCTTCTGCCTGTAAACCCATTTATTCTGCAATGTAGTTTTACCTGCATGCAACTTGACTAAGTCCCAAGTCTGGTTATGCATTAAGGAGTCCATCTCTTCTTTCATGGCTAGCTCCCACTTCTTCCTACTTTCAACCTGCATTGCTTCTTCATAACATTCGGGTTCACTAGAATTAGTCAACGATAAATAATATAATGAAGGAGAGTATCGTTCAGGGGGTATACTTATCCTGGTAGATCTTCTAACACCACATTCAGGTGTTTGGGGTGCCTGTTGCTATTGTGGTGGTTGTTGATTAGTATTATTTTCAGGCACCTTTACTTTTTCAGTGATCTCATCAAGAACTGTGTATTCCTTGTTTTCCTTTTCATGTTTCTTTTCCTGCAACTGATTCTTATACAAGACCTTTTCATTGAATATTACATCTTTGCTCCTAATGATTTTGTGATTTTCATAATCATATAAGCAATAACCAAAATCATTAACACCATATCCAATAAAGGTACATTTCTTTGATTTTTCCTCAAGCTTTGTTCTATTTTCTTTATTAATATGGACGAAAGCCTCACAACCAAAAGGCCTTAAAAAAGAGTAGTTTACCTTTTTACCTTTCCATGCTTCCTCTAGAACACCACCATCCAAGGAACTTGAAGGCCCTCTGTTTATTAGATAAACAGTAGTATCTACAACATCTGCCCAAAATTGTAAAGGCAATCCCGCATGCAATCTCATGCACCTTGCACGCTCCATGATTATTCTGTTCAACCTTTTTGACACACCATTTTCTTGTTGTGTTTTTGGAACTGTCTTCTCTCTGCAAATTCCATGCTCTGAACAGTATCTATCAAACTCTTTGCTGAAATATTCACCTCCATTATCTGATCTAAGACACTTCAATTTCTTTCCTGTCTCAATCAAAACCAAAGCTTTCCATTTCTTGAAAGTATCAAATACACCAGATTTATTCTGAACACAATAAATCCAAGTTTTTCTAGTTTCATCATCAATAAAAGTAACATAATAATGAGAGCGACCAAGAGATGATACCTGAGCAAGTCCCCATACATCTGTATGCACAAGCTCTAGTTTTTTCCTCTTCTTTTCTTTCCCAACTTTGAGAAATCTGACTCTCTTCTGTTTTCCATAAATGCAATTCTCATAGAAGTCCAAATCAACAATCTTCAAACCTGGCAACAAATCCCTTGAGTGAAGGATCTTCATCCCCTTCTCACTCATGTGTCCGATCCTATGATGCCATAATGCTGCATCTACTCCTTTGGAAGTTAAACCATTAATAGTGTTAGAAATACCATTGCATAAATACAATGTGCCAACCTTTTTGCCTTTTGCTATTACTAGTGCTCCTTTGGTGACCTTCTAAGATTTATCTATGAAAGTTGTCACACAGCCTTCAACACTTAACTGTCGCGTTGAAATCAGATTTTTCTTTAGATCTGGAACATGCCTTACCTCCTTTAGTAGCCATTGGTTTCCATTCTGTTGTTTTACAAGAACATTATCCATTCCAACAATTTTACAGGGTTTATCATAACCCAAATGGACTTGTTTAAAATCTCCTTGAACATAGTCATGAGAATATTTCTTATCAGGTGTGGTATGGAATGAGGCCCCTGAATCTACCACCCAAGAATCAATAATATTTTCGAAAGAAGCTGTGAGGCCCCTGTATAGTGTTCTTCTTCTGTGATCTTACAGGTACTTTGTAAAGCTGGGCAAGTAAGGGAGCAGGTAGCTGGAGACTATCAAAGAAGAGAGGGATTGGATCAAAGGATTAGCACAAGACACAAGTTGGTTCTTTCTATCCCTCTCTATCTATAGTTCATAAAGGAAATACAAAAGTAGTTTTTCTCTGTTTGTTTCTAAGGCAGCTGTCACACCTTAGTGGGATAGAGTAGTTCTAAATAGATACTTTTCCCTGTAACAAAATGGCGACTCTGCTGGGGAATGTCTAATTAGTTTGTTTGTGTATCATTCTTTGTTGTTTGTTTCATAAACTTATAAGTAGCTATCGAACTGCATTTTCCATAACAAATGCAAAGTAGATAACTGCTGCTTCAATCCATTCACTGGATCTGTTTATGATTTAAACAGCTAATGCTCAGACTATCCGATTGCCCTTGTGATAGCTCTTAGATCCTCCATAGATCTACCCCTGATTGTTGAACTACTGATTGCTTTGTACTCGGCCAAAAACCAAGGACTGAACTACAAACTGTGACCCAGAACCCAGACATAGTCTCGTTTCTGGCCCAGTGCAGGTACTGTTCAGAGATCCTAAATTTCAGCGCACTTCCCGAAGGGGCAACCTGCGCTGCATTTCAGATTCTCTATGTTACAGGTGCGCTGATCAGACTAGCTCTGTGCAGCTGTGGTTCCTGTGCTTCATTCTTTCCAGTTCTATCCCTGAATTTTGCTGCCTGTGATCAGTATATGCCTGTTTGAAGCCTCTTTTCCTTAATGTTATTCCGCCTCCTTTGTACAAAAGAACTGTAGATGTTTTTATGTGTTTGTTGAGTCGTTTACAGTTTTCCATTGCAAAAGTAGAATAGTCGTGCTGTCGTCCTTTGATTTGAATCTGTCGTAAGTGTCGATTTCGATCATAGGAGAAAGTTTAGTTACTGTTGATGGTCGATTATGCTGTTACTATTGCTTTTGGTCTGAATTTGTGATTTTCTAGTGTTAAGAACAAGTGTTCATTTCAAAATCGTAAGGTGTCGTAATCATCTCTGTTTTTTGATTTCGAAAAAGAGCTTGTTTATATTTTTCGCTTGAAAAGAAATTCATATTTGTACATCAACTTTCTTTTTAGCATCAATACTAAGAAAGTCGAGAAACAAATACATGCATGTGCATTTTCATATAGATAGTCTATTTGGCTTGATTTAGGAAAGTGCATTTACGGTGTGCTCTTTGCTCTTTGCGAAAAGATTGTGTCTTTCTTTTCCCTTAGTAGCTAGGATTTTCATTGCACAAAAGAGATAAAAGTTTGTTTATCATATTTAGATTGCATTTTAGGAATTACATCTACATCTCGTGGTGAACCCGAAAGGCAAACTTCATAAACAAGATCAACTTAAAATAAATTCAATGAATCTAACAACGCTTTGGAACTTAACGCACAACATTTACAGCTCTAGGCTAGAGACGTATTCCGGCGTAGTAAAGCCTGGTAACTGTTGTCCTCGTTGATGGTTGGGTGATTCCTCCACTTTAAGACGATAAGTGCCAGTACGGACTTGTGCTCCCACGTACCATCGAGTATATTTTTGGAGACCCCTATAGGCTTAAATCCTTTATCCTTAGGAAGCCATGTCTGCCGCCCTATCGACCGCAATGCACTGAACACAGCATTCGGGAAGATTGATTGCCGTACCATAAAAAGTATTCTGCAGTTTTGCGATTGGTTTGGTACTCCCTCTACCTAGATCTCCAGAGTAGTCCCTTTCGTTCCTTTTCAGAGTCCTTAACGGAAAAGGTCCATCTGAGCACTTGTCACTTCAGGCTCATTAAAAATCGAAGGAGACTAGAGTCATCTTTTGTTTTTTCTCGACTCTTAAAAATTGAAAAAACAAGTTGTGTCAAAGCGTCTAAAATTCATCTAATTCGGAAACATATTTCCCCTTTATTTTTAGGTGATCGAGTAATCCGCGATGGTGGAAGAAATTCAATCGAAATCGCTAGGAAATATTTTGGATAGACTAGATATGTCTGAACAACCGTCGACATCCAGGACTATGTCATCTGACATAGCAGCGGCAAAGTCTCCTGCTACTACTCAAATAATGTTCGCCGGTATACCATCTGTCTTGGCAAGTTATCAACAACAAGCCGGAGTCCAATTAGGGACTGTTTCGACGACATGGTCAGTTCCTATTTCTTCATCCGGATTATCATCTGGTATTTCTTATGTTGAAACTCAACAAATTGATCCAATGTGTCTTCAAAGGCCAATCTACCCTTTAAGTACTGGATTCCCACCATATTGAAGGCAGTATGCCTTTTCATTGTTCCCTCCCGGAGAACAACCATATGGGAGTTTACAACAAAGTTCAGGTCAAACTGGAATTACATCCAGCGGTTGGGTACCAATTCTGCCTCAACAACCAAGGGTTGTATATTCAATGCAACTAGTCCACCCTGTGTCGAATATTCCCACTATACCTGCTGTGGTGACTGCGTCGCAAGTACAAGTGCTACCTATTGTATGTCAGCCCCAAGTTTCTCACGTTGCAATACAACAGCCTCTTGTCTCGACAACTCAATCACAACCTCAGGTTAGTGCCTCCTTATCTGGAGCGACTCGGGCTCAAACAAGTACTATGACTCCTCATCTTGGTCAATCATCCAGTATTGGGCAACAACAAATGGTCCAACAACCATGGCTGGTTCGATCTCAACAACCGTCATTCCAGCAATCATATCAAGGACCTGAGCAACAAGTCTTTGTAAGTAATGGGCAACCGCATTTCCAAAACAGTTATCAACAAACATATTATAATGGTTATGCCCATCAACCTTGTCAAAGTTTCCAGCATCAAATACATCATGTAGGTATGCAAAGACCCACTGCTCAGGCGATTCCATCTTATCCTGGGTATGCTTCGCCTAACCTGAATGAACAGTTGCCCTTTGTAGCAACTCTAGAATTACCAGATCTAAATCGGTTGACGAATGATCCAATTGCTTATGCCCCTTGGTGGATAGCGATTCCGCATAAACTTTCATCAGATATTCCTAAATTTAATGGAAATCCAGGTGAAGATCCTTCGAATCATGTGATGACCTTTCATTTGTGGTGTTCATCAAACACCCTGAATGATGATTCGATAAGACTTCGCCTTTTTCAGAGCACGTTAACTGGTCCGGCGGCAAAATGGTACATCGAATTGCCTAGAGATTCATTCGACAACTTTAGTACCCTAGCCACAACCTTTTTAACCCATTTTCAATTACCGATAAGGTACGAAATGGGAACGGAACTCCTTACCAACTTCAAACAGACAACGGCCACTCACATATCTGATCATATACATGAGTGGTGACATCGTCGTAGAATGGTAAAAATGTATGTTCCCGATCAGCTCTTAGCTGAATGGTTTATCAAGTCATTACTACCTTCCATCACGGGAGATGTGGCAAAAGGGGGAGTCGTCACAGAAGAGCAAGTTATCGCTCGTGCGCAATATTTGGACTTGATTTACACTCAGTTCGGCACGCTCTACGATAAAATACCTGACGCCCCTAGACCGAAATTCTTAATTCCTCCTCCTCCTAAATCAAACAATGACTCTCATGCCGACGATGGCGTGATTGGCACAACAAACAAGAAATCGACAAAGGTTACATCCAAAAAGGCCCGTAAGATTTCTAGTCAAAATGCAAATGAGGAACTTCTTGCCTCGGAAGTAAATGCCGTGTCGACTGACAAGGGAAAACAACTAAAGCAACCAGGGGGCAAGAAGAAAAAGAAAGGGAGAAAAAGGAAGCAGGAAGAGTCATCTCCTGAAAAACCTTTTGCAAACCTTTCTAGGCAAAGGAAACCCCCTGCGGGGTGTCACATATGCGAAGAGGATCATCGGACGAGAGATTGTCCACATAAAGCTGAAGTTAAGAAACTCTTTAAGAGTTCAAAAATCTCAGCGGTATTGACTGATCTGTTTCCAAACCCGAGAACCAAACTGGTTGCTACTCAAAATGCTTCCCGATCCCAAGTGCTTATGTTGTCTATCTCAGAGCAGCAAAATGATGCTTTGACAAGGAATAAATATTATGAGAATCCACAACTGTCGAATAACAAGGCTAATGAACAAACTAGTAGTTTGACAACAACTTCGACCGAAGTTGTGCCACCCATCATTCCTGAACCAATGATAAAGTCACCAAAGGGAGTAGTACACAAATCGACATTTAATCCTCGTGCAAAAATAGCAAAGAATTATAATATAATAGAGGACCTGGCCCAATCGCCGTCCGCTATGTCGACACTTGAGGTACCGCAAATTGCCCCTCCCAAAAGCAAGCTTTATTATCAGAAATAGGTGGGATTGGCCCAATGGATTCCAATCTTGTGGCCTTTGATCATAAAGGATATGATCCTCAGTTACCAGCTCAACTAGCTTTCCTTATTCAAGTGAAAGCCCTCAACAAAACTGTTCATCGAACAATTATTGATGAGGGGGAATCTACATGTATTATGTCGATGAGTTGCTGGAAAAATTTAGGCTCACCACCCTTGTCGAGATCGTCAACGACGTTAAAAGAATTTGATGGTCGAAGTTAAACTGGGGGGCAAAACAGTAGAAATTGATGTTGAAGTAATCGACGGAAACCTTGATTACAACATCCTACTGGGAAGGCCCTGGATATATGCCATGGCCGCAGTTGTATCAACCTACTTCAGGAAGATTGCATTTCCCTTTCAAGGAGGAATTACAATCGTCGACCAACAAACATTTCTCCCCAACAGTTCACAAGTTACGGGAAGCATTCCAATGATCCATGGAAGCAATCATTCGATTCAAAATATTGGAGTAGGCCTCCTAAAAGACCCTACCTTAATGGGTACTTTTGCCCTACCGCCTCCGAGTAATTTGGTGGAAGTGGCCACAGTGGAAACCTGCAATATGAAATCTTCTATATCTAATGGATTCAGAAGATTCCTAAACATTTTGTCAGCATGGATCATCACCATTTTAGAAATATTGTAGCAATCAATTTTCTTGGCTTTGGGGGCAAACTCAAATCAACGCTCATTGAGTGTTTGGATAGATAGGTCTAAAGAATATGGCACCTCTTCAATGATGATAGGAGAGGCACCATGGGAGGATTACCACCATTGCTCCAATCTTCTAGATTACCACGAAGATTATTCCGGCAACCTTAATCATCCTTCAGTTTTTTATTTTTTATCAAATACTGTAAATATGGTGGATTCTTAAGATAGTTCTTTTCGTTAGTCAACCTCAATAAAAAATGAAACAACTCCCTTCCCAAATCGAGTCTTTGATTACGATCTCGTAAAATCCAAGTCGAGTATTTCAAAGATCTCGAAGGTAAACCTTCATTCCAACCACCGAGTTGAATGCAATGAAGCTTGGGGGGCATGCACCTCAATTTGCGTTATTATGCTGGGGGCATGAGAACTTATCATGAGCAGTGTTACTGCAGGGTTCAAGCTCGTTAAAAAATAAACCCGCATCGAGCAGTTTTAGCACATAGTTCAAGCTCGTTAAAAAATAAACATAAGACATGAGAAAATGTTTCCACCCGCGTTTATGCTCGTTAAAAAATGAACTATTCCCTGGTAAATAACCATCGTGAATGTAGTACTTCAGCCATTAAAGCCTTGGTCGTGTTTGCACCGTCACCTCCACTTTTCATTGGCCGATCATTCACCTCCATTTGATTATTTACCCATTTTGAGGAACAGCTGCGAAGAGTGATTTCACTAGCCATCCTTGTGACACTGTTGTGATTGGAAAATTCCAAACCTTACCTGGAATCAGCTGCTACACGTCTTATCACTCGTTCCTCAAAAGACGAGTCTCCTTTAAGCTCTTTTCAACTGACTCGTAAAATATGAAAATATTGTTGAGCCATTGGCTTGTCCAGCTCATTAAAGGGATAGGAAGTGCTATCCCTCGTCTAGATTTTAATCTTTTTGGACCTGAGGGATTATTGCACGAAAAGATCGAGCGCTTGTTTTGTTCGGCTCGTTAAAACTATCGAAAATTCATCCCTTCTGTATCGTTTTATACTTTTTCGGACTTAAGGGATTAGATGACGAAAAAGGAATTTTGGAGTTACCTTTACGTTCCTTTTCAGACTCTCTAAAATTGAAAAGGGCCGAGTTATCTTTGTCGTTAAACTCGTTAAAAAGATTAATAGCGACAAACTTGTCTTTAGACGAGAACGGGTTTCACTATCGCTAGGCTCGTTAAAACATAGTGATGGGTTTGCCTGAAGGGAAAATTATAGAACAAGCATATGTTATCCTCCTCAAGCTTGAAAAAAATAAAGAGGTACTGGTCAGCAATGACTGGGGAAAAATTGGAAAGAAAACTCAAAGAAACTTTGTTGGTAGCAAGTCGCTCTTGAACATGACACTTCCACTCCGTGTCCGAGTCGGGTTGGGTTGTTTCATTCACCGGTCACATCACCATGGTCACGCCATACCATCCACATTTGGGGTTAATGCTACCAATCCATCACATCAGTGTCACCGATATGTTCAAGAGAAGTCATCCAGAGAAGTCACCTGTGTCTCACCCACTACCATACATTATACTCCATTTTTTCATGACCGCCACCCTGAACCTTATATCACCAGATCGTTTTCACCTCCATCAAAATCATTTGCTCCGTTCCGTGTCATTGATGTGGGATTCATTAAGGCCCTCCTGTGACGGATCGCTTCTTGTCGACATCAACTCATTATCCAAGAAGTTGATCTAGGAACACCCCATTCAGTACTTTGAAGCTTGCATGCCTCAATGGCAAGTTTCTCACTTACGGCGACAGGTTTTACATCAATGGCCTTCGACCGAAAGATTTTACGTGGTGTTCGATGCCAAGTCCTTTATTCACACCACGTGAATTGTACTGCAGTACCTTGAGGATCATTATCATTATCGGTGATTCCTCTCGCGCTCATTAACAGTTTACATCATTGACTAGTAATCAAGCGATGTATTTCCATGTTTGACTTCATAACATTTCTCACATGGATCGACTTGTACTTCGAGTGAAGATCGGACGAGATTGAAGACCCCGGATCTAGTTTCATCCATCCAGGCTGCGATATATATTCAGGGAAATAAAGACATTAAATGTACAACATTGCAGCACAGATAATCATCCTACCAAAAGGATGATGTCTCTATCAGAATCATCAGTCTACACTCAGACGATTGTCTATCCTAT
Organism: Pinus tabuliformis; assembly: GCA_031772625.1. Taxonomy (NCBI): domain Eukaryota; kingdom Viridiplantae; phylum Streptophyta; class Pinopsida; order Pinales; family Pinaceae; genus Pinus; species Pinus tabuliformis. The sequence goes on from CM062819.1 coordinate 908,069,416, forward strand.
GTACATGAAAATGAATTTATAAAGCTGAGCATGGGAATGCCTGCCTCAGCTAGATCATGGAAACAGTATGAAGATAATGTATTGTATTGTATCTTATTACAGGTCTCCTCCTAGCATTGAAAGAACTTCGGATCCTCATAATAAAGCATTTCACCTGACACCAAAAGGTTAACGGCCTCATACTTTAGGGGGAAACTGTTATAGACTTTTTGTGCCCTACAACTCCAAGCATGAAATGTCCATAAACCAAGGGCTCCTAAGTCCCTAAAAGTGTTGTTCTAACCCCTAAAGGAACAAGGTCAACAGATTATAGCTTCTCCCAGAAGTTCTCCACCAGAAACTACTCAGAACTAGTCAAAACTGGATCATTGCACTTGCTCCATGGCCAGAGTGCGATGCATTGCACCTTGTACACACGGGAAGTGCGTTGCATTTCAAAAATCCCTTCTATGGGGTGCGATGGATGAGAAAAGACAAGTGGCGGAGACAGTTTGCGAGGTGGATGATCATGGAATCTTCTAGAAACTTCTCCTGGGACACTTGCCTCTCAGAATCGCCCAAGGATGAGTAAGAGATCAATGAGATCTCCAAGTGGCATCAAGAACTATCAGAGAGAAGACACTAATCAAAAACCCAGAGCTGACTCACACCTCTGCAAATATCTATATATAGATCTCTCATCCCAGAGATCCGGAGGTTGGAGGCTGGAATTTTGCATATTGTAAGGAATTGTTGTTGGTTTTTTGAAGACAAACATCAGAGTATTGGGTGATCTATGCTTTGTTTGAGGTGAAGAGGGGCTTCTTTGCTGGGAGGTTGATGCTGGGTCAGGAACCACCGGTTGTAACTCCTCCTGAATCTTTTCTTGTTTATCAATAAAAACTATTTGAGTTTTTCCTCCATGCTTTTGTATCATTGATGCTTGTTACATTTGTATGGTTAACTTAAATCTGATCCTAAGTTGTTCATGAATATATATCCATGTCTTTGTATAGTGTTCTTCTTCTGTGATCTTACAGGTACTTTGTGAAGCTGGGCAAGTAAGGGAGCAGGTAGCTGGAGACTATCAAAGAAGAGAGGGATTGGATCAAAGGATTAGCGCAAGACACAGGTTGGTTCTTTCTATCCCTCTCTATCTATAGTTCATAAAGGAAATACAAAAGTAGTTTTTCTCTATTTGTTTCTAAGACAGCTGTCACACCTTAGTGGGATAGAGTAGTTCTAAATAAACACTTTTCCCTGTAACACTCGAAAGAATAGGTTGTTGATATATTCACCAAACTGCTTCCCAAAGAAACATTTTAATATCTCAGACAAAAGATGGGAGTAGTTTTTGCATCATCCTAATGTTAAATCAAGCTTTTCATAAGAAGGTTCATATACGTAGTTTTCATGAAGGATAGTCACATATATACCCGAGTTTCTGTGGCTATAGGAGCGTGTAAATTTTTCTGATAGAAAAACAGTGGGTCAGACTCTAATATGGGTGCTCAGTTTGATATTGATGATTACAGTATGTTGATATGCTTTGTTCATTGATTTTTATCTAACTAATGAAGATGCTTTTATGAATAATTTGTTGACAATTCACAGGTAGCACAAGTTCAGGGGGATCATTAGCCTTAAAAGACATTCTACATTGTTGGCATTATGGTTTCTAACTTTTTCTATGGTTCAAATATTTATATCAATTGTTGCATAAGTCATGTATAGATCTAGGGTGTTATATGTCTCCTTCTGTCATAGTCTATTTTGTTTAGTCCTATTGGACATAACATGTAATTTGTATCCCCACTATGCATGGGATGAATGATGTAATAATTGATGCATTTCAGTCATGTATAAACAATTGGTATATCCCGACTTGGTTGGGTGGATGAATCCAATTTGGTGTATCCCCACTTGGTTGGGTGATTGATGTATGTTGAGTCATTGGTCTTAGAGATGTCATACTCACATAGTTGAGTTATAGAGTCATGTTATTCTTTTGAAACATATCTCTGTAGACTCTGCATGTAATCAGGGGGAGCATGAACATCATAGTGTATCTCAAAGGGGGAGGATATCTTTTTCCACCCTTTGCCCTTGATGTCAAAGGGGGAGAGTATTTTGGTGTTTCTTGATATCTTAAACACTTTCTACCACTTGCAGTAATCAACACCAAAATGGTTGTCATCAAGTCCAAAGGGGGAGATTGTTGGCATTATAATACAGTTGTTGCCCTTGATGGAAAATCACTCACATGTTTGATTAGATTTAATAAAAGGAAACTCAAAGTGTAATAGGTCAATTCAGAGGCAACACGACATTGGTAAAAAAGAGCAGGAAGTTGTAACAAAGGTCTACTAATTAGAATCAAGAAGTTGAAGGAAAAGGATGTTTTCAGATAGTTTAAGTTGTATACGTAGGTTCACCTTGTAAAAACAATGTATACACACAGGTTCAGATAAAAAAAAGAGCATATATGTATGCATGAACTTTCACAAGAGGAAAAGCGCATATGGGTTGGAAAATCAAGGAAAGTCAAGAGTAAAGGATACCAAGGGTCAATACCATGGTATTAGCCCACAATATTGAGTGGAGTAATGACTATTTGATCCCATCCAAGAATACCACACGTCCTAAGTGTGGTTTTGGTCGGAGGTATTGAGGAAGGCCAACACTATATAAGGAGGAGAAGATCAAAGGGACAAGTGTGCAAGTGAAAGGGTTTCTCAAGAATACTTCTATCTGAAGTATATTTGATGTTGTAGGGGCTATTATTATGTTATAATCTGAAATATTTCATGCACCTATAATTCAATTTTGGATCATGATCATGCGAAATGAAATGACTAATCATTTAATGATTTGGTATTTGTTGGGCTAGATTTGATTGCTTAATGATCTGATATTGGTTTGCCTTTGTAAAGGCGTGTGTACACTTAGGTTTGACTTTTCCATCTGGTGTATGCAAAGGAAAATCCTATTGTTCAGAATTGACTGATCTATCTGATCATTGTTGTTGTTTTATTACTGCCTGCCAATGAAGTCTTCTTAGATCTGAATGTAAAACTAAATGCATAAGGAATTTGTGTCTAACTGATTGCTTGATTAAGTGAGAAGGGTTATGTTTTATGTTGACTATCTAGATCTCTGCAAAAACAATAGATTTTCATAATATTATTAGTTGGTACAGATCTGATTTAGAAGTTGTTATGATTCAGTAGTTCTGAAGGTATATGCAGGTTTTGTAAAGGAAGTAGTGTATACATACAGGTTGGGTTCATTAAAATAGCGTATGCATTATGATGTATGATTTTTGAGGTTGCAGTTGGTTCTTAATGATGATGCAGGTTTCTGGTTTTAGCACAGTGCTCTGGTGACAATGATCTGATTGTTCAGATTAACTTATTGTTGGTTGTTGCAGTTTCAGTTACAAAGTTTCTGATAGGTCCAGTATGAAAATTTGAGGAAAGGAGCATCCAATCTGAAAATTAATGAAACGTTGTCCCTGGAGAAAGAGAGAAGGTTGTAGCCTTCTGTAGGTCAGTGCCTACGTACTAGTAAACACATCGGCTAGTGCAAGAGCTAGGGGTTGTAGCTCCCTTCCAGTAGAAGCTCAAAAACGAGATAAGGTTGTAGCCTTTTGCAGGTGGGTGCCTGCATACTGGTATGACTATGCACCAGCGTAAGATTGTAAACAAATTTTCTTTATAAAACGGAGATAGAGATGACAAAAACAAGTGATTTTTCTCCTGCATTGGGATTCCACCTTAAATCTTGGTGTTGATGTTCTTGTTTATATGTGATGGTTTATTATGTCATTAGTGCACATAGTTACTATATAATAAGACATTGATGCACTGATTAAAGATCATCACATGATAAATTGAGTAAATCATAAGTTCTCTGGGTATACGATGGTTTCCTTAATCACACTTGCGTACACAAACAAGTTCACTTGACTAAAGTATCGTATATAAACCTGTTTGGGAATTGAAAAGTATTCAATTGCAAATACTCATTCACCCCCTTCTCAATATTATTTCCAACCATTTTTTAGGAAATATCGATAACTAAAAGAATTAGTATTTTATTAATAACCATAAATATTTGCAGCTATATAAATATTCATTTTTTACGATAACCTATTATTACTTCATGAGTAATACTCATGGAAACCATGCACACTCTGCACAATAATTTACTTAAGGGGGTTTATTAACTATGGAAAGCATCGTGTTATAGTATAAATTTACAAATCTAGATGGAATAAACAATTTCACCTAAACTCCAACTAGGAAAGAAGGGAAATGTAGATATAGTAAATGAGATTTCAATGGGATTTCGATTTTCATGATGCGTTGTTTTCTTTTTATCCAACTGAAGTTTCCTAGGGCTACTCAAAAGAATTATGCTTTCTTAATGTTGCAAAATTTTAGAGGAATACATTAAAGAGGAAATTGAATATTCTATGGAAGATAATCTTTTCAATGTGTTAAGCAAGCTACATGGGGATACTTAAATTAAGGTGCAGCCGAATGGTGCAAATATTTTCAAAAGGGAACCTTTGGGAGATCCCAATATAATGTATCATGGATTGACTTCACGTGCTCTAAGTGTGACATTGAGAATCCACCATAAATGCAATTACGAATAAGAAGTTCCATTAAAGACGAAATTTCTCATTGCATAAACCAAGTTAGAGATTTTCAAACTATTTTTCAATGATTTCAATTTTTTGTCAAGATAAATTGTGAATTTGATTAATTCAATGGTTCAAATAAATATAAATTGTGTGGTTTTAACGACAGAGAGATAATAAAAAGCAAAAACAGAAATAAAAACAGATGGACAACACTGTGATGGATATGTTCCATTGACGGATAATGAATTACTCGCATGGTGGAATGAGTAACTTGAGGTAGAATTCCATATGAAATGCTTTAGAGAGGTCAACTTTCGCATGAATTTGAAGTCTCTATAATAAATCCTAAAATGTAAAGAAAACTTGTTTAGTATATCCATAAATCTTGAGCATTTTCTTTGCACAGTCGTGAACTACTCTTGACAAGAGGCAAGAATAGATATCAAAACTTATAAAAGAGAAAGTAATAATCAAAGTTGATTGATTTGGAAGCAGAGTGGAAAACTTACCATTATTGAAAGTTTATGAATTGTGTCAAGCTAGGGAAGCAATTACTTATTCCTGAATATAGAGAGTGCATGCGAAGAAATTAATAGATTATGCATGTGCATAAAACGTGAAAGTTTTTACAAAGCATTGCCTTCAAGGAGAAAAAATTTATTTGATCCAACGACAATGAAAATAAGCATCTTCTTTCGATTTTGTTATCAACAAAAATATTACTGTGGTTTTAGTATATGCCTTTGTTATCCATAGGCATGTTAATTATAATTATACACACATTGAAACATCTTGTGTTGTAATGGAACTTATAAATATTCATCAATCATTTACTCATGCATGTGCCGACAATGGTCCTCGAGAGTATACTTATTTTTCATTTAATTTTTAGGAGTGGTTCAATCCATTTTCAAATTGATTGAACATGGATACTTTGTCTTCTGGAAGCCATAATGAATTCCTCTAAGGATTTTTAGATATATCGTCAGAATTTGTTCTTCGGATTCTGTAGAGTTTACGGTGCTCCTTCATCCTTCATCAAAGAGCTTAAGAACTCAGTTGAGAGATTTGGATTCCTTCATATAAGAGTCGCCCATGAGCATGGTGTCATCGAAAAACTAACGGTGGGAAAATGGCTCTGATCCATGAGGGGAGAGACCTTTCAGATCATGTCTCACTTTAGCATCACTTAATGATCAACTCAGGCATTCCTCCATTAGGATAAAAAGGAAAGGCGATAGGGGACCACCCTGGAAAATTCTATGAGAAGAGGAGAAAGGCTAAGGATTAAGAAAAATGATGAGGAAATCACAGCTCTAATACATTGCATCCATGAAGACCTAAAGCCAAACATCATGAGAATTCTTTGAACGTAATCCCAATTTAGCTTGTTGAATTCCTTAGAGAGGTCTACTTTGATAAACATTGCTGGTTTTTTTGGTAATTTTTAGATATTTTAATACCTCGTGTGCTAAAATATGCCATCTATGATATACCTTCCCTCTACATATCGCGGTTGTTTCACGGAAATGTGTAGGGAAATGAGGGGCTTGAGTTTATTTTCAATGACCTTGGTAATTATCTTGTTCATCACATTACACAAAGAGATAGGGAAAAACGTACTTGGAGTGTTTTCCATAACTTCCGTTGGGATGAGGGTAAGGAATTTCACATTGAAAGATAGTAGAATCCCTCTAGTTTTCCTAGATTCATCTACAATATCCTGGGATTCATTATTAGTTATGGATAAAAAATACTTGCAGAAGGTTGTGGTGAACCTATCTTTCGTGGGAGATTTATCCTCTTCCATTTAGTGTATTTATTTTTCAACTTCCTACATTGATATGTACCTCATAAGACTAGAATTATGCCCATATATGATTATTTTTTGTTCAATGATACCTTGAATGGCTTGCCATCGATTAGTGTCATCCTCTTGAAGAAGTTCTTTGGGAAACCTATCGGTTCTTCCTTAATATCATCATGGATCTCAATTATTTTTCCTGCCTCTATTTTCAATGAGGAGATGAGGTTGTGTTGTTGATGATAGATGGTTGACCAGTGAAAGAATATTGGGTTCCTTTCCCCCTCTATATGCCATCATATTCTATATTTATAATTCCAGAGTGCTTCCTATTGTTTGTCACAATCTTCAATTCTCACCTTAAAGATTTTCTCTTGCCTCTCTAGGGTGGAAGTGTGGCCATTTAGAATCATCCATTTTTGGACATATTCATTTTCCTTTTCTAGTTGGATTTTATCCCAAAATATGTTTTCAAAGAATTTCTTGTTCTAGGTTTTCACTGTGATTTTAGGTTGTTACATTTTTTGTTGAAATATACACATTTTAAAAATAAAGCTCCGACCAAATGTCCCACCATTCATGTACTTGGAACATGAGGTTGGGAGAGGTTATAAAAAACATTTGAAACCTAAAGCATTTGTGATGTGCTCTCCTCGTATTCTACTAGTGAAAAAGAATCGACCAGCGATCTCAGCTTGCAGCTGGTAAAATTGATGCTTCCATGGTTGATTTGTTTGTTATAAAATTCTCAAAGAAGAGGAATATGTCTAGAATAGATACACTCTACATTTTGCATCGTGTTTTATTATTCCAAGGGAACCAACCATTTGTTGTTTTCATAGCCACGAGATTACTACATTCAATGAAGGCCTTGTAAAGGTCACTCTCTGGATCTAAACATCTCCTAGCTCCTTTTTTCTCCTCTAGTGATGTAATCATATTAAAATACCCATTTACCACCTAGTAGTGGTCCCTTACCTGATGTTTCAACCAAGTGAGGTGCTTCAACATGATTTTTTTCCACATCTCTAGTTGGGGCACGTAAACATTTGTGATGCTTTCTATCTTTTCTATTATGATAAAATTAAAGGAGGTTCCCAATATGTTGGGTGTGTCCATAACATCATCCATAAAGATCAAATATGGATTTTATACAATGGCTAGACCTCCCTAGGCACCTTCAACTACTTTCGATAAAGGTGTGTTGCCTTTCCATATTCTGGTGAGAATGTTTTTACATGTTTCATTCAGATTGTCAGTGTATCATAGATAATTATTTTGTACAAAATTTTGTGTTTTAAGGGGTGATTGAGCTCCTTAATGTTTGAGGATAATTTTTTCATGAGGAAACTAGGTTGGAAGTGGCAAAGAACTTGGTGATATAGTTGTAATGCCCATAATCAACTAGCTTCATCCCTAGAGCCTTTAGTATTTTCATATTTATCTTTTGTTCCCTTTTCTTTGAATCTTTTACGACTTTGATCAACTTTTTTATGATAGATCCCTAAACTCTTAAGTCCCATGGACACCATAGTTTTATGCAACACTTCATAGCATAGTTGAAACTGCACAAGAGGAATGGATTGTATGTCATTCCTCTTGCATGCCTCATACAAGGAGTGAAGTTTCAACCTGTTACCTGTTTATATTTATGTAAGTGTCTTCCTCCATCATCACCACTTCCTCCACCTTAGCATCAACTAGCATTGGTGTGACTTGATGTTCATTCTTATTGCTTGGATTTTTAACGAATGGTGTAGCTCTTCAAGTTGTCTATAGGTATTCAATGTCCATGCTTTCCTACACTCCTTCATGATCATGTACCTTAGATATTTTTTTAGATATTCCAAGGAACCAAATTTGTTGTTATTGGTGACCCTTTTTGCACATTGGTTTGGTTGATGCCTTCTACTTGGATGTTTATTTGATGTTACTTTGGTGAAACATTTTTGCATCCATTTTCTCCTTGGCTATTGGGTCCTTTACTGGCTTAATCCTTCTACATTATCTATAAATATGGCAACATTTATGGAATTTAAGATATTGAATGGTGATGTGTTCATGGTCTAGGGTCTACGTGTAGTCTACATCTTAATGCATGAAGATTATGACCTCTAGAAATGGTAGAGATATTTTAAAATAGACATAGATCCAAGCCTATGTAATGTATCACGAGTTCATCCTCTCCCTAGACAAATGAACAAAGGATCCAAGCTTGTTACCAATGTCCTATAGAGTTTTTTCATCTAAATATTATATCAACAAAGGGTACATGTGAATCCATACTAGAGCGCATGTAAAATATTCCTTAGCGTGGTTGAACATTTCCACCCATTCTTGGAGACACGAACCAAGAAAGTTGAGGAAGAAAGGTCCTCCCTCTAGAATTATCGTTTTCTCTTGTAGACATAAAAATACTACAATAAGAGAGCCCTTCAATCCCAATAATAGATCGTAATGGGCCTTAAGTTTCCATTTGAGAGTGATTTATCATCTCAAATCCTTTTTAGTTGGACATACCTCAAGAGTACGTAAATGATAACATGGTGATGCATGTGTTAGATCCTTGTAATTATCTTTGTTGGGACAATCTGCAATGCGGATAGCTCTTTTATATTTGTTATGCATGATTTGGACAACTTATGTTCCATATCTTCCATGAGTCGCTATGCATTTTCTGTTGCATGTTCTTCTCTCGATGGGACGTATAGGTGATCAATGTCATCATGATGTTCTGTGTGAACAAGTGCTAATAAAATGAGAGGGATGGATTAGGCTTCTCTCCCTTCGAAGTGGCTATGTGGGGAATGAAACTTAAAACCTAAGATGGGATAGAACAAAGATATGATTGCTGCCACAACAATTTGAATCTGCAATATTCTAACAATTTTGATGGAAAAAAGTAATATAAGAATTTTTTTTGTTTACTTTCAACTACTTAATATAATTTTATGTAAGTTTATGACTCTCCTCATTAAATTGATATAAAATTATGTTCATGTAACCGAAAGAAAAAAGAAGCTAGGTATTTTCTATTTCTTAATACAAGAATTCTATAATTAATATAACTCTTTTTCTTTTTAATAAAAATTTGGTATCAATTTATCTAATTAGATTTTAAAGATTTAATAGACATATTAAAGATTTATTATACATATAATTTTCTAAAAATACTCCTATTCCTATTCCTATATTTTCATAATGACCATAAACAACTTGTAGAGCCAACAACCAAGTATAATGTGCAAAGTTGAAATTCTAGTCATATAGGCCAAAATATATATATTTTTTAAATCTAAAAAAAAAATAAACATACAAAACATTTAAATAATATCTTCTCGTAAAAATATTTGCAAGTGAATGGATCTGGCTCATGTTAGATCTATATTTAAAATAGATATATGCCAATTAAAAATTATATTAAAAATATAGATCTATGCTCATTCAAAAATTATATTAAAAATATTTTATATGGTTCATATGGGAAAAAATTAAGTTAATTGTTTTTTAGAAAACAGTTTTATTTAAACAAAAACTAACTACTTACCATTAATACAAAATTATCAATGGTAATCATTAATTAAAAAGGAAATTTTTCCCATTACCACATATCTATAAATATAAATGTTAACCATAAACCTATCTGGTAGAAAGGAAACTTAAATCAATCTTAGACCTAGATATATCTTGGTGAATAAAAACTTTTAAATTTGTCATAGTTTATTGAAATACTCTGCAGTATTTCGAAACTAGCCGACATAGACTCGAGAGAACTCTCAATTTTTCCGTAGTACTGGTGAGATATTTATTTAATTTTAATGAGCACACATTTTCAGGATGCAAAATATAATCTGAGATATACATTTTTTTACCATTTCTTCTTCTCAAAACAAACGAAACTAGTAAAACAGCTTTTTCTATCTGCAGACATATGCAGAATGCTTAAGAAAAAAAATCATATAAACAGGCCTCTTACTATTTCTTAATCTTAAAACAAATCAAACGAGAACATTATGTGCAAAAGGACTTTATCCTCCACAACAGAAAGTGAGCAGAGTGAGGGAAACTTTTGAAACCGAAACAGCCATAAATAGATTACAATCCTTCTCAGTCTCATGTGAATATATATATATATATATATATATATATACTAACGTTCAGAGATCATGAGAGAAAAGATCACCCCGTTATAGTAAATCTCGATTGCTTCTGCTGCTGAAGCATAAGCAAAAACGAAACCGAACAAGTCCAAACAAATTTCATGGCTATACCACACCACATATAACATTTCTCATTCTCCTGCAACTGTGTTTAATGTAGTATCTGCACAAGGCACAGGCTTACCTAAACATGTGGGTTGGTCTTCCCCAGCCATAATCACCATCACTTTGTGTTCAATATCTTCAAATTGTATTTCAGAACATTCTTCGTGACCTTCGCCTGAAACTGGGCCATTACTTGAATCTTGCCATTGGACGCATAACTTCCAGTAAAGACATGCCAGTACTAGTAAAACAACAGAAGCAAAGAGTACAAAGCTAGACACTGCTGCAGATAGGTATCGAACTGGTGATTGCGATGATGTTGAATTCGTGACATTACTAGACATCGTCTTATTCGTCATTGAATTTGTGATTCATTTATGAGTCACATAAAAGCAATACTCTCGGTTCTCTTGGATAGTAAAAGAGCTCGAGGCAGTGTTACACTTTTATTCCCACTTTTTCTCCAATTTGCCGTTTGAACACATGAATCATTCGTCCTTCAAAAGTAAGAAGTATATTAAAAACCGGGAAAAACGACAGATGTGTATCTGGTTAGATATCTTGTGGCAAAAGTTATAGTGAAAATAAAAGTAGCTAGAACTGTGTTAAGCAAAGCGATACCCACAAGCAGGAGACCACAACAGCTTGGAATATTTCGGTGCACATTAGCTTCAAACCTTTTCCACTATAATACAGAATCAACACTATTATCCGGAAAAAAAAAACATGCCACCCATATTTTTGCATTTTGCGACAACCTAAGGAAGAGAACAAAACAGCACAGAATATTTCTGCTAACATCAGATTCAAAACCTTTTTCAGTGTAATACAGAATTAAAACATTACACCACCAAAAAGGTGAGAAGGTTTAAATATATTTTGGAGAACTACTACAAATATTAGTCTAATGAAACCAGGCACAGTCGTTATTACATAATGCTGGATTAATTGCAAGCCCATGATAATCCAAAGAGAGTGCCGCATGGGGTTTAGTTACCAAGAGATTGATTTGTATGTGGCCACCGTATGCCATATGTCACTTATCACCTAAAATAATTAGAGTTGGTGTAGAGACGATCTGTTCCGTCCGTGCAAAGAAAAATCAAAGTGCACTTCATCCTAGCGTTGTTGGTTATTCTATGTTCTGGTTTTTGAAATCAGAATTTTACAATCAGATTTTTGGCGGGGTTTTAATTTCTGGTGGGTTAAATCATATTTTTAAATGTATAATTAAATTTATTCTCTAGAAAAATCACAAGTCACTCCCACTCAAAAAATGCATATCTCAGAAAATAAAAGGAACATAGAAAATTATTTACTTCATTATAATTAACTATGCATATATCAGAAAATAAGAAACTATGAATATCTCAGAAGATAAGAGAAACATAGAAAAATATTTACTTCATTGTAATTAACTAAAGCATAGAATGCGTATAAAAGTTTTGTGTTACTCACATTATAAAAGCTTTTTATTACTCACATTGTCTTCCATTTATAACAATGAAAAATCTCAATATCTAAGATAACTACGAAAATTATTCAGATTTACCAGAATTTACAACTCATCAGACTTAGTTCACTGAAAAAAAGTATTGAAAAGCACCAACACTAACAATGGACAGATGATGGGCTTACCAAGATATACTGACCGAAACTGAATGTTTCCAACCTATGTGAGGCGTATGCGAAAGCGTTGGCGCATTGGTTGTTTCCCTAACCTTTACATCTCAATGAAATGCGCTTAGTTAAAATGGGGTATCGCTGCGACGTATTGTTATATGTTTCGCCCTCTAATCTAAGTGCTATGCAGTTAAAATAATAACAGTCGTTATGTTCAGAAAGGTGACCAGATTTAAATACATTTTGCCCTATGAAAACAACCACGGCCCTTCTTGCATAATGTTATTGATGAAGCAACAGAAGTAGTCAAAAGATAGTGCGGATTAGTTATGAGGAGATTGATTTGCAGGTGGCCAGCGTATGTCATGTAACACTTATGATCTTAAATAATTAGAGTTGGTATGATGACGACATATTATTGTGACATTTTTCGGTTTAGTGTGTGCCAAGCCAAACCAAATAGCCACTTCGTTATAATTAAACTATTAATAAGTAACAACGAGTGAATGGGCAAGTGAAGGGATGACCTGAGATATTGAATTATTCCCATCAGGGATTCCAAGAAGACAATGTGTATTCCCTCGGGTTGTTATTTTCGTGATTCTTTTGACGTAAATAAATTGATATTTTGAATTTTAATTAAAATAAAAATTATTATCATTATTAAGTTTTATAAAGTGATATGATTCCTGAAATATTTTTGTTTTCGTTTTTGGAATAAGGGACTCACATTTTATATAGTTTATGTTTTTGGCGGCCAATCCATTTGATTTGAACAAGTGAATATTTAGAAAAAGACATGTTTTTAATTATCAAAGCCATTTAATGTGTGTGACTTTTTATAATTAGCTTTACTTCAACAACTATTCACAAAAATTACACTTGAAACCTCATAAAAACTAAACTTCACACGAACAGACTAATTTATACTTCTTAAATAACAATTACTCTTATCTATTTAATTATTAAATAATAATAATAATGCTTTGCAAATTTTTGTTATTTATTTAAATATTAAATTGAAAAACACATATAAATTTACAATAGATTTATTTAAATTTAAATTTATTATATATTCTTTATTGATACAATAATATTTTTAATTTTTTAAATCTATTAAAATGTGGTGGCGAAGGAAGATGGACTAGATTGCCAGTGGCAATGCTACGAAGGTCACTTTGTGGGATGACATGAAGAAGGCATTGCAAACTCATTTTAGTCGACAAGAGGAAACATGGGATGAAAGGATGAAGATAAATTATATAAAGCAAATAGGGAGCCTACAAGCTTATCATCGAGAATTCTCAAGTGAAGTTTTGGAACTTCCTGCCATGGCAGAAAGAGACAACGTATTCAATTTCATTATAGGATTGAAGCCTTTGGCACACAATGAGGTGAAGAGGCAAAAGATTAAAACATTTGAAGAAGCGTTTGCAGTTGTTGATCACTTGGTAGAACATTATGATGAAGGAACTGAAGAGAGTAAGAAAAAGATTGACAAGCCGAAAGAGAAGTCTACAAAATAAGAGCCTTTGGGATCATATGACAAGACGAAGACGAATAAGCCATTGAAGTGTTGGATAGGTGAAGAAGCACATATCGTGAAGAATTGTCCTTCAAGACTAAAAGTGGCTGCGATAACACAATCTAATGCGAAGAAGAAAGAAGAAAATTTCATTGGGGTTATGCAGATTCTAAGAGTTGTAGTGGCTACAAAAGCGATCTCATGAAGAGATCCTGAGAGAAACCAGCTGGAGTATGTAGATTGCGAATGGCATTATTCTCACTATGGGAAATAATGGTGCAACTCACAACTTCACGAGTGAAGATACTACGAGGAAGATTGGACTGATGTCTGTGCTACTTCAGGCTCAAATGAAGGGAATGAACTCTCTAACTGATTTTGTGATTGGTGTAGCTGAGAGGGTCAATGTGACACTAGGTGAATGGATAGGGAAGGCCGATTTCATAGTTTTACGGATAGATGACTATGAAGTTGTGCTAGGCATGGAATTTATGAAGCAATTTGAAGCTATGATAGTTTCACATATGAGGAAGTTGTACATTTATGATGGGAGAAGATGTACCTATTGGTGTGCCAACCATGGGAGCTATGAAGGGAAAGTGTAAGTTAATAGCAATGAATGTCGGGGATGTCAAGTGGGATGAAGAGGTCTATAAGAGGTTGACTTCTACGGAGGCAAAGCTGTTGGAATAGTCACAGCTGATTTAGACATTATCTTATAATATCATGGATCTATCAAGTAGACTAGACGCAAGGGAGAAGGATAGGGTTTATAGACATGAAGTTCAGATGGAGGATTGGGAAGTGTACATGCAAAGGTTAGAAGTGGAGGATCCTGATAGATGGATTGAGTTGATATGTGAGGAATAGAGAGTGCCTTCAGGCTCCACTTCCTCCCCATCTTCTTGGGTTATCATGGAGATGAGTCTCATTTTTAGCTGCTCATGGCAGTGGGTCTTCAATATTTTGAGCAGACATCTGGGGTGAGATAGACACAGATTGGCAGGCAGTGTGTAGTGATGAGTAATGATGATGTAGGGTCATGCATCCTTATGGAGGCAATGTACGATTGGATTAGATACCCAACTAGCGACCAACATGAGGGGTACAAGCACATGATTTATTCTAGAGTTTGGCATATCTATGGCATGAGTTAGGTCGAGAGGTGGAGACATCTAGATTACCTACATACACATTTTTGTGTATTTACAGTCTTGGTGATGGTGGTTGTCGGGATGGTGTTGTCGAGGGTGACAAACGTTTAGAGTGGGGGAGTATGTAGCACTCATGAGTTGTGTGTGTGATGTGCGATGAGTTGGGGTGACGTGCCCTCAGCTAAACAGGACGAGCTGGCATGTGACTAATCGGTGGGCAACGAGTTGGTGAGCACCAAGTTGGTTGCAACAAATGTTTTGTTGGGTGTGGAGCCTGATTATCTTCTTTATTCATAGCTATTGCCACATTGGACCCTAGCTTGTAATGTGGCGGCGACGCCGCCCGTAAATGTATGCAACGAGGGGGGTCCACGAGGGGGGGGCGATGATGTTTATTTAGAGGCCCCCCTTGGCAGGGGATCAGGGGAAACCCTGTTGAAGCTAAAAATAGATGTAAAATTGCCTTGTAAAATGTTGTAATTTCGCAGTCAATCTAGGTCATTCATTAGGCGGAGATTTGATAATAGAAGTTATGTTTAATTTAGGGTTTTTTTGCCCTAGAAAGCAACCCCTCACTATATATGAGGGAATTGTACTGTGTCTATGTAGATTTGTATTCTTAGCGAGAAAGAGAGAGGAGATTGTGTGAGACAGAAGAGGGAATTACATCGCATCTGTTGTAGGTGTATCTCTTCATTTTGCTGGATAATATAAAAGGAAGGACTCGCTATTTCTCCGTGGACGTAGCCCAAATTGGGTGAACCACATATATCTGTATCTCTCTTGTTCTATGTGTTTTTTCTGCTTATATTTCTACAATCTATTCCATTTATTTGTAATATATAATTTTCTAACAAGTTTGCGATGTTCGGATGAGTTGGCATGAGACGAGCTAGCAAAGGAATGAAATTTTGGCTATGTGTCAAACTCATGGGAGGTGACCTTATACAGAGAACAATCGGGTAGGTGGACCCAATGGGGTGACATGATGGGCGAGCCGACCTTGAGTGGCAGAATGGGCAGCCGAATGGGAAGGTCGACCCGGGCAGGCGATGCACATAAACATCCACGATCAAGTGTATAAGTAAGAGGATGGGTGGGTTGAGAGAGGACATCAACAAAGGCACAAGAAAACACAAGTCATATTTTGAACTGTGAAGTGGGAAGCCATACGAAGGGACTGAGGCACAGGCAGGTGGAAAAGATCGAAGTGCAAAGGCAGAATAGTAGAACTATGGAATGCAAGGGTGGGTGAGCCGTGGGTCAGCTAGATGGTTAGAAGCAGGGTGGGTCTGCCTGCGGATTATCACAACGGGGCGAACCAGCAAATGGCGAGCTGACAGGCGGGTGGTTAGTTCAGCAAGCAGACAAAAGGGTGTACTAGGTGAGCAGATAGACAAACCAGGTGAGTAGACAATCGGTGAATTGGAGTTTGGTTGAACAGTCGAATGACGAGCGCGGATGAGCTCGGTGTGTCAGCATGAAAGCATGAGATGGGCAGGTCGACCTGAGTTCAGGTGAGGCCACACAAACGTGAGCCGGGTTAAATGCGATGACAGGTGAAGTGCGTCAGGTAGTGAGTTGGGCATGGGCACCGGGTGACATGGCCTGTGACTGGTTGAATAGTAGCGTTAGGTAAGAGGACCCGTGGAAAGGTGGAACAGTGGAGCCTGCACAAAGATTTGGGGAGGGCTCCACAATAAGTGGGGCTGAGTTGAACGATGGCTTAGGTGAAATTCTAAAATTGTAGTTTGGCATTATTTTGGCCAAAGATATTTTGGGGTTGCATTGAGAGGTTGGTTTTTTTATGAACTTGTAAAAATATTATGTTATATTATTGTATGCAAGCTCTTATCAAGGAGTTGCCCCTCCCTTTAAAAGATTAAGTGTATTTGTATACTTGTATATGTGAATGAAGTTAAAGATGAATTTTTCCACTGTGTAAAATAACTGATGAATTATTAATGAAGTGAAAATATTCTAAGTATTGGATGTCAGGCGTATTCCACACTTGAAGTATTAGAGAAAAGAAGTCTGGTGGTTGTGCCACACTTGCCTATGAGTGGTTGAAAGACTACCGTCAAGATAGGGGCAAGACACACGTGGTGGGGCTAAATCAACTAACCTACATCAAAATACAACATTCCATCAATTTTTGGGCATATTAAATAAGAATATTGTTTCTAGAATGTAGGATTTTCATCCCAATCCTTCCTTTTTCCTACATGTTCCTTATTCCTATCCGTTTGTGGGATAAATCGTCTATGTTTGTTGGTTTATTTACACTGTAGGTAGTGTGTGTTGGGTGTGGCTCCTACTAATTTGCTACTCTTTAGTATTATATATGCTAATTCTACTCTTATTACCCTTAATTTGATCGAAACAAAGATCCAATGGGTGGTTTCATATCTAGTTATTAATGGCTAGATTATGGGCTTCTTTAGCTTGCTTGTTCGTTAGTCATTTTACTGATCTTGGGATAAGATAACCCAATCTAGTTGAAATCACTCAAAAGTGCGAGAAATAAATAACCTGATGAGGGCTAAAATGGATGGAATAATCTTGCTTGATGCCGAGATGGATGGATGTCGAAATGGTTGGGAGGACATTATGAAAGTAAGGAAAGCGCTGGTAAGGTTTCATAGGTTGGCCTGTAGTGACCTACTATCTTCGCCAAAAAATAAAAATCCCAAGCTAATAAAAAAAATCTCATATATATGGAGCTAAAACTAACAACAAACCATGACCAGACTTGTCTTTGAAGCCCTAAATCACCACACTCGAAAAGGGTTGGAAGCTACAAAATTAGTGTCGTATAAAGGGAGATAATCGAATTTAGTGAGACTCCTATCATGGGACATAAACCACAAATAATATTAAGAAAAATTATGTAAAACGTACCAAAATCTTGAGGCTTTAGGTCCACCAATTTCAAATGCACAAATGTCCACGATTTCAAATAAAGAGCCCACAACTTCTATGCCCTTTACTAAATAAAACAAACAACATATCTACCATGCCCACGACTGCGACCATGACAGCCATGGAAATTTTCATTATGACCATGAAAACCATAAACATTTTCCTTAAAGAGCCAAACGAACACAATGCAAAAGTCCACTGGACCAAAACAATCATACAGAGGAGGCTAAGCATAGTAGCAAGTAGACAAAGGATTGTCTTCAAACCATGGCTACGAGCAAGCTTTAAGGAACATTTCTTCCCAAAAATTGGAAAAATGATCCATAGATGCCTGGAATGCATGAAACTGAGATCAAGACTGCACGTGTTATTTTTTTGTATTTGTTTATTTAATTTGGTGTACTCTTTCTTTTATTTATACATTCAAGAAAATAAAACAAATGCATACCAAGGGCATGAATAATAGTGAAAATTAAAAATACAAAATAAAAAAATAAATAGAATAAATAAAATGAGTCTTTTGGTCATGTTCTGAGTGCATGCAACCTACGGGTCTCAACACTCCTCTTTTAGGTAAGGAAAAAGAGAAAAACATGGTTATGTTGTTCCTTTATAATTGAAGGGACAAGCATGGATGGAGAAATCTTGTTTTACGCTTATTTAGTCAGGTAGCAGTTTCTCAATTTTTAGTATTTAAATTATCCTTTTGTGAACTATGAAGATTGATTGGGTGGCAGTAAAATATTGATGTAATGCAGTAATAGAGCCCTAAGTTGATTTTTGCAGATGATAAACCTTCAATAATTTGTTTCACATTTAAAGATTACAAATAATATTGATTTAAAATGACAAGCATAAAATTATCCGATACAATTATGAAATTTCATTTCTTCTCCCCGAAATGTTGTGGTTTGCAGGGTTTTACTTTAATGACAGATTTGGTGCTCCTTTTCTATAGATCCATCATGTCCTCTATATTTGGCCCTTGTTCGTAGTTGTTATCTCAATTCTGGAATGTTGGGTGTGAACCTTTGGCTCTATTTAAAAAAAAAGAAGTGGATCACACTTCAGGTTGCAACATTTGATGAGTGTTCTCTTAAAAGCGATGCAACTTTCTCCCTTGGTGGCTTCAATACGTCATCGGTACGTACTCTTTCTTGACACTTTCGATGCATTTCTTGCAACTTATTTATGTCGCCCACAACTCTGCACAACACTCTAACAGTCTTTGGATATTAAAGACCACAATATAATAACTGAAATACATGCTTTGCACACAGTGTTCTGTTCAATCCAGAGGTAGAGCATTGGGGTAGATTTTTATTGAAGGATTGAGTGAAAAATTTTAGAAATAGGCTCTATCATAAGGTCTCCTAAGTAATTTGACCTATATTTATGTAGGTGGGAACGATAGGCATACTTATCACGCTAGGAAACTAGGTTGAGGAGGTTGTCATTACCCGAGAAGGGACAAGAAGTGATGTAAGAGCATAGGGGGTCTTGTGTTTTAAGGAAGTTGGTTTCCTAAGTATTTAACTAAAGTGAATATTTAGGCTTATGAGTGATTTTAATGAGAATAGGAATTAACTAGATATTAAGAGGCATATTTGTAAATGTTCTGAAATGTAGGAGAGCATGAGAGGATTAGGATTAGTTAGGCACTAGTTTGAAGAAATTGTTGAGCAACTGAAAAGTAACTGAGGAACAGTTCCTCAACTGTAAAGAAACTGCCTCTAATGTATGGTTAGCCAAGCGAAGCCAGTCAACTAGTGAGAGTGTGAGTGTAAGCCTATAGGCAAGAGAATAGAAAATGCCACTAATTAGAAGATCAGGCCACAGAGAGACAAGGAGTCTTGTTATGTAATCATTTTTTATATAGACATAAACAAAGATTTAATTACAACACTATGTAAATCTGCATTTTGAGCATCGACTAATAATTTATGAGTATATCAATGATTTTGTATAACATATATATGCAGGCAGAGTTTAGTAGGATACATAGTGGAAAAGAACAAGACAGAGGATCGTAATGAATCTTTGAATCCATTTGAAGGACCAAAGTAAAGTCTTGGTATGATAATGATTTGAGAAACCCTTATAGGAAAGCTTAGGAAGGAGTCGCGCAGCAGGAGAGCAGAAGGACGAGAACCTTGAAGAACCCTGGAAACCACAAAAAACATTGAAAATGGCATAAAAACCCCAAGTAAAGAGACGGCTGAAAGATTGAAGAATCAATGCCCAGGAGCCATTGGATACTTATGATCAATGGCTACGATTAAGTTAGAAATATTGTTATAAAGAGGTGGACCTCAGGCCATAAGGAGTCGTGACATACGATCACCGATATATCGTGTCAGCGAAAACCTTTGGGAGTCATCGAACCGGCCATAGAGCCATAGCGATTGCGGAATGCGATGAAGCGAGGACCATCAGATCGAGAAGGGGATGCATTGTAGAGATTTGATCATATGTCGGGAAAGTTAAGTGTTGGCAGAGGTGGAATACTGATATTGCGATGAGTGATAAAGCAATAAGAGCGGACCCAAAGAGGTTCTGGACTTGGGTTTATTGAAGTTTTGGATCCGACATGTTATCGCATATCGGATGCGATGGAGTCATAATAGCCATGTTAGTGTGATCCGCGTGATTTTGATTGTGATAAAGGAAAGGTCACTATAAAGGAATTGGAAGCGTGGACCTAATAGGGTTATATGGGTGCGGTTAAGTTATTTGAGGTTCGGTTGTAATCACATATCACATGTTAGAGGCAAACGAGGCACATAATGGCTTGATGCGATAATGTGATATAGCGATAAAGGTAAATCTCAGAATATGTGCAAAGATCGTATTTAAGCAGAAAAGATGTGATTTAGCATATTTCCCCTGGTAAGGGTTTATAATAATGAAAGCGCCGATATGAAGGATTTACATCGTAAGTCCGTGAATTACCATAGTTAGAAGAGTGGGGTTGCTATATATATATATATATATATGTTGGCTTTAGGATTGGTAAAAAGTTAATGAAAGGGTTATGAGCGAGAATGAGTCCGAAAAGAAAGAATTGTTCAAGGGCTGGGCTATTGTACTGAATGATTCAGCATGAGCTTAATTAAGGGTCCTTCGTCATTGATAAATTATAGTTTTGACTCGGCAGAGAGTTTGAAATTCCTGGGAAATTTAGTTTATGCATTCTATATGCATATTGTGGGTATACATGGGTATCCATGGGTCAATTGGTATCAAAGCAAGTTAAGGAAATTTTGTGTTATATTTTGAAGATGTGTATACAGGTAGGAGGAGATCAGGTTATTTGAATCTGATAAGTAGAAGGCATGAGATAAGATAAGAGTAAGTGACACTCTTAAGAAGAGATTGCAGAAGCATAAGGAAAACACGATGATGTTTGTTCCTTGAGGAAAGTGGAGATTCACTCAAATATGAAGAATGGATGGAGACTGTTTGTGAAGCCATGTAGTGGCAGTGAACCTAAAGAATCAAATTGAAAGTTGGACAAAGAGGATAAGAGTATTCTCAAAAGGAAACTGAGAAGTAAGCTTTTGGAAGCTTGGGATTGATATTTGGTTTGAATAACATTGATATGCAGGTGATAGCAAAGGGAAGTAGGAAGGTTGCAGCAATAGACTAAGAGCAAAGAGTGCTCAAGAGAAACTAAGAACAACTTCCAACTTTGGTTGGGTAGAAGTTGTTGAGGCAGCTCCATAGTTGTGATTGTGAGTAGATTTGTCTTACAGATAACAATTCCAGCAAAAGAAGTGTTGGGTAGAATTGTTAGTCAGTAAGAGGTTCAAGGAAAGAACTAGAGAGATGTTGAAAGATTGAGCTCAGAGGAGAGAAGCTTAGTGAAGCATATGTAGCAAGAAGGAGACCTATTATTGCAGAGGTATTGTTGCAGATCACAAAGGTAATTCCATAGAGGATGTGGTAGAATTGTTAAGGTAAGGAATGAAGCTGGTAAGACTTTCTAAGTAAAATAAGAAGTGGTCAGAACCAAGTATTTCATGTTGATTGAAATACAAGAGGACAGTTGTGTTCTTGAGAGGTACAGATGAGTTGAAGCCTAGAAGGGAGTAGAGAGGAGTGCTCAAACAGGTTCTAGAAAATAGAGAACCAAGTGCTTGCCAAAAGACCAAGTACAGAGGAAAGCTTGGTGAGGTAAGTTGCAACAAGGAGGACTTGTTGTTGCAAACACTTTAATTCAGCTCACAGTAAATGAGTGAGGAACTCATGAAAATGGAGAAGAAGATGACTATTGATGGTCATAGCAGAGGTTCTGAGGAAGACCACAATAGAAGAAAGATGAAGAAAGAGGTTTCCAACGTGTTATCACTCAGATTTTCCTTGAAGTCGTTGGGAAGAGGAAAGGGGTCCGAGGTAAGCACAAACCAACTTTTAAGTACAGAATCTAGCCAATATGTACTCAGAGAGGGCTTAACTGGACTTGGCTTCTTAACAAGGGATGGTTTCACAGGGTAAGGCAATCAAACAGGTAACAAATCAAGACTTAAAAATAGATGGAATGGAATCAAAATGGGTGAAGGGCAGTTAAGAATCCTTCAACCTATTCGAAAGAGTGAAACTTGAATAATTATTAATAAACAGCAGTTAAGTATTCTTTACTAAATAATCAAAGTGAATAAACCAGAAAACAGGAGCAATTAAGATTTCACTATTTATGCTGAACAGATTGCAGTCAAGGGGAATTATTCTTTTTCGTTTATCATTTAGATATGAAACATTGATGATACAATAACAAGGAAAACTTTAAATCATAAGGTATAGAGAACTTATTGATCCAGTGTTTAACTCAAGAAATCTGTGGAAAGTCCTTTGCATCAATTCTTCATCCAGCAAGCCGTACAAAAGTTGTTCCAATAGCACTTTATTAGAAAATAATCAGTATTACAGCAATGTCTAAGAATCCACACACAATACTCCAATTGAGGGAGTATTTATACAAAAATTTTACAAAAAATATCTCATAACAGAGTGAGATATATTCTAGGGTGACTATGAATAAGTTACAAGAAAATAGAGACAAATGGTCTCGAAGATAGGAGAAAAGGTAAACTGATGTTGTCTTGTTCCTTTTCTTGTGAGTGTGCTGGAGGCAGGCCTTATGATTTGGCTTGCTGCTGTCTTCTTTAGTAACTTTGTGATAGCTACCTTGTTTTCACTGATATTCTTTACCTATTCTGATACACTTCGACCTGTTTGATCTCTTTTCAACTTCTTTATCATTACTTACTGCAGTAAATAACCAAAATTTACATTTTACCAAGGATAATTTTACAAAATTTCCAATATGTCTTCCCACCATTTTGCTTCTGGCAATCAGTTTTTCTAAAGTTTTCTCAAGGTCTTATTAGTTTCTGTGTAGCTGAAAAAGGTAGGTTGAATTGGCAAAAAGTGCTTTATCTCATGCTCGACATAAAACAAGTTCTCCAGATTGTCATAGATAACTCTGCCTATAGGCAATGATTTTTTTCCTAATGCACTTGTTGGTGAACCTGCTTGGTTTCCTGCATACTTATTCAATTTTTCTACATAGTCTTTATGAGTCATTAGTTTATCATGAATAACTAAAGGACTTGGCAACCCTTTACCCTGCAAAATATCAAATCTCTTCATGAAGGCATTGATTTATTCCTGCATGGCATGGCACCTTCTTTCTAAGTTCTGCATCAGAGTTCTTTTACTAAAACCTCTTTTGATTTCCAAAATTGTACCTGTTCTATCTTGAATGCCCAGCTCTTCAAGCTGGTACTTATTCCTTGTATTCAGAAATTGTATGAGCCTGTTAGCTTCCTCAGGCATATTTCCTAATTCTCCCCTTGTCTTTTGAATTTTTTATTGAGCTAGTTTCACCAAATCAATTTTCTCAAATATTATTCAAATTGATGGCCAAGAATCATTTATTGATTGAGTGATGTTGGCCGAAAGAATTTTCTTGACCTCTGACAGAGGCTTGTCAAAAGTAAGATCTTTTTCCAATGATTTCACTTTGTTTTCTAATACTTTAATCTCTATTTTCTTTTCTGTGGCATTTATTTTTGAGAGGTCATACCTTTGCTCTAAGTTGGAATATTTCTCTTTTACCTTATTTAGTTTTGAAACTTGTAGTTTCATGTCCTCCATTGATTTTATTAGCTCCTATGTGCTCAAATTTACAATGTTTCCCTGTTGTTCCTGTTGTTGCTGTACCTGTAACAATTTCTGCTATGACTACTGGAATATTTGGTGCTAATACTTCTCCGAGAGTTGATGGGATTGCAGTTGAGACTGCTGGTATCACATTGGGAGGATGAGAGGTCGACTCTCCTTGCTTGTCCTTCAATGCTTTTTCAAGTTCTTTCTCAGTACCATTCAATCATTCATTAAGTTTTAAGAGAAAATCCATCAGTTCTTCTTCAGATTTTTGCTTTGTAACCTCACCAGTCTATAGATGCCTAGAAGGTGGCAGCTTTAATTGTTTCCTTAGGGCTGCAATATCTTCATCTTTCTTTTTGATCAAGGCTTCTATAGCCTTAACTCTTTGGGATCATGGCCCAATCCAATAATTATTTCTTCTAAGGACTTTATTATGTTATCTTTGGCCTCAGAGGAGACCTTCTCCAAGTGCAGTTGAGCAGTAGTGTTATCCAAAGAATTTTGCAACCTTTGGGCCATCATTGCCTTACCAATTAGGGTTGAATAAATCATTTCTCCAGTTTGTTTATGCAACTCAATCTGATCCAAAGGATGAATATCCAATGCCGTGACTTCAAAATTTGTTCTCAGATAATCTGCTACTGATTTGGGCTACTACACCTTTGGCTTGAAATAGCTCATTATCATTTTTCCTTCTTTGATGTCATAGGCTGACATCAATCTCTATTGAATTGTGGGAGCCACCTTCAAATATTGGCTATAAACCTAAAGTATCAATGGATCATTCTTGACCTTTATTTATGTGAATTGTTTCTTAATATCTGAGCCACCTGTCCCTGGTGGCCTGAAAGAAGATATCTTTGCACTTTGTTGTCTTTCTAGCTCATGCCTCTGTGAGCTAGTGGATGTTCCTCCTGCTGGAAAAGTTTGTTGGCTTTCCACTCTTTCTTCCCTCTGACTATCTGTAGTTTCTTCAGCAAATTCCTCCTCTAAAAGGGATTTAATCTTTGTCTTTTTGTTCCAAGCTATTCTGAAGTTTCACTAGGAGGGGTAGTTGTTTCCCTGTCTCTCTTTTTGTTTCTTTCCTCATTTAGAGGATTTTGCAGAACTGGAGGCTCTCCCATATTGATCTGAGTAGGAGGAGTATGTATTAGAGCCTGTTTTTTGGAAGTCTCAGGTTGCTTAGACATTGTAGACTATTCTGTGGTTTGAAACCTGGTCTCTAATTCCTTTCCCTTTAATGTTCCTGTGGCTGGTGTGCTTTTTTGTTGTGGAGGTTGCCGAGAGGTTCCAGCACTGGAGGCACCAATTCCTAATATTTGAGATAACTCAAATGGTACGTACCCAACAGAATCCAGTTCAAGTGTTTTCTCAAGATATCTCATAACATTCTCAATATTGAGCTATTCACTATCATGTTCTACTACGGTCCCTTCCCTCCATTCATCCATATTTGCAAATTGTTCAATCTTTGGAATCTTATGGTGAATGTATGGTGACAACCTGTTTTTCTTTCTCCTATCATAGATGAAACAATTTGGGTCATATGGCCTCCAACCAAAACTTTTGTGCAACTTAAGACGATCTTCTAGAATTATCTCTGCCTCTTTCCATGCTTCCCTATCATTGCAAACAAAAGGGCCTAACTGATTTTTTATTCTGAGTTGAGCTTTCTTTTTGGCTTTGTAAAAATGAACCATGTCTATATGTATCATTTGTCTGAAATACTCCAATGCAAACAGTCTCATTGGAACGTATTTGGGTAACTTGAAAGGGTAGAGTTCACATCCATATATTTGGATCTCTGTATGGTTCTTGTATAGGTACCAATCACCTACTCTATATTGCTTGTAGAGCTATAGGATTTTCTTGATGTCACCACCGATCCTAGGAGGGGAAACCCCTGTCAATAGAGTGGTTGCAGGATGAAAAAATTGGTCAATGAACTCATTTTATGAGTAAGGAGATTCATGGGATGCATGGAAGATGGGACTCCAAAAGACAAAAGACCTTGGATTTCCTTTATTGTCAAGTTTACTCACAGGGAAAGGGAAGTTCTCTGACTGATAATACAACATAAGATGATAAATGAAAGTGGTGTATTTAAAGACTCCTTCATTGTCCACTACCACGAATTTTTCATGAATTTTATTGGAAATATAGGAGGCATAATCATACTTAACAATAGGGGGCTTTCCACGAGTAAAAATTGACAACAACACTAAGGTTATATCATCAACATACTCACCGGAGTTGAATCCCATGATTAAGGATATCATATCAACAATGAGTTTTCCTATGTCTGTGAAGAAATTCTGTAGAGAGGGAGGTGGGCCTTTAGGCTGATGTTTAGGCTCCACGAAAATCTGACAGATGCGAGTCAGTTCTGACTAAGACAACTGGGTAGATTTCTCAAGTAAATATCCCATAGAAAGGGGAGTGAGAGCTTGTTCAGGGGAAAATTGCAACATTTCATTAATGGACGCAACTGTTATGGGGAAAAGGACTATTTGACTTGGGGACATAACAACTCTGAGGTTAGGGTCATATTTTGCCTGGCATTGATGAATCAGATCAGGGAAAACATGGACTGAGGGGAGAAAATACCTGGGAATGTTTGATTCCCACAGTCCCAGGATGTCTGAGCCATTTAGGTATTCGTTTCTAACTTGGAAAAAGATTTTCAAGTGGTTTTTTTCAGTGGATAAATCTCTTATCTAAAAGTCTTTATCTGCAAGAGGCAGATAGTCTAAGTCTTTATGAGGAGCATTCATGGGTGCAATAGATAGAGCCACAGGGGTTTCAATTCCTGTTCTTGTGGATTCAGAAAGGAATTTCGATTTTTGGTGCAAAATGGGTGAACTCACTGATATGGGAACTTATATTGGCAAAATAAAGATTGAATTTGCAATGAATTTTGCCTTTCTCTATGGATTTTATACTGTAAAATCAAACTTGCAGTGTTTCGGAGGAAATCAGCTAAATACCTGTATTTGAGGAATGAACAGAGTAATAATAGGTGTTGATGGTGATTAACAGGTTCTGGCTGCGTCAGCTGCAATTTTCTTAGCAAGGTGGTGGTTGGAAAACTTGGACGGTTTACTTGAACATTGTTTGCATGGGCCACGGGTTGTAGTACAGAATAATAGAGAAAACGACACTATGTTGGTTTTATTAACAAAGTCAAAGGTGGCGAGAATTTTATTATTTGAGTGGACGACACAGTGGGAAAGGATTTTTTGTCACATGTAGAGGGCATTAAGTGGTATGGTATCGCACTACTTTTGGAGATGGGTGGGTTTCGGTTGGGAGCCAGCGATCCCATAGGTTTTGCGACGTGTGGCAGGGTACTGTGGGGAAACTGCTTTGCGATCGCATGCTAATGCGTGGTCACAAAGTGGTGCATGATATCACTAATGGTTGTTGGATGATGGAGGGGCGATCGAATAGCCAATAGGAGGTGCGATACGGCGGGGTTTAATGTGAGTGGGCCCGAAACAATTACAAATTATTCAATCGTATCGGGAGTGATATGATTGGTTGGGAAGGGTTCTTAATTAACCGTGAGGGTTAATTAATTCCAATTAATGCAGCGGGGGGATTAGGCTGTTGGATAATTATGTATTAATTCATTAATCCTATTTTAAATGTTGATTATGGTTATAATTAATCGGGGCAGGATATATAACAATTTGGGGATTTTCAATATATTTAAACAATTACAGGAAAATGTAATATGTATGCAAGATTTATAGAATACATAGGTTAATAGTTAATATGATAATGTAAATGTAAAAGGTGTTATGTAAAACATTAAAAGGAGTATTTAACTTAGGCTTGAGTGAAAAAGGGGTTTTTATGTGATATTGTTTATTTTTCCTAAGTAAAATGGGTTTCTACTTAGGAAAAGACTTATGAGAGTGAATGAATGATGAGTTTAAATACTTAGGCTTTTAAATTATTGGGCCGAGGGTTTGGTCCCTCCAGAAGTCAGAGAAATGCTCTCTGCCCCTGTAATTTTCAAAGACCTTAGTACTTAGGGGGAATTAGTAAAATCTTTAGGGAGAAATGAGAAAGAGAGTTAATTATTTGACCTTGTCTTGCTTGAAATGCATCAAGTGTAATGTCTACCTTGCACTTGTGATGAAAGTGAAAATTAACACATTTAAAATATTATCCATCACATGTAATTTTGTAACATCATCTACCTACCCTACCTACTTTAACCTGACATTTTTTCTCCTTTATTAGGGTGCACTTGGACTGGCAAACCCTTGTCACAGTTTTTTTCTTTTACATGTAGAAGTCTATCTAAGTCTAACATTATTACATCCAAGGGCTCAGATTACACTGTTGAGCTCCTTTTATTCACTCTACCTATCTACTTATATGCCAACATTAAACAGTTTGTTCAGATTTTATTTTCTATCTCTAAAACATGAAATTGAAAAATATGAACTAGTCAAGTTTAAGTTGTTTGATTGTTCATCAATTGTGGCATAAGTTACAGGTTGCACACAATTTGTTTATTACATAAGAGTAAAAATTAGTGTCATTTAGACTTGCAAACTTTCCTTGGTCTTTCTTTTGGTGGGGTTCATTTTCTTTCACTTTTTTGACCATTTTATTCTTTTCACCCTTTGATTTTTTTTAGGGTATACGCTCTTTACATTTTTAATTTTTTTTTTTTTTAATCTTTTGACAATATGGAAAATTTTGCAACAAGTAAAGGTATGAACATATTACATAGCCCATCAATTCAATCATGAAATATGACACCTATTGGTATAGGAGCATAACACTGGCTTGACTTGGGGATGGTTTTTCCTGGTGGAAGGTCAAGAACAGTAGGTCAGATGGCCTCTGAATGATCTTGACTAAACTATGAAATTTTATTTTGCTTGTTGCTTTATTGTATGTATGACAATAACACTTCTGAAGCTTAGGGCCTTCTCTTTTGTCTTCAACTCTAGCAAGCTACTATCCCATCAAAAGTATGACATTACCAAGGATATAGTATGTACATGTTAAAATCAGGATATATTAAAAAGTAGGATCAAAGTAATGTTTCAACATCCAACCATTAACTGGCCCTTCTTCTATTTTTGTCCCATCTAAGTTCTTCAGATAGTAAGTATTGTTTCCTTGTAAGGCATGGATAATGAAAGGTCCTTTCTATAGGAAGTCAAACTTCCCATGTTTTCCCTTATCCTCTCTCCTGAAATCCTATCTTAAAACTTTGTCTCCAAGGTAGAAATATTTTTCCTTGGTTCTTTTATCAAATATCTTCTTAAGCTTCTCCTGCAACACTTGGGATCTTTGATATACTTCCTCCTGGTTTGCAGCATATGGATGGTCTGGTTTATCCTCCTTTGAATATCATTAGGTTCCACCTGAGCTTCTTGAAGTAATTTCAATACAGGAACTCCTAAAGATGAAGGAAATATAGCCTCCATGCCATAGACTAACTCATAAGGACTAGTTCCAATATATTTCTTGGTGTTGAGTCTATCTGCCCATAGTGCGTTTGTAAGTTTCTTGTGCCAATTTTTCTTATTCTCTTCCAATAATTTTTAAATAATATTAATGAGGCTCTTGTTGGAAGACTTAGCCAGACCATTACCTTGAGGGTAATAGGTTGTGGAATGGCCTAAAGTGATATGGTACTTGTTACAGAAACTTACCATCTTCTTGGATTTGAGGCAGCAACATTGTCAGTTATGATTTTATCAGGACAGCCAAATCTAGACAATATGTTGGTTTCTAGGAGTCTTATAATCACTGTGTCATTGGCCTTTCTGGAAGGAATGACTTCTATCCATTTGGCGAAACAGTATGTGGCAGTGAGAATCCATTTGTGTTGGCTAGAAAAGGGAGGATGGATTTCTCCAATGAAGTCTAGGCCCCATTGTTGGAAGGGTTTTCAGTGGAAATTGGTTTCAAGGGTAAAGGTAATAGTTTTCTCTTGCCTTGAAAAATTTGACATTTATGGCAAGCAGTAAGAAAATTATTTACATTAGCGAACAAGGTTTGCCAATAAAATCTAGCCCTTAGGATCTTGTCTGCAGTTTACTTCCAGTAAAGGTGTCCACCATAGTCTCCTGCATGAAATTCTTGGAGAGCCTTGTCAGCTTCTTCTTTTAATAAAAACTTCAATATAATACCTTCATGATTTTTCAAAAAAAGAGTATTATCTAAAACACAAAACTTTGAAGCTTTCATCTTTAAAAGCCTTATCTTTCTTCTGGATAACCTTGGAGGAGCCTGCAGGTTTAATAGTACATAAATTATATCAGCATACCAAGGTGAATCCAAGAAGGCCTGGCCAATTTTTAGAGTCACCATCTCTTGTTCGTTGTCTAGTTCATTGATATCTAAGGCTTGACAATTTGTTTCAGTCACGAGCTTGGCCAATCCCTGTCCTTTTATAAGCTTTGTAGGTTTTATTTCAATATCATACTCCAATATAGTAGCAATCCATTTGCCTATTTTTCCCTCAATTCCATCCTGGGTTAAGATGTCTTTGATAGCAGCATTTGGTACATAGGCTATCACATGGGAGTACAATATGTAGACTCTAAAGTCTTTGATAGCTTTTACAAGAGCAAAATCTTGTTTCTCCATGATTTTGTATCTTAATGGTGTATCCCTAAGTGATTTACTAAAAAAGGCTATGGGTTATTCACATCCTTGATCATCCTTTTGTAATAAAAAAGTTGCTATGGTGTGTTTTGATGCAAATGAAAATATTATGAAGTCTCTATCGAACTTTGGGCTTGTAAGGACCAGTGTTCTGGTCAAAGCCATTTTAATCTCTTCAAAAGCTTTTTTGGCTTCTACTGTCCATTTAATACTTGAATCATTTTTCAACATATTATTAAGCAATCTAATTAATTCAGCTAAGTTAGATATGGATCTTCTCAAAATATTAATCTTTCCTAGGAAAGCTTGAAGTTCTTTGACATTTATAGGGTGGGGTAATTGCAGAATAGCTTCTATTCTAGCAGGATCAATTCTAATACCATCTTTGGAAATGATATGGCCCAAGAGTTTGTCTTCCTCTAGACCAAACAAGGACTTCTTTGGATCGAAAGAAATACCATATTTTCTGCATTTTACGAATACCTATCTAAGATGATCTAAATGTTGTTGATCTTATTTAGAAAAAATAGTTAAATCATCTAGATATATAACTAGAAAATCATGAATTTCTTTTGAAAATACTATGTCCATTTCTCTTTGTAAGGTTGCTCCTGCATTTTTAAGTCCAAATGGCATTTTGAATTACTTGAATGTGCCCCATGGTGTTGTAAAAGCAATCTTTTCCTGCTTATCAAGATGAACCATAATTTGGTTATACTCGGAGAACCCATCTAAAAGTGAAATCCTAGAAGCACCTACCACCCTTTGTAAAATATGATCCATCTTGGGAAAAGGGTAATTATCCTTGAAAGAAACCTTGCTTACATTTCTGAAATCAACACATAATCTGATTTCTCCAGTTTTCTTCCTAGTAGGTACTAGATTAGACACCCACTCTGAAAACCTAATAGGAGCAATTATCCCTGCTTCATACATATGTTTTATTTCTTTTTCAATTAAGGGAAGAAGTACATGGTTAATTTTTCTGAGCTTTTGCTTGAATGGTTTCTTATTTTCTTTCAGAGGTATTGTGTGTTGAATTATAGAGGTGTCATAAGATTTCAAGTCTTCATAGCACCAGGCAAAGACATCCTAGAATTCTCTCTGTTAGAGTCGGTCTTTACATCCCTCTGTCAGAGATCAGTTCTCTTATTGCATTTCATTTTTAGGAGTCTCATTCAGTTCTTTTATTTGCATTCTGCTAGGGGCATGCCATAATCTGATAGGAGGGTCTTGTTATTCATTACCCCTCATGCCTTATACCGGCTGGCTCAGTTTTTTTTTTAATCAGGCTTTTAAAGTCACTTACAAACCTGTTTTAGTCTTTTGATCAGTAGAGTCATTTCAGTCACTAGGTCTAGGGTTTCACAAATTGTGTCATCAAAAGTGTCCAATAATGCTAGCAGGCTAGAGGGAGGTTTTATTTCACAAAATTTTATTATCATATGGACAGATTATGACATTTCTTCAAAACTCTGTTTTGAAGAAAATTCATCATTTCGTTTTGTAATAAATTGCCATGTAATTTTCAAAATTTTTCTGTTGTTGAAATCTCCAGGCACAACCCTAGTCTTCCTTTGTCAAGACATGCCATTATCCCTGCAAATATCACGAAAAGAGTCATTATTCAAGTCATAAGAATAGAAGAACAGAAGAACAGGGTTTGTATTAAAGTGAAAAAGTGCCAAAAGCTAAAACATTACAAAGATGGGCTTTTGAGAACTAGAAATCAAAGCCATGTCTTTATAAAGATTTTTCTGTGTGTATAATGTCATTTGCATCCAAGAAGATCAAGGAAATTATAAGTTAGTGGTGAGAAGGTGATTTTCAAAGCCAAGACTGTGTTTATTGGTTGCACGGCGCATTGGGTTAGAGTGCGGCACACATAGGTTGTGTGACGCATTGGGCCTCCTGCCACAATGCTTTTCTCCACTGGCGCGGCACACCCATGACGCGCGGCACACTGGGCTTGCGTGCGGCGCACCAAACCTCCAAGACAAAAAATCATTGTGGCTTCAATAAAAATTAAAACCCATCATTCCATTAGACATGTTCATTGCTTGAAACTTTCATTGTTATGCCAAGAGTTCAAAGGATATTTATTTGAGGGTTAAAGGAAGGAATTTTGTGTTTGACTATGCGTTGAAGGGCCGCGTGGCACATTGGAGGAGGGCGCGACGCATATAGGCCACACGGCGCATTGGAAGAAAGTCTGCGGTGTTAAATTACACTCTCGCAGCGCATCCAGGAGGCGCGACACATAGAGCTGATAGGCCAATTTTTTATCCCGAAAATCATCAAAACTCAAATAGTTCCATGTCTTTTGCTCCAAGTAAGTATGAGCATTCTTGCTATTGAATTTAGTTTGGTTGGGTATTGTTTGGAGGGAAGCTTTAAAGGTTTGAAGTGTGAAAATATAAACCCTACATTTATATCAAAATCTGCTCCATTGGGTTTTGTGATTGGTGTTTTCAAATGATGATTTTGGTGCCAAGTCTCCTCTCCCACTTGTGATCCCTTCCCTTTCATAATCCTATCATTATTAAACTCCCAAAACACTCATATCCCTACTTCCCATTTTCCCTATACTAAACTCCTATCATTCCCTATCATTCTCCTCTCGTATCATTCACAAAATCCCTAAATCCCCACTCCCTAAACACAGTCAAGTGACTGTTTGCTCATTTTAAAGGTTTCACTTGACAAATTTCACCATCCACTTTTCTCCCTATCCCATATTCCTCACAATCCCTCATTTTTCTATGGCACATTGGCATTTAAAACAAAACATCTGATTTTCAAACCAAACCAAACACCTACTTTATATACACATTGCAGCACCATGACAGAGACAGATTCATCATATGAGCAAGAATATGAGCAAGACAGTGACTCAACCACTGAGCTTAATGTGCCAAGAAGGCCACGAAAAGGTGGCAGACATGTCAGAGAAGAGCCTACTTCCTTAACTCAATTGGTGGCATGCTTGCTTGCAATGACATGTTTTCAGCAACTCTCATGCTTTCAGTATTGTGAGATGATTGCTCAGATCCAGCATCATCAGGAGTTAGTTCAGTTGTTTGTTTTACATTTGCATGATAGTCATTTTACTCTTGCTGGAGTAAACTTCACCTTGACACCAGAAACCATCTCTCAGGCGACCGGGATACCGAATATAGGGGAAGAGTGGAACAAGAGGCAGCAGCTAGATAGATCATATTATGAACCTTACATCAAGCCTAGCTATTTGAGACAGCTTAGGAGAGTATTCCCATTTCAGTTTCTGAAGGAATCTTCTGTGCCATTGATGAGACTCATTATCAAATACTTTAGTTGTGAAGGTTGGTTCTCACGCATCTATGCATACCATATCCGGTTATTGATGCATTTCACGAGAGTGAGGTTGATGAACATTCCATATTTCATGTGCCAAAACATTGAGAGGATGACTACTCTTGTGTAGAAGAAGACTCCTGAACAGTAGTACAACAACATTTATCACTATGCGCTCATCAAAATTTTGGTGGTTCATCAGCTTGGATTATAGGGCATCACTTGGGATGATTTCATCTCCCGTGATTTTTTCAAAGCTTCAAAGGGGCTTTCAGAAGTTGGACATGACATAGGTGGACCTTCTCATTAGTATGAGCACCATGAGACCATTAGTGTGTCGATATTCATCACATATCAGAGGGGCACTAGACATTTGTTTTCAGCAACAAAGTGAGTGTTATCACCACCCCGGGCGGAAGGGGCCCCGTTTCCTCCATCAGCACCACAGGTAGAGGACAAAGGCAAGAGGCCGATGCAGGATGAGGGGCCTTTAGGTGAACGAGAGACCGAATTCATTTTCATTCATGATGATGATACAGATATGGGCCAGGAAAGTGCCAAACTTAGAGAGATCATCCAGGAGCACCAAACAGAGATCAAAGCCTTATCCCTTGACTTGGAGAGGGCTAAGTGGACTATGGAATACTTGGAGCAAAGGAAGAAACAACTTGAAGATAAACAAGCAATCATGGAGTTACAAAACATCCGCGAGAATCGCCAAGCTGCACAAAGGAGGAGGATTGAGCTCACTTCATTGGAGCAAGAGATTAATGATGATCGGGAGTCTTGGCTCGAAAGAATCAACATCCCCTTGGAGAGATTTCTGGACAAGGCCGATAGAGATAAATCATTGTTGAGACACATGGTTTTCCATTACAGGGCATGACATATGAGTTCCAAGGCACGAATAAGGAATCTGAAGGCAAAATTGAAGAAGGCAACAATGAAGAAAAAGAAGAAAAAGGAGCATGATTGACTCGAAATTTTGGCCGAAGCTTCTTTGGCTGGGCATGGTACTTGATTGGGGACCTACAGCCCAAATTTCAAGAAATTTTTATTTTTTTGGCTTTAAAATAGGTTTTTCTACCGAACACGTAGTGCCACTTGGCACGCGCTTATAATTGGGAGATCTCTAGGAGGAAAACTTTACATTTTTGGATTTTTCATAAAAAGTTATGTATGCTCATGGATTACCTAAGGATTTCATCAAGTTTTGGGTTGCCTAAAGGGTCAAAAACAACCTAAAATGACCTTTCTGCCACTTTTTCCACACACAAGAAGCAGTCTTGGGAGATTGAAGTTTTGGAGTGACAAATGACATCCAAATTTAGAGATTCCACTTGGGTTGGAAAGTAGACAAGTAGGGATTTCCAGAAAGCACACTTGGGCTCAATTTTGATTTCAAGAAGTGCCTCAAAATCAGCTCCAAAGTGGCGCAACACATACAGATTTTGGCGCGGCGCATAGAGAATTTTGGCCTGTTTTTCACTCAATATCTCAGAATTTTGCCCAGTTTTGACCAGTTTTACCTTTTAATGTAATTATTGATCTATATTGATGTAAATTGATAAATATGATGTAATTTTGGCACATATTTACTTGTTCTAGAGGATTCATTCACTAAAAGGTGAAAATTAAATCAATGAATCTCTTTCCTAGCATATAGGGGTAAGTTGTTTGACTACCTAGATTTCAGTTCCTTGTTTAGAATTAGTTCAAACACCTCCTAGAATGATGATCTCGACCCCTAGAGGCAAGGGAATGGGTTGGGATAGTCTATATCATGTATTTTCTGAGTCATTTTCAGGGTTAGATACTTGGGATTGCTTGGCACTTCATTGTACATTTCATTTTTGCAATTTTGGCAAAGGAAAGACTAGGGTTTTACAGCACTTGTTGGGATCCATGTGGCTCTATGTTCTGATGGTGTGTTCCTCTATGTATTTTTAAGTTCACTGATGTTATGTGTCTCATTTTCCCTTCTCTTGTCTTCTGCAATTAAACAAATGAGTGATTAAGGTAGAATTCATTAGATTGCAATGCTCTGCCTTGATATTTTGTTTAATTCTTCATGTTATCATCTATTTGAGGAGGAATCTTGAGAAATTATTTCCCTCCTTAGCCCCTCATCGGTCTGATCCATCCATTCATTCAATCCAAAGCATCAAAACGATTTCCTTCCTTGCCCCAATCAGAACTCTGCAAAAACTAGGCCTCATCCCCTGACCCAAAATTTGCTTGTCCCTTTTTTCCAGCAAAACCCCCAAAAACTCAACTCAAAACTTTGCTCTTAATACGTCAGTCATCTCCATCCCCATTGATTATCTTTCGCTGAGATTGACCTGGAGGGAGCCCTCTCCTATCCTCGTAGGACTAGCTATGAGGCTGAGTGTGGTTTGATGTGGACCTAGAATCTTACCTTTTCAGCCTGAGGTAAATCTAGGCTCTTACATAGTGGTGACCATACTGGGGAAAAAGTTTATATGCCTATTGATGTCATTTGTTTTATAAGTTACAGACGGAACCTGAAGTTATGCCAAGTAGCCTTTGAAACACTCTTGCTTTGCATTAGCGCAAGTAGATAAATGTTCTTCAGTCAATCTCCAGTCTAGCTTGTAATCGTGAAACTCAATTTGCGAATCACACCAGTACATCTAAGAATTCTAAGCTTTTGGATGATAAGTTTAGAATTCGAAAGGTTGAACAAGTTTTTTATGTCCCTTTGATTTCCTGAAAATAACACGTTGGCTTCAAAGAGATATATCGGAGCTAATCCGAATCCAAATCCTCCCCCTATCTATGAAAATCCCAATTTGATTCTAAGACACCTTCATCAAGAGAGCTCTGTGACTCCCATGTTTATATTCGCTCATGTCTTGCAACTTTTAAGTATCTTGAAGAGCTTGATTTTGATGAAAGGTTTGAATTGTCATTGTTTGAAACCAAATCCGAAAGTGCTCTTGGTTCTATAGTCCCAAATCCTGACTTTGCTGCAGCTCTTGAAGTTGAAAGAAACAATAAATCAATTGAGAATTTTCTCTTGAAGCACCTTCAAAGTGAAATTCACGCTTAAAATATCGTTGATTTCCTAGAAGCTGTATCTGCATCCCTCGGATCTTTTGTAATGGCATCCATCTCAAAAATTCCCACCGAGCCTCCCTTCATTCCCACCCTTCCCCCGCAGCCTACTATTTATGATCAAAAGTCTGTTGTAAATTCACCTCCATCTACTCCTTCTACATCCAGAATTGCTTCACCTCCACATACACCTCCTCACACACCTCACACATCAGCTGCACCCACTCCTCCAACTTCACCAAGACCGATTGCAAATCCATCAAGAGCAATGGCTCCTCGGTTTGCACCTCTTGCACTGCCTCAAGTTTTGGGTGACATGCCCGCAGATTATCAAAGTAAAATTCCTTTGTTTAATGGCATACATCAAGGTACCATGGCTCAGCAGCATGTGGACAAAATGATGGATTTCTTCGAGCTTCATGAGATTGATGCAGAAAACGTGACTATGAGATTATTCGTGCAGACATTCGTAGGTGAGGTAAGAAAATGGTTCAGAGCTTTGACAGCTAGAAGTATTCCCACATTAGAAGAGCTTCAAAGACAGTTCTTGGATCGCTGGGAAGTTAAGAAAGATCCTCTTCAAATCACTTCTAAATATACCAAGATCATGCGGAATGTTGGTGAGTCCGTGCAAGACTATTGTATTAGATTTAATGCGGTTTATAATGCAATTGCTGATGATTTAAGGCCATCTAGAAAGTTAGCTTTGCTTAAGTTCCCAGGTGGTTTTGATCTAGACATGGCTTATCAATTAAGAGAGAGAGATCTATCTACCTTAGAAGAAATGCATAAAATTTCCATTAGTGTTGAGGCAAATTTGAATGACAAGAGAGCTAGATTGAAAGCTGAGAAGAGAGTCTCAATAAAGGAAGAAGCTTCTACTTCCGATGAGGTGCCTCGAAAGGTAGAAAATATGATTGAAAGGTTAACACTTGATAAGCCTCAACCACAAATCTGGAATCCTAATTTTCATGGACAGCAACAACCTCAATTCAGGATCAAACAGCATGAGCAATGAGCACAAGAATCAGCATCACAATAGCAGCAACTAAAGACACCTCTTCAGCAAAGTTTTGTTGGTACGGAATCTGATGATGAAGACAATGTAATAGGAGACGAAAATCACTTCTTTACTCCTGATGATATGCCCACCTTTATCACCGAAGATGATGAGTATGCAAAAAGTTCAACTGTACAACAGGATGTTGATTTTATCTAGGCAAATGACACAGCTCTTGAAGAGGAGTCAGATGAGTACCAGAGAGGTTATATGCATGACTTGTCCACCCAATAGCATCAATATTCACTAAGAAACATGAATGTCCCCATCAATCCAATCCAGAAGAGAAAGGAAGTTCCAACATCTAACAATGAGCCACCTGTTGTACCAAATAAAGGAAAATAAGTTGCTGATCCTACTCCTAGCAAATCTCCACCAACAAATGAAAGAGTCAATCAGCCAATTGTATCAAAAGATAAAGCTGAAAAGAAAGATGTTCCAGCCAAAGAAGTAGAAAAGACTTCTACTTTTAGTTTAGAAAATGAAAGTTCTAAATTAAAGGTATCCATTCCCTTGACTGAACTAATGAGAAACAACAATTATAGAGGTCAGGTCTCCAAGATCTTGAATTTTGATCCAATGTCTGATATGGTGAGTGTGGAAGATGATCAACCTGAACTGATTTTTGGACCAGCATTGAATGGTGAGTCTCCAGACAGTGATGTGCCTCCTTTTTATATCATTTTGAGAGTGCATGAGTTTGTGTTGCATAATGCTATGTTTGATTCCGGCGCCTCCCACAATCTTATGCTGAAGGCTATCATGGAGAAGTTGGGTTTGGACATCACTAGGAAATACCATGATCTTTATTCATTTGATTCTAGCAGGGTGAGATGTCTTGGGCTCATCAGAGACTTGGTGGTCAGTTTGGATCGGATTCCGGCTAAAAAAATTTTGATGGATGTGGTGGTGGTGGATATACCTCCAAGATTTGGCATGCTTCTTTCCAGATCTTGGGGAGAAAAGACTAAAGGAACAATGCAACTTGATTTCTCCTATGCAATGATTCCTGTGTTTGGCCAAATGAGAAAACTTTATTGGGAGCAAAAGATGAAATACATGATTACAAGCAAGGAGAAACCCATTAATCATTCGATTAATTATGTACATACAGATTTAGAGTCTTTTGTTTTGTATTCAGATAGTTTCGATGAAATTGATAGTTAGTTAGTTGTAGCAGATGATATTACAGAAATAGCAAAGAATTTCAGAGAAGTTTTGAAGAAATAAATTCAAGAACAAGACAATACCATTTAGTGATCAGGAAAAGATAATGGACAACAAGAAGAAAAAATAGAGCAAACTGAGTTTCAACACTTGGAAGAGGAGGAATATAGCCTGTGGACCATGGATTTCGATGGAGAAGTGGGAAATGATGGTGCTGGAATTGGTATTTGGGTACGTAGTCCTTTTTCTGCTCTGAACAATGTGCTTAGTAATGTGCGGGCATGTTCTTACAAGCTTGCTTTTGTTTCCTCAAACAATGAGGCCAAGTACGAAGATTTGATTGCTGGCCTAAAAATTCTAAGAAAGTTGAATGCTAAGAGGATTGTTGTATATGGCAACTCCGAATTGGTGATTAAGAAAGTTAAAGGTGAATATCAAGTAAAGCATCCTCAGATGCGGGCATACCGGAATGTTGTTCTAGACATTTTGAAGCTGTTTTCAAATTATACCTTGACGTCTGTGCCTCGTATTGAAAATAGTATTGCTGATGCACTTCCTAAGGTAGCGAGTAATTTGAAAATTCCTATGAACTCAAGTAATAAATTTGAGATCCATGTGAAACATCGGCCGACTGTCCTAGACAATCAGAGATATTGGCAAGTTTTTCAAGATGATGAGGAGATTGATGATTTTTGCAAAACAAAGGTAAGTTCAAAGATACCTCAATTGATGTAGAACATGATGATGGTAAAGATGATGTGCAGATTAATCAAATGGAAGTGTTGCAGCTCAAGGATAATGTGATTCCTAAAGGCTTGATACCTTTAGAAGAACTCTTTGATCATGATGACGTAGCCCACAAACCAATATTGCAGCTAACAGAGAAGGGAGTTGAAGAGGTGAATATTGGAACAACTGAACATTCGAAGATGGTAAAACTGTCCAAAACATTGCCACAAAAGGTAAAGGCCAAATATATCAGTTTCTTGTCATCCTTTGTTGATCTGTTTGCTTGGGACTATTCCGACTTGAAGACATATGATACCAATATAATTCAGCACACAATTCCTATTAAGCGAAATTAGCAACCTTTCAGACAGAAGTTAAGAAGGCTTAATCCAAAATTGCTGCCATCAGTTGAGAAGTTAGGAAAATAGGTTGTACAAATCAGGAATCATCGTTCCCATCAGATTTTTCGATTGGATACCTAAATTGGTGCCCATACGAAAGAAGATAGGTGAGATTCGTTCATGCATTGATTTTAGGAATCTCAACAAAGTTTCATTGAAGGATAACTATCCGTCGCCAAAAATGGTTCACATACTTCAATGAGTAGCTGGAGCATCGCGTATGTCACTAATCGATGGTTATTCTGGATATAACTAAATTTTGGTCTATGAAGATGACCAAGACAAAATAGCGTTCACCACTCCGTGGGGGACTTTTCATTATGCTAAAATGCCTTTCGGTTTGAAGAACGCAAGTGCCACATTTCAGCGGGCAATGGATATGGCTTTCGCAAATGAGAAGGATGTCTTCTTGGTTGTGTACCCTGATGATTTGACGGTGTTTTCTAATTCATATGAAGAACACATGTATAATTTGAAAACTATCTTTCAAAAGTGAAGAAAATATGGTGTGTCGCTGAATCCAAAGAAGAGCTTGTTCGCCATGGATGAAGGCAAACTACTTGGACACATCATATCAAAAGATGGCATTTGTATTGATGGAATTTTAATGGTAAGATGAATTTTTTATGCCGCTTTGTACCTAATCTTGTTGAACACCTAAGAGAGATTACAAACATGCTTAAGAAGGACAGCCAAGTGAAATGGACCGAAGAGGCTATAAAATCTTTCAATCTAGTAAAATTGGCTCTTTCTTCAGCTCCAGTTCTAATAAGCCTGGATTACACTCAGGATTTTATATTGTTTTCATTTGCTTTGGAGCAT
The DNA here is from genome assembly GCA_031772625.1 of Pinus tabuliformis. Taxonomy (NCBI): domain Eukaryota; kingdom Viridiplantae; phylum Streptophyta; class Pinopsida; order Pinales; family Pinaceae; genus Pinus; species Pinus tabuliformis. The sequence goes on from CM062819.1 coordinate 908,110,742, forward strand.
ACTATGGCAGCTATATTAATGCAAAAAAAATATGAGCTTGAAAGACCAATTTCTTTCTTCAACCGAACTATAAGAGATGATTCTTTTAAATACAACATTATTGAGAAGCAAGCCCTTGCACTTGTAAAAGCATGGAAAGATTTTCACGTATATATTCTGCATTCCCATATTTTGGCTTATGTTCCTAACGCTGCTGTCAAAGATATTTTGGTACAAACAGATCTGGAAGGAAGACGTGGCAACTGGATTGCAGCTTTGCTGGAGTGTGATGTGGAGATAAAGCCCACAAAGCTTGTTAAAGGACATGGATTGTCAAAGTTAATGGTTGAATCAAATCTGCACGTCTTAGACATAAATCTAATTGCTGCTATGTCCGATGAAAACGAGGAAGGTCCGTCAATTCAGGTACTTGAAATCTTTGTTCTTTCTCCGTGGTATCCAGATGTCATATATGTGCTTCAGAATTTGTCCTCGCCACCTTGTATGGCTAGAGACAAAGCTAGAACTCTTATGTTAAAGGCAACTAAGTTTTGTATTTTGAATTCTGCACTTTATTGGAAGATCCCGATGGCATTTTGTTGAGTTGTTTGGTGGAGGAAGAAGCAAAGCAGGTCATGGAGGATTTCCATAAAGGAGATTGTGGCGGTCACCTTTTTTGGAAAACAATGGCAAATAAAATTCTGAGGGCCAGATATTATTGGCTGACATTGTTTGTTGATGTATATAAGACTGTCAAAAGCTGTCATAACTGTTAGATTTTTGAAGGAAAGTAGAAATTATAGCCTTTTCCGCTTAAGCCCATTGAGGTGAGTGCCCCTTTTCAGCAGTGGGGGTTGGATTTCATTGGAGAAATTCATCTTGCTTCTTCAAGTAAGCATAGATGGATCCTCACGACAACAAATTATTTCACGAAGTGGATCGAAGCAATTCCCACTAGGCAAGCTATGGATGCGGTAATAATTTCATTCCTTGAGAATAATATTTTGTCTCGTTTTGGTTGCCAAAATAAGCTAATCATTGATAATGCAACAACTTTCAATTCAAAAAGGATGGTTGATTTTTGTAATAAATACCACATTACTTTGGGGCACTCAACCGCTTATCATCCACAAGGCAATGGCTGGCGGAGTCCTCCAATAAATCTTTGGTCAATATCATTAAAAAGTTGCTGGAAATAAATAAGAAAGGTGGCATAAGAAGTTGGTCCATGCACTTTGGGTAGATCGAGTGAGTCAAAAGAAAAACATTGGTATGTCCCCCTTTCAGCTATCTTATGGAGTTGATACAGTGTTTCCTACCTCTCTCACAAATTCGGTAGTCAAACTTCTTTAGGAGTTTGGTAGTGAAGATGATCCCATGCAAAGAAGACTAAATCAAATGATTCGTTTGCAGTAGACAGGGGAAGAAGTTTTCAAAACACATTCAAGTTGCAGGAGAGAATTCAAAAGATTTATGACATAAAAGCAAAGGCAGACAAATTTCAGTTGGTTGATGTGGTGCTGAAGTGGGATGCAAGGAATGAGGAAAAGGGCAAGCATGGTAAGTTTGAAAATCTCTGGAAAGGTCCTTTTAACATTGCAGCATATCAGGGTGAGAATTCCTTTCTTCTGAAGCAGATGAACGGGGAAGATTGTCCAGGATGGCCGGCCAATAGTCGGCTGCACAAGCGGTATCAATTTTGAGTTATTTCTGCTGTCTACATTGTCACTGTAGATACCATTTTATTTTAGTATCATTGCAAGTGTGTGCTGTGATCTTTTCTTTAGTCTGGAGCCCGAAGTGAAGGCTATAATTCTAAAGAAATATTTCAGTTTTGAGTTCGGTTTGTCGAGTCACTTTTTCAGTCATTTCAGTTTCATCATTGAGTTGTTTTGAGTCATGTTTCAGTCAATAAATGAGACAAATTCTTGTGTTGTTTGTCGAAATAATGACTCCATAGCCCAATGGACGAAGGCACTGTCTAGCTGTCCTAGAGATATGCCATTCTTGGCACCTCCAAGGAGCTACCATCCCCATTGGAGCCAATGTTAGAGTCGGTCTTTACATACCTCCGTCAGAGATCAGTTCTCTTATTGCATTTCATTTTTAGGTGTCTCATTTAGTTCTTTTATTTGCATTCTGCTAGGGGCATGCCATAATCTGACGGGAGAGTCTTGTTATTCATTAACCATCATGCCTTATACCTGCTGGCTCAAATTTTTTTTAATCAAGCTTTTAAAGTCACTTACAGTCCTGTTTTAGTCTTTTGATCAGCAGAGTCATTTCAGTCACTAGGTCTAGGGTTTCACAAATTGTGTCGTCAAAAGTGTTCAATAATGCCAGCAGGCCAGAGGGAGGTTTTATTTCACAAAATTTTATCGTCATATGGATGGATTATGACTTTTCTTCAAAACTCTATTTTGAAGAAAATTCGCCATTTCGTTTTGTAATAAATTGCCATGTAATTTTCAAAAAATTTCATTTGTTGAAATCTCCAGACACAACCCTGGTCTTCCTTTGTCAAGACATGCCATTATCCCTGCAAAGATCGCCAAAAGATTCATTTTTCAAGTCAGAAGAATAGAAGAACAGAAGAACAGGGTTTGTATTAAAGTGAAAAAGTGCCAAAAGCTAAAACAATACAAAGATGGGCTTTTGAGAACCAAAAATGAAAGCCATGTCTTTATAAAGATTTTTTTGTGTGTATAATGTCATTTGCATCCAAGAAGATCAATGAAAGTCGATGTTAGTGTTGAGAAGGCGATTTTCAAAGCCAAGACTGTGTTTATTGGCTGCGTGGCACATTGGGTTAGAGCGCGGCACACATAGGCTGCGCGACACATTGGGCCTCTTGCAACGGTGCTTTTCTCCACTGGCGCGGTGCACACACGAGGTGCAGCGCACTGGGCTTGTGTGCGGCACACATAACCTCCAAGACAAAAAAATCATTGTCGCTTCAATAAAAATCAAAACCCATCATTCCATTAGACATGTTCATTGCTTGAAACTTTCATTGCTATGCCAAGTGGTCAAAGGATATTGATTTGAGGGTTAAAGAAAGGAATTTTGTGTTTTACTATGCGTTGAAGGGCCGCGCAGCGCATTGGAGGAGGTCACGGCGCATTGGACGAAATTCGGCAGTGTTAAATTACACTGTTGTGATGCATCCAGGAGGCGCGACGCATGGGTTTGTGCGCGGCACACAGAGCTGATAGGCCAGTTTTTTATCCCAGCAGTCATCAAAACCCAAATAGGGCCATGTCTTTTACTCCAAGTAAGTCTGAGCATTCTTTCTATTGAATTTAGTTTGGTTGGGTGTTTTTTGGAGGGAAGCTTTAAAGGTTTGAGGTGTGAAAATATAAACCCTACATTTATATCAAAATCTGCTCCATTGGGTTTTGTGATTGGTGTTTTCAAATGATGATTTTGGTGCCAAGTCTCCTCTCCCACTTGTGATCCCTTCCCTTTCATAATCCTATCATTATTAAACTCCCAAAAAACTCATATCCCTGCTTCCCATTTTCCCCATGCTAAACTCCTATCATTCCCTATCATTCTCCTCTAGTATCATTCACAAAATCCCTAAATCCCCACTCCCTAAACATAATCAAGTGACTGTTTGCTTATTTTCAAGGTTTCACTTGACAATTTTCACCATCCACTTTTCTCCCTATCCCATATTCCTCACAATCCCTCATTTTTCTGTGGCACGTTGGCATTTAAAACAAAACATCTAATTTTCAAACCAAACCAAACACCTACTTGATATACACATTGCAACAACATGACAGAGACAGATTCATCATATGAGCAAGAATATGAGCAAGACAGTGACTCAACCACTGAGCTTAATGTGCCGCGAAGGCCTTGAAAAGGTGGCAGACATTTTAGAGAAGAGCCTACTTCCTTAACTCAATTGCAGGCCTGCCCGCTTAAAATGACATGTTTTCAGCAACTGTCGTGCTTTCAGTATTGTGAGATGGTTGCTCAGATCCAGCATCATCAGGAGTTAGTTTGGTTATTTGTTTTACATTTGCATGATATTCATGTTACTCTTGTTGGAGTAAACTTAACCTTGACACCAGAAACCATCTCTCAGGCCACCAAGATACCGAATATAGGGGAAGAGTGGAACAAGAGGCAGCAGCTGGATAAATTATATTATGAACCTTACATCAGGGCTAGCTATTTGAGACAGCTCAGGAGAGTATTCCCATCTCAGTTTCTGAAGGAATCTTATGTGCCATTGATGAGACTCATTATCTGATACTTCAGTTGTGAAGGTCGCTTCTCACGCCTCTATGCATACCATATCAGGTTATTGATGCATTTCACGAGAGTGAGGTTGATGAAAATTCCATATTTCATGTGCCAAAACATCGAGAGGATGACTACTGTTGTGTACAAGAAGACTCCTGAACAGCAGTACAACAACATTTACCACTATGCACTCATCAAAATTTTTGTGGTTCATCAACTTGGATTACAGGGCATCACTTGGGATGATTTCATCTCCCGTGATTTTTTCAGAGCTTCACAGGGGCTTTCAGAAGTTGGGCATGAGATAGGTGGACCTTCTCATCAGTATGAGCGCCATGAGACCTTTAGTGTGCCAGTATTCATCACATATCAGAGGGGCACTAGACATTTGTTTGCAGTAGCAAAGCGAGTGTTATCTTCACCCGGGGCGGAAGGGGCCTCGTTTCCTCCATCAGCACCATAGGTACAGGTCAAAGGCAAGAGGCCAATGCAGGATGAGGGGTCTTTAGGTGAATGAGAGACCGACTTCATTCTCATTCATGATGATGATACAGATATGGGCCCAGAAAGTGCCAAACTTAGAGAGATCATCCAGGAGCAGAAAATAGAGATCAAAGCCTTATCCCTTGACTTGGAGAGGGCTAAGTGGACTATGAAATACTTGGAGCAAAGGAACAAACAACTTGAAGATCAACAAGCAATCATGGAGTTACAAAACATCCGCGAGAATCGTCGAGCTGCACAAAGGAGGAGGATTGAGCTCACTTCATTGGAATAAGAGACTAATGATGATCGAGAGTCTTAGCTCAAAAGAATCAACATCCACTTGGAGAGACTTCTGGACAAGGATGGTAGAGATAAAGCATTGTTTAGACACATGGTTTTCCATTGCAGGGCGCGACATATGAGTTCCAAGGCACGAATAAGGAATCTAAAGGCAAAATTGAAGAAGGCGACAAAGAAGAAAAAGAAGCAAAAGGAGCATGATCGACTCAAAATTCTAGTTGAAGCTTCTTTGGCTGAGCATGGTACTTGATTGGGGACCTACAGCCCAAATTTCATGAAATTTGGAGAAAATTTTTTCAATTTTGAATTTTTTGGTTTTAAAACAATTTTTTCTGCCCAGCGCATAGCGCCACTTGGTGCACGCTTATAATTGGGAGATATCCAGGAGGAAAACTTTACATTTTTTGATTTTTCATCAAAAGTTATGTATGCTCATGGATTACCTAAGGATTTTATCAAGTTCTGTGTTGCCTAAAGGGTCAAAAACACCCTAAAAATGACCTTTCTGCCACTTTTTCCACACACAGGAAGCAGTCTTGGGAGATTGAAGTTTTGGAGGGGAAAATGACATCTAAATTCAGAAATTCCACATGGGTTGGAAAGTAGATAGGTAGGGATTTCCAACAAGCACACTTGTGCTCAATTTGGACTTCAGGAAGTGCTTGGCGTGGCGCAACGCATACAGATTTTTGCGTGGCGCATAGAGAATTTTGGCCTGTTTTTCACTCAGCAGCTCAGAATTTCACCCAGTTTTACTTTTTGATGTAATTGTTGATCTATATTGATGCAACTTGATGATTGTGATGTAATTTTGGCACATATTTATTTTTTCTACAAGATTCATTCACTAAAACGTGAAAATTAAATGAATAAATCAATTTCCTAGCATATAGGGGTAGGTTGCTTGACTACCTAGATTTCAGTTCCTTGTTTAGAATTAGTTCAAATAGCTCCTAGAATGATGAGATCATCCCCTAGAGGCAAGGGAATGGGTTGGGCTAGTCTATATCATGTATTTTCTGAGTCATTTTCAGTGTTGGATACTTGGGATTTCTTGGCACTTCACTGTACATTTCATTTCTGCAATTTTGGCAAAGGAAAGACCAGAGTTTTGCGGCACTTGTTGGGATCCATGTGGCTCTATGTTTTGATGGTGTGTTTCTATATGTATTTGTAAGTTCACTGATGTTTATGTGTATCATTTTCCCTTCTTTTGTCTTATGCAATTAAACAAATGAGTGATTAAGGTAGAATTCATTAGACTGCAATGCTCTACCTTGATATTTTGTTTAATTCTTCATGTTATCATTTGTTTGAGGAGGACTCTTGAGACATTCTTGCCCTCCCTAGCCCCTCATCGGTCTGATCCATCCATTCATTCAATCCAAAGAATCAAAATGATGCCTTCCTTGCCCCAATCAGAACTCTACAAAAACTAGGCCTCATCCCCGGACCCAAAATTTTATTGTCCCTTTTTTCCAACAAAACCCCCAAAAGTTCAACTCAAAAATTTGCTCTTAATACCTAGCCTAAAATTAGCTTCTAAATCAGTCATCTCCGGCCCCATTTATTATATTTCGCTGAGATTGACCTGGAGAGAGCCCTCTCCTGTCCTTGTACGGCTAGCTACGAGGTTGCGCGTGGTTTGATGTGGACCTAGAATCTTACCTTTTAAGCCTGAGGTAAATCTAGGCTCTAACACTCTCATTAGTTTAAGATATTTGTGTTGGCATTATGATTATGGTTTGGCTCTATGGTACAGGTGTTGTAATTGATGGCAACTCACTCAAGTGGAAAAACTCTATTCAGGCTCTTAAAATAATCGAAAATAAGAGGTTCGCAGGTGCATTGTTCAAAAGGTGCAGACCTGCAGGTTCGCCGTTAGGGAATTCAGACATACCCACAGGTTCACCATTCATAAGGTCTGGGCCCCCAGTTCACTCACTCCAATGCAGAGAAGCGTGCTCACGTGGGGTATCCTATGTTTCGCCCTTGTTTTTTAGCCCGTCGTTTATGATCCTATGGTTTTGGCCTGTGGTATAGGATCTAATTTATTGAACCCCGGTTTGGATCCCTTGTATTGGTTTTTGATGGTTTTGTCCCATGGTGTGGATAAGGGTTTGACTATAAAAAGGGGAAGGAGATCACTTGGCTAGACACTTGTGAAATTTGAATATCTTAAGATTTGAATGTTTGGGTGATTGGTTTTAAAATCTAGATCTAAATCAAGGAGAAAATTTAAGGCGAATCTATTGATAAGTCGTGATCTCTCGGACGCATGATCAGATCTGTGGATCTGACTGACTGTGGCACATTGGAGGACTATTAATTTGGCCCTAGTCAGTGGTTCGCAGGCGATCCACGGTGAAATTGCGGGGGTACGCAGTGTAGGAGAAGACGTAGTGTGGGGGTACGCAGCGCAACAGAAGGCGTAGTGTGAGGTACACAGCGCAGATGAAAACAAGGTGCGGAGATACGCAGAGGCACAGAAGGAAAAGTGCAGAGGTACGTGGTCAGACAGAGAGTATAGTGCGTATCTGAATTGAGGTATGCAGTTCAGCAGAAGGAGAAAATACGGTGGTACGAAGAACAACCGAAGGATACGGTGCGGATCTACACAATTCAGGCACAGAAAGGCTGCAGATATCCGTAGATTTATATCGGTGAAGTCGCGGACCTATCTTAAAACATTTGTTGACTGCCTTTTATCTATTGCTGCAGAGTTCTGGGTTTAGATTTCTGGTATAACTTTTCTGTTTACAGCATTCTGAGAAGTTGGGTGATTCATTGGTTAATTGTATAAGGAGATTGGGTGATGATTACTTGATCTTTTTGGATCCAGTCTGAAAATTAATGGGACATGGTCCTTAAAGAAGTAGAAGAGCAAAGGGGGTTGTAGCTCCCTTCCAGGAGAGACTGGAAAACGAGAGAGAGTTGTAGCCTGCGTACTGGTAAAGGATTGCACCAGTACAAAATCCTTGTAAAAGAAGTTTCTAATTGAAAGAATATAGAGAGATATTACAGCAGGTGGTTTTCACCCACATTGGGTTTCCACCTTATATCTGGTGTTATTTGGTGTGCTTATCTATTTTTCTTGCTCTTGTTCATTAATATATGGCACTGACATACAAATTAATGATCAATATCTGAAGAATAAATTAAAGTATAAATCTGGAAGGCATATTGAAAAGAATTTGGTAATATTGATTCACCCCCCCTTCTCAGTATTATTTTCAACAATTTGAGTTTCTGGTCGTGGGGCAAAGATTTAGATAACTTTACCATTTTCAGATTTTCTTCAGTCCCCAAGTTGTATTCCTCAATATATGCTTATAATGGTTCCATCTTAGGTTTCTTTGGAAAGTCATTAAAATCAAAGAGATCTTCCAAAGTAGTTAATCCTTTAGGCAAATGATTATCCTTTAAATTAATGACTTCAGATTCTCCTTCAATAATCTCATCAATATCCATTTGTTTAAGGTCCTGCATTTCTTTGATGGTGAACTTTTTTGGATGAAGCATTTGAATTTCACTTTCTACTGAAATGCGTATTTCTATCTTATTTGTTTGATCAAACTCACTAACTGTATCTACATCTATGTTACTGCTAGAAAATTCTTTATCTAAAGTCAAGAAATTAGTAATCTGCTTATCACTATCAAACACTTGCGAGTTCCTCAAATTGTTAGGTGTGGCTGGTATGTGTCTAATCTCAGCTATGAACTAATGATTAGGTTCGAATGGTAAGTTGCAGGTGCTGGAAAACATTGCCAGACTATGAGCTTGCAAGTTATGTTTTCTTCGGATTTTAGTAAGCATAGTTTCCAGAAAGCTATTGAGAATCTATATCACTGTTCCTTTGTAATATCTCAATCTAGGATCATTTGTTAGAAACTTCCCTTTAATCTGTTGAATTATTAAATCAGAATCTCCTAAGACAGATACTCTAATTGCCCATAATCTTTTGACAAGTTTAAGACCTAGCAACGGAGCTTCATATTCTGCCATATTATTGGTGCACCTGAAGTTTAATCTATAGGCATGGCCTTCAACATGATCATTTTCAAGGTTGTGCACCCAAACTCCTACTCCTGCTCCTAATTTGTTAACTGAACCATCAAATTCTATGTGCCAAAGAATTTCATGTTCATAATTGGTATCAGGAGTCTCAGGAATCTGTTTAATAGGGAGATCTGTTTTTTTACTTCCTTTTGGTTTCTCTTGGGTATCTGATGTTTCATTGTTCCCAGAGATTTCCTGGATTTGAAAATTATACTTTTCATTTGTAATTTCTTTTGGTTCTACTGCTAAAAATTCTAATTCATTTGAGGGATCACTTTCAGCATTGTAAAGAATGAAAGAATCCATATCAGAGTGTGTTGAGTAGATAGGGAAATTTTGGGGTTTCTCCTGACTACTTACTACATATTTCATTAAGGTTTCTTTGTATAGTTTCTTAGGTTGACCGAACACTAAAATAGTAGCATAGGACATGTCCAATTGTAGAGATCCTTGAAGCTTTGCACCCCAAGATATGGACAATAACATGCCATACTTTGGTGGAATATCTGTTATTACTATGTCCATTAAGATTGTTTTGGCAAGATATTGAACTAGCGATACAAACAAGTCTTTGATTAATCCTAAACATCTCACCTGACTCGAATCAAAAGAAAAGAGGTCTTTTTATGGCCTGGTGATGTGTAAGTCTAATTTCTCCATTACAGACATAGGAATTAGGTTATGAGATACCCCAGAATCAAACATGGCATTATGAAGTATTTTATCATGTATGTCCAAAATTACATAGAAAGGAGGAATTCCTCCATCTACTAGTTTCCCATTCACTTCAGGGCCAAAGATTAATTCATGTTGGTCATCAAAAACATTTACTAAATATTCATTGACAAAGATTTTGAGTGATCTATTGATTTGGCTTCGGTAGACATCATGTTTAGCTAATTCAGACAATGGAACAACTATTTTTAATTTGCCTACTTCAGTCTCCAGATTAAAAGGTTTTTTAGTCTGAGTTCATGTATTTCAGACAGTTGGATTCTCTTTATCTTCTGTATTTTTTGTGTTTTTCTCCTTTTCAGGAGTGGGGTTATGGGCTGAAATTATTTTCAAATCGACTTCTGGCAGTTCTTCCACGTTTCCTTTGGGAGGAAGAAAAGTGGAGAGTTGTTTTTTATTTGGTTGATTATCAGATACATCTTCAATAATTGGGTTAGCTGGGTTAGGATCTGTGCTAGAAAGAATATGTACAAGGGTGGTATTGGTCTTACATTTGTTGGGCTATTTTGTAGCTTTCTATTTGTTGGTTTCAGGGACATCAATTCTTCTGCTCCTCAGATTATATTGCTTGCGGACTTCATAAATGGCTATATCATATCCCTCCCTAAAGCCAAATGATTCACCTGAACGAATTTGGAATTGTTTAAGAAAGTGAGCTTCTTGATCCTCTTGGGTCAAGAAAACTTGGTGTTCATTGTTGAGTCCCATAAAATTTATTTGAGTATCTTATGATGGTTCATCAGAAGTTGAGGCTTCAGAATAATTTTCCTGGAATGGGGGCCTAATGTTTTGATCAGGACAAGTCTTTCCAGTTTTCTGCTTTTGGTTCTTCCTAAAATTTAGATTTCTCCCAGTATTGCTTGGTTAACCATCCCAAGGGGATTTCCTTTAAATTGTTTCTACTCTATCTCCTAGCCTATCCATCCCTTTAATAATAGAATCCAGTTTTTGTTCAAAGGCTAAGGGTTCTTCTTTCAATGGTATCCTCCTTTCACTTCTGGCTTTAGATCTTTTGGATATCAGGTTGGCTTCAACACTAACAGCTATACTTTGCATATCTTCCAAATTCCGAGGAGCTCTTTCCCTAAGTTGGTATGCCATATCAGAATCAAATCCATCAGGGAATTTGATCAATGCCAAATCTGGTGGAGGTCTGAGGTTTTGAGGGATAACACTGTAAGCATTATTGAACCTAGTGCAGTTATCTTACACAGTTTCTTGTGTTCCTCTCTTCAGGTTTTCATATTCATATATGATTTGGAGAGGATCTTTCCTCTTTTCCCATCTGTTTAAAAATGTTCTATAAATAGCTTCTAGGTCATTGATACTATTTGTAGGGAGGGCTCTAAACCAGGTTCTAACTTCCCCAGTCAGACTTTGAACAAATATTCTCATTATGACATTATCTATATCTATCTCATATATCTCAAAGTAATCAATCATTTTCTTGGTATGTTGTTGTGCAGTGTAAGTACTAAAGCCATCGAAGGGAGTTATTTTACTTTGATAGTCGTGGGGCATAGCCCTTGGATTGGCTGGTAATACCAGAAGAGTATATCTGTTTTTCATTGTAGTAGATAGTGTTGAAACAACAGCTGGGGTTAGTCTTGGAGTGGTGGATGGAGAGGTGGAAGGGGTGGCTTGAGGTTGAGATGTCTGAGGTGCTGATAATGAACTTGGAGAGGTTGTAGTGATCACAAAAAGGTTTGGTGTTCCTTCAGAGGTAAGCTCAGATTGTATGGATTTCTGCAAATGTCTATCAAGATGTGAAGTGACAACTTCAATCTGTAAATCTTCAATAAACACTAGGTCATGAACCGTGCAGGCTAACCCAGAGTCAGAAAAGGATACAAATAAAGAGGTCTCAAAATACTCATCAAAGGGTTCGTCCTCAAGGTAGATCCACTTCACAGGACAAGATCTTGATTTGTATAGAGGCCGAGAACAAGCATAAATTTCTTGGCTTTCCTGTCACCTAAGAATTCTGGGGATCAGATTAGGGTTTTCAAACACAGGTGGTGGATTTGGATCAGGATTAGCTCTGGTGTAATGAGTCCTTTCTAAAGCCAGGTTTCTAGGTATATTTATGGTTTTTTCTATAAATGGGTTGGACAATACAACTTTAATAGTTTCTTTAAGAGGCTTTAGGTATGAGATTTGAACTTTCTCAAAGACTTATTTGACAAGAGGAACTGATCAAGTATTTACAACCAGATGTTCAATCTATAAACTAGACTGGAGATAGACTGAAGCAACATTCATTTACTTATGCAATTGTAAAGAAAGAGTAGTTCAAGGGCTACTTGGCTAACTTCAGGCTATGTCTGTAGCTTATAAAGTAAACAATAGTAACAAATAAATTATTCAGATCCCTAGTGGAATCGTCATTGTGTTATCACTCAGATTTTCCTTGAAGTTGATGGGAAGAGGAAAGGGGTCTGAGGTAACCACAAACCAACTTTTAAGTATAGAATATAGCCAATCTGTACTCAGAGAGGGCTCTCTCTTTATGATTTAGCTTGGTTTTGAAATATATTAGGCTAGTTGTGAAGTTTAGGAGTTTTGTTTGAATTTGGGTGGTGAGATTCAGTAGCAGAGGGGTAGGACTGGGTAGTTTAGTCCATTGGGCTAATGGAGTCAACAAAGATGGCTTACTAGACTTGGCTTCTTAATAAGGGATGGTTTCATAGGGCAAGGCAATAAACAGGGAACAAATCAAGACTTAAAAATAGATGGAATGGAATCAAAATGGATGAAGGGAAATTAAAAATCCTTCAACCTATTCGAAAGAGGGAAGCTTGAATAATTATTAATAAAGAATAGTTAAGTATTCTTCACTAAATAATCAAAGTGAATAAACCAAAAAATAGGAACAATTAAGATTTCACTGTTTATGCTAGTTCAGAAGAAAACATTGAGAATAATAACGATTGAAAACAGATTGCAATCAAGCATTACCGAATTATTATTTTTCATTAATCATTCAGATATGAAACATGGATGATATAATAACAAGGAAAACTTTAAATCATAAGGTATACAGAACTCATTGATCCGGTGTTTGACTCAAGAAATCTGTGGAAAGTCCTTTGCATCAATTCTTCATCCAGCAAGCCATACAAAAGTTGGTCCAACAACACTTTATTCCAAAATAATCAATATTATAGCAATGTCTAAGAATCTGCACACAATACTCCAATTGAAGGAGTATTTATACAAAAATTTTACAAAAAATATATTATAACAGAGTGAGATATATTCTAGGGTGACTATGAATAAGTTACAAGAAAATAGAGACAAATGGTCTCGAAGATAGGAGAAAAGGTAAACTGATGTTGTGCTATTCCTATTCTTATGAGTGTGCTGGAGGCAGGCCCTATGATTTGGCTTGCTGATGTCTTCTTTAGTAACTTTGTGCTGGCTCCCCTTTATTCACTGATATTATTTACCTATTTTGATACACTTTGACCTGTTTGATCTCTGTTCAACTTCTTTATCATTACTTACTATAGTAAATAACCAAAATTTACATTTTACCAAGGATAATTTTACAAAATTTCCAATATGTCTTCCCACCATTTTTCTTTTGGCAATCTGTTTTTCTGAAGTTTTCTCAGGGTCTCATCAGTTTCTGTGTAGCTGAAAAAGGTAGGCTGAGTTGGGAACAAGTGCTTTATCTCATGCTCGACATAAAACAAGTTCTACAGACTGTCATAGAGAACTGTGCCTGTAGGCAATTCTTTTGTTCCTGATGCGCTTGTTGATCAACCTGCTTGCTTGCCTGCATACTTATTCAATTTCTCCACATAGTCTTTATGAGTCATTAGTTTATTATGAATAACTAAAGGAGTTGGAAACCCTTTACCCTGCAAAATATCAAATCTCTTCATGAAGGCATTGATTTCTTCCTGCATGTCATGGCATCTTCTTTCTAAGTTCTACACCAGAGTTCTTTTACTAAAAAATCTTTTGATTTCCAAAATTGTACCTGTTCTATCTTGAATGCCCAGCTCTTCTAGCTGGTAATTATTCCTAGTATTCAGAAACTGTATGAGCCTGTTAGCTTCCTCAGGCATATTTCCTAATTCTCCCCTCATCTTTTGAATTTCTTCTTGAGCTAGTTTTACCAAATCAATTTTCTCAAAGATTATTTGAATTGATGGCGAAGCATCATTTATTGATTGAGTGATGTCGGCCCAAAGAATTTTCTTGATTTATGAGGGAGGCTTGTCAAAAGTAAGATCTTTTTCCAATGATTTCACTTTGTTTTCTAATACTTTAGTCTCTCTTGTATTTTCTACAGCATTTATTTTTGAGGGGTCATACCTTTTCTCTAAGTTGGCATATTGCTCTTTTACCTTATTTAGTTCTGAAACTTGTAGTTTTAGGTCCTCCATTGATTTTATTAGCTTCTCTGTGATCAAATTAGCAATGATGCCCTATACTACTCCTATTGTTCCTATTGTTGTTGTACCTATAACCCTTTCTGTTGTGATTGCTGGAATATTTGGTGCCAATGCTACTTCGAGAGTTGATGGGACTATAGTTGAGACTACTGGTATCACATTGGGATGCTGAGAGGTTGACTCTCCCTGCTTGTCCTTCAATGATTTTTCAAGTTCTTGCTCAGTATCATTCAGTCGTTCATTAAGTTTTAACAGCAAATCCATTAGTTCTTCTTCACATTTTTGCTTTATAACCTCAGCAGTCTATGGATGCCTAGAAGGTGGCAGCTTTAATTGTTTCCTTAGGGTTGCAATATCTTCATCTTTCTTTTTGATCAAGGCTTTTGTAGCCTTAACATCTTTGGGATCATGGCCCAATCCAATAATTATTTCTTCTAAGGACTTTATTCTGTTATCTTTGGCTTGAGAGGAGGCCTTCTCCAAGTGTAGTTGAGCAATAGTGTTATCCAAAGAATTCTGCAACATTTGGGCCATCATTGCCTTACCAGTCAGGGTTGAATAAATCATTTCTCTAGTTTGTTTATGCAACTCAATTTGATCTAGAGGATGAATATCCTTTTCCATGACTTCAAAATTTGTTCTGAGATAATCTGCTGTTAATTTAGGTTTCTGCACCTTTCGCTTGAAATAGCTCATTATCATTTTTCCTTCTTTGATGTCGTAGGCTGACATCAATCTCTGTTGATTTGTTGGGGCCATATTCAAATATTGGTTATAAACCTGAAGTCTCAATGGATCATTCCTGGACTTTATATATGTGAACATTTTCGTAATATCTGAGGCACCTCTCCCTAGTGGCCTGAAAGAAGATATCTCTACACTTTGTTGTCTTTTCTAGATCCCGCCTCTGTGAGCTAGTGGATGTTCCTCCTTCTAGAAAAGTTTGTTGGCTTTCCACTCTTTCTTCCCTATGACTATCTGTAGATTCTTCAGCAAATTCCTCCACTGAAGGGGGATTTAATCTTTGTCTCTTTGTTCTAGGCTATCCTGAAGGTTCACTGACAGGGGTAGTTGTTTCCCTGTCTCTCTTTTTGTTTCTTTCCTCATTTAGAAGAGTTTGCAGAACTGGAGGATCTCCCATACTGATCTGAGTAGGAGGAGTATGTATGTGAGCCTGTTCTTTGGAAGTCTCATGGTGCTTAGAAATTGTAGACTGTTCTATGGTTTGAAAGCTGGTCTCTATTTCCTTGCCCTTTAATGTTCCTGTGGCTGGTGTGCTTGTTTCCTGTGAAGGTTGCTGAGAGGTTCCAGCACTGGAGGGACCAATTCCTAATCTTTGAGATAACTCAAATGGTACCTACCCAAAATAATCCGGGTCAAGTGTTTCCTCAAGATCTCTCATAACATTCTCAATATTGACCTCTTCACTATCATGTTTTATTAGGGTCCTCATATTTGCAGATTGTTCAATCTCTGGGATCCTATGGTGAATGTATGGTGATAACCTATTTTTCATTCTCCTATCACAGATGAAACTATTTGGGTCATATGGCCTCCAACCAAAACTTTTGTGCAACTTAAGATGATCTTCTAGAATTATCTTTGCCTCTTTCCATGCTTCCCTATCATTGCAGACAAAAGGGCCTAAATTATTATGAGTTGAGCTTCCTTTTTGGATTTGTAAAAATGAGCCATGTCTATATGTATCATTTGTCTGAATAGAGTTCGCATCCATATATCCAGATCCCTGTATGGTTCTTGTATAGGTACCAATCACCTACTCTATATTGTTTGGAGAGCTGTAGGATTTTGTTGATGTCACCACTCATCCTAGGAGGGGAAACCCATATCAATAGAGTGGTTTCAGGATGAACAGATTGATCAATGAACTCATTGTATGAGTAAGGAGATTCATAGGATGCATGGAAGATGTGACTCCAAAAGACAACAGATCTTGGATTGCCTTTATTTTCAAGCTTCCTCACAGGAAATGGGAATTTCTCTGACTGATAATACAACATATGATGATAAATGAAAGTGGTGTATTTAAAGACTACTTCATTTTTCAGTCTCACAAATTCGTCATGAAATTTATTGGCAATATAGGAGGCATAATCATACTTAACAACAGGGGGTTGTCCAGGAGTAAAAATTGACAACAACACTAGGTTATATCATCAACATACTCACCGATGTTGAATCCCATGATTAATATCATATGAACAATGATTTTTCCTATGTCTATGAAGAAATTCTGCAGGTAGGGTGGTGGGCCTTTAGGCTGTTGTTTAGGCTCCATGAAAATATGACAAATGCGAGTTAGTTCTGATTGAGACAATTGGGTAGATTTCTCAAGTAAGTATCCCATAGAAAGAGGAATGAGAGTTTTTTCAGGGGAAATTTGCAACATTTCATTAATGGATGCAACTGTTATGGGGAAAGGGACTGTTTGACTTAGGGAAATAATAGCTCTAAGGTTAGGTTCATAGTTTGCTTGGCATTGATGAATCAGATCAGGGAAAACATGGACTAAGGGGAGAAAATACCTGGGAAGGTTTGATTCCCATAGTCCAAGGATATCTGAGCCATTTAGGTATTGGTTTCTAACTTGGTAAAAGAGTTTCAAGTGGTTTTTGTCAGTGGATGAATCTCTTATCTGAAAGTTTTTATCTGCAAGAGGTAGATAGTCCAAGTGTTTATGAGGAGCATTCATGGGTGCAACAGACAGAGCCACAAGGGTTTCCATTTCTGGTTCTTATGGATTTAGAAATGAATTTGGGTTTGTGGTACGAAATGGGTGAACTAACTGATCTAGGAAATTATATTGGCAAAATAAAGACTGAATTTGCAATGAATTTTTCCTTTCTCTGTGGATTTTATATTGTAAAATCAAACTTGCAGGGTTTCAATGGAAATTGGCTAAATACCTATATTTGAGGAATGAACAGAGTAATAACAGGTGCTGATGGTGACTGATAGGTTTTGGCTGCGTCGGTTGCAATTTTCTCAACAATGTGGCATTTGGAAAACTTGGATGGTTGACTTGAATGTTGTTTGCATGGGGCACTAGTTGCAGTACAGAATAACAGAGAAAACAACACTTTGTTGGTTTTATTAACAAAGTCAAAGGTGGTGGGAATTTTATTATTCGGGCGAATGGTGCAGCGGGAAAGGACATTTTTTCACATGCAGAGATGGGCGGGTTTCGGCTGGAATCCAACAATCCCATAGGCTTTACTATGCGGAAACCACTTTGCGATTGCCCACTATTGCGTGGTCACAAAGTGGTATATGATATCACTAATGGTAGTTGGATGATGAAGGGGTGATCAGAAGACCGACAGGAGGTGCGATACAGCGGCATTTAACGTCAGCGGGCCCAACACAATTAAAAATTATTTAATCGTATCGGGAGTGATATGATTGGTTCGTAAGGGTTCTTAATTAACTTTGACGGTTAATTAATCCCAATTAATGCAGCAGGGGGATTAGGCACCTGATGAATTACGGATCAATTCATTAATCCTATTTTAAACATTGATTATGGCTATGATTAACCAGGGTAGGATATCTAACAATTTGGGGATTTTCAATATACTTAAATAATTATGGGAAAAGGTAATATTTATGCGTGATTTATAGAATACATATTTTAATAGCTAATATGACCATGTAAATGTAAAAAGCGCTAAGTAAAATATTAAAAGGAGTATTTAACTTAGGCTTGTGTGAAAAATGGGTTTTTATGTGATATTGTTTATTTTTCCTAAGTAAAATGGGATTTTACTTAGGAAAAGACTTATGAGAGTGAATGAATGATGATTTTAAATACTTAGGCTTTTAAATTATTGGGCCGAGGGTCTGGTCCCTCCAGAAGTCAGATAAATGCTCTGAGCCCCTCTAATTTTCGAAGACCTTAGTACTTAGGGGGAATTAGTGAAATATTTAGGAAGAAATGAGAAGGGGATGTTGGAAATAATACTGAGAGGGGGGGTGAATCAGTATTATCAAATCAATAAATTTTTTCATTTCCATATTAAGATTCATATACACTACTTCAGTTAAGGATACATGCGTATATATGCAACTGTGTTTAATGAAACTAGCGTATATCCAATAAACTTATGATTCAGATAGTTGATCTTCAATGAGTGCATCAGAACATTATTACCATATTAACAGTAAACCGGTGCAGTAAAACAGAACAGATCATCACACATAAGGAGCACACATGAACACCATGATATAAGGTGGAAACCCAATGTGGGTGAAAACCACCTGCTGTAATTCGTCTCTATCTTCCTTTATAAGAAACTTATTTTTACAATAGTATTGGTGCAGTCTTATACCAGTACACAGGCTTCTACTTGCAGAAGGCTACAGCCTTCTCTCCTTCTCCAGACTCTCTTGGAAGGGAGCTACAACCCCCTTAGCTCTTGTACTAGCTGAAGTACTAGTACGTAGGTGTTGGCCTATAGAAGACTACAACCTTCTCTTTCGTTCTAGGGACCATGTTTCATAAATTTTCAAACTGGATCCATAAATATAAAACAATCACTATTGCAATAAAATCATCAACTTATACCTGCATCATCAATCTCTAAATCACCCAATACTGAATCACTGAAACCCTGTCATCAAAACACAGTTACCAGAACACGGACTAGAGCCCAGAACTCTGCAACAACCACTAGAACCAAACAACGACCTGAAACATCAAATCTCATAATGCATACGCTACTTGACTATATCAAAACAGCATGTATACATGCTTTCACTAGAGAGAACCTGCGTACAAATATAAAGATAATTATTTATACCTTCACTGCCATTTCCAACTTGATTTAGATGGAGCCAAGCATAAAAAAGCCATAACCAACATACTGGATCTCCAAACTTCATCAGACACTCATCACTTCCCCTTTCCTTGGCCTAATGATCTTCTCCTTATATAGGTTTAGGCTTCTCTCAAAACCATGTAGAACCCATACCTTGGAGCCAATACCTGGGGTCAACTCTTCGGACCAAATACCATGGACCAATACTGAAATACGATGGACCAATACTTTGTTTTCCAACATGTACACGCCTTTCCTTCTTTGAACCTGCATGTGTACGCATACGTGCCTTTTGCTCTTCTCACCCACGAGTATACGCGCTTTCATCAAGGTTAACCTGCGTATATCTCTCTCTTAACCTGTTGTACTAAGATTTATCCTCTGATTGAGTTGCCATCATCTGTATCATACCTCTGAGTGAGTTTCCATCAAGGACAACACTTGTGTCATAATGCCAATAGGGGAGTTAATTATTTGGCCTTGTCTTGCTTGAAATGCATCAAGTGTAATGTCTGCCTTGCACTTGTGATGAAATTGAAAATTAACACATTTAAAAACATTATCCATCACATGTAATTCTGCAACATCATCTACCTACCTTACCTACTTTAACCTAACATTTTTTCTCCTTTATTAGGGTGCACTTGGACTGGCAAACCCTTATCACATTTTTTTTCTTTTACATGTAGGAATCTATCTATGTCTAACCTTATTACATCCAATGGCTCAGATTACACTGTTGAGTGCCTTTTATTCACTCTACCTATCTACTTATCTGCCAAGATTAAACAATTTGGTCAAATTTTATTTTCTATCTCTAAAACATGAAATTGAAAAATATGAACTAGTCAAGTTTAAGCTATTTGAATGTTCATCAATTGTGGCATAAGTTACAAGTTGCACACAATTTTTTTATTACATAAGACTAAAATGTAGTGGTAGTTAGACTTGCACACTTTCCTTGGTCTTTCTTTTGGAGGGGTTAATTTTCTTTCACTTTTTTGACAATTTTATTCTTTTCACCCTTTCATTTTTCTTTTAAGGTATCCCCTCTTTACATTTTTTAAATTTTCTTTCTTGATTTTTCAAAAATATGGAAAACCTTTGCAACAAGTAAAGGTATGAACATATTACATAGCCCATCAAGTCAATCATGAAATATGACACCTATTGGTATAGGAGCATAACACAAGGAAAATTGCAAGAGGATGAGTCAAGAGGAGATTAACAAGGAAATTATTGAGTTAAAAGAACAACTCAATACACTAAGGATGATACTAGAGGAAAGCCAAAGACAAGGTTCGGCCTTGAGGAAAAAGGCAGTGAAGTGGTCTAAGCTACATAGAAGACTACAACAGAGGCAATTGAAGAGCCTGGTGGAACAACTCAGAGAGGCTAAGTTGGAAATGGAAGAATCCATTTGTGAACCAGAACATGGTGAAATTATGGGTGAAGTTGAAGACTGGAGATTTTTGGAAGATATTATGAATCACATGAAGGATTCAAAAAAACAAAGAGACATGATGACTAAAGCATCAAGTGAGATCATAAGGTCTTATGTTTCTAAAACTGATAGTTTGTGTAGGATGGTAGGTATTGCAGGATAAAAGCAACCTTTTGAAGATATCTTCAAAATAGATGAAGATATATAAGTAAAAGGTGACAAAGAAAACTTCTCAGAAGAAGAGGAATTTGACTGGATATAGAAAGAAGAGTCTATGGATGAGTCTATGGAAGTTGTCATAGAGATGGTAGATCAGGATCTTATTTTGATGAAGAATGAAGGAATATTGTCTTAGAAAGGTAATCAAATGAATTTGATTAATGTTATTGAGAAAGAACAAATGCAAGAGAATATTACTACAGATGATGAAACAAGGATAGCTCTGGGAGAAGAGTTATAGATGGATAGTGAGGCAAAATATATTAAGGAAGAAGGACTAAACTCTCATCAAAGGATCAGTGAATGGGAGACAAAATTGGAACTACTCGAGAAATGGATGAAAGCACCAATAAGGAGGAAAGAGAAAGTGATGAATGCTCAACTAAAGGAAGAATTAATTAGAATAACTAAGTATCAGGAGGAAGACTTGAAGACCGAAACTTCAACTGAGGCCAAGAGGTCTTATGGTGTTAAATTTGATAAAATGTGTACGTTTGTAGGTGGAACATGTGAGGAAGGACAATTTGCTAACATTAGCATCAAGGAGGAAGAAGACATGCAGAATCTAAACTCTATTTTGAAGGGAGATGGGATAGCTAGGTCTCATATAAAAGTCCATACACAGTTGGGGAGAAGTGTCTCTTTTTCAGCATATTGTAAGGGGTAAGAGTAAAGAAAGTTTGGCTTATGATGATGGCCAAAAGGAAGAAGAAGTGGAGAAGGATATGAAGCAGCAAGTGGAAATTGTAGAAGAAGAAGTTCACTATTGTGAACCAGAGCGAGGAGACATCCTTGGAATGGATAATGTGGAGGAGAGACTAACTGACAATCTCATGAATTCTTTTGAGAATTCAAATCAGTAGATTGATATGCTGTTAGAGGAGGAGAGAACAGAACATCATACTAATGTGTCACCAAAGGAAGAAGAGGCACTGAGGCCTTATGTTTCCTATTTTAATAATTATTTTGTGAGTGCAAGTATAGTTGCAGATGTTGGGGGAAATTTGGCACAGATGAGAAGCCAAATAAAAATGGAAAAAGAAGATTTTATGGAAGAATTTAATCCATGAAGCAAATAGGTTGAATTGCTCGAGAGAATGATGAAAAGTCATGATTCCACACAAAAAGAGATAATCATGAAAGAGGGTAAGTATGTAAGGGCGGTAGTAAGGAACCAGCAACTGAATGGTGGAAGTAGCCAACAAAAAATTGAAGAGTTAGTGGATAGTAGCAACAACCTGAAGCAGAGAGAAAGAAGAAAAAGTAAGTGGCAGAGTATGGACCAACCCAAAGATGTGCTAGAAAAGGAAATTGAAGAATTGTGGCAGCTGATGATGAAATAGGCCATAGGGAGAGAGTTGATGACAGCAGGAAGAATGATCAGTCAGAGTATGAACCTGATTGATAAGGAGAGGAATATGGAACAGAAGATAGTAGTGATACAAAAAAAATGAAGGAGCGAAGCATTTGGGTAGTTGCAAACTAATGTTTGGGACCCTGGAGTTTTTTTTTCTAACAACATATGAAGAGACATGATGAGGAGATCATGATTATTTTCTACTTTGGGAGTCTGATGCAGGAGCATTCAACCCAATAATATCATTGTATTTTAGTAGACATATGGGGTCTTGTGTTTTAAGGAAGTTAGTTTTCTAAGTATTGAATTAATGTGAATATTTAGGCTTATGAGTGATTTTAATGAGAATAGAAATTAATTAGATATTAAGAGGAATATTTTTAAATGTTCTTGAATCTAAGAGAGCATAAGAGGATTAGGATTAGTTAGGGACTATTTTGAAGAAACTGTTGAGCAACTGAAAAGTAATTGAGGAACAGTTCCTCAACTATAAAGAAACTACCTCTAATGTATTGAAAAGAAAAAAAGAGAGAGGTTGGATAGGTTAGCCAAGTGAAGCTAGTTAGCCAGTGAGAGTGTGACTGTAAGCCCCCGAGAAAGAGAGGAACAGAGGCCACTAATTAGAAGATCAGGCCAGAGAGAGACAGAGAGCATTTCTATGTAATCATTTGTTATATAGACATAAACAGAGATTTAATTCCAACACTGTGTAAATGTGCATTTTGAGCATCGACTGATAATTTGTGAGTATATTAGTGATTTTGTATAACATATATATGCAGGTAGAGTTTGGCAGGATACACAATGGAGAAGAACAACACAAAGGAACATAATGCATCTTTGAATCCATTTGAAGGACCAAAGTAAAGTCCTGGAATGATAATGATTTGAGAAACCCATAGAGGAAAGCTTAGGAGGGAGTGGTGCAGCAGGGGAGCAGAAGGATTAGAACCCTGAAGAACCTCAGAAACCACAGAAAACAATGAAAGTGGCGTAAAAACCCCAAGTAAAGGACAAACAAAAGCTTTAAGAATCAATGCATAGGAGCCATTGGATCCTTATGATCAATGGCTAGGACTAAGTCAGAAAAGATTGTTATAAAGAGGTGGACCTCAGGCCATAAGGAGTCACGACATGCGATCACCGATATATCATGTCAGCGAAAACCTTTGGGAGTCATCAGAATGGCTGTAGAGCCATAGCGATTACGAAATGAAATGAAGTGAGGACCGTCAATTCGGGAAGGGGATCCATGATAGAGACCTGATCGCATGTCGATAAAGTTAAGTGTTGGCAGAGGTGGAATACCGATATTGCGATGAGCGTTAAAGTGATAAGAGTGGACCCGAAGAGGTTATGGGCTTAGGTTTTTTTAACTTTGGGATCTGACGTGTTATTGCATATCAGATGCGATGGAGTCCTAAGAGCCACGCTAGTGTGATCCGCATGATTGTGATTGCAATAAGGGAAAGGTCACGATAAAATAATTGGAAGGGCGGACCTGATAGGGTTATACGGGTGCGGTTAAGTTATTTGAGGTCCGATTGTAATTGCATATCGCATGTGAGAGGCAAAGGAGGCACGTAATGGTTTGATTCGATAATGCGGTATAGCGATAAAGGTAAATATCGGAATATGTGCAAAGACCATATTTAAGTGGAAAAGGTGTGTTTTAGTGTATTTCCCCTGTAAAGGGTTTACAATAATGAAATCACTGATATGAAGAATTTATGTGGTAAGTCTGTGAATTACCATAGTTAAAAGAGTGGGGTTGTTTTACATATATATGTGGGCTTTAGGATTGGTAAAATGTTAATGAAAGGGTTATGAGGGAGAATGAGTCCCGAAAGAAAGAATTGTTCAAGGGCTAGGCTATTGTAACAAATGATTCCGCATGAGATTGATTAAGGGGCCTTAACCATTGATAAATTATAGTTTTGACTTGGCAGAGAGTTTGAAATTCCTGGGAAATTTAGTTTATGCATTCTATATGCATACTTTGGGTATACGCAGGTATCCTTGCATCAAGAAGGCCCATACCTTCCTTCTATAACCCCTTGTACCAGATAAAAATAGAGATTTAATTCCCGTTATATACCAGTGAATGGACCAATTCCAGATTGATAGTAAATCCTTCCGCTTCAGTCCGAAGTGGACGCAGGTTTTATACTACTGACAGTATCTTTTCAAATTCTTATTTATAGCAGAGTGTGCATCTGCATTATCAAGTGTATCCAAATCTACATATTATGCAAGCTTCCTCTTCATTTATTTGACTATTAAATATTCTCCCTTCTGTGTGACATCGAAGTTGAAATTAGGGCTTGTTAAATCATGCAACGGAATGCTTTAATTCCAAACACTACAGTTTGCAACTTTTATGTACAATTTTCCTTATTGTCATGCCTTCCTAATGATACACCAACATATGCGACCACATGAGACAGACATTTATAAAACAAGCCAAAAAAAAATGTTTTTGAATGTTAGTGCAACCATTAGGTATTCCACATTTCTAGTTGTTTTCCAATTAATAACCACGTAAAGTTTGTCGAGATGAAGTTACACATAATTGACTTTATTAGTTGAAATCAATCCTCTAAAAGTAGCACTAGAATGTCTACTCCCATGGCATTCCACTGAGAGATATATTGTCACTTCAAATGCCAAAAGGTTTTCACTACTCAAGGAAATTGATATCAAAAGTGTCAATTCTAGAATTATCAAAATTGGGTAGCTTAAGAGATTAGGATTCATCAGAAGCAGACCATGTCGGCTTTCTTTGGAGCCAATATCTTTACAAGTATGTATCCTGTAAACATCTCTTATATTTTTAGAAGAGTTTAACTAGTCATCTTGCCACGCAAGCATTGTAACAAGTACATTGCACCAGATTATATGAGAAAAACATGAGGCAAGCACATGAGAGAATTGAACCCTAGAAAATATATTTATATATTTTTCATAAAAGGAAGCTTCTCTAAATATCACACAACTTATTTCATGAAATTACAGTACACTGAAGGATCAATATAGCAGTCTTCTCCAAATACAACCCTTATACTCTTATTCACCATGATTACATCACAATACTGAAATCTAGGTAGATGTGAGCCTACATTTCATTATCAATGGAACTCCGAGCTAAGGTCATTGCGTGAGATGTATATAGGTTACAGAGTGGAACCCCCTGTTAATTTGCAATTCTCTCATTACCCACATCTAAAAATCGCAAGTCATCAACATGATATTATACACCTAAAATAAATGTCTTTGTAACACCAATTTTCTCTTCTTTATTTCTCTTTTCAACAATTGTCCTTCCACTTTCCAAATGGCTGAAAATGTTGATTTCTTCTTCACACAAGGGGCTGTAAAATGCAAATTCAGATGTGAAATCTTCACTTTGAAGTTTTCTACTATTCTTCCCGTAAGATCTACAACTGTTGGGCTTACAAGAATGCTGAAAATACCAACATTGCTGCCCAAATATGATTTTTTTCCTTGTAACATGTTACTACAAATTTCTTTATGAAATTTTGGTTAGAAAGTATCATCCACTCGATGGGTGAGGTTACCATCGTCAAAAATTTACATCATAAGTTATTTTTTGTCTAAATGCATGATATTATGTATCAGAGCCCCATTGGTACTTCCATTTTTGAAGGTTGTGGTGGATGTGATCTGAAATCCTCTGCATGTAGAGGCTGCAATCTGAAATCTCGAGTTTGTGGAGGCAAAGGACGAAAATTCTATGTTGGAAAAAATATGTGGCAGGATTTCTTCCATTCAATGGGGCTCTTTGAAGTCAATATTGTATATCTTCCTTTTGCAAAGGCATTATATGCAACTGTGGTTCTTAATTTTCATTTTGAGGTGGTTGAGAATCAAGGTTGGCATCCAATTCTAACACAGATGAATCGTGGATGAATTTTTTTAATTCCTAAACCACTGAAGTCAATATTATATACATAGATTAAAAGGCACAGGGTTTCATTGAGAGAGCGATACCATACCACATGGGTTCATATTGGGGGATATATATTGAGGAAAAAATGACATAATATATAGGGGGTAAAGGGTTTTTTATTAATAGGTATAAAAAATGAAGTTGAAAGTTAATGAAAAAATATAAAGCGGTATAAAAAATGTTAATAAAAAAATGGATACCTACAATATCTATTGAAAGTAGGGGTTTTTTAAATTGGCAAGGCGTATCGGTACAGGGTTAAATAATGTGATTTTTAGAGGTATTTTCCAATATGTAGTCAAATTAGGGATATTGTTTAGTATGCCACTGATCCCATGCGATATGTCAGAGGTTCATCGAGTGAATCCCCTTCCTACAAGGTTGATTCATTATCTAGGATTACGTGGGAAAGAAGAAAATCTTGCGGCAAGAGTAACCCAAAATATTTGAAACAATAGATTCTAATCCACATTTCAATAGGTCTGAT
Source organism: Pinus tabuliformis (assembly GCA_031772625.1). Lineage (NCBI taxonomy): Eukaryota > Viridiplantae > Streptophyta > Pinopsida > Pinales > Pinaceae > Pinus > Pinus tabuliformis. The sequence goes on from CM062819.1 coordinate 908,137,285, forward strand.
TCAGTTCATAGAGGCGAAAAGGTTAACCATAGTTGAAAAAGTGGCGCATTTGAGCGGGGAAGAACTCAGTAAGTCGTATCTAGAAGGAAAGCACTAGTAGCTGACCAGGAAGGACTTACATTGATATGCCAAGGCATGGAATGACCCAGACGGGAATGGGTGCAGCTGTGCTCCATGGATTCTTCCCACATCTTCTTGCTTTTAGCAAGGTGGAGCTTCAACACTAGCCATATACGATTGATGAGTTTGCGGGTAACCATTGGCTAGCTAGGATGGGAAGAACCTTACCCTTACGAATAGTGCTATCAACCCTTCTTAATTATTCTAAGATTCAACCCCAGGCGGATACGATTGATGAATTAACGGGAACCCACTAGCTATGTCAGATCGGAAGAACCTTACCTTTACGAATAGTGCTATCAACCCTTCTTATTTATTCTATTGACTTTGAACTACCACATCACCACACTTTGTTATTTAATGAGTGGCTGCTTGCTTTGTCAATAGGCGCTTTAGACCAGGACTACTTACTTTTGCCTAATTCTTGTTCTTCTAATCAACCTTTTACTTATGAGAGAACACTATAAATTGTTCTATTCTCCCATTTAAGAAATGGCTCAGGAGAATTTGAGGAGCTGTGTGAGTTTGCTACTTAGGAGCTGAAATGCTCACGAGAACCTGAGGAGATTTATGAGTGCACTATTGAGGATTCGTTTGAGTGCGCTATTGTTCCCAGCTCCCTACTCAAGGTAGGGAGGCTAACTGCCATGCAACCTACCTCCCTTGTTATAGATTATGATCCATCTTATTCAAATGTATTAACTACGTCATTAATAAATGTAGTTATACGATATCAAATATTTATTGTATTTGATGCAGTATTATAAACTCATAAAATATGTTATAGATTATGATCCATCTTAATTCAAGATATCAAATATATTAACCTCATTAACAAATGTAGTTATACGATATCAAATATTTTGACTACATTAATAATTGTATTTGATGCAATATTATAGATTCATGGAGTAAAGATATTATGAGTACAACTCATTACCATCTAAATCCTAAATTACAACATAATAGTATTAGAGTATTGACACAATCTCGATGTAACCATATTGCAACCATCACAATATGTAACTTTGTTGATAGGATAATAGCAAACAAAATAACTCAACAACTCATTATAATAAAAAAACATAGTCCGGTTTTAAAATGTATTTTAGAAACTCTTTCAAGAACTCAATAGTAGATAGCTAAGAAGCTAACTAAGAGAAAGATTAATTTGGAGTTAAATTATGTATTAAGACATTATATTTGAATGAAGACTCAAGAACCTACAAAACTTACAATAACAAAACCTTGACGTGTTTTAAACTTTATTTTGTAATTTCCTTAAAAACCTTCAACGTGTTTAGAACATTAGTTTTCAGACGGGCGCTGTATTCTTAAAATCTCTTTCGAGGGCATTCAATCTGTCTTTGATCTAAATTATAGACTTCCGAACAGTTTTTATGATCTCTTTTGTGAGAGTGCAGCGAGAGAATTAATGGGCTTTCCCTTGATTTTATGAACCAGATTGCAATAAATTAACAGGTTTTGGTTGGCTGCAATTTCCTTAAGCAGTAGGCTTTATGATTTCTTGGAAAGTGTTTTCTAAACCATTTCCTTTCCACAAAAAGACAAATTGTAAAGTGACAAACTTTGTATTGATATTTTACAAGATACTGAGTTTTAAAGATGAGTTTGACATAAAATAATTAATATTCCTAATTAATTTCCTCTTTGTGTTTTTACACATATTTTTGGGTTAAAATCCTTATGGTTTCAATGAGGTTTGAAGCAATTTTCGTCTCAATTAGTTTGGAGTTTTGTTGGTTTTAATTATTAATAGATAGATGTGGTTATAATTGATATTAATTATATTTATTTATTATAATCGTAAAATTTAAGGAAAAATTTTCGCATTGAAAGGTTTGATTTCAGATAAATCTAAGATTATAGATATCTATATATATAGAGTGAGAAAGTGAAATATATATAAATACATCTATTTATCTAGTAAATTAAAAATATAATAAATTTGTTACTTTCACTTACATAATGTAATTTTATATCAAATTTATAACTATTTCCATACACCAGTCTATATCCATCTTAATTTTGGGTCTCCCAAAAGTTGAGAAGCATCAAATCCCTAAACCAGTTTAATTTCACCCTTTAAATGGGCTATCTTTCACATCAAACCAAAGGTTCTCATAAACCTGAAGCTCTTGAGTAAGTAGTGTACTTCAATTATCCAAAAAAAATTTAATAAAAATAATAATAACTTGGAATTTTTATTTTGGTTCAAAATTATTTAAGATATGGTTATTTCATTTTCATCTAACCAAATTCTTATAACAAATTATAATATCTCTACCATAAAAACAAAAATTTATATAAAACATAAATATAAATTCTATTTATTAATTAAAAACAAATAAATTCTGAAAATTGTCTACTTCTTCGTACAAACATTCTATAATTAATATAATTACTTTCTACTTCTTAATACAAACATTCTATAATCAATATAATTCTATTTCTTTTCTAATTAATGTTGAGTATCAATTTCTCTCTTAAATTTAAAAAAATTATTGTTATTACAAACATTATTACTATATTTTTTTTTAATAATATTCCTGTTTTTCAAGGTGTCCCAAAATTATTTTATATGGTTCATATTTCAGAAAAAAAAATTAATAACTTCTCTAGTAATATTCATATTTTTGTAAAGTGGCGATTCTATTTTTACAGACAACTGGTTATAAAATTATAATGAAAGTATTTCATATTTTTCATATTTAAGAAAAAAATAATTATTTATTTAAACCTTAAAAATAAAACAATTTAATTTAAAAAAATGAAGCACTAACACTTAATTAAAAATATCAAATATTAGGTGATTATAAAATTATAATAAAAGTGTTTCATATGCTTCATATTTAAGAAACAAATAATTATTTATTTAAACCTTAAAAATAAAACAATTTAATTTAGAAAAAAATCAAGCACTCACACTTAATTAAAAATATCAAATATTAGGTAAAGTAGTTAATATCTCTAAATATAAAGCTTAAACAAAAGTATCAAATATTAGGTAAAGTAGTTAAGGAATTTTTTCCATTTAGCAAATATATCTAAATATAAAGCTTAAACATAAACCTCTCTACTAGAAAGGAGACGTAGAATGGAATTCTTGGAGATAGATCTATTTACTTCGTTTTTTTTTCTTAATTTATCATACTTCATGGAATACTTATGTGCCAGAATTTCGAAACTCCCGTAGTACAAGTGTTCTTTTCTTTTTTTACTTCCTTCCCTAAATTAGCACACGTCGGCGGGATCAGACATGTTTTTTTTATTAGTACACATCTTCATAATGCTAACAACACGTCGCAGATAAACAGCCCTCTTACCATTTCTTTTTTTTTATCAGTAAACATCTACATAATGCAAACAACACGTCTCAGATAAACAGCCCTCATAGCATTTCTTGTAAAACAAATCAAACGAGATGATTATTGACCCGAGGACTCCTTTTCTCTGGAAAGGAAAATAATGATTTTATTATACTATAGTAAAACCAGTACATCAAGACACATCTGGATTCAACATGTAAGCAGCATATTACCACATAGATCAACAGTAGCCCAGTGTATAAAAAGGATGAGGTCAAACGAGGGAATTTTAGATAATTACTAACCAGGACTTTATCCTTCCAACAACAAAAATTCAGTAGAGTGAGGGAAAATTTTCAAACCAAAATAGCCATAAATAGATTACCATTATTCTCAATCTCATGTCAATCAAACCATATATCCTCTCAGAGACGATGAGAGTAACGAATAGGGTTATGAACAACACCCCGTTTCAGTAAATCTTGATTGCTTCTGCTGCTGGAGAATAATAAAAGATCAAACCTAACAAGTCCAAACAAATCTCATGGCTATACCACACCACACAACATTTATCATTCTCCTGCTACTTTGTTTGATGTAGTATCCGCACAAGGCACTGACATACCTAAACATGTAGGTTGGTCTTCCCTAGCCATAATCACCATCACTTTGTCTTAAATATCTTCGAATTGTATTTCAGTACATTCCTGGTCACCTTCGCCTGAAGCTGGGCCATTACTGAATCTTGCCATTGGGCACATACCTTCCAGTAAAGACATGCCACTTGCCAGTACTACAAAAAGAACAGAAGCAAAGAGTACCAAAGTAGACGCTGCCGCAAATAGGTATGGAACTGGCTAATGCGATGATGCTGAATTCGTTGCATTACTATAGATCGTCTTATTTGTCATTGAACTTGTGATTCATTTATCAGTCACCTAGAAGCAATACTCTCAGGTCTCTTGGATAGTGAAAGAGCTTGAGGCAGTTTTACGCTTTTATTCCCAACTTTTCTCCAATTTGCCGAGCGAACACATAATCATTCGTCCTTCAAAAGTACGCAAATATATTGAAAGCCGGAAAAATTGACAAATGTGTATCCGGTTAGAAATCTCATACCCTTTCCACTGTACTGCAGAATAAAAGATGTTGTATTATGTACATAAAAAAACATGCAACCCGTATTGTCTGCATTTTGTGAGAACCTATGGAATGTTGGAATGATAATTTTAAACTGCCGGGAGCTCACAGTTGAGCAGTGACCCAGCTTATTCAGAAAACAGCGATTGGACTTTCCCTGTGATGCGATCTCATCGCATATCGCACTTTCTCTCGTCACCCTTCGCTGCATGCTTGTATTATCTGCGATGCGATATTTGCCATGCGATCGCATATCGCAAATCGCATGATTTAAAGGTTATAGAGGCGGTGGCACATCCTCTCTCTTCTTGCGATGCGATGGTGTGATAAGCCATGCATTAAATTCCAGCAAGATATTTTGAGGCGTGTAATTAATGATATTTACTAGGGTTGGTAAATGTAGGTGAAATCTTAAATTTTACTATTTTTTATTTCACGGAAGTAAGGGAAAAGCAACACGTATTGTAAAGATATTTTGTGTTGTTCAATATAAAAGGAATGCAAGAGCAGAGACGTGTGGAGAGTATTAGCAAGAAGAGCTCTTTCTTCTCTGCAACACACAACAGTGCTGAACATATAATTTTCTGAGATAGTGGAATCAGATTCTGGAACTGAAGTTCCTGTTGTAAATCCCTCTGAGTTGAGGAAGACAAATTCTGTAATAGTTTTTATTATTATTTAATATGATTAAGATCCTGTAGAAAACCAGAGCGTTGTTCTCTGTGCTATTTTTTTGGTGTTTGAAATTAACAGAAATCTCCATCATGGTATCAGAGCTAGTCTAGGCACTTAGTGAGTCAAAAACAGAGATTGTTTTTTCACTGTAGGAGCTGTAAGAAGTTTCATGAGCGTTTTTTTTTTTTCTCTTCCAGCAGAGAAAGTTTTTGTTTTTTTTACAGTGAGTATCTCTTCTTTATTTTTCACAAGTTAAGATGGCAGATGCTGGAACTGGTTTGACGAATCCCCAACTGCCACAGTTTAATGGGAAAAATTACAGTTATTGGTCCATAACAATGAAAGCATTGTTTGCTTCTCAAGGAATATGGGAGCTGGTTGAAACTGACTATGCTGAACTTGCAGATGCAACAGCGTTGGCTGCTTTGACAGCAGCAAAAAGAGACCAGTTGAAGATTGACAAGAAGAAGGATGCCAAAGCCCTCTTTTCCCTCTTCCAATCAGTGCATGAAAGCGTTTTTCCCCGGATTGCAGCAGCAACAAAATCCAAAGAGGCATGGGATATTCTCAAAACTCCCTATCAAGGCATGGAGAAGGTGAAGACTGCAAAGTTACAGATGTTGAGGAGAGACTTTGAAAATCTCAGCATGAAGGAATCTGATACAATAGATTCATTCTTCACTCAGGTTAATGGCTTGATAACCCAGATAAGATCTCATGGCGAGATTCTTGAAGAAAGAAGGATTGTAGAGAAAATCTTGAGATTTTTACCCTCAAGGTTTGAATCTATTGTGGTGGCAATAGAAGAAACAAAAGATCTCTCACAGTTCACAGTAGATGAGCTGAGTGCTTCTCTGTTGTCTCATGAACACAGACTGAGTAGAGGAACAGATTCCTCTTTTGAGCAAGCATTCAAGACTCAGATGTCTTTTGGCCAAAGAAGAGGTCGAGGCAGAGCAAATAACAGAGGTCGTGGAAGAAGCCAAAACAGAGGCAGAAATTATCCTGCAAGCACAAGCGGAAGGAGCTGCAATCAGAACCAAGATGAAGGTTCAAGCAAACAGCAAGCTCATGGACAAAGGTATGACAAATCCCAAGTCCAATGTCATTATTGTAAGAAATATGGGCACTATGCCAATGAATGTAGGAAAAAGCAAAGTGACATGAATAATAGGCAGAATGCTAATTTTGCAAATGAAGAAGATAAGAACCCAAAGAATGTGCTGTTAACATGTAACATAGCACAAGACAAACAAGAAGATTTTTGGTTCTTAGACTCAGGTTGTAGTAATCACATGACTGGAAATATTGCAATGTTTGCCAATCTGGATGAAAATGTGAAATCTGAGGTAACAACAGGGACTGATGATACGATATCTGTCAAGGGTAAGGGCAGAGTCAGTATCCGAGCAAAAAATGGAGAACAGATGATTGTGCCAGATGTATACTATGTACCTGGTCTGAAATGTAATCTTTTGAGCATTGGACAGCTCATAAACAAAGGTTACAACGTGTTCTTCAAAGATGATTTGTGTACAATCAGAGACATACCTCCAAGTAAGAAGATCATTGCACAAGTGCAGATGACGAGCAATAGAATGTTTCCTCTCAAACTCAGGGCAGATTTGAAGGAAGGAAGAACTATTGCAGCCGTAACACAAGAAGTCTTTCAGGAACAAGCGAAAGATGTGAATTGGTTGTGGCATTTGAGATTTGGACATCTCAATTTCGGAGGCCTGAATCTGTTGCACAGAAAGGGAATGGTAAAGGGATTACCATTGATCGAGAAACCAGACAGCCTTTGTGAAGGCTGCATTTTGGGCAAGCAACACAAAGAAAGCTTTCTAGCAGGAAAGAGTATAAGAGCAAAAGCACCATTGGAAATTGTTCACTCCGATGTGTGTGGACCGATGCAAACACCATCATTTTCCGGAAATAAATATGTTTTCACTTTCATTGATGATTACACCAGAAAGACATGGGTGTATATGCTGAAACAGAAGAGTGAAGTGTTTGAGAAATTCCGCCACTTCAAAACTCTTGTTGAAAAACAGTGTGGGCATTATATCAAAGTGCTCAGAACAGATAGAGGAGGAGAGTACATCTCCAAAGACTTTCTGCGTTTTTGCAGAGAGAATGGCATACAAAAGCAGTTCACCACAAGGTATACACCTCAGCAAAACGGTGTTGCTGAAAGGAAGAATAGGACCATTCTTGACATGGTCAGAAGTATGCTGAAGGCAAAACACTTGCCTCATGAGTATTGGGCAGAAGCTGTCACTTGCGCTGTTTACATCTTGAATAGATGCCCAACAAAATCTGTCATGAACAAAGTACTAGAAGAAGCATGGAGTGGTCAAAAGCAAACTGTCACTCACATGAGAGTATTCGGTTGTGTGGCATATGCACATGTACCGGATCAGCTAAGGAAGAAGCTTGATAGTAAGGGGGAGAAGTGTGTCTTTATTGGCTATTGTGATGAGTCAAAATCATACAAACTCTATAATCCATGCACCAAGAAATTGATAGTAAGCAGAGATGTGCAGTTCATTGAAGATGAAGCTTGGGATGGAAGCTTAGAGAAGGCAGTGAATGTGAAGACACTTGTGTCTCACGAAGAAGAAGAGGAAGGGATAGCAGCAAATAATCCTTCCTTGGTGGCCCCTCCTACACCACAGCAAGTACAACAAACCACACCACAAGTTGGATTTCGAACAGCCTTAAGAAGTCAAGGAAGTGCTTCTCCAAGCACATCACAGGGATCAGAAATACCCTCAAGTTCGGATGGAACTCCAAGCACACCAAGAAGACCAAGATTCAGAAATCTGAATGAGATTTATGAACAAGGAGAGGTAAGTAACAATACCGGTCTGAATTCATTATTTGCTTTATATTGTCATGTTGATGACCCAGTCCATTTTGAAGATGCTGTAAATGAAGATAAATGGATTGAAGCAATGAATGAAGAAATTGGTGCAATTGAGAAGAGTAAAACATGGGAGTTAGTGGACCTCCCTGAAGGCAAAGATGTCATTGGTGTTAAGTGGGTCTATAAGACCAAAAGCAATACTGAAGGCAAGATTGACAGACACAAAGCAAGACTTGTTGTGAAAGGCTACAAGCAGCAACAAGGAAAAGACTATGATGAAACCTTTGCACCAGTAGCAAGGATGGAAACAGTCAGAACAGTGTTGTCTATTGCAGCACAACACAAATGGAAGATTTATCAGATGGATGTTAAATCTGCATTCCTAAATGGAGTGTTAAAAGAAGAGGTTTATTTGATCAACCTCCGGGCTATGAAGTTGAAGGCCAAGAGCATAAATTTTGTAAACTAAAGAAGGCTCTTTATGGGCTGAAGCAAGCTCCAAGAGCATGGTACAGTAGAATAGATGCTTACCTGATTGAGAACAGGTTTGATAAGTGTGATGGTGAACCCACACTCTACATAAAGGAGAATGACGGTAAGATTCTTATCGTTGTTCTATATGTAGATGATTTGATTTTTACAAGCAATGATGCTTCTCTCATTGCTGATTTTAAAGCAGTCATGAAAAGTGAATTTGAAATGACTGACTTGGGCTTCTTAAGATATTTTATTGGAATCGAAGTAGACCAAAGTGAAAATGGTGTTTTCATTTCTCAAGATAAATATGTAGAAGCTGTGTTGAAGATATTTAACATGCAGAACAGCAAAGCAGCTGTGACTCCAACTGTAGTGGGGCTGAAATTGACCAAAGAGGACAGCAGCAAATATTTTGATCCAAAATTGTACAAGAGCATAGTTGGCAGCCTTATGTATTTGACTGCAACTAGGCTGGAAATTATGCACGCTGTGCGTTTAATATCCAGATTTATGGAAAGACCGAAAGAGACTCAATGGCAGGCAGCCATGAGGATTCTAAGGTATGTGAATGGAATGAAGGGGTTTGGTATTTTATACTCCTCTTCTGAAAGTTTCATGTTGACAGGTTACACTGACAGTGATTGGGCTGGAAGTGTTGATAATAGGAAAAACACATCAGGATATGTGTTTCATATGGGATCGGGAGCCATCTCATGGGCTTCCAATAAGCAACCAGTTGTAGCTTTGTCAACAGCAGAGGCAGAGTATGTGGCAGCAACAGCAGCAGCATGCCAAGCAGTATGGCTGAGAAGAGTTCTCAGAGATTTGTGTCATGAACAGGAAAAGGGCACAACCATTTACTGTGACAATAGCTCAGCAATAGCATTGTCTAAAAATTCTGTTTTTCATAAAAGGACAAAGCACATAGACACCAAATTCCACTTCATACGTGAATTGGTTAACAATGGTGAAATTGTTCTGCAGCACTGCAGTACAGAGGATCGGCTAGCTGACATCTTGACAAAACCATTGGCAAAGAAAAGCTTTGATCATTTCAGGAAATGCCTGGGTATGCAAAATAAACCCAGCAGTTAAAATTAAGGGGGAGTGTTGGAATGATAATTTTAAACTGTCGGGAGCTGACAGTTGAGCAGGGACCCAGCTTATTCAGAAAACAACGATTGGACTTTCCCTGCGATGCGATCTGATCGCATATCGCACTTTCCCTCGTCACCCTTTGCTGCATGCTTGTATTATTTGCGATGCGATATTTGCGATGCGATCACATATCGCAAATCGCATGATTTAAAGGTTATAGAGGCGGTGGCACATCCTCTCTCTTCTTGCGATGCGATGGTGTGATAAGCCATGCATTAAATTCCAGCAAGATATTTTGAGGCGTGTAATTAATGATATTTACTAGAGTTGGTAAATGTAGGTGAAATCTTAAATTTCACTATTTTTTATTTCATGGAAGTAAGGGAAAAGAAACACGTATTGTAAAGATATTTTGTGTTGTTCAATATAAAAGGAATGCAAGAGCAGAGACGTGTGGAGAGTATTAGCAAGAAGAGCTCTTTCTTCTCTGCAACGCACAGCAGTGCTGAAGATATAATTTTCTGAGATAGTGGAATCAGATTCTGGAACTGAAGTTCCTGTTGTAAATCCCTCTGAGTTGAGGAAGACAAATTCTGTAACAGTTTTTATTATTATTTTATATGATTAAGATCCTGTAGAAAACCAGAGCGTTGTTCTCTGTGCTATTTTTTTGTGTTTGAAATTAACAGAAATTTCCATCATGGAAGAGAACAGAACAGTAAAGAATATTTCTGTTGACATAAGATTCAAAACATTTTCAGTGTAAAACAGAAACAAATTTGTCTCCTTCACCGAATAATTTAAAACATAATCACACCACCAAAAAGGTGACAAGGTTTAAGTATATTTTTGGTTAACTACTACAGATATTAGTCTAATAAAAACAGGGACAGTTATTATTAGATAATAGTTGGAATTTTTTGATAAATTCCATAACAGACACACAAAAATTGCTCTGTTTTTACACAGAAAAACTGAAAATTATTTTCTGGAAATGGTGTTGCAGCAGCACAGTTTGGTGTTGCAGCAACATAGATTGGTGTTGCAGCAATGGTGAATAACACTCTGTTATTGACACAGAAAAATACTATGTTTTTAACTCAGAAAACAGAAAAATTCGTTCTCTAGAAATGGCGTTGCAGCAACGTAGTTTGGTGTTGCAACAACACTGTAATTGGTGTAACAGCGACGGTGACGGTGTAACAACAACAAAAAAAAACTTGTATTTATTAAAAATAAACTAACTGTTACAGATTTGTCTTCCTCATATAGAGGGAATTTCACAACATCTATTGTTGAATATCTTCCTCAGGGATTCACTAAGGAACGCTTCTGTTCCACACAGATAAACATCTGTTAAACAAATTTCATTCAAATATCTACACTACTATGCATTTTTCCCTTTCTGCTCTCTGTTGCGCTGTTGCATCTACTCCTGCTGTGTGTTTCACTATCTGGCAAGTATTTTCTTCACGCTGCTGCGTGCTCTCCTCTGCTCTCTATCAATCTGCTGCTAACCTTAAAACTGAACTGCTGTGTGATGCATTTATATGTTAAAACATATCTGATTTAAACAGTAAAATATTACAGAATATCTTCTAATGCCTATCACCGAATTTAATGCAGCAAGGCGGTGATGCTTCTATCAAAAAACAAGTCGGCTGTTTGCAGGGGAATTTAATTGAAACTTTAATGCATATTAATGTGCAAAAATATCGGGCTTGACTTTAAGGCATCGAACAAGCTGGAGTATTTACTGCAAATCCAGCTGTTCATTGTTGCAGTTGGAATTAAATTCCAACACTCCCCCTTAATTTCAACTGTTGCATACCCAGACATTTCCTAAAATGATCAAAACCTTTCTTTGTTAATGGTTTTGTCAAGATGTCAGCAAGCTGATCCTCTGTTCTGCAGTGCTGCAAAACAATCTCACCATTGTTAACCAATTCACGTATGAAGTGAAATTTGGTATCTATGTGCTTTGTTCTTTTATGAAAAGCAGAGTTTTTAGACAATGTTATTGCTGAGCTATTCTCACAGTAAATGGTTCTGCCATTTTCTTGTTCATGACACAAATCTTTGAGAACTCTTCTCAGCCATACTGCTTGGCATGCTGCTGCTGTTGCTGCCACATACTCTGCCTCTGCTGTTGACAAAGACACAACTGGTTGCTTCTTGGAAGCCCATGAGATGGCTCCCGATCTCATATGAAACACATATCCCGATGTGCTTTTCCTATCATCAACACTTCCAGCCCAATCACTGTCAGTGTAACCTGTCAACATGAAACTTTCAGAAGAGGAGTATAAAATACCATACCCCTTCGTTCCATTCACATACCTTAGAATCCTCTTGGCTGCCTACGAATGAGTCTCTTTCGGTCTTTCCATGAATCTGGAAATTAAACTCACAGCGTGCATAATGTCCGGCCTAGTTGCAGTCAAGTACACAAGGCTGCCAACTATGCTCTTGTACAGTTTTGGATCAAAATATTTGTTGTTGTCTTCTTTGGTCAATTTCAACCCCACTACAGTTGGAGTCATCGCTGCTTTGCTGTTCTGCATGTTAAATCTCTTCAACACTGCTTCTACATATTTATATTGAGAAATGAAAACACCATTTTCACTTAGGTCTACTTCAATTCCAAGAAAATATCTTAAGAAGCCCAAGTCAGTCATTTCAAATTCACTTTTCATGACTGCTTTAAAATCAGCAATGAAAGAAGCATCATTGCTAGTAAAAATCAAATCATCTACATATAAAACAACAATAATAATCTTACCGTCATTCTGTTTTATGTAGAGTGTGGGTTCACCATCACACTTATCAAACCCATTCTCAATCAGATAAGCATCAATTCTACTGTACCATTCTCTTGGAGCTTGCTTCAGCCCATAAAGAGCCTTCTTGAGTTTACAAACTTTATGCTCTTGGCCTTCAACTTTATAGCCCGGAGGTTGATCAACATAAACCTCTTCTTTTAACACTCCATTTAGGAATGCAGATTTAACATCCATCTGATAAATATTCCATTTTTGTTGTGCTGCAATAGACAACAATGTTCTGACTGTTTCCATCCTTGCTACTGGTGTAAAGGTTTCATCATAGTCTTTGCCTTATTGCTGGTTGTAGCCTTTCACAACAAGTCTTACTTTGTGCCTGTCAATCTTACCTTCAGCATTGCTTTTGGTTTTATAGACCCACTTAAATCCAATGGCATCCTTGCCTTCAAGGAGATCCACTAACTCCCATGTTTTACTCTTCTCAATTGCACCAATTTCTTCATTCATTGTTTCAATCCATTTATCTTCATTTATAGCATCTTCAAAATGGATTGGGTCATCAATATGACAATACAAAGCGAATAATGAATTCAGACCGGTATTGTTACTTACCTCTCCTTGTTCATAAATCTCATTCAGATTTCTGAATCTTGGTCTTCTTGGTGTGCTTGGAGTTCCATCCGAACTTGAGGGTATTTCTGATTCGTGTGGTGTGCTTGGAGAAGCACTTCCTTGACTTCTTAAGGCTGTTTGAATTCCAGCTTGTGCTGTGGTTTGTTGTACTTGTTGTGGTGGAGGAGGAGCCAGCAAGGAATGATTATTTGCTGCTGTCCCTTCCTCTTGTTCTTCATGAGACACAATTATCTTCACATTCACTGTTTTTTTCAAGCTTCCATCCCAAGCTTCATCTTCAATGAACTGCACATCTCTGCTTACTATTAATTTCTTGGTGGATGTATTATAGAGTTTGTATGCTTTTGACTCATCACAATAGCCAATAAAGACACACTTCTCCCCCTTACTATCAAGCTTTTGCCTTAGCTGATCCGGTACATGTGCATATGCAACACAACCGAATAATCTCATGTGAGTGACAGTTTGTTTTTGACCACTCCATGCCTCTTCTGGTATTCTGTTCATGACAGCTTTAGTTGGGCATCTATTCAAGATGTAAACTGCGCAAGTAACAGCTTCTGCTCAATACTCATGTGGCAAATGTTTTTCCTTCAACATACTTCTGACCATGTCAAGAATGGTCCTATTCTTTCTTTCAGCAACACCGTTTTGCTGAGGTGTATATCTTGTGGTTAACTGCTTTTGTATGCCATTCTCTCTGCAAAAACGCAGAAAGTTTGGGATATGTACTCTCCTCCTCTATCTGTTCTGAGCACTTTGATATAATGCCCACATTGCTTTTCAACAAGAGTTTTGAAGTGGTGGAATTTCTCAAACACTTCACTCTTCTGTTTCAGCATATACACCCATGTCTTTCTGGTGTAATCATCAATGAAGGTTAAAACATATTTATTTCCGGCAAATGATGGTATTTGCATCGGTCCGCACACATCAGAGTGAACAATTTCCAAGGGTGCTTTTGCCCTTATACTCTTTCCTGTTGGAAAGCTTTCTTTGTGTTGCTTGCCCAAGATGCAGCCTTCACAAAGGTTGTCCGGTTTCTTAATCAATGACAATCCCTTTACCATTCCCTTTCTGTGCAACAGACTCAGGCCTCCAAAATTGAGATGTCCAAATCTCAAATGCCACAACCAATTCACATCTTTCACTTGTTCCTGAAAGACTTCTTGTGTTACAACCGCAATAGTTTTGTCTTCCTTCAAATCTGCCTTGAGTTTGAGAGGAAACATTCTATTGCTGGTCATCTGCACCTATGCAATGATCTTCTTACTTGGAGGTATGTCTCTGATAGTACACAAATCATCTTTGAAGAACACATTGTAACCTTTTTTTATGAACTGTCCAATGCTCAAAAGATTACATTTCAGACTAGGTACATAATATACCTCTGGCACAATCATCTGTTCTCCATTTTTTGCTCGAATACTGACTCTGCCCTTACCCTTGACAGATATCTTATCATCAGTCCCTATTGCTACCTCAGATTTCACATTTTCATCCAGATTGGCAAACATTGCAATATTTCCAGTCATGTGATTACTACAACCTGAGTCTAAGAACCAAAAATCTTCTTGTTTTTCTTGTGCTATGTTATATGTTAATAGCACGTTCTTTGGGTTCTTATCTTCTTCATTTGCGAAATTAGCATTATGCCTATTATTCCTGTCATTTTGTTTTTTCTTACATACATTGACATAGTGCCCAATTTTTTTACAATAATGACATTGGACTTGGGATTTGTCATACCTTTGTCCATGATCTTGTTGTTTGCTTGAACCTTCAGCTTGGTTCTGATTGCAGCTCCTTCCGCTTGTGCTAGCAGGATACATTCTGCCTCTGTTTTGGCTTCTTCCACGACCTCTGTTATTTGCTCTGCCTCGACCTCTTCTTGGGCCAAAAGACATCTGAGTCTTGAATCCTTGCTCAAATAAGGAATTTGTTCCTCTACTCAGTCTGTTCTCATGAGACAAAAGTGAAGCACTCAGCTCATCTACTGTGAACTGTGAGAGATCTTTTGTTTCTTCTATTGCTACCACAATAGATTCAAACCTTGAGGGTAAACATCTCAACATTTTCTCTACAATCCTTCTATCTTCAAGAATCTCACCATGAGATCTTATCTGTGTTATCAAGCCAATAACTTGAGTGAAGAATGAATCTATTGTATCAGATTCCTTCATGATGAGATTTTCAAAGTCTCTCCTCAACATCTGCAACTTTGCAGTCTTCACCTTCTCCATGCCTTGATAGGCAGTTTTGAGAATATCCCATGCCTCCTTGGATTTTGTTGCTGCTGCAATCCGCGGAAAAACACTTTCATGTACTGATTGGAAGAGGAAAAAGAGGGCTTTGGCATCCTTCTTTATGTCGCCCTTCAACTGGGCTCTTTCTGCTACTGTCAAAGCAGCCAGTGCTGTTGTATCTGCAGGCTCAGCATAACCAGTTTCAACCAGCTCCCATATTCCTTGAGAAGCAAACAATGATTTCATTGTTATGGATCAATAAATGTCATTTTTCCCATTAAACTGTGGTAGTTGGGAATTTGTCAAACCTATTCCAGCATCTTCCATCTTAACCTGTATTGGTGAAGAAGAGATACTCACTGTAAAATGAAAACAAGCAAAAACTTTCTCTGCTGGAAAAAATTCTGCTCAACAAACTTCTTACAGCTCCTATAGTGAAAAACAATCTCTGTTTTTGACTCATTGAGTGCCTAGACTAGCTCTGATACCATGTTGGAATTTTCTGATAAATTCCATAACAGACACACAAAAATTGCTCTGTTTTTGCACAGAAAAACTGAAAATTGTTTTCTGGAAATGGTGTTGCAGCAACGTAGATTGGTGTTGCAGCAACGGTGAATAACACTATGTTATTGACACAAAAAAATACTCTGTTTTTAACTCAGAAAACATAAAAATCCGTTATCTGGAAATGGTGCTGCAGCAATGTAGTTTGGTGTTGCAGCAACGCTGTAACTGATGTAACAGCAACGGTAACGGTGTAACAGCAACAAAAAAAACTTGTATTTATTAAAAATAAACTAACTGTTACAGATTTGTCTTCCTCATATAGAGGGAATTTCACAACATCTATTGTTGAATATCTTCCTCAGGGATTCACTAAGGAACGCTTCTGTTCCACACAGATAAATATCTGTTAAACAAATTTCATTCAAATATCTGCACTACTGTGCATTTTTCCCTTTCTACTCTCTGTTGCACTGTTGCATCTACTCCTGCTGTGCACTGTCGTGCATTTCACTATCTGGCAAGTATTTCTTTCATGCTGCTGCGTGCTCTCCTCTCCTCTCTATCAATCTGCGGCTAACCTTAAAATTGAACTGTTGTGTGATGCATTTATATGTTAAAACATATCTGATTTAAACAGTAAAATATTACAGAATATCTTCTAATGCCTATCACCGAATTTAATGCAGCAAGGCGGTGAGGCTTCTATCAAAAAACAAGTCGACTGTCTGCAGGGGAATTCAATTGAAACTTTAATGGATATTAATGTGCAAAAATATCGGGCTTGACTTTAAGGCATCGAACAGGCTAGAGTATTTACTCCAAATCCAACTGTTCATTGTTGCAGTTGAAATTAAATTCCGACAACAATGTTGGATTAATTGCAAATAGCGTCAAGTTCAATAAGGCAGCCCAAGATAATCCAATGTGAGTGGGGTGTGCGGCTTGGTTATGAAGAGATTGATTTGTGAGTGGCCAGCGTATGTCATATGTCACTTACCGCCTAAAATAATTACAGTAGGTGCAGAGAGGAACATATTATTATGACATTTTCTTTAAGTATGTGCAAAGGAAAATCAAAGTGCACTTCATTGTAGCGTTGTCAGTAATTCTAAGTTTTGGTGTTATTCTAAGTGTTGGTTTTTTTGGAACGGAATTTTACAATCCAAGATTTCAATTTCTTGTTAGGTAAATCATATTTTTAAATTTCTCCTTAGTTAAATCATATTTTTAAATTTATAAATGGATTTAGCATTTGAAATTCACACAAGCATTTATATATGCAAATTCTACAAATCTCTCTCTATAATATTTTTTGACAAAATTAATTTAAAAAAGAAAAACAAAAATTTAGAAAAATTATACTAAGTGCTTCATTCTAATTTGGTATCAAAATCTTTCGAAGATCAAATCAATGTTATAATTTTGTATTAATCACTCCGTTCCATTCATAAGAATATATCCTCTGGATATCTACCTTAACTATGAAAACTACTCAGTTAACAACCTACAAGAATATACAACTCATAACAGTTAATTCGTTAGAAAAAAATGGTTTTGAAAAACACCAACACTAACAATGGCAGCCGGGCATACCATGGTATACTCACATACTGAATCGGTAGAACTAAACTGAATGTTCCAACGTGAGGGCGTCTCCCAAACCGTTGACTTATTGGTGGTATCCCTAACCTTTACATCTCTAAGATTGAAAAGATTACATGTTCTACGATTTAAAATATTACATGTCCTATGAAACGCGCTTAGTTAAATTGGAATATCGTTGCTATATATGGTTACATCGATGGCCCTCTAAGTGCTTTGCAGTTAAAAATAACTGTAATTATGTTCAAAAGGTGACCAGATTTAAATATATATTGGTATATGTATCGCCCTCTAAGTGCTTTACAGTTAAAAATAATTGTAACTATGTTCAAAAGGTGAACAAGATTTAAATATATGTCTCTCGAAAACAATCATATCCCTTCTTGCATAATGTTATCGATAAATCAGCGAAAGTAATCCAATGTAAGTGCGGGTTAGTTATGAGGAGATTGATTTGCGAGTGGCCAGCGTATGTCATATATCACTTATCATCTAAAATAATTAGAGTTGGTGTGGTGAGGAGCATATTATTGTCACATTTTTGGTTTCATGTGTACCAAGAGAAAACAAAAAGGTACTTCGTTATAATTAAACTATTAATAACTATCGATGATGGAAAAGGCGGTGAAGGGATGGGATGACATGAGATATTGAATTGTTCCCACCAAGGCTTCCAAGAAAGCAGCGGCACATTGATTGTATCCCGCACAGTTGTTATTTTCGTGATTCTTTTGATGTAAGTTAAATATTTTATTTGTATTATTTTGAATTTTAATAAAGTTATATTATTATTATTAGTGGTTTTATGGGGTAAGAGTTGTATTTTTTTATGGCTAAGTTACAAATAACTAAAATATTTTTTCTTTTCTTTTAGTTTAAAATATTTGATTTAATATAAATAAGTAAAATATTTAATATTAAACAAACTGATAAAATTATATATATATATATATATATATATATATAATTTTATTAAACAAATTGATAGGAGTTAATAACTATGTGACTGAATATTATTAATATAATCATTACAATCTTTGGGATTCTTCAACCAAATTCAAATTGTCCTTAAAGTCGTTACTTCGTTGATGTAACTGAAAGCCAATTTATTTCATGTGAGCGACAGTATTACTTGTCAGGTGTTTTGCTGCTCGAAATCATGAGTGGCAGAAAGACTCTGAACACCTCTACGGAGTCGGCCTTCAGAGTTAACGCAACGAGGAAAAGAGCAGAAATTTGACCTTACGTACCTTACGTACCTTACAATCTATTTATCATCGTTATGCTCCAAAGACCTATGACAAGAAGGCTATGTCTGCGACATGGATTATTCGTTTCCCAACACAGTCAGATGCCTAGACAACCACGCTCTTCAGTGATGGCAAACCCAATGCCTGCTCCATTATGTAATTATGGGTTTTTACTTCTTTCATTTATGTGCAGGAAGGTGCAATCAATCTATCTAGGAACTTGCAACAAGATTCGATTCGACACGGTTGTAAACCAATTGTCCATAAATATAAATTTCGGAATTATCTTTGCGTTAAAAAGAAAATGTAGTGGGAACAAATAATGGATGGTTTTCAATATTCCTCAAGAACATCTTTACTAAATGAATGATGTGCGTAAATTGAAAAGACTGGAATGGGTTATCTGTCATCATAGAATTAATCAACATTTAATTTATATGTTATACAGTTTAAAATTTTCAAATATCATTGAAATCGTAGATTTAAGGTTTTTAGGTGGTAAGATATTATTTAAATTACTCTAAATATATTTTTATGAATGGAATCTATTTATGGTAATAAAAAAACGGAATTCACTGCGAATAATATAACTTAATTATGAGAATAGTTAATTCAAAAAATAAAATATATAGAACATTTTACGGCAAAGTTATCAAATTGGATTGAATTTATTTAAATATAATAAATTTTCAGTAATTTTGTTAGATTCCCAGATTAATACACTAGTTTTAATTTGGTATGGAAACATTAAATTTGCCCAACTGTAAAATAGGGTAATTTGCTTAAGAAAATACAGTCATAAAACTCCTTTGTTTTTTTGGCAAAACATTTTTTTTGGAAGATAGCAATTAGCATGTGTGTTTACTTTGAAACAATGAATATGGTGGGGAATTTGATTAGCAAGCTACACTTTTAATGGAAGAGAATAAGAATGATTAGTTCAGTTATTATAATTTTATTATTGTTGAATATCTTAAATTTTCATAAAACCATTTATGTTGTAAATTGTTTTAATATTATGTAAATTTATATGGATTTGTTTGATACTTAAAACATAAATTTTTCATTATATATTTCTATCTTTTTTAAATCTTAAGATATATATATTCTTAAATCTTTTTTTATTAGATTTTGGAGAGTTAATTTTTTTCCTATATCTAATCTAATCTAAATCCAAATTCAAATTTTACCTTAGTAATTATAATTTAGACTTATCTTTTTTATCTTATTAATATATTTTTATTGGAAAAAACTACTAAATTTTATTTAGTGTAACTTGCTTTCTAAATCAATATATATACAAGAATGAACATTAATTAAAAAATAAATCAAAGATCATTTGCTCATAAATTCCTGACCTTATAAATCAAAGATCATGTATTCATAAAATCCTAACCTTAGAACTAAATTATGAATACAGTAATGGATATAACTTCTGAGAGTATGGATATAATTTTTTCATTTCCTAAACCTTAAATTTCTTTTCTGACTTAAATCCAATGCGAAGACTTTTGTAAGTGTAATCTATTATACAGGCAGGAGACTATCAACACAGGTGACTGTCATTATCGTTGTTGCTTTTGATAACATGTTATATGTACTCGATGTAAAGAGGAGAGGAAGTATTTCGATACCTTGTGTAGTGACACCTTCGCTTTACTCTTAAAAAGAGAAATGAATCAAGTTAATTTCTATTGATTTTCCAAATTTTAACTTTATACCAGAAAAGTTCAAATCTAAATCTCTCGTATAATAAAAACAAGATATCTGAACCTTATAGTTTTCTTACAGTTTTCCTTCAACACTTGTCCATTCACTCATGTTTTACATCTATTTTCAATAGCTTGGACAAATAAACCTAAAGCATTTTTTGAATCAGAGACCGGAGAACCCACAGTATGAACATTTTTACAGCAACGTTTCAAATCCCAAGTGGGATCCATCATCAGGGCTGAAGAATGATGATAAAAGAAGAGCAGATCAGGGAAATAAATACTAATGAGGAAGGATGTTGTCCCGACAATTTCTGCTGCTCTTCTTGTTATCCTCACTCTACATCTTTCGAGTAAAAGGATTTCACTCCTAGTATCCCCTCCGTATAGGGCCAAGATTTTGGATTTAAGAGATCTGTGGTTTGTATCTTTTGAATCAGAGACCGGAGAACCCACAGTATGAACATTTTTACAGCAACGTTTCAAATCCCAAGTGGGATCCATCATCAGGGCTGAAGAATGATAATAAAAGAAGAGCAGATCAGGGAAATAAATACTGATGAGGAAGGATGTTGTCCCGACAGTTTGTGCTGCTCTTCTTGTTATCCTCACTCTACATCTTTCGAGTAAAAGGATTTCACTCCAAGTATCCCCTCTGTATAGGGCCAAGATTTTGGATTTAAGAGATCTGTGGTTTGTATCTTTTGAATCAGAGACCGGAGAACCCACAGTATGAACATTTTTACACCAACGTTTCAAATCCCAAGTGGGATCCATCATCAGGGTTGAAGAATGATAATAAAAGAAGAGCAGATCAGGGAAATAAATACTAATGAGGAAGGATGTTGTCCCGACAGTTTCTGCTGCTCTTCTTGTTATCCTCACTCTACATCTTCCGAGTAAAAGGATTTCACTCCAAGTATCCCCTCCGTATAGGGCCAAGATTTTGGATTTAAGAGATCTGTGGTTTGTATCTTTTGAATCAGAGACCGGACAACCCACAATATGAACATTTTTACACCAACGTTTCAAATCCCAAGTGGGATCCATCATCAGGGCTGAAGAATGATAATAAAAGAAGAGCAGATCAGGGAAATAAATACTAATGAGGAAGGATGTTGTCCCGACAGTTTCTGCTGCTCTTCTTGTTATCCTCACTCTACATCTTTCGAGTAAAAAGATTTCACTCCAAGTATCCCCTCCGTATAGGGCCAAGATTTTGGATTTAAGAGATCTGTGGTTTGTATCTTTTGAATCAGAGACCGGAGAACCCACAGTATGAACATTTTTACACCAACGTTTCAAATCCCAAGTGGGATCCATCATCAGGGCTGAAGAATGATAATAAAAGAAGAGCAAATCAGGGAAATAAATACTAATGAGGAAGGATGTTGTCTCGACAGTTTCTGCTGCTCTTCTTGTTATCCTCACTCTACATCTTTCGAGTAAAAGGATTTCACTCCAAGTATCCCCTCCGTATAGGGCCAAGATTTTGGATTTAAGAGATCTGTGGTTTGTATCTTTTGAATCAGAGACCGGAGAACCCACAGTATGAACATTTTTACCCCAACGTTTCAAATCCCAAGTGGGATCCATCATCAGGGATGAAGAATGATAATAAAAGAAGAGCAGATCAGGGAAATAAATACTAATGAGGAAGGATGTTGTCCCGACAGTTTCTGCTACTTTTCTTGTTATCCTCACTCTACATCTTTCGAGTAAAAGGATTTCACTCCAAGTATCCCCTCCGTATAGGGCCAAGATTTTGGATTTAAGAGATCTGTGGTTTGTATCTTTTGAATCAAAGACCAAAGAACCCACAGTATGAACATTTTTACACCAACGTTTCAAATCCCAAGTGGGATCCATCATCAGGGCTGAAGAATGATAATAAAAGGAGAGCAGATCAGGGAAATAAATACTAATGAGGAAGGATGTTGTCCCGACAGTTTTTGCTGCTCTTCTTGTTATCCTCGCTCTACATCTTTCGAGTAAAAGGATTTCACTCCAAGTATCCCCTCCGTATAGGGCCAAGATTTTGGATTTTGGTGTAAAAATGTTCATACTGTGGGTTCTCCGGTCTCTGATTCAAAAGATACAAACCACAGCTCTCTTAAATCCAAAACCTAAAGCATATTTAAGGAATATGTAAAAGTAAAATATTAATAGAAAAGTTAATTTTATATTATAATGATACAAAGATTTAATTAAAATTTTAAATAATAAATTAAATAAATAAATTTTTATATATTTTTTAATAAAATCATTAATATTTTATTATTATAATATATATTTTCATTAATATTAAAAATATTAAAATAATAAGGTTTCAATTTTTTATAATGGTATATTTGATATAATTTCAATTTGTTATTGATGGAAATTAAATTTGAATAAAAAGATAGTTATTTTTTCGCTCAATTTTATAAAATAAACATAATTCATTTTCAAAATTGAATATTTATTTTAAAAATTTTGATATTAAATAATAAATTTGAATGAAGTTTTTTTCTAAAATTACTATTTTTTATTTAAATTGCCTCATAGATCTATTTTCAAATAAAGTTGTGGAATTATTAGGTTGTAAAGTATTTGGAAGGAATTTGGCCAAACAATTTTTGGTCAAATTTTGATATTTTGTTGTTTAAACTATGTTTTTTATTACACATACTAATTCAAAAATTCCATAGGACAATGGAGCATTTACAACTCAAACTCAACTAGTCATTCCAATAAATAAATTCCTACCATGTTATGAGAAAGATCAATCAGAATATTTATCTCTAAATATAATGCATTTTATTATGAAATCAAATATTGATGAAACATATAATAAGATGCATCTCATATTCTTATAAAGTAATAATAATTTATTCAATAAATGAAATATCAGGTAAGAGTAATGACTAATAAGTGGAATATAAACTAAGAATAATGATTTTGTGTAAGAAGAATGGATTAAAAGTGACAGTTACAAATAAGGAGAACTAAACAATTGGATTCTATAAAATGTGTGAGATTGTTAAGATTGTTTATATGTTTATATCACGAAATATAGTTTATTTAGTTATTAATTCCTTCCAAAGAGGGACTCTTTCAATCGATTTGTCTTTTGATCGCTACTAGTTCTGCATTGACCATGGTAAGTTGGAATGTTTAAGTTTATAAATAGTTAAAGTGGAACTAAAAAATTGGGTTCCATAGAGTGCGTGAGACTGTTTATATGATTATCTAATGAAATATAGTTTATTGAGTTATTAATGCCTTCCAAGTAACGAATCTTTCAATTGAATTTTCTTTTGATCACTACTAGTTATGCGTTGACCATGGTAAGTTGGAATGTTTAAGTTTATAAATAGTTAAAGTACTTTTTATGTTATAAGGACAACAATATTCCTAAACCAAAATAAAATAAAATACTAAAAACCAAGATTACTATTCATTTATAAATTTGCACTTTTCTAAAAACATAACATCCATTAGCAATTTTTGTTCATGGCACAAAGGACCTGAGGCATACAAACTCTACTTGGTTGGATTTGAACCAATGAACCCTTAGGAGTATACAGATGCTCTTAACCATTTTTTCCATTCAAATTGTGTAAATTATCACCAATAAACTCATAAGAATATACACATGCTTTTAACTATTTGTGCCACTCAAATTCTGTAACTTATCACAATTAACGTCACTTATAACTCTTCATAAAATTTCAACCATCAAAACTAAACTACATACAAATCAATAAAACATTTGGTAAATATAGTCTAATCTATTTGGTTAGAAATTAAAGAATAATAATGATGTTTACACAATTTTATTAATTATATTAATATAAACTTTTATATGAAAAAACAAAAATAAAACTATTGTAAATTTATTTTAATTTATATTTTTTAATTACTATAATTAATTATTTAACTAATAGCTAATTAACTATTTTTTTATTAAAAATAATTACAATTGTCCTACGTCCATGTAATATATTTTCTTAATTTTCAACTGAATGGATTCATATAAACCATTTAAATATATTACACGGTTTTAATGTTTAGTTTAAGGTTTTTTAATCTAAGATTATAGAAAATATGATTAATATAAAATTATATGAAAAAGATATATAATTTTTTCTATTATTATTAAATAATTTTTAAAAATTATTTTAATATTTAATTTTAAAAAATTAGAAAAATAATTTAATTTTTTTATAAAATAAATGTATAAGCCATTTAACTTGTAATATAAATTTCACCTTTAATATCTTCAAAAAAATTAATATTTTAATATACATGAAAAATAAATTTTTAATTAAAATATTTCACTCTGTACAACTTTGTAAATATTATATTTTCACGAAGGAAATCCCTTAACCTATCTATCGAGACTATTGTCCTTAGACGGGTTAAATGAGCATCAAACAAAGCATCATATAATATTTTACATAAAAATACCTACGTAATTTTCTAAATAAACTACTTAAAATATTCTCATTAAAAAAATAAAACCTTTTATTAAATTCATATAATATTTCTTTTTATAAAATTCATATAATATTTAATTTAATTTTTGTAGTGAGTTGATTTTGATTATTTAAATAATGTTAAAATACAAAAGTTTGAATCGTTAATGGCGAGCTTCTCATTACATGAATAGCCATATATGAACCATGTCATATTGGTTATAATGAA
Source organism: Pinus tabuliformis (assembly GCA_031772625.1). Classification (NCBI taxonomy): domain Eukaryota; kingdom Viridiplantae; phylum Streptophyta; class Pinopsida; order Pinales; family Pinaceae; genus Pinus; species Pinus tabuliformis. Next base: position 908,162,418 of record CM062819.1, read on the forward strand.
TTCAAGTTATGTCACTATTAATGGTTGATTATAATATAAAATGAAATAAAAGGAAAGCATAAAGTTATGAAAAGTAGGCCTCGGTAGTGATCACCCTTACATTGTGTGCCCTACATCAAGCTATCCAACTCGTTTGACTTATTAAAACCGATTAATGAGTTCTGGTAAGGAGTTGCTACCTAAATATGATATCTATAAGCGCGGGATGACTATAATCATCATTCAGAAATATAATTACATTTTTTTTTAAGCAAATAATGAATCTCATTTCCCTGAATTCATTATATTATCATTTCCTACTTACTCATTTTATCATTTTCTCCCCCCTCATTCATTCTAGCATTCTCTTATTCATGTTGTACATAAATCCACACCACAAACCTGAATAGATGAAGGATATATGTTAATATTCTCCCACTCGTTCATTCTAGCATTCTCTTATTCAAGTTGTACATAAATCCACACCACAAACATGAATAGATGAAGGATATATGTCTATATTTGAACACAGAGACAAAATATTAAGAAAATGTCAATCATTGTGTATTTCATAGTTTTTGTATAATTGATAATGAAGTATTATTCTTGTAGGCAACTTCCATAAAACACAAGACACTATTATTCTTTTGGAGATAATTTAAAGGAATAATATTTTTGAAGGGACTTCTAATCAGAGAAATGGAAGGTCTTTCTGGTATAATATGCCACGGTCATTGGATCAGTGAATGAGACACACTGAGTGCTTTGTAATGAGTAGAACGGATAAACGTGAGAGAAAATAAGTTATGACAAACATGAGAGAAAATAAGTTAGGTTGAAAGATAAAAAAGTTTATATTTTTGTTTCCTTTACTCTATATATTTTAGGGATAATATATACACTAAACAGATACGGTTGGGTGGAAAATTGATCTTATTCAGCTAGAATTTATTGCATCAACACTTATCATATACATGATTTCATGAGACATGCCATTAAATTATTTTATTTTTCAATATTTCTATATATTTCATATTATTTTTTTTATTTTTTTAATAATTAAACCTTTTAAAAAGTTTTACTATAATTATTCTTTTATATTAGATCATATTTAAAGGCAATTATATTAGAACCTTAACAAATGTTGTTATAAGAATTTTATTTCTATAAATTTCTTTCCGCACATGATTATTTATACTAATTACTATATAAAAAGATATATTTTATTTAGTTTTGATTTTCTTTTTGTTTCTATAAACTAAATTAAAAAAATTATGGTTAATTTTAAAGAAAAACACTACTTTGTATTTTCCAATTCAATATATTAAAATTATCTTCTTACCAATTTACCTAAAAATATATATTAATTAATTATTATATATTTGTTTTAATAAATGAAATTGTGCTTTTAATTTTATAAATATATGATAATAGTTATTAAATCAGTACAAATGCAATTTAATCTAAAATGAAGGAAATTTTATGTTTATGTTTTAAAATATGCAATTTGAGGCCTAATATACTTTAAGTGATTGGAACTAACGGTGTTAACCACGATCACTTCAATTAAAGTCATTTATGAGATTATGGACATTGTATATAAAAATTGGGGATTATGTGAATGACATTATACTTAGTTAAATTGATTTATTTACTACTATATATTTTAACATTTCACGTGAGTAAAATTCACTTTCATATTCATATACCAATTCAATTCATTAGATATATTAGAAAGTGAATGATATCTTTTGTCTATAATTACCTAAGTTATAAATCATATTAGCCTTTAAAATATCATATTTTCCCTTTTTACAATGTGGAAAAACACCTACTAGTTTAGGAATCTTAGTTAAAATTTCAAAAAATTAATCTTAAATTAAACTAGTTAAAATTTCAAATACTTAACTTTAAGTTAAGTATATAATATTCGTATATTAGTATTTTATTGTTCTAATCCATCATCGAGGTATTTTCCTCTAAATCTCACTTTTTAATTGGTCACTATAAATTCTGACTTAATGTCTATGTGCTAGACATGAGAATAGTGAGTCTCTCTTTTGACACATATTGAAGTGTTACACTAACTCCTAATTATTCACTCCGCTGCTTAACTTTATATCCATCGAGTATGCAACTTAATTTATTCCTTCCCCTTTGGTCATCATGTTGTTGCATATTAGGATATTGGGCAGTATATTTTAGTGGTTGAAAATTCTGACTTAATGTCTATGTGCTAGACATGAGAATAGCATGTCTCTCTTTTGACACATATTACAGTGTTACACTAACTCCTAATTATTCGCTACGGTGCCTAACTTTATATCCATTGAGTATGCAACTTAATTTAGTCCTTCCCCTTTGGCCATCATGCTGTTGCATATTTTCTATTGTGTCATCATGTTGTTGCATATCAGGATATTGGGCAGTATATTTTAGTGGTTGAAAATTTTGTTCTGTTCTTGTATCATTTTTTTAGTAGCTACTAATCTAGTGATGACGTGTATATTTTTCATTTAAGGTAATATTGGTTTGAAACATAATGGATGAGTTTTACAACTCTTTTATACATTATCTTATATAATATTTTAGGGCAATCTTCTTAAGAGTGATCACCCAATCGCCAAAAATTGTAGAAATGTCAGTTACTTTTATTCATTAAGGTGTAGTGAGGCTTATTATGTACTTCCTACCAACATGTAAAGAAATATAATATTCCCAAATATCGACCATAGCCTCAACCTCATCAGTTATTTCTACTTTTTCTTCCACCAAATCCTTCTCTACCTTGGAAGTCATTTCCTCTACCTCTTTATGTTGCAAGATCATTGAACTAGTCAGCTTCTTTTTTTGGATATACAGTATCATAATTATGATTGTTTAATTATGATAAGTGGAATGGACTTTGTCTTCACACATAGCACACTATTTAGGTTTTTCATTCCCCAAATTGAATTGTCACTCTCTTATGTTGTGGCTCGGCATGGCTTGACACATTTCATAATATGTATCAGTTTGAATGCATAGAATTTCCTAACTGAAATAGTCTACAAATTTATAATTTTTCTTTTTGTTTCCATTAGTTATATACTTGGTGCACCATAAACCATTTTCTTGTAATGACAGATTTGACATCAATTGCTGCAACTATTTTATTTTCTATTCTACTATTTATTAATTGTTTAAGAAGTCAACTACTAGTCATCATCTATGTCAACCCATTGGGCCTTTTTTAGTGGTCCATTCCATGATGTAATTTCATGAAGTTTTTAGTGGCACTCCTATTTTTTATAATAAGAAGAAACATACCATTGAACCAATAGAGCTTCAACAATGTTATATGGAAATTTACTAAAACAATCCTTAAATATTTTGTCATATCCTCTTCATGTTTCATATTTTCTTTGTTTTACTTCTTTCAGCTTTTGTGTCGCAAGATGTTTAACATCTTGGGGTTTGAAGAGGGAGAGGAAACTACTTTTTGATGTATGTATTGCCTTTAGCCTAGTTCTCTCATAAATTCATAAACTCTGCAAGAGCTCTTTTCTCAAGAGTGTCATTTTTTTATCTTCATCTATAACTTATTTGGTTATCCATAATTTTAAAACATGAACCAATAATTTTTAGGATCTTCGTCTCCCTCGTAGAGGGTGATATGGCTCAATCCTATATTTATTTAGCAAGTTGGATTATTTGATGTTTCAATTAGACTCGGACATCATCCTGATAGAATAGATTATTCGTCAAATAGTTTAGTCAGTTGAATAGTATTTCTTGCTATGTTGGTCTTGAAACTCAATGTTTGATCAAATCACGGGGTTTACTCTTTACCTTTAACTTTTATGCTTGTAATTTTTCTAGTATGACACCATTTCAAACATGATGAACCATTTTGTTATATATTGTGTCTCTTTGTTATTTGGACTTCTCTCTTCTTCTTCCCCGATAGATTTTATTTTCATTAGTTATGTATGTTCATGATATTTATTATATGGAGAAGTACATATTCATTTTCTTCATTCTCTATATAGTTTTGGATAAATATTGATATTTTAATTTGGATATGGTCTCTCAAATTTCCATGTCTATCTGGTCTATACAAAACCAAGGAAGTTTGTAAATCAAGGTGGAGTCTTTGTTGGAGGAATTATCTTATAATGGGACTTCATATATACTTGTGAAAGGGTATCATTTAATTGTTAGACTAGAGTCATCAACTTCTGTTCCTTCTACAACCCTGCTAGGCTTTAATTGTAAACTATTACTTCTTTCCAGAGTGGTTCATGCTACATCTCTCAACTCTAGGTGATCTCTACTACCATCAAATTAGTCTCATGCATATTCAATCTTTCTCTTCAAATTCTTTTTATGTCTTGACATCTGAATGATTTTTTTCTCCCTCATCTCTTGTCAATCTTTTCCCTTTTCTATTTTTGAATATCAATTGGTTATTTATGTTATTCTATACATGATTCTACTCTTTATCGAGTTTCATCATCAAGTGTATACTCACTTACTCTTGCAACAAACCATTTTCCTATACTCACTTATTCTTGCAACAAACCATTTTCCTCCCATCTTAACTACCAATTTACTTACTGTTCTTTTATCATATTTTCTATTTATATCTCACGGACATTAAACACCCCATTGCAAACCTGACATACTCTTGGTTGGTGAAAAAATTTCCATCAAAAATTTTCATTTACTCAAGTAGTTCCATGATTCCCTTGTGTCTTTACATTGAGTGTTGATAAATTTCTCTGATTCAACCTGACACTTACTTTTTCATATATTACTGGACACTTAGGGTGGTCTATTCTATTATATGACCATGACTTTATCAAGGAGACATTTATGTAGTAAATCAGGCATAGTTCATAAAAAGACTATTGTATGCAGCATTACCAAATTGTAGGAAAAACATAAGATTGTTCAATATATATTTTTTACGAACTCATCCACTTGACCTCATCAAGGTCAATTTGCTCTTTCCGTTTGTATAAGGAGACTCAATCTACATAAATCAAATATATATATATCTTTTGCAACACAACAACATATCCCTTTTGCATCAATAGCATATATGAGAACCAAGAATATCGTTATAAAATAAGATAGGACAATGTAGCACCAATCATCATCACCGCGTGACCAAATATTTCAAGCATCAATATGTCACTAAATATGCAGTGTCTCCAAGCATCACCCAAAAGTTGTAGTAGTAGTATATCAATAACCATCCTCTTGTCTTCACGTACCTTACTTTTTCCTCATGTATGGAGACTTATATTTGAAGGAAGCAATATTATTTTCCCAACCCATTATCTTCATGCAAGAAGAATTATCACACCATAAACAACTTCACCAATATTCAATTCAAGTGACCATCCATCATTCATAACCTATGATATAGAGATAGAAATATGAACTCATCATCATCAACCAAGCATAGGACTATGTAATCAAGCTTTCTTACTAACCCATATTGTTGATATCATATCATCAATATCAACATTCTCTACATACGAAGAGACACAATCCTCAAGCAACACACAATATTTAGCATAACATATACATTTATCATCACCATGTACCATATGTGAGAACCAATGAAAACATTATAGGCATTATCCATAACTGCACCATATGCAACTTATGCATCATTGAAGACATAGTGACAACAAAAAATGTGTCTTCGGCAGTAACAACTACATATAGATATATATCATGCAATCAATGAGTTCTTAAGAAATCATAATGCCAACAATGCACTATTAGAAACATAGCAAACACTCCCCCCTAAACCTATGCCGACTATTCACTGTTAGGTCTAGTCATATCCATCTTCATCAATCAATAAAGCTATCAAAATAACCAAAGTGACAATGCCATATTGTAACAACTCATAAGCCATAATAAGCCAATACTTCTTCGAAGTAGTACCTAAGCATCAACAGGCTGTAAACAACCAATGTTAAAACCAGAAAGCTAAATAATGATTGACTTAAGCATATCAAAACCTCTTCGTGAGTCTGTCTAGATCAAAACTCATGTATATATGTACGCGGCTATCTAGATCAGAACTCATGTATATATGTGACTGTCCTTTATGAAATCTGCGTACTGAATGTAAAATACTGAATTTTCATAGCCACAGATCCCCTTGAGCATGTACTGTATGTTCATGTTTCACTGTTACTACATTAGATGCACTCTCAGTAATATAAGCAACATGAATATCAAAATAAAATGGGAATCATCATCAAGTTATACACATGTGTATCTCCCCCTGAGATCATACACTGATGATTCTGAGAACTGATAATTATCTCTTGTTCTTTATGAGTTCATGTAGCTCACATTTCTTCTGCAGTCACTGTGAAAAGTATTCTTTCAAGAGTAATGTATTGTAGTAGAGATCATGTTCTTTTACTGAAAGTCAGAATCCTCCTCATTTCTACAAGAATTTATTTCTTTAAACACATATAATTTTATTGGGTTTATGTATCCTCTTTCTATGACATTTCCATTTTCTTAATCTATAACCTTGCATTTGGTTGATGTGAACAAAATTACTTTTCCTTTATCCGCCATTTGACCTACACTAAGAATATTTTTCTTTCACGCTTGAACTAATAAAGTATCAACTACTCCTCTATGTTTATTAATTTTGGCACTACCTTTTCCCAGAACTTTTGTTGGAGCACTATTTCCAAGAATAACCCTACCATCTTGGTTTTTCTTGAGAGACTCCATCATGTACATATTCCCAGTCATGTGATGAGATCATCTATTTTCTATGTACCATTCATCTTCATCCTCAAATGAGCAAAGTGCAAGGCCACACCTTATATGTTTTTCTTCTTTCTTCTTATTATGAGAAATGTTGGTGGATCCATATGTCTCAAGCATTTTAACATTATCTTATTTCTTGCCATGTTATCTTTCGCGATTCATGGATTTATTCCTGCATTCTTTTGCTACATGTCCAAACTGGTTACAAGAATAACATCTTATATGACCAGAAAATGGAGTAGAATAATTATAATATTTTTGTTTCATGTTCCTTTTATTGCAATTAATAGATTTGTGATCGAATATATTACATGTAAAACAATATCCCTTGAAGAAACCTAACTACCAAACAGATGAAGTACTTCATGTTAGATGACTCCTTACTTGAAACAATTTGCTTCTGCAATTGGATGTAACATGTCAATAATTATGACGTATAAAGAATTCAACATTATTAAGCAGAGGAGAGAATCGATTAACACTTCTATAGTTATGGGAATATGATTTCATTTCAATATTAACCTTCCTTCATTGTTGATTACATTGGTTTCTTATCTCTTTATTGAACACTTCAGGTTTTGCATGGTTACCCTTTATATTCCTTGCACTAGCTTGTGAACTACATCCTTCTTTAATAGTTTCATGAAAAAGGAAGACTATATTGAATGAAAGGAGACCTTTGATTACTAAGAATGTTGTCCAAAATCTTAGTACTATCTTGAAATATCAAGTGTTTATCCTTTTCTTCTAATTTACATCTTAGAATGTTTACCTCAACCTCCATTCTTTGGAATTTCTTTTCCTTTTCAAGATACTACTTTCTAATTCCTTCAACATTTCTTCCTTATTTCATTTCCAACTTTAAGCTGATAATTTGTTCCTTCATCCCATTCTCTTGTTCTTTAAATATTGGGAGTAGTTCTTCATTTTGCTTGTTTGACTTTTCAATTTCTTCCTTTAGAGACACATTCTTTGCTTGAAGGCCTTTATAATATTGTTTGGATTCTACTACAACATTTACTGATTTAATATGATCATTGTTATCATATGCCTGCAACTTATCTTTAATACTAATAATATTTTTCAAATCAAGATCAAGTTTACTTCTAAGATTTGGAACTTCCTCTATTATGTCTTCTTCTAAATCAATAACATACTCATCTTTTGATGCATCATTATTTTATTTAGAAATAAGGTTACATGTTGGTTCTTCTGATGATCAATCTTCCTTTGTTCTTCGTTCATGGATTTCCTATAACTTTTCTGATACTTCCTTTGCAGTTTCATAATGAAAAACCCTATTTAATGTTGACTCAGGTATTTTATTAATGATGTCACTTAATGCCTTACCGTTCTTTTGCACTTCTTTGTCTGATGGAGAAATTTTGGTGAAGGCATAATGGTTCATTAGATTAGACTTCATATTTTCTTTCCATTGTTGATAATTATCATCGCTTAGCATAGGTACCCCTTCATTTTCCATTGTTTGTGACTTGCCTTGTTCTTCTGCTTCTAGGGCCAACATTTTTTAATATGTTTTCTCTTTAGAATGCTTAATTTCACTTTTACCCATGAGTGCAAGTTCATTTTATTAATTCTAATCTTCAAAATCATAATTATTACATAGACTAGGAAATGGACCACAATTAGAACAAAAGTCCATACTTGATAATTCTTTGTTATCATCTTCTTCATTCTTGATCAATAGAAAGTGGTGTGCTCCCAAAAATGAATCTTTCCTGACATCTGTAATTGTCACTACATCTGATATATCACTGCCACCACCATAGTTTCCTGAATCCTTCCTTCGAGCAATGTTCTTCTTTCCCATCATCCTTGATCCACTCCAAGGGGTTAAGCTTCAACTAAGTTGACCTTCTCTGATACTAATTGTTGGAAAAAATATTGAGGCAGCGGGGGGCAGGGGCTGAATTAGTATTTTAGAACTCACTTAAACCTTTTAATTTATTATTCAGATTTATTTACGCTACTGTCATTAAGTAAACTAGTGTATGTACATGACTATGATGAAGGAAAATAGTGTATATCTAGTTAGCTAACTTTTCATATATTTCATCATGTATTATTATTTAATCAATATTTCATTACTTCATTAGCCTTTAATTAAGTAGTAAGAATAGAATAAACCATCACACACAAGCAACACATCAACACATGAGGACACTAGGATCTTTAGGTGGAAACCCAATGTGGGAAGAATCCACTGTTGTTGTCATCCTTGTCTTCATATTTTATTATAAAGGAAAATAACTTACAATATTGTACTGGCATAGACTCATACCAATACGCAGGCACCCACTGTAGAAGGCTACAACCTTCACTCTCTCTCCATAACTCATTGGAAGGGAGCACCAACCTCCTGATCCCCTTTACCGACATCCACCGGAAGGGGGCTCCAACCCCCTAATCAAATTCACCATCTATCACTAGAAGGAAGCTTCGACTTCCTCACTGAAGGCTCCAACCCTCACCACCTATGTAGACCACATTCCATAATATTTCATACTGGATTGACTTGACTCACAACATCAAACTTGTAGGCCACTTTTCATCATATTTTTAGAATAGAACCACTATCATCATTTAAGCCCAACACCAAATAATAATTTTGAAACCAATCACTGTATCAATTCACTCAATCACTGAACCAACTAAATGATCAAAGAAATCACTAAATCTTAATCAATCAATACAACTAGATCAAACTAAACTAGGTTAGACCATAACAATTCATAGCTACTCATCAATAATCCAAACACTTTTACTTATCACAAAATCCATTTGCTACTACTGCAAACCCTAATAAATCATATGTCAGAATATATACGCTATTTTTTTGAGTCATAGCCATGCATGTACGTGCTAAACCTTAAGAGGAGTTGCATAGAGATCCCAAAACACTGAAAAGTTGAGTCTAAAACACTTTCACACTAAATTAATCACTAAATCACATACAAAAATCACCACATATCATTGAAATATATGCAGATCACTAAAATGTAGCATCAGCCCTAGTCAACATATCATTTGATAAACAATTCAACCGAACCAAAACTATCAACACAGATTATCATGAGAGAGACATCATCGACAAACAACAACAAAAATAACATAATTGATCAGACATCAACGACAACTCATAGTGTAAAACCCTAGTGGATGTACATGACACTTATGATGTACTTCCACGTATGTACATGCTTCTCAATCACCACACCTATGTATAGGTCCATACTACAAAATATATATGTGATTACCTAGAAGCAGATATGCATATGTACAAAATGTCTCAATGGCATACCCACATACATATTTGTGATTACTGAATCATTAATTTTGCTCCAACCACAAAAAATACTTTGCAACCCTTACTGGAACATGCTCAGGTTAGAGTATCATTATCATCACAAAACTGTCATTGTTAGACATAATTATAAAAGATAAGGCAAGCATATTTATTAGTCACTACAATGCTTTCATATCTATCAAATATGAACGTCCTTCATGCTCCTTGGTCCACACCTATTTCAGATCAAATAATTCATCTATGACACATAAATTTCACACCTAACACTTTTATCTCCATATCCTTTTATAGTTGAGGCCTTAGCCAATAACTTTGGCCTATCCCTTAGTAATGTCGATGGTATTCCTTGATGGGATAAAATATATGCTGTCCCGCTCATTACAATGGGCCAATACCATGGTAAGGACCATTGGTATTCATAATACCATAGTGCGGAAAATGTACGTGACTTCTCTTCATCATACCTGCATATGTACGTGGCTTTTCTTCACAGGACCCATGCATATTTCCCTAAGCTTTACCTCTATCATCTTTCTATCTCTAAATTGATATTCCTTTTTCCATTTCATGTGTATTATCTCCATATCCATCATGTTGACATCTTTATCAAGTAGGTTTCCATCAAGGACAACCTTTTTCCATTCTTGTATCACATTGTATAATCATCATATTGACATATTTGTCAAGTAGGTTTCCATTAAGGACAACACATTAGTCATAATGCCAACAAGAAAGGGTAGGGTTTCTTTCCCTATCTAGGAAGAATCACATTCTATATTTCTAATTCTAGAGTTTTTCCTATTGTTTTTCGCAATATTCCATTCTCTGCTTAAGGACTTCCTCTTTCCTCTCTAGTGTCATAGTGTGGCCATTGAGAATCGTCTATTTGTGGACATCTTCATTCTCCTATTCTAGTTGAATTTTATCTTGAAAGATGTTTTCAAAGACTTTGGTGTTCTTAGTTTTCAGAGTTCTTTTAGGTTGTTTCATTTTTTGTTGAAATATATATATTTTAAAAATAAAGCCCCTTATGTTTAACCAACTATCCCACCATTCTTGTTCCTGTGACATGAGGTTGGAATAAGTCATAAATAAAATTTGAAATCTGAAGCATGTGTGATGTGCTCTCCTGGTATTCTACCAGCGCAAAACAATAGGCCAATGATATGAGCTTTCAATTCGTAAAGCAAATGGCTCCATTGCTACTCTATTTCTTAGAAAAACTTCAGAAAATGGGAACATGTCTAGTGAAAATACCATCTATGTTTGGCATCCTCTTTTATTATTCCAAGTGAACCAACCATCTATTATTTTCATATAGACTAAATCACTACTTTCAATGAAGGCCTTGAAAAGGTCACTCTTGGATATAAACATATCCTACCTGCTTTTTTATCCTCTAGTGATGTAATCATATTAAAATATCTATTGAACACCTAGTTGTGATCCCTTGCTTGATGTTTCAACCAAGTGAGGTGCTTTAATGTGATTATTGTTCACATCTCCAGTTGGGGCTTGTAAAAATTTGTGATGCTTTCTCTCTCTTTTTTTCTAGTAAAATTAAAGGAGGTGTTACACAAAAATATTGTCACCATGATTATTTGCAGTCAGTATGGGTCTATCATCACTTGTACTGTCCTCCTAAGCAATTCTCAGACCTTAGTTCTTCAAATCAAGCTTTGGAAATGAGAGAAAGACATTAAAAATCAATGTAACTCTCGTTCCGCACTTTCTCTCATGGTCACCTGCGGTCCCGCACCTTCTGTGTACAAAAACTGCGGACCTACCCGCTCTATCCCTAACGGTGTAGGTGCAGACCCCTCTGAAAGTCAAAAGGCGCAAGTTTTATATTAAAAAACTCACTTTGGGTTAATTCTAGAGTTTTCTAGAAGGAATTTCGATGTGGATTCTTCACTCTGAGGTGGTTCATGCATCCCAAAAGAGAAGGAGCTAATCCCTTGATGAGAGGAGCTATCCCTTTGAAGGAGGGCTTTATCCCTTTGAAGGAAGACCTAGTAACCTCCCTCCATTGCACTATAAATACAGACATTGGGCTGGTTGCTAGGGAGGTTAGAAGCTGAACATTTTTTAGGGTAAATGCTAGTGAAATCAAGACTTCCTAGTTGAGCTTAAGAGGAGAGATCACACATCTTTTTGGCTTCATTGCGGAGTGAGTGAAACTTGTCAAAGTAGAGGAGACTTCTTGCTGGACCCTGGGAGGAGCTTGTACAGTGTCAAGGCAAATGTTGTAAAGTTCTTCTTCTTTTGAATTAATACAATCAAACTCATTTTTCTCAACAAGTATCTCATGTTATTTGTTTCATGGACTCCTTGACTTTCATGTAAAATATGTTTTATAAAATTGGCTTTTCAGGTGCTATTTAATTTGTTTGCCTTGTTTGTGTTTGCAGATTCGCGAAAAGGAGCTCATTTGGATCAAAGGAGCGAGGGCATCCACAAGCTTGCGTTGGACCTAAGGTAGGCCCTAAAAACACTTGTTTGCTATTGTTTATCAAAGCATATTTAGGGAAAGATAGTGTCTGGCTGGTTTGCTTGTCATTAGGTCTTCTTTAGATTCTAGGAAGGTCTATCTTGTCCGCAAGATCGACTTATTCCGTGTGACAAAATGGCGACTTCGCTGGGGACTTGATTGTTTTCCTTGTTTTTACTTTGACCTCAGAAACTCTATTGTTGTTTCTGTTTTTGGCTTGTTGTGTGTAAAATTGGGTAGAGTTTAAAGATCCAGGGTTATTTTTTGTTTATCATAGCTTTGGGAGAGGACCGCACCCTAGTCGTTTGACACAGTGCGTACTTACCTACAGCTTGGCTTTTAGCACAGAGTGGGACTGCACCTGTGCCAACTGTGGGCCGGCGGACCCTGTCAAAATTTTGAAAACCCTAAGATTTCCTCTGTTAGTCAGCTTAGTTTGTCTTTAGAAATTGTTATCCACTGCCCAGACCTGCATATAACTTGTCAGAAGCTTTCCTTGGATTGATTTCATTAGTGTTAGGGTTTTAGGTGAAATTCCTAGGAGTTTTCCTTGTTGGGTTTGTTTTTCATTTTGGTTGTGTAGTGGCTCTGAGCTTAGAAGCTGTAGGGACTTTAGATCACCTTACTGTCTACTAGCCTTCTTATGAGTCTGGCCATTGATGAAATCTCCCCTTGTTTGAGGAATCCGCTTTGAGTTTTCTCTTTATAAAAATTTGAAAAGCTTGTGTTTGAGAGTTTGGATTTTCATTTTCAAAAAGAAAACGAAATTGGTTGTTCTTGACTGATTTGTGATTATGCATAAATTAGTCCTTAGCTTGCATCTAGCTGAGTAAAACATCCTTAAAAAAGACTTTTAGTAGGCTTTGACTTCAAATAGGTTTTTATAGTTTGTAGCTCTCAAAGTTAGTCATTTTCATTAGTTTTGAGTGTTTTATTAAAAAATATAAAAATCTCTTTTGGAAAAGGTTTGTTTTTTGTAGTGATTGAGTGCTTTGAAACGAAAAGGGAATTTTTTGTGAAATAACTAGTTGTCTCATTTTGAGTGCTTTGGAAAGGAAAAACTCTTCTTTTAATTTGTTGAATTGAGAAAGATTTGTGTTTACAAAGTATTTGCGCTCTCAAACTCTTTCTTAGTTTAGAAATTCATCGAAGAAAAAAAGATTGTTTAGATCATCTTAGGTGCATTTTTAGTGATTTTGAGTCGAGTCTTCATACCACGAGTTTCATCTCCGTACCTTTGGACTTAAACAAAAACCACTGAAATTAACGTTTAAAGTAAAATTCACCTAGTGACATTTTTATTTCTAGGGCTCTAATACACCAACTTAGCTTAGGCTAGTGTCTTGGAGTAGGAGAGTAATTAACTCTCCAAGACAGTAAAAACAAACAAGTAGCTGTATCTTGTGGTAGAGAAGAAATCCAATTGTTGCATTTATGCTCTGGTAAAGCTCCTCTTAAAGGAGAAGCACGAGATTGTGTCTGAACCAGTGTGGGAATCAATTCTTCCTCATTGGGAACAACGCCAGATATTCACGTATTAAAAATGGTAAACCTCGGATTAACCATTGTCGAGGAGCCTGGGGTCACTTATTGGTAAACCTTGGATTATGTCAAGGAGCCTTCAAGGGGATTGAGCTTGCTACTCTGCCCTTGCGTGCGTATCGGATCGTAAACTATTCCCCCAGGTGTATTTGTCTCAGTTGGTAACCTTAGTGGCCATATTCTTTAGGACTCTTCCTAAGGTGACAGTGGTGGGAAGATCCCACTGTACCTGGAGCAGACGTCGGCTAGACTCACTTGGATTTTCTGGGGGGTTCACTTCACTCGAGACGGTTAAGTGGAGGAACTTGTGCCAGTCTATTCATTAAGTAAGTTGCCAGGGTAACTGTTCCAACCGCCATTTCTGTACTAAACTCTGCGACGTTGCATTTCATCACCAACTAGTGTTTTCAGTCCGGAAAGTTACTGTTTGTGTGTGTTTGATCTCCAAGATTCTTTAGGCGTGTGATTCAAATTTGTTTGGTTCTTTAGAGACATTAGGTGCTTTTCATTGAGATTTTACTTTGTTTGCGTGTGAAGTAGTTAAAAGTCTTTAACTGTGGCTGAATTACCAAGGCAGTCCCCTAGACTTCGGGGCCAGTCTCCTGAGTTAGTAAACGTGGCTGAGTTACTGAGGAGGTCTCGTAGACTTCGGGGCCAACCTCCTGAGGAAGTATCGAGCCAGCTCAAAGGCTTGAAAGTCCTTGTAACTCCTAGAGACAGTAGAGTTCGGTCACCTGAGGAAGGAGAATCTTCTTTGATAGTACATCCTGATTTTCAAATGCCAGTAGCAGAGTATAATCCGCAGTCTGTGTCTGTCTATGAAATTGCTGGTAGCTTTTCATCTACTAGTGATATGGGTGAGGAACTCGAAATATCCAAGCCTAAAAGTGAATTTGCTGCTACTCCGACATCGGGGTTTGTTTCTCCAACTTTTAGTGGTCCTGGTTCACCTAGGGTAGAAAGAGTAATCACCCAAGATCTTCCTTCTGGACTTATTTCTATTGAAGAACTTGCTCCGGAAGAAGAAGTAGGTCTCCCTGTCCCTGAAAATCAACCTGTTATTGAACTAAGGGAGCGTGAATCAATTTTTTACAGTCCACCTAGGAGTAGTTCTTGGTATCTTTCTTTGAGTTATTATTTAGAAAACTCAGGGTTAAGCTTTTCACCACCTCGTGCTCCTTATCACTCAACACCTAGAGGTTTTTATACTCCCGTCAATATGGCAGGACAGTCATCCATGTTTACTCAATCGCCCGAATCTTTTTTGTATGGTGGTCCTTCTGTTCCTTCCAGGTATCAGTCACTTTCTGGTACTTTTTCGGGAGCATCTCCTCAACCCATTGAGCAAGGGTTATTAATTGGAAGCAATGGTACTAAGCCGTTGAGAGTAGAAGAAATTCTTGTGATGTCAGGTTCTATTCCCAATCCTCAACCTCAAAGTGGCCAGTTACCGCCTGGGGGGCAGCCTCAATTAATGCCTGGGGGGCAACCTCAAGGTACACAATTTGCATCTGGGGGGCAACCTCAAGGATAGTACATACCTATGGGATAGTATGTTCCTCAAGGTCAACCCCAGTATCAGTATGTTCCTCAAGGGTATCAACCCCAAGGTCAATACTCGAACCAAGGTATCCAACCACCCCAAGGTCAAACGTATGTTCAAGGAACGGGAAACGTATCTTTCAATTATCAATCCTACCCTCAATCTGGTTATGTTCCTCAGTATTCTCAACCTGTTATGGGTCAGTACCCTAGAATGAATATAGTGTGGGATCCATCGCAAACCCAACAGGCATTGCAGCCAAGTGTACAATTGTCATCTCAAATTGGACAAACCTTAGTTTCTGGTTCACCCCAGCAACCAGTCCAGTCTAACATTCAAACTTCTGTACCTTCGGTAGTTTCTCAGCCTGGGCCCAGTACACCTCGTACTTTGCCTCAAACGACTGCTACAACTACTGCAACATCTGTTCAATCTACCCCACCTACTTCTAGATTATCCACAGCTCCAGTTTCTACTGTTCCTGTATCTACTCCTCAGACATCTTTACCACCGTTTGGATCTATGATTCAAACTTCGGTTCAGATGCCCGTAGGACAACCTGGTTTAAGTACGGTTGTCACAAGTCAACCACAATTCACCTATCAACCGTAGCAGGGACAGTACCAATTCGGTCCTGTTGTCCAGCAGCCAGTCTATCAGTATCAACCGTATCCTAGGTACACTTATCAACAAACTCAACAACCCCAGTACGGTCCGGTTAATCCTGGTTTTCTGGTAGGATACAATATCCCGAACGCGATTCCTATTCCTAGTTATCCTGGATATCCTCCTCCTGGGGTTGGTCTCATGACCCAGAGTTTTAGGGATCCTAATCGGCAGTTACCGTTTATCGCAACTTTGGACTTACCTGACTTGTCGCGCCTAACGAATGATCCCATTAATTATCTTCCGTTTTGGCTGCCAATGTCGAATAAGTTGCCCAGTGACATTCCCAAGTTCGAAGGTAAATCAGGAGAGGACCCATCGAACCATGTGATGACTTACCACCTCTGGTGTGCGTCTAACTCCATCACAGATGATTCAATCCATCTTAGACTTTTCTAGCGCACTGTAATTGGTCTCGCGGCCAAGTGGTACATTGAGTTACCGCGAGGCACTTTTTATAATTTTAGTCAGTTAGCTACCTCGTTTTTAACTCATTTTCAGTTGCCAGTCCGATATGACAATGGCACAAAATTGTTAACTTCGCTAAAACAATCAACATCCACTTACATTTCAGATCATATTCATGAGTGGAGACGTCGACGTCATTTAGTGAAGGTATTTATTCCAGATCAAATCTTGGCTGAGTGGTTTGTAAAATCTTTGTTGCCAAAGTTCCCTGGAGATGTTGCTAAAGCCGGAGTTGTTACTGAAGAGCAAGTCATTGCTCAAGCACAGTACCTTGACTTGGTCTATACTCAGTCGGGTATGTTACATGAAAAAATCCCTGATCTTCCCAAGCAAAATCAAATCGCTGCAGCTCCTTCGGGATCTCATGCTGCCGACGGTATGATTGGCACGATTAACACTAAAAGTAAGAAGAAGTCTTACAAGAATTCTTCCCCTATCATAACCTTGCCTGATTCCCCAACAAGAGATTCTTCTGCAGATATTTCCGCCGATATTCACGTTGTAGAGTCATCTACAGCCAAATCAAAATCCGGTGGGAAGAAGAAAGGAAAAAAGAAGAATAAAACGGACAAAAATTCAAAGGAGAAACCTGAAAAGGCGGAATCAAATGATGAAAAGTGCAAACCTCGTTATCCTTCTCAGAATTATAACATTGTTGAGGATTTAGCTATTTCACCCTCAACAATGTCGGCTTTGGAAGTGCTGCAATCATGCCCAACACAACGAAAATTACTTTTGTCGGCTATAGGAGTTGTTGATGTTCAGGACCCGAACCTAATAATTTTCGATCTAGAAAATAGTACACCGCGTTTTCCTCATCAAATGGCTTTCCAGATTCCAGTGATAGTAAAAAACAGGCCTATTCATCGGACTATAATTGATGAGGGAGCCTCAACGTGTATTACGTCGATACAGTGTTGGAGATCGCTTGGTTCTCCTTCGCTAAATCAATCCCCGACAATTCTAAAGGCCTTTGATGGCCGTGGGTTTCATCCTTTTGGCATTCTACAAAATTTTCCTATAGGGGTTGAAGGAAAAACCGTTAGTCTAGATGTCGAGGTGGTTGATGCCCCTCTAGATTACAACCTTCTCTTGGATCGAAGTTGGTCTTACGCTATGACAGCTATCGTTTCATCAGTCTTTCGAGTAATAAAGTTTCCACACAATGGAAATATCGTAACTATAGACCAGCTGGCTTACTTTTCATCTGACCCAGCCTCTTCGGAGAGTATTCAGCATGTTGGTAAAACGACTATCCCATATAAGGATGTTGGAGTAGGATTAGTTAAAGATGCTGGTTTACTGGGAACTTTTCCTTTTCCTCCAATCAACGCGTTGTCTTCATTCGCAACCATTCATATGATTACATCAGACACCGTTCTTTATGATGATCCTTGGATCATTCCTTCTGAATCTGAGATAGACTCATTTGGTAATTCCATGCCTTTCAGTCCATATGAAATTGCCTATGAAGCCGTGCATTTGTTTACCGACTCGTGTTCAACCAAAAATGACTTAATGAATGTGGTTCGTGAGGAATCACTTTTCACATCAACCTCAAATTTAACTACGTTTTCTGAACTTGTTCACTCTGATGAGCAAATTCGTGAAATCCTATGCGTAGATGATTTGCCATGGGAAGATCTCCATCACAGATCTTTGTTTTTACCTGAGGATGATCGTTTTGAAAATGATTTCTCATCAATTTTTACAACTGAATATGTCAAGGAACCTTAGAATCCAATGAAACATCCTGATTCAGAGTTAAATTTGGGAAACATCTCTCGAACTATTCCTATTAACATTTCGGTTAAGCCCGGAATTGTTGAGAACATTCATATAGGTGCCTCATGTACAGATGACGAAATTCAATTATATAAGTCCCTATTTCAAGAATTCTGTGTCATGTTTGCCTGGTCCTATGAGGAAATGCCAGGAATTGATCCAGCGATTGTTGTTCATGAGATCAAGACTTACCCGGATGCTAAACTCATCCGGCAACGTTTGCATCAGATTCACCCACGAAAAGCTGCTTCCATTAAAGCAGAAGTTGAAAAATTGTTGAAAGCAGGTTTCATTTATCCGATCCAGTTAACGAATTGGGTATCGAATATTGTTCCAGTTAACAAAAAGCAGGGAAAAATAAGAATATGCATCGATTATAGGGACATTAATCGAGCCTGTCCAAAGGACAATTACCCAACTCCCTATATCGATCAAATCATTGATGATTGTGCCGGCAGCGAAATATTTTCCTTTATGGACGGCTTTTCCAGATACAATCATATCAATATTCTACCTACTGATCAACCAAAAACGGCTTTCATTTGTCCATGGGGGACATTTGCTTATTGCAAGTTACCTTTTGGGCTTAAGAATGTTGGAGCAACTTTTCAAAGGGCAATGTCTTATGCGTTTCATGACATTAAGCACATTGTGCAACCTTATCTTAATGACTTGCCTGCTCATTTATTACATCGAGCTGATCACGGCGTCCATTTACGAGCAATCTTTATGAGGTGTAGGCATTATCGGATTCAGTTGAACCCACACAAATGCGTCTTCTGTATAGAAATGGGTGATTGCTGGGGTTTTTAGTTTCGAAAGCTGGCATTCGCTTTGATCCCTCGAAGGTCAAAGCTATCATCAAATTGCCTCCTCCTTCGAGTCTTTGCCAACTCCAAAGTTTGCACGGGAAAGCAAACTTTTTACGACGATTCATTCCTAACTACACTGAGGTTACAAAGGGTTTTACCCAGTTGTTGAAATAGAACACTCCAATCTATTGGGATGAGATAGCTCATAAATATTTTGATGCACTCAAACACGCGTTGACCCATGCACCATTGTTGCATCCTCCCAATTACAACCAGGATTACTTCTTGTATCTCGCCGCCTCTTATTCCACCATTGGAATGGTCTTAGTTCAGGAAGATGAATTCGGAACGGAACATGTGATATATTACCTTAGTCGAACGTTAAATCCAACTGAGCTAAAATACACACATGTGGAGAAATTGCCATTGGCAGCCGTTCAAGTTGTCCAACGTTGTCGTCACTACATTCTGCTACGTAAAACTACATTAATTTCAGATTGCAACCCTATGATCTACATTTTGACCAAGCAATTGCTAGGGGGCAAGTAATCTAAATGGATCATTATCCTGCAAGAGTTTGACTTGGAATTTGCGAAATCTAAGTCTAAAAAATCTTTAGTTTTTGTGGAGTTAATGTGTGACTTCCCGCGTGCTGACACAGAAACTGTGGCGGAGGAGCCCATTGCAGACGAATCCTTGTTTCTAATCAGCACTTTAGATCCCTCGTATGGGGATATCATTGTTTATCTCCAGACCCAATCCTTTTGGCCAGAAATTTCAAGGTCAGAACGTTAGAAAATTTGATTCCAGTCCCAACAATTCAGAATTATTGGAGATACTCTTTATCGCCACGGGGCGGACTCTGTTTTTCGACGTTGCTTAACTCACGAGGAAGCTAAAAGGATTTAAATGACTGTCACTCTGGAGCATGTGGCGGTCATATGTCTGGGTTTTCCATAGCCCAAAAGATATTGCGCGCTGGTTACTTTTGGCCGTCCTTGTTTAAAGATTGTATTATGGGAGTCCGAAAATGCCACAACTGCCAGATTTTTGATCGTATGATGCGCGCTCCACTTGCTCCTCTCCACCCTATAATTGTCGTTGGTCCTTTTGCCAAATGGGGTATCGATTTTATTACATTTAACCCTCACTCGGCCGAGGGGCATGCCTATATCATCCTTGCGGTAGATTATTTTACTAAGTGGGCTGAGGCGATGCCTACATTCGAGCCAGACGGCAAGACAACTGCAATTTTCGTGTTCAATCATATAATTGCTAGGTTTGGTGTCCCGCAAGCAATAATCACTGATCATGGGCATCATTTTCAAAACGTTATGATGACCGAACTTACAGGCCAGCTTGATTTACGTCACAATAGTTCAACCCCTTATTATCCACAAGCAAATGGTCTGGTTGAGTCCATCAACAAAGTTTTAGTTATCATGATCTGACGAATCATTGGGATTCATCGGTCGAATTTGCACAACATGCTATTTTCAGCGCTTTGGGTGTACCGAACTTCAGTAAAAGCATCAACAGGGTTCACTCCTTTCCAACTAGTATATGGTTTGGAAGTCGTGTTACCCATTGAATGCGAAATCCCATCACTGCAAATGGCCATCAAGTTGCTTCCAGCCACTTCCGAAGAGGAAAAGCGTTTGTTATACTTGGCTCAATTAGATGAGAATCGATGTGACGCTGCATTAGCGATCGAGACTCACGCAAAATGCATGAAAGCTCAGTATGATTGAAATGTGACGCCTCAAAATTTTTCGGAAGGAGATCTATTCTTAGTTTATGATCAAGCTAATGATAAATTAGGCGCTGGAAAATTCGTTCCTATGTGGCATGGTCCCTATGTTGTCAATCGAAAGCTAGCCAAAGGGGCTTATGAATTGGTAGACTTTGACGGGGACTCTTTGGGTAAACCCAGAAATGGCCTTTACTTGAAGAGGTATTATGCTTAAAAGAATAGGTATGGAGAATTTTTTAGTTAGGATAGTTTTTCTTTCTAGCTGGTGTGTTTTAGTTTAAACAGTGTGCTTAGCTTAGAGAGTGTTTTTTCGTCATTATTCCTGCTTATCTTGGTTTTACTCTTGATATTGCAGATGTCGATGCCTCTCCAAACATACATTGGTTTCGCTGATGGTTCTTGTCGTAATACACGGAACATCTCTTCCGCAGCTTGGGTTATCTATTCACCCTCTAACGAGTTAGT
The DNA here is from genome assembly GCA_031772625.1 of Pinus tabuliformis. NCBI lineage: Eukaryota > Viridiplantae > Streptophyta > Pinopsida > Pinales > Pinaceae > Pinus > Pinus tabuliformis. The sequence goes on from CM062819.1 coordinate 908,184,048, forward strand.
ATCTATGCATGGGGTAAGCCTCGGTCAAACAATGAACAACATTGCCGAGTATAGTGCAGTGATTGAGTTATTATCTGAATCTATTTCATTTGGGATTCAGAGTTTGATAGTGAGGTTAGATTCTGAACTCGTTGTATTACAGCTTAATAGAGTGTATGCCATTAGAAATCCAGTGTTATTAAGATTATTTTTGAGAGTGCATCTCTTGGAACGTGAATTTGATTATATCGAATATCAGCATATTCCAAGGTCTTTAAATACATTAGCAGATGCAATTTCTTCTCGAATGTTAAATAGACATTTGCAATAATCATACATGTAAATTTAAAGCCATTCCATAACATGATTTACAAGATAAGCCGGTAATAGTGATATATATAGGAGTGTGTCAAAAAATACATCGTCCTTGATCATAGGTTGAAAAACACCTTATGATCTGCAAAAATGATAAGTACAAAAAACAAAATGTCATATGTGCCCACAATAGGCGATCATCCTATCACTAGTGATGATCTCTATAAGAAACCACTGCACGGGCCACCTTGCAAAGGAACCTCCTAAAAGGTCACGGGACTCCAATCACATAGCGCTGAAGTCGACGAGGAATGTCGTCTATAGTGGTCTCAGGAATATCTCCTGTCAAGCGCTCGAGATGACCCTCCAACTCGGCCAAAACCTCTGCTGATTTGTCCTGTGGGGCTGGCGCGGGTGCAACTGGTTGCCTCCTCTCGAAAGGCTGGAGAGCGGCTGGTCGCTGTGGACCCACATCTGCATTTGAAATTTTTACTATCAGTTTTGAGACGATGGAAAAATAACAAAAAAAATTAAAATAGGAAAAATGTTGAAAAGGATTTTACCTGACTCATCCCACTGCTCTCCTGGTGGAAGAACCATGTCTGGGTCACCACGAAAATCTATCCCAGCGTAAGGGAAGCCCTGAATAGAAAATACCTAGTTTTCCAACCATTGGAAATACTCAGGTTTGAATCGAGCAACCTCTGTCCTCTCGTCCAGGTGACAGGCCATGACTGCGACCCATCGCATCAGTTTGGGCTCTCTAGGAATCCCAGCTCCAACAGTAAGGTGTTTTGGGATCAGCATAGGAACCCTCTCTAGGCCAAAAATCACAACCAAAGCCCCACAACCAAAGGTCTTTAGTCGTCCGTTCTTGGCCCTTGTCAGTTGGCCTTTCACATTGGCCAACACAGCGTCGCACCAGGTTAAGATGGTGCCTCGAAAGCAATCAACTACCATACGCATCTCGGATCTGGTGGCAATATGTAATGTGGCAGCTCCGGAAAGTTTGGTGACAGTGAATGCAATTACCATGATCTCAGGACGGGATATCATCTTTATGTCTATCCCTTTGTCTATAGCCTGGCTGTTGCAGTACTCTAGCCGGAGGCTATCGACAGACTGGCCACCTGGCCTAGTCCCGTGCAGAGTCAAGTCTTCGCCTCTCTTAGGCAAACCAGTCAAGAAATATATGTCCGCCGGCTCGATTTCGAGCTGCTGGCCGCCAATGAAGAAGCATTGGTCCTGTATGCTCCATCTGTCAACCAGCCACTGTAAGAAATCCACCTGAGCCCTCATGGCACGAATGGACCAGAATTTGTACAGTCCGCATGCCCTCAAAGCATCAAGTGAAGGCTGATGATTCCATGTGGCAACATCCACATCCTCATGCTCTCGTTTACGCCAATCTAGCATGATGTACTCTCTGCATCAAGTATAAAGACAAATTAAAATGCTAGAAAATATTTTGTGTGGTCCATTTTTAAGAATTTTTGGGTTCAAAACCCTTGCGGCGGGGACCGCACCCTCCAGGTTAGACACAGTGCCTGGGACCGCATTTTGTCTACACGAAAGGTGCGGACCCTGAGCTTTTTCCCAGTGGAGAAAAAGTCGGGGTCTGCAGGCCCGCAATGGTAAACTTGCGGGGCCCCGCGCGCAAGTTTTGCGCCTAAAAACCCTCCCAAAAATGAAATAAAAGACTAAAACAAAAAACTAAACAGTTGAAAATGAAGAGTGGGATGATGTGGATTACCTGGAGAAGACGGTGTTCGATTCCGACAGTTGGATTTTCCGCAATCTTCACGAAAAGTTTTCTGAGCAAAAGCACTATTTTCTCACCCAAACTCAAATGGTAAAAATGAATTGACAAAGGCCCTTTTTAAAAGTTTTTTGAGTAAATAAATTGTAAATTTGTTTATGTTTCACTTTGAAAATGTATTTTGCGACATTTTTATCCATTTCAAATAGGTATGAGTAATGTTTGTGTTTTTGTGCAGAATAACGGATTATTCAGGTGAAATCTATCGTCTTCAACGTAGAGTCATCTTTAAGCTCTTTCCTGACTCCTAAAACATGAAAAGATTGCCAAGTGTTTCTTTTAAACTCGTTAAAATGGAATTAAAAGACGGTCCCCTTACAGCTCTTTTCCGACTGTAAAAACATGAAAAGATTGCCGAATTTTTGTCGTTTCAAATTCGTTATCGGTCATAAAACGATGTGTCATTGATCGCTTTTTACTTTTTCGGGTCAAGGGCACTAATGACGAAAAGTAATCCTTGGCTGTAAAAAATCAAGCGGTTCTCTCAAGTACTATTTTATACTTTTTAGGGCTTGGGAGACACAAATTTACGAAAAAGGTCAACCCTAGAGTCTTCTTAAGTTTTTCAGACTCTCTAAAATTGAAAAATGCCGAGCTTCTCCTATACTGGAATCGTTAAAATTTCACAGTAAAGGGCCTGTTCAATTACAAACAGGAACGAACCACTCCTTCTTAGGGTTCGAATTTAAATTAAGTTGGACTCATCCGAAGGATGAGCTTATAATCAAGCAAAAGTTGTCCTCCTCAAGCTTGTCAAAAATAAAGAGGTACTTGCCGGAAATGGTGGGGGAAAAGAGAGAAAAATGAGCCTGTTTGTCATACTTTGCAACCACTCTTGAACACGACACTTTCATTCACCTGGGTTGGGAAATCCTTTGCCTAACAGTTGACCAAACCACATTGAAAGCCTTCAGCCGGTTTCTGGGTATTAACTTTGGGTCAATTGTCACCAAGCCATCTGTCGTGTCGTTATGTGTTCAAGAGGTCACTGCCAATAAGCCATTCATTTGCAAAATATCTGTCATCCATGTTGACCATCCCTGAGTTAGTCCTTACAACTAAATTTCTTCAACTTGATCTATGATTTCGTGTTGTGGGCTTGCCTATGACGGATCACTTTCTATTGACATCAGCTCATTATCTAGAAAGATGATCTAGGAACCATCAGTACCTTGAAGTCTGCATGCCTCAATGGTAGGTTTCTCGCCTTTGACGACAAGTTTACATCACTGACTTTCGATCAAAGGATTCCGTGACATGTTCGACATCAACACATTTATTCGCATCTCATGGATTGTACTGGGTACTTTGAGAGCCATTGACATCACTGGTGGTTTCTCTCACACTTGTTAACAGTTTACATCATTGACTGGTAATCAAGTGGTTTCTACCATGTTCGACATCAACACATTCATTCGCATGGATAGAATTGTACTGTTTCGGGAAGTAGAAATGAAGACCCTGGATCTAGTTTCCACAATCCAGGCTGCGAGGAATTTTGTATTCATTATATAATGGACTATTCATAAACAGATGGCTGCGTCCATACTGTGTCCACATGAGTCTATACTTGTGATGTTTTACAAGATCATTCCTATATCATAGCAGTAGTTAGTTTTTCTAGTCAGTTTTGATCTGAGTATGGGAATGCCTACCTCAGCGATGATATGATCTCATATATATATCTTTCATTGAATGTTTTTATAGGTTCCAACCGGGCTCTCCACAAGATGATCCTTGAAATGATAAAGTACTTCACTCTTCCTAAATGATAAGAAATCCTCATCTACTACAGACTTCGCACTTTAGGGGGCAATCTGTTACACAAAAATATCGTCACCATGACTATTTGCAGTTAGTATGGGTCTATCATCACTTGTACTATCCTCCTAAGCAAGTCTCAGACCTCAGTTCTTCAAATCAAACTTTGGAAATGAGAGAAAGACATTAAAAATCAATGTAACTCGCGTTCTGCACTTTCTCGGACCCCTGTGAAAGTCAAAAGGCACAAGTTTTATCTTAAAAAACTCACTTTGGGTTAATTCTAGAGGTTTCTAGAAGGAATTTTGACGTGGATTGTTCGCTCTGAGGTGGTTCATGCATCCCAAAAGAGAAGGAGCTAATCCCTTGATGAGAGGAGCTATCCTTTTGAAGTAGGGCTTTATCCCTTTGAAGGAGGACCTACTAACCTCCCTCCATTGCACTATAAATATAGGCATTGGGCTGGTTGCTGGGGAGGTTAGAAGCTGAACATTTTTTAGGGTAAATGTTGGTGAAATCAAGACTTCCTAGTTGAGCTTAAGAGGAGAGATCACACATCTTTTTGGCTTCATTGGGGAGTGAGTGAAACTTGTCAAAGTAGAGGAGACTTCTTGTTGGACCCTGGGAGGAGCTTGTACAGCGTCAATGAAAATGTTGTAAAGTTCTTCTTCTTCTGAATTAATACAATCAAACTCATTTTTCTCAACAAGTATCTCATGTTATTTGTTTCATGGACTCCTTGACTTTCATGTTAAATATGTTTTATACAATTGGCTTTTCAGGTGCTATTTAATTTGTTTGCCTTGTTTGTGTTTGCAGATTCGCGAAAAGGAGCTCATTTGGATCAAAGGAGCGAGGGCATCCACAAGCTTGCTTTGGACCTAAGGTAGGCCCTAAAAACACTTTTTTGCTATTGTTTATCAAAGCATATTTAGAGAAAGATAGTGTCTGGTTGGTTTGCCTATCATTAGGTCTTCTTTAGATTCTAGGAAGGTCTATCTTGTCCGCAAGATCGACTTATTCCGTGTGATAGGAGGTTCCCAATGTCTTGGATGTGTCCATAGCATCATCCATTGATATCAAACATGGATTCAATACAATGACTAGACCTCTCCAGGAACCTGTAGCTACCACCGATAAAACCTTGTTTCCCTACCAGATTCAGGTAAGAATGCTTTTACATGTTTAACTTGGAAATTTATTTTCCTGTATCTTTAGGACTTTTTTTCTATCATACATAATTCTTTTCTACAAAATTTTATGTTTTAAGTGATGATTGATCCCCCTAATGTTCCAGGATATAATTTTCATAAGGAAACGAGGTTGGAAGTGGAAAGGAACTGGGTGATCTAATTGTAATTCCCATAATCAACTAGTTTGGCCACTAGTTCCTTTATTATTTTCATATTTACCTTTTTTCCCCTTTGATCGACTCTTTTTTGATAGAACCTTGAATTTTAAGTCCCTTGGACACCCTACCTTTATGCAAGAATTAATAGAGTAGTTGAAATTGCACCAGTGGAATGGATTGTATATCATTCCTCTTGCATGGCTCTTCCGAGAATAGAAGGTCCAACCTGTTCATATTTATGTTAGCGTCTTCAACCATCATCACCAGTTCCTCCTCCCTAGCATGGGTTGGCATTGGTGCGACTTGATGTTCGTTCTCTTGCTTGGATTATTAATCAATGGTTTAATTCCCAAAGCTTTCTATGGGTATTCAATGTCCATGCATGCCTGAATTGCTTCGTGATCATGTACCTTAGATATTTTTTGTAGATCTGTGAGGGAATAAAATTTTTTGTTAGTAGAGACCCTTTTTGCACACTCGTTTAGTTGATGCCTTCTATTTGGATGTTTCTTTTATGTTACTTTGGTGAAACATTTTGCATCCATGTTCCCCTTAGCCACTAGATCCTTTACTAACTTATTCATTATACATTCTCTATAAATATGGTGATGCTTATGGGATTTAAGGCATTGAAAGGGGATATGTTCATATTCTAGGGTCTACGTCTAGTCTAGATATTCATGCATGACTCTTATGACCTGTAGAAATGGTAGAGATATTTTTAGATAGACATATATCTAAGCATATGTAGTGTATCATAATTTCCTCATTTGCTTAGACAATTTAACAAAGGATCTAAGCTTGTTACAAATGTCCTATAGAGTTTTTTTCATCTAAATATTCTATCAACAAGGAGTACATGTGAATCCATCCTACAACCCATTCAAAATCTTTTTTGTCGTGGTTGAATCTTTCCACCCATTGTTGGAGATACATGCCAAGGAAGTTGAGGAAAAAAGTTACTTCCTCTAAAATTATCATTTTCTTTGATAGACAAAAAGAAAGAAACAAAACAAATTATCATAAGGGAGCCCTTCAATCCCTATTATAGATCGTAACAGGCCTTAGGTTTCCATTTGGAAGTGATTTATCCTGTCAAAGCCTTTTTAGTTGGCCATACCCCAATGAATATGTAAATGATAACACGGTGGCGCATGTGTTATACCTGTGTAATTATTTGTGGTGGGCAATCTACAATTTTGAGAGATCTTTTATATTTTCTATGCATGATTTTGATATCTTATGTTCCATATCTTCCTAGAAATGATATCCATTTCCCATCGGATGTTCTGCTGTTGAGGGGACATAAAGGTGATCAATGTTAGCTTGATGTTTTGTGTGCACCATGTGCTAATAAGATGAGAGGGAGAGATCGGGCTTTCCTCCCTTTGGAGGCACTATGTGGAGAATGAAACTTAGAACCTAAGGTGGGATAGACTAGAGATATGATTGCTACAATAAGAATTTGACTTTGCAATATTCTAATAATTTTGAAGTGGAAAAGAAATATAAGATCTTATTTTACTTTCAATTTACATAACATAATTTTATATCAACTTTATAACTTTTCCCATAAAATTTATATAAAATTATGTTTTTGTAATTGAAAGCAAAAAAATTCTAGGTATTTTCTATTTCTTAATACAAAAATTCTATTATTAATATATTTTTTTTGGTTTTAATGAAAGTTTGGTTTCAATTTATCTCTTTAGACTTTAAAAATTTATTAGACATATTAAAAAAAATATTATACATATTATTTTCTAGCCATATTCCTATTTTTCAATGACCATAGACAATTTGTTATAAAATTATTCCAGCATAGATTCATCTTAAATACGGTTCTAACATGAGCCAAGAGGGATCCAATTTCTTCACTTCTATTTTTTTTTTATGAGTAGACATTATTTAAATGTTTTGTATAGTTATTTAATTTTAATTTTTAGATTTTTTGTAAACTTTAGTTTGGTGAACATGAGTAAAGTTTCAACTTTGATGACAGATAGACAAACTTACACATCATATAAACTTAGTTATCAAATAAGCCTCTCAACTCAATTAAAAATATTTTATATTGTTCATATTTAGAAAAGAAGTTAATTAATTATTTAAATCTTAAAAAAAACAATTTTATTTAAAAAATAAAAAACAAAAACAAAAACTACTTAACATTTATAAAAAGTTATCATAGTAAAGTAAACAAGAAGGCAACCTTTCCCATCATCACATATCTATAAATAGAAATATAAAGCATAAACATGTCTGCTGGAAAGGAAACTTATATCAATCTTGAACCTAGATATATCTACGTCAATAAAAACTTTTAAATTAATCATACTTTATTGAAATACTGTGGCAGAATTTCGAAACTAGCAGACACAGACTCGAGAGAACTCTCAATTTTCGCCTGGTCAGACATTTATTTTATTTTAATGAGCAAACATTTTCAGGATGCAAAATATAATCTGAGATATACATGCTTTTTACCATTTCTTATTCTTAAAACCAACCAAACTAGTAAAACAGTTTTTTCTATCTGCAGACATATGCAGAATGCTTTTGAAAAATCATATAAACAGGCCTCTTACCATTTCTTAATCTTAAAACAAATCAAAGGAGAAGATTGTGTGCAAAACGACTTTATCCTAGCCACAACAGAAAGTGAGCTGGGAAACTTTTGAAACCCAAAGAGCCATAAGTAGATTACATACTCTTCTCAGTCTCATGTGAATCAATAAATATATATATATATATATACTCTGCCAAAGTAACTTTCAGAGACCATGAGAGTAAAGAACAGGTTATGGACAGCACCCCGTTATAACAAATCTCATGTCTATACCACACCACATACAACATTCATTTATCATTCTCCTGCAACTTTGTTTAATGTAGTATCTGCACAAGGAACAGGCATACCTAAACATGTAGGTTGGTCTTCCCCAGCCATAATCACCATCACTTTGTCTTCAATATCTTCGAATTGAACTTCTGAACATTCCTCGTGACCTTCGCCTGAAGCTGGGCCATGACTTGAATCTTGCCGTTGGGCCCATAACTTCCAGTAAGGACATGCCAGTACTAGAAAAACAACTGAAGCAAAGAGTACCAAGGTAGACACTGCTGCCAATATATATGGAACTGGCGACTGTGACGATGTTGAATTCGTGACATTACTAGAGATCGACTTATTTGTCACTGAATTTTCCATTCATTTAGCAGTCACGTAAAAGCAATACTCTCAGGTCTCTTGGATAGTAAAACACGCTTTTATTCCCAACGTTTCTCCAATTTGCCGAGCGATCACATGAACCATTCGTCTTTCAAAAGTAAGCAAATATATTAACATCCGGAAAAAACGACAAATCTGTATCTGGTTAGAAATCTCAACAGCATGGCATATTTATGTTCACATTACCTTCAGACCTTTTCCACTGTACTGAAGAATAAAAAATGTATTATGTGGATAAAAAACATGCAACCCGTATTGTTTGTATTTTGTGAGAACCTATGAAGAGAACAGAACTGTATGGAATATTTATGTTGACGTAAGATTCAAAACCTTTTCAGTGTAATACAGAATCAAATTTGTCTCCTTCACCGCATAATTTAAAACATAATCACACCACCAAAAAGGTGACAAGATTTAAATATATTTTCGGATAACTACTACAAATATTAGTCTAATAAAAACAGGCACAGTCATTGTTAGATAATGTTGGATTAATTGCGAATGGCATAAAGCTCAATAAGTGAGCCCAAGATAAGCCAAAGAGAGTGGGGCGTGGGGCCTCGTTATGAAGAGATTGATTTGTAAGTGGCCAGCGTATGCCATATGTCACTTATTACCTAAAATAATTAGAGCAAGTGTAGAGACGAACATATTATTCTGACATTTTCTATCCAGTCTGTGCAAAGAAAAATCAAAGTGCACTTCATTCTAGCGTTGTCAGTTATTCTAAGTTTTGGTTTTCTTGGGGATAGAATTTTACAATCCAAAATTGGAATTTTTGGTTAGTTGAATCATATTTTTGAATTTATACTGAAATATTTATATATGCAAATTTCACAAATCCATTAAAAATTATATAAATGTTTCATTCTAATTAGTTATCAAAAACTGTCCAAAATCAAATGGGTGTAAGAGTTTTGTATTAGTCACATTATCTTCCATTCATTACGATGTAAACTCTGGATATCTACCCTAACTATAAAAACAGCTCAGTTCACAACCTAAGTCAACAACCTACTAGAATTTACAGCTCATAACACTTAGTTCATAAAAAAAAAAGTGTGATTGTGTTGAAAAACACCAACACTAACAATGGCAGCTGGACTTACCATGATATACTGACATATTGAATTGCTCGAACTAAACTGAATGTTCCAACCTTTGGGCGTCTCCCTAACCCTTTACATCTCTACGATTGAAAAGATTATCTGTCGTATGAAACGCACTTAGTTAAATAGGGGTATCGCTGCGACATAGTGTTATATGTATGGCCCTCTAAGGTAAGTGGTCTGCTGTTAAAATAATAACTGTAATTACGTTCAAAAAGTGACAAGATTTAAATATACTTGCCTCTTGAAAACAATCATATCCCTTCTTGCAAAATGTTATCGATAAAGCAGCGCAAGTAATCCAATGACACTGCGGGTTACTGCGGGTTAGTTATGAGCAGATTGATTTGCAAGTGGCCAGCGTATGTCATATATCACTTAACATCTAAAATAATTAGAGTTGGTGTAGTGATGAGCATATTATTGTCACATTTTTGGTTTCATGTGTACCAAGAGAAAACAAAAAGGCATTTCGTTATAATTAATCTATTAATAACTATCGATAATGGAAAGGGCGGTGAAGGGATACAATGACATGAGATATTGAATTGTACCCATCAGGGCTTCCAAGACGGCAGTAAATTGTTATTATTTAAAATTTGAATTAAGTTATATTATTATTTTTTATTAGATCTTAGATTTTTGTGATTTATTTGGTTAATAAAAATGTCTTTCAGATTAATTATATTAATTAATGTGGTTTATTTTTAGGAGAAAAAATATATCAATCTTAAAAAATAAATTGCGAGAATGCATAAGAGTTAGTTTTTAGGAATTAGTCATTATGAATTAATTAAAATAGTATTTAATTTTAAATTAGTCATCGCTGTGATTTATTTATATATAAAAAAGTAATTGAGTTAAAATTTATTTATAATATTATACGACTTAATTAAATAAAGTCAATAAAATCATAAGAGATCAAATGTTATAGAGTAATTATTAGAATAACATTAATATTCTTATTAATAAATAAATAAATTGTAAGAAAATTCAATCTCAATAGCATCTCTTAGTTTCCTATTGTAAGGCCTTCGGAGATGTGCGACGCGTTTGGGCGTGGGCGACCCGGGTGCGTGCACGGGCAAACGCGGTTGTGCGACGGGCGGTCGTGCACGACGGTGCGACGACCAGTTGTGCGAGCTGCGGTGCGACGGTCATGCGGCTGCGGCTTGAACGATATGCAAGTTCTCTTGAAGTGCGAAGATATAATGCGCATAAGGGAGGAGAGCTGGCATGTTTATAGGCGTGGTGGCATGCGTTACAACTTATGGAGGCCGACCTACAATGTAGACAAGCCGACGGTGTGTTGGGCGAATTTGCAATGAAGTAGGGGTGTGCGAAGTAGGTTGGGCAAGTCGGCTGGACAGCCAGACTACGCTCCAACCTTGTGTATATATTGGGAGTGCGTAGATGGCATTTCAAATCATCCAACTCGCTCATCGCTCAAGGAGAAGTGCGTAGGACAAGTGAAGGCGCAGCAAAGGAAGGAGGGCGCAGATTTGGAGATGCGCCCGTTCTTGGGCGAAGCCGCACGGAAGTGAAACGCACCTCTTGGTTTTGGGTGAAGGGCGCGGGCAGGGTCGCCCGCCGGTTGGAGAAGGGCGTGCACGGTGTGTGGCGCCCACATTGTGCGACGACTTGGCGTGGGTGTCTTGGCGACTCGGGTGAGCGCGAGCCCACTGTGCAAGTGTGCACGAAGGTGAAACGGAGGTTGGAACCGGAGGTCGTTGAGTTGGGCAGGCGGTACTACGTGTTGTGCACACGATTTGGGCGTTTGTCAAGAGTTGGCAAGCGGGACTGCGTGTGGGCAGGGATACACGGTTTGGGCGTTTGCGACCAAACGAAGAACGAACTGGCGAAGACGTGCAACAAGGTGAACGACGAGTTGGAGAGTCGTGCGGGGACCGTGCGGAGGTGCCGACGAGCTGCGCAACCGAGTTTTCCGAAGTTGTGAAAATTTGGCTAAGTGTAAATTTGGGGTTCCCCAAGGACTTAGTCTATACATTGTAAAAATGATGATTATATAATATATTGATTCGGGTAGACTCACATTACGGGGAGTTGCCCCTCCCCTTTATGCTGTTGCAATTGTTGTTGTTCTTGTTATAATTGCTATGGATAATGAATGAGTATGGGCTTCATTGGTATAAAGGATAAATGTATGTTTACTTAGTTGCGAAACACAAGCTAAGTAATGTTAAAGTGAAAGTAGGCGTAGTCCACGAACATAAGTATTGGTGAAAAGAAAGTGTTCGGTGGTGCCGCACCTCGCTATAAGCGGTTGGAAGACTACCACAGGTGTAGGGGCGTGACAGTTGGTATCAGAGCTAGTATGAAGACTTGGAGGAGTCTTGGAGGAAGCTGGGTGAAGCAGGTGTACATACACTTGACAGTTGATATTTGAGCAAGGTTGCTCGTGACAGTGGAAGCAGGTTTAGCAGAGGTGAAGCTTAGTGCTTGGACCAAGCTGAACGATAAGGCATGGCAAGTTTGGGAGAAGGTGGAAGGAAGCTCTTGCTTACCTTGGACAGGTTGAAGAGGTTGAAGGAAGAGAGGCCCCGAATCCGTGAAGAACTTGAAGCCTTGGAAAAGAATGTTGAAGATGAGCTTCTTCAACTTAGATGGACAATGGAGCAAGATGAAGTTGCAAATTGTGCTATCAAGGAAGAGGAAGCCGTGACAGTTGAAGATATTGCAGACATGACCATGATGGAGGATGAACTTGAGGATGATCAAGTTGGACCAGGATCGTGCAGTTTGTGGACATGGATGAATGAGGAAGAGCCTCATGATGATGAAGTAAGTATTGATACTTGTGTTTCATTTAAGCATTTGGTAGATGGACCATATGCAGAGAAAGGCAAAGCCAGTTTGCCGAGGCTATGGAGGATCTTACCATGGATGACTATGATGGAACCTTGTATGGAGAAACAAGGATTGTTGATTGCTGCAGGACTTGTTGGGGTTGTTTGTGACCTTATGGTAAAAGGTACAAAGGCCCTTGACAAGGGTGGGACTTGATGATCATTGTGGAGGATTGGGTCATGCTTTAGCCACATGGAGAATTGGCTAAGTGCCCGGCATGACTCATGGACAGTTGAGGAGGGCACACACTTGTGATGATTGGGTGGACTTCTCATGGCCGAGACCAAGAGATAGTCGTGGTGGACACTTTGGTGGAGGAGCTATGATGAAGGGACTCATGACATGATGATATGGTTGGGTGATCGAGTTCACTAAACCGAAGATTGTAGTTTGGATGAGGATGACCGATTGTTGTGGTAGGTCTACATGGTTGGACTACATGGGCAACATAGTCATGGACATCAGGTTGGAGACTTGTTACTTGTGAGCCTATGGAGAAGTTGTATACTCTTGTGCAACAAGACCATGGACTTGGATGGAGTTGCGAGCAGATTATGGAGCATCCCTATTACATGGAGATGTTGGTTGGAGATGACTCGTGGAGCTTATGATGACATGAGATTGTTGTGACTTTTAGGGACTTCATACATGGTGGACTTAGAGGATTTGATGCATTGAGGAGCTGAGGTCAGGAGACTTTGATGCAGTATGGGATGCATACTTCCAAAGTACATGTATGGGCATGGCTTGGAAGAGTGACTTGATGTGGAGGATCGGTATGAGACACTTTGGAGTGATGGAGTTACAACAATGATGATGATGCCTTGGTGGCTGCACTTGGGCATGGGTTGAGCCGAAACTCAACTACTTTGACAACATGTTGTAGATGAGATGGAGGTGACTTCATGGACCTGAGCATGGCTTACTTATATGGAGATGGATTCTTGATCGAGTTAAGGATGTGGAAGGGTGTTTTGAGAAACAACTGATGGTGGCATGAGGATGTGCATTCTCATGATTGAACGTGACAGTTGGACTGGCCATCCGACTAGTTCAAACATGAGGGAGCTCAATGTGCAGAAATGCGTTAGCATTATGTTGGAGTACCATGGCAGCAGTTCACAAGATGACACATGATGAGGTCGACACGAGATGTTGCAGTAGGCATGTAGCTTGGATGGAGGGACAACTTTCCATGATGGGGAGCAGCATGTGGAGGTTGTGACAGGGTGGTCGATGATCATGGATTGAGATGATCTCTGATGGATGATAAGGTGTATACCTTGGTATGGTGATCTTGGTGACAGATGGTTGCCGAGGCGAGACATGATGGAGACAGTGGTTCTACATATGTTGCAGGGATGTTTGCCTTATGTGGAGGAGTCGACATCATGGATGATGATGATCTTGGTGGATGGCTACCAGGATGGTATGTTGTCGAGGACGACAACGATTTCAGGTGGAGGAGGATGTAAGGCCTTCGGAGATGTGCGACGTGTTTGGGCGTGGGCGACCCAGGTGCGTGCATGGGCAAACGCGGTTGTGCGACGGGCGGTCGTGCACGACGGTGCGACGACCAGTTGTGCGAGCTGCGGTGGGACGGTCATGCGGCCGCGGCTTGAATGATATGCAAGTTCTCTTGAAGTGCGAAGATATAATGCACATAAGGGAGGAGAGCTGGCATGTTTATAGGCGTGGTGGCATGAGTTACAACTTATGGAGGCTGACCTACAATGTAGACAAGCCGACGGTGTGTTGGGCGAATTTGCAATGAAGTAGGGGTGTGCGAAGTAGGTTGGGCAAGTCGGCTGGACAACCAGACTACGCTCCAACCTTGTGTATATATTGGGAGTGCGTAGATGGCATTTCAAATCATCCAACTCGCTCATCGCTCAAGGAGAAGTGCGTAGGACAAGTGAAGGCGCAGCAAAGGAAGGAGGGCGCAGATTTGGAGATGCGCCCGTTCTTGGGCGAAGCCGCACAGAAGTGAAACGCACCTCTTGGTTTTGGGTGAAGGGCGCGGGCAGGGTCGCCCGCCGGTTGGAGAAGGGCGTGCACAGTGTGTGGCACCCACATTGTGCGACGACTTGGCGTGGGTGTCTTGGCGACTTGGGTGAGCGCCCGCCCACCGTGCAAGTGTGCACGAAGGTGAAACAGAGGCTGGAACTGGAGGTCGTTGAGTTGGGTAGGCGGTACTATGTGTTGTGCATATGATTTGGGCGTTTGTCAAGAGTTGGCAAGCGGGACTGCGTGTGGGCAGGGATACACGGTTTGGGCGTTTGCGACCAAACGAAGAACGAACTGGCGAAGACGTGCAACAAGGTGAATGATGGGTTGGAGAGTCGTGCAGAGACCATGCGAAGGTGCCGACGAGCTGGGCAACTGAGTTTGCCGAAGTTGTGAAAATTTGGCTAAGTGTAAATTTGGGGTTCCCCAAGGACTTAGTTTGTACATTGTAAAAATGATGATTATATAATATATTGATTCGGGCAGACTCACATTACGGGAGTTGCCCCTCCCCTTTATACTGTTGCAATTGTTGTTGTTCTTGTTATAATTGCTATGGATAATGAATGAGTATGGGCTTCATTGGTATAAAGGATAAATGTATGTTTACTTAGTTGCGAAACACAAGCTAAGTAATGTTAAAGTGAAAGTAGGCATAGTCCACGAACATAAGTATTGGTGAAAAGAAAGTGTTCGGTGGTGCCGCACCTCGCTATAAGCGGTTGGAGGACTACCACAGGTGTAGGGGCGTGACACCTATGGTGGAAGTGATTTATCTTTGGAATGACTTTCACATCCTCAATGCATACATGGTGCTTATGTTTATTTGCATGTTCAGCGAGTTCTGATCAGCAGGAACGGTTGTGCCTAATGTTTGCTGCATGTTTTTAGATTCTCTGGTTAATGGAGCGATAAGTTTCTCCAATGTAGGAAATCAAATAGGAGCAGGGGATCAGTAGACCCCTTTCCTGTCATTAGGGTCTATATGGTACTTAACATATCTTAGAAAATTTCTAATATTATTAAGGGGTTTGAATGAAGTATGAACTTTATTATTTCTAAGAATATAAGAAATCATGTCAGTGGTGCCGCGCTTTAACAATTTATGATGAAAAACACCTAAAGGAGAAAAAATCTCATCTTTGAAAAGTTTTTGAAAATAATGACTATAGCAGAACTCAAGGACTCAAGGCTTTTTAAAGAGCTTGTAAAGAGTCTAAGGTTGATCCTTCTCGTGATGATCCTATCTCTAAGGTGCAACTCCAGTTTATCCAAGGGACCACTCATAGGATTTTCCATATTCTTAAAAAGAAATAATTTTCTGTTTCATTCAAACCCCTTAATACCATTAGAAATTCTATGAGATCTATTAAGGATGCTATAGACCCTAAAGACATGAAATGGGTCTACTCGATCCCCTATTCCTGTGGGATTCCCTATATTGGAGAAATTGGCAGCTCCATTAACTAGACAATCCAAAAACATGAGGCAAACATTAGGCACAAGCATTCTCATTCATCAGCTCTAGCTGGACATGCAGAAAAATATAAGCACCCTATCTGCACTAAGCATGCAAGGGTGATTGCAAGAGTTGATCACTCCACCATAGGAAGCTAAGAGAAACTATTGAGATTGAGAAGCATGCAATCAATCTCAATAGGGATGATGGTCGGAAATTAAGTAGAGTTTGATTTAGGCCCTCTTTTCTTAATTCATCCCTTGTTATATTCTCCCCCGCTTTTTTTTTCTAATTTTAATATTATTGAGTAATAATTGCATAAATTTCTTTAATTATTTTATTTTTTTTAATTCAATTTTGATTTCATCCTTATTTTATTGAATTTTCTTATTCTTAATTCTTAACTTTTTAATATAAAATTAAAAATTAATTAACCAATTTGTTAACTAGAATATTAATCTTATTCTAATGGTTACTCTGTACAATTTGAACCCTTATGATTTTATTGTTTTTATTTAATTAAGTCATATAGTATTATAAATGAATTTTAATTTCATTAATTTTTATATATAAATAAACAATGACTAATTTATAATAGCTAGTTTCTAATTAAGTATTATTTTAATTAATTCAATAACTAATTCTTAATGGCTAATTCTGGATCATGTTGTATCCTTGCTATTTATTCTTTAATATTGATGAATTTTTTCACCTTTCTCTTCAACAAGAACCACATTATTTGGTTCGAAATGTTGACCAGATCATAATGATGTAATTAATTCGAAATACATTGTCATTTATATTATTATTATTATTAGTCTTGCCAAACTAAGATCTCCAGAGAGATCTTGTAACCTCATTAAAGAAAGTGATAAAAATTAATGATGATGATGATGATGGTGGTGGTGGTTAACGTCCACTGAGACCAAACTTTTGTCTATTGGACCTAAAGAAACGAATTGTTTAGTTTGACTTAAGATTTTATTCTTATGTTCAAAAAGCTTGGAGAGAAGCCTCCCGATGTCACGGTAATTTTGACAACGTAAAAGGCTAGCAAAGGTCAGTATTGCAACAAAGATTTTAAAACTGAGATCTAATGTGGTTGTACGCGGGGCACTCTAAGAGGAAGTGCTTTTCATCTTCAATGTTCGTATTCTCACAAAGATGGCAGACCCTTTTCTAGCCATGGTGTTTTAGGAACTTCCCAACAACCCGTTTCACTATGAAGCTCATGAGGGTTCGTTCTAATCTTGGCTATATTAATTTTCTTCTTTGAGCTAGTTAAAACAGAGAAATACTTTTAATCTTCTAGAGTGGGGTTGATGACCTCCTCATAATATCTTAATTTTCTTTTAGCTAATAAATCTTTCTCACCCCGCTTTTTTTCTTTGAACTTAGAAGTAACAATATTTTTAATGTTATTAATGCTTTGCAAAGCAACATTCTCGTCGATATCCCAATGGTTTAGCCAAGCCTTAGTGTCTTTATACCAACCTCGTTTGAGCCTTAGGTGGTTTTGGCTGGAATTTAAAGCTAGCTTAAGAAGTCTATGGTCTCCTATGTTATTGAGTTTGTCATAGTTAGGCTCTCAATAGGCATATATGAGGAGATCATGTAAACTCAGTAAACAAATTGATAAAACTTAATGGAGTCCTCTAGAGAGGCGGAGGAATTGGCCGGACAACTAAAAGTGGTCGGAATCCGAGAAAAAAAATAAAAAAATATTGTAAATGCACTATTTGAATCATGTTTTTGATAGGGGAAATGTTAGCTTAGAGCATACATAACACACAACAGATTTATACTCAGAGATAGAGAAATGTAAAAACAACAATATTACTCAATCAGAAACAACAGAATAGATAAAATGATCACTGGAGAACAAAAATCACTTAGCATTACGTAACAAGCCTGGACCTTGGCTTTCTTTCCTTTGCCAGAGAAATTACAAATTTATAGATGGTGAAGAAGGATCTAGAATCATGCATGTGATTTAGATGGATATCTAGAAACTAATGGCGGCGTAAAAGGATCTAGAATCTTGCATGTGATTTAGATGGAGATCTAGAAACTAATGGCGCTGTAGAAGGATTTAGAATCCTACATGAATTTGGCTTCACACTTGACATTCTCCCACTTGAAGCCAAATGAGAGTCATGAATCAAGTCACAGCGAGTCCTACCATGCCTTTACATAACTCGTGTTTATTTCGAGGTAGAATCTTAGTGAGCATATGAACAGGGTTCCTATCTGTATGGATCTCTTTCAAGGATAATTGTTCTTTCTCCAACACATGCTGGATCCAATGGTACCTTAAGTTAATGTGCTTGGTTTTTGAATGAAATGCTGGGTTTTTCTCCAAGTGAATGGCACTCTGACTATCACAACATAACACATACTTGTCTTGCTTTATTCCTATCTCTCCTAGGAATTGTTGCATCCACAACATCTCTTTACAAGCTTCTATTGCAACTATGTACTCTGCTTCTGTTGTAGAGAAGGCTACTATTCTTTGTAGCCTTGACACCCAATATATTGTTGCACTTGCAAATGTATACTAATAACCTATAGTGGACTTTCTGGTGTCCATATCTCCAACCAATCTACATCTTTAAATCCTTCAAGCACAGTCTCATCATGACCAAAACATAAACAATAATGACTAGTACCCTTAAGATACCTCAAAATCCATTTTACTGCTTGCCAATGTTGTTTTCCTGGATTGGCAAGGAACCTACTCACTACTCCCATTGAATATGCAATGTCTGGTCGTGTGCATACCATGGGATACATCGAACTGCCAAGTGCTGAAACATAAGGAATCTTGCTCATCTCTTCTTTCTCCTTGTCATCAGTAGGACATAATTTAGTACTCAGCTTGAAGTGGGATGCAAGGGGTCTACCAACTAGCTTGGCATCCTTCATATTAAACCTATCAAGCACCTTCCTGATATATTTGTCTTGTGACAACCATGTAACCTTTTGTATTTCATGTCACGCCTAATTTGCATGCCCAATATCTTTTGTGCTAGTCCCAAAATCGTTCATTGCAAATTTGCTACCCAAATCTTTCTTCAACCTATTGATATTATTCTTATCATGTCCAACAATCAACATGTCATCCACATACAACAATAATATGATATATTTTCCTCGATCATACCTCTTGATATAGACACAATGGTTAGCTTCCAACCTCTGAAAACCATGTTCCAACATGAATGAATCAAATTTCTTGTACCATTTTCAAGGTGTTTGTTTCAACCCATAGAGACTCTTCTTCAACCTACAAATGAGGACTTCTTTTCCTTTTCCTATGAAGCCTTTGGCTGCTCCATATAAATTTCTTCCTCCAATTCACCATGAAAGAAAGCATTTTTTACATCTAATTGTTCACATTCTAAGTCTAAAGTAGCAATTAGACCAAGAATGACTCTAATGGATGAAATTTTAACAACAAGTGAGAAAATTTCAGTGAAGTCAATACCTTCTTTTTGGGCAAAACCTTTCACCACCAACCTCGCTTTATACCTCTCCTTCTCTTCATCACATTAATGCTTAATCCTATAAATGCATTTGTTTTGTAGAGCCTTTCTACCTTTTCGGAGGTTTACCAACTCCCAAGTTTTATTTTCCAGCAAAGAGTTCATTTCTTCTTCCATTGCTTTCTTCCATTTTTCACTGTGCTCAACTTTACAGGCTTGAAAACAATTAGGCTTACCTTCATCAGTCAACAAAATATAGTTTGAAGGAGGATACCTTTGTGAAGGCTTATGAGGCCTAGAAGATCTGCAAACCAGCTGTGCTGGTGCATTATCAGGTTGAATCTCTTGTAAAGGTTCTTGCAAGATTCCTTCTTCTTGTTGTTCATCGTTTTCCACTTGTTGTTCTTCACGCTCCTGAATTTGTTGTTCATTTTCTTGTATTGATGGTATGTTTTCTTGCTGCTCTTCAAACCTGTCAACAATTTTCTTGACCTCCAACTCACCGATAATCCTCTTGAACATTTTTGACACATTAAATATAACATCCATGCTTCTAATAATTTTATGTTTGACTGGATCTCATAGATGATAACCAAAATCTTTATCTGCATATCGAAAAAAAATGCATTTCATAGATTTATCATCTAGCTTAGTTCTATTTTCTTTGGGAATATATACAAATGCTTCACATCCAAATATTTTCAAGTGAGAATAATTCAAATTCCTACTATTCCAAACTTCTTTAGGGATACCACCATCCAAGGTTGTAGTTGGAGATCTATTTATGAGGTAGCAAGCGGTTCTCACTGCTTCAACCAAAAAATTCTTCTCCAAACTAGAATTGGACAACATACTTCACACCTTCTCCATAATGGTGCAATTCATCCTTTCTGCGACACCATTCCGTTGAGTAGTACTAGGCATAGTCTTCTCATGTTTCATGCCAAACCTATTACAATATTCCTTAAATGCATTTGAGCAATATTCTCCACCATTATCTGTTCTTAAACACTTTAGCAATTTGTTAGTCTCTATTTCAACAACAACATGGAAGTTTTGAAATATTCCAAACACTTCCCTTTTATTTTTCATAGGATATGCCAAAACCTTCCTGGATGCATCATCTATAAATGTTTCAAAATATGATGCTCCTTCTAATGATTTGATGTTAGCAGGCCCAAACACATCTCAGTGTACCAATTCTAACACATTTTTCTTTATGTCATGGCTACCACTTAGGAATGAAACCCTTATTTTTCTACCATATATACAATGCTCACAAAGATCAAGATTGTAGGATTTCAAACCTGACAATAATTTTTTACCAACAAGGATTTTTAAGCCCTTCTCGCTCACGTGACCCAAACGCTTATGCTACAGATTTGTTGAATTCCCTTCTTTTATGACAGAAGCCAAATCTAATTTTCCTATCACTGTCTTCATTGTGTATAATGTTCCTATCTTGGGTCCTTTGGCCACAACCAATGCTCTTTTGCTAATTTTCTAGCCTCCTTTTCCAAAGCTTGTGGAACAACCTTCATCATCCAGTGGTCCCATAAAGATTAAACTCATGTGCATTTCTGATACATGCCTAACCTGTTTCAACAATATATCTTATCCATCTTTCATCTTGATCTGGACATCTCCCACTCCAGCAATACTGCAAAAATGATTATTCTCCAAATGCACTCTACCATAATCACAGGATTATAAGAAACAAAACTATCTTTGCATGGGGTTACATGGTGAAATGCCATAGATTCAAGGATCCAATCAAAGCTTCTGCTAGATGTATGTACACATGCATCCTCTATTGAAACATTAAACAACACATCACCATTTGTGGCTACAACAGTTGTCTCACCTTCATTTGTGTTGAATGACTTGTGATTTATATTAGATGGTCTCTGATCCTTTTTTCCTTTCTTCAAAAATCGACATTCTTTCTTCATGTGCTTGGGTTTTCCATAATGAAAGCAGATGATCCTTCCTCTCCTTGATTTTGATCGGCTTTTCGATCTTGATCACCCTTGCCAGCCTCAATCCATTCTCCTACCATGATCAGCTAGAGCTAGAGCTTCTCCACCCTGGTTTTTTGCAATTGACTTGCGTTGCAGTTCCTCATTCATTAAACTGTTGTTGACATCATCAAACTTTAGGGTCCCTGCAGTTGTTGAAGTGCTCATAGCTACAATTAAATTTTCTCAGCTGTTTGACATAGAACACATTAGCAAAATAGCTCTAATTTCATCATCCAAAATGATTTTAACAAAGGCAAGCTGATTAGTAATAATATTAAATGCATTCAAGTGCTTAGCAAATGAAGCACCCTCCTTCATTTTTAGATTATAAAGCTTCTTCATCAAGAACACTTTGTTTGATGTCGTGGTGTTCTCATATAGATCATGGAGCTTCTTCCATAATCCTTCAGCATTTTTCTTCGGACACATTGGAATACACATTTTTTGCTAGATATTGGAAGATTGTTGCAATCGCCTTTCTATTTAGCTTATTCCAGTTGTTAGTTCAGAGCATACATAACACACAACAAATTTATACTTAGAGACTTAGACGGCAATAACAAAGAATAATTTTAGAGACAGATAAATGGAGAAACAACAGGATTACTCAATCAGAAACAGCGGAATAGATAAAACAATCATTGGAGAACATAAATCACTTAGCATTACGTAATAGGCTTGGACCATGGCTTGATTTTCTTGGCCAGAGAAATTACAAATTTATAAAAGCTTGAGAAGGATCTAGAATCCTGCATGTGATTTAGATAGAGATCTAGAAACTAATGGCAGTGTAGAAGGATCTAGAATCCTGCATGAATTTGGCTTCACACTTAACAAGAAATAGATTCAGCACCATCAAAAATGTCTAAAGCACTTAAAATTATAAATTTTGACAGTCTCTACTTGGATTTACAAAAATCCCTATGAATTTTTTTCAAAATATAATTGAAATTTCCATATCTTTCGAAACAAAAAAACATAAATTTTAGAATATAACAAAATTAATACATATATAAATTGACCTAACAAATCGTCTCGAGTTTTGAACGAAATTGTACCGGAGGTCGTTATTTCCGTTCCGTGATGTAACTGAAAGCGGACTTATTTCATGTCAGCGCTATTAACTTGCTATGTATGGTAGCTTAATTTGGGGATGTGCATGTTACTGGAGATCATGAGTGGCAAAACGGCTTTGAACACCTCTGTGGAGTCGGCCTTAAGAGTTAAGGCAACGGGAAAAAAGCAAAAATTTGGCCTTACGTCACTTACAATTAGGTTTATCATCCTTATGCTCTGAAGACCAATGACAAGAAGGTCCCTGCAGGCTATGCCTGCAACGTGGATTATTTGTTTCCCAACGCAGCGAGTTGCCTATGTACACCACGCTCTTAAACGATGACCGCAATGCCTGCTCCAGATCTTTCTCTCATTTATCTGCAAGAAGCTATAATTAATCTATTTCGGAACTTGCACTAGGATTCTATTTGACACTATTGTATATCAGTTATCCATAAATATAAATTTTGGAATTATCTTTGCATTAAAAAGAAAATTTAGTGCGAACGAATAATGGACGCTTTTCCATATTCCCTCAGAACATCTTTAGTAAATGAATGATGTAAATTAGTGCGTATATGGAAAATATTGGAATGGGATATCTGTGATCATGGAATTAATCAACCATTAATTTTTATGATAAATAGTTTAAAATTTTAAAAGATTGTCAGAATTGTAGATTTTAGGTGTTTACATGGTAAGATATTAT
Source organism: Pinus tabuliformis (assembly GCA_031772625.1). Lineage (NCBI taxonomy): Eukaryota > Viridiplantae > Streptophyta > Pinopsida > Pinales > Pinaceae > Pinus > Pinus tabuliformis. The sequence continues at coordinate 908,207,219 of CM062819.1, forward strand.
TTAAATTATTTTAAAGATGAGTTGATTTTTTTTTGCTAACAAAAAATTGGATTTCATTATTAATAATATAACTCAAATGTAATAACTAGTTAAAAAAGTAAAATATAGAATATTTAAAAAAATAAAATATATAGAACATTTACATCATAGTTATTAAATTTGGCTGGATAAATTTATGAATTAATACACATTTTAATTTGCTAAGGTAACATTAAATTGATCAAATTGTTAAAAAAATATAAGATGGGGTAATTTGCTTTAAAAAATATGACCGTAGAACTTGATTTTCGAAAATAGCAACTAGCATGTGCTTATCTAGTTTGAAACAGTGACTATGGTGCGTTAAGATTGAAACAATGACTATGGTGTGGCATTTAATTAACAAAGAACATTTTTTTATATAGAAGATACTTTTTGACCAAACATGTTTTTGGAAAATAGCAATTAGCATGTGCTTATCTAGTTTGAAATAGTGACTATGGTGCGTTTAGCTTGAAACAGTGACTATGGTGTGGCATTTAATTAGCAAATTACATTTTTAATAGAAGATAATAACAATGGTTGGTTCATTTATTTTAATTTTGTGTTTTAGATGGTTTTAATATTATCCAAGTTTATATGGATTTGTTTGAGGCTGAAACATAAATTCCTTATTATAATTTGTTTTTATATAAATTTTAAGATGTATATCTTTAAGATGTATATTCCTAAATTATTTTTTTATTGGATTTTAGATTTTTTTTTCTTTTATTTAATCTAATCTCAAATCAAATTCAAATTCAAATTTGGTATCTACAATCTAAACATGTCTATTTATCGTATCAATATATAAAAATGCCTAATAATTTATTTCAATTTTGTTGAATAAATTAAAATTTCACAACAAGATAGTTTTAATGTTTCTTATGGCTTTAATATCATCCAAATTTATATGAATTTGTTTGATACCCAAAACATAAATTTTTCATTATTAATTTTTTTTAAGATATAAGTTTCTAAATCATTTTCTCATTAAATTTTATATCTAATCTAATCTCAAAAAAAAAAAAAAAATCAAACTTGATAACTATTATTTAAACAAATATATTTTATCATATCAATATTATTTGCATATATTTTATCTCATCAACATATTTTTCTTTGAAAAAATACTGCTAAACTTTATCTAATGTAACTTGAGTTCTCAATCAGTATATGTACAAGTTTCTCAATCAGTATATACAAGTTCGAACATTAATATAAATGGAAATAGGGGATGTGTATTCAGACATTGCTAACCTTAGATGGATATAAGTTTTCGGAGTTTATGGTTGAAATTTTTTCATTTCGTAAAGCTTATTTTTCTTTTCTGAGTTAAATCCAATGCGAAGAGATTTTGTCACTAAAATCCATTGTAAAGGTGAGAGACTATCATTACAGGTGACTACCATTGTCGTTGTTTCTTTGAATAACTTATTATGTATTTCATTGTGTTGTTGCTTTGAATAACATTTTATATGTACTTAGTGTATAGAAGAGAAAATATTTAGATACCTTGTGCAGCAAGGTGTTCGCTTTACTCCTATAAATATATAAAGAGAAATAAATAAAATAAAATTTAATTTTATTGATTTTTACGCCGTAAGGCATTTCCCTATGAAACCAACTCCCCTCTCTGCACATCTGTCATCTTGTGTGCCACAATATTATATGTTAGACGATTTAAAAAGTTTCAGTCGTTCGATCAAGGTGGTTACCAATTCGTTGCAGAAACAGTTTGTGGAAACTCGATGTTCTTTCATTCTTCCCGGTTGGGTTTGGGATGAACAGATAATTGTGATGCCTCACTTCAAATATAAGGCCCATATTAGCGTGGTACCATTATTGTCTAGCCCAAGCCCTACTTTCTCATTTCATTGTTTTGTTGGCATCCCTCTCTCCCAGCGGCAGACAAGTACCGTGTGGTTACTCCAGACTCATGAATTTTCTAAATGTATGGCAATGAGGCCTTCCCCTATAGCTTATAGGTATGTCATTATTGTGTTTACTACTTCATTTTACATTCCCATCATGTGGGAATTACCATCTCGTCTAATTTTCATGGGTTTGGATGTGCCAGAGGATGTGTGCTGGTATCATCGAGCTGGTTCAAGTATTCATGGGACAAGAGAACAATGGATTCCATTACCATCGTGGTGAAAACTCTCAGGTCTGCATTTATCATTGTTACCTCAATTCCTTGTTATTTTCGTTTTGTGTTCCTCAAAGGAACATGTTCCGTTCTCATGCAAACTATTTTTCTCTAGCTGTTTAGGGTATCCACAGTTGAATGGAATTCACCAAACTATACCAACGGAACCTAGAGCAACTTCTCTTCAAGTGTGCTATGTATCTATAGGTAAGGATTATTAACCCTTGTCTCAGAAAAATAACTCCCTTATTTACTTTTTTCATTTATGCTACCTGTAGCCATGGTGTAAGCCTCGACTGGTTGTGGCTCTGTGACCTCAACCAGTTCACTTGATTTATCAGTGGGTATTTTAGGGCACCATTGATGGTTTCTAAAACGCTAATGTTTTCCCTCGTACATTTAATTAGGAGTGTTATGCATATCTCTGTGCCTACTGTGACCGAGTGTCGTAGTTTCTTAGTCTATGTATCCTCATTATGGTGTGTGCCTGGCCTTACAGGTGGAATCAGGTGGCTCAGATTTTTGGTGCATTCGGTCTTTCGTGATTAGACCCATCTCCAGTATCTCATGGCAACTGGCCTATGAACACCCATGGGGTGACTCACGCCCTTAATATTGCAATTTTATCTCTTTTTTGCCTGCGTAGAGATATCATCTTTCTCATGATTTATGTTCTTAGGAGAGATATATTGGTTTCTAGGGGAGTAGGGGTTCAAGTTTTTCTTTTACAATCTTCCTGAAATTTTGAAGTAATGTTTTATGTTATGATACGAGGGAGGCCTTTGTCCTCGTATTGTTTAGAGACGTTATGTTTTCTGTAATATAGTGAAATTGTTATAATGGGTGACCATTGTGGCCTGCCAGTACTCTGTTTATGTTGCCTATGATTTTTAATAATTTCGATATTAATCTATCAAAGCTACTTATTCTCTTTTTTTATGTGAACAAGGGTTTCGACTTCCTTTCCAATATTGTTATGGCTCACTTACTTGTTGATAGTAATATATCAAAATTGTTTTCTATAGGTGTACATAATGGTTTTTGTATATAGTATAGGTAGCTGCTACCAATTACTGAGAGTTTGAACTTTGGTGATAGTAGTTGCACCGCCTCTCACATCCTAACTTAATTTTTAAATGGAATATAATTTGTGTCTAGCCTCTAGAGCAGAAAGCGGACAAACATTACTTGATAAAAAACTACAACTAACTTGAATTAATTTATGAAATACAATTTGCGTCTAGCCACTAGAGTAGAAAGAAAGCACACCCTAATTGATAAAAAGCTACAACTAACTTGAATTCTTTTATATTTTTCTCACAACCATGCTTTTTAGTATATAATACCAATATTCATGGGGAGTATGTAGCTTTTCCTATTTTAAGTTTACTGGGATCTCTTTGAAGGTGGAAATCATACCTCACTATAGGTGTTGATGCCACAACTCATTCAAATCTAGGAATCTGACTCTGGATACATAAGAGGATTTCTAGCCATTGTGAATCTTTCATTAAATATCTTTAAATTAATCCATTTCTAGTCACTTTAACTAGAATTTGTAGCTTTGTCTTCATTTACTTCCAACGATATTCCACCAGTTTCGGTGAAAGATAAGGGCTTTGATTCGAGGCATGTAACCCAAAAATCAGTTTTATTTTCATCACAGCTTTGTATGTATTTAATTTACTACAACAACAAGAAAGGTTCTTTATATAAATATTAGTGATTTTCTAATGCATTTGTCCCATATGTGTGACATAGGCATACTTAGATTTGTTCCTCTAATTGTAGTCAAGTCTTACCTACAAACTTAATGCACAGTTTAACACTTTTACTTTTAAAGGATTAAAATGAAGTTATATTGATACCTGTTCCCAATAATTAATTCATATACATGTTTTGACTTCAGTGTATATTTCTACACTCACACACACATATATATTAATTAGTACACCCATGGTCTATTTCATTTCATACGATTCACTATCTATTATATATATTGCATGCCCCTCTACCATACGTGATGTATGATCACATCGACATTTGACTCTATATTAAGTTTTTTGATAACCAGAATATTAATCTACAGTCATCAACATATACTCATACACAACATGTTAATCTACAATAAGTAAATTTTCATCCCTCATCACTATTTAAACTACAACTATTAATTTATAATAATACGCAACATAGTAATCTACAACTCCTTATTTGTATCCCAAGATATCATAAACCAAACCAAAGACTCTAACAAATCAGTTGCATGGAAAACTATAGCAGGAGACATTTTCCACCCAACCATGAACTACCTCGCGTTATCCCCCTAGCCTTATTGTCCTCCCAACCAAAAACTGCCTGCAGCTCTCCCCGGAGCTTTATTGTTTTCTCAGAGAGGAGACATTGTCTTCCCAACCACGAACTACCTCTAGTTCTCCCCCGAGCCTTATTGTTTTCTCAGAGAATCAACAATCTTTTGTTCATCTCCTCAATGGGTATTGAATTCCCTTCTTCATCATAATGTTTGTAAGATTTATTTCTTTCTTTCATAGGCTTCGACATCCGACTTTTGTAAGATTTATTTCTTTCTTTTGTAGGCTTTTTCTTTTAATTCCTACCTTTCTGAGCTACAATGCTTTAAACGAAACTAATCTTAGCCTTTTTCTCGATCTAGGTGGTTTGTAAGGAATAAATATAAGATGTGACATACCCTAGTAGATGTTGTTACCTTTTTCACCAGCTAGGCATATTTATATTTGTTCCTTAATGTTATTACATCTAGGGTTAAATTAGAAAAGAACTTACTAATCTCTAAAATTTTAAATGCATGTGCTCCTTAATGTTATTGCATCTAGGGTTAAATTAGAAAATAACTTACTAATCTCTAAAATTTTAAATGCATACAATTGAGGTTGTGAAAAAATAGTAGTCGAAAAGGGCTCCAGATACAAACATTAAGACCTTAAATTATTTACAAAATGTAGGCCACCATTATACCATTTAATGGGACAATAATGAGTACCCATCAACATCATTACCATAGGTTTCTCCCATAAAATGGTTTTGGGGTCACTGTCAATAGTGAAAATATCATCTACATAATAGTCAACATTTTTTTATATCTGCTTCTCATGGGATTGAATTTGGAGAGCCACACTTGATTATTCTTTACCTTCACTATGTTAAGACAATTTAAGTACACATAGGTTATAGTTTTAATGTTATAGTTAACGTGTTAGGTATTAAATTTTATGTCTTGTAACATTTTAGGAGTTACAATGTCTTTATGATGAGAGTGTACTAGGGGTCATAATTTCTAGAATTCATTGTGTTAAAGATCACTGTGCACTATGGTTTACTTAATAATAAAGTTATTCCCTTAAGGATTATAATGTAATCAATGCCATTTTTTTTAATGGTAATAGTGGCTAGAAGTTGCATTTTGGAAGGGTTTGCAATTCTCCAAGAGTGATCAAAGTATATTATGGATTATATGGGATATGGGACATATAAGTATTTTGACTTCCATAATGGTTTTTGGTTAAGAGACACAAATTGTATTTGGTATTATAGTGACCATAGTGGTGAAAGGTTACATTAATAAAGGGAAACAATTAGTGGGGCTAATATATAGCGCAATAAATATGAATATCTAATAATAAATTTATTATAAGTATTTTTATTCTTTATGAAAGTATTTTTTTGTTATATTTGAGTTCTTCAATTTATGCCTTACAGCATTTCCTTTGCAACATCTGGTGCAAATGTTAGTTTAAATTATGAACTTTAACTTTATACTAAATCTCATTGATTTTTTAAATTATGAATTTTAACTTTATACTAGCCAAGTACAAATCGAAATTCATTGTACAATAAAAACAAGATATCTAAAGCTTACAATTTCTTCAACACTGGTTCACTCAAGTTTTATCTATTTTTTCAATAGCTTGGATAAATAAACCTTAATCACAATTAAAGAATATAAATAACAAGATATCTAAAGCTTAAAATTTCTTCAACACTGGTTCATTCAAGTTTTATCTATTTTTTCAATAGCTTGGATAAATAAACCTTAATCACAATTAAAGAATATAAATGTATAAATAAAATATTAATAGAGAAATTAATTTTATATTATAATGATACCAAGATTTAACTAAAATTTTAAATAATAAATAAGATATATCTATATTAAGAAAATTTAAAATAAATTTTAATTAAAATTTTAAATAATAAATTAATTATATTATATTATATATAATATAGTATAATACAATACAATATGTTAAAGTACAATTTAGTTAATATTAGAAGTATTGAAATAATAACGTTTAGAATTTTTATAATAATATATTTTATACAAGTTCAATGCACTATCGATGGAAATTAAATTTGAATAAAAAGATAACTATTTTTTCTCACAATCTTTCGAAATAAACTTAACTAAAATTCAAAATTGAATATTTATTTTACTAAATTTGATATTTATATAATAAATTTCAATGAAGTTTTATTTAAATTTTTGTATATAACTATTTTTAAATAAAGTTGTTGAACTATTAAATTGTAGAGTATTTGGTCAAACAATTTTTTTTTTTGGGTTAAATTTTGATATTTTGTTGTTTAAACTGTGTTTTTAAATGCACATATTGATTCATCACGCTGGAAAATCTTATAAGCAATTTTAACAACTCACACTTGTGATTGCAATAAATAAATTCCTACCATATTATGAACAAATTAATCAGAAAAATGTCTAAATAATAATGCATTTTATTATGAAATCAAATATAAATAAAACATATAGTAAAATACATCTCATATTCTTATAAACTAATAATAGTTTATGAAATTTAATAAATGAAATATAAAAATAAGAATAATGACTAATAAGTGAAATATAAAACAAGAGGAATGATTTTATGAATGAAGAATGGGTTAAAAGTGATATTAAGAATAAGGAGAACTAAATAATTTGGTTCTATATAATATATGAGACTGTGTATATAATTATAATATGATGAAATTTAGTTCTCTATAATAATTAGGACTCTGTCTATTCACCACTATTATTTTTACATTGACCATGACAAATTTGAATGTTGAGCTTTATAAATAGTTAAGTATTTTTTATCTTATAAGGACAATAACCATTTGGGACTCTCGCATTCTATTTGTCTATTCACCACTATTAGTTTTGCATTGACCATGACAAGTTTGAATCTTTAACTTTATAAATGATTAAAGTATTTTTTTATGTTATAAGGACAATAACCATCATGTTAGAAAGGAGTCATTTGCGAAAATATTCCGGAATCAAAATAAAAAAAATTAGTAAAAAGCAAGAGTACTATTCATTTAAGTGTAAACACTTTGAAAAAACTACAACATAACTTATCCACTTCACATAGAAATTTTCTAGTACATTGAAGAGAATATTGTTATTTCTAGTACATTGAAGAGAATTTAAGGAATAGCATTTTTGAAGGGGCTGTTGATGAGGGAAATGGAAATTCTTTCGTGTAATGTGCGTTAATGAAAGAAGAACTTCATGGTCATTGATCACTCGATGAGTTACGTCGAGTGCTATGTAAGGATTAAAATGGAAGCATGAGAGAAAATAGGCTATGTTGAGAGATTAAAGAAGTTTATATCTTGTTTATTTTATTTTATTGGATTCCTGCATTGTTTAGGGATGATATTAACACAATTTGAAAATTGATTTTATTTTAATAGAATTTGTTGAATCAGCATTTTTTAAAAGATATAGATATGTAAAACATTTATCATGTTTTATGATAAAAATCTATGTATTTTGTATATTATAAATGTTTATTGTTAATCATGTAGTGTTATTAATTATTAAATTTTTTTTTAAACAAAGTTTTTTTGGTAGAAATTACATGAGAGAATTTTTTGGCCAACATGTTTCGAACCAACAAATGTGGTTCATCATCAAGACCAAATGAAGAGGCACACCATGGCCAAGGCTTAAATAGAGAGCAATGTAGAGACATAATTTCAAGTAACGGCTATATTTGAACAATAATATGTAAGTTATAATATTAATTTATTGATATATTAAAAACAGATATTATTAAGTAACGACTATATTAAATGGCTAGTTTTTGAAAAATAATACTTAAATTAATTTATTAAAACCAAATATTAATAGTTCTTCAAAAATAATATTTTGAAAACAATATTTAAATAATGATATTATTTCATTAATTTATTAAAAATATTAACAGGAAACAACTGTATTAAATGGCTAATTTTTGAAAAATAATGTTTAAATTAATTTATTAAAACCAAATATTACTAATTCTTAAAAAATAATATTTAAATAATGATATTAGTTTATTAGTTTATTAAAATATTAATATGTAACACCTATATTAAACGGCTAGTTTTTGAAAAAAATATTTAAATAATGATATTATTTCATTAATTTATTAAAAATATTAATAGGCAACGGCTATATTAAATGACTATTTTTTGAAAAATAATATTTAAATTAATTTATTAAAACCAAATATTACTAGTTCTTGAAAAATGATATTAGATAATGATATTAGTTTATTAATTTATTATAATATTAGCATGTAACGACTATATTAAACGGCTAGTTTTTGAAAATAATATTTATATTAATTTATTAAAATCAAATATTACTAGTTTTTGAAAAATAATATTTAAATTGTCATATTAGTTTATTCATTTATTCAAAAAAAATAATAATAAGTCACCACTATATTAAACAACTAGTTTTCAAAATAAATAAATTAATAATCAAAGTCAAATTTTAAAGGAGGGGAGTCAAGAATTAAAAAAATGAGTGAGGACCCTAATAGATCATTCGATAAATAAAATAACTAATGAAAATAAAATAAAATAGATTAAAAATAATTAATGGAAAAATAAATAAAATAAAACAAAAATAAAGTATATATATATATATATATATATATATATAAACAGAAATATATATATATATATATATATATATATATATATATCCAAAGAAGAAATAATCAATAAATAAAACAGGGTCAAGAATAAAATATGGGGCTCGGGCCCACTAAACAGATAAAAAAAAATGCTAAAAGGAGTTAAGAACGAATAGGATGATAAAATACATAAAAAACATGAAGGATCAAGAAAATAAACTCTAATGAAGAATAAATCAACAACAAATACTATAAAAAGGATGCGAACACCTACATAAATAAAAAAAAAAGAACCCTAAAAAATTAGGAGGACAAGATATGGACCCAACTTCTACTAATATTCCAATCATCATCTCTATTCAAATTATTGGGTCTTTTTTCAGTTTCTAGGGCCTCCTTCAATTTACGATGATGCAAATGACTAACCTTAGCAATGACTTCGGGCTCTTCAATGCAGATATGATGCTTAGATTTATCTACATGCTCCGCCAAAGCAGAGGAGCAGGTCTTTCCATGCTTGATGTCAGCAACATGCTCACGAATCCTTTCATTAATCGAGTGACCAGTGTCACCAATGTAGGGAATCCCATAAGAGCATGGGATAACGTAAACACCCTTCATATTATTAGGGTCCATTGGGTCTTTTACAGATCTAAGGGAGCTCCGGATGGTATTTAAAGGCCGAAAATTTGTAGCCACCTTATGCTTCTTTAGGATCCTTGCAATATTTTCAGTGGTCCGTTGGATAAAATGAAGATGAGCACCGGAAAATCGATCATTGGTATCTTTCTTAGCACTAGGACCTTTTTCAGCTCTGAGGAAAGCCTTTGTACATTAGTGTCTACTATAACCATTATTAAAGAAAACACTTTGGAGATAATTTGTATAGTAGACACCAATTTACTAAGGCTTTCCTTAGAGCTGAAAAGGGTCCTAGTGCTAATAAATATACCAATGGTCGATTTTATAGTGTTCATCATCCTTTTATGCAAGGGACCACTGACAAGATTGCAAGGATCCTAAGGAAGCATAAGGTGGCTTCAACCTTTCGGCCTTTAAATACCATCCAGAGCTCCCTTAGATATGTAAAAGACTCAGTGGACCCTAAGAATATGAATGGTGTTTACGTTATCCCATGCTCTTGTGGGACTCCCTACATTGGTGAGATTGGTCGCTCGATTAATCAAAGGATTCATGAGCATGCTGCTGACATCAAGCATGGCATGACCTACTCCTCTACTTTGGCAGAGCATGCAGATAAATCTAAGCATCACATCCATAGTGAGGAGGCCCAAGTCGTTACTAAGGTTAGTCATTTCCATCATTTAAATTCAACGACCCAATAATTAGAATAGAGATGATAGTTGGAATATTAGTAGAAGTTCGGTCCCTGTCTTGTCCTCATAATTTTTTAGGGTTTTTTTTCTTTTTTTTTAATCTATGAAGGTATTGACATCCTTTTTATAGTATTTTTTGTTGATTTATTCTTCATTGGAGTTTATTTTCTTGATCCTTCATGTTTTTTTTTTATGTATTTTATCATCCTATTCGTTCTTAACTCTTTTTAGCATTTCTGGTATTTGTTTAAAGGGCATGAGACCCATATTTTATTTTTGACCCCATTTTGTTTATTGATTATTTCTTCTTTGGATATATATATATATATATATATATATATATATATATATATGTGTTTTATTTTATTTATTTTTCTATTAATAATCTTTAATTTATTTTATTTTATTTTCATTAGTTATTTTATTTATCAAATGATCTATTAGGGTCTTCACTCGTTTTTGTAATTTTTGACTCCCCTCCTTTAAAGTTTGACTTTGATTATTTATTTAGTTAATTTAAAAACTAGCTGTTTAATATGGCGGTTACTTATTGATATTAATTTTTGAATAAATTAATAAACTAATATCACATTTTAAATATTATTTTTCGAAAACTAGGTGTTTAATATAGTCCTTACATATTAATATTTTAATAAATTAATAAACTAATATCATTTTCTAATATTATTTTTCAGGAAGTAGTAATATTTGGTTTTAATAAATTAATTTAAATATTATTTTTCAAAAACTAGCCATTTAATATAGCGGTTACCTATTAATATTTTTAATAAATTAATGAAATAATATCGTTATGTAAATATCTTTTTAAAACCGAGCCATTTAATATAGCCGTTACATATTAATATTTTAATAAATTAATAAAATAAAATCATTATTTAAATATTATTTTTCAAAAACTAACCACTTAATATAATTGTTACTTGTTAATATTTTTAATAAATTAATGAAATAATATCATTATTTAAATATTTTTTTTCAAAAACTAGTCGTTTAATATAGCCGTTAGTTAATAATATTTGTTTTTAATATATAAACAAATTAATATTATAACTTAAACATTATTGTTCAAATATAGTCGTTACTTGAAATTATGTCTCTACATTGCTCTTTATTTAAGCCTTTGCCATGGTCTTCCTCTTCATCTGGTCGTGATGATGAACCCCACACTTGTTCGAAATGCGTCGGTGAAAAAATTCTCTCATGTGATTTTTATTGAAAGAATTTGTTTAATCCGTTATGAATCACAGAAGCTTGAATACAATTTTTTTTATAATAAAATGATAGATTATGAGTCATCTTTTTTATATACATAATTTCATGAGACACGTCATTAAATTATTTTATTTTTTATATATTTTTATCTATTTCACATGAACATTTTTTAAAGAAACTTTTTAGTAATGGAAACATTTTAACCAGCGTTACTATAATTGTTCTTTTTCTATTATATCAGAAATGTTGTCTTAGGAATTTGGTTTCTATAAATTCCTCTTAATATATGATTATTCAAATTGGTTTCATACTAATTACTACATTAGAAAATATATTTTATTTAATTTTGATTTTGATTTTGTTTTTATAAATTAAAATTTCAAAACTATGATTAGTTGTCATTGTGAAAGGAAAAACATTATACCTTATATTTTCCAATTCAATATTTTAGAATTATTTTACTACAAATTTACCTAAAATATAGATATACGATAAATTAATAATACATTAAAAAAATAATTACTACATTTTAATAGGTGAAATTATACTATTAAATTTATAAATATATCATCATAATTATCAAATTATTAAAAATGAATTTTGATCTACAATGAATGAAATTTTATGTTTATCTTTGAACATATGCAATTTGAAGTATGATATAGCTTAAATGATAAGGACTAACCACAGTCACCTGAGTTCATGTCCTTTCATTGACTTAGACATGTGATTATGGGAATTTTATATAAAATTGGGGCTCATGCGAGTGATATTCTACCAAGTTAAGGTGCTTTATGTACTAAAACATATCATAACATTTCATTGGAGTAAAATTCACTTTCATACTCACACACTAGTTTACTCCATCTCTTAGAAGGCACATTATACCTTTTGTCTATAATTTCCTAAGCTCTAAATAATATTCGCATTTAAAATGTCATATTTACACTTTTTCTAATGTGAGAACACACCTAACTAGCTAGGAAAATTTAATTAAAATTTTAAATACTTAACCATAGGTTAAGTAAATAATATTATTCTATTAATACTTTATTGTTCCAATACTTCATTGAGGCCTTTTACTCTAAATTTCACTTTTTAATTAGTCACTAGAAGTTGTGACTTAAATGTCCATGTGGTGCACATGAGAATATCCAACTCCTCTTTTGACACATATTGAATTGTTACACTAACTCCTAAATATTCACTAGGGTGCTTAAATTTATATCTATGCAGTATGCAACTTAATTTAGTCCTTTCCTTTTTGGTGCATATGTTGAGTAAAAAACACATGACAAAATGTAAATTCACCCTATCCTCCATAAAAACTTTTAGATGTAATAAAATGCCAATTTAAAAAGAGAACATATGAGTGATTGGAGACTTCCACAATGATTGATATTGTTATACATTTTCGGGACGACACTGTGTAGTATATGTGATTGTCTAACATTTCGGATGGTAACTCCATCCATCATCAGGGACCAAAGAGAGCCATGAGAGTAAACGAGTGTTGGATTTCCTTTAATATGAACCTTTGTGTATTCGTTGATTAACGGTCGAAATAATATTAGAAATAATTGAATTTTATCATATTTGACCAAAATTTGGTTAAATAATGAATGAGAAGGGTTTATTATGGACCAATGATTGACCAAGAGGATTAGAAAATTATCTATTTAATTTGAATGTGATTAAAGGCGGAAGGGAGGAGATAGATGAAAGTAGTATGTTGAATTAAGAAATAGGGGGATTAATAACTAGCAATTGCACCTAATGTTGCAAAGGAAATGCCATAAGCTGGTAGCATGGGGAAGAGTAACAAAGGAGAATGGAAAGGTAACAAACAATGAATTCAACTTATTCAATAAAAATATATACAGAGTGAAGCATCTGTAAGTCAATTTTGATCATGAACGGAATTCTTTGTGGCCTAAAAAATAAACTCCACACTGCATATAAAATGAAAATAATCCGAACATGTTACTGGAAATATTAGATTAATATCTATGAAATTTGGATTTCATCCTCACTGATAAATTTGATTATAATTGATCAAAACCTCAATAAAAACCCACTAACTGTTCATGTTTTTGTTGCACACAATAATAAAACATTCATTAATAATTATAAATTCAACATATTGACTTCTGAAATCAATATTTTTGTTAAATTAAATGGAGGGGGACACAACACTTTCATCTAAAGGAAAAGTTGAGGCCTCAATATCATTTTCACATCTTTCTCTGAAGCATAAAGCATTCCTCTACCAAATCGTCAATCTGAAATCAAATAAAAGTGACACAATACTTCATATGGAGCCAAGTATGATTTTAAAAATATAAAGCAACATAGTTCTAGGATCACTTGAATCCAAGAAACATAATGAAAACTGTAGTGCAAAGGAATTTCATTTATTGATTCTTAATTTCTTATGAATCAATTATAAAATGATGACAAAGTTTTCTGGAGGTAATTATGTAGTCATCCGAATTTATGGAACTTAAAAAAATCCAATTGATAGCAATATTCCATCTAAGACTGCTATGTTCATTGATTTTGAGTAAAGAATACAAAACAATTTTCTTATTGTCACACCAAATAATTCTAGACCCCGATCTATGACAAGTCCATTTCTTGAAAACTCTGAAACTCGAGCATAAAAAAACTCAGAAACACTTTTAAAGCAATATCAATAAAATCTTTGTAGAATCAATGCATTTTGGTTCAATATGAAGCATCAAACTACCAACTGTTTAGTTATTAAAAAAATGGTTGTATGCTGTAAGAAAGAAATGCAACATTCTTTACAATTTCCCTCATAATAGATTTTCATACTACATATGTGGAGAGTCAAGCATTAAAAATTATTAGCATTCTAGGGTAGATATGATATCTAAATGTGATTGTGCGGGCACATCTGTTGTGCTGAGGGTGGAATAATTAAGCATGAACCAATATGGAAAAATATTGGTGAATAATGATTAATGAAGAGAGGCAACAAAAAGTATAGTAAGTTAGGAATTTGGAATGCCTTGTATAATAAGGATATTTTAGTCAATGTGAACCATAGGAGTAAACAAATATTCTAATATTTTACTATACTTTGTTGAAATAACACTAGGAAGTAATGGAGAAGAGGAGGTAAATAGTTGTTGTCAAACACATTCATAAGTGAAATACCATCACATTGTTTCAAACATATAATGGAACAAGTCATGGAACAAATCGATGATACACGAAAGTCAATTAAAAATTGTGTGATCACTTAAAAAAAATGATAGTAGTGTTTGAATTCTGAAGTGCATGGAGTGTTTGAGTCCTATTTTTGAGAATGGATCCAGCACCATCAAAAACCTAGGGAACCCAAAATCTTGAGTTTTGACTTCCAAAAATTTCCACCGATTTTTTTCAAAATCCTACAGGACAAATTTATTTCTATAAAACATGTGTGAGGTGGATGGAAGGCCAATTGAGTGGCCTGGACTGCTTTATGACCTTCCCTTTCAGCAGATTACTATGGGAAACCATAATTTTTAACACTAAATTTCAGTCAAAGATTTCCCCAAACTATTTCCTAGTCTCCGCACTATCTCTACATAGTAGTGTGAATTCCAAGTGAGACAAACAATATCTGAATTCCCACCTTTCAGTTACCCATGAACTATGGGTGCAACACTATGTTTCTTTCCTCCACAAAAAAATTCAACTCGAGAAGTGACTTTTTCTTTGTTTCTTATAACTTCACACCTTTCACAAGAACACTAATAGGGTCGATCGACGCTTGGGGTCAAGTTTGGTCTTGACAATAGATATAAATAAGACTCTAAAGGAAATTGGTCATCAAAAAAATTCAACTCGAGAAGTGACTTTTTCTTTGTTTCTTATAACTTCACACCTTTCACAAGAACACTAATAGGGTCGATCGACGCTTGGGGTCAAGTTTGGTCTTGACAATAGATATAAATAAGACACTAAAGGAAATTGGTCATCAAGATTACAAAGTATGTTATTTTTATTGATGATATTGTTTAAGCACTTTATCTCTAAAACTTTGTGAAATAGATAAAGTAATGAGATATCAAAATGCATAAGTATGATGATAATAATAATTGAATATTTGACATTCCTTTTGAGACACTAAAAGAAATTGGTCATCAAGATCACAAAGTATGTTATTTTTATTGATGATATTGATTAAGCACTTTATCTCTCAAACTATGGGAAATGGATAAAACAATGAGGTCTCAAAATGTATAAGTTTGATGATAATAATAATTGAATATTTCACATTCCTTTTTACATTGATTAGTTTGTATAATATTTCCATACAAAAATTAAGATCACAAATCAAAAAATTAATTTGTTGCATTAATACTTATTTTGGAAAATACTTAAAAACCTATCAAATAATGCTAAATTAATTTGCATGGAACACTTTTTTTTAAAAAGCATTTTTTTATACAATATTTCTAAAACTTAATTTTTAATTTAAATGAAAAAAGTAAACTACCATCCAATATTTGATTTGTCATAAAATAGGAAAAAAAATATACACTAAATTTATAAGATCATATAATTTAGAAATACAAATAATAAATTTACATAAAAAAACTCATAAATTTGTTTACATCGTTTTAAATATATACAACATAGAACTTCTCAACTTCTCATGAAAAGTATCCTCTCTGTGTTCTCATGAGATTTTTCATTTTTCTTCGTTTTAAATACATACAACATAGAACTTTTCAACTTCTCAGGAAAAGTATGCTCTCTGTGTTGTTCTCGTGATATTTTTCATTTTTCATTTTATTAGTGTTGGAAATATCACATGCTTTTATTTCCACCGGATTCCACATCTATTTCTCGAATAAAGATAGTCAATTATACAAATATACCTACAGATTTACAGTATGGGAAGGCGAGGAGTTGGAACAACAACGAGATCATGTGCTCTGGATATCGCAAGTCTTTGATGCTTTTTAGACATGTCGAATTCCTCTTAATTCATATCACCAGGGAGCCTCCAATTGAAACAGTGCAACAACAGTGCCACAACAAACTCTACTACAATCAGTCCAATTTGTTTATCCGTGGCACCCTCTCTGACCTGCGCCAAATGGAATCCAATACCTGGGAACCAATATCGAGAAATTCTTTGAAATTCGATTGCAAAATCATTATTTCACTCATTCCATTCACCCGAACCTAGAGGGTCAATCACCTCTTTCTAGCTCACTACAGGAGCAGGCTTTATCTTTTAAGGAGGCTTATTCATAATGGGTTTTCTCAGAAGTAAGTGGTTTAATTTCATCCCCCTTTCCAGGTACTCGTCTCTTTATATGATGCTTACCCGTACTCATGAATTCTTAGAGAAGTATACCATGAATTCCATAAAATGTAGTACTTCCCGCTTATCTACCAATAACAAAGGCATTTAAGCCAAGACCACGCGGGGCCGAATAAATGCATGTCTATCGATTTCCCTTACCGTTATATTATATAAGTCATCTAAAACTTATATAAAAGAAAAGAAAAGCAAAGCATCAAGTTCTGTGAAATTCAGTGAAGTTTCACCAAGTTCTTCTGAAAACCATGGTTCTTAGTTTATCCCCGAGATTTATTATTTGGCGGTAGGTTTGTGATTTCGTGGACACAGGATGGGAATGTCAGTTCCTGACTGAATACAAATAACATATATGGGAAAGGAAATAAAAATTATTAAATTTCCAAAATTCTTCATTTTTCAATTTCACTTTTGCCTTCGAGAGCCGGAGGAAAGAAGGAAATAAAAGTAGGATAGGTTCATTTTTGCCAGAAAGTTATCTGACTGCTCTCATAAAATACCCCAAAAGGTACATGCTTCCCAGAAAGACATAAAAGTCCTTCACGCAGCAAAAAGTTATCAACGATCTTCAAGAAAAATACACATACAAAATAAAGTAAAAAAATTCACATGAATATTATTGACAGCCAGTCAATCGTGTAATTGAACATGAATATTGTCATGGACAAATGGAATTGCAGGAGGGTTTCCTGAAAATAAAAGCATATAAAATCCATGCATGCTGGTGGTTCCGGTCGATCCTCAAAAACTCATCTGAGAACTTTCCTCCTTGAGCTCTCCCGCCACAGTCACCAATATGCAGAAAAGGGACAACAAAATTCCCTGTCAGAGCTCTTTTACCATCCATCCTAAACATCTTCTTTTATCTCAGTGCTGCTAAAACCTCTCTTGATATGAAGATAAACAAAGAAAATCGTTGAAATCAGTTTGTTAACTATTATTAACTATTAATGGGCTATTAACCTGAAACTATTGCTAATAACTATGAACTGATTATTAATATGACGGTTGAATGGTGTTCAATTGTCTAACATAAATCTGAAGGTAGAAAGTGGGGTGGCACCTGGGGAATCTTTTTGGTAGGGAACGCCATAGGCATAAAAATTAAAATATTAAAAAATATGAATCCAATTAAAAAATGAGACATTTAAGTGTATTTAAAAATATGTTTGGAATTAAAAATATATATATATTATTTTTTATATGAATCCAATTCAAAAATGAGATATTTAAGTATATTTAAAAATAGGTTTGGAATTAAAAATATATAAAAGAGATATTTAAGTATATTTAAAAATAGGTTTGGAATTAAAAATATATAAAAGTTATTTTTTAAATAGGACATATAATTATATTTAAAATTATTTGACCATGTTCTTTATTAAAATGAATTAGTCAAATATTGAAAAATTATGGAGCAAGATTTAGACAAATTCAACTTAAAGAATATTGGTTCCTTCATCATCAATGTTCTTCCTCCTAGCTCCGTTGATTTTTCTATTTAAATTCTCTTCTTTAGTTATTTCCTCTTTAAAAAAAAATCCAACTCTAATTTCCACCCCCTACCTTAAAATTCATTATTGTTTCATTATCTCCCTTCATCTTAATAATCCTTTAAATTTTCATAAGATTATTCAACCTTTTATGGTATTAATTTATCTAGGTTCCATTTCTGAAAATCATTCATATAATTTCATTTCTTCAATTTAATTTTAATTATCTTCATTTCTTCAATTTATTTTTAATTATCTATAAATTTATCATTCTCCTATTTCTTATTTAACAAAAAATTGTCCAAATCTTGCTCCATAATTTTTCAATATTTGACCAATTCATTTAATAAAGAATAGGGTCAAATAATTTTAAATATAATTATATGTCCCATTTCGAAAATTATTTATATATATTTTTAATTCCAAAAATATTTTTAGATATACTTAGATGTCCCATTTTCAAATTGGATTCATATTTTTTAATATTTTGTTTTTTATTAATCCCCTATTTCTTAATTCAAGATATTTTTTTAATTATCTCATCCCTTCCTCATTTAATCATACTCAAACTAAAGAGCTAACCTTCTAATCCTCTTGCTCAAACCTTGGTCCAAACCCATCTCATTCATTAGCTAACTAAGTTTTAGACAAATATAATAAAATTCAATATTATTTCTAATATTATTTCTAGTTAATAAACAAATACATAATCCAAAAAATTCTTATAAAAGACAGTTCAACTTTAAATTCATGGTTCTCTTTGGTCTCCGATAATGGATCGAGTTGCCATCCAAAATGTTATACCAATCATATATATTACAGAGTACTTTCCAAAAATCCACAACAAAAAATTATATAACTAAAATATAATATACACTAATTATTTTAAATATATATTTATATATTATAACTAATAAATGGTAGTATGTACTCCCATAAATCTGGAGATGGTTATAAATATTTTTAGACTCATATGGAAGACTAATTACAAGATTTTATGAAATCATATCCCAAATAAAACAATGATTAAGTCCATATACAATATCATAACTATTCCAAAATAAATGGTCACTTTAAATAATATATAATGTATCTTGTATATGATTTATTCGCGTTAAGAAACAATAAAAAGAAAGGAACGTTAAGCTTTTAGTGTAAATTTTAAATCACAGACATACATAAATGCACTATGCGGGATTATGCGAGATTAGTAGTTAACATAATGAACTTCCCAACAAAACCTTCGCCTCAAAAGTTTATTATTTCACTAACAAAAACATACACCTCCAATACGTAGCTTTCTATCCCTTGACTCATCATAACATATGTTTTTTAAACTACATCCTACATATATTTGGACTCGTAATTAATTTCTTTTTAAAATATTTTCAATTTCCCAACTCATAAAAACATTCAAAAATATACGAAGTAATTCCTCATGAGAAATTTCATTAAACATATTACATTAAAAAATATATTTTAATTTTTAGTTTGAGGAACTACGGCTTCATAGCAAATTGGAATATGTTAAACACGTGAATGCATATAATTTGTCTCAAATGTGTATAATTTTTTTTTCCCTGAGCATACTCCTTTTTCATTTCTCCAACTATTCATTTATTTTCCTTCTCTAATCATATTATTCATCTTAAGGATTACCCCTTTGAACATAAAAATATGCAAAAAGTAAAATGGATGGAATTAGTATTTATTAGAATTTTTTTCAAAGTTAAAGATAATTTAATTTATAATATATCATAAAAAAAAATCACATAGTAATGTTGGACATTTGACATTTGCCTAGATGGCTAGTGGAAGTGAGTGTGTTGACATTAATGTCAATATTAATGGGGTGATGTGTTGGACAATTAGCATTGTCTGATGGCTAGTGAAAACACGTTACCCAAATTAGCATGGATGTTGGCGGCAGCAGATGTGCTTTGTGTGCCAAGCTAAGGGGGAGTGTTTTGAAGAATTTGGTATCTACAAATAAATAATGATTCCCTAGATAAGTAGTCATATCTAGAAGAACAATTTAAAGCACTTTCGCCTTTTCCTATAAGCAATATATAAGACAAAAAAGCATGAGAAGACCTACTTGTACTTTCGCTTTCCTCTTGTCTCCTTTGTATCAATACTATCACTCCTTCCCGTACTTAACACGCTTGAGAAGTACCTATAAACATCAACAGAAGACAAAGAACCGATCAAGGCAAAAGATCCGTTGATTGCAAGTAAATGGAATCAGATACATTCACACATATAAGCATCAAATATCAAGATAAGCATAAGGAAAAACTTCCAAATACTTTATTGAATAGAAGAAGGAATTACAACCATCAAGTCTGATTTGAAGTCACTCCTCCAACTTTGGTTCCATCCACATCACATCATATGCATGACAATCTGGCAACATAAAAACACCTTCAATAGTGTCAATTCTCAAACTAACATTATCTCCTGACAATCATCAAAGTGTAGCCCTTGATCACTTAGATGAGTGCTCAATTTATAGGAAGATGGAGGAGGTTTTGTCATGAATGAGGGTATTGAATGGCATTCCAAACTTAGAGTTAGTTTCCATGGAGGAAGTGATGAGAGGATAGGTGGTTAATGGATCCTTAGCCTATCCAATTTAAAGCTCATAGGGGGGGATACGAGGCGGTATCCTTCTAGAATGATCTATAAGCAAGGAATATTCCTATAACCCTATGCAAATTTCACTCAATCTGGCCCAGCGCAGGTCAAAGTGGGCCTAAGTGCTCTGCAGTGCACCCTTGCAGGGGCCTAAGTGCTCTACAGAGCGCCCTTACATGGGCCTACCTACGTTGTTCCTTCAAGGAAACTGTCAGGGAAGGAGGCATTCAAAGTGTTGACTTATTTAGGGCATGTAGCAACTGACATTAGGGTTTGATGAACCCTCAAACACTGATTTGGATGATGGGAATGATGTACCCAAATGGATCTGTAATAAGGAGTCACATCGTTGTTGAAGTATTTTGTAGAGAATCATTGTAGTAGTAAGCTTAGTAGAGAAGTCATAAAAATATGGATTTGATGGTTAGGGAGTCTCATGGTTCTTACAATTTCTAGTACAGAACCATCATTGTATTAGGATGGGGTAAGTAACTAAAATATTGTACCTATGATGGCTAGAGAGATACAAAATTTGGAGGGATTTATGCATAACGAGATTAGCTCAAATTCCCTTGGAAATAGCATAGTTCAATATTATTTTGAAATAAATCTCCAATGGTATGCCAAAGTCTAGAAATGGCCTATTGGATCAAAATTTATTGCGAGTCAACATATGGGCCCCTAAAGTCAAAGCTAAAGTGCTTGAAAACCCGAAAGGATGAAACTTAATTATTAAAGCACGTAGGACAATCTCAAGCTAGGGTAGTGGGAATAGGGCTAAGAAGCCCGGAAGCCTAGAAGCCAGTTGACATCTAGTGGAGATTGCTTGAAGGGTCGGAAGCCCAGAAGCCGAGAAGCCCAAAGTTTGATTAATAAATGGCACAATATAACATGGAGTCAGGCTAGCACCTGAATGATAATTAACGAACCATCAATTGATGTAACCTGTAGTAAATTTTTCTCAAAATCTTGATAACCCAAAAGAAATTTCAATAAAGAGTCATGCATAGAAGTGGGCCAATAAGTAGAGGTCTCCATAGACGTACAAGTAAAGGTCTCCATAGGCCTACAAGTGGAGGTATTTAGAGGTTTACAAGTACAGAGTTGTTCAAGCCTACAACCTTAAGGGAAGAGGAAAATAAGCAAGTATTGTGAGTAGTGCACATAGATAGGCCATACCTAAAAACCCGCAAGGTTATAACGAGTACGAAATATATTTTATAAAATGTTACAGGAATGTGGGCATTTGGGATTAAACTCTATAGCGGGATATGTATATGTATGTTTCCAAGCGAATGTCTAAAGTACCGACATAAGGTTAAATCGACAACAAAGAACTAAGGGTGTAGAAATTATAAAGATAATTAAGCTGATGGAGAAAAACGAGGTTAGAGACTAGATGCATAGTCCAAAGTCACAACATGAGCTCATGAAGAGGAAAACGGGTAAAGGTGCTAAGGTGAAAGTGCTAAGGTATGCAAGTGGGTCTAGCCAGAAGCCCGCAATCCCACAAGTCTTAAGAACTGCTATTTAAGAAAACGATACAAGAACTAGGGCATCCAGGATCCAATTGAGTGGTGGCATATATATATATATATATATATATATATATTATATTATATTATATTATATTGTATTGGGGTCCATTGAACATTTTAGTGGTCGTTTCATGTGTTATTGGTGACCAAGGGTCTGCTACAGTAACTGTTGTCAACCATACGGATTACAACTGTTTGGTATTTTCATGTAGCAATGTGGATCATATGTTTAAAGGCGTAGAGTTTGAACGAGTTGGTAAGTCTTAGGTATTGTGTTCCATATTTGGTAGATAAGCTAGTTTGGATATGTGCCATAATACGATTGCAAGCATGGATGAGTCGATAGTTTAGTTCAGTGCCTGTGAGAATGAAGGACCATGATTGCATAAAATAATTAATGGGCCTATTTTGAATAGAAGTAAGCCACCTCATCTTTTTTGCACGCTAAGGAAAATTAAATGGAAAATATGGCTAAGCGTTGAATCTTTGATCACAGTCCAGGAGAGCCATGCCCGAATTTATAATCAATACTCTATGGACTCTAATGGTGTGCTACATATGTGGTTTCCATATAACATACACTACACCTGGCAGGAGACTAATGTCATCGCTAATGTTATTATTAAAAGATTCTTTGTCATCAAGGTATAAAATATTATTATTAACGTCACATAATTTGTTATTATCATTAATATTATTCGAAAATTTATTATCCAAAATATTGTTATTATTCTCATGCATAATACTATGATTATATAAATTATTATTCTTAATATTATAATTATTATTTTTACGAATATTATTATTATTCTTATGCATAATATTATGATTATTATTATTCATATTATTATTATTAATATTATAATGGTTATTCTTACGAATATTATTAAAATTATATAAATTCTTATTATTGATAATAATGTTGTTATTATTATTATAATAATTATTAATATTATGAATATTATTCAAATTATATAAACTATCGTTATTAATAATATTGTTATTATTAACATTATAATAATTATTAAAAAGCGAGCCTATGTAAGACCCAGAAATGATACTAGCCGGTCTCCTGCACGCGTAAATCAAACCCTGATCGCTCGAAGGAGAAACCGCACCTTCTCTCTGGTCAGCAACGCTACTTCTCTTGGCAATCGAGAAACTGCTGACCAACTGAATCGGAGAACCGTGAGTGAGGTTTTGCAGCGAACTCTGATCAATGTAAGACCCAAAAAGGGTACCAGCTGGCCACCTGCACGCGGAAATCAAACCCTGATCACTCGAAGGAGAAACAACACCTTCTCCCTGGTCAGCAACGCTACTCCTCTTAGCAATCGAGCAACTACTCACCAGCTGAAACAAAGAACCATGAGCGAGGCTCTGCAGTGAACTCTGATCACAGAAGGAGAGACAAAATTTTCTCGCAAGTCAGCAACACCACCATGGTGCCTATGCTGTAACGAAGAACCTGAGGGAGCCGACAAGCCAGGAATAGAAGCGCAGACCTTCCTGCTTGCTGTCATCGAAGCCTGATCCATCAAATGAAGAAGCTTGGACGAGCCAGATCGCTGGTTGATGGGTTGACCAGGAGAAACCGGGGGCACGCTAGAACCATCTGAATGAACTACTACACAAACTGATGCTGAAGGAGAGCAACACGTAATGTATGGAGCAGGCTGCCTGGAAGCTGGCGCAGGTACAGCGGAGCGTTCCCCAGGGATCTCTTGACATGCAAGGGTCGAGGAGGAAGATCCATTCGAAGGAATGGAAGAAACCCAAGAAGGTCCCCAGGGATCTCTTGACATGCAAGGGTCCACGAGGAAGATCCATTTGAAGGAATGGAAGAAATCCAAGAAGGCCTAACAATCTCAATAGAGATGACGGCTGGAAGATCAGTGGCTGTTGAATCCCTACCAGTCTTTGTCTTTATTCCGCCCCTTCCTTCCTCCTAGGGTTTATCTGTCTTGCTCTGTAGTTTTTAATGGTCTTTTTCCTGTCCCCCTCCTTTGTATTTTTTTTTCTTTTTTTTCAGATATATTTATTTGTTTATTATTTTTATCTAATTATTCATTTATTTTATTTTTACTTTTATTTTTATTTATTTATTTAATTTTTTCAGCTAACTTTTACCTTTACTAGCTATGTTCTTTATTATCTTTTTATATATTTATCAATTTTTATTTTATTTTTATTCTCTCTTTTATTTTATTTATTTTTAACTAACTTTTACCTTTACTAGCTACGTTCTTAATTATATTTATTTAGTTTCATTTTTATATTTTTATTATTTATTTATTTTATTATTTTTCTTATTTTTATTTTTATTTTTATTTATTTATTTATTTTATTATTATTTTTTTGACTTATTTTCTCATTCTAACTAACTATTATCCTAAAAATACCCTATGCATATTGTTATTGTAATATTTCTAATAACTTATAATTTTAGTTGCTAAACCTTTTTAACTAACTATTAGCGTAAGCACTTATTAAATTATTTTATTTATATATATGTTTTTATATATTTTAAAGGAATGGTCACCGAATATAACTATATTATAAAAATGACTTTTTGACTCTGGTCCCAAAGTCAAAATTAGTCGTTGGTCAAGATAGCCATTGGGGGCTCTGCTCAGACTATTTAACATGCAAAGTTGGATCTGTTTCTTCAAGTTGTCTTGACGATGAACCACACTGGTTGGTTTGAAACGCGTCAAAAAAGGTCTTTCTACATGTGATTTATGCCGAATTTCTTCTTACAACACCTTTTCAGTTCAATGGAAAACTTGAAATGGAAATATATGTTTCAATTAATTGGAAAGAGATTTAGATGGACATACCACTATGACTTTTCTAAGCATATCTCTGAACACATTGCTGAAACTTCTCATATAATTTGTGTACGCCTGAAACGGTGTTCTTCCCTTGAGCAGAGGTAGGGTGTCATACCCTAACCGTTTCTCCTTCTAACCTTATCGATAGTGTCCATGAAAAATGGTGTGCGAAAAACCATGGCGAACATATGGTGAACGATGGACGATGCACCATGGCAGAGGGCACACATGCAAGAGCTGGATATAATAAAGAGTTTCTATATAATATCTTGAATAATGAAACTTTGGATATCTTACGTGAACCCTTACACATTTGACCTTTGAAAAATGGAACTTTGGATATATTACTGAACCCTTGTACATTTTATTTGGAACTTTGGTTATTCTATTTTGGCTAGAAAATAAATAGATCATGTAAAATTAACATTAAAAGGTCCAATACAAAAGCTTGGTTAAGCTGTGATGAAACGAAATAGCCAACAAAAAAAAAGTTTGGTTAAAATTTAGTAAGAAGTTTGTTGAAGGCAAACTAATATAAATTTAACGATCAATCGATCGCTATAATCCCATGCCGGAGGCAGGGACTAATAAGTAACCTAACCTAGATGCAACTTATGATTTAAATCCTAAAAATCTAAGTATTTTTACGCTCATACTAAAACGTGACTATCTTACTCCGAAATAAAAATAATAATGTTCTATGGGGTTATGGTCATTTTGCATTTGTATCCTACACCTGGGGTTAGGCAAATATATGTAGTGATGCATGAATATCTTTAATTCAAAATAGGTATTTCTTCACACGATTATATATATATTTTTGTCAACATTACTTATTAGGAATGAAAAATGCTCTTGTTAGAACCTCATGCAATGTATATGTGCATTTCCAACTTCATTTTATGCCTAGAATCGAAACTTTTGAAATTTGTACCTAATTTGAGCACAGCCTTAATGCCATTTCTAAACTCAACAAGTTTAAACGAATGGCCAAAATTTAATTAAACATCTGTTCATTTTAATATTTATGTATGTGTTCATTTGACTAAATGCAATAACTTTTTTATGACATAGCCTATTGTTTTAGAGTTAGTTTATTCTCCATAAAATGGCTTTATCGAATCCATGCTATACTTTATTATATGCTTATTACGTAAATGATATAGTATTATTTTATTTTATAGATTTATTAAATTCATGACATAGTTTACTTTCCATTGACATTTTTCATCTGAACTAGTAATTAATATATTAAATTAATAGATTGTTTACTATATCTTATTATAATCTGGAAATTAATAACATTATGTTATATTTAGACAATTAAATCGATAAGGGTGTGCCACATTTAAAAAATTATGTGCAATGATGAATATTGATGATCATTTGATTTCAGCCATTATAAAAACATATGCATATGCCATAGTTAGAGAATACTATAACAATAATTTTGTCCTAAGGAAAATAAATATTTAATATTATTTTGTTTTTAAATATAATAGCACAATTATATTTATATTAGTAAATGTGGTTGATAGATGAGAAAGATATAAATTAATATTACTATAATTAATATTATTTTTATTAAATTTATTGAAAAAAAATTAAAATAAATATAAATATTCTTAATATTAATATAAATATTATTATTACTATTATTATTATTATTATTATTAATGTTTTATAAATATAAATAACTAACTATTATTATTATTTTATATTATCTAATGAACTAAAAGTGTTTTAATAATATTTTATATTATAAATATTTAATATAAATATTTTTTTAATAATTTATAGTAATTATTATTAATTAATTAAACTTAAGGATCTATATTTAACCCGAGGACTAATGCTAAAAAGAGTATGAATAACATTATACCCAATAAATATGAATCTTTAGATTAATAAACCCAAGGGATTATAAACCCAAGGAAATAATATTAAACCCAATGGATCAATATTATAAACTCAAGGTATAAAAACCCTAAGATAAATATTATAAAGCATATGAATAATATATACCAAAGGGATTGATATTATAATCCCAAGGGAATAATAAACCGTAGGGATAAAAATTATAAACCCAGGATATATAAACCCTAAGATAAATATTATAAACCCTAAGATAAACATGGTTAACCATGGTTGAGGCAATCCTGATTAAAATGTGACTTTGGACCATGGTTGACCATGCTACCCCATGATTGATTTTCATATCAAGACAATCTTTCTTACAATGTGATGTTGGACCATGGTTGATTTTCATATTAAGAAAATTTTAGTCACAATCCAACATTCGATCATGGTTGAGCATGCTTGAACTATGGTTGACCATGGTTGACCATGGTTGATCATGGTTGACCGTAATTGATATTATAAACTCAATGGAATAATAAACCCAAGGGATTAATATTAAAACCCCTAGAGATTATGAATCCAAGGGAATAATATTAAACCTAAGGGAGAAATATTATAAACCCGAGGTATATAAAGCCTAATATAAATATTATAAACACTAAAATAAACATTGTGGACAATGGTTGACCATAGTTGATTTTCATATTGAGACAATCCTTGTCAAAATGCAATGTTCGACCATGGTTGACCATGCTTAACCATCGTTGATTTTCATATCAACACAATCTTTGTGAACATGTGACATTCGACCATGGTTGACCATGATTGACCATGGATGACCATGTTTGATTTCATAAAACATGGTTGACCATAGTTGATCGAGGTTGACCAGGATTGACCATGTTTGATTTTATAAAATGTGGTTGGTCATAGTTGATCAAGGTTGACCATGATTGACCATGGTTTATGGTGTTTGACGATGATTATCATATTGAGACAATATTTATCAATGCGACGTAAATTATAAACCAAAGGATTAATATTGCAAACCCTTAAATAAACATGGTTGACCATGGTTGATTTCCATATTAAGATAATATTTGTCACAATGTGATGCTAGGCCATGCTTGACCATTCTTGACCATGATTGGTTTTCATATCGAGATAGTCTATCACAATGTGACATTGCACTATGGTTGACAATGGTTGATTTTCTTATTGAGATAAGCATTGTCGTAATGTGACATTCAACCATAGTAGACAATGGTTGCCTATTATTAACCATGGTTGACCATGATTGATATTATAAACCTAAGGGAATAATAAACCCAAGGCATTGATACTATAAACCCAAGCGAATAGTATTAAACCAAAGGGGTTAATACTCGAACCCAAAGGGATTATGAACCCAAGGGAATAATATTAAACCCAATGGACAAATATTATAAATCCAAAGTATATAAACGTTAAGATAAATATTATAAACACTAAAATAAACATCGTTGACAATTATTGAATATGGTTGATTTTCATATAGAGATGTTCCTTATCACAATAAGATGTTGGACCATGCTTGACCATGCTTAACCATGGTTGATTTCATATCAACACATCTTTGTGACAATGCAACATTTGACCATGATTGAACATGGATGTCCATATTTGATTTTATAAATTATGATTAACCATTGTTCTTCAAGGTTGATCATGATTTACCATGGTTGATGATGATTATCATATTGAGACAATCTTTATCATAATGAGACATAAATTATAAACTCAAGGTATATAGCTCTAAGATAAATATTATAAACCCTAAATAAACATGGTTGACCATGGATAAGAATGGTTTATTTTGATATTGAGATAATCCTTGTCATAATGCGATGTTGGACCATGGTTGACCATGGCTGACCATGATTGATTTTTATATCTAGAGAATCTATCACAATGAGACGTTGAACTATGGTTGACCATGGTTTATTTTCATATTGAGACAATTATTGTCACAAAGCGACATTCGACCATGGTTGACCATGATTGGTATTATAGACCCAAGGGAATAATAAACCCAAGGGATTAATGAACCTAAGGGATAAATACTAAAACTCTGAGGGATTATGAACCCAAGGGAATATATTAGAACCAAGGGAATAATATTATAAACTGAAGGTGTTGGGTGTGGAGCTTGATTATCTTCTTTATTGAGAGGTATTGCCACATTGGACCCCAGTTCGTAATGTGGCGGCAATGTCGCCTATAAAATGTTCACCGCCAAGGGGGTCTGGGAGGGTGACGATGATTCTTTAGATCCCCCCCTCAGTGGGGGATTCCCCAAAGCTAAAAAAATAGATGTAAAATTGCCTCGTAAAATTTTGTAATTTCATAGTTAATCTGGGTTGTTCATTAGGCAGAGATATGACGGTAGAAGTTATGTTTAATTTGGCGTTTTTTTCCCTATAGGGCAACCCCTCGCTATATATGAGGGAATTTTATTGTGTCTATGTAGATTTGTATTCTGAGTGAGAAAGAGGGAGGAGATTGTGTGAGAGTGAGTAGGGAATTACAGTGGATCTGTTGTAGGTTGTATCTCTTTAGTTTGCTGGATAATATAAAAAGGAAGGACTAACTTTTTCTCTGTGGACGTAACCCAAATTGAGTGAACCACGTATATATGTGTCTCTCTTGTTTTATGTGTTTTTTGTGTTTATATCTATGCAATATATTTTATGTGTTCCATTGCTCTGTAATATATAATTTTCTAAGAGAAGTTATATAAAACCTAAAATAAATATTACAAACACTATGATACAAATGATTGAAAATGGTTGACCATAGTTGATTTTCATATTGAGACAATCCTTGTCACAATGCGACGTTGGACCATGGTTTATTCTCATAACAACACAATCTTTGTGACAATGTGATTTTCAACCATGGTTGACCATGATTGACCATGGTTGATGATGATTATCATATTGAGGCAATATTTGTCATAATGAAATGTTGGAGCATGATTGAGAAAATGATTGATTTTCATATAGATACAATCTTTGTCACAATGCGACACTGGACCATGGTTGACCACAATTGATTTTGTAAAACATGATTAACCACGGTTGAGAATGGTTGAATAATATTAAACCCAAGGGACTAATATTATAAACCGAAGGTATCTAAACCCTAAATTAAATATAATAAACACTAAAATAAACATGGTTGACCATGATTGATTTTCATATTGAGACAATCCTTTTCACAATGTGACATTGGACCATGGTTGACCATGGTTATGAAAATTATTGATTATAAAAATTAGAGTAAGTATGGTTGACCATGGTTGACAGTGGTTGATTTTCATATTGAGGCAATTCTTGTCACAATGTGACATTAGACCATGCTTGACCATGACTGAGTTTCAAGTCAACAATTGTTTTGTCACAATTCAACATTGGACCATCATTCAGCATGATTGATATTAGAAACTAAAGGGAATAATATAGCCTATGGATTAATATTAAAATCATAAGGTATATAAACCATAATAATAAACATGCTTGAGCAAACCCTAAAATGAATTAAACATGGTTGACCGTTGTTGACCATCGTTGACAATGATTGATATTATAAACTTAAGGGAATAACAAACCCTAGGGTTAAATATTAAAAACCCTAGGGACAAATATTTTAAACCAAAGGTATATAAAGCCTAAGATAAATATTATAAACACTAAAGTAAACATCGTTGACAATGATTGACCATGCTTGTTTTCCATATTGAGACAATATTTTTCACAATGTGATGTTCGACCA
This sequence comes from Pinus tabuliformis, assembly GCA_031772625.1. Classification (NCBI taxonomy): domain Eukaryota; kingdom Viridiplantae; phylum Streptophyta; class Pinopsida; order Pinales; family Pinaceae; genus Pinus; species Pinus tabuliformis. Next base: position 908,238,431 of record CM062819.1, read on the forward strand.
TGGTTGACCATGCTTAACCATTGTTGATTTTCATATCAACAAAATTTTTCTGACAATGTGATGTTCGAACATGGTTGACCATGATTGACCATGGATGACCATGTTTGATTTTATAAAAAATCGTTGGACATGGGTGCTCAAGTTTGAACATGATTGAGCATGGATGACCTTGTTTGATTTTATAAAAAATGGTTGAACATGGTTGATCAAGTTTGACCATGATTGACAATGGATGACCATGTTTGATTTTATAAAAATGGTTGACTATGGTTGATCAAGGTCAACCATGATCGACCATGGTTAACTGTGGCATATGACGGTTATCATATTGAGAAAATCTTTGTCAATGCGACACAAATTATAAACCCAAGGTATATAAACCCTAAGATAAGTACTATAAACCATAAAACAAACATGGTTGACCATGGTTGTGCATGTTTGATTTCCAAATTGAGACAATCTTTCTCACAATGCGACACTCGACCATGGTTGACCATGATTGACTTTTATATCAAGACAATTTGTCACAATGCCACATTGGACTATGGTTGACCATGGTTGATTTTCATATTGAGACAATTATTATCACAGTGAGATATTGAACCATGGTTAACCATGTTTGGCTATGATTGACCATGATTGGTATTATAAACCCAAGGGAATATTAAACCAAAGGAATTAATACTAAAACTAAAAGAGATTATGAATGAAAGGGAATAATATTAAAAGCAAGGGACAAATATCATAAACCCAAATTATATAAACAATAAGATAAATATTATAAATGCTAAAATAAACATCATTGAAAATGGTTGACCATGGTTTATTTTCATAGTCATACAATCCTTGTCATGATACGATGTTGGACCATGGTTAACCATGGTTAATTTTCATATCAACACAATCTTTGTGACAATGTGACCTTCAACCATAGTTGACCATGATTGACCATGGATGACCATGTTTGATTTTATAAAACATGGTTGATCATGGTTCACCAAGGTTGGCCATGATTTACCATGGTTGATGATGATTATCATATTGAGACAATATTTGTCATAATTCGAGATAAATTATAAACCCAAGGTATATAAACTCTAAGATAAATATTATAAACCCTAAAATAAACATGGTTGAGCGTGGTTGATTTCCATATTGAGACAATCTCTATCACAATGTGACGTTGTACTATGCTTGACCATGATTGATTTTCATATAAAGACAATCTATCGCAATGCGACATTGGACTATTGTTGAGCATGGTTGATTTTCATATTGAGACAATCATTGTCACAATGCGACATTCGACCATGGTTGGATATGATTAACCATGGTTGACCATGATTGATATTATAGACCCAAGGGAATAATAAACCCAAGGGATTGATATTATAAACCCAAGGGAGTAATAAACCTAAGGGATTAATACGAAAATCCCAAGGGATTATCAACCCAACGAAGTATAAGAAAACAAAGGGACTAATATTATAAATTGAAGGTATATAAACCCGAAGATAAATATTATAAACACTTTGATACAAATGATTGACAATGGTTGACCATGGTTGATTTTTCATATTAAGACAATCCTAATCACAATGTGATGTTGGACCATGATTAACCATGCTTAACCATGGTTGATTTTCATACCAGCACAATATTTTTGACAATGTGAAGCTCAACCATGGTTGACCATGGCTGACAATGATTATCATATTGGAACAATATTTATCATAATGCGATGTTGGAGTATGGTTGAGAAAATGATTGATTTATATATTGATACAATCTTTGTTACAATGCGACGTTGGACCATGCTTGACCATGAATGATTTTGTAAAACATGATTAACCACAATTGAGCATGGTTGAATAATATTAAACCCAAGGGACTAATATTATAAATGCAAGGTATCTAAACCCTAACTTAAATATGATAAACAGTAAAATAAGCATGGTTGACCATGGTTGATTTTCATTTTGAGACAATGCTTTTCACAATGTGACATTTGACCATGCTTAAGAAAATTATTAATTATAAACACTAAAATAAACATGGTTGACCATGCTTCATTGTGGTCAATTTTCATTTTGATGCAATTATTGTCACGATGTGAGATTGGACCATGGTTGACCATGCTTAACCATGAATGATTTTCAAATCGGAAAGATCTTTGTCACAATGCAACATTGGGTCGTGGTGAACCATGCTTGATTCTCATATTGAGACAATATTTTTTACAATGCAATATTGGACCATGGTTCACCATGATTGATATTATAAACCAAAGGGAATAATAAACTCTAGGGATTAATATTAAAAGCCTAAGGCATATAAACACTAAGATAAATATTGTAAACCCTAAAATAAAATAAACATGGTTCATTATCATTGGCCATGGTTGACCATTGTTGACAATGATTGATATTATAAACCTGAGGGAATAATAAACCCTAGGGATAAACGCTAAAAACACAATGGACTTTAAACCTATGTGAATAATATTAAACCTTAGGAATATGAACCCTTATATTAATAAACCAAGGGATTGATATGAAAAACCCAAGGGAATAATAAACCCATGGGATAAAAATTATAAACCCAAGGTATATAGACCATAAAATAAATATTATAAACCCTGAAATAAAAATGGTTGACTATGGTTTAATTCCATATTAAGAGAATCCTCGGCACAATGTGATGTTGTAACATGGTTGACCTTCCTTGATCATGATTTATTTTCATGTTAAGACAATCTTTTTCACAATGAGACATTGGACCATGGTTGACAATGGTTGATTTCCATATTGAGACAATCTGTGTGACAATGAGACGTTCAACCATGGTTGACCATGTTTGATTTTATAAAACATGGTTGACCATGTTTGGCCATGGTTGACCATGTTTGATTTTATAAAACATGTTTTACCATGTTTGGCCATGGTTGACCATGATTGTCCATCGGTGACCATCATCGTTCATCATGATGAAGAAGATTTTAATCAAGGTTGATCAAGGTTGATGAAATTCAACCACAGTTAATTATGGGTGACCATTGTTGACCATGGCTAATCATGGTTGACCATGGTTGACTGTGGTTGACCATAAAGACATAGACCATGGTCTACCCTATTCATGCATCATTAACCATCATTTATCATGGTTCACCCTAGAGACATTGATTAAGCATTATGATCATGGTTGATGATGATCGAGCATGCTTGACCATGGAGGACCATTGTTGAACATGGCTGATCATGGTAGATAATGTTTGACATTGATTGAGCATGTTTGAACATGGTTGAGCATGTTTGACCAAATTCAACCATGGTTGACCATATTCAATTTTATTAATTTATTAATAAATTTTATTAAAATTAATTCACAATTCATTTGAGATCATTTATTTATGATGATGATGATGATTAACGTCAACTAAGACCAATGCGGTCTATCGGACCTTAAGAAAAAAAAAATAATCTATTTTTTTTTCTTCAAAATCTTGTTTTTATGGTCAGAATGAAGAGAAAGAAGCATTACAAGGTCACTATAGTTAGGATGGCTTAATAAGTCAAGAAGATTCGAATGTGGCATATGTTAGTGAATTAAGAGCAGATATGAGTAAGAGTCGAATAGTTTAAAAGAAAGTATTTTTCATCTTCCACCTTCTTATTATCACAAATATGACAAATTCTATCATCCCATGGAGTCTTAGGAGTAGACCACCACCAAGCTTCGCTTCGAAGCTCATGATAATTAGTTCTTATCCTAGCGATATTGACATTTTTCTTAGTACTTGTTAACATTGAGAGATAATTTTGGTTATCAAGGGTAGGGTTTATCACCTCCTTATAATACCTTAGCTTCCTTTTATGCTCCATCTCCGTATCATCCCACAACTTGTCCTTAAAATTCGAGGTAATAGTATCTCTTCCTTAATCCCTAATGGTTGAGACAAGATTGGGTATCCTTATGCCATCTGCGCTTGGGGCGAAGGTAGGGGTTTTGACTAAAGTTAGAAGCAATTTTTGGGAGCCTCTTCGATTCCATGTTGTAAAGATTCTTCTTATACATCAGATATCTAAACATAGTCATACTTTCAATAGGGGAGAGGGAATCTTTGATCAAGAGGATAGGATAGGGATTATTTCCCTTAATCTTTAGGTTGCAGGTTATGGATTTCTTTTGAATCATGTCAATCTCTCTCCATGACTCTCTCGATATACTACAACCCAGAACTTCACATCCATAAAAGACAACAAGGGTCTTGAGAGTCTCAAAGAGAAACCTTTTTTACACCAAATGCAAAGATTGACCGACTTAAAATTGTCTCAAGCTCATAGTAATCTTTCCATCCTCCAATAATCCTTTTCTCAATGCTATAATTCTAGTTGAGCTCATGAGGAAAGTTAATACCAAAATATTTGTAAGAAGAAACCTGCTCTAAGCAATGGTTATCATAGATGAATATACCCTCGGTAATTCTTTTTTATTTAATGATCATGACTTTAGTCTTGTCAGTATTAACTTTCATACCCATCTTCGAGCAATATACATGAAGAGTCTTAAGCTACTTGTCTAGGTCATCATGCCTTTTTTGAAGAAGAATGATATCATCAACACAGAGGAGAAGAGTAATGATTATATCACCAAGCTTGGTTACCTTGCAACCTGCAGTTTCTAGACACTCCTTAAGATTATCCATGTAAATGCGAAAAAGGGTCTGAGATGGGGGAAACCCTTGCTTAACCTCGATATTGCACTTAATATCTTTAGACCACCCTTCGTTGGTCTTAAGATTAGAAATGATAGCCTTGCAGAGATCGATCACAACAATCCTTAGTTTAAGAAGAACCATGATCTCTTTAAGTCTTTTCCCAAAGCTTAAAATTGATTTTAATTATAATAAAAATATAATTTTAATTAAAAACTTTGTATATAAAAAGACTTATTTTAAATTTTAATTTCCTTAAAATTAAAATTTCAAGAAACTTTCAACTTAAAATTATTTCTAACCAATATTTTGGACTAATTACTAACTACATTTAGTTCGAATTCCTAAATTCCCCCAAAATAGAACAAAAACAAAGTTTAAATTAAATTTACACAATAATTCAAAGCAAGCTATATGCATATTACTACCCTTCTAAAATAAGCGTTAACATTTTTATAAAAATTTACACGACATAAAGGTGCCATTAGGTCCAAAATATATACCAAATTTTGGAATGTTATCAACTTATACTTATTTTCAACAAACTTATACATTAAGCGTCACTTCACAATTATTTAGAATCACTTGCTATACACTAAAATTAAACATAATATAACATTGAGCTTCGAATTTTAACTACTTATACTAATTTTATACGTCAATTTTGATTGTCATGGTCTTTGTCCTCTAAAAATAAGAACAAACCTCACTAAGAAATACGATAAGTTTAGCCTCCCTTTCGGAATCCTCATGTGACTGCAACCAACGTCTGCTCCCTCTAACGCAGGTGGTACCCAGCAATATGCATAGTCGATAACTCGTCAAGACCTCGACAATTTACGTCGTCAAAAACCAAAACTAGAAAAAGTTGACGGTAAAACAAATATTGTTTGATGGATGGAAAAATGGATCCGGTGAAAATCACGATGAAGCTGAAGACCGTGGAGGGAGAATACAACAAAATATACCTAACTTCTAAGCTTCATGATGTTCTCAGGACCATTTTCCTCCTGTCGATGCGAGATAATGGCTCTTAGTCCACAGATCTTGACCTAGGGTTTCCGATGAACGACCCACATATTTGTGACGGTTAGCGACTACCTCCCTCAGCCCCTTCCCCGCCACACCCGAGTCCATTCTTCCGCTCCTCTCTGCCAAGAATGGCTCTGCACTTCGCTGCAATTTCCACCTGTTAGAATACATAACTTGACCTGGTTTCAGGTTTCAGGTTCATCAAAGACTCTTGGGTAAATTATATGTGTCATAATTCTAACATTAAATTATCAATTCACAACTCATAAGTTTTGAGGCACAAGCGCAGGTAAGGCAGGATCAGAGAGTCTAACCTAATCTAGAGTGAGGCAGGATCAGAGAGTCTAACCTAATCTAGAGTGAGAAAATCAATTCACTGTTAAATACAGAATGTTCTTTCTAATTTAAAACTAATTAATTGATAACAAGGTTTTCTATTGCAAAAGAATATCTTCAAATAATCTAACCATTGTTTTAAACTGAACTATATCTAGAGTGAGAAAATCAATTCACTGTTAAATACAGAATGTTCTTTCTAATTTAAAACTAATTAATTGATAACAAGGTTTTCTATTGCAAAAGAATATCTTCAAATAATCTAACCATTGTTTTAAACTGAACTATAATATCAATCCTATTGATGGGAATGTAAACAAAAGAGAAATGATTGTTGAAACTAATGAATGTAAACAAGAGAGAAAATAACACCTATCTAAACTGTAAAAGAAATCCTATCCTTATAAACAAAAGAGAAACAATTGAAATTTCCTATTTATCTAAAAGAAATTGATTATAAATAAGCTCAATAATTAGGAAGCTCCTAATCTAGATGAAATAAATCACTCAAAAAACTCATTCTTCAGAGTCATGAAATTCATAATTGAAATTCAAAAGTAAAAGAAAACCAAACCAAACTCATACTACACTGATGTCTCTACTAGGAAATTAAATTCACACTTCGATTTACTCTACATAGCAATGTTTACGCTATGAAAAAACAAGAAGGATTTAAAAGGAATCTGTTTGTTGAACTAAATCTCGGGTTATGAAAATTTTGTTTTACAATCATTCCAAAAGGTCTTCACACCATTCGTACTCAATTTATACACTGACCGCATCAAAATCTAAAATCTAAGTTCTATTCTAAATCAGAGCAATAACAACCAAACATTCAAGAAATCTTTAACTTAGCCTTGCTCTCAAACAAATTAACTCCAAAACCAATTATATTTAAGGGCATTCAGTTTCTCATCTTAAAACATTCCCCTTACAATGTAACGTTATGGATCTCAGATCAAATGGACGAAGTATTGATCTATTTCGTTTTCGACATATGGTAATTACTCTTGTATCATTTCCAAATTAAAAGTATTTTCCAATAGTCTGTATTTTTGAAAGAAAGAATTCCTTTTTTTAGGGATGATGATATAAGCATAACTTGTCATTAATCATGAATGTGAGCTTTGGGATATTAAACTCCAGGTTTACAAAATAGAGTTTTGAGTAGAGAAACGATTATGGATTTCATATAACAAATCTTTCAATGAAATTCACACTTTGAATATAAATTCGAAGATCTAAATAAACTAAATAACTTGTTTCGAGGTGGTGGTGGGCCCTTGCTGCTCCTGAGAAAGTTTAAGTTAATTCAATGCAACTAAAAACATAATGGAACCATAAGACTCACAAAGAGTATAGCTGAATCAAGTTTTGCATTTATATTAAAAAATAAGTACCAATGACATATGCCAATACTGTCTGAGATAAAACTTCTTAAGGAAATACCATCTTCTTGTTCTTCTCCAAGCATACATGCAGAGCATCAGCTTTATACAAAGTTGTCAATGAAAATGAAGCATAACTATTTGATTATCAAAAGAAAATACAACAACAAGCTAAAGGAGTTGAATGCAATCTTCTAGAGAGCCTTCGAATGGGTGATGGTTGGGTTCATCGTGATCATTATATGGATGGAAGAACCATTTCCATTTTTAGCATAAATTAACTAATCAAATTATGGTCCTCCATGTGGACTTAGAACCATTCAGAACAGAAATGGTTCAAAACTGAAACCGTTCAGCGATTCTGTACTTAGGCCGGCATTGATTCTGTACTTAAAACTCCCCTTATCTTAACTTCCTCATATTTTCTATTTTTTCAAAATAGTTTCTAGGATACCTGAATGAGGGTACTTTGAGCAAAACCCATGTGTCATAATCTCAACATTCTTCTCAATTTGATCACAAATTTAGATTTTAACTTGTAGCAACTTAGTTTAATTAACTCATGAAGAATTTCGGTAATGGAACGCTACGACAGATGAACTTAGCAAAAACCATCATCAGTAAATCATGAAAAAATCATCTGGAATCATAGAAAATCTAATTAAATTAATTATAATCAACCACGAAGTGTAGGATATGAATTGGTAGCAAGTTGTTGAATTATGATATGAAAAGAGTGTAAAATACTAGGAATTTATGTTATGAATAGTGGTATGGTGTGATGGAAAAAATGGGCATATTCGAGGCTCAACATCCCCCATGCCTGGGGGTTTTCATGTCCTCATGCAGACAAATCTATTTCTCATTTACAGATTCTTAACATTTTGTAGATTTTGGTTCTTTGTGGAACAACATTGCTTCAATATTTGGAGGTGCTAGTTCTTATGGAGCAGCACTCTCTACATTTAACATATCACAATAGTTTACCAAGAAATAAAAATTAAGGACAAGGCATAAATGAGGAAGAGATGATGGATGAAATGAGCTGGTGATGGAGATGGTAGGTATGTGAATATGTGCTCCCATATTCTGTCATTGTAAGGCCAATGCTTATAGGTGGTTCCTTTTACTTTATAATTTCATGGCAGTAATGACTTCATCCTCGGAATAAAATGTTTTGAAAAGACATTATAGAGACTATCGTTATACCTATTATCACCCCAAGAAACTCTCCTAGGTTATATCTCAGAGATGTTCGAGAACATTACAAACTCAACAAAAATATTGGAAACATGTGGATGAATGGAAGGAATGATGCATATTCAAGCTATATAACCACTTCTACTATGCTTAACCCCAGACATGGGTGAACACCTCTAGACTACAAGGCTTTAGACCACCAATTACTCACAATTTGAGGATTAAGTGGAAATGGAGAATACTGACCACACCAACAAATGCACGAGACCATGTGATGGCCGGCTGCAACCAGTAAAGAGGTTTGTAAATCTATTTCCTAATGCTCAGATAGGATGACAGCTCTCTGGCACCAAGATAACATAAACCTGCATACATATTCAACGAAACATATTAGATTCTAACACAGAGGTGCGATGACAGCCCCTCTAATCCTAAACATCAAGAGCTCATTAACAAATGCATAACAGGCACAGCCTAGAACAGAATAGAAGTGGAAAATAAGCAATTAATAGCAAAATAAGCTTGTATTGGATGAAAATAAAGACCAGACACTGTAGGTATCACAGTAGTTACAGTCTCCAGAAGTTGAATATTACATCAATACTGCAACCATCAATCTTCATTACATCTTGATTCTCGGTATATATAGAGTTTGTTTACAAAAATATCTACTATCCTATGCGTGGAGGGGTCATAATAGACCACCAACCACATTAACTGTCTGATATGGGTCTCTGATACAATCTACTGTTTCAATAAATTCATTTGACATTCTCTGCTGCTCGGCCATCCTTCGTGCATAGGTGGAGTATAATATGAAACAGGCTCCATTACTGATAAGTGTATTTAACCGCTCGAGGCATGTCCTTTCCTTCTTCGGCCATACTGTCCCTTGAATGCAGTCGTTGAAGAGTAAATGTGCCAAATACTGATGGATGGCCATTTCTGTCCTTCGGGATCATGGTACAGGCTATGAGCGCAGGCAGCATGGAGGAAGATCCACCGTTGGAGAGCGTGGATCGATAGCGGAGAGCGCTTTGCAATGGCTATCGGGAGGAAGCAGGAACAACAAATGTGAGCCGTTGGATGAAACAGATGGACGGCTGAGATCATTTGATAGGAGGAATCGGGAGATGGACGATTGGAATAGACGAGGGTCATTGGATCTTATACGGGCAGATTCGACGGTGATCGGCAGCAGACGATGCATGGGAGATAATCGGCGGGGATGGGCGGGATGGTGGTAAGTGGTTTCCCCGCACCGCTTATTAGAAGTGAGTGGTATATGTACACAATTAATTGATCGCAATAGGAGGTTGACATGTGGACGATGGGATAAGCAGAAAACCACTCCGATTGCGAGTTAATGTGCGGGCAGGTTTCGGCTGTGGGAGGAGCGAATGTCGTCGGATCGTGCGGCAAACGATCAGACAACAGAGGTTTAAATGCACATGTTTATTGATTGATGTGACAGGCGAGGGCCTTAGTGCTTTTTTTGTATGCGCGCGGTTATATGACCACAGTCTCATGGGTTTACTTTGTGCTCGGGACCCGAGGGAAAAAGGATTTATACGGGGTTTATAAAGGATTATAGAGGAAAACAGAAATAACGGGGTTAAGGGAGAATAAGGAGAATGAAGGGGGAGGAGGAAACGGAGGTAGCGGGAGTTATAGAGTTATAAAGAAAATGAAGGAGGGAAGGAAAACCAACTGCTGCGACCCCCTTTTTGATCATCAACAACCCAATCAGGCCTGCATTTGTCCTTAAAATGTTGAAAGTAATAGCAGAGCTAACAATACCACAAGGATTTTTTTTAACATGGTCTTGTAATCAGAGTATATGCATGATAAATGGAAGGAAAAGAAAAGGATATTGTTTTATGAAAGATGAAATGCATCGAATGAGAAGTGGTGAATCATTAAGTTTATTTAACCTTCTAATCAATTAGAAAATCTTAAGCCAAAGTTACCTCAAGTTTTTCCTTTTTCGTTTATTTGCTCATTGCTACAAGATGAAGATGAAGATGGACTAGATGGAGCTTATGTGACTGCTGATCTGATCTATTGAATAAGATTGAAGCATGAACTGAAGGTCCCCTTCTGCCTCATGCTTGAGGAGTTGTATGTCCCAAAACAACTCAGGAAAGGTGATTGTTGCTGCAAATGACAATGGGAATGCTAATACAAAAATCCAAACTACTGTAAATGTGTTTTGAGATTACAAAACCATATAGTCTTCAACCGTTACACACTCATGTGCAATCATGCATATGTGAATAAATAGTGTCAATGTCGAACATAAGCAAGAATCATTATTTTAACAACCATTGAGGATATCATTAACCAATGCGAGATATCCCACCTTTGATGTCAATGCGAGATAAATTATGGGTACTGCTCGAATCAATGAACACTATTATATTTTTCTTTTGATATGTCCATCTATCTTGATAGTTTGAGGAATGGTTATTCTGACCAATGCATTACAATATATGATCGGATTCATTTCTTCTTTCTCTAGTCTTTGATCCTGGTGTGTATCCTCTTCTTTTGATGTTTCTTGTTCCTTTTCGTCTTCCTCTTCAAAATCCATGTAAAATAATTTATTCTCAACACAATTATGACCTTTAGTGTATTTTCTATCACAAATGTAACAAAACCCTTTTTCTCTTTTTTCTTCCAATTGTTGTGGTGTCAACCTTGTAGGTTGTGGAAGGCTTGGAGCAACAACACTTCCATCTCTATAGCTGTGATTGGTAGCATGGAAAATTTTGGGGCTAATATTCATAGGTGGGCTAATTTTCCATGTCTTTTCCAAAAAAAAGATTCGCCAATTTAGATTTTTTATAAAAATGGTTCACCTAAATTTTACAATATAAAATTATTTTACCTTAAAAATTGCCAACATTGTATAGACAGTATATATGAAATCATTATAAATTTTAATACTTTTACAAATGCATCAATAAACATTTAATAGTTTTCATATTACGAACTAGTGAGATTCGCCAATGTTTTTAAACTTCAAGATAATTTTCCATCCTTAAAATTTTCCTTGATTGGTAAGCTTCCTTGTTGCCATAATTTTTCTTTCATTTTTTCTTGCGAAATTGAATACCTTCTCCAATGAATCAGGTTCCCAAAGGTGAACCTCATGTTGGAAGTTATCTTTTAATTTCCCTATGAACACATCAATCCTATGCTCCTCTGGAATATATTTTACCCTTATATTCAATTTTTGGAAGTCCTCAATTTGCTCCACCATTGAACCTTTTTATTTGAGATTTATCAATTAGATAAGAAAAGTGTTGCTTTTTTTATCCTTGTAATGTGATACCATTTTTTCCATAAAAATTGCCCAAGTGAGAATTTGTTTATGAGACCAAAAACATTGATCCCATACAAATTTATTGGGTTCCAATTATAAACTCACAATGTGTATCTTTTGTGTGTCTTTCACATTATCGAGATCAAAATATTGCTCCATATGTAGTATCCATGTTACGGGATCCTTGCCATCAAAATTTGTCATATCAATCTTTGGAACATGGTGGGTCATCAATCCAACATTAGAGTCTATCAAATCATGAATAACAATTCTTTTTTTCTCATCATGAGTTTCATCTACTACCTTTTTGCAATTAGGAAGCATTTCTTGTAGCAACTTTGTTAAACCTCCTTTCAAACCTTCCATGTCTTTCTTCAAATATTCAATCTTTACCTCTAAACCATCCATATTAGCTTCCACGCCCTCTATTTTAACTTCCATGCCATTATTTAAACCATCCATCTTAGCTTCCATGCCTTTCTTTAAACAATCCATCTTAGTTTTTCCTCCATTTTGTGAGAGTGAAATTTGTTGCACTTGGTCTCATAATTTTGATATATCATGTTGCATTTCTTCCTCTTCTTCATGCGTCATGCTAGAACTTTTAGGTTTCTTACTAGGTGTTTCCATTTTCTTTCTTCGGGGCATCAATTAATGATAATTATGCTTCACTATGTCCTTTGAATTCTTTCAAACTAATTTTTCAAACCAAATTTATGCAAAATGTTAAAAAGACTACACACCTTTCTTGGCTTTGTAGGAACTTGACATTAAATCTGTTGTATCTCTATAATTTTGGATCTCAAAGGTCTGAAATTCATCCTGTGGTAGCCCTATGATTCCTCACTCCTAGCCCACAAGTTTGATCAATATTGGATTCTCCAAGAAAGAGTTATTTCAAATCTCCCACGATGACCTGATTATAGGCTAGTTTAGTAGAGGGAATGTGTACGAAGTGCCACGTGTCCCTGTTTCGACCTTTGGACCTAAAACCAATACACCAAAAACTACATTCCATCCTCTTTCTTAAAATTTCTACAAAATTTCAATTTGATTCTCACAGAGAACTTTATGATGATTTTCGCGAGGTCAGATGTTTGTAATATAATTTGGTAACCTGCAAACACCCTAACTTCCTTGGATCATATCTCGGAAAATATATTGAGAAAATATCTAACATTTGTACCTGAGGTTCATCAAGATTTCGCCTCAAATGGGTTTTAATTTTATCTTCTAAAACATCGTGGAAAAGAATGTTATAGTGAAACTTCCATGGTGACCTATTTGAAGTAGCCAAACCCTAGAATCCAAAGCTCTGATACCAATTGTTATGCAATCAGCTCACAGAATAGAAGAAAATATAGATCAACGACTGCAAAATCAGCCTCTTATAGGGGGAAACTTCATTTAAATTACACAAATGAACAATTTTTGGATGATGCAAATGACAAGACCTCCTTTATATATATATATATATATATATATATATATATATATATATATATATATATATCTATATATCTATATATATATATATATATATATATATATATATATATATAGGAATCTAAGGGGTCATAATATAGTCAAATCCGACATAAAAATAATAATGTGCGGGCCCAGCAACAACAATAGTGGGCTTCTGCGGAGCACAATAATTACAATATGAGGATAGCATGGGCACAACAATAACAATAAGGGGATACAGTGACAATAATAATAAGGTAATACACTAGTATTATAGCGATCAATGTCTACTATGAAGCTTTTGTTCCTTCACTTTCTCTATGTGAGCCTCGTTTTAGAATATTCTACACTGGAGTCCCAATTCACTCAACATGAACATCACAACAACACCATCATTCTAAATCCAAATCTACAAAGAAGACTAAAGAAGAAAATTGGAGAAAAAAATCTCCAAATACTCCACTAGCTACCACACAATCTCACCAAACACTTATCCAATCCACACTTCAACACCTCACTCACTGCATAAATAAGATGGCTGAAACATACTTCAACTATCTGCTTCTACAACTGCAAACTGCTTCAAAAGATATGCAATAAACAACTCACACAACTTGCATACTCTTCTCCATGATCACACTCACTCAACACATAACTCATCCAACCAAACTATCATTGATCTTCTTCGAATATATGGATGAACTCAAGTGCTCGACTCAATAATTACAAAGAAAAATTGGGTGTCACCACTCTATTCATTTGCTTGATTTGATCTGGATTCATCTCATTGACTCTATTAAACCACTCACTTCACCTAATGAGCTTAACCATCTTATAGAAGGTAGTTAACCTTTTCCAACCTTTACATGGAAAAACCCAACAAAGAAAAGACAAAAATACCATTAATTAACAGAGTGGCATGAGGAATGCGATGAAAAATCACTCCTAGAATGTATATGCTACTCTGGTGAGGTAAACCTATGTATGTATGTTGTTTTCATGAAGTAAACTAGCGTATAACATTTAGAATCCCAGTTTCCAACTTGTTTACGCCATGACTTGGAATATAGGTGCAGAAGGGTGTAAGGAACACGGTGAAAAGCCTCTAGAACCTCTATAACAAGTTGGAAACTGATGATATAGGCCAATAAAATTTGGAACAAGTCAATGACATGAAAGACCTAGTCTTCCAACCTCAACACCAACACCAATACCGCCATCTCCTTAAGAAAAACCATAACCTATCCAAACACCTCCATCACCTATAAGAACAACTTTAAATTCTGCAGCAGTAACATCATGTCATCAAACTTCCTCCAACAGTGACAGAGGAACCTCCAACACATACAACCTCCTCTTAACACATGTAGTAGCAATGCAATTTCCAATACATATAGAGACATATGAAACAACTAAAGAAACAATCTAACTACCTGCAACAATAACATATGCCATTAACACAACATGTCATGAGTCCATCTCAAATCATCCTCCAAAACATTTCCACTAAGGCATGCCACAACTAAGTTGAAATCAATGCCAATCAGTAGTACCACCAAACCAAACATCCATCACACATGCATATGGAACACCATGAACTTGTCGACATCAATTCCAACACTAGAATGCCAACAAAATCCCCCTTTTGCATTGATGTTAACTTCCATCCAATGGGTGAGGTTGATCTCCGCTAAAGCTACAACTTTGAATTTGATCTTTATCTATTCAAATTCACTCCCCCTTTGACATCAATGGAAAAGGGTTATGCCAACACTATAGAACAATGCCAATAATGTGTCAGATGGGAGAAGTGCCCCCCTTCTCATACTCAACGCCATGTTGATACAAGACTGATGTAGACCTAGAATGTGCATATAAAACAAAAATCTCAACTAAGAACATGTCTCTAGTAATTCCCATGCAATCATGAAAAACTAAACATGCTCCCCCTAAGCATGTAACAGAGCTGCAATCACAATCTCTGTATTATTGTAGCAACACATTTTCCTACTACAATAAGCTTCCTTGCCAAGTGCAAGAGACTACTCCTCATGAACCATGACTCCAACTAACTTTGGAAAAGATATACAATGAATTACAATACATATACAATGCTTCATAGAGCAAATACATGGTTGTGACAAATACATAGGACTGACATATGACTCCTCTATAAACTCTCTTATCACCAACCATGACTCTACACATCCATGTTTACATTATGCTCCCAATGTAATGGGGCTACATCAATGATATACAAAATGAAACATGACTTGGACACCCATTGACCCATACATAGCTAATGAAAAATCATACTAGACACCATGTGTCTCTCCATGAGAAATATGCCAACAAGATAGAACAATAAAGGTACATGGCATCAGTGAACATCAATATGTGCTCCATTGGCAGTAGCAATAAAATGTAATATATGGCATGTGCATCAAAACATACACCCTCCATGAGGAATGATATACTCTCTCAATGTGTAGCAGCAATAAGAAAGGCACTAACAACATCATATGCTAGTGCATGGCTACTCAACAACTTTGTCAACACTGTCCCAAAACTGTAGATCCTGTAGCAAAATCATAATCCATTAACAACTTCCATGCTCCACATGTGCATCGACAATAAAATCAGCTAATAGAAGTCATAGATGCAACAACAAATACATATCCTCATCATCATGAGGCTCATCAACCATCATCATAATATAACATCATCTGAACCCGTGAGCAGTAAATCACCAAGAAACAATAAGAAATAGCAATACAATGCAATATATGGCATGTGAATCAAAACATATGGCCTCCATGAGGAATGATATATTCTCTCAATGTGTAGCAGCAACAATAGAGGCACTAACAACATCATATGCTAGTGCATGGCTACTCAACACCTTGGTCATCACCGTCCCAAAATTGTAGATCTTGCAACAAAATCATAATCCATTAACAACTTCCATGCTCCACATGTGCATCAACAATAAGATCAACTAATAGAAGTCATAGATGCAGCAACAAATACATATCCTCATCATCATGAGGCTCATCAACCATCACCATAATATAACATTGTCTCAACCCACGAGTAGTAAATCACCAAGAAACAATAATAAAATTGGGAGCGTATGAACCAATACAAGTAATATATCTACCAACATCAAGATATGGATAATATGCAATGCATCCAAGCAAAAAAATCAAAGAAATAATCTATGGAGCAGAAAATTAACTCAATATCTCCTCAACCTTAACTACCAACTCACACTCTCTCCCATTGAGAGAAAAATCCAAACCAAAACATCATGAGTAGCAAGGTAAATCATCGTTTCTCAACCATTCAAATACATACCAGCAACAACAAGTATCATGCATATAGAGGTAGAAGACATAAGAAATTATACATGTACTCTATATGTATCATATCATATGATATACATGGCATCTAAACATCCATGATAATACATGACATAAATATGATCTACCAGTATGATCATCATCAAGATACCAACTATGTCATGCACACCATACTATCTCATGAAATTAGTAATGTGTGGTAAGAACAATACAAATCATCTCCCATAAATCAATGGAAAATGAACTGCTCCATGATAACACAATGCCAACACAATCCAAAAACATTTGGAAGCACAAATTCTCCCCCCTGAATGTTTGATCCTCCATCACACCTAGACAGTGCATATAAGAATAATATATGGTTGCCATATCAACATTAGGATCAATAAAGCAAAAACATATAACTGCTCCACCTAAAACAAAACTTAAAAGAAATGTATTTGAAAATGAAAATTCACTTCAAACCTCATGGACTCCCCCTGAACACATACACCTCTCCATTAACATTTTCCAATATGGTTGCATGACTAAGTATTTGCATGCAACTCATGATGCAACCATATGCTCCCCTTGAGACCATGCATGCCTCAATTTTTGGTGGGAATTCCTTGCTGCTCCCTTCTCCTCCATACTTTCATTTGATGGCCCTTTCTCTCCTTATGTGGTTTTCCTTGCATATTATCCTTTCTCTAGTTCGATCTCTTAAAACACATGGGAAACATGCAATCCTTAGCCTTATGGCCAATATTGTCACACACAAAAAATCTAATGCGACCAAGGAATAGAGGAATAGGTTGATGTCTTCTATTGGTGTAATTTCAATTCCATGTATGTGCCCTACAATCAATAGCCCTATGGACAAAATAGTTCCATGAGAAACAATAACCATAAAAATTACTATTATACCTAAAAGACGAAGATTTCATTTGCATGCTTGCTTGATGTTGCTTCTCCTTAGGTTGATCCTTTTAATGAGATAGTTTTATCTCTCCATTTCATCACAATGTTGCTATGTGACCATGAACGCCACAAATGTAACATTTTCCAATTATATTCTTCTTATTTAGCTTCCTTCTTCTATTATTCTGCTTCATGCATGGCTCTTCATTCTTATTATTATTGTGGCAACTAGCTGCTCCAACAATTTTTCATTTATTGTAGATGCTTAAACACTAGTTTTGAACCTCTCCAATTCTTCTCTTGCATAAAGTGCTTCACCCTTAAATTCCTAGAACTCATCCTCCATCTCATTGTATTTCTTCCTCCTTCCAATTTCAATATTTCTTGCTTCTTCAAGCTAAATTTTTAGATCTGAAATTTCTTCTTTAAATGCACACTCCTTTTCATCCAAAATTTGTAGTAGCATTCGTTGATCTTTATTTTCAACCTTCAATCTTTGAATCTCTGTTTCTAGTGCCACCACCTTGGATTTCTAATCAAGTTTGATGCTCAATCTATCACCGCAACACTAGTGCCTTCATATTCTTGTGAGGAGGATTGATTTGCTACTACAATAAAAGGGGAATCCTATCCATTTTTCTCCATTTCTAAAAAATGTAATTTTCCTCCAAGATATAAGTTCTACAACTTATCCAACATTTATTTGGAAATCTCACAATTCTTTAGATTCATGTTATCAAATTTTCAAATACTATTCAAAATAATATTTTTATCCAAATCATTAGATTCATATTTAATTCCATACTCAACTGATAGAAAAATATCTTCATCAATGGACAAAAAATATGAATCCAAATTTACTCTCCAAGTTGCAAATTTACCTTTGTGAAGTACTGAAATTCCTTACTGATCCATTTCAGAAAAGTTGCAAAACTTCTACCAGATACTCCAACATCTGCTCTCTAGTGATCAAGCTACACCCAAGAGCTCCACTCTAATACCAATTGTTGGAAACTAGATCACTACTAAGAGGTAGGGGGGTGAATCATTAGTGAAGGAACTTATAATTTTTTATCCAAGTTATTACTCATTCACCATGCATAAATTCAAACATGAAAATAATTATTAGAGCATCAAACACAAGTAAAACTATGAAATAAATCACACAATAAACACAAGTGTTTTTGGTTGAAAACCCTCCTCTTGGGCCAAAAACCACCCTTGTTGCTATTGTGTTGCTCCATATATTTTATTAATTTGTTGAACACATTTTACATGGATCAGATTACTCCCATAAGATGGAAGGCTCGACTTCTTTCATAGTATGTTGGGATCTATCATACAAGAAATATATTTCTCTCATGGATCTACGGACTACCATCCACTAAAGGCCACCACGATCAATGATCCTCGCCTAACTATCATTGGACTATCAAGCTCTGATTAGATGGATAAATATATCCCTTCTACTGAATTTTCCTAATCACTGTCTACTCTTAAGCCTACATGCATTCACTTCTTCCATGTTAGGCCCATTTCATAATATTTCACATTGGACTCCGAATTTTCTCAACGTGAACATCATAGAAAAACCATTGTTCTAAATCCAAATTGTTGGGTCAGGAAAAAGGTATGCTTTCTCTTCATAAAATAATTTATTTACCATTCATCCTTATACGATTATATCTGTGTTTATAGATTAAAATGACGAAAATATTAGCTAAAGTTGGATTAAAGCATTCGGTGACAAAATAGGAAAATGTAGCATAAGAAACTGATTTTTTGCTATCTTTGTGTGTGGAGATGTGGACAAGGAGAAAGTTGTTCAGTTGACAGAATAGCACAAGGCCATAAAAGGGAAAAGCTATAGTGTTTTGGGCAGACAAGGAAGTGGGAGATCATCTCGAACAATGCTATTTTATCACATGATCAGATTATGCATTGCGAAATCCTCAGTATCCCCTGATCCTGAGGATTCACTTTTATCTAGTTACTCTTTTATGTTATTTATAGGGCCAAAAGGCAATTAGAGATAGTTCAGACTTTGATAATCTGTAATTATTATTTTTGAAAACATATACGCTTTTACCTCAGTGATTCTGTAAGCTGTTACCTGCATTAATTAAAGAAGGTTGTGTTTGACACATATTCATATTCTCAGTCTTTATTAAGCAGAGGCTTTTGGCAACTTTGGGCCCAGTCACGAGAAGTTCTACTACTCCCTTGTGTTATAGTCTTTATATTTAGTCTTTGTTATTGATTTAATGCTCAGTCATTGGTTACTTCATTTATCTTAAGGATTTGTGATATCGATTCATACTATTGTTCAATTAGATTGAAAGTGAAGTAATGTGACATACTTAGTAGTGCTTTGATTGGAATGAGTGAATTAGTGTTAATAGCAGATTGATGTTCATTTCTATTGATGTTACCATAGATCTTGGAGACAATTCTACTTAATTTCCACAGAGTGCAATATAGATCATTTTCTATTTAGAAATACTTTATTGCTATTTGCCATTCAATTGTTGTTTACTGTTCAATTACTGATTGCCCTTCAATTGTTGTTTGATGTTCAATTACCGATTGTTGTTAAATCATCAATTAAGAATTGCAAGTTAACTTGCATTGCTATAGATTAACAGTGCTATTCAATAGTTATATTTTCTTTCCTCGACTGAGTAAGTTAGCCTTAAGTCTATTTGAACAATTCCAATTTTGTTTCTTATTTGCATTCAGTTTCAATTGATTTCAGAACAAGTTGCATAGAATTGCTGAGTGTGTTAAAAGTATATCTTCCATAGATAGTTCTTTCCAGAGTTGTGTGAATTGAATTGAATTGAATAATTAGTTATTAGTGTTTGATTTTGATTCATCATTAGATAACCTCTAGATTCATTGCATATACTATGCTGACACTCTTGAGATAAAAAGACTTACCTCAGGTTGAGAACTAATGTAGGGATTGAGTTTGCCTGTAAAAAGACATCTTAGTGAGCCAACATTTCGGCACCATTGTCGGGGAGAGTGTTTCAAGTGATTGTTTCTATCTTTTGCTGTGAAAGAATTGGGTTTTAAAAATGGAAGGTAATAACCTGTGTACCTAGCAAGTAAAGTGCTTTCTTACCTGCCTGCTTTACAGCAAAACCTTAGAGGTTAAATAAGGATTTGCTTTTATGAATGACTAAGAATAGAAAAATAGAAAAAGAGCAGAATCCTCCACCAAAACCCACAAAACCCAAAGGATTGGTGAACCTTGGGAGAGCTACCTTTATACACGAAATCATAAGAAGAGCAGATTCTCAAGCGTCAGTACGATTCCAGGCTATACCTGGAAAAAGTTATACTATTATCCCTCAAGTAGTAGGCTCACCATCGATAGCTTACACTGAGATTCAAAGCCAAGTAGGAGGATCGAAACAGATTTTTCAAGCTACAATAAGTTTACACTCTGATCCTCTACAAGATCGAAAATCTTGTAACTTAAGAAAATGAAAAGGAGAAACTTGTGGGGCTACTAAGGCAGAACCACAAATGTCTGAACAAGGACCTCTTGAGATCCTAGAACTAGGTAGTGCTGCAAAGTTAGCTCTGGTTGCTAACTCTCTACTTACTGCAGAATCACCCTTTGAAATCCTCGAAGATTATGGGCACAACTTTGACCAAATGGCAGATCAACCACCCCAAGGTCAAACCTCGACATGAGAGTACCCCATAGTTGACTAGGTGACCAATGCTCCTATGAAGGCTATTCCTCTGCAGAGCATCCCAACTTTCCATGGAATGATCACAGAGGATCCTGATGCTTTCTTGTTTGAGTTTGATGTCCTCTATAGAGGGTATGACTATACCACCGACCCCCAAAAGCTAAAACTATTCCCTTCCACTCTGAAAGGGGCAGCTCTAAGATGGTTTATGGGTGTAGGTGGGTGAACTATTAATTCTTGGGATGAAATGAAAACCTCCTTCTTAAAAGGATACCAGGACTTTGTAACATTAGGGAACTGAAAGATGAGATTTTAAAGATGAATGCGAAAGATAATGAAACACTGGAAGAATATGTAGAACGATTTAGTTATAATCTACAGTGGTATCCACACACAGCCCTACCAAAATAAGTCCTAAGAGATATCTTAATTAAATGAATGAGAAAGGAATGGGTAGAAACTCTAAAATTAATGGGAAAAGGAGATATTTCTCAGGACGATTATGATGAAATTATTCGTTTATGTATCAGGCATTCGCAGGAAAGCACACGCACAGGAGAAGGAAGCTAAGATCCCATGAGCAGAGGAAGCAAATCACATAGTGGAGGTGCAACATGGATGGAGATCAGTAACCTCCTGGAAAATTTTAATACGGAATCCTGGGCACTCTTACAACATAGTTGGACATCCTACAGGCTAAACAAAAATAGGCTTTAGCAAAACAAAATTTGGCCATCTTCTGCCCACATTGTTCAAAGAAGCACAAAAAATAGGAATGCCCATTAAAAATGGTTCAGACATGCGCTATTTGTACTAAAGATCATGACACTCAATAATGTACATAACTACTAGGGCTTAAAGCAGTATTCTAATAGCAGAGGAAGAAATGGAACCGGTATATATAATGAATCAGTGTCGATAATGGCAAGCTAAACCTACATGTATGTCACAAGACGCACCCTAATTCTTTCCTCCATCGTAGTTTAATCAACAAAAGAACCTTGGGGCAACCTGGCAAGGCCAATCGACCTACCCAAATTGGCAGAGCCTGCCATTCCCTATGAAATCCTAGCCAACACAATCTTTTCCAGGAAATGGTTGGCTGAATTCTCTTTTTTCTCCTGTTTGGCAAGCCAATCCCTATCAATCCCAGTGGCTTGCCTCCACCTCTCAAAATCTGAACTTGTTTACAAATTGGTAGCAGCCTCTGGGGATATCCAATGTACCTATGGGGACGGGCCCTTAGCTTCAACCCGCACTGTCAGCTCCTTATACATTACAGTAGAATTCTCAACCTCTTCTGCAGCCACAGTTACTAGCTCTACTGAACCCAAATCCTAATAACAGGCCTGTCTAGTTGGTATAGATTATTGAAAAACCACACTATGAGATTGAGAATAAAGAATGTAATGAGCTCAGATTCAAGTTAGGGCATGTCATCACTCCTGAGGAAAACAGGGACCAACCTTCAATTGAAAATGTAACTCCACCTCTTCATATTCCACCAATTGCAAATAATACTAAACCAAAGCAAGGGGAAGAGATAGATCAGCATGATGACCCTGAGAAATTTATAATCACTTCTCCTCCATTCCCCGAAAGACTAACAATACCTAAGCCAATCGCCTACCCTGATTTTGATCTTGTAGGGGAACTAAAAAAATTGTGTATTAAGATCCCTCTCCTCCATGCCATTCAAGACATTCCCGCCTATGCCAAATCAATTAAAGAATTGTGTGTAAGGAAGCCTGCGAGGAAGGTAAAAACCTCACCCACTATCCATGTTGTAGGAACCTTATCTGATTTACTCTTGGGAGAGGAAACTCTAATAAAGTAAGAAGATCCTAGAAACCCCATAGTAACAGTCTAGATATATGGATGCTCTTTTCCAAACACACCTATGGGGACAGGCCCTTAGCTTCAACCCGCATTGTGAGCTCCTTATACATTATAGTAGAATTCTCAACCTCTTCTGCAGCCACAGTTACTAGCTCTGCCGAACCCGAATCCTAATAATAGACCTGTCTAGTTGGTATAGATTATAGAAAAACCACACTACGAGATTGAGAAGAAAGAATGTAATGAGCTCGGATTGAGGTAAGGGCATGTCATCACTCCTGAGGAAAACAGGGACCAACCTTAAATTGAAAATGTAACTCCGCCTCTACATATTCCACCAATTGTAAATAATATTGAACCAAAGCAAGGGGAAGAGATAGATCAGCATGATGACCCTGAGAAACTTATAATCACTTCTCCTCCATTCCCCAAAAGACTAACAATACCTAAGCCAATCGCCTACCCTGATTTTGATCTTGTAGGGGAACTAAAAAAATTGTGTATTAAGATCCCTCTCCTCCACGCCATTCAAGACATTCCCATCTATGCCAAATCAATTAAAGAACTGTGTGTAAGGAAGCCTGTGAGGAAGGTAAAAACCTCACCCACTATCCATGTTGTAGGAACCTTATTCGATTTACTCTTGGAGAGGAAACTCTAATAAAGTACAAAGATCCTGGAAACCCCATAGTAACAGTCTAGATATATGGTTGCTCTTTTCCAAATACACTAGTTGATCTAGGAGATGCCATTAACATATTAACAACAAAAACCTGTCAAGAACTTTATATTATAGCCCTGGAACCAACCACCACTTTATTAGAACTTGCTGACCGATCAGTGGTAAGACCAGAAGGGACTTTACAGGATATCAAAGTTTGTGTTGACTCATGGGAATATCTAGTAGATTTCTTGGTTACCCAAGGAGTCGATTAGATGGGCATCCTTTGATTTTGGGCCGACCTTGGCTGGAAAAAACTAATGCATATATGGGTTGTTGAGAAGGTAGCATGACTATCATGAAGGGGGATGTTTTAAAAAACCTGGTGTTATATCCTCCTGCTAGGCCAAGTTTTCCCATTGTAAAAATATGTAAGTAGCCACTAGCATACATGGAAGAGATAATTCGTACACCACTCACAGTAGTGGAGACGTTGGAATTTAAAGATCAGACTAAAGATGACGTGATCAATAATTTTATAAATCAGCCAGCTAACGTGAGTAATGTGCAATGTTAGATGTTGAAAGAAATCCTTGATAACGAAGCCATGGAAGATCCCCTGAAGGATACAGATGACCAGCATATTGAGACGACTATTGTTCATAACAACAAACCCATTGAGATCAAGCTAGGCAAAGTTCTAAATACCAATGAAAATCTAGATAGCGAACATCAATAGAAGCTTATCTAGGTCTTACAAAAAAATAAAGTGGATTTTGCTTGGGATTATCCTAATATAAAAGGGATAGACCCACAACTATGTACACAACACAACTATACAGAGAAAGACACTCAACCAATCCGACAACCTCAACGGAGGTTGAACCCACACCTCAAGGACATCATGAAAGAGGAATTGCAGAAGCTGTTGGATGTAAATTTTATTTATCCTATCTCGGATAGTAAAGGGGTCTCTCCATTGGTGGTTGTCCCTAAGAAAAAATGGAAGTTGTGTATTTGTGTAGACTATCGTTAGCTGAACAAGGCAACATAGAAAGATCACTTCCTCCTCCCATTCATTGATTAGGTCCTTGATACGTTGGTAGGGAAGGATTTCTTCTCCTTTTTAGACCATTTCAGTCGCTACAATCAAATTCAGATTGCCCCTAAAGACCAGGATAAAACAACCTTCACTTGTCCCTGGGGAACATTCGCATATAGGGTATTGCCATTTGGCTTCTGTAACTCCCCAACCACTTTCCAGAGAGCTATACTTAGCATTTTTGTTGATCTAATAAATGAAGGACTTGAGGTATATATGGATGAATTTACTCCATATGGAGATGACTTCGATCAAGCATTACAAATGCTATAAAAAGTCTTAGAATGATGCAATGCTACTAGGTTATGTTTAAGCAATTTCAAATGTCACATGATGACAACTGAGGGTGCGATCCTTAGACATTATATCTCCACAGCAGGAATACAGGTAGATCCAGCAAAAATATAAGTAATTCTTTTACTGCCTACCCCCTGCACTCAAACAGAGGGATGTAGCTTCCTGGGATATGTAGGTTATTATCATAGGTTTATTTAAAAAAATTACAGATTTCTACACCCTTATATCCTCTAACTAGAAATGTTGATTTCATTTGGTCTGACAAGTGTGACATAGCTTTTGAAGGATTAAAGGAATTAGTCCCAATAGCACTGGTATTACATGGACCAAACTGGGATCTGCCTTTCCACATCTCCATGGACACATCAGATGTAGCTATAGGTGTTGTCCTCAGCCAGGAGGAGGATAAAAAACCTTATGTTATATATTATATTAGAAAATATCTCACTTCTGCAGAACTTAATCATACAGTGACAAAAAAATGATTCTTAGCTATTTTTTATGCAAGAAACAAATTTAGACACTATATAACTAGCTACCAAGTATTTGTGTACACTGATCACTCTGTGATTTGGTATTTACCTAATAAATTGATCACAAATGGTTGAGTAACACAACGGCGATTTATTTTGTAGGAGTTCGACACTACCATTTAAGGTCATTCAGGGAATGAAAACCTAGTTGCTGATTTTCTATCTCGAATCCCGAAGGTCAATGATCCACTGGTGGTAGATGACCACTTTCTAGATGAACACCTATTTTCCATTGCAGTCAAGAAGCCATGGTATGCAGATGTGAAAATTATCTTTCAGTGGGGAAGCTACCTAAACATTTGACGACAAGAAAAAGAAAATTGATCGTTCAGTGCAGTGACGGGTTCTCTTGGATAGGCGGATATATTTTTCATATGGGGGTCGACATTTGTATACGTAGATTCATCTGCGATGATGAGATCCATGACATTCTGAAGGCTTGCAATGATGAACCCTATGGTGGACATTTCACAGATCAAAGGATAGGATGTAAGGTATTATAAATGGGTTATTATTGGCCCACTATTTTTAAGGATGCTAAAAAATATACCTAGGCCTGCGATAGTTGGCAAAGTATGGGCTAGCCTAGCCAATCTAGTGAAATGCCTTTGCAACCCCAATTAGTCATAGAGCCCTTCAAATGTTGGGCATTGGACTTCGTAAGTCCATTCCGTCCACCATCCAATCAGAAGGACTACATACTAGTAGCCATGGATTATGTCACAAAATGGGTGGAAACAGTATATTTACCAAGAACCATAGAGGAAGCAGTGATTAACTTCCTTTTTGGGCTATTTGTGTGGTATGGATTACCGTGAGAAGTGATCATAGATGGGGGAAATAAATTCACAGGGCACAAGATTACTACCACTCTTAGAAAACATCATATTACGCACAGGATAACTTCTACGTATCACTCGTAGGCGAACGGGCAAGTAGAAAGCACCAATAAGGTTATATAAGTGATTCTGACCAAGACAGTCTCAATACACCAACAAGATTGGGCTGCTAGACTACCAAAGGCTTTGTGGGCCTATCGTACGACTTAGAGGAATACTACTGGATACTCTCCATACCAGCTTCTGTTCAGTAAGGAACCAATTTTTCCAATCGAATTCAAAATAAAGACTCTAAGAATGGCCTAGGAAGTGGGGCTAGATTTAATAGAAGACCAAACCAAGCGTCTTCAGTAGATCAAAGAACTAGATGAGGTTCAACTACTTTCTTTGCAATGAGTTGCAATAATTCAGCAGCAAAGGGAAAAATGGCATGAAAGACTTATCAAGAAGAAAACATTTAAAAAAGGGGATTGGGCACTTCTATACGATTCCATATTCTAGGACTTCCCCGGCAAGTTGCAAACAATATGGGTCGGCCCTTATGAGATTCAATAAGTCTATAATAATGGTACTCTTACCTTGAATACCATCGACAGATCTGACCATTCTTTTAAGGTAAACGAGCATCGAGTGCGCCTCTATCATCAACCACTTACCAAGAGTCTTTCTACGAGTAGGTATGCGAGGAGCCCTCCATGCAAATTCTAGCTGCAGGGAATGAAGACCCAGAAGCTTTTCCTTAAAAAATTGAAATTGCTTGAGAAATTGTATATAATTTGCATACCCATTTTAGGAATTACCATGTAAATATGGTTTTTTTAAAGAAGTTTCACATAGTTTGGAAGTTTGTTTTCCTCTTTGTTTGTTTTTTTTCGATGTTCAAACAATTGAACGTATGTCACTCAATTGGTTGAACATCACATTTTCCTTTGTTTGTTTTTCGTTATTCAAACAATTGAACATCTTCCATTCAATTGATAGAGCAACACATTTTCCTGTATTTTTTTAATGTTTTTTGTTGTTCAAACAATTAAACGTCTGTCGTTCAATTGATTGAACAACTCATTTTCTTCTTTTTTTGTTCTTCATTGTCCAAACAATCGAATGTATGTCATTCAATTGATTGAACAACACAGTTTATTTTCCTTTTTTTCATTTCTCAAACTACTAAACGTCTATCATTCAATTGATTGAACAACATAATTTGTTTTCATTTTTTTCATTGTTCAAACTATTGAATATCTGTCGATCAATTGATTGAACAACACAATTTATTTTCATTTTTTCTTTGTTGTTCAAAATATTGAACGAATGTCCTTCAATTGATTAAATAGCACAATTTGTCTTCATTTATTTTCACTGTTCAAACAATTGAACGACTGTCGTTCAATTGACTGAACAACACATTTTTCTTTTATTTTGATTTTGTTGTTCGAACAATTGAAAGACTGTTGTTCAATTGATTGAAAAACACTTTGTTTTTGATTGATTTTCGTTGTCCAAACAAATTGAACGACTTTCGTTCACTTCAGTGAGCAACACATTATTTTTCTCTTGATTTCGATGTGCAAACAATTGAATGATTGGCGTTCAATCGATTGAACATCACCCTTTTAATAAGACAAATTGTGAATTTTCCTATTTTTTTTATCATTATGCCATATTGCAAATAAGCACCATTTGAATTGATTTGTGCCTCTAAAGCCTTTTGATGGTTATCTTTATTCATAAGCTAATATGGTGTATCTTTAGAATGACTGCCTGAACATCTTTTCTTTTGGACACATCATGAAATGATTCATTATTCTTAATCCATGCTGGCTTATGTTTATACGCCCAAATGGATAAAGCTCATTGATATAATGCTAAGGGGATAAGAGTATAACACTTTCATTGGCATATTTTTACTTCTTACACCATCCCTGACTCTTAAGGAGCAAATGAGCCTCCCCTTTCTTACAATAAGAATTACAAAAGAAAAACGGAAATGGTAAAATATGAAAATGCTTAAAACATTGTCCAAAGAGGATAGGGGGTCTCATTACGAGACAACCTACCATGATCATAAGGATGTAACAGGTGACATTCCAACTTGGCCACCAAACCAAGGTAATGACCTTCTTGATAATTAACATGTTAGAAGAACAAGGGGTCTCATCACGAGCCAACCTAATCACTTTGTTACACCCTGGTGAGTGGCACTATGGTTTTTTGGTCACCATGCCAGCATAGTGGTATCTTTCTGACAAAGCAAATAAAAGTTAACCATAAGAAGGACTCTGGCTCATTTGGGGGCTTAAAAGGAAACCCTGTCAAGGCTGTAAATGCCTGCTGGTAGCAGCGGCTCTGCTTCTGGTATTGGAGTATCACCTTATATTTCCATATGCCATTTAGCTCTTATCACCTATGGACTTGTTTCTAAAAGAGAATTTCCATTTGAGCAGCACTTTTACAAGCTAAATAGCATGGTGACTTTAATCTATATCCATTATATTCTATATGTCCAATCATTAAATGAAAATCATTAAGCACATATCACAGATTATGTTGATGTGATTAATATCGCTCACAGAGAAGATCTTTGACATAATGAATTAAAAATTGTTGTTTTTATTTGATTTGGCCAATTCACATCCAACAACGAATATTTCTTAGATGCTTTACCGAGTTATGTGCTATGTTTTTTTTAGATTGGTTGTCGGAATTTATTTCTCATCCATGAATTTGTTCACTTTTCGTGTGTTCAAAGGAGACTGATGCCCTTTTTTTCATCAGAGGGGGGATGGCCTGCCTACGCAAGGCACGTGTCACAGTTATGGATAACTGTCTGACAATCATTCAGATTACCTACATAGTACAAACCACATGATGTGTATGATCGTGTAATAATTAGCAAGAATTTTCAATTGGATGAAGAATGACAACCATTATGGTAGGTGTTATATCTCTAAGATAATAATGGTTAGCTATTATGCCAGAGCATCTAAGATAAATGTTTTGGGGGTTTTGTTTTAATTTGGGAGACCAATGGATGAAATAGATATAGAACTAAGGTGCCTAACCTATTCAATAATATCAATATCTCAAGAGAGGGCTGCTATAAATATGTACACAGTGAAATAACTTTTAAGATGATGAGAAGAAATAGAAAAGTAATATGATTGCCACCATTTTCAAATTGAAAGCTAAATAATCATAAGTATGGAAACATTTAAACTATGTTTAAAGGTTTGATAAAATACACATGAGCCTACAAAAGATTTTGACGATTTATTGATTTTGAAGGAATTAATTAAACAAACAGTTCATTAACTCATTCTCTTTATAGATTATCACTTCATAAAGCTTATAGGAATAGATTGAAATACAATTGTTTCTACCTAGTTATCTCTGCAAGCCACAAGTATATAAAGAAAAACATAATGAATGACACTGGAAAAACTTATAGGAAACACAAACTGTGTAAAACAGAATTCAAAATCCTTTGCTTTGTATTAATGATCTAGAAGGATTAATTACATCAAATGTCTATAAATGCTTCTTCAAGGGTGCAACCCTGAATAACTCGTGAATAGAGTTATTTATGCAATAGTAAGACAAAAAATATCTTGAACTTATTTTACAAAAATAGATTATTTACACAATAAAAAATCAAACTGTCTAATGATCTGGCACTACTTTCGTGTTGCTCTATTTGATGACTATTTCTGAAAATGTTGAAGAGTGGTTGGAGCTAGTTGTCTGTTCCCTCAAAAACCGAATGTTGTTCAATTATACTTAATTAAGTAAATGTGTTAATTCTTCCCAACGTTTCTTATCTGGGATAGAAATCTTTGTTACCCTCCTATAGATTTCATCCATCTTAGTGTATTTAGTAAAAGTGGGTTTTACCAAAATTATATTCTTGATTTCATCCAGGATGAAGAAAGAATACCTGACTGTTTTTACTATGAGAGCTGGTGTTGTTGATCCTTTGGTATTGGCTACTGAAGCTGCATGGGTGCCCACCTCTGTTAACTTCTTGACATAATACTCAATTGGCATCAATTTATCATTAATAACCATCATAAAAGGTAAACCTTTGCTGACCAAATGTTCAATCTTGTTGAAAAATCTCTTAACTATGTTGTTAACATTGCTTCACTTTTCTTGTAGTTGAAGGATGAGATTTTTCTTAGTGATAATCTTGTTTACCTCTAATATTGTTGGAGTTTTTTCAATTATCCTTAACTCCTCAAGCTCATAGACATCCTTGAAATTCATAAATTTGATTATATCAGGGGCAGTCTCTGGCATATCCTCCAACTGCCTAGTTATGGATTCCACTGCTTCCTAAGCTTTTTCCAAGAGATATTTTTGATTGAATATTATCTTAATGGAGGGCCAAATCTCCTTGATTTCCTCTGTGATTTCTTCCCACGAAATTTCTTTTGCTAAACCCAACAATCTATGAGTTCTTTCTTCAGCACTTCCACTTGGCCTTTGAGTATGTTTGTTTCAGTTGCATGTGAATTATCTAATATACACTTCATAAGCCATAATTATTTGAGTTCATCCTTTAGCTTATTGATTTATCCTGTCTGGATAGATAGATTCTGAACAACATCAGTAAACCGTTCAGCTCCTTCTGCTATACATTTTGTTGATGTACTGGCTGTAGTAGAAACTCTGGTGATGGGAACTGCTGCAAGAGAGAGACTACATTCGTTGAATTTTGAATGTTCCTGATAGCTTCCTCCTTCTCCTTAACTAATTTCTCCATCTTCTCCTCCATTTGTTTTATTTTCAAATTATGTTCTATGATGAGCTTCATCATATCTGACTTTTGAGTCTTTGTCTCCTCGATTTCTTTGGCTATTGGATCCTCAGATGCTGGTAGTTTCAGCTGTTTCTTTAGTGCCACAACTTCAATGTTTTTGTTCTTAATGAGCTCCTCTACAACATTTATGTTTGAGGGATCATATCCCATCCTTAGCAAGATATTTTCCAAAGACTGAACCTTGGTATCCTTTGCTAATGAGGAGACCTTCTCCAACTTTAACTGTAATTGAATGTTGGCCAATGTAACCTGCATCTTTGACAAAATCATAGCAATGTTTGTCAAGGTTGAAGCAATCATCTGTCTAGTCCATTTATGCATCTCAATTTGATAAATTGGATGCACATCCTGGACATTAAACTCAAAAGAAGTATGTTTCTGGTATTGTGCTGCAGTTCTAGGCTAAGGAACTTGGGCCTGCAAGAAAGCCATTTGCATCTTCCCCTTCTCAGAGTCGAATAATGAAAGAACTATGGCTTGAGAGTGGGAAGAATGCGTCTAGAACTGGGTGTAAGCATTTAAATTCAATTCTTCATTCTTTCTTTTGATTCACTAAAGACATGGAAGATGTCTTCCTCTTTATTCTTTGGAATGCCTCCAACAATTTGGACTATATGTTGTTCATGAGAAGTAGTAGACTAAGTTGGAGATTTTATAGACTATTCACCAGACTCTGAATAAATATTCATAGAGACCCTTTGCTTCTTTTTGCTGTGAAATACCTTGAGGCCTTGGCTTGTTGCCTCTGTTGCTAGTGAAGAATGTTCTTCCCTCCCTCTCTTAGCAGTCTTTTCCTGTGCAATGGGAGTTTGCATATTTGATGTAGAGACTGCCTGCTCCTCAGCCTCTTGGAGGGTATTCTCTGTCCATTCCAACTGATTCTTGAACTGTTCTATTTCAGTCGCAGCTATATGATGATATGGTGTGAACTTATTTTCCACCCTGAGTTTGGAGATGACTCACAATGGGTCGTATGACCAAGAGAAACAGAGAGAAAATTTCATTTCTTTTAACAACTTATCAGCTTCCTTCTCTACTGCCCTGGTATTACAAATGAAAGGAACAACTTAAGATTTGAGCTTAAATTGCGATTTCTTTTTGGAAACTACTAAATGTACTTCATCTACATTCAATCCTTTCCTCAAGTACTCTAGTGCAAAGATTCTAACAAGGAGGTACTTTGGCATTTTGTAGGGTGGAAGCTCACAACCGAAAACCCTAATTTCTGTTTAGTTTTGGTAGCAATAACAATCTCCTATTGCAGCTTGATCTATGAACTGAAGTTCTTTGACAATCTCTTCAGTGATCCTTGGTAATGGGGCACTGCTCATAAGGCTGAGGGCTAGATGAATAAATAGTTCTATGAATTGCTTGTATGTGAATTTCTCTTTCTCCTTCATCCCCATTGAAGTTCAGAAAATCACTAACTATTATTGTCCTTCTTCATCAAGTTTCTACAAAGGAAATCGGAATTTGTCTCCCTAAAATTATATAAAATGATGGACAAGTACTGAAGCATACTTGAATACTTCTTCAGTGTTAAATTTGAAAAACTGCTCATGTACGGTTTCAGCTATTAAATGACTGAAATCATAAATAACAATAGACTTAGAATCAGAGGAAAACATGGATAAGAAACCAAGCATGGCTTCATTGATACACGGATTAGAGTGATAACCAAGCAAATAGGACATGATAGTAGTAATGTGCTTGGTTCTATCAGGAAACATAGATGAATCATAAGGGGGATTTCTCTTTGGTAGAGGACTACCAATTGCTAAAAACAGTTCTAGGGTTTGGGATCTCTTGGTAAAGTCTAGTTTGTTATAAGCTTCTATCAGGTTTTCATGGGAAAAAGGATGAGTTGGTATAGTGGCAGGGGCCTGCAACATTTTCTCAATTGAATCAGTGTTAATGGGACAAAGGATTTCTCCAGTAGGTGAGATAATG
Source organism: Pinus tabuliformis (assembly GCA_031772625.1). Taxonomy (NCBI): domain Eukaryota; kingdom Viridiplantae; phylum Streptophyta; class Pinopsida; order Pinales; family Pinaceae; genus Pinus; species Pinus tabuliformis. Next base: position 908,271,905 of record CM062819.1, read on the forward strand.
GCTCTCTAGTTGGGATCATAGGATTCTTGGCATTTTCTCACAAACTCTGTAGCTCTATGTATTTGTGGAAAAATATAGTGGGTAATTGGGATTCCCAGAGCCAAATTTCATCACTCCGGTCAATTAGCTGCTCTTCCCACCAGCAATAAATTTCAAATAAATCAAATTGAGAAGAAGTCTCAATTATTTTGCAATCCTTGTCAACTAATAGAGTATGGTGGAAATCAATTTGTGGGTAAATTAGAGGATTTGAAACATCTACGATTGTTTTTCCCTTGGGAGGCATTTTTTCAAACGAAACTATGGACTGTAATGACAAAATGATAAAAGGAGTTACCAGAGTGGAGATAGGTAACTGACAAGTGGACCTGGAAGATGTGCTTACGAACAGGACAAGTGGTTACTAGAATGTCAGATAGTGGTTGAGCTGTTGAGCAGGCAGGCTTGAAGAATAATCTTGGTGGCGGAAGTTAACAGTGTAACCTTTGAAATGTATGGCACCATGTTTATAAAGAGAAAAATGGAGTTGGAGGGTGGCGCCGAACATTTGAAATTTCATTAATTATCCAATGGTTTAATTAACGAACATTTGGTTATAAATGCATAGGAGCGGAAATGAATGGGCAACGGATAGGTGGTAGATGATTGGACGGGAGATATGAAGTGGAACATGATGTGGAGGTAACGTGGGGTGGTGGTAAACGACTATGAAGGATACCACGTTCGGGGGTAAGACGAAGTGGTTTGTGGTTTTAGGATTTCTAGTCTTGAAATACTAAAAGGCACTTTTGTGGTTTATATAGGTGGTATTAAAGACTACCCATTCCCCCCCCCCCTCCTGCCCCGTCCCCCACTGATAAAATTCAAACGGAAAATGAGGGTCGAAAGGGATTGTGGGCCGCATGATTGCGGAGGAGTGTGCGGGATGAGAGGTGAGGTGGAGGGAGTTTAATGTGTGAGCAGGGAATGAATGGTGGGGTCGTTATGATAGGCGGATGTGGCGGCTATGGGTGTAGCTGATTTAATGAATGGAGTGATAGCAAATGAATGAAATAACATAAAGTACAAACATTGGTTATTTGAACTCCCATCATCAATATGTTTCCTATTGTTTTGATCTTTAGGAAATAACCATTTCAACATCTCAAACTTTCAAATTTCTACCTGCCCTTCTATTCTTAACATTTTTGCTTATCTTTTCAAAGTGCATTTGAACTCACAACCCAGCATTTTCCTTTTATGTACAATCTATCTCTATATCTTATTCCCTCCATTGGCTCAGATTGAACTATTGAGCCAATTTATTTTCTACCTATGAGAATTAATTTAAAACAAATCCAATTATGATGCAACTATATATTTGGATAAAATAACCTAGTGTGGTATCTAAACAAACTGCACACAACTTATTATTTTTCAAACTAAATTTAGAACAAAGTAGTGGCATTTAGATTTGCAACAATTTCATAGTTGATTTCTTTTTATTTTCTTTCTAATCTAATATTTTATTTTGCCTTAATTTTTTAGGGCTTCTATGCTAACATTTTCTTTGATATGGACATATTTATCAAAATATTTTCCTTACATTTTTTATTCAATATTCTTTTTGTCCACATCGTATCTTAACATTTTGTAAATATATTTTCATTTTTTGTCTAATTTATTCTAACTTATCAAAACAAAAAATGCTACAACATTGGCTCCAACTGGGGGCTGCTTTCTCCTATAGAATGCAGAGAACCTGTAGATCGATGTGCCTTCTCCTCAAGCTATGGAGTCCTTTGCTGTAAAAAATCTCATTGACAGTTTGAAAAGTAAAAGAAATTGGATTTTTTACAATGAAATGTATTCCAACTTCTTAGTATCGAATGAAATGTTTGTGGAATATTCCATTTACAGGATAAGTGGAATATAGTCCCTCAAGATTTTGTAGCACAAAAGTGTTGTTTCCCTTCACTTCAGCAATTTCTAAAGTACCAAACCATAGGTTATCAAACTTTCCATGATTTCCCTTTTCCTCCCTCCCGGAGTCCCATCTTAAAACTAGGTCACCTTCCCTGAAGTCCCTTTCCCTGGCTCCTCTATCAAACAAACCTTTCATCTTATTCTAATATTTCTTCAATTTGTATTGAAGTTCATCTCTGTTTTCATTTAGTTCAATAATCTAATTTATCCTTCTTGAAAAATCATCAGGTTCATTTGTTGAGTCCTGCAAGAATTTCAAAACTAGGAAAGCCAAATTGGTGAGAAAAATTGCATCTTTCCCATAGACTAATTGAAAAGGAGATTTTCCAGTAGATCTTTTGGGAGTTATTCTGTTTTCCCATACTGCATAAATTAAATGAGAGTCCCAGCTCTTTTTGTGATCTGCTAGGGTCTTTTTGATTACCTTCACCATAGTTTCATTTGAGGACTCTGCAAGGCCATTACCTTGAGGATATTATGGAGTTGAATGGTGTAACAAAATTTGATATTTCTAGCAAAACTCTATCATTTTAACACTGGAGAATGTTGTTGCATTATCTGTGACAATTTGAGTTGGGAAACCAAACCTAGATAAGATATTTTCTTCAATGAATTTAATTACTACTGAATCGGTAGCATTTATTATTGGAATTGCTTCCACCCATTTAGTGAAGTAGTTTGTTGCTTTGAGGATCCATCTGTGCTGAATACTTGAAGTAGGATGGATTTCTCCAACAAAATCTAATCCTGATTGAGGGAAAGGTGTTGAAATTATTGATGGTACTAGTGGAAGAGCTGCTAGTTTCTGCTTACAAGTGAACATCTGACATGGAACAAAACCTATGACTTTTTCCTCTGCTTGCAAGAACAATGTTGGCCAATAAGATCCTCCCCTTAAAATCTTGTATGTTGTTGATCTCTAAGCATAATGTCCTAGACAAAATCCTGTATGAAATTGATCAATGATTCCTTCAGTTTAAATTTTGTTAAACATAATAACAAAATATTCAGTGGATTTTTCTAGTATAAATTTGCATTTCTGATGTAGTACTTCACTACTTTCAATTCAAGAGTTTTACACTGATCTTTGGAGAATGATGCCGGGCTTTCAAAATGGAGCAGAAAATTTACAATGTCTTGATACCAATTTGACAATAGAAATTTGTCATCAATATGTAAAGGGCTAATTTGATCTGAAGGTAAAGGTTCTTGTGGATTCTTTTCTTCAAGTTGAAGAGAAGGTACTTGTGGATTCTCCCCTTCTACAAGGACAGAAGGTTCTTGTGGATTCTTCCCTTGTAAAATTAGGAAAGGTTCTTGTGGATTCTTCCCTTGTGCAAGGATAGAAGGTTCTTGTGGGTTCTTCCCTTGTACTGCTAAGATAGAATTGATTCCAAGCACTTTGCAATTGGATTCAGCTAGAAGCTTGGCCAATCCTTGGCCTTTTACTAAATTTGTAGTTTTGATAGTTAGATCAAACTCAAGTATTTGAGTGATCCAACTACCTCTTTCCCATTAGTGTTAGGTTGAGTTAAAACAATTTTTACAACACCATTAGGAACATAAGCAGTAATCGGTGAATGTAGGACATACATCTCGAAAGATTTTAGGGCTTGAATGATGGCATAGGTTGGCTTCTTGATTATGTCATACTTAAGCTCGACATCTCTCGTAACCTTACTGAAAAAGGCTGTGGGCTGGTTATGGGAATCTTCGTTCTTTTCTCATATGACAGAAGCAATGGTTGATTTTGAGGCAAAAGAAAAGAGATTGAATGGTTTAGTATAATCAGGGTTGGCTAAGGTGGGAGCTTTAGAGATAGCTTTCTTGATTTGATCAAATGCATGCCTAGAAGAGACAATCCATTTAACTTCATGATACTTTTGGAGCATGTTAGTTATATATTTTACAATCTCTACATAATTTTGGATAAATATTCTTAAAAAATTAATCTTCCCCAGAAAATCTTGAATTTTTTTCTTGTTTCTAGGTAAGGTCAATGTTTCAATGACAGACACATGCTTGGGATCAATTACCTCTCCTTTCTTTGAAATTATATGTCCCAATAGTTTTCCTTGTTTGATAGCAAACAAAGACTTTTTAGGGTTCAATGACATCCCAAACTTCCTACACCTGTTAGCAACCTTGATTAAGTGATTTAGATGCTTCTAATCATATTTAGAAAAAATAGTAATGTCATCAAGATAAATAACCACAATTTTTTTTACCTAACCCATGAAAGCTACATCCATAGCTCTTTGAAATGTTGCTCCAGCATTTGATAAACTAAATGGAATTCTAACATACATAAATGTACCCTAGGGTGTACTGAAGGTTGTCTTTGCCCTGTCTATTAGATCAACATTTAATTATTATAACCTGAAAAACCATCAATCATAGAAAGTCTTTGTGCTCCTGAAACCATTTCAAGTAACTGATCCATTTTGGGCAAATGGTAATTATCCTTTAATGATGCTTTTTTCAAATTTCTAAAGTCCACACAAAGGCTGATTTCTTCATTCTTCTTTCTAACAGGAACTAAATTTGCAACCCAATTAGAATATCTATGAGGGAGAATGATTTGGGCATCTAGAATTTTCTTAATTTCCTTTTCTACAGTTGGTAGAAGGGCTGGATTAATCCTCCTAAGATTTTGTTGATAAGGTATTGCTTCTATCTTCAAATGGATCTTATGGTGTATTAATGAAGGATCATACTTTTCCAGATCAACATAGGTCCAAGAAAAAACATCCTTATAATTTTGAAGTAACTTAAGATATTGAGTTTTAATCTGAGGGTCTAGAGATGCACAGATTTTGATGCTTTTGACATCATCATTTGTTCCAATGTTAGTTTCTTCAATGTCTTCTTCTGAAGAAATGGACTGAGGATTCTAGAGGACATCATTTTGATCAAACACTTTTTCTAAAGGTATGAAGCCTTTGGGAATACAATTATTAGGAAATTGAATAATATCATGATCAACAATTTTTGAACTGAAATCTGAAGTATCATTCCCACTTCTATTTTCATTTATTTCGAATCTATCTTCATCAATTTGTAGAATAGAAAATTGATCTACAACTTGCAGAAAAGATTTCAAATATATGCCAGTGTTTTATATTGTCTGGGATAGATGGTCTATACTTGACTTGTATTTGGTAGAGTAAATTAGTCTGATCAGAAATTTTAAATGAACTGCCAAAACAGCTAGGTCATCTGCATGAATATTCTGATCTCTTGGAATATAAGTCAAATTAAAAACATCAAAGAGGTTTTCAAATGAATCCCGAACTTCATTTCAGTAAGACCTAAGTCTGGGGTGTTTAGTTGGGCAAATATTTCTCACCTACTTGACAATAAGTTCTGAATCAGTAAAAACACTTAAGTTTTGAACCTTTAAGCTTTTATCTAATTGCAATCCCAAAAGGAAAGCTTCATATTCAGCCACATTATTTGTAACTTTGAAGTCGAGCTTACATGATTGGGTAATGTTTTATTTTTCTGGTGAAATTAAAACTACTCCAGCTCCTGCTCCATCTTTTGCATAGGAGCCATCAAAGAATAGGTTCCATATATCAGTTTGATTTGTTGCTAGACTTTCAATTAAATCTTCAATTTTAACTTGAGTTTCATGCACTTGATTTGAAGAGAGTTGAAAGCAACCAAAATCTTGGTCAAATGCATAAATGGGATGGTTCCTTGGCTGGTTTGTTTTGCAAATAGTGTGCACAAATCTCACCTCTCTATATAATCTTAGTTGTTCTCCCCCATAAACTGGAATATTAGCATAAGACATATCCATCTGAAGAGTTCCCCCTAATTTGGCACAGCAAGACCTAGAAATGAGCATTCCAAATTTGGGAGGGATATCTGTGTCAACTATATCAAGTACTACACTTTTCACTTGGATTTGGGCAAGGTTGACTACTATATCCTTAATCAATCCTAAGCAAGGCACCCTTTTAGACTCAGAGGTGTACAAGTCATGATAGGATCTAGTTATGTCAAGTTTCAAATGATCCATGATAGTTTTTGGCATGAGGTTATGTGATGCACCAAAATCAAGCATACAATTATACAACATGGAATCAGTTGTCTTGAGAGTTACATAGAAAGGAGGCACTATTTCATCTATCATATCTGAGCTAGGGCCAAAAGAAACTGTTGTTTTTTCATCTTGTAAACTAATGATATCACCTTCAACATCAACCGAGGTATTTTGTATCCATTTGGAGATGTGATTTTTATACCTAGGGTTTTTAGAAAGTTCTGAAAGAGGAATTGGGATTTTAGCTCCTTCTAACTCTTTTTCAACATTAAATGTAGTCAAAGCATTTTTGTCATTTTGAGGAGTATCAATTGACTATTCTAGTGGTCGAATAAAAGTTATTTTATTCTAAGCAGTTTTGGCACAAGATTCAATTATTGGAGTTTCCTTGGGAGGTCTTCCAGGGCCAGGCCTAGGCCTAAGGTCATATCTTTTGTTCAACTCTACAATTAAAAATTCAGTAAAGGCATGCTATTTAAAAACCTGTGAAGATTCTTGATATTCTTGAACTTGATTTTGTTGTGTAAGAGGAATAATAACTGTTTGATCAAAGGAAGTATCCATATTACTATATCTTCAGTGATGGTCATAGTATTATCATAAGGTTGTTGATCATATATCAACAAAGGAGTGGGAATTTGTTGACCATTACTAGGTCTCTGAAGAATTTGTAATTGTGGATTTCTTTTATACTAACCTTAATTTTGATCTTGGGATCTGGTAAGTGTTTGTTGAATTTTCCTAGGTTGATTCTCAATCTTTGAAATTCTATTAGATATATTTCTAAGAAGAGAATTTATTTCATCTATTTTTGAATCTTCAGTTTTAGTCTTAGAGGAACTAGAAGCCTCTGGTATCGATTCGAGTTTTCTTTAGGCCTTTTCTTCTTTATCTTTCAAAGAAGTTGAGGCAACCCTGTTTGCTTCTACCTCAATAGCATTTGTTTGCATATCTTCAAGAGTTATTAAAGTTCTTTCTCTCAGCACAACAACAAAATCATCATTAAAGGCTTTAGAAAATCTAGACTTTGTTGTTGCTACGGGGCATTTACAATCAGGGGGCATTTTATGATAAAGCTTATTGAATATTTTGATAAAGTATAATACAGGTACACAAAAATTTCTTTTAAGTTCATCAAACTCAGTGAGAAAGTAAAGAGGATCTTTTTTCACACCCTACTAGTTTTTAAATATGTTTGTAAGTTCTTCCCAATTTCTAATGGAATTTGCAGGTAATTGCCTAAACCAAATTCTTACATTTCCTTCAAGTGATTGTACAAACAACCTCATGTAAACATTTTCTTGTTCAATATTCATGTTATATGCAAAGTCTAAAAAGGCTTGAAATGGTCTTCAACAGAGGGAAGGTATTTCAAGTATCCAACTGGTAGGGCATCAAGATTAGGACGTAAGACTAAAGCTGCATATCTAACATGTACAATAGGTTTGAAAGCCATTGTGAGAGGTGGTTTATGGGGTGTTTTTTTGGATGAAGAAGTTGAAGAAGATGAAGAAGAGGTAGAAAAAGGTGATTGAGGGGGTGAAGAACTAGTTGGAGGTGATGATCCAGGTGGATGTTGGTGGCCACCCACCTATCCCATTTGGACCCCCACAACTGTCTCTTTCAGTCTTTTCAGTTTCCTAAATTGTAGCACAGTTTACTATTTTTAGCAGTTTTTCGGGTCCTGAACTTCCGGAGCCGTTTTGAGGCCCTAAACGACGTTTTTTTGGGAATCTGGGGCAACATGGGTCCATGGACCGATGTTGCCTCCCAAAGTGGTAGTACTCGGATAAATCTTTCTAACGAGCTATCATACGCGTCAAACGGAGATCGTATGCCAAAGTTACGACCCCGGGAAATTGATGTACCAATTTACCCAAACGGGGCCCACAATTTGGTGTTTCATCTTCTAGGGTTAGGTTTTGGGATGTGAAGGGTTTTCCATTGTTTCTCAACAATAAATAGGCCTTCGAGCCTCATTGTAACACGGTTTGGGAACAATTCAGAGGCATGTAGCCGCACATCTCTTCTCAGAGATAAGCTACCATCGCCCTAGCTGGTTTATTTCCATTTCTGGTTGTAAGCATATTTCAGTACTTTCCATTAATGAAATGAAGCATTATTTCCGCTGCATCTCTGTGTTTATGGTTATTGCATCTCTATATTTATGGTTATCTCTGTAATCTATTGCGTTCCTGTTTAAATCCGGATCAGTGGTATCAGAGCGGTCTGCTTTTTCTCTATTTTTCTTTGCATGTCCCCAACGAGGTCGGGATATAAGGAGTTAGGGTTTGAACTGGTCGAACCTTTGCAAGACAAGCCTCGCAAATCCCGACGGCCTCCCATGGCGGATGAGAAGAAAGATGAGGGGGCAGGAGATCCTATCAAAATCTTGCTCGAAGAAGCGCTCGAGCGGCAAAGGAACGCGATGATGGATAGCTTTGCGCAGATCCTTCAGCGGCTACCCAGAGGCGACGCATCGGCTTCCAACAATGACTCTGGAAATGCCACACCCTTCAAGGTACAAGTTAATTTTGAAATCCCCATATTCGAGGGTCAAATAGACGCAGATGCCATAGATAAATGGTTAAATCTGCTACATGGGTATTTTTCTGTTCATGAATTTTCAAATTGGGAAAAGATTGTTTTCGCTCTTCTCAAAGCAGCCCCCCACGTCAAGGACTGGTGGGAAACCTACTGCGAGCAGAAGGATGAAAGTACAGGCTCACTATTTTCAGCCGCACCCACTTGGAATGACTTCCGGGATGCCATCAAAGAGTAATACTACCCTGTCGGAAGCTATGAGGACAAATACATCAAATGGACCACACTGCGGCAGGGACGAGACCAAGATGTGCCGGAGTTCACAAACATTTTTCATACCCTTCGCACACAGTTGGGTATCAAAGATTCTGAGCCGCATCTGGTACTCAAATACCGCGGCTGCCTACACAAATACATCCAGGAAGAAATGGGGTTCTTGAACATCCCCTCACTCGGCACAGCATACCGATACGCTGTGAAAATCGAGCAAAAGTTCAAACAGAAGAAGCGAGACTTTGGATCTGCAAATCCAAAGCCCAAAGGACAAAGCCAAGGCGGGGTGACCCAAGACAACCCGTCGAAGCCGCAAGAAAAGAATAACACCACGAAGCCGAAGAAGGACACAGGAAAGTGGTGTGAGTTCCACAAGTGTCCCACTCATAACACAAGTGAGTGTCGGACCAAGCAGTCGCTGGTGGCCGAGTTGAAGGCTTCCGAATCAGATGCATGTTCCGACCCTGAGCCAGAACCTGACAAGGCGAATGGCAAAGGGAAGCAGATCATTGATGCAGATCCCAGCGCCACTGTTGCCACCGCCAAGATCCAGAAAGATGAGCCCGAAAATCCAGAGGAAGGGGAGCGTCTTTTCCACTCACAGATGTGGGTGAAGGGTTCGCCGCTACAATTCATTGTCGACAGTAGCAGCCAAAAGAACCTCGTTTCAGCAGAGGTCGTGAAGCGATTAGGCCTACCGACTACACCACACCCACAGCCGTACAGTATCGGGTGGCTTCATGAAGGACGAGATCTCAAAGTTCGCCAACAGTGCCGCCTTCCCTATAGCATCAAACCCTTCACAGACGAGGTATTGTGTGATGTTACACCTCTAGATGTTTGTGATGTATTATTAGGCCAGCCATACTTGTGGAGGCGACATGCTGTGTATGAGTCAAGGCCTCGTGCTGTCATTATTTCTTTGAGTAATTCATTATACAGGATACCAGAGGTAGCCCCACCTACTGCCACATCTTTGATCACTGCTAAGAAAGGCAGCAAGCTCATCTCACAGACCAAGAAATTTATCTGTCTGGTTCACTCCCAAAGTAAGGGGAAGATCGTTGCTACCTCCATGACCCCTGCAAAGGGTTCCTCCATGCAGCAGCAGCAGCAAAGGGATACGGTCATGACAGAACACAGGAACAACTTCTCCTCACCCACAAGGGTACCACACAAGTTTCAGGTGGGCGACAAAGTCTGGTTGCATCTGCAGAAAGAACGCCTTACCAGAACCCATCAGAAACTCAGACCACTCCGACATGGTCCTTACACCAGTACCAAGGCTACGGGAAACAATGCTTTGAAGCACAACATTCCTCCATTCCCTCTCTTGCACCAAGTGTTCAATGGGTACCGTCATCGACCATGCTTCCCACCATTACTGGACATATCAGAGATTACAGAACAGCTCACCAGAGACCCAGATCAGCAAAAGCTTCCTCATCTCAAGGAGGAACTCAACGCAATGGGGACCATTGCTTCCTAAGGGGGGAGGAATGATCCAGGTGGATGTTGGTGGCCACCCACCTATCCCATTTGGACCCCCACAACTGTCTCTTTCAGTCTTTTCAGTTTCCTAAATTGTAGCACAATTTACTATTTTTAGTAGTTTTTCGGGTCCTGAACTTCCGGAGCCGTTTTGAGGCCCTAAACGACATTTTTTTGGGAATATGGGGCAACATGGGCCCATGGACCGATGTTGCCTCCCAAAGTGGTAGTACTCGGATAGATCTTTCTAACGAGCTATCATACGCGTCAAACGGAGATCGTATGCCAAAGTTACGACCCCGGGAAATTCATGTACCAATTTACCCAAACTGGGCCCACAATTTGGCGTTTCATCTTCTAGGGTTAGGTTTCGGGATGTGAAGGGTTTTCCATTGTTTCTCAACAATAAATAGGCCTTCGAGCCTCATTGTAACACAGTTTGGGAACAGTTCAGAGGCATGTAGCCGCACATCTCTTCTCAGAGATAAGCTACCATCGCCCTAGCTGGTTTATTTCCATTTCTGGTTGTAAGCATATTTCAGTACTTTCCATTAATGAAATGAAGCACTATTTCCGCTGCATCTCTGTGTTTATGGTTATTGCATCTCTATATTTATGGTTATCTCTGTAATCTATTGTGTTCCTGTTTAAATCTGGATCAGGTGAAGAAGGAGGTGATCTCTTGAATGATTTCAAAGGAGTCTTAAGAACTAACTTCTGGACTTGTAGATTACTACCCTCCTTTATTTCAAAGAGTGGATTTGAATACACGGAGAAGGTCTCTTCAAGTTGTTCAGAAGTAGAAGCTTGAGGTTGTCCGAAAGTGGGAGGAAATGAGTAAGTGGTAGGGGATATGAAATTTGTTGGTTTGTATTCTGGTAAATTAACACCCAAATCATTCTTAGTTTTAGGTGATCCTAGTGTAGTGAGGGTTTTGTATGAGATTCAAATGAATGAATGATGAATGCTAATTTAAAATCAACTCCCCTGTCTAAGAGTTCAGCAACCCTAGTTGATAGGTGGGAATAATATGGATTCGGTGGAATGTTACTATAAGGATCAAATGATGCTAAATCTTCAGACTGCAAGACTAAAGAGGAAGAATAAGAGGGTGGATCTCCCCCTTTAGAATTGGCTTTTCTAAAAAAAAATTCAGGGTCTGACAGGGGATCAACTAAGTCAGCCTCCGAACCAGATCTGGTGTGCTTAAAAGGTGCCAGTTTGTAAGAGTGGAGTCACCGAGTGAAGGATTTTAACCTTTCTAAACCTTTAATCACCTTAAAGGAATATAATATATATCGTTTCCCCAGGAAAACTTAATGAAATTCGAATCCCTGACAACAACGCCAGTTTGATGTTGTATCTATGGGATAATAATGGTCATCTATTATGCCAGAGCATCTAAGATAAATGTTTTGGGAGTTTTGTTTTAATTTGGGAGACCAATGGATGAAACAGATATAGAACTGACGTGCCTAACCTCTTGAATAATATCATTATCTCAGCAGAGGGATGCTATAAATATTTACACAGTGAAATAGCTTTTAAGATGATGAGAAAAAACATAAAAGTAATATGATTGCCACAGTTTACAAATTTAAAGCTAAATAATCATAAGTATGAAAACATTTAAACTATGTTTAAAGGTTTGAGAAAATACACATGAGCCTACAAAAGATGCTGATGATTTATTGTTTTTGAGGGAATTAATTAAACAAATAGTTCATTAATTCATTCTCTTTATATATTATCACTTTAGAAAGCTTATAGGAATAGATTGAAATACATTTACTCCTACCTAGTTATCTCTGCAAGACACGTGTATATGAAGAAAAACATAATGAATGACACTGGAAAAACTTACAGGAAACACAAACTGTGTAAAACAGAATTCTAAATCCTTTGCTATGTATTAATGATCTAGAAATATTAATTACATCAGATGTCTAGAAATTCTTCTTCAAGGATGCAACACTGAATAACTCGTGAAGAGAGTTATTTATACAACAATAGAATGAAAATATCCTAAACTACTTTTACAAAAATAGATTATTTACACAATCAAAAATGAAATTGTCTAATGATCTAGCACTACTTTGGTGCTACGCTGTTTGTTGACTATTACTGAAAAAGTTGAAGAGTGGTTGGAGTTGGCTGACTGTTCCCTCAAAAACTAAATGTTGTTCAATTATCCTTAATCAAGTAAATCTGTTAATTCTTCCGAGCATTTCTTATCTGGGATATAAATATTTGTTACCCTCCTGTAGATTTCATCCATTTCGGTGTATTTAGTAAAGGTGGATTTTACCAAAAATATATGCTTGATTTCATCCAGGATGAAGAAAGAATCCCTGAGTATTTTTACTATGAGAGCTGGTGTCGTTGATCCTTTGGTATTGGCTACTGAAGCTACATGGCTGCCCACCTCTGTTAACTTCTTGACATAATCCTCAATTGGCATCAATTATCATTAGTAACCATCATAAAACGTAAACCTTTGCTAACCAAAGGTTCAATCTTGATGAAAAATCTCTGAACTATGTTGTTAACATTGCTGCACTTTTCTTGTAGCCGAAGGATGAGATTTTTCTTAGTGATAATCTACTTTTCCTCTAATATTGTTGCAGTTCTTACTTATCCTTAACTCCTCAAGCTCATAGTCATCCTTGGAATTCAGAAATTTGATTATATCATAAGCAGTCTCTGGTATATCCTCTAGCTGCCTGGCTATGGATTCCACTACTTCTTAATCTTCTTCCAAGAGATCTTTCTGAATGAATATTATCTCAATGGAGGGCCAAATATCCTTGATATCCTTTGTGATTTCTTCCCACATAACTTATTTTGCTAAAACCAAATTGTTTCCTATGAGGGAATCTATGAGTTCTTTGTTCAACACATCCAGTTAGCCTTTGAGTTTGTTTGTTTCAGTTGTGTCTGAACTGTCTGATATAGACTTCATAAGCCATAATTCTTTGATTTCATCCTTTAGCTTATTGATTTCTCCTATCTAGATAGACAAGTTCTGAACAGCTTCAGTAAGTTGTTAAGCTCCTTCTGTTGTACCTGTTGCTGATGTAGTGGCTGTAGTAGAAACTCTGGTGATGGGAACTGCTACAAGAGAGACTATATTCATTGAAGTTTTGAATGTTCCTAATAGCTTCCTCCTTCTCCTTAACCAATTTCTCCATCTACTCCTCCATTTATTTTATTTGCAAATTCTATTCTATGATGAGCTTCATCATATCTGACTTTTGAGTTTTTGTATCCTCGATTTCTTTGGCCATTGGATCCTCAGATGCTGGTAGTTTCAGCCGTTTCTTTAGTGCTGAAACTTTAGTGTTCTTTTTCTTAGTGAGCTCCTTTGCAACATTTATGTTTGAGGGATCATATCCCATCCTTAGCACTAGATTTTCCAAAGACTGAATCTTGGTATCCTTTGCTAATGAGGAGACCTTCTCCAACTTTAATTGTGACTAAATGTTGGCCAATGTAACTTGCATCTTTGACAAACGCATACCAGTGTTTGTCAAGGTTGAAGCAATCATCTATCCAATCTATTTGTGAATCTCAATTTTATCAATTGGATGCACATATTGGACATTAAACTCAAAATAAGTATGTTTATGGTATTGTGTCGTAGTTCTGGGCTGAGGAACTTGGGCCTGCAAGAAATTCATTTTCAACCTCCCCTTCTCAGAGTCAAAGATTGAAACAAGCATGGCTTGAGAGTTGGAAGAATTCTTCCGGAATTGGGTGTAAGTATTTAACTTCAATTATTCATTCTTTCATTTGATTTCACTAAAGACATGGAAGATGTCTTCCTCTTTATTCTTTGGAATGCCTCCAACAATTTGGACTATCTACTGTTCATGAGAGGTGGTAGACTGAGTTGGAGATTGTATAGACTGTTCGCCAGACTCTAAACTAATATTCATAGAGACCCTTTGTTTCTTTTTCTCGTGAAAGACCCTCAGGCCTTGGCTTGTTGCCTCTATTATTGCTGAATATTTTTCTTCCCTCCCTCTCTTGGAAGTCTTTTCCTGGGCAATGGAAGCTTTCATATTTGATGTAGAGACTGCCTGCTTCTCAGCCTCCTGTAGGGTATTCTCTATCCATTCCAATTGATTCTTGAACTGTTCTATCTTAGGCCTAGTAGTATGATGATATGGTGTGAACTTGTTTTCCACCTTGAGTTTGGAGATGACTCCCAATGGGTCATACGACTAAGAGAAACTGAGAGCAAATTTCATTTCTTTTAACAACTTATCAGCTTCCTTCTCTATTGCCCGCTATTACAAATGAAGGGACCAACTTGAGAATTGAGCTTAAATTATGATTTCTTTTTGGAAGCTACAAAATGTACTTCATCTACACTCAATATTTGCCTCAAATTCTCTAATTCAAATATTCTAATAGGTAGGTACTTTGGGAGTTTGTAGGGTGGAAGCTCACAACCAAAAACCTTGATTTCTGTGTAGTTTTTGTAGCAATTCCAATCTCCTGTTGCAGCTTGATCTATGAACTGAAGTTCTTTGACAATTTCTTCCTTGATCCCTGGTAATGGAGTGCTGCTCATAAGACTGAGGGTTGGATGAATAAATAGTTCTATGAACTGCATGTATGTGAATTTTTCTTTCTCCTTCATCCCCATTAAATTCCAGAAAATCACTTACTGTTGTTGTCCTTTTCATCAAGTTTCGGCAAAGGAAATGGGAATTTGTCTCCCTCAAAATATATAAAAAGATAGACATGTACTGAAGCATACTTGAATACTTCTTCAGTGTTAAATTTGACAAACTACTCATGTATGTCTTCAAATATGAAATGACTGAAATCATCAATAACAATAGGCTTAGAATCAGAGGAAAACATGGATAAGATACCAAGGATGGCTTTATTAACAGACTCATCAGAGTGATAACCAAGCAAATAGGACGGGATAGTAGTAATATGCCTGGTTTTATCAAGAAACATAGATGAATCATAAAGGGGGTTTCTCTTTCGTAGAGGAATACCAATTGCTAAAAAGAGTTCCAAGGTCTGGGATCTCTTGCAAAAGTCCAGTTTGTTATAAGCTTCTATTAGGTCTTCATGGGAAAAAGGATGAGTTGGTATAGTGGTAGGGGCCTACAACAGTTTCTTAATTGAATCATTGTTAATGGGAGAGAGGGTTTATCCACTAGGTGAGATAATGTCTCTCTAGCTAGGATCATAGGGTTCTTGGCATTTTCTCACAATCTCTGGAGCTATGTGTATTTGTGGAAAAATATAGTGGGGTAATTGAGATTCCCAGAGCCCAATTTCATCACACTAGTCAATTAGCTACTCTTCCTACCAGAAATAAATTTCAAATAAATCAAATTGAGAAGAAGTCACAATGATTTTGTAATCCTTGTCAAATAATGGATTATGGTGGAAATCAATCTGTGGGTGAATTAGAGGATTTGAAACCTCTGTGATTGTTTTTCCCTTGGGAGGAATTTTTTCAAATGAAACTAAAAACTGTAAATTACAGAATGATAAAAGGAGTTACCAAAGTGGAGACAGGTAACTGACAAGTGGACTTGGAAGATGTGCTTGCGAATAGGATGAGTGGTTGCTAGAATGTCAGACAGTGGCTGAGCTGTTGAATAGGCAGTCTTGAAGAATAATCTTGGTCACAAAAGTTAACTGTGTAACCTCTGAAATGTATGGCACAATGTTTATAAAGAGAAAAATGGAGTGGGAGGGTGACGTCGAATTTTTGAAATTTCATTAATTATCCAATGATTTAATTAACGGACATTTGGTTATAAATGCATGGGAGTGAAAATGAATGGGCAACGGATAGGTGGTAGATGACTGGATGGGAGTTATGAAGTGGAACGTGGCATGGAGGTAACGTGGGGCAGCAGTAAACGGCTATGAAGGATACCACGTTCAGGGGTAAGATGAGGTGGTTTGTGGTTTGTGGTTTTAGGATTTCTAGTCTTGAAATTATAAAAGGAACTTTTTCGTGGTTTATATAGGCGGTATTAAAGATTTCTCATTTCAGGACCCCCCCGCCGATAAACTTCGAACGGAAAATGAGGGCCAAAAGGGAGTGTGGGCTGCATGATTACAGAGGAGTGTGTGGGATGAGAGGTGAGTTGGAGGGAGTTTAACGTGTGAGCAAGGATTGAATGGTGGGGTTGCGATATGACAGGAAAACTCAGCGGCTGTGGGTATGGATGATTTAATGAATGGAGTGGTAGCATATGAATGAAATAAAATAAAGTAAAAAATTTGGTTATCCAAACTCCAATCATCAATATATTTCGTAATGTTTTGATCTTTAGGAAATAACTATTTCAACATCTGAAAATTTCACATTTCTACCTATCCTTCTATTCCTAACATTTTTACTCATCCTTTTAGAGTGCATTTGAACTAGCAACCGAATATTTTCTTTTTATGAACAATCTATCTCTATACCTTATTCCCTCCATTGGCTCAGATTCAACAGTTGAGCCAATTTATTTTCTACCTATGAGAATTAATTTAAAACAAATCCAATTATGATGCAAATGTATAATTGGATAAACCTATTGTGGTATCTAAACAAACTGCACACAACTTATTATTTTTCAAACTAAATTTAGAACAAATTAGTGGCATTTAGATTTGCAACACTTTCAGAGGTGATTTCTTTCTATTTTTTGTCTAACCTAACATTTTATTTTGTCGTCATTTTTTATTGCATCTACCCTAGAATTTTATTTGATATGGACATATTTATCAAAATATTTTCCTAACATTTTTTATTTAATATTATTTTTGTCCACATCCTATCTTAACATTTTGTTAATATATTTCCATTTTCTGTCTAATTTATTCTAACTTATCAAAACCAAAAAATTCTACAACAGTGGACATGTGACCTTAGGATCCTGCATTAAGTATGGCTAACAGAATGAATGACTTAACTAAATATGATAATAATCGTCCAAACAACGTCATTTCCCTGTTAATTGATGTAACATACATTGTTGTTGTTCTGAATTACACGGGTAAAACACAATTGTATACAGGTGAACCAGCCTTAGGTGTGGTAGACATGGGCGGAAGAGATATCTGGAGTGAACCTCTAGTGCTGATGGTATTAGATCAAGCTCATGCAATCCTCAAACGTGTTGGCTAGCTACAATTTTTAAACATATTTTAGGGATTCCATGAGGAGCTAACGATGGAATTTCTGCGGAATCTCCAGAATGGTAGCACAATGGGAAAAGGCATAAGAACGATGGTTTATGAAGAAGTCCTAGTTGAAGTCACTGGACTTCCAGCTGCAGGGGAAAAATGGAGATACAAACATGTCCATTTATACAGTGCAATTGAAGTATTCTAGGTTCTGGGTGAGCGGTTGGTACGAAAATGGAAAGGAATTCATCCTTCGGCATTGCAACATCCATGGAAAGAACTGGCAGTCATCATCCAAATATTCATTACCTGCAATGACCGACACGATGTGGTAAAGCCCCAAAAACTAAAACTTCTATCTATTTTAAAATAAAGAATTTCAGTTAATTTACTATTTTATCTGAATTCCTTGTTACATGATGTCACCTGACGAGTAAGGACAACTATAGACCCACATAGTATAGTCAACCATCATCGGTTAATTAAATTAATTATTTCAAATAGATTGGCCCACCTGCAATTAGCATGAGACAGTATCGTAAATCCTACCTTGGCTTCACCCCCAGAAAATGCAGTAACAGAGTAGCAAGGGCCAAGAACCCGAGGCCCAAAAAGAACACTAAAGAGGAATAATTCCTTTGCACCCTTAGAACCAGCAAAGTGTAGGTGCTCTGTGTGAGTGAAAGGCCAGTGCTGCACCCCAATCCAAGTGGAGGAAGCCAAACCATCTTGCACCCACCTCCTAGCCTGCAAAACCCCCCTTTGCAAGACTATGAGGAGGAAGTGGCCAGAGTATTGGAAAACATGGAAATGTTTGCCAAACGTACATAATAGCTAGGGAACATTAAAAAACATAATTGTACCTATGACCGGTCTGCCCGACTAACAACCCTGGTCATGCGAAAACCTAACCATTTACTGATGCCATGGAGGAACATAGATAATCAATTCCTTCTATGGAAACAACCCTCGAAACCGAGGTACATGAAGGAGAAGCCAGCAGAGAAGAAACTCAGACAATAAGCACTAGTCTAGTGGAACCCCCAGCTGACAGAAACCCTAAAGATGAAAACCTGGGAGATGTTAATCAACCAGGTGAGGCTCCCTTTTAGAAGTTCCATGAGGACGAGACCTACCCAGGAGACAATCTGAAGAACGATAATTGTTCAAGAGATACCATTGCATTAGGATCTCCTGAAAAAGAAATACATAATAATGAAGAGCTAGAAGGAGAAACTCCACCAGGAGACATTTCCAATTGGAAACATCCCTGATGTTGACATAGTACATCATATACAAGAACCTAACGATAACGCCACTAACCCACCGTCATATGGAGGTCCTAGAGTAAAGAAGTCCTATAGATATAGACTTAGAAATATGCTCAGAACATATAGAAAACAGAAGCAAGTAATTAGGCCACTGAAACATTGGTTAAAAGAGGCAACCAGAACTAAGAAATTAAAAGTGGTAATGGAAACTACAGCAACGCAAATAGAACAATGTTATAGGAAGGATGTTGAGATTCAAATAGAGTTTCTTGTGGTCTATCCAAAAGAAACCAAGACTGAGGCAGGTATGATAGAAGAAACTGTCATGCAAACTGAGGACCCATGTATCTTTTCACAGGGAACCCAAACGGACCACCCCACTGTGGATATTGCTGTCCAAGTAGATGTTGAAGAAGATGTTTGAGTTGATTGTATAATTCAAGATGCAACTAAAGCTGATGTGCAGACATACCGTATGGGGACCCAAGATGGAAAGGCCTAAATAGATGAGACACCCCTTTACACCCCCTTGGTAATAGAGTTCGTCATCAAGAAATTGCAAAATGAGCTACTGACGATTCAACAGGAAATGGCTCAACACAAGAAAAAGGTGGTCCCTTTGCATGAGCATCAAGGGTTAAGGAAGAAGTTTGAAGCACTTACCATGAGTGAAGATGAGACCTTTTCTCAGTATAAGGTTGAGCAAAAGAATCTTGAAAGAATAAAAGGTCAATTCCAAAAAGCTAGAGAGCAAATGGAGACTGTCTGCTCTCTTTATTAAGATACCCTATCCTGCCGAGCCCCTGCCACAAATTATGCCTTATTTCTCATGAAAAGATACCTCCTGTTAAAAGTCAAGCATGCTAAGGCTAGCAAACCGGCAGAGATCAAACCCACTCTCGACTTTATCAAATATTGTAGAGAGCATGATGAGAAGGTTTAGTGCCTCTTCTGTGAACTCTATATGCATAATTTATTTTTAGAAGATGACAAGGATAGCCACCATGGCCCTTTTATAGGAGACATCCAATTTCAGGCATTCCTCTCATTTGCTACCAACCAAATCAAGTGGGCCAAGGCTCACAACATCTTAAGAAAACGTGAGTATTCCATTGACCAATGGGTCAGAGGGGAGCCTACACATCCATTACTCCTATCTGTCAGGCATAAATAGTTTATGCGGTGAGCCGGTGTTGTAGGCAAGTTGGGGCCACTCTATACTGATATCATTCAGGCCGAAAGGGAATATTTCCAGGACATTAAGGAACAAGCCTTGTCTTCTTCAAGATATAGGTGGGAAGTCTCCAGTAAAACTGTGAGGAACTAAGAACCATTTGGATATTGAAACTTCAAAGCCACCTCTTCTCGTTTCTATAAATAGAGTAATATGTTTTTAACGATGGGGCCTGATTAGATAGGATGTCATTATAGACCCCCAATCATATGGTATCCTCTTGATCAATACGCAATGACTATAACTTGAAGGATCAAGAGGTAACCCAGGCTTTCACTGTCCTTAAGCAGAAAAATAGTCTTAGGAATTATAAGGAAGATGTATATCCTGCTTATTCCCTAACTTAGTTGCATCTAAACTACTCGCTTACATGTGGACATGCAACAAGGTAAGCTGAGGAGTATGTTGGGTCAGGAAAAAGGTATTATTTCTCTTCGTAAAATGCTTTATTTACCATTCATCCTTATATAATTATCTCTGTTTATAGATTAAAATGAGGAAAATATCGGCTAATGTTGGATGAAAGAATTTGGTGACAAAACAGGAAAATATAGCACAAGAAACTGATTTTTTTCTATCTTCGTGTGCAGAGATGCGAACTAGGCAAAACCTATTTAGTTGAAATCATAGAACAAGGCCATAAAAGGGAAAAGCTACAGTGCCTTGGGTAGACAAGGAAGTGGGAGATCAGCTTGAACAATGCTATTTTATCACATGATCATATTATGTGTTGCGAAATCGTCAGGATCCCCTGATCCTGAGGATTTGCTTTTATCTAGTTACTCTTTTATGTTATAGATAGGGATGAAAGACAATTAGGGATAGTTCAGCCTTTGATAATTTGTAATTATTATTTTTGAAAACATATACGATCTTATCTCAGTGACTCTGTAAGCTATTACTTGCATTAATGAAAGAAGGTTGTGATTGATACATATTCATATTCTGAGTCTTTATTAAGCGAAGACTTCTGGCTACTCTGGGCCCAGTCACGAGAAGTTCTACTGCTCCCTTGTGTTATAGTCTTTATATTTAGTCTTTGTTATTGATTTAATGTTCAGTATTTGGTTACTTCATTTATCGTAATGATTTGCGATATTCATTCACATTGTTATTCAATTAGATTCAGAGTGAAGTTGTGTGACGTACTTAAGAAGCGCTTTGATTGGAATGACTGAACTAGTGTTCATAGTAGATTGTTGCTCATTTCGATTGATGTTACCATAGATCTTAGAGAAAATTATACTTGATTTCCACAGAGTGCAATATAGATCATTTTCTATTTAGAAATCCTTTATCGCTATTTGTCGTTCAATTGTTTCTTGTTGTTCAATTATCAATTGTCGTTCAATTATTGTTTGTTGTTCAATTACCGATTATTGTTAAATTATTGTTGTTATTCAATTGAGAATTGCAAGTAAACTTGGGTTGCTATAGATTAAAAATGCTATTCAATAGTTATATCTTCTTTTCTTGATTGAGTAAGTTAGCCTTATGTCTATTTGAACAATTCTAAGTGTGATTCTTATTTGCATTCAGTTTCAATTGATTTCGGAACAAGTTGCATAGAATTGCAGAGTGTGTTAAGAGTATTTCTTCCATAGATAGTTCTTTCTAGAATTGTGTGAATTGAATTGAAGCATTAGTCATTAGTGATTGCAATGATTCATCATTAGATAACTTCTAGATTTACTATATACACCATGTTGACACTCTTTAAATAACAAGACTTACCTCGGGTTGACAACTAATGTAGGGATTGAGATTGCCTTTAGAAAGACATCGAAGTGAGCAAATATTTTGGCACCATTGCTGGGGAGAGTGTTTCAAGTGATTGTTTTTATCTTTTTCTGTGAAAGAATTGGGCTTTAAAAAAGGAAGGTAAGAACCTACGCACCTAGCAAGTAAAGTGCTTTCTTACCTACCCACTTTAGAGAAAAACCTTAGAGGTTAAATGGGGATTTGTTTTTATGAATGAATAGGAATAGAAAAATAGAAAAAGAGAAGAATCGTCCTCCAAAACACAGAAAACCCAAAAGTTCGGCGAACCTTGGAAGAATGACCTTTGTAGAAGAAATCGTAAGAAGAACAGAGTCTCAAGCGTCAGTAGGATTTGAGGCTATACCTGGAAGGATTAAAACAAAATCTTCAAGCTACAATAAGTTTACACTTTGATCCTCTACAAGAGGGAAAATATTCTAACTAAAGAGAAGGAAAAGGAGAAACTTGTGGGGCTGCTAAGGTAGAACCACAACTGTCTAAACAAGGATCTCTTGAGATCCCAGACCTAGGTAGTGTTGCAAAGCGAGCTCAGGTTGCTAACTCTCTAGTTACTCCAGAAGCACCCCTTGAAATCTCCGAAGATTATGGGCACATCTTTAACCAAATGGTAGATCAACCACACCAAGGTCAAACCTCAACATTAGAGTACCCCATAGTCGACCAGGTGGCCAACGCTCCTATGAAAGATATTCCTCTGCAAAGCATCCCAACCTTCCATGGAATGATCACAGAGGATCCTGATGCTTTCTTGTTTCAGTTTGATTTCCTTTCTAGAGGGTATGACTATACCACCGACCCCCAAAAGCTAAAACTATTCCCTTCCACTCTGAAAGGGGAAGCTCTAAGAAGTTTTATGGGTCTACGTGGGTGAACTATCAATTCTCGGGATGAAATGAAAACCTCCTTCCTCAAAAGATACCAGGACTTTTGTTAAACTAGGGAACTGAAAGATGCGATTCTTAAGATGACTAAAAAAGATAATGAAACACTAGAAGAATATGTATAAAGATTTGATTATAATTTGCAGAGGTCTCCACACACTGCACTACCAAAAGAAGTCCTAAGATGTATCTTAATTAAAGGAATGAAAGAGGAATGGGTAGAAACTCTAAACTTAATAGGAAAAGGAGATATTTCTCAGGAAAATTATGATGAAATTATTCGTTTATGTATCAAGTGTTCACAGGGAAGCACACACATAGGAGCAAGAAGCTGAGATCCCATGAGCAATGGAATCAAACCACATAGTAGAGGTGTAACATGGATGGAGATCGGTAACCTCCTAGAAGATTTTATGATGGACATCCTGGGCACTCTTACAACACAACTGGATGTCCTATAGGCTAAAAAGAAACATGCTTCAGTAGAACAAAATTTGGCTATTTTCTGCTCACGTTGTCAAAAGAAGCACAACCAATAGGAATGCCCATTAGACATGGTTCAGACGTGTGCTATATGTACTAAAGATCACGACACTGAACAATTTCCATAATTACTAGGGCTGAAAGAAGTATTCAAATAGCAGAGGAAGAAATTAAACTGGTATATTTGATGAATCAAAATCGACAATGGCAAGACAAACCTACAGGTATGTCACAAGACGCACCCCAATTCTTTCCTCCCTCGAGTTGGGTCATGGAAAAGGTATGCATTTACTATTAACTTATTACTCTTTTCCTTTATTCTCATCTTTTCTATATCTCAATGTGCTAATCTATTAAGAAATTATGGTAAGAAATACAAAAAATATTTGCAGCTATGCTTTGGCTAATTATTATCCTTCTTTATGCAGGAAAGTACGAAAAGGGACAACTATTGTTCCCTAACTAAGGAACAATGAAAAAGCAGCAAGCTAAAGAAGGAGCACGATAGTTACAGATAAGGCCAAGACAAATCAGAAGGATTAGTGCGAGAAGGGAAAGATATCTGAAGTTAGAAAATTGCGTGAATCCCTAAGGATCGAGAGATGTTGAGGGATCACTTTTACTATTTATCTTTTTACCCCTTTCTCATTATAAAAGGTAATGATTGTAAGAAGAAAGGGGGATGATTGTTGTTATTATTATTGTAATTCTTAATTACAGACTTTCACTGTAGCAAAGAACGCAAATATGTTGTAATACTCTTTCATGATTAATACATAAGAGGTGTTGATGTTCCCTTTCATTTATCTGAAGTAACTAGCAGTCTACACTAGCGGCTAAGGGCCCGACTTTTGGTGGAATTCACTGCTTCACCTGTGTCATATGTTTTCAATTATTGCAAGTGAAAAAGTTTGATAGTATTATTTCTTTCTGCTATTTTTTTCTTTGTTGTTCCTTATTCCTTTGCATTGATAGAATAGCTATGTTTTATATAATTTACAACATTATTATTTAATTAGTTTCCTTTCACTTTGGATTGAGTTTCCTAGATAAATATCATGCTTGATGTAATCAACTGTAATGAGTATTAACTACTGCTATTATTTTCTCAAATTGATATCATCATTATTTTACAGAGTAGTGCATTTGATTTAAATTCAATCAGTTTCTAAGAGAAGACTTATCACTGTTGTACTCTTAACTAATACTGTTGCTACTTGAATTGCATGTTGTCGTTACCTGAATCATTGTAGGATTTGATTTCATTAAAGGATTGAGTTTTCTTTTAATTGCAATTAGAATTTACTTGTTGCATCTGTTTACTCTTATATTTAAAAGATCTATACTGCAATTTAAAAGCATTACTCTCTAAGTTAAATAGCTGCCACATACTGTGTACACTCTTGAAATAGAAAGACTTACCTGGATTGAGAATTAATGTGAAGATAATTAGGAGTTGAAAAGGAACCTTTTATCAGTCAACATTTTGGCACCATTGCCGAGGAGAGTGTAGCCATTTCTAAGGAGTAATGTACATCTGATGATTGTTGTTGAAGAAGAATTGGGTTTTGAAAACGGAAGGTAAGAACATACGTAATGAGCAAGTAAAGTGCTTGCTCCTCCACCCGCTTTTCAGCACAATTACAGAAATTTGAAGTAGGTATTTACTGCTTATCTATTGGGAGAGAATTGGGTATTAAAAATGAAAGGTAAGAACCTGCATACGGAGCACCTAAAATGCCTGCTCCCCTGCCTGCTTTCTAGAAAAATTATTAGGAACTTGGGGTAGAGAAAAACACTATAATTGTTTGCGTGAATGATTAAGAAGAAAAAACCCGAAAACAATCCAATTCCACTACCCAAATAAGACAGATCTTAGGGACCAGTGAACACATATTTCATTAAAATTGGAAAAAAATTATTACAAGGACATCACTCTAATTGAGTTTTTTAGTTATTTTGAAATTCTAGATCCACTATTTAGTTCTAAATTTAGAGAAATTTGTATTAGTGACCCTTGGACGATTAACATTCATAGATGACATCTCAAAGAAAGTTGAATCGCAGCCATCAGTAGGTCCTAGAAACGTTGCTTCCAGACAATCTATTGTCTCCCTTCGGGCCAGAGGCTCACCATATGTAGCCTACGCTGGGGTCCACAGCAAAATAGTGGGAACTAAGCAGAGTTTTCAAGAGATTGAAAATTCACACCCAATTTCCTCACAAGAAGGGAATTCTTGTAATATTCGTGAAGGAGGAGGAGAAAAAAGGGAAACAGAGGAACCAAGATCCCCTCAGGGTATTGGCACATATTTGATCAAATGGCCAACAACCCACAAACACCTCAGACCTCTACATTGCAATATCCCATCGTTGACACAACAGTCAGTGCACCCATGAAAGCTATCCCTCTCCAAAATATTCCTACCTTTTGTGGATTAACATCAGAGGATCCAGATGCATTTCTAATCGAATTTGATGTATTATGTCAGGGTTATGATTATACCACTGACCCCCAAAAACTAAAGTTGTTTCCCTCTACATTGAAAGGGGCAGCCTTGCAATGGTTTATGGGATTAGGTGGAGGCACAATAAATGATTGGGTACAAATGAAAACCATTTTCCTAAAAAAATATCAAGACTACTACAGATATAGGGAATTGAAAGATGAAATATTCCAAATGGTAGCAAGACATAGTGAAACATTAGAGGAATATGTGGAACGATTTCAATATAACCTCCAGTGGTCTCCCTATGTAACTCTTCCTTTACCTGATAATGTGCTAAAAACTACACTGATTAAAGGGATGAAAAAACAATGGATAGAAACATTAAATATTTTGGGAAAAGGTGATATATATATCAAGAAGAATATGGTGAAATTATTAAATTGTGTATCAGGTCCTCAAGAGGCATTACAAGATTGAAACCAGTAGAACATGACATGACCGTTAGGGACAAAAAAATCTCTGGTGGAGGTATAACTCGTGCAAAAATTGGAAACCTGCTAGAGGATTTCAAAAAAGATATTTTGGGAACTCTGGCAATGCATTTGGAAATTATGCAAGCCAAAAAAAAGCAGGTGGAAGCAGAACAAAACTTGGTGATATTATGTCCTAGATGTAGGAAGAAGCATAGTCACAAAGAATGCCCACAAGATATGGTGCAAACTTGTACCATGTGTACAAAAGATCATGCTACAGAAAGTTTCCCATCACTCCTAGGGCTAAAAGCAGTCTATAAGGAGGCAAAGGAAGAAACAGAACTAGTCTACCTTCTAAATCAGTGTCACCAATGGCAACCATGACAAATAGGTACGTCGACTGATCCATCTTCTTTCTTTCAAGCTTCGTAATATAATTTGCAACAATACCTAGGAGCCATGTGGCAGAATCAGCCACCTTTTTGCAATTGGTCACAACAACCATTCCCTATGCCACCTTGGCCCAACCAATCAAATCAAAATAACAATTGGCCAAATTCCTGTTACCTCCCACCGTTTTGGCAAAATAATGCATACCATTCCCAATGGCCACCCTCGACTTCACAGAACCAGAACTGGTAGTCAAGCTAGCAAAGACCTACAAACTAGCTAGTAGGAACAATTCCCCTACCTCAACCCACACTGCCAACACCCTACACATTGCAACAGAACCCTCTGACCAACCTATGACTATAGCTCCCAACCCAACCCAACCTAAACCCCAACAATAGACTGGTTCAATCTGTGCAACTTATTGAAGGACCAGAGCCAGAAACCAAGTTAAGGGAGTGCAATGAGCTTCAATTAAGATCTGGGCGGGTAATAAAATCAGAGGGGGATAAAAATAAACAAATTGAAGATCAGTTACCTATAGAATAAGCAGCACAAGTGAGACATTGGTTAAATAGAAAACTCGCGATCAAACGATCACCTCTTCTCCAGCATTCCCATAAATATTAATCATACCCCACCCAATAGAATACTCTGATTTTGATCTTCTAGGGGAACTAAATTTTTTTTGTATAAAAGTACCACCCCTCCAAGCTATTTAGGACATCCTGATTTATGCAAAAACTATTAAGGAATTTTGTATGAAAAATCCAAAGAGGAAAATAAAAACAACCCCATTGTCCATGTAGTCGGTACCTTATCTGATTTACTATCAGGCAGAGAAACACCTGTAAAATATGAGGACCCAGGAAATCCTATAGTCATTGTGCAAATAAATGGATGCTCCGTCCCCAATGAATTAGTCAATTTAGGAGCAACAATCAATATTCTTACAAACACAACTTGTCAAAAGCTTTGCATTACATCCTTGGACCCTACCACGACCTTGTTGGAATTGGCTAACCAATCAGTAGTCAAACCGAAAGGCACATTACAGGATGTAATGGTGTCAGTAGACTCCCGGGAATACCCTACATACTTTCTGATCATCAATCCTAGAAACCGACTTGATGGACATCCCCTCATTCTAGGTATACCTTGGCTACGGATGCTTACATAAGCTGTTGAATAGGCAGCATGACTATAGCAAGAGGAATCAATGTGAAGAATTTAGCCTTATATCCTCTAGCTTGGCCAAGTTTAACAATAATCAAAACCAAAAAACAACCTGTATTATATCTAACTAAAAACATTAGATCACCGCTAACCATAGAAGATGCTCTCGAATTTAAGGATCAAATAGAAGATGACATCATTAACACTTACAGTAACCAACCAGATGTCGTATCCCATCTAAAATGTCACATGATGGAAGCAACCCTCGATAACAAAATAGAAGAAGATCCCTTAAAAGATATTAATGATCAATCAATACCAACAACTTCTATTTATAACAGCAAAACCATAGAAATTGAGCCAGGAAATACTTTGAAATATTAACAAAAATCTAACTGCTCACCAAGAGTAGAAGCTTATTAAACTCCTGAGAAAATATAAAGAAGCCTTTGAATGGGATTATGTTACGTCCCTATAATACTAGTGATTACCCCATTACTATTGTAATTGTATCCCTTATTAATATCGTTGTGCCCCTATTGTGCCCATATTGTTATTACTATGCCCCATAGAATCCCTCTATCGTTATTTTTATGGCTTTATATTATTATTGTTAGGTCGGTTAGGTTATATTGTGACTCCTTAGACTCCTATATATAGAAAGGAGGTTTTTTCATTTGAATCATCCAAGAATTATTCATTTGTGTAATGTAAAGGAGGTTTCCCCCTTGAAGAGGCAAAATTCTAAGGCGTTCAATTATCTTTTCTATCTTTTTGTGAGCTGGTTTCATAACATTTGGTATCAAAGCTTTGGATTCTAGGGTTTCGCTGCTCAAGTCATCATGGCATTTTCACCATAACGTTTTTTATGCGACGTTTTAGAAGCTAAAAAACAAAACCCATTTGAGAGAAAATCGCATTGAACCTTGGATTTGAATTTCAAAGCTTTTCGCACTATGTTTGTGGAGATATGATCTGAGGAAGTTGGTCTTTTTGTAGACTCCTGAATTACATTCCAAATAGGTGAGCTGGAGAAAATCATCATAACTTTCTCTCTGAGCATCAGATTGAAATTTCGTAAGAAGGTACGAAAAGACGATGGACCGTAGTTTCTTTTATATATTTTTAAGAGCCAAAGGTCAAAAAAGTGACTTGTGGCACGTCGTACATGTTCTGTCTACTGAACTAGTCTATAATCAAGTCATTGTGGGAGATTTCACATAACTCTTCCCTGGAGAATACAATTTGGATCAAACTAGTGGCATTGGAAAGGGGACACAGAGGGCTACTGCATGTCACAATTTTAGAACACGATGATCCGAAATTGTAGAGATACATCAGATTCAATATGAAGCTCCTACAAAGTGAAAAAAGGTGTGTAGTTTTTTTAAATTTTTGCATAATCTTGGTTTGAAAAATTAGTTTGAAGGAATTCAAAGGGCATAGTAAAGCATTATTATTGGGAATTGATGCCCCGGGGAAAGAAAATTCAAACACGTAGTAAGCAATCTGAAAGTTCTAGCATGACTCATGAAGAAGAGGAAGAAATGCAACATGATATATCAAAATTACAAGATCAAGTGCAACAAGTGTCACTTGCACAAAAAGTAACAGAATCTAAAATGGATGGTTTAAAGAAAGATATAGAAGCTAATATGGATGGTTTGAATAAAAGTGTGGAAGCTAAGATGAATGGTGTGGAAGCTAAGATGGAAGATTTGAAGATAGATTTGAAGACAGATTTGAAGACAGGCATGGAAGATTTGAAGACAGATTTGACAAAGTTTCTACAAGAAATGCTTACTAATGGTGAAAAGGTAGTAAAGAAAAATCATGATGAGAACAAAAGAAATGTTAATCATGAATTCATAGACTCTAATGTTGGACCGAATACCCACCATATTCAAAAAATCGATATGAGGAAGTTTGATGGCAAGGATCCCACAACATGGATATTATAGATGGAGCAAATTTTCGATCTCAATAATGTGCAAAACACACAAAAGGTATGTATTGAAACCTTATTTCTGGAACCAAATCAGTTTGTATCGTATCAATGGATTTTCTCTTGTAAACAAATTATCACTTGGGCAATTTTTACGGAAGAATTAACAACACATTATGAGGATACAAAAAGCAACACTTTTTTCAGTCAATTGATAAGTCTCAAACAAAAGGGTTCAATAATGGATCACATTGAGGAGTTCCAAAAATTGAACATAAGGGTAAAAAATATTCCAAAGGAGCATAGGATTGATGTGTTCATAGTGACTTTAAAGGATAATATCCAACATGATGTTCACCTTTGGGAACCTGATTCATTAGAGAAGGCATTCAAGGTAGCAAGAAAATGGAAAGCAAAATTATGGCAACCAGGAAGCATACCACTCACAACTATAAAGATGGAAGTGTTGTTGCCCATAGTCTTCCACAACCTATAAGGTTGACACCGCAACAATTGGAAGAGAAAAGAGAAAAAGGGCTTTCTTACAGTTGTGATACCAAATACACTAAAGTTCATAAGTGTGTTGAGAAGAAATTATTCTACATAGATTGTGAAGAGGAAGAAGAAAAGGAGGAAGAAAAAGGTAATACTGTTGATTGATTCAGGAAGTATCCACAATTTTATTCATTGTAAGATAGAAAAAGAATTGAATTGCTTCCTATATCCAGCACCAGAGTGTCAAGTGATGGTTGCAAATGGAGGAATTATAAATTTCTTTGGAAAGTGCCATAATATCAAGCTCTGCATGAGAGAATATGTATTGACTAGCCCAATGCTTTCCATTCCAATGGGAGGTGTTGATGTTGTACTAGGAGTCCAATGGCTACAATCCGTGGGTACAATAGCTTTTAATTTTCAAGAACTTTTCATGAAATTTTCTACAGAAGGAAAGGAAGTTGAATTAAGGGGTATTGCAGGGAAACTGGGAAAGATAGTTAGCTCTAACGGTATGACAAAGCTTCTAAAAAAGGAACAAAGAGCTGTAATTGCACAATTATGTTCACTAGATGTTTCCACATCAGAATCATCTATTTCTCCAGATCTCCAAAAAGTCTTGGACAATCATTCTGAGGTATTTGAGACTCCCAAAGGTCTCCCACCTATTCATGATCATGATCATGCTATTCATCTAATTCCAGGAAGTGTTCCTCCAAACATCAGGCCATACAGATATCCCTATACCCAAAAGAGTGAAATTTGAACATATGGTTGCAGAAATGTTAGAGGCTGGTATAATTCAACCTAGTCAAAGTTCTTTCTCTGCTCCAGTAGTATTGGTGCACAAGAAGGATGGATCATGGTGCATGTGTCCGGATTTTAGGGAGCTCAACAAGTTGACTATTAAAGATAAGTTTCCCATTCCGGTCATTGATGAATTACTGGATGAATTGCATGGATCAATTTACTTCACCAAGTTGGATCTTCATTCAGGATATCATCAAATCAGAATGAAGACTGAAGACTTTCTGAAAGCAGCATTTAGAACTCATGAGGGTCATTATGAATTTTTGGTCATGCCTTTTGGCCTTACGGATGCACCTTCTACATTTCAAGGTTTGATGAATTCCATTTTCAAACCCTTCCTTAGAAAATTTGTGTTAGTATTTTTTGATGATATACTAATCTACAACAAGCCTTGGAAGGATCATTTTGAACATGTTGACAGAGTGCTACAACTATTGGAGGAGAAACAATTATATGCAAAAAGATCCAAACGTTTCTTTGGAGTACAAGAGGTGGAATATCCGGGTCATATTGTATCTCATGAAGGAGTTAAGGTAGACCATAGAAAAATTAAAGCCATTAAGGAATGGAAAATCCCCACATCCATAAAGCATCTGTGAGGATTTCTTGGGTTGATAGGGTATTATCACAACTTTGTTAAGAATTATGGGAGAATAGCAGCACCTCTAACAACATTATTGAAGAAAGATGCATTTTCATGGACTCTAGAAGCAATAAAGGCCTTTGAACATCTTAAAGAAGCAATGTGCCAAGCACCGGTCTTAGATACTTCGGACTTCATAAAAACCTTTATTGTGGAATGTGATGCTTTAGGAAATGGAATTGGTGTTGTTTTAATGCAAGATGAAAGACCCATTGCTTTTGAAAGTTGTCCAATCAAGGGAAGGTTTTTACACAAAGCTATTTATGAGAAGGAAATGTTGGCAATACTACATGCACTTAAGAAATTGCGACCCTACCTAATGGGAAGACACTTCAAGGTAAAAACAGATCATGATAGCCTTAAATATCTTTTAAAACAAATATTATCCTATGAAGAGCAACAAAAGTGGGTCACAAAGATGTTGGGTTATGACTTTGAAATCATCTACAAAAAAGGGAGTCAAAATGTGGTGGCAGATGCACTCTCAAGAAAGGATGAGGATGTGGAAGCATTGTTGTGCGCCATTTCTATTATCCAACCAGATTGGATAAATGAAGCAAGGGGGGAATGGAAGAATGATGAAGAAGTGTGGGCACTTATTCAAAAGTTACAAAAAGATTCTAGTACATCTAATACATTTAGCTGGAAAAATGATTTGTTATGGTACAAACATCACGTATACCTCTGTAAGAATTCCCAACTCAAACAAAAGATTCTTATGGAATTGCACACTTCTCCCTTAGGAGGGCACATTGGATTTTTAAAAACTTACCACAGGGCTAAGAAGGAATTTTTTTGGGATGGCCTTATATCAGATATTAAAAAGTTTGTGGCGTAATGTTTGGTTTGCCAACAAAATAAAGTTGAAACAATTAAGACCCCGAGTCTATTACAACCTTTATCCATTCCAAGCCAATGTTGGGAGGAGGTTTCAATGGATTTTATCATAGGTTTACCCAAGTTTGAGGGAAAGAGTGTCATCATGGTGGTAGTTGATAGACTTACCAGGTATGCACACTTTTGTGCATTATCACATCCATTTAAAGCCAGTACAATTTCTACTGCATTTATGGAAACAATTCAAAAGCTACATGGAAACCCAAAGATTATTGTAAGTGACAGAGATCCCATTTTCACTGGAAATTTTTGGACAGAAATATTTTCTTGTCTTGGTAATCAGTCAGCTCATAGCTCATCTTATTATCCTCAATTTTATGGGCAAACTGAGATAGTAAACAAATGTTTGGAAGGATATCTTCGTTGCTTTGTATCTAATAAACCGACACAATGGGTCAAATTGGTGCTTCTAGCTGAATGGTGGTATAACACTTCCTTCCATACAGAAACAACAACGATTGTATTTATGGAACTTTATGGATATCAGCCACCATCCATCACATCATATTTAAGAGAAAATTCTAAGGTTCAAGTAGTGGAACATCACATCGAACATCAACAACAAGTCCTCCAACTCTTAAAAGATAACCTCGTGTTGGCACATAATAGAATGAAACAACAGAGAAATTAACATCGGAGTGAAAGAAGTTTTGATGTAGGTGATTGGGTATTCCTATGGCTATAACCATATAAACAAATGTCCCTCAAGCAAGATAAGAACGATAATAAATTATCACCAAAGTATTATGGTCCGTACAAGGTGTTGCAAAAGATTGGTACTATGGCATACAAATTGGAGCTTCCTGCAACTTCTCGAATGCACCCAGTTTTCCATGTTTCATGTTTAAAGAAGGTTATAGGCAACAAGCTCCCAGTTCAAACAATATTTCTAGAACTTGACGAGGAAGGAAAAATTATATTGGAACCAGAATCAGTCATAGAACAAGAACTTGACAGCTACGAAATCGATCAATTTCGGAGTATCTCATCAAGTGGAATAACTTATCTACTAAAGATTCCACATGGGCGGATGATAATTTTATACAGAAGCATCCAGAACTACTCAAGCATTGAGGACAACACTTTTTTGAAGGAGAGGGGCATGTTAGGTCCCTATAATACTAGTGATTTCCCCATTACTATTGTAGTTGTATACCTTATTAATATAGTTGTTCCCCTACTATGCCCATATTCTTATTATTGTGCCCCATAAAATCCCTCTATTGTTATTTTTGTGGCTTTATATTATTATTGTTAGGTCGGTTAGGTTATATTGTGACTTCTTAGACTCCTATATATAGAAAGGAGGTTTTTTCATTTGAATCATCCAAGAATTGTTCATTTGTGTAATGTAAAGGAGGTTGCTCCCTCAAAGAGGCTGAATTCTAAGGCGTTCAACTATATTTTCTATCTTTTTGTGAGCTGGTTTCATAATAGATTACCTGGACATGAAAGCGATTGATCCCCAAATATGCATGCACCACATCTACACGGAGAAAGATAACAGGCCCATTCGAAAACCTCAACGGAGGTTAAACCCTCATCTTAAAGAAATTGTTAAAGCTGAACTATGAAAATTGTTAGATGTAAATTTCATCTAACCTATATCTATCAGCAAATGGGTCTCTCCTTTAGTAGTGGTGCCTAAAAAGAATGGAAAGTGTCGTATATGTGTTGACTATAGAGAGCTTAATAAAGCAACCCAAAAAGACCATTTTCCCCTTCCATTCATTGACCAGGTCCTGGACACATTAGGAGGAAAAAAATTCTTCTCTTTCCTAGATGGCTTCAGTGGAAACAATCAAATTCAGATTGCCCCTGAAGATCAGGACAAGACTACCTATACCTTCCCTTAGGGAACATTTTCTTATAGGACCTTACCTTTTGTGCTATGCAATGCACCTGCCACATTCCAGAGGGCTATACTCAACATTTTTTCATCTCTGATAAATGAAGGGCTCAAGGTGTACATGGATGACTTTACACCTTATGGAGACGACTTTGAGCCAGCGTTACAAACATTAGAGAATGTTCTGCAAAGATGCATTGCCACCAGACTCTGTTTAAGGCACGAAAAATGCCACATGATGATGACCAAGGGCCTCATCTTGGGTCACTATATCTCAGTAGCTGGAATCCAGGTAGATCTAACAAAAATTCAGATAATTCTTTTAATACCTACACCTTCCAAACAAACTAAGGTACGTAGTTTGTTGGGATTTTCTAGCTATTATAGAAGATTTATAAATATTTTTTCTCAAATTGCTGCACCACTATATGCATTAACAAAAAAATTGATTTCATTTGGATTGATAAATGTGACAGTGCTTTTGAAGATTTAAAATGGCTTGTATCAACAGCCCCAGTATTACGGGGCCCAAACTGGGATTTACCATTCCAGATTTCATCCAATGCCTCAAACACAGCCATTAGAGAAGTTCTCAACTAGGAGGAAGATAAAAAGCCATATGCAATATACTATATCAGCAAAAATCTATCTCCTGCTGAATTAAATT
The DNA here is from genome assembly GCA_031772625.1 of Pinus tabuliformis. NCBI lineage: Eukaryota > Viridiplantae > Streptophyta > Pinopsida > Pinales > Pinaceae > Pinus > Pinus tabuliformis. The sequence goes on from CM062819.1 coordinate 908,306,836, forward strand.
ATATTGTTACTGAAAAGGAATTTTTAGCTGTAATCTATTCTACCAATAAATTTAGACATTATATAATAGGATACCCTGTGGTTTTATACATTGATCACTTTGCTATTAAATATCTAGCTAATAAACCTGTTACAAATGGAAGAGTGACAAGATGGTTGATTCTTTTGCAGGAATTCGATATCACTAGCAAAGATCGACTAGGAAAACAAAATCTAGTAGCAGATTTCCTTTCATGAATGTCAAAGACAGATGACTCCGCAGTAGTAGAAGACTAGTTTCCTGATGAACATTTATTTGTTGTCACCATGAAAACACCATGGTACGCGAATGTCGCAAATTACTTGGTAGTAGGCAAGTTACCCAATCACTTGACGCCTAATGAAAGAAAACAAATAGTACAACGCAACACGTGATTCTCTTGGATCGGAGGCTATTAATTTTATACAGGGGATGATATGCACATTAGAAGATGTGTCAGGGAAGACAAGATCTTCAACATCCTGAAGGCTTGCCAAGATGGGCCTTGCGTGAAAATTTTGCAGATCACCAGACTGGTCACAAGGTATTGCAAATGGGCTATTATTGGCCCACCATTTTTAAAGATGCTAGGAAGTTTGTCTAGGCATGTGACGGTTGCCAAAGAATGGGACACCTTGGGTAGTTTGATGAGATGCCCCTACACCCGTAGATAGTCATTGAACCTTTTGAGCAATGGGCATTAGGTTTCATTGGTCCAATAAACCCATCAGCTAATCAAAGGACATATATATTAGTTGCAACAGAGTATGTGACTAAATGGGTGGAGACAGAGGCACTACAAGGGGCAACAAAGGACTCTGTAATCCACTTTTTCTTCCAACTATTCATGTGATATGGCTTGCCTAGAGAGGTAATTACCGATGGAGGACCACAATTCATAGGCCATAAGATCACCGCAACATTAAAGAATCATCATATCATGCACAGAATTATGACTCCATGCCATCCACAGGAAAATGGCCAGGTAGAAAGCACCAATAAGGTAATCGAGGCAATACTCACAAAGACAGTTGCATCACATAGACATGACTAGGCTACCCGATTTCTCGAAGCCCTATGGGCATACCGCATGACATGGAGAAATACCACGGGATATTCCCCATATCAACTAGTGTTTGGCAAAGAACCTATCTTCCCAATTGAATTTGAAATCCAGACAATGAGGATAGCTCAGGAGATAAGCTTAGACTTAAGCGAACACAGATTAATAAGCTACATCAAATCAATGAATTGGATGAAATCCGGCTATCAGCTCTTCAGCACACTGCACTGATCCAACAAAAAAGAGTGAAATGGCATGATGCCCTTATCAAAAAGAAAATCTTCGACGAAGGAGATTGGGCACTCCTATATGATTCTACGTTCCAGGTTTTCTCGGGAAAACTACAAACCAGATGGTTAAGACCTTATAAGATACAAAAGGTGCATGATAATGGCACCCTCGCATTACCCACCATTGATGGGTCTGGTTACTCTTTTAAAGCAAATGGACATCTAGTACGACTCTCTCACAAACTGCTTACCAGGGAGTCCTTTTGCCAACAATTACGGGTTGATTCTAACATACAAATTCTCGCTGAGGAGAGCAGCCCATCCTTAGCATCGACCCAGTGAATAATTCATTTGTTTTTGAAATTTGTACATAAAATTTTATTTCTATTTTGATTGAATTTTCTTGTATAAATTGTATATAAATTCTCTTTTTTTGCTACTTTTCCTTTGTTCTTCCCTCTAAGGAACAACAGTTGTTCCCTTTAAGGAACAACTATTGTCCCTTCTAAAGAACAACAATGATCTTATGGATTTTCTTCGTGTTGTTCCCATAAGGAACATTTGTTGTTCCCTCTAAAGAACAGATGTCGTTCCCTCTAAGGAAAAACAGTTCCTTGTTTATTTGTTTTTGTGCTATTCCCTTTAAGGAACAGTTACTGTTCCCTCTAAGGAACAACCACCATTCCCTCTAACGAACAACAACCCACTGTATATTTCCTTTTTGTTTTTCCCTTTATGGAACAGTGGTTGTTTCCATTAAGGAACAACTGCTCTTCCCTTTAAGGAATAGCAGTTTCATGTGTATTTGTTTTCTTGTTGTTCCCTCTAAGGAAGAGTTGTTGTTCCCTTTAAGGAACAACAATTTCATATGGATTCGTTTTCTCGTTGTTCCCTTTAAGGAACAATTGTTGTTCCCTCTAAGGAATAGTTGTTATTCCCTCTGAGGAACAACTATTGTTCCCTCTAAGGAACAGTAATACCGTATGTATTTTTTTCCTCGCTATTCTATTTAAGGAATAGCTGTTGTTCCCTTTAAGGAACAACAATTTTGTGTATATTATTTTTGTTGTTCCCTCTAAGGAACAAGAGTTTCATTTGGATTTATTTTCTCACTGTTCCCTCTAAGGAACAGCTATTGTTCCCTCTAAGGAACAATAGTTTCATTTGGACTTGTCTTCTCATTGTTCCCTTTAAGGAACAATTGTTGTTCCATATAAGGAATAGTCGTTGTTCCCTCTAAAGACCATCAGTTTCATTTGCATCTATCTTTTCGCTGATCCATCTAAGGAACAATAGCCGTTCGCTTTAAGGAATCGCTATTTGTCCCTATAGGGAACAGAAATTTCACATCTAATTATTTTTCTCTTTTCGTTGTTCCTTATAAGGAACAGCTGCTGTTCCCTCTAAGGAACAACTATTGTTCCCTCTAAGGAACAACAATTTCGGTGTGCAATTTTTCTTCTTGCTATTCCTCCTAAGGAAGAACTATTTTTCCCTATAAGGAACAACACTATCATGTATCTATCATTTTGTTGTTCCCGACATGGAACAACACCATCCACTTGTATGTTTCATTCGCTGTCCTTTATAGGGAATAGCCGCTATTCCCTCTAAGGGACATCACCTTTTTGTGTGTCTTTTCTTGTTGTTCCCTACAAGGAACAACACTCTTTGTGTGAGGTTTTCTTTAGGAAATAAGCACTTTGTGAATATTATTTCACTTTTTATGACCCTCTATCAAGCATAAGGGTACAAATATATATGAAGGGATACAAATCTGAGGATTACTAGAACAGGCAAGTATTTAATATTATCATCTTTAAACAAGATTGCTTTGTATTGATTGAAAAAGAAAGGAAACAACCATCTATATCACTTCACTGTCCTCATTTCCATTATAAATCAAAGTGGTTGATTACTTGTACCATGTTGGTTCTTCCCTAAACCCTATAACTCCCTTTGTTCATAATCATCAAATAAGGTTAAGGGCATACTTTCTTCTATTTGATATGTTTAGACTTATTGCACCATTCCTACTCCTAAGGAGTGTTGAACCACCCTCTATGTATAAATAGCAAGTGTTGTTCTAAAATAAAATAATATATATATATATATATATATATATAATATATATATATATATATATATAACATATATATATATATATATACATATATATATATATATACATACATATATATATATATATATATATATATATATATATATATATATATATATATATATATATATATATCTATATAGATATACATATATATATATATATACATACATATATATATATATATATATATATATATATATATATATATATATATATATATATATCTATTTATCTATATATATATATATATATATATATATATATATATATACATATGTTTACTAACAATTGTATGATTTTGTTACAGATGGAGGATAGGGGGTCTCATCACGAGCCAACCTACCATGATCATGAGGAAGCAGCAAAGTGGCATTCCCACTATGGCCACCACACCAGGGATATGATCCAAGGGATGAATCAAGAAATAAAAATTCCTTGGAATTGGAGGTCTCATCACAAGCCAGCCTACCCACCTTTTGCTCCTTCCTAGTGAACAACAATGTGTTCATCTGGTCCCCAAGCTAGCACATTAGTCTCCACTCTGATAGCATAATGAACTTTCCTTATTTTACATAAAGGACCATGGCTACAAAGGGTTAGAAAGCAACTCTGTCGAGGCTGTAGATGCTTGCAGGAAATAGAAGCTCTATTGATGGTATTGAAGTCATATTTCCAACATCAATAGCTATTATAAGTCCCTTTCCTTATTTTGTATCTTTACTACAGATCGATTATGTTCCCAATTTATGTTGAACCTTTATGCATGGATATATTATAAAACAATCAATCATAATAAGCTTTAAGTGGAATGATGGTGGTAAAGTATATTTTTTGTGTCAAATGTCCTTTTTCCCTTTTCGAAATCACCTCATAACATCTCCTCACTAATTGAAAATATCATATATGCATTTATTTCAGCACTCCAATATCTCTTGCGATCCTTTCATAAATAGGCATACCTTACCACTCCCATCATCCTTGAACATTGGCACCAGCATGATTTTCTTTCATTCACTCAGTCGAAGGTGACCTATCATTTCAAAGGGGGGCAAGGGTGACTCCCAAAGTAATTATGCACGCATGTCAGTCCTTTATTTGGTTATGCCAAACTATATGACATTCCATAATAGCAAGTCTTTAATGGTATTTATGCTGAAAAATATCGTCTGATATAACAATCATAACAACTTGTTGTTCCATCGATGGCTCTATCTATTGCTTTCTTACCTATGCTAACTTACAATGTGTAGAATTCAGGCAATATGGGGGGAAGAACAGTGCACAGGGAGCCACTGATACTAGTTGTTTCTGATGCCGCCAGAGAAATTATAGTTCGAGCTGGGAGGGTAGCATATTTCACATGATTTCAACAACCCAACGAAACAATCGCCATAGAATTCCCGCAGAATGTCCTGAACGACCAGTCTATGGTGAGGGGCAGACAAATCACAATCTCAAATGCTATGATTGCAAACATTTCTAGATTACCAACTGAAGGACCCATGTGGACGAATAAATAACTGAAGCTGTAGGATGCGATTGAAACCTTTAAAGATGAAGGGCAAGAGCTAATCATAAAAGAAAACGGATTTCAACCATCATCCCTTGGAGAACCATGGGAAGAACTAGCTAGAGTTGTTCAAAATTTCATTACATGTGACGGGCGCAAAGACGTGGTAAGGCCGTGTCAACTTAAACTATTAGCAGTTTTGAAACAAAAATGTTCAGTAAATCTACCTGCATATTTGAATTTCTTACTGCATGATTCTGCTGAAAGAATAAGGAAATCCCGACACATAGAAATAGTTGTAAGTCATCATTGTTTAATTAGGCTGATAGTTAGCTACAACCTCTCCCAACAGTAAACAATTTGGGAAGAATTAATATTTTCCATAGAAGGGGGGTTAGCTTTACTTGCTCCTAACCCTGTTCCAAAAAGGAAAAGGACTACCTGCACAACAAACATTCCACAAAAACGCAAACACTCTGCCAGAGTAAGGACAAGCTTGGGAATAGCTGAAAATCCCTAGGGTAGTAGCAGCCAGCCCATAGAACTATCTAGTCCAGAAAATGAGCAATATTTACAGTTGGAAGGATGGGATGACCTGGAGTCAGAACTTGAGGAGGAAACAGAGCACTCTAGTGAAGAGGAAAGAAATGAAACAGAACTCCCCTCAACACCAAATACAAGTCCCCCACAAGACTTACTGCATGATATTGAATTGGCCCAGATTTTGGCCAATATGAATGAATTTATATAGCCCGAAAGCCCGCTCAACTTTAACATTGGAGCAACCCAATCGGAAGAAAACTATAGCCACAACAAAAGCATAGCAAAAAAATGTAATCTGTGAAGCAGAAACAAGAGCAGAAGTCACTCAGGAAGAGATGGGCCAACCTGGCAATATACCTCCAGAAGAACCCAACTAGGTAGACCTAAATATATAAAATATAGACCAAACAAAGGACATGGAGATAGACCAAGAAGATGACAATCAATCTGGGGACATAGTTCTTTTAGAGCAGAGTCAAGGCAAGCAACCAGGCTTGTTAGGAGTAGAAACGACCAGCAAAACACTCACTCCCCCTAAAAAGAATAGAGCCACAATTAAAAAGCTCCGGAAGGAATAGCGGAAGATGTAGAAAATAGTGAAGAGGCTGAAACAAAAAATAAGGGAGTTATCAGTAGGGAAAGTCCCAAACAAAACCCCATAAACAATAAATGTAGCCATCCGAACTGAATTGAAAAAAACAGAAGCTATGGGGACTCAAACTGAGCCCATACTCACTAAACCTATTATGGAATAGCATGCAATTTTTGCAGAAACAACAACCCAAATAGAGGCTATACTTTCTCATGACTTAGCCATTTAGATAGAAATGGCACCCTCCTACATCACATCTACCCAGACAGAGGTTTGGTCCTTCGATAGCAAAGAAACACAGATAATCAACATCCATTCTCATAGCAGGAGTACACAGACAAATACCCAAGCCAAAGATATCATGATGAGCAATGACCCTAGTATAGTGAATCTTCAAGAAGATTTAATCCAGGCTCGACTTACCATAGAACGCCTTGAGCTAGAAACAGTCTCCCAACAAAAATACCAGGAACTGCAAAGGCAGCTTCAGGACACGAACATCTCAGAAAGTGAGGCATTTGATAAATACCAAAAGACAGAAGAGAGGACTAAGAAAATGAAGCTCAGATTAGAAAAGGTCAGGAGTCAAATGGATACTATTTGCTCATTATATACTGACATTTTTGCATGCAGATCTCCTATCAATAATTATGCCCTATTTTTGATGGGAAGATACTTATAGTTGAAGATCAAAGCTGTCAAAGCTAGAAAGCCGATAGAGTTGAAAACAATTGAGGATTTTATAAATTGTTGCAAACATCATCGGGTAAAATTTCTAAGGTTGCTATGTCAATTTTTTTTACACAATTTTGTATTAGAGGAAGAAACTGAAAAGAACCCCAGTTCTTTTACGGGAGATGTACAATTTCAAGCTTTTATTTCATTTGCTATTAACCAACTAAAATGGTTCAAGGCTCATAACACATTCTAGAGGCAGGAAAATGGACTAGACCTTTGGGTTAGAGGTGAACCAAAACACCCGTTACAAAGGCTGGCCAATCACAAAAGTTTGATGAAGAGGGAAGGAGTAATCAAAACTTTGGGGCCTACTCAAAAAGAAATTTTCCAAAACAGAGTAGAGTATTTCCTCTCCATTCAGGAAAGCTCCTTGGCCACAGCCAAGTTCAGATGGATAGTTTCCAATAACAATGTACAAAATAGAGAGCCATTTAATTATAAAAAATTTAAATTGGCTGTAGAACACTTTGTCACTTATAGTAATCTCATCTTAAGGGAAGGTCCTTATTAGGAAGGTTGTAGGTTCCACAGCCTTATTATTTGGTATCCTGATGAGGGGTACAAGGCTATATATGAACTGCATGAAGGACAGACATGGCACATCTTTGAAATCTTGGCTAAGAATCATGGTTTCAGACCGCTTTACGACATTCTTTCTCCAACTTATTCCTTGACTACTCTGCATACGAACTATATGGTTTTCATGAGGACATGAAAAAGGGCAAGCAGGGGAGTATGTTGGGTCATGGAAAAGGTATGCATTTACTATTAACTTATTATCCTTTTCCTTTATTCTCATCCTTTCTATCTCTCAATGCTCTAATCTATTAACAAATTATGGTAAGAAATACATAAATTATTTGCAGTTATGCTTTGGCTAATTATTATCCTTCTTTATGCAGGAAAGTACGAAAAGGGAGAACTGTTGTTCCCTAACTAAGGAACAATGAAAAAGAAGCAAGCTAAGGAAGGAGCGCAGCAATTACAGATAAGGCCAAAAAAATCAGAAGGATCAGCACAAGAAGGGAAAGGTGTCTGAAGTTATAAAATTGCGCGAATCCCCTGGGATTGAGAGATCCTGAGGGATCGCTTTTACTATTTATCTTTTTACCCATTTTCATTATAAAAGGAAACAATTGTAAGTAGAAAGGGGGACGACTGTTGTTATTATTATTGTAATTCTTAATTACATAATTTTTTTGTATTGAAGAACGCAAATACTTTGTAATACACTTTCATGATTAATACATAAGAGGAGTTGTTGTTCCTTTTCATTTATCTAAAGTAACTAGTAGTGTACGCTGGCAGCTAAGGTTTTGGCTTCTGGTGGAATTAGCTGCTTCACCTGTGTCATATATTTTCAATTATTGCAAGTGTGAAAGTTTGATAGTATTATTGCTTTCTACTATTTTATTTTGTTGTTGTTCCTTATTCCTTTGCGTTGATAGAATAGCTCTGTTTTATATAATTTACAACATTATTGTTTAATTAGTTTCCTTTTGCTTTGGATTGAGTTTCCTAGATAAATATCCTACTCGATGTATTCAACTGTAATGGGTATTAACTACTATTGTTAGGTTGTTATCATCGTTGTCTTACAGAGTAGTACGTTTTATTTGAATTAAATCAGATTCTAAGAGAAGAGTTATCACTGTTGTACTCTTAACTGATACTACTATTACTTGAATTGCATGTTGTCATTACCTGAATTATTGTAGGATTTAATTTCATTAAAGGATTGAGTTTTCTTTTAACTAAAATTAGAAATTACTTGTTGCATCCATTTACTCTTTTATTTAAAAGATCTATACTGCAATTTAGAAGCATTACTCTCTGAGTTAAATAGCTGCCACATACTGTGTACACTCTTGAAATAGAAAGACTTTCTCAGATTGATAATTAATGTGAAGATAATTAGGAGTTGAAAAGGCACCTTTTATCAGTCAACACCTCGCAGTTTAATCAACAACAAAACCTTGAGGCAGCCTGGCAAGGCCAATCGTCCTACCCAAATTGGCAGATCCCACCATTCCCTATGACATCTTGGCCAACACAATCTTTTCTAGGAAATGACCAGCCGAATTCTCCCTTTTTTCCTGTTTGGCAAGGCAATCCATATGAATCCTAGTGGCTTGCCTCCACCTCTCAAAATCCGAACTGGTCTACAAATTGGTAGTGACCTCTAGGTATATCCAATGTACATATGGGGATGAGCCGTCAGCCTTAACCCGAACTATCAGCTCCCTATACATTACAAAAGAATTCTCAACCCCTTCTGCAGCCATAGTTTCCAGCCTAGCCAAACCTGAATCCTAATAACAGACCTGTCGAGTTGGTACAGATTATTGAAAACCCAGAGTATGAGATTGAGTAGAAAGAATGTAATGAGCTCAGATTGAGGTCAAGGCATGCCATTACCCCTGAGGAAAACAAGGACCAACCTTCAATTGAAAATGTAACCCCACCTATACATATTCCATCAACTTTAGATAATATTGAACCAAAGCAAGGGGAAGTGAAAGATCAGCATGATGACCATGAAAAACTTATAATCACTTCTCCTTCATTCCCTAAAATACTAACGATACCTAAGCCAATCGCCTACCTTGATTTCGATCTTGCAAGGGAACTAAAATATTTGTGTATTAAGATCCCTCTCCTCCAAGCCATTCAAGACATTCCCATCTATGCCAAATCAATTAAATAATGAAGGAAGCCTGATAGGAAGGTAAAAACATCACCCACTATCCATGTTTTAGGAACCTTATCTGATTTACTCTTGGGAGAGGAAACTCCAATAAAGTATGAAGATCCTGGAAACCTCATAGTAATAATCCATATATATGGCTGCTCTTTTCCAAATACACTAGTTGGTCTAGGAACCACCATTAACATATTAACAAATAGAAACTTGTCAAGCAATTGGTATTACAACCTTGGAACCAACCACCACTTTATTAGAACTTGCTAAACAATCGGTGGTAAGACCAGAAGGGACTTTACAAGATATCACAATTTCTATTGACTCATGGGAATATCTAATAGATTTCTTGGTTATAAACCCAAGGAGTCGGTTGGATGAGCATCCTCTAATTCTGGGCCGACCTCGGCTAGCAACAGTTGATGCATACATTGGCTGTCGAGAAGGTAAGATGATTATTACGAAGGGGCATGCTTTAAAAAACCTGGTGTTATATCCTCCTATCAGACCAAGTTTTCCCATTGTAAAAATATGTAAGTAGCCACTAGCGTACCTGGAAGAGAGCATTCGTTGGCCACTCATAGTAGCGAAGACACTAGAATTTAAAGGTCAAACTGAATATGACATTATCAATAATTTTATAAATCAGCCAGCTACTATGAGTAATGTACAGTGTCAGATGTTGAAAGAAATCTTTTATAATGAAGCCATGGAAGATCCCCTAAAGGATACAAATGACCAGCATATTCAAATGAATGTTGTTCATAATAGAAAACCCATTGAGATCAAGCCAGGCTAAGTTCCAAATATCAATGACAATATGGATAACAAACATCAGCAGAATGTTATCCAGGTCTTATAGAAAAATAAAGGGGATTTTTCCTGGGATTATCCTGATATGAAAGGGATAGACCCACAACTATTTACACACCACATCTATACAGAGAAGGGCTCTCAACCCATCCGATAGCCTCAACGGAGGTTGAACCCACACCTTAAGGACATCATGAAGGAGGAATTATAGAAGTTACTAGATGCAAATTCTATTTATCCTATCTCGGATAGTAAATTGTTCTCTCCATTGGTGTTTGTCCCTAAGAAAAATGGGAAGTGGTGTATTTGTGTAGACTATCGAGAGCTGAACAAGGCAACACAGAAAGATCACTTCCCCCTCCCATTCATTGATTATGTCCTCGATACATTGGCAAGGAAGGATTTCTTCTCCTTTTTAGATGATTTCAGTGGCTATAATAAAATTTAGATTGCCCCTGAAGACCAGGATAAAAAAATCTTCACATGCCCTTAGGGCACATTCGCATACAGGGTATTGCCATTTGTCTTGTGTAATTCCCCAACCACATTCCAGAGAGCTATACTTAGCATTTGCTGATCTAATAAAAGAAGGACTTGAGGTATATATGGATGACTTTACTTCATATGGGGATGACTTCGATCAAGCATTACAAACACTAGAAAAGGTCTTAGAACGATGTAGTAATGTCAAGTGTCACTTGATGATGACTGAGGGTGTGATCCTGGGACATTATATCTCTAGAGCAGGAATACAGGTTGATCCAGCAAAAATACAGGTAATTATTTTACTGCCTACCCCATGCACTCAAAAAGACGTATGTAACTTCCTAGGATATGTAGGTTGCTATCATAGGTTTATTAAAAAAAAATCAGAGATTGCTACACCCTTATATGCCCTAATTGGAAATGTTGATTTTATTTGGTCTGACAAGTGTGACATAGCGTTTGTAGGATTAAAGGAACTAGTCTCAATAGCACTGGTATTACATGGACCAAACTGGGAGTTGCCTTTCCACATCTCCACAGACGCATCAGATGTAGCCATAGGTGCTATCCTCAGCCAGGAGGAGGATAAGAAACCTTATGTTATATATTACATTAGCAAAAATCTCACTTCTCTAGAACTTAATTATATAGTGACAGAAAAAAAAATTATTAGTGGTTATTTATGCAATAAACAAATTTAGACACTATATAACTAGCTACCAAGTCATTTTGTACACTGCTCACTATGTCATTCAATATTTAGCTAATAAATCGATCACAAATGGTCGAGTAACACGATGGTGATTTCTTTTGCAAAAGTTCGACATTACCATTAAAGATCATCCGGGAAGGAAAACCCAGTTGCCGATTTTCTATCTCGAATCCTGAAGGTGAATGATCCACTGGTAGTAAATGACCACTTTCTGGATGAACACATGTTTTTTGTGGCAGTCAAGATGCCAGGGTACGAAATGTGGAAAATTATCTGGCAGTAGGGAAGCTACCTAAACATTTGACGACAAGAGAAACAAAATTGATCATTCAGCGTAGTGCCTGGTTCTCTTGGATAGGCAGATATATTTTTCATATGGGGGTCGACATGTGTATATGCAGATGCATATGCGAGGATGAGATCCATGAAATTCTGAACATTTTCCATGAGGAGCCCTGCGGGGGACATTTCACAGATTGAAGGACTTGACATAAGGTATTACAAATGGGTTATTATTGGCCCACTATTTTTAAGGATTCTAAAAAATATGCCCAAGCCTGCCATAGTTGCCAAAAGATGGGCTGACCTAGCCAATCTGATGAAATTCCTCTGTAGCCCTAATTAGTCATAGGGCCCTTCGAATGTTGGGCATTAGACTTCGTAGGTTCATTCCATCCGCCATCCAATTAGAAGGTCTACATACTGGTAGCCACGAATTATATGAAAAAATGGGTGGAAATAGTAGATTTATGAAGATCCACAAAGGAAGCAGTGATTAACTTCCTTTTTGGGCTATTTTTGTGGTATGGATTACTGAGAGAAGTGATCGCAGATGGGGGAGAGAAATTCATAGGGAACAAGATTACTACCACTCTCAGAAACCATCATATTATGCATAGCATCACTTCTCTGTATCACCCGTAGGTGAATGGGCAAGTAGGAAGCACCAATAAGGTTATAGAAGTGATTCTGACCAAGACATTCTCAACACACTGGCGATATTGGGCTGTTAGGCTACTAGAGGCTTTGTGGTCCTATCGTATGACTTGGAGGAATACTACTGGATACTCTCCATACCGGCTTGTGTTTGGTAAGGAACCAATTTTTCCAATCGAATTCGAAATAAAGACTCTAAGAACAGCCCAGGAAGTGGGGCTGGATTTAATAGAAGCCCAAACCAAGCATCTTCAGCAAATCAATGAACTAGATGAGGCTCGACTGCTTGCTTTGCAATGAACTGCAATAATTCACCAGCAAAGGGAAAAATGGCATGGTAGCCTATCAGGAAGAAAACATTTCAAAAAGGGGATTGGGCACTTCTATGCAATTCTAGATTCCAGGACTTCTCGGGCAAGTTGCAAACAAGATAGGTCGGCCCTTATGAGATTCAAGAAGTGCATAGTAATGGTACTCTTACCTTGACTAACATCAATGGATCAGACCATTCTTTTAAGGTAAAAGGGCATCGAATGCGCCTCTATCATAAACTGCTTACCAAGGATTCTTTCTGCGAATGGGTACGCGAGGACCCCTACATGCAAATTCTAGCTGCGGGGAATGAGGACCCAGAAGCTTTTCCTTCAAAAAATTGAAATTGCTTGAGAAATTGTAAATAATGTACATGCCCTTTTTAGGCATTACCATGTAAATATGGTTTTTTTTAGGAAGTTTCACAAAGTTTGGAAGCTTTTTTCCTCTTTTATTTGCTTCTTTTTATTGCTCAAACAATTGAACATCTGCCGTTCAATTGATTAAATAACACATTTTCCTCTGTTTGCTTTTCGTTGTTCAAACAATTGAACATCACATTTTCTTCTTTTTCTGTTCTTTGTTGTTCAAACAATTCAATGTTTGTCGTTCAATTGAGTGAACAACACAATTCATTTTCATTTTTTTCTTTGTTCAAACTATTGAACGTCTGTTGTTCAATTGATTGAACAACATAATTTGTTTTCATTTTTTTCGTTGTTCAAACTATTGAACGTCTGTCATTCAATTGATGGAACAACACAATTTGTTTTCATTTTTTTGTTGTTGTTCAAACCATTGAATGAATGTCATTCAATTGATTTAACAACATAATTTGTCTTCATTTATTTTCACTGTTCAAACAATTGAACGACTGTCGTTCAATTGATTGAACAACATATTTCGTTTTTATTTTCATTTCGTTGTTCGAACAATTGAACGACTATCATTCACTTGAGTGAACAACACTTTTTGTTTCTCTTGATTTCGCTATGCAAACGCTTGAACGATTGTCATTTAATCGATTGAAAACCACCCTTTTAAGAAGATAAATTGTGAATTTTCCTCATTTTTTTGATCATTATGCCATCCTCTCTTCTTCTTTTGTATTGCAAAAAAGCACCATTTGAATCGATTTGTGCCTCTTCTAAGGAAAAATGGTAATAATAATATCATTATGACTTCTAAAGCCTTTTGATGGTTATCTTTATTCATAAGCTAATACGGTGTATCTTTAGAATGACTGCCTAAACATCTTTTCTTTTGGACACATCATGAAATGATTCATTATTCTTAACCCATGTTGGTTTATGTTTATACTCCGAAATGGATAAAACTCATTGATATAATGATAAAGGAATAAGATTATAACACTTTAATTGGCATATTTTTACTTCTTACACCATCCCTGACTCTTAAGAAGCAACTGAGCCTTCCTCTTTTTACAATAAGAATTGCAAAAGAAAAATGGAAATGGTAAAATATGGAAATTATTAAAACATTGTCTAAAGAGGATAGGGGGTCTCATTACGAGGCAACCTACCATGATCATAAGGATGTAACAAGTGACATTCCAATTTGGCCACCAAACCAAGGTAATGACCTTCTTGATGACTAACATGTCAGAAGAACAGTGGGTCTCATCACGAGCCATCCTGATCATTTTGTTTCACCCTAGTGAGTGGCATTATGGTTATCTGGTCACCATGCCAGCATAGTGGCCTCTTTTTGAAAAAGAAAATAAAAATTAACTGTAAGAAGGACACTCGCTCATTTGGGGGATGAAAAAGCAACCATGTTGAGGCTATGAATGCCTGCTCGTAGCAGTGGCTCTGCTTTTGGTATTGGAGTATCACCTTATATTGCCATATGCCATTTAGCTCTTATCACCTATGGATTTGTTTCTAAAAGAGAATTTCCATTTGGGCAGCAATTTTACAAGCTGAATAGCATGGTGACTTTAATCTATATTCATTATATTCTATATGTCCAATCATTAAATTATAGCCATTAAACACATATCGCCGATTATGTTGATGTAATTAATATCGCTCACAGTGAAGATATTTGACATAATGAATTAAAAATTGTTGTTTCTATTTGATTTGACCAATTCACATGGAGACCATTTTTTTCTTCAGAGGGGGGATGGCCTATGTATGCATGGCACGTGTCATAGTTATGGATAACTGTTTGACAATCATTCGAATTACCTCTGGAGTACGAACTGCATGATGAGTATGAATGTGTAATAATTAACAGGAATTTTTTATTGGAAGAAGAATGAAAACCAATATGGAGGGCATGTGAACTTACGATCCTATATTAATTATGGATGACAGGATGAATGACTAAACTAAATATGGTAATAATTGTCCAAACAGTGTAATTTCCCTATTAGTTGTTGTAACATACATTGTTGTTGTTCTGAATTATAGGGGTAAAACACAATTCTATATAGCTGAATCAGCCTTAGGTGCAGCAGCCATGGGCAGAAGAGCTATCCGGAGTGAACCTGTAGTGCTATTGGTATCAGATCAAGCTTTTGTAATCCTCAAACACGTTTGCTAGTTGCAGTATTTAAACAGATTGCAGGGATTTCATGAGGAGCTAACGCGAGAATCTCTGCAGAATCTGCAGAAAGATAGCACAATGGTAAAAGGCATAAGCATGATGGTTTCTGAAGAAGTCCTAGCTGACATCACTGGAATTTCGACAGAGGGGACGAAATGGACATATAAAGACATCCTTTTATACAGTACAATTGAACTATTCTAAGATTTGGGCGAGCGGTTGGTAAGGATAGGGAAAGGAATTCATCCTTCAGCGTTGCAGTAGTCGTGGCAAGAACTGGCAGTCATCATCCAAAGATACATTACATGGGACGGCTGACACGATGTGGTAAATCCTTGACAACTGAAACTTCCAGCCATTTTAAAACAAATAATTTAGTTAATTTATCGTATTATCTTAATTCCCTATTACATGATGTCACCCAATGAGTAAGGATAGCTAAAGACCCACATAGTGTAGTCAGTCATCATGGGTTAATTACATTAATTATCACAAATGGATTGACCCAACAGAAATTAGCATGGGACAATATCATGAATCCTACCTTGGCTCCACCTTTGAAAAATGTGGTAACAGAGTAGCAAGGGCCAAGAACCCTAGGCCCAAGAAGAACACTAAAGAGAAATAATTCCTCTACACCCTTAGAACCATCAAAGCGTAGGCACTCTGTGTGAGTGAAATCCCAGCCCTGCATCCCAATCCAAGTAGAAGAAGACAAAACATCCTACACACCACCTCCTAGTCTACAAAATCCCCCTTTGCAAGGATATGAGGAGGAAGTGGCTAGAGTATTGGAAAACATGGGAATGTTTGCTGAAGGTAGAGAACAACTAGGGAGCATTGAAAAATAAAATTTTACCCCTGATGGGTCTACCCTAGCTAATAGCCCTGGTCATGAGAAAACCCATACATTTACTAATGCCATGGAGGAATAGAGGGAATCAATTCCTTTTATGGAAACAACCCTCGAAGCCAAGGTACATAAAGGGGAATCTAGCAGAGAAGAAACTCGGATAGTGGGCACCGGTCCAGTGGACCCCCCAGTTGAAGGAAACCTTGAAGATGAAAACCTAGGATATGCTAATCAACCAGGTGAGGCTCCCTTTTTGAAGTCCCCTAAGGATGAGGCCTACTCAGGAGACAATCTAGAGAATGATAATTGTTCAGGAGATACCAATGCATTGGGATCTCCTGAAAAAGAAATACATAATAATGACGAGCTAGAAGGAGAAACTCCACCAGGAGACACAATTCCAATTGAAAACATCATTGATGCTAACATAGTACAACATGTACAAGAACCATACGATAACGTAGCTAACCCACAGTCATATGGAAGTCCTAGAGTAAATAAGTCCTACAGATATAGGCTTAGAAATATGCTTAGAAATTATAGAAAATAGAAGCAAGTAGTCAGGAAGATGAAACATTGGTTAAAAGGGGAAACCAAAGCTAAGAAATTGAAAGTGGAAATGGAAACTGAAGGAACGAAAAAAGAACAATGTTCTAAGAAGGATGCTGAGACTCAAACAGAGTTTCTTGTGGTCTATCCAAAAGAAACCTAGACTGAGCCAGGTATGATAGAAGACACTGCCATGCAAACTGAGGACCCTTGTATCTTTTCGCAAGGAACCCAAACGGACCACCCCATTGTGGATATTGTTGTCCAAACAGATGTTGAAGAAGATGTTCAAGTTGATTATATAATTCAAGAAGCATCTAAAGCTGTTGTGCAGAAAAACCCTATGGACACCCATAATGGAGAGGCCCAAAGCTATGAGACACCCCTTTACACTCCCTTGTTAAGAGCGGTCGTCATCAAGAAATTGCAGAATGAGCTACTGACAGTTCAACAGGAACTGGCTCAACACAAGGAAAATGTGGTTCCTCTACATGAAAATCAAGGGTTAAGGAAGAAGTTTGAAGCACATACCATGACCGAAGATGAGACCTTTTCTCAATATAAGTCTTATCAAAAGAAGGTCGAAATATTAAAGCGTCAATTACAAAAATCTAGAGAGAAAATGGAGATCGTTTTCTCTCTTTATGAAGACACCCTATCCTACCGATCCCCTGCCACAAATTATGCCTTATTTCTCATGGAAAGATACCTCCTATTAAAATTCAAGGCTGCTAAGACTAGAAAACTGGTAGAGATCAAAACTACTCTTGATTTTATCAAATGTTGTAGAGAGCATGATGAGAAGGTTTAGCGCCTCCTCTGTGAACTCTATATGCATAATTTATTTTTAGAAGATGACAGGGATAGCCACCCTAGCCCTTTTATGGGAGACATCCAATTTTAGGCATTCCTCTCATTTTCTACCAACCAACTCAAGTGGGCCAAGGCTCAAAACACTTTCAGAAAACATGAGTATGGCATTGACCTATGGGTCAGAGGGAAGCCTACACATCCATTACTCCTATCTGTCAAGTATAAGCAGTTTATGTGATGAGCTGGTGTTGTAGGCAAGTTGAGTCAACTCTATATCGATATCATTCAGGCCAAAAAGGAATATTTCCAGGACATTAAAGAAGAAGCCTTGTCTTCTTCAAGATATAGGTGGGAAGTCTCTAGTAACACTGTGAGAAATCGAGAGCCATTTGGATATCGAAACTTCAAAGCTGCCTCTTCTCATTTCTATAAATATAATAATAAGATTTTAATGATAGGGCCTGATTGGATAGGATGTCGTTATAGACCCCTAATCATATGGTATCCTCCTGATCAATATTGCAATGACTTTAACTTGAAGGATCAAGAGGTAACCCAGGCTTTCGCTGTCCTTAAGCTGAAAAATATCTTTAGGAATTACAAGGAGGAGTTATATCCTGCTTATTCCCTAATGAAATTTCATCTAAACTACTTGCTTTCATGTGGACATGCAACAAGGTAAGCTGGGGAGTATGTTGGGTCAGGAAAAAGGCATGATTTCTCTTTGTAAAATGCTTTATTTACCATTCATCCTTATACAATTATCTCTATTTATATATTAAAATGAGGAAAATATTGGCTAAAGTTGGATGAAAGCATTTGGTGACAAAATAGGAAAATCTGGCACAAGAAATATATTTTTTACTATCTTTGTGTGCAAAGATGCAAACTGGGCAAAATTTGTTCAATTGATAGAATGGCACGAGGCTATAAAGGGAAAACATACAACGTCTTGGGTAGACAAGGAAGCGGGAGATTAGCTCGAACAATGCTATTTTATCACATGATCAGATTATGTATTGTGAAATCCTTAGGATCCCTTGATCCTGAGGATTTTCTTTTATCTAGTTACTCTTTTATGTTATATATAGGTCTGAATGACAATTAGAGATAGTTCAGACTTTGATAATTTGTAATTATTCTTTTTGAAAACATATACATTGTTATCTTAGTGACTCTGTAAGATGTTACTTGCATTAATGAAAGAAGGTTGCATTTGATACATATACATATTCTGAGTTTTTATTAAGTGGATGCTTCTGGCGACTCTGGGGCTAATCACGAGAAGTTCTACTACTCCCTTGTATTATAGTTTTTATATTCACTCTTTGCTATTGATTTAATGTTTAGTCATTTGTTACTTAATGTATTGTAATGATTTGTGATATCGATTCATACTACTATTCAATTAGATTCAGAGTGAAGTCGTGTGACATACTTAAGTAGCGCTTTGATTGGAATGAGTGAATTGGTGTTAATGGAAGATTGTTGTTCATTTCAATTGATGTTACAATAGATCTTAGAGACAATTCCACTTAATTTCCACAGGGTGCAATATAGATCATTTTCTATTTAGAAATCCTTTATCACTATTTTTCATTCAATTGTTATTTTTTGTTCAATTACCAATTGATGTTCAATAACTGTTGCTATTCAATTGAGAATTGCAAGTTAACTTGGGTTGCTATAGATTAACAGTGCTATTCAATAGTTATAATTTCATTCCTTGATTGATTAATTTATCCTTAAGTCTATTTGAACAATTCCAAGTGTGATTCTTATTTTTATTCAATTTCAATTGATTTTGGAACAAGTTGCATATAATTGTAGAGTGTGTTAAGAGTATTTCTTCCATAGATAGTTCTTTCCAGAATTGTGTGAATTGAATTGAAGAATTAGTCATTAGTGATTGTAATGATTCATCATTAGATAACCTCTAGATTCATTGCATATACTATGCTAACTCTCATGAGATAAAAGTACTTTCCTAGGGTTGATAACTAATGTAGGGATTGAGATTACCTGTAAAAAGACATCTTAGTGAGCCAACACAAATCTACAATGAAAACTAAAGAATAAAAATAGGAGAACACAATCTCCAAATACTCCACTAGCTACCACATAATCTCACCAAACACTTATCCAATCCACACTTCAACACCTCACTCACCACATAAATAAGATGGATGAAACATACTTCAGCTATCTACTGCTGCAACTGCAAACTGCTACAGAAAATATTCAGTACACGACTCACACAACTTGCATACTCTTCTCCAAGCTCACACCCACTCAACACATAACTCATCCAACCAAACTATCATTGAGCTTCTTCCAATATATGGATGAGCTCAAGTTCTCAACTCAATAATGACAAATAATTATAGGGCTTCACAACTCCATTCATATGCTTGATTTGATCCAGATTCAGCTCATTGACTCTATCAAACCACTAACTTCACTTAATGAGAGAGATTCTTCACTTTAACCATCTTCTAAAAGTTAGTTAACCTTTTCCCACCTTTTCATGGGAAAAAACAAACAAAACAAGCGAGAAAACCCATTAATTTATTGAGAAGTGCAAGAAATATGAGGAAAAATCACTCCCATAATGTATAAGCTGCTCATATGAGGGAAATATATGCATGTATGTTGTTCTTATGAAGGAAACTAGTGTATACCCTAGAAAATACCATTTTCGAACTTGTTTAAGCCACCACATAGAGTACATTTGTAGGAGGTTGTAAGGGACACCATGAAAAACCTACATAACCTCTATAACAAGTCTGCAACTAATGATATAGGCCAAGAACATTTGCAACAATTCAATGACATGAAATACCTTGTCTCCCAACCTCAACACCTCTAGCTCCTCATGAAGCAACGATAACCTATCCAAACACCTCCAACACCTCTAACAATATCTCTAACTCTTGCAGGAGTAGCATCATGTCATCTAGGTGCCTCCAACATTGATAGAGGCACCTCCAACACATACAACCTCCTGTCAACACATGTAGCATCAATCCAATGTCTCCAAGGTCTCCAAGACATGTAGAGGCATATGAAACAACTAGAGCAGCAATAAACCCACATGCAGAAGCAGCATCTCCCATCAACACAACATGTCATGAGTCCATCTCAAATAATCCTCCAAAACATCTCTGCTAAGGCATGCCACAACTAAGTTGACATGAATGCCAGCGAATAGTATGACCAAACCAAACATTCATCACACATGCATATGCAACACCATCAACCTGTCGACATCAATGCCAACACTACAATGCAACAAAAACAATTATTTTGTTTTGAATTTCATAATTTTTTACAACTAGCTTCTTCAAGGAGATCCCCACATATCTTACATACCAATTTCCTAGTTGTACTGGTGTCAAAATGTGTGTCTTCAATTTCCACTACCCCATACAGGGTTTCTGACCCTAATTGTTTCTTATATTTGATTTTCCATTTAAGCATATCAAGATGAATTTTTAAATTATCATTTTCTCTTCTCAAGTCATTAATTTTTCAGGAAAAAGAATCATACCTAGACTTACTATGTTTGGAGTTATACTCGTGTAATTTCTTTAATTCCTCCTCTTTCTTCTTGTTGGCCTATTCATTCATTTCTTCACTTTTTCTGTAATGGCATGTGTTCTATATGATGGAAAAGATGACAATGGAACAATATTATTAACCCTCTTTTTAGGAAATTTTCCACCAACAAGTTTCTTTAATGAACTTATCCATACTATTTTTGGTGGGAATTTCTATTGCTCTTCCTCAATGGGGCATCCTCCATAAAAACATTCAAGATATCCATTATCAACTTCCACCAGTATTTTAGCATGTGTCCCTATTTATGTATGATAATTTTTTGGTGTATGTATCAATAAGAGAAGCCTCTATAGGGATTTATTCCCGAGTATTTTGCATAGGTGTTTTCATTGAGGAGACATTTATTCTACTTGATCCTACCTTCTTTGTTTCAACTTTGTCTTCTTGCTTTTCAAGTTCACTTTCTTCCACTTCCTCTTGAACTGGTACTCTTGCACCATCAAGAAATATTTCCCATGTACCTCCTTGTTGTTCCAACGAATCTATTATAATCGACTTAATAAATCCATGAGTATTCACACAAGTCTCTAGATGTTTGGCATAATGAACAACATCATCCATATGTTGTATTCATTTTAAAAGATATAAAGGAATATCAACTAATTGCATGTTTCATAGGTGCACTAGTAGTTGGAAATCATAATTAAAGATGACCACAAAACATCCTTAACATGTTATGAATTTCTAGATCAAATACGCTACATATTCTTAGGGATGTAGAATAGAAGTATTGTCCATGCATCTCCCTTTATATCTCATTTCTTCACCCTCTTGTAAAATGTTTCCTTATTTGATGGAACTGATATTTTCTTATTGAACCTTTGCATTCCCTCCTAAGGTAGGGTTTCTACTATGGAAATAACCTATTTTATAATGTAAAGTAGTGTTCCCCTTACCATCGAACCCTGTTCATTCAAGTTTCGTGAAAATTCAAGAGAAATTTCATCATCAAGCCCCTGAAATATATTAAAATATAACAACCATCCTACAACCTAGAATTCTTTGTAGTTTCATGGATGATCCCTCAAGGATTGTATGGAGTCTCGTTAATGTCTAAAAATGACTCCACCCATGCATTTAACTTTTCAAGGAAGTTGTTACAAAAGAAACACTTGCTATTCAAAGAGACTATTGCGAATCCAACATTCGTTCATGTAGATCCTCGTTAAGAGAGAAATGTCGAGTTTCTTGGAATTGAAAGGTTTTAATTAAGGTTGTTTAAATTATGACAATATGTTAGAAATTTTCATTCCATAATTGGGAATTAGTATGAGATATTAAAGAGGATTTCAAAATAGTAATGTAGAATTTCATTGGGGTGACAGCAACAGGGTAAATGAATGTAAGATTTAATTGATAGTTTGTTTAATCATAAGGGTTATAATGCATCTTACAATAGTTTGTATGATCCACTCCCACAAACATTAAAATAATTTCCATCATTGGCTTCTGTAATAGAAAAATCATGTCACCCTTAATATCAACAATGCAAGTTAATGATTAGAAGGATTATTGATCATAGACTTACCAGTCATGCTAGTGTGGTAGTTGTGAGGGTAGTGTTGAATCATTTTAGGATGCATGGAAAGAGATTCGTTGATCCATAAATTTTTGTGGATATTCCACTAGATAGTTCAACACAACAAATCCAATAATAATATATTAAAATACTAAAATTTTACACTATTACAATTTATTAGATTTTAAGGTCTCTCTATTTAACTGTAATTAGTGGATGCATGTGAATATAAATTATTTAGAAAAGTAGAGAATGAAAAAATAATATCACAAAAGAATAAGACACAAGATATGCTCTCTCAAAAATCCTTTCAGAAGAAAACCCAGTTGGAAGGTGAGGTTGCTTCGTTCTCTTTCTTTGTCTGGAAATATGGCTGCAGGTACAATGAATTAATGTCTTTGGCCAATGAGATTCTACAGTGAACATATCCTCTCTATGTTCTCTACCTCCTATCTCTCCTAGATATCTTTTCTTATATATGGAACAAAATGTTCTCGAAAGAATAGAATGCCTCTTCCTCCTAGTGGCCCAGTTATAACAATGTTTGATAGCCTACTAGTGGTTAAGTTTGACTACATCAACTCTTAACTATAGTTACAAAATAGACTCTTATAGATTCTTTTACATCATCATCATGTCACTAGCCCCTTTTCCATAAATAATTGGGGTTGATGAGCCATCCTCCCAAGCTAAAGGTGTGAAAATAGAAAGGTCAACTTCTCAGTGGCATAACATTTGCATACGGACTCTGATTGACGGGATTCTTGCATCATTGTAAAGGTCTTTGTATGTTGAATAGAATGAGAAGGTGCACTTTGAAGCACCAAGTTTTATCCCTAAAAAACATCGTTTAATGCCTCAAAATTCTTCCAGAAGGTTTCAGACCATGTTTTGCCAAAGTATGTCCTGCTGGTAAAAATTGTCCCACGAGTTGATCCCTCCACGTTTTCCACTCCAAATGCATTGCGATGGATGAGAAAAATATAATGATCCAATTTGGATCACACTTCCCCATTTTGGGATACTTTTGGTTCCCAAAAGATTTTACTGAAAGAGGTGAGGAAATGTTTCCTCCACCTTCTCTCTAGTGTACCATTTAGCTTTGCCAAGAAGTTGTCCCTTCGACCCAATTTGCCAAAGGTCATGTTGCCCTTGTCTTGCAGTTCTGGAATTCTTCTGGAAAGCTATATCTTTGCTCAAATCTTCCTAAGCGTTTGGTTCCAAATCCTCCACATAAGGTCCGACTTGTTGCTCTTCCCAATCGAGCATGGAAGGATCATAGGGTTTCAAATTCTGTACATTCATAGTTGAATAAATGTGCATATATGGTGGTAAACTGAGTCGTTAGGAATTATCACCCACCTTTTCCAACATCTCAAAGGGACCATACCTCAAAGCCTTAATTTTCTTACCAAGCCCTTGCAGCCTCTCCTTGTTCAACTATAGCCATACTCTATCTCCCACCTTGAATGATTTTTCTATTCTTTGCTGATCATGCTTGGACTTATGCTTCTCTTGTGACTTTTGAAGTGTTTCATGTACCTATAAAAAGATCTTCCTGATCTTATATATATATATTTTTTAGCCCTCAAAGCATCTCCTATAAGATCTTCCCTCACTCCTCCTTGCTGTCCATATGAAATATACAAAGGTGAAGGTGGAAAATATCCAAAACAAGTCTCAAATGGGGACTTTCCTGTAGAAGCGTGGATTGCCCTATTATAAGAATGTTGTATATATACCATTTTTTCATCCTAAGTCTTCAGATGTTGCTATTTGTATCCCCACTTAATCTGTACCAAAATTTTTTTGACTATGTTTTCTGTCCATTTGTTTGTGGATGGAATGTTGTAGATATCTTCAACTTCGCGTCCATAATCTCCGATAATGTAGTCGAGAATGCACTCACAAATCTTGTGTCCTTGTTTGAAATGATGTTCCTTGGTATGTTAGGTCCCTATACTACTAGTTTAACCCCTTATTATTATTAGTGCAACCCACTTACTATATTATTGTGCCCATGTAGTCCCCATATTGTTATTATTGTGCCTCATAGAATCCCACTATCATTATTATTGTGTCCTTACATTATTATTGTTATGTCAGATCTGATTATATTATGACCCTCTAGACTCCTATATATAGAAAGGAGGGCTTGTCATTTGTATCATCCAAGAATTGTTCATTTGTGTAATGTAAAGGAGGTTTCCCCCTCGAAGAGGCTGAATTCTAAGGTGTTTATCTTTCTTTTCTATCTTTTTGTGAGGTGGTTTCATAACATTTGGTTATAAAGCTTTGGATTCTAGGGTTTCACTACTCCAAATAGGTCATCATGGAATTTTTGCTATAACATTTTTTCTATGATCGCACTGAATCTCAGGTCTGAATTTTAGATCTTGTCTCGCTATATTTTCAGAGATATGATATGAGGAAGTTAGGGTTTTTGCAAGCTCCATAATTCCATCTCAAAAAAATCATTTTGACATTTTTGCTATCATTTTCTTTCTACGTAGTTTTAGATTTTGAAATTAAAACCCATTTGAGCCACAATGGTGGTGAAGCTTGGTGCAAAATTTCATATTTTTCTTCACTATATTTTTGGAGATACGGTCCAAGACAATTAGGGTTTTGGCAGGCCCCGAATTACACTCCAAATAGGTGATCTTGGGAAAATCGTCACAACTTTCCTTCTGTGCATCAGATTGAAGTTTCGTATGAAGTTACACAAAGAGGACGACCTGCAAATGCCTGTATATCAATTTCATATATGAAGGTTGAAACAATGACACGTGGAACTTTGTACAAGTTCGCTCTTCCGAAAAGGTATTTAATCAGGTCATCTTGGGAGAGTGTGCATACATCTTTCTTGGAGATTCCAATTTTAATCAGACTGGTGGAATTGGAAAGAGGATGCAGAGGGCTACCACAGGTAGTAATTTGAGAACTGGAAGATCTGAAATTACAGAGTTACAGTTGTTTCAAGATCAAGCTCCTAAAATCAAGAAAAGGAGATATGAGGAAGTTTGATGGCAAGGATCCTGTAAATTGGATACTACAGATGGAGCAATATTTTGATCTACATCAGGTGAAACTATTACAAAAGGTATGTGTTACATCTTTATATTTAGAATTGAATCAATTTTTATGGTATGAAGGGATTTGTTCTCGTAAACCACTTTTCACGTGGTCAATTTTCATGGAGGAAATGATACCACATTATGAGGATACAAAGAGAAACACCCTCCTTAGCCAATTGACAAATCTCAAACAATAGGGTTCAATGGTAAAGAACATTGAGGAATTTCAAAAATTGTATAAGGGTAAATGATATTCCATAGAAGCAAAGGATTGATGTGTTCATAAGGACTTTAAAGGATAACATTCAACATGAGGTTCATCTTTGGGAACTTGATTCATTGGAGAAGGCATTGAGGTTGGCAAGAAAAATTGAAAGCAGAATTATGGAAACAAAGAATACGACCACTCACGACTATAAATATGTTAGGCCCCTATACTACTAGTGTAACCCCTTATTGTTATTAGTACAACCCACTTATTATATTGATGTACCCATGTAGTGCCCATATTATTACTCTTGTGCCCCATAGAAGCCCACTATTGTTATTATTGTGCCCTTACATTATTATTGTTATGTCGGCTCTGATTATGTTATGACCCCTTAGACTCCTATATATAGAAAGGAGGTCTTTTCATTTGTATCATCGAAGAATTGTTCATTTATGTAATGTAAAGGAGGTTTCCCCCTTGAAGAGTCTGAATTAGAAGGCGTTGATCTATCTTTTCTATCTTTTCTTAATCTGGTTTCATAACATTTGGTATCAGAGCTTTGGATTCTAGGGTTTCGCTGCTCCAAACAGGTCATCGTGGCATTTTCGTTATAGCTTTTTTCTGTGATGTTTCAGAAGTTGCAAAAAAAACCCATTTGAGAAGAAATCGCGTTGAACCTCGGGTCCAAATTTCAGAGCATTTCGCACTATATTTTCGGAGATATGATCTGAGGAAGTTTGTCTTTTTGCAAACTCCTGAATTACATTCCAAACAGGTGACCTGGGTAAAAACTTCATAACTTTCTCTCTGGGGATCAGATTGAAATTTCATAAGAAGGTACAAAAAGAGGACAGACTGTAATTTCGTGTATGCATTTTTCATATCCAAAGGTTGAAACAGTGACTCGTGGCATGTCGTACAAGTTTGATCTTCTGGAAAGGTCTGTAATCCGGTTATCTTGGGAGATTGTGCATAACGCTTTTTTGAAGAATCCAATTTGGATCAGACTAGTGGCATTGGAAAGAGGACACAGAGGGCTACTACAAGTAGCAATTTCAGAACTTAAATATCTGAAAGTATAGAGTTACAGTCGTTTCAGGATCGAGGTCCTAAAATAAAGAAAAAGCAAGATGAGGAAGTTTGATGGCAAGGATCCGGTAAATTGGATACTTCAGATGGAGCAATATTTTAATCTACATGGTGTACTAGTGTTACAAAAGGTATGTATTGCATCTTCATATTTAGAACGGATCAATTTTTATGGTATAAAGGGCTTTGTTCTTGTAAAAAACTTGTTACGTGGTCAATTCTCACGGAGGAAATGATCGCACATTATGAGGATACAAAGAGCAACACCTCCTTTAGAGCAACACCACAAAAATTGGAAAGAGTAAAAAGGCTTTGTGACATATTGGAAAGTAAAATTATGGCAACAAGGAAGTCTACCCCTCACAACTATAAAGATGGAAGTGTTGTTTCTCCTAGCCTTCCACAACCTACAAGGGTTACACCACAACAATTGGAAGAAAAAAGAGAAAAAGGGCTTTGTTACTATTGTGATAGCAAATGCACAAAAGGTCATAAGTGTGCTGAGAAGAAATTATTTTACATAGAATATGAAGAGGAGGAAGAAAAGAATCAAGAAACATCAAAAGAAGATGATATATGCTAGGACTCAACCCCAGAGAAAGAAGAAATGAATCAGACCATATCTTGTAAACTATTAGCAAGAATGACCACTCCTCAAACTCTCAAGATAGAAGGACATATCAAGAAGAAAATGGTGAAAGAAGTGAAAGATCACATCAAGAAAGAAGAAATGAATCCAACCATATCTTGTAATTCATTGGTCGGAATTACCACTCCTCAAACTATCAAGATAGAAGGACATATCAAGAAGAAAAATGTTCAAGAAGTGAAAGATCACATCGAGCGTCAAGAAATGAATCTGACCATATCTTGTAAAGGATTCGAAGAAATTACCACTCAAACTCTAAAGATAGAAGGACATATCAAGGAGAAAAAGGTTCAAGCAGTGAAGGATCACATCGAGCATCAACAACAAGTTCTCCAACTTTTAAAGGATAACGCCACTTTGGTGCAAAATCAAATGAAACAATAGGTCGATCAGCATCATAGTGAAAAATGTTTTGATGTAGGTGATTGGGTATTTTTACTGCTACATCTAAAGAAAGCTATTTATGAGAAGGAAATGTTGGCAATACTACATGCACTTAACAACTGGCAACCTTGCCGAATGGGAAGACTCTTCAAGTATGAGGATGTGGAAGCATTGTTTTGTGCTATTTCTATTATCCAACCAGATTGGATAAACAAAGGAAGGGATGAATGGAAGAAGGACAAAGAAGTATGGCCACTTATTCAAAAGTTGCAAAAGATTCCAATGCAAACAATATTTCCAAAAATTAAAGAGGAAGGAAAAATCATATTGGAACCTGGAGTAGTCACAGAAACAAGAACCCGACAGCTACAAAATCGATCAATTTCAGAGTATCTCATCAAGTGGAAGAACTTACGTGCTGAATATTCCACATGGGAGGACAACAATTTTATACGGAAGCATCAAGAACTACTCAAGCGTTGAGGACAACGCTTTTTGAAGGAGAGGGGCATGTTAGGCCCCTATACTACTAGTGTAACCCCTTATTGTTATTACTACAACCCACTTATTATATTGATGTGCCCATGTAGTGCCCATATTATTACTCTTGTGCCCCATAGAAGCCCACTATTGTTATTATTGTGCCCTTACATTATTATTGTTATGTTGGCTCTGATTATGTTATGACCCCTTAGACTCCTATATATAGAAAGGAGGTATTTTCATTTGTATCATTGAAGAATTGTTCATTTATATAATGGAAAGGAGGTTGCCCCCTCGAAGAGGCTGAATTCTAAGGCGTTGATCTATCTTTTCTATCTTTTCTTGAGCTGGTTTCATAACAAAATATGGAAGTGTTTTTCCTCCTAGCCCTCCATAGCCTACAAGGTTTACACCACAACAATTGGAAGAAAAAAGAGAAAAAGGGCTTTGTTAGATTTGTGAGAGGAAATACACTAAAGGTCATTAGTGTGTTGAGAAGAAATTATTTTACATAGATTGTGAAGAGGAGGAAGAAAAGGATCAAGAAACATCAAAAGAAGAGGATATACACGAGGAACCAACCCCAGAGAAAGAAGAAATGAATGAGACCATATCTTGTAATACATTGCCTAGAATCACCACTCCTCAAACTATCAATATAGAAGAACATATCAAGAAAAAAAAAGGTAATAGTGTTTATTGATTCAGGAAATACCCATAATTTTATTCATTGTAAGATAGCCAAGGAATTGAATTGCTTCCTAAACCCAACACGAAAGTGTCAAGTGATGGTTGCAAGTGTAGGAACCATCAATTTCTCTAGAAAGGGCCATAATATCAATCTATCCATGGGAGAATATGTATTTAATATCCCAATGCTTTCCATTCGAATGGGTGGTGCTGATGTTGTACTAAGAGTCCAATGGCTACAATCCTTAGGTACAATAGATTTTAATCTTCAAGAAATTTTCATGAAATTTTCTTCAGAAGGAAAGGAAGTTGAATTAATGGGTATCATAGGGAAACCGAGAAAGATAATCACCTCTAACGGAATGACAAAACTTCTATAGAACGAAAAATAAGGCGTAATTGAAAAATTGTGTTCACTAGAGGTTCCCACATTGAAATCATCTATTTCTCGAGATCTCCAAAAAGTCTTGGACAATCATTCCATGGTATTTGAGACTCCCAAAGGCCTCCCACCTATTCGTGATGATGATAATTATATTCATTTGATTCCAGGAAGTGTTCCTCCAAACATAAAGACTTACAAATATCCCTATGCCCAAAAGAGTGAAATTGAACATATGGTTACATAAATGCTAGAGGTTGGTATAATTCAACCTAGTCAAATTTCTTTCTCTGCTCCTGTAATATTGATGCATAAGAAGGATGGGTCATGGTGCATGTGTCTGGATTATAAAGAGCTCAACAAAATCACTATTAAAGATAAATTTTCCATTCCTATCACTGATGAATTATTGGATGAATTGCATGGATTAATTTACTTCACCAAGTTGGATCTTCATTTAGGATATCATCAAATAAGAATGAAGACTAAAGACATTTCGAAAACAACATTATTGAGGAAAGATGCATTTTCATGGACTTTAGAAGAAATGAAGGCCTTTGAGCATCATAAAGAGGCAATGTGCCAAGCACCGATCTTAGATATGCCAAACTTCACAAAACCTTTATTGTGGAATGTGATGCATCAGGAAATGGAATTGGTGATGTTTTAATGTAAGAAGACCCATTTCTTTCGAAAGGCATCCAATCAAAGGAAATTATTTGCACAAAGCTATTTACGAGAAGGAAATGTTTGCAGGACTACATGCACTTAAGAAATGGAAACCTTACATAATGAGAAGATCCTAGTTCAAACAATATTGTCAGAACTTGATGAGGAAGGAAAATTCATATTGGAACCTTGAGCAGTCACATAAATAAGAACCCAATAGCTATGAAATCAATCAATTTTGGAGTATCTCATCAAGTGGGAGAAATTACCCGCTAAAGATTCCACATGAGAGTACAGGAATTTTATACGAAAGCATCCATAACTACTCAAGCATTGATGACAACAGTTTTTGAAGGAGAGGGGCATGTTAGGTCCCTATACTACTAGTGTAACCCCTTATTGTTATTAGTGCAACCCCCTTATTATATTGATGTGACCATGTAGTCCCCATATTGTTATTATTGTGCCCCATAGAAGCCCATTATTGTTATTATTGTGTCCTTACATTATTATTGTTATGTCGGCTTTGATTATTTTATGACCCCTTAGACTTCTATATATAGAAAGGAGGTATTTTCCTTTGTACCATACAAGAATTATTCATTTGTGAAATGTAAAGGAGGTTTCCCCCTTGAAGAGGCTGAATTCTAATGCGTTTATCATTCTTTTCTACCTTTTTGTGAGCTAGATTCATAACATGGTATCCCAAAGTACACCCAAATCTGTCCAAAGAACAATTTAATTTATTCTTATCTATCAATGGTCATTTTATAGGGCATCATAACACACATGTTGTTGAACTTGACAACTACCACGAACAAGTAGTCATGTCCCTTCCTTTTTTTGGTCAACCTCCCACAAAGTCCATGGAAATGATTTCCCAAGGACGACTAGATATAGGTAATAGGTAATGGATGATATAGGCCTTGTTCCCTCTTGTTGGGCTTGATGGTACAAAAAATGCATCATATTATGAACCTAGCTACCTTCTCTTACATCTTTAGCCAATACACATAGCTCTGGAAGTTAGCCATGGTCTTCCCTACACAAAAGTGCCCTGCACCCTTGGAGGTGTGATCCTCTCTAATCAGTTGCAAATGTTCATCTTTAGGAACACATAGGTTATCCAACATGTAGGGTAACCCATCCTGGAGATGGTAGTCAATGTCGTTGTCGCCATCATGCACTAACTTTGACTCTGCAACTGCTCACACACCTCCTTGAAATCATCATTTTCTAAATATGGATCTTTGTATGCATCAGAGGTGAATGGGTCCATGTGCATAAGAGTCCCCAAAGTTGTAATCCTTGATGTTGGTGGCCTTGAAATCATATCAGCCAACTTGTTTGTGTTTCCCTTCTTATACTTGATCACCAAATTAAAGCATTGTAAATGCCCGATCCACTTGTAATTCCTGGTCTGTTGTAGCTTACAATAGGCTTGCAAGCACTGTAATAGTTGGTGATATGTGTGTATTATTGTCTCCTTTCCCATCTGATAATTCTTCCATTTCCTCACAGATTTCACCATGGAATAGAGCTCCTTATTGTAGGTAAGGTAGTTAAGAAAGAAATGCCTCACAAAATACATCAAAATTGTAGCAAACATGCCTTCCTCCCTACATCAAGACAACTCCCATGGCATACCCACTCACATTTGTCTCCACTTCAAAGAGTCATTGCAAGTTTGGTAATGCCAGAATTGGTGCTTGGTTTATCCTCTTCTTTAGCTCTTCAAAAGCCCTTTATTGACCTTTTCCCCAGTGGAAACTCTTTCCAGTTGTTGTTATGGCATTGAGTGGTGCTATTATGATAGAAATGAGGCTATGAATTTACTTAGGTACTGCTTTTCCCCAATAAAAGTCCTGACCTTAGAACATTAGTACGCACCAAACATTTCATGATGGTCTCCATATTGGAAGGATATATCTTCAACTCTCTACCACCAACCACATACCTCAGATACGCTAAGGGTTGCTGTGAAAACTCGTACTTCTTGATATTTGCTAGCAGCTGATGCTTCTTCAATGCTTCCAGCACATGCATAAAATGTGAAATATGCTCCTCCTAGGTAGAAGTATATACTAGTATATCATTCAAATAGATAATAACAAATGAATCTATAAAAGGGCGTAGTAAATCATTAATTAATCTCATAAATGTAGCTGGTACATTACATAGGCCAAATAGAATAACTATGTTCCAGATTTAAATTGGAACGCAAAAAAGTATATATATAACCATAAATACAGAGATGCAGCAGAAATAACACTTCATTTCATTAGTATCAAATATTGAAATATGCTTACAACAAAATCTAAATATGACTAGCTTGGGCCATGGTCGATTATCTCTGAGAAGTGATCTGGTAGCTACATGCCTCTCAAATGAGTTATAATGAGGCTCAAGGGCCTTTTTCTTATTGAACAATAAGATGAAAACCTGAAACAATCAACATCTCGGGGTCGTAACTTGGTCATATTATCTCTGTTTCACGCGTATGATACCTCGTTGGAAAGGTATCTCCAAGGACTACAGCTGTGCGAAAGAGGTGAGGATTTTTTTCCTCCACCTTCTCTTTGGTGTACCATTTAGATTTTCCAGGAAGTTATCCCTTCAACCCAATTTTCCAAAGGTCATGTTGCCCCTCTCTTGTAGTTCTGGACTTCTAGAAAACTACATCTTTTTTCAAATTTTCCTAATTATTTCGTTCCAAATCATCCACATAAGGTTGGACTTGTTTCTCTTCCTGATTGACCATGGAAGGATAATAGAGTTTCAATTTCTCTACATTCGCAACTGAATAAATGCACATATATGTTGGTAAACTAAGTCGATATGCATTATCACCCACCTGTTTTGGGAAAATTTAGTGTTTCTACAAATGCCTAACCCTTTAGAACTAGTAGCTACTCTAGAAACAACAAACAAAGTAATTCGCTAAGTTTTCTATAATCAACTAATAAGAGAAGGAGGAAAAGAAACCAACCTGTAACTTTCACTTGCTCCCTGTCTCCTTTGACCAATTCCATTGCTCCTTTCCATACATAACTCGCTTGGAAAGTACTTGAACACAAGCTGATACAGAAACCCATCAAAGCATACAATAAAGATATGTTAATTAAACATATCATAGAATCCAGAAAATGATATACGTCATATAAGAACATGAATGGAAAAATATTTGAATACTTTATTGATAAAAGGAAATATTACAACCCATGAATGTTCATGCTTGATTCAGTGTCTTACTTCCAGTTTCGATCCCTTCTCTCCTCATGAAGTAATAATTTGACATCATTACAATACTCTTGCTAATCTCATTCAAACAACATCTCCTTCACTCAATAAATTCCAATCTTAATCAGGATTTTGAATGCTTGGTCAATTTATAGCTAAATGGAGGAGGTTAAGCCATTAATGGCCTTCATGAATGCTCTACCAAATTTGTGAAGTGGTTCCATGGAGGAAGGGATAATGGATTGAGTTTCATTCATCCTCTTCCTTATCCAAATGCGAGCTCAATCAACCTAGAAACTTCCAGAAGTATCCATTAGATGAGCAACCCAATGGATTCATTTAAAAAAATTCGATGAATCTCGCTCAGCGCAGGTGAAAACAAAGGCTAACTGCATTGTAGTGCACCCATTCAACGCATTTACTACATTGCAATGCAGCCTGATATAAGGCTACCTGCGTTGATTTCCTTAGGGGCATTTTTTGGATGAATGGTGTCATGGAAACTCTTATAAGGCAAGAATGATGTAGGTTGACCTCATTAGGGAATGAAAACAACTAAATTATGGTTTGATGGACCCTAATAATATGGATCTGGAAGTCGGGATTGATGTGCCCAAATTAACCTGTAATAGTTGCCCCCTAAAACATGAAGTCGAAAATAAACATGTCGAGTGAGATGCTTTACCATTTGGAGAGAAGGTTTCGAAGTGGAAGGTGACCTACATCAGTTGCAATACAAATATCATGATAATTTTATTTTTTCTCATGAGCTAGCTGAGGGAAGGCATACCCATTCTTAGCTTATAAACTTTCATTACATGTACAAATATAGTCGTCTACAGACATAGACCCATGAATGGATGACCTTGAATCTAAGGCCATTTGCAAATTTGATATAGTACTCCTGGAATATATCGCAGCATGGATGGATGAAACTAGATCCGAGGTCCTCAATCTCATTCAATATTCACTCAATGTACAAGTCTAACCATGTGAATAGATAATCTGAAGTCAAACATGGAGAGACATTGTCTGATTATCTGCCAACGATGTAAGTAGTTAACAAATGCGAGAGGAATCATCGATAATGATAATGACCCTCAAGGTACTACAGTACATTTTGCAAGGTGCGAATAAATGATTTTATGTCAAACACCATATGAAGTCTTTTGGTCGAAGGCCATTGATGTCAACCTATCGCTAGAAGCAAGAAACTTGCCATACTGAAGGGGTGTTTCTAAGTCAACTTCTTGGATGCTGTGCTGATGTCGACAAGAAGCGACTCGTCACAAGGGTGATGTATCCCACATCAACAAAATCAAATGAGGTAAATGGTTTTGGAGATTTAATATCCACTGGTGACACAAGGTTCAAGAATGGCGGTCATGGAAATGAAGGTTTATTGTATTGCAAAGGATGAGGTTTTGAACTGAATGACTTCTCTTGAACATATCCGCGACACTAAAGTGAATTGCTAGCATTGACCCAAAACAAAGTGATGGATGCTATGATAGACCAATGGTGTGATAGCCATCAAGCTGAATGACCTAACCCACATAGTCATGGTGATGAGGTGAAAGTGTCATGTTCAAGAGCGACCCACTACCATAAAGTATTCTTGGCTTTTTCCCATTTTCCCCCATCATTTCTAACTAGTACTTCTTTATTTTTATCAAGCTTGAGGAGGATAACATATGCTTGTTGTATAATTTCACCCTTCGGGTGAATCCATGGCTCTTTGATATTTTAACGAGTCTAGTGAAGGTGAAACTTGGTCTTCTCTAGATGGACAAGTTTGTCGCTATTTAATGTTTCTAACGAGTTTAACGACAAAGATAACCAGGTCCTTTTTACATTTAGAGAGTCTAAAAAGGTTCTAAAAGGAAAATCCACAAGTTCTTTTTCATAAATTTGTCTCTGAAGTCCGAAAAAGCATAAAACAATACAAGAGAGAACCTATTGATCATGTTTGATCAACGAGTACCTTTTTCGTAGTTAATATAACTCAGCACGAAGAAGTGGTAAAACTATACTGAGTAGATATCGATTCTAATCCATTAACAAGCTAGAAACGACAAACGCTCGACAATCTTTTCATGTTTAGAGAGTCTGAAAAGAGCATAAAGAGGACTCGACTTTGAGGAATGAGTGGTGTCTAGGGTAGCAACTGGTTCCAGTGATGTTGGAACTTCTCAAAACATGTTGATTTATGTGAAGAGGCTAGATAATAAGACCACTCATTGCAACTGTTCCTCAAAAAGGGTAAAACAACCAAGTGAAAGCGTATGATCAGCCGAAGGGATGGCAACGATGGGATGAAAACAACCAAGGCTCATCTTATGAAAGAGGTTGATAGAATGGCAATCACGAGTGTTAAACTAGAAATGGGTTCATTTTTAAACAAGCTTGAACCATATGGAACTATGCTTGGATTCAGTTTCATTTTTACACAAGCTTAAAATGAAAAAGTATGCTTGGATTCAATTTCATTTTTACACAAGCTTAAAATGAAAAACTATGCTTGAGATTGGTTTACATGCCCCCAACATGATGAAAATGAGAGTCTCTTGTAACCATATGGAAGTCGCTGCGGTGAAGCAGGACAGTTATCCAACACCTTTTTGGCTTCGTCCAGATAGACAAAGGTGAATGGGGTGATTCCCTTCACATAATCTACAGGGAAACTTAACTTTACCATTAGGTGCATGCCCCCTAAGATTCATTACATTCACCTAAGTAGACTATTCATTGCTATCAGGTGGATGGAATGAAGGTTCCTTTATGAGATCAAGTGAAACACTCAACTTGGAACTTTGCTTCAGGGGACCTTATTTCATCTTTTAATGAGCTTGACACACGACAAGGAAGTTTTCTCATATTCCTTAGTTTCATTTTTTAAATGAGGTTGACCCAAGACCAGGAACTATCCTCATGGGAACTGTTTTATTTTTTAACGAGGTTGACACAGTAAAAGAACTATCGTCATACCATTCTGTTCTTGTGGGTCTGTTTCATTTTTTAACGAGGTTGGCACAATAAAAGAACTATCCTCATACCCTTCTTTCATTTTTTAACGAGGTTGACACAAGACAAGGAACTATCCTCATATTCCTTATTTCATTTTTTAACGAGGTTGACTCAAGACAATGAACTATCCTCAGACTCCTTGTTTCATTTTTTAACAAGGTTGAAACAAGACAACGAACTATCCTCGGACCCTTGTTTCCTTTTTTAACAAGGTTGACACAAGACAAGGAACTATCTTCATAGACCCTCGTTTCAGTTTTTAACGAGGTTGACACAAGACAATGAACTATGCTCGGACCCTTTGATCACAATTCATAAGAGGTCATGAAGGAGAGATCTAGTTCCAATGCCCCCAATACATGTTGTAAAACCTCACTAAATTGATCGTCAGTTGATGTAGGTATGGAACAGATTACCACCTAATTAACCCATGGTGGGGTTGATACCATTGGTACAAAAGGACCACTTAGGGAAGGTGGTTGACTGGAAGCCATATTTAGACCCGGAAATGAAAGCTAGTCAACGATGACAATCCTGCCTTCATGCAGGAAACAAATCACTCGAAAGAGTGTTGAAACAATAGCTCCCATGTCATAAACATAACCACGCCAAAGAATTAAATTGTAATCTAAAGGTCCTGGGACTACCATCATGTTCAGATAAACAATTTTTCATCCCAAAGTAATGGGTAACAGAGGGAGGATCCCTAATGGTAGACTCATTCCTTTATTAAAAGCCAACAGATTCTATGTAACTGGCACAAGTGGCAGGGAACCAAGCACTTTCCAAGAAGTTGACGAAAGGATACTCACAGACGCACCATCATCTATAATAGTGCCAGATACAATCATATTACAAACTTGTACTATAGTCTGGAATGGCACATGAGAAGGAAGGTGGAATCCTGCCAGTCGATTCTAATCAAACTGACTAGAATACTTGGATGGGGTCCCATCAAAATAGGACAATTAACCCCTTGAGTTACGAGAAATGGAGGATTTTCTTCCTGTCTTGATGGAACAAGAGCACTACCCTGAAGTTTATTAGAATCTGAAGAAATGAAAAGAACCTGAGTAGTATCATTTTCACTCTCTTCAGGAAAGGTACGATTAGCTGAAGATGGAATCAAGTCAACTGTTACCTTGACCTATTGACTTGGGTCAGGTATAGACTCAGAGGATTCACTTTCAGAGAGAGTGGGTTTGTACGATGGTTGATTTGAGTTAGTCAATTCATCAACTAGTGAAGGATTAAGGGATAGTCTCCTGTAACCAGATGGATGTCACTGCAATGAGGTAGGGCGGATATCCAACACTTTTTTGGCTTCATCTAGATAGGGACAAAGGTGAATGGGGTTATTTCCTTCACATTACCTACATGGAAACTTAACTTCGTCCTTCTTTCCATGAACTTTACTAGCACTAGTTGATGGTGTGTCACCAACATGATCTCCAGAAGTTGATGACATAGGATGATGTGAATGGGAAGACCATTCTTCTAAGATTTGAGGAATATTAGGACAATTTCAAAGAAGATGGTATCCCGCACAAAGTTTTCATGGATATCAAACTTTGTGAGGCTTGACAACAGTTTCTCATCAAATGTTGCATTCAAAGCAATGGTTCCTTGGTTGCCCTTCTGCTGAATTTTCTTCTTCTTCTTCTTCTTCGTCCCTTTCTTCTTCTTCTTAACGACCTAGTTACTAGTACCAATACTTTCACCAGGTGAAGAGGAAGAAGGGGAGGAAGAAACAAACGAGGAAGAAGGCAAAGGGTCAACTTTAGGATCAATTGGAGGTTGATTTTGTCTAGTTGGAGGTGTACTAAATTGTGGAGAAATCATGAATTGAACCAAGGAGGTTGAAAACAACCATACTGGCAAGCCAATGGTAAATCTCAGAAGGGACAATGTAGCCATATATGGAGCACCAATATTTTCGAAAGGAGGAAAAGTACGAGTATTAACATCAAAAGGAATTCGTTGATTGGTTGACTCCAGATTTGTCACCATATGTTTCAACCTAAGATCAACTAAGGAGCGAGCATGGAGGATGTTATCCATGGTCAATTAATTTTTACGACATTGTAACACAACTTTTCTTTTTCATTTTTAAAGAGTCAAGAAAAAGCAAAAGATGACTCTAGTCACTTTCAATGTTTAATGAGCCTGAAAGGACAACTACTCAAATGATCCTTTTCTTTTAAGGAGTTGAAAAGAAATGAAAGTGACTGCTTTGGAGATGTCAGATAAGATGCTTTACCAAACTAATTGCAAAACTACAATATATACCTTTGTGATAAATGAAGGAGAAATTACCAAGGATTTAACATACGACAGTCAATCTTCCTAAATGTTGTGTTTCGTGCATTGCGATTGGTAAGGTGGTAGACTTGGCTTCCTCGGATAAAGTATTTCAACCTATTGGCGTCTTGCACCATATACTTGATGGTATAGGGAGCACAAGTCCGTACTAGCACTTATCAAATCAAAGAGGAGGAATCACCCAACCTCAATGAAAATGACAGTCACTAGGTTTAAAGATGCCAGAACATGTCTCTAGCCTAGACCTCTAGATGTTTTTGTTAAGTTCCAATGCATTATTAGATTAATTGATGTAAATTTTAGGTTGATATTTCTTAAAATTTTCCTTTCAAGGTTCACCACGTGATGTATGTTTGCAATTCCTAAGATACAACTAATATGATAAGCATTCTTTCCATTCAATTTAACAATAAAAATCCTAGCTACTAGGGATAAAGAAAACAAGTACTTTTTGATCAATCAACAAAGAGCACAAACTAGATGTAATTCCCTAAACCATTCCTTTCAAGCATACACAAAATTTTTTCAATGCAAATTGCATGTATTCCTTTTCATTTTCTCTTAATGTGAATGATGTAATAAGAAAAACTAATGCACAAACAATTCAGAACTCTTTTCACAAAAAATGACGATTTATGACAATTTCTTTTAAAGGGAAATGGAGAATGTATGACACTTCCAATTTTAAAGAAATGAATATTTTCGACACTTTAAATGAAAATACAAATCAAATGCACACATCAATCAATCGATCTTTTATGAATGAAGACTTTACGACAATTTAGTTTTTGAAGGAAAAGATGACTTTACGACACTTTCTCTCGACAAAGATCAATCGACCAAAAACTAACTTTGACTATAGACTGATAATGACAAAGAAAATATTAAAGAAACATTAATCAATCCAATCAAAGTAGGGTTTGCTAGCTAACAAGATGAAAAGAATGTTTTCAGAGATAACACATCATTGATTTTCAGAAAGCAAGCAATCAGAAGAATTTTGGAAAAATTCAAACCAAAGGTGGAAAATTAACCTAAGGTTGATTAGCATGGGTCAAAGAGGGGCTAAGTGCACTGCAGAGCACTATCTCTCACTAAAAATTGTGTTGATTAAAATGGATTCAAAACTAATCAGCGTAGGTCAAAGAGGGCCAATCTGCACTGATCAACACAGGTCAAAGAGGGCCAAACTATGTTGATTAAAATATTCCAAGCTTAATCAGTGCATGTCAATGAAGACCTAACTGCGATGCAGCGCACTGTCTCTAAGTCTAGCCTGCATCAATTCCTGTGCAGCCACTCAAGAGTCATCTAACCTCAAACTTCGACCAAAATTCAATGCAAAAGGCTGAAATATAATCAATGACCACAAGTACAGTATGTAGAAATGTCTTAGGAGGTTGATAAGCTACTAAAAGGGTTAAAACAGTTCCCTAGTGGAGTTGCCAATCTTTTTTGGGCAAATTTAGTGTTTCCACAATTACCTAACCCTCTAGACCTAGTAGCTAGTCTAGAAACAATAGACAAAGTAATTCACTACTTTTTCTATAATCAACAGATAAGAGAAGGAGGAAAATAAAACAACCTATAAATTTTGCTTGCTCCCTCTCTCCTTTGACTAATTCCACTACTCCTTTCCGTACTTAACTCGCTTGGAAAGTACCTGCACACAAGCCGAGATAGAAACCCATCAAAGAATACAATAAAGATCTCTTAATTAAACATATCATAGAATCCAGAATACGATATACAACATATAAGAACATGAATGGAAAAATCTTTGAATTATTTATTGATAAAGGAAAGATTACAATGAATGAATGTTCATGCTTGATTCAATGTCTTCCTTCCAGTTTCAATCCCTTCTCTCCTCATGAAGTAATAATTCGACATAATTACAATACTCTTGCTAATCACATTCAAACAATGTCTCCTTAGCTCAAGAAATTCCATCTTTGATCAGCCTTTAAATGCTTGGTCAATTTATATATGAATGGAGAGGTTAAGTCATTAATGGCCTTCATGAATGCTCTGCAAAATTTGGGAAGTGGTTCCATGAAGGAAGGGATAATGGATTGAGGTTCATTCATCCTCTTCCTCATCCAAATGTGAGCTAAATCAACCTGGAAACTTCTAGAAGTATCCATTGGATGATGAATCCAATGGATTCATTTTAAAAAATTCAATTAATCTCACTCAGCGCAGGTGAAACAAAGGGTAATTGCATTGCAGTGCACCGAGTCAGTGCATTTCCTACATTGCAATGCAGCCTGATAGAAGGCTACCTATGCTGATCTCCTTAGGGGCATTTTTTGGATGAACGCTGTCATGGAAACTCTTGAAAGGCAAGGATGATGTAGGTTGACCTCATTAGGGAATGAAAACAACTAAATTAGGGTTTGATGGACCCTAATAATATGGATCTGGAAGTCAGGATTGATGTGCCCAAATTGACCTATAACACCACCCTTTCCAACATCTCAAAGGGACCATACTTTAGAGACTTAATTACCTAACCATGCCCTTGCAGCCTCTCGTTGTTCAACAGTAGCCATACTCTATCTCTCACCTTGAATGATTTTTTTTCTCTTTTTTTATCATGCTTGGCCTTATACTTCTCTTGTCACTTTTTAATTGTTTCTTGTACCTATATATGGATCTACCTTATCTTATCTATAAAATTTTCAACCCTCAAACCATCTTCTGTATGATCTTCCCTCACTCCTCCTTGTTGCTGATATGAAATATCCAAAGGTGAATATGGAAAATATCCAAAACAAGTCTCAAATGGGGACTTTTCTGTAGAAGCGTGGGTTGCCCTATTATAAGAAGGTTGTATATATACCATATTTTCATCCTAGGTCTTCGGATGTTGTTGGTTGTATCACCACAATATATGGACCAAAGTTTTGTCGAAGACTTTTATATGTCCATCTATTTGTGGATGGAATGTTGCAGATATCTTCAATTTTGTGTCCATATTCTCCCATAATGTAGTCCAGAATGAACTGATAAATCTTGTGTCCTTGTCTGAAATGATGCTCCTGGGTATCCCAAAGTGCACCCAGACCTATCCACTACAGGGCATCAAAACACACATGTTTTTTAACCTATCAACTACCACGAATAGGTAGTCATGTCCATTCCTAGTTGTCGGTAAACCTCCCACAAAGTACATGGAAATGATTTCCGAAGGACGACTAGGTATAGGTAAGGATGATATAGACCTTGTTTACTCTTGCTAGGATTGATGGTACAAAAAAATATGCATCCTCTTATGAACCTAGCTAACGTCTCTTACATCTTTGGCCAATACGCATACCTCTGCAAGTTAGCCATGGTCTTCTCTGCACCAGATTTCCCTACAACCTTGGAGGTGTGAACCTCTCTAATTAGCTGCAAACGGTGACCATTACGAACACATAGGTTATTGAGCCTGTAGAGTAACCCATCCTGGAGATGGTAGTCAATGGTGTTGTCACCATCGTGCACATAACTATGACTCTGCAACTGCTGATACACCTCCTTGAAATCCTCATCTTCTGAATATGACCCTCTGTATGCATCACAGGTGAATGGGTCCATGTGCATAAGAATCCCCAAGCCTGTAATCCTTCATGTGGGTGGCCTTGAAAGCATTTCATCCAGCTTGTTTGTGTTTCCCTACTTATACTAGATCACCAAATGAAAGTGTTGTAAAAACCCTATCCACTTGTAATTCTTGGTCTATTGTAGCTTACACTAGGCCTGCAAGTAGTGTAATGGTTGGTGATCTGTGTGGGTTATTGTCTCCTTTCCCATTTGATAGTGCTTCCACTTCTTCACAGATGTCACCATGGCATAGAGCTCCTTATTGTAGGTAAGGTAATTAAGAACTGCCTCAAGAAATACTTTAGAATGGTAGCAAATAGGCCTTCCTTCCCACATCAAGACAACTCCCATAGCATACCCACTTACATTTGTCTCCACTTCAAAGATTCATTGCAAGTTTGGTAATGCCGGAACTGTTGCTCGGTTTATCTTCTTCTTTAGCTCTTCGAAATCCCTATGTTGACCTTTTCCCCAATGGAAGCTCTTGCCACTTTCTGTTATAGTATAAAGTGGTGCTACTACCACTGAAATTAAGGCTATGAATTTACTCAGGTACTATTTTGCCCGAATGAAACTCATGACCTTAGAACATTAGTAGGCACAAAACATTTCATGATGGCCTCCATCTTGGAAGGAGCTACCTTCAACTGTCCACCACTGATCACATACCTCAGATACACCAAGGACTACTATGCAAACTCGTACTTCTTGATATTTGCTACTAACTGGTGCTTCTTCAATGTTTCTAGCACATGTGTCAAATGTGAAATATGCTCCTCCTAGGTATAATTATATACCAGCATATCATCCAAATAAATAATAACAAATGAATCTATAAAAGGGCGTAGTACATCGTTAATTAA
Organism: Pinus tabuliformis; assembly: GCA_031772625.1. Lineage (NCBI taxonomy): Eukaryota > Viridiplantae > Streptophyta > Pinopsida > Pinales > Pinaceae > Pinus > Pinus tabuliformis. The sequence continues at coordinate 908,350,221 of CM062819.1, forward strand.
TATCATAAATGTAGTTGGTGCATTACATAGGCCAAATGGCATAACTATGATCTAGATTTAAGCAGGAATGCAACAAATTACAAATATAACCATAAATACAAAGATGCAGAAAAAATAACACTTCATTTCATTAATATCAAATATTGAAATATACCCAGATGCGGGTGTTAATCCCAAGCATTAGAATGACAAGACGACAAGGTGGCATATGGGCTGGCCACATGGCCCCCTACAACTTCCCCCATGCCACTCTAAATGGCATTCATGGCACCCTGCAAAAGCCATTAAATGACTGCACAGGCTGAGGCAGAGCCAATTCCCACTGTTAGCCTCTTGTTGCAATAGGTGTTCATCTTTCATGATTGACATTTTTACATGCCAAATATGTCATACTTTGCATACTGCAATGCTCCATATTTCCTAAGAAGAGGCCATGAAAGTGTGCCAGTCTAAATGCCACTACTGTATCCCAATTTTGATGAGCTATCCATTTTTGAAGAAGTTTCTGTTAAGGGAAGTCCAAACAGCCTAATCTTGGCTTCCCTAGGTTTCAATTTCTTGTTTTAGAATATAGAGATCCATTATTTGTCCAAACAGTTCAATCTTGGCAGACTTATAGATAGGTAGAGAAACAAAGGAGCCCAACTGCTTAATCTGGGCCCTTGGAAGAAATAAGTGTAGACTTAGATAGAGGGACAGCAAAAAAATAAAAGGATAATCTGGGTCTGCAAGTCCAAGGGCACCTATGCAAAAAGGAGAAAAATGCTACGTAAGTGGGCCGAGTAGTTTTGTGGTTGCAGAATCATGCTCTGTAATCCATTTCATGTTTTCAGGTGTTATATCTTCACAGATCACAGTTATGATGCAGTTTTCCATTCGGAGGAGCTCAAGTGAGGCATGTCTAACTCCCCCTTCTTTTCATTTTCCAAATCACTCACTAACTTCCTTGAAGGGGTGAAGATCTTCTTGATATCTCTTACTTTCATCATTTTCCATATCATTTGCCTTGGTAAAGATCTGCTTTGCTCAAGGCATGTTCATACTTCCTCTATGAATCATTTTTCCCCATAAATAGCCTAATATTCACATACTTAGCGCTTTCTGATCACTTTTCATATTAACTAATAATTTTACTATGTAGCTCCCTATCTATCTCCCCTTCCCCTACTAAAAATATGTTAATAACTCCCCTACGTACATATTCCCACCCCTTGGCATTTTTTAGCCACATTTATCAAGTCTGGGGAAATATTAAGTCCATCTGGGACCTATATTTAACCCATCCGTGTTCATATTTTGTGATAAAGTTGGTTCGAATCACACCCATGCCACATTAACCCATAAAAACCCACATTATTCAAGTTGCCCCCCCCGCCATATGAAAACACACAAAAATTGTGCGCAGGCCCCGTACCTAACCATTCGCCGCCTTACTCGTGTCGTTGACCGTCAGATTTGGCGCGCCAAAGATCTACGGTGGGCGGGCCTTTTTGTGCCCCGATGTGCCAAGGGTTAACGCCCAGGAGATGGGCGGTTTTCCCGCCATACTCCCGCCACGCGTCACTCTCTCGGCTGTGGTGGAGCCCCCTCCTCCGATATTGCCTGCACACAAAAGCGGTGCACCCGAAATCAGATACCACCTTTCCTCCTCCTGCGTCAGCGCCACATCATGCTGATGTCATCATCTTGCATCGGCCTCCTGCCACCGTGTCCTTGCCATGTCACCACCACATACCCTCCTCCACCGTACTGCCACGTCACCCACCGTACTGCCGACATCACCCTGCTGACATCACCCTGCCACGTCACCCACCGTACTAGGTCCCACCGCATGATGTCATACTGACATCATCGTCAAAAAGTGCGAGAGGTGAAAATCGCAGCCTAGGAAGCCCGGAATCAAAATCTGAGGCAATTTTTGATGCGCGATTAGCGCCTAGCGCTAATCGTGCATCGCTACGGGAAATAGGCCAAAATGGAAATCCCTTTCATGGCTTGGCCTCCAGTAGGCCCGAAAGGCGTAGAATGACATGAATTTCTTTGCGCAGCATTCAGAAAGGGGAAAACACAGTTTTGAAAGCAAACAGAAGGCCAAACAGTAGCCATGAAAGGTCGATGCAATAGTTTGAAGAGTATCAGAAGTAAAAAAGGCGCACATTCAGTGCCAAAGCATATCAAGGAAGCGACAAAGAGTATTAGTCGAATGTTTTAAATGAAAACCTTTATTCCCAATGCAGGTGGACATTGAATGACCTCCAACAAAGTCAAAGAAAGCAGTAAATGCCAATCAAGGCTCTCCCATCACAGTTAATGCTCCTCAGAACCACTCAAAAGCATAGATCAAAACCCAAATCATAGTTATGGCTAAGTGATCAGCACAGAGCCATAAAGACAACACATTAAACTCCTTTTGGTATAGTTGCACCCAGTGCAGCTCGAGGATATTTTCCCACATTTATTTCCGACATGTGTTAGGTTAAAGACACTTATTACAACAGATCTGTCTAAGATCTGATCTTTATAGATATTTTACTTATAAAAACCACCCTAATTCACTATTTAGAGGGTTGGTTGGTTGTATAGATCCAAGAGAGACTCACTCTGTATACCTGATGTTTTACTTAATCAAAGACTGCTGAAAAGCTTGGAGGAATGACTGTGTGCTATGTGTGAATGTTTTCTAGAATTGAATGTGGAATTCTTGTGCTGCAACATGAATCAATAAGTGCTTCTTACCTTTGTTTTCCATTGATGTACCATCCAAAATAGCAGAAAGAATGAATAGTTTAAAATTGGTTTAACTGCCCTCTATGCTCAATTTCTGTTGTTTCTATATGTTTTCATTTGAATTAGAAATGAATATGAATTCCCTGTGGCTCATATTTCCCCTAATTCACTCATGTTTGACAGTTATCTAGGGATTCTTCACTGCTCCTAGATAGAGCTCATTGACCTTCCCTCTGCTAACTTGAACGAGATATTCTTAACTCCCTCTCATTCCTAGCCTTCACTCCATCCTTTAGCTTGAATGCTTGTTTCATGTGGAACTAGCTTGCTCCATATTCCCTCTTGTGACCAAGAAAATGCACCAGCAGTCCTACTCCTTGACTCCACACCCAATGGTTCTAAAACTTTCATGCTATCCCTGACTCTTTACTTGAAAGCATCATCCATCCCACCAAAACTAAAACAAAACCCCTTGTACTCAATAGCTAGCCTAAAATCATCATCAACAAAGCTAAATCCTAAAGAGAGAGCCCTCTCTGACTTCTGGTGGGCTAGCACCTTCAGTCCAAAGATTGGTTTGTGGTTACCTCAGTCATATCCCTCAAGGAGCTAAGGGACAACCTGAGTGATAACATAATGGCGACTCCACTGGGGAGCATCCTCGGTTAAATCTCACAAATCAAGTTGGAAAGCTCCACTGTGGAAAACCAATGAATTTTCAATTGCTGCATATTCCTTAAAACTACAGATGAAGCCTGAATGTCAGCCAGGAAGCCTTTGAAACTGTTCTTGCTTTGTATTTACAGGAGTAAGCAAATGCTGCTTCAGTCAAACTTCCTGCTAGTTTTAAGTTATAGATAGCTATTCCGAAATTTGATCAGTTCCTTGCTAATTCTAAAAAAGCATTCACAGAAAATACCAAAACAAGTTCAGAATCTGGCTCCCAAAAGGAATTCACGGTATACAAGTTCAAATCCAAACCCAAACCCCCCAGCTATTTTTGAAAATCCCAATTTAATCCCAAGGAACCTCAAGAAGCTAGAGCAAAGAGAAGATTTTGTTGACTTTAGCCTTGAAACAGTTCAGCCAAGTTGTGTTCCAGCCCCTGTCAAGGTTTTATTTCGTTTAACGCCCACTTCCCCTTGTTCATCATCCACCTCTCAAAGCACTCCTTCCACACCTCCGTTTACTGCACATACTCCCCTTACCGTTGTTTTTACAGTTGTTGCAGCTGTTCCTATTGTTCCACTTATCCCCGTAAACAAGGCTATGATACTGTTGTGTATGAGGTACACAAACAATATAAGCTGAGGACAAGAACCATAGATGTGCCTGAAAAGGTTAAGGCAAATGATACCAAGCAGCCGAAGAAGATTAAAGAAAAGTTTTCCTTCATGGAAACTACTGGTAAAATAGTCCCTAATCCAAAGGATGTCACCATAGAGGACATAACAGAAATGCAATCTTCTAATGATCAGCCTCTGCCACATTCTTCCACGAAAGAGAATTTGAACAGCGTTCCAAAAAGCCCTCCTAAAACTGAAAAACTGCAAGCAATTACTTCCCTTAACGCTGACAAACAAGACCAAATTGTTGATACTCCAATAGAAAAAGGGAAGCCTACCTCCCAAAATACTAAAATCCAATCTGAAAAATCGTTTGACTTAGAGGCAGAAATAGGTAAACTCAAGATTTCCATCCCCTTATCTGAACTTGCCAAACATGAAGTGTATAGGCAAAAAATTCAAAGATCACTTCAAATGCCAGAGGTTAAGGATGATGTGAATGTTCTTGATGATTAGCCTTAATTGTTGTTCAGTCCTGAAGTTAATGGAAAATCAACATATGGATCTGTTCTACCTTTTTATGTCAGTTTACACATACATGACAAAGTCTTGCACAATGCTATGTTTGACTCAGGTGCCTCACACAACCTTATGCCCAAAGCTGTAATGGAAAAACTCAACCTTGATGTCACAAGACCCTACAAAGATCTATTCTCCTTTGACTCAAGTCAAGTCAAGTGTTTAGGCCTTATCAAAGACTTGTGTGTCTCCTTAGTCCAATATCCTAGCAAGACTATCCTCATGGATGTGGTGGTTGCTGGCATTCCACCAAAGTATGGCATGTTATTATCAAGATCTTGGGGAGAAAAACTCCAAGGATCCCTCCAATTAGACCTCTCATATGCCACTATATCTGTCTTTGGGCAACCAAAGAGACTATATAGAGAAACATTGATGAAGTATGTGGTAACTAGTGAGGATAAGCCCCAAAATTTTCCTATTCACTCAATCCATTCTGATATGGATTCTTGTATTCTATTTAATGATGAAACAAATACTCTCACTGATGAAAATCCCTTGGCTTTAGAACTAAACACACAAACCGATGAAGAATTGGTTGCCCATACTGATGAAACTGTCAAAACAATCAAGGCAACCAGCATATAAGAAAAACCTTCCCAAACAGAAATTTCAAATCTGCCCAATCCTAAAGTGACTGAAACTCTAGATACCAACCACAAGCAAGAAATCACATGGTATTTAGAGTTTGATGGCTCTGTTAACAAGTTAGGAGCAGGGGTAGGTGTCTGGATTCACAATACACATAACAATCATGCAGAAGGTCATGCCTACAGACTAAATTTCAAATGCACCAATAACATGGCAGAGTATGAGGCTCTCCTTTTAGGCCTTAAACTGCTCAAAGCTCTAGGAGCTGCAAAAGTGTCTATTCTAGGTGACTTTGATTTAATCATACAACAAATGAAAGGCAACTTTGTCACCAATGACAATAGAATGAGGGCCTATAGGACTGCTGCTACTAATATACTCAATGCATTCATTGAATCCAAGCTTGCCAAGATCTCAAGAGATCATAACATTCATGCACACAACCTAGCCACTTTTTCTAGTACATGCAAGCTTCCCTTTGAGCCAAATCACCATTTTACTACTGAGATAAAACATAGGCTTGCTATCCCAAATAATGTTAAGGATTGGCAAGTGTTTAAAGTGATGCCCAGATTAACAACTTCCTCACTCTTGAGCATGAGTTTTCAAATATTAACATTGACATGGATGCTATGACGGATGAACAACAACAAACAAATGAAAATCAGCAGGCTGTAACCGTTGTAACAGCCAAGCAAATCCTAAACCCAACTATCTTTGACAATGCAAACTTAGAAGAGCTGAAACAGATGCATTTGGAGGATATAGTAGAAATAGAGGCCGAGATCGTTGATCTGACAGATAACTTTCTCCCTGCTGGCCTCACTCCATTAGAAGATATGTTTGATGCAAATGATGTTCCCAAAAAACCAAAAATACAGCCCCTAAACACTGCCATAGAAGAACACAACATTGGGACAACAGACAAGCCCAAAATGATCAAAATATCTCAAACTTTACCACTCGATCAAAAACCCAAATATATTGATTTGTTCAAATAATTCCAAGATGTATTTGCTTGGAGTTATGAGGACTTGAAGTCCTATGACACCTCAGTGATCCAACACACCATTCCCTTAAAACCAAACCAAAAGCCCTTCAAACAGAAACTTAGAAGAATCAATCCCGTACTCCTTCCCTTAATTGAAAAGGAAGTGAAAAGGATGTTTGAAGCAGGTATCATAGCACCCATCAGGTTCTCTGAATGGGTATCCAATCTTGTTCCCACAAGAAAAAAGGCAGGTGAGATTAGGCTATGTGTAGACCTAAGAAATTTAAACCAAATCTCCCTAAAAGACCACTACCCCTTGCCAAAAATGGACCACATCCTACAAAGAGTAGTGGGGTCATCTAGAATCTCTTTCCTAGATGGCTTTTCAGGTTTTAATCAAATATTGGTTCACCCGGATGACCAAGACAAGACAACCTTTACCATACCGTGGGGAACATTTAAGTATGTGAAGATGCCTTTCGGACTTAAAAACGCTAGTACTACCTTTCAAAGGGCAATGGATATTGCATTTGCCAAGGAAATACATGATTTCCTAGTTGTCTACCTTGATGACTTAACCCCTTTCTCCAAATCCGATCAAGATCACCTAAAACATTTGAGGCAAATATTCATGACATGTAGGAAATATGGCATTTCCTTGAACCCCAAGAAATCCCTCTTTGGCCTTGAAGAAGGCAAACTCCTTGGCCATATCATCTCAAAAGACGGTATTAGAATAGATCCGGAAAGGATCCAAGCCATCCTCCAAATCCCATATCCAAGAAGCATAAAATAATTGCAAGCATTCCTTGGAAAAATCAACTTCTTAAGAAGATTTATTCCAAACCTAGCCGAGCTAATAAGACTGTTAAGCAACATGTTAAAAATGGATGCTAAGGTAAAATGGTCTCTTGAGACTAAGCAAGCCTTTGAGAGTATCAAAACTGCCTTAACCCAAGCCCCTGTCCTCACCAGTCCGCAATTTGACAAAGATTTCATCATATTTTCATTTGCATCTGAGCACACAACAGCTGCTGTCCTTTTGCAAAAGTATGATCAGGGAGCCGAAAAGCCAATTGCATTTTTCAGTCGAGCCTTAAGAGATGCCCCTTTGAAATACCAAATCATGGAGAAGCAGGCCTATGGCCTTGTTAAAGCAATGAAAGATTTCCGAGTTTACATTTTGTATTCACATGTGATTGCCTATGTCCCAAATGCTGTTGTAAAAGACATATTAACCCAAGAGGGGCTAGGGGGCAAAAGAGGCAAGTGGATTGCTAACATCCTTGAGTATGACATAGAAATTAAACCAACCAAGCTCATAAAGGGACAAGGTTTAACCAAGATGGTGTCTGAAACAAACTTTCGAGCCTTAGACATCAACCAACTGGACAATGAACAGGAGCTGGCGACTCCACAGATCTGTGAAACCTTTTTGCAATCCCCATGGTATGCTAATATATGCTTTGTATTGTTAAACCTGTTTGCTCCCCCAGGATTGTCCAGAACCAAGAAAAGATTTTTAAAAATGAAGGCTTCAAAGTTTTGTGTATAGATGGTGCATTATTTTGGAAAAATCATGAAGGTATATTGCTTAATTGTTTAACCATGAATGAAACTAACAATGTCATGAAAGAATTCCATGCAGGGGACTGTGGAGGACTTCTATATTGGAAGTCCACTGCTGATAAAATTTGAAGGGTTGGTTTCTATTGGCCCTCTCTATTTGCAGATATAAAGAAATTTACTATCTCATGTCAGGGCAAAAGAAAGCCGTTACCCTTGCCCCTTAAGCCAATCTCAGCCGAGAAACCTTTTCAACAATGGGGTCTTGATTTCATTAGAGAGATCCACCCCTCCTCCTCAGGCCAGCACAAGTGGATTTTAACAGCCACCGACTATTTCACTAAATGGATTGAAGCCATCCCATGCAGACAGGCCAATGACTCCATCATTATCCAGTTCCTTGAGTGCAATATCCTTTCTAGATTTGGCTTCCCTGAGAAGATCATCACTGACAACGTCGCTGCTTTCAAATCCAAGAAGATGATCAGTTTTTTCCATAAATTTCACATTACCTTGGGTCACTCCACAGCCTATTACCCCCAAGGTAATGGCTTGGCCGAGTCATCTAACAAGAGCCTGATTAATATTATCAAGAAGGTCTTAGAAGAAAACATGAAGAACTGGCATAAAAAGCTCACAAATGCCCTATGGGCAGACAAACTTTCAACAAAAAAATCCATTGGGATGAGCCCTTATGAGCTGGTGTATGGCATGGAGGCCACGTTTCCATCCTCCTTGGGCACTACTATCATGAAAATGTTGCAAGAGATCCAAGAAAAACCAAATGATATTCAAAGAAGAATCAATGAGACCATTCATCTTCAGCAAACTAGAGAGCAAGTTTACAATAGAGCTCAAAAAACTACAAGAGAAACTCAAAAAGATGTTTGATAAAAGAGCTAACGCTGAGGATTTCTGCATTGGCAACAAAGTTCTAAGGTGGGACTCACGAAGAGAAGACAAGGGCAAACATGCAAAATTTGATTTTTTATGGAAAGGGCCATTTGTTATTTCTGTTGTTTAGGGAAATAACACATAATTCCTCAAATCTGTAGAGGGCAGCACTGTTGAAGAAGGTCCTTTTAATGGCCGAATGCTAAAACATTACCATGATCCCTATTAAGGGGTACAATGCAGCTCTGTACATATCTCTTTGTACATTAATATTTCTATATATTAGCACTTTGTTTTAATTTTTTTTAGCAGTCTGAGTGTTAGAGGAGTAGTAGAAAAAGTTTGCTAAGACACAACCAGTGTAAGTACTCCATTTTTAAGGCTCTATCTCTGCATTAGTCTCAGCAAAACAGCAGGAGTAGCATTGTCATATAACATCAATTCACGATAAAAGGAAATTGGTTGCAGTTTGCAGTATCCAATCAAAAAGTATCAATAAGAGAGGAGCATTATCTAGTTTCACATCAGCAACTGTTTCTAGACCAGAAGCTAAGGGAAATACATCAGTTTTGAGCCATGTTTGGTTCTATTTCAAAGGAAATGCTCAAGCAATATGGTATATAATAGCAAGCACGCAGAAGAAAGTAGGGAGTGCTATGTATTTCACAATATTTCAATGAAGGAGATGGCTGCTCCTATTTCAGAGTTTCACATTTTTAGCAGCCAGCACAAGGAAATTCTTCAGTCCACAACACCAATAGAAGATCAAGGCAGTTTGACCTGCTGTTCTTGGATTTTCACAAGGAGAAGCCATCCCCAAGTGGAGCCACTGTTAGCCTCCTGTTGCAACAGGTGTTCATCTTTCATGGTTGACATTTTTACATGCCAAATATGTCATACTTTGCATATTGCAATGCTCCATATTTCTTGAGAAGAGGCCATGAAAGTGTGCCAGTCTAAATGCCACTACCGTATCCCAATTTTGATGAGCTATCCATTTTTGAAGAATTTTTTGTTAAGGGATGTCCAAACAGCCTAATCTTGGCTTCCCTAGGTTTCAATTTCTTGTTTTAGAATATAAAGAGTCATTAACTGTCCAAACAATTCAATCTTGGCAGATTTATAGATAGGTAGAGAAACAAAGGAGCCCAACTACTTAATCTGGGCCCTTGGAAGAAATAAGTGTAGACTTAGATAGAGGGACAGCAAAAAGAGAAAAGGATAATCTAGGTTTGCAAGTCCAAGTGCACCTATGCAAAAAGGAGAAAAAATGCTAGGTAAGTAGGCTGGGTAAGTAGTTTTGTGGTTGCACAATCATTCTCTATAATCCATTTCATGTTTTCAGGTGTTATATCTTCACAGATCACAATTATGATGCAATTTTCCATTCGAAGGAGCTCAAGTGAGGCATGTCTAACTCCCCCTTCTTCTCATTTTCCAAATCACTCACTAACTTCCCTGAAGCGGTCAAGATCTGCTTGATATCTCTTACTTTCATCATTTTCCATATCATTTGCCTTGGTAAAGATCTTCTTTGCTCAAGGCATGTTCATACTTCCTCTATGAATCATTTTTCCCCATAAATACCCTAATATTCACATAATTAGCGCTTTCTGATCACTTGTCATATTAACTAATAATTTTACTATGTAGCTCCCTATCTATCTGCCCTTCCCCTACTAAAAATATGTTAATAACTCCCCTATGTACATATTCCCACCCCTTGGCATTTTTTAGCCACATTTATCAAGTCTGGGGAAATATTAAGTCCATCTGGGACCTATATTTAACCCATCCGTGTTCATATTTTGTGATAAAGTTGGTTCGAATCACACCCATGCCGCATTAACCCATAAAAACCCACATTATTAAAGTTCCCCCCCCCCCCCCCCGCCATATGAAAACACACAAAAATTGCATGCGGGCCCCGTCCCTAACCGTCCGCCGCCTTACTCGTGCCGCCGACCGTCAGATTTGGCGCGCCCAAGATCTACGATGGGCGGGCCTTTTTGTGCCCCGATGTGTCGAGGGTTAATGCTTGGGAGATGTGGGGTTTTCCCGTCGTACTCCTGCCACGCGTCACCCTCTCGGCTGTGGTGGAGCCCCCTCCTCCGATACCGCCTGCGCACAAAAGCAGTGCGCCCGAAACCGGATACCGCCTTTCCTCCTCCTGCGTCAGTGCCACATCATGCTGACGTCATCATCCTGTGTCAGCCTCCTGCTGCCGTGTCCTTGCCATGTCACTGCCACATAGCCTCCTCCACCGTACCGCCATGTCACCCGTCGTACTGTTGATGTCACCCTGCCACGTCACCCGCCGTACTGGGTCCCACCGCATGACGTCATGCTGACGTCGCCGTCAAAAAGTGCGAGAGGTGCAAATCACAGCCTAGGAAGCCCGGAATCAAAATCTGAGGCAGTTTTTGATGTGCGATTAGCGCCTAGCGCTAATCGTGCATTGCTACGGGAAATAGGCCAAAATGGAAATCCCTTTCATGGCTCAGCCTCCAGCAGGCCCGAAAGGTGCAGAATGACATGAATTTCTTCGCGCAACATTTAGAAAGGGGCAAACACAGTTTTAAAAGCAAACAGAGGGCCGAACAGTAGCCATGAAAGGTCGATGCAATAGTTTAAAGATTATCAGAAGTAAGAAAGGCACACATTCAATGCCAAAGCATATCAAGGAAGCGACAAAGAGTATGAGTCAAATGTTTTAAATGAAAACCTTTATTCCCAATGCAGGTGGACATTGAATGACCTCCAACAAAGTCAAAGAAAGCAGTAAAGGCCAATCAAGGCTCTCCCATCACAGTTAATGCTCCTCAGAACCACTCAAGAGCATGGATCAAAACCCAAAGCATAGTTATGGCTAAGTGATCAGCACAGAGCCATAAAGACAACACATTAAACTCCTTTTGGTACAGCTGCACCTAGCGCAACTCGAGGATATTTTCCCGCATTTATTTCAGACATGTGTTAGGTTAAAGACACTTATTACAGTAGTTTTGTCTGAGATATGATCTTTATAGATATTTTACTTATAAAAACCACCCTAATTCACTGTTTAAATGGTTGGTTGGTTGTATAGCTCCAAAAGAGACTCGCTCTGTATACCTGATGTTTTACTTAATCAAAGACTGCTGAAAAGCTTGGAGGAATGACTGTGTGTTGTGTATGAATGTTTTCAAGAATTGAATGTGGAATTATTGTGCTGCAACATGACTCAATAAGTGTTTCTTACCTTTTTTTTCCATTGATGTACCATCCAAAATAGCAGAAAGAATGAATAGTTTAAAATTGGTTTAATTTTCCTCTATGCTCAATTTCTATTGTTTCTATATGTTTTCATCTGAATTAGAAATGAATATGAATTCCCTGTGGCTCATATTTCCCCTAATTCACTCATGTTTGACAATTATCTAGGGATTCTTCACTGCTCCTAGATAGAGCTCATTAACCTTCCCTATGCTAAGTTGAACGAGAGATTCTTAACTGCTTCTCATTCCTAGCCTTCACTCCATCCTTTAGCTTGAATGATTGTTTCATGTGCAGCTAGCTTGCTCCATATTCCCTCTTGTGACCAAGAAAATGCACCAGCAGTCCTACTCCTTGACTCCATGCCCAATGGTTCTAAAACTTTCATGCTATCCCTGCCTCTTTACTTGAAATCATCATCCATCCCACCAAAACTAAAACAAAACCCCTTGTACTCAATAACTAGCCTAAAAGCATCATCAACAAAGCTAAATCCTAAAGAGAGAACCCTCTCTGACTGTTGGTGGGCTAGCACCTACAGTACAAAGATTGGTTTGTGGTTACCTCGGCCGTATCCCTCAAGGAGCTAAGGGACAACCTGAGTGATAACACCCACATAGCCCAGGTGAGTTTAACCATGGAGCCTGTGAATTTCTCTATTATTCCTCCCCCTCTGGTTCACTTTGTATGTCCTCCATAGGCAGGTGAGCCTAATGTGTGCACTGTCACTGGTAGTAGATGTTGGCCTTTAAGTTGTATAGATCTGGTTAATGGTTTCCACCATTCCCACACCAACCTCTGCACTCTTTCTAATGTCCCTGCACTGCTCCTTTGAAAATTCATCCACTATCTTTGCTTCTTCTCCCCCTGTCACCATTGCTACCATGGTCCGTCATTGTATGCGCAGTAGAAGAGGAGGCATAAGATGCAACAGCTCGCACTCTCTTGCAATGCCTAGTCCTGACACGATTTCCCTGACATCCTTTGCCGACAACAACAAATTGAGCAGTTTTGCAGGGCATTATCTTGAGACTCGAAGTGGCAGAGGCAGAGCCCTGCTCCATGGCTCTAGTCGTGGAGATGATGTGCTCCGCACTACTACCTTCCCCCTTCCTCTGCACCCTACTACTCACACCATGCAGTTTTGCTTTCGCAGTCTTCTAAATCGCCCAATTATCATCGCCACTGTCTCAATTACATTCACGGAGGAAATTGAGCTGCCATCTCCTATGACTAATATCACTAAGGGGGAGACTAGAGCAGGTCTGAGCAGTAGGAGACAGGGTAACACTAATGATCGGGATGCTGATGAAGTTCAGACTACCCTACATGGTCAAGCAGTTGCTGGCAGTCAGCATGTTGAGAAAGGCAGGCTCGGTTACATGCAAGCCTCTGGCTGTCGTAGCAGAGACACGTCAGGCTTGCGTGTTGGAGCATCTAGCACTGAGGGAGGCCAACCTATTCATGGATGTGGCAAGTCAGATGAGGATGACGACCCATATAGGTATGCATGTCCGGTTGTGGAGGAACCAGCCCCAGATTACTGAGTGCCATGTGTCGCATTGTCAAGTGGACATTTTTTCATGTTGATGTTTCAGCTACTGTTCAGTTTTATATGTCTTTTGGTTAGTATTATGTTCTTGGTTCTACTATGTCCATTACGCTGAGGTAAAACTAGTTACCGCTATGTGGGCTATTTTTGGACTCATACTTTTCTAGACTAGTTTCCCCTCCGTTGGGGCGGTCAAAAATAGTTATTTTTGATGTGTGTTGAATTTTTCTAGGATCCTCTATGGTCAAGCCTCACTGTAACCCTTTTTGTATCATATTAATAAATTAAACTTACTTAGAAAAAAAAATATTGAAATATGCTTACAACAGAATCTAAATAAGACTAGCTCAGATAATCATTGTGTATCTATGAGAAGAGATGTGGTGACTACATGCCTATGAACTAAGTTATAATGAGGCTCAAGGGCCTTTCTATTATTGAAAAATAAGAGGAAATCCCTATAAATCCAAAACCCTAACCCAAAGAGATGTAACACCAAGAGTTTATGGGCCCCATTGGGTTAGTTGGGCAGCCAACTTCCCAGGGTCGTAACTTGGTCATATTATCTCTAATTGATGAGCATGATATATTATTGGAAAGATATCTTCAAGGAATATAGTTTTTGAAGTGACTCTTCTCATCACTAGAGAAATTTTTCCAAAAAATATCGTTTGGGGCCTCAAAACGGCTTTGGAAGTTCAGGACCCAAAAAACTACTGAAAATAGTAAGTTGTGCTACAATTAAGGAAACTAAAAAAAATGAAAGAGGAAATGGTGGGCATCCACATGGAATAGGTGGGTGGTGACCAAAATCCACCTAGAACATTCCTCCCCACTTAGTAAGCAATGGTGTCCATTGCGTTGAGTTCCTCCATGAGATGAGGAAACTTCTTATGAACTTTGTCCCTGGTGAGCCATTTGCCTTGGTGCAAGATTTGACCCGATTTGACAAATCGATACATTTGGATCTTCTATTTGTGAGTGTTATTCATCTGTGTGTCCATGATCTAATCAGTTAAATCTTGTTCCATGCAACTTGGATTTAACTTTGTTGGTGTGAGTTGTTCTATAATGTCGGATGTGTCTAGTAATGGTGGAATGTATGATCGAAGGCAATCCACATTGAACACTAGGCGCAGGCCAAGGAATGGGGAAATGCTAACCTCAAAAGAATTATCTCCCACATCCTTGGTGATGGTATATGTCCCATATTGAAGGGGGGAAATCTTCTGGTGGGGCCCAACGAGGCGCTCCTTCTACAAATGTAGCCAAAATTTGTCACTCACCTCAAACTTGTGTGTCACCCGATGTTGATCATGCCACTACTTGTACTTAGCATTAGCTTTGTCCAATATGTCATGGACATATTGGTAGATGTGTTGAATGTGATCAATAAAGCTATTTTCCTTATCAGCTTTGGACTAGACATGAGACGAATCTACCTGGTTGCTGCAAATGGTATGGCCACATCAATGGGACATAATGGCTAGAATCCAAGGCCCACATGAAAGGGGTGTGACCAGTTGATCTGTCGCTAGTCGAGATATGGAGAGCCTAGTTATAGTTTTGTTGGACATAGGGGAGGCTATCATCCCATGTGCATGGATGCTTTGAGTTGTACATGCTAGAATGTGTACGATCATCTTGTTGATGACCTCTGTTTGGCCATCCATTTTGGGATGGAAAGTTGTGGACTTAGTGAGCTTGGTGTCTAGCATCAACCAAATATTGGACCAAAATGTACTGAGGAACCTTTTGTCCTGATCTACGATGATATACTATGGGATCCAAAAGTGTACCCACACTCATTCAATGAGGAGTTTAGCAGTGGTTCCTGCTGTGATATTCTTCTTGCAAGCCGCCATAATAGCCATCTTTGAGAATATGCCAAAGACCACAAAAGCACAGTCATTTCCATGCTTGGTAGAAGGAAGACTCGACATGAAATCCATGGATATGTATTCCCAAGGTTCACTAGGAGTAGGCAACAGAGTATAGAGGCCTTGCTTCTTGATGGTTGGTTTGGCAACGGTGTAGACAGTGCAGGATCTGATGTACTTCTTAACATCCAATCGAAGATTTAGCCAATATAAATACTTCTACAGTACTACCACCATTCTCTCGACCCCAAAATTCCCAGTGGTCCGACTATAATTTTCTTCCCAAATCATCTTAGCATGCTCACTTAAAGGAACACAAAGATGTCCTAGGTGGCATAACAGTGAATCTTCGAGGTGAAAATATGGAACTTTGTGACCCTCCAAGAGTGTATGGTATGTGTGTTTGAATTCAGGGTCACTTTTTTAAAGAAGTGGCCAATGAGAAGTCTCGTTCCCACAAGAGTTGAGCACAGTGGTTAACTTCGTGATCGATTGTCGGTTGAGGAAATCTGTAACATTATTGGTGCTACCCTTCTTGTAATGTGGACCACTTCTAATGGAAATCATTTTGCAACTTCCCTTTCATCTGTATGAACTATTGGGGTCAGTGGTCTATGTGGATGATCGTTTCCTTCCCCAAAATGTAATGCCCCCATTGTCGACATGCCTGCATAATAGAATACATCTCTTTATTATAAGTGGGATACTTCTAGACGTTGTCTGAAACTATCTCATTGTGATATGCCAGTGGATGCCCTTGTTGAGTGAGGACTACACCAATAGCATAGGTAGAGGCATCTGTCTCGATCTCAAATGGTCGTTACAAGTCATGTAGTGTGAGAACTGGTGGAAAGCAGAGGAGATGTTTCAACTCTACGAATGCCTTCTGTTGAGATTAAGACCAAAAGAATTTTTCTTTTGCTCCTCCCTTGGTGAGTGGACTTAAGAGCCAAGTGATATGAGAGAACCCCAACACGAACCTATAGTCGACAATGAACTGTAGCGGGGAACCCTTTACCCACATCTGGGAGTGGAAGGGACGCTCCTCCTCTGAATCTTTGGGTTCCCCTTCTAGATCTTCATGGAGGCAATGGTGGTGTTGGGCTCCGCATCAATAATTTGCTTCCCTTTGTCATTCCCCTTGTCAATTTTTGACTCAGAGTCAGAACATGTGTCTAATTCTGAAGCCTTCAGCTCAGCCAAGAGTGACTACTTCACCCAAAACTCACTTGAAATCGGATTTCGTTAAATTTGGAAGTAAATAGTGGATCTAGAATTTCAAAATAACCAAAAAGATCAATTCTAGTGATGCCCTTGTAATAAAATATTTCCAAATTTAATGAATTTTTTTTTTGTGTTGTGAGTGGAGCTCTTATATAATTCATACTAATTTCCTGTGTCCTTCTTTGGCTTCGTAGTGTTGTCCTTTGCTTGTGGCTTTGGTGGGTTGTCCCGAGCTGTCCTACCTTGGCTTTGTCCTTCGTTCTGCGGTTTGGGGGCACCTTTCCCTTCCTTCAAATTCACAGATCCAAAGTCTCAATTCTTGGTTTAAACTTCTACTTGATATTGACAACATATCAGTATGCCATGTTCCCTGCCACAGCATGGTTCCCTTTATGTATTTGTCCTCATAGCTCCCGATAGTGTGGTACTGCTCCTTGATGGCATCCCAGAACGAATTCCAGGTGGCAGCAGCTGAAAATAGTGAGGTATTACTTTCATCCTTCTGCTCACAGTAGGTTTCCCACTAGTCCTTGACGTGGGGGGCAACTTTGAGAAGAGAAAATGTAATATTTTCCCGGCTGGAAAAATCATGAACAAACGAATATCTTTCTAGTAGATTTAACCATTTATCTATGGCGTCTCCATCTACTTGGCCCTCAAATAGGGGAATTTCAAAGTTTACTTGTACCTTAAAAGGTGTGGAGCCTCCAGAGTGGCTGTCGGATGTGGATGCGCTGCTGGTGGGAAACCATTGAAGGATTTGGCCAAAGTTATCCATCATTGCATTCCTTTGTTTCTCGAGGGCCTCCTTGAGCAATATTTTGATAGGATCTCCTGCTCCATCATCTTTCTTTTCTTCCTCCATGGGTAGTTGTCGGGGTTTGTGTGGTTGATCTTGCAAAGGCTCAACCAAATCAAGCCCTAACTCCTTATATCGTAACCTTGTTAGGGACATGCAAATAGAAATAGAGAAAGAGAAGACCACTTTGATACCACTGATCCAGATTTAAACAAGAACGCAAAAAATTACATATATAACCATAAATAGAGAGATGTAGCAGAAATAACACCTCATTTCATTAATATCAAATATGTTGGAAATAATACTGAGAGGGGGGGGGGGTGAATCGATATTATCAATTTAATAATATTTCATTTTCATAAATAGATTTATATACGCTACTTCGGTTAATGAAACTTGCATATATATGCAACTATGTTTAAAGCAACCAGCGTACACCTTGTAAACTTATAATTTAGTCAGTTGATATTTAATCTATGTATCAAAACAATATAAGTAGTAACAGGTACAGTAAAAAGAACAGAGCAGACAATCACACACAAGAACACAAGATATAAGGTGGAAACCCAATGTGCACGAAAACCACCTGCTATAATTCGTCTCTATCTTATTTTAATAAGAAACTTCTTTTGACAATATTTCTGTACTGGTGCAGTCTTAGAACAGTATGCAAGCTTCTACTTGCAGAAGGCTACAACCGTCTCTCGTTCTCCAACTTCTCCTGGAAGGGAGTTACAACCCCCTTAGCTCATATACTAGCTAATGTACTAGTACGTAGGTGCTGACATATAGAAGGCTACAACCTTCTCTTTTCTTCTTGGGACCATGCTTCATAAATTTTCAGACTGGATCCATCAATAGCATCAATCAAACATCAAAATATATCTGCATCAATCAATCTCCCTAGCACTAACCAAAACTGAATCAAACAATTACTTCTCTGAATGTTGTAACCACAATACAGTAACAGTACTAGAATCCAACCAGAACCCAGAACACTGCAACAGTAAACAAAAGTACCCAAAACATATCTTATGAGACGTACACTACTTCAATATGCAGAACCTATGTGCACACGCTACTATATGAAGGCAAGCATGCGTATACGCTATTTTGAATTGCTGAAATAGCATGTATACATGCCTTTCCTATACTTAACCCATGTATTGATCTGTAATAGATGATTTACCATTTTCAACTATTCAGACATCAGTTATACGCAAATCATCATATTTATAGATCAAGACATGCGCCAAATATAAAAGATCAAAATCACACAAAGATACTTCTCTTCAAGCCTTAAGATATTGACCCATCAATAGAACTTGTCCTTCTTCTAGCACTCAGGTTCCTCCTTGATTCAGATCCAGCTATGCACCATAACCCAATCACCAGTATTCTAGAACTTACTCTTCATTAGGTATTCAATGCTTGAGTAATTTTGCCTAATGATCTCCTCCTCCTTTTGTATTCTTAGGCCTTACTCAATACCATGGTCCAAAACCACTTAGAAGAAATACCTTGGACCAAATACCTGGGGTCAACACTTCGGTCAAGATACCTTCGATCAATACCATGGGTCAAAATACCAGGGACCAAATACCATGGACCAAAACCAAGTTTTCCAACATGTACGCACTTTTCCTTGCGTGAAAGTGCGTGTATATGCATATGTGTCTTCTGGATTGCTAACCTGCATGTATACGGAGCTTCATCAAGGGGAACCAACGTATATCTCCTTTCCTTCATTCTGAGAGCCTGAATTGTGATCTGTCATCTGAGTGAGTTGCCATCAAGGACAACACCTGTGTCATAGCCCCAAACCTGTGTCATAATGCCAACAATCTCCCCCTTTGGACTTGATGGCAACCCCAAGTCACTCAAATTGATTCTCCCCTTTGTCATCAAGCACAAAGGGTTATCCTCCCCCTGACTACATGCTAAACTTTTTGGATATGCTGAAGTCTACTGTTCATGCTCCCCCTGATTGAAGGCAAGGTCTGCAAAAAGATGTTCTATAAGGAGAACATGACTCTATACATCATAAATGACCTTCCTATCACCAAATACTCATACATATATCCATCTCCCAACCAAGTGGGGATATACCAGGATTGACTCATCCACCCAACCAAGTGGGGATACACCAAAAGTTTATACATGATAAAACAAGAACCTTACATCATCCATCCCAGGCATAGTGGGGAAACAAAATAGGTCATTCAATGACCTTGATAATAAAAAATATACATGAAATATCTGAAACAAGACCATGATAGTCATCAGCAACATCTGTCAATCACTATCCAGACTAGCAACCATGATCTCCCTCTGCACTTGTTCCACCTGAATAAACAACAACTATGAAATTGTACCAAGTATATTCTAAGGTAATGCCAACAATGATAATGCATTATTAGAAGTATATGCTCCCCCTGAACCTATGCCAGATGATCACTGATAGACCCATATCAGACTCTTTTCATCCTGAGACTAGCCCACTAATATTCTTCAAACCAACATATACGCGGTTGTATCCATAGAAACTGTCGTATGTACATGGATACGCTTCATGAAACTCACATACAACCACTGTTCTCTAAAATAGATAAATGTCAATAGCAAGATGATGCATCAACTACTCCCGGCTTTTGTCTAAGGTATTCAAATGTCTCTCTGGGAAGTGGTTTGGTGAATATATCAGCAACTTGTTCCTTGGAGGGAACATACTCCAATTTCACCTTTTGTTCAAGCACTTGTTCCCAGAGAAAATGACATTTGATAGGTATGTGCTTGGTCTTGGAATGCATGACTAGATTCTTTGAAACACTGATTGCACTTGTATTATCACATAGAATGGAGATGGGTGGAGATCATGTGATCTGAATGTCTTGCAATGTTTTCATCATCCAAAGGAGTTGTGTGAAACAAGATGTAGCAGCCACATATTCTACTTCAGTTGTAGATAATGCAATTGAACTTTGTTTCTTGCTGAACCAAGACACCAATCTGGGACCCATATAGAATGCACCACTGCTAGTGTTTTTTCTATCATCCATGCTTCCTGCCCAATCTGCATCTATATATGCATGAAGTGTGAGATCTATATCTATGGGTTACCATAAACCAAAGTTTTGTGTCCCTTGAAGATATTTAAAAATCCTTTTGACTGCTTGAAGGTGTGCTTCCTTTGGATTTTCTTGGAATCTTTGAACTATTCCCACTGCATGCATGATGTCTGGTCGGGTACCTGTTAGATAGAGAAAACTACCAATCATGGATCTATAGGTTGGTTGATGTACTGTTGTTGATTCATCATTTGTGCTGATGCTACATCCTATTACCATAGGCGTACATACTGGTTTAGAATCTTCCATTCCATATTTCTTCAAGATCTGCTTGAGGTACTTGGTTTGTGATAGAAAAATACCATCTTTGTTTTGTTGAATTTGTAAGCCAATAAAATATGTGAGCTCACCAAGAAGGGACATTTCAAATTTGTTTTGCATTACCAAAGAAATTTTTTTGACTCATGGCTTCTTCATTACTCCCAAAAATGATATAATCAACATACACAACAAGTATTAGCAATTTATCACTATCAACTTTTATATAGAGATTGATATCAGCTGATCCTTTTGAAAAACCTTGTTGAGGAAGGTATTTGTCAAGACAATAATACTAGGCCCTTGGAGCTTGTTTTAGACCATAGAGAGACATTCTGAGTCTGCATACATGTTTTGGACCATTTCCAAGGATGAATCCATCTGGTTGCTCAATATATACTTCTTCTTCTAGGTCTCCATTAAGAAAGGCAGATTTCACATGCATTTGATATGCTGAGCTTCTGAAAGCTACAAAGAGCAAGGAACATTCTTATGGCTTCAAGTCTAGCAACAGGTGCAAAAGTTTCTTCAAAGTCTATACATTCTTGTTGAGCATACCCTTTACAAACATGTTTGGCCTTGTTTCTAATAAATTCTACATTTTCATTTAGCTTGTTTTTGAATATCCATTTGGTTCCTATGACATTCTTATCATGAGGTCTAGGAACTAATTCCCAAGTATTATTCTTTTCAAATTAATCAAGCTCTTCATTCATTCCCTTGACCCAACATTAATCTTTGCATGCTTCATATACATTTTGCAGTTCTATGGAAGAAAGCAATGCTATATAGTTTGAAGCTTCTATAATAGTTCTTCTTGTCTGCACACCTGCCTCTTTCCATCCCAAAATTTTAGTCTCTGGATGATTTTTCTTAACATATCTGGATGGAGTCTTTTCTTTTGCCATTATCTGCTCTTCTGGTGCTTCATTGGTTTCTTCTTCTTCACCATTAGTCTAATTTGATGTGGAAGGATAATCCTCATCATCTTCCCACTCTTTAGTTTTTACCTGCTTTGGATTTTCGCCTGCTTCGTCAACCACAACATCAATACTTTCAACAATTTTTCCTAGTCTTTTATTACAACACTTGTATCCTTTACTTCGGGAAGAGTAACTAAGGATAATTCCTTCATCTGCTCTAGGTTCAAATGTGCCAAGTTTCTCATCAGTCCTTTTGACGTAACATTTTCTTCCAAAAAATTTGAAGTATTTTACAGTAGACGTCTTACCATACCAAAGTTCATGAGGAGTTTGAGTTTTGTTTACCAAAACCTTCATTTTATTGAGAATAGTGATGGTAGCAAATGCAGCTTCACCCTAGAAGGTTGTAGGAGTTCTAGACTCATCTAGAATAGCACGAGCCATTTGTTGAACAATTATGTTCATCCTTTCTACCACTCCATTTTGCTAAAGAGTCCTTGCGGTAGAGAATTCCCTTCTTATTCCATGTTCTTCACGGAAGTCAAAGAATTAATCTGAGGTAAATTCCCCTCCTCGATCAGATCTAAGACATTTGATTTTGTGATCTGATTCATTTTCAACCAAAGCTTTGAAGGTTTTGAACTTTTCAAATGCTTCATCTTTATGCTTTATAATTCCTATTCAGCACATTCTGGAAAAGTCGTCAATGAACAATATAAAGTATTATGCTCCATGATGTGGCTTTTTCCTTGATGGACCACACAAATAAGTATGGAAAAGTTCAAGTGATAATCCTTCTTTCTCAAGGAAATGTGTTTTGGTTTGCTTACCAAATTGACATGATTTTCATATTGTATTTTCTGGAATTCTAATGTTAGGAAGATCATGAACACCCTGGAGTTTGAATGCTTTCCTTATCTGAGGGTAGCTTAGATGCCCCAACCTTCTGTGTCATAGCCAGTGTCCATCATTTTTTCTTAGATAGCATTGTGGTTGTCCTCCCTTCAGTATGTATAAATTAGTTGGATTTCTTACGCCTTTGATCACTATTTCTCTTGTATCAAGCTCACGAACAACACATCCATTTGATCAAAATACTACTTCATTTCCTTGATCACACATTTGACTAACACTCAACAGATTATGCTTTAAACCATCAACATACATAACATTCCCATCTTTGACTTTTTCTTTTAAGAGAACAAACCCTTTACCTTTTATGACTGCAGGGGTGTCATTTCCAAATGAGACCTTCCTTTCCTTTTCTAAGGCACTATATGACTGAAGTTTTTCTTTATCACCTGTCATCTGTTTCAAGCATCCACTGTCTATGTACCATTGATTTTCTTGTCCTTATGCATATAAGGCTATACCACATCTTTCGATTTTCGGCTCTTTCTTTTTCCATGTTTTGGGACCCAATGACGCTTGCTCCTTCTGAGATGTTTGTCGAAATTTACTTCTGCATTCAGAGTCTTCATGACCGAAGTTGTTACAGATAGAGCATTCTATTTCATTTTCAAGAGCAGAAAAGTTGTTATAGGTCCTTTTCATGATCCTAGTCACATTCTTTTGATTTCGTACTTCTCTAGTAATGATGGTCTTGTAAGCAACACATTGAGCAGCTTTGTGTCCAAAGTTATGACATGAAAAACATTGGCCATTAAAGAAATTCCTGATGTTATCGAATCTACTGACCCGGTGATTGTAGTTTCCATTGACATTCGTTCTTGAAGAAAATTGAGAATGATTTACCTATGGTGGGTTATAGCTTCTATTCGTCCTTGAAGTAGATTAAACCCGATTTACCTGGTGATCTGCTTTAAGCCTCTACTGACGATTGTTAGCTCGTTCATTTCTGCTTGCTGGATCAAGATAGCTTTTGGAGGTTGATGGCTTATGTGCTTGAGATGGTTCCTAAGTATATCCAAGCACTGTCTTTACAAGAGTGGAACGCTGCAGTTTGATAATTTCATCTAAAGTTTCTAATCCTTTAGCAAACTTAAGATTGAGAGCTTTTGTTTTGTCAATTTCTTTTCTTAGACCCACAATTTCACATTCTAACTTTTCATTGTGTTTTTCCCTTTCAACAAGTTGGAATGTAAGAGTATTTATAATCATACTCTTTTATTCTAAACAAATTTTAAGTTTAGAAATCTCTTCATAGAGACCATATTCATCTAAAGCATCGAAGAAATCATCACCTTCCAAAGCCAGCAGAAGTCTATAATCATTACTATTTTCATCTTCATCACTATTTGATAAAACATCACTATCTTCATGCGTATAGTAGCTCTTATTATTTACACTTCGTTTCTATTCCATTATGTTGATTCCTTACCTCTATCAAGCTTATCTTTGTGAGGACATTTGGCAGCATAATGACCTACTCTTCCACAAGCAAAACATTTGAAAGGTAGTTTACCTCTGAATCTTTCAGAACCCCATTGAAGGTTCTTGACAAAGTTTGATTCTTCCTCTCCTTCTGACATATGTCCTGACTCATTGAGTTCTCCTTTTCTTGAAGCTTTGAATGTGGCTTCTCTCATATCTGATGGACCTCCTTATCTCATTTCGAAAGTAGTTAGGATTCCGTGCAGTTGTGACATAGTAATACTCTGAAGATTCTACTTTTCTTCTATGGCAGATTCTTTTTATTCAAACTTAGAAGACAAGGATCTTAGAACCTTTTCAACTAAAGTAACTTCTTTTATCTCTTCACCCAATGTTTTCATGTGATTAACAATCTCATCTATATGTAGGAAATAATTAGCTACACTTTCATCATTGTGCATTCTGAGAGTTTCATATTGAATTCTGAGAGATTGTAGTTTTGCATGTTTTACCTGATCATCTCCTTCATAGCTTAGAATGAACTTCTCCCATATTTCTTTGGCGGTTTTGAGTTGCATAAACTTGACCAATTCTGATTGTGATAGACTCCCCAATAGAGTATTGACATCCTTTGCATTTGTTTCATACTACTTTTTACCTACCGTATCTGTAGAAGTTGCTGATGGAAATGTGTATCCTCCTTCCACGATATCCCAAATTTCTGTTTGAAGAGATTGAAGATAGGCTGTGGTTCTTACCTTCCAATAGAAAAAGTTTCTTCCATAAAAAATTGGTGGCTTGATGGATGCCTCTCTTTCGTAGTTTCTCATGATGATAGATCTTCCTTCAAGCGATCAAGCTTCTTCTGAAGGACCTCCTCTGATACCAATTGCTGGAAATAATACTGAAAGGGGGGTGAATAAGTATTATGAATTTAATAATATTTCATTTTCATAAACAGATTTATATATGCTACTTCGGTTAATGAAACATACGTATATACACAACTATGTTTAGAGCAACCAGCGTACACCTTGTAAACTTATAATTTAGTCAGTTGATCTTTAATCCGTGTATCAGAACCATATAAGCAGTAATAGGTACAGTAAAAAAATAGAGCAGACAATCACACACAAGAACAAAAGATATAAGGTGGAAACCCAATCTGGGTGAAAACCACCTGTTGCAATTCATCTCTATCTTATTTTAATAAGAAACTTCTTTTTACAATATTTTTGTATTGGTGCAGTCTTATACCAGTATGCAGGCTTCTACCTGCAAAAGGCTACAACCTTCTCTAAAAAGGAGCTACAACCCCCTTAGCTCTTGTACTAGCTGATGTACTAGTACATAGGTGCTGACCTACAAAAGGCTACAACCTTTTCTTTTCTTCCAGGGACCACGATTCATAAATTTTCAGACTAGATCCATCAATTGCATCAATCAAACATCAAAATATATCTACATCAATCAATCTCCCTTGCACTAACAAAAGCTGAATCAAACAATCGCTTCTCTGAATGCTGTAACCAAAATACAGTAACAGCACTAGAACCCAACTAGAACCCAAAACACTGCAAAAATAGATAGAAGTAGCTAAAACATATTTTATGAGATGTACGCTACTTCAATATGTAGAACCTAAATGCATACACTGCTATATGAAGGCAAATCGGCATATACGCTATTTTGAATTTCTGAAACAACGTGTATACGCACATTTGCTATACTGAACATGTGTACAAATCTGTAATAGATGATTTACCCTTTTCAACTATTTAGACATCAGTTATACCCAAATCATCAGATTTACAGATCAAGACATGCGCCAAATATAAAAGATCAAAACCACATAAAGATACTTCTCTTCAAGCCTTAAGATCTTGACCCATCAATAGAACTTATCTATCTTCTAATGCTCAGGTTCCTCCTTGATTCAGATCCAACTATGCACCACAACCCAATCACTATTATTCTAGATCTTACTCTTCATTAGATATTCAATGCTTGAGTACTTTTTCCTAATGATCTCCTCCTCCTTCTATAGTCTTAGGCCCTACTCAATACCATGGTCCAGAACCACTTAGAAGCAATACCTTAGAGCAGATACTTGGGTTCAACACTTTGGTGAAGATACCTTGGATCAATACCATGGGTCAAAATACAAGGGACCAAATACCACGAATGAAAACCAAGTTTTCCAACATGTATGCGCTTTTCCTTGTGTGAAAGTGTGTGTATATGCATACGCATCTTCTGGACTACTAACCCACGTGTATACGCAACTTGGTTAAGGGGAACCTACGTATATCTCTTTTCCTTCATTCTGAGAGCCTAAATTGTGATCTGTCATCTGAGTGAGTTTCCATCAAGGACAACACCTGTGTCATAACACCAAACTTGTGTCATAATGCCAACAAAATATTGAAATATGCTTCGAACAAAATGTAAATAAGACTAGCTCGGGCAATGGTAGCTTTTCTCAGAGAAGAGATGTGGCGGCTACATGCCTTTGAACTGAGTTACAATGAGGCTCAAGGGCCTTTCTATTATTGAACAATAAGAGGAAAACCGTAAACAACCAAAACCCTAACTCGAGGAGATGTAACACCAAGATCTTATGGGCCCCATTGGGGTTAGTTTGGTAGCCAACTTCCTGGGGTCGTAACTTGGTCATATTATCTCCATTAAATGCGTATGATACCTTGTTGGAAATATATCTCCGAGGACTACAAATTCTGATGTGATTTCAAATAAAATAAAGAAGGAATGTTTCCAAAAAAACATTGTTTATGGCCTCAAACGGCTCTGGAAGTTTAGTACCCAAAAAATTGCTAAGAAATAGTAAGTTGTGCTACAATTAAGGAAACTGAAAAAAAATAAAAGAGGTAGTGGAGGGGGTCCACGTAGAATAGGCAAGTGGCCACCAACATCCACCTAGGTCAAACTAATCACTCATACAAACCTTGCCTGGTTTTGAAGGCGGTCTTCGATGTATCTTCTTCTTTGACTCGAACCTAGTGATATCCAAACTTCAAGTCTAGCTAGATACTTTTCTTGTTGCAACTGATCTAGTAGATCATCTATCCTAGTCAGGGGGTATCTATTCTTGAGCTTGATGTTATTCAACACCTTCTAATCTATACAAATCTACCAAGTCCCATCCTTTATGGAACAATCACGATGGGTGACCCACATGGTGATGTACTCAATCGAATGACACCCTATTCCAATAGCTGCTACAACTATTTCCTCACTTTACTTTCTTCTATAACAGACTTCCTGTACAACCCAATATTTGGCAACGGAGAGTCCAAAAATAGCTGGATCTCGTGCTCCACTTCTCTCTTAGGTGGTAACCCTTTAGGCTCGTTGAATTCATCCTTGTATGCATGTAACAAGTCCTCCAATTGTTGTATTTTTTTCTTAGTACACCCCTCTAGAGATGCCTTGCCTCTTATTGACTCCTCATACTAAATTTCTCTTAAAACTAATAAAACATACTTCTTTCTAGAACTAATCAATTTCTTGGCTTAGTTGGCACTTACCAATGAAATCTTTTACTTTCCTTTGTGCACATTAATGATGAACGATTTTCCATCCTTGATGGTATGATATTGGTTATCTCTCCTCATGAATATTGCATCATGGATGTACATGTATGGACTCCCAAACATGACTCCACATACATCAAGGGGAACCACATCCAAATGTTCTTCATCAATAAAATCAACCCTCATAGAAAATATAATTTTTCTTTGTTTTGTTACCTTCAACTATGCATCCTTATTTACCCATCCTAGTGGATATGGGTTTGGATGATCACGAACTTCTAGCCTCAAATTCTTGACCAGCTTTGTTACAATGAGAATCACTTGCGATCCTAAGTCAAACAGACCATCAATCTTTGTCGACTTGACCTATATCTTTATATGGGCAAGTTTGGGCATTTCTTCCTCTTCTTGTTGTTGAAGGCTACTCAGATTCACCTTTTTCTACATTGATGTATAGACAACCTTCTCATCCATGTTCAAGCTGATTTCAACTTAGTTACTCGAATAAGTGTCCATGAGATTCTTATTCTTATTAACCTTATTCTTGTTCTTCGGGTTTAAATATGGATGCAACTTCCAACACTTCTCCTCTATATGGCCATAAATGTTGCAATTGTTGTAGTTTTTTCTTGGATATTTGTACTGGTGTGTTGTGGTTATCATCTTTTTTATATTTTCCCCCTTTTCGCCTCTTCTTCCTGTTAGGTCCCTATACTACTAGTGTAACACCTTATTGTTATTAGTTAAACCACCTTATCATATTTTTATGCCCATGTAGTCCCCATATTATTATTATTGTGCCGCATAGAAGCAAACTATTGTTATTGTTGTGCCATTACATTATTATAGTTATCTCAACTCTGATTATATTATGACCCCTTAGACTCCTATATATAGAAAGGAGACCTTGTCATTTGTATCGTCCAAGAATTCTTTTTATTTGTAATGTAAAGGAGGTTTCCCCCTCGAAGAGGTTGATTTATAAGGAATCGATCTATCTTTTATATCTTTTTGTCAACTGGTTTCATAACATTTGGTATCAGAGCTTTGGATTCTAGGGTTTCGCTGCTTCAAATAGGCCTTCATGGAATTTTTGCTATAACCTTTTTTCTACAGTGTTTCAAAAGATAATAATAAAATCCATTTGATAAGAAATTGTTCTAAACCTTGGGTCAGAATTTCAGATCTTTTCTCACTATATTTGCGGAGATATGATCTGAGTAAAGTTGGATTTTTCCAAGCTCCAGAATTCCATCTCAAATGGTTCATCATGGAATTGCCACTCTAATTTGTTTTATACTAAGTGTTAGAGTCTAAAATTAGAACCCATGTGAGCTGACATCATGGTGAAGCTTGGGCCCAAATTTCAATTTTTTCTTCGCTATATTTTGGGAGATACAGTCCAAGACATTTGGGGTTTCAGCAGGCCCCCGAATTACATCCCAAATAGGTGACCTTGGAAAAATCATCATAACTCTCTCTTGGAGCATCTGATTCAAATTTCATAAAATTTTACCGAATGAAGACAGACTATATTTTGTTGGGTAATTGTTTCAGAACCTAAGGTTAAAACAGGGACACGTGGCACGTCGTACAAGTCCGCTCTACTGAACCAGTCTATAATTAGGTCATCATGGTAGGTTGGGAATAACTCTTTATTCAGGAATCCAATTGTGATCAGACTTGCGAGGTTAGAAAGAGGACTCAAAGGGATATCACAGGCCAATATTTCACAACTTAAAGATCCAAAATTACATAGTTACAGTCAGTCAAGGTCGAGCTCCTAAAATCAAGAAAAAACGATATGAGGAAGTTTGATGGAAAAGATCCAGTAAATTGGATACTACAGATGGAGCAATATTTTGATCTACATGAGGTGCAACTGTTACAAAATGTATGTATTGTATCTTTATATTTAGAACCGAATCAATTTTTATGGTATAAATGGCTTTGTTCTCATAAACCACTTGTCATGTTGTCAAGTTTCACAAAGGAAATGATAACACATTATGAGGATACGAAGAGAAACACCTTCTTTAGCTAATTGATAAGTCTAAAAGAAAAGGGTTGAATAGCAAAGCACATTGAGGACTTTCAAAAATTGAATATAAGGGTAAATGAAATTCTAGAGAAGCAGAGGATTGATGTCTTCATAGGGACTCTAAAATATAACATCCAACATGAGGTTCACCTTTGGGAACATGATTCATTAGAGAAGACATACATATTGGCAAGAAAAGTGGAAAGAAAAATTATGGGAATAAGGAAGTCTACCCCTCACAAGTATAGAGATGGAAATGTTTTTTCTCCTAGCCTTCCACAACTTACAAAGTTGACACCACAACAATGGGAAGAAAAAAGAGAAAAAGGGCTTTGTTACAATTGTGATAACAAATACATTAAAGGTCATAACTATGCTCAAAAGAAATTATTTTACATAGATTCTGAAGAGGATAAAGAAAAGGATAAAGAAATTGCAAAAGAAGAGGATATACACTAAGAACCAACCCTAGAGAAAGAACAAATGAATTTGACCATATCTTGTACTACATTGGTAGGGATTACCACTCCTCAAACTCTCAAGATAAAAGAACATATCACGAACAACAACATCCATGCAGTGAAATATCAGGAAGAAAATGATCAAGAAACATCAAAAGAAAATCATACTAACCAAGAACCAACCCCAAAGAAAGAAGAAATCAATCCGACCATATCTTGTAATGCATTGGCCGAAATTACCACTCCTTATACTATAAAGATAGAAGGACATATCAAGAAGAAAAAGGTAATAGTGGTGATTGATTTGCATTGTACCCATAATGTTATTTAGTGTAAGATAGCCAAGGAATTGAATTGCTTCCTATATCTAGCACCAGAGTGTCAGGTGACGGTTGCAAGTGGAGGAACCATAAATTGCTTTGGAAAGTGCCATAATATCAAGCTATCCATGGGAGAATATGTTTTGAATAGTCTAATACTTTCCATTACAATGGGTGGTGCTGATGTTGTACTAAGAGTACAATGGCTACAATCTTTGGGGAAACCAAGAAATATAATTAGCTCTAATAGCATGACAAAGCTTCTAAAGGAAGAAAAAAGTGGCATAATTGCAAAATTATTTTCGTTAGAGGTTCCCATGTCGAAATCATCTATTTCTCCAGATCTCCAAAAAGTCTTGGACAATCATTCCAAGGTATTTGAGACTCCAAAAGGCATCCCACCTATTTGTGATCATGATCATGCTATTCATTTTTCATGAAGTGTTCCTCCAAACATTAGGTCTTACAGATATCCCTTTGCACAAAAGAGTGAAATTGAACATATGGTTGCAGAAATGCTAGAGGTTAGTATAATTCAACCTAGTCAAAGTTCTTTTTCTACTCTAGTATTGGTGCACAAGAAGGATGGATCATGGCACATGTGTCTCGATTATAGAGATCAACAAGCTCACTATTAAAGATAACTTTCCCATTCCTCTCATTGATGAATTATTGGATGAATTGCATGGAGAAATTTACTTTAGCAAGTTGGACCTTCATCCAGGATACCATCAAATTAGAATGAAGACTGAAGACATTCCGAAAATGACATTTATAACTCATGATGGTCATTATGAATTTTTGTTCATGCCTTTTGGCCTTACCAATGCACCTTCTACATTCCAAGATTTGACGAATTCCTTTTTCAAACACTTAGAAAATTTGTGTTAGTATTTTTTGATGATATACTAATCTACAATTAGTCTTCGAAGGATCATATTCAACATGTTGATAGAGTGCTCAAACTATTGGACGATAAAAAATTATATGCAAAACCCTCCCAATATTTCTTTGGAGTACAATAGGTGGAATAATTTGGTCATATTATATCTCAGGAAAGTGTTAAGGTAGACCCTTAACAACAAAAAGTTATCCAACTCTTCAAGGATAACCTCACCTTGCAACAAAATAGAATGAAACAACAAGAAGATGAACATTGCAGTGAAAGAAGTTTTGATATAGACGACTGGGTATTTTTTATGAATACAACCATACAAACAAATGTCCCTCAAGTAAGATAAGAAGGATAATAAAATATCACCAAAGAACTATGGTCCTTACAAGGTGCTACAAAATATTGGTACTATGGCATATGAATTGGAGCTTCTTGCATCTTCTCAAGTGCCCCCAGTTTTCCATGTTTCATACTTAAAGAAGGTTATATGTGGCATACTCCTAGTTCGAACAATATTGTCGAAACTTGACGAGGAAGGAAAAATAATATTGGAACCTGAAGCATTCATGGAAACAAGAATCTGACAGCTATGAAATCAATTAGTTTCAGAGTATCTCATCAAGTGAAAGAACTTACTCACTGAAGATTCCACATGGGAGGACGATAATTTTATACAGAAGCATCTAAAACTACTAAAGCGTTGAGGACAATAATTTTTTAAGGAGAGGGGCATGTTAGGTCCCTATACTACTAGTGTAACCCCTTATTGGTATTAGTTCAACCCCCTTATTATATTGTTGTGCCCATGTAGTCCCCATATTGTTATTATTGTGCCCCATAGAAGCCCTCTATTGTTATTTTTGTGCCCTTACATTATTATAGTTATGTTAGCTATGATAATATTATGACCCCTTAGGATCCTATCTATAGAAAGGAGGTCTTCTCATTTATATCATCCAACAGTTGTTCATTTTTGTAATGTAATGGAGGTTTCGCCCTTGAAGATGTTGATTTATAAGGAGTTGATCTATCTTTTCTATCATTTTTTGAGCTGGTTTCATAACACTTCCCCTCCTTAGAAGCTTCTTGTTGCTCCTCCTACTTCTGTGCACATGATTGTGCTCTTTTCAGGCCTATGTTCTCTAGGTACTATGCAATGTACACAAACCTCATCCACTGATTTCATTTTGAGAAACATCACTTGCTCATGCATATGGTGGTGCAGACCCCCCAAATAATTGAGGAGTACCTCTTGGTTCTTTGTACAGATACCCAACATTATAGCCATGTTTTTGAATTATGTGGTGTATTCCTGCATGGTTTGGCCTGGAGTTTTCCTGGAGTAATGCCAACAGATCCACTAGTCCTCTACATCCCCAATGGGATAAAATTGTTACTTAATGAGGGTTTTGAAATCCTCCCACTTAGTCACTGGAGGTTCTTGTTGAGATTCAAAATTTTTCTTTCCCTAGCAACTCTTCTCATCCCTTTTTCTTTGTTTTTCCATGAAGAAATACATTCCTATCATCAATGACCAATATATATTTCCTTAAGGAGGACATTTAGTGATTTACATGTTATGATTTTATGTTTTGCTATTTGAATAAATTTTTGTCTTTTAGCTACGAAACACAACGTATTCTGCAGCTAATTGGTTTTTCCGAAGCTACTTCCATACTTTAATAGGTTCCAGGTGTCAGGAGGGGAAACTAACTACATCTGCAGCTTGGAAATCATCATGACATGGACCATGGCCTTTTCACCTAGCCCAGGTTGACAAGGAAGATGGTACAACACTACGGTCAATGGAGAAGTCAAACTTAGAGACCGAAGGCAACAAGACTCTGTTTTGTGGATAATCAACACGTTTCGCAGTGATGGCAAGTGTTATCCGAAACAACTTCCTGAACCCACGAACTCCAACAACCATCTGTGCAACTAAGTCCAACAACCATCTTCTTGGATTTATGTCTCCAATAGCCGAGGAGAAAAAAATCTGTGTGCCTATCTTCTACGTGTTTTTTTCTATAGCTTATTTTTCTCCACAAACAGTTTCATAATTTTCTTATAAATACCTGTGTAAAGAACTCAGAAGGAGTTCGAAGTTCGTCATGTATTAAGCTCAGACTTACTGTTCTGTAATTTTGAAAAAAACATTTTCTTTTTTTAATATGAAGACCGCATGTTTTATGGATATATGAAAGAGTTTTTTGGAGATTGATTAAGAACGCATAACCTAATCAGTTGCAAAGGGCCCCTACGCTGACTGAGGTTATATATCATTTTGTTTTGTCTTTTCTAGCTAAACTGTAAATTCATCATTTCCTCCCATAGTGTTCATAATCATTTTTATACTAACCTTGTTTATAATGCAACTTTTATCATTTCTTTACGAATGTAGAATAGCTTCCTTTAGTACAAAATAGCCTCCTTTTGTTCAATTTATTTCTGGTTTTTATCAGTAGTTAGAAGTTGAAATTCAGTAGTGTAACGTAGTTTGCTTCACTTACTATTTCAATAGTCTTTAATTTTTCAATTAGACTGATCAGTGCCATTACTGTTCTTTCCATTTTATTACTAGTTTATCAACTCATGGTGTTAATGAATGTTTTTGAAAAGCCCTTCTAGTTGATAACTCATCTTAAACTAAGTGGTTGAATACTTCATTCATACAATGAGTCATTTTTGTATTTTTGCATTTATTTTCTCTTAGAATAATGAACTACAGAATTCCTCAAAATGTCATCACAAGGAGATTTTTCTCCCAAAATTGAGAGGCAGAGTAACTAAGTATTTCATTTTGTTTTGTTTTGTTTTTGTAATAGATTAGACATTAGTTTCAATTTCACTTTCAATTTTTAGTATTTCCATTTAGTTTTGTTTTTGTAATAGATTAGACATTAGTTGCTATTTCACTTTCAGTTTTTAGTATTTTCATTTAGTTTTGTTTCTGTAATTGATTAGACAGTAGTTGCAATTTTACTTTTTACTTTTTAGTTCATGATTTGGAAATGATTATAAGAGAAAAAATAGAAACTCTATTTTTATTTCTTGATTAAACTTTGCTTCCAAATCTTACTTAAGCTCTTTTAATTCTCATTTCTTTAGGTTCTTAGCAGTCTTTATAGAAGTTAGATTTAAGATTTTGTTAGTTTCCCTATAAATCATTAGGGATTAAAGGACCAAAGACCCCCAAAACAACATAAAACATAAAAACAATGAAGTAAGAAGGGTCATCTAGCACAAACAATGCACTACACTTCATCAGTTTACGATACCCGGATTGATAATCTATGTACAGCAATTTAGGACACTTAATTGACCAAACGTTTTGGCGCCGTTGCCAGGGAAGTGTAACTAGGTAGCCTTATCTCTTACATTCAAAAAGAAAAAAACAAAACAAAACAATGACATGCATAGAGAAAGAGACTCTAGGGGTAGATTTATAGCTAGGGGCAGAAGTTCGATTCCTACAACACCACCTACTCCACCAAAAGCAAGGAAAGACAAACTTGCATCCTAGACTCATACTCCCAGCCATAGGATTCTTGGAATTCAAGCGGCAGAAACCCAATCAAAAGAATCTCCTACTTCATCTATCAAGACAGTCCTAGGAGAGAAAAATTTCAAATCTCCAATAGCAGGGATAACCTTTTACACCTCCACAGGAGAGCCTATTGTAGTTGAAGAATTAGGAATACCTGGTGAGGAAGAAGTACAAAATTTCTCCCATAGTCCATTAGTAGAAGAACCAGAGGATGAGGGAATAACCTTGCAGGTTGAACCCTATATTGACTCTGAAGAAACTATAATGGCAAAAGAGGAACAAAATGGAGAATTCTCACTATTTGGAGGAGGGGGTAGAGGGAGAGGTAGAGGAGAGAATGGAGGAGGTAGAGGTAATAATGGAGGAAGTAGAGGAAATAGGGAAGTAGATAACTCTTTTGGATTCCCTATAGTGGATGAGGAAACACATACCACAATGAAAAATATCTCACCATCTGTCCTCCCAAACTTCTATGGGTTGAGAAGTGAGGACCCTAAAACATTTTTGTTTGAGTTTGAAGTCTTGTGCAGAACTTATGACTATCTAGAGGACTCTCAAAGACTTAAATTGTTTCCTTCAACACTGAAAGGAGCTACTTTGAAATGGTTCATGTGGTTAGTCACTCAATCCATTAAAACATGGAATGACATGAAAAAGGCATTTTTGGATAGATACTTGGATTATTGCATGCCTACCAATCATAAAGATGAGGTGTTCAAAATGATGCAAAAAGAGGATGGAAAATCAGAATATTTGATTGAGAGATTCAACTATAATTTGGAAAGAGAAAAGATTAACAATTTATATGAAGAAACTCTGAAAGCTCTTTTATCAAAAGCCATTAGAGATGAGTGGATAGATATCCTTAACATGATGGGGAAGGGAGATATATCTCAACT
This sequence comes from Pinus tabuliformis, assembly GCA_031772625.1. NCBI lineage: Eukaryota > Viridiplantae > Streptophyta > Pinopsida > Pinales > Pinaceae > Pinus > Pinus tabuliformis. The sequence goes on from CM062819.1 coordinate 908,385,928, forward strand.
TCCATTGAGTGATATAGGAGAACTGTGTGTTCATCGCTTAAGAGGGAAATCTAAAATAGGGAAAGGGCAGAAAGATCCTTCTCTTGTTAAAGCAAACAAATCTGCAACTAGATCTATAAGCAGGGCATAAATTGGCAATATGCTTGATGAGTTCAAAACTTACATCCTAGGGAGCCTTAGTGAGCAACTAGATACCTTAAAATTCAAAACATGCAGAAAACAGGGGATGATGCTTTAGTCATTTTTTGTCCAAAATGGAGAAAGAAACATGCTCTAACGGAATTCCCTTTAGATGCAAAAATTGTAGAAACTTGTATCATCTATTCGGAAAGCCATGAAACCAAGGGTTGCCCTCCAAACCTAGGTCTTAAGGCTATCTTTCAAGAGGAAACAGTCCCAGATTTTGCAGAATCGCTTTGTTTTGTTATAAGAAGACCTTGGTTGGGGCCACAAAATCATGGATTTAACAATAAAATGTATCTTCAACCCCCACCAAACTGGAATTCTTGGTAGCAACCTTGGCCTCAACGTTGGCCTCAACCTCAACCTCAATCTCAGTATCAATCTCTACCGTGGGCACAAGGGGTACAAAATCCTTATGGGAGATTTTCTCAATATTATCAATATCCTCCATACTATCAAAATTATCCTCCCCCACATAATCAGCGACAAATCAAAAACCACAACTTTAAAATCAGAATCCTCAATTTTCATTGTCATTTCCACAACAAAGCCAAAATCCTCAATTCTTGCTACCATTTCAGCAGAAACAAAATCAGCTACCTGCCCAACCATTACCAAACCCCAACAATAAAAACCCTCAGAATACTTACATGGTAGAAGGAAAACAATTTCCAACTAACATGATTACTCCTCTAGATCTTAATGATGTTCAACTAAGATCTGATAGGATATTAGAAAAGGAAAGACCTTCTATATTTATTCAAGAACAAGACACTTCTAAGGACGATTCTCTAAAAGTCAATAAAAGTTTTGTGGAAACATCTCTTCAAAACCAAAACATTTAAAAAGAAAAACAAAAAGAACCAGTGAACACAACTCCTATCATTTTCAAAGAAACCAACATCTACTTCTACACCTCCATTTCCTGAGAGACTACAAATTGATGGAGGGGTAGAAAAATATATCTTGTTTCCCAATTATGATTTTATATATTAATTGAAGAATGTCTGTATCAAAATCCCTTTGCTACAATCCATTAGAGAAATTCCAATTCTAGCCAAAACAATAAAGGAGTTGAGCATCAAAAGACTAGGAAGAAAAGAAAAAGAAACAAAAAGAATTCACCTGGTAGGAAAGATAGAAGACACAATGATGGGAAAAATTAACATACAGAAATATGTGGATCCAGAGAGTCCAATTGTCAAAACACATATAAATGGAATTTAAATTCCAAATACATTGATTGACTTAGGGGCAACAATAAACATCATGAGTAGACAAACTATGGAGTAGCGTAAACTTCCTAATCTTCTTTACACACCTACCTTATTGCAACTTGCAGATAGATCAATAATCAAACCAGATGGTGTGCTAGAAGATATTTTAGTATCCTTATATTTTTCGGAATATCCTATTGATTTCATGATCTTAACTCCCAAGAATAATCTAGGAGGACACCCACTCATATTAGGAAGACCTTGGTTGTCCACAACTGATGTTTTTATTAGTTGTAAATATGGTGAAATGTATATTTCTGATGGTAATTCAACAAAGAAATTTACTTTGTATCCTCCAACAAGAGAAATCATAGAAATAGGTGACAAGGAATGGATCGATGATGAAGATGATATTCAACCTCTCTTTGCTATATCAGAAATTAGTGAAGATAGTAAAATTTTGAATACATTTGAAAATTTTGAAACATCTTTAGAATATGATCATGCACAATTTCAAGAAAATTCTAATGTTAAATACCTTTCATCTAGGCAGATGTCTCTCTATTCTATGGAAGAGTTTGGTAGCTCTACAATTGAAATTTTTCCACGTTGGACATTGAACAAAAACAAAAACTTGGAGAAACTACAACAAGAAGAGCTAACCAAAACATTACAAAAACATTCTACTACATTTCCATGGGAATACATCAACATGAAAGGAATTAATCCTAAGACTTGTATCCATCATATCTATATTGAGGAAACCAATAGACCAATCAGACAACCTCAAAGAAGGATGAATCCAAATCTTAGGGAAATTGTAAAAGAAGAGCTCCAAAAATGTAAACTTCATTTACTCAATTTCAAATAACCAATGGGTTTCTCCTTTGGTAATTGTTCCTAGCGGTCGGATAAGTCGTTCTTGTAGACAAGACCGACCTCCCTAGTATCTAATGATATCTAGCGACAAGCAAACCAAACAAATTCTATCTTTATCTAAATATGCAATTTATAAATAAAGGCAAACAAGTGTTTTAGGCCTACCTTGGGTCCAATGCAAGTTTGTGGAAGCCTCGCTCCGTTGATTTAAATGAGCTCCCTTGTAGAGAATCTGCAAACACAAACAAGCACACACATTAAATAGCACCTGAAAAGCCAATATAATAAAGCATACTTATCATGATGATCAAGGAATTCATGAAACAAATCACATAAGACAATTTGTTGAGAAAAATGAATCTGATTGTATTAACTTAAATCAAAGAAGAACTTTACAACCTTGGTGCCTTGATGATGTACAAGCTCCTCCTAGGGTCCAGCAAGAAGTTTCCTCTACTTTGACAAGTTTCACTCTCTTCCCAATGAAGCCAAAAGGTATGTGATCTCTCCTCTCAAGCTTAACTAGGAAGTCTCAATTCCAACAACATTTACCCTAAAAAATGTTCAGCTTCTAACCTCTCTAGCAACCAACCCAATGCCTTAATTTATAGTGCAATGGAGGGAAGTTACTAGGTCCTCCTTCAAAGGGATAAAGCCCTCCCTCAAAGGGATAAGCTCCTCTCATCGAGGGATTAGCTCCTTCACTTTTGGGATGCATGAACCACCTAGGAGCAAACCATCCACGTCAAGATTCCTTCTAGAATCATCTAGAATTAACCCAAAGTGAGTTTTTAAGAATAAACTTGTGCCTTTTTGACTTTCACAGGGGTCCCCACCCACTCCTTTAGAGACAATGTGGGCAGGTCCACAGGTAACATGAAAAGGAGGTGCGGGACTGTAGGCAACAGTGAGAGAAAGTGCGGAACGAGAACTTTATTGATTTTCAAAGTCTTTCTCTCATTTTCAAAGCTTGACATGAAGAGCTGAGGTTTGAGACTTGCTTAGGAGGACAGTGTGAATGATGATAGACCCATACTGACTGCAAATAGTCATGGTGACAATATTTTGTGTAACAGATTTCCCCCTAAAGTGCGAAGTCTGTAGTAGATGAGGATTTCATTTATCATCTAAGAAGAGTGAAGTACTTTATCCTTTCGAGGATCATCTTGTGGAGAGCTCGGTTGGAACCTGTAAAAAAATTCAATGCAAAATATATATATATATATATATATATATATATATATATATATATATATATATATATGAGATCATATCATCGCTGAGGTAGGCATTCCCTTACTCAGATCAAAACTGACTAGAAAACTAACTACTGCTCTGATATACGAATGATCTTGTAATATATCACAAGTATAGACACATGTAGACATAGTATGGACGCAACCATCTGTTTATGAATAGTCTACTGTATAATGAATACAAAATTCCTTGCAGCCTAGACGGTGGAAACTAGATCCAGGGTCTTGATTTCTACTTCCCGAAATAGTACGATTCTAACCATGTGAATGAATGTGTTGAAGTCGAACATGGTAGAAACCACTTGATTACTAGTCAATGATGTAAACTATTAACAAGTGTGAGAGAAACCACTAGTAATGTCAATGGCTCTCAAAGTACTTAGTACAATCCATGAGATGTGAATAGATGTGTTGATGTCGAACATGTCACGAAATCCTTTGATCGAAGGTCATTGATGCAACCTATCGTCGAAGGCGAGAAACCTGCCATTGAGACATGTAGATCCCAAGGTACTTATGATTTCTAGATCATCTTTCTATATAATGAGCTGAAGTCAATAGAAAGTGATCCGTCGTAGGCAAGCCCACAACACGAAATCATAGATCAAGTTTGAAGAAATTTAGTTGCAAGGACTGACTCAGGGATGGTCGAGATGGATGACAGATATTTTGTAGATGAATGGCTTATTTGCACTGACCTCTTGAACATATAACGACACAGCAGATGGTTTGGTGACAATTGACCCAAAGTTAATACCTAGAAACTGGCTGAAGACTTTCAATATGGTTTGATCAACTGTTAGGCAAAGGATTTCCCAACCCAGGTGAATAAAAGTGTCATGTTCAAGAGTGGTTACAAAGTATGACAAACAGGCTCATTTTTCTCTCTTTTCCCCCACCATTTTTGGCAAGTACATCTTTATTTTTGACAAGCTTGAGGAGAATAACATTTGCTTGATTATAAGCTCATCCTTCGGATGAGTCCAACTTAGTTTAAATTTGAACCCTAAGAAGGAGTGTTCCGCTCCTATTTGTAATTGAACATGCCCTTTACTGTTAAATTTTAACGAGTCCAATATAGGAGAAACTCAGCGTTTTTCAATTTTAGAGAGACTGAAAAAACTTAAGAAGACTCCATGGTTGTCCTTTTTCGTAAATTTGTGTCTCCCAAGCCTGAAAAAGTATAAAATAATACTTGAGAGAACCACTTGATCATTACGACCAAGGATTAATTTTCATAATTAGTGCCTCTGATCCGAAAAAAGTAAAAAAGCGATCAATGACACGTCGTTTTATAACCAATATCGAATTTGAAACGAAAAAAATCTGGCAATCATTTCATGTTTTTACAGTCAGAAAAGGGCTGTAAGTGGACCATCTTTTTAGTTCTATTTTAACAAGTTTAAAAAGAAAAAACTCGAAAACCTTTTCATGTTTTAGGAGTCAGAAAAGAGCTTAAAGTTGACTCTAATGTTTTTTGTCGAAAATGACCAATTTTTGCCTGAAAAATCCGTTATCCTGCACAAAAACTCAAACATTACTCATACCTATTTAAAATAGATAAAAATGCTACAAAAGCTACCTCTTTAAAGTGAAAAATAAACCAATTAAAAACTCATTTATTCAAAAAATCTTATAAAAAGGGCTTTTGTAAATTCATTTTTACCGTTTGACTTCAGAGTGAGAAAAGAGAGCTTTTGGTCAGAAAATTCTCGTGAAGATTGTGGAAAATCCATCCATTGGAATCGAACACCATCTCCTCCAGGTAATCTACATCATCCTACTCTTTCATTCATCCGTTTCAAATTTATTTTAGGCTTTGGTTTCATTTTTAAAGGAATTTTTAGGTTAGAAACCTGCGCGCGCGGGTCTGCAGGCATAGCACAGGTAACCTGCAGACCCCGACTTTTTCGTAAAAGGAAAAAAGTTAGGGGTCCACACCTTCCATGAAGGAAAAGTGCGGAACCACGCACTGTCTCTAACAGAGAGGGTGTGGTCCCCGCAACAAAGATTTTAAACCTAAATTTCTCAAATTTCACGCAAAAAGTTTGCTTTTAGATATTCTAATTCGCCTTTTTATTGAATGTAGGGTATACATCATGCTTGATTGGCGAGAATGGGAGCATGAGGATGTAGATCTCGCCGCGATTAATCATCAACCTTCGATTGATGCATTGAAGGCATGCGGCTTATACAAATTCTGGGCCATACCTGGCATGAGGCCCAGGTGGACTTTTTGCAGTGGTTGGTAGACAGGTGGAACATACACGAGTAATGCTTCTTTATTGGTGGTCACCAGCCGAAATGGAGCCGGAAGACATTTACTTCTTGACTGGTTTTCCTAAGAGAGGTGAACACTTGACTCTATTCTGGACTAGGCCAGGTGGCCAGTCTGTCGATAGCCTCCGGCTAGAGTTTTGCATCGACGAGACTAGAGACAAAGGGATAGATATCAAAAGCATATCCCTTCCTGAACTGAAAGTGATTGCATTTACTGTTACTAGGCTCTGTGGAAGCGCAACACTACATATAGCCACTGGATCCAAAATGCGGATGGCAGTAGACTACTTTCGAGGCACCATCTTCAACTGGTGCAATGTTGTGTTGGCTAATATAAAAGGCCAACTGACTAGAGCAAAGAATGGACAACTGAAGACCTTTGGATATGGTGCTTTAATCATGAGCTTTGGTCTGGAGAGGGTCCCAATTTTGGTCCCACAGCATCTCACTGTTGGAGCTGGACTTCCCCGAGAGCCCAAACTGATGCGTTGGGTTGCAGTTATGCCCCGTCATACTGAGGAGGGGACAGAAGTCGTTCAATTCACTCCTGAGTATTTTCATTGGTTGGAGAACCAAGTTTTTGCTATTCAGGATTTTCCTTATGCTGGGGTAGATTATCGTGGTAACCCAGACATGGCTCTTCCACCAGGAGAGCAATGGGATGACTCAGGTAAAATCATTTTCAACATTTTCTAATTTATTTATTTTTGTTTTTATCTCATACCAAAATTGATAGTAAAAGTTTTAAATGTAGATGTAGGTCCACGGTGACCAGCCACTCTCTAGCCCTATGAGAGGAAACAACCAGCTGCAGTAGCACTAGCCCCACAGGACGAATCCACAGAGACCTTGGCCGATTTTGAGAGCCATCTAGAGCATTTGACAGTAGACATTCCAGAGGCCAGCATAGATGACATTCCTCTTAGGCTACAGCGCTATGTGATTGGGGTCCCAGGACCTTTCAGGATGTTCCTTTGTAAGGTGGCCTGTACAGTGGTTTCTTATCGTGATCATCGCCAGTGATAGGATGATCGCCTATTGTAGACACATATGACATTTTTTGCTTTTTGTACTATCATTTTTGCTAATCATAAGGTGTTTTTCAACCTATGATCGAAGATGATGTATATTTGACACACTTCTATGCTATACTATATCACTATTACAGGATTATCTTGTAAAACATGTTATGAAACGTTTTTAAATTTACTTGTATGATTATTGCAAATGTCTACTTAACATTCGGGAAGCAATTGCATTTGCTAATGTATTTAAATATCTTGGAATATGTTGATATTCAATATAGTAAAATTCACGTTCCAAGAGACGAACTCTAAAAAATAATCTCAATAACACTGGATTTCTAATGGCATATACTCTATTAAGCTATAATACAACGAGTTCAGAATCTAACCTCACTATCAAACTCTGAATCCCAAATGAAATAGATTCAGATAATAACTCAATCACTGCACTATACTCGGCAATGTTGTTCGTTTTTTGACTGAGGATTACCCCATGCATAGATACCAACTTGTTAGAGGACGAATAGATAACCCAAGCTGCAGAAGAAATGTTTCGTATTACGACAAGAACCATCAACAAAACCAATGTATGTTTGGAGAGGCGTCGACATCTGCAATATCAAGAGCAAAATCAAGATAAGCAGGAATAATGACAAAACACACTCTCTAAGCTAAGTACGCATTTTAATCTAAAACATACCAGCTAGAAAGAAAACTAAACCTAACTAAAAATCTCCACACCCAGATTTAAGCATAATACCTCTTCAGGTAAAAACCATTTCTGGGTTTACCTAAAGAGACCCTGTCAAAGTCTACCAATTCATAGGCCCCTTTTGCTAGATTAAATTAACAACATAAGGACCATGCCACATGGGTATGAATTTTCTAGTGCCTAATTTATCATTTGCTTGATCATACAATAAGACTAGGTCTCCTTCCGAAAAATTTCGAGGGGTAACATTTCGATCATACTGAGCTTTAATGCGTTTGGCATGAGTTTCGATCGCTAATGCAGCATCACGTCGATTATCATCTAGCTAAGCCAAGTATAAAAAAAAAATTTCCTCTTCGAAAGTGGCTGGAAGTAATTCGATGGCCATTTACAATGACGGGATTTCGCATTCAATGGGTAACACAGCTTCCAAACCATAAACTAGTTGGAAAGGAGTGAAACCGGTTGACGTTTTTACTTAGGTTCGATACGCCCAAAGCGCTGAAAAAAACATGTTATGCCAATTTGACCTATGAATCCCAATGATTCGTCAGATCATGATGACTAGAACTTTGTTGATGGCTTCAACCAGACCATTAGCCTATGGATAATATGGAGTTGAATTGTCATGATGCAAGCCAAGTTGGTCTGTAAGTTCAATCATCATAATGTTTCGAAAATGATGCCCATGATCACTGATAATTGCTTGTGGAACACCAAACCTAGCAATTATATGATTGAACACGAAAATCACAATAGTTTTGTTGTCTGCCTCAAATGTAGGCATTGCCTTGGCCCACTTGATAAAATAATCTACCGTAACGATGATATACGCATGCCCCCTGGCCAAGTGAGGGTGGCATGTAATAAAATCGATACCCAATTTCGCAAAAGGACCTACGACAATTATAGGGTGGAGAGGAGCAGGTGGAGCACGCATCTTTCGATCAAAAATTTGGCAGTTGTGGCATTTTTAGACCGCTTTAATACAATCTTTAAACAAAAACAGCCAGAAATAGCCAACGCGCAATATCTTTTGAGCTGTGGAAAACCCAGACATATGACCGCCACACGCTCCAGAGTGATAGTCATTTAGAACCCTTTCAGCTTCCTCATGAGTTAAACAATGTTGGAAAACAGATTCTGCCCCACGACGATAAAGTGTATCTCCAATAATTTTGAATTATTGGGACTGGAATCATATTTTTCGATGCTCTGATCTTGAAATTTCTGGCCGAAAGGATTGGGTCTGGAGATAAACGATGATATCTCCATACCATGGATCTAAAGTGTTGATTAGAAACAAGGATTCATCCACAATGGGCTCCTCCACCACAGTTTCCATGTCAGCATGCGGGAAGTCACACATCAACTCCGCAAAAACTAAAGATTTCTTTCACTTAGACTTTTCAAATTCCAAGTCGGACTCCTGCAGGATCACAATCCATTTGGAGTACTTTCCCCCTAGCAATTGTTTGGTCAAAATATAGATCATAGGGTTGCAATTGGAAATTACTGTAGTTTTGCGTAGTAAAATGTAGTGACGAAAACGTTGGACAGCTTGAACAGCTGCCAATGCCAATTTCTCCACATGTGAATATTTTATCTTAGTTGGATTTTAAGTTCGACTAAGGTAATATATCACATGTTCAGTACCAAATTCATCTTTCTGAACTAACACCATTGCAATGGTGGACTGCGAGGCGGCGAGATATAAGAAATAGTCCTGGTTGTAGTTGGGAGGATGCATTAACGGTGCATGGGTCAACACGTGTTTTAGTGCATCAAAGGATTTTTCAGCTATCTCATCCCAAAAGAATGGAGTATTCTGTTTCAACAACCAGGTAAAACCCTTTCTGATCTCGACGTAGTTAGGAATGAATCGACGTAAAAAGTTTGCTTTCCCTTGAAAACTTTGGAGTTGGTGAAGACTCGAAGGAGGAGGCAATTTGAAAATAGCTTCAACCTTCAAGGGATCGACGCGAATGCCGGATTTTGAAACAACAAACCCCAGTAACCGACCCGTTTCTATACAGAAAACACACTTGTGTGGATTCAACCTAATTTGATAATGCCTACACCTCATAAAGATTGCTCGTAAATGGATGAGATGATCAGATCGATGTAATGAATGAGCAGGTAAATTATCGAGAGAGGGTTGCACAATGTGCTTGATGTCATGAAACGTGTAAGACATGGCTCTTTGAAAAGTTGCACTAGTGTTCTTGAGCCCAAAAGGTAATTTTCAATAAGAAAGTTTCCCCCATGGACAAATGAAAGCCATTTTTGGTTGATCAATAGGTAGAATATTTATTTGATTGTATCTAGAAAAACCATCCATGAAGGAGAATATTTCACTGCTAGCACAATAATCAATGATTTGATCGATATAGGAGTTGGGTAATTGTCTTTTGGATAGGCTCGATTAATATCCCTATAATCGATACATATAATTATTGTCCCTTGCTTTTTGTTAGTGGCAGCAGCTTTTCGCAGGTGGATCTGACGCAAACATTCCAGGACGGATTTAGCATTTAGGTAAGTTTTGATTTCATGAACAACAATTGTTGGGTCAATTCTTGGCATTTCCTCATGTGACCAGGCAAACACGTCACATAATTCTTGAAATAGGGGCTTATATGTTTGAATTTCATTTTCCGTACAAGAGGCACCTATATGAATTTTTTCAACAATTCCAGGCTTAACCGAAATATCAATAGGAATAGTTCGAGAAATGTTTCCCAAATTTAACTCAAAATCAGGATTTTTCATTGGATTCTAAGGTTCCCTGACATATTCAGCCGTAAAAATAGATGAAAAATCATTTTCAAAGTGATCAATCTCAGGTAAAAACGAAGATCTATGATGAAGATCTTCCCATGGTAAATCATTAACACATAGGATTTCACGAATTTGCTCTTCAGTGTGAGCAAGTTCAGAAAAAGTTGTTGAATCTGAGCTTGATGTTGAAAGTGATTCCTCGTGGACCACATTCATTAAGTCAATTTTCATTGAAGAAGGGTCAGAAAATGACTACACGGCCTGATATGCAATTTCATATAGACTCAAAGGCATAACATCACCAAATGAATCTATCTCAAATTCGGAAGGTACGATCCAAGGATCATCATAAACAATAGTGTCTGACGAAATCATATGAATGGTTGCAGTAGAAGACAATGCGTTGATATGATGAAAAGGAAAAGTTCCTAGTAAACCAGAATCTTTAATTAGTCCTACTCCAACATCCTTATACGGGATAGCTGTTTTGCCGACATGCTGAATACTTTCAGAAGAGGCTGGGTCAGATGAAAAGTAAGTCAACTGGTCTATAGTTATGATCTTTCCATTGTGAGGGAACTTTATAAGCCGAAAGACCGATGAAACAACAACTGTCATAGCGTAAGACCAACTACAACCCAAGAGAAGGTTGTAATCTAGAGGGGCATCAACCACCTCCACATCTAGATTAACAGTTTTGCCTTCAACCCCTATAGGTAAATCCTATGTAATGCCAAAAGGATGGAGCCCACGGCCATCAAAGGCCTTTAGAATCATCGGGGATTGATTAAGCGTAGGAGAACCAAGCGATCTCCAGCACTGGATCGACATAATACACGTTGAGGCTCCATCATCATTCACAGTCCTATAACAAGGTCTGTTTTTTACTAACACTGGAATCTGGAAAGCCATTTGATGATGCAAGTGCGGTGTACTATTTTCTAGATCGAAAATTATTAGGTTCGAGTCCTGAACATCAATAGCTCCTATAGCTGACAATAGCAATTTACGCTGTGTTGGACATGATTGGAGCACTTCCAAAGCCGACATTGCTGAAGGTGAAATAGCCAAATCTTCAACAATGTTATAGTTCTGAGCTGCTCTCGCATGTGGATTTGAAGCTGACTTTCGAAGTATACCCTTGGCGGCTGGTTTGATTACTATGTCTGGGTTAGGTTTCTCGATCTGTAGTGGATCAGAACCGGGAGTTGAAGTTGATGGGTTCGAATGAGAAGATTCTGCATCCTTACCATCAACAGGACTTTTACTTCCATAACCTTGCGATTGCGCAATCCTAACATGGGACATCATAATTATGGGTTCTTTTGAGGAACTTGAGGAAGAACCTATCATCTTATTGTCTTGACTAGGAAAAGGATCCTTCAAAACAGTAGGCCCTTGGGAACCTTTGACGATTTTCGCAACCTTTGCACGATGAGGGCAGTCTCTTGTAAAATGTTGTTCATCACAAATGAGACAAGGATAACGAGGTTTGCGTATCTCATTAGTTTATTCCATTTTTTCTGGTTTCTCTTTCGAATTTTTATCTGTTTTATTTTTCTTCTTCCCTTTCTTTTTACCGCCAGATTTTGATTTGGCTGTAGATGACTCTACAACATGAATATCAGCAGAAATTTCCGCGGAAGAATCTCCTGTCGGGGAATCTAGTAAAGTTATGGTAGGAGAAGAATTCTTGGAAGATTTCTTATTACATTTGGTATTAACCGTACCAATCATACCATCAGCGGCATGACACCTTGAAGGAGCTGCAGTTATTTGATTTTGTTTAGGAAGGTCGGGGATTTTCTCGTGTAACGTACCTAACTGTGTATAAACTAAGTCAAGGTAATGAGCTTGAGGAATTACTTGCTCTTCAGTAACGACTCCTGCCTTAGCTACATCCTCAGTGATCTTCGGTAATAGAGATTTTACAAACCATTCTGCTAAGATCTGATCCGGAATAAAACTTTCACTAAACGTCGTTGACATCTCCATTCATGAATGTGATCTGAGATGTAAGTGGACGTTGATTGTTTTAATGAAGTTAATAATTCCGTGCCATTGTCATATCTGACTGGAAACTGAAAATGAGTTTAAAAACGAAGTAGCTAACTGACTAATGTTATAAAAAGTGGCTCGCGGTAACTCAATAAACCACTTGGCTACAAGACCAATTAGAGTGCGTTGAAAAATCCTTAAACGGATTGAATCATCTGAAATGGAGTTAGATGCACATCAAAGGTGATAAGTCATCACATGGTTCGATGGGTCCTCTCCTAATTTTCCTTCAAAATTAGGAATATCACTAGGAAACTTATTCGGCATTGGCGGCCAAAATGGAAGATAGTTAATTGGATCATTCATAAGGCGCAACAAGTCAAGCAAGTCCAAAGTTGCAATGAACGGTAACTGATGATTAGGGTCCCTGAAACCCTGGGTCATGAGACCAGCCCCAGGAGGAGGATATCCAGGATAACTAGGAATTAGAATTCCATTTGGGATATTATATCCTCCCAGAAAACCAGGATTAACCGGACTGTACTGGGGTTGTTGAGGTTGCTGATATGTATATCCAGGGTACGGTTGATACTAATAGACTGGTTGCTGCACAATAGGACTGAATTGGTACTATCCCTGGTACGGTTGATAAGTAAATTGAGGTTGACTTGTGACAACCGTACTTGGACCAGGTTTTCCTATAGGCATTTGAACCAAAGTTTGAATTGTGGATCCAGACCGAGGTAAAGTTGCCTGAGGAGTTGATACAGGAACAGTAGAAACCGGAGCTGTCGATACTCTAGAAGTAGGTGGGGTAGATTGAACAGATGTTGCATCAGTTGCAGTAGTCGTTTGAGGTGGAGTACGAGGCGTACTAAGCCCAGGCTAAGAAACTACAGAAGGTGCAAAATTTTGAATAGTAGACTGGACAGGTTGCTGGGGTGAACCAGAAACTAAGGGTTGTCCAGATTGAGATGACAAGTGCAAATTCGGTTGCAAGATCTATTGAGATTGAGATGGATCCCACACTGAGTTCATTCTGGAGTACAGACACATAGTAGGTTGAGAATATTGAGGACCATAACTGGGTTGAGGGTAGGGTTGATTGTTCAAAGGTACATTTCTAGCTCCTTGGACAAATGATTGACTGGAAGGTGGTTGGAAACCTTGGATTGGGTACTGACCATGAGGTTGATAACCTTGAGGCACGTACTGATACTGGGGTTGACCTTGAGGTACATATTAATACTGGGGTTTACCTTGAGGTACATACTGAGTCTGGGGTTGACCTTGAGGAATGTACTGTCTCGTGGGTATGTACTGTCCTTGAGGTTACCCCCAGACAGAAATTGGGTACCTTGAGGCTGCCCCCCAAGCGATAATTGAGGACTTTGAGGCTGCCCCCCAGGCGGTAACTGGCCACCGTGAGGTTTTGGATTAGGAATAGTACCTGACATCATAAGAATATCTTCTACACTCAATGGATTAGTTTCGTTATTACCAGTTAATAACCCTTGTTCAATAGGCTGAGGAGATGCTCCCAAAAAAGTACCAGTAAGTGACTAATACCCAGAGGGAACATAAGGACCGTTGTATAAAAGGGTTTCTGGAGATTGAGAAAACATGGACGACTGTCTTGACATATTTAACGAGGGATAATAACCCCTAGGTGTTGGGTGAAAAGGAATGCGAGGTGGTGAAAAACTTAGTCCGGGGTTTTCCAAAAAATTGGTCAATGAAAGATACCAAGTGTTTCTCCTAGGTGGACTGTAAAAGATCGATTCACACTCCCTAAGTTCTATAGCTGGTTGATTTTCAGGAATAAAGATACTTTCTTCCGGAGTAACAAGTTCTTCAATAGCTATAAGTCTAGAAGGAAGATTTTGGGTAATTACTCTTTCTACCCAGGGTGAACCAGGACCACTAGAAGTTGGAGAGGCAAATCCTGATGTTGGAGTAGCAGCAAATTTAGTTTTAGGTTCAGATATTTTAGGTTCCTCGCCTAAATCACTAGTAGATGAAAAAATACTAGTAATTCTGGAAAATGAAATAGATTGCGGATTATAATCTGTTGCTAGAGCTTGATAATCAGAATGTAAAACCAATGAAGACTCCCCTTCTTCAGATGACCCAACTCTACTCTCTCTAGGAGTTACAAGGACTCGTAGCCCTTCAGGTTGGCTCAGTGAAAACTTAAGAGGTTGGCCCCGAAGTCTACGGGACTTCCTCGGTAATTCAACCACAATTAAATATTTTAACTATTTCACACGTAAACAAAGAAAAATCTCAATGAAAACCACCTAAAACCTATAAGGAACCAAACAATTTTGAAACACACACCTAAAGAATCTTGGAGATCAAACCACACACAAACAGTAACTTTCCGTACTGAAAACACTAGTTGGTTATGAAATCCAACGTCGCAGAGTTCAATCCAGAAATGGCGGTTGGAACAGTTACCTTGGCAACCTGCTTAATGAATAGACTGGCACAAGTTTCTCCACTAAACCGTCTCGAGTGAAGAGAACCCCCTAGAAAATCCAAGTGAGTCTAGCCGACATCTACTCCAGTTATAGTGGGATCTTCCCTCCACCGTCACCTTAGGAAAGAATCCTATATAATATGGTCACTAAGGTTACCAACGAAAACAAATATACCTGGGGGAATAGTCTACGATCCGATATGCATGCAAGGGCAGAGTAACAAGCTCAATCCCCTTGAAGGCTCCTTGACATAATCCAAGGTTTACCAACAAGTGACCCCAGGCTCCTCGACAATTGTTAATCCGAGGTTTACCATTTTTAATACGTGAATATCTTCTATCGTTCCCAATGAGGAAGGATTGATTCTCACACTGGTTCAGATATGATCTCGTGCTTCTCCTTTAAAAGGAGTTTTCCCAGAGCATAGATGTAACAATTGGAATTTATCTCCTACCGCAAGATACAACTACTTGTTTGTTTTACTATCTTGGAGAGTTAATTACTCCCTACTCCAAGATACTAGCCTAAGCTATGTTGATGATATACAACTCTAGAAATAAAAAGATTACTAGATAGATTTTACTTTAAGAGTTATTTTTATTGGTTTTTCCTTACGTCAAAAGGTGTAGTGATGAAAGTTATGGTATGAAGACTCGACTCCAAATCACTAAAAAATTCACTTAAGATGATAATAAATCTTTTTCCTTCAATGAATTTCTAGCTAGGAAAGAGTTGAGAATGCAAATGCTTGTAAAAACAAATCTTTCTTTAACAAACAAATCAAAAGAAGAGCTTTTTGTCTTTTCCAATACACTAAAAAATGAGACAACTAGTTATGCTCACAAAAATTTCCCTTTCTTTTCAAACACTCAAATACTACTAAAACAAACTTTTTCAGAAGAGATTTTTTTATTTTTATAAAACACTCAAAACTATGGAAAAATCTAATATTGAGATCTATAAATTCTAAAACTATTTGAAGTAAAAGCTTACAAGATTTCTTTTCAAGGATGTTTTACTTAGCTATAAGCAAACTAAGGACTAATTTTTCCAGAATCACAAATCAGTCAAAAAACAACCAATTTTTGTCTTCTTTTCTAAAAATGAAATCCAAAACTTTTAACACAAGTCATTTCGAAGTTTCATAAAGAGAAACACAAGATGGATTCCTCAACAAAGGCAAATTTTGCAAACGGTCAGACTCATAAGAAGGCCAGTAAAAACCAAGGTGATCTGAGGCTTCTAAGGCTTCTAAGCTCTAAGCTACTACAAGACCAAAATGAAAATCAAGCCCGACAACCAAAACTTCTAGGAATTTCACCTAAAACCCTAATTCCAATGGAATTAACCTAAGAAAAGTTTCTGACAAGTCATGTGCAGATCTGGGCAGAGGCTAAAAACACCTAAACAAATCCTAAGCTAACTGAAAGAGAAAATCTTAAGTTTTTCAAAATTTTGACAGGGTCCACAGGACCGCAGTTCACACAGGTACGGGGCCGCTCTGTGTGTAAAGAAAAATTGCGGATAGGTCTACACTGTGTTACAAGCAGAGGGTGAGCTCCTTTCCCAAAAATAAGAAAAACAAAAAATAATTCAAGATCTACTAAACCTACCCAATCCCACACACATCAAGCCAAAGACAGAAACAGAAACATAGTTTCTCAAGTCAAAGTAAAAGCAAGGAAAAAATAAAGTCCTCAGTGGAGTCACCATTTTGTCGGCTGGATAAGTCGTTCTTGCGGACAAGATCAACGTCCCTAGTATCTAATGATATCTAGTGACAAGAAAACCAAACAAATTCTATCTTTCTCTAAATATGCGATTTATAAATAAAGGCAAACAAGTGTTTTAGGCCTACCTTGGGTCCAATGCAAGTTTGTGGAAGCCTCACTCTGTTGATTCAAATGAGCTCCCTTGTAGAGAATCTGCAAACACAAACAAGCACACACATTAAATAGCACCTGAAAAGACAATATAATAAAGCATACTTATCATGATGATCAAGGAATTCATGAAACAAATCACATAATACAATTTGTTGAGAAAAATGAATCTGACTGTATTAACTTAAATCAAAGAAGAACTTTACAACCTTGGTGCCTTGATGCTGTACAAGCTCCTCCTACGGTCCAGCAAGAAGTCTCCTCTACTTTAACAAGTTTCACTCTCTTCCCAATAAAGCCAAAAGGTATGTGATCTCTCCTCTCAAGCTTAACTACGAAGTCTCAATTCCAATAGCATTTACCCTAAAAAATGTTCAGCTTCTAACCTCCTTAGCAACCACCCCAATGCCTTAATTTATAGTGCAATGGAGGGAAGTTACTAGGTCCTCCTTCAAAGGGATAAAGCCCTCCTTCAAAGGGATAAGCTCCTCTCATCAAGGGATTAGCTCCTTCACTTTTGGGATGCATGAACCACCTATGCATGAACCACCTAGGAGTGAACCATCCACGCCAAGGTTCCTTCTAGAATCATCTAGAATTAACCCAAAGTGAGTTTTTAAGAATAAACTTGCACCTTTTTGACTTTCACAGGGGTCCGCACCCACTCCTTTAGAGACAGAGCAGGCAGGTCCGCAGGTAACATGAACAGGGGGTGCGGGACCGTAGGCAGTAGTGAGAGAAAGTGCGGAACGAGAGCTTTATTGATTTTCAAAGTCTCTCTCTCATTTTCAAAGCTTGAAATGAAGAGCTGAGGTTTGAGACTTGCTTAGGAGGACAATATGAATGATGATAGACCCATACTGACTGCAAATAGTCATGGTGACAATATTTTGTGTAGCAGTACCTAAAAAGAATGGTAAATGGAGGGTGCGCATTGATTACCGAGAATTGAATAAAGCAACCCTTAAAGATCACTTTCCTTTGCCCTTTATAGATCAAGTGTTAGATACATTAGCGTATAAGAAGTATTTCTCATTTTTGGATGGTTATAGTGGTTATAATCAAATTCAGGTAGCACCTGAGGATCAGGATAAAACTACATTTACTTGTCCATGGGAAACTTTTGTTTACCGAGTACTTCTTTTTGGGTTGTGTAATGCTCCTGCAACATTCCAAAGAGCAGTACTAGGAATTTTTTCAAATCTAATACATGATTGTGTAGAGGTATATATGGATGATTTTATAGTCTATGGAAACACATTTGAAGAAGCTTTGGAAATTTTGGAAAAAGTTCTTAAAAGATGTAAAGAAAAAAACCTCTCACTAAGCCATGAAAAATGTTTTATGATGTTTATAGAAGGTATTTTTTAAGACATCACATTTCGAGAGATGGGATTAAAGTTGACAAATCTAAAGTTGAAGTCATCTCTAAGTTATCAATTCCAAATTGCCAAAAGGATGTTAGAAGTTTTCTAGGATTTACAGGATACTATAGAAGGTTTATAGAAAACTTCACTAAAATAGCATCTCCACTCTTCAAATTTCTTACAAAAGATTGTGAATTCAGTTGGAATCTTGATTGCCAACTAGCATTTGAAACCTTGAAAGCAAAAATTTCTGAAGCACCTATTTTAAGAGGTCCAAATTGGAAACTTCCTTTCCATATTTCCACAGATGCTTCAGATATAGCTCTGGGAGCTGTATTGGGACAAAAAGACTTGAGTCCTTCTACCATTTACTATACAAGTAAGAATTTGACTCCCACTGAGTT
Source organism: Pinus tabuliformis (assembly GCA_031772625.1). NCBI lineage: Eukaryota > Viridiplantae > Streptophyta > Pinopsida > Pinales > Pinaceae > Pinus > Pinus tabuliformis. Next base: position 908,404,396 of record CM062819.1, read on the forward strand.
GAATTATACTGTGACTCAAAAGGAATTTTTAGTTGTTGTTCATGCAATTAATAAGTTCAGACACTATATAACAAGCTATGAAACATTTTTTCATAAAGATCACTCTGTAATTAGATATTTTATGAATAAATCTCTTACTAGTGGCAGAGTTACAAGATGGCTTTTACTTTTGCAAGAATTCAACATTACTGTGCTAGATAGACCTGGAAAACAAAACACAGTTGTTGATTTCTTTTTTAGGATTCAGAATATCAAAGAAGACTCTCTGGTTGAAGATGAGTTTCCTAATGAATATCGTTTTGCAGTAACTACTTAGACTCCTTGGTTTGCAAATGTTGAAAATTACTTGGTTACAAGGAAGTTACCTTCACATTTGTTTCCTAGAGAGAAAAGAAATATCATTCAAGAAAGTGCAAGATATTCATGGATCACTAACGAATTGTATAAAAGAGGGCTAGATCTTATAATCAGAAGGTGTGTCAAGGAAGATGAGATGCCTGATATTCTAAAAGTATGTCATGATGAGCTGTGTGGTGGACACTTTGCTGACAAGAGGACAACCTATAAAATCCTTTCCTTAGGATACTATTGGCCATCCATATTCAAAGATGCTAAATAATATGTCAAGAGGTGCGACAATTGCCAAAGGGTAGGGAAAACTGCTTCCTCAAATGAAATGCCATTACAAACTCAGGTACTTATTGAACCCTTTGAAAAATGGGCTTTAGACTTTATTGGACCAATTAATCCTCCATCTAAGCAGAAAAAGTATATATTTGTATGCACTGATTATGTCACCAAATGGGTAGAATCCAAAGCATTACCTTTTGCTAATGAAAAATCTATAGTTAATTTTCTTTTTGAGGATATCTTCAATCGTTTTGGTGTCCCAAGAGAAATTGTGACAGAACATGGATCTCAATTCATATCCAATATGGTGGAAAGGCTTGTGGAGGAGTACAAAATCAAGCATAATAAATCTACTCCCTATCAACCACAAGAATATGGTCAAGTGGAGTCTACAAATAAAGTGATTGAAGGAATCCTCACCAAGACTCTACATCTACATAAAAGAGATTGGGAAGAAAGGCTTTCTGAAGCCTTATGGGCCTATAAAACTACATGGAGGAACAACCTATATTTTCGTGGAGGAACAACCTATATTTTCTATAATAAGTGGTGACAAAAAGCCACAGTCACTCTGCATTCTATAAAATTCATTATTTCATCTCACTTCACTCTATTTTACTTTTATAGTTTCACTTCATTCCATTGCCATATTTCACCAATAAATTATTCCTTTTCCAGTATTTCTTTCATCTCCTTGTCTTATTTTCATTTACACAGCCATTTCCATTTCATTCATTCATAAGCCATATTTCACTCTCTGTTTCACGTTCTGCAGTTGTTTTCATGTTCTGCAGCTGATTCTGTTCCACAGTTGATCCTGTTCTGCAGCTAATTTGATTCTGCAGCAATAATTTGTTTATCAGTCCAAGCAGTTCATACTAAAATTATGTATGCAGGTAATTGAAGAAAAATCAACTTTCAAGGCCAATCATGCCTAAAGTACCTATGGATCAAACATCAAAATATTAGCAAGAAGAAGGTAAAGGTTCCAAAGGTAAATACAAAATTTTATTTCAAAAAGAAATTCGAAAACATAAGCTTGTATAACATGCATGATCACATGTCTCCTTAATTAACCATCATGTGATTTGACCGCCACTATGTCTCCACCATATCTTCTGCCTTCAATGAAAAATGGTCCAATGATTCCTTCATAGCTAATCTCTGTTTCAAACTCCATAACTTGTACTTAATCGGTCCTCCATAGCTACACTTGTTAACGGTTAGATTAACGACGTGACCTACTTATCTACGACTCTCAAAACCTGAATGTTTATTTATTACATGCAAATTCTCAAGTTTTTCTCTCATATTCACGTAGCCATATAGTCATTCTACTTCTATATCCATAGTCATTCTATTTCCATATACCCATTCACTCCATTTCCATATACACAGTCATACTGTATACATAGTCTTCCTATTTTTGTATACACAGTCTTCTTATTTCCATATACGCAGTCATTCCATTTCTTAAACAATGAGAGTAATTTTGAAGGGTAATTGAGAATAGCAGGGATGTTACAGAAGGCTAGATAGTTGTGTTTTATTGAAAAATTTGACTGCTACCACAAGGAAATCACTAAATCCTTTGCAAGGTCATTTGATGGCATGGAAGTGGAAATAGGGGATATCAAATTTGCAGTCACAGAATCCTTCACAGAAGAAGCAATAGAACTCCCAAGACTAGGAGAAAGATGGTTTAAAAACAAAAAGTTTCATGATGAATCCTAGAAGGTGATTCTTAAAAACCCAAGTATGGATGTTACAATATTTAAAAAAGTGATTCCAATTTTAGCACTCAAAAACAAATGGAGTAGCATGTTGTTAATACTGCAAAAATTCATTACATGTGAAGGAAGGTTTGGTTCTATGTATGTTTATCATATATGTTTGTTAATGAATTTTCTAGAGAATGGAACCCTCAATCTTCCCTTTTTCCTTCTGAATAGTCTAAGAAGAATGGCAACAAATGTCCAAAAGAAAGTTGAATCAATAGAAACAACTCTATATCATCATGGATTAGTGAATATTTTAGTTGAATTTCATTTGAGAAGTGTAGGGGATACATGGGAAGACTTATTGGTAAGAAATTTCTTCCAAGATGCTCTAGATTTATCTGAGGGAAGTCTTGTTAAAAGAAGTAGAAGAAGAAATATCATCATTAAAAGCTCCTCACAAAAATATGATGCAAAGATAGCTCTTAAACCAAAGGTTATGGAGCAGACCAAACAAAAGAGAAAAATGAAAGAAAGGGTTGAAGAAACCAATAAGGACATTCTTGAACCTTCATCACCTCAAGAAGATGAAAAACTGCACTCTGAAAGACTAACCAAGATCAAGGAGAAAATCAAGAAAAATAAGGAGAAAGGAAACAGGAAAAAGGACGCAAATGAAGAAACCATAAGCTTCCAAAACTTGAGGAGGAGCTCTAAACTCTGAGGTAAGGTGAATAGGGTGAAATCAAAAGAGGTCCAATTTATAAACTTAGAGGAAGAAACCCTAGTTCAGTCCCTTGACAGTATTCCATCTAAACAAAGTCCACATAACTTTCCTCCACATAATTTTGAAGGCAGCCCAAGTAGAGCTTCTCCTGCCATAGATCTAATACAACAACAAATCTATGACTACATAGAGTCATTAGAGAAAAAGAATACCTCGATAGATCCAGGAACCTCAGCTAATCCAGAGCAGCCTGTCACCCCACAAGAAACTTTAATTAGCTCTCTCAAACAAGCGATCTTTGAGCTAGAAATTCTGAAGAGGCACATCCAAAAGGAAAATGAAACCTTGAGGGAAAAAAATAAGCTGGATAGAGCTATTCATGACAACACAATGCTACACTTGGGATTATGGTACAAAAGAACAGGAAGCTAAAAAGGAAAAATAAGAAGCTGAGTAGAACACTCACTAACCTCAAATATGGATTTCTTATGAGGAAGCCAAGGATGACAGTCAGTGCAAAGAAAATCAAGAAAAAGAAGTTGAATGTGTTGGAAGAAGTGTCAGAACAAATGCAATAGGAGGAGGAAGTTCACAATTTTGATTGCATGGGGACATGTAATGTTTTTGCAGTGGGGGTATGTTGAGCCTCAAAACTACTCTTTCCTTAACAACTATTCTCATCCCTTTTTCTTTGTTTTTCCATGAAGAAATGCATTCCTATCATCAATGACCAGTATATATTGCCTTAAGGAGGACATTTAGTGATTTACATGTTATGCTTTTATGTTTTTCTATTTGAATAAATTTTTTTCTTTTAGCTATGGAACACAACCTATTCTGTAGCTAATCGGTTGTTCCGCAGCTACTTCCATGCTTTAACAAGTTCCAGGTATTAGGAGGAGAAACTAACTACATGACCAGCTTGGAAATCATCATGACATGGACCGTGTCCTATTCACCTAGCCCAGGTCGACAAGGAAGATGGTACAAGACTCCGGTCAATGGAGAAGTCAAATGTAGAGACCGAAGGTAGCGTGACTCTGTTTTGTGGATAATCAACATGTTTCACAGTGATGGGAAGCGTTATCTGAAACAAATTCCTAAACCCAAGGACTCCAACAGCCATGTGTGCAACCGAATCCAACAACCATATTCTTGGATTTATATCTCCAATAGCCAAGGAAGAGAATTCCATGTGCCTATTTTCTATGTGCTTTTGGCTGTCGCTTATTTTTCTCCATAAACAATTGCATAATTTTCTTATAAATACCTGTGTAAAGAACTTAGAAGGAGTTCGAATTTCTGCATGTATTAATCTCAGACTTACTATTCTGTAATTTTGAAAAACTCATTTTCTTGTTTTAATATGAAGACCACATGTTTTATGGATATATGAAAGAGTTTTTTGGATATTGATTAAGCACGCATAACCAGATCAGTTGCAGAGGGCCACTGCACTGACTGAGGTTTTATTTCATTTTGTTTTGTCTTTTCTAGCTAAACTATAAATTCATCATTTCCTCTTACAGTGTTCATAATTATTTTCGTACTAACCATGTTTATAATGCAACTTTTATCATTTCTTTGCTAATGTAGAATAGCTTCTTTTAGTATAGAACAACTTCTTTTTGTTCAATTATTTCTAGTTTTTATCAGTAGTTAGAAGATGAAATTCAGTAGTGTAACATAGTTTGTTTCATTTATTGTTTCACTTGTCTTTAAGTTTTCAATTAGACTGATTAACGCCATTACTATTCTTCCCATTTTATTACTAGTTTATCGACTCATGGTGTTAATGAATGTTTTTGAAAAGCCCTTCTAGTTGATAACTCATCTTAAACTAAGTGGTTAAATACTTCACTCATACAATGAGTCTTTTCTGCATTTTTGCATTTATTTTCTCTTAGAATAATGAGGTACAGAATTCCTCAAAATGTCATCACAAGGAGATTTTTCTCCCAAAATTGAGAGGCAGAGTAACTAAGTATTTCATTTAATTTTGTTTTTGTAATAAATTAGACATTAGTTGCAATTTCACTTTCAGTTTTTAGTATTTCCATTTAGTTTTGTTTTTGTAATAGATTAGACATTAGTTGCAATTTCACTTTCTATTTTTAGTATTTTCATTTAGTTTTGTTTCTGTAATTGATTAGACAGTAGTTGCAATTTTAGTTTTTAGTTTTTAGTTCATGATTTGGAAATAATAATAAGAGTAGAAATAGAAACTCTATTTTCATTTCTTGATTAATCTTTTCTTCCAAATCTTACTTAAGCTCTTTTAATTCTCATTTCTTTAGGTTCTTAGCAGTCTTTAAAAAAGTTAGATTTAAGATTTTGTTAGTTTCCATGTAAATCATTAGGGATTAAAGGACCAAAAACCCCCAAAACAACATAAAACATAAAAACAATGAAGTAAGAAGGGTCATCTAGCACAAATAGTGCACTACACTTCATCAGTTTATGATACCTGGATTAATAATTTATGTAAAGAAATCTAGGACACTAAATTGACCAAACAATTCTCCCACCAAGTCAGTGCATGCCCCTCTAATTTAATTTGTGTGAATATGATATTTTTCCCTTCCTATATCTGATGGACACTGAAATAAACTTCCAATTTCTATAACCAGTGGTTCAACTTCAAAGCATCGATCTAGCTATGGTATGACTTGATATCAACTTTTTCTTCCATTTTGAAAAGGGATTGATTCACAGGTCTCGAACTGGGTTGATATTTTTCAGGTTATTTCTTCGATTCATTCTTCAAGTCTTCTCGATCTCCCTTCTGATTTATCCTTTGCATTCGAACCCTCATCTTCTCCAAATATCCTACACTTCTTTCTTAGTGCTACCATGAGGAGGTTTACATTGTAGTTTATATCCGTGACTTGCTGTTTGAGTTATAAAAATCTCACCTCTAGAGGATCATGAGGTTTGTTTATAGATTCATCGACCATGATTAGGGTTTTATGATTTTCGACCCCACCGACCCAAATCCCTGGTAAATATTCAAAAATACCCAAAGAAATTTTCTCTGATACCAAATGATTTGTAAATTGTCGTGGATATTCAACTGCATAGTTCGTCACAACAAATTTGATAATAATATATTAAAATACTAAAAGTTTACACTATTATAGTTTATTAAACTTTAAAATCTATGGATTTAACTATAGTTAGTGCATGCATGCAAATATAAATTATGCAGAAAAGTAGAGAAGAAAAAAATAAGCTCGCACAAACATAAGACACAAGATATTCCCTCTTGGAAACCCTTTTGGGAGAAAACCCAACTGGATAGTGAGGTCACCTCTCTCTCTTTCTCTATCTAGAAATATAGTTGCAGGTACAAAGAAGTAATGCCTATGACCACTGGGCTGCTACAATGCCAAGGTCCTCTCTGTGTGCACTACCTTCTATCTATCCTGACTATATTTTCTCATCTATGGAATCAAATTCTCTTGAATGAATGGAATGCCTCTTCCTCCTAGTGGCCTGATTATAACACAACCTGATAGCCTACTCATGGTTAAGTTTGACTACATCAACTCTTAAGTAGAATTACAAAATAGAATCTTCTACAGTATTTTACATCATAATCATGTGGTTAACCCATTTTCCATAAATAATGGGGGCTGACATGACATCCTGTCAAAGTATAGGTGTGAAAAAGGAAGGTCAACTTCTAAGTGGCATAATGTTTGCATACAGACTCTGATTGACATGCTTCTTACATCGTTGGAAATGTCTCTATGTGTAGAATAGCATGGAAAAGTTTCATCATGAAAGAGGAAAAGTTTTACCCCCAAAATATGTCATTTTATGCCTCAAATTGCTCTTGGAAGGCTTTAGACCCCATTTCGCTAAAACTGGGTCCCGCTGGTAAGAACAATCTCGTGAGTTGTTTCCTCAGCTTTTTCCACTCCAAATTCATCAAGCTAGATGAAAAACAATACAATGATCCAATTCATATGAAACCTATCCATTCTATAAGGCTTTTGATGCCCCATATAGCTTATCATGTTTCCCTTGTCTTGTAGTTCTAGACTTATTCTACAAAACTATATATTTTGTCATCTCTTCTTGAGTGTCTAGTGCCAAATCCTCCATAGAAGGTAGTACTCATTCCTCTTCTTGATCGAGTATGGAAGACTCATAGAGTTTCAAATTCTTTACATTCATGACTAAATAAATTTGCATATATGGTGGTAAACTGAGTCGATAGGCATTATCACCCACCTTTTCCAGTATCTCAAAGGGACTATACATCAGAGCCTTGATTTTATTACCAGACCCCTACAACATCTCTTTATTCAATTGTAGCCATACTTTGTCTCCCACCTTGAATGATTTATTTGTTCTGAGATGATTACGCCTGGCCTTATACTTCTCATATGACTTCTGCAGTGTTTCGCGTACTTGTATATGGATATTATTGATCTTCTCTATAATTTTTTCATCACTCAAAGCATATATTGTATGATCCTGCCTCACTCCACCTTGCTGCTTATATGTAATATCGAAAGGTGATGGTGGACCAAGTCTCAAATGGGGACTTTCTTGTAGAAGTGTTGACTGATCTATTATAAAAATGTTGTATATATACTATATTTTTATCCTAGGTCTTTGAATGTTGTTAGTTGTATCCTTTCAGAAGCTGCACCAAAGTCTTGTTAACTGCTATTGTTTATCCATCTATCTGTGGATAGAATTTCGTAGATATTTTCAACTTTGTATCCATCTTCTCCCACAATGTAGTCCAAAATGCACTGAGAAATTTTGTGTCCCTATCTCAAACAATGCTCCTTGGTATCCCAAAGTGCACTTAGACCTTCCCAAAGAACAAGTTTGTTGCTTCTTGTCCACTAATGCTCTTTTTATAGGGCATCAAAACACACATCTTACCGAACCTGTCAACTACCACAAATAGGTAGACAAGTAGGTATAGGTAAGTAATGATAAATACCTTGTTTCCTCTTTCTAGGCTTAATAGTACAAAGAAACATGCATCCTCTTATGAATGTAGCTACCTTCTCTCACATCTTGGGCCAATATACATACCTCTACAAGTTAGCCATGGTCTTCCCTACACCAAAGTGCCCTGCAACCTTGGAGGTGTGAGCCTCTCTAATCATTTGTAAATACTCACCTTTAGGAACATATAGTTTGTATCATGTAGAGAAACCCATCCTATATATGGTAGTCAATGGTGATGTCATCATTGTGCACATAAATCTCACTCTGCAACTGTTGATACACCTCATTGATGTCATCATCTTCTAAATATGCCTCTCTGTATGCATCATGGATGAATGGCTCCAAGTGCATAAGAGCCCCCAAAGTTGTAATGTTTGATGTGGGTCCCAAAAATCATTTACTGAATGAGGTGAGGAAATTTTTCCTCCACTTTCTCTTTGGTGCCCCATATAGCTTTGCCTAGAAGTTGTCCCTTCAACCCAATCTGCCAAAGGTCATGTTTCCCATGTCTTGTAGTTCTAGACTTCTTCTACAAAACTATATATTTTTTCATCTCTTCTTGAGTGTCTAGTGCCAAATCCTCCATAGAAGGTAGTACTTATTCCTCTTCTTGATCGAGCATGGAAGACTCATAGAGTTTCAAATTCTCTACATTCACGACTAAATAAATTTTCATATATGGTGGTAAACTGAGTCGATAGGCATTATCACCCACCTTTTCCAGTATCTCAAAGGGACTATACATCAGAGCCTTGATTTTCTTCCCAGGCCCCTGCAACCTCTCTTTATTCAATTGTAGCCATACTTTGTCTCGTACTTGTATATGGATATTCCTTCTCTTCTCTATAATTTTTCATCCCTCAAAGCAACTATTGTATGATCTTCCCTCACTCCACCTTACTGCTCATATGAAATATCCAAAGGTGACGGTGGACCAAGTCTCAAATGGGTACTTTCTTGTAGAAGTGTTGATTGATCTATTATAAAAATGTTGTATATATACTATATTTTCATCCCAGGTCTTTGAATGTTGTTAGTTGTATCCTTTCAGAATCCACACCAAAGTCTTGTTAACTACTTTTGTCTATCCATTTGTCTGTGGATGGAATGTCATAGATATCTTCAACTTTGTATCCATCTTCTCACATAATGTAGTCCAAAATGAATTGAGAAATTTTCTGTCCCTATCTCAAACAATGCTCCTTGGTATCCCAAAGTGCACTTAGACCTTTCCAAAGAAAAAGTTTGTTGCTTCTTGTCCATTGATGCTCTTTTTACAGGGCATTAGAACACACATATTACCGAACCTATCAACTACCACAAATAGGTAGACAAGTAGGTATAGGTAAGTAATGTTAAAGACCTTGTTTCCCATTTCTAGGATTAATAGTACAAAAAAACATGCATCCTCTTATTAATGTAGCTACCTTCTCTCACATCTTGGGCCAATACACATACCTCTGCAAGTTAGCCATGGTATTCCCTACACCAAAGTGCGCTGCAACCATGGAGGTGTGAGCCTCTCTAATCATTTGTAAATACTCACCTTTACGAACATATAGCTTGTATCATGTAGAGAAACCCATCCTAGAGATGGTAGTCAACGGTGATGTCATCATCGTGCACATAAATTTCACTCTGCAATTGTTGATACACCTCCTTGAAGTCATCATCTTCTAAATATGCCTCTTGGTATGCATCATGGATGAATGGCTCCATGTGCATAAGAGTCCCCAAAGTTGTAATGTTTGATGTGTGTTACACAAAAATATCGTCACCATGACTATTTGCAGTCAGTATGGGTCTATCATCACTTTTACTGTCCTCCTAAGCAAGTCTCAAACCTTAGCTATTCATGTCAAGCTTTGAAAATGAGAGAAAGACATTAAAAATCAACAAAGCTCTGGTTCCGTACTTTCTCTCACTATTGCCTGCGGTCCCGCACCCCCTGTTCACATTACCTGCGGACCTGCCCACTCTGTCCCTAAAGGAGTGGGTACGGACCCCTATGAAAGTCAAAAAGGCGTAAGTTTATTCTAAAAAACTCACTTTGGGTTAATTCTAGATGATTCTAGAAGGAATTTTGATGTGGATTGGTCGCTCTTAGGTGGTTCATGAATCCCAAAAGAGAAGGAGCTAATCCCATGATGAGAGGAGCTATCCCTTTCAAGGAGGACTTTATCCCTTTGAAGGAGGACCTAGTAACTTCCCTCCATTGCACTATAAATTAAAGCATTGGGCTGGTTACTAGGGAGGCTAGAAGCTAAACATTTTTTAGGGTAAATGCTGGTGGAATTGAGACTTCCTAGTTAAGCTTGAGAGGAGAGATCACATATCTTTTTGGCTTCATTGGGAAGAGAGTGAAACTTGTCAAAGTAGAGGAGACTTCTTGTTGGACCCTGGGAGGAGCTTGTACAACATCAAAGCACAAGTTGTAAAGTTCTTCTTTGATTTGAATTAATACAATTAGATTCATTTTTCTCAACAAATTGTCTTATGTCATTTGTTTCATGAATTCCTTGATCATCATGTTAAGTATGCTTTATGATATTGTTTTTTCAGGTGCTATTTAATTTGTTTGCTTGTTTGTGTTTGCAGATTCGTAACAAGAGAGCTCATTTGGATCAAAGGAGCGAGGCTTCCAAAAACTTGCATTGGATCCAAGGTAGGCCTAAAACACTTGATTTCCTTTGTTTATAATTGCATATTTAGAGAAAGATAGTTTTTGATTGGCTTGCTTGTCACTAGATATCGTTAGATTCTAGGAAGGTCTATCTTGTCCAGAAGATCGACTCATTCCGTGTGACAAAATGGCAACCATATTGGGGACTTGATTTTTAACTTGTTTTTACTTTGACCTGAGAAATTGTGTTTTCGTTTCTGTTTTTGGCTTGTTGTGTGTGGAATTGGGTAGATTTAGTAGATCTAGGATTATTTTTTGTTTTTCATAACTTTGGGAGAGGACCGCACCCTCGGTTTGCGACACAGTGCGGACCTATCCGCACTTTTTCTTTTATCACAGAGCAGTACCGCACCTGTGTGAACTGTGGACCTGCGGACCCTGTCAAAATTTTAGAAAACCTAAGATTTTCTCTGTTCGTCAGCTTAGTTTTTGTTTAGATGTTATTGTCCCCTACCCAGATGTGCATGTAACCTGTCATAAGCTTTTCTTAGGTTAATTCCATTGGTGATAGGGTTTTAGGTGAAATTCCTAGAAGTTTTGATTGTTGGGTTTGGTTTTCATTTTGGTCTTGTAGTAGCTCAGAGCTTAGAAGCTGTAGAAGCCTCAGATCACCTTGGTTTTTACTAGCCTTGTTATGAGTCTGACCATTTGCAAAATCTACCTTTGTTGAGGAATCCACCTTGTGTTTTATCTTTACGAAACTTCGAAAAGGCTTGTGTTAAATGTTTGGATTTCACTTTTAGAAAAGAAAACAAAAATTGGGTTTTTCTTGACTGATTTGTGATTCTGGACAAATTAGTCCTTAGTTTGTTTATAGCTAAGTAAAACATCCTTGAAAAAGACATCTTGTAAGCTTTGACTTCAAATAGTTTTTTATAGTTTATAGATCTCAAGATTAGTTATTTCCATAGTTTTGAGTGTTTTATAAAAAATAAAAAATCTCGTTTGGAAAATGTTTGTTTTTTTAGTATTTGAGTGTTTTAAAAGAAAAGGGAATTTTTTGTGAAAATAACTAGTTGTCTCATTTTGAGTGCATTGGAAAAGACAAAAAGCTCTTCTTTTAATTTGTTTGTTAAGAAAGATTTGTGTTTACAAGCATTTGCATTCTCAAACTCTTTCCTAGCTAGAAGTTCATTGAAGGGAAAGATTGCTTAATCATCTTAAGTGCATTTTTTAGTGATTTCGAGTCGAGTCTTCACACCACGAGTTTCATCTCCACACCTCTAGACTTAAACAAAAACCAATAAAAATAACGCCTAAAGTAAAATATATCTAGTAATATTTTTGTTTCTAGGGCTCTGATACACCAACATAGCTTAGGCTAGTGTCTTGGAGTAGGGAGTAATTAACTCTCCAAGACAGTAAAACAAACAAGTAGCTGTATCTTGCGGTAGGAGAAAAATCCAATTGTTGCATTTATGCTCTGGGAAAGCTCCTCTTAAAGGAGAAGCACGAGATCGTGTCCGAACCAGTGTGGGAATCAATCCTTCCTCATTGGGAACGACGCCAGATATTCACGTATTAAAAGCGGTAAACCTCGGATTAACCATTGTCGAGGAGCCTAGGGTCACTTGTTGGTAAACCTTGGATTATGTCAAGGAGCCTTCAAGGGGATTGAGATTGTTACTCTGCCCTTGCATGCGTATCAGATCGTAGACTTTTCCCCGAGGTATATTTGTTTCCGTTGGTAACCTTAGTGACCATATTTTATAGGATTCTTCCTAAGGTGACAGTAGTGGGAAGATCCCACTGTAGCTGGAGCAGACGTCGGCTAGACTGACTTGGATCTTCTGGGGGGTTCTCTTCACTCGAGATGGTTTAGTGGAGGAACTTGTGTCAGTCTATTAATTAAGCAGGTTGCTGGGGTAACTGTTCCAACAACCATTTCTGTATTGAACTCTGCGATGTTGGGTTTCATCACCAACTAGTGTTTTTAGTACGGAAAGTTACTGTGATTTCCTAGATTCTTTAGGTGTGTGATTTAAATTTGTTTGGTTCTTTAGAGGCTTTAGGTGGTTTTCATTGAGATTTTACCTTGTTTGCGTGTGAAGTAGTTAAATTTTTTTAATCGTGGCTGAATTACTGAGGAAGTCCCGTAGACTTCGGGGCCAACCTCCTGAGTTTTCACCGAGCCAGCCTAAAGGGTTGAGAGCCCTCATAACTCCTAGAGACAGTAGAGCTGGATCACCTAAAGAAGGAGAGTCTTCTTTGGTGGTACATCCTGATTTTCAAGCTTTAGTAGCAGATTATAATCCACAATCGGTGTCTGTTTCCGAAATTACTGGTAACTTTTCATCTACTAGCGATATAGGTGAGGAACCTGAAATATTCGAACCTGAAAGTGAATTTGCTGCTACTCTGACTTCGGGGTTTACCTCTCCAACTTCTAGTGGTCCTGGTTCACCCAGGGTAGAAAGAATAATTACCCAAAATCTTCCTTCTGGACTTATAGCTATTGAAGAACTTGCTACTCCGGAAGAAGAAGTAGACATCCCTATCCATGAAAATGAAATGGTTATCGAGCTTAGGGAGCGTGACCTAGGAGCAGTGCTTGGTATCTCTCATTGACAATTTTTTTGGAAAACCTGGGACTAAGTTTTTCACCACCTCATATTCCTTATCACCCAACACCTAGAGGTTACTATCCTCCGTTAAATATGCCAATATAGTCATCCATGTTTTCTGAATCTCCAGAATCCTTTTTGTATGGCGGTCCTTCTGTTCCCTCTGTGTATCAGTCACTTTCTGGTACTTTTGCAGGAGTGTCTCCTCAACCCATTGAAGAAGGGTTATTAACTGGAAACAATGGTACTAAGTCATTGAGTGTAGAAGATATTCTCATGATGTCAGGCACTATTCCTAATCCTCAACCTCAAGGTGGCCAGTTGCCGCCTGGGGGGTAGCCTCAAAATCCTCAATTATCGCCTGGGGGGCAACCTCAAGGTACCCAATTTGCGCATGGGGGGCAACCTCAATGACAGTACATACCTACGGGACAGTACATTCCTCAAGGTCAACCCCAGAATCAATGTGTACCTCAAGGTCAACCCCAGTATCAATATGTACCTCAAGGTCAACCCCAGTATCAGTACGTGCCTCAAGGTTATCAATCCCAAGGTCAATACTGGAACCAAGGTTTCCAACCACCCTCCGGTCAATCATATGTTCAAGGAACTGGAAATGTACCTCTGAATTATCAACCCTACCCTCAACCCGGTTATGGTCTTCAATATTCTCAACCTGTTATGGGTCTGTACCCTGGAATGAACTTAGTGTCAGATCCATCGCAAACTCAACAGGTCTTGCAACCGAATGTACAGTTGTCATCTCAAACTGGACAACCCTTAGTTTCTGGTTCACCCTAGCAACCTGTCTAGTCTAATATTCAAACTTTTGTACCTTCAGTAGTTTCTCAACCTGGGCCTAGTAGCCTCGTACTCTGCCTCAAACGGCTGCTACAACATCTGTTCAATCAACCCCACCCACTTCTGGAGTATCGACAACTCCGATTTCTACTGTTCCTGTATCAACTCTTTGGACATCTTTACTTCAGTCTGGATCCACAATTCAAACTTCGATTCAGATACCTGTAGGAAAACCTGGTTCAAGTACGGTTGTCACAAGTCAACCATAATTTACTTATCAACCATACCAGGGACAATACTAATTCGGTCTTGTTGTGCAGCAGCCACTATATTAGTATCAACCGTACCCTAAGTATACATATCAACAACCTCAACAACCCCAGTACAGTCGGGTTAATCCTGGTTTCCCGGGAGGATATAATATCCCAAATGTAATTCCAATTCCTAGTTATCCTGGATATCCTCCTCCTGGGGCTGGTCTCATGACCCAGAGTTTTAGGGACCCTAATCATTAGTTACCGTTTATCGCAACTTTGGACTTGCCTGACTTGTCGTGCCTAACGAACGATCCCATTAACTATCTTTCGTTTTGGCCGCCAATGCCAAATAAGTTGCCTAGTGATATTCCTAACTTTGAAGGCAAATCAGGAGAGGACCCGTCAAACCATGTGATGACTTATCACCTCTGGTGTGCGTCTAATTCCATTTCATATGATTCAATCCATTTAAGGCTTTTCCAGCGCACTCTAATTGGTCTTGCGGCCAAGTGGTAGACTGAGTTACCGCGAGCCACTTTTTATAACTTTAGTCAGTTAGCTACTTCTTTTTTAACTCATTTTCAGTTTCCAGTCAGATATGACAATGGCACGGAATTACTAACTTCATTAAAGCAGTCGTCGTCCACTTACATTTCAGATCACATTCATGAATGGAGATGTTGACGGCATTTAGTGAAGGTTTTTATTCCAGATCAGATCTTAGCTGAATGGTTTGTAAAATCTTTATTGCTAAAGATCACTGAGGATGTAGCCAGGGAAAATTTTAAGAACCCCCCTTAAATTTATAAATATAATAAATGGGCGAATCTCCATGGTATATAGGAAAAATGGAAGGCGATTTTATCAATAATATAATATGTATATATAATTTTTTGGTGAATCTCTCACCAGGCATGGTGAATATTTTACTCAATTATAAAATCTTGTAAGATCTTGGCGAGTCTTTCACTAAATAATAAAACTTTGTAAAGTCCTAGTGAATCTTAGCATAGGCTACATGCTCGTTTAATTCCCCCATTTAAATAGCCTACATTCCAGGTGAATACCATGGGTCAATACCATGTGCCATTTTGGTGAATACCATGGGTCAATACCATGTGCAATTTTTATTTTTATTAATTCTAATATTAGGGTTAATAATGGTTTTTTGCATGGTATTAATAACAATCTAGTCCATGGTATTTGTCCCATAGTATTTTGGCCATAGGTTTCACGTGTCCCATAGTATTTTGGCCATAGGTTTCACCTAAATATAACCCATTTTTTGAGTGTTCGTAAATATAAGGTGACTTATGGAGTAAATATAAAAAAATGTTTTATTTGTTTACCATACCTCTCGTTTATTTATATTTTTATTAATTTACCATACCTCTTTTACAAATATGGTATTTGGCCCCTAGGATTCACTTAAATAAAACCTCTTTCTTGAGCCTTCATAAATAGAATGAGCGTTATGGACTAAATATAAAAAGAGGTTTTATTTAGTTACGATACGTCTAGTTTATTTATATTTTTATTTATTTACCATACCGTTTGAGTAACTATAAAAAGACGTTTTATTTATTTACCATACCTTCACTTCACTTATATTTTTATTTGTTTACACCATTACATGTATATAAGGTGACTTATGGAGTAAATATAAAAAATGTTTTATTTATTTACCATACCTCTCATTTATTTATATTTTTATTAATTTACCATACCTCTTTTATAAATATGGTATTTGGCCCATAGGATTCACTTAAATAAAACCTATTCTTGAAAATGGGCGAATGGATTCACTTAAATAAAACCTATTCTTGAAAATGGGCGAATGGAAGGTTGTAAGTCCTAATTTCAAGGGCTAAATTTACCTTTTTTACCCTCTCCCTTAAAATAAGGTGGGCTATTTGAGGTGATTTGTAAAAATGTACTATGATACAAAATATTCGCCCACTAAAAATTTAAAACCCCTTAATTTCGCCAAAGGGCGAACATTCGCCCCTAAAATTATCCTTGGATGTAGCTAAGGCTGGAGTCATTACTGAGCAGCAAGTAATTTCTCAAGCACAGTACCTTAACTTAGTTTATACTCAATCACGTACGTTACACGCGAAAATCCCTGATCTTCCTAAGCAAAATCAAATCGTTGCATCTCCTTCAGGGTCTCATGCTGCTGATGATATCATTGGTATGGTTAATACCAAAAGTAAGAAGAAGTCTTCCAAGAATTCTTCTCCTATCATAACCTTGCCAGATTCCTCGACAGGAGATTCTTCCGCGGAGATTTCCACCAATATTCATGTTGTAGAGTCATCTATAGCCAAACCAAAATCCTGTGGTAAGAATAAAGGGAAGAAGAAAAATAAAACAGATAAAAATTCAAAAGAGAAACCAGAAAAAGCAGAATCAACTGATGAGAAACGCAAACCTCGTTATCCTTGTCTCATTTGTGATGAAGAGCATTTTACAAGAGACTGCCTTCATCATGTAGAGGTTGCGAAAATTGCCAAAGGTTCCCAAACGCGTGTTGTTTTGAAGGATCCTTTTCCAAGTCAAGACAGTAAGATGATAAGTTCTTCCTCAAATGCCAACAAAAACCCCATACTGATGATGTCCCATGTTAGGATTGCGACTCGATTGCATGATTATGGTAGTAAAAGTCTTGTTGATGGTAAAGAAGCAGAATCTTCTCATTCTATCCAGACATAGTAATCAAACCAGCCGCCAAGGGTATACTTCGAAAGTCAACTTTCAATCCACATGCGAGAGCAGCTCAGAACTATAACATTGTTGAAGATTTAGCTGTTTCACCTTCAGAAATGTCGGCTTTGGAAGTGCTGCAATCATGTCTAGCACAATGTAAATTACTTTTGTCGGCTATAGGAGTTGTTGACGTTCAGGACTCGAAACTTATAATTTTTGATCTAGAAAATAGTACACCGCGCTTACCTCATCAAATGGCTTTCCAGATCCCAGTGATAGTAAAAATCATACCTATTCATAGGACTGTGATTGATGAGGGAGCCTGAACGTGTATTATGTCGATACAGTGTTGGAGATCACTTGGTTCTCCTTTGCTAAATCAATCCCTGATGATTCTAAAGGCCTTTGATGGCCGTGGGTTTCATCCTTTTCGCATTCTATAGGATTTACCTATAGGGGTTGAAGGCAAAACTGTTAATCTAGATGTGGAGGTGGTTGATGCTCCTCTAGATTACAACCTTCTTTTGGGTCGTAGTTGGTCTTACGCTATGACAACTGTCGTTTCATCAATCTTTCAGGTTATAAAGTTTCCTCAAAATGGAAAGATTGTAACAATAGACCAGCTGACTTACTTTTCATCTGACCCAGCCTCTTCTGAAAGCATTCAGCATGTCGACAAAACGACTATCCCGTATAAGGATGTTGGAGTAGGACTAGTTAAAGATGTCGGTTTACTGGGAACTTTTCCTTTTCCTCCTATCAATGCATCGTCTTCTTTTACAACCATTCATATGATTTCGTCAGACACCATTGTTTATGATGATCCTTGGATCGTACCTTCTGAATCTGAGATAGACTCATTTGGTGATGTTATGCCTTTGAGTCCATATGAAATTGCGTATCAGGTCGTGCAATCGTTTTCCGACCCATATTCAACCAAAATTGACTTAATGAATGTGGTCCATGAGGAATCACTTTTCACATCAAACTCAGATTCAACAACGTTTTCTGAACTTGTTCACACTAATGAGCAAATTCATGAAATCCTATGTGTTGATGATTTACCATTAGAAAATCTCCATCATAGATCTTCGTTTTTACCCAAGAATGATCGTTTTGAAAACGATTTCTCATCAATTTTTATGATTGAATATGTCAAGGAACCTCAGAATCCAATGAAAAATCCTGATTCTAAGTTAAATTTGGGAAACATTTCTCAAACTATTCCTATTGACATTTTGGTTAAGCTTGGAATTGTTGAAAACATTCATATAGGTGCCTCGTGTACAAAAGATGAAATTCAAATATATAAGACCCTATTTCAAGAATTCTGCGACGTGTTTGCCTGGTCATACGAGGAAATGCAAGGAATTGACCCTGCAATTGTTGTTCATGAAATCAAGACTTACCCAGATGCTAAACCCGTCCGGCAATGTTTGCGTCAGATTCACCCGAGAAAAGTTGCTGCTATTAAAGCAGAAGTTGAAAAATTATTCAAAACAGGTTTCATTTATTTGATTTCGTTAACGGATTGGGTATCGAATATTGTTCTGGTTAACAAAAAGCAAGGGACAATAAGAATATGTATCGATTATAGGGACATTAATTGAGCCTGTCCAAAGGACAATTACCCAACTCCCTATATTGATCAAATCATTGATGATTGTGCCGGCAGCGAAATATTCTCCTTCATGGATGGTTTTTCCGGATACAATCAAATCAATATTCTACCTATCGATCAACCAAAAATGGCTTTCATTTGTCCATGGGGGACATTTTCTTATTGCAAATTACATTTTGGGCTCAGGAATGCTGGGGAAAATTTTCAAAGGTCCATGTCTTATGCATTTCATGACATCAAGCACATTGTGCAACCCTATCTCGATGATTTGCCTGCTCATTCATTACATCGAGATGATCATCTCATCCATTTACGAGCAATATTTATGAGGTGTAGGCATTATCGATTAGGTTGAATCCACACAAGTGTGTTTTCTGTATAGGAGTGGGTTAGTTGCTTGGGTTTGTTGTTTCGAAAGCCAGCATTCACGTCGATCCCTCGAAGGGCTATTGTCAAATTGCCTCCTCCTTCGAGTCTTCGCCAACTCCAAAGTTTGCAAGGGAAAGCAAACTTTTTACGATGATTCATTCCTAACTACACCGAGGTTACAAAGGGTTTTACCCAGTTTTTGAAACAGAATACTCCATTCTATTGGGATGAGATAGCTTAGAAATCTTTTGATGCACTAAAACACGCATTGACCCATGCACCGTTATTGCATCCTCCCAACTGCAACCAAGACTACTTCTTGTATCTCGCCGCTTCCCATTCCACCAGCGGAATGGTGCTAGTTCAGGAAGATGAATTCGGTACTGAGCATGTGATATATTACCTTAGTCGAACTTTAAATCCAACTAAGCTAAAATACTCACATGTGGAGA
This sequence comes from Pinus tabuliformis, assembly GCA_031772625.1. Lineage (NCBI taxonomy): Eukaryota > Viridiplantae > Streptophyta > Pinopsida > Pinales > Pinaceae > Pinus > Pinus tabuliformis. Next base: position 908,423,904 of record CM062819.1, read on the forward strand.
AATTGGCATTAGCAGATATTCAAGCTGTCCAACGTTTTTGTCATTACATTTTACTACGTAAAACTACAGTAATTTCCGATTGCAACCCTATGATCTATATTTTAACCAAGCAATTGCTAGGGGGAAGTACTCCAAATGGATTGTGATCCTGCAGGAGTTCGACTTGGAATTTGAAAGTCTTAGTCTAAGAAATCTTTAGTTTTTGCGGAATTAATGTGTGACTTCCCGCGTGATGACACAAAAACTGTGGCGGAGGAGCCCATTGCAGACGAATCCTTGTTTCTAATTAGCACTTTAGATTCGTGGTATGGGGATATCATCGTTTATCTCCAGACGCAATCCTTTCAGCCAAAAATTTCAAGGTCAGAATGTCGAAAAATACGATTCCAGTCCCAACAATTCAGAATTATTGGAGATACTCATTATCGCCGTGGGGCGGACTCTATTTTTCGACGTTGTTTAACTCACGAGGAAGCTGAAAGGGTTCTAAATGACTATCACTCTAGAGCGTGTGGCGGTAATATGTCTGGGTATGCCACAGCCCAAAAGATATTGCGTGCCGGCTACTTCTGGCCATCTTTGTTTAAATATTGTATTAACGTGGTCCGAAAATGCCACAACTGCTAAATATTTGATCGAAAGATGCACGCTCCACCTGCTCCTCTCCACCCTATAATTGCCGTTGGTCCTTTTGCCAAATGGGGTATCGATTTTATTACATGTAACCCTCACTCGGCCGGGGGCACGCGTATATCATCCTTGCGGTAGATTATTTTATCGAGTGGGCCGAGGTGATGCCTACATTTGAGGCAGACAGCAAAACAACTGCAATTTTCATGTTCAATCATATAATTGCTAGGTTTGGTGTTCCACAAGTGATTATCACTGATCATGGGCGTCATTTTCGAAACGTTATTATGACTGAACTTATAGGCCAGCTTGTTTTACGTCACGATAGTTCAACTCCTTATTATCCACAAGCTAATGGTCTGGTTGAATCCATCAACAAAGTTTTAGTAATCATGATCCGACGAATCATTAGGATTCATCGATCGAATTGGCATAACATGCTATTTTCAGCGCTTTGGGCATATCGAACCTCAGTAAAAACGTCAACAGGTTTCACTCCTTTCCAAATAGTTTATGGTCTGGAAGCTGTGTTACCCATTGAATGCGCAATCCTGTCATTGCAAATGGCCATCGAGTTACTTCCAGCCACTTCCGAAGAGGAAATTTTTTTGTTATACTTGACTCAATTAGATGAGAATCGATGTGATGCTACATTAGCGATCGAAACTCATGCAAAACGTATGAAATCTCAGTATGATTGAAATGTGACCCCTCGAAATTTTTCGAAAGGAGACCTAGTCTTATTGTATGATCAAGCTAATGATAAGTTATGCGCTGGAAAATTCGTTCCTATGTGGCATGGTCCCTATGTTGTCAAGCGAAAGCTAGCAAAAGGGACCTATGAATTGGTAGACATTGACGGGTACTTTGTAGGTAAACCCAGAAATGGTCTTTACCTGAAGAGTTATTATGCTTAAAGAATGGGTGTGGAGATTTTTAGTTAGGTTAGCTTTCTTTCTAGCTGGTGTGTTTTAGTTTAAAAAGTGTGCTTAGCTTAGAGAGTGTTTTTCGTCATTATTCCTACTTATCTTGGCTTTACTCTTGATATTGTAGATGTCGATGCCTCTCCAAACATACATTGGTTTCGCTGATGGTGCTTGTCATAATACACAGAACATTTCTTCTGCAGTTTGGGTTATCTATTCACCCTCTGACGAGTTGGTATCTATGCATGGGGTAAGCCTCGATCAAACAACGAATAACATTGCAGAGTATAGTGCAGTGATTGAGTTATTATCTGAATCTATTTCATTTGGGATTCGGAGTTTGATAGTGAGGTTAGATTCTGAACTCGTTGTATTACAGCTTAATAGAGTATATGCCATTAGAAATCCAGTGTTATTGAGATTATTTTTAAGAGTGCGTCTCTTGGAACATGAATTTGATTATATTGAATATTAGCATATTCCAAGATCTTTAAATACATTAGCATATGCAATTGCTTCTCAAATGTTAAGTAGACATTTGCAATAATCATACAAATAAATTTAAAAACATTCCATAAACATGTTTTACAAGATAAGCCGGTAATAGTGATATAGTATAATATAGGAGTGTGTCAAAATATACATCGTCCTCGATCATAGGTTGAAAAACACCTTATGATCGGCAAAAATGATAAGTACAAAAAGCAAAAATGTCATATGTGTCTACAATAGGTGATCATCCTATCACTGGTGATGATCTCGATAAGAAACCACTGTACGGGCCACCTTACAAAGGAACCTCCTAAAAGGTCCTGGGACCCCAATCACATAGCGTTGTAGTCGACGAGGAATGTCATCTATGCCGGTCTCTGGAATGTCCCCTGTCAAACGCTCTAGATGGCTCTCCAATTCGGCCAAGGTCTCTGTTGATTCGTCCTGTGGGGCTGGTGCCACTGCAACTGGTTGTTTCCTCTCGTAAGGCCGGAGAGCGGCTGGTCACTGTGGACCCACATCTGCATTTGAAACTTTTACTATCAATTTTGGGACGAAATAAAAACAAAAAAAAAAAATTAATTCGGAAAATGTTGAAAATGATTTTACCTGAGTCATCCCATTGCTCTCCTAGTGGAAGAGCCATGTCTGGGTCACCGCGAAAATCTACCCCAACGTAAGGGAAGTCCTGAATAGAAAAAACCTGGTTTTCCAACCAATGGAAATACTCAGGTTTGAATCGAACGACCTCTGTCCCCTCATCAGGATGACGGGCCATAACTGCAACCCATCGCATCAGTTTGGGTTCTCAAGGAAGTCCAGCTCCAATAGTGAGGTGTTGTGGGACCAACATCGGGACCCTCTCTAGACCAAAGCTCACAACTAAAGCACCATAACCAAAGGTCTTCAGTTGTCCATTCTTGGCTCTGGTCAGTTGGCCTTTTACATTAGCCAACGCAGCATCACACCAGTTGAAGATGGTGCCTCGAAAGCAGTCAACTCCCATCTGCATCTGGGATCCAGTAGCAATGTGTAGTGCGGCACTCCCACAGAGCCTGGTAACAGTAAACGTGATCACCATGAGTTCAGGACGGGATATGGTTTTAATGTCTATCCCTTTATCTCTAGTCTGGTTGTTGCAGAACTCTAGCCGGAGGCTATCGACAGACTGGCCACCTGGCCTAGTCCCGAATAGAGTCAAGTCTTTGCCTCTCTTAGGCAAACCAGTCAAAGAGTAAATTTCTTCCGGCTCAATTTTGAGCTAGTGGCCACCAATGAAGAAGCATTGGTCCTGTATGCTCCACCTGTCTACCAGCCACTACAAGAAGTCCACCTGGGCCCTCATGCCAGGTATGGCCCAGAATTTGTACAAGCCACATGCCTTCAATGCATCGATCGAAGGTTGGTGATTTAACGCAGCAAGATCTACGTCCTCATCCTCTTGTTCTCGCCAATCAAGCATGATGTATACTCTACATCCAACAAAAAGGCGAGTTAGATTGCAAAAAATTGAATTGTTTGGGTAAATTTTGAGAAATTTAGGGTTAAAAACCCTTGCTGTGGGGACCACACCCTCTCTGTTAGAGACAGTGCGTGGGTTTGCACCTTGCCTTCACGGCAAGTGCGAACCCCTGACGTTTCCCCATTGAGAAAAAGTCGGGGTCCGCAGGTTACCTGTGTTGTGCATGCGGGCCCCTGTGCTCGGGTTTCTAGCCTAAAAACCCTCTAAAAAAATGAAATAAAACCATAAAAAATGATTTGAAATGGATGAAATTGAAGAGTAGGATGATGTGGATTACCTAGAGGAGACGACACTCAATTCAGACGGATGGACTTTCCGCAATATTCATGGGAAGTTTTTGACCAAAAGCACTATTTTCTCACCCAAATCTCAAACGGTAAAAATGAATTAACGAAAGCCCTTTTTATAAGTTTTTTGAATAAATGAATCGTAAATTTGTTCATGTTTCACTTTAGAAAGGTAACTTTTGCAGCATTTTTATCCATCTCAAACAGGTATGAGTAATGTTTTCATTTTTGTTCAGGATAACGGATTTTTCAGGTGAAATAGGTCATTTTCGACAAAAAAAACATTTAGAGTCACATTTAAGCTCTTTTCTGACTCCTAAAACATGAAAATATTGCCGAGTTTTTCTTTTTAAACTCGTTAAAACGGAACTAAAAAGACGGTCCACTTACAACTCTTTTTCTGACCGTAAAAACATGAAAAGATTGTCGGACTTTTTTCATTTCAAATTCAATATTGGTTATAAAATGACGTGTCATTGATCACCTTTTTACTTTTTCAGATCAGGGGCACTAATTATGAAAAGTACTCCTTGTTCGTAATGATCAAGCAATTCTCTCAAGTATTATTTTATACTTTTTCGAGCTTGGGAGATACAAATTTACAAAAAAGGACAACCATGGAGTCTTCTTAAGTTTTTTTAGACTCTCTAAAATTGAAAAACGTCGAGTTTCTCCTATACTGGACTCGTTAAAATTTGACAGTAAAGGACCTGTTTAATTACAAACAGGAACGGACCACTCCTTCTTAGGGTTCGAATTTAAACTAAGTTGGACTCATCCGAAGGATGAGCTTATAATCAAGCAAATGTTATCCTCCTCAAGCTTGTCAAAAATAATGGGGTACTTGCCAGAAATGGTAGGGGAAAGGAGAGAAAAATGAGCCTGTTTGTCATACTTTGTAACCACTCTTGAACACAACACTTGTATTCACCTGGGTTGGGAAATCCTTTGCCTAATAGTTGATCAAACCACATTGAAAGTCTTCATTCAGTTTCTAGGTATTAACTTTGGGTCAATTGTCACCAAAACCATCTGCTGTGTCGTTATGTGTTCAAGAGGTCAGTGCCAATAAGCCATTCATCTGCAAAACATCTGTCATCCATCTTGACCATCCGTGAGTCAGTCCTTGCAACTAAATTTCTTCAACTTGATCTATGATTTCATGTTGTGGGCTTGCTACGACGGATCGCTTTCTATCGACTTCAGCTCATTATCTAGAAAGATGATCTAGAAATCGTCAGTACCTTGGGATCTGCATGCCTCAATGGCAGGTTTCTTGCCTTAGAGGATGGGTTGCATCATTGGCCTTCGATCAAAGGACTCACAAATGCCCTATCAAGAATACCTTAGAAGAAAACAAGAAGAACTGGCATAGAAAGCTCACAAATGCCCTATGGGAGACAGATTGTCAACCAAGAAATCCATTGGGATGAGCCCTTATGAGCTAGTATATGGCATGGAGGCCAGATTTCCTTCATCACTGGGCATTCCTATTATCAAGCTGCTGCAAGAGATTCAAGCTGAGCCAAATGATATACAAAGGAGGATAAACCAAACAGTTCATTTGCAGCAGACAAGAGAGCAAGTCTATGACAGAGCTCGAATTATGCAAGAAAAGCTCAAAAGGATGTTTGATAAGAGAACTAAGGCTAAGAATTTCTGTGTTGGCAACAAAGTTCTAAGGTGGGACTTATGAAGAGAAGACAAGGGAAAACATGCAAAATTCGATTTCCTTTGGAGAGGGCCATTTGTTATTTCTGCTGTTCAGGGAAATAACACATATTTCCTAAAATCTGTAGAGGGCAGCACTACTGATGAAGGCCCTGTAAATGGCCGTATGCTGAAGCATTATCATGATCCCTTTTGTTGAACATAACGCAGCTTTGTAAATATCTCTTTGTACATTGATATTTGTATATATTAGCACTTTTGTTTTTATTTTGTATAAACATTCTGATTGTTAGAGGAGCAGCAACAAAGTTTGTGAAGACACAACCAATGCAAGTCCTCTATTTTTAATCTCTGTCTCTGCAGTAATCTTAGCAAAAAAACAAGAGCAGCGTTGTCATATCACAGTGATTTATGTTAAAGAGAAGATGTTTGCGGCTTGTAGTCTTCAAGTCAACAGTATCAAAAAGAAAGGAGGATTTTCAGTTTACTTCAGCACCCTTTCAAAGACAAGAAAGGAAGAGCTCCAGTTTTATTCCCTTTTTTTGTTTATTTCACAAGGCGGTTCTCAAGCAAAAGTGAATGCAATATCAAGCACGCAGAAGAAAGCAGGCGATGCTTTATTTTTCACAGTGTTTCAGTTAAGGAGGAGTGCTGCATTCAGAAGTTAAACTTCTAGTCATTCAACAGTTAGCACAGAAGAAATTTTCAATTAACAGCAACTACAGAGGATCAAGGCATTCTGACCTATTGTTCTTGGCTTGTCACAAGGAAAAGCCATCCCCAAGTGGAGCCACTGTTAGCCTCCTGCTGCAGTAGGTTAATCATCTTTCATGATCGACATTTTTACATGCCAAATATGTCATACTTTGCTTGCTGCAATGCTCCATATTTGATACAGATGGCCAGAGGAGTGTCCTTGGGAGTGTGCTAGTCTAAGTGCCACTGTTGTGTTCTAGTTTTGATGAGTAATCCATTTTGATCAGTTTTCAAGTATACGGAGGTCCAAACATCTTAATCTTGGCCTCCCTAGGTTTCAATTTCCTGTTGTAGAATATAGAGAATGAACATCTGTCCAAACAGCTTAATCTTGGCAGATTTGTAGATAGGTAGAGAAACAAGGGTGCTCAACAGTTTAATCTGAGCCCCTCGATGCAATAAGTGTAGTTGTAGATAGGAGGACAACAAGAAGAAAAGAGTGAAAAGCTGGGTATGCTAGTTCAAGTGCACCCAAACCTAAAGGAAGAGAAAATGCTAGGTGATTAGGTCGGGTAGGTAGCTTTGTGGTTGCAGAATCATGGCTTGTGCTCCATTTCATATTGTTAAGTGTTATATCTATCATATCACAAGTTGAAGGCAGTTGTTCAGTTGGAGGACTTCAAGCGAGGCATGTCTAACTTCCCCTTCTTCCTCTTTCCTCAAATCACTCATTAACTTCCCCTAAAAGAGGTCAAGATCTGCTTGATACCTCTTAGATTCATCATTCTCCATATCATCTGCCTTGGTGAAGATCTGCTTCACTAAAGGAATGTTCACACTTCTTCTATCAGTCATTTTCCCCCATTGATAGCCTAAGACTTCATTCTCAGCGCTTTGTCTCATCATTATCACATTAACTATTAACTCTATTATGTAACTCCCTATCTCTTTTCCCTTCCCCTACTAAAACTATCTCTATAACTCCCCTATATACTTATCCCCTCCCCTTGGTTGAACAATAACCATAAGTATACTTGGGAATTGTTAAGTTTACCTGAAACTGAGCAAGAGCCCTCACTTCCCCCCTCAAACCATCTTCCAAATGCATTATGACCCCTTCCTATGCATAAAATCCCTCCTTTTACCTATGCAAACACTCCATTATCCATGTTTCAACCTTTTTTCAAGGCTCAAAACCCTCTCACCATGCTTCGGACCCCTTCCGATGCATTAACAACCTTCCTCCGATTTCATTTTACCTTCTTCAAAGGCAAAAAACCCTTCTGATGCTTTATAGCCCCCTTCTATACATATAAACCCTCCTCCGATGGATTTCCCCCCCACCCCCCCGACATGATATCGCTGTCGGAGGTAATAACAGTGTTGGCCCATATATATATGCCCCCATTCCTTTTTGCCCCGATGCGATATCACTATCGAAGGCTTCCTCCATTATATTTTCCCATATATCCCGCATATACTCTTTTTTATCGTAACTCCCCTTTTTTTTATCGTTTAAACTCAAGTTTTTTATAAAACTTAAGTTATAACGTAAAAACCCGCATTTTTCAACAATATCGCATCGCAGCCGTCCATTGCCCCCGCTCAGATCAACGGCCCAGATCTTGTCGGCGATCTCCCATTTCAGCGATCGCAATAATATAAAGTCCTGCCCCATGTCCCCGCCGATAGCGAAATGCCGATTTAATCGCGACCACCCATTCGGGCCCTCAGATCAACGGTCTTTATTAAGTCGCGGCCCCATATATAGCATTGCTTATTTCGGAGCCGAAGTATTAATAAAATGCAGCATATAAAGTTATCGGGTCCGAAAGGAGGCCTTTGTACAGCGAAATGGGAAAGCTCCGATATTCCGGAGCCGAAAAGTTATAAAGGGCAGTTTTAAGGGATTTTGGGTCCGCATATTGATTTTGTTAAAATCCGCCGATATGAAATCACCGACGGACCAGACCCGATCTCCATAAAGAAAGGGTATATAAGCATTTCAGGTCCGCAGCATTTCGGAGGTTTCATGTATTGGGACCAATGGTCCGCCCCGATGCGATTTAGCGCCAGCCGTCGGATCGGGTCCCCAGATCAATGGCCTTGATTTAATTGTAGCACTCCCCATGTATCGCTCTGACTGGCGGAGCCAAAATAACAATAAAGCATGGTATATTTGCATTTCGGGTCCACAAACCAAATTCTTGAAAGTCCGCCGATATGACATTGCTGATGGGCCGGACGCGATTCCAAATAAAAGGGAGGGCCTATAGCATACCGGGTCCGCTCATTTCGGCGATGGTTTATGTGCCACCCCTTGGTCTGCCCCGATGCGATATAGCGATATGATCTAGGCCGTTGGATCAGCCCGCGCCGGATCCAACGACCACAATTTAAAGAAATTAATAGTGTTGCGGCAGAGCCAAAAATTCATCAATTTTGCAGTTTTTAAGGCTTTTCTGCCTGTTTAATGAAATAGGCATTTTTCAAATATTTAATCATGCGGTGCCGGCGCCCGCCTAATTACAAAGGAATGATGCTTTCCTCAACCATTTTCAAATCGCTCCAGGCCAAAAATACTTCTAAAATGCAGGGTTTTCACATCGGCGGTCCTGCAATGATCCTATAGTCATCTAGATTGCAATTTTTTACCATTTTTTTGAGGCATTCGCTGATCGGCAAGGGCTGATAACGACTCCAAAGGCGGTAGAAGGCTGAGCAGCGGCCATAAATGGGTGATTGGACAGTTCAAAGGGATTCGGAGGTCAAGAAGGGACCATGTGCGTGTCAAAGAGTATTAGGGAAGCGGCGGAGTGTGTCAGTGAAGATCTTCCAAGGCAGATGAAGCAAAAGGGACCCCAGCAGATTCAGCAAGGCATCATTGAGCTGTAATGGCTCACCAACTCACAGATTTTGGCCATTTAAGGCAGAAAGACCACTTGAAGACACAGATAAATGTTTTCAAAGCAGATATTGGCAAACACATGAACCCAGTTATGTTTTTGGAGCAGCGCTGCTTCCTTAATTGCGCAGTTATCACACAGAGGATAGCGCGTGGCTCAAGGCACTCTTTCAGTCCATTTTTGAAGCTGCAGGACCCTGTGCAACCCTAAAGATCCATTTTGATGAGGCTGCTACCTCATGTGCAGCTGTTTTAGATATTTTATTGCATTTATTTCCAGCACAACTTAGCATTAGAAGCAGTTATTGCACAGATCTCTTTTGGCTCTGTTTTGATACATATTTTGAGATATTTTCTCCTTTGGAACCTGTTCAAGGGATGTTTGTAAATATTTTCTATTTAAACAACCCTCTATATTTATGTAAAGGGTTGGTTGGTCGATAACTTCCTCTCTAGACTTGCATTGTATTTTCTGAGATTCTCTATAATCAAAGATCGCTGGAATGTTTGGGAGATGAACTGACTGTTGTGTTTTAATGTCTGGAGAGTGACTATGGAATCCTAACGCTTCTACATAGCCCAATAAGTGTTTCTTATCTCTGTTTACAATTTATATGTGTTTATGCCATCATTGTTTCACTATCTAAATAGCAGAAAGAAAGAATAGTTCAGAGCTCACTTAGTTGTATTCTGTTCTCAATTTCTGTGATTTATCTATGTTTTCCTCTGAATTAGTCCTAAATATGAATACTGATTTGCTCATATTTACACTAGTTCCTTCATATATGAATGTTGTTTAGGAATCCTTGATTGCTCCTATATAAATGTTCATTCACCCTCCCTCTATTAGAATAATGAGAGCTACTTAGTTTCCTTTCATTCTCTGACCTTCATTCCATCCTTATTCCAGCTTGATATTGTTTTATGTGTAGCTATCCTGCTCTGTATTCCTCTTGTGACCAACAAAACACAATAGCAAGCCTAATCCACGACTCCATGCCCAATGGTTTGAACTTCTCACACTATGCATCCCAACTCTATTTGAAAGAATCCCCCATCCCACGAAAATCAAAACAAAACCCAAGAAAATCATAACTAGCATAAAATCAACCCAAAACAAAGCTAAATCCTAAAGAGAGAGCCCTATGTGATTGCAGGTAGGCTAGGACCTGCAGTCCAAAGATTGGTTTGTGGTTACCTCGGCTGTATCCTTTAAGGAGCTTTAAGGACAACCTGAGTGATAACGTAATGGCGACTCCACTGGGGAAATCCTCAGTTAATTTCACAAAATCAAATTGGACAGCTCCACTGGGAAGGAACCAGACCTTCAAAAGTTTCTTTCTAACCCTTATATTCTTAGAAAAATCCCTAAAAAACAAGCTAGAAGTTGGCTCCCAAAAAGAATTCACGTTATACAAGGTCAAATCCAGACCCAAATCCGCCAGCAGCTTTTGAAAATCCCAATATAATCCCAAGGAACCTCAGGAAGCTAGAGCGAAGAGAGGATTTTGCTGATAATAGTCCTGAAGCAGTTCACCCATGTTGTGGCCAAACCCCTATCAAAGTTTTATTTCATTCAACCCCTAGTTCCCCTTGTTCTTCATCCACGTCTCAAAGCACTCCTTCCACACCTCCATTCACTGCACATACTACCACTACTACTCCTGTAATCCCTGTTATCCCTGTTGTTCCATTTATCCCTGCCAACATGGTGAATATATATGCACCTTTACAACTGCCTGCAAATCCCGGGGCTATGCCTCAGGATTACCAAACTAAAATCACATATTTTGATGGCACAAGTTCCTACACAGCCCTTCAGCATACAAAGAAAATGCAGGATTACTTTGAAAGCTATGAGATTGACGATGATAGTGTGAGAATGAAGATTTTTGTCCAAAGTTTGACAGGCGATGTCAGGACTTGGTTTAGAGCACTTCCAGCCAATTCCATAGCAGACCCAGAAGCCTTATACCAGTCATTTATCAACAGATGGTAGAAAAAGAAAGACCCTTTGCACATACTAGCTGAATACGATACAATCAAAAGAGGTCCTCAACCCTCCATGATATAACCTTAAAAAGTGTTTCCTTCCAAGAAAATAGTTCCTCCACATTTTCAATGCATGCACTATCGTTGTTAAGTCCAAGTCATAAGTGACATAAATTTGTTCATGCTCATTCAACTTCCTCGATTCATAATAAACTACTTGTCCTTCTTCCATTATGACTCCTCCAAGCCATTCCTTGCAAGAATCTATGGAAACCAAATAATAATTTTTTGAGTTTTCTATACTCAATATTGGTGCATGCATGAGAACATGTTTTAATTTCTCAAAATTGGCCTCAACCTCCATCACCTACTGCCATTTTTGTATTTTCTCAATATTCGTGCATCCATTTAAAAATATGTTTCATGGGGAGATGTATGTGGATGATGGTAACATGCCCAAGAAATTTTAGAAAATTCCACTACACGGTTTCCAAGAAATCGGCCTCCATCACCTTTAGCCATTTTTAGTTTTTCTTAAGATCCATGCATCCATTCACCAAATTGTTTTTATGGGAAGCTGTATAATGATAATGGCAACATGCTCAGAAATTTTTAGGTCAATCCATTCTACCATTTTGGAAGATATGGACAAAACAAAAGGTTGTCCTGTAAACATACAAGATTCCCTAAAAACATACAGGATCCTACAGGAGATCCTATAGGATACAAAACATCACCTATAGGATTGGTAGTGAGCATTTTTAAAAGGGAAAAGTAGAGGTTGGCTTCATCAAGCAGTGATAAGGATGTAGGCTATATACTTTCCCACATTTTCCAAGTGAAAAGGATATAGAAAAACCTTCTAGTATATTGAAAAAGATTGCAGTCTAGGGGAATTGTATACATAGAATTTTTAAATTTGGTATCATACATATACAAACCTCCACCCATCATAGAAAAGTGATAGGGCGAACCCATCAACATAGTGAGGATTCATCAGCACCCTCCTATAGTAGAGATATTCATAAGGGAGAATTGGATGGGTTTCTTTGAAAAATCGAGGGGATATGATAATGAAGTAGCTAGAGATTTGCAGTCAACTTCAGCATGGAGATCCAGAGTTCAAAGAAGCACCTCCAAAGCTTAGCAGTAGCATCAGGATCATCAGCATCACCATCCAACACCTACACATCAACATCAACTCAACAGCAGCATGGAGGTCTCTCCAACAACCATTAGGTAGGTACAGGTATGCAATCTTCTTGACCTCTTCTCTTGAGCGTATTATAGTTAAAAATTTGTTGTCAATGGATGAGATATGAGGTTTTATAAGCTAAGGATGGGTCAGTAGTCTTTTCCGCCTTCAAATAGTTAATTGTGGCTCACTCCTTCACTTGTGAAATGTTGAAAAGTCAAATTATGAAGGGTGATGATTTCAAGGAATGAGGACAATAGTTAAAAGAAAGAAATTTTTGTAAACGCCAAAGTCACGTCAGCACTCCAATCCCTCCATCCACTTCATATTCACTATCTATTCATCATTCATCCATCCCATTTCATTCTTGAAAAAAAAAAAAAGCAAAGCATCCTCTCCATTTTCACAAACCTACACTAGTCCCTTTGAACCCTAGCATCACCATCCAATCCCTCTTCATCATTTTTCATCACTCCATATAGTTATAAGACCCTGAAAGAGGAGGAATGACTACTATAGTAAGGTAGAATGTTTCTACAAAAAGGAAGAAATGAACAAATTATGTTAAACCCCAAAGATGGTAGATCTTAAGAGAGAGGTCTAATCAAAATAGAGAACTCCAAGGCCATTAGGCAGTCATCTAGGCCACAAGAGAGAAGAAGAAGGAAACAAAAGGAAATGAGGCATTAACCATCAAAACAAAACTCAAACTGCAGTGATAAAATGATGTTTTCCAAGAGGTCTCCAATCTATTTATAGCTTTTGTCCAAGGCCTAAAAGATGTTATAGAAATGAGAGAAAGGCATGGGATTCAAGTTGAGGGCCTATCTTAGGCTCATACTATAATTTATGCTAAAAAATAGTTTCCTGTAGTTATCACATGGTTTCCTGTAGGTTTCATGTAGTTTTGAAAAGAATTCCTATAGGATATCCTAGTTCTCATCTAAATGCATTTTGAAGGTGTTTGAGATGTCTAAATGGTGGAAAAGGTAGCAGATGATTGATAAGGGTGTGGAAGACCTTGCCAAATTGAAAAATATTCAAGAACCCATCTTGAATAAGGAGAAGAAGACAAGCTAATGGTCTCAAGAAACAATGATTTTTCTTTGAACAAATATGTTTTTGGGCTTGTCCTTGCATAACTTGCAACCAATATTCTTAACGCACAAGAGAGAGGTCACCATGGCCATGGATGAGGAACAATGAGGTCACTAAGTTTCTTAGAGGATGAGAAACACTTTCAGCAGGTGGGTATGATGGGCCTCTATATTAGACATAAATTAAGGCCCATGCCTCTAAATTAAAACATAAATTAAGGCCTATGACCATCCTTCAGCACATTAAACCTCTCTCTCTACATTATAAAATTTATTTTTAACTTTAATATATTCATTAGGAAGGTTTATAGATAATTGGATATTTGTGCCTAATATTATTTATTTTTGTGGAATATTATGAGAATATTGGGTATATTATGAAGATTTGGAGGAAATAATTTAGGGACTTGTTCCCTGCTACAGGAGGATCAATAATAAATAATAAATCAACAAGATATTATGGAATTATGCCATAGATTATGGAACTCCAATGATTGAGAAAATCCAGGAATGTGTTCCACTAATCAAGGGACCAGATCCATTAATCAAGGGATTTTGGTGGGGAAAGATTCCTCCATTCATGGGGAATGATTCCTAATCATTTTGCATAAGTACCAAGTCGAATTTTCCTCTAGATGGAGATTTTCATTATTGTTATTTTGGAGAGAGCTTGTATTCTTGCAACTCCATTGTATTTTCTTGCAGGGATGTAATTCTATTGATGAAAAGAATCAATATTGGTGTCATGTTCAGGTTCTAAATATTGTTCTCCTCCATAGGTCTCTAAGTTTCCTTGGGCTTGGCCATCCCAGGAGCCTTAGAAACCTTTTTTATCATTTTCTTTCCTTCTTTTCACTGCTTATTCACTTGCACCTCTTGTTTTTATTTCTTTCTATTTCTGCATTCAATATTAATGATTTCTTGTTGTAGGATTGAGTTAAACGGTTTATGTAAGTTCTTTTTTAGGACCACAATAATTATTTCATCCTTGGAAAATATTTGGAAGTTCATAGTAATCATTGAGCTACTTGGATTAGTCTTCCTATTCCCAAATCTAAATTGTTGGACCTCCTGTTTAGCAAAGAACAATAAATTTATGTTATTTTTTAGAGAAAAAGCTTCAATTGAGTTCGTTCCACTTGCATTAGATCACAAAAACATTCTAGTTCATAAAAAAAGCTACCCCATTACATTTTCACTTGATTTGGTTAGACATTTTTTAGCTTTACTAGTTCACTAGTTCTCGAATTTCTAGATTTTAGACTAGTAACGTTTTTTATTTTTGTTGCATGGGTTAAGATAGGTCATTTTGAGTGATTCCACTGGGAATGATGACCTAAAAATCCTAGTTAATAACACATGTTTTCACATCCAATTTGGATTTGATTTTCTTGTTCATTCAATGAATTATAGTAAAATTGTACATCCTATAGGAAATCACTGTAGCATCCTGTAGGAAATCCTGTTTTGAGCCTGAATTGAGAAAAATCATCATTGAAGCTGGGATTAGGCCTCTACTTGACCTCCATGCCATCAAGACCATTTTAACCCTCTTTCTCCACACTTAGGTCAGCATTTTGCTAGTTTTCAAGGGTACGATTTGATTTCCATTTCTTCTATCTTCATTCTTACATTAGATCTCATCAATGTTTTATATCATTCTACAAAGTTTTCCTCATGCATGAAGTACACAGATAGCTCATGAAATTCTGTTTCCTTTAGATAATTGAAATTATTCTTGTTTGCATGATTTTTGGGTAAATCTTAATGTTTGATGCAGTGCAGGTGTTTTAGGAATAAAGAGAGATTTCATAGACAACAACCTCATCCCAACTTCATCCACCCATGGTCCTCACTTTCTTTCACTAAATCCTCACCAATTTCATCATTTCATAAGGAAACTTCTCCAAGTTTTTGAGAAAATCCATCGATCTCCCAACTTTGCTTTTGAGTTCTGAAGTAGTCCTAGGCACTCCCTTGGCCCATTCCATCCACCAACCACCTTCCCTAAGCTTTCTATCACCTTCAACATCCATCCTTTTGCTCTTGATTGTATCGTATATGTTTCCAGGGGATGTTGTAGGTTTTAAGGACATCTTGTAGGAAATCCTGTAACATTCTGTAGGAAACCCTGTTTTGAGGCCGAAATGAGGAAAAAGCCTCTAGGAAGCTAGCAAAGGGTCCCTACTTGTCTCCCAAGCCTTCTGACCATTCACCATCATCTCCAAGCCACCTGCCACATCACCAAAAGAGATTAGCCTTCACACTCTCACATGAAAAAAGGCAAAAAGAAAAATATATTTATTTTATTCATTTACATGCACAGAAGTAGAAGGTTTGATGGTTTGAATCTGCATGCTTGGGACAGTAGGATTGGATACATGTTATCTTAGCATTCTTTTGAAGAAAATCTTATTTGCGGTTAATTAGAAAATGGTTTGTTTTATCATTTGATTTCAGTTTCTTTCCTTGTACTTTCTTTCTTGCAATAGGTTAAGGTTCCCTTTTGAACATTTCATTTTTTGCAATTAGCTTAGGATTTGACTTCAGTACATGCACTCCATTACATCATGACAACAAAGGATGGACACATTGTATGTTGCACATATAGTGCCGATACCTCTTAAGTTTGTACAAACCCCGAGTTGATAATTAAAGTCGATAGCCTTGCGCATTGCAACATTATTGTTGCAACACCAAGGCTTATCACTCCCTAGGGAGATACATTGGGTCTCATGTATCCCATGTCCAACATTTCCTTTAACCGCTATTTTAATTCCACCAAATTCGGTATGCTTATAAGATATGGATCATTTTATACCTATGTCGATCCAAGTAATAACTTAATAAAAATAAATGATTTCTCTTCTAGGTCAAAATCTTGGGATTTCCTAAAAAAACACATCAATGAACTGTTTCAGAATGTACTCTTCCATTCTACCATTTTGAACCTATATCTTCCTGGTCACATAGATCGTGTATTGGTCACATCCTTTTCATTTTCACCTCTTCATCAACAACATTGATATTTGTCAAACTGCCATATGTTTTCTCTTTCCTAGCAATGTATCTCTTCCCCCTTCTTTGCTAAGGTATTCTATCAACTTGTTGTAACAATTGGTCTTGTTCTAGTACGTTTTTATCCAATGTATGTTGAATAGGAAATGATATGAACCTAAAATAAATATGTTCAAGTTTGCAGAGGTAGGAATGTCATTTATCACTACTTGGCATGACTTCACCACTTCCTCAACTCGCTTCTTAGTTACCCTGGCAAACTGCACTAACCACAACTTTTTACATGTTATCTTCTATAAGGTACTATTCTTTGCAACTCGTGGACTTACATAACTAAAATTAGAACTCGATCAATCAAAATTTAAATAAGCTAATTATTGATCACACCTTCCATCTTGATCACCAATACTTCCTGGTAATGCTCCCTCCCATACCCTTCGAATTCTTTATGTCGATGATAGGTGTTTCTTTCAAATAATCTAAATCCATGGTCTCACTATGGAGATGAGATTATATAACTTATTACTTTACCAAAGTTTTCAAATTTAACTTTGGACAACACCATCACATTCAACTTGTTGATATCTTTCTCGTGATATAAATTTTACCTCAATCTGACTCTTGTACTGAAAGTTATGCCCTTGCAAAGATTCACAATTTAACTACATCCACCTCAAAAAGAGGCTACCATGTGGAACCTGCTTGAGATCCATGGCTGTTTCACATCAATGTCACTTGCAGGCCCCATTAGGCCCAACTTCTTCATGCAAATCAACAATCCCTTTGTATCCACCCATAGAGATATTTGGGTGTGCACACATTTCATGCTTGGAAAAGCTCCCATACCCGTGAATTGCTTTACTACTTCCTAATTATGGACACGCCAAGCCTAGCCCACCTTTGAGTTCCTCAGGCTTATGTCTTTACCTACAACCCCATATGTTGTAGATTTTTGGATACATTGACATCATGCAAGTTGATCTAGCCTGTGCCAAGTCATTTCGACAGGGCCCCATCCTAGATCTAATACGAATTATGGCCCTCCTTAGATAAATTTGAATCCAAAACATCAAAGAAAATGTAAATGGAAAAAATGAAACAATTCTCAAGACTCCTAGATACATTGGTTGAGCCCATAATGTATCCAACCCAGATACAAACAAATGCTTAAGTTGCATCGACCCTAGATACATGTCCAAATCTTTGCAATACATAAACTTAGTTGTTCAGAGGGATTTCAAAGGGATTTACCCAAGATTCCCTTGATGCATGGTGATCAACCTTCCTATTTTCTAATGTGAATAAATTCATGGTACATCTAGAGCCACATCACTTACTATCTCTGTCTCTATTATCGCTATGAATAGTCTCTCAATATGTCGTTTTCTCCACAAGTCCAAAACTTTGTAGATTCTTTGTTAGTAGTAATGGGTTTTTGAAAGAATTATCCCTTGATAGCAGTGGTCAACTTCACATTCCTTCTTCTTGATTGATGTATTGTAGTTATCTAAAGTTGGGCTTTCCCTTGGTCTTCATTTCAATTCGGAACACAGTCCTATGCCTAGACTATTCATAGTAGTATCTCATTTTCCAGATGGTGTTATTTAATGTTTTTGTCTCATCAAATTATAATCTATCTCTGAATTCCAATGGAAATCCACTAAGATACCTCTGGATATTTCCCTTCTCATCCTTGATGTGTGACACATAGCTTAGAAGCTCCAAAAATCTAGTTGTATATTCATCATTTATCAGTTTCCCTAACTTTTTCTCATAAAACTCCATGACCTTGTTGTCATAGTACCTTTTGGATAGGTACTTCTCTTGTAAATATATTTTAAATTTCCTTCAAGACAACTCTTTCTCTCTAACATTCTTAACATTTTGTAGGTATTTCCACCCAATATCAAATTTACCCTTTAAGCTAAAAATGACCGCCCTTGCTTTCATATTCTCAAAGTAATCATGTACTTTGAAATACTTATTCATTCCTAGTATCCATGCCTCTTCTTCCTTAACCTTCTTCACCTCTCCATCAAATGTAGGAGGATTTTAATTTTTAAATTCTTTGGGCATCAAATATTTCTCTTTCCTTTTCTGCTAATAATGTCTTTTTGTTGTTGCGCTAGAAAATTTCTCATGATTAAATGTGATCCTCTCTAGAGTACTTAATATAATTCTACCTCTCATTATATCTTCACTTGCCTACTTGTGCCTTTTCTTAGATCTACTACCTTCTGCACCATTAGCCCTTAATTCATGATTGCCAAGTCTTGATAGACTCTATCTATACTTGTACCTCCCTAGGTAGTTGATAACTAGCTCATGCTACTTTTGTCTTTGAAAATCTGATAGGATATGTGGTATAACTGCATTCACTTATGCTTGCTTTTCCTGATCTTTGACAATATTTTAATTGTCAACTTTGTAACTTCTTAGCTCAGCTCTTAGACTTCCAAGAGTGTGCATTTAGTATGATGAGTCTTCCTCTCCCTCGTTTCTTATTGATTCTTCCTCATGATCATCTTGGGACCTATTAGTGTTGTACTGCGCCATTCTGCTACTCATCTCTTTACTCTTTCAGTGTTCCTTTGTGTCTTATTCTGTGTTGTTACACACACATAGTTGTTAGCCATCCCATATATATATATATATATATATATATATATATATATATATATATATATATATATATATATATATATATATATATAACACTTTCACTGATCACCTTGGATTATTTACAACAACCATGTTGATGTGAAACTATATGAGAAAACAAATTCCAAGTTAGCATTCCTATTAGAAAACAACTAACATATTAGAATCTTGCATTCCTACCATTTTCAAAATTATGATATTAACACATGCATGCAACACATAATACACAATAAACACATATTTATAGATAACTAACAATCATCCTTTGAATACCACAATGTATTGGAGGTTGAAATTTTATCTTCCTAGGCCCATTTAGTCTAAGTGTTGAAATTGAGTGCTTTGAGACAACCTTGTAATGCTCCCTCCCACCCCTTGGAATTCTTGAGGCTTATGGGAGGTGTTACTTTCAACTAATATAACCTCCATGGTCTCCCTATGGAGATATGATTACAAATTACATATTTTCCCAGCCTTTGCATAATTAATTTTGGATAACACCATTTTATTCATCTCATTGATATCTTTCTAGTGATATAACATTTACCTCAATCCATATCCTAGATTAAAATTTATTCCCTTGCAAATATTGACCATTTAACTCCTGTCATCTTAAAAAAAAGGCAAGCATGTGGCATCCACATTATACCCATGTGGTCTGTCCATGTTAATGGCAACATCTTCATGGTGCCCATGTAGCTTCAGGGCATATATGTGGCACTTGCCATATTAAGGCCACTCATGGGTTGCACTAGCCCTACCTTATTCATGAACATCGACAACTCCTTTTGTATCCTCGCACATAGATATTTGGGTGCACACATATTTCATGCATGATAAACCTCCCAGACCACTAGATAATCGCAGTATCACTTCCTACCTATGCACACATCTGGGCTTGGCCCACATCTGATCTCCCTAATCTTGTGACTTTATATAAACTTGGACATTCCAGAATCCTAGATACATCCACTTCTCATGATATGATCCAACCCTAACCCATTTTGTATAAAATCTAGCCCACATATAGATCTGACTGCCCAACTTCGGGCTCCCAAAATGGGCCCCACCCTAGATATGACTTATAATTCCTTTTCCATAATGTATTTCGATCAATTTGAAGTCAGTACCCCCACACAAATGAAATTTGGAAAATTACCTACATGTTTGAACTCATCTGTTGATCCCACAATGTATTCATCCAGGACACAAACTAGTGCTAAAGCCTCATCTAGCCACGAATATAAATAAAGATTTACATAATATGCATTATTATATATTCTAAGGGATTTCCAATGACTTTACCCAAGCCTCGCTTGCTACATAGTGTTTCTTAGAAAAATTTTGTCTACTAGAATGAAACCTTCATTCCAATTCTACCATCTCAGAAAATTTTCAAGGATATTATTCAATAAAGTGTTTCATGAACATGCCCACAAATGGGCATCAGGACCAACTAAGTCATCATTGATAGCCCTCTATAAATAAAAATACAACTGCTCCATAATAACCATATAATGAGTTACATGTAGATCTCCATTAGATCTGCTAATATACCATACATTTGACCCTCACCACCCCTTTACCAAGGAGTAAACCTACATGTATAAATAATCATAGATCCATGAAAGCCATATCATACTAAACAATGGGATTTCTTACACATTAATAGTTTACTAAGAATATTAAACATTCATGCATAATGATGTAAGGTAGCTCCATAACTCAAAATAGTACCTATTATCGAGAAATCTAGTGTCTATGCAGAGCTGCTAGTCCCACTAAGGCTCGTAGCTACCTTAGAAACAAACAAACTAAAACTACTTTCGTTTTCCTTTATGGGAAATAGATAAGAGGCGAATAAAAGAGACCAACCTCTGTCTTGCGCTTGGTTCCTTGCTTGATTCCTCTCCTTACTGATAGATCTTTGCCACTCGCTTCCTCAGCTACCCAGATTCAAAGAGCACCTGTAGATTCAAAGCAGCATAACACTATCCAAGAACATAGATCTATTATCATAAACAATATAGGACCAGATATATATTGACCACACAAATGCATATTTCATCAATCATACAAGAATGTGGAGGAAAACTTGAATAGCTTTATTAATAATCAAGAATAGCAAAGAGGATTACAACAAATTGTTCTGACCCAGCATCATCCTATTAGCAAGAAAGCCCTTCTTCACCTCATGAAAAGCTTAGATCAACCAACACTATTATATTACACCAAGAAACCAGCAGCACTTCCTTACAAGATACAAAATTCCAGCCTCTGGATCTCTGGGATGAGGGATCCATATATAGATGTTTGCAAGGGGGGTGAGTCAGCTTTTGAGATTTGATTAGTGTCCTCTCTCTGATAGTTCTTGATTCCACTTGGAGATTGATGATTTCTTACTCATCCTTGGGAGAATGCAGTGAGGCAAGTGTCATAGGAGAAGTTTCTGGAAGATTCCATGATCCTCCACCTTGCAGATTGACCCTGCCATTTGTCCCCTCTCGCCCATCTCACTCCATAGAAGGGCTTTTCAAGATGCATCGCACCTCTCGTGTGTATTTATGTGGGATGCAACGCACTTTGACCATGGAGAAGGTGAGATGGTCTAGTTTTGACCAGTTTCGAGAAGTTTTTCATGGAGAACTTCTAGGAGAAGATGTAATTAGTTGACCTTGTTCTTTTAGAGGTTGGAACAACACTTTTAGGGACATAAGAGCCCTTGGTTTATGGAAATTTATGATTGGGGTTGCAGTTCCCAAAAATGTCTATAACAGTTGCCCCCTAAAGCATGAGGTCGTTAATCTGTTGATGTCGGGTGAAATGCTTTATCATGAGGATCTGAAGTTTTTTCAAGCTGGAAGGCGACCTGTAATAAGATACAATACAATACATTATCTTCATAATATTTTCATGATCTAGCTGAGGCGGGCATTCCCATGCTTAGCTTTATAAATTCATTTTCATGTACATAAGACAGACAATCGTCTAAGTTTAGACTGATGATTCTGGTAGAGCCATCATCCCTTAGGTTGGATGATTATCTGTGCAATAATGATGTACATTTGATGTCTTTATTTTCCTAAATATATATCACAGCCCGGATGGATGAAACTAGATCCGGCGTCTTCAATCTCGTTCGATCCTCACTCAAAGTACAAGTCGATCCATGTGAGAGATGTTCTGGAGTTGAACATGGAAAGACATCGCCTGATTACCAGCCAATGATGTAAGTTGTTAATAGGCGCGAGAGGAATCAGCGATAATGATGATGACCCTCAAGGTACTACAGTACAATTCACGTAGTGTGAATAAGGGACTTGGCTTCGAGCACCCCACAAAATCTTTCGTTCGAAGGCCATTGATGTAAACCTATCGCCGGAAGTGAGAAACTTGCCATTGAGGCATGCAAGTTTCAAAGTACTGAAAGGGTTGTTCCTAGATCGACCTCTTGGATAATGAGTTGATGTTGACAAGAAGCAATCCGACATAGGAGGGCCTTAGTGAATCCCACATCAATGACACGAAATAGAGAAAATGATTTTAATGGAGGTGAAAACGATCTGGTGATATAAGGTTCAGGGTGGCAGTCATGAAAGGATGGAGCGTGAATGTATTGCAACGGGTGAGACACAGGTGAATTCTCTGAATGAATTCTCTTGAACATATCGGCGACACTGACATGATGGATTGGTAGCATTAACCCCAAATATGGATGGTGTGATGGAACCGTGGTGATGTGACCAGCGAATGGAACAACCCAACCCGACTCGGATGCGGAGTGAAAGTGTCATGTTCAAGAGCGACTTGCTACCAATAAAGTTTCATCAAGTTTTCATCCCAATTTTTCCCCAGTCATTGCTGACTAGTACCTCTTTATTTTTGTCAAGCTTGAGGAGGATAACATATTCTTGTTCTATAATTTGCCCTTCGGGCAAACCCATCCCTATGTTTTAACGAGCCTAGCGATAGTGAAACTCGTTCTTGTTTGTATGGACAATTTTGTCGCTATTCGGTTTGAACGAGTTTAATGACAAGGATAACTCAGTCCTTTTCAATTTTAGAGAGTCTAATAAAGGGACGTAAAGAAAACTCCAATAATCCTTTTTCGTCATATAATCCCTTGAGTCCAAAAAAGTATAAAACAATACAAAAGGGATGAATTTTCGGTACTTTTAATGAACCGAACAAACAAGCGCTCGATCTTTTTGTGTAATGATCCCTCAAGTCCAAAAAGATTAAAATCTAAAGGAGGGATAGCACTTCCGGTCCCTTTAACAAGATGGAGAGGCCAATGGCTTGACAATCTTTTCATATTTTATGAGTCAGTTGAAAAGAGCTTAAAGGAGACTCGTTTTTTGAGGAACGAGTGATAAATTCGGGTAGCAGCTGATTCCAGGTAAGGTTTGGAATTTTCCAATCACGGAAGTGTCGCAAGGATGGCTAACAGGATCACTCTTCGTAGGTGTTCCTCAAAAGGGTAAACAATCAAATGGAGGTGAATGATTGTCCAATACAGAGTGGAGGTGATGATGAGAACACTACCAAGGCTTCAAAGGCTAATGATAATACATTCACGAAGGTTATTTACCGGAGAATGGTTCATTTTTTAATGAGATTAAACTCTTGGGGGTACATTTTCTCATTGCTTATGTTTATTTTTTAACGAGCTTGAATTCCGCATTAAAACTGCTCGATCCAGTCGTATAATAAGGATATCTCATATAAAAATGGCATATTTTCAAAGCTTTGCCCCACATCCTTTCTTTATGCAAGTTAGGAAACGACCAATCCTACGAGTTTAAAGGGTTAGAGGACCTATAAATTTAAAAAATAAATGGTCACTCTTTGCTTGCATGCGAAAAGGTTTGCATGCCCCAAGGTATAGTGAAGTAGAGTTTCCAGGTTACCCCTCAATTTGCAGACAAAACATTTGTTTTATCGGGAAAGGCCTACCTTTTCCAAGTTACCCTTCAATTTGCAGACAAAACATTTGTTTTATCAGGAAAGGCCTACCTTCTAACAGAGGTATCTTATTCCAGTCTAATACCATTTTCCTAAATGGACAGGTGTGTCAGCTAGTCATATATCCTTTGCGGAAACCTACCCTATACCCAAGGTTTTCCTATCGAAACAGGCCAGGATGCATGCCCCCTGGGTTTCAGTCATATCCTCCGAATCACTCGTGCTCATCAGGAGGATGGACTGGGGATTTATGAGACATTTGTCGCGTGAAAAGACCATTCAAGGATGGTATATGACTATTTGCTATGTGTGAACTGGGAAATGAAAGTTGTTCTACGAGCTTGACCACTCTTCCTTCATGCGGAAAACACATTACTCTAAAGAGTGAGGAGACAATGGCTCCCATGCAATAAATATAGTCGTGTCGAAGGAGTAGATTGTAATCTAGGGGTCCTTGAACTACCATTACATTCATGTGAACGGTTTTCCTTCTCAATGTTATCGCCACATTGGGAAGGATCCCTAACGGTCGACTGGTTCCTTTGTCAAAGCCTATTAGATTTCTCATCTCAGGCAAAAGTGATGGTGAACCAAGCGCTTTCCAAGCAGTTGAGGAAAGGATACTCACAGAAGCCCCTTCATCGATGATGGTACCGGCCGTGACCATTCTATATATTTGAGCAATCATTCAAAATGGTACACTAGCCAGTAAGCGGGGTCTGCCTAGTAGATTCCAATCGAAGGAAACAACTAGGTTGCTTGGAGGTGGGACCAAATAGACGGCCGGATATGACTCTGAAGAACTTCCTTTCTGCGGTAAAGGAACGGGTAGACTGCCCCCATGTTCATCGGAGTCTGTGCTTACGAAGAGAATTTGAACAGTGTCATTCTTGTTCTCTTCGGTGACTGTATCATCGGAAGATGGATCCTCTGAAGGCAAGACCAGGTCAACTGTTGCCTCGACCTTTTGACTTTCGTCTGGTGTGGATTCAGATGGTTTATCTTCAATGATAGACGCTTCGGCCGACCACAAGGGCGTGTCAGCCGGATTTTCAACTAGTGACGGACTCGGTGAGAGCTTCTTATATCCAGGAGGAAGCCGTAACGGTGAAACTAGACGGTCGTCCAAAACTCTTTTAGCCTCATCTAAGAAGGGACAATGGTGGACGGCGTGATCGCCTTCACACAGTTTACAAGGAAGTTTACATCTTTCTTTTTGTCTAGGGGCTTCACTTTCACTAGTTGACGGTGTACTTTCGACATGACCATCAGAGGTTGATGACACTGGATTGTGCAAATGAGGAGACCATTCCCTTAAGATCCGAGGGATGCAAGGACAATCTCGATGATAGTGATCTCCTTTGCAAATGACACACAGCAATTTAGCCCTGGATGGTGTAGTGTGTGGATTTTTGCTAGATGATGCCTGGTCACCCCTTTTTGCCTTTGGCTCCTTCTTCTTCTTCTCTTTCCTCTTCTTCTCCTTCTTCTTCTCAGTTACTTGATTTTTGGCTTTATCAGCTTCATCAAGCGAAGACGAAGGAGGAGAGGAAGAATTGGATGAAGTAGAGGGTTGGGGGTAACTCTAGTATCATTTAGTTGCTGACTTGATTGTTCAGGAATCACTGTGTTCTGAACGACAGAGGTTGAGAAGAGCCATACGGGAAAGCTGATTGTCAATCCTGGAAGCGACAATGTGACCATATGGGGCGCACCAACATCTCCCCAAGAGGAGAAAGAACTAGGATTTCCCCCAAGGGGAACTCCTTGGTTGGTGGACTCCATTTTTCTCAACCTAAGACCAACGTAGGAAAGGTGATATTTATTCCGATTAAAATAAATTTTAGACGCTTTGACACAACTTGCTTTTTCAATTTTTAAGAGTCGAGAAAAAATAAAAGATGACTCTAGTCGCCTTCAATTTTTAATGAGCCTGAAGTGACAAGTGCTCAGATGGACCCTTTCCTTTAAGGAGTCTAAAAAGGAATGAAAGAGACTACTCTGGAAATCTAGACAGAGGGATTACCAAACCAATCGCAAAACTATAGAATACTTTTTACGGTACGACAGTCAATCTTCTCGAATGTTGTGTTTAGTGCATTGCGATCGATAGGGCGGTAGACACGGCTTCCTATGGATAAAGGATAAAGCCTATTGTGGTCTCCCAATATATACTTAACGGTACGTGGGAGCACAAGTCCGTACT
Organism: Pinus tabuliformis; assembly: GCA_031772625.1. Classification (NCBI taxonomy): domain Eukaryota; kingdom Viridiplantae; phylum Streptophyta; class Pinopsida; order Pinales; family Pinaceae; genus Pinus; species Pinus tabuliformis. The sequence goes on from CM062819.1 coordinate 908,450,167, forward strand.
AGCACTTATCATTTCAAAGTGGAGGAATCATGCAACCAACAATGAAAACAACAGTTACCAGGCTTTACGACGCTAGAATACGTCTCTAGCCTAGACTTCTAAATGTTGTGCGTTAGGTTCCAAAGCGTTTTTAGATTCATTAAATTTATTTTACAGTTGATCTTGCTTAAGAAATTTGCCTTTCAGGTTCACCGCATGATGTAGATGTACAATTCCTAAAATGCAATCTAAGATGATAAAAAATCGTTTAATCTTCTTTCTGCAATGAAAATCCTAGCTACTAAGGAAAGAAAGATGATGTTCTTTCAACATAGAGCAGAGAGCACACACTATATGCACTATCCTAAAGCAAACCAACAAACAGTCTAAATGCAAATGTACATGCATCTATTTGTTTTCAGCTTTCTTAATGTGTGAATGATAAAAAGAAAGCCAAGCGCAAATTTGAATTATTTTTCAAAGCGACATTACTAGCAAGTTTCTTTTCAAGACAAAATGAGGACAATGATGACACTTTGCGATTTGGAATTGAAAACTTGCTTTTGACACTTGAAAACTACTAATTCAAATCAAGTACAAGAGTAATAATGTAATCGACTATCAAGAACAATAGGATTCTCTTCTATGACTGAAAACGACACTTGCGACACTTTCAAATCAAGAAACGACAGTTCAATTATGCTACTTCTTTGTAAAAGAGAACTGAAAGTGGCTCAAAATACATAAAAACATTTACAGTTCCTTGCACAATGGAGGCAGAATAATGGCAAGGAAGGGAGTTTCAACAGAGGTGTACTGACTACAGGCAGAAAAACTCCTGAATAGAGCTGAAAAGAGTGAACACAGAGACCAAAATCTAGGAGCAGGAGAGGCCCTGTCAGATCAGCGCACCTGTAACATAGGGAAAAAGAGATGCAGTTCACCTACTACACTCGGGAAGTGCGATGCATCTAGAATCCAAAGAAGAGATAGTGCGATGGTCCATGGACGAGACTTCAACTGGGTTCCAGGTCACAGTTTGCAGCTCAGTTCAAGGATTTAGGCCGAGCAAGTGGTAATCAGTAAATCAATCACAGGGGTAGATCTAAGGAGGTTACTAGAGCCACCACAAGGGCAATTAGAGAGCTTGTAAATTGATTGTTCTGTCATAAACAAAACCCAGAGATAGACTGAAGCAGCATTGATCTACTTTGCACTTGCATAGAAAATGCAGTTCGTAGGCTTGATGGCTTGACTTCAGGCTCCGCCTATAAGTTTATAAAGCAAACAAATGTGGATAAACAAACAATATATTCGCTACCCAACAGAGTCGCCATTTTGTTATCGGGAAATCTAGTGTCTATGCAGAGCTGCTAGTCCCACTAAGGCTGGTAGCTACCTTAGAAACAAACAAAAAAAAACTACTTTCATTTTCCTTTATGAGAAATAGATAAGAGGGGAATAAAGGAGACCAACCTCTGTCTTGCGCTTGGTTCCTTACTTGATTCCTCTCCTTTCTGATAGATCTTTGCCACTCGCTTCCTCGCTACCCAGCTTCAAAGAGCACCTGTAGATTGAAAGCAGCATAACACTATCCAAGAACATAGTTCTATTATCATAAACAATATAGGACCAGATATATATTGACCACACAAATGCATATTTCATCAATCATACAAGAATGTGGAGGAAAACTTGAATAGCTTTATTAATAATCAAGAATAGCAAAGAGGATTACAACCAATTGTTCTGACATAACATCATCCTCTCAGCAAGAAAGCCCTTCTTCACCTCATGAAAAGCTTAGATCACCCAACACTATGATATTACACAAAGAAACCAGCAGCACTTCCTTACAAGATACAAAATTCCAGCCCTGGATCTCTGGGATGAAGGATCCATATATAGATGTTTGCAAGGGGGGTGAGTCGGCTATTGAGATTTGATTAGTGTCCTCTCTATGATAGTTCTTGATTCCACTTGGAGATTGATGATCTCTTACTCATCCCTGGGTGAATGCAGTGAGGCAACTGTCACATGAGAAGTTTCTGGAAGCTTCCATGATCCTCCACCTTGCAGATTGACCCTTCCATTTGTCCACTCTCACTCATGGCACCCTATAGAAGGGCTTTTCAAGATGCATCGCACCTCCCGTGTGTATTTAGGTGGGATGCAGCACACTTTGACCATGGAGCAGGTGAGCTGGTCCAGTTTTGACCAGTTCTGAGCAGGTTTTCATGGAGAACTTCTGGGAGAAGATGTAATCAGTTGACCTTGTTCTTTTAGAGGTTGGAACAAAACTTTTAGGGACTTAAGAGCCCTTGGTTTATGGACATTTATGATTGGGTTTGCAGTGCCAAAAAATGTCTATAATAGTACCAACACATACATGAAGAGGCCTCCAACATCTCATAACCATGAAACATATAAATAACTTCTCATTAGAGACAAACATGAGTAAACATTCCTCCATAAATAGTAATGGAAAATTCATTGTTAACAAAAATGACAACATCATCTTTTGATCACAGTGCACATAAATACAAATAAACAAACTTATTTTTATAACTTGAACGAATGGAAAATGAGGGAGGAAATTTAACTCTCACCTCAACCATAGAATAGCTAGACTACAATCATTCTTGAAACTGACCACCTTCGAGTCAGATTGAAATCTTGAGGAGTTAATTTCTCAAGGGATAATCACACTATTCTAATTAACTGAATCAAATGGGAATACAAAACACACATTACCTCCACCTAACTTCCAATATTCTAGAGTACCCAATGTCTCCACCCAATTAAACACTTCAAGGAATCCATATCACATAATGCTTCACCCAAACAAACATTTATGTACTTGTTATCAAGCATAATTTGATGAGTATAGTTGCACTATGTCAAAATGGGCATGAAGTCATATTTAAATGTCCCATTTGTACCATTTTAGACAAGATACCCATTAGTATACTCATTTCAAAAATACAAATGACCAAAAGGAAAAATTTTCAAGTAGTGATGAGGAGACTCAATTACTCACGTCTGTATGCATTGAATATTTCAATCTTAGATGATTCTGTTGGGTGTGGAGCCTGATTATCTTCTATATTCAAAGGTATCGCCACATAGGACCCCTGTCCGAAATGGGGGCAGCAACGTCGTACGTAAAATATTCACTGTAGGGGGGGTCCAGGGGGGGCGGCTGCGACCTTTGGGAGCCCCCCCTGGCGGGGGTTTCGGGGGCAGTGCCCCTAAAGCTAAAAACAGCTGTAAACTTGCCTTGTAAAAGTATAGTAATTTCTAGTCAATCTGGGCCGTTCATTAGGCGGATGATCTGACGGTAGAAATTATGTTTAGTTTAGGTTTTTTTGCCCTAGAAGGCAACCCCTCTCTTTGTATGAGGGTATTGTATTTGAGGCTGTGTGATAGATGTGTATTCTGTGAGCGAGAAATAGAGAGGTGAGACTGTGAGAGAAAACAAAGGATGTTACAGTGGATTTGTTGTAGGTTGTGTCTCTTCATTTTTGCTGGATAACAGAAAGGAAGGACTGGCTGTTCGGGGTGGACGTATCCCAAACTGGGTGAACCACGTATATCTGTGTCTCTCTTGTTTTGTGTGTTTTCTGTGCTTATATTTCTGCAATATTTTATGTGTTCCATTGCTCCGTAATATATAATTTTCTAACAGATTCTTGGTTATGGAATGTTTTTTTTTTTTTTTTTTTTTTTTTTTTTTCTGAGTAAGATTAATTCTATTAAAAAAGAGGAGAAATATTTACATGAGGACCGAATTTAGTGCACTGCTCTGAAAAGAGACATAATTTCCAAGAAAAAGTAGGTAAGGAAACCAAGAGAAGAACCCACGCAGGGGACCAGGATGATGCTTTTCTGGAGTTCCATAGAGACCTAAACAACAAAAACATAGGAAGACCATCGCCTAGTTACCATAGTAGACTTGCCCGAAGAAGGCCATAACAAATCCAAAAAGACAAACCAATGTCGGCGAGAGCAGACTAGTCAGCATGTGATTCTTCCACGATTTGGCACCAACAGAAATCTGGCACATCAGCAGCAACAATGGCGATCTGATTAGAGGGTCCAAGATCTACTGGCAACATCTTAGCATCCTGAGTGCTGCAACCTGGGGCATCCTGTACATGCTACGATGCCACTCCAATTCAAAGCTGAATCGCAAAAGAAGGACCAGAAACTGCCCTTGAGCCTCCCGGATGAGAATCTGAGCCTTCCAACTGAGTTGTCTCATAGAAGAACATGGATATGTGGGCAGTTATCCGAGGCCAATGCAGAGAGTTCTTGAAAGAGAAAATGGCAGAGCCTGTCGAGGATGGAGGCCCACAATAGTGGCTAGAAGCCTGACGCCTCCCACGCCCACTTTGAGTTCCAGGATAACGACCAGTGAACAGTTCACTCGTGGGGGAAGGCAAGTTCGATGAAGAGCCAATCAGAGCGCGCCGGGGTTGGTCTCTACGGCACCCCATTCTCTGATGAAGACAAGCCATTGATGAAGGAGTAATGGATAGGTTGCAGACAGGGTGAGTAGTGGACTCGAGATTAAGCCGGTGGCGAGCAGAACAACAAGAATGCGGAGACCCAGGAGAAAGCCCTCGAATGCAAGACACAAGCGGGAGCCTGCAGGCTACCTTTGAATTGCCCAGACCAGTCTTCCTCCCTCCCAAATTAAAGACTGGGCAGAAGAAAAAATGGTTGAACAGGGGGACAGAAGCTATGAAGGGATTGCTCCGAAGCCTTCCACAAAAGTCGACGGGAAGAACAGAGACCAAGAGATGATAAACCAACAGGAGAACCTCCAGACTTAAACCCATAGCCCCCCAATGGAAAGGGATGATCCAAAGGAGCTACCCTTGCAAGGCCAAACAAAGCTTCCTCGTCAAAGGCAAAAAAACTACAGAAAGAACCAGAATTTGAACAGAGGTGAGGGGATTAGCCCAAAGAAACAACTCGCAATGCTTGAACGTAAACACAAGGCAATGCCACTCCTTAATCTTGCCAGACCTTTCTCGAAAAACCACATTCATAACTGCTGCATTGATGATCGTCGTCATCTCTTGCAAGTAGCAGTGTGTGGAGGGAGGATCCATTACAGAGGACAGAAAGAATGAGCCAGAACCACTTGACGGGGGAATGTAATGACTCAACCTGCGTGCATGCCAGGCGCTCTTCCCTTCACCTGTATTTAACACATCATACTGGGTGGGCAGGTGTTGAGTTGCCTCACCCCACCCCAGTCCTATCATGTTGAATGCCGCGTTAGTCACCCGCATCCGGGGTTGGTTATGGAATGTTAGATATGCTCATTAACCCTTTTATAGCCTTAATATTTTACAAAATAAATCAATGGTTATAGTTTTCTCTGATAAATATTTAGGACAACGTTTATGAAAGATGCATCCTAGCTAGAAACCATAGAGATATTTTCCAATAGCTACTTCCTACAAAGCCGAGGCACCACTTAAACTATTATATGCATATTTTTGTGGTTTGATGCAAACATAGTCAATAGAAACGAATTTTTATTTTATATCAATTACCAATAATTTTAGTTAAATAACATAGGTATACTTTGAAAATAAAAAAGAAATAGAAACCTTTGTGAACTTTAGAGAATCAAATCCATGGTAGATAATTAGAGTGGAATGTACATTAAGGTACTCAAATATGATGGTGTTGGTGAATACGAATCAAAATAATTTATAGCATTCTATAAGAAACTAAGAAATACAAAGAAATTTACAACAAGGTATGACCCATAGCAAAATAGGGTAGTTGAAAGAAGGAATGGGACCATAATAAGTTTATCGAGAACTATAATTTTGGGTAGAAGTTGTTGCTTGTTTAATTTATATATTGAAATGATCTCCAACAAGTAGTGTCAAGGAAACAGTTCCTCAATAAGATTGAAGTGAAATACAATCCAATGTGTCACATTTAAAAAAATATGTTCTTTATTTTTTGAGCATCATCCAAAAGAATTGACGAAACATATTTATGATATAAGTGAAAAATATACATGTATTAGCAAGAAGGCTAGCAAGAGCAAGAATTTTATAGTAAGAAAAGATGTTATATTCCTAGTAGACAAATCACAAGATGATCAAGTTCATAAATTAGTTGGAACACAAATTCCTTTTCTACAAGTAGATGAATAGGTGTATTCTATAGAGAAACAAGTTTCACCAGTAAATGCATCCAACTCTACATGTATAAAGAGAATATTCATGACAAGAAATATAGCAGATTCACAATAATTCTTCCAATAGTAATTCAATCCCACAATAACCTCTCTAGGGAACCAAAAACTAGAGGTTTGAGACAAATTTACGTACAACATGATGATGTGGATTATAGAGCACACTTTATTTTATTATCATGTAAACCAATGTGCATTAAAGAATAATTTTGTTGGGTTGTGTTATACTCTTTGCATGACAAGCCCACGTAGTTAACTAGGGGGTTAGAAGGGAGGCAGAGCCCCCCATTCAATTGTGTAGTAGAGGGAGTCATAGGGGGTTTGAGTGGTGTAGGTAACCCTACTCTATGCGGTTCGAGGTAGTGCCCTGGACAATTTTGGTTTTGGACCGTATGTTAGGTTGGCCAGACCTACCTATGGTTTTGTGCATGATTTTTGTACATGGTATTGGATGCGATGGTTTTCAGTCCATGGTATTGGATGCGATGGTTTTCGATCCATGGTATTGGATGCTTTGGCATGTATAAATATGTATTATTTCTGTGTGGGTTTAAAACCTACATTTGGTATCAGAGTTGTTTTGGCTTCAAGGGGACGCCTTTATTGCTGAGGGGTTTCGCTCAAGCCTGTGGTAGGCCCTGTTCAGTGGGAGATCTATAGGATTGACTCTAGTGGTGAAAGAATATGGCGAGTAGTGGAAAGATAGAGATCGAGAAATTTAATGGTCAGAGTTTTGAGTTGTGGAAACTCAAGATGGAGGAGCTATTGGTGGATAAAGATCAATGGATCGCGGTAGATCCGGGTACTAAACCAATGGGAGTGTCCAATGAAGAATGGAAGAAGTTAGATCAGAAGAAAAAGAGCATAATATGATTGTGTGTCTCAGATTCAGCATTACTGAATGTATCAGGGGAAGCTACGACTAAGGCTTTTTGGGATAAGTTAGGGACTTTTTACCGATCTAAATCTCTAGTGAATAGACTCTTCCTGTGGAAAAATCTGTATAACCTGAGGATGAAAGATGGAAACTCAGTGACAGAGCATCTGAACACATTTAATACTATGGTAAGTTAGTTATTCTCTGTTGATATTAAAATTTCAGATGAAGATAAGTGCATCAGTTTGTTGTGTTCTCTACCAGATTCATGGGATAGTCTAGTTATTGCAATAGGTAGCAATACAACTTCCTTGCAGTGTGATGAAATAGTCTCATCCTTGCTGATGGAGGAGATGAGACGGAAAAATATGGAGAGCCAGAATGGTGATGCCTTCTCGGTACGAGGATGGTCCCAGAAAAGAAACAAAAATAAGTCATCAAGCAGGAGATCTAAATCTCCATGAAAAACTGTAAAGGTGGTTTGTTGGAAATGCAGAAAGGAAGGGCACTACAAAAGGGACTGTTAATCTAAAGCTCCACATAAAGGAAAGGGAATTGATGATGCTCCTTCTGCAGAGGTGAAAACCACCTCAGATGAAGGTGGGTATGTTTTCTTGGCTTCTTCAAGTACACATGTAGATCATGAGGCATGGCTCATTGAATCACGTGCATCCTTTCGCTTCACTCCCCATAGATAGTGGTTCTATGAGTATGAGAAATATGATGGTGGTGTTGTCTTCTTAAGGGATGATAGGAAGGCTAGAATCATTGATCGTAGAAAATTAAAGTTGAAGTTGCAAGGTGGAAGCGTTAGAACACTTCCAAGTGTTCTACATATTCCTGCATTGGCCAAAAATCTGATTGTTGTAAGCAAGATGGATGATGCAGGTGTAAAAACAGTGTTCAAGAAGGATACCTGCAAGATTATTCAAGCACTGGTATTGATCCAAGGAGTTCAAATTGGAACTTTGTACAAGCTAAAAGGTAACACTGTTGTTAATGGGTGCAATAGCTATGTGGTTCCTAAAAGTGGAGCAGAAAATCTAGTGGTCTCTGGAGAGAAACCATGCTATCGCATCAAAGGCTAGGAAATATTGAAGAGAAGGGCCTTCGAATACTTCATGGTAAAGGTATGGTAGAAGGTATGAGTAATAGCTCTCTGGATTTTTATTTCTGTGAAAATTGTGTATATGAGAAGTAGAATCGGGTGAGATTCCCCTCTGGTGGTAAGAGGGTGAAACCGATATTAGAGCTTGTGCACAGTGATGCGTTTGGACCTGTGAAGATTTCATCACTGGGTAAGTTTGTTTACTATGTATCATTTATAGATGACTTCTCAAGGAATACATGAATATATTTCCTTAAGACAAAATCTTAAGTCTTTGACAGGTTTAAAGAATTTAAGGCTCTAGTGGAAAACCAAACAGAGAAGAAGATAAAGGTGCAAAGGAAAGATAATAGTGAAGAGTTTTGCAGTAAGGAATTTGAAGAATTCTGTAAGAAGTGTGGTATAGCATGGTAGAATACTACTCCATATCCACCTCAGAAATATGGAGTTGTAGAAAGAATGAACAAGATGTTGATGGAAAGGGAAAAAATCGTGCTTAGTGGTGTCATGTTAGGACAAGAATTCTGGGCAGAGGCGGTGGAGACAGCATGTTACCTGGTCAACAGATCACCTTCATCAACATTGGAGGATAAGACTCCACAAGAGGTATGAACTGGTAAGAAACCCTCTCTTTCACATCTGAGGGTATGTGATGCATATGTACATGTTCCAAAGGAGGAAAGAACCAAGTTGGATAGTAAATCTGAAAAGTGCATCTTTATTGGGTATAATGATGGTTTAAAGGGTTATAAGCTTTGGAACCTAGTAACAAGGAAGGTTGTGTACAGCTGAGATGTGGTGTTCAAAGAGGTGAAAGATGTTATTAAACATGAAGTCCAACAAAAGGAACCTAAGAAGATAGATTTTGAGCTTAAGGAGGAAGAATCAGACTCTACAACAGAGGAGGAATCAGAAGATGAAAAGCCACAAACTCTAGGTATGAGAAGATCAATTCGAGAAAGAAGGTAGCCAGAAAGGTATAGTCCATCTACTTTCTGTTCAAATTTTTCTTTATCTATTACTGATGATGATCCCAAAACTATGAAGGAAGCGGTAGATTCAGGGGATGGAAAACTCTGGAAAGAGGCCATGGTTGATGAAATGGAATCTTTGCACAAAAATGAGGATTGGGATCTGGTGGAGTTGCAAACTAGAAGGAAACCCATTAGCAGTAGATGGATGTTCAAGAAGAAGACAAATGCAGAAGGAAAGGTGGAGAAATACAAAGCTCAGTTGGTAGAAAAAGGTTATTCGTAGGTGTCGGGAATTGATTTTGGTGATATTTTTTCTCCTGTTTCCAAGGTAGCTTGTATTAGATTACTTTTATCTGTTGTTGCTGCTTTTGATTTTGAGGTAGAACAGATGGATGTCAAGGCAACATTTACTCACAGGGATCTAGAAGAGGAAATCTACGTGAAGCAACCTAAAGGCTTTGCGATGAAGGGTAAGAAAGAACTGGTATGCAAGTTAAAGAAGTCTCTGTATCAGTTAAAATAGTCACCAAGGATGTGGTATCAGAAATTTTATACATTTATATGAGGACTTGGCTTCACCAGAAGAAAAGCAGATCACTGTGTGTATTATAAATTAATTGGTGATCATGTTATTTATGTGGTCTTGTATGTGGATGATATGTTGCTGGTTGGAAATGAAAAAGAAATTATCTAGGGTTTGAAGACTCATTTGTCCTCCAAATTTGACATGAAAGATATTGGTGTTGCCAACTATATTTTGGGCATGGAAATTAAAAGAGATCGGACAAAGAGGAAGCTCTAGTTAAACCAAAGGAAGTATGTTGAGACAATATTGCAGAGGTTTAATATGCAAGATAGTAGACCGGTGAACATTCCTATTCCTGTAGGTGTAAAGTTATCTGCCGAACAATGTCCCAAGACACAAGAAGAGGAAGAGGACATGTCCCATGTTCCATATGAAAGTGTAGTCGATAGCTTGATGTATGTGATGGTCTATACTAGACTAGACATTGCACATGTAGTGGGAGTATTGAGCAGGTTTATGTCAAAACCAAGGAAGGAGCATTGGACAACAGTGAAGTGGGTTTTTAGGTATTTGCGTGGCACTAGTGATTATGGTTTGTGCTACCAAGGAAGACTAGGATTGGACAAAGTGTTGGATATTTGTGGCTTTGTTGATGCAGAATGGGCTAGAGATCTAGATTAGAGAAGATCTACAAGTGGGTATGTGTTTAACCTATTTGGAGGTGAAGTCAGTTGGATGAGTAAGAAATAATCTGTAGTGGCACTATCAACTACAGAGGAAGAATACATGGCAGCCACTCATGCAAGCAAGGAAGCAGTTTGGTTGTAGAGATTGTGTTCAAATATGGGGTTAGTACAGGGAGCTATAAGGATAGACTGTGACAGCCAAAGTGAAATTTTCTTGGCAAAGAACTCTGCATGTCATTCAAAGGCAAAGCACATTGATGTTCAGTATCACTTTGTAAGGCATATGATAGAAGACAAAAAGGTGTTGTTGGTAAAGGAGGACACTCTGAAGAATATTGCAGATGCATTGACAAAATCTGTGAGCTCTGAGAAGTTCTCTTGGTGTAGAGAAACAATGGGCATTGCAGGGCTATATAAATGATTAATCTCTCTTGTGCCCCCTAGTGGAAATAAAACAACAAGTAGGAGAATGTTTGGTTGTGTTATATTTTTTCCACGACTAGCCCACGTAGTTAACCGAGGGGTTAGAAGGGTGGCAGAGCCCCCCCTTCGTTGCGCCGATTCCATAGCAAGGGGAGTCACAGACGATTTGAGGGGTGCAGGTAACCCCACTCTATGGGGTCTGGGGAAGTGCCCCAAAAAATTTTGGTTTTGGACCATATGTTAGGTTGGGTGGACCTACCTATGGTTTTGTGCATGATTTTCACAAATGGTATTAGATGCGATGGTTTTCATTCCATGGTATTGGACGCGATGGTTTTCGGTCCATGGTATTAAACGTGATGGTTTTCAGTCCATGGTATTGGATGCTTTGGCATGTATAAATATGTATTATAACATTGAAAGGAACATAATGAAAAATCAAGCTGGTAGCCCCAGTTTTGGGATCCAGAGGAAAATCTCTGTGTATATGTGTTTTATGTGTTATGCTCTCGCATTGTTTATTTTCTGTGTCTTAGAATTCATATGCAGGTAATTTCTATACGGGGTTACAACCTACAAAAGTCAAGAAATAATAGTGGGTTCAATATATGAATGAAAAAATTGAAGCTATTGAGAAGAACCACGCATGGGATGTAGTAGATCTACTAGCAAGGAAATGTAGAATTAGAGTAATGGGTTTGCAAAGAAAAATTTCATGAGTAAAAGGAAGTTGAAAATAATAAATATAGACTTGCTACAATGTTAGGTCCCTATAATACTAGTGATTCCCCCATTACTATTATCATATCCCTTATTGTTATTGGTGTGCCCCTATTGTCCCCATATTATTATTATTGTGCCCCTTAGAATCCCACTATTGTTATTTTTGTGCCTTTATATTATTATTGTTAGGTCGGCTTGGTTATATTGTGTCCCCTTAAACTCCTATATATAGAAAGGAGGTTTTTTCATTTGAATCATCTAGGAATTGTTCATTTGTATAATGTAAAGGAGGTTGCCCCCTCGAACAAGCTTAATTCTAAGCGTTGATCTCTCTTTCTATCTTTTTATGAGTTCATTTCCTAACATTTGGTATCAGAGCTTTGGATTCTAGGGTTTTGTTGCTCCAAATAGGTCATTCTGGCATTCTAGCTATAACGTTTTTTCTACAATGTTTCAAAAGAAAAAAAAAAAACCATTTGAGATGAAATTGCATGGAACCGCGAGTCCAAATTTTAGAGCTTGTCTTTCTACATTTTCGGAGATATGATATGAGGAAGTTAGAGTTTTCGTAAGCTCTAGAATTTAAGCTAAAATAGGTCATCGTGGGATTTTCACTATAACACTTTCGCTATGAAGTTTCAGACGCTAAAACAAAAATTCATTTAAGAAGAAACTGGTTTGAACCTTGGCTTCGAATTTTGGATCCTATCTCGCTACATTTTCGGAGATATATTCTGAGGAAGTTAGGGTTTTTGCAGACCCCTGAATAACATTCCAAATAGGTCACCGTGGGAAAATCATCATAACTGTCTCTCTGAGCATGATATTGAAATTTCGTAAAAAGTTATAGAAAGAGGACGAACTTTAGTTTCTTGTATATATTTTTCAGATCCAAAGGTAAAAATAGTGACACGTGGCACTTCATACAAGTTTTCTCTTCTGAAAATGTATATAATCAGGTCATCTTGGCAGATTATGTAGAAATCTTTCTTAGAGAATCCAATTTCGATCAGACTGGTGGCATTGGAAAGAGGACACAGAGGGCTACAGTAGGTTGCAATTTCAAAACTAGAAGAGCTGAAATTACATCAATATATCAGATTCAATATAAAGCTCCTACAAAGTGAAAAAAGGGTGTGTAGTTTTTTTTTCAATTTTTTCATAAGATTGGTTTGAAAAAATAGTTTGAAGGAATTCAAAGGGCATAGTGAAGCATTATTATCGTTAATTGATTCCCCAAAGAAATAAAATGGAAACACCTAGTAAGCAACCTAAAATCACAACATGACTCATGAAGAAGAGGAAGAAATTCAACATGATATATCAAAATTACAAGACCAAGTACAACAAATATCACTCACACAAAAAGTAACAGAAGCTAAGATGGATGATTTAGAGAAAGACGCAGAAGCTAAGATGGATGGTTTAAAGAAAGGTGTGGAAGCTAAAATGGATGGTTTAAAGAAAGGCGTAGAAGCTAAGATGAATCACGTGGAAGCTAAGATGGATGGTTTAAAGAGAGACATAGAAGCTAAGATGAATGGTGTGGAAGCTAAGATGGAATATGTTCAAGCTAAGATGGACGATGTGGAAAATAATATGGATGATTTGAAGACAGATGTGAAGATAGACATGGAATATATGAAGATAGATTTGACAAAGTTTCTACAAGAAATGCTTACTAACGGTGAAAGGGTAGTAAAGGAAACTCATGATGAGAACAAAATAAATGTTAATCATGATTTCATAGACTCTAATGTTGGATCGAAGAATCATCATGTTCCAAATATCGATATGAGGAAGTTTGATGGAAAGGATCCTGGAACATGGATACTATAGATGGAGAAATTTTTCGATCTCCCTAATGTGCAAAACACACAAAAGATATGCATTGCAACTTTATATTTGGAACCAAATCAGTCTGTATGGTATCGATGGCGTTGCTCTCATAAACAAATTGTCACTTGGGCTATCTTTACAGATGAAATGATAGCACATTATGAGGATACAAAAAGTAACACTTTTTTTAGCCAATTGATAAATCTCAAACAAAAGGGTTCAATGATGGAGCACATTGAGGACTTCCAAAAATTGAATATAAGGGTAAAAGGTATTCCAGAGGAGCATAGGATTGATATGTTGATAGGGACTTTAAAAGATAACATCCAATATGAGGTTCACCTTTGGGAACTAGATTCATTGGAGAACGCATTCAGGTTGGCAAGAAAAATGGAAAGCAAAATTATGGCAACAAGGAAGCCTACCACTCACAATCATAAAGATGGAAGTGTTGCTACCCCTAGCCATCCACAACCTACAAGGTTGACACCACAACAATTGGAAGAAAAAAGAGGAAAAGGGCTTTGTTATAGTTGTGATAACAAATACACTAAAGGTCCTAACTGTGCTGAGAAGAAATTATTTTACATAGATTGTGAAGAGGGGGAATAAAAGGCACAAGAAATGTCAAAAGAAGATGATATACACCAAGAACAAGCCCTAGAGAAAGAAGAAACGAATCTGACCATATCTTGTAATGCATTGGTTGGAATTACCACTCATCAAACTATCAAGAAAGAAGAGAATATCAAGAAGAAAAAGGTAATAGTGTTGATTGAATTGGGAAGTACCCATAATTTTATTCATTATAAGATAGCCAAAGAACTAAATTGCTTCCTATATCCAGCACCAGAGTGTCAAGTGATGGTTGCAAGTGGAGGAACCATAAATTTCTCAGGAAAGTGTCATAATATCAAGCTATCCATGGGAGAATATGTATTGAAGAGCCCAATGCTTTCCATTCCAATGCGTGGTGTTGATGTTGTACTAGGAGTCCAATGACTACAATCCTTGGGTACAATATCTTTTAATTTTCAAGAACTTTTCATGAAATTCTCTTCAGAAGGAAAGTAAGTTGAATTACGGGGTATCGCAGGGAAACCGAGAAAGATAATTAGCTCTAATGGAATGAAAAAGATTCTAAAGAAATAACAATGAGGCATAATTACACAATTATGTTCACTAGAGGTTCCCACATTGAAATCATTCATTTCTCTAGATCTCCAAAAAGTCATGGACAATCATTCCAAAGTATTTGAGACTCCCAGAGGCCTCCCACCTATTCATGATCATGATCATGCTATCAATTTGATTCTAGGAAGTGTTCCTCCAAACATCAGGCCTTATAGATATCCCTATGTCCAAAAGAGTGAAATTGAACATATGGTTGCAGAAATGCTAGAGGTTGGTATAATTCAACCTAGTCAAAGTTCTTTCTCTGCTCCAGTAATATTGGTTCACAAGAAGGATGGATCATGGTGCATGTGCCCAGATTATAGAGAGCTCAAAAAGCTCACTATTAAAGATAAATTTCCCATTCCTGTCATTGATGAATTATTGGATGAATTGCATGGATCAATTTACTTCACCAAGTTGGATCTTCTTTTAGGTTATCATCAAATCAGAATTAAGACTGAATACATTCCAAAAACAACATTTAGAACTCATGAGGGTCATTATGAATTTTTGGTCATTCGTTTTGGCCTTACTAATGTACCTTCTACATTTCAAGGTTTGATGAATTCCATTTTCAAAACCTTCCTTAGAAAATTTGTGTTAATATTTTTTGATGATATACTAATCTAGAGAAAGTCTTCGAAGGATCATGTCCAACATGTTGACATGGTGCTCAAACTATTGGAGGAGAAACAATTATATGCAAAAATGTCCAAATGTTTCTTTGGAGTACAAGAGGTGGAATATCTGGGTCATATTGTATCTCATGGAGGTGTTAAGGTAGACCCTAGAAAAATTAAAACCGTTAAGAAATGAAAAATCCCCACATCCATAAAGAATCTAAGAGGCTTTCTTGGGTTGACAGGGTATTATCGAAATCTTGTTAAGAATTATGGGAGAATAGCAGCACCTCTAACAACATTATCGAAGAAAGATGCATTCTCATGGATTCCAGAAGCAACAAAGGCCTTTGAACATCTTAAAGAGGCAATGTGCCAAGAAATAATCTTAGCTACACCGGACTTCACAAAAACCTTTATTGTGGAATTTGATGCCTCAGGAAATGGAATTGGTGTTGTTTTAATGCAAGAACAAAGACCCATTTCTTTCAAAATTCATCCAATCAAAGGAAAGTATTTACACAAAGCTATTTATGAGAAAGAAATGTTGGCATTACTACATGCACTTAAGAAATGGCGTCCCTACCTAATGGGAAGACACTTCAAGGTAAAAACAGATCATGATATTCCTAAATACTTTTTGGAACAAATATTATCTTTAGAAGAGCAGCAAAAATGGGTCACAAAGATGTTGGTCTATGACTTTGAAATCATCTACAAAAAAGGGAAGAAAAATGTTGTGGCAAATGCACTCTCAAGAAAGGATGAGAATGTGGAAGCATTTATTTGTGCCATTTCTATTACCCAACCATATTGGATAAACGAAGCAAGGGATGAATGGAAGAATGAAGAGGAAATGTGGGCACTCATTCAAAATGTTATGAAACCAGCTCAAGAAAATATAGAAAAGATAGATCAACGACTTAGAATTCAGCCTCTTCGAGGGGGAAACCTCCTTTACATTACATAAATGAACAATTCTTCAATGATACAAATGAAAAGACGTCCTTCCTATATATAGGAGTCTAAGGGGTCATAACATAATTAGAGCCGACATAACAATAATAATGTAAGGGCACAATAATAACAATAGTGGTCTTCTATGGGGCACAATAGTAACAATATGGGCACTACATGGGTACATCAATATAATAAGTGGGTTGTACTAATAACAATAAGGGGTTACACTAGTAGTATAGGGGCCTAACATGCCCCTCTCCTTCAAAAAGTGTTGTCCTCAATGCTTGAGCAGTTCTTGATGCTTCTATATAAAATTCTTGTCCTTCCATCTGGAATCTTGAGCGGGTAAGTTCTTCCACTTGATGAGATACTTTGAAGTTGATCGATTTCATAGCTGTCGGGTTCTTGTTTCTGTGACTACTCGAGGTTCAAATATGATTTTTCCTTCATCTTCAATTTCAGGCAATATTGTTTGAATTGGGATCTTTTGCAACTTTTAAATAAGTGGCCATACTTCTTCATCCTTCTTCCATTCATCCCTTGCTTCATTTATCCAATTTGGTTGGATAATAGAAATAGCACGAAACAGTGCTTCCACATCCTCATCCTTGAAGAGTCTTCCCATTCAGTAAGGTCGCCATTTTTTAAGTGCATGTAGTATTGCCAACATTTCCTTATCATAAATAGCTTGCTTGATATGTAGTAGTAAAAATACCCAATCACCTACATCAAAACATTTTTCACTACGATGTTGATCTACCTGTTGTTTCATTTGATTTTGCACCGAAGTGGCGTTATCCTTTAAAAGTTGGAGAACTTGTTGTTGATGATCGATGTGATCTTTCACTGCTTGAACCTTTTTCTTCTTGATATGTCCTTATATCTCTAGAGTTTGAGGAGTGGTAATTTCTTCCAATCCTTTAAAAGATATGGTCGGATTCATTTCTTGATGCTTGATGTGTGTTATGAAACTAGCTCAAGAAAATATAGAAAAGATAGATCAACACCTTAGAATTCAGCCTCTTCGAGGGGGCAACCTCCTTTACATTACATAATTGAACAATTCTTGGATGATTCAAATGAAAAAACCTCCTTTCTATATATAAGAGTCTAAGGAGTCACAATATAATCCATCCAACCTAACAATAATAATATAAAGCCACAAAAATAACAATAGAGGGATTCTATGGGGCACAGAAATAACAATATGGGGGTAATAGGGGCACAACAATATAAATAAGGGGTATAACTACAATAGTAATGCGGTAATTACTAGTATTATAGGGACCCAACATGCCCCTCTGCTTCAAAAAAGTGTTGTCCTCAACGCTTGAGTAGTTCTCGATACTTTTGCATAAAATTCTCATCCTCCCATGTGGAATCTTCAGCGGATAAGTTCTTCCACTTGATAAGATACTCTGAAATTGATCGACTTCGTAGCTATCGAGTTCTTGTTTCTATGACTGCTTCCGGTTCCAATATAATTTTTCCTTCCTCGTCAAGTTCTGGCAATATTGTTTGAACTGGGAGCTTTTCGCCTATAACCTTCTTTAAACATGAAACATGGAAAACTGGGTGCAATTGAGAAGCTGCGGGAAGCTCCAATTTGTATGCCATAGTACCAATCTTTTGCAACACCTTGTACGGACCATAATACTTTGGTGATAATTTATTATCCTTCTTAGCTTGCTTTAGGGACATTTGCTTATATGGTTGTAGTCGTAGGAATACCCAATCACCTACATCAAAACTTCTTTCACTGCGATGTTGATCTGCCTGTTGTTTCATTCTATTTTGTGCCAACACGAGGTTATCCTTTAAGAGTTGGAGGACTTGTTGTTGATGTTCGATGTGATGTTCCACTACCTGAACCTTAGAATTTTCTCTTAAATATGATGTGATGGATGGTGGTTGATACCCATAAAGTGCCATAAATGGGGTCAGTTTTGTTGTTGTATGGAAGGAAGTGTTATACCACCATTCAGCCAGAGGCCACCATTTGACCCATTGTGTCTGTTTATCAGATACAAAGCAACGAAGATATCCTTCCAAACATTTGTTTACTATCTCAATTTGCCCATCAGATTGAGGATGATAAGACGAGCTATGAGCTAACTGAGTACCAAGACAAGAAAATAATTATGTCCAAAAATTTCCAGTGACAATGGGATCTGTGTCACTTACAATAATCTTTGGGTTTCCATGTAGCTTTTGAATTGTTTCCATAAATGCAGTAGAAACTGTACTAGCTTTAAATGGATGTGATAATGCAAAAAAGTGTGCATACTTGGTAAGTCTATCAACTACCACCATGATGACACTTTTTCCCTCAGACATGTGTAAACCTGTGATAAAATCCATTGAAACCTCCTCCCAACGTTGGCTTGGAGTGGATAAAGGTTGTAGTAGACCCGATGTCTTAATTGTTTCAACTTTATTTTGTTGGCAAACCAAAAATTCCGCCACAAACTTTTGAATATCTGATTTAAGGCCATCCCAAAAAAATTCCTTCTTAACCCTGTGGTAAGTTTTTAAAAATCCTGAGTGCCCTCCTAAGGGAGAAGTGTGCAATTCCATAAGAATATTTTGTTTTAGCTGGGAATTCTTACAGAGGTATAAGCGATCTTTGTACCATAATGAATCATTTTGCCAGCTAAATGTATCAGATATACTGGAATCTTGTTGTAGCTTTCGAATAAGTGCCCAAACTTCTTCGTCATTCTTCCACTCCTCCCTTGCTTCGTTTATCCAATCTGGTTGGATAATAGAAATGGCGCACAACAATGCTTCCACATCCTCATCCTTTCTTGAGAGTGCATCTGCCACTACATTTTGCTTCCCTTTCTTGTAGATGATTTCAAAGTCATAACCCAACATCTTTGTGACCCACTTTTGTTGCTATTTAGAGGATAAGCTTTGTTCTAAAAAGTATTTAAGGCTATCATGATCCATTTTTACCTTGAAGTGTCTTCCCATTAGGTAGGGTCGCCATTTCTTAAGTGCATGGAGTATTGCCAACATTTCCTTCTCATAAATAGCTTTTCTTAAAAGCTTTCCCTTGATTGGACGACTTTCAAAAGAAATGGGTCTTTCATCTTGCATTAGAACAACACCAATTCCATTTCCTGAAGCATCACATTCCACAATAAAGGTTTTTGTGAAGTCCAGTGTAGCTAAGACCGGTGCTTGGCACATTGCCTCTTTAAGATGTTCAAAGGCCTTTGTTTCTTCCATAGTCCATGAAAATGCATATTTCTTCAATAATGTTGTTAGAGGTGCTGCTATTCTCCCATAATTCTTAACAAACTTGCGATAATACCCTATCAACCCAAGAAATCCTCGCAGATGCTTTATGGATGTGGGGATTTTCCATTCCTTAATGGCTTTAATTTTGCTAGGGTCTACCTTAACTCCTTCATGAGATACAATATGACCCAAATATTCCACCTCCTAGACTCCAAAGAAACATTTGGATCTTTTTTCATATAATTGTTCTCCTCCAATAGTTGTAGCACCCTGTCAACATGTTCAACATGATCCTTCCAAGACTTGATGTAGATTAGTATATCATCAAAAAATACTAACACAAATTTTCTAAGGAATGGTTTGAAAATTGAATTCATCAAACCTTGAAATGTTGAAGGTGTATTGGTAAGGCCAAAAGGCATGACCAAAAATTCATAATGACCCTCATGAGTTCTAAATGTTGTTTTCAGAATGTCTTCAATCTTCATTCTGATTTGATGATATCCCGAACGAAGATCCAACTTGGTGAAGTAAATTGATCCATGCAATTCATCCAGTAATTCATCAATGACAGGAATGGGGAACTTATCTTTAATAGTGAGCTTGTTGAGCTCCCTATAATCCGGACACATGCGCCATGATCCATCCTTCTTGTGCACCAATACTACTGGAGTAGAGAAAGAACTTTGACTCGGTTAAATTATACCATCCTCTAGCATTTCTGCAACCATACGTTCAATTTCACTTTTTTGGACATAGGGATATCTGTACGGCCTGATGTTTGGAGGAACACTTCCTGGAATCAGATGAATAGCATGATCATGATCACGCATAGGTGGGAGACCTTTGGGAGTCTCAAATACCCTGGAATGATTGTCCAAGACTTTTTGGAGATCTGGAGAAATAGATGATTCCGATGTGGAAACATCTAGTGAACATAATTGTGCAATTACACCTCTTTGCTCCTTTTTTAGAAGCTTTGTCATACCATTAGAGTTGATTATCTTTCCTGGTTTCCCTCCAATACCCCTTAATTCAACTTCCTTTCCTTCCGTAGAAAATTTGATGAAAAGTTCTTGAAAATTAAAAGCTATTGTACCCAAGGATTGTAGCCATTGGACTCCTAGTACAACATCAGCACCTCCCATTGGAATGGAAAGCATTGGGCTAGTCAATACATATTCTCCCATGGATAGCTTGATATTATGGCACCTTCCAGAGCAATTTATTGTTCCTCCATTTTCAATCATCACTTGACACTCTGGTGCTGGATATAGGAAGCAATTCAATTCTTTTGCTACCCTACAATGAATAAAATTGTGGGTGCTTCCTGAATCAATCAACACTATTACCTTTTTCTTCTTGATTTGTCCTTCTATCTTGATGGTTTGAGGAGTGGTAATTCCCACCAATGCATTACAAGATATGGTCAGATTTAATTGTTCTTCATCTAGGATTTGTTCCTGGAGTATATCCTCTTCTTTTGACCTTTCTTGCTCCTTTTCTTCTTCCTCTTCACAATCTATGTAGAATAATTTCTTCTCGACACACTTATGACCTTTAGTGTATTTGCTATCACAACAGTAACAAAGCCCTTTTGCTCTTTTTTCTTCCAATTGTTGTGGTGTCAAACTTATAGGTTGTCGAAGACTAGGGGCAACAACACTTCCATCTTTATAGTTGTGAGTGGTATGCTTCCTGGTTGCCATAATTTTTCTTTCCATTTTCCTTGCTAACCTGAATGCCTTCTCTAATGAATCAGATTCCCAAAGGCGAACATCATGTTGGATATTATCATTTAAATACCCTATGAACACATCAACCCTATGCTCCTCTGGAATATCTTTTACCCTTATGTTCAATTTTTGGAACTCCTCAATGTGCTCCATTACTGAACCCTTTTGTTTGAGACTTATCAATTGGTTAAAAAAAGTGTTACTTTTTGTATCCTCATAATGTGCTATCAATTCTTCAGCAAAAATTGCCCAAGTGATAAATTGTTTACGAGAGCAAAGCCATTGATACCATACAAACTGATTTGGTTCCAAATATATAGTTGCCATACGTACCTTTTGTGTGTTTTGCACATTATTGAGATCGAAGAATTGCTCCATCTGTAATATCCATGTGCCAGGATCCTTGCCATCAAACTTCCTCATATCGATTTTTGGAATATGGTGAGTCTTTGATCCAAAATTAGCATCTATGGAATCATGATTAACATTTCTTTTATTCTCATCATGAGTTTCCTTTAGTACCCTTTCATCCTTAGTGCCCATTTCTTGTAGCAACTTATTCATATTTATCTTCAATTCGTCCATGTCTGTCTTCAAATCTGCCATGTCTCTCTTCAAATCTATGTTCGAATCATACATCTTAGCTTCCATGCCCTTTATCTTAGATTCCACGCCATTTATCTTAGCTTCTGTTAGCTTTTGTGAGCATGACATTTGTTGCACTTGTTCTTGTAATTTTGATATATCATGTAGCATTTCTTCCTCTTCTTCATGAGTCATGCTAGAGCTTTCAGGTTCCTTACTAGGTGTTTGCATTTCTTTCCTCAGGGCATCAGTTACCGATAATAATGCTTTACTATGCCCTTTGAATTCCTTCAAACCAAGCTTATGCAAAAATTAAAAAAAAAACTACACATTGTTTTTCACTTTGTAGATGCCTGATATTGAATCGGATGTATCTCTGTAATTTTAGATCATTCAGTTCTGAAATTCTAACCTGTAGTAGCCTTCTGAGTCCTCTTTCCAATGCCACAAGTCTGACCCAAATTGGTTTCTCCAAGAAAGCGTTATGCGAAATCTCCCACAGTGACTTGCTTATAGACTAGTTCAGTAGAGAAAATTTGTACGACGTGCCACGAGTTATTGTTTCGACCTATGGATCTGAAAAATGCATACAAGAAACTAAAGTTTGTCCTCATTATGTATCTTCTTACTAAATTTCAATCCAATCCTTAGAGAGAAATTTATGACGATTTTCCCCAGGTCACCTTTTTTGAATGTAATTCAGGAGTCTGCAAAAGGACCAACTTCCTCAGATCATATCTCCAACAATATCGCGTGAAAAGCTCTGAAATTTGGACCCAAGGTTCAGCGTGATTTCTTCTCAAATGGGTTTTGTTTTAAGCTTTTGAAACATCACAGAAACAAAGTTATAGCGAAAATTCCACGATGGCCTGTTTGGAGCAACGAAACCCTAGAATCCAAAGCTCTGATAACAAATGTTATGAAACCAGCTCAAGAAAAGATAGAAAAGATAGATCAACGCCTTAGAATTCAGCCTCTTCGAGGGGGAAACCTCCTTTACATTACATAAATGAACAATTCTTGGATGATTCAAATGACAAAACCTCCTTTCTATATATAGGAGTCTAAGGAGTCACAATATAATCCAGCCGACCTAACAATAAAAATATAAAGCCACAAAAATAACAATAGAGGGATTCTATGGGGCATAGAAATAATAATATGGGGGTAATAGGGGCACAAAAATATAAATAAGGGGTATAACTACAATAGTAATGGGGTAATTACTAGTATTATAGGGACCCAACAATGTGATCTTTCACTTCTTGAACATTTTTCTTCTTGATATGTCCTTCTATCTTGATAGTTTGAGGAGTGGTAATTTTGACCAATGAATTACAAGATATGGTTGGATTCATTTCTTCTTTCTCAATGTGATCTTTCACTTCTGGCCCCTTTTTCTTCTTGGTATGTCCTTCTATCTTGAGAGTTTGAGGAGTGGTAATTCTTGCCAATGCTTTACAAGATATGGTCTGATTCATTTCTTCTTTCTCTGGGGTGGGGTCCTGGCTTATATCTTCTTCTTTTGATGTTTCTTGATCCTTTTCTTCCTCCTCTTCATATTCTATGTAAAATAATTTCTTCTCAACACACTTATGACCTTTAGTGCATTTTCTATCACAATTGTAACAAATCCCTTTTTCTCTTTTTTCTTCCAATTGTTGTGGTGTAACACTTGTAGGTTGTGGAAGGCTAGGAGAAACAACACTTCCATCTTTATAGTTGTGAGGGGTATGCTTCCTAGTTTCCATAATTTTGCTTTCCACTATGTTACAAAGCCCTTTTACTCTTTCCAATTGTTGTGGTGTTTCTCTAAAGAAGGTCTTGCTCTTTGTATCCTCATAATGTGCTATCATTTCCTTCATGAAAACTTACCATGTAACAAGTTTTTTACGAGAACAAAGCCCTTCATACCATAAAAATTGATACAGTTTTAAATATGAAGATGCAATACATACCTTTTGTAACATTGGTACACCATGTAGATCAAAATATTGCTCCATCTGAAGTATCCAATTTACTGGATCCTTGCCATCAAACTTCCTCATCTTGATTTTTCTTGATTTTAGGAGCTCGATCTTGAAACGATTGTAAATCTATACTTTCAAATCTTTAAGTTCTGAAATTGTAACTTGTAGTAGCCCTCTATGTCCTCCTTCCAATGCCACCATTCTGATCGAAATTGGATTCTCCAAGAAAGCGTTATGCACAATCTCCCAAGATGACCTGATTTTAGACCTTTCCATAAGAGCAAACTTGTATGAAGTGGCACGTCTCACTGTTTCAACCTTTGGCTCTGAAAAATATCTACAAGAAACTGCAGCCCTTCCCCTTTTTGTACCTTCTTACAAAATTTCAATCCGATGCTCAAAGAGAAAGTTATGACGATTGTCCCCAGGTCACCTGTTTCGAATATCATTCAGAAGTTTGCAAAGAGACCAACTTCCTCAGATCATATCTCCGCAAATATAGCAAAAAAAGATCTGAAATTAATACCTGAGATTTAGCGCGATTTCTTCTCAAATGGGTTTTTGTTTTAGCTTCTGAAACATCGCAAAAAAAAGTTATAGTGAAAATTCCACGATGACCTGTTTGGAGCAGCGAAACCCTAGAATCCAAAGTTCTGATTCCAAATGTTATGAAACCAGCTCAAGAAAAGATAGAAAAGATATATCAACGGCTTAGAATTCAGCCTCTTCGAGGGGGAAACCTCCTTTACATTACATAAATGAACAATTCTTCGATGATACAAATGAAAAGACGTCCTTTCTATATATAGGAGTCTAAGGGGTCATAACATAATCAAAGCCCACATAGCAATAATATTGTAAGGGCACAATAATAACAATAGTTGGCTTCTATGGGGAACAATAGTAACAATATGGGCACTACATGGGTACATCAATATAATAAGTGGGTTGTACTACTAACAATAAGGGGTTACACTAGTAGTATAGGAGCCTAACACAAAAGATACAACAAGATCCCAGTACATCTGATACATTTAGCTGGAAAACTGATTCGTTATGGTACAAGGATCAGTTATACCTATGTAAGAATTCCCAACTCAAACAAAATATTCATAGGGAATTGCACACCTCTCCCTTAGGAGGGCATTCAAGATTTCTAAAAACCTACCACAAGGTTAAGAAGGATTTTTTTGGGGATGGCCTTAAATCGGATATTCAAAAGTTTGTGGTAGAATGTTTGGTTTTCCAACAAAATAAACTTGAAACAATTAAGACCACATGACTATTACAAATCTGATCTATTCCAAGCCAACATTGGGAGGATATCTCAATGGATTTTATCACAAGTTTACCCAAGTCCGAAGGAAAGAGTGTTGTCATGGTGGTAGTTGATATACTTACAAAGTATGCACACTTTTGTGCATTATCTCATCCATTTAAAGTGAGTATAGTTTCTACTGCATTTTTCGAAACAATTCAAAAGCTACATGGAAACCCAAAGATTATTGTAAGCGACAGAGATCCCATTTTCACTAGAAATTTTTGGACAGAATTATTTTCTTTTCTTGGGACTTAGTTAGCTCATAGCTCATCTTATCATCCTCAATCTGATGGGCAGACTGAGATAGTAAACAAATGTTTGGAAGGATATCTTCGTTTATTTGTATCTCATAAACAAACACAATGGGTCAAATGGTTGCCTCTGGCTGAATGGTGGTATAACACTTCCTTCCATACTGCAACAAAAATGACCCCATTTATGGAACTTTATGGATATCATCCACCATCCATCATATCATACTTAAGAGAAAATTCTAAGGTTAAATCAGTGGAAGATCACATCGAGCATCAACAACAAGTTCTCCAACTCTTAAAGGATAACCTTACCTTGGTGCATAATAGAATGAAACAACAAGAAGATCAACATCACAGTGAAAGAAGTTTTGATGTAGGTGATTGGGTATTCCTACGGCTACAACCATATAAACAAATGTCCTTCAAGCAAGCTAAGAAGGATAATAAATTAGCACCAAAGTATTATGGTTCGTACAAGGTGTTGCAAAAGATAGGTACTATGGCATACAAATTGGAACTTCCTGCAGCTTCTCGAGTGCACCTAGTTTTCCATGTTTCATGCTTAAAGAAGGTTATAGGTGACAAGCTTCCAATTCAAACAATATTTCCAGAACTTGATGAGGAAGGAAAAATCATATTGGAACCTGAAGCAGTCAATGAAACAAGAACTTGATAGCTATGAAATCAATCAATTTCAGAGTATCTGATAAATTCGAAGAACATACCCGTTGAAGGTTCCACATGGGAGGATGAGAATTTTATACAGAAGCACCTAGAACTACTCAAGAGTTGAGGACAACACTTTTTTTAAGGACAGGGGCATGTTAGGCCCCTATAATACTAGTGATTCCCCCATTACTATTGTCATTGTATCCCTTATTGTTATTTTTGTGCCCCTATTGTCCCCATATTGTTATTATTGTGCCCCATAGAATCCCACTATTGTCATTTTTGTGCCTTTATATTACTATTGTTAGGTCGGCTTGGTTATATTGTGTCCCCTTAGACTCCTATATATAGAAAGGAGGTTTTGTCATTTGAATCATCCAAAAATTGTTCATTTGTATAATGTAAAGGAGGTTGCCCCCTCAAAAAGGCTTAATTCTAAGGTGTTGATCTATCCTTTTATCCTTTTGTGAGATTGTTTCCTAACATACAATAGGTTCTACTCAAAAACCTAATATTGATATGGAGAAAACTTTGTTCTAATAGCAAGTGTAAACATGGTTAGAGCAGTTTTGGAAATTCAAACTCCCAAAAGTGGGCTTGTTTGTTAGATGAATACTAAGTATCTTTTCTAAATGGAATTTTAGAATGGAAAGTCTATGTGAATCAACCATCAGGATTTTAAGTCAAGTGTCAAGACCATAAATTTTATAGGCTAAAGAAATCATTTTGTCATATAAAACAAGCTCCATCAGCTTGGTATAGTCACAATATTTCTATTTGCTCAATAATGGGTTGAGAAGAAGCAATAATGAACCCACATTTTACACCAAAACAGATAAAAAAATTTAGTATTTTAAATGTTTGCCTTAACTTTTATTATATAATATACATAGGAAATTTAATCTTAAATGATTTCAAAGTAGCAAAGAAGACATAGTTTGAAATTATTGACCTTTGTCTTATGAATTAATTTCTTGGAACTGAGTTTAAACAATCTACACAAGGTATTTTTATTAGTAGATATATTGCACTAATATTTTGAAATGGTTTAGAATGGATAGAAGAAAATCGGTAGATACGCCAACTACAATTGGTACAAAGTCAAGTAATGTAGATAATAGATCAATAGTTTATCTTAGTTTGTATTAACAACTTGTAGGAAACCTCATGTACCTTATAACTACTAGGGTAGCTTCCATCTATGGAGTAAGTTAATTTACATATTCATAATGTCTCCCATGGACTATCATTGGAAGTTTAGTAAATGAATCTTGTATTCCAAGCACAAAAAATTATGGAATGTGGTATTTCACTTTGAAAGACAATATTCTGATTGGGTACATAGATAGTGATATTGAAGGACACTTTGATAATTAGAATTTGTAGCATACATATTTTTTTCATTACTACATGTTTGAATATATTTATAGAAGAGATAGATATGTAGAAGAATTGTTTGACAATGGTAGTACAAGAAACAATGAAATAAATTAAAAAATAGTAATATTTAGGGAAACCCACGAAATGATATAACTCAAATTTATTTCTTAGAGTTGGGATTACAATGTATGTCTTTATAGAAGAGATAGATATGTATAAGAATTGTTTGACAATGGTAGTACAAGAAACAATGAAATAACTTAAAAATAACAATATCTAGGAAAACCCAGAAAATGATAGAGTTGAGATTACAATGTATGATCAAACTTAATAATATCTAGATAACGAAAGTGCTTTAACAGCACAATTAAAGCATACCCATTAAATATGGAAATTCATCTCTAATTACGACATTGTAATATCATTACCATAGCACAATATTGTGGTGAGTTCTACAGTACTTTTGTTTCCACAGATATCTTCAAATCTACACTGATACTATAGATATCAAACAACCAAAGAATCCTAATTGTGATCTCCGTTTGAAACCAACAATCTCCATATTATATCTCCCAGTGATGTGGAGAATGTATTTTACAAGGGGTTTCCTCTTCACAAACCAAGAAGAAGGAATCTCCTCTATATAATGGCAATATCACATATGAAAACCCTCCCATGAAATCAACTCCACAAATTTTCCTTTATAACTCTCCCAAGATGTTCGACGCTCTTCATTAAGCCATGTGGGAGTAAATAAAATCACTTTTAGTCTCCTAATCAAAGGTATCTCTCTCTCTCTCTCTCTCTCTCTCTCTCTCTCTCTCTCTCTCTCTCTCACTCACTCTCTCTCTCTCTCTCTCTCTCTCTCTTTCTCTCTCTCTCTCTCTCTCTCTCTCTCTCTCTCTCTCTCTCTCTCTCAAATAAATTGTTTTCACTTTATAACTAGCCCTTATAGTACTTTCATTGAAAACATTGAATTAATGATGAAGTTAAATAATTGATTTAACTTTCTTAATAAATAACTTATTCTTATTTTATTTTTAAACACCAGACTATCTAAAATGTTGAGATAGTCATGAAAATAGAACCAATTAACTATAATAAAAATAGTAATCCTTCCTACTGACCTAGCTTGTGCTAAAAAATTATTTACTAAAATTTTTAGAAAATTATCCCGAAATCATTCCAAAAAAAGGAATCTTGTTCATAATCATGATGATATCTCAGGTTAACATCAAACACTACCAAACTACTATATTAATTTCTCCCAAGGTTCCTTAGCACTGACCCAATATCCTATGGAACCAATTGATTTTCTATAGGTCCACCAACTCCACTAGTTATAAAGGGGACATTACAATCCATCATTTCCAAAGTTTCTTTTCCTCAATCAATCTCCTCCCTTATCCTGCAATATCTATTCATTTTAGCATGTGGCATCCTATACTGGCATGTTCTTCCATTTTATTAGGTACTCCTTGTGGAATATATTATTATGAGTCCTCTTTCTAATACCAATGATGGCCTCTCGAATGAATATCAACTTTCCCTCCTCATCCAATGATCAAAACTCGAATGAGACAACCGTGTTATCACCATGTTTCTTCTTGAGATAGGATACACGAAATACATTATCAACCATGTTGTCAGCCAACAACTCAAGTTCATATGAAATCTATCCAACCCTTTGAGATACTCTAAATGGTCCTAAAACCTATGCTTGAGTTTCTCTTCTCCACTTTTCTTGAGATTAGAATATTTTTATAGATACAATCTCTAATAAACCATGTCCCCACTCAAAACTGTGCTTTATCTAATGATGACAAACATACAACTTCTCTTGATTATATGACTATTGCAAATATCCCATTAGTGGCTTCATGATGACCTAACTCTCTTGTAGTAATTACTTTTCCCTAGGCACTCTACTATCCCCAAACAAGAGATCCATGAACTTGGGATATTCATAGCCATACAAAGCCATGAATGGAAACATATTGATAGAAATGTGATAAGTAGTATTATAGAAACATTGGCCAAGGTGTGGCCATTTGATCCAAGTTCTCTATCATCAAAAAACATTTTTCCTAGGATACCCCTCCATCAATTTGTTCACCATATCCATTTGACCATCTGTCTATGGGTGGCATCTACTATTGGGAGTGAGTTTAGTCCCACTCAATCTTAAGATAACTTGCTAAAAAATACTCAGGAACTTGTTGTCCCTATCACTAACAATATTATTGGGCATCTGATGCACCCTAAAATCCTCTCTGAAAAAATAATCTACCTTCATTATTGTATAATTCCCCAAAATTGCAAAGAAGTGTGAAAAAACAGTCAACCTGTCAACCACCACATACATGTATTCTTTACCAAGTACCATAGGTAGTTCTGTGAGTAAATCCATAGAGATAGATTCCCATTTATGATAAATAATGGGTAACAAATAAAGCAGACTAGTTGGTTAAGTGTGCTCATTCTTGTTTTGTTGGCAAGTATGATATTGTCTAACTTACTTAGGGACTTAATTCTTATCTCCATTCTATACCAATCTCTCTTGGTTCTACTTATAGATTTTAAATAAACCTAATTCACCAACCACAAGTGCAGCATGAAATATCCTCACTATATTTAAATGAAGTTGTGAAGAAGGAATCAAATAAAATTTTCCCTTATACACGATCAACTCATTTACCATTGCATATTTGTTATCACGAATTCTTCCTTCCATAAATTTGTTTCCCATGAATCATTGACATACTCTGCAACAATTAACTCTCTCTAATTAATAGAAATCAAATCCACCCTAGCAAACATATGTGATGCCTCTCGGAAGTGAATTAGAAACTACATTCATCTTCCACATCACATATACAATCTCAAATAACTATAACTACAATCTATTGACTCACTTATATTGCCTAGCATTTAGATTCTTTGGTTAATGAAAACATTGATGTTGTTATAATATGTTTTTATGATAAACTTAGCCCCAACTGTAACAACCCCTAGTGACTTTCCGTGTAAATAAAATAATATACGAAGGTCGTGTGACATGTATTCCAAGTTGAATATTGGAAAAAAAATAGTGATGGGCATAACTTGTAAATAATTAATGGCTAAAGAAATTGGCAAAGGAAAAGTGGTAATAATTGGCATTTATTTATGAAATAAAGAAAATATGAGAAAAGGAACATGAAGAGAAATGGATTTACATGCTAAGGAAATAAGAGGAAAAATGAAGGAAAGTGAATAAAATGGAGTCCTCAATGATAAAAAGGCTTATGAGGATCAATCATAGCTTTTTCCAGTCTAGTTTTCGAGCTCTCATTTCATTCTCTTTGTTGGAATAAGGAATTTTTGAGGGTGGGGGGTGAATTAGTAATTAAGAAAATCTTTTTCCTTTTTCTTACTATGCTTACAGCCCCTTCTTATGTTCTTTAACTTGTGGAAGAATTCATTAACAAAAGAGTGAACCAATAATATTTCAGACACACATCTTCAAATAACAATCACATGAGTAGCAAACATTTGACACCGTGTTTTTCATGTGGAAATCCAGAGGGAAAAGACCACCAATTTTTTGTTTGTTTATGATGGAAATTAACCACCCACTTAATTACATATGTTTGTTTGTGATAACCCACTGACAGGAGGCACCAACCCACTTTAGTTAGCAAGCACCAACTTTCCAAGAGGCACCGACCTCTTTAGTTTACAAGAACCAACCTGCACTTGCCACTATTCTACTATTTCATACCATTTTCAAACTGAAAGCAGACACAGATAATTATACAAGTAAAATACCAATAAATGGTTGTCTGCATATTCAACTTCTGCACTTTTCTTTTTGTGCTCACTTGCAGTAGATCTCCTCTTGCTTCTCTTAGTAACACTTCCTTTGTGCTCTTCCTTCATCATCAAGGGCTCTTCATTGACTTCTCTTCAGTAGTACCCTTGCCATTCTCCACACAACAGTCTCACTGTTCTTACTGTGCTAATAGACAAAGTCCTGTCAGGTGCTTCAACCTCACTGTCACTATGCGCTTCACTCACAACTCAATAATCTCACACATCTTCTCAACTACCCACCCTTCTCCATTATAAGAGATGGTTTTGTTCGATTAAGGCACTCTATGTAAGATAGACTCTACTATATGTCCTTTCACTTCCTAAATATACCTAGGCATGGCCTCCCTTAGTGTTGTTGCATCTCCTGTCAGTTTCTTGTCATATACAGAAATAGAGATCGACTTTGCAATCCTTATTGTGTGATTGCATGGAGCTCCATGCTAAGAAATTAATTCTCAGATGACATGTGCACTACTTCACGAATCCCATACCTCATTTTAAATCGTTGAAGATGTGTGCATGAAATAGTCGATCGCTTCCTTCAAGTACTCAAATTCATTTTTTTTACCCATGTTGTCCTCGGTTTCTTGTTACCAAGTCTTCCAGAGGATTAGCCATTTTCAATTACCAACTTCTTTATGCCTTCATTCAATATCACAACTGCTAGTCCATACATTCTTCAAATCTTTGTGCTTCCTTATCGAAATGATTCCATATCGTAATCTTCACAGTGGTGTAGTATTCTTATTTGTTGATTGCCAACCTTAGATATGACAAGCTCCTTCTGCTTAGCCCTTCTCAAATTTCTCACCATAGGCCTAAGGGTCATGACTTTCTGCTTAGGCTTGAGGTACTAGAGCATTTAGACTCCTACCAGGGGTTATTCTCCTTTTGTTAACAGCTCTCTACCCTTGGTTCTTTAAGTTCTTCTAGACAATGTTCTACCCAAATATTGTAGCCCCCTTATCGAAACTTTTTCTCCTATCAAGTGTTATGAAGTACCGACATCCTCAACCTCTGATATGCGATCTCTGATATGACATCATCACCTCCATGTGGCACCTCATGAGTGGTGACATGTGTCACCCATATTTTCCCCCTTAGACCCCCTCAAAACACCAAAAATGCCTACCATGTGTCTTTCTATACCGCAATGTCATGTTGATGTCAGACTCCACTATAGCTTTATAGAAACCAATCATATGCCACCACGTGTCTTACTAGAGGAGACAGAAATAGGGCCCACACACTTTTGGTTTTGCGATGAAATCCTTTCAATCCTTTCTTGGCATTCTCATTAGTTTTTAACACCATCGACGCTTCACCCGTATCATAATTTTTTAAAGCGTTCACATGAAGAAGTTTTGATTCTTTGATTGTCGATATGCTGATGTGTTGATGCTCTGATATGCAAGACCTATGATGTACGATGTGCTAATATGTCTGATTCTCTGATGTTTTGATCGTTGATATGTTTGTTGCTCTCATGTATGATTGTTGATATTCCTAATGCTACGATGTGCGATCGTTGATATGTATGATGTCGTTGGACTTCGGATCTCTAATATGCCAATATGCTTTCCTCCCTAAGACTTTAAATCCCTAAATTATAGTAGGCCATAACTTTTGAACTAGGAATCCATTTCTAAATTTCTTCATATCGTTGGAAAACGTATTTAGAGAACTTTCCATTGGAGAGGGCTTGATTGAGGATTTGAGTCCTTAGTCTACTTGGAAGATGATTGCAAACTTCTCTAATCATTGTCTCTTTAGATAGATGAAATCACACCCACCATAATGAACTTCTCCATGAATCCTGCAGCTATCATGGGAATCCTTCTGAGCCATGCATTCTTAACAATCTAGTTAACATTAGTGCTGACATTCATGCACAATGCTAGAACAACCGCCAACAATTTTCCAACTATATCCCCCTTTGGCATTGATGGAAACACCATAAGCTCCCCCTCAGGCTAGGCATGACCTACCCCGATCGCAACCTTCTCCCCATTTGACATCATTGGCAAAGAATACTTCATAAGCACTCCCCTTGAACCATTGTAACCGACTCTCCCATGAGTTCCATATGCTATGTAGCTTCCACCATCTACCAAAATGAAGTCATTTGGAGGGAGTAGTCACAACTCCTATTTATTGCTTGAGATACTCAAATGGTTCCCTTGTCAATGGCTTGGTAGATATATCTACTAGTTTCTCTTTAGTGGGTACATATACAAGTTTGACAATGTTGGCTGCAATTTGTTCCCTCAAGAAATGATACTTGATAGGAATATCTTAAGTCTTTGAATGACTGAAAATATTTTTAGAGATGTAGATCTCAGTTGTGTTGTCACACATTATTTGAATACGATCAACGACTCTACCTGTATATATTTCAATGTTTGCTTCATCCATAGAATCTGAGTACATCGGGTAGCAGCAGTAATATCCTCTGCTTCAGCAGTCGATAGAGAGATAGAGCTCTATTTCTTACTGACCCACGACACCAAGCATTTACCCAGAAACAAAGTTGCACCAGAAGTACTCTTCCTGTCACCAAGACTTCTAACCCATTCTACATCTATGTAAGCCTTCAAATTGAAATCTTCACTCTTAGCATACCACGGTCCATACTATGTGTACGTTCAATATATTTGAAGGTCCTCTTGATAGCAACAAACATGGATTTCTTGTGGAAATGTCTGAAATATATCCACAATCCCCACTACTTGCATGATGTCTGGCATTGAAGATGTTAGATACAGTAAGCTTCCTATCATTGACCTGTATCCAGTCTGATTTATCGACTATCTTCCATCTTCTTTGCACATTTTGCAGCCTGTAGTCATGGGCATGCTGACAGGTTTGCAATCTTCCATTCCAAATTTCTTAATAGTTTCCTTGAGATATTTAGATTGGGATATAAACACTCCTTGTGGAGACTAAGTAATTTGCAGACCCAAAAAGAAGGAAATATCTCCAATCATGGACATTTCAAGCTCTATTTGCATACAATTTGAAAATTGATGCTCTGTCTGCTCCATGTCACTACCAAATATTATATCATCCACATACACAAACACTATCAGTAGATGCTCACCTTCAGATTTTACATAAAGATTATTGTCAATTGTGCCTTTCTTAAACCCTTATTGTTGAAGATGCCTATCCAACCATTCATATCAAGCTCTGGGGGCTTACTTTAATCCATACAATGCATTATTTAGCTTGCATACAATCCCTTCATTAAAGGAGAGCATAAATCCTTCTTGCTCCTTAATGTAAACCTCCTCTTCTAAATATCCTTTTGAGAAAGACAGATTTCACATCCATTTGATATGATTTGATATTCTTATGGATTGAAGAGAAATAAATATTCTTATAGCTTCCAGTAGAGCTACTGGTGCAACGGTTTCTTCGAAATCTACCCCTTCTATTTGGGCATACCCTTTATAGACCAAATAAGCATTGTTTCTAATTACTTGACCCTCTTCATTCAGTTTGTTCTTGAAATCCCACTTGGTTCCAATAACGTTTTTCTCTCTCAGTCATGGAAGAAACTCCCATGTATCATTCTTTTCAATCTAGTCAAGTTCTTCATTCACGGCATTCACCCAGAACTTATATTCACTTGCTTGAAAAAGGTTCTTGGGTTCTATCTGAGATAGTAGAGGCAAATTTGCATGACTTGTACTACCCATAAGTTTCCTTCTGGTCTGGACACTCTGTCTTTTATCTCCAAGAATCTGACTCTCATGATGTTCCTTATGTACATACTTGGAGGGTGTCTTTTGCCTTGAAGATGTGCCTACTTCCTCACCTTCATTGTCTGAATTTGTTTCATTCAGTTTAGCAAACCTCAAATCTGAGCTTTCTTCATCATCTGAGTTCATTTTGCTTTTAGATTATTTAGGTTGTGAACCTACTTCATCTACTATTACGTCGATGAAATCCTTAATATTCCTTGTCCACTTGTTGTAACACTTAAATCTTTTTCTTAAAATATTGTATCCAAGCAATATTCCTTCTTCGGAAAGTGATTCAAACTTCCTAAGGTTCATTTCATTACTTTTAATGAAGCACTTTCTCCCAAACACCTTGAGGTGTTTAACTGATGCAAGTCTTCCCTTCCATAACTCATAGGGATTTTTATCACTCTTAGGCATGAATTGTGTTATGTTTGACAAATATACTATTGCTTGGGATGCTTCTCCCTAGAATTTGTGTGACACTCCTACTTCATCTAAATTTTCTCCGGCCATTTCCTGGATTGTTCTATTCCTCCTCTCTATAACTCCATTTTGCTAAGGAGTTCTATCTATTGAGTATTTCCTCCTAATGTTGTTCTCTTCACATAATTCCTCAAACTCTCTTGAGGTGTACTTTCCCCCTCTATCTGATCTTAAGAGTTTTATCTTTAAATCTTTCTCATTTCCTACCTGAGCTTTAAACTTCTTGAAATGATTTAATGATTCTGGTTTTTATTTTAAGATAAAAATTCAAGTAGCTCTGGTGAAATCATCAATGAGCCACAGGAAATACCTTTATCCTTTTGAGGTATTTTCTCTAGTTGGGCAACAAATATCTGTGCGAATGAGCTCCAAAGGTTTGGATGAGAACAACTCTTTCGATTTGAAATGAGCTCTAGTTTGTTTTCCAAACTGACACGACTTGAAAATTGTGTTATAGGGATTTGATAGTCTAGGTAATCCTCTCACTACTACCATCTTGCTTATTTTTATCAGACTATCAAAACTCACATCCCCAAGCCTCTTGTGCCATAACTGTTCTTCACCTGTTTTTGTCAAATAATAGTTGACACTCGAATCGACAAACACATATACATTATTGTGGGTTTCGATTAGTTTTACCACCAGTTTTTCTTTCATTATGTTGTACATCTCACAATGTTTAAATTGGAAGGTCACATCATAATCATTATCACACATCTTGCTAACACTGAGAAGATTGTTCTTGAAACCTTCTACATACAGCAAATTTTGTGATTCTTCCTTTTGATCAAGACTGAATACTCATTTTCCATTGATTTGTGTTGGAGCGTTGTTTCCAAAAGTGACATTCCTTCCTCTTTCCTTTTCCTTAAGTGATAGAAATTTGCTTTTTTTGCCATTCATATGTTTGGAAGAACCACTGTCCACATACCATTTGTTTCCTTGATTATGAGCTCATAAGACAAGTCCACATTGCATGCTCTTTTTATTCTTTGGTTTCCATCTTGGGTAGTCGTCTGTCTAAAACTTTGGGACATAGACAGGTATTCAAAATTCCTTCTACACCCACTCGCTTTGTGCCCAAATTATTACATTTGAAGAATTCTACTTCATTTACTAAAGGAGAGAAGACATTCTGATTTCTGAGAAAAACATTTTGAGACTTAGAAATTGGATGCTTATTATATCTGAGATTCTCATCTCTTTCTACTTTGATCCTTCTACAATCAATGGATTTATGTCCAAAGATATGAAGTGCCCATAAAACAAATGGACATGCCTATCGTTAGAATAATTATGAGAATGTGCAAGGAAGTACCTTGGTTGTCTAAGGGATTGATTCATTCTCCATTGACGATTTTCACTTTGCACAACTACTCTTTTGTCTTCATTAGTTCTTTCATGACGCTTCTTCTCATGGCTATGTGATTCTATGAATCTTGCAGTTCTAAATTTTATCCTCTTAGAAAAATATTCTTGTGTCTTAGAGTATCCCAGATCAGTGTTGATTCCTGAGGGCCTTTGACAATTCAGGATCTGATCTAGTCTCCTTGTCCCTTCAACAAAATTTTCATTTAAACCCTTCTTGGTCTTTGTCTTCTCAAGAACGATTCTTAGAGAGACAACCTCTGCTTCAAGATTTTGATATTTCTCTTCCCATTCTTGAATTGGGTCTTGAATGATCCATGTGGCTCCAGAGACACAAACAGGACAAAGAGGGCTTATGAAAGCTCTAAAATCAAAGTGATCAGAATACTTTCGAACCCGTACCAGAGCATATATCTTGTCATCTTGATCGCAACGGTGTAAATGATTCGTCGATCTGAGCTCATATGAGGGAGAACAAGCCAGTAAAAGTTATGGTCAAAGTTGGGTTGTGGGCCAGGTTTAAGTGTCCTACAATTTGACCGAACCTAGGGCATGAAACCTAGCTCCCGAAAACAATCGAAATTGTGGCCTCGTTAATTTGCCCAACATCCCTTATTTTCTAAAGATTTGAAAATCTTCCTTATTTTTAATTAAATTTAAAAAAATATGAATTTGGTGGTGGGCCACCACCCCTGCCACTCCCAAAACCATATAACAAAAAATTTAATTAAAATAAGGATTGACAACCATGACCCCGCCAGTCCAAGCACACCCTCCACATAACAATATAAATATATATATCGAGTGGGCACGGGCCACCTCTGGTGGGCATAGGCCACCTCTGGTGGACCCGGCCCAAATCCCCAAAAAAACCTTACCATATTCCATTTGAAATGGGGTTGGCAGGGATTGAACCCTCCCGGCCAACGTGGGTTGGCCCCCACCAGGTGGCCCCATATATAATGCGTACACCATGTCACACAAATCGGTACCAATGTACCATATAACCAACGCACCTCCCATTTAATGTTCAACATCACTCGCCATTTCAAAAGGGTTATAGACGGTATGCGACAGACCGCCCAATACCGACCCGATTCCTAAAACAAGTTTTGATTTGGTTTTAAAATCAAAACAAAATGTTTTAAAACAGAGTCGAGTTTGACCACCCGACCTCCTCCACCAAATTCAGATTTGTAACCACAATGCCAAACAACTTTCTTGGAATACTCCACCCCAAAAAATATATTAACCTTCATTTCATTACTGCGCCCAGGCATGGAGGAAAAAAGAGTGGGCATGGAAATTGAGGAAAATTTTTAATTAATTTACTACAGGTGGAACCATGATTTAGCAAAATTTCCAGGAGGGTGAAATTTTTGCAGTGTCCAAATTGGACAAATTTCATGTCGATCTTACACCTCTTAGTGACACAAAACTGATGGAGCGGTCATTTTCCTGATCTGAGTAGCTGATTTGCAGAGGACTCGGAGGAGAATCTAGGGGGAATCTAAAAGATTTCTTAAGCCCCATATTTCGACTTTCTTCGAATTCAGAATTTTGACAGTCGATTTTGCACTATTTGATGCCACAAATCTAATGGTGTGTTCAGATTTTCCATTTGCTCATTTGATTTTCTGGTCGCTTTTCTAAGTGGAATGCAAGTGTCAACATTCATGTGCGAGTAGTGATTTCCATCCAATTCGACATTGTGAGATCAATTGTACAATCTGCTTCAGCATTTTGACATCCTCTTCTTCAGATGGCCTCAAGATGTGAGGTATATGCATTGTGTTCATGTCCTTCTTTTGCTATGCATTGTGCTGCACAGATCCCTATTTGATGTTTGATGAGGGATCTTGTTTCTTACTGGTTTTCATGATTCCTGCTTGATGTGATGCAGAATCATTTGTGGGATGTACTTGTTGTCATGATTCTTCATGTTTTGTTTGATATCCCTTTATCGTTATGTTGATGGGATGCTCATGTTGTCGCCATGTATGTTTGCATTGAGATCCGTTTTATGCCATGTTGGCGGGATTCTCATCATGCATGAGTTTATGTCATAGTGATAGGAGTCCTTTTGACTGAGAGTTCTTGTAGCAGAACATCTCTTGGAGCCACTCCTGTGTGAGGGAATTTTCCTTGTATGATAGCGACATCACCTCTTGTGTACATCATCACTATTGACAACACTTAATGCAGTGGCCTACACTATCTTGACACCAGGACCCGGAGACGTAGTCCCTCCTAGACAAACTATGTTATCAACAGATTATGTTTTGATGTGATGATTATTGTCATGTTACTCTTCTTTACATCATGCAGATGTATTCATTATGTTATTTTAAAAAGGAAATTTACCACATCACAAAAGTAAAAGGTCTTGGAAGGGCCCCTTGTCACACCTAGACCTAGATCAAGTGGTATCAGAGAGATCATTGCATGGATGTGAATTGCAAACATAAACAATGGAATATGCAGTGAAAGAGGATGAAAAAGCGATGCACGAGATCATGCTCAAAATTTCCAAAAGGGTGGAAATAATGTATGAATCTCTACAAAAAGAGACAGAGGAAAAGGAGTGATTACAACTTGAGTTGCGAGCCAAGGAAGAGGCCATGGAAGAACTAAAGCACAACAAATAGAATCTTAAAACAAAGAATGTTGAATTGAAGATGCTTCTACATGAAGAGAGAGAGGAGAAACATAGTTTGCAACAACAGTTGTAAGAAAAGGAAGAGGCATGGGAAAAGTTGTAGCTTGACCCATGTGAGGTAAAAAGTAGTTCTCTGAATTCATGTATGTGTCCTGATGATGATTTCGCTATTTTTGAAAACCATACCACAGGAATTGGCTTTAAACTGTTGAAGAGAATGGGGTATGAACGAAAGGGCTTGGGTGTTAATGGGCAAGGCATTGTCAACCCCATCAAAGTGGAAAAATTACCTCATCAGACAAGACTTGGGTATGTCAAAAATGAAGTTGGGGAATGCATCAAGACAGCTATTGAACCACCAACAACAGATGATGAGAAGCCCTCATCAGTTCTTTCTAAATCTGCAGAGGAGGTAAAAGATGTTGATTTCCATTCAGTTTCATCTTCACATAGTATGATTTCTGTTGCATATTGGGAGATCCCAATTATAAGGACAAGCATGAGGCTCCTTACCAGGACGAGGCACAAAGAGGAAAAAGAGCTTGGTGTGAATAACCAAGGCATAACTCAACCATTGGAGGTTTTGGAGAGACCTCAATTTTCAAGCTTGAGATACACCAAGGGAGAATGCTCGAAGGTGTCAGATGCTTCCGAGACATTGTTGAAATCGTCGAGGAAAGAGAATGATGGGAACACATATCCATCATCCCATGGCAGGGAAAGAGTTGACGCAAGCTCTCATGAACAAGGGGAACTAACCCGATCACAGACCCCAATTAGATCCACTTTCATTTGGAGTGGCTAGTTCCAACGGGTTTTAAAGGACCCTGTGAACTGTTATAGGTGTTGAGAGATTGCTTCCTAGAGGAAGGGTTCAACTAAATCAACAAAAGAAAAAACTAACCTATATGCATCTAATCCTGTCTATCCTACTATTAACTACTCTAATCTAGTCCTAACTATCCTAATATATCCTGCAGGAGCATAACAAAAAAAAATGGTTAAACATCACAGGTAAATTCCAAGTCCAAACGAATCAATTAATGGTTCACATAAGAACAAGGCTGCAACAAATCTAAATTGCAATCCAATCACTCATACAGGAATACACATTCCTTTTTATACAAATAAAACTTGCAACTGATGTCTAACACAGTTTCAAATCAGGGACTGCCTATGAATCAATTATGATGAAGAATTACATTCAAACAACAAAGGCTAATCATAAGTTGTTTTCTTATCGATATGCACAAAAACAAAACGCATTTGTATTTATGCTAGAAGCAACACCCTGCTTCAAAACATATAAAATCAAAGGACCTTAAATCTGGAACCAAAGGCTCCTCATTCAACCAAATAGTTTTCTTTATTCATAATAAGTCAAAGCTATTCTTTCTAACAAAAATACCTCCTCTCCTATATGGAAGTAATACTTATGCCTCAAGCCATGGACCTTGGTCTTCCCCTAATCTCTTATATTCCCCTTTTCTTTTCAACATACAAATCAGAATATGTCGACGTAGCACAATCAGTGTAACCGGTGACACGTAAAAGGTATATTTGCTAGAGCGCTTCATTTACTGGGGAATGAATAGATGTTGATTTAAAGAGAATGATTGCGTATCATTTCTTTGCACCTGTGTGGAGTGGCCATCATTCCCTATCATTTCCTGAAGGAAACTGAAGATGTTGCACTCATCATCCCACATCTGGCATGCTTTGAGGTGTATATGGAGGAAATGACATTATGATGGATCAACACTTCCATGAGTGCTTCAATTTCACCTCTCATCTCTTGATCCTCACCTGCAGAGATATTTAATCATTAGCTATGGATATAAAAAATTATAACAGAAATGTTTAAAAACACAAACCTTACCTTCAGCCTCCATTTCTATTAATCTCATAATGCAGAGAAATCATGATTATTATGTCATTGAACCTGTTATAACCTCTATTCCTGCTTCCCATAATAGTCATTATTATTCAAGAATCCCTTGAAAACACTTCAATAGGCAAACCATTCACTTTACCTGATTTTGTTTTAAAAGTCAAGACCACAACATTTTATCAAATACATAGGAAAACATGGGAAAACCAGCAGCCAGACCGCATGACCGAACTTGAAAAATTATGGACATGGGCATATAATTATCACTGGGATTGCCATATCGCTCCTTTGCATATTACATAACCCTTGGGCTCTGTCGATTATGATAAGCGATTGGGGAAAGCAAACCATATATATATATATATATATATATATATATATATATATATATATATATATATATATATATATATATATATATATATATATATATATATATATATATATATATATATATATATATATATATATATATATCTGTGTGTGTGTGTGTTAATACTGTCGGCGGGTCTGCAATGGATGACTTCCCTTTGAAAAACCCCGGGCCTCAATACTTTGTCGAATACACAGGGATACATGGAAAACCTGTGTCCGGCCATAAGGCCGGACTTGAAATATTATATACCCGGATTCATAGTTGTCGGTAGGTCTAGTAGATCACAGCATGCCTTATATATAACCCTTGGGTTCCACCAATTGTGATATGCGATTGGGGCTCTAGACATGATAATATATATATATATATATATATATATATATATATATATATATATATATATATATATATATATATATATATTGCAGTTAATAAAGCCATCGGGTCCAGTAGACAGTGGCATGCCATATACATAGCCTTGGAGCTGGCCGATTGCGATATGCGATGGGGCTTCTAGACCCAATATATATATAATATGGTTAATAATGTTGTCGGGTCCGGAAGATAGGTGCGCCTTATATGTATATAGCCTTGGAATCCTGCCGATTGTGATATGCGATGGGGCTCCGAACCTGAAATATATATAATGTGGTTAATAATGCCATTGGGTCCAGTGCCTTATGGTATGCATTGATTTGATTGTGATAGGTGGAAAAAGGGTGATTTAGGCATGTTTCTGAAACATTTCCACAATAACGAGTTATAATGGGAATAAGGAAGCGATGGAATTTTTCGTGGGTCAAAAAAGTCCCAATGAGGATATGAATGAAGGGCTTAGAGAGGGTTATAGATGAATTGTGCAGTAGGGATTTATTAAGGGGTCCTTAACCATTAGGCATTGAATATTTCACTTGGCAATGAGTTAAAGTCTCTGGGACAAAACAGATCATTCAAAGAGGTGAAAGACCCATTCAAAATTTCTATCAAGGTAGGTTTTAGTAGGGTGGTGGTTGTGGCCACAACGTGGGGATCGAACCCTCCTAGCCCACGTGGGTCCGCCCCCACCCGGTGGCCCCATATATGGTGCGTACACCATGTCACACCAAATGGTACCAACATGCCATATAACCAACATGGCTCCCATTTAATGTTCAACACCACACGCCATTTCAAAAGGGTTATGGAAGGTATGTGGCGGGCCGCCTAATTTGGACTTGACCCCCAAAACAAGTTTTGATTTGGTTTTTAAAATCAAAACAAAATGTTTTAAAATGGAGGAGCTGGGGTTTGACCACCCGAACGCCTCCACGAAATTCGAATTTGTAGCCACAATGCCAAACGACCTTCTTCGATTACTCCACCCAAAAAATTATATTAACCTTCATTTCAATAGTGCACCCAGGCATGGAGGAACTAGGTGCGGGCATAGAAATCGAGGTGAATTTTTAATTAATTTATTGCAAGTGGAACCATGATTGACCAAAATTTCCAGGAGGGTGAAATATTTGCAGTGTCCAAATTGAACAAATTTTATATCAATCTTACACCTCTCGGTGACATGAACCCGATGGTGTAGTCAGTTTCCTAATCTAAGCAGCCGATTTGTAGAGGACCTGGAGGAAGGAATCATTGAGGAATCTAATGGGAATCTAAAAGATTCATTAAGCCCCATATTTCCACTTTCTCTGAATTTAGAAATTTGATAGTCGATTTTTCACTATTTGACACCACAAATCTTATGGTGTGTCCAGATTTTTCATTTACTCATTTCACTTTTCAACCACTTTTCTAAGTGGAACGCAAGTGTCAGGATTCATTTGCGAGAAGTCATTTCCATGCAATTTGACGTAGTCAGATCGATGGTACAAACCGCTTCAGCAGTTTGACATCCTCTTCTTCAGATGGCATCGGGAGGTGAGGCATATGCAATGTGTTCATGTACTTCTTTTTCTATGCATTGTGCTGCACAGATCTGTGTTTGATGTTTGATGAAGGATATTCTTTCTTACTAGTTTTCATGATTCCTGCTTGATGTGATGCAGAATCATTTGTGGGATGTACTTGTTGTCATGATTCATCTTGTTTTGTTTGAGATCCCTTTGTTTTTATATTGATGGGATGCTCATGTTGTCACCATGTATGTTTGCATTGAGATCCCTTTTATGCCATGTTGGCGGGATGCTCATCATGCATGAGTTTATGTCATACTGATACGAGTCCTTTTGACTGAGAGTTCCCGTAGTGGAACATCTCTTGGAGCCACTCCCGCATGAGGGAATTTTCCTTGTATAATAACGACATAACCTCTTATGTACATCATCCCTATTGACAGAACTTAATGCAGCAGCCTACACCATCTTGACACCGAGGTTCGGAGACATAGTCCCTTCCGGTCGAACTCCGCTATCAACGGCTTATGTTTTCATGTGCTGATGATTGTCATGTTACTCTTATTTACATCATGGAGATGTATTCATTATGTTCTTTTAAAAATGCAATTTAACACATCATGAAAGTAAAATGTCTTGGAAGGGTCCTTTGTCACACCCAGACTTGGATCATTAAAGAACCTAGTTTTATTTGGCCTGCTCTAGATCAACCTTCAAAGACATAATATCATCTTTGCATATCTAAGAGATCGTTTCCCTTTTTAAGTTGAGCAGCTCATGTTTCAACATTTTTCTTGTTCTTCTTTGAGTAGAAGGGTTATATTTTCCTTACTCTTGATAGCTTCTTTAAGCTTCTCCTTTTGATAGGAAAACTCCTCATTTTCAAAGTTATACATACCTTCCTCTGCGTGGTGTAACTATTTCTTCAACTACTTATTTTTCCTCCTTGCTTTCTTCAACTCATCAAGGGAACTGATGAGTTCCCCTTCAAGGTCGACTAATCCTTATTCTTCTGCCTTTTCAGAGCACGTAATACCCTATTTTTTCCAATCTGTCTCAAAGGCCATAAGTGTTGAAATATGGCAACAAGAATATTCCAATTTAATTTGTCCTTGAATTAAATTATGAATTAAAATCAAATTCAGTCTTAACAGCTACTTGGAAATAATTAATTAATTTATTTTAAATTAATTAGTTGGAGAAATTAAAGTTAGAAGTCTTTCTGAGGTCATGCAAGAATTATC
Organism: Pinus tabuliformis; assembly: GCA_031772625.1. Taxonomy (NCBI): domain Eukaryota; kingdom Viridiplantae; phylum Streptophyta; class Pinopsida; order Pinales; family Pinaceae; genus Pinus; species Pinus tabuliformis. The sequence continues at coordinate 908,494,962 of CM062819.1, forward strand.
CCTTTATATTTGAGTTATAATTGGTTAAATCAGTTTACTAAGTTAAGTCCAGGTAGATTAGTTCCAAATTGTTTGAGGAACTAATAGAGACTTAACAGTCAGTTAATGCATTAATGCACTCAACTAGTGCTACTCCAGTTAACTGAAGATTCCCTCATCAGAAACTCATGCATATCTATTCTGAGAAAGACCCAGTTGTCAAGGACAGTGTACTATTAGTTGCATGTGTTTTCTCATGGAGAAAACTCATGCATGCAGTCAAGGATTCATCCTTGAGGATTGCGCAGTTTTGGAGGATTGGTTTTTCACTTGGTAAAGGCAAATCATCCACAAGGAACAACGCAAGGAAATAGGAGCTTGGAAGGAAGAGAGGAAACCTGGAGAGAAGCCAAGATTTCCTGTGAGCATCTACGAGGATTGTACTGAGAGCTGGCTAGCTGTGAGAGCTAAATATTTGTATAATTCCTATGTATTTCCACCATGTATGAAAATATAATAGTGTGGGGCTTTTGGTTGAGGCTTTCCCCAAAGTATTTTCATGTGTATTGTGCCATTGATTCTTCTTCTTCTGGTTGTATTGTTTATCTCAATCTTTAAGCTTTCGCAAATTGATAGTAGAAGTAGGTTATAATATTCTTCTTTGATTTATATTACATTATTGGGTTAACCTACCATCAAATCTTCCACAATAATAAGACACTTATCTGACTCATTTTCTGATGAGTCTTCAGAGTCTGACTCGGGTGCTGAGTTATCCTCTTTGGAATTATAGAACCCCTTCTTCTTATGAGTTTTTTTATTCTGATGTGTCTCAGACTTGTTACTAAATTTCAGATCGTCTTCTCTTTCAACATTTTCTTTATAAGGGAATTTGGAAGAGAAATGTCCAACTCTTCCATAGCCAAAACACTTAAAGGGAAACTTCCCTTTATATTTTCCTGAATCGTGCTTTAATTTTTCTGGCTAGTTGAGCCAACTCCTGATCAGATTCAGAGCTGGAGCAGTCTTGATGATATTTGTGCACCTTTCCCTTTCTGGATACTTTGAACACCGCTTCCTTTGGTTCAAATTTTCCTATTCCCACTCTCATCTCATAGGTTGTGAGAGTACCATGCAGTTGATCCATATTGAGATATTTTAAGTTACTCGTTTCCTCAATAGCTGATATTTTGTCATTAAATATCATGGGTAGATATCTTAATATTTTCTCAAAAATCATCTCTGCCTTTACTTCTTCACCAAGTCCTCTAATCATATTAGTCAATTCATAAACTTCGACGAAGTATTACGCTATGCTTTCATTCTCATTCATTCTCAAGCTTTCAAACATTATTTTCAAAGTCTGAAGTTTTGCTTGTTTGAGTTTGTCATCTCCTTCATGACTCTAGTTAAGCCTTACCTATACTTCCTTAGCAAACTTACAATTCATAACTTTTACAAGTTATGATTGACTGAGACCAAAGAGAATGGCATTGTTGGCTTTAGCATTGTTCCCATATAATTTTTTACCATCTCCATCAGTGGGAGTAATATCAAGGACATTGTAATATATTAGTACTAAAGTCCAAACATCTAACCCCAAGTACATATGATATGCTTCTAGTATCACTTTCCAAAAATCATAGTTGTTCCCATCAAAGAATGGTATTCTACTCAATTAAGCCACTTGAATCTCTTGCCTTGAAATAATTCCTTATAGTTCTACCTTCCCAAGTTTAAAATGTTGTTGAAGTAACCTCGACTCTGATACCAATTTTTGGAATAAGAAATTGCTGAGAGGGGGGGCGGTGACTCAGTAATTAAGAAACTCTTTTTTTTCTTACTATGCTTACAATTCCTTCTTATGTTCTTTAACTTGTGAGAGAATTCATTCACAAAATAGTTAACCAATAATATTTTAGACACACATATTCAAATAAAAATCACATTAGTAATGCACATTTGACACAGTCTTTTTCACGTGGAAACCCAGAGGGAAAAACCCACCATTTATTTTTGTTTGTTTATGATGTAGATTAAGCACTCACTTAATTACATTTGTTTTTTTGTGATCACCCACTCACAGGAGGCATCAACCCCCTTTCGTAGCATGCACCAACTTTCCAATAGGCACCAACCTCTTTAGTTTGTAGGCACCAACCTTCCCTTTCCACTATTCTACTATTTCATATAATTTTCAAACTGAAAATAGAGGCATACAATTATACAAGTAAAATATGAATAAATGGTTGTTTGCATATTCAACTTCTTCACTCTACTTTCTGTCCTCACTTGCAGTAGATCTCATCTTGTTTCTCTCAACAACACTTCCTCTACGGCCTGCCCTCACGTTAAGGGCTCTTCAATGATTGCTCTTCAGCACCACCCTTGCCATTCTCCACACAAAAATTTTGTTGCACTAATAGACAAAGTCCTCTCAGGTGCTTCAACTTCACTGTCAGTATGTGCTTCACTCATAACTCAATACTCTCACACATCTTCTCAACTATCGACCTTTCTCCATTACAGGCGATGTTTTTGTTCCAATGGGTCACTCTACGCAAGGTAGCCTTTGATACATGTCCTTTGGCTTCCAAATTGTACTTGACATGACCTCCCTTGCCACTGTTATGTATTAATGGTATTTTCAGGTTGTGTATTGATTATGGACAGTTGAACAAGGTGATGATCTAGAACAGGTATCCATTTTTGTTGATTGATGATTTGTTTTATTAGTTGAAGGGAGAAGCAATCTACTCGAATATTGACTTGAGATCAAGATATCATCAGGTATGCATCAAAGAAGAAGACATTTACAAGACCTCATTTTCTACCAGTTATGGAAACTGTGAGTTCATAGTAGTTCCATTTGGTCTTACTAATGTTCCATCCACTTTCACATGTTTGACGAATAGTGTGTTGTATCGTTATCTAGACACGTTTGTGATAGTATTCATTGATGATATAATGATATATTCTAATAATGAGGAACACAATGCAGAACACCTCGAAGCAATGTTAAGATTACTAAGAGAGCACCAGTTGTATGCCAAGCTTATTATTTGTAGTTTCCATCATACATAAGTTCATTTCTTGGGACATGTTGTTTCTAAGGAAGGTATAGTAGTGGACCCGAAAAATATTAAACATAGCATGGAGTGGGAAAATCCTAGTAATTTGGATGACGTAATATCATTCGTTGGATTAGAAGGTTATTATAGGTGGTTCATTAGGAACTTCTACTGGATTTCCTATCCTATTATATCTTTGTAGTGAAAAGAGAATAAATTTTAATGCACTGAGGAGTGAACAACTAGTTTTGATTAGTTGAAGCATTTTCTTACAAATTCTCTAGTTTTGAAGGTTGTAGATCCTAAAAAATAGTTTGTGGTATGTACATATGCTTTGTAGGGAGGACTTGGTGGAGGCTTGATGCAAATCTGGTATGCTATAAGTCAAAGAAGTTGAATGAGCATGAGTCAAGCTATGTGTCATGATTTCGAGTTGGCAGTTATCATTCATGGATGGAAGATGTGTAAACATTATCTTCTTAGTAGGAGGTTTATTCTAATAAGTGATCATAGTGGGTTGAGCTACTTTTTAGACCAACCTAATCTAAAATTCCAATAAAGATAGATGGTCAGCTACCCTTAGTGAGTTTGACTTCATGATCAGTTACATTAAGGGAAAGGAGAACAGGGTTGTAGATTCTCTCAGTAGGAGAGTGCAGGTAAATCACATTGCAGTAGTGAGTTCTTATGGGATAGACTTGCAGGAGTGGATCTTGTAGGTATGAAAGCATGATGATAGGTATCATCAGTTGAAGAAAAGGTTGCAGCATCAGGCCAAAGGTGATAGGGATGAGGAGTATCAACTCATGATAGATGGCTTGGTGAGATTTAGGAATAATATTTATGTGTCGGATAGAAGTGATACCAAGAAGCTGATCTTGAGGGAGTTTCATGTCAAGTCATGTTCAGGTTACCCGAGATATCATAATATATTAACAGCAGTCAATAATTTCTATCATTACCCAAACCTGAAGAAAGAGGTGGTTGAGTTTGTTGTGATATGTTTGGATTGTCAGCAGGTAAATATAGATTGTAAGCATCTATGTGGTTCATTGTAGCTGATTTTGATTCGAGAGTGGAAATGGGAGGTCATTTCCATGGACTTTATTATAGGTTTTTTGAGGACATTGAGATAGCATGATTATATCATGGTTGTGGTTGAAAGGTTAAGGTATCTCACTTCATTGTAGTTAAGTCTACAAATTCAACTAGTGAAGTAGATTAGATTTTCATTAGGGAGACAACGAGATTGCATGGTGCTCCCAAGAATATTGTATCTAATAGAGATGCGAAGTTCACATCCAAGTTTTGGAAGGATTTGTTTGCAAGTTTGGGGACAAAGTTGGATTTTAGTACATCTTATCATCTGTGGACAAATGGATAGAGAGAAAGGTTTAGTAGGATTCTTGAGGACATGTTGATGATATACATCATGCATAAACAAGAGAGGTGGAAAATGTATCTTCCACTAGTAGAGTTTGCTTATAATAATGGGTATCATGAATCATTGATGACAATTTTGTTTGAGGCACTTTATGGGAAGATTTATAATACTCATATCAGCTGGAGTGATCTAATGAATAGGGTGGTGATTGGACCAGACATGTTGGCAGAGATGGAACATGAAATGCATGTTATTAAGAGGAATTGGAAGGCAACACAGGACAAGAAGAAGAATTATGTGGACCAACAGAAGATATTTAAGGAGTTTCAGATTGGGGAGCATGTGTACTTAGCATCAAGCCCAAGAGGAGCTCCTTGATAATTGGGTCAAGTGCCAAGTCGATACCTCGGTATTGTGGGCCTTCCAAGATCCTTGAGATGATTGGACCAGTGGCCTACCAACTTGCACTACCTCTAATGGTGAAAATCATTGATGTTTTCCATGTTATATTACTTAAGAATTATGTACAGGATGTTGATAATGTGATTGATTGTCTTGTATTGCAGGTAGAACCAGAGGGAGATTTGCAGGGATAACCACAATGCAAATTACAATAGAAACAACTCATCCTCTGGAATAAAGGTTTTTTTCACTTACTGCAAAATGTGTTTCCAGATGTCCAAAGAGTAAATGAGCAGAGAATTTTGCAGTCATTTTCCAAGTAGTAGAAGGATTCAAAGCCTAAATTAGACCCTCTCCATTGGAAACTGCTCTGAGAAAGCTTTCCAACGATATGTGGAAGTACAAAAATGGACTCTTGGATCAAAATATATGGTCTGCTAAAGTTCAAGGATTGAAGCATTAGGAAGGAATATCAAAGGTCTGATATATTGGAGATTGCATATCCAAGGTCTAGATATATTGGCAATCGTAACATCAGAGCATCAATATATCAGTGATCACATATCAAAGGTCAAGCATACCAGTGCATTGTGACATCAAAGCATCAAACATATCAGCGCATCGCATATGAAAGGTTCCATGGCATCGGAGAATGGAGGTTGCAACATCAGAGATTGGACGAGATCAACACATCGGAGCATCAGGCATATCGGCGATCAGAGAATCATAAATTCAGAATGTTAGAGCCTTTTAAAAGTTGCAACATTGGAAAAGCATTGATAGTGTTAAAAGCTATCAGGGGACTCCAATAAATATTAACAAAGGATTCCATCGCAAAACTAAAGGTGGATGAGACCTTTTCTCTCTCCTCTAGTGGGATATGTCATAGCATGTGACTGGTTTTGCTAAGAACACGTGGAAGGCAGTTTTAGAATCTTGAGGGGCCAAGTGGGACAAATCTAGGTGACATGTGTCACCACTCCTGAGGTTCCACATCGAGTGATGAAGTCATATTAGAGGTCGCTTATCAGAGGTTAAGGATGTCTACACTTTATAACAGTTGATACTTGAAAATGTTACAATAAGGGGGCTCTAATATTGGGATGGCACCATGGTCGCAAGGACTCAAAGAACCAAAGGCATTGAGCTGCAGTTGAGCACCAAGAGTTATCGGCATATCGAAGAATTAGAATATCGCAACTCCAAATTTATTTCCCCAATTGGAAAGTTTTGCTAAGGGGGCTTCGATATTTGGCTGGAACGTGGTCTAGAAGAACTTAAAGAACCAGGGGTGGAGAGTTGTTACAAAGGGATAATGGAGCCCGGTAGGAGTCTAAATAAACTAGCACCTCAACGCTAAGCGGGAGGTCACGACCCTTGGTCCAATGGTGACAAATGTGGAAAGGGCTAAGCAAAAGGGGCTCGTCATATCGGCGGTCGGCAATCGGTGGATTATAATATTGCACCATTGCGATATGGAACCACTTTGATAAGGAAGTACAAATATTTAAAGAATGTATGGGCTCGCATCTATGATATTGAATGAAGGCATAAAGGAGTTAGTAATTGAAAAGGGATAATCCTATGTAAGATTCTATAACAAGAAACCCGGGACAACATGGGTCACAAAAACGAATTCGATTACTTGAAGGAAGTGATTGATTGCTTTGTGTGTATGTATTGTCCAGTTAAAAGGAGGTATGGGAATGATGAAGTAGTGTGTGGGTCACCTGAGAATTAATTTCTCAACATGGAACTCGATGCAGTTAGACAATGAAGGACTTCCAGGTTAATCTTTGATTCTGCATTGTGACAAGAAACTGACATTTGATTGCTCCCAGCTCTATAAATTGAGGAATTCAAGCATTTAAGACAAAAATTAAAGGTGAACTGGCCAAGTAATGGAAGAGGTACATCATGGAAAAGAAGTGGGCTGATCAGAGGCAATCCTATGAATGGTACAGAGATATTTTCCTCAACCATCATTGAATTTTCCTTTTGTCTATTATTCTGTAACTTTTTCATTTTCAAGGATGTAACCAAATTCAATTGTAATGATTTTGGGCAGCAAAACCATCTCACAGCGAGACAGCTCGTCGATTGAACAATTGCAGCTTGGATGAGATATTTGCTTTTAACTTCTATGCAAAGCTCCCCCTCTCCTTATAAATTGCACGTAGAAGCACTTAAGATGGGTTTCAAAATTCTGCATTCTACAGGCCTGAATTCTTCTTTTCCAAGTTCTAAGCTCTGTTTTTAGAGAAAGTGGTTCCACTTTGTTTCAATTTGCTTGTTCATGAGGTGCTCGGGCATATACAATTGTTAAATGTGATGGACTATTGACTTGGACTCCATCCTCAAATACTACTGGAGCAGTTTTGTTGATTCCAAATGGATAAATGTGCAGTGTGTTTTCCCCTTTGTATATAATTTCATGTATATCTTTCCTCTTCTGAAATTGTGTAATGAAGTTTCCGGTTTCACTCTCTAATTGTTGTATGTATGCAGCCAAGTAGTGAGAAGTACCCGTAAACACAGATTTACTTGTGTTATTTGATAGCTTGCAATACCTATATGTAAGCACATTTTTACTTATGCTAATCAATGAAAAATGTATTGATGAGGTATGGAGCTTGAGGCCATAATTCACACTCCACGTTTTCTGCATTTTCACCTCCTCACTCTTCATATTTTTGTTGGAGATTGTTTCTTAGGATTATGTGCTATGTCCAACCCTCTACATCGATTTCCATCCTTTCCTTCCTCCTATCCATCTATACTACAATAACAATGTTAAATTGTGTACTGTAGTATGTTAGCCACCAAAACCAATGCATTTCTCTTTGAGATTAGCCATATCAACCAGTGTTTATTTCGAGCTATGTGTTTTCTCGAGTTTACCTTGGTGAAGGGATATTGAACTAATTATGTGAAATATGGAGTGCAAAAGAAGGCCTTTAAATAATATTCTAAAGCACTCCTCTTGGATGTCTCAGTCATTTGTCTACTATCAACCCAGAGGTGGTCTCTAGGAGGCTTCTATATCTTCTGAAAGAAATCATGTGATGGGAGATAATAAAATCTACAATATCTTTCTGATGCCATTTTCAGGGAACGAATCAGAATATTTTTCCCTGGGTACGATAATTTTTAGATTTCCTCCTTCAAGTGATCAAGGGAACTATGGGTTGAAGACGTCTCACCTTGGTGACTCCACTGTTTGAATCTTATTGTAAACACCTTGGTGACTCCATTGTCTATATCTTGATTTGGTCATATTGGCTTTCAAGAGGCTTCATTCTCACTCTGATGCTAAATAGTAGAAAAATTCCCCTACATTTGAACTTGAGATCACTCACCTAAAGGGATTTCAAAATGGCCATTCCTACATTCTTAACCAACAAATTTTCCCCACTGGACTTTTGTTTTGTTGCCAGTTATCCACATCATGTCCCTTCATGTCATGAATGGTATATGTATTTGCCTAGATTCAATGGAAACATATATAGAATGTCGAAACAACGCCTCAAGGATGTTTATGAATGCATGGAACAACTGGATATTGTTTCTGAAGATGTAAAAATGAAATTTTTCATATATTCTTTAGATGAAGATGCTAGAGTTTGTGATGGGCCTCCAAATTAGACATGAATTAAGCCTCATGTCTCTATATTAGACATAAATTAAGGCCCATATGACCATCCTTCAGTACATTAAACCTCTCTTTTTCCATTAGATAATGTATTTTTAACTTTAATATGTTCATTACGAAGGTTTATGGATAATTGCATATTTGTGCCTAATATTATTTATTTTTGTGGAATATTGTGAGAATATGGGTGGATTCAGAAGATTCGGAAGAGGAGATAATTTAGGGACTTTCTCCCTACTACAAGAGGATCAATATTAAATAATAAATCAAGAAGATATTTCAGAATTATGGCACAGATTATGGAGCTCCAATGATTTAGAAAATCTAGGAATGTGTTCACTGCCATTTAATGCATATTCCTACTATTCGGAACCAGATCCACTAATCAAGGTATGTTGGTGGGGAAATATTCCTCCTTTCATCTGGAATGATTCCTACTCATTTTATATAAGTACCAAGTCGAATTTTCCTCTAGGGATTGATTTTTATTAGTCTTCTTGTGGAGAGAACTGGTATTTTTGCAACTCCATTACCATTTCTTGCAGGGATGTAATTATATTGATGGAAATAATCAAGATTGATGTCATGTTTAGCTTCTAAATCTTGGTATCCTCCATAGGACTCTGATTTTCCTTGGGCTTGGCCATCCTAGGAGCCTCAAATCCCTTTTGTATCATTTACTTTTCTTCCTTTCACTTCTTACTCAGATGCATCTCTTATTCTTGTCTTTTTTTCATTTCTGCGTTTAGTATTAAAGATTTCTTATTGTAGGATTGGGTTAAATGGTTGAAGTGAGTTATTTTTCAAGACCAAAAGTATAATTTAATCATTGGAACAATTTTGGAATCTAAAAGTAATCATTGAGCTAATTTAATTAGTTTTCTTATTCCCAAATCTAGATTTCTGGGAGTCCCTTGTGGCAAATAAAAATAACATTCTTCTATTTTTTTAGAGAATTCTAACGAGCTTCAATCGAGTTGATTCCTATTTAATTATATCACAAAAAATTCTACTTAATAACAAAGATTAACCCATTTCATTTTCACTTGATTAGGTTAGCATTTGATAGATTTACTAGCTCACTATTTCTCGAATTTCTAGATTTAGACTAGTAATTTTCTACCATTTTTTAGCATGGGTTAAAAGAGGTATTTTGCATTGATTCCATTTGAGATGGAGACCCAAGACATATTAGTCAATAAAAAAATTGTCCCATCCAATTTGGACCTGGTTTGATTGTCTATTCGGTGAATTATAACTCCCTATAGCAAATTTGGTGTTTCATGTAGTAAACTACAGGAAACCTTGTAGTAGCCTTCCAACATGCTATATACTTTCCCATATTCACTCAAGAAGCTTTGTTATTTTCCCTTAGGGTTTAATAAACACCCCTAGGCTCTAAATCAATGATTAATGAAGACTAAAGACCACTTAGGACTCACCTCTTTACCCATGCAAAACATTTTAGTGGTTTGGGCTAATGGACAAATTTATGAAATAGATAATACAATGATGATTACCACTTCCCATGAACTCTGTTAATAGAACTAAACTCTTTGAAATGTAATGGTTGACATTTATTTCATGATCTTTACTATATGCAATTAGAATATGTTTATTTCCTTGTATTTTTTTTCTTACAGTAGGTTAAGGTTTCCATTTCGAGCATTTCATTTTCTGCAATTAGTTTAGGATTTGATTTCATTACATGCACTCCATAACATCATTACAATGAAGGAAGGGCACATTTTATGTTCCACATATAGTGTCAATACTTCTCAAGTTTGTACGAACCCTGGGTTGATAATTAAATTTGGTATCCTTGGAAGTTGCAGCATTTTTGTTTCAATACCGAAGTTCATCAATTTTTGGTGTCGTTGTCAAGGAAGTCTCAAAGTATGCATTGTTTTCTTCCCTAGTTGATTCATTTCCTTTTAATTTTTGCATTAAAAAAAATTGCATTAGACATATTTTATTTCAAAAACAAAAAGGTGAATTGTATTAGTGTTTTTATTACAAATATAAGAATAAAAGAAATCTCCAACACCAACCCACCCCCCCATTTGATCAATTGGTATAGTAAGAGCCACATCCCCATCCACTTTTGCAAGTAGAAGAAGAGATGAAAATAATGTAGAATAAATGGATGGAGATGATGACAATTAGGAAGATTATATCAGATTTCACATTTAAGATATTGATGGTAGTGTGCACATGAAGAACATCCCTCCATCTTTCCTTCCAAAATTTCGTGGTCTAAGGTCAGAGAATCCGAAAACCTTTCTCTTTGAATTTGAAATTGTTTTTAGATCTTATGATTACTTATTAAACACTAAAAAATTGATATTATTTTCGGTAACATTGGCAAATACATATCTTAAATGGTTCATGAGTTTAGGGGCTAATTCAATAAGATCATGGAAATACATGCAAAATATATTTCTAGAAAAATATAAAGATCATGATTTTGAAGAAGAAATCTTTAGAATGAATCAAAAATTGGATCAGAGCCTTGAGGATTTAATAGAGAGGTTCATGTATAATGTTAAGAGGGAAAAAATACATCATTTTGGATATGACACACTGAAAACCCTCTTACTTAGAACAAATATGGATGAGTGGATTGATCTCCTTGATCTCATGAGTAGAGGTGATGTATACCAATTATCATTTGAAGAAATTTGTGAAACTTGCAAACACATATCAAGAGGAAGTGCAAGAGTAAGTAAATCAGCATCAATATCGGCAAGTCAAGCTAAACTTTGAAATTCGTTTGATGACTTTAAAACATAAATTCTTAGCAATCTTACAAAACAAGTAGAAATTTTAAGAATGCAAGATGAGGAAAAAGAAGATGTTGATATATATTTGTTCCATGTATAATCACATGCTATTAAATATTGCCTCTCGTTACCAAGGTTGAAGGAAGTTTACCAAGACGACAATGGAGCAAGTCAATTGCCAGTGCAACTATGTTATATAGCTCCAAGAGAACCATGGAAAACTATTTAACTACTATGATGCAAGAGCCAAGGCCATGCCAATCCATCACCCTCATCTATTTCCACCATCAACCCATAATTCTCAAGCTTTTCGCATTCATTTTCCTTCTTGTCCTAAAATAGTATAGGAATGCTCTGTTTTATTGCAGGAAACATAAATACATAGAGCAGAAAATTATTTTTGTCATTATTGAATAAAATGCATACATTTTCCAAGTTGTTTTAGGTGGATATGCATATGGATGATAGTAACATGTTCAAGCAATTTCAACAAATTCTAGTGCACAATTTTCGAGAAATCGACATCCATCACCTACAACCATTTTTGAATTTTATCGATATTCATGCATCCATTTGCAAATTTGTTTCATGGGGAGATGCATATGGATGATGGTAACATGCCCAAGCAATTTCAGCAAATTCCAATGCATGGTTTCCAAGAAACCTACCTTCATCAACTTCAACCACTTTTTATTTTTTCTCGAGATTCGTGCATCTATGGCCAAATTTGTTTTATGGGGAGGTGCATAAGGATAATGGTAATGTGCTAAAAAAAATTCATGTCAATCAATTGTACCATTTGGGACATATGGAAAAAACAAGGCTGCTACAGGGTTATCTATAGTACTACAAGAGTCCTAGTTTACTACAGGAAATAGGCTAAAAGCTATAGGGAGGTAGGGAAAGTGAAATAAAGTGTGGGAAAGGTGCCTAATGGTGGAATAAGATATAGGGAAGGTGAACATCAGCCATGGCCAGGCCCAACACTCCAAGAAGGTTAGATTTGACTAAAATTTCTTGCTCACGGTAAATGGAAGACAGAGGTTTAGAATCACCAAGCTATGAAGACTTGTGCAGAAGCAAACAAAGGAAATTATCACCTCTAGAGGACCATGGATTGATCATAAACTCAATAGCAGCATGCATGTCTCTCCAACAACCATCAGGTAGGTACAGGTATGCAATATTCTTAACCTATTCTCTTGAGCATATTATAGTTAGAAATTTATTGTCAATGCATGAGAGATGAGGTTTTATAAGATAAGGATGGCCTAGCAGTCTTAGCCTCTTTCAACTAGTTAATTACAACTCACTCATTCACTCATGCAATGTACAAAAGCCAAATTAGGAAGGGTGAAGATTTCGAGGAATGGTGACAACATTTAAAAGAACAAATTTTTGTAAAGGCCAAGTCACCACAACACTCCAATCCCTCCATCCACTCCATATCCACTATCTATCCATCGTTCATCCATCCCATTTCATATGAAAAAAAAATATTCTTCAAGAACAAACCCTACACTTTGTCTCACACTGAAAATTTCTTGAAAAAACACATACAGCACATCCTCTCCATTTTCAGAAACCTACACTACTCCCTCTGAGCCCTGGCATCGTCCTCCAAACCCTCTGCATCATTTATCATCACTCCCATATAGTTATAAGACCCTAAAAGAGGAGGAATGACTGCTACAGGAAGGCAAAATGTTGCTACAAGAAGGAAGAAAGAAACAAATTGTGCTAAAACCCAAAATGGAAGTTCCTAAGAGAGACCTAATCAGAACAGAGAACTCCAAGGCCATTAGGCAATCATCTAGGCCACAAAAGAGAAGAAGAAGGCAACAAAAGGAAACAATACATTCACCATAAAAATAGAACTCAAACTACAATGATGAAAAGAGGCTTTCCAAGAGGTCTCTAATCTCTTTCTAACTTTTGTCTAAGGTCTAAAAGATGTTATAGGAATGGGAGAAAGGTATGGAAGTCAAGTTGATGGCCTACCCTAGGCTCAAACTAGCGTTTCTACTGAAAAAAGGTTTAAACAAGGTTTCTTGTAGTACTACGGGAACTATTATATGGTTTCCTATAGTACTACAGGAATGACTACAGGGTTTCATGTAGTTAGTACAGGAATTACTAGAGGATCTCCTAGTTCTCATGTAAAGACGTTTTGAAGGTTTCATAGGTGTCAAAATGGTGGAAAAAGGTAGCAAAAGGTTGGAAAAGGATGTGGAAGACCTTGCCAAAATGAAAAATATTAAAGAATCCATCGTGAATAAGGGAAAGAAAGTAGGCTAATGGTCTCAGGAAACACCGTGACTTTTTCTATGCACAAACAGTTTTGGGAAAATGAGTGAAAATAGAATGAAGGTTTCAAGGGAGAGGATATGAATGGAATGGATCTACAATCCAACAGAGTTCACTTTCAAAGAGGAAAGTTATGTTTTTTCTTGAAATACAGTTAAATAATCATGAAAAGAACAACTACATTTGTATTCTTGTCCTTGCGAAACTTACAACCAAAATTCTTAAGAGAAAGGACCGAGGAATGCACAAGAGAGAGACCACCAGGGCCATGAATGAGGCGCAATGAGGTCACTAAGTTGCTTAGAGGATAAGCAACACTTTCAGCAAGGGGGTATGATTGGCCTCTAAATTAGATAGAAATTAAGGACCATGCCTCTAAATTAGACATAAATTAAAGCCAATCTGGCCATCCTTCAACACATTAGGAAGGTTTATGGATAATTGCATATTTGTGCCTAATATTATTTATTTTTGTGGAATATTGTGAGAACATTGGGAAAATTATGAAGGTTTGGAGGAGGAGATAATTTAGGGACTTTCTCCTTACTACATGAGGGTCAATATTAAATAATAAATAAGCAAGATATTCTATAATTATGGCATTGATTGTGGAGCTCCAATGATTGAGAAAATCTAGGAATGTGTTCCTTGCCATTTAATGCAAATTCCTACTATTGGGAACCATATCCACTAATCAAGGGATTTTCGTGGGGAAAGATTCCTCCTTTCATGGGGAACTATTCCTAATAAATTTGTATAAGTAACAAATCGAATTTTCCTCTAGGGGTTGATGTTTATTAGTCTTCTTGTGGAGATAACTCATATTTTTGTAGCTCCACTGTCATTTGTTGCAGGGATGTAATTGTATTGATGGAAATAATAAAGATTGGTGTCATGTTGAGCTTCTAAATCTTGGTATCCTCCATAGGAATATGAGTTTCCTTGGTCTTGGCCATCCCAGGAGCCTTAGAGCCCTCTTGTATCATTTACTTTTCTTCGATTCACTTCGTATTCACATGCATCTCTTGTTCTTGTCTTATTTTTTCTCTTCTGCATTTAGTATTAATGATTTCTTGTTGTAGGATTGGGTTAAATGGTTGAAGTAAGTTCTTTTCCAAGATCACAAGCATCATTTCATCATTGGAACATATTTGGAAGATCATAGTAATCATTGAGATACTTGGATTAGTTTGTTTATTCCCAAATCTAGATTTCTGGAAGTCCCTTGTGGCAAATAATAGTAAAATTATGCTATTTTTTAGAGAATGCTAACGAGCTACAATCAAGTTGATTTCACTTGAATTAGATCACAAAACAATTCTAGTTCATAAAAAAAATTACCACATTGAATTTTCACTTGATTAGGTTAGGCATTTGATAGATTTACTTGCTCACTAGTTCTCGAATTTATAGATTTTAGACTAGTAATTTTCTGCCATCTTTTAGCATGGGTTAAAAGAGGCCTTTCTGATTGATTCCACTTGGGATGGAGAGCTAAGACATCCTAGTCAATAAAAAAAATTGTCCCATATAATTTGGATTTGATTTGGATGGTTATTCAGTGAATTATAACTACTTATAACAAATCTATTGTTTCATGTAGTAAACTACAGGAAACCCTATAGTAGCCTTCCAACATGCATATACTTGGCCATATTTGCTCAATAATATTGGTTATTGTCCCTTAATGTTGAATTAGGACCCACGGGATCTAAATAAATTATTAAAGAAGAATAAATACCACTTAGGACTTATCTCTTTACCCATGCAAAACATTTCAATGAATTGGGCTAATGGATAGATTTATGAAATGGATAATACAATAATGATTTCCACATCCAGTGAACTCTATTAATGGATCTAAACTCTTTGAAATATAATGGCTGTAATTTAGTTCATTATCTTTACATTATTCGATTAGAATAGGTTTATTTCCTTGTATTTTATTTCTTGCAATAGGTTAAGGTTTCCATTTCAAACATTTCATTTTCTACAATTAGTTTAGGATTTGATTTCATTACATACACTCCATTACATCATGGTAGTGAAGGACAAATCATATGTTGCACAGATAGTGCCAATACCTCTTAAGTTTGTACGAACCCTCGGTTGATAATTAAAGTTGGTAGCCTTGGAGTTGCAACATTCTTGTCGCAATACCGAGGCTCATCCGTTTGGTACAAAACAATACCTCACAACAAAATATATTTTTTAAATAGCTTTCACATCGCATTTAACCTTTTTTTTTAAATATTATATCCATCGGGTGCTTTGTTTGAATATTGTTGTGCACATTTTAATGTTGAAAATATTCCTGAGGTCATTGATCCTGCTAAAGATGTTTGTGGGGCTCAAATCCAAGAAAACATATACTTGCATCAAGAAGCATCACCCAATGATCAAGAAAGGGATGAAGGAAACATTATCAAGATGCAAATAGACCTCATAGATCTTATTCTGTCGAATTTTATGAATCTCCTTCTTATGATTCGTATGAATCTGATGGGATGTTAAGCCATGCAGGAATACTGTTGGGTCCCTATAATACTAGTGATTACCCCATTACTATTATAGTTGCACCCCTTATTAATATTGTTGTGCCCCTATTATTCCCATATTGTTATTACTGTGCTCCATAGAATCCCTCTATTGTTATTTTTGTGGCTTTATATTATTATTGTTAGGTCAGCTGGGTTATGTTGTGAATCATTAGCCTCCTATATATAGAAAGGAGGTTTTGTCATTTGAATCATCCAAGAATTGTTCATTTATGTAATGTAAAGGAGGCTGTCCCCTCGAAGAGGCTGAATTCTAAGGCGTTGATCTATCTTTTCTATCTTTTCTTGAGCTGGTTTCATAACATTTGGTATGAGAGCTTTGGATTCTATGGTTTCACTGTTACAAACAGGTCATCGTGGAATTTTCGTTATAACTTTTTTTCTGAAATGTTTCAGAAGCTAAAAAAAGAACTCATTTGAGAAGACATCACACTGAATCTCAGGTCCGAATTTCAGAGATTTTTGCGCTATATTTGTGGAGATATGATTTGAGGAAGTTGGTCTTTTTGCAGACTCCTGAATTACATTCCAAACAGGTGACCTGGGGAAAATCGTCATAACTTTCTCTCTGAGCATCAGATTGAAATTTCGTAAGAAGTTACAGAAAGAGAACGGACTATACTTTCATGTAGATATTTTTTAGAGCCAAAGGTCTAAATAGTGACTCGTGGCATGTCATACAAGTTCCCTCTACTAAACTAGTCTATAATCAAGTCACTGTGGGATATTTCACATAACTCTTCCTTGGAGAATCCAATTTGGGTCAGACTGGTGGCATTGGAAAGAGGACACAGAGGGCTATTGCAAGTCAAAATTTCAGAACTGGATGATCAGAAAGTATAGAGACACATTAGAGGCAATATCGAGCTTCTACAAAGTGAAAAAGGGTGTGTAGATTTTTTTAAATTTTTGCTTAAGCTTGGTTTGAAAATTTATTTTGAAGGAATTCAAAGGGCATAATAGAGCATTATTATTGGTAATTGATGTCCTGAGGAAAGAAAATGCAAACACCTAGTAAGTAACCTAAAATACCTAGCATGACTCATGAAGAAGAGGAATAAATGCTACATGATATATCAAAATTACAAGAACAAGTGCAACAAATGTCACTCTCACAAAAGCTAACAGAAGCTAAGATAAATGGCGTGGAATCTAAGATAAAGGGTGTGGAAGCTAAGATGGATGATTTGAAGATAGATTTGAAGAGAGACATGACAGATTTGAAGACAGACATGGCAGATTTGAAGGCAAATCTGACAAATTTTCTACAAGAAATACTTACTAATGGTGAAAAGGTAGTAAAGAAAACTCATGATGCGAACAAAAGAAATGTTAATCATGATTTCTTAGACTCTAATGTGGGATTGAAAACCCACCACATTCCAAAAATCGATATGAGGAAGTTTGATGGCAAGGATCCCGCAACATGGATATTACAGATGGAGCAATTTTTTGATCTCAATAATGTGCAAAACACACAAAAGGTACGTATTGCAACTTTATATTTGGAACCAAATCAGTTTGTATGGTATCAATGGCTTTTCTCTCACAAACAAATTATCACTTGGGCAATTTTTACGGAAGAATTAACAACACATTATGAGGATACAAAAAGCAACACTTTTTTTAGCCAATTGATAAGTCTCAAACAAAAGGGTTCAATAATGGAGCACATTGAGGAGTTCCAAAAATTGAACATAAAGGTAAAAAATATTCCAGAGAAGCATAGGATTGATGTGTTCATAGAAAATTTAAAGGATAATATCCAACATGATGTTCGCCTTTGGGAACCTAATTCATTAGAGAAGGCATTAAAGTTAGCAAGAAAAATGGAAAGCAAAATTATGGCAACTAGGAAGCATACCACTCACAACTATAAAGATGGAAGTGTTGTTGTCGCTAGTCTTCCACAACCTATAAGGTTGACACCACAACAATTGGAAAGAGCAAAAGGGCTTTGTTACAATTGTGATAGAAAATACACTAAAGGTCATAAGTGTGCTGAGAAGAAATTATTCTACCTAGATTTTGAAGAGGAAGAAGAAAAGGAGCAAGAAAGGTCAAAAGAAGAGGATACACTCCAGGAAAAAATCCTATATAAAGTAGAAATCAATCCGACCATATCTTGTAATGCATTTGTGGGAATTACCACTCCTCAAACCATCAAGATAGAAGGACAAATCAAGAAGAAAAAGGTAATAGTGTTGATTGATTCAGGAAGTACCCACAATTTTATTCATTGTAAGGTCACAAAAGAATTGAATTGCTTCTTATATCCATCACCAGAGTGTCAGGTGATGGTTTCAAATGGAGGAACAATAAATTGCTCTGGAAAGTGCCATAATATCAAGCTATTGATGGGAGAATATGTATTGACTAGCCCAATGATTTCCATTCCAATGGGAGGTGTTGATGTTGTACTAAGATTCCAATGGGTACAATCCTTGAGTACAATAACTTTTAATTTTCAAGAACTTTTCATGAAATTTTCTGTGGAAGGAAAGGAAGTTAAATTAAGGGGTATTGTAGGGAAACCAAGAAAGATAATCAGCTCTAACAGTATGACAAAGCTTCTAAAAAAGGAACAAAGGGGTGTAATTGCACAATTATGTTCGCTAGATGTTTCCACATTGCAATCACCTATTTCTCCAGATCTCCAAAAACTCTTGGATAATCATTCCAATGTATTTGAGACTCCCATAGGTCTCCAACCTATTTGTGATCATGATCATGCTATTCATCTAATTCCAGGAAGTCTTCCTCCAAACATCAGGCCGTACAGATATCCCTATGCCCAAAACAATGAAATTGAACGTATGGTTGCAAAATTTCTAGAGGCTGGTATAATTCAACCAAGTCAAAGTTCTTTCTCTGCTCCAGTAATATTAGTGCACAAGAAGGATGGATCATGGTGCATGTGTTCGGATTATAGGGAGCTCAACAAGCTCACTATTAAAGATAAGTTTCCCATTCTCGTCATTGATGAATTACTGGATGACTTACATGGATCAATTTACTTCACCAAGCTGGATCTTCGTTCAATATATCATCAAATCAGAATGAAGACTGAAGACATTCCAAAAAAAACATTTAGAACTCATGAGGGTCATTATGAATTTTTGGTCATGCCTTTTGGCCTTTTCCAATGCACCTTGAACATTTCAAGGTTTGATGAATTCCATTTTCAAACCATTCCTTAGAAAGTTTGTGTTAGTATTTTTTGATGATATACTAATCTATAGCAAGTCTTGGAAGGATCATGTTGACAGTGTGCTACAACTATTGGAGGAGAAACAATTATATGCAAAAAGATCCAAATGTTTCTTTGGAGTACAAGAGGTGGAATATCTGGGTCATATTCTATCTCATGAAGGAGTTAAGGTAGACCCTAGAAAAATTAAAGCCATTAAGGAATGGAAAATCCCCACATCCATAAAGCATCTGCAAGGATTTGTCGGGTTGACAGGGTATTATCACAAGTTTGTTAAGAATTATGGGAGAATAGTAGCACCTCTAACAACATTAGTGAAGAAAGATGCATTTTCATGGACTCCAGAAGCAACAAAGGCCTTCGAACATCTTAAAGACGGAATGTGCCAAGCACCGGTCTTAGCTACACCGAACTTCACAAAAACATTTATTGTGGAATGTGATGCTTTAGGAAATGGAATTGGTGTTGTTTTAATGCAAGATAAAAGACCCATTTCTTTTGAAAGTCATCCAATCAAGGGAAAGTTTTTACACAAAGCTATCTATGAGAAGGAAATGTTGGCAATACTCCATGCACTTAAAAATTGGCGACCCTACCTAATGGGAAGACACTTCAAGGTAAAAACGAAATATGATAGCCTTAAATACTTTTTATAACAAAGATTATCCTTTGAAGAGCAACAAAAGTGGGTCACAAAGATGTTGGGTTATGAATTTGAAATCATCTACAAAAAAGGGAAGCAAAATGTGGTGCCAGATGCACTCTCAATAAAGGATGAGGATGTTGAAGCATTGTTGTGCGCCATTTCTATTATCCAACTAGATTAGATAAACAAAGCAAGGGAGGAATGGAAGAATGATGAATAAGTGTGGGCACTTATTGGAAAGTTACAACAAGATTCCAGTACGCCTGATACATTTAGCTCGTAAAATGATTCTTTATGGCACAAAGATCGCTTATACCTCTGTAAGAATTCCCAACTAAAACAGAAGATTCTTATGGAATTGCACTCTTCTCCCTTAGGAGGGCACTAAGGATTTTTAAAAACTTACCATAGGGTTAAGAAGGAATTTTTTTGGGATGGCCTCGGATATTCAAAAATTTGTGGCAGAATGTTTGGTTTGCCAACAAAATAAAGTTGAAACCATTAAGACACTGGGTCTATTACAACCTTTATCCATTCCAAGCCAACGTTGGGAGGCGTTTTCATGGTGGTAGCTGACATACTTACCAAGTATGCACACTTTTGTGCATTATCACATCCATTTAAAGTCAGTACAACTTCTACTGCATTTATGGAAACAATTCAAAAGCTACATGGAAACCCAAAGATTATTGTATGTGACGGAGATCCCATTTTCACTGGAAATTTTTGGACAAAATTATTTTCTTGTCTTGGTACTCAGTTAGCTCATAGCTCATCTTATCATCCTCAATCCGATGGGTAAACTGAGATAATAAACAAATGTTTGGAAGGATATCTTCGTTGCTTTGTATCTGATAAACAGACACAATGGGTCAAATGGTTGCCTCTGGCTGAATGGTGGTATAACACTTCCTTCCATACAGCAACAAAAATTACCCCATTTATGGCACTTTATGGATATCAGCCACCATCCATCACATCATATTTAGGAGAAAATTCTACGGTTCAACCAGTGGAACATCACATTGAACATGAACAACAAGTCCTCCAACTCTTAAAGGATAACCTCATGTTGGCACAGAATAGAATGAAATAACAGGCAGATCAACATCGCAGCGAAAGAAGTTTTGATGTAGGTGATTGGGTATTCCTACGGCTAAAACCATATAAGAAAATGTCCCTCAAGCACGCTAAGAAGGACAATAAATTATCACCAACGTATTATGGTTCGTACAAGGTGTTGCAAAAGATTGGTGCTATGGCATACAAATTGGAACTTCCTGCAGCTTCTCGATTGCACCTAGTTTTCCATGTTTCATGCTTAAAGAAGGTTATAGGCGACAAGCTCCCAGTTCAAACAATATTGCTAGAACTTGATGAGAAAGGAAAAATTATATTGGAACCGGAAGCAGCCACAAAAACAAGAACTCGATAGCTACAAAATTGATCAATTTTGAAGTATCTTATCAAGTGGAAGAATTTATCCGCTGAAGATTCCACATGGGAGGACGAGGATTTTATATAGAAGCATCCAGAACTACTCAAGCGTTGAGGACAACACTTTTTTTAAGGAGAGGGGCATGTTGGGTCCCTATAATACTAGTGACTACCCCATTACTATTGTAGTTGCACCCCTTATTAATTTTGTTGTGCCCCTATTATTCCCATATTGTTATTATTGTGCCCCATAGAATCCCTCTATTGTTATTTTTGTGGCTTTATATTATTATTGTTAGGTCGACTAGGTTATATTGTGAATCATTAGACTGCTATATATAGAAAGGAGATTTTTTCATTTGAATCATCCAAGAATTGTTCATTTATGTAATGTAAAGGAGGTTTCCCCCTCGAAGAGGCTAAATTCTAAGGCGTTGATCTATCTTTTCTATCTTTTCTTGAGTTGGTTTCATAACAAATACAATATTCCCAGTCATGGAAAGTTGCACAAAATGAGGAGGCCCACAAGGAGGTTAATGAAGAGGCTCCACATTATGATCCACATCCTACAAATGGAGAAAAATTTCAAGAACATGATATTAAAAATGATAAAGATTCTCCAATCTATGATTCAGATGATTCATAGGAGAATGATATTTTTGAAGACTTTCGAAGATATCAACTTACAAACAAGTGGGGAGAATATTAACCACAACAACTCCTTCGAGAGAAGCCCATAGTTGATGAGCCGAGCAATGTTGATGGTTGCCTGTGACAGAAGGATTCCTCCTTGGAAACTATTCAAGAAAGAGAGACAACCATAATCTTTTCTCATCAGTTCCATAATCCAGTAGCTAACTATATGGCATCTTTCTTTGGTCAGCAACCAATCTCAATTATGGGATATGTATTAAATGTTTTACCTCAATATTTAAATGATGCATGCCTATTTTAGTTTTTGACTTTCAAGAGAAAAATGGCATAAGGTCTAGTACTCATATGCTAGGCTGGTATCATTGGAAGGTTGACCTCACTTGGGTGAATTGATCCCTATGCATAAGAAGGAGTTGTATATAAATAAGCTCACTATGTGAGTGTTTAATTTCAATTTTTTAGAGTTTGTAGTTCGGAATTTCAGTTTTATGAGGGAAGGACTCCCAGAAAATAAAGTTCCATGGAGATTTTCTGGTTTAATAGGCTCAGTATATTTTTTGACTCCATGCCCAATGGTGAAGGCTACTACTCTGCATGTTCTCAGCAACTTCCTAGCAAGGCACTATCCCTAATTGGAGCCAATGTTGTCACTTACTGCAAATGTGTTTCCAGTTGTCAAAAGAGTAAATGAGCAGAGAAGTTTGTAGTCATTTTTCAAGCAACAAAAGGACTGAAAGCTTAAATCAAACCCTCTCCTTTGGAAATTGTTATGAAGAAGCTTTCCAACAATATATGGAAGTCCAAAAATGGACTCTTGGATCAAAATATATGGTCTATTGAAGTTCAAATATTGAAGCACTAGGAAGGAATATCAGAGGTCCAATATATCGTAGATCGCATATCGGAGGTCCAAAGATATGGGTGATCATAACATTGGAGCATTAAGGTATTGGTGATCGCATATTGGAGGTTAGGGATACCAATGCATCACAACGATAGAGTATCAATCATATCAGTGCATCACATATCAGAGGTCTAGGGAAATTATAGAACTACAGTCACAACTTCGGAGCTTGGAGGAGATCAACATATCAAAGCAGTAGGCATATTGACGATTGGAGAATTAGAACTTCTAAACATAAGAATCTTTTAAAAGTTGTGACATGGGTAAAGTGTTGATAGTATTAAAAACCATCAAGGGACTCCAATAAATATTAACAAAGGATTCCATTGCAAAACCAGAGATGGAAAGGCCTTTTTCTCTCTCCTCTAGAGGGACACGTGGCAACATATGACTGGTTCAGATAAGGACATGTGGCAAGAAGCTCTGAAATTTTGAGGGGCCTAAGTGGAAAAATCTGAGTGACAAGTGTCACCACACATGAGGTGCCACGCAAAGTGATGACGTCATATTGGAGGTCGCATATCGGAGGTTGAGGATGTCAGCAATTTACAAGAGTTGGTACTTGAAAAGGTTATGATAAGGGGGCTCCGATATTGTGTTGGCACCATGGTCGCAAGGACTCAGAGAACCAAAGGCACAGAGCTGGGGCTGAGAACCAAGATCTCTCGGTGTATCAGATAATTAAAATATCGCAAATTGGAAGTTATTTCTCTGATTGAAGTTCCAATAAGGGTGATCTGATATTTTTCTGTCACGTGGTCTATAAGAACTTAAATAACTAGGTGTGGAGAGTTATTAACAAAGGGAGAATCGTCCATAACAGGATTCTAAACTCTCTATGACCTCAAGGCTAAGTGGCAGGTCATGAACCTCAGTCCTATGGTGAGAAATATGGGAAGGGTTAAGCAGAAGCGGATCATCAGATCGTATGTTGTCAATCGGCAGATTAGAATTGCACCACTCTAAAGATTGCAATATGGAATTGCTACGGTAAGGAAGTAAAGAGATTAAAAGAATATATGGGATGGAAACTATGATTGAATGAAGGCATAGAAGAGTTGGTAATTAATCCTATGGAAGACATTGTAACAAAAAACCCAGGAAAACATGGGTACCAAAATGAATTCGAGTACTTGAAGTATGTGATCGACTCCTTCGCATGCATGTCTTCAACGAGTTAAAACGAGGTATGGGACCAATGAAGTAGTGTGTGGGACACTTGAGAATTAATTTCTCAGCATGGAGCTCCTTGAATTCAGACAATAAAGGACTGCCACGTCAATCTCTGATTTTGCAACGTGACAAGAAAATGACAGTTGATTGCTCCCAGCTCCTGAAAGTGGGGAATTCAAGCAGTTAAGGCAAAAATGATAGGTGAAACAGTCAAGTAATGAAAGACGTACATCATGGAAAAGACGTGGCTTGATCAGAGGTGATCACAAGAATGGAAGGGAGATATTTTCCTCAATCATCATTCAGTTTTCCTTTTGTCTGTTATTCTGTAATTTTTTCATTTTCAAGAATGAAATCAAATCTGATTGTAGGGATTTTGGGCAGCAGAATCATTGCATGCCAAGACAACTAGTCAGTCAGATAGTTGGAGCTTGAATAAGATATTTGTAACTATTGTTAAAAGGTTCCCCTCTCCTTATAAATAGAGGGTAGAAACACTTAAGACGGGTTCCCAAATTTTTCATTCTAGACGCTTGAATTCTACTTTTACAAGTTCTGAGCTATTTTTGTAGTGCATGGTTCCACTTTGTTTCAAATTGCTTGTTCATGAGGTGCTCAGGAATACACAATTGTTAAATATCATGGACTAGTGATTTGGACTCCATATTCAAAGATTAATGGAGCAATTTTGATGATTCCAATCGGAGCAATGCACAGTATGTTTTCCCCTTTGTATATCATTTCATCTATGTCTTTCTTCTTCTGAAATTGTGTAATGAAGTTGTTGATTTCACACTCTCATAGTTGTATGTATTTTGATAAGAAGTGAAAAGTACCTTTGTGAACATAGATTTACTTGTGTTATTTGATAGCGTACAGTACTTGTATGTAAGCACATATTTTCTTATGATAATTGGTGAGAAATGTATTCACGAGGGATAGAGCTTGAGACCTTAACTCGTGCTCCTTTTTTTATGCATTTTCACCTCCTCACTCTTCCATATTTCTGCTAGATATTGTTTCTTAGGATTTTTTTCTATCTCCAGCCCTCTCCATTGATTGCCCTCCTTCCCTTCCTTATGTTCATCTATACTACAATAAAAATGTTAAATTGTGTATTATAGTTTATCGGCCACCATAACCAACACATTTCTCTTTTATATTAGCCATATCTACTAGTGTTTATGTCGATCTATGTGTTTTCTCAAGTTTATCTTGGCAAAGAGCTATTGAACCAATCACATATGGAGTGCAATAGAAAGACTTTAGATAATATTATAAATCACTCCTCTCGGATGGCCTAGGCACTAGTATCCTATCAACCCAGAGGTTATCTCTAGGAGGCTTCTATATATTCTGAAAGAAATTGTGTGATAGGAGATAGAAAAATATACAACAGTAGCAATCGAGGAGGGTCAAAGGCATTGGAAGCACTTTGGTACCGATGAAGCTACATGGGAGATGGTTGATTAGATGTGGGCTTTATATCCTCCATTATTTTTTAGTTCGATCAAATGAGTGTTGGGTATATGTATATGTATATGGATGTTTTTCTAAACTCTGCAATGAGTTGTGTTATAATGCTCCAATAAGCAGTATGATTATCAAGTTTGTCATGTTGGTCATGGTTTTCAGTAGTTTTACAATGTAAATATTGTATCATGCTATGTTATAAAGCTCTATGAGCAATATTATTTTCTTCCACTGGTTTACTGGTGATAAGTATCATCAGAAAACTTAGGACAGTCTTCTCCCAAGGTGGGGGGAGCGGGGGGTGGGGGGAGGGTTGCAATAGCCCCTGGTTGATTTTCCATGTAAATAAGATAAGACCAAGGTCATGGAAAATGTATTCTAAGTTGAATGTTGGGAAAAAAATAGTGATGGGTATCACTTATGATTAATTAATGGCTTAGGAAATTGGCAAAGGAAAAGTGGTAATAATTGGAATTTTATATACGAAATAAAGTAAAATAAGAGAAAAGGAAAGTGAAAAGACACAAATTTTCATGCTAAGGAAATTAGAAGGAAAATGAAGAAAATAGAGGCCTCAATGATAAAAAGGCTTATCACGATTAGGTCACATCTTTTCTAAGTCTAGTTTTCGAGCTCTCATTTCATTCTCTCATAATCTTGCACACATAGAGAATTCTTGGAGCACTCTAGTATTCACTTGGATTTAGAGAAAGAAGGTGAAAGAAAAGAAATAAGCACAAGGGAATAGTTGGAACAACAAATACAACATGATTACTTTGTAGGTAACAAGTTGCATGTTTGATTTCCTTATTGATTTTTATATGCATGGTATATGCATGTGAATGTTTGGTTATCTACTATCATTGGCATGGAGATTTTCCTGGATTGAAATTTGCTTTAGCCTTGCCTTACCATTTCCTAGATAGGCATGGTGTTGTGGGCTTTCCACTTTTTTTTTTATGATTGGTGCTCATGTTCCTTATGGTTGTGGGTTGGAGCAAATGTTGTGGAAGCCCTACAATACCTTTGGTTGGGACAAACACTCTGGAGCCCTTGGTGGGTAGTGTTATCACTCAGGTTGTTCCCAAAAGTTGTAAGAAAGGGAATACGACTGACGTAACCACAAACCAATCTTTTAGATACAGATTCTAGCCAATCTACATCTAGAGAGGGATCTCTCTTTATGATTTAGCTTTGTATTGAGATATATTAGGTTAGCTATGAAGTACAAGGGTTTTGTTTTGAGTTTGGTTGGAGTGATGGAGATTCAATAGAATAGTGAGGTAAAATTGAAAAGTTGCAGTACATTGGACATGATGGAGTCAAAGAAGGATAGCTTCCTGGATTCTGTTTTTTAACATAAGAGGGTATCACAGAGCAAGGTAATCAAATATGGAACAATTTAAAGGCTGGAATCAGATGGAATGGGGTCAAGTGGGTGAAGGGCAGTTAAGAATCCTTCATCATATTTGACAGGGGGAAAATGGATGATTACTGTTAAGGAGCAATTAAGAATTCCTTAGCAAATATTCCAGGTGAAAGGATCAGGGGAAATAGGAGCAATTAAGAATTCACTGTTTATACTAATTCTGAAGAAAACAAAGAAAATAATAGAGACTGAAGACAGAGTGCAGTCAAGCAAATTATGAATTATTCTTTCTCTCTATTATTTAGATCATGAAACATAGATGATATAGAAAATGAAGAAACTGTAAAACACAAGTTAGAAATGACTTATTGATCCATAAGCTAATTCAAGAATTCTGTAACATGGTCCTTAGCATCACTTCCTCATCCAGTAGGCCAGACAAAAATGGTTCTAACAGCTCTCTCTATTTCAAAATTTCTGTATTACAACAAAGTCCGAGAATACTTCCCATTCAACCACCCCAGATACTTTGTATGGGGGGCTATTTATACAAAAATGTCAAAATATCTTACAAAATATCTGAAGGAGATAATATCTAGTGATGATTAATGCTTCTTTTACAAAAGATAGAAACAAACAGTCTCAGAAACAGGGAAACAATAAATTGACGCTTTGCTGGCCGCTCCCTCTTTATTGAATGTACCGGAGGTAGGTTCTGTAAGTCAGTTTGCAGCTGTATTCCACTGATACTCTGTGCTGGCTATTCCACCTTGGCTGGACATTCTTTGGCTTTGATCAGATATGCTTTGACCCGCTCGAGCCTTATTTAACTCTGTTTATTTCATCATGGAAAAATAGCCCGAAATCTCCGCCTTATCCGAGAGAATTTTACAAAATTCCCAACATGTCTTCCCACCACTGTTGATCTGGAAATTTATGCCTCTAAAGTTTCCTCAGTGTTTCATCAGCTTCTGTATATCTAACAAAATTAGGCTGGAGCTGAAACAGATGTTTTACTTCATGTTCAATATAAAATAAGTTCTCTAAATTATCATAGAGACTCTAGCCTGAGGGAAGTGCTTTTTCTCCTGAAGCACTTGTTGATGAATTAACCTGATCAATAGCGTATGTATTTAACTTATGTGTATAATCTGTGTGTCTCATTAACCTGTCATTATTTCCTAAAAGACTTGGTAGTCCTTTATCCTACAAAATTGTAAATCTTTGCATGAAAGAATTGTTTTCTACTCGCATATCCTGGCATCTTTTCTCTAAATTCTACATTAGAGTTTTCTTGGTTAGAACTCTTTTGATATCCAAAATGGTACCTATCCTATCTCGGATGCTGAGCTGTTCCAGCTGTTCTCTGTTTCTATAATTCAAAAAATGAATGAGCCTGTTGGCTCGATCAGGCATTTGTGCTATTAAAGCTCTTGCTTTTTGGATTTCACCATGTGCTGCATTTACCAAGTCGATCTGCACATAAATTGTCTGGATAGATGGCCAAACATCACTAAGGGATTGAGTGATGTTGGTCCAAAGGATTCCTTTGATCTCCGCCAGAGGCTTGTCCATAATGAGATCCTTTTCTAATGTTCTAACTTTTTTCTGCAATGATTTAACCTCTCTTGTTTTCTCTGCCACACTAATTTTGGACTTATAATAACTCTGTTCTATTTTTGCAAATTTTTCCTCCACTTGCTTCAACTCTGATACTTGGAGTTTTAGTTCCTCCATGGCTTTCATCAATTCTTCTATGGTCATACTTGTACTGCTGCCTGGTGCTGCTCCTGCTGATGTTG
Source organism: Pinus tabuliformis (assembly GCA_031772625.1). Taxonomy (NCBI): domain Eukaryota; kingdom Viridiplantae; phylum Streptophyta; class Pinopsida; order Pinales; family Pinaceae; genus Pinus; species Pinus tabuliformis. Next base: position 908,523,767 of record CM062819.1, read on the forward strand.
TACCTGTGATTACTTGAGTTGTACTTGTTGGGACATTTGGGGCCAATGCTGATCCAGTTGTTGAGGGGACTGTGGTTGTGACCATGGGGATTACCTCAGGAGGCTGGGAGGTTGACTCTCCATGCTTCTCTTTTTTTGCCTTTTCCAGTGCATGCTCAGTATTGGTTAATATTTCATTGAGTTTCATAATCAAGTCCATCATATCCACATCGGATTTCTGTTGTACAACGTCTGCAGTCTGTGGGTGCATGGAAGGAGGCAGTTTCAGCTGTTTTCTTAGGGCAACAATGTCCTCTTCCTTTTTCTTCATTAGTGCCTTTATGCCTTTGGCATCTTTGGGATCATGTCCCAGTCCAATGATAATTTCCTCCAAGGATTTGATCTTGTTGTCCTTTTCTAGAGAAGAAGCCTTCTCTAAATCTAACTAAGCAAAGGTATTATTCAAGGAGTCTCGTAATTTATGAACTAACATAGCTTTATCTGCCAGTGTGGAGTATACCATTTCTCCAGTCTGTTTATGAAGCTCAATCTAGTCTAAGAGATGAATATCCTTGGCTAAGACCTCCAGATTTGTCCTGATGTAGTTAGCTGTTGATTGTTGTTGTTGCACCTTGGGCTTAAAGTAACTCATTATCATCTTTCCTTCTTTTATGTCATATGTTAACATTAATATTTGTTGTTTTGTGGGGGCCATCCTAAGATACTGATTGTAAATTTGAAGCCTTAGTGGATCGTTCCTGGCCTTTCTTTCAGTGAACGTTCTTTTGATGTCCGAGGCATGTTTCCTTTGTGGCCTAGTGGGTGAAACTTCCACACTCTGCTACCTTTCTAGCTCCTGCCTATGTGAGCTAGTTGATGTATCCACCACTGGGGAAGTCTGCTGGCTAACTAACCTCTCAGCTCTTAGGCTATCTGTTGTTTCCTCAATGATTTCCTCTTCCGACAGAGGATCCAATCTTTGTCTTTTTGCTCCTAGTTGTTCAGCAGGTCCACTGATAGGTGTGGCCTCTTCTCTGTCTCTTCTCTTGCCTTTTTCCTCATTTAGAGGACTTTGCAGTGCTGGAATTTCTGGTGATGTAGATTTGGCAGGAGGAATTTGTACTTTTTCCTGTTCTTTGGACCCCCTGGCTGATCAGTCATGATTGGATATTCTGTTGTTTCCAACTCTTTTCCCTTTGAAGTCCCTGTGGCTAATGCGCTGGTTCTCTATGCAGGCTGCTAAGAAGTTCCAGTAGAGGATGTTCCAACTCTTGTTTGTTGAGGTCACTTGAAAGATACCTGTCCAAAAGAGTCTAGGTCAAGGGTTTTTTCAAGATTATTCATAGCTTTTTCCATCTTTTCTTACGCACTAATTTCTTCAATTAAGGTCCCTTCTATCCATTCATCCTGATTTGCATACTGTTCTATTTCTGGGATGCTATGATGAACATAAACTGACAACCTATTTCTTACTCTTCTATCACTTATAAAACTATTTGGGTCATATGGTACCCACTCAAAACTCCTCTTGAATTTAAGGTGGTTTTCTAATATGTTCTTGGCATCTTTCCATGCATCCCTAGAATGGATGACATAAGGGCCCAATTGGTTTTTGATTATCAGCTGCGCCTTCTTCTTTACATTACAAAAGTGGGTTAATTATGAACAGATGAGCTGCCTGAAATATTCTAATGCAAATAGCCTCATAGGCACATACCTAGGCAACTTGAATGGGCATAATTCACATCCATATATTTTGATTTTAGTGTGATTCTGGTAGAGGTAACAGTCACCTATCCTGTACTGTTTGGACAGCTGTAAAATTTTCCTCATATCACCAGAAATTCTAGGAGGAGGAGCTCTTATCAACGGAGTGGAGGCTGGGTGTACAAAAAAATCAACGAATTCACTATAGGTATAAGGGGAGTCATAGTTATGGAAGATTGAGCTCCAAAAAATCACAGACCTCCGATTGCCTTTTGAGTCTAACTTCCTGATGAGAAATGGGAAACTGTCTGGGTGATAATATAACACCAGATGGTATATGAAAGATGTATATTTAAACACTCCTTCCCTTTCCAAATTCATGAATTGAGTATGGATTTTGTCAGCAATGAAAGTGGCATAGTCATACTTGACAACAGGGGGTTGTCATGGAGTAAAGATAGATAACAGAACCAAGGTGATATCATCCACATATTCATTGGACCTAAATCCCAAGATCAAGGATATCATGTCAAGAATGAGTTTTCCAGTCTCAGTGAACTAGACATGCAAATAGGGAGGTGGGCCTTGGGGTTGACAGTTTGGCTTCATGAACATCTAGGTAATACGAGTTATTTCTGAGCTGGGAAATTGAGAAGCCTTTTCAAGAAAAAATCCCATGGAAAGATGAACGAGGGGTTCAGTGGAATGGAAATGTATCATCTCATTGATGGATTCAGCAGTTATGTAAAAAAAGACAGTGTTGGAAGGAGACATAACAACTCTTTGAACAGGGTCATAATTGGCACAGAATTAGTGAATAATATCTGGGAAAACATGGACTGAGGGCTAGAAATACATGGGAAGTTTTGATTCCCATAGTCCAAAAATGTCAGAGTTTCTTAAATGGATATCCCTTATCTGGCAGAAGGTCTGAAGATGATTCCCGTCACCAGATGGGTCTTTTATTTCGAAATCTCTGTTAGCTAAAGACAAATAATTCAGGTCCTTATGGGGTGCATTGAGGGGCGCAATGTTGAGGGCTACGGGAGCTTCCATGTTTGGTTCTTATGTTTTCAAATAGGAATTTGGGCTTTCTGTGGTAAATTGGACTAAACAGCAGGCCTGGGAATATTTTTTTTGGGCTAAACAGAGTATTTTCAACTTGAATTTGGTTTTCACAGGTGGAATTTTCAGTGAAAAGGAGGAATTTACAGGGTTGCCGATGTTACGAGTAAATACAAGGATGCAAATTGAGTAACTGTAGGTTGAATAACAGAGTACAGAGCACATTGCTGGTGGTTTCCTCGGCCGGGTGGCAGTTGAAAGTAGGTACAGTGGATTCAGTGTTATTTTGCATGGGAACATGAACACAGAGATTTTACAACGAAAATGACATTTCGTCATTTTTTAACGAAATTTTGGGTTGGCAGGTAATTTTGGCATTTATTGCCAGATGACATCAGCATGACGAGACAGTTTGTCGTTTAGCAGAGAGTACAGGATGGTGACATGGCAGTGACGTCAGCGAGGAGACAGTGAGAGGGTGGTAAGTGGTTTTGGCCTGCACCGCTTATCGGCTCAAGTGGTTTCAGATGGGGGGGGCGCAAGCAGTGCAGGCGGTGGACACGCATCCATGGTACGGACGCGATACCACCAATCTCTTGGGCATTAAAGTTTGGCAGCAGGGTGGGGTGCGATATGAGCGTGGACCGTTGGATGAGCGGACCCAGATCTGATGGCTGACGAGCATCGAAGATGGCGGAGGGTTAAGGGGTGGGCCCGATACATTTAAATAATGATTTTTAATAATATCAGGGCGGGTTTGATTGGTCCGCAGGGTCTGGGGTTAAGTTATTAATCAACCGAATGTTAATTAATCCTTCAAATGGCACGGAGGGAGGGTTATTAAAAGGTTTTAGATAAACCTCTAAGTCCCAATTTGTACATTGCTAAGGTTTATAATAAAACCAGGGTAGGATATTAATATTTGTGGATCGTATTATACATAATATGGGGAAAGGGAACGATTATAAGGGATTTATATAATAAAGTTAGAGTTTAATTAATATGGTTTATGAAATGGGAAGCACTAAGTGATTAAACTTAGGCTATAGGGAAAAAGACAACTTTTAATGATATTGACACATTTTCCTAAGTAGAAGGGGCTTCACTTAGGCTTTATATGCAATGAGATAGAGTGATTTAGGAATATTAAGAAAATTTCAATACCACTGGGGGGAGATTAGTAAGTGATTTAGGAAAAGGATGGAGGGGAGTTAGTCATGCTTCTGCCATAGTACCTATGATAGAGGTAGATTATTACTCTGAGAGACAAAGTCACTCACAAGTTTCCTTCTGCAACATCAAAACTACCTACCCACCCTAGTGTACCTAACATCTTTTCTTCTTTTTCTTTGGGTGCACTTGGACTGGAAAACCCTCTTCAATTTTCTTTTATTTGCATGGTAGGTCTACCTAAGTCAACACTTGTAACATCCAAGGGCTCAGATTTAATTCTTGAGCCCCTTTGCTTCTCTACCTGACTATTTATCTGCCAAGATTGAACAGTTTGGAAAGATTTTATTCTCTATCGCTAAACAAGTAAATTCAGACATGAACTAGCCAATATTAAGCTGTTTGGCCATTCATCAACTACAACATAAAGTTGAACAAACTGCAAATGATACTTTATTGACAGCATAATAAAATCGTAGTGGCATTTGGACTTGCACACTTTCCTGGTCCTTTTAATTTGGGGTTCATTTCTTTTCTCTTTTCTGACCATCTTATTTTTTTTCCACCCTTTGATTTTTCTTTTACGGTATACCCTCTTTTCATTTTTTAATATTTTGATTCTTTAAGAATATGGAAAACCTTTGCAACAAGAAACGGTGTGTACATATTGCAGAGCTAATCAAGTCAATCATGAAATATGACACCTATTGGTATAGGAGCATAACACTGGCTCCACTTGGGGATGGCTTTTCCTGGTGAAAAGTCAAGAACAGCAGGTCAGATGGCCTTATGTACAATTCTTGCTGCACTCTGAAATCTTCCTTTGCTGTAAGTAGAAAAACTGTACAAAAGGATTATGTAAAATATATACATTTCTCTTGAGCTGAAAACAAAAATAGTAAAATTCCTTCACTGTTTCTCAAAACTTTCTGCCCATTCCTTCCTATTCTTATTTCTGTAAAAAGCTGCAGAAACTGAACTTTGCTATGTACAAGTTAGAGACAGGATATATTAACAAACTAGATCAAAATAGTGTTTCCGCATCCGACCATTAACAGACCCTTCTTCTTCTTCTGTACCATCCAGGCTTTTCAGAAAGTAAGTATTGTTGCCTTGTGAAGCCTGGATAATAAAAGGTCCCTTCCACAGGAAGTCAAACTTCCCATGTTTTCCTTTATCTTCTCTTCTGGAATCCCATTTCAAAACTTTGTATCCTATGAAAAAGTCTTCTGCCTTGGTCCTCTTATCAAATATCTTCTTGAGTTTTTCTTGTAATACTTGGGATCTTTGGTATACCTCTTCTCTAGTTTGCTGCAAATGTATAGTCTAATTTATCCTTCTTTGAATGTCATTGGATTGTACTTGAGCTTCTTGCAGTAATTTCATTACAGGTACCCCTAGAGATGAAGGAAATACAACCTCCATACCATAGACTAATTCATAAGGGCTAGTCCCAATGGATCTCTTGGTAGTTAATCTGTCTGCCCACAGTGCATTAGTGAGTTTCTTGTGCCAGTTTTTCTTGTTTTCTTCCAATACTTTCTTAATAATGTTGATCAGGATTTTATTGGAGGACTCAGCTAGACCATTACCTTGAGGATAATAGGTTGTGGAATGGCCTAAGGTGATGTGATACTTCTAACAGAAACTGATCATTCTCCTCGATTTAAAAGAAACAACATTGTCAGTTATAATATTTTCAGGACAACTAAATCTAGACAAGATATTGGTTTCTAAGAATTTTATGATCACTGAATAATTGGTTTGTCTACAAGGGATGGCTTCTATCCATTTAGTGAAGTAATCTATGGTAGCCAGGATCCATTTATGTTGGCCAGAAGAGAGAGGATGAATTTCCCCAATAAAATCTAAAGCCCATAGTTGAAATGGTCTTTCAGTGGAAATTGGTCTAAGGGGTAGAGGTAAAAGTTTCCTCTTTACTTCAACAATTTGACATTTATGGCAAGCAGTGACAAACTTTTTAACATCAGCAAACAAGGTGGGCCAGTAAAATCTAGCGCTTAGAATTTTATCAACAGTTGATTTCCAATAGAGATGCCCACCATAGTCCCCTGCATGAAATTCTTTGAGTACCTTGTTAGCTTCATCTTTTATTAGACAATTTAATAGAACACTCTCATGATTTTTCCAAAAAAGAGCACCATCTAAAATAAAAAACTTAGAAGCTTTCATTTTCAAAAACCTTTTCTTTATTCTGGATAACCCTAGAGGAGCCTATAGGTCTAATAACACATAAGATATATCAGCATACCAAGGTGATTCTAAGAAGGCCTAGCTGATTTGTGGAGTCGCCATCTCCTGTTCATTATCCAGTTCATTGATATCCAGGGCTTGGCAATTGGTTTCAGTCATGAGTTTAGCCAATCCTTGTCCTTTTATAAGCTTTGTAGGTTTTATTTCAATATCATACTCTAATATAGTAGCTGTCCATTTACCTCTCTTGCCTTCAATCCCCTCTTGGGTCAGGATATCTTTGAGAACAACATTTGGTACATAGGCTATTATATGAGAGTATAATATGTAGACTCTAAAGTCTTTAATAGCTTTCACAAGTGCATAAGCCTATTTTCCCATGATTGGGTATTTTAGTGGTGCATCTCTAAGTGCTTTGCTAAAGAAGGCTATGGGTTTTTCACATCCTTGATCATCTTTCTATAGTAAAATAGCAGCAATAGTGTGTTCAGATGCAAATGAAAATATTATGAAGTCTCTGTCAAATTTTGGGCTTGTAAGGGCTGGTGTTTTGGTCAAAGCTATTTTAATTTCTTCAAATGCTTGTTTAGCTTCTACTGTCCATTTAACCTTGGAATCATTTTTCAACATGTTATTCAAAAATCTAATTAGTTCAGCCAAATTAGGAATGAATCTTCTTAAAAAGTTAATTTTCCCTAGGAAAGCTTGAAGTTCTTTGACATTTCTTGGATGGGGTATTTGTAAAATGGCTTGTATTCTGTCAGGATCAATTTTGATGCCATCTTTGGAGATTATATGACATAACAATTTTCCCTCCTCTAGACCGAAGGATTTCTTAGGATTCAAGGAAATACCATACTTGTGGCATGTTAAAACCACTTGTCTCAGATGATCTAGATGTTGTTGATCTGATTTGGAAAACACAGTAAGATCATGAAGGTATATGACTAGAAAATCATTAATTTCTTTTGTAAAAGCTATGTCCATTTCCCATTGGCAGGTTTCCCCTGCATTCTTGAGTACAAATGGCATTTTCACATACTTGAAAGTTCCCCATGACGTTGTAAAAGCAATTTTTTCCTAGTCATCAGGATGAACTAGAATCTGGTTGAAGCCTGAGAACCCATCCAAAAGTGAAATCCTAGAGGCACTTACTACCCTTTGTAAAATGTGGTCCATCTTAGGTAAGGAGTAGAGGTCTTTTAAAGAAACGTTATTTACGTTCCTTAAATCAACACATAATCTGATTTCTCCTGTTTTCTTCCTAGTGGGCACTAAGTTATACACCCATTCTGAAAACCTAATAGGAGAAATTATCCCTGCTTCATACATTCTTTTGACTTCTTTTTCAATTAAAGGGAGTAGTACAAGGTTGACCCTTCTGAGTTTTTGTTTGAATGGTTTTTTATTTTCTTTAAGGGGTATCGTATGTTGAATAACAGAGGTATCATAAGATTTGAGATCTTCATATCTCCAAGAAAAAACATCTTGGAATCCCTTGAAAAGTTCAACATATTTAAGCTTTTGGTCAGGGGGCAGAGTTTTGCATAGTTTTATCATTTTAGGATTTTCTTCAGATCCTATGTTACAGTCCTCAATGTCTACGTTTAGAGGCTACATTTTGGGTTTCCTTGGGATATCATTAGAATCAAAGAAATCTTCCAAAGGAGTTAATCCCGTGGGAAAATAGTTGTCTTTTAAACCAATGACTTTAGGTTCTCCTCCAATAATCTCATCAATGTCTACTCTTTTAAGACCTTGCAACGTTTCCTTGGTAAATTTCATTGGATGAAGTATTCGAGTTGCAGCTTCTGCTGAAATGTTTGTTTCAATTTTATCTATTTGATCAACTTCATAAATAGTGTCCGTGTCTATATTAGTGCTAGAAAATTCTTCCTCTAGGGTCAAGAAATTGTTAATATGAATATCATTGTCAAACACTTGCCAGTTTTTACATTGTCAGGTACAGTTGGCGTGTATTTAATCTCAACTGTAAACTGATGATTGGGTTCAAATGGCAGTTTACAAGTGCTGGCAAATGTTGCCAAACTGTGAGCATGCAAATTATGTTTCCTTGGAATTTTGGCAAGCTGTGTTTCTAGAAATGTATTGAGGATCTCAACTGCTGCTCCTCTGTAAGATCTTAATCTGGGATCATTTGTGAGGAAGTTGCCTTTTATTTGTTGAATGACTAAATCAGAGTCTCCCAAAACTGATACCCTGATTGCCCCTAAACTTTTGATCAATTTGAGTCCTAGCAAGAGGGCTTCATATTCAGCCATATTATTGGTGCATCTAAAGTTCAACCTGTAAGCATGTCCTTCAGCATGATCATTTTCTAGATTGTGTACCCAAATTCCTACTCCTGCTCCTAGTTTATTGACTGATCCATCAAGTTCGAAGTACCAAAGGATCTCATGTTCATGGTTAGCATCAGGAGTGTTAGAAACTTATTTACTAGGGGAATCTGGTTTTTTAGTTTCATTTGGTTTCTCTTGAGTGCCTGATACATCCTTGTTCTTAGCAATTTCTTGAATTTGGAGACTAGAGCTTTCACTTATAACCTTTTTTTGTTGAAGTGGTAAAACCTTGATATTAGTTGCAGGATTAACCTCAGCATTGTATAGAATGAAGGATTCCATGTTAGAATGCATGGAGTAGATGGGAAAATTCTGCGGTTTTTCCTGGCTACTTACCACATATTTCATTAGAGATTCTCGATACAATCTCTTTGGCTGACCGAATATGAAAATAGTAGCATAGGACACGTCCAGCTGTAAAGATCCTTGGAGCTTTACACCCCAAGATCTAGACAACAACATGCCATATTTTGATGGGATATCGGCTACCACGACATCCATTAAGATGGTCTTGGCAGGGTATTGAAATAATGTTACACATAAATCTTTGATCAATCCTAGACACCTGACCTGGCTTGAATCAAAAGAGAACAAGTCTTTGTATGGCCTGGTGATATCTAGGTCCAACTTCTCCATTACAGATTTAGGCATTAAGTTATGAGAAGCAACAGAATCAAACATTGCATTATGAAGTATTTTATCATGAATGTTCAGACTTACATAGAAAGGAGGAACCCCTCCATCTACTGACTTTCCATTTACCTCAGGCCCAAAAATTAATTCAGGCTGATCATCCAAGACATTTACTGCATCTTTGTTTTTCGAAATCTCAAGTTATCTGCTAATTTGATCTCTATAGACATCATGCTTAGCCAATTCTGACAACGGAATTCCTATCTTTAATTTTCCTATTTCGGTCTCAAGGTTGAAAGGTTTTTCTGTTTGAATTTTTGCATTTTGGGCAGTGATATTTTATTTTTCTGTTGTATTTTCTATGTATTTCTCTTTTATAGGAGTGTTGTTATGGGCTGAAGTTGCTTCTATGTCAATTTCTGGAGGTTCTTCCAGCTTTCCTTTGGGAGGAGTGGAAGTGGAAGGTTATCTATTAGGTGGTTTATCGTCTGACACATCTTCAACTATTGGATTGTTTGGGTTGGGATTTGTTTTAGGAAGGGTTTGTACAGGAGGGTTCTTGATTTTAGCTCTGTTTGATTGCTTAGTATCTTTCTGTTTATTGTTTTCAGGGACATCTATCCTTCTGCACCTCAGATTGTATTGCTTGTAAACTTCATAAATGGTTGTATCATATCCCTCCCTAAAATCAAATGATTCACCTAATTGATTTTGGAATTGATTAAGAGTATGAGCCTCTTGGTCTTCTTGGGTTAAGAAAATTTGTTGCTCACTATTGAGACCCATTAAGTTAATTTGAGTATCTTCTATTAGCTCACTAGAAGTTGAAGCTTCAACATAGTTTTCCTAGGATGGAGGTCTAATGTTTTGGTCAGGGCCAGCCTTTCCAGTATTAAGGTTCTGGTTTTTATTGAAATTTGGATTTCTTCCAGTGTTGCTTGGTTGACCATCCCAAGGGGATTTCCTCTCAATTGTTTCTACTCTATCACCAAGTCTATCCATTCCTTTAATAATAGCATCTATGTTTTTTCAAATGCAGAAGGTTCTTCTTTGAATGGCGTCCTCCTTTCAGCTCTAGCTTGAGCTCGTTTAGAAATCAGGTTGGCCTCAACACTGGCAGCTATACTCTATATGTCTTCTAAGCTTTGAGGAGATCTTTCCCTAAGCTGATATGCCATATCAGAATAAAATGCATCAGGGAATTTGATCAAGGCCAAATCTGGAGGAGGTCTAAGATTTTGAGGAATAGCATTGTATACATTATTAAATCTGGTACAGTAATATTGAACAATTTCTTGTGCACCTCTTTTCAAGTTTTTATATTCTGATCAGATATGGAGAGGATCTTTCTTATTTTCCCATCTGTTCAAGAAGGTCTGATAAAGGGCTTTTGGGTCAGCAATAGTGTTTGCAGGGAGTTGTCTAAACCAGGTTCTAACATCTCCAATTAAGCCTTAAACAAATACTTTCATTCTGACATCATCATCATCATCGATCTCATAATTTTCAAAATAACCTGTCATTTTCTTAGTATGTTGCTGAGCTGTGTAAGTGCTAGTACCGTCAAAATAGGTGATTTTTCTTTGATAGTCCTCAGGCATAGCCCCTGGATTTGCAGGTAATTGCAAGGGAGCATATCGGTTTTCCATATTTGTAGAGATAAGTGTGATAGCTGGAAGGCCGGGGATAACAATGGAAATGTATGTTGTAGATGGGCGAATGGAAAGGATGGTTTGAAGTGCTGATAGTGAACTTGAAGAAGCTGCAGCAATGGCAAAATGGATTTGTGTTTTTCCAGAAGTAAGCTCAGTTTGGATAGGGATTTTCAAATGTTTGTCACGGGGTGAACTAGCAGAATGCTCTTGGCTCCTAAGGATCTTAGGAATTAGATTAGGATTTTCAAATATGGGTGGGAGATTTGGATCAGGGTTTGATCTAGTGTAATGGATCTTTTTCTTAGGAGCTAGTTTCTGAGTATGTTTTTTGGTTTTTCTTTGAATATTTTAACAATACAACTTTTGACAGTATCTTCTAGGAAGTTTTAGATGTAAGAGCTTTGAACATCCATAAATATTTAAAAAAAAAGGAACTGATCAAGTATTTGGAACTAGCTGTTCAATAACAAACTAGATCGCAGATAGACTAAAGCAGCATTTATTTACTCTTGCACTTGCATACCAAAATTAGTTTCAAAGGCTACCTCGCTAACTTCAGGCTCCATCTGTAACTCATGAAATAAATAGTAGTAACAAACAATTATTCAGGTCCCCAGTGGAGTCGCCAATGATGTTATCACTCAGGTTGTTCCCAAAAGTTGTAGGAAAGGGAATATGGTTGAGGTAACCACCGACCAATCTTTTAGATATAGATTCCAGCCAATCTGCATCCAGAGAGGGATCTCTATTTATGATTTAGATTTATTTTGAGATATATTAGGCTAGCTATGAAGTACAAGGGTTTTGTTTTGAGTTTGGTTGGAGTGATGGAGATTCAATAGAACAATGAGGTAAAACTGGAGAGTTCCATTCCATTGAGCATGATGGAGTCAAAGAAGGATAGCTTCCTAGATTTGGTTTCTTAACAGAAGAGGGTATGACAAAGCAAGGTAATCAAATATGGAACAATGTAAAGGCTGGAATCAGATGGAATGGGGTCAAATGGGTGAAGGGAAATTAAGAGTCCTTCATCATATTTGACAGAGGGAAAATGGATGATTACTGTTAAGGAGAAATTAAGAATTCCTTAGCAACTATTAAAGGTTAAAGAATCAGGGGAAACAGGAGCAATTAAGAATTCACTATTTATACTAATTCTAAAGAAAATAGAGAAAATAATAAATACTGAAGATAGAGTGCAGTCAAGCAAATTCTGAATAATTCTTTGTCTCTATTATTTAGATCATGAAACATAGATGATATAGAAAACGAAGAAAATGTAAAACACAAGTTAGAAATGACTTACTGATCCATAAGTTGATTCAAGAATTCTTTAACATGGGCCTTAGCATCAATTCCTCATCCAGTAGGCCAGACAAAAATGGTTCCAACAGCTCTTTTTACTTCAAAATTTCTATATTACAGCAAAGTCTGACAATACTTCCAATCAACCAACCCCAAATACTTCGTCTAGGGAGATATTTATACAAAAATGTCAAAATATCCTACAAAATATCTGAAGGAGATAATATCTAGTGATGATTAATGCTTCTTTTACAAAAGATAGAGACAACAGTCTCGGAAATAGGGAAACAATGAATTGACGTTGTGCTGGCCGCTCCCTCTTTATTGAATGTACCGGAGGTAGGTTCTGTAAGTCGGTTTGCAGTTGTATTCCACTGATACTCTATGTTGGCTGTTCCACCTTGGTTGGACATTAGTTGACTTTGATCAGATATGCTTTGACCAACTCAAGCCTTATTTAACTCTGTTTATTTCATCATGGAAAAATAGCCCGAAATCTTCGCCTTATCCGAGAGAATTTTACAATTCCCAACATGTCTTCCCACCACTGTTGATATGGGAATTTATGCCTCTAAATTTTCCTCAGTATTTCATCAGCTTCTGTATATCTAACAAAATTAGGCTGGAGCTGAAATAGATGTTTTACTTCATGTTCAATATAAAATAAGTTCTCTAAATTATCATAGAGACTCTAGCCTGAGGGAAGTTCTTTTTCTCCTAAAGCACTTGTTGATGAATTAACCTGATCAACAGCGTATGTATTTAACTTATGTGTATAATCTGTGTGTGTCATTAGCCTGTCATTATTTCCTAAAAGTCTTGGTAGTCCTTTATCCTACAAAATTGTAAATCTTTGCATGAAAGAATTGATTTCTACTTGCATATCCTGGCATCTTTTTTCTAAATTTTGCATTAGATTTTTCTTGGTTAGAACTCTTTTGATATCCAAAATGGTACCTGTCATGTTTGGGATGCCGAGCTGTTCCAGCTATTCTCTGTTTCTACAATTCAAAAAATGAATGAGCCTGTTGGCTTGATCAGGCATTTGTCCTAATAAATCTCTTTCAATTTGGATTTCACCATGTGTTGAATTTACCAAGTCGATCTGCTCATAAATTGTCTGGATAGATGGCCAAAAATCACTAAGGGATTGAGTGATGTTGGTCCAAAGGATTCCTTTGATCTCCACCAGAGGCTTGTCCATAGTGAGATCATTTTCTAATGTTCTGACTTTGTTCTGCAATGCTTTAACCTCTCTTGCTTTCTCTGCCACACTAATTTTGGACTTATCATAACTCTGTTCTATGTTTGCCAATTTTTCCTTTACATGCTTCAGCTCTGATACTTGGAGTTTTAGTTCCTCCATGGCTTTTATCAATTCTTCTGTGGTCATACTTGTACTGCTGCCTGGTGCTGCTCCTGCTGATGTTGTACCTATGATTACTTGAGTTGTAGCTGCTGGGACATTTGGGGCCAATGCTAATCCAGCAGAGGATGTTCCAACTCCTGTTTGTTGAGGCCACTTGAAAGATACCTGTCCAAAAGAGTCCAGGTCAAGGGTTTTTTCAAGATTTTTCATAGCTTTTTCCATCTTTTCTTGCTCACTAATTACTTCAATTAAGCTCCCTTCTATCCATTCATCGTAATTTTCATATTGTTCTATTTCTGGAATACTATGATGAACATAAACTGACAGCCTGTTTCTTAATCTTCTGTCACTTATAAAACTATTTGGTCATATGGTACCCACTCAAAACTCTTCTTGAATTTAAGGTGGTTTTCTAATATGTTCTCGACATAATTCCATGCATCCATGAATGGATGACATAAGGGCCCAATTGGTTTTTGATTCTCAGCTGTGCCTTCTTCTTTACATTACAAAAGTGGGTTAAATCTAAACAGATGAGCTGCCTGGAATATTCTAATGCAAATAGCCTCATAGGCACATACTTAGGCAACTTGAATGGGCATAATTCACATCCATATATTCTAATTTCAGTGTGATTCTCGTAGAGGTACCAGTCACCTATCATGTATTGTTTGGACAGTTATAAAATTTTCCTCATATCACCAGAAATTCTAGGAGGAGGAGCTCCTATCAACAGAGTGGAGGCTGGGTGTACAAACAAATCAACAAAATCACTCTAGTTATAAGGGGAGTCATAGTTATGGAAAACTGAGCTCCAAAAAATCACAGAGCTCCGGTTTCCTTTTGAGTCTAACTTCCTAATGAGAAATGGGAAACTGTCTGGGTGATAATATAACAACAGATGGTATATGAAATATGTATATTTAAACACTTCTTCCCTATCCAAATTCATGAATTGAGTATGGATTTTGTCAGCAACGAAAGTGGCATAGTCATACCTGACAGAATGGGCCCGTCCCGGAGTAAAGATAGATAACCAAACCAGGGTGATATCATCCACATATTCACTGGACCTAAATCCCAAGATCAAGGATATCATGTAAAAAATGAGTTTTCTAGTCTCAATGAACCAGACATGCAAATAGGCAGGTGGGTCGTGGTGTTGACAGTTTGGTTTCATGAACATCTGGGCAATACAAGTTATTTCTGAGTTGGGCAATTGAAAGGCCTTTTCAAGCAAAAATCCCATGGAAAGATGAGCGAGGGGTTCAGTGGAATGGAAATGTATCATCTCATTGATGGATTTAGTAGTTATGTAAAAAAAACAATGTTGGAAGGAGACATAATAGCTCTCTGAACAGGGTCATAATTGGCACAGCATTGGTGAATAATATCTGGGAAAACATGGACTGAGGGTAGGAAATACATGGGAAGGTTTGATTCCCACAGTCCAAAAATGATAGAGTTGCTTAAATGGCTATCCCTTGTCTGGCAGAAGGTCTGAAGATGATTCCCGTCACCAAATGGGTCTTTTATTTGGAAATCACTGTCAGCTAAAGACAAATAATTCAAGTCCTTATGGGGTGCATTGAGGGGCGCGATGTTGAGGGCTACAGGAGCTTCCATGTTTGGTTCTTGTGTTTTCAAATAGGAATTTGGGATTTCTATGGTAAATTAGACTAAATAGCAGGTCTAGGAGTCTCTTTGTGGGCTAAACAGAGTGTTTTCAACTTGAATTTGGTTTTCACAAGTGGAATTTTCAGTGAAAAAGAGGAATTTACAGGGTTGTCAGTGAAATGAGTAGATACCTGGATTAAGGATGCAAATTGAGTAACTATAGGTTGAATAATGGAGTACAGAGCATGTTGCTGGTGGTTTCCTTGGCTAACTGGAGATTGAAAGCAGGTACAGTGGATTCAATGTTATTTTGCATGGGAACATGAACACAAAGATTTTACAGTGAAAATGACATTTCGTCGCTTTTTAACGAAATTTTGGGTTGGCGGGTAATTTTGGCATTTATTCATAGATGACATCAGCATGATGGGATAGTTTGTCGTTTAGCAGAGAGTACGGGATGGTGACATGACAGTGACATCAGTGAGGAGACAGCAGGAGGGCGGTAAGTGGTTTTGGCCCGCACCGTTTATTGGCTCAAGTGGTTTCGGACGGGGGTGCCGCGAGCTGTGCGGACGGTCAACACGCGTACATGGTACGAGCGTGATACCACCAATCTCCCGGGCGTTAAAGTTCGGCGGTGGGGTGGGGTGCGATATGAGCATGGCCTGTTGGATGAACGGGCCCAGATCTGATATCTGACGGGCGTCGGAGATGGCGGAGGGTTAAGGGGTGGGCCTGATACATTTAAATAATGATTTTTAATAATATCGAGGCAGGCTTGATTGGTCCGTGGGGTTTGGGATTAAGTTATTAATCAATCGAATGTTAATTAATCCTTCAAATGGCATGGAGGGAGGGTTATTAAAAGGTTTCAGATAAACCTATAAGTCCTGATTTGTACATTGCTAAGGTTTATAATAAAACCAGGGCGGGAGATTAATATTTGTGGATCGTATTATACATAATACGGGGGAAGGGAACGATTATAAGGGATTTATATAATAAAGTTAGAGTTTAATTAATATGGTTTATGAAATGGGAAGCGCTAAGTGATTAAACTTAGGCTATAGGGAAAAAGACAGGTTTTAATGATATTGACACATTTTCCTAAGTAAAAGGGGCTTCACTTAGGCTTTATATGCAATGAGATGGAGTGATTTGGGAATATTAAGCAAATCTCAATACCTATGGGGGAAGATTAGTAAGTGATTTAGGGAAAGGATGGAGGGGATTTAGTCATGCTTCTACCATAGTACCTGTGATAGAGGTAGATTATTACTCTGAGAGACAAAGTCACTCACAAGTTTCCTTCTGCAACATCAAAACTACCTACCCACCCTAGTGTACCTAACATCTTTTCTTCTTTTTCTTTGGGTGCACTTGGACTGGAAAAGCCTCTTCCATTTTCTTTTCTCTACATGGTAGCCCTACCTAAGTCAAAACTTGTAACATCCAAGGGCTCAGATTTAACTGTTGAGCCCCTTTTCTTCTCTACCTAACTACTTATTTGCCAATATTGAACAGTTTGGACAGATTTTATTCTCTATCACTAAACAAGTAAATTCAGACATGAACTAGCCAAGATTAAGTTGTTTGGCCATTCATCAACTACAACATAAAGTTGAACAAACTGCACATGATACTTTATTGATAGCATAACAAAATCGTAGTGGCATTTGGACTTGCACACTTTCATGGTCCTTTTAATTTGGGGTTGATTTCTTTTCTTTTTTCTGACCATCTTATTTTTTTTCCACCCTTTGATTTTTCTTTTAAGGTATACCCTCTTTTCATTTTTAAATTTTTGATTCTTTAAGAATATGGAAAACCTTTGTAGCAAGAAAAGGTATGTACATATTGCAGAGCTAATCAAGTCAATCATGAAATATGACACCTATTGGTATAGGAGCATAACAAGTAGAGTTACTAGTCCCTAAAGTTGTGTTGGAAAAACACTTTGGAGCCCCAGAAGGATGTAGGTTGAGTTACGAGTTCCTGGAGCCCTAGAAAATTTGGGTAGAGATAGGTCTGGTTGATGTTAGTGATTTTCAGACTGTAGAGGTGGAATCATTATGGATGAGTTGAGGTCGTTTGATATCTGGAATCCCTGTTTTTTTTTTTTTTGGTTTAATCCATGAGATCCCACATTCATGCTTGGAATATGAATTCGCTAAAAGAAAGATTTGGTTTAGCCAAATATATGGTTGGGTGGTACGTGAAAGTCCTTGACTTGTTTAGCATTTTCATATATTAATAAGATTTATTTTTCATTATGATTCATGAATATTTGTAGTGATATGTTGGTGATATTATGGTTGAGTTTTCATGGTTTCTATGTTGGTTATTTTTTGGTTACATGATGTATGTTATCTATGGCTCTTTTCATGATTTGTTTAGTTATATAATGGTTGATGAATATATGGACTAATAAGTGTTGTTACAACTATGTGGAGAGGGAATAGATCCTTCTTGATAATTCTCAAATGGATCTCAGACTCTTATGATCATATATGCATTCATGACCTGTATCTTACATGTTTTCCATATGTTTCAAAAAATGTCTAGTGTGTTCTAGGTAGTCTATGTTAAGTTATTCCTTCAAGTTTGAATGTTTAGTATTGTGGTTATGAGAATTATGATTCTAGAAAGTTATAGGAATTTCTAGCGAGTGGTTTGCAGACTAGACTAGCAAAGTGGATCATATTTCAAGACCAAGGGTACATAACTGGATATCTAAGGTCATAACCACATGGAGCAAGGCTTGTGAGTGTGGTTTAAGGCTCACAATGGCATGCAGGCAGTATTGAGGGTTCGGTTATAGGTATAGGTTAGATAAAAACGGTTCCAACTTAGGAATTAGTCACCTGGGGTGGTTGGTCAACCTCCGAGTGACCTATGGTTCCTTAGGAAGGTCAATAAGTCTCAGTTGTAGGCCCCATTTCCTTAACTAGAACTAGGATATTGGGTTAGGTCATAGTAACAATCATCTCATTTTTACCCTGGAGAGCTTGTGAATTTGGTTAAATGTGTGAAGGGGTGGTTACACCAACTAGGTATGGTCTGAATTTAGCCAACTTAAACATAATGGATAGAATCTCTCTATCATCAATTGAATAACTCCTCTCCATGCCTCTTAATTTCATACACTCAATAGTGATTAGGTACTTATCCAGAATTGAAATGGATCATATCCCCTCTCCCGAAGCATCACACTCCAACTCAAAGGGTTTGGATAAATATGTATTACCAACACAAGGCATGTGGACATCAACTTTTTGAAGTGATCAAAATTCTTTGGTGTGAAATCATACCACTCAAAGGCACCCTTCATAGTCAAATCTATAAATGGCATTTTAGTTTGTGAAAATCCTTGAACAAATATCTTATAGAAACCAAAAATACTAAAGAATCCCTTAAGTTGGCTGAGATGTATGTGTAGGCCATTCTTGAATAGCCTTGATCTTCTTAGGATCTACTCTTACTCCCTCTTCACTCATGATATGACCAAGATAAATAATCTCTATCATCTTGAAGTCATATTTATACTCCTTAACATATAGAGACTCACTCTCTAAGTTTCTCAATACATATTAAAGATGTTGCATATGCTCCTTCCAAGTCTTACTAAAAATCATCTCCTAAACACTTGATTTATATAACTTCTAAAAGTGGCTATAGAATTTGTTAATCCAAAGGGTATTACAAAAAATTTGAAATTCCAGAAATTACATTTGAATGTATTCTTTTAATATCGTCTTTTCTGATATGAATCTAATGGTACCCAATCCTCAGAAATATCTAAAAAAAAGTATTACACCCCATGTAACTCATTAATCAATTCATCTATCCTAGGAATTAGATACTTGTTATTGATTGTCTTTTCTTTCATGGCCTGTAATTAGTGCACATCTACATTGCTCCATCCTTCCCTTCGACTAACACTACAAGTAATGTGAAAGGAATTTTATTAGGCCTTTTGTACCTCATCTCTTGTAACTCCTTAATTTCCTTTTTTTATTTCATCTTTTTTCTTCATAAGATGTTAGTAAGGAGTAGTGATATTTGGTTTGGCCCCTTTTTCCATCTCAATTACATGCAAAATTCCCCTCTCAAGAGGCACTCCTCGAGGGATACTCTTGAGACCTTTCCTATGTTTGGAGAGTAACCCCTAAATATGAGGATGCTAATTTCCTTTTTCTTTTCTAACATTGTACAAATAGTTGGCATGATGAGACACTCTATTCCCTACTCTACCTATTCATGTTTGATTAGTCACTCCATCCTCTTAAGTGATACCATTGTAGGCCCTCCATCTGAAATTCCTAAGAGTACTAATTTTCTTCCTTGCTATTCAAACCTGATTTCAAACTTTTGTATATTGAAAGAGAACACTACAAGGGACATCATCCATGATATACTAAGAATAACATCATTTTCCCCCATGTCTACCACATAAAATTCATCTAGTAACTAATAATCGCCCAACTATAGACTTGGATTTGAAATCTTACAAGTACAAGGAATCTTATACTTGTTAGCTACTATAACCTTAAACCCACTATGTTCTTTTGTTTCCAAACCCCTCTTAGTCACAAGCCTTTCATTAGTGAAACTATAAGTTACCAATGTATCAATCAAAGAAACAACTCACTACCCTTTTACTACACCTCTTACCTTGAATGTGATTTCATTTTGCACACTAGAGAGTTGTTCTAGGGCCCTATCATCAACGGAATCTTCCTTTGAATTGTCATCCTCATCAATATTCTCTAAATTATATTGTTGACCCTATTTTTCTTATGCATATTATTCAACAAAAAGGTACTCCAACTTTTCTTTTTTGGGTTTCAAATTGCATTTACGTGAGGGGTCCCATGTCTCTCTATACTAAAAACAAATCTTATTCTCTCCAAGGTCATTTACAAGCTCACTATCTAACTTGTTAGAATCATTTTGTGGTTGTTGTGATTCTATTACAAATTGTTTTTTGTCCTTACCCATTTTTGTGGGAATCCTTTGGACTGAAACTTGCTTCTAGAAGTATAAACCCCCATCTCCCTTTCCTTATGTATGGCTTCCTGCAAGGTAGGTGGATTAAGGGCCTTAATCCAACCTCTCAAAGGTTCTCTAAAAAAATACATGAATAAGAACATGAGTCTTCTTTACGAAATATCAATGGCTAGCAATGAAAACCTATGAAAATATGTAATATAAGTGTCAACTGAACCCCACCACTTAAGATATGCAAACTCTTTAGGAAACTAGCTCACAAAAAGATAGAGAAGATATATCAATGCCTTAGAATTCCGCCTCTTCAAGGGGGAAACCTCCTTTGCATTACACAAATGAATAATTCTTGGATGATACAAATGACTAAACCTCCCTTCTATATATAGGATTCTAACGAGTCAAAATATAATCAAGCCGACGTAACAGTAATAACATAAGGGAACAAAAATAACAATAGTGGGTTTCTATGGGCAACACTAATAACAATATGGGGACAATAGGGGCACAATAATAACAATAAGGGATACAATGACAATATTAATGGGGGAATCACTAGTAATAGAGGGACCTAACATGCCCCTCTCCTAACAAAAAGTGTTGTCCTCAATGCTTGAGTAGTTCTAGATGCTTTTTATAAAATTCTCATCCTCCCATGTGGAATGTTCAACGGATAAGTTCCACTTGATGAGATACTCTGAAATTGATTGATTTCTTAGCTGTCAAGTTCTTGTTTCTGTGACTGCTCCCGTTTCCAATATGAATTTTCCTTCCTCGTCAAGTTCTGTCAATATTGTTTGAACTGGGAGCTTGTCAACTATAACCTTCTTTAAACATGAAACATGGAAAACTGGGTGCACTCAGGAAGCTACAAGAAGCTCCAATTTGTATGCCATAGTACCAATATTTTGCAACACCTTGTACAGACCATAATACATTGGTGATAATTTATTATCTTTCTTAGCTTTCTTAAGGGACATTTGTTTATATGGTTGTAGCCATTGGAATACCTAGTCGCCTACATCAAAACTTCTTTCGCTGTGATGTTGATATGCTTCTTGTTGATGCTCGATGTCATGTTCCACTACCTGAACCTTAGAATTTTCTCCTAAATATGATGTGATGGATGGTGGATGATATCCATAGAGTTCCATAAATGGGGTCATTTTTGCTGCAGTATGGAAGGAAGTGTTATACCACCATTCAGATAGCGGCAACCATTTGACCCGTTGTGTCCATTTATCAGATACAAAGCAATGAAGATATCCTTCCAAACATTTGTTTACTATCTTAGTTTTCCCATCAGATTGAGGATTATAAGATGAGCTATGAGCTAACTGAGTATCGAGACAAGAAAATAATTTTGTCCAAAAATTTCCAGTGAAAATGGGATCTCTGTCACTTATAATAATCTTTGGGTTTCCATGTGTTGTAGGGAAAAGTATCCGACTCGGATGACCCTATCCCACTCTAAGGGTGATAGTACCTCAGCAACAACTGTAAAGAAAACTACATAAGGTTTACTTCTTTATGAAAGCAAAAGAGAGTGAATAAATGCACTAACCGTTGCCTTGCGCTTAATGTCGAATCCAAACTCTTCTCTAAGGCCGCTTGCTCCCAGCTCTTTGCTCTTTTGTCGGCCCAGCTACAATGAGATCCTGCAAAATGACAAAGAAGGAGACTACAAGAGGCATGCAATCATAACTGATTCATGGATTAGCATAAACCAAATATACAATTATCACAAAACATCATTGGAACAAATGCATATAGAAGAACCTCAATAGCTTTTATTAATGAAGAAGTAAAGGTTCTGAGAGTGTTACAACCATTGAAGGTCCTAATCCAGCAACAACTCCCAGTAGAAAGAATTTCTCCTCTTCACCTCCCTCATGCAATCACCCAATAGCTCTATAGTGAAACCAACAGCATAGCATTACTTTGCACAAAATTCCAGCCTCCTGAGCTCATAGGAGAGAGCTCAATATATAGATGAATTGAGAAAGGATGAGTCAGCTTGCAACTGATGTGTAGCTGCCTTGTGTCCTCTCTCTCTTCAGTTGATCTTCAGTTCTTGAGTCCACTTGGAGAACCTTGCTTCCACTTGGAGAAACAGAGCCTCTGACTCATCACAAGGCGAAATCCCTGATCCAAGTGTCATTTTTGGAAGATTCCAGAGCAATGACTCAGTGTGCCACTTGTCCCATCTTGCTCAGCGCAGGTGGCCTTTGTTCTACCTGCTTTGCAACGCAGGTACACCATGGAGGAGTTGAGTTTCAGCGCAGAAGCCTAGTGGAGCACCTGCTTTGATTTCAGGATTGCTTGTTTTTGAGTGTTTTCAGGTGGAGAACTGATCTGAGAGCTGTTGGTTTGCTGACCTTGTTCCTCTAGGGGTAGGAACATCATGTTTAGGGACTTTGGATCCCTTGGATTATTGACAATTCATGCCTGATGCTGCAAGGCACAAAATTGTCTATAACAGATGCCCCCTAAAGTATGAGGTCGTTTATCAGGTGAAATGCTTTATTAGGAGGATCCGAAGTTCATTCAATCTGCTGAGAAGTGTCCTGTAATAAGATACAATACAATACATTATTTTTCATTCTTTTTCATGATCTAGCTGAGGCGGGCATTCCCATGCTCAGCTTTATAAATTCGTTTTGGTACATAGCACAGACGATCGTCTGATGATAGACTGATAATTCTCTGCTGAAATTCTCATCCTTTGAGAAGGATGATCATCTGCTGCAATGATGTACATATCAAATGTCTTTATATCCTGAATATATATCGCAGCCCGGATGGATGAAACTAGATCCGGGGTCTTCAATCTCTTCCGATCTTCACTCGATGTACAAGTCGATCCATGTGAGAATTTCTTGAAGTCGAACATGGAAAGACATCGCTTGATTACCGGTCAATGATGTAAACCATTAACAAGCGCGAGAGGAATCACCGATAAGGATGATGACCCTCAAGGTACAACAGTACAATTCACATGGTGGGAATAAAGGACTTGGCGTTGACCACCATGCAAAATCTTCTGGTCGAAGGTCATTGATGTATACCTGTCGCCGGAAGTGAGAAACTTGCCATTGAGGCATGCAAGCTTCAAAGTACTGAAGGGGTTGTTCCTAGATCAACTCCTTGGATAATGAGCTGATGTCGACAAGGAGTGATCCGTCAAAGGAGGGCCTTAATGAATCCCACATCAGTGACACGGAACGGAGCTAGTGATTGTGATGAGGTGAAAAACAAACTGTGATGTATGATTCAGGGTGGCGGTCATGAAATGGATGAAGGACAATGTATGGCAGTGGATGGGACACGGTTGACTCTTTGCAGAACAACATCTCTTGAACATATAATGACACTGATGTGATGGATTGGTAGCATTACCCCAAATGTGGATAGTGTGGCGAGGACCATGGTGATGAGACCGGTGAATGAAACAACCCAAACCGATGTGATACGGAGGACAAAGTGTCATGTTCAAGAGCGACTTGCTACCATTAAAGCTGTGAGGTTCTCCCAATTTTTCCCCAGTCATTGCTGACCAGTACCTCTTTATTTTTATCAAGCTTGAGGAGGATAACATATGCTTGTTCTATAACCTGCCCTTCGGGCAAGCCCATCGCTATGTTTTAACGAGCCTAGCGATAGGGAAACTCGTTCTCGTCTAAAGACAAGTTTGTCGCTATTTAATGAATTTAACGAGTCTAACGACAAGGATAACTCGGTCCTTTTCATTTTTAGAGAGTCTGAAAAGGTACATAAAGTCAACTCCAGAATTCCTTTTTCGTCATCTAGTCACTTAAGTCCGAAAAAGTATAAAACAATACAGAAGGGATGAATTTTCGATTGCTTTAACGAGCCAAACAAAACAAGCGCTCGATCTTTTTGTGCAATAATCCCTCAGGTCCAAAAAGATTAAAATCTAGAGGAGGGATAGCTCTTCCGGTCGTTTAACGAGCTGGAAGGCCAAAACTCGGCAAACTTTTCATATTTTACGAGTCAGGAGAAAAGAGCTCAAAGAAGACTCGTCTTTTGAGGAACGAGTGATAAACAGGGATAGCAGCAGATTCCAGGTACAGGTTGGAATTTTCCAATCACGGCAGTGTCACAAGGATGGCTAAGTGAAATCACTCTTCGCAGCTGTTCCTCAAAATGGGTAAACAAACATATGGAGATGAACGATTGGCCAAATGAACGGATGGAGGTGAGACTGCAAGAACACGACCAAGGGCTTTAATATGGCTGTCAAAGGTTACATTTACCAAGGTTATTTACCGGTTCATTTTTTCTGGGTGAGCTTGAACTCTAGGGGAAGATTGCTCACAACTTATGTTTATTTTTTAACGAGCATGAACTATGTGCTAAAACTGCTCGGATGTTGCGTTTATTTTTTAACGAGCATGAACTGTGTGCTAAAACTGCTCGAAACTTTGCATTTATTTTTTAACGAGCATGAACTTTATGCTAAAACTGCTCGTAGATAAGTTTGCATGCCCCCAACATAATAATGCAAATCGAGGTGCATGCCCCCCAAGCTTCATTGCATCCAACTCGGTGGTTGGAATGAAGGTTTACCTCGGGGATTTGTTTTATTTTTTAATGAGGTTGACACAAGATAGGAACTATCCTCGGAGCCCACTGTATCTACAGTATTTCTACTAGGGCGATGATCCATGCTGACAAAATATTTAGGAATCTTCCGAATCCAACCAGAAGATTGGATTAGATTTCATTTTGTAGGTTTCCACCGTGGCCACTCCCGCCAGATTACTTGGAGGCTGTTGTAGGGAAAAGTATCCGACTCGGATGACCCTATCCCACTCTAAGGGTGACAGTTCCTTAGCAACAACTGTAAAACAAACTACTTAAGGTTTTCTTCTTTATGAAAGCAAAAGAGAATGGAGAAAGCACTAACCGTTGCCTTGCGCTTAATGTCGAATCCAAACTCTTCTCTTTGACCGCTTGCTCCTAGCTCTTTGTCCTTCTGCTCGCCCAGCTACGATGAGATCCTGCAAAATAACAAAGAAGGAAACCACAAGAGGCATGCAATCATAACTGGTTCATGGATTAGTGTAAACCAAACATGCAATCATCACAATATATAATTGAAACAAGAGCACATAGAAGAACCTCAATAGCTTTTATTAATGAAGAAATAAAGGTTCTGAGAGTATTACAACCATTGAAGGCTCCAACCCAGCAACACCTCCCAGCAGAAAGAATTGCTCTTCTTCACCTCTCTCAAACAATCACCCAATAACTCAATAGTGAAACCAACAGCATATCATTGCTTTGCACAAAATTCCAGCCTCCTTGAGCTCATAGGAGAGAGCTCAATATATAGATGAATTGAGAAAGGATGAGTCAGCTTGCAACTGATGTGTAGCTGCCTTGTGTCCTCTCTCTCTTCAGTTAATCTTTAGTTGATCTTCAGTTCTTGAGTCCACTTGGTGAACCTTGCTTCCACTTGGAGAAACAAAGCCTCTGACTCATCACAAGGCGAAATACCTGATCCAAGTGTCATTTTTGGAAGATTCCAAAGCCATGACTCACTGTGCCACTTGTCCCTTTTCGCTCAGCGCAGGTGGCCTTTGTCCCACTTGCTTTGCAACGCAGGTACACCATGGAGCAACTGAGTTTCAGCGCAGAAACCTAGTGGAGCACCTGCTTTGATTTCAGGATTGCTTGTTTTTGAGTGTTTTCAGGTGGAGAACTAATCTGAGAGCTGTTGGTTTGCTGACCTTGTTCCTCTAGGGGTAGGAACATCATGTTTAGGGAACTTTGGATCCCTTGGATTATTGACAATTCATGCTTGTTGCTGTAAGGCACAAAATTGTCTATAACAGATGCCCCCTAAAGTATGAGGTCGTTTATCGGGTGAAATGCTTTATTGAGAGGATCCGAAGTTCATTCAATCTGCTGAGAAGTGTCCTGTAATAAGATACAATACAATACATTATTTTTCATACATTTTTCATGATCTAGCTGAGGCGGGCATTCCCATGCTCAGCTTTATAAATACATTTTGGTACATAGAACAGACGATCGTCTGATTGTAGACTGATAATTCTCTGCCGAAGTTATCATCCTTTGAGAAGGATGATCATCTACTGTAACGATGTACATATCAAATTTCTTTATGTACTGAATATATATCGCAGCCCGGATGGATGAAATTAGATCCAGGGTCTTCAATCTCTTCCGATCTTCACTCATTGTACAAGTCGATCCATGTGAGAATTTCTTGAAGTCGAACATGGAAAGACATCGCTTGATTACCGGTCAATGATGTAAACCGTTAACAAGCGCGAGAGGAATCACCGATAAGGATGATGACCCTCAAGGTACGGCAGTACAATCCACATGGTGGGAATAAAGGACTTGGCGTCGACCACCATGCAAAATCTTCTGGTCGAAGGTCATTGATGTATACCTGTCGCCGGAAGTGAGAAACTTGCCATTGAGGCATGCAAGCTTCAAAGTACTGAGGGGGTTGTTCCTAGATCAACTCCTTGGATAATGAGCTGATGTCGACAAGGAGCGATCCGTCAAAGGAGGGCCTTAATGAATCCCACATCAGTGACACGGAACGGAGCTAGTGATTGTGATGAGGTGAAAACAAACTGTGATGTATGATTCAGGGTGGCGGTCATGAAGTGGATGAAGGATAATGTATGGCAGTGGGTGGAACACGGTTGACTCTTTACAGAACCACATCTCTTGAACATATAACGACACTGATGTGATGGATTGGTAGCATTACCCCAATTGTGGATGGTGTGGCGAAGACCATGGTTATGAGACCGGTGAATGAAACAACCCAACCCGATGTGATACGGAGGACAAAGTGTCATGTTCAAGAGCGACTTGCTACCATTAATGCTGTGAGGTTCTCCCAATTTTTCCCCAGTCATTGCTGACCAGTACCTCTTTATTTTTGTCAAGCTTGAGGAGGATAACATATGCTTGTTCTATAACCTGCCCTTCGGGCAAGCCCATCGCTATGTTTTAACGAGCCTAGCGATAGGGAAACTCGTTCTCGTCTAAAGACAAGTTTGTCGCTATTTAATCATTTTAACGAGTCTAACGACAAAGAAAACTCGGTCCTTTTCATTTTTAGAGAGTCTGAAAAGGTACGAAAAGTTAACTCCAAAATTCCTTTTTCGTCTTCTAATCCCTTAAGTCCGAAAAAGTATAAAACAATACAGAAGGGATGAGTTTTCGATTTCTTTAACGAGCCGAACAAAACAAGCGCTCAATCTTTTTGTGTAATAATCCCTCAGGTCCAAAAAGATTAAAATCTAGAGGAGGGATAGCTCTTCTCGTCCTTTAACGAGCTGGAAGGCCAAAACTCGGCAAACTTTTCATATTTTACGAGTCAGTGAAAAGAGCTCAAAGAAGACTCGTCTTTTGAGGAACGAGTGATGAACAGGGATAGCAGCAGATTCCAGGTACAGGTTGGAATTCTCCAATCACGGCAGTGTCACAAGGATGGCTAAGTGAAATCACTCTTCGCAGCTGTTCCTCAAAATGGGTAAACAAACATATGGAGGTGAACGATTGGCCAAATGAACGGATGGAGGTGATGGCATATAAACACGACCAAGGGCTTTTAATATGGCTTTCAAAGGTTACATTTCTCGAGGTTGTTTACCGGTTCATTTTTTCTGGATGAGCTTGAACTGTAGGGAAAGATTGCTCACAACTTGTGTTTATTTTTTAACGAGAATGAACTCTGTACAAAACTGCTCGATTCTTGCGTTTATTTTTTAACGAGCATGAACATTGCTAAAACTGCTCAATTCTTGCGTTTATTTTTTAACGAGCATGAACATTGCTAAAACTGCTCGAATCTATACCAGTCTTAATACAAGGAATGCTTTAGGTGAGGTAATCTTATTTAAGGAGCGATACCTCACTAATTACTCCAATTTGGCAGGTTTTAACTTTTGCCCTTCATCCTTTCTTTATGCAAGCTGGAAACGGCTAATCCTACGAGTTTAACGGGTTAGACCTACAGGTTTAAAGGGAGGACCTAAAAATTTAAAAAATAAATAGTCGTCCCGTGCTTGCATTCCAAAAGGTTCGCATGCCCCCAGGTATAAAGTATAATTTCTAGGTTCGTCCTCTTACTTATTATCCGAAAAATGGTTTTGTTCGCTGCCGCAAACTAAACTCTCTTTTCGGCGATGTCTATCATTAGGTTGCTAAGGATGGTGACTACTTGTTGCAGCAATTTCCTCTCTTTCTTTGAAGACTGCCCCTACTTCTCTTTTAAAACATATTGTTTTAATGGGTGAGGCTTGACATTCAAAGATGGTGCCTTCTTGCTGCCACAAATAGATCCCCTCCTTAGGAGAGCCCACCTCTTTAGACAAAGGGAGCGATTCTTCCGCTTCAACATAACTTTGACAAAAGAATTTTATCCTAGAACAACCCTCTCTTCCTTTTTTGGACGGGGTACGGACTAGTCCATTCTTCTCCGGAAATTAACTTTATACCTAAGGTTTTCTCTACCCGAGGCAGGCCAGGGTGCATGCCCCCTCGGTCCCCATTCTTTTCTTCTCGAATTACTCGCATTCATCGGGAAGTAGAACCGGGGGCGGTGGCATTCCTTGAGTGAATAAACCGTTAAGGGATGGTATTTGACTATTTGCAATGCGTGATCCTAGAAATGAAAGTTGGTCTATGAGCTTGACCATTCTTCCTTCGTGCGGAAAACACATGACTCTAAAGAGCGAGGACACTATTGCCTCCATGCAATATATATAGTCTCGTCCAAGGAGTAAGTTATATGCCAAGGGTCCCTGGACGACCATGATGTTCATGCGAACTATCTTCCCTTTCAATGTAACCGGAACATTGGGGAGAATCCCTAACGGGTGACTGGTTCCTTTATCAAAACCTGATAGATTTCTCATCTCAGGTAAAAGCGCCGGGCAACCCAGTGCTTTCCAAGCAACAGAGGAAAGGATACTCACAGATGCCCCTTCATCAATGATAGTTCCAGCCATCACCATTCTGTAGATTTGGACTATGATTCTGAATGGGATATTGGCTGGTAACCGGGGTCTGCCTAGTTGATTCCAATCAAAGGATACAACTAGGTTGCTTGGTGGTGGGACCGAACATACGGCCGGATACGACTCTGACGATGTTCCTTCCTGTGATAAAAGAATGGGCGCATTGCCCTGATGCTCATCAGAGTCTGTGTTGATGAAAAGAATATGGATGGTGTCATCCTTATCCTCTTCAGTGAGGGTGTCATTTGAAGATGGGTCTTCAATGACAGAGTCATTGGATGATGAAACCTCTGAAGGAAGAACCGGGTCAACTGCCGTTTCGACCTTTAGACTTTCGTCTGGTCTGGATTCAGTAGGTTCGTTCTCAATGACCGACACTTCAGCTAACAACTTGGGCGGGTCAGCTGGATTTTCAACTATCGAGGGATTAGGCGCGAGTTTTTGGTATCCAGGAGGAAGTCGTAACGGTGAAACCAGATGATCTTCCAAAACTCTCTTTGCCTCATCTAAGAATGGACATTTGTGGATGGCGTGCTCGCCTTCACACAATATACAGGGTGATCTTGGTCTCCCTCTTCGTCCTTCACTCTCGCTAGTTGACGGACTGCAATCAACATGACTACCAGAGGTTGATGCTACCGGATTGTGCAACCTTGGGGACCAGTCCCTTAGTATCTGGGGAATACAAGGACAATCACGATGGAAGTGAGCCCCTTTGCAAATGACACATGGCGATTTAGGCCCGGTCGGTGCAGTGTGTGGGTTTTTGTCAGCTGTCTTTTGCTTGCCCCCAGTCGCCTTCGCCACAGGCCCCTTCTGCTTCTTTTCTCTCTTCTTCTTTTCCTTCTTCTCCATGGGAGGCTAACTTTTGCCGGCTCTACCTTGTGAAGATGAAGGATCAGAGGAAGAATTATAAGAAGTGGAAGGCTGGTGGGTAGCTCTAGACTGTTCTGACTGTTGACTCGACTGCTCAGGATTAGTGGCGATATGGACTACATTAGTTGAAAAGAGCCATACAGGTAGGCCGATTGTCAATCCTGGAAGTGACAATGTTGCCATATGAGGCGCACCAACATCTCCCCAAGAGGAGAAGGGATTTGGACTTCCTCCAAGGTTATTTCCTTGGTTGGTGGGCTCCATACTTTTCAATTGAAAGATCAACATGGGAATAACAGGTGATTATGTTCCGCTTAAAATAAATTTTATTAACGACGCTTTTAGACACAAACTTGCTTTTTCATGTTTTAAGAGTCGAGAAAAAGCTAAAGATGACTCTAGTCGCCTTCGATGTTTTAACGAGCCCGAAGTGACAAATGCTCGGATGGACTTTTTCAGTTATAGAGTTTGAAAAAGGCCAAAAGAAACTGCTTTGGAGTTCTAGGCAGAGGGTGTGCCAAACTTTTCGCGAAACCACAGAATACGTTTTACGGTACGGGTGGTCGATCTTCGTGAATGCTGTGTTCACTGCATCGCGATCAGTAGGGCGGTCGACACGGCTTCCTATGGATAAAGGATAATTGCCTATAGGGGTCTCCCAATATATACTCAATGGTACGTGGGAGCACAAGTCCGTATTAGTGCCACCGACTCTCAGGAGGAATCACCCACCTTCGTAGAGATCGACAGTCACTATGTTTAACGACGCCGGAACACGTCTCTACCTAGACCTCTATGTGTTTGCGTTATGTTACAAAGCGTTGTTATGTAAATTGGATTTATTTTAATGTTGATCTTGCTTATCAGTTTGCCTTTAAGGATCACCACGAGATGTATATAACAAATTCCTGAATGCAGTCTAAGATGAGAAGCAAACTTTTCAATCTTTCAACTTTGAAAACCTTAACTACTGAAGGAAAAGAAAGGCAAATCTTTTCACACAGATCATAGAGCACACACTAAAATGCAAATTTTTCCTAAATCGTCAAGCACACAGTCAAATGCAAAATGCACAATGCATGTATTTTCTTTTCCCTTTCTTAATGTGGATGGATACAAAAAGAAAGTGGTTATATAACTTTGATTTCGATTTAAAGCGAAAGTAAACAAGTTTGTCCAAAATCAAAAGACACCTTAAGATTCACTTGCTTAATCACTGGAAATACATGAAATCAAACCATACTAATGAAAGTAAAATGACTAATCAGCTATGGACAGCAAACAAGCTAACTCTTTAGACCAGCAAAATGCCTAACACAGGTTCAGATCTAAGAGGCCAAAAGCATGACTAGTTTACTTTTCGTTATGGGAAATTGTAAATGAGTAAGAAATACAAAGAACAAGTACAATTTCATTATATAACAGAGGCGGAATGATGGCAAGTAATATTGGTTTCAAAACAGGCACAAGACTGACACCTAGCAGCAAAACTAAGTGAAAACAGGCAAGAGAAAGGAGGAAACCCCAAATGCACTAAGCAAATTTGGGCCAACGCAGGCTCTGCACAGCCAAACTGGCTCTCAGCGCAGGTAGCCCTTTCGGGACCTGCATTGCAAAGCAGGCGGCCTGTGTACTACCTGCTTTGGAAAACGAGAATTGCGTTTTCACAGTTTCCGGGTCATAATTTTCTCAAAAATGCACGGTTTTTGCTCAAATCAGAAGCAATCAGTCAAGCACACTCAAAGGGATGACTTAGAAGGTGCCAAGCTATCACTAAGAGCTTACAAGGATCTTTGTAGATCAGTTATTCAAATCATGAATTTGCTCAGAAAATGAGGAAGAGTAACTGCCCTCTACTTCGCTTTTGATATAGTCAAAAGCTTTTCGATTTGGTACTCTTTTGTTCAGGAAATGAATAGAAAAATACTACAAACATAATCAAACGGATACGATCCCCAGCGGAGTCGCCAGTTTGTTGTAGGGAAAAGTATCCGACTCGGATGACCCTATCCCACTCTAAGGGTGACAGTTCCTTAGCAACAACTGTAAAACAAACTACTTAAGGTTTTCTTCTTTATGAAAGCAAAAGAGAATGGAGAAAGCACTAACCGTTGCCTTGCGCTTAATGTCGAATCCAAACTCTTCTCTTTGACCGATTGCTCCTAGCTCTTTATCCTTCTACTCGCCCAGCTACGATGAGATCCTGCAAAATAACAAAGAAGGAAACTACAAGAGGCATGCAATCATAACTGGTTCATGGATTAGTGTAAACCAAACATGCAATCATCACAATATATAATTGAAACAAGAGCACATAGAAGAACCTCAATAGATTTTATTAATGAAGAAATAAAGGTTCTGAGAGTATTACAACCATTGAAGGCTCCAACCCAGCAACACCTCCCAGCAGAAAGAATTGCTCTTCTTCACCTCTCTCAAACAATCACCCAATAACTCAATAGTGAAACCAACAGCATATCATTGCTTTGCACAAAATTCCAGCCTCCTTGAGCTCATAGGAGAGAGCTCAATATATAGATGAATTGAGAAAGGATGAGTCAGCTTGCAACTGATGTGTAGCTGCCTTGTGTCCTCTCTCTCTTCAGTTAATCTTTAGTTGATCTTCAGTTCTTGAGTCCACTTGGTGAACCTTGCTTCCACTTGGAGAAACAAAGCCTCTGACTCATCACAAGGCGAAATACCTGATCCAAGTGTCATTTTTGGAAGATTCCAAAGCCATGACTCACTGTGCCACTTGTCCCTTTTCGCTCAGCGCAGGTGGCCTTTGTCCCACTTGCTTTGCAACGCAGGTACACCATGGAGCAACTGAGTTTCAGTGCAGAAACCTAGTGGAGCACCTGCTTTGATTTCAGGATTGCTTGTTTTTGAGTGTTTTCAGGTGGAGAACTGATCTGAGAGCTGTTGGTTTGCTGACCTTGTTCCTCTAGGGGTAGGAACATCATGTTTAGGGAACTTTGGATCCCTTGGATTATTGACAATTCATGCTTGTTGCTGTAAGGCACAAAATTGTCTATAACAGAGGCAGTAGGGCGAAAGTACCCATTAAGGCAGGGTCTTTTAGGAGACCTACTCCGATATTTTGGAGTGAATGATTGCTTCCATGGATCATTGGAATGCTTCCCGTAACTTGTGAACTGTTGGGGAGAAAAGTTTGTTGGTCGACGATTGTAATTCCTTCTTGGAAGGGAAATGCAATCTTCCTGAAGTAGGTCGACACAACTGCGGCCATGGCATAGATCCATGGTCTTCCAAGTAGGATGTTGTAATCGAGGTTTCCATCAATTACTTCAACATCAATTCCTACTGTTTTGCCCCCCAGTTCAACTTGCAAGTTACTTAAAATCCCGTATGGAGTGTATGATCGTCCATCAAATGCTTTTAACGTCGTCGACGATTTCGACAAGGGTGGTGAGCCTAAATCTTTCCAGCAACTCATCGACATAAGACATGTAGATGCCCCCTCATCAATAATTGTTCGATGAACAGTTTTGTTGAGGGCTTTCACTTGAATAAGGAAAGCTAGTTGAGCTGGTAACTGAGGGTCATATCCTTTATGATTAAAGGCCACAAGATTGGAACCCATTGGGCCAATCCCACCTATTGCTGATAATAAAGCTTGCTCTTGGGAGGGGAAATTTTGTGGTACTTCAAGTGTCGACATAGTGGACGGCGATTGGGCCAGTTCCTCTACTATATTATAATTCTGTGCTCCTTTGGCACGAGGATTAAATGTCGATTTGTGTACTACTCCCTTTGGCGACTTTATCATTGGCTCAGGAACGATGGGTGGCACAACTTCAGTCAAAGTTGTTGTTGAACTACTAGGTCGTTCATTAACCTTGTTGTTCGACAGCTTTGGATTCCCGTAATCTTTATTCCTTGTCAAAGCATTATTCTGCTGTTTTGAGGTAGACAACATAAGCACTTGGGATCGGGAAGCATTTTGATTAGCAACCAGATTTTGACCTGGATTAGGAAACGGATCTGCTGAGGTTTTTGAATTCTTAAAGAGCTTCTTAACTTCAGCTATATGTGGACAATATTTTGTCCAATGATCCTCATCGCATATATGACACCCCGTAGGGGGTTTCCTTTTTCTCCCTGATTTTTTCTTCTTGCCCCCTGGTTGCTTCAATTGTTTGCCCTTGTCGTTCGACGCGGCATTTACTTCTGAGGCAAGAAGTTCCTCATTTTCATTTTGACTATAAATTTTGTGTTTGCCAATCACGCCCTCGTCGGCATGAGAGTCATTGTTTGATTTAGGAGGAGGAGGAATTGAAAATTCCGGTCTAGGGGCATCAGGTATTTTGTCGTAGAGCGTGCCAGACTGAGTATAAACCAAGTCTAGATATTGCGCACGAGCTATAACTTGCTCTTCTGTTACGACTCCCCCCTTGGCCACATCTTCCGTTATGGCCGGAAGTAATGACTTTATAAACCATTCAGCTAATAGCTGATCGGGAACATATGTTTTTACCATCCTACGACGACTTCGCCACTCATGTATATGATCAGATATGTGGGTGGCAGTCGTCTGTTTGAAGTTGGTAAGGAGTTATGTTCCCGTTTCATACCTTATCGGCAATTGAAAATGGGTTAAAAAGGTTGTGGTTAAGGTACTGAAGTTGTCGAACGAAGCTCTAGGCAATTCAATGTACCATTTTGCCGTTGGACCCGTTAATGTCCTCTGAAAGAGGCGAAGTCTTATCGAATCATCATTCAAGGTGTTCGATGAACACCATAGATGGAATGTCATCACATGATTCGACGGGTCTTCACCCGGATTTCCATTAAATTTAGGAATATCTGACGGAAGTTTATGTGGAATCGCTGGCCACCAAGGGGCATAAGCAATTGGATCATTCGTCAGCCGGTTTAGATCTGGTAATTCTAGAGTTGCTACAAAGGGCAACTGTTGATTCAGGTTAGGCGAAGCATATCCAGGATAAGATGGGATTGCCTGAGCAATGGGTCTTTGCAGACCAGCATAATGCTGGCAACTTTGACAAGGTTTATGGGCGTAACCATTATAGTATGGTTTCCCATTACTTACAAAGACTTGTTGCTCAGGTCCTTGATATGATTGCTGGAATGGCGGTTGTTGACCAATACTGGATGATTGACCAGGATGAGGAGTCACAGTAGTTGTTTGAGCCTGAGTCGCTCCAGATAAGGAGGCACTACCCTGAGATTGCGATTAAGTCGTTGAGACAAGTGGTTGTTGTATTGCAACCTGAGATTGGGGTTGACATACAACAGGTGGAGCTTGTACTTGCGACACATTCACTATAGCAGGTATGGTGGGAATATTCGACACAGGGTGTACTGGTTGCATCGAATATACAACTCCTGGTTGTTGAGGCAGTATTGGTAACCAACCGCTGGATGTAATTCCAGTTTGACCTGAACTTTGTTGTGAACTCACGTATGGGCATCCTCCCGGAGGAGGTAGTGAAAGGGCATACTGCCCCCCATATGGTATCAATCCGGAACTCAAGGGGATTGATTGCCCAGATTGACCTCCAAATGGATCAATTTGGCGAGTTTCAACATAAGAAATACCAGATGATAATCCGGATGAAGAAATAGGAACTAACCATGTCGTTGTCCCTGATTGGACTCCGACTTGTTGTTGACAATTTGCCGTGACAGATGGTATACCAGCGAACATCGTTGGAGTAGCGGCAGGAGGCTCTGCTGCAGCTGTGTCGGACGACACAGTCCTAGATGTCGACGGTTGTTCAGACATATCTAGTCTATCCAAAAGATTTCTTAGCGATTCTACAGGAACTTCCACTTGTGGTGGACTAACTTCGAAGATCAACGAGGGAAGGGTGATGATTATTCCGCCTAAAATAAATTTTATAACGACGCTTTAGACACAACTTGCTTTTTCAGTTTTAAAGAGTCGAGAAAAAGCTAAAGATGACTCTAGTCTCCTTCGATATTTTAACGAGCCCGAAGTGACAAATGCTCGGATGGAATTTTTCAGTTATAGAGTTTGAAAAAGGCCAAAAGAAACTGCTCTGGAGATCTAGGCAGAGGGTGTGCCCAACCTTTCGCAAAACCATGGAATACGTTTTACGGTACGTGTGGTCAATCTTCGTGAATGCTGTGTTCACTGCATTGCGATCAGTAGAGCGGCCGACACGGCTTCCTAAGGATAAAGGATATATGCCTATAGGGGTCTCCCAATATATACTCGACGGTACGTGGGAGCACAAGTCCGTATTAGTGCCACCGACTCTCAGGAGGAATCACCCACCTTCTTCGAGATCGACAGTCACTACGTTTAACGACGCCGGAACACGTCTCTAGCTTAGACCTCTATGTGTTTGTGTTATGTTTCAAAGCGTTGTTAGGTTCATTTAGTATATTTTAAGTTGATCTTTTTAACGTTTGCCTTTCAAGGTTCACCACGAGATGTATATGACAAATTCCTAAATGCAGCCTAAGATGAGAAGCAAGCTTTTTTTCAAATCTTTTTGACTGATGAAAATCTTAACTACTGAGGGAAAAGAAAGACATATCTTTTCACACAGATCATACAGCACAAACTAATGCACTTTCTCCTAAATCACATGCAAAATTTTCAGATGCAAAATGCACAATGCAAGTATTTCTTTTCTCTTTCTTAATGTTGATGTATTACAAAAAGAAAGTTGTTATATAACTTTGAGATCAATTTCAAGTGAAAACAAACAAGCTTGTCCAAAATCAAAAGACACCTTAAGATTCACTTGTTTCGACACTAGAAATATATGAAATCAAACCATACGATGAAAGCAAAAGACCAATCAGCTATGGACAGCAAACTAACTCTTAAGATCAGCAAAAATGCCCAACACAGGTTTGGATCTAAGAGGCCATAGCAAGACTAGTTCACTTTTCGTTATGGGAAACTGTAAATGATGTAAGAAATACAAAAGAACAAGTACAGTTTCTTTATATAACTGAGGCGGAATAATGGCAAGTAAAGTTGGTTTCAGATAGGTACATGGACTGATAACTGGCTGCAAAACAATGGTGAAAACAGGGCAAGAAACAGGAGGAAACCCCAGTAGCACTAGGCAAAACTGGATCAAAGCAGGTAGTACACTGCCTGTTTGACATTCAGCGCAGGTCCCGAAGGGACTACCTGCGTTGCAAAGCAGGTAGCCTGTGTACAGCCTGCTTTGGAAAACGAGACTTACGTTTTCTCAGTTTCCGGGTCACAGATTTCTCAAAAATTCACGGTTTTCGGTCAAATCAGAAGCTATCAGTCAAGTACACAGTAAGGGATGACAAGGAAGATGAAAAGCTATCACTAAGAGCTTACAAGAATCCTTGTAGATCAGCTCTTCAAATCATGAACATGCTCAGAAATGAGCTAGAGTAGCTGCCCTCTACTTCGCTTTTGATATAGTCAAAAGCTTTTCGATTTGGTACTCTTTTGTTCAGGAAATGAATAGCAAAATACTACAAACAATCAAACAGATACGATCCCCAGTGGAGTCGCCAGTTTGTTGTAGGGAAAAGTATCTGACTCGGATGACCCTATCCCACTCTAAGGGTGATAGTACCTCAGCAACAACTGTAAAGAAAACTACATAAGGTTTACTTCTTTATGAAAGCAAAAGAGAGTGGATAAATGCACTAACCGTTGCCTTGCGCTTAATGTCGAATCCAAACTCTTCTCTATGGCCGCTTGCTCCCAGCTCTTTGCTCTTTTGCCGGCCCAGCTACAATGAGATCCTGCAAAATGACAAAGAAGGAGACTACAAGAGGCATGCAATCATAACTGATTCACGGATTAGCATAAACCAAATATACAATTATCACAAAACATCATTGGAACAAATGCATATAGAAGAACCTCAATAGCTTTTATTAATGAAGAAGTAAAGGTTCTGAGAGTGTTACAACCATTGAAGGTCCTAATCCAGCAACACCTCCCAGCAGAAAGAATTTCTCGTCTTCACCTCCCTCAAGCAATCACCCAATAGCTCTATAGTGAAACCAACAGCATAGCATTACTTTGCACAAAATTCCAGCCTCCTGAGCTCATAGGAGAGAGCTCAATATATAGATGAATTGAGAAAGGATGAGTCAGCTTGCAACTGATGTGTAGCTACCTTGTGTCCTCTCTCTCTTCAGTTGATCTTCAGTTCTTGAGTCCACTTGGAGAACCTTGCTTCCACTTGGAGAAACAGAGCCTCTGACTCATCACAAGGCGAAATCCCTGATCCAAGTGTCATTTTTGGAAGATTCCAGAGCAATGACTCAGTGTGCCACTTGTCCCATCTCGCTCAGCGCAGGTGGCCTTCGTTCTACCTGCTTTGCAACGCAGGTACACCATGGAGGAGTTGAGTTTCAGCGCAGAAGCCTAGTGGAGCACCTGCTTTGATTTCAGGATTGCTTGTTTTTGAGTGTTTTCAGGTGGAGAACTGATCTGAGAGCTGTTGGTTTGCTGACCTTGTTCCTCTAGGGGTAGGAACATCATGTTTAGGGACTTTGGATCCCTTGGATTATTGACAATTCATGCCTGATGCTGCAAGGCACAAAATTGTCTATAACACCATGTATCTTTTGAATTGTTTCCATAAATGCAGTAGAAACAGTAATGGATTTAAATGGATGCGATAATGCATAACAGTGTGCATACTTGGTAAGTCAGTCAACTACCACCATGATGAAACTCTTTCCTTTGGACTTGGGTAAAATTGTGATAAAATCCATTGAAACCTCCTCCCAGCATTGGCTTGGAATGGATAAAGGTTGTAATAGACATGGGGTCTTAATTGCTTCAACTTTATTTTGTTGGCAAACCAAACATTCTGCCACAAAATTTTGAATATCCAATTTCAGGCCATCCCAAAAAAATTCCTTCTTAACCCTGTGATAAGTTTTTAAAATTCCTAAGTTCCCTCCTAAGGGAGAAGTATACAATTCTATAAGAATCTTTTGTTTGAGCCGGGAATTCTTACATAGGTATAAGTGATCTTTGTACCATAACGAATCATTTTTCCAGCTAATTGTATCGTATGTACTAGAATATTGTTGTAACTTTTGAATGAGTTCCCACACTTCTTCTTCATTCTTCCATTCATCCCTTGCTTCATTTATCCAATCTGGTTGGATAATAGAAATGGCGGAGGACAATGCTTCCAAATCCTCATCCTTTCTTGAGAGTGAATCTACACCAACATTTTTCTTCCCTATTTTGTAGATGGCTTCAAAGTCATAACCCAACATCTTTGTGACCCATTTTTGTTGCTCTTCAGAGGCTAATCTTTGTTCTAAAAAGTATTTAAGACTATCATGATCTGCTTTTACCTTGAAGTGTCTTCCCATTTCGTAGGGTTGCCATTTCTTAAGTGCATGTAGTATTGCCAACATTTCCTTCTCATAAATACCTTTTTTTGAATACTTTCCTTTGATTGGACGACTTTCAAAATCAATGGGTCTTTCATCTTGCATTAAAACAACACTAATTCCATTTCCTTAAGCATTTCATTCCACAATAAAAAAAATTGTCAAGTCCGACATAGCTAAGACTGGTGCTTGGCACATTGCCTATTTAAGATGTTCGAAGGCCTTTGTTTCTTCTGGAGTCCATGAAAATGCATATTTCTTCAATAACATTGTTAGAGGTGCTACTATTCTCCCACAATTCTTAAAAAACTTGCGATAATACCATGTCAACCCGAGAAATCCTCGTAGATGCTTTATAGATGTGGGGTTTTCGATTCCTTAATGCCTTTAATTTTTCTAGGGTCTACCTTAACAACTTCATGCGATACAATATGACCCAGATATTCCACCTCTTGTAATCCAAAGAAACATTTGGAACTTTTTGCATATAATTGTTTCTCCTTCAATAGTTTGAGCACCCTGTGAACATGTTCAACATGATCCTTCCAAGACTTGTTGTAGATTAGTATATCATCAAAAAATACTAACACAAATTTTCTAAGGAAGGGTTTGAAAATGGAATTCATCAAACCTTGAAATGTAGAAGGTGCATTGGTAAGGCCAAAAGGCATGACCAAAAATTCATAATGACCCTCATGACTTCTAAATGTTGTTTTCAAAATGTCTTCAGTCTTCATTATGATTTGATGATATCCTGAAAAAAGATCCAATTTTTGGAAGTAAATTGATCCATGCAATTCATCCAATAATTCATTAATGACAGGAATGGGAAATTTATCTTTAATAGTGAGCTTGTTGAGCTCCCTATAATCAGGACACATGCACCATGATCCATCCTTCTTGTGCACCATTACTACTGGAGCAGAGAAATAACTTTGACTAGGTTCAACTATACCAACCTCTAGCATTTTTGCAACCATACGTTCAATTTCAATATTTTTGGCATAGGGATATCTGTACGACCTGATGTTTGGAGGAAAATTTCCTGGAATCAAATGAATAGCATGATCATGATCATGAATAGGTGGGAGACCTTTGGAAGTCTCAAATACCTTGGAATGATTGTCCAAGACTTTTTGGAGATTGAGAGAAATAGATGATTTCGATGTCGGAAACTCTAGCGAATATAATTGTGTAATTACACCTCATTGTTCCTTCTTTAGAAGCTTTGGCATACCATTAGAGCTAATTAGCTTTCCCAGATTGAAGCCTTCAATACCCCTTAATTCAACTTCCTTTCCTTCCGCAAAAAATTTCATGAAAAGTTCTTGAAAATTAAAAGCTATTGTACCCAAGGATTGTATCCATTGGACTCCTAGTACAACATCAGCACCACCCATTGGAATGGAAAGCATTAGGCTATTCAATACATATTGTCCCATGGATAGCTTGATATTATGGCACTTTCCAAGGCAATTTGTGGTTCCTCCACTTGCAACCATCGCTTGACACTCTGGTGCTAGATATAGGAAGCAATTAACTCCTTGGCTATCTTACGATGATAAAATTAT
Source organism: Pinus tabuliformis (assembly GCA_031772625.1). Taxonomy (NCBI): domain Eukaryota; kingdom Viridiplantae; phylum Streptophyta; class Pinopsida; order Pinales; family Pinaceae; genus Pinus; species Pinus tabuliformis. Next base: position 908,564,711 of record CM062819.1, read on the forward strand.
GGGTACTTCCTGAATCAATCAACACTATTACTTTTTTCTTCTTGATATGTCCTTCTATCTTGATAGTTTGAGGAGTGGTAATTCCAGCCAATGCATTACAGGATATGGTCGGATCCATTTACTCTTTATCTAGGGTTTGTTCCTGGAGTATATCCTCTTCTTTTGACATTTCTTGCTCCTTTTCCTCCTCCTCTTCACAATCTATGTAGAATAATTTCTTCTCAACACACTTATGACCTTTAGTGTATTTCCTATCACAACTATAACAAAGCCCTTTTTCTCTTTTTCTTCCAATTTTTGTGGTGTCAACCTTGTAGGTTGTGGAAGGCTAGGGGTAACAACACTTCCATATTTATAGTTGTGAGTGGTAGGCTTCCTGGTTGCCATAACTTTGCTTTCCATTTTTCTTCCTAACCTGAATGCCTTCTCCAATAAATCAGGTTCCCAAAGGCGAACCTTATGTTGGATATTATCCTTTAAAGTACTGTTGAGGCCTCGAAAATCGCTGCCACAACAAAGGGGAAACCACCCGGTCCGGAACCTTGAAAGCAGCTCCTTTTCCGTTTGGAATAGTGGCTCTGACTGGGGATAATGGGACCAGTTTCCCAATAATAGATAAAAGTGGGATGGATGAGTAGCTTATGCGGTAGGATAGTGATAAGCGAATAACTAAAACTATCAGCAAAATATATAATCTAATACTCTAATCCCGGGACTTATCAATCTTTCAAAGCATAGCGTTTGATAATCTGTACTTTAAGGCAGGCATATAGATGACTCTAACACTTAAGCATATATGTTTAAACCATTTAAGATTTCTCTGCATAATTAGTTATGCAGAGCGATTATAGCGAATTACTACACTTAATCATTTATATCATTGATACATGCATGGGTGAAAGAGATAACAAATCACCAAAACATTCAATAGTGAAACGAAATGAAGATTCGCTGTTATATCGCATACATGCATTCAACAATAGCAAAGATAATAACACAGTAATTCATACAATAAGAAAGAACACAGATACAGATAATAGTACCATGTAAGCTGCTCGATCAATCCAGTATATTAATCACTATGTCGCAGTCCTTCCTTCAAATCAGAAAGCATTCCCAACAACAGACAGTCGTGCGCAATTGTGTAAAACAGCCTTCTAATCAAAATTAAGAACCGTTGGTCGAGTTTCACAAAAGAATATAGACTGAAGCACAATAGTGCAAACTTCAGCCTTTAAGTCTATTACAAAATTTTACGACCCTTTCCAAAACAATGAAAGGGTCTATAAATACTATACTAATCTAAATATCTAAACAACTGAAAAGCTATTAAATTGGCATCAATAAATGTTTTTCCCATCTTTCTTGGCGATCTGGTAGTTGGCGGCAATGCTTCATTCGGTGGGTTCTTTGCCTTTACTCCTTAGCTGACATATCGCCAGCATTGGCTCTACTTCCGGTGGAGTGTTGAGACGTGAAGTTAGCTGGGCATCATATGTAGCATCCTGAATGTCGGGGATCAGGCATCCGAGGGCATCTGTTAGACACTTGAGAGCAGACCTTTGAGTATGTGGCTTGATTAGAAAGAGCCAATATGCATCAGAGGTTAAAGTATTTACTCCGGTAATTAACTTCCTCTGTTCCTCCAAGTCATGATAACTTGTTTGTTCAAGTATATCTGCTGTTGTTATGCTTCCAGGTGTGCACTTGGAGATCATGTTTGCCAAATAAAGTGTATCATTGACTAGGTCGATCATATTGCTGGCAATTATTTTACACCTGGAAGCCACCCTTTCTGCTTTCATTACCTGAGTGTTCCATTCCGTGAAGAGTATGTCCTTGTACGCTTCATGGATTCGGGACAAATTCGCCGCTTTCCCTTCTTCAGTGTCTTGCCACTCAAGATAATCGGATATGGCTTCTTCGGCCTGATCTAGCTCATTTCTGGCCTTCTCTATTTGCTCACACACTGTTGTAGATAATTCGCATAATGGCTCAGCCTTAGCAAGTTGTTGACATAGAAGTCTGATCTGAGACAGTGATGCGCTATTTATTTGAGTTGCCTCTGCTTTGAAAACATTCACATTCTGTGTGCTCTTGATACCTTCGAGCTGTGCTGATAGTTGAGCTATTCGCTCATCTTTCGATTTCATCATCAGCTCATTTGATGCTTTCAACTGTGACAATGCATTCGACAATTCTTTTGCCTTCTGAGTTTCACTTTGGTCTATCCTTTGTCTTTCAATTTGCAGTTGCTGGGTTAACAAATTGTTTTCCTGCTGTTGAGCCAGCAACTGCTCTTCCACCTGTGCTGCTTTGTTTTTCGCTTCAATTACCTCTGCCTGTAATGCATATATTTCATGGTCCTTAGTCTTCAATAGAAGACTTACCTCCGATGCTTTGTCGATAGTTGCTACAGAATAAACTCCCGCGAATTGAGACAGCTTTGTTAGATCATCGGAGGGATCCAAATCCTCCTTCCAGACCATATTGCCCGTGACTGTTTGCTCAGGAAAGATAGAAGGTTGATCAAGCCTTCGTCTTTTCTTAGAGCGCTTAATAACGGCTCTATGCTTTGGGCTGTAGAAAATATCCAGGGGAGGAATTTCTTCCACCTGGAGAACAATTTGATCGGAAGGGTCCTTATTGATTATCTCGACATCCTGTGAAATGGGTGGGCCGCTGGTTCCTCCTAGAACCTGAGAAGAAGTGGTATCGGGCGCATCGCTTGTTTTAGAGGTGTCTGTGTCTTTGGAGCCTTCCTTACCACTGATAATGGAATCGAATTGGTTCCATTGTTTAATCAATTCAGGATCGATGGAGGTTTGCTTATGTTGCTCTGTAGGGGCTTTGCTCCGTTCTTTTTCTTGTTCTAACTTCTGCTATTCTTCAAGTGCTTTTCGCTGCTGCTCCTCTTGTGCTTTTTGATGCTGCTCCTCCAATTCCTTTTTCTGCCTATCTGCTAGTTCTTTCTTTAGTTTCTCTTCTTCCTTCTTCTTCCTCTGCTCTTGATCCTTCTGTGCCTTTTGCTGTCTTTCTATCTGCTCCTTTTTCTGCCTCTCTGCTTGCTCTTTTCTTTGCTTCTCAGCCTGCAGCTTCTTCTGCCTTTCCTCCTGTTGTTTATCCTATTCTTCAGTTGTAATAGGAGGTGGATGTATCTGTTGCCGACCAGGCTCGCTTGAGGAAGACGCTGGGGTTGTGGATAATAAATCTAGAGGCAGAGTTTGCAACCTCTGCTCCCTAAGTTTGTTAAACTCAGTCAACGCCTCATCATTGTATTTCATTCTGGCACGCTGTTTGGTTTGACCTATTGTATCGGCACCTACGAACAGGTCATCAAACATATCCTCTTGATGATCAACTTTTGTCAATTTTGCTTGTTCTAGGGCAGTGTAGGCAGTTTGCTTTGGATCATAGAGTCTGTTTGGGATAGTGGCCAGGGATAAAGCTTGGAGTTTTGTCACTTCTTTTTCTGCATGCTTGTAATTAAGCAGAGTAAAAACCCCAATTCTTAAAGGAAAAGAGGGCCAACCTCTCTTCTTCTCCTCTTTGAGAGTTTGTGTGACACTCTCGGCCATAATCTGGTAGCAGATTTCCCGGGCTAACAGTTTGTCTGGGATATATAAAGGGAGGACATGCTACCTAGCCTTACTCCCAAAAACTCTGATATAGGTGAAATGCTCTTCCCCGAACCAACTTGCTACGGCTGGTAAGTCAAAAGAAGCTTCATAGGAAATTCTGGGAATGGGCTTGTCATAAATAGAATAGTAAATGGGCATCATGAAACCATTACAAATTTGGTACAAATGGTCCTTGTAAGAGGACTTCCACAATTTCTGATGGTATAAATGAATGGGTGTTGGATCTTGGGTGGTCCATCTCCAACCGAGGACAGGAAACTCAGAATTATAACACAGGGTATCCATAATGTAAGCAGTATAATAAAATGGCGGGATTTTCCTTTCGGTGACTATAGTTTTGGCTCTAAATTCACGAATGGCTACGACCAACTTATCAGAAAGAATAGTGGCCCAATCCATAATTATACTATTGATAGCTGCTTCCATTAAGGGAACCATGTCAATATTGATATTAACGGAGTCATGTAATCCCCACAATCTACACATCATAATACCCGCATAGCAATAGGGAGAAGCCAAAGAAACGTTGAAGTACTTACCCGAACTTTCATGCTTGTGTTTGGCTGGGTTCTGCCTCCAATCTCGGAGGGGTTCGGATGGTGATTCATTTTCTTTTGCGAATTTCTCCACGAAGGCTCTGTTATAGACTAGCTCCGGTTCAGGCAAATGATACATCCGCCTCAGGTCATCAGGCTTGAACGACCCGAAAATCCTTCCATCCCTTGTGTGAAAAGTTCTATCAGTGATGGGAATTTCTTCAATCGCCGAGCGCACTACGTCAGTGTAAGGTAGGACCTGCTCTCTGGCTGTTATTCTGTGTAAAAAGGAGTCGGCCAAGTCTTTGAGCATTGCATCAGACTTCCTTAGTACATCTACACTAGCCGTTCTCACTGTCACTTGTGGTTGCTCGGCCTCCAACAGATTATATGTGCCCTGCCATGTGGTCCTAGCAAGACCAGTGCACGTAGTGTCCGAGATTAGGCCTTTCTTCGAAATTGTAGCAGCTTGACCTGCAACAGGTGTTGCAGTGGAACCAGAAGTCCTCTTATTTTTCTTCCCCATCATGTTCAGGCTTTTCTCAACAAACGAACTCTACACAAATGCAAGAGAAATCGTAACACGAGAAATAATGAAGACAAAGCATAATGGGAAAGATATATATCACTTGAAGCGTGGCGATATTAATTTTCAAAAGGTGGCTGCGGATCCAATCACTGGTAAGAGATCGCATATGCATTAATGGTTTTTTTAAGGCCTGCTACCCATTAAATGACCTTTACACTGTTATTCAGCTGAATGACCCCCTAACTCGTGCAACAGATATGATAATGCTTTAGACGCAAGTATTCGTTATCGAAGGGGCAAAGTTATTAAATATGCATGCATTACCTTATCCCTGCATTTAATGGCATTTTGAAATATGCGCTTTATCAACCGGATTTAAATATAATTTTAAGGCCCAAAGCAATCACTTTTTGAGAATGCCGATTACCGATCAACAATATCGCATCGCATCGGGGGAAAGAGTTACACTATCGTTTGAAAGAAGTCCTCGCGAATGCCGATTGCGACATCGCATCGGACTAGCGCGTGAACACATTACCAGATGCATATTAAGTGATTTGCCGACTTCCGATAGCGATATCGCATCACATCGGGGGAAACCTGAGCGCCTTATGAGAGTGCATGGGATTCCGCCGACGGCCGATAGCGATATCGCATCGGGTCGGGGTTTATAACTTAAAGTGTTTTCCCACAAGAGGCAGTGCCGATAGCCGATCGTCGATATAGCGTCGCATCGGGGTGTAAGATATGTGCTCTTTTTGTGTATGCATTGAATACCGCCGATCTCCGATAGCGATATCGCATCGGCAAAGACCGAAGTGCCGTTTAAATGCGTCTCTTTTGTTATTGCGATATGCGATCTTGCGATCGCTTTATCACAATAACGAAAGATTGGTTTTATTTTGGGAATATTATTATTCGAAAAAGGCTTCAATTCACAAACACATTTGATTATCATATCCTTTTCGAACAAAATCATTAATGCCAATTAATTTTTTAAAAGGGACCCATTTCATATGTTGATTGTTTATGAATACAGATGATATGAAATGGGGGGTTGTTGTAGGGCACAACAAGTACCTATGAACACATCAATCCTATGCTCCTTTGGAATATCTTTTACCCTTATGTTCAATTTTTCGAAGTCCTTAGTGTGCTCCATCATTCAACCCTTTTGCTTAAGATTTATCAATTGGCTAAAAAAGCTGTTTCTTTTTGTATCATCATAATGTGCTATCATTTCTTCCATAAAAATTGCCCATGTGACAATTTCTTTATGAGAGCAAAGCCATCGATACCATACTCATATCAATTTTTGGAACATGGTGGGTCTTCAATCCAACATTAAAGTTTATGAAATCATGATTAATATTTATTTTGTTCTCATCATGAGTTTCCTTTACTACCCTTTCACCATAAGTAACCATTTCTTGTAGCAACTTATTCAAATTTATCTTCAATTCTTCCATCTTAGCCTCCATTCCATTCATCTTAGCATCCATGTCATCCATCTTAAATTGCATGACATTCATATTAGCTTCCATGCCAATCATCTTGGCCTCAACCACCTTTTGTAAGAGTAAAATTTGTTGTACTTGGTCTTGTAATTTTGATATACCATGTTGAATTTATTCCTCTTCTTCACGATTCATGCTAGATCTTTCAAGTTTCTTACTAGATGTTTCCATTTTATTTCTTTGCGGCATCAATTAATGCTAATAATTATTCACTATTCCCTTTGAATTCCTTCAAACTAATTTGTCAAACCAATCCTATGCAAAATTTTAAAAAAACTACACACCTTTTTTTCACTTTGTAAGTGCTCGATATTGAATCTGTTGTATCCTTGTAACTTCGAATCTCAAATATCTGAAATCACTTCCTACAGTACACCATTGAGTCCTCCTTTTAACCCCACAAGTCTGATAAAGAATGGATTCTCCGAGGAATATTTATGCCAAATCTCCCACGGTGACCTGATTATAAACTAATTCAGTAGAGTGAAGTTGTATGAAGTTCCACGTGTCACTATTTCAACCTTAGTACCTGAAATTAATAAACAAAAAACTAAAGGTTCTCCTCTTTTTGAAACTTCTTACAAAATTTCAATCTGATGCTCAAACCAAAAGTTATGATAATTTTCCTCAAGTCACTTGTTTGGAATGTAATTCGGGAGTGTGCAAAAACCCTAACTTCCTAAGATCATATCTCCAACAATATAGTGAGACAAGCTCTGAAATTTAGACCCAAAGTTTAGAGCAATTTTAGCTAAAATGGGTCTTTTGTTTTAGCTTCTGCAACATTGCAGAAAAAAAAAGTTATAGTCAAAATGCCACGATGACATGTTTGGAGCAGCGAAACCCTAGAATCAAAAGCTTTGATACCAAATGTTAAGAAACCAGCTCACAAAAATATAGAAAAGATAGATCAACACCTTATAATTCAGCCTCTTCGAGGGGGAAACCTCCTTTACATTACACAAATTAACAATTCTTGGATGATACAAATGACTAAACCTCCCTTCTATATATATGAGTCTAAGGGGTCACAATATAATCAAGTCGACCTAACAGTAATAACATAAGGGCACAACAATAACAATAGTGGGTTTCTATGGGGCACACTAATAACCATATGGGGAAAATAGTGGCACAATAATAACAATAAGGGATACAATGACAATGGGGGAATCTCTAGTATTATAGGGACCTAACACTCTTTGAAATGCAGCACTAGATCCTTCTTCTCAAATATCTTGACTAATATTGTAAATATTAATATTAAGTGATATTGTTATTGTTAGCTCTGCTACAGTTTGCAACAGTTGATGGATCAAAGTAGGTGTTGAACAGTGCTGGTTTGGTTCTATAAGGCTGGTAGCAATCTTTCATGCTTTTCTCCTTCATTTTCCCTCTTCTCCTTATAACTCCCACACCTTTGTTTCATCCTTCCTCTTAAATTCCCTTATTCCCCTTTATCCATGTTTTTGTCTAAAAGCCCACCTAAATCCATTTTCAACCTGCCCCTGGGCATATTTTGTTTATAATGCTGTTAGACCCCAATAACCTTTATAAACCCCATTCCTTTGTTTTACACGAAACCCCGCTTAAGCCCTTTTTGAGCTCCCGTGCATTTTTTGTTTTAATATTATAAAACCCCCGCATTAACCTATTTTCCACTTTAACCTTGTCTTTAAAGTCTTAATCCTTTTAACGCCGCGTGCATATAATTAAAAAAATATATAATTCGGCAGGCCCCTTACCTGTCAAATTGCTCGAAGCACATGTCTTAATCCTCCACCGTCCGATCCTCCGCTCATTGATCCAACGTTGTACACTCTCCCCACTCTATGAACTTACTCGTTTGATAACCAGCGGGGAAGCAGTTTCCCGCCTGCCACGCGTCGTCTTTTAAGTGCATCACACATCCCTATACTATTATCGCCTTTTCCCATAGGCGGTGCGAGGAGAACACTTTCCACCACCATACCTGGCTCCACACCAGTTAACCTGTGGTCATTTTCGCCTCCAGTCAACCATTGGATCATTCCCGCTGCAATCCAACGGCCATCATTCATCCATTTTCGTTTCTCCCCGATGGCCTCCAAAATCTAATATCCGCCATCCGATTTTGTGATCCGACGACTGCCATCAATCCATCTTGCCTTTGTGTTTTTCATTGCCTCCGGCCATCAGATCTAGACCGCCCATCTGATCCATCCAGCGGCCAATGTTCTTCCTCGGCTCTTCGTCCATTTTTGATGTATTTTGTTGTGTTTTTTGGCCAATTCTGGGCGCGCGAAGAAGCAAGAGATGATCCGGTTTTTAGTGCATTTAACCCTCAGCTACCTACATTCAAGAACAGTACGGTCAAGGACGAGAAAGTACTGCCTCGAGCAGTTGAATTCATTCAACAATTATGAACATTTATGCAAGAAACATTCCACCTGTTCAAGGAGTACTCCAAAGTACCAAAGAATGTCTAATTTGTTAATTAAAACAGACAGAATATATCAGAGGCCCATAATAGTTTGTGAATGTGGTTGGTGGTTAGTTAAGACACCTCCACACATAGCCGAGTAGAGATAATTTGTAAACAGACTCTATATATATCGAGAAAAACGATGTAATCAGGTTGATGAGTGTTGGATGAATGTAATTCTAGTGTAAACTTCAACTTCTGGAGACTGTAGCTATTATGAGACCTGCAGCTTCTGGTCTTCATTTCCAGCTAATACAAGCTTCTTTTGTTGTTGATTGCTCACTTTCCACTTCTTCTTATTTGTTCCAGGTTGTGCCTGTTTTGCATTATTTTAGGTGCTGTTAATTTTTAGCATTGGAGGGGATGTCATCCCACCTCTGTGTTAGGATTTAGCATGCATCATTGAATTTGTTTGCAGGTTTCTATTGTTTAAATGCCAAAGAGTTGTCATCCTATCTGTGTATTAGAAAATAGATTAATAGACCTTTAAACTAGTTGCAGCGGGCCATCACAGAGTCCTGTGCATCTGCTGGTGTGATCAATTTTCTCCTTCATCACATTGCCTCTAAAACTGTGAGTAATTGGTGGTTAAAAGCCTTGTAGTCTGGGGGTGTTCACTCATGTCTGGGGTTAAGCATAGTAGGAGTGGTTATCTAGCTTGAATATGCAGCATTTGTTTCATTCATCCACCAATTTATCGAACTTTTTGTTGAGTTTGTAATGTTCCCGAGCATCTCTGATATACAACCTAGGAGAGTTTATTGGGGTGATAACATTAATTGGCGTCATTGCTGAGGAGAGGAGAATCAAAGCTCAGCTTCCCTGGGAGAATGACAAAGCTTCAAGCTTTGATGACAGACAAGGTTTGAACACAATTTTTGGTTGTAATCATCTGTCTAGCAACTCCATTGGAGGAAGACCATCATTTGGTGACTCCACTGAAGTTTTGGCTCATTTTATGAGACACGCTCGAAGAAATCCTCAGAAATTACCAGCTAAACCAGTGCCTGAACCTGAGAAGAGTGTTAAATCGAGGAAAGCTTCAAAGAAAGGGGCATCAAGATTAGGTAAGCCTAAGAAATCTCATTCTTCTCTGAAAGACAAAGTTATTGCTGAAGATTTGCAATTTGAAGATTTAGAGCACAACATTACTAATAGGGAAAAATCTTTAGAGATTAGTTCAACCCCTTGTACAGTTAGTTCCCCTTTAAATCTCAGTCCAAAGAAAGCTTCTCATTCAATAAAAAACATCTCTTTATCTCTACCATCCATCATATTAATGCCTACCAGTCAATCTGCTACTATTCTTCCAAATATTCCAATCATGGTAGGACAGCAAGCACCTACGAGGATAGAAATAGTTGTAACTGCCAGACATGAATCATTGGTATTGCCTATGCCTTGAAATCCTATGCCTGTGGGAGAATATCAAAAATATATGCCTAAATTTATTGGTACAGAGGGAGTGACAGCAGAAGAACACCTTGAAGCCTTTTACAGTTATGCTGATAATTTAGATATAAGTGAGAATGATGTGTGGATGAGAGTTTTTGTCCAGATCCTTGATGGAGAGGCCAAGAAGTGGTTTAGAGAATTGCCCCAGAGATCTATAACAGATATTGAAGCATTAGATGATGCATTTTTGAAGCAGTGCGGAGATAAAAAGGACTTGTTGTATTATCACACAGAGTCTGGTAATCTGAATAGGGAAAATGGTGAATCAATACTTGATTTTAATAAAAGATTCAATCGAATGTATAGTAAGATACCAGCTGAGGTAAAACCTACTCCCACCGCAGCCAAACTCACTTATGCCAATGCTTTTTGACTCTAATTTCTGCCTGTTATTGAGAAAAAGGAGATTTTCTACACTGGCAGACATGCAGGATGCAGCCTTAGAAGTAGAATCTAATATCAAGGCTGCAGAAAAGCTTAAAAGTCAAGCTGACAAGAGAAGACAGAAAAAGCAGGTTTTTACTTCTTTTGTACCATCTTTAGAGCCTAAATTAGACAAAATGACTAAGATGATAGAGTCATTGACTGCTAAAATTTCTAAGCTAAAAGTTGAGCAAAATTCAGTGAAAACAAGGCAGCAGAACACATTTTCTCCAAGAAATCAAAATCCATTCAGAAGAGAAAATGACCAATTACAAATTATGTAAAGGGGTGAAGAAACAAAGTATGAACAGAAATTTAAAGCTCCCTTTTATAATTTAGTCATAGAGGAGGAACAATTTGAAGAAGATGAGGATGAAATTCACTGCATGGAAGATAAAGGCAGTGTTGCATTTTTTACATTGGCTGAGTATGAAGAATCATTTCTACAAGAGCAAAACAGTTAGGAGTGGGACAGAGGAGCTTTTCTACAAACCGGTGACCAGCAGAGATATAATTTGAGATCAAATGCAAAAAATGCCAAGGAAAACCCTGCCTAAAGAGCCGCTATCCAAACAGAACCACATAATATCAAGCAAACAAGACCAACAGCTGATCCAATCATCCTCAAAGCTCCAGTTCAAGAGGTAAAAAGTTCTGATAAATCATCTTCTTCTTTCAGCTTTGAGTTAGAAGTTCAGAAGTTGAAGATATATGTGCCTCTGATTGAGTTGGTGAAGAGAGAAGTGTTTAGGAAGCCTATCATTGAAGCCCTTGAGCTAGAAACTAAACAAAGCTCCACTGACTCTGTTAATTTGCAAGATGACAAACCTTCCATTGTGTTCAGCCCCATGGTTGAGCCTGCTAATAATACTTCTCCATCTTTTTATATCTCATTGACCATTCATGATAAAATCCTCCACAGTTGCCTGCTAGATACAGGGGCCAGCCACAATTTGATGCCTAAAGCTTTCATGGAAGAGTTAGGCCTTGATATCACTAGACCCTATCATGATTTATTTTCTTTTGATTCAAGGAAGGTGAAATGTCTTGGATTGATTAAATATCTGGCCATTACCTTAACTCAGCTACGCATGAAGAGTATGATGATGGATATTGTTGTAGCAGATGTCTCTTCTAAGTTTGGCATGCTACTGTCTAGAGGGTGGATTAAGAGACTAGGTGGGACCTTGCAGAATGATATTCCTTATGCAACTGTCCCAGTGTTTGGAGGAGAAAGCGGGAGGTTGTATAGAGAAGCACAGTTGGCATACATCATTAGTGATGAGAAGAATCCTACAAATCATCTTATATATGCAGTGGACACTGATTTTGGAGCATGTATTCTCCAAATCGAAGAATCTCAGAAGGTCGTAATGCAAATCGGAAAACCAACAGTTCAGGCCAAGAAGGAGCAGGGAAGTCAGGTTTGGGAGATGTTCTTTGATGGAGCGTGTTCTAGGGAAACTGTAGGAGCAGGGGTGGTGCTAGTATCTCCACAACAAGAAAGCATTCAGCTATCTTTTAAGCTGGTTTTTCAAGTCACAAATAACATAGTAGAGTATGAGGCTTTGTTGTTGGGCCTTAATGTAACAAATGACAGAGGAATCAAGAATCTAAAGGTATTTGGAGATGTTGATCTGAATATTCAGCAAGTAAATAAAACTTTTCAAGAAAAGCACCCAAGGTTGAAAGCATACAGAGATGAGGTATGGAGAATCAAAGACTCTTTTGATTTTTTCTGTATTTCATACATTCCTAGAGCCTGAAATCAACTTGTTGATTCCCTTGCTATTTCTGCTAGTCTATTTATACCTCCTACGCCTCCCACACTAGTCTATGAAGTCCAAGTGAAATATAGACCTTCCTTGCCTGAAAATGTCCACCATTGGAAAGTTTTTGATGATGATAATGAGTTGAATAGATTCCTTCAAGTCATTGATGAATTTTCTGAGATGCAATTTGACCAAGAAAATGATGTCTTGTTAGAAAATCCCAAATCCCAGCTTAGAAATAAAATTGGTAAAGATAGCATTGTCCAGCTTCCTAGTAAGCACATTCCTAAAGGTCTGATTCCTCTTGAAAGACTGTTTGACCAAAATGTTGTGCCTTACAAAGCTGCTCAAAAGGAAGACCAATCTGCAGTCTGTAAACATGATATAAGAAGTCCAGGTCAGCCTAGGTACGTGAGTTTGTCCACTCATTTGTCTGTTGATCAAAGTGCTGAATACTGCAATTTAATGAGGCAATTTACTGACGTGTTTGCCTGGGAGTATAGAGATTTGAAAACATATGACAAGAACATAATTTAGCATAAAATCGATTTGGAGAAAGACACTGTTCCTTTCAAACATAAGCTGAGACCAATAAAGCCGATGCTTCTTCCGTTGATCGAAAAAGAAATTAAAAAATTGATGGCTGCCAAGATTATTGTTCCTCTCAGGTATTCAAAATGGCTATCCAACCTAGTGGTGGTGAGGAAGAAGAGTGGAGAAATCAAACTGTGTGTTGATTTATGAAATTTGAACAAATGATCCAAGAAAGACAACTATCCCCTGCCAAAGATGGACCACTTGTTGCAAAAGGTCTCAGGAGCTAAAGTAATGTCTTTCTTGGATGGATTTTCAGGCTTTAATTAGATTTCTGTGCACCCATAGGATCAAGAAAAGACTGCATTTACCACTCCTTGGGGCACTTTTATGTATGCCAAAATTCCATTTGGTTTGATGAACGCTGGAGCCACCTTTCAATGAGCTATGGATATAGCATTTGTGGGAGAGAATGACAAATTTGTCCTTATCTACCTTGATGATATAACTGTTTATTCCAACAACCATCAAAATCATTTACAGCATTTGAAAAAAGTATTCTTGAAGTGCAGGAGGTTTGGAATTTCAGTCAATCCTAAAAAATCTCAATTCGCTTTAAATGAAGGAAAACTATTATGACATATTGTGTCTGTTGTAGGTGTTCAGATTGATCTAGAACAAGTAAAATCCATACAGTCTTTGTGTGTCCCAAGATCAAATAAGGATATCGAGTCCTTTCTGGGTAAAATAAATTTTGTCAGGAGGTTTATTCCAAATTTTGCAGAACTAGTGAAGCATGTTACCTCCATGTTGAAGAAAGGAGCAGAGGTAAGATGGACTAAAATAGCAAAACAATCATTTGAGTCTACTAAAAAGGCTATTATGGAAGCTCCCACATTAATAAGTCCAGATTACAGCAAGGAGTTCCACATATTTTCTTTTGCCTCTGAAGATACTATTGCAGTAGTTTTATTGCAGCAAGATGAAGAAGGTTCAGAACATCCAGTAGCATTTTTCAGAAAGAATTTGAGGGATGCTGAACTAAGGTATGATATTATTGAAAAACATGCATATGCTCTTATTAATTCCTTGAAGGCTTTCAGAGTTTATATCTTCAAAAATATTGCATATGTGCCCTCTGCTGCAATAAAAGATGTTTTAACACAACCTGATGCTAATGGAAGAAAGAAAAAATGGATAGAAAAAATGATTGAATTCAATATAGAACTGAAGCCCACAAAGCTGGTCAGAGGTCAAGGGCTTGCCAAACTATTAGCTGAAGAAAATTGCAAGTATTTAGACATTGATTTCCTATGCACAATTGCAGACAATGGGCAGATAGATTAAGAAGAAGGAACAGCTGAAACAGAGAAAAAACAGTCAGTGGCCAAGAACCTAGCTTCATGTAACTAGTACGCTGAAATAATTAATTTCTTGCTGAAGCTAGAAATTCCTTCAGAATTCACTCAAAGTCAGGCCAGAACTTTAAAACTTAGAGCAGCAAAATTTTTCATTATGGAAAATCTGCTCTACTGGAGGGATCCATCTGGAATATTTCTAAAGTGTCTAGACAAAGAACAGTCAGAAGAGGTTATGTAGCAGTTTCATAACAGCATGTGTGGAGGGCACCATTATTGGAAAACTACAACCCATTAAGTTCTTAGATCTGGGTACTATTGACCCACTTTATTATTTGATGTGTTTTCTCTTGTTAAATCTTGTGACATGTGCCAAATATTTGAAGGAAAATAGTAGTTGAAATCCCTGCCCCTAAGACAAATAATTGCAAAAGGACCTTTTCAGCAATGGGGTTTGGATTTCATTGGTGAAATCAATCCACATTCCAATGGCCAGCACAGGTGGATATTAGTAGCCACTGATTATTTCACTAAGTGGATTGAAGCAATTCCTACCAGGAAGGCTGATCATAATGTGGTCATGAAGTTTTTAAGAGAGAATATCTTCAACAGATTTGTTTGTCCACATAAACTAATCATAGATAATGCAACAGCCTTCAGGGAAAAAGAGTTGGTAGAAATGTGTGATTCAATGGGCATTAAACTTGTTCATTCCACCTCCTATTATCCGCAATGAAATGGTCTGGCCCAAACCTCTAATAAAAGTCTGATCAGGATAATTAAAAGGTTGTTAGAGGACAATAAAAAGAATTTGGATTCAAAGATCAGGTATGCACTGTGGGCTGACAGAGTGACCATTAAGAAATCCACAGGCAATTCTCCTTTCAAGTTGGTATATGGCACTGAGGCTATATTTCCAATTCAGCTAACTCTCCCTATGGAAAAATTTCTTCAAGAAGAGCAGGATGAGGAAGAATACATGGCTAAGAGGATCACTGTTTTAGCAGAGGTACATCAGATTAGAGAACATCTGGTTGAAAAAACTACAACACATCAGAGAAGGATCAAGGAAGCCTTTGACAAGAAGGCAAAAAAAAATAATTTTCAGATTGGTGACTTGGTTTTGAAATTGGATGCACTGAAGGAAAAGAAAGGCAATCATGGGAAATTTGATGCTTTCTAGACAGGGCCTTTCATCATTTTGCAGGTTCAAGGGAGCAACACCTTCATAATGAAAATCATGGGAGGAGAAACAGTTTTTGATGGCCCAGTTAATGGGCGGTTTTTGAAAGTTTATGTTGTTTAAGGTCTTTGGCCTTAAAGGATGTAAATATTTTGTTTTTATTAGTTTTGTGCAGGCAAAGTAGACTCATGCCCAATGGAACACTAGGAATTTTGGTTAACCTGTTTTTAGTTGGAAAGGAATTGATCTGCAGGTTCTTGAGACCTCACAAGGAGGATCTCATCCCTAGAAGGAGCCAGTGTTAGCTCTACTACCATTTTCAACAGTTGATGGATCAAAGTAGGAGTCGAGTAGTGCTGGTTTGGTTCTATAAGGTTGGTAGCAGTCTTTCATGCTTTTATCCTTCATTTTCCCTCTTTTCCTTATAACTCCCACACCTTTCTTTCATCCTTCCTCTTAAATTCCCTTATTCCCCTTTATCCCTATTTTTGTTTGAAAGCCTGCCTAAATCCCTTTCCAACCTGCCGCCGGGCATATTTTGTTTATAACGCTGTTAGACCCCAATAACCTTTATAAACCACATTCCTTTGTTTTACACGAAACCCCTCTCAAGCCCTTTTTGAGATCCTGAGCATTTTTTGTTTCACTATTATAAAACCCTCGCATTAACCTATTTTCCACTTTAACCATGTCTTTAAAGTCTTAATCCTTTTAACGCCACGCGCATATAATTAGAAAATTATATAACTCGGTGGGCCCCTTACCTATCAAATCGCCCGAAGCACATGTCTTAATCCTCCAACGTTCGATCCTCTCCCCGTTGATCCAACGCTGTACGCTCTCCCCACTCCGTGAACTTGCTTGTCTGATAACCAATGGGGAAGCAGTTTCCTGCTTGCCATGCGTCATCTTTTAACTGCATCGCACCACCCTGTACTATTACCGCCTTTTCCCATAGGCGGTGTGGGGAAACCACTTTCCGCCACCATACCCGGCTCCCCACCCATTAACCTGTGGTCATTTCCACCTCCCTTCAGCCGTCGAATCATTCCCACTGTGATCCAACGGCCATCATTCATCCATTTTTGTTTCTCCTCGATGGCCTCCACAATCTAATATTCGCCATCCAATTTTGGGATCTGACCCCTACCGTCAATCCATATTGCCTCTGTGTTTTTCATCACCTCCAGCCATTAGATCTAGACTCCCCATCTGATCCATCCAGCAGCCAATGTTCTTCCTCGGCTCTTCGTCCATTTTTGATGTATTTTGCTGTGTTTTTGGCCAATTCTGGGCGCACAAAGAAGCAAGATATGATCTAATTTTCAATGCATTTAAACCTCAGGTACCTACATTCAGGAATAGTACGGTCAAGGACGAGAAAGTACTACCTCGAGTAGTTGACTTCATTCAGCAATTATGAACATTTATGTGGGAAACATTCCAGCTGTTCAAGGAGTACTCCAAAGTACCAGACAATGTCTAATTTGTTAATTAAAACAGTCAGAATGTATCAGAGGCCCATAATAGTTTGTGAATATGGTTGGTGGTCAGTTAAGACACCTCCATGCATAGCCTAGCAAAGATATTTTGTAAACAAACTCTATATATACTGAGAAAAATGATGTAATCAGGTTGATGAGTGTTGGATGAATGTAATTCTAGTGTAAACTTCAACTTCTGGAGACTGTAACTATTATGAGACCTGCAACTTCTGGTCTTCATTTCCAGCTAATACAAGCTTCTTTTGTTGTTGATTTCTCACTTTCCACTTCTTCTTCTTTGTTCCAGGTTGTGCCTGTTTTGCATTATTTCATGTGCTACTAATTTTTAGCATTAGAGGGGCTACCATCCCACCTCTGTGTTAGGATTTAGCATGCATCATTGAATTTGTTTTTAGGTTTCTATTTTTTAAATGCTAGAGAGTTGTCATCCTGTCTATGTATTAGAAAACAGATTAACAGACCTTTAAACTGGTTGCAGCTGGCCATCACAAGGTCCTGTGCATCTGCTGGAGTGATTAGTGTTCTCCATCATCACATTGTCTCTAAAACTATGAGTAATTGGCTGTTAAAAGCCTTGTAGTCTGAGGGTGTTCACCCACGTCTGGGGTTAAGCATAGTAGGAGTGGTTATCTGGCTTGAATATGCAGCATTTGTTTCATTCATCCACCAATTTATCAAACTTTTTGTTGAGTTTGTAATTTTCCCGAGCATCTCTGATATACAACCTAGGAGAGTTTCTTGGAGTGATAACAGTTATGTCCCATGGTGACATCCTATGATTCCACCACTCGTATGCTATTCCATCAAAATGTATAGATGCATATTTGATCACCTCTTCCTCTAGCATTGGGTTAAGCTGTAAATAGGCATCAATAATTTGAACCCAAGCTCATGCTAAAGTCCTCCCTAAACCATCATAATATGTGAGATTCAATTTTCCCACTTTCTTCTTCAAATCATATTTTTTTATCTATCATCTATGCATTATTTATGTTTCATCGTGATATCAATATAATCTCAAATTGATATAGTAGCCTACAACTTTGTGCCACAATTTTTCCAATCCTACATAAATTGATTCTTCAAATATGTGAGTTGTGGCTAATTTTCAACTCGTGCTAGTGCTCTAGGTGGGAAGGTAGGCATAAGTGGCCTTAAAATAATGGTTCTAGTTGGTTGATTTGACTTCCCCCATGAACAAAATTCTATCCCTAACCATTGTCTCGTCCGCTTTTTATTTGCATTATTACCACCAATATTAACATAGTCTAGCCATCTATTGTGTCAAAAATTCCAACCGTGTATTATGTGCTTGGGATATTTTCTCTGCAACTTGTTTCCCTCTAACCAAGGCATCCAACAAATCTAGAAAATTTTATTCATAGTCTAATTTCTAGGGTCTCCGTTACCCATATTACCTGCATTTGTTCCCTCAATTACCGTATGTTTTTCTGTATCCAAATTTGTAGCATACTTACTACTACAAGTATCGTATTAGTGTGTATAAGGCTTTGCTAGTCATATCCTGACATATCATTGTACTTCCATATTGAAACCTCCACAGTGGTAGGATACACTACTCTATTAAAATTATAACTTACACCCTTTTTTGGGGGGGGTTATACTTGAATGTGTGTATAGACAAGAGGGATATGAAAAATATTTGTTTGACAATGTTAGTACTTGAAACAATGAAATAAATTAGAAAACAACAATATTTAGGAAAACATATATAACTCGCATTTATTTTTTTAGAGTTAAGATTACAATGTAGAATGAAAATTACCAATATCCATATAAGCAAATTTATTTCAAAACAAAATTCAATCATACCCATTAAATCTAGAAATGCATAAGTCTCATTTTGAAATGAAATCTACAAAATCACTATAATAGAAGTACTATAACCCCATATTGTAGCAAAGGAACTGTAGAAACATTACTATAGCACAATATTGTAGCAAGCTCCAAAGTCCTTTTGCTACCACAAATATCCTAAAATCTTATATAGACTCTAAATATCCAACTAACAATGGACCCCGATTATGATCTCCATGTGAAATCACAAAAATATTCTCCATATTATCTCTAAATAACATGGAGAATTCCACCTACAAGGGGTTTCATCCTCATAATCAAAGAAGAAGTAATATCCTCTAGAAAAGGAAATATCAAATATCAAAACCCACATCTGAAATGAACACCAAAATTTTTATTTTATAACTCTCTTAAGAAGTTTAACCCTATTCATCAAGCCATGTGGGACTAAATAAAATCACTTTTAGTCTTTTAGATTCTATGGGCACTAGAATCAATGCAAACACAAACAAGATTTGGTACTATTCTCAAACTACATTTAACGTGACTAATTAACTAAAACACATTGATGTTCCTAAGCAGAATCAACTTATTCATAACAGCGCTTATGAAACCAATAATTAGATCTTTCGCAATAAATTTATTACATGTATGTTCTTCCCATTCAAGAATTCTTCATTAAATTCTTCTTAGAACCTTCTCAGTATCCCTTAAGGAAATTACATATACAATAATACCTGGGATTTGATCTCGTAGATCATGCCCTATATCCATCCTAGATTTGGATCCCCTTTGCTGCTATGTGCTCATTCCTCAGACCTGCAACAATTGAGTATCTCACTCACATCAAAGATAAAATATTAGTCATGTATATCTCCTTTGTTTCTATGTTCTCTTTCCTCATACTCGACAGAACTGAATATCTAAATCACAACAAATACACAATATTAATTTTGTATATTTCCTTTTGTTTTCCCCACTCTTTCCTCAGATTTGGCACATTAGAGTATTACACTCCTCCTAAGGCTAGTGCCATTATATGGTGTGTCTTTTTCTCAAGCCCATCTTCACCTTTTCCTTGTAGATATTAAAGGAACATCTCACTCCTACAGATCTATAAGTTGTGTCCCTACTGATGATATTGTTGGTCCATACTCAACCCTAGGAGCCTCTTGCTCCTAATCTCTTACCCCTACTAGCTCACTCAAATTTGCTCAGTTTGATCAACCCTCTTAGCATTTTTCAACCCCTTTTGGCCCTTCTATCCCTCTTAGCCCTCTTATCCCTCTTACCCTACCTATACCTTCAACAGATATGAGGCCTACTTGGACCTTCCATAAATTCGATACCTACTCGGTCCTTCCACAAATCTGAGGCCTACCACAGACCCTTTGAGCCCTCTTTCCAAGCCACATGACAACAGGAATTAATCACTCACCCTTGTCCAATACCATGGCTCATAATAATACTATGGGTAATACCGTGATTCCTCAATACTATTAGCTTAAAGTTTTCAGAGAAGTGTACCAAAATACCTTCCTTAATTTAGAGGTGAATTATAACCCTAAGAACAAAACACAGTTGTGTCTATGCTTCATATAAGTACACCAACCCAATGGATAATATGAATGATCAATTTTATTAATCAAGAAAAATACACGTTATGAGGAGTGATTACAAAATTCGGTCTATAGATCCCCCTCTGTGGAATGGGTCCTTCTTCACCTTGCGCTTCAACAATGTACTTCTCTCTCTCAATATGTGATATGCACTGAGCAAAAAGAAACAAAGGATGCTTTAACTCAAGTGGGAGCTCAAATGCTATGATATGATCATGGGGATAATGAAAATGGTCATGGTGAAGTTTGGAAAGAAAACCCTCTATTTATAATAAAATATTGAGATAGGTTGAGAGTTAGAAAATAATAAAATATTATTGACAAAAATAAAATCTAGTCGTTGTGAATATTTTGTTATATTTGTAGAGAGGGAAAAGATATTGAAAATGGTCAAATATATTTATTTAGGATGTAGTTAAAGTAATTAACAAATAAAAATGATTGATTAATCACTTTTTGAGGATTAATATAAATATGAATTTGAAATAAATATTAAAGAATGATTTAACAATTATCTCATAAGGAAAATAGGGAATAAATATGGAATAATAAATCAATAATGATTTATTTAATTATTCCAAATTGGTTAAGTTAAAATTGATTCTAAATAATCATCAAATATTGATTTAATAATTATTTCTAGAGAATATTAAGTAAATAATGAATTATTTAATTATTTTTGTGGGGTTTTTAGATTTTAATGAGAAATCATTTAGGAAAATTGTTCACTAAATTATTTTCTATGGTGAAACTAGGTTTTACCATGGTAGAACTCATCCTACATGGTGCATTTCGATCAACCTAGTAAGAAATGGTTAGGTGAACATTTTTTAGGTGACAAAAATTATATTGTGGATATATGGGTGTAATGCCCCATCACTTAGCCCACTTCCCCACATGTGAGTATACTCTCAATGTTACTTAAAATTTCAGCACTCCCTCTTAGCGAGGGATGTATTCTCACAACACCACTTGAAAGTGGCACTACCTTCAAACATGGAACACATTTCCATCCTTGATGTGTTACCATAACTTCTCCATATGACATAGAAGCAATTATCATTATATGATAGGGACCCTTCTTCAAATACACCGTACTCCTAAATGCCTTTTACTCCTAAGAAACCTATATGGCCATATTATACCATGACTTCCTAAACCTAAAGTTTGTCTTCCACTAAGGTTTTGACTCCCTCTAAGTTTTTTGACTCCCTAAAGACTACCTCCCTCTTGATCCTACTCACTCCCTCTAAAACCTAACTCCTTTTGACTCTAGATCACAAGCATTCATCACCCTCATTGAATCTACTTTAATTTCACTTTAATTTTCTCACTTGGATCTCAAATGTCTACCTCATCCCTATGAATTATTTCCTCAAGATACAAACTCTAACACTCCCTCTTACCAAGGAAGGTTCTTATAGAGAAACCACCTAGAACTAGCTTACGCTCTAGTTCTTGTGCAACATCCCAAGCCCCATTCTCCATATTGTAGCTTCCACTGCTAGTTCTGTCTAGCATTGCTTCCAAACCCTCGCCTAGTATGGTATCTCTATCTCCCTCCGAAGGATGACCTCTACTAATCCTACCAGAAAACGTCTCTACATTCTATATGGTATCTACTAGTGTCCCTCTCAGTAGCTATCAACTTTGTTAACTTATGCTTGTGAGATAAAATACCCTACCCAGCCACCCTTGCTTTCCATGGCATTCTATAACTACTCAATCATGCCTAGCACGATACTTTTCCAATGGCATAATCCTTCACATTTCCATGTGGCATTGTTTGCACTAATGACCAACATAACATCCACATCCTAGTCCCAATGGCCATCACATGCTTCCCTACCAACAATCTTTCTCATTATATTTGCATGACCTCTCTACATCCTATGTGTTACTGCATGTGTCTAGCTACTTTCTCCTATAGTGTGTCTTGCCTTACTGACCTCTACTATATTTTCACCACAACCTCTTATTGTAGCCCCAAGCTAACCAAGGAAATATGCATTGACAGGAACTTGTAACTCATCCCCATTGGAATAATTTAGCTTAGGAATTTTGGCACACTAAAAATCAACCTATGAAGAATTTTTACCGACCTATTCACTATAATTTTAGCCCTTTTTCTACTTCTTGCACAACATTAACTATTACAAGATATTTTACCATGACATATCGACCTGCTTCTTACTTCATCAATTCGACTTTACAATATCCAACAATTTGGCATCCTAGAAACCTGTTGAATCAACCTGCGCCCTTCCTCATCTTCTATTACAATCTACCATACTTAGCCAACTCTCTTGGCATGGGTATTTAAATCATTTATAATATCTACAACAATTCCGATAACTCCCTCTCAGAGTTGTGACCTGTGCAAATCTTAGATCCAACTTACTTTCTTAGAAATCAGGCTTTGATAACATGTTAGATTTTGTAGGCACTAGACTCAATGCACACACACATGCACACAACGAATATGGTAACAATCTCAAATTAAATTTAATGTATCTAAGTAACTCAAACACACTAATGTGCCTAACTTGAAATAAATTATGCACAACGAAACTTATAAAACCAACAATTACATCATGCACAGTAACCATATACACACATATTATTCATTAAATTATTTTCATAACTGACTTAGGATCCCTTACTGGGATAATGGCCCTTAAGGAAATTACATATAAAACAATTACCATGTATTTGATCCAACATATAAATCCATAGGTATGTCCTTAATCTAGTTGATCTGGATCACCTTTACTACTTTATGCTCTTTCCTCAGACCTACCACAAGTAAGTATCTCACTCACACCAAACCTGCAATATTACTCATGTATACCTACTTTATTTCTCCATGTTACTCCCTTGAACCTTGCACACTAGACCCATTTCAACTTCCTATAGATCTCAAAGGAACATGTTTCTCCCTCACCAAATCTATTGGTCATGTTCCTATTGCTAGTGTTGCTACACTGTATGCAATCTTAGTAGCCTCTTTCTCCCAATCCTCTACCCATACTAGCTCATTCAACCCTCTCAACCCACTTAACCCTCTTGGCCCTTCTTAGACCATCGACCCTTCTTGGCCCTCTTGTCCAAGCCACTAATCTGAGGTCTACTCAACCCTTCCACATATCTGAGGCCTACTCAGCCCTTCCATGGATCTGAGGCCCACCATAGGCCCTCTCAGATCTTCTTCCAAGCCAGACGAGAACAAGAATGAATCACTAATATTGTACTTATATGTCTCCAAAGCGTATAATAATAATGGGTCATCAAAATACCATGGGTGATACCATGGGTCTATGGGTTTAAATCCCCATCACTTAGCCCAATTACCCCACGCATGAGAATACTCTTGATGCTACCCATAACATCAACATAGTATCCAAATTAAAAGCCTCATTCCTTTTTTTCCCCTGTTTCAAAAATAATAGATCTTTCACTTTAAACATGCCCTTATACCCCCTTCACTAAAAATATTAAAATAATGATAAATTTAAATTTATTAATTAAGAACATATTATTATTTTATTTAAAACCATTGGACAGTATAAAATGTTGAGATAGTCATCAAATATGAACCCATCAACAATACTAAAGATAGTAACCCTACCCATTGACCCAGTCGATGCTTGAAATTGACTTACTAAAATAGTAATCATTGGAAAATTATCTTGAAATCGTTTGAGAAAAGGGAATCCTACCCATAATCCTAATGAGATATTAACTAACCATCAAACACTAACAAATTTTTAGATTAATTTCCTCGAAGATTCCCCAATCCTGACCCAATATCCTATGAGAACCAACTAGGGGAAAATTTTAGGGGCTAATATTCATAGGTGGGCTAATTTTTCATACTTTTTCCAAAAAGGAATATTCTCTAATTTCCATATTTTCTAAAAACGATTCGCCCAAGTTTTATAGTATAAAATAATTTTACCTTAAAAATCACCAAGATCTTATATAGACTGATATAAAATAATTAGAAATCGAGATATTTTTTGAAAATATCATCAAACATTTTATTATTTGTCTACTAGAGACTAGTACAATTCGCCAATGTTTCTAAACTTTAAGATAAAATTTCATCCTTGAAATTTTCCATGGAACCAACTAATAGGCTAGAGGTCTACCAACTCCAAAAAAGTACTTCTAATTATGCATTCCATTTAGGTATAGGTTTAATCTCACATGCATCTAAGAAACAACTCATTGTCACAATATCTTTATTTAAATAATGTCATGTTCTTGGTTTAGAAGACTTAAGTGATCATGCACATGAAGAAAATGAGACAACTCTCATGTTTTATGATAACAGTTCATCCATTACACTATCAGAAAATCATTTTTTTCACCATAAAATTAAACACATTGACACTCACTATATCATTTCATTCATGAGTTTATTAACAATGACAACAAAATGTAACCAGGCCATTGGCACAAGAGAATTTTGAATCTCAATGACAACACTTAAATATCATTTGTGATACTATTTGTAATAGATGAAATTAATGGGTAGTACTAGATGGTGTAATTTCTCCTCCCACTACTTAATATGACGTAGAAATCTTTACAAGAACTTTGTTGTTAAGGATAGAGATGTTGATTAGTTACATCAATATAATTTCTCTCTATATATTCTGAATCAATTACACTAAGTTCATTTTTTCTAAATTATATACATAAATGTTTTATGAAATAATAAATCATGAAATTTAGATTAATTAAATTTTAAATTAAATATTAACTATCTTGGTGTTTGTCTAGTCTCTTTAAACACATATTTGTTACATTCAATGCTCTAGTCTACCATAAAGTTGTGCAAATCTACCATAAAATTTTGATAAGTGATAGTTAAGTAAATATTTCAAGTTTCAATCATTGACATTGTACTACAAGGTCCAAGAATGTTTCAAAATGTATTTTGCATTAAAAATGATAGCATGGCTTGGATATGGAGAATG
This sequence comes from Pinus tabuliformis, assembly GCA_031772625.1. NCBI lineage: Eukaryota > Viridiplantae > Streptophyta > Pinopsida > Pinales > Pinaceae > Pinus > Pinus tabuliformis. Next base: position 908,590,050 of record CM062819.1, read on the forward strand.
TTCAATGTGTGTTTGCACGCCTTGAAAATTTTGGTTTATTATGTATATGCCCATGAATAAACACTATCATGATCGAGCATGGGTCATAATTCCATAGAGGAAAAACAAAATTTCACTAGCCTTATTAGATAAGTCATGGTTGAAATCAAACTATGGTCTCGACAAAAGAGAGCATAACCTTATTAGTCCCGACCAAGAAATGACTCTAACAATTGAATTTCTTGTTGACCACTTTTAGTTTTAGTATTAATCAATGCAAATTGTAATGTTTATCTTTGGAAAATAATTATTTATTTTTTAATATAAAAATAAAAAACCATTTTTTAGAAATCGGATTGGTCCATAACTTTCATGTTTTATTATAGCCTTTGCATAATACAATTCCACCTGCATAATTGTGTCACAATTTTTTAAAATGTTTTATTCCCTATTAACTACAGTTTCACACCCAATAAATTACTGTCTCATCATGATTTTTTTGGAATACCTTGTTGGCATTAGGAAGCATTTCTTATAGAAACTTTGTCAAACCTTCCTGTTGAAGCCCCAAAAATCGGGTCGACAACAAGGGGGATACCTGCCCGGTCCGGACCTTGGTTGGCGGCTCCTTATCCATTTGGTATAGCGGGTCCGACTGGGGATAATGGGACCAGTTTCCCAATCTATGGGTGTGTGTGTGTGTAGAGTTGGATGTTGCTGATCTAACAGTCCCTATCTAAGCTATTCTAATTCTATGCTATTGTAATCTAATAAATAGCACATCTAATATATGCTAACCTAGGATGTAATTCTTCTATTATGTGATCTAAAGAAATTTCAAATAACAACTGGTAATAAAGATCATTCAGCGATTATAAGAAAGGAAATCAATTAAGATGAACCACTTCGCATAAAAAGTTAGGCAAAACAGTTGTGAACAGCATATCGCATAATAAGCTATTCATACATTAAACATAAATAAATAGCTACCACCGTACAAAAGTGCCAAATGATAACTCAAGCGTTCATGTAATAACATATAAACAACTAAATATTGTATATCACTTTAACATATAAGCAGAAATGGTCAAGAGATAAAAGTACCATTTATGACTGGTCCTACTCATAAGCTTCAAGAAACAATGATTTATCTCTCCTTGATCTAACATCTACTAAGAGTACAAAAGTGCAACGTCAGTAGCAGATATCAAATGCAAACATCAACAAATCTTGATCCATTCATTTACCAAAACCTCTTCTGAGGGTGCAAAAGTGCATGTTCTGAGGACAAGTTTTTGATAAATTTCTGGACCCTTCTCTAAATGCATGAGAAGGGTTTAAATACTACTACCTAAATAACTTAATTACACAGACTCAGGATACGGTTTAAATGATCGCCCTTTTTCTAAGCAAAACTATTTCTAAAAATTAAATCTAATATCTAATTATTTCTGCATTTGCTCCTTAATGTTGCGAGCATTCAATATTTGCTTGGGTAGAGTCGGCTGACTGTCTTCCGCTTTTGGTTGAGCTAACCAAACAGAAATGGCAAGAGATGGCACCATCTTTTCAGCAAAATAGAAGATATAATCGAGAGTCATCCTCTGACTATGTCGATTTCCTGTGTATGCTCAGTAATAATCCAAGTTCCACTTGGTTAATCCTCAAATTGCTTTTGCCTTTGCTTTCTTGCGTTTTCCGGGCTTATGGGTGACTGAGAAGTTAGGGACTTTGCTTTTTGAACAATTTTATCAGCGATGCACGATTAGCGCTAGGCGCTAATTGCGCATCAGAAACTGCCTCCATTCTTTGATCTAGGCCTTTCTGGTGCGTTTTTCACCTTTTAGCGCCTTTTCCTTTATCGGGTATAAGCTTCAAAATTTTGTAAACATACTACTTTCGTGAGCTTCTGACCTTGAGCGTTAAACCACCTGTTGATATCATCATTGTTCAACTACTCATTTAACCATGGCTCTGACTGAAAGATCTGTAATGGATAGCTCTGCGGCGCTCTGTGAATTTGTGGCTTTGTTGCATGTGATATCCGTTCATGAGGGCATATCTTCTCTGTTTCCGAGCATTGGAGCTTTACCCTTTTCCTTTATCACTCCCTGCACATTGCTTCATGTTGTTTCTATTTTTCATTCTTGCAGTTCACACATGAGGAGAGAGTAATGATAATAAAAATAGACAAGAAGGCTCTGAGCTCTACGGATGTACAAAAAACATGCCACCTGACGTGAACTAACTCTTCGAGAAACACAAAATTGTCTTTCATTAATACTTGGCGTATCATTCATTAATTTTCATTAAAGCGTGTATCCAATTTTTGGTTTATGGATAGCTTTTCTTGAATGTTGAGCTGGGGAAAATTTGCGATGGACAATTTCTGCGATTCGCATCACAGCATCGCATCATCGCAGTATCGCGTTATCTCATTTTCATCAGGATGTGTTATCGTAGGCTTGCCCGATCGCGCTTATCGTAGAATTGCAGATTGTTGTATCGCGCGATTGCAAGATCGCAGATCGCAGTATCGCGTTATCGCAAGATCGCAGATTGTTACAATCGTTAAATGGTTATGTGTTTTTTTATGCGATATCGCATATCGGCCATCGGAGATTTTTTAAGGTTTTTGAATATGACCGTTTCTTAATGCATGCGATGTGATGGAATTCGCGTCGCACTTCTCGCAGTTTATCCTTTTACTCACAAGGAAATGTCCTATCTTCTTCTCACGATGCGATGTTTTCTTGAGTAGAATACATAAACCTTAATTGAATTTTTTGAATTTTTTACTAAGGGTCCACATTTACTTAGTGTTATTGCTAATACTAAATAAGGAGGGGGGTTTTTGGTGGCCACAACAATTGGCGATTCACTTGTAAGAACGAGTTATCTCTGTTTTTCTATTGAATTTTTCAAACTTCCAAAACAGAATTTTTTTCAGAAAATTAAACTTTGTTATGAAAAGATAGAGTACATTATGCTTTAAACTGTCAATGATATTTTGTTTCAACCTCTTTCTATTCTAATTATTTGCTTCCTCAGGCTAGTCCTTGTATTTACATCAGCCATTACTTGGTCTTGTAAAGATAAAATAAAGTCTCCTTTGTAAACCAGTTTTAAATATGCTCATTTATCATAGGTAGAGCCTCTGTTGCCAGCAGGCATTTATAGCCTCGATAGGATTACCTATTACCCAGCAATGATCCTGTATCCTACTAAAGGTGACCTACAACTTTTCACAGAAAAATCCATATGCACACTTATTGCTTTGATTTTCTTTTTATTCTTAAAGAACAATGTCTTGGTTTGGTAGCCAAATTATGACACAGTCACTCACTTGATTTATAACTTTGCTGAACAAGTTGGCTCGTGATGAGACCCCTTGTCTTTTGATTGCAACAATATTGAGTCATTGCCCTGTTGGGGTGGACAGTATTGGCAAAGTCAGCAAGTTATAATATCTGTGGTCATGATAAGTCGGCTCGTGATGAGACCTCTCATTGTTCATGATATAGTGTATCCTTGGATTATCCCTCAGTAAGCTGCGATTTTCCTTAGCAGGGAGGAATTCATTGTTTCCTTAAGATAGCTCTAGAAGACAATAATAGAGTTTTTTGGAAACAACTGTTCTACAGAGAATCTTTATTTTGTTATTCATACCTTTCATTGGGCTGAGATAAAACAATTTCTTTACTAAAGGTTGCTTTCATCAAATTTTTTGAAGTTGAAACTAGTATCATATCTAGGCTAAAGTTCTTTAACTGTATCTGTCAATAATAAAGATCAGTTTCCAGAAAGATTTGCTATTTATACAAGCGAAAAGTTCAAAATCTGAAAGAGAATTGGTGTCTTTTCCATAAATACCTAATGTAACCACTCACAACTGGTTTTATTATGAAAAGAAAAACTATTCTACAAAAATAGAAGAATAATCTTCTATGAAAAATATTTCTTGAGAATTTGTCCGTTAATAGCCAAAGGATCCCTTTTACATGCTAAATCCTGTAACACAAATGTTGATGGACCTATGACTTCAACAATCTGAAAAGGACCAAGCCACATCCTTTGAAATTTTGTATGTTTTCCCTTTTCTTCATGAGCCTTATCCCACTTTAAAACTAAATCTCCCATCTCAAAATATTTTATGGTCATTATGTTTGAATCAAAAGAGGATTTTACTAGTGCTTGATGATGAGCATGTGTTTTCTTAGCTTGTTCTCGTTGTTCTTCTAATTTAATTATTTCCGTTTGTCTTAGCTGTAAGGAGGAAGTGGGTACTTCATCAATGTATTGTATTAAAGACAAAGAGGGAAAGGCTAAGTGAATCGGAAGAACCACTTCTTTCCCATAAACTAAATTAAAGGGAGAAGCGCTGAGTGAAGCTTTTTTGCATTATCATATCTGCCCATAAAGCATATATCAAAGCCTTGTGCCAATTCTTTTGATTCTGGTCAACTGCTTTTTTAATAATCCTGATTATGTTTTTATTTGTTGACTCAACTAACCCATTACCTTACGGATAGTAATTGGCCGAATATTTAAGTTTGAATCCTCTTTTAAGTGCAAATTCAGTCATTGCATTTCCAGAAAAGTATGATGCATTATCAAACATTAAAGCGGATGGCAATCCAAACCTAGTGATTATAAATTGATCTATGAACTCAATAATATTTTCAGAATTAGCTGTCTTGAGCAGAACTGCTTCTACCCATTTAGTAAAATAATCTGTTGCCGTGAGGATGTATCTATGCTGCTTAGAAGAGTGAGGAACGATCTCACCTATTATGTCCAAGCCCCACTGACTGAAAGGTTTCTCAATGTTTACCGACTGTAGTGGCAGGGACGGTTTCTTTTGTCTTCTAGAAGTAGTTTGGTAGACTTGACATCTTCTCACGTAACTGTGCGAGTCTTTGAATCACATGGGCCAGTAATATCCTGCGCGTAAGATTTTATGTGCAGTAGCATCTCCAACATAGTGTCCGCCTGCTGGCCCATCGTGGAGTTGCTGCAAAACTTTTTCTGCTTCAGTGTTCTCAAGACACCTAAGAAGAACAGAATCATAATTTTTTCTAAAAAGAATATCATTTATGATCCGATATTGTTTAAATTTCAATCTTAGAGCTCTTTTCTTAGTATGATCAAGGTGTGAAGGAGCATACCCATTCATAAGATAATAAATGATATCAGCATATAATGATTCTGCATCGTTTAGGCTTACCTCATACATTTGTACCTCTTCAGATGGAATTTTAGAAATTTGCGATGCTCCGGCCAGCATTTTACAGAAGCCTTGACCTCTTACAATGTTTGCTGGTTTGATCTCAAGGTCATTCCTGTAATGCAGTAACCCAACTGGCCCTTTTCTCACCCACATCCTTCTATACTAGAAGATTCCTTACCACTGGAAATGGTACTATGATCTTAGTATGGGTTTTAAGTAAGAAAGATCTGAAGTATTTGACCACTTTGAAAACAACATAAGCCTGTTTCTCCACATCTGAATAATTTAGTTAAGCACCCTGTAAATTTGAGCTAAAAAACGCAATTGGAGCTTCTGCTTTTTCTTGACTCGCTTGAGTTAGAGTCGCAACATATGACTTATCTGAGGCAAATGTGTATAAAATAAAAGGTTCTGAAAAATTCAGAGTCGCTAAAGATGGAGCATTAATAATAGCTTGCTTGATCAGGTTGAATGCTTCATGTTCATCATGACCCCATTTAAAATTTGAATTCTTTTTAATCATGGTTTGCAAAGGAGACACGATTCGGGAAAAATCTAGAATGAATGTCTTTAAAAAATTGATTTGACCAAGGAAATATTTCATGGCTTTTTGGTTATGAGGTAGGGATATTTTAGAAATTTATTTGATTCTATCGGGATCAATGTGAATACTGGATTTTGACACTATGAATCCTAGAAGTTTCCCTTTACTTAGTGCGAAAAAATATTTCTTTGGGTTAAGTGAAATTCCATACCTTAAACACCGTTGAAAGATTTGTTTCAGGTCTTTGAGATGGTCGCTTCGCTTCTTCGAGTACACTGTTATATCATCCAAATAAATTACTACTGATTTATTGACTAAACCTTTGAATGTGATGTCCATGGCTCTCTGAAATGTGGCACCAGCATTAATCACACCAAATGGCATCTTCCGATATGCGTATGTGACCCATTTAGTTCTGAATGTGGTTTTCAAGTGATCATCAGGATGTACTAACACTTGATTGTATCCTGAAAATCAATCCAGGAAAGACATTAATTCTGAGCCCGCCACTGCCTGCAGTATCTGCTGCATAGGTGGAAGAGGAAAATTGTCTTTTTGATAGGCTTTGTTAAGGTTCCGAAATTCAATGCAAATCCTAATATCTTCTTTTTTCTTTCTAACGGGTACCATATTGGAGACCCATTTGGAATTTCTGATGGGAAAGATTATCCTGGCTTTTAGTAACTTATTGAGCTCAGTTTTTATCTGATTTTCTAAATTGGGGTGGATCTTTCTCAGCTTTTGTTGGACAGGTTTTTCGTTATCGATCATGGGAATAGTATGCTGGATAATAGAAGTGTCGTATGTTTTCAACTCATCATAATTCCAGGCAAAAACATTTTTATATTGTCTCAAAAGACTAATATACGCTAGTTTCTCTTCAGGGGCTAGGCCGAGGCCTAGATTAATGTTTTGTGGTTTAGCATCGGTCCCTAGGTTTACTAATTCATAGTTCAAGGTTGAACTATAGAGTTTTGAATTGGTAGACCTCTTAAACCGATCTTTCAAATCGTATAAGTCTTCTAACTTGACCACCGACTTAGGTATAGAATTATTAGTGCTATTTGGTTGCAATTGTCGATCGTGCTGGTCTTCGTCAATTATTTGAATGGAGTAGGATCCTTCAGATGTGAGGAAATTTATGATATCAGGATCGTCATTGAATACTCTCCAATTTGTGATGTTGTCAGGAATGGACGGTCTAAAGATTAATTCTATTGAGAATCTATCTGGACTAAAATCTTTGGAGGGAATAAGCTTAGAAGCTACGTTAGCCAAAAGGTCTACACTTGCGTTTTGGTGACTGGGGATTGAAGAAATATTAAATGCTATGAAATGCTCAGTCAGATCTTGTACTAAGGATTGATAGTGTTTTAAATGACCTGATAAGCAATGTATAGTGTTATGTACCTGTTTAACCACAATCTCAGTGTCTCCAAAAACTTGAAGATACTTGACATCTAACCCGATTGCTTTGTACAGGCCTTGAACCATAGCCTCGTATTCTACTGTATTGTTTGTGCAATCGAATTCGAGTCTGCATGTGAGCATGATTTTATCTCCTTCTGGACTAATCAGAACGCATACTGCTCCTGCTCCTTCGTTAGATCTAGAGCCATCAAAAAATAATTTCCAAAACAAGGGTTTATTTACAGGTTTATCTAAAAAATTGATACATTTCGAACTATCAGTTCGAGAAAAATTTTCGACTTGGGACAAAACAGAGTGTTCTAAATAGGGTGACGCATGAGCATCAAAATTGCCGAGGAAAGAATCTACCGAGTAATTGCCAATAATGCTGCTGTTATACGATATTGGTTCATTTTCTCCCTCTAATTCTGTTACTATGTACTTTTGGTGTAGCTCTCGTTCAACTTTTATTTGATTCGGTTTATTGTTGTAGGGCAGCCACACGTGCGACGAATCGGTTGCGAAGTATCCATGGAGTTTCTCAGACCAATCCCTGCTAAGAATTAACCCATAGAATTCTGGGATATCAGCAACTAGAATGTCAATAACCTGACATACCTTCGAGTTGGATGACAATCTTATGGTTACTTGATTTAGTTCACCAATCACTTCGACTTGAGATTGATCTAGCTGAACTATGCGCATTGCGGATTTCTGTGGTTGAACATTTAACTTGGCACATATAGATTTGGGTAAAATATTTGATGAAGCATCGGAATCTACCAAACAATTGTGCACATTCTTATTGAAGATTTCATAAGTAAGGAGAAATGAGGGAGTATGAGATCTTGATCTCCCTCCAATTAAGGCGATGTCACTTGGATCAATCTTATTGATCGCGTTAGTTGGAGGTCTTCCCATGTTGTGGGAAGCTTGAGAAAGTACAACGGCAGGCAAAGGTGCAACTGGCACGGCATGTAATTCTTTCATCATTATCTTATGTTGATGTTTCAATTTGCTCAGTTCGTAAAGGGTGATATTAGCCTTAGTCTTCTTCATGTCATCAATAATATTATACTCCATTTCATCCGATACTATTAGTGTTTTTGATGGAGTCGTTTCATTTGCTTGGACTGGGCTAGCTTGAGTCGCTTTAGATGTCATTTTCTTTGTTGCGACTTTATCCTCTATTGTAGAGCTTGCGCTCTTTGGCTTAGGGATAGTTTGGGGAGGATCAAGCTGATTTTTTCTTTGTGTGCTAACTGGAAATACTTCTTGATCTTCTTCTTGTGGGAGGATGAAATCCCACATTCCTTGTAATTCCACAACTTCTTCGTCATTGGCCTGCCCTTCAGTGGAAATTTCCTCTTCCTCTTCCTCGGATTCAGCATTTGAAATGGCATTGGGTGGCTTTGCATCCGTTGAAGGACCTCATTTAAAATATCTGTAGGGCTTTTTCGAAGAAGTTTCTGCTACTTTCTTTTTTATGTCGACCATCTCATTGGACATGGTCTTTAGAACATTCTACAATCCTTCCAAATCAAAAGGATCTTTTGCTTGTTTCTTCTTGGAGTCTTCGTTGAAGGTGACTTTTTTGGACTTACGTTCCTCTATCGCAGATCTCTTTTCTAGGGCTATTATTCATTTCTCTACTGAAATCCTTGATAGGCTCTCTAGCTTCGGCTTTAAGATTGGATAGGTCATTGATTAACATTGTCGTCGACCTGTCATCACCAAAATTGGTTAGGAATTGGTCCTGGAAGATGACCCAACTTATGATGGATCTGGAGGGTAATGAAAAGTACCATGACCTGGTTGTCCCTTGCAGTGTATAGGGAAAAAGCCGAACAACAACATCTTCATTAATAACTCCATTAAGATTAATGGAAAGCATGAAGTTGTTTATGTGCTCTTCTGCCAGCATGCCTTCCTCGGGATTGAATTTATGCAGCCATTTCTCAGGATGGGCCGGTATTTGACTCAAGGTTCCAGGCATTAAGACTGCCCCAGGGTTATTCCATGGAGATTGGGCCATTGTTGAACTGCTAACAGAGGGAAGTGTAGAAGATGATCCCTATGGCTGGGAGGATGAGGATACTATGATCGTAGATGATTGAAGAGGGGTTGTGGGGGTTCCAGTGGATGGATGGACGATGATCTGAAGTGGAGGTGTGGATGGTTGACTTCGCAGTGAAGTAGTTGAGATGGATGATGCAGATGAAAGAGTCTCACTGTCAGACTCTTGCGGTGATTTCGTCGCTCTTTTCCTAGTGGGAAGAGGTAATTTGGTTGGATGGACACCAAACTTTTCACTCTTTAGCCTGGTCAGGGGATGAGCAGGGTTGCACAGCGAAATCACGCTGCCTTGAGATTTATCATACCTCTGAGGAGAAATGGAAAATCGCTGAAGTTTGTGAATCAAGGATTCAACCTCAGGAAGTTCAATGGTAGATTGTTCTGAAATATCAGGGTGTGTAGCAGCGGTTGATACTCGAGCGACTTCTGACTCTGGATTTAAATGTAATGGGGAAATCAGGGGAGATGATGAGGGTGATTTACTCTTAGAATGCTATTCAGATTTCGATTTACTTGCCATTCATAGTTCATGCCCTCCTTCTAGCGCCAAATATGTTGAAGCCCCGAAAATCTGGTCGACAACAAGGGGGATACCCACCCGGTCCAGACCTTGGTTGGCAGCTCCTTATCCGTTCGGTATAGCGGGTCTGACTGGGGATAATGGGACCAGTTTCCCAATCTATGGGTGTGTGTGTGTGTAGAGTTGGATGTTGTTGATGTAACAGTCCCTATCTAAGCTATTCTAATTCAAACTTGAATCTAATTCTATGCTATTGTAATCTAATAAATAACACATCTAATCTATGCTAACCCAGGATGTAATTCTTCCATTATGCGATCTAAAGAAATTTCAAATAACAACTGGTAATAAAGATCATTTAGCGATTATAAGAAAGGAAATCAATTAGGATGAACCACTTCGCATAAAAAGTTAGGCGAAACAGTTGTGAACAACATATCGCATAATAAGCTATTCATACATTAAACATAAATAAATAGCTACGACCGTACAAAAGTGCCAAATGATAACTCAAGCTTTCATGCAATAACATATAAACAACTAAAAATTGTATATCACTTTAACATATAAGCAGAAATGGTCAAGAGATAAAAGTACCATTTATGACTGGTCCTACTCATAAGCTTCAAGCAACAATGATTTAACTCTCCTTGCTCTAACATCTACTAGAGTACAAAAGCGCAACATCAGTAGTAGATATCAAATGCAAACATCAACAAATCTTGATCCATTCATTTACCAAAACCTCCTCTGAGGGTGCAAAAGTACATGTTCTGAGGACAAGTTTTTGATAAATTTCTGGACCCTTCTCTAAATGCATGAGAAGGGTTTAAATACTACTACCTAAATAACTTAATTACACAGATTCAGGATACGGTTTAAATGACCGCCCTTTTTCTAGGCAAAACTATTTCTAAAAATTATATCTAATATCTAATTATTTCTGCATTTGCTCCTTAATGTTGCGAACATTCAATATTTTCCTGGGTAGAGTCGGCTGACTGTCTTCCGCTTTTGGTTGAGCTAACCAAACAAAAATGGCAAGAGTTGGCACCATCTTTTTAGCAAAATAGAAGATATACTCGAGAGTCATCCTCTGACTATGTGGATTTACTGTGTCTGCTCAGTAATAATCGAAGTTCCACTTGGTTAATCCTCAAATTGCTTCTACCTTTCCTTTCTTGCATTTTCCGGGCTTATCGGTGACTGAGCAGTTAGGGACTTTGCTTTTTGAACAATTTTCTCAGCGATGCATGATTAGCGCTAGGCACTAATCGCGCATCGGAAACTGCCTCCGTTCTTTGATCTGGGCCTTTCTGGTGCGTTTTTCGCCTTTTAGCACCTTTTCCTTTATCGGGTATAAGCTTCAAAATTTTGTAAAAATACTGCTTTCGTGAACTTCTGACCTTGAGCGTTAAACCACCTGTTGATAGCAGCACTGTTCAACTACTCATTCAACCATGGCTCTGACTGAAAGATCTGTAACGAATAGCTCTGCAGTGCTCTGTGAATTTTCGGCTCTGTTGCATGCGATATCCATTCATGAGGGAATCTCTTCTCTGTTTCCGAGCATTGGAGCTTTACCCTTTTCCTTTATCGCTCCCTGTGCATTACTTCATGTTGTTTCTATTTTTTATTCCCACAATTCACACATGAGGAGAGAGTAATGATAATGAAAATCGACAAGAAAGCTCTGAGCTCTACGGATGTACAAAAAACATGCCACCTGACGTGAACTAACTCTTCGAAAAACACAAAATTGTCTTTCATTAATACTTGGCATATCATTCATTAATTTTCATTAAAGCGCGTATCCAATTTGGTTTATGGACAACTTTTCTTGAATGTTGAGCCAGGGAAAATTTGCGATGGACAATTTATGCGATTTGCATCACAGCATCACATCATCGCAGTATCGCGTTATCGCATTTTCATCAAGATGTGTTATCGCAGGCTTGCCCGATCGCGCTTATCGCAGAATCGCAGATTGTTGTATCGTGCAATCGCAAGATCGCAGAACGCAATATCGCGTTATCGCAAGATCGCAGTTCGTTACAATTGTTAAATGGTTATGTGTTTTTTTATGCGATATTTGCGATATGTGATATCGCATATCGGCCATCGGAGATTTTTTAAGGTTTTCGAATATGAGCGTTTCTTAATGCATGCGATGCGATGGAATTCGCGTCGCACTTCTCGCAGTTTATCCTTTTACTCACAAGGAAATGTCCTATCTTCTTCGCGCGATGCGATGTTTTCTTAAGGAGTAGAATACATAAACCTTAATTCAATTTTTTGAATTTTTGACTAAGGGTCCCCACTTACTTAGTGTTATTGCTAATACTAAATAAGGAGGGGGGTTGTTGGTGGCCACAACACTTCCTTCAAACCTTCCATTTTTTCTTTTAAACCATCCTCCAAACCTTCTATATCCCTTTTTATTTTTTCTTCTAAACCATCCATGACCCATTTTAAAACATAAACATTAACATTCATCATTGGTTCCAATTTTTTTTTTGCTACTCTTTGTGACAAATAAATTTGTTGCACTTGGCATCATAATTTTGATATATCATGTTGCATTTTTTCCTCTTCTTCATGCGCTATATAAGATATTTTTGTTGGCTTACTGGGTCTATCCCTTTTTTCTGTTTCAAGGAATTTTAGAATTAAATACTAATATCTATTCTTCAATATCCCCTTTGAATCACTTCAAACTTATTTTTCAAATAAAAATTATGCAAATTTAAAAATAAATACACACATTTTTCTCTATTTTAAGAGCTTAGTATTAAAACTATTGTATCTCTATAATTTTAGCCTCCCAAGGTCTGAAAATTCCTTCAGAGGTATTATTTTATGTCCTCTTTCAAACCCCACAAGTTATACCAAAATTTGATTCTTCAATATAAAATTATACCAAATCTCTCACGATGACCTAATTATGGAATGGTTTAGTATAGCGAACTTGTATAGATTTCCACGTGTAATTGTTTCGACCTTCAGCCCTAAAATTCCTCCTCGCAAAACTATAGTATGTGATGTTTCTCGATTTTTTTACAAAATTCAAATATGACGTTTGAAGAGAAAGTTATGGAAATTTTCCCTAGGTCACTTGTTTGATACTAAATTTTGGAGCATGCAAAACCCCTAACTTGTTCAGACGATTTCTCATGAAATATAGGGAACCAATATTTGAATTTTTTACATGAAGTTCACCAAGGCTTTGGCTCCATGTGGTAAAAGTGTTAGCTTTTGAAGCCTCATAGAAAAAATTTATAGTGAAACTTTTACTCATCATGAGTTTCATGGAATACCTTGTCGCCAATAGAAAGAATTTCTTGTAGCAACTTTGTCAAACCTTCCTTTAGACCTTCCATTTTTCCTTTAAGTCCTCCTTCAAGCCTTCTATGCCCCGTTTTAATTTTTCCTCTAAACCATCCATGTTCCCTTTTAAACCATCCATCTTAACATTCATCAGTGCTTCCAATTCAATTTTTGTTACTCCTTGCTAGAGTGAAATTTATTGCACTTACATGTCCCTTTCTGTTTTTGGTTCTAAACCATCCATGTGTTTCATGGAATACCTTGTCACCATTAGGAAGCATCTATTGTGGTAACATTTTCAAACCTTCCTTCAAACCTTCGATTTATGCTTTTAATCCATCCTTTAAACCTTCTATGTCTCGATTTATTTTTCCTTCTAAACCATCCATGTCCCATTTTAAACCATATTAACATCCATCATTGCTTCCAATTCATTTTTTGTTACACTTTGCAACAGCAAAATTTGTTGCACTTGGTCTCATAATTTTGATATATCATGTTATATTTCTTACTATTCTTCATGTGTTATAGAAGAGATTTTTGTTGGCTTACTGGGTGTATCCATTTTTTTAGGCATTTTAGAAGGAAATAATCATATATATGCTTCAACTTTCACTTTAAAACACTTGAAATTGATTTTTCAAACAAAAGTTATGCAAATTTTAAAAATATACACACTCTTTTCTTGCTTTTAGGAGCTCGGTATTGAAACTATTGTATCTCTATAATTTCGCTCTCCCAAGGTCTGAAACTTCATTTTGAGTTATCTTTCTGTCCTCCTTCCAACGCCACAAGTTAGTCTGAAATTGGATTCTTCAAGATAAACTTATAATATATGTCCCATGATGGCCTGATTATGGACTAGTTCAGTATAGCGAACTTGTACAGACTACCACCTACGACTATTTTGACCTTCGGCCTTGAAATTCCTCCTTGAGAAACTACACTATATATAATATTTCAAGAACATGTTACTGAATTTAAATATGATGCTTGAATACAAATTTTTGACAATTTCCCCTAGGTCCCCTATTTGATATCAAACTATGGAACATGCAAAAACCCTAACTTATTTGGACCATATATTAGAAAATATAGCGAGCCAAGATCTGAAATTTTTACATGAAGTTCACCAAGATTTTGGATCCACTTATAAAATTTTAAGCTTCTTAAGCCTCGTAGAAAAAATTTATAGGGAAACTTTTATCATCATCAGTTTCATGGAATACCTTGTCACCATTAGGAACCATTTCTTATAGCAACTTTGTCAAACCTTCGTTCAAACCTTCTATGCCATTTTTTATTTTTTCTTTTAAACCATTCATGCCCCTTTTAAACCATCCATCTTAATATTCATCATTACTTGCAATTCATTTTTTGTTACTCTTTGTGAGAGTAAAATTTGTTGCACTTGCATGTCTCTTTTTAACTTCTCTTCTAAACCATACACTAGTACAAAATGGATAGTTAGTTACTAAAAAAAGGACTAAAATTTGCATATAAATGACCATTTTCAGTCGGTGACTAGTAGTAACTAATTTACAGTATCTTATAACGCGACCAACATTTAGTCATTTGTAACTTAGTCATTAATTAGTTGTCTCAATTTTATCGTCTAGTAGTATATTTAGCCATAATTTTGGTCATTATTGTATTCATTTATTTAGTCATTAATTGTCACAATTAATGACCAACTATACAACAAAATATATTACTATATTATGATCATCCGAGAAAACCAACTAATGACCAAAGAAATATGACCAAAATGTTGGTTGCGTTATAAGATACTGTAAATTAGCCACTAATAGTTATATATGTGCAAATTTTAGTCATCGTTTGAAACAAATTAATGACCAAAGGAGTATGAGTAATTTGTGGTTGTGTTGTAAGATACTATAAATTAGCTGCTAATAGTCGTATATATTCAAAATTTAGTCGTCATTTGTAATCACAAATTTATCATTTGCAGTATTCATTTAATTTTTTCTGGTAGTTTCATATTCATTATATAAAGGACTATTTTAGTTGTATATTCATTTTATTTTTGTTCATAATTATTGTTAGGATATTCCAACGCATAGAAAATAATTAAGTACAACTTGGTTTAGTGTATAGTTAGGTAAAGTTTGTTTCTTTAGTATGTACTTTCTGTAACTTACAATCCGTCGGTCACAATATGTTCTAGACATCAAGTGATCTTACGGTTCATTCCCTCCTCGGTATTACTGACACTTGATCCATGACTTAACACCCGATCGATCCATGATCTCTATTTAAAGAGCATGGAGGGTCATTTGTTAGGTGACCATTCATGAGAGAAGCATATGTAAATTTTCTTTCTTTTACATTAATAAACTTCCTGAAGTGGCCGTGTTGGCTCAGGTCATGGACTGTTTCCCACATTGAGGGTTTTAACCACGTCAATAATACTAGTGTAATGATATGTGATATATTTTTGAGAGATGTTGTTTGGTGTTCTATCTAAGGAACTTACCCTATAAATTCCTACCTAGTATTAGAGCCATTTGAGGGACGCATCTATTGGTGATCCAAATCTAAAGCCAGTACAACTACATCTGAATGGCGTCTCTTATATCTACTGTTTCTGACATCTTTCGGGCTGAGAGGGCTTCTGTATTGTGTTAGGAGCATCTGTTCCAGTGAGGAACCCATTTTGTTTCATGCAAAAATGTTTTTGGTAGCACTAGCTACATCATTTTTAAAATCTAGAGGTATACAGTCTTTATTTGCAGTTTCAATTATCTATCTCTTAGTTAATTTCGGTTTATTTATGTTTTTTTTTTATTACCAGATCTATACCTTTCATTTTTGTGTATGCTCTTTGCTCCATGACTCTGTGCAATCTGGGAAAACCAGAAATAGAAAGAAATGATTTTTCTAGTGTGTATGCTCTTTTCCATTGCGCCATAGTGTGACCTCGGAAAACTGGGAATATTAAGGAAAATTTAAGGCTTCTGGCCAAATCCAACTTTAAGTCATAAGGCTTGAATCACTTTTGCTTGTACATTTTGGTTTGTGTGGTTTTATTTTTTTTTGTAGGAAAAAAAGGGTTTTTCAAGAAAGCATGCACTCCAAAGCTTTTGTGAGGAAAAAAAAAAAAAAAAAACCCCTCATCTTTTCCAAAAATTAATAACCATTTAAACTAGTTGACATGGTCCAAAGTTACTTTACGAGAATAGAAGTCTTGGGTTCAAGTCTTCTTTTTGTTGAGTTACTTTTTCAAAAAGCACATGTAAGTTATGTTTTAAAGTTATTTTATGCAAAAGTGTTCTCACCCATTATAAAAAGTGAGTCACTTTGTCTTTTATTTAAGTTACAATTTAGTGGATAGTTCATAAAGTGCCATTGTAAAAGTGATTTTCACTTATTTATAAAAGTGGGTCACATAAAGTAATATTTTTTTAAAAAGTGAGTTAATTAGATTAAGTTTGTAAGGGGGATGAATTTTTTTAATATAACATTATCATTCACTTTCCAATGTTCACATGGTTCGTTGGCATTCTCAACAAATTTTCTTCAAAAATCCACAACTTCTCCATACAGAAGCTGTTTTCAGAGCCTTTTTTTTAATCAACCTAATTTTTCGAGATCTTTCCATTGGAACTCTTAGTTTAAACATCTAAAACTTCATTTTTTTTTAAAGTGGAAAGTTCATGCCTAGTTATTCTTGACAGCACCAACTACTTCCAATGGTTATCCTACATTGTGGATCTACTTAGAAGTAAAAGTATTTATAGAATCACCTCAGGCCAAGAGTCTAAACATAAAGATGAAGATAAGCAAGCCAAGTGGGAAAATAAGCAATATCAAGCACGTGGGTTGATAGGGTTGCCTATTTCTCTAGACCTTAGATTCCATATCATAGAAATTGATACCCTCGATGAAGTAATGAAACAACTCAATAAAGTTTTTTGAATTAAAACTGAAATTAGAACCCATCAACTCGAAAATGAGTTTCTTATGTTGGACCCTAATAATTTTTCTTCCATTGAATATTTTTTGTCCAAGTTGGAGACCCTTAGACATCTGTTGGAAGGTGTTAAGGTTAAGAAAGAATATGGTAACCTTATCTATTCCATTCTTACTAAGTTAGGACTAGCCTACTCTGTATTTTTTCCACCTTCCATTCTACTAGAGAATTCTTTACTTTTCAAGGAAAATATTACAAGTCCCCCTCCTCTGATGCCTTTTCTAATTCTTTAATAAGAGAGTAGCAAAAACTCTTGCATCTTGGTCTTCTTAATACTAGAAACACTTCTAAGAAAGCCGTAGCATCCTAGTAGCAACCATGTTCAAAGAATCCTAAGAAGCAGCATCCTAAAAAGAATGGTCCTAAGCCAAACGAGGGTCCTAAGCAATTTCAATCTCAGAATGAAAAATCAACTCAACAAAATGATAAGGAAACTAAAAACAAAGGGAAGGAGACTGATAGACATTGCAACTTTTGTAATTATGATGACCACTTAGAATCCAAATTCTTTAAGAAGATGGAATCCTTGGAAGTAGCAATGAAGAAGCATACCATCCATTTGGAGCACTCTTAAACTTCAACTTCATATTTAGGAATAACACTTTCTTCATGTGGTTTTCAAGCATCTCATTCTTCATCTTCTCATTCTCATGAGTGGCTCATTGATTCTAGAGCTTCTTATCACATGGGCAAAAACAAAGCCATGTTTTCTTCTTTAAATGATTGTAACACCGAAAATATATATGTTGGTGATGATAGATCTATTAGTGTTGTAGGGATAGGAACTATTCATCTAGACAATGGTCAATTTAATGATGTATTATGTGTTCCTACCTTATCATGCAACCTTCTATCTATATATCAGATAACTCATTGAGGTGAAGGTAAAACTGTTCAATTTTCACCTCATGATGTTGTAATTAAGGACCTAATATATCCTAGACAAATTTTAGCTACTAACGTTTCTGATGATTCTACAAGGTTGTATATGTTTAACAACTTTGGGTCATCAACTCTTCCCTCGGTATTTGTTGCTCATAATGATGAAGTGAGAAAACTTTGGCATGAGCAATTTGGTCACTTAAACTATCGCTCCCTTCAAAATCTATGTAAAGAAAATATGGTGACAGGTCTTCCTAAGGTATCCTGCAAAGATGGTGTTTGTTCCGAATGTGTACTTAGAAAACATCATAGGGGTAGTTTTAAAAAACATGCCTCTTGGAATGCCTCAACTCCTTTACAGCGTGTGCATAGTGATTTATGTGGTCCACTTCCAGTTGTTTCACTCTTTGGCTACAAGTATTTCTTAACTTTCATTCATTATTTCTCCCGACGCACTTGGGTATACTTCTTAAAACCCAAGAGTGAAGTCTTTAACATGTTGTTGGTTGCTAAGGCCTTTGTTGAGAAAAAATTTGGACATCAAATTCTGAAGCTAAGATTTGATAATGGTGGGGAATATTTTAACAACAAATTCATAAACTTTTGCACTGAGAATGGAATTCAATTGCAACATACTATTCCATATACTCCACAAAAAAATGGTGTAGCTGAAAGGAATAATCATACCTTAAAGGAAATGGCTAATTATATTCTTCAATCTAAAGGACTTAGTCTTAATTTTTGTGTAGAAATAATTAACTCTGCAAATTACATAGTAAATCACACTCTTACTAAGGTTTAATGAATATCACTCTAGAAGAAGCATGGAGCTCAATTAAACTAGATGTAAGTAACTTTCATGTTTTTGGGAAGTGAAGCACGGGCCCATATTGCAAATGAGAAACATAAAGCCTTAGAACCTAAGAGTGAAAAATGCATTTTTGTTGGATATTCTGAAGATGTCAAAGGATATATACTTCCTCAACCTAAATCTAAAATCTTGATCATTAGAAGAGATGTAACGTTTGCTGAAAATATATCGCCCTACGAGCCTAGTTCAGCAGATGTGCCACCTCTCTCTATCTCTTCTACTTCTGTAATCATTTCTTCTTCATATGATGAAAATGACGATGAACTTATTCCCCCACCTTATTAGTATCCTCCTTCAGCTCCTTAATTCCAAAATGGGTTCAAGCTCCTACAGATCACAACAACAAGATGACAACAAGTGATCTTACAGATCAGTGTCGTACACATTCTCAGTTCGATAGAGTCTCTTATTTATTGGCTCAAGCTTCAGGTAATTATGATCTTGACACCTTTGCAAAAGCTTCATGCCGTCTAGATTTGGATGTAGCTATGAATGAAGAATATCATTCATTATTGGCAAATGATACATGGGGCGTTGTTCCTCTTCCAAAGGGACGAAAACTTGTTAGATGCAAATGGGTTTACATAACCAAGTTTGGACTAGATGAAAAAGTTGATAAACATAAAGCTTGTCTTGTTGTTAAAGGTTTTTCAGAATATGAAGGCATTTACTATATTAAAACCTTCTCCCCTACTGCGAAAATGAACTCTATCCGCCTTGTTCTATATGGAATAACCTATAGCTTTATACAAATAGACTCTAGCCTTGTATGTCGGTGTAAGAAATCCCTTTATGGTCTCAGGCAAGCCCCTTGGGCTTGGTATGCCAAAATGGATAGCTTTCTTTTAGATGCTAGCTTTTCTAGGTGTCTTTATGACAATATTGTGTACACCAAGAAAGTGGGTAAGTCTCTTATAATTCTTTTTCTTTATGTAGATGATCTTATCCTTATTTTTAGTGGTCAAAGCATTATAAACCATGCACATTCTAGCCTTAAAAAGCAGTTTGAAATGATAGACGTACGAAACTTGCATTATTTTCTTGGTCTTCAAGTCTTGCAATCCAAAGAAGGTATTTCCCTTTCCCAGTGAAAGTATTCATGTGATCTTCTACGCCACTTTCACATGGAAAAATGTAAGCCATCCCATTCTCCCTTTCAGTCTAGAGCCAAACAATCAGTCACTTGTACTTCCCCTAAATTCGATGCTACATTATATCATCAGCTTGTTGGAAAACTTTTGCATCTGACCCATACCCATCCTGAACTTTCCTCTTTTGTTTGCCTTGTTGCTCAATTTATGCAAAACTCACATGAAATTCATTGGAAGGTATCTAAAATAATACTTCGTTACATTGAAGGTACAGTTCAGTTTGGGATTCATTACAGTGCACAAGAATCTCCTCTATTGGTTGGTTTCACTGATTCTAATTGGGTTGGTGACCCTATGATCAGAAGTCTACTGTGAGTTATGTATTCACTCTTGGTTATGGACCTATTACATGGTAGTGCAAGAAACAAAGTGTCATTTCTCTTTCTTCAGCAAAAGCAGAGTATCGTGGCACTGTTAAAGCTAGTAAGGAAGTCTTGTGGCTTCGTCAGATGCTGTCGAAATTTGGATTTTAGCAAAAAACAACAACATCCGACTACAATTTGGTGTGATAATCAAAGTGTCATTAAACTATGTAAAGATCCAGTCCAACATTAGCGCAAAAAACACATTGAGTTACACATGCATTTCATCAGAAAGCTCATTCATGACCATGTTCTTGAAGTGCAATATTATTCAACCGATGATCAAGTTGCAGACATCTTTACAAAGACTCTCACAAAGGCGAAGTTCACTAAACTTTGATTTATGTTTGGAGTTTAAGAAGTTGTCACTAAGAGGGCATAGTATCTAATGCCTCCTTCCTTCTCCTATTGTGTCATATTTGTACATCCTTCAATCCTATTCCAAGTTGTTCTTAAGGGGGGATGTTAGGATATTCTGACAGATAGGAAATAATTAAGTACAACTTGGTCTAGTGTATAGTTATGTAAAGTGTGTTTCTTTCGTATGCACTTTTTGTAACTTACAATCCACCAGTCACAATATGTTCTAGGCATGAAGTGACCTGGTGGTTCATTCTCTCCTAAGTATTATTGACACTTGATTTGTGGCTTAACACCTGATTGGTCCATGATCTATATTAAAGAGCATGGAGGGTCATTTGTTAGGTGACCATTCATGAGAGAAGATTATGTAAATTTTCTTTCTTTTGCATTAATAAATTGTCTAAACTGGTTGTGTTGGCTCAGGCCGTGGACTATTTCCTTCTTTGAAGGTTTTAACCAAGTCAAGAATACTGGTGTACTGATATCTGATCTGTTTGTGAGCAGTGTCCTTTGGTGTTATATCTAAGGAACTTACCCTATAAATTCCTGCATTAATCAATATGAACTATTAATGTAGTATTTTTAGATTGATTTTATGTGTTCATTATTACTCAACATAAATTAATTAGTATGATTTTGTGACTAAATTAAAAAAATGCCATACAATTCACATGTTCATCTATTATGAAAACACAAAGTTACACATGTTTATTACAATACTAAATAATATCAAATACAACTATAAATAATTTCAACCACGTAAATTATATTATATGAAATTTCAAGTATTATAATATGAGTTCTCAACTTAATATTGGGTGGGCTACAATTCACACATGAAATAGTCTTTCACCACTTCAAAACATTATCATTATTTTGCCAAGGCATTGTAGGTGAATTCACCAAACTCTAAAGACTTGACCATCAGTCTATATGTGTGTCTCATGTGAGATATTGGCTTTAAGGGCATCACTAAACTAGTTCTCTTCTCTCTCTTTCTGCATTTTTCACTCCAGTCTTATTGTTATCTTTCTTCAATTCCTACTTCTTACCATCAATATTGAGTTCATCTTCTGAAAATGAAAGAAGATACAATGCAGAGTATAATACATCAAAGACAATGAAAATTGGAATATAAATTAAAGTAGACTATAAAGGATTTATACGACATAAACCTCAACATCAACAATGTCAATACCATTTTCTCCCTAGAAAAGTAAGAAACTCAAACAAGTTTTCTTCAGTTGGGCAATAGTTTTTAGTTGAGTGATAGTGACCACTATGCGGTTAGATGACCTGTATAAACAAAGAAAATAGAACATTACCATAGAAAATGATAGCTTATGAACTTAGTATTCAACCTTCAATAAAATATTAGGCATGATCTTACCAACTAAGTTACATGCTAAGAATATCAGACAATAGATAACATGTGAAAGAAATGGAAAAAAAATATATCGGTGTAAAAAATATGCTTATTGTTTGTCCTAAAAGAGTCGTGTTCCTTAAATTTGGAGATGCTTTTGGCTATGGTAAAAGTTCTTGGCTATTATGACTTGTGTTTTTAGAACAATTAGATTGATACACATCATATTGGATTGTGGAGACAAAATTATTCAAATTTCCAAGATGAGTACCTCACTTGGTTGAATGAAGCTGCTAGTTGTGAGCAATGTCAAAACTATGGGGAAGCGGAACACTAAGGCCCGAGAAAATATATCACCACACTCCACTAAAATAAAAAAAAAATTGAATCCCACAATGGCCTCTACTAGTATATTTCATTGGATGGATATCACACTCTGAGATATTATTGTCTAATACAATGAGAAGTGTACATATATTGTCACAATGCCCCTCAAAATCAAACCCTATAGTTGTGTCCTATAATATTAATCATATTATACTATTTAATTATAAAATTATGACTATCAGATAATTATTAGTTTGAATAATTAGTCTGAAATTGTGTTTTGAGTATTTATGTATACATGAAAATATTCGGAAAAAAGGTACTTTTTGTGACTAGTTAATTTCAAGTGAATCTAAATACACAAGAAATTATGGTGCCTCGGTGCTTCTCTTGTGGCTATCCGCTCATTGTACCAATTTCACCCATGTCCCATACTGCTTTTGGTGAGGTCATATTTGATGATTTCCAATGCCAATGCAATGGACATTTATCATGGATGTTTTTCTAAGCCAAAGAGAATCTCCACAAGTAACAACCTATAAGTAGCCTCAAATATATTATTGGGGGCCAAAATGTATTACTTATATGACAAGCCAAGAAACAGTGCACATTAATCATCTTCCCTTTAATATTAATTAGTAATTTCTTTGCATGATCATGTAATACTAGAGTCTCAAGTAGGGAAATTTAAAGTTAGTCATCCATCAATATCACCTTTGAGAGTTCTTAATAGTTAATACTTCCTATTACACACACAGTATATCACCAACTTCAAGGATATCAATATAAACATGAAAAAATGAAATTAAAATGAATTCTAGGAAGTCAAATGTGACTAATATTGAGTCAAGAAAATACCAAGCCCTTAACATTAGCAAAGAATTCTTAGGCACTAAAACAGAAAATCCTTCCAATGCATCCTTTTCACCTTTTCTTTAATTTCCTTAATTGAGAACACAACTTTCAGAAGAAAAAAATGATTGGAAAAGGTCTCAAAATCCTAACAAATGTTGGAGTGATTGTCGTATCAATTAAACAGAAAGGTAATCGTTCAATATGATTTTAAATTGTGGAAGCTATCGAATAATATGAAGCTTTATCATCCCTTGGTCCTAATCAAATTTTAATCTATGGGTTCCAATCAAGTTATCACTTTCCCTCCAAGATAGTTAAGAGATCACTTTGGAGAAGGGCTTCTAGAAGCACTGGTATAGTAGAAAGGGAATTAACTAGGAGGAAAATGAAGCACCTTAGTGGGTGCTCCAAAATATTTGAAGGCAACTGAAAATGATTTTATACTCCCTCCATATATTTTAAAACAAAAACCCTTCAACTACATCTCATTTATTTTCCACCTTTCTATAATATGTAATTCTTAACAAATCAAAAATTTCATGTAGTGAAGAAATATTACATGGTAGATCTAGTTATTGAAATGCCAACTTTATTCTTAATCTCATTACAGTGAAAACAAATTCAACCCTAACTAATTGGGATCTAACAAATAAAGAATTCGATGTAGTAAAGAAAACTTACATGGTAGATCCCAATTCTTTGCAATGAAAACTTTATTATTGATCTTCTTACAACACAGATAAATTCAAGAGTACATACATATTTCCTTATTTGAGACAAAATTTGAACACATTTGGAGATTTCATAGAAAATATAATGATACGATTTACTTATAGGATATGAGAAATCTATCTACATCTACCACCTAACGCTAGACAATAGTGTTATTGAGATGCCATAGAATCGTATTAGAATAATGTAGATAGAGCGTGTTATAGAGGGACCTTGCAAAACCTATTCAACACTGCCTTCAAGCTTCAAACTAATTAGTTGATTTACTTTGGTAGCAAATTCTAGTGAGATCTCATTAAATAAAACCCGGCAAAAGTCATTTATGATAGTTATCACTTCCTTCTGTGGATCTATCCCCCTCTGGAAATAGATTAACTAATCGTCGCCAACTTTTGACGTAATTGCTTCATGTTCAACATGGGTTGTTGGGTTATTCACTTGGAAAAAGTTGCAAATATTAGATGCATAATGCAAACAAGCATGCAATTCAATATTGCTCCTTAAGTCTCTTGCATGAATTATAAAACACCATCTAGTTAAAACTTGATATATTGTAGTAATAGAAACCTACCCAATATCCCACTTAAGAATTAAAAATGTTGCAAATAGGAGATGTCTTAAACAATATCGACTATTTAATTTCATAATCACACTAAACTAGACAAACCTTTAAAATGTTGAAAAGTGTTGATCCAAGTGGATATTGGTGGCCACCTGCCAAGTCGACTTGGTATTGGTGGCCACCTGCCAAGTCGACTTGGACCACCACAATTGTTTCTTTCAACTTTTCAGTTTCCTTAATTGTAGCACAGTTTACTATTTTTAGCAGTTTTTCAGGTCTTAAACTTCTGGAGCCATTTTGAGGCCCTAAACAACATTTTTTGGGAAAATTGGGAGCAACATGGGTCCATGGTCCAATGTTTCTCTTCCCAAAGTTGTAGTTCTCAGATAGATCTTTCTAACGAGATATTGTACGCATCAAACGGAGATCGCATGCCAAAGTTACAACCCCGGGAAGTTGATGTACCAATTTACCCAAACAGGGCCCACAATTTGGTGTTTCATCTTCTAGGGTTAAGTTTTTGGATGTTTAGGGCTTTTCATTGTTTCTCAACAATAAATAGGCCTTCGAGCCTCATTGTAACACAGTTCAAAGGCATGTAACCACCACATCTCTTCTCATAGATAAGCTACCATTGCCCTAGCTGTTTATTTCCATTTTTTGTTTGTAAGCATATCTCAGTATTTTACATTAATGAAATGAAGTATTATTTCCACTAATCTTTGTGTTTACGGTTATCTACATAATTTTTTGCGTTCCTGTTTAAATCTGAATCAATGGTATCAACGAGGTTAGGATATCAGGAGTTAGGGCTTGAACTGGTTGAACCATTGGAAGAACAACCTCGCAAATCCCGATGGCCTCCCATGGCGGATGAAAAGGAACACGAGGGAGTAGGAGATCCTATCAAAATCTTGCTCAAAGAAGCCCTCGAACGACAAAGGCATGCGATGATGGACAACTTTGCCCATATCCTTCAGTGGCTACCCAGGGGTGACACATCAGCTTCCCACAACTACTCTGGAAACGCCACACTGTTTAAGGTACAAGTTAATTTTGAAATCCCCAAATTCGAGGGTCAGATAGACGGAAATGCCTTCGATAAATGGCTAAATCTGTTAGAGGGTTATTTTTCTGTTCATGATTTTTCCAGTCGAGAAAATATTATTTTCGCTCTTCTCAAAGCAGCCCCCCACGTCAAGGACTAGTGGGAAACCTAATGCGAGCAGAAGGATGAAAGTATCGGCTCACTATTTTCAACCACACCCACCTAGAATTCATTCCGAGATGCCATCAAGGAGCAGTACTACCCTGTCGAAAGCTATGAGGATCAATACATAAAGTGGACCATGATGCGGCAGGGAAGGGACCAAGACGTGCTGGAGTTTGCCAATACTTTCCATACCCTTCGCACAAAGTTTGGTATCAAGGATTCATGGCAGCATTTGATACTCAAATGCCGCGGCTTCCTGCACAAGTACATCTAGGAAGAAATAAAATTCCTGAACATCTCCTCACTTGACATGGCATACTACTATACCGTCAAGGTCGAGCAAAAGTTTAAATAGAAGAAGCGAGACTTTGGATCTACAAATCTGAAGCAAGGGAAGGGTACCCTCAAACCGCAAAACAAAGGACAAAGCCAAGGCGGGGTGGTGCAAGACAAACCGCCAAAGCTACAAGCAAAAGAACAGTGCCGCAAAGCCGAAAAAGGACACCGGAAAATGCTGTGAGTTCCATAAGAGCTCCACTCACAACACAAGTGAGTGTCGAGCCAAGCATTCAATGGTGGCTGAGCTAAAGGTTTCAGAATGAGATGCATGTTCCGACTCTGAGTAAGAACCTAACAAGGGGAATGACAAAGGGAAGTAGATTATCGATGAGGAGCCCAATGCCACAGTTGCCACCATGAAGATCCAAAATGGGGAACCCAAAGATCCAGAGGAGGAGGAGCATCTCTTCCACTCCCAGATGTGGGTAAAGGGATCCCCGCTACATTTCATTGTCGATATTGGGAGCCAAAAGAGCCTCATTTCGGCAGAGGTCATGAAGTGGCTGGGCTTACCGATCACAACACATCCACAACCGTACACCATCAGGTGGCTTCACTGAGGATGGGATGTTCACGTGAGCTAGCAGTGTCACCTTCCATACAACATCAAGCCCTTCACAATTGAGGTATTATGTGACATTGCTCCCCTTGAAGTTTCTGATGTATTATTAGGACAACCATACTTGTGGAAGCAACATGCTATGTATGAATCAAGGCCCCGTGCTGTTATTATTACTTTGGGAAATAAGTTGTACAAGATACCTGAGGTAGCAATTCCTACCACCATCTCTTTGGTTACTACAAAATAATGTAGTAAGCTCATTTCCAAAACCGGGAAATTTGTTTTCCTACGATACGCCCTCAAGGAAAGAAGAAGACAGTGGCCACGACCTCCAGACAGGGCCCCTCCGCACGACAACTATAGATGGACAAGGTCGTCGAGAAGTATGAGGATATCTCCACCTCCCCTACAGGGGTTCCTCTACACTGTCAAGTCAAGAACTCCATTGATCTAACCCTAGGTGCGACGCTGTCTAATGGACCAATCTATCGGCACTCTGTGCTGGAGAATGATGAAATCAAGAGGTAGATTCAGGAGCTGCTACAGAAAGGTCACATCCATCCGAGTTCATCACCCTGTGGGAGCCCAATCATGTTGGTACAGAAGAAGGATGGGACTTGGAGACTCCGTATTGACTATCGGGTGCTGAACAAGATCATTGTCTGTAATAGGTACCCAATCCCATGGATCGATGACCTCCTGGACCAACTGAAGGGGGGAAAATATTTCAGCAAGATTGATTTGAAGTCATGATATCAGTAGGTACCAATCAAACCCTCTGATGTGTGGAATACTACCTTCAAAGCCAAGTAGGGCCTTTTCAAATGGTTGGTTAGGCCTTTCAGATTAACGAATTCTCCTGCAACCTTCATGAGGCTAATGGATGACATCTTGAGGACATTCACCAACTCATTTGTAGTGGTATACTTGGATGACATCCTGAGCTTTAGCCAGAGTTGGGAAGAGCACCTCCAACACATCCGACAAGTTCTCCAAACACTCCGGCAACACAACTTATGTGCCAATTTGGAGAAATGTACTTTTGGCATGACCTACATTTAGTATCTGGGATACATTATTGATGAACAAGGGGTTCATGTGGATCTAGCCAAGATCCAAGTCATTCGGGACTGGCCCCCTCCAACCACTCTAATAGAGCTCCGCAGCTTTCTAGGTGTTGCCAACTTCTACCGCAGGTTCGTGTTGGGATTTTCTCATATCACTTGGCCCTTGAGTCAAGTCACCAAGGGAGGAGCGAAAGAAAACTTCTTTTGGTTTGAATCTCAACAGAAGTCATTGACAAAGTTGAAAGACCGCCTCTGCTTCGCACTAGTGCTTGCATTGCCAGACTTGCAACAACCATTTGAGGTCGAGACAAATGCCTCTGACTATGCTATTGGGGAAATCCTTACTCAACACGAGCATCCCGTGGCATATCACAATGAGACACTTTCAGACACAGTCCGGAAGTATCCCACTTATGAAAAAGATATGTATTCCATTGTGCAGGCCTGCTGACCATGGAAACATTACATTTTGGGGAAGGAAACTATCATCCACATAGACCACCGACCCCTCCAGTTCATACAGACGAAGGGAAATTACCGAATGATCGCCATCAGAAGTGGTCTACATATCTACATCAATTCCATTTGAATATCAAGTATAAGAAGGGTAGCACCAATAATGTTGTAGATTGCCTCAGTCGACCACCGATCATGTCATTAACCACCGTGCTTAACTCTTGTGGTCATGAGACTTTTGATTGGCCACTTCTGTACAAAAGCGACCCAGACTTTAGCCACCCATACGAGACACTCTTGGAGGGTCGGCATGTTCTAGATTTTCACCTCCACGATGCCTTGTTATGCCACTTGGGTCACCTTTGTGTTCCTTCAACTGAGCATGCCAAGATGATTTGGAAGCACACTATAGTCAGGTTGTTGGGCATTTCGTGGTTGATAAAATGGTGACAATACTACAGAAGTATTTCGATAAGCCAAATATTTGATAGGATGTCGGGAAGTACATCAGATCATGCACTGCCTGCGCCATTTCCAAACCGAAAATCAGGAAGCAAGGCCTCTATACCCCACTGCCTACCC
Organism: Pinus tabuliformis; assembly: GCA_031772625.1. Lineage (NCBI taxonomy): Eukaryota > Viridiplantae > Streptophyta > Pinopsida > Pinales > Pinaceae > Pinus > Pinus tabuliformis. The sequence goes on from CM062819.1 coordinate 908,618,820, forward strand.
CTAGTCAACCTTGGGAATCCATCTCCATGGATTACATGTCAGGCCTTCCTTCCACTAAGCATGGAAATGACTACGTTTCTATGGTCATCGACAGGTTCTCGAAGATGGCCATTATGGTGACCTCTAAGAAGAATATCATAGCAGAAGCCACTGCTAAAATATTCTTTGAACGAGTGTGGGTGCACTTTGGGATCCCATAGTCTATCATCTCAGATTGGGATAGCAGGTTCCTTAGTACATTTTGGTCCAGTCTCTAGTCAATGCTAGACACCAAACTCACTAAGTCCACAGCCTTCCATCCTCAAACTGATGGCCAGACAGAGGTTTTCAATAGGATTATTGTACACATTCTGCACATGTACAACTCAAAGCATCCACGTACATGGGATGAGAGCCTCCCTTATGTTTAGGACAGCGACAACTAGGCTCTCCATAGCTCGACTGGCCATAGCCCTTTTCAGGTGGGCTTGGGATTCTAGCCACTATGTCCCATTGATGTGGCCATGCCATTTGCAGCTACTCACGCAGATTTAGCTCATGTCCAGTCCAAAATAGATAAGGAAAACAACTTCATTGAGCACATCCAACATATTCACCAACAAGTCCATGACATTCTGGAGAAATCAAATGCTAAGTACAAGAAGTGACATGATCAACATCGGGTCCCACACAAGTTTCAGGTGGGCGACAAACTTTGGTTACATTTGCAAAAGGAACGCCTTACCGAGCCTATCGGAAACTCAGACCACTCTGATATGGTCCTTATACAATTACCAAGGCTATGGGAGACAATGCATTTGAGCTCAACATTCCCCCATTCCTTGGCCTGCACCCATTGTTTAATGTGGACCGCCTTCGGCCGTACTTTCCACCATTACTAGACACATCTGACATTGCAGAAAAACTCACACCCATAGAGTTAAATCCAGATTGCATGGAACAAGTTGCAACTAATCAAATCATGGACACACAGATCAAGCACACTCGCTAGCAGAACATCCAACTGTATAGAGCTATCAAAGCAGTCCAACTCCTTCACTTGGGCAAGTGGCTCACCAGGGACCAAGTTCAGCAGAAGTTTCCTCATCTCATGGAGGAACTCAATGCAATGGGGACCATTTCTTCCTAAGGGGGGAGGAATGATCCAGGTGGATATTGGTGGCCACCTGCCAAGTCCACTTGGACCCCCACCGTTGTTTCTTTTAGATCTTCAGTTTCCTTAATTATAGCACAGTTTACTATTTTTAGCAGTTTTTCGGGTCCTAAACTTCTGAAGCCGTTTTGAAGCCCTAAACAACGTTTTTTGGGAAAACTGGGAGAAACATGGGTCCATGAACTGATGTTTCTCTTCCCAAAGTTGTAGTTCTTGGATAGATCTTTCTAACGAGATATTGTATGCATCAAACAGAGATCGTATTCCAAAGTTACGACCCCGAGAAGTTGACATACCAATTTACCCAAACTGGTCCCACAGTTTGGCGTTTCATCTTCTAGGGTTAGGTTTTTGATGTTTAGGGTTTTCCATTGTTTCTCAACAAAAAATAGGCCTTCGAGCCTCATTGTAACACAATGCAGAGGCATGTAGCCACCACATCTCTTCTTAGAGATAACTTACCATCACCCTAGTTGTTTATTTCAATTTTCTGTTTGTAAGCATATCTCAGTATTTTACATTAATGAAATGAAGTATTATTTCTACTGCATCTTTGTGTTTATGGTTATGTCTGTAATTTGTTGTGTTCCTGATTAAATCCGGATCAAGTGTAAAAAAAAATGGAGTTGGAATATTATAGTTACGTTAGGGTAGATATAGCTACCTGAAATGTATATTCTATATAACATTTGAAATAGCCTTTTTCAATCATTTAAGTGACTAAACCTTCTTTTTATCTTGGGTTAATAACTTAATACTCCACCAAAAATAGCAATAGTTCTGAATTGGTTCTATTCACCAACCAAGGGAAAATTTTAAACCAATGTGAAAATGCATACTCATTCCCTTGCCATATTCCTGATATTTTATTTGTGTGCGGATCTAAGCTACATGTAAAGTAACTTCTACATATTTGACAATTTTAAATGTAAAAATTTACCAACACTGAAGGTAGACAATTAACATATGCACAATAAGATACAATATGCATTAGCTGTAAGTAATATGAAGTTTACATGCTATATTAAGACAAATGTTTTCTCATCTAAGCTACGTGTAATGTAACCTCTACATATTTGACAATTGTAAATGTACAAAATTACCCACACTGAAGTTAGATGATTAACATATGCACAATAAGATACAATATGCATCAATTGTAAGTAATATGAAGCTTACATGTTATATTAAGATGAATGTTTTCTCATATATGCTATGTGTAATGTAACTTCTACATACTTGACCATTTATATGATTAACATATGCACAGTAAGATACAATATGCATCAATTGTAAGTAATATGAAGCTTACATGTTATATCAAGATGAATGTTTTCTCATCTATGCTATGTGTAATGTAACTTCTACATACTTGACCATTTATAAATTTAAAGAATTAACTAGACTAAAGTTATACGATTAACATATGCACAATAAGATACAATATGCATCAACTATAAGTAATATGAAGTTTACATGTTATATTAAGGCAAACGTTTTCTCATCTACACAATAAGATACAATATGCAGCAAGTGTAACTAATATGAAGTTTACATGTTATATTAAGACAGATGTTTTCTCATCTTAAAAGCTACATGTAATGTAGCTTCTACATATTTCACAATTTTAAATGTAAAAAATTACCCAGACTGAAGATATACAATTAACATATGCACAATAATTAACATATGCAAAATAAGATACAATAGCATCAACTGTAAGTAATATCAAGCTTACATGTTATATTAAGACAATTTTTTTCTCATCTAAGCTATGTGTAAAGTAACTTCTACATATTTGACAATTTTAAATGTAAAAAATTACCTGGAGTGAAGTTATATAATTAACATATTTACAAGAACTTTAACAAAAACACTTACTAGAACTCCACATATTTTCGCCTGTTTAACTCACCGTCATTCAAATCAAGTTGAGTGCCCACTACTTCTAATTGAGTTGACTAATGTTTATAAAGGCATAGATTTAACCGTAGATCTGCGACTACGAAAGTATGATCTATCAAAGTGAGAATATACATGCTAACTGAGACCCATCTCTCCATACATAAATTGTTCAAGCCCACTACAATAAGAAAATTGCAGAAGGGTGATGGATCTAGGGTTTTGAGCGAGAGATCCAACATAGGGAGGAAGCCTCCAATATATAAATTCACCAAATTCTGATTCTAGACTGCCTTTATCCCACCCCTGTAGATATATCTATAGATGTCCACATAGTCTAGACTTTAGTGGCCTTCGACCAACTACCCATTATCTGAAAGTTGTTCGTAGCTCCCAAATTTTTTGAACATTTGAACCCTGCCGAGATACTTCATAACCAAATCAGGATAGTCAAAGCTTGCGAACATTTTATTTGAACCCAACTCTAAATTTGAAATGAAAAGGAAAAAAAATATTTATTGTGGCATTTCGAAGAAGATATCAACAAGGCAAAGAAAATTGTGTTGCTAAAATGTGATGTTGTAACTTGTGAATATTTTATTTGAACCCAAAGCTAAACTTGAAATTAAAAGGAAAAGAAATATTGATAATGGAAAAAATAAAAGAAACGTTTATAATAAGAAAATAAAAGATATGAATTGTAATTGGGTTAAATGATTTATTTTTAATAAGAACCTTTTATTTTTGTGTTATAGACTAAATTAAAAAGAAGAAGAAGAAGTTAAAAGTGATATTGGGGATGACTGTAAACATTTAGATATTGGATCAATTAATAATAACAAGTTAAATTAATAAAAATAATAAGATTCTATTTGTTATATTTTGATTTTGTTATTAACTTGTGAATATACTTTGTTATAATACCATGCGCCAATACCATGCCTTATCCATACCACAAGCCCAAAAGCCATAACTTATTTCACAACCAAAATATTTTATAAGAATATGAAAAGATTTTTAATCATGGATATTTATCCCCACATTAACTTGTAAAAAATAGCCTTTTTTACAATACCATGGGTCAATACCATGGATTGTCAATACCACATGCCCGAAAAACATAAATTATTTCACAATCAAAATATTTGATAACAATATGACAAGATTATTAACAAAGATATTCACCCCAAATTTTTCATTGATATTATGAGCTTGTGAATAGGCTTTGTTACAATTCCATAGCTTATTAATGCCACATGCCTAAAAATAATAACTTTTCTTACAATCAAAATTTTTTATAACAATATGACAAGATTGTTAACCATAGATATTCACCCTCACTTTACCATGGATATTATCTTGTAAATAGGCTTTGTTACAATACCATGGACCAATACCATGGCTTATCAATACCACAATTCCAAAAATCCATAACTTATTTCATAGTAAAAATATTTATTTTAATTTAATTTTATAACATTTTTTAATTGAATCTAAAATGGAAAATGTTACAATTTGAGATATATCTAAACCCTTTATCCTCACGACTACGAAAAATATTCCCATAGAAATTAAATTAAGGTTTTAATAAAGTTAAGCTAAGATGGATCTATGCTAGTTAAAGAACTATATATATCCATCTTAGCTAAATATATATAAAGAACCAGCATAGATCCATCTTAGCTAACGATCCAAGGGATAAAATCAAGAAAAGTGACTAGCAATAATAGATTAAATATAGTGCATGATTCTTTTAATTGTTTCATTATTTTATATTATTTGACATGATTGATCCAAAATATAGGTTTAATATCTTACAACCAGTTAAGTTTTTTAACTTAGATAATTTCTTAAACAAAATACAATTTGATAAAATTTAAGATAGAATTGGGGGTTTGGAGGGAAAGGGAGAGAGGGAGGAAAGAACAAAGACATAGAGAGATAGAGGTGGATATAGAGAGAGAGGGAGTGAGAAGGGAGAGATGGAGAGAGAGTAAGGGATAGAGGAGAGGAGGGATATAAGGAGAGAAGAGGATAGGAGAGATATAAGGAGAGAAGGGGAAGGGAGAGAGATGGAGGCATAGACATGGAGGGGAGAGAGATAAGGAGACGGGGAGTGAGATAGTGATAGAGTTTTAAAGAAGAGAGAGATAGAGGGAGGGAGAGTTATTAAGGGGGGAGATATAGAGAGAGGTGGGAGAGAAGGGAGAGAGTTTAAGGAAGAGAGAGATGAGTGGACATAGATGGAATTGAAGGGGGCAGGAGAGGGAGGGAACAACAAAAACATAGAGGGACAAAGGTGGAGAGACAAAGGGGATGACAAGGGATCCATCGAGAGAGAGTGAGGGAGAGAGGAGAGTGGGAGGCATTCGAGAGAAGGATAGAGATAGAAAGGGAGGGGGGGGGGGGGAGGAAGAGAGGGATGGGGAGAGTGTGTATATTTGGGGGGTGAGATAGAGAGAGGGAATAAAAAAGAGACACAAATACGAATATAGATATTATATAGTATTATATAACCAATCTAGATCCATATTAACCCTAGATATATCAAGTTTCAAGAGCAATCCAAACCTTTGAGGTGCAAACCTTTCCTAAAGTTTTGCACTAAAAATATAAGTTTGCACCTCGAGAGATTGGATCCCTCTTGACGCTTGATAGATCTAGGAATAAGATGGATCTAGGCTAGTTAATATGAAATTAAAGAAGTTGTTGTTTGATATTATAGTCTTAAAAAATAAAATTTCTCTTCAAATTAATTTCAAATTAGAAGTAGATCCAATTAGATTTAATGAATAAATTTTTAAAAATACATAAAAAATCATTTTTTTATTAAAAAATATATTTTAAATTTACAAATTATTAGAGATAAATAATGCAAAGTTTGCTCATCTATACACCATGTGAGCATGAAGAAGTGTTTAAGGAATGATAACCTTTCAACCAATCTTTAACAACCTTTCAATCCTCTATCACGTGTAAGTGTAGATTGCTTGACACAATTAAAATTACTAACATAAACAAGTGATTCATATTATTGTAGTACTTTTTAGGTAGATGTATTTCTATTTCTAGATTAAATTAGTCATTCATGTTAGTTTTTTTTTAGTTGCATTGCTTATTAGCTAGTCATATTTTAACCCACGACAAAATTAGTGATTTATGTTAGTCGTTTTTAGTTGGGTCACTTAAGATTTCTCATTTTTTGTAGTATTTCACTTCGAAAAGTTGTGGTGACTAACTTTCTTAGTCACCTAGTCACTAATTTTTCAGTTTATACAAGTGATACATGAGTTTCATGGAATACCTTTTCACCATCAGGGAACATTCATTGTAGCAACTTTTTCAATCTTTCATTCAAAACTTTCATTTTTGCTTTTAAGTCATCCTTCAAACCTTTTATATCCCTTTTTATTTTTTCTTATAAACCATCCATGTCCCCTTTTTAAACCATTCATCTTAACATTCATCACTTCTTCCAATTTGTTTTTTGTTACTCTTTGCAAGAGAAATATTTGTTTCACTTGGTCTCGTAACTTTTATACATCATGTTTCTTCAAGCATTATAGAAGAGATTTTAGTTGGTTTACTGGGTGAATCCATTTTTTTTTGTTTTCAGGCATTTTAGAATGAATTATTGATATATATATGCTTCAATATTCTGTTTGAATAACTTCAAACTGATTTTTCAAACAAAAATTATGCAAATTTTTTTAAAAATACACACCTTTTTCTTACTTTTAAGATCTTTGTCTTGAAACTATTGTATCTTTGTAATTCCAACCTCCCAAGGTACAAAACATTTTTCTTAGGTATCATTTTGTGTCCTCTTCAAACCCTGAAATTTAGACCAAAATTAGATTCTTCAAGATAAACTTATACCAAATCTCCCACGATTACCTAATTAGGGACTAGTTCAGTATAGCAAACTTGTACAAACTTCCACATGTCACTTTTTCAACCTTTGGCCCTAAAATTCTTCCTCAATAAACTAGTCTGTGCTATTTCAGGAAATTTTTACGGAATTCAAATTCGATGCTTGAAGAGAAATATATGACTATTTTCACTAAGTCACCTGTTTGATACTGAATTTTGGAGCATGCAAAAACCCTAACTTCTTCAGACCATATCGCAAAAAATACATCAAACAAAGATATGAATTTTTTACACGAAGTTCACCAAGATTTTACCTTGACGTGGTAATAGTTTTATCTTTTCAAGCCTCGTGGAAAAATAGTTATAGCGAAAATTCAAATATGTCCTATTTGAAGAAACAAAACTCTAGAATCCAAATCTATCATACCAAACATTATGTAACCAGATTAGAAATCAGAAGACAAGATAGATCAACGACTTGAAAATAAGCCTATTATATGGGGAAAACTCCTTTTACATCGCATAAATGAATAATTCTTGGATGATTCAAATGACAAGGCCTACTTTGTATATATAGGAGTCTGAGGGGTCACAATATAACTAGATCCTACATAACAATAATAATGTAAGGTAACAACAATAACAATAGTTGGATCCTATGGGGCACAACAATATCAATAGTGGGCTTCTATGGGGCATAATAATAATAATAGTATGGAGGCTACACTAATATTATAGGGACCTAAATTTTATTTTTTAGTAGTATGGGTGTTATAAAGTTTCAATTTTGTTTCGCTAAATGATGGAAATTATAGTAATTAGACTCTACACACTTACCATTATTTTACCATCAAGATGAAACATAACTCCATGATTTTGAGGAAGTGATGTTTCCACAATATCTTGGGAAGAAAGTTTGTATCATCTTGGTCTCTATTTTGTATTATTTTCATGGCAGTATTGGCGATCTAAGGTACTTCCTAAATCACCCTCCTTGAAAGAATCCAACAAGGCAACTTGAATGGGGCATTTCTATACATCAGGAAAATCGAAAAAATGTCTCGATCACTATGAAGCTGACATTGATACTCCTTCCTTTATTATTGTTTAGGAGCCTAACTGCAGTTGTGACAAAATAAATATGTGTTTTGTTTTACAATGTTTTTTTTTCTTGATTGAGAAGGGTTATTTATGTTAATGATGGAATGATGGAAAAAGGAAATTTTACTACCACTTAAAGGATTCTTGTAATTTTTATTTGTATATTATTTGTTTTATGTCTATACTTTATAGGTACGATATCCTACAAATTAGATCTAAGAAAATCATCTTTTGTTGAACAAACAAGGCTTTTTAAAGTTTTTTTAGATTAGTTTAGACATGAAACTCTATTTCCTGAGACCAAGAGAATTTAATATTTTTTTTGTTTTCATTTTTTAGAAGTATCGTTTGGCATCGAGTAAATTCCCATTCATTGGCTATCAAATAACTTTGTATCTTGTAGATTCTCCACTCAAAAATACACTTAGTCATAGTATGATGAAGTCATTTTTGCTGTAAAATTAAATTTCCTAGTTTGGAGATCAAGCATCTAAGTTAGTTTAGTGAATAAAATAGGATATGTTGGGATAATACTTTTAGCTTGGGCTATGTCACTAATCATTTTTTATCTTATTATTATGTTTTGTATTGCAAATTTTTAGTAAGCATGGTTTTGTCAATAATCCTTGTTGGTGAAGATGAGAGATGTTCACTCATTTGCCTTGTTTTGAATGGACTACATAGGAGTGCGTCAAGTGAAAAATTAATGTATATCATTGCATGCATTTTGTGAACAGAAAAATAGAGAAGGATAACTCTAGTTTCCTAGAACATAACAGTTGGAATATCTCTAAAAATTCAAATTATGGATTTTCTAGTAGTCTTTAGCTTGATTTATATTAAGTTGGTATGAAATTATTTCTAATAATGGCTGGAAATACCACTTCATCAAACATAATGAAATAATTGTTATAATTATCTCATTTCATTTCTAGGGGATTTTGATCAATTTAACTTAATAGTAGTACTATATTTTCTTTTTGTAGTGGTCTCCAACGCCTTGACCAACTGAAGCAAGAGTATTACCATGTTAAGAACAATATTAAGACTCTATTTTAGGTAATTTTATTTGATCTAGGTGTATATTGGTGGCAACCCGCCTATTCCACTTGGACCCCCACCATTGTTTCTTTAAGTTTTTCAGTTTCCTTATTTGTAGCAAAATTTACTATTTTTGGCAGTTTTTTGGGTCTTGGACTTCTAGAGCTAATGTTAGTCATTCAAAAATTGTATTCCTCGGATATATATTTCCAACGAGGTATTTTGGGTGTCAAACAAAGCTCGTATGTCATAGTTATGACCCCAGGAAGTTGATGTACCAATTTACCCAAATGGGGCCCATAGTTTGGCACTTCATCTCCTAGGATTAGTTTTTTGGATGTTTAGCTATTTCCATTAATAAAAATGCCTTTGAGCCTCATTGTATCACCATTCATATGCTTGTAGTCACCGCATATCTTCTCAAAGATAAGTTACCATCGCCCGAGCTAGTCTTATTTCCATTCTGTTTGTAAGCATATTTCAGTATTTGATATTAATGAAATGAAGTGTTATTCTTGTTACATCTCTGTATTTATGGTTATATCTGTAATTTGATGTGTTCCTGTTTAAATCCGGATCATTGGTATCAGAGCAGTCTGCTCTTTCTCTGTTTTTCTTTGCGTGTCCCCAATGGGGTCGAGATATAAGGAGTTAAAACTCGATCTAGTTGAACCTTTGCAAGATCAGCCTCACAAACCCCAACGACCACCCTTGGGAGAAGAAAAGAAAGACGATGGAGCAGGAGATCCTATAAAAATATTGCTTGATGAGGCCCTCAAGAAATAAAGGAATGCGATGATGGATAATGTTACCCATATCCTTCAACGATTGCCCACCAGTTACTCATCCACATCCAACAACCACTCTAGAGGCTCCACACATTTTAAGGTACAAGTAAACTTTGAAATTTCCATATTTAAGAGCCAAATAGATCCAGATGCCATAGATAAATGGTTAAATCTGCTAGAATTATATTCTTCTATTCATGATTTTTCCATCCAGGAGAAGATTACTTTTTCTCTTCTCAAAGCCGCTCCCCACATCAAGGACTGGTGGGAAACCTAATGTTAGTAGAAGGATGAAAGTACAACCTCATTGTTTTCAACCACTCCCACTTGGAATTTGTTATGGGACTCCATTAAGGAGCAGTACTACCTTGTCATGATCTATGAGGATAAATACATAAAGTGGACCACACTGAGGAAGGGAAGGGACCAAGATGTGTAGGAGTTTACCAATGTTTTTCATACCCTTCGAATGAAGTTGGGTAACAAGGATTATGAGAAACGTTTGGTATTCAAGTACCGTGTTTGCCTAGACAGATACGTCCAGGACGAGATGTAGTTCCTAGACATCTCCTCGCTCATCACCAGGTACTGATACACCTTCAAGATTGAGCACAAGTTTAAATAGAAGAGGTAGGAATTTGGATCTGTGAATCCAAAGCAAGGGAAAGGTGCCCCCAAACCATAGAAAAAAGGACAAATCCAAGGTGGGATGGCCCAGGACAACCCACCAAAGCTGCAAGCAAAGAACAACACCCTGAAGCTGAAGAAGGACACAGGAAAGTGGTGTGAGTTCCATAAGAGCTCCACTAACAACACAAGTGAGTGTCAAGCCAAGCAGCCACTGGTGGCCGAGTTGAAGGCATCAGACTCACATGCATGTTCCGACTCTAAGCCAGAACATGACAAGGGGAATGACAAAGGGAAGCTAATTATCGATGTAGAGCCCAACACCATCGTTTCCACAATGACAATCCAGAAGGAGGAACCCGAAGATCCATAGGAGGAGGAGTGCCTCTTCCACTCCTAGATGTGGGTAAAGGGTTCCCCGCAATAGTTCATTATCGACAGCGAGAGCCAAAAGAACCTCATTTCACCAGAGTTCGTGAAGCGACTAGGCTTACTGACCACAGCACATCCACAACCATACACCATTGGGTGGCTTCACCAAGGACGGGATCTTTGCATGAGCCAACAATATCGCCTTCCATATAGCATCAAGCCCTTTACGGATGAGTTATTTTGTGACATTACTCCCATTGATGTTTGCGATGTATTATTAGGCCAACCATACATGTGGATGCGACATGTTATGTATGAGTCAAGGCCTCGCGTTGTTATTGTTACCTTGGGAAATAAGTTGTACAAGATACCAAAGATAACACCGCCTACTGCCATATCTTTGGTTACTGCAAAATAATGTAGTAAGATCATTTCCAATACCAAGAAATTTGTTTTCCTGATGATACACCCTTAGGGAAATAATTTGTTTTCCTGATGATACACCCTTAGGGAAAGAAGAAGATGGTGGCCATGACCTCCAAACAGGGTCTCTCCACATGAAAACAACAGATGGACAAGGTCATGGAGTATGAGGACATCTCCACCTCCCCCGCAGGGGTGCCTCTGCATTGTTAGGTCAATCACTCCATCGATCTACCCCTAGGTGAGTCGTTTCCTAATGGACCAATCTATCGGCACTCCATTTTGGAGGATGATGAAATCAAGAGGAAGATTCAGGGGCTACTTCATAAATGTTACATTCGGCCAAGTTCATCGCACTGTGCGAGCTCGATCATGTTGGTATAGAAGAAGGATGGGACTTGGTGACTCTGTATTGACAATCGGGCATTGAACAAGATCACTTTTAAGAATAGGTACCCGATCTCATGGATTGATGACCTTCTAGACCAACTCAAGGGGGAAAAATATTTTAGCAAGATCGACTTTAACTCTAGATATCACTAGGTACCAATTGAACCCTCTGATATGTGGAAGACTGCCTTAAAAGCGAAGGAGGGCCTTTTCAAATGGTTGGTTCTAGATTTTAGGTTGACGAATGCTCCTGCAATCTTCATGAGGCTGATGGATGACATCTTGTGTCCATTCACCAACTCATTTGTAGTGGTATACTGAGATGAAATCCTGATCTTCAACCAAATTTGGGAAGAGCACCTCCACTACATCTGACATGTTCTCTAAACATTGCAACAACACAAGCTCTGTGCTAACTTGGAGAAATGAATTTTTTGCATCACCCAAGTTTAGTATCTAGGATACATTATTGATCGATGGGGGGTGCATGCGGATCCGGCCAAGATCCAAGTCATTCGGGGTTGGGTAGGCCTAACCACTCTGACAGAGCTCCACAGCTTTCTGGGTCTTACCAATTTCTACCATAGGTTCATGTTGGGGTTCCCTCATATCACTTGGCCCTTGATTCAAGTCACCAAGGGAGGAACGAAAGCAAAATTGTTTTGGTCTGAATCTCATTAGAAGGCATTCACAGAGTTGAAACATTGCCCTTTCTCCACACCCGTGCTCACATTACCATACTTGCAACAACATTTGAGATCGATGCGGATGCCTCTGACTATGATATTGGGGCAATCCTTACTCAACAGGGGCATCCAGTGGCATATCACAGCGAGAAACTTTCATACATAGTCCGAAAGTATCCCACTTATAACAAAGAGATGTATTCCATTGTGCATGCATGTTAACAATTGAAGCATTACATTTGGGTGAAGGAAACAATCATCCACATAGACCACCAACCCCTAAAGTTCATACAAACGCAAGGGAAGTTACAAAATTATTGCCATCAGAAGTGGTCCACATACGTGTAACAGTTCCATTTGAATATCAAGTACAAGAAGAGAATCACCAATATTGTTTCAAACGGCCTCATCTCACCACTGATCATGGCGTTAGCCACCGTGCTCAACTCTTGTGGGCACAAGACTTTTTATTGGCCACTTCTCTACAAACCGACCTAGAATTTGGCCACACATACCAGATGCTCTTGGAGGGTCAGTAAGTTCCATAATTTCACCTCCAAGATGCCCTGTTATGCCACCTAGGACACCTTTGTGTTCCTTCAAGTGATTGTGCCAAGATGATTTGAGAAGTGCACTATAGTTAGGCAATTGGCACTTTTGGGGTCAAGAAAATGGTTGTAGTACTATAAAAGTATTTCTATTGGTCGAATCTTGGACAGGATGTTAGGAAGTACATCAAATCCTACACTCCCTACATCATTGCCAAACCGACCATCAAGAAGCAAGGCCTATATACTTTGCTGCCTACCCCTAGTTGACCTTGGGAATCCATATCCATGGATTACATGTCGGGCCTTCCTTCTACTAAGCATGGAAATGACTGTGTTTTTGTGGTCATTGATAGATTCTCAAAGATGGCCATTATGGCAGCCTGGAATAAGAATATCACAGCAGAATCCATTACTAAACTCTTATTTGAATGAGTGTGGGTAAACTTCGGGATCCCATACTCTATCATCTCATATTTGGATAGTAGGTTCCTCAGTACATTTTGGTCTAGTCTCTGGTCGATGTTGGACACTAAGATCACAAAGTCCACAACTCTCCATCCCTACACTGATGGCCAAACATAGGTCATCAACAGGATGATTGTACAAATTCTGTGCATGTACAACTCAAAGCATCCACACACTTGGGATGAGAGCCTCCCCTATGTCAGCACAACTATAATCGGGATCTCCACTACTCAACTAGCCATATCCCTTTTCAGGTGGGCTTGGAATTCTAGCCCTATGTCCCATTGATGTGGTCATACTATTTGTAGCTACTCAGGAAGCTTCAGCTCATGTCCAATCCGAAGTCGATAAGAAAAAAAGCTTCATTGAGTACATCCAACACATCTGCCAGTAGGTCCATGAAATTCTGGAGAAATCAAATGCTAAGTACAAGCAGCGACATGATCAACATCGGGTGCCACACAAGTTTCAGGTGGGCAACCAAGTCTGGTTGCATTTGCAGAAGGAACACCTTACCAGAGCCTATTGGAAACTCAGACTACTCTGATATGGTACTTACACCATTACCAAGGTTTTGTGAGACAATGCATTTGAGCTTAGCATTCCCCCATTCCTTTGCCTGCATCAAGTGTTCCATGTGGACTGCATTCGACCATACTTCCCATGATTGTTAGACACATCAAACATTACAGAACAACTCACACCTACAGAGTTAAATCCAGACTACATGGAACAAGCCATAATTGATCAACTCATGGACACGTAGATCAAGAACACTCGACAGTAAAGGATCCAACTATATCAGGTTTCAAAGCAGGCCAACTCCTTCACCAAGGAAAGTGGCTCACCAAGAACCAAGTTCAGCAGATGTTTCCTCATCTCATGGAGGAACTCAACACAATGGGGACCATTTCTTCCTAAGGGGGTAGGAATGATATAGATGGATATTGGTGGCCACCCTCCTATTCCACTTGGACCCCCACCATTGCTTCTTTCATTTTTTCAATCTCCTTATTTGTAGCACAATTTAATGTTTTTGGCAGTTTTTCAGGTCCTGAACTTCCGGAGTTGTTTTTCAGGCCATAAACGATGTTTTTTAGGAAAACTGAGGATTACGTAGTGTTTCAGGGAAATCTATGGTCAATTAGAACTGCTAGTCCCACTAAGATGGGTAGCTATCTTAGAAACAAACAATGAAAGCTTTTTAAGAGTTCCTTTAAGTGTGATAGATGGAAGAGAAGAAAACAGCACCAACCTGGATCTTCCGCATTGATCCTATCTCGATTTCTCCTTTCCTTAATAGAATTTTCCACTCCTCTCCTACTTTTCCTGCTTCAAGAAGTACCTGTAGAGTCAAAGTAATAGCAAACTATCAAAGCATCTCTATCTAAAACATCATAAACAGTGCGGAATTAGAAACACATTGACCATACAATTGCATTCATAAACAATAAGATTCATAAACACACGATTATATGGAGAAAACTCAAAGAAATCTATTAATAGAAATGTAAGAGAGGATTACAACCCAGCTTTCAGATCCAACATCATCCTGCCAGTTGTAGAAGCCTTCTTCACCTCATGAACAAGCAAATCACCCACAAACCAGCAACACTTCCTTACAAAATACAAAATTCTAGCCTCTAGATCTCTTATATGAGCGATACATTTATAGATGTCTTGCAAGGGTGTGAGTCAGCTCTGGGTTTTTTATTATTGTCATTCCACTGATAGTTCTTGGTTCCACTTGGATATTTCATGATCTCTTACTCATCCTTGGGCGAATTCAGAGAGGCAAGTGTCACAAGAGAGGTTTCTAGAAGATTCCATGATCATCCACCTTGCAAAATGTCTCTGTCATTCGTCTATTCTCACTCATCGCACCCCACAGAAGGCCATTTCAATATCCATCACACCTGAACAATTAGGAAATTAGTATGCATCGTACCTTACCCATGGAGCAGTCTGTATGGTCTAGTTTTGGCCAGTTCTGAGTAGCTTTTCAGGTGGAACTTCTGGGAAATGATGTAATTAGTTGACCATGATCCTTTAGGGTATGAAACAACACTTTTAGGGACTTGAAGAGCACTTATTTTATGGACATATGAGTTTGGGGTTACAGTGCCCAAATATGTCTATAACAGATGCCCCCTAAAGCATGAGGTCGTAAATCTTCTGATGTCGGGTGAAATGCTTTATTCATGAGGATCCGAGGTATTTGTACTGGAAGGTGACCTATATAAGATACAATACAATACATCATCATCATATTATTTTCATCATCTAGTTGAGGTGGGCATTCCCATGCTCATCTTTGTAAATTCGTTTTCATGTACATAGGACAGACAATTGTCTGTTTTTGCAGACTGGTTATTCTTCGCATAAAGAGTCATCTTCCCTGGCTTAGATGACAGCTTCTATGTACAATTGATGTCTTTATGTTCCTGAATATATCGCAGCCCAGATGGATGAAACTAGATCCAGGGTCTTCAAAACTCATCCAATCTTCACTCGATGTACAAGTCAATCCATGTGAAAAGATGTTCTGAAGTCAAACATGGAAAGACATCGCCTGATTACCAGCCAATAATGTAAGTTGTTAGGAGACGTGAGAGGAGTCACCGATAATGATGATGACCCTCAAGGTACTACAATACAATTCATGTGGTATTAATATGTGAGCCGATGTCAAACACCACGCAAAGTCTTTCAGTTGAAGGTCATTGATGTTAACCTGTCACCGGAAGTGAGAAACTTGCCATTGAGGCATGCAACCTTCAAAGTATTGAAAGGGTTGTTTCTAAGTCAACTTCTTGGATAATGAGCTGATGTCGACAAGAAGTGACCTGTTGTAGGAGGGCCTTGATGTATTCCACATCTACAATGGAAACGGAGCAAATGATTTTTGTGGAGGTGAAAATTATCTGATGATATAAAGTACCAGAATGGTGGCCATGAAAAATGAAGCGTGGATGTAATGCAGTGGATGAGGTGTTTGTTGGGTGGTGAGTTCTCTTAATGACTTCTCTTGAACATATTGGCAACACTGATGTGGAATTGGTAGCTATAACCACATGGATGGTATGAAGGACCAATGGTGATGGTGAACGGAAAATCCCAACCCAACTCAATCACGGTGATGGAGTGAAAGTGTCATGTTCAAGAGCAACCTACTACCAATAGAGTTCTTCAAGTTTTCTTCCCATTTTTCCCAATCATTGCTGACTAGTATCTCTTTATTTTTTACAAGCTTGGGAAGGATAACATATGCTTAGTCTATAATTTTCCCTTCAGGAAAACTTGTCACTTTGTGTTTAGCGAGCCTAGCGTCAGTGAGACTCGTTCTTGTTTGGGTGGACAAGTTTTTCGCTATTGTTTTAACAAGTTTAATGACAAAGATAACTTGGTCCTTTTCATTTTTAGAGAGTTTGAAAAGGGACGAAAAGGAGACTCCAATAGTCCTTTTTCGTGGCATAATCCCTTAAGTTTGAAAAAGTGTAAAATAATACAAAAGGGACGATTTTCGATAGTTTTAACAAGCCGAAAAAGATAAGTGCTTGATCTTTTTGTTTAATAATCCCTCAAGTCAAAAAATATTAAAATATATTAGAGGGATGGTGTTCCCCTTACTTTAACAAGCTGGAAAGGCCAATAGATCAACAATATTTTTATATTTAACGAGTCTAAAAGGATTTTAAAAGAGGCTCGTTTTTTAGGAATGAGTGGTATTTCTGGGTAGCAACTGGTTCCATGTAAGTTTGGAACTTCTCAAAACATGGCAGTGTGAATAGGGTGGTAATCAAAATCACTCGTCGCAGATGTTCCTCAAAAGGGTAAACAATCAAATGGAAGCGTATGGTCGGCCGAATGAAATGGAGGTGACGGAACGGACACAGCCAAGGTTCAAAAGAGGCTTGATAGCAAAGTGATCACAAAGGTTATTTACCAAAGGCGGGTTTATTTTTTAATGACCTTGAACCTTGTGCCAACATGTGCTCACTAGAGGTGGATATTTTAACGAGCTTGAACCTTACAGGAACATCACTCTTACCAGTATTTTGATAATGTCCCTTGGTAGATTTATTTTTTAATGAGCTTGAACACTACTATAACATGTGCTCATGACCTTTTTATGCAAGCTAGAAATGACAAAGCTATGAGGTTAAGGGTTGAGAACCTACAAACCAAGAAAATCAAAGGTCTTTTTTCACTTGCACGCAAAGGTTTGCATGCCCCCAAGTCTTTCAGTAAAAGGAGAGTTTCTAGGTTATCAAATGGAAGTCCCTGCGGTTAGGCAGGATTGTTTCTATTGGCAAACAAAAACTCTTCCATTGCTTTATCAATCGAAATAGACGAAGGTGATTACTGTGAGCTTCCAATCACATAACGTATGAAGGTGAATACTGTGAGCTTCCTTTCACAATCATACAAAGGAAATAATTGTGTCATACTATTTACATAACCTATACAGGAATGTTATTTGGTCCAAGTATTATGACGTTTCAAGAAAATCTCTCTTTTCCTCTGGGTTCACCTTCCGAAGCAGACTAGGGTGCATGCTCCCTAATCTTGATCACACTCACCGAACTACTCATGGTAATTAGGTGGATGGGATCAAGGTGGAAGAAACATTGTTGATGCGAAGAGACCATATAGGGATTATGGTTGATTTATAGCTGTGTTTGAACTAGGAAATGAAAGTTGGTCGACAAGTTGCACCAGTCTGCCTTCATGCGGAAAACACATCACTCGAAAGAATGTGGACACAATGGCTTCCATGCTATATATATAGTCACATCAAAGGAGTAGATTGTAATCTAGTGGACCTTGGACTACCATCACGTTCAAATGAACAGTTTTCTTTCTCAGAGTTATTGGAAACTTTGGAAGGATCCCTAATGGTCGACTGGTTCCTTTGTTGAAGCCTGACAAATTTTCTTTTTCAGGTAAAAGCAATAGTGAAGCAAGCGCTTTCCAAGAAATTGAGGAAAGGATACTCACCAAAGCCCCTTCATCTATGATTATTCCAGACACGATCATTTTGTAAACTTGTACAATGATTCGGAATGGTACATTAGATGGAAGGCAAGGTTTTGCTAGTTGATTCCAATCAAAGAAAATGACTAGACTACTCGGAGGAGGTACCGGATAAATGTTTGGATAAGTTTCATGAAGTGGGGGGTCTCTTCCTCTTGTGGAGGAATGGGTGGATTGCCCCTAAGTTCATTAGACTTTGTATCGACAAAAAGAATTAGAACGATGTCACTCTCATTCTCTTTGGAGACTATATCATCTGAAGGTGGATTTTCTGAAGGTAAGACTGGGTTGACTACCATCTCAACGAGTTGAATTTGATCCAGCATGGACTCAGAAGGTTCACTTTCAATGATAGGTGATTCAATCGACAATTGAGTTATGTCAATCGGGTTTTCAACTAGCGAAGGACTTGGAAAGAGTTTCTTGTATCTAGGTGGAAGTTGTTGTGATGAAATAGGATGGTTATCCAAAATGATTTTAGATTCGTCCAGAAAAGAACAACGGTGAAGACTATGGTCACCTTCACATAATATACATGGAGCTCTGACTTTTCCTTTTTGTCTATTGACTTCAATTTCACTAGTTGATGGTGTGCTGTAAACCTGACTGTCAGAGGTTGATGATACCATATGGTGAAACCAGGGAGACCATTTTCTCAATATCTACGGGATGCAAGGGCAATCTTGATGGTAATGTCTCTCGTTGCAAATTGCGCATGGAGTTTTTTGTTTGGAATTTTTAGTGTACTGATTTTTTCCAGATGATGTCTAGTCATTCCCTTGTTTAGTTGGCTTCTTCTTCTTCTCCTTCCCTTTATTTTTCTTCTTAGCTACTTGGTTTTTAGTGTCACTAGTTTCACTAAGCAAAGAGGAAGAAGGGTAAGGAGAAACAAATGAATTAGAAGGCGAAGGGGTAACTTTAGTATCATCTGGTTGCTGATTAGATTGTTGAGGAATTACGGTGTTTTGAGTGACAAAGGTCGAGAAAACCCATACCGGCAGGCTAATTGTGATTCCTAAAAGGGACAATGTAGACATATATGGAGAACCAATATCTACCCAAGAGGAGAAAGGACTAGGATTCCCTCTAAGAGGGATTCCATGATTGGTAGATTCCATTATCTCAACCTCAGATCGACGAAGGAACAAGGATGTTATTTCAATTAAAAATAAATTTTAAGACACTTTGATGAAACTGGCTTTTTCAATTTTTAAGAGTCGAGAAAAAGCTAAAGGTGACTTTAGTCACCTTCGATTTTTAATGAGCCTGAAGTGACAAGTGCTCAGATGGACCTTTTCTTTTAAGGAGTCAGAAAGGAATGAAAGTGACTGCTCTAGAATTCTAGACATAGGGTTTACCAAACCGATCATAAAACTGCAAAACACACCTTGGTGATAAATGATAGAGAAATTACCAAGGACTTACGTACGGCAGTCAATCTTCTCGAATGTTGTGTTTAGTGCATTACAATCGATAGGGCAGCAGACATGGCTTCCTAAGGATAAATGATATCAGCCTATTGTGGTCTCCCAATATATACTCGACGGTACGGGGAGCAGAAGTCCATACTATCACTTGTTGTATCAAAGAGGAGGAATCATCCAACCTTCAATGAAAATGATAGTTACCATGTTTTATGATGCCGAAACACGTCTCTAGCCTAGACTTTTAGATGTGTTGTGTTAGGTTCCAAAGCATTTTTATGTTCATTAAGGTTTATTTTAGAGTTGATCTTGTTTAGAATTTTATCTTTCAAGGTTCACCGCGTGATGTAGATGTGAAATTCCTAAATATGCAATCTAAAATGATAAACAGTCCTTTATGTTCTTTTAGTAATGAAAATCCTAGCTACAAAGGAAAGAAGATTATGATTTTCTTTCAGCAGAGAGCATAGAGCACACACTAAATGCACTTTCCTAAATCAAATTTCGCATGCAGTCAAAATGCAGATGCACATGCATGTATTTGTTTATCCACTTTCATAATGTGTGAATGCCAAAAGGAAAGCTAAGTACAGATCTGAACTATTTTCTTTCAAAGTGACAGTACTAACAATTTTCTTTTCAAAATGAAAGGAAGACTAAGACGACACTTTTTGATTTCGAATTGAAAACTTTTTTTGACACTTCAAATACTAATAATTTCAAATCACGTACAATGAAAAAAGTATAATCATCTATCTAGAAGAGGAAGACTTTATGACACTCTTCTTTTGATTCAAAATAAAAATTACGGCACTTACATCAAAAATGACAGTTCGATTAGGCTACTTTCGACAAAGGAAGATGGTAAATGATTGACAAATACATAAAAACATTTACAATTCCTAGCTAATGGAGGCTAAAATATTTGAAGGAAGAAGGTTTCAGCTAGAAGGTACTGATCATGAACAGTAAAAACATTGAATAAAGTTGAAAGCAAGGAGGAAAAACCAAATTTCAGAGAATAAAAACAGTATCACTCAATCATCGCACCTGCAACACAGGGAAATAGGGATGGATCTCACCTGCAACACATGGGAGGTGCGATGCATTCAGGTTGCATAGTTACAGACAGTGCGATGGACCAGGGAGCAAAACTAAGCTTGGTTTTTGCTCAAAATTTGTAGCTAATTTCAGTGATTTACACTGAGTAATAATGGACAGTAAAAACAAAGCATAAGGGTAAGATTTGATGAGGTTCTGAGCTACCACAAGGGCACTTAGGATGCTTTGTAAGTCAAATGTTTAGTTCATAAACCAACCCAGAGATTGATTGAGGCAGCGTTTATCTACTTCGCAATTGCATAGCAAAGGCGTTTCGAAGTCTAGCTGGCTAACCTCAAGCACCGTTTGTAGTTCATAAAGAAAAAAATAAACAAAAAAAACAAACTATTCATTCCCCAACTGAGTCTTCATTTTGTTTTAGGGAAAACTAGTGTCGATTCGAACTGCTAGTCCCACTAAGACGGGTAGCTATCTTAGAAACAAACAATGAAAGCTTTTTAAGAGTTCCTTTAAGTGTGATAGATGGAAGAGAAGAAAAGAGGACCATCCTAGATCTTCTGCTTTGATCCTAGCTCAATTTCTCCTTCCCTTGATAGAATTTGCCACTCCTCTCCTACTTGTCCCACTTCAAAGAGTACCTATAGAGTCAAAGTAACAACAAACTATCAAAGCATCTCTATCTAAAACATCATAAACAATGTGGAATTAGAAACACATTGACCATACAATTGCATTCATAACCAATAAGATTCATAAACACACGATTATATGGAGGAAAGCTCAAAGAACTTTATTAATAAAAATGTAAGAGAGGATTACAACCCAGCCGTCTGAACCAACATCATCCTCCCAGTTGTAGAAGCCTTCTTCACCTCATGAACAAGAAAATCACCCAACAATGCAATGTCTCTTCTCACCCACAAACCAACAACACTTCCTTACAAAATACAAAATTCCAGCCTCCAGATCTCTCAAATGAGGGATCCATTTATAGATGTCTTACAAGGGTGTGAGTTAGCTCTTGGTTTTTTATTAGTGTCATTCCACTGATAGTTTTTAGTTCCACTTCGAGATTTCATGATCTCTTACTCATCCTTAGGCGAATTCAGAGAGGCAAGTTTCATAGGAGAAGTTTCTAAAAGATTCCATGATCATCGACCTTGCAAAATATCTCTACCATTTGTCTATTCTCACTCATCGCACCCCATAGAAGGCCATTTCAGTATGCATCGCACTTGGCCAGTTAGGCAGTAAGTATGCGTCGCACCTTGCCCATGGAGCAGTCTGTATGGTCCAGTTTTGGCTAGTTCTAAGTAGTTTTTCAGGTGGAACTTCTGGGAAATGATGTAATCAGTTGACCATGATCCCTTAAGGTATGAAACAACACTTTTAGGGACTTAAAGAGCCCTTAGTTTATGGACATATGAGTTTGGGGTTATAGTGCCCAAATATGTCTATAACACGTAGGTTGTTAACCAATTTGGCCATTCAAAATTTGTATTCCTCAGATATATATTTCTAACGAGGTATTTTGCATGTCAAACGAACATTGTATGCTAAAGTTACGATCCCGAGAAGTTGATGTACCAATTTACCCAAAAATGGCCCATAGTTTTCCGCTTCATCTCCTAGGGTTAGGTTTTTGAATGTTTACAATTTTCCATTAGTAAATAGGCCTTTGAGCCTCATTGTAACACAGTTTATAGGCATGTAGCTGCCACATCTCTTCTTAGAGATAAGCTACCATTACCCGAGCTAGTCTTATTTCCATTCTATTTGTAAGCATATTTTAGTATTTGATATTAATGAAATGAAGTGTTATTTTTGCTACATCTCTATATTTATGGTTATATCTATAATTTTTTGTGTTCCTATTTAAATTTGAATCAGTATTTCTCTCAAGTGTATTTTTCATCACAATGGTCAGTAAAAAAACAACTATATAAATTAATTCATTTTGTGGCAGAAAATCTACTAAATCGTTTTAAATAACTCTTCCACAGTTGAGAAGAAGATGCATACGTAAAAAAAAATTCATGCAAGAAATGCAATATATATGTAATCTTGCAAAGAATGCTTCTTGGGAAAACTTGAGACTATACTATAATGCACTATTTTTTTTATTTTATGAATTATATGGCAATGCAACTCAATCATGACATTTTGGAAGCTAGTGGAACTATTCCCATGAAGAAGTAAGCATTTATATATTATTATAGATTGGTGAGTCTCATTGGACCACTATCAATTTTTTTTTGTAAATCTCTATACATAGTAGGAGTTGTAATATAAATTTTCCTAACATGTAGTTGCAAGCATATGTTATATAAACCCATGGCGATTTTTTTGACTTAAATGCACAAGAGCTAGTGTGTTCTTATGTTCTAACTTTCTTAGCATCTCTCTATGATGCATTTATATAGAGGAGACAAGTAATTTTTTCGTTATAGTTAACACAACTAGAATTTTCACCATTATCTTATGAGTCCATTGTTGTAACTGTTGTGTTGCCATACCTAAAGGCTCTAACTATTTAGAGGGATAAAATGGAAATTTCTCCCATACTTCATATGCTAAATTTTATTCTATGTAGAATACAATTCATTTATATTTCTTGGTACCCGTGTTTTTAGAAATTTGATTGTTGAGAGGAAGCATGAACTAAAATGGTAAACTGGGTTTTATTTGTAATGGTAGAGGGGTCTTTGTTTCCAATTGCATAGTCTATCACACTATATGCTTGAGCTACGATAGTAGCCTAAAAATGCTCTCATCCTTCATTGCGAAAGATATCAACTTGTCTCTTATTCTTAATTGAAAAAGAATTTCAACTTGCAACTTTGATTTATATCACATTTTAGTTGTAGTTTATTGATTCTCATTTCCTTCCAAGTAATATTCTCTTATATTTAATTCAAAATACATAAACCTATTCCTTATCTTTAATTGCAAAAGAATTCAACTTGTGATTGTAATATAGATCACATTTTAATTACAACACGATGATCATTTTATTTTAGGTACTTTGAATTTAAGATGGTCAAAACCAAGTTAACATTTAACTTCAATTTATATTACATTTGAACTATATTATATTAAATTTCAATTTCAATTTCAGTATAGATACTCGAATAAAAAAAATGTTGAAAACCTAATTAATTTTTAATTAAATGCATATCATATTTGAAATATAATCCATTAAATTTTTTTATTTTCTTTTTTCAAACAAAAATGATGATCAAACTCTTGCACATTTTTGCAGATTTATATGATTATTAATAAAATATTTTTTAATCAATAACATAATGCATTTATTTTATGACAATAAAATATAATATATTAACATAAATCATATCAATGAGTGTTTAATCAATGATTTTGATAATAAAGATTCAAGCATA
This sequence comes from Pinus tabuliformis, assembly GCA_031772625.1. Taxonomy (NCBI): domain Eukaryota; kingdom Viridiplantae; phylum Streptophyta; class Pinopsida; order Pinales; family Pinaceae; genus Pinus; species Pinus tabuliformis. The sequence continues at coordinate 908,643,116 of CM062819.1, forward strand.
ACCTTATATATTTTGTAAACATGTACTATAGTTTAGGAAAATGATGTTTAAAATTTCAATATATATATAAGAAATTCTTATACAACAATTTGATATCTAGTTTGACCACGACCTCAAAATTAGATCTCAAAATTAGATTTTATATATATATATATATATATATATGACAAAATAATTAATATTAATTTCTAATAAATCACTATAAAAGAAACTAAATGATATCTATATCAAATTTCTATAAATTATTTTTTCCATTAAAAATAACAATATTTATAAAATTCCATTGTTTTAAGGCTTAACTTTATAATACTTTAATAATGAAACTTCTTACAAAAGTATCTTAACACATCTCCTTATAAGGATTAAAAAAACAAAAATAAAATGTTACACCTACCTTTACCATGTGGTGAGATGATGAGTGTTATAAAAGAAACAAGCTTGAATGGGATATGAAAGAAATTTGGTTAGATGTAGGGAAAATATCATGATGTAAAATCTACTTTAGTATGTGGGGTGTTGTAACATCCTTTATTTTTGATAAGTTAGTTTTTATTTATAAAAGACAGTATGAAAAAATAAAGAATAAAAAAAATGAAAATGAAAAAATAGAAAATAAAAAGAGATGAAATGAAACCCCATCAAAAGAAAATCAAAATTTGTATAAGTGAGCCTTTTAAATGCCACTTCAAAAAAATAAATTGCATTGTAATAAATTAAGGTCTTGTGTGCAACTTGTTTAAATGCCACAACTTATTGTTTTGATTTGAATCATATTGTTTAATCATGATCAAATAATTTAAATTTATGTTTTAGAATAGTGAATAAGTTCACCAAATTGTTTAATCTTGGTAGAACATTGTTAGATAGGATAGAATAGAATAAATTGTGGCCTAACATTCTCAAGCTTTAGCCAAGAGATGTATTAGATTAGTGATTTGAATTATTAGTAGATAGTTACATCTTAAGGGTGATTAATTTTTTTACATATTTAACCTTTATTATGTTATAAGCTAAAGTCATAAAACGACAAATCAATTTTGTCATGAAGCGCTAAGTACCAGACACTTTTGGACGGTCATCCGCTTCCCCACCTAGATCAACGACATAGAAGCCATTCCACACCACCTCCCATTGTTGCGTGATAATGGCAGAGAGGGGGGGGTGTCTAAAAAGTGGTTTTCCTTCATGCGGGTCCCTCGCTACGTATCATTCCCTCCTCACTTTGCACTCCCCCCTCACTCATTACCATTACATCCCCCCCCCTCGAAATCCTCCTATCCACTCTGCGTGTACATCAACCCGCCAACGGTCACTCCCTTTCCCTCTCCTTCCATTCCCCAATCATTTCATGCCACGTGTCTATATCCATTGCATTCTATCCGCTTATCCTCTTTTCTAGTCGTTATCATTCTTCCTATGGCCATAAATGAGAATCTGTCCATTCAATAATGATTTTCCTCATAAATGAATACCTTACATATAGAAATGGTTTCCCTCAACAGTCATGTACTATTTCTTATAAATAAGACCTTCATCCTTGTTAGGTGATTTTCCCTAAATTTGTCTTATATTCAGATTTTAACTAGTTTTCTAAGGTTGATTCTTCCTGGCTACTACTTTGCATCATAGCTAAAATTCCATCAGAATGAAACCTTCTTTCGGTTAGGTATTTTCATCCCTAATCTTCTGTTATTTCTTCATCCTAATTCTACAAATTATGGGTACTAAAAAAATACCAACCCTTTGCTAGTCAAACTTCATTACATGAAAATCTCAAAGTCTCTAGTGCCCTAGACCTTCATCACATTCCCTTAGATGACTAGTTCTTCAAAATTACAGATACAGAGTGCAAATTTGACATGTTCAAATTGCACCATTGGTTAAAGCAAACTAATTAGGACTCTGAAGATGAAATCAACTTATGGGAATCATTATTTCCCATGCATATGTTTCCTCAAACCCATCATTTTCTTGACTTAGTCATGTGGTGTCAAGCTAAGTACATTCCCCTACAGAGAACCATGTGTTATAGACATTTTTGGGCACTGCAACCCCAATCATATATGTCCATAAACCAAGGGCTCCTAAGTCCCTAAAAGTGTTGTTCCAACCCCTAAAAGAACAAGGTCAGCTGATTACATCATCTCCCTGAAGTTCTCCATGAAAAACTGCTCAGAACTGGTCAAAATTGGACCATCTCACCTGCTCCATGGTCAAAGTGTGATGCATCCCACCTAATGCACATGGGAGGTGTGATGCATACTGCAAAGGCCTTCTATGGGGTGCGATGGGCGAGAGTGGACAAATGGAAGAGTCAATTTGCGAGGTGGATGATCATGGAATCTTCCATAAACTTCTCCTGTGACACTTGCCTCTCTGAATTCGCCCAGGGATGAGTAAGAGATCATCAATCTCCAAGTGGAATCAAGAAGTATCAGAGAGAGGACACTAATCAAATCTCAGAAGCTGACTCACCTCCCTGCAATCATCTATATATGGATCCCTCATCCCAGAGATCCAGAGGCTGGAATTTTGTATCTTGTAAGGAAGTGCTACTCGTTTCTTGGTGTAACATCATAGTGTTGGGTGATCTAAGTTTTTCATTAGGTGAAGAAGGGCTTTCTTGCTGAGAGGATGATGCTGGGTCAGAACAATTGGTTGTAATCCTCTTTGCTATTCTTGATATTAATAAACATATTCAAGTTTTCCTCCACATTCTTGTATGATCGATGATATATGAATTTGTGTGGTCAATATATATCTATTCCTATATTGTTTTTGATAGTAGATCTCTGTTCTTGGATAGTGTTATGTTGCTTTGATTCCACAAGTACTCTTTGAAGCTGGGTAGGCAAGGAAGTAAGTGGCAAATATCTATCAGAAGGGAGAGGAATCAAGCAAGGAACCAAGCGCAAGACAGAGGGTGGTCTCCTTTGTTCCCCTCTTATCTACTTCTCATAAAGGAAAACGAAAGTAGTTTTAGTTTGTTTCTTTTTAAGATAGCTATCAGTCTTACTGGGACTAGCAGCTCTACATAGACACTAGATTTCCCAATAACAAAATGGCGACCATACTGGGGAGTGAATAGCTTGTTTTCTTTTCTATACTTGTTTGTTTTATAAACTTATAGATGAAGCCTGAAGTCAAGCCAGCTAGCCTTTAAACTGCATTTTCTATGCAAGTGCAAAGTAGATTAATGCTGCCTCAGTCTATCTCCGTGTTTTGTTTATAAACTGAACAATTCATTTGTAAACATCCTAATTTCCCTTGTGGTGGCTCTAGTAACCTAGATCTACCCCTATGATCTATTTACTGATTATCACTTGCTCGGCCTAAATCCCTGAACTGTGCTGCAAACTATGATCAAGAACTGGATCAAAAGTCTCGCACTGTACCATCGCACCCTCTCTTCAAGGATATCAGTATGAATTGCACTTCTCGTGTGCTGTAGGTGGGATGCATACTAGAATCTCTGTGTAACAGGTGCGATGATCAGAGAAGGCTAATTTTACCTCCAAACTTTGGTTTTTCTTCACTCTTTTCAGCTCTATTCAGGAGTTTTGCTGTCTATGCTCTGTATCCCTCTATGGAAACCCCCTTCCTTGCCATTATTCCACCTCCATCATGCAAAGAACTGTAAATGTTTTTATGTATTATGAGCCATTTTCAATTCTCTTTTACAAAGAAGTAGCGTAATTGAACTGTCATTTCTTGATTTGGAAGTGTCACAAGTGTCGTTTTCAGTCATAGAAGAGAATCCAATTGTTCTTGATAGTCGATTACACTGTTACTCTTGTATTTGATTTGAATTAGTAGTTTTTCAAGTGTCGAAAGAAAGTTTTCAATTCCGAATCGCAAAGTGTTGTCATTGTCTTCATTTTGTATTGAGAAGAAGCTTGTTAGTAATCGCTTTGAAAAATAATTCAGATTTGCGCTTAGCTTTCTTTTTATCATTCACACATTAAGAAGGCTGAAAACAAATACATGCATGTGCATTTGCATTTAGACTATTTTTTGGTTTGATTTAGGACAGTGCATATAGTGTGTGCTCTCTGCTCTATGTTGAAATAATATCATCTCTCTTTCTTTAATAGCTAGGATTTTCATTGCAAAAAGAAGATTAAACGATTTTTTATCATCTTAGATTGCATTTTAGGAATTGTATATCTACATCACGCGGTGAACCTGAAAGGAAAATTTCTTAAACAAGATCAACTGTAAAATAAATTTAATGGATCTAAAAATGCTTTGGAACCTAACGCACAACATCTAGAAGTCTAGGCTAGAGACATATTCTGGCATCGTAAAGCCTGGTAACTGTTGTTATCATTGCTGGTTGGGTGATTCCTCCACTTTGAGACGACAACTGCCAGTACGGACTTGTGCTCCCACATACCGTCGAGTATATATTAGGATACCACAATAGACTATATCCTTTATCCATAGGAAGCCGTGTCTGCCGCCCTATCGATCGCAATGCACTGAACACAGCATTCGGGAAGATTGACTACCGTACCATAAAAAGTATTCTACAGTTTTGCGATTGGTTTGGCAATCCCTCTATCTAGACTTCTAGAGTAGTCTCTTTTCTTCCTTTTTAGACTCCTTAAAGGAAAAGGTCCATCTGAGCACTTGTCACTTCAAGCTCATTAAAAATCGAAGGCGACTAGAGTCATCTTTTGTTTTTTCTCGACTCTTAAAAATTGAAAAAACAAGTTGTGTCAAAGCGTCTGAAATTTATTTTAATTGGAATAAACGTCACCTTTCCTACGTTGGTCTTAGGTTGAGAAAAATGGAGTCCACCAACCAAGTATTTCCCCTTGGAGGAAATCCTAGTCCTTTCTCCTCTTGGGGAGATGTTGGTGCACCCCATATGGCCACATTGTCGCTTCCAGGATTGACAATCGGCCTACCCATATGGCTCTTCTCAACCTCTGTTGTTCAGAACACCGTGATTCCTAAGCAATCAAGTAAGTAACTAGATGATACCAAAGCTACCCGCCAACCTTCTACTTCATCCGGTTCTCCCTCTCCTCCTTCCTCTTTGCTTGATGAAGCTGGTAAAGCCAAAAATAAAGTAATTAAGAAGGAGAAGAAGAGGAAGGAGAAGCCTAAATCTCCATGTGTCATTTGCAAAGGAGATCACTAACATCGAGATTGTCCTTGCATCCCTCGGATCTTAAGGGACTGGTCTCCCCTTTTGCACAATCCGGTGTCAACAACCTTTGATGATCATGTTGAAAGTACACCGTCAACTAGTGAAAGCGAAGCGTCGGGACAGAAAAGGAAAAGTAAATCCCCCCCTTGTAAACTGTGTGAAGACGATCACGCTGTCCACCATTGTCCCTCCCTAGATGAGGCTTAAAGAGTTTTGGACGGCCGTCTATTCAGTCCCACCTCCAAGAAACCCAGTTGTTTCCTTCGATTGGAATCTACTAGGCAGACGTCGTTTACCGGCTAGTGTACCATTTTGAATCATTGCACAAATATATAGAATGGTCATGGTCGGTACCATCATAGATGAAGGGGCTTCTGTGAGTATCCTTTCCTCAACTGCTTGGAAAGCACTTGGTTCGCCATCGTTTTTGCCTGAGATGAGAAATATAACAGGCTTTGACAAAGGAACCAGTCAACCATTAGGGATCCTTCTTAATGTGTCGATAACATTGAGAAGGAAAGCCGTTCACATGAACGTAATGGTAGTCCAAGGACCCCTAGATTATAATCTACTCCTTGGACGCGACTATATTTATTGCATGGGAGCCATTGTCTCCTCGCTCTTTAGAGTAATGTGTTTTCCGCATGAAGGAAGAGTGGTCAAGCTCGTAGACCAGCTTTCATTCCGCGACTCACACATAGAAAATAGTCAAATAGTATCCCTGAATGGTCTTTTCACACAAGGAATGTCTCATCAATCCCTAGTCCGTCCACCTGATGAGTGCAAGTGATTCGGGAGGACATGACTGAAACCCAGGGGGCATGCACCCTAGTCTGTTTCAGCAGGAAAACCTTGGGCATATAGTAGGTTTCTGTGAACGATATATGACTAGTTGATACACCCATCCATTTAGGAAAATGGGGTTAGACGGGAATAAGATACCTCTGTTAGAAGGTAGGCCTTTCCCGATAGAACAAATGATTTGTCTGCAAATTGAAGGGTAACCTGGAAAAGGTAGGCCTTTCTTGATAAAACAAATGTTTTTTCTACAAATTGAGGGGTAACCTAGAAACTCTACTTCACTATACCTGGGGGCATGCGAACCTTTTGGCATGCAAGTGAAGAGCGACCATTTATTTTTTAAATTTATAGGTCCTCTAACCCTTTAAACTCGTAGGATTGGTCATTTCATAACTTGCATAAAGAAAGGATGTGGGGCAAAGCTTTGTAAGGTGCAAGCTCCATAAAAAATGGCATCTTAGATGAGACATCCTTATTATACGACTCGATCGAGCAGTTTTTATGTGGAGTTCAAGCTCATTAAAAATTAAACATAAGTAATGATCAAATGTTTCCCCCAGAGTTTAAGCTCATTCATTAAAAAATGAACCAATTTATAGTAAATAATCATCGTGAATGCATTATCATCAGCCTTTGAAGCCTTGGTCGTGTTCTCATCATCACCTCCACTCTGTTTTTTTGGCCAATCATTCACCTCCATTTGATTGTTTACCCTTTTTGAGGAACAGCTACGAAAAGTGATCCTGTTAGCCATCCTTGTGACACTGCCATGATTGGAAAATTCCAAACCTTACCTGGAATCAGCTGCTACCCGAATTTATCACTCGTTCCGCGAAAAACGAGTCTCCTTTAAGCTCTTTTCAACTGACTCATAAAATATGAAAAGATTGCTGAGCAATTAGCCTCTCCAGCTCGCTAAAGTGACCATAAGTGCTATCCCTCATCTAGATTTTAATCTTTTTGGACCTGAGGGATTATTACACAAAATGATCGAGCGCTTGTTTTCTTCGGCTCGTTAGAATTACCGAAAATTCATCCCTTTTGTATTATTTTATACTTTTTCGAACTTAAGGGATTATGAGACGAAAAATGATTATTGGAGTTTTCTTTACATCCCTTTCAGACTCCCTAAAATTGAAAAGGACTAAGTTATCTTTGTTGTTAAACTCGTTAAAACCGAATAGTGACAGACTTGTCCATACAGACAAGAACGAGTTTCACTATCGCTAGGCTCGTTAAAACATAGCGATGGGTTTTCCCGAAGGGAAAATTATAGAACAAGCATATGTTATCCTCCTCAAGCTTGACAAAAATAAAGAGGTACTGGTCAGCAATGACTGGGGAAAAATTGGGAAAAAAACTTGAAGAAACTTTATTGGTAGCAAGTCGCTCTTGAACATGACACTTTCACTCTGCATCCGAGTCGGGTTGGGTTGTTCCATTCACTGGTCATATCACCATTGGTCCATCACACCATCCGTATTTGGGGTTAACGCTACCAATCCATCATGTCAGTATCGCCGTTATGTTCAAGAGAAGTCGCTCAGAGAATTCACCTGAGTCTCATCCACTGCAATACATTCATGCTCCATTCTTTCATGACCGCCACTGTGAACCATGTATCATCAGACCGTTTTCACCTCAAAAATCATTTACTTTGTTCCGTGTCGTAGATGTGGGATTCATTAAGGCCCTCCTACAGTGGGTCGCTTCTTGTCGACATCAGCTCATTATCCAAGAAGTCAACTTAGGGACAACCCTTTCAGTAATTTGAAGCTTGCATACCTCAATGGAAAGTTTCTCACCTCCGGCGACAGGTTTACATCAATGGCCTTCGACCGAAAGATTTTGCGTCGTGTTCGACGCCAAGTCCCTTATTCACACCACGTAAATTGTATTGTAGTACCTTGAGGGTCATCATCATTATCGGTGATTCCTCTCACGCCTGTTTACAACTTACATCATTGGCTAGTAATCAGGTGATGTCTTTCCATGTTCGACTCCAAAACATCTCTCACATGGATCGACTTGTACTTTTAGTGAAGATCGAACGAGATTGAAGACCCCGTATCTAGTTTCATCCATCCGGGATGCGATATATATTCAGGAAAATAAAGACATCAAATGTACATCATCGCTGCACAGATAATCATCCAATTTAAGGGATGATGGCTCTACCAGAATCATCGGTCTGCACACAGACAATTGTCTGTATTATGTACATGAAAATGAATTTATAAAGCTGAGCATGGGAATGACCGCCTCAGCAAATCATGAAAATATTATGAAGATAATGTATTGTATTGTATCTTATTACAGGTCACCTTCCAGCTCGAAAAAACTTCGGATCCTCATGATAAAGCATTTCACCCGACATCAAAAGATTAACAACCTCATGCTTTAGGGGGCAACTTTTATAGAAATTTTTGGGCACTGCAACCCCAATCATATATGTCCATAAACCAAGGGCTCCTATGTCCCTAAAAGTGTTGTTCCAACCCCTAAAAGATCAAGGTCAGCTGATTACATCATCTCCCAAAAGTTCTCCATGAAAAATTGCTCAGAACTGGTCAAAATTGGACCATCTCACTTGCTCCAAGGTCAAAGTGCGATGCATCCCACCTAATGTGCACGGGAGGTGCGATGAATACTGAAAATCCCTTCTATGGGGTGCGATGGGTGAGAGTGGACAAATGGAAGAGTCACTTTGCGAGGTGGATGATCATGGAATCTTCCAAAAACTTCTCCTGTGACACTTGCCTCTCTAAATTCGCCCAGGGATGAATAAGAGATTATCAATTTCCAAGTGGAATCAAGAACTATCAGAGAGGACACCAATCAAATCTCAGAAGATGACTCACCTCCTTGCAATCATCTATATATGGATCCCTCATCCGAGAGATCCGGAGGCTGGAATTTTGTATCTTGTAAGGAAGTGCTACTGGTTTCTTGGTGTAACATCATAGTGTTGGGTGATCTAAGCTTTTCATGAGGTGAAGAAGGGCTTTCTTGCTGAGAGGATGACATTGGGTCTGAACAATTGGTTGTAATCCTCTTTGCTATTCTTGATATTAATAAAGCTATTCAAGTTTTCCTCCACATTCTTGTATGATTGATGATATATGCATTTGTGTGGTCAATATATATTTGGTCCTATATTGTTTGTGATAGTAGATCTTTGTTCTTGGATAGTGTTATGATGCTTTGATTCCACAGGTACTCTTTGACGCTGGGTAGATGAGGAAGCGAGTGGAAAAGATCTATCAGAAGGGAGAGGAATCAAGCAAGGAACCAAGCGCAAGATAGAGGTTGGTCTCCTTTGTTACCCTCTTATCTACTTCTCATAAAGGAAAATGAAAGTAGTTTTAGTTTGTTTTTTCTAATATATCTACCAATCTTAGTGGGACTAGTAGCTCTGCATAGACACTAGATTTCCCGATAACACCATGGTAGCTCAAATGGAGACATTCTGATATCCATCACCCCTGAAACTATCAACAAGATGCTTCTTATCCCTAAAAGCAATTCCCTTAGCTTTTTCTCCACTGTTGTTTTAATGGATCTGTACCATAAGCTCACTTTCCCCCAAAGAGCTCATATCTTTGAGATCTTCCTTCCAGAAGATGATGAAATTCCTAAAAAGAAACCTCCATATCCAACATCCATGTTCCCTGAGAGAGCTAAACACATCTTTTACTTAATTTATTACTTGTTAGGTTACCATACAGATCAATGTGTATATGAATATATCCTAGGTTATCTATCCATCTTCTCCAAATAAAACAAACCTGCTTTCTTGTATAATTATAGTCAATTTTTAGCTGAAAGTATGTATGAGAAATTGATGAAAATTACTAAGGAAGGAATATTTAAATATTCCTTTGTGCCAGTGCATATGATTCCTTTTCAACAAGGAGATAGTTGTCACATAACCTTACACAAGAAGGATGAACATCAAGTGATTCAAGTAGTCACATAGTGGACTTCATTGATCAGGAGGAAGTCAACTGAGTTCAAGTTTTCACATTTCATTGACTATTTTATTCATCCAATTGCACAGATTCTCAACAGCCAGACTGAGCCTAGGATTAGTCTAGAAATAAAAAGGATCCTACATCTGAGTAACCAATCCAAGATAGGGGACAGGTATATTTACCAGAATTGTACAGGGATTAGAGTGTATGGCTATGAACTAGCTCCATACAAACTTCCCAAATATGTTCAATTGAGAACTCTCTCTCTGGAATATATTATGCAAGTGATTAACATGGATGAACTACATTTGATTTCAGGGAAGAGGAAATCTCAGTTCAAAATCAAGTCACAAGTGGGATCATTTATTTGCAATATTATATCAACAGTTATTGAAGCAAAATCAATCCTAAAACAAATGTAATTCCAACCAAGTTTCACCTGGTCTTATGACCCATTCAATATAATCTCCAACTTAAGGTTGGAACTCAAAACCACAACATACAATCATACTCCAAGACCAGAGATTGAAAAGTACAGAAATCAAGAACAGTGGGAGGATAATACACTTCAGGAAGCAGAACAATAGACTTTACCTCCTTCTATCCTCCAAAATCCCACTTCTCAAAGCAGGGAGGACAAGAGGCCCAAAGAAGAATATTCATCATCAGCAAAAGGTGAAAAACAATTCTTTCATTATCAGAAAGAATCAAGGACTGAATCCATAGGCACTACTGCTCTAAATCACAAAGAGAATATAATCATCAATTTGGATGATTCACACATTTCTACAGGGATAGAAGAAATTGTAATCACTCCTCCATTTTCCTCTTCAGTTTCATAGAATTTGTTGGAGATCGCCTAGTTTGTAGGAGTAAGTGAGAAAGAGGAGCCAAACATCTTCACTAATTTCCCTTAAATTAAACAAAAGAATGAATCTGTGAAGCAAAATGTATATGCTCAGTTTTGGAAACAAACATCAACTTCACAACACAGGTTATTAATATCTTTTGATAGTGAAAAAGGCAGGATGAAAATGGCATTCCTACAAGCCCAAGTGATTTTTCCAAAGGCTTCTTCAGATTATAAGATTGTATTTTCTTTTGATGCCAAACAGATACATCCAATTGATCAGATGAACATGCATAGGCATTCTGGTGAGGTTCTTTTCTCTACCATGACCAACAATATTATGGAATTATCAAAACTCAAGATATCTCTTTTGAATGTACAGTCACAATTGAAGATAGAAAAGATATCCTCTTTGGCAAAGGATAATAGGGTAAAATCATTAGAATATTTAGTGATTAAAATTGGGTGTGATTTCACTGATGCTAAATCTAGAGAGGAAATTATTAGAAATAAGAATGCAGACATTTCAGCATTACAAAAACAACTCAAACTACCTTCTATAGAGGATCCTCAAACCAAGGAGATAGCAGAAAGTGAGAAGCACAAAGAAGAAATGCCCAAGTTTATCATTCACCAAAATGCACAGATAAAGACAATGGAAGAGAAAATTGAGAAATTACTTAAAGAAAAAGAGGAATCTGTTCAAGTAGTTATAGCTCCAACTATAGTTATACCTATTATAGTGTTAAGGACAAAGGAATTGACATCAGCAACAACAGAGTCTACATCAATAGCAGGAGATTTAAACAAAGTCATACATGAGTTTTCTCTTCAGAGACAAGAGAGTGAAATGATTCACAATAAATTTAAGATTCTGGGGACTCAGAAGATTAAAAATGACTCTCTTTATGTTAAACAAATGTAAAAGACCCTCATATTGACCAGAAGGATAGAAGAGTTTGAAAATGAGTCATTAATGGCTCAAACCTTGGCCCAAGCCAAGGAAAATATTTGGTCGGATATCGGTCAGGCTATAACTGAAGTTTGGCCCTCCATATAGATTATTTTTTAATAGGAAGAGTTGATAGATAGGTGTCAGACAGCTATTGAAGAAGTTAGAGAAATTATTAAGGATAAACCAAGTTAAGCCACAAACACGATTAAAGCTATTAATTCAAAAACCATAACCAAGTTAGAGCATATTCATATTTTGGACAGAACATAAACTATTCCGGAGATCAAGAAGCTTTTGTAGAAAAAGAATCTCATGACTCAGTTGGAGACCAAGCGCCAAACCTTAGAAATTGTTGTCCAAAGGCTACATTTGAAGTTCAACTTACTCAACTAGAGAGGACTACCAAGATTAGTGGCACCAGATGGTAGGTTGATCTGTTTAGAGGAATATTGTCAAAATATATATGCAATTTCCACTGATAAAGCTAGATGTGCAGGTATAAAGGGTCACCTTACAGGGAAGGAAATCTTAGAAGCTTTGGATTTTGATTTAATAATCAAGCATGAAATTAAACACATTTTTGTTAATAAGCCTACTTTTGAGAAGCGTATTGAGGTTGATGAAGTTTACACAAAGTTGGTTAATGTTTCTATACCAGGTGAAGATAGATGGAATCACCTATGTGAAATTATTGAGCAACTTTCATCACCAACTGATAGACGGCTAGGCAGCACTTTTTGGGGACCATATCACCAAACGATTCCTTAAAGATAGTGCCAGCACTCAACAATTTTAGGATTCCTATAGTTTTGTACTATTTTTTAATTTTGTTTAAAAATGTCTCTAGAAGATCTTTCATTTTGTATAAATAACTCTTCGTTTGAGTTATTAAGGGTTGAACCCTTGGATGAGATTTCAAAGAAGAATTTTAATTGAGTTGGAGATTTGCTTCAAATTAATCAAGGGATTCTGAATTTGCCTCAAATAGTTTGTCTTATTGTAAGTTTTTCTTATGTTCTTATTTCATTATGTTGTTCTTCATGTATTTAAGTCTTTATGGAGAATTCTGGGTAAGATCAAACTGAATAGTAGTCCATATTAAATCCTCTGTGAAGTTATAAACAATAACTATAGAATTGTTTTTTATCATAAACTCCTCTATATCAATAAATTGTCACAACCATCTACATTAGATTAAATACATTATGTTGATGAGGGAAACATTGTTTACGTGCTTTCCTTCTTATAATCAGTTAAATATTCTATTTGAATATTTAGTAGCTTGTAATTCTTTAATATTCTCATATTCACTCAATTAAAATCAATTAACTATTTTAGGAAAATAAACAACCCTTTCATTCTCTTTGGAAAGTGTCAAAGTTTAAGCACTTGTTTTCAAACTGTTCATAACATTTGTCATCCAAAAAATTAAAGAAAAAAAAACAAAATGTTTTAGATGCTCTAGCATGATTAGTTAACCTAGAATCATCTCAGAGGACAAAATCATATTTCACCGTTGTAGGGGAGAGAAAATTGAAGCATTTTCCCTTGAACAATGATTAAGACTTTTCCTTTTAGGTGAGTAAAGGAATTGTAGGTTAAAATATTTCACCTCGTGGCTCCGCAAGCCCAAGTTGGCTCCTTCAAAACATACCAGATCTCGTTTTGATTCTCAAATTGTTTCTCCATTATCTGATCCAGAGAAACTGGTAAGACAAGCCTCTTTTAGAAGGAGACTTGAAGCTTTTGCTTCTTCTTCTGTACCGCTAAAGCCTGAAGATATTTCAGCTTATTTATAATCCCTTTAGGTGTGTTCCATCCCAATTAGACTTGGTTGGTCTAACATCTATGGTTTTAGAACTATTATCTAAAGGGGTTGATCTACAGTTAACTGTTTTAGTTCGTTCTTTGGAATCATATAAAATCCCTTAAATATTTTTGGATTCACCCAAGTCAGAAGAAGAATTAGATGCACATTTAATGGAGTTAAAACCTACTAATTTTATCTCCCCACTCATTATACATTTCCATCTAATTCTGCCCAACTTGAGGAAACGTTTTCTCTATATTCAAACCCTTTGTTTGAAAATAAAGAAGAAGTTGAAACAGAGGTTCAAAAGCTAGTTATTAAAACACCTTTAAAAACTTTTAGGGATCCTGCACTTTCCCATCCTCCTCCTCCTACCATTACACCTCCATCTTCACCTACAACTTCACCATCTTCCTCCTCATCCTCTACTACATCATATCCCACCTCTTCTACTGATTCATCTTCATCTTCATCTTCATCTTAATATATGGTTTGCTTTCAATCTATTATTCAAGCTAGGTATGTTGCCTTACATCTCCCTAACCAACTCAATCATTTTCCTGATGGGTATTTAAAACACATACCAAGGTTTAATGGACAAATTGGTTTGTCTGTTGATGATCACTTAGTTTCCATCTTGGATTTTGGTGACAATATGAACATTGAACATGAAGATGTATATATGAGATTGTTTGTTCAATCACTAGAGGGAACATTAAGATTTGGTTTAGACAACTAAGAGCTTATTTAATTCATTCTTGGAATGAATTAACTACCATATTTAAGAATCTATGGTGTGTTAAAAAGGATTTGGTTTAATATCTTACATAATTTGAAGCACTGAAAAGGAACCATGGAAAATGAGTTGCAGATTTCATTAAAATATTCAATAAACTTTATCAAAAGATGCCACCTCATTATAAACCACCAATAGCAGTAGAAAAGGTTCGATTTTCTAAAGCATTTGATGATGAATTTGCAGTCATGCTTAGGTAAAAGACATCTAATACCATATAATACATGCAAAAAAGTTCTATAGAAGTTGAGGCTAATAGGTGAGCATCAGTTAAACTTAAAGCTAAGGCTAAAAAATTTGAAAGGAAAATGAAATTCAAGGAAGAAGGATCTTCCCCAAAAAATATAAATGATGATCAAAAGATAGATGAGATCACATAATTACTTCGAAACCATTCAAACGAAATTTCAAAAATAGAAACTCAGCGTAGAAAATTTCAAAAAGTTGTTGCTAGAACTCAAACTCAATTTAGAAGACCCCCATACTCAAATTTTGCAAAGACCAAATATTGATCAACAAATCCAACACCCATTGATGATTGATGATCAACAACCAGAAGACATTGGCCCTTTGATTTATGAAGATATAAATAATTTGGATCATTCATCTTTACAAAATTCTATTGTTTCTCTCCCTTTAAATCAATCTTCTCAAGATCAAGAAGTCTCTCAAATTTCAAAATATCAGGCCTTTTCTGAGTTTTTTATTGCAAAATTGAATAGGAGATATGATATAAGACCTAGATCAAGGTTTGGTAGACCTCCCAAAATCCCCATTGTAAATGAATCTTAAATCAAATCCACTAAAACTAAAAAACAACAATTCAAACATTGAATCAAACAACTAAAACAACTCTAATTGATAAAACTGTTTTAACTACTTTCAATGTTGAAATGGAACTAGAAAGAGTTAAAATACCCATCCCTTTATTTGAACATTCAAAGAATATGGGGTTTAAAAACCAAGTTTCTAAATGGACCCATTCATCCATTATTGATGCTAAAGGGTATGTAATAAGCCTACAAGATTAAAAACCTTCAATAGTATTTGGTCCCAGCTCAGACATGATTGATGAAAATGTACCACTTTTTTATGTGACCTTTAAAATTCATGATTTCTTGTTATATAATTACATGTTAGATTTTGGGGCTTCCCATAATTTGATGCCAAAGGTAGTCATGGACCATCTACAATTAGAGGTCACTAGAACTTATCATGATCTTTGCACTTTTGACTCCAAGAATGTACCTTGTGTTGGACTTATAAATGATCTGGTAGTTACTTTAGCTTAGATCTCTATTAAGTGTGTGGTTTTAGACATTGTAGTCACTGATATCCCTCGCAAGTTTGGCATGTTGTTATCAAGATATTGTTGTGCCAAAATAGGAGGAAGTCTTCAAATGGACATGTCTTATGCCATTATTCCTGTATATGGGGGTGAGCATCTCAGATTATATAGAGAGGTAAGATTCATGAATATTGTTTGTAAATATGATCAGTATAGGAATCATCCTATTTATGCAATAGATGAAGAATTTGAATGTTTTCAATTATCATCAAATAATTCACAAAATACTTAGCTTACTATGGAAAACATTGTTGGCAAGCCTAAAACCATTAACACTGATATTTGGAAATTTTACTTTGATGGTTCTTGCTCAAAGGAAGGAGCAAGAGCCAGAATTGTATTAATTTCACCATATAAAGAAAATATTACCCAATCCTATAAGCTTGAATTCTATGTAAATAATAATGTAGCAAAGTATGAAGCTTTTCTACTAGGATTGGAATTAGCAAGAAGTCTTAAGGTGTAGAATCTAAGTGTATTCAGTGATTCAGAACTTATTGTCAAACAAGTAAGGAATCTTTGTCAAACTAAGAACCCTAGACTTAGATCTTATATGAATGAGATTTGAGATTCAATAGATAATTTATTTCCAGCATTTAACATCACTGCTATTCCTAGAGATCAAAACATTCATGTATATTCCTTGGTTGTTTCTACTAGTTCTTTTAAAGATCCTGATCAAATGCTTGTCCAATATCAAATTCAAGTTAAGTATAGACCATCTATTCATGACAATCTTAAACATTGGCAAATATTTGATGATCATGAGCAGTTAAAATTATTTTTGCAAGTAATTGATGTTTTTTCAACCCTCCATGTTGAGGAAGAACAACTTGATAATCATGAAGTTTACAAGGAAAATCAAACACCACAATTTGACTCAAAAACATTTGATCGTAGCATTATTCAATTATCTAAAAATTTTATTCAAAAAGGGTTAGTCCCTCTTGAGAAGCTCTTTGATCATAATGATGTTCCAAAAAATCCATTATCAAATTCACCCAAGGAAAATATTGAAATTTGTAACATTGGAAGTTCTGAAGAAATCAGAAATATTAAAATTTCTGCATCCCTATCAATGGAAGCCAAAGACAAATATTTAGCCCTCCTTCAATCCTATATAGATGTTTTTTCCTGGTCATATAATTAACTAAAGACATATGATACATATCTTATTGAACATAAAATCGCATTAAAACAAGAGGGTAGACCTTTTAAGCACAAATTAAGGACAATTAATCCTGTCCTCCCTTGTGTTATTGATAAAGAACTTAAAAAGCTACTTGATGTTAAAATTATAGTTCCATTTAGATATTTTGATTAGGTAGCTAATTTAGTTCCAGTGAGAAAGAAGAATGTTGAAATTGGACTATGTGTGGATTTTAGGATTTTGAATAAATCATCTTTGAAAGATAATTATCCATTACCCAAGATGGATCAATTACTTAAGAAAGTTTATGGAGCTAATAGAATTTCTATGTTAGATGCTTTTTTTTATACAGTCAGATCGTGGTTAGTCCAGAGGATAGAGAAAAAACAACATTCACAACTCCTTAGGGTACATTCATGTATGCTCAGATGCCTTTTGGGTTAACTAACGTTGGAGCTACTTTTCAAAGAGCTATCGATTTATAATTTGTGGGTAAGACACACAAATTTTTTGTTATTTATCTTGATGATTTGAATATTTTTTCCAATTCTGACCAAGAACATTTAAAGAATTTGAGAAAGGTTTTTGACATGTGTAGAAAGTTTGGGATTTTTCTTAATCCCAAAAAGTCTTTGTTTTCACTCAAAGAAGAAAAATTGCTTGCCCATATTATTTCTAAGGAAAGAGTAGTCATTGATCCTAAAAGAGTTTCAGCTATACAAGCACTTCCATTACCAAGGAATAAGAAGGAAATTCCGGCTTTCCCGGGGAAAATAATTTTTTTAAGAAGGTGTATTCCTAATTATGCTAAAATAGTTAAGGATATCACTAATATGCTAAGAAATAATCATGAAGTTAAATGGACTATTCCTGCAAGGTATGCATTTGATCAAATTAAAAATGCTATTGCAAAATCTCCCATTTTAGCCAACTCAGATTATTCTGAACCATTTAGTATCTTTTCTTTTACCTCTGAAACTACCTTGGTTGTTGTTCTTTTGCAAAAGAATAAATATGGATATGACCAACCTATCACCTTTTTTAGTAAAGTCATGAGATATGTTGAGCTGAAATATGACATTATTGAAAAACATGCTTATTATTTAGTTCAAGCCCTGAAAGCTTTTAGAGTCTATCTCCTCCACTCTTCTATTATTTCCTATGTACCCAATAGTGATGTTAAATCTGTGTTAACTTAGCCTGATACTGATGGAAGGAGAGGTAGATGGATAACTAAGATTTTGGAGTATGGTCTTATTATCAAAACCACAAAGTTGGTAAAAGGTCAAGGCCTGGCTAAGCTTCTTGTTGAGTCAAATTGTAAGATCTTGGGAATAAATTCTTTTTTTGAAATCCCAATTGAGAAGAATCCACAAGAACCTTCTGAAATCCCAACATAGAAGAATCCACAAGAACCTTCTGAAATCCCAACTGAGAAGAATCCACAAGAACCTTCTGAAATCCCGACATAGAAGAATCCATAAGAACCTTCTTCATCATACCCATCAATTCTGATTCATATTAATTAGAAATTTTTATTATCTTATTGGTACACCGATATTGTGAATTTTCTTAGAGATTTTGAGTGTCCATCTGAATTCACAAAGAATCAATGTAAAACACGGAAGTTGAAGGCCATAAAATATTGTATTGTTAATGAAAAATTATATTGGAAGTATCATCTTAACATCCTTTTACTTTACTTAACAGAAAATGAGATAGAAGGGATTATTAATCAATTTCATGCAAGCATTTGTGGATGGCACTATGTTTGGAGGGCTAAACACACAAGATTTTAATAGAAGGAGTTTATTTACCTAATCTCTTTCCACAAGTGGGAGAAAAGGTTAGAAGTTGTACCCAATGTTAGATGTTTACTGGAAAGCAGAGATTAGCAGCACTTCCATTAGTTCCAGTACTAGTCCAATCACCTTTCCCTCAATGGGGATTGGATTTCATTAGTGAAATTCATCCTCCATCAAGTAGTCAGCACACGTGGATATTGACTACCACAGATTACTTTACCAAATGGGTAGAGGCCATTCTAGTCAAAAATGCGATTGATACTGTAGTTATCAAATTTATTGAAGAATACATATTATCTAGATTTGGATGCCCCCAATAAAAAGTGACAGACAATGCAGCAACATTCATCAATGTTAATATGGTTGAATTTTGTGAGAAATACCAAATCTTGTTGCATCATTCTACTCCATACTATCCATAGGGAAATGGACTAGTAGAGTCCTCAAACAAGATTTTGGTTAAAGTCATAAATAAAACATTGTAGGATCATAAAAAGAGTTGGGATAGTCATCTCATTTATGCACTTTGGGCCAACAGAATATCACCAAATAGATCGACAACTAAATCTCCCTTTCATTTTGTTTATGGCAAAGAATCTATATTTCCCACACATTTAGATTTTCCTGTCATGAAGTTTTTACAAGAATAAAATTAAGAGCCTGATGATTTCTTTCAAAGAATAAATTAGATTATAGAACTTAATGAAGATAGAGATGAAGTTCATTACAAGCTTCAGAAATATCAGAACAAAATGAAAAGTTTGTTTGATAGAAAAGCCATCGAAAGAGATTTTAAGGAAGGTGATTTGGTATTAAGATGGGATGCTAGAAGCGAATACAAAGGAAAACATGGAAAGTTTGATAACCTTTGGTTTGGACCTTTTAGCATTGATGAGGTTAAATGTAATAACACTTTCATCTTGAAGAATTTGGAATGACGGTATTCCTCATTGTCTGTCAATGGGAAATACTCGAAGCACTACATTCAGTATTGAGAGGTTCCCCATTCATTCATCATTGTATATCGCTAGAGAGTTTATTTTAGATGCAGTATGTATTTGTTTCAATAGAGACCCCATTAGCCTGAGGAGAAAGCACATGGATCTGTGAGGTCTCTCCAACCTACAGAAAGAAGCAGTCCCCAGTTGGAGCCAATGTTTTAACATCCTTTATTTTGATATGCTAGTTTTTATTTATAAAAGAGGGTATGCAAAAATAAAGAATAAAAAAACTGAAAATGAAAAGTAGAAAATAAAAATAGATGAAATGAAACCCCATCAAAAGAAAATCAAAATTTTTATAAGTGAGCCTTTTTAAATGCCACTTCAAAGAAATAAATTGCATTCTAATAAATTAAGGTTTTGTGCAAAGCTTGTTTAAATGCCACAACCTGTGGTTTTGATTTGAATCATATTGTTTAATCATGATCAAATGATTTAAATTTATGTTTTATAATAGTGAATAAGTTCACCAAATTGTTTAAATCTTAGTAGAACATAATTAGATAGGATAGAATAGAATAAATTGTGGCCTAACATTATCAAAATTTCGTCAAGAGATATAATAGATTGATTGGATTGCCTAGTAGACAATTACTTCTTAAGGGTGATTAATTTTTGTACATATTTAAACTTTACTATGTTATAAGCTAAATTCATAAAATGACAAACCAATTTTGATGCGAAGTGCTAAGTACCGGACACTTTTGGATGGTGATCCACATTCCCGCCCAAATCAATGACAGGGAAGCCATTTTGCACCCCCTCCTATTTTTGCACGATAACGGTAAGGGGGGGGGTGGGGGGGGTTGTTTGAAAAGCATTTTTCCTTCACGTAGGCCCCTTGCTATGTGTCATTCCCACCTCACTTCACTCCCCCTTGCTCACTACCACTTACCAATACTCCCCCTCCCCCCCAAAATCTTCTTATCCACTCCGTGGGTATGTCATCTTACCAACGGTCACTCCCTTTCCCGTGCCTTCCATTCCCCAATCATTTCATTCCACGTGTCCACATCCATTGTGTTCTATCCACTTATTTGTTTTTCCAGCTGTTACCATTCTTCCTCTGCCCATAAATGAGAATCCATCCATTCAGTAATCGTTTTCCTCATAAATAAAACCTTCCATTCAGCAACGGTTTCCCTTAATAGTCATGTATTCTTTCTTATAAATAATCCCTTCATCCCTGTTACGCTATCTTCCCTAACTTTGTCTTATATTCAGATTTACTAGTTTTCTAAGTTTGACTGTTCCTTGCTTCTCCTTTGCAAGATAGCTAAAATTACATCAGAATGAAAGCTTCTTTCTATTAGGTATTTTCATCCCTAACCTTCTATTATTTATTCATCCTAATTCTGCAAATTATGGTGCCTAAAAGAAAATACCAACCCTCTGTTAGTCAAACATCATCACAGGAAAATCTCAAAGTCTCTAATACCCTATACCTTGATTACATTCCCTTAGCTGACCAGTTCTTCAAAATTACAGACACAGTGAAAATTTGACATGTTCGAATTGCACCATTGGTTAAAGCAGACTTATCAGGACTCTGAAGATGAAATCAACTTATGGGAATCCTTATTGACCATGTATATGTTTCCTCAAACCCATCCTTTTCCTAACTTATTCATGTGGTGTCAAGGTAAGTACAATCCCCTACAGGGAACTGTGGTAGCTCAGAATGGAGACATTTTGATATCCATCACCCCTGAAACTATCAACAAGATGCTTCTTATCCCTTAAAACAATTCCCTTAGCTTTTTCTCCGCTATTGTGTTAATGGATCTATACCATAAGCTCACTTTCCCCCAAAGAGATCAAATCTTTGAGATCTTCCTTCCAGAAGATGTTGAACATCTTAAAATAAACCCTCCATATCCAACATCCATGTTCCTTGAGAGAGCTAAACACATAATTTCCTTAATTTCTTGCTTGTTAGGTTACCAAACAGATCAATGGGTAGATGAATCTATCCTAGGTTATCTATCCATCTTCTCCAAAGAAAACAAACCTTCTTTCATGTATAATTACAGCAAAATTGTTGGTTGAAAGTATGCATGAAAAATTGATGAAAATTACTACTGAAGGAGTATTTAAATATTCCTCTATGCTAGTGCATATGATTATTTTTCAACAAGGAGACATGTTTCCTATAAAATTACAAAAGCAGGATGACCATCAAGTGATTCAAGCAGTCACATAGTGGACTTCATTGATCAGGAGGAACTCAACTGAGTTCAAGTTTTCACATTTCATTGATTGTTTTATTCATCTAGTTGCACATATTCTCAGCGGCCTGACCGAGCCTAGCATCAGTCCATAAATCAAAAGGATCTTGCATCTGAGTGACCAAGCGAAAACAGGGGACTGGTATATTTACCAAAATTATATAGATATTAGAGTGTATGGTTTTGAACTAGCTCCATAAAAATTGCCCAAATATGTTCCAATGAAAATTATCTCTCTGGAATATATTAGGGCGAATGATTAATATGGATGAACTACATTTCATTTCAAGGAAGAGGAAGTCTTAGTTCAAAAACAAGTCACAAGTGGGATCATTTATTTTCGATACCAAATCAGTAGGTATTGGAGCAGATTCAATCCTCAAACAAATGGGATTCCAACTAAGTCTCACCTGGTCTTATGACCCGTTCAGTATAATCTCCAACTTAAGGGTGGAACTCAAAACCACACCTTACAATCATACTCCAAGACCAAAGATTGAAAAGTACAAAAATCAAGAACAATGGGAGGAGAATACACTTTAGGAAGTAGAAGAACATACTTTACATCCTTCTACCCTCCAAACTCCCACTTCTCAAAGTAGGCAGGATAGGAGGCCCATAGAAGAATCTTCATCATCAACAAAAGGTGAAAAAGAATTCATTCATTATTAGAAAAAATCTAGGACTAACTCCAAATTCACTACTACTCTAAGTCACAAAGAGCCTATAATCATCAGTTTGGATGATTCATAGGTTTCTACAGGTACAAAAGAAACTGTAATCACTCCTCCATCATCTTCTTTAGTTTCACAGAATTTGTTGGAGATCACCCAGTCTACAGGAGTAAGTGAGCAAGAGGAGCCAAACATCTTCACTAATTTCCCTGAAATTAAACAAAAAGATGAATCTTTGAAGGAAAATGTATATTCTCAATTTTGGAAACAAACATCAACTTCACAACACATGTTATTGACAGTGTTTGATAGTGAAAAAGGAAAGATGCAAATGGCATTCCTACAAGCCCAAGTGCCTTTTCCAAAGGCTTATTCGGATTATAAGAAGACTGTATTTTCTTTTGATGCCAACTAGATACATACAATTGATCAGATGGACATGCATAGGCAATCTAGCGAGATGCTTTTCTCTACCATGAACAACACTTCTATGGCATTATCAAAACTCAAGACAACTCTTTCAAATGTACAGTCATAATTGAAGATAGAAAATATATTCTCTTTGGCAAAGGGTAACAGAGTAAAATCATTAGAATATTTGGTGATTAAAATTGGGTATGATCCCATTGATGTTAAAGCTGCAGAGCACATTATTAGAAATAAGAATGCAAACATTTAGTATTAAGGAAACAACTCGAACTATCTTCTATAGAGGATCCTCGAACTAAAGAGATAGCAGAAAGTGAACAGCACAAATAAGAAATGCTCAAGTTGATCATTGAGCAAAATGTTCAGATAAAGACAATGGAAGAGAAAATTGAGAAATTACTTAAAGAAAAAGGGGAATATGTTCAAGTAGTCACAGCTCCAATTACAGCTATACCTATTACAGTGTCAAGGACAGGAGGGGAATCGACATAAGGAATAGCAGAGTATACATCAACATCAGGAGATTTAAACAAAGTCACATAGGAGTTGTCTCTCTAGAGGTAAGAGAATGAAAGGCTTCACAAGAAATTTAAGAATCTTGAGACTCGGAAAATTAAAATTGACACTCCTTATGTTGAAGAGATGCAGAAGATCCACATATTTACTAGAAGCATAGAAGAGTTGGAAAATGGGTCATTAATGGCTCAAACCTTGGCCCAAGCCAAGGAAAATATTTGCGCAAACATCAGTCATGCTATAACTAAAGTTTGTCCTTCCATGCAGATTATTTTCGAATAGGAAGTGTTGATAGATAGGTGTGAGACATCTATTGAAGAAGTTAGGGAACTTATTAAGGATAAACCAAGTGAAGCCACAAACATGATTAAAGTTCTTATTTAAAAACTAGAGCTGAGTTAGAGCAGAGATTTTGGACAAAACAAAAAACATTTTGAAGATCAAGAAGGTTTTGCAGAAAAAGAATCTCACGACTGAGTTGGAGACCAAGTGCCAAGCGTTGAAAACTGTTGTCGAAAGGTTTCATTTCAAGTTCAAAATACTCAACCAGAGGACTACCAGGATTAGTGGCACCAGATGACAGGTTGATCATTTTGGAGGAATATTGTCAAAAAATTTATGAAATTTCCACTGATAAAGCTAGATTTGTAGGTATAAAAGGTCACCTTACAGGGAAGGAAATCTTAGAAGATTTGGATTTTGATTTAATAATCAAGCATGAAATTAAACACATTTTTGTTAGTAAACCTACTTTTGAAAAGTATATCGAGGTTGATGATGTTTACAAGAAGTTAGTTAATATTTCTATACCAAGTGAAGATAGGTGGGAACACCTATGCGAAATTATCGATTAACTTTCATCACCAATTGACAGACGGCTAGGCATCACTTTTTTGGTACCAGATCACCAACATATTCCTTAAATATAGTGTGAGCATTTAGTAGTTTTAGGATTCCTATACTCTTGTACTACTTTTGTATTTTTGTTTAAAAATGTCTCTAGAAGATCTTACATTTTTTATAAATATGTCTTCCTCCAAGCTATTAAGGGTTGAACCCTTGGATGAGCTTTCAAAGCAGAATTGCAATTGAGCTAGAGATTTGCTTCAAATTAATGAAAGGATTCTGAATTTGCCTCAAATATTTTGTCTTATTGTAAGTTTTTCTTATGTGGTTATTTCATTATGCTGTACTTCAGGTATTTAAGTCTTTATGGAGAAATTTGGTAATATCAAACTGACTATCAGTCCATCTCAAATCCCTTATGAAGTTATAAACAATAACTAGAGAATAGTTTATATAACTATTTGTTATTATAAACTCCTCTATATCAATAAATTGTCACACCCATCTGCATTAGATTAAATACATTATGTTGACCAGGGAAGCATTGTTTACCTATTTTCCTTCTTATAATCAATTAAATATTCTCTTTGAATATTTAGTAGCTTGTAATTCTTTAAGATTCTGTTATTCACTCAATTAAAATCAAATAACTATTTTAGACAAATAAAGAGCACTTTCATCCTACTTAGCAAGTGTTAAAGTTTAAGCACATGTCATCCAAAAACTTTAAAAACAAACAAAACATTTTAATTCTCTCACATGATTAATTAACCTAGAATTACCTAAGATGACAACATGGGGTTTATATATTTTCAAAAGCAACTTAAAACAAATCAGTTTTGTAATGTTTACAATAAAAAGACATTTTATCTATTCATTGAATATATATCTTTTGTTTGCAAAGATTTCATATAATTTTACTCAATTGAAGGCATTGTAGTTTGAACTTTAATAAATGTATGTAGTTAATGGGGTAACCAAATTAATTGAATTTAAAGAATAGCTATTACTCTTATTCAAAGAAAATTAGGTTATCTAAAGTGAGCAATTAGTACACATGAAGGCTAAATTAGTTAAACTGCTATTTTTGTTATATTTAAAAATATGTTGATATTATGATTTGAAATTAGAAAGAATTATATCACTTCTCATTGATTCAACAATGGACCTTGTTGACTCAACCACAAACCTTAATTTTGACAATGTCCAAAGAATATCCAGGAGCCTAATCCACACAATGTCGAGAGTGTTATCACTCAAGTTTTCCCCAAAGTTGTAAGAAAGGGAAGGATGCTGAGGTAACCACAAACCAATCTTTTAGATACAGAATCTAGCCAATCTATATCCAGAGAGGGCTCTCTTTATGATTTAGCTTTTTTTTTAAAGGTATTAGGCTAGTTATGAAGTTCAAGGGTTTTGTTTTGAGTTTGGGTGGTGGGATTCAATAGAATAGAGAGGTAAAACAGAGCAGTTCAGTCCATTGGGCTAATGGAGTCAAAGAAAAGGATTTTTGGATTTGGTTACTTAACAAAGGATGGCTTCACAGAGAAAGGTAGTCAAACAGGGAACAAACGAAGGATTGAAACAGATGGAATGGGCTCAAATTGGTTGATGGGCAGTTAAGAATCCTTCAACCTATTTAAAGAGGGAAAATGGATGATTACTGAAAAGAAGCAGTTAAGGATTCTTTAGAAAATAATCCACATGAAAGAATCACGAAACAGGAGCAATTAAGTGCTTATTCTAATTCTGAAGAAAACACAGAGAACAATAAATACTGAAAACAGAGTGCAATCAAGCATATTCTGAAATTAACCATTTTCTTTATCATCCAGTTTATGGAACACAGATGATATAATAAACAATAAAACTTTAAAATGCAAGATATAGGGGACTTATTGATCCAGAGGTTGATTCAAGAAATCTGTGACAAGTCCTCTGCTTCAGTTCTTCATCCAGTAGGCCAAACAATAGTTGATTCCAACAGCTCTTTATTCCTAAATTTCAGTATTACAACAAAGTATAAGAATCCACAGCCCCCGCCAATCCTATAATGGAGGGAGTATTTATACAACAAAATATGTACAACAAATATCTCATAACAGCTGTGAGATAATATCTAGGATGACTAATAATAATTTACAAATAAAATAGAAACCGCTAACTGATTTTGTGCTGGATGCAGGCCTTTATGGTTCGGCTTGCAGTTGTCCTCTGCAATAACTCTACACCGACTACCTGTCCTAACTGTGCTCTTTAATTCTGACCTGATACTCATTAATTCTTCTATGCTGCTTTAATTCTGCTCTGACATCTTTATCACTGATCTGATACACTTTAATGTTGAACTGATACTCTTTAATGTGCTTTCCCCTGCTCATCGTTGTCTGATATTTAGCCCAAAATTTCCCTTTTCCCAAGGGTAACAGCGCCGCTATGGATAAACACCTATTTGTTTGGGATACTAGAGGTTGTTCTGCACCTTCCAATTCCTTTCTTTTAGAATTTCTGTGGCTGGTACGCAAATTTCCTGCGGATATTGTTGAGAAGTCGTGGCAAGTGATGCACTGATAGCCAATTGTTGAAGATAGCTGAAAAAGGTACATGTGTTTACGGGGGAAAACTGCATGCTACAGTTTCAATGGCCATGAGCTCGTCGATGTAGCCTTTCTAGTCGGAAAACATGGAAATATGGACTTGGTCAATTTCATGCCTGGAGCGCGATATGCACAAAAATATAGCAAAATGACGATTTTGCCCTTTTATTCGACAAAATGAAGTTTTGGCAGGAATTTTTTAATTTAATGGGCAGATGATGTAAGCAGTATGGATGACGTTAGCGGGAGTATGGGAGCAGATGATGTGGCTGGTGACATGGCAGGTGACATCAGCAAGAGGACAGATGATGTGGCAGGTGACATCAGCGGATGGTGGTGGTAAGTGGTTTTTCCCACCCCACTTTTGGGGCTGGGTGATTTCGGGTGGAGGGTGAGTGATCACCTCAGATGGGCGATGCGTGGCAGAGTACGAGCGCCAAAACCATCGGTTCCCTGCAAGTTAAATAGCGGTGATGAAGGGTGACGCGATATTGATTATCGACCGTCGGATTGATGGGCAGAGATCTGATGGCGGGCGCTCATGGAATATGGCGGGAGGTTAAGCAACAGTTCAAGTTTATAATAAACTGTTTTTAATATATCGGGACTATTTTGATTGGGCCAGGGGATTTGGTTATTAATCAACCAGAGGTTAATTAACCCTTTGAGCGTGCGGTGAAGGCTATGGTTTTTAATAAACTTCAAATAAGTTTATCAATTCCATTTTTGAAATGGTGCTACGGTTATAGTTAACTAGGGGTGGGATATTTATTATATCAGGGTTTGTTAATGTTTTTACATATTACGGGGAAGGGTATATAGCAAAGGATTTATATAATAAAAGTTAGGGTTAATATGACTTATGAAAATGAATGCGCGCTAAGTATAAAAACACGTGTATTTTTAGACTTAGGCTAAAGTGGGAATGGGGTTTATGGGTGATATTATACATTTTCAAAAATAAGGTAGGGTCCTACATAGGCAACATTTATGAAATGGAATGAGTGGCTTATGAGGGATATTAATAACAGGTTCTTAATATTTTAGGGGGGGAATTAGTAAATGATTAGGGAAAAACGTGAAGGGGAATTAGTTATTGAATCTTGTCTTGCGTGAGATGCTCCAAGTATAATGTCTACCATGTACTTGTGATAGAGATAAGATTAACACATTTAGAGATAAAATCTTATCACAAGTGTCATTCTGCAACACCATTCTACCTACCCCACCTACTTTGCCTAGTATTCTTTCCTTCTTTCTTTGGGTGCACTTGGACTAGCAAACCCTCATCAACTTTTCTTTTCTTTCCATGGTAAGCCTACCTAAGTCTGCCCTTATTACATCCAAGGGCTCAGATTTAACAGTTGGGCTCCTTTGCTTCTCTACCTATCTACTTATCTGCCAAGATTAAATAGTTTGGTCAGATTTTTATTCTCTATCTCTAAAATAGGAAATTCAAAACATGAACTAGCCAAGATTAAGTTCTTTGGCCAGTCATCAATTGTGGCATGAATTAACAAGCTGCACACAATGCTTTATTTACAGAAAATGGAAGAGTAGTGGCATCTTGGACTTGCACACTTTCCTCTTCTTTCTTTATTTGGGATTCATTTCTTTCACTTTTTTGGCCATTTTATTGTTTTTACCCTTTGATTTTTCTTTTAGGGCATACCCTCTTTACATTTTTTACATTTTTTTAGTTTTTTTTATAATATTGAAAACCTTTGCAACAAGGAAAGGGATGAATATATTACAAAGCTCAACCAGTCAATCATGAAATATGACACTTATTGGTATAGGAGTATAACAGTGGCTCCAATTGGGGATGGCTTTTCCTAGTGGAAAGTCAAAACCAGCAGGTCAGATGGCCTTCTGAATAGCTTTTGTTGTGCTCTAAAATATTCCTTTGTTGATAGCTTTATTGTATGTATGACAACACACTTATGAAGCTTAGGGCCTTCTCTTCGGGCTTCAATTGCAGCAAGTTACTATCCAATCCGAACTGCGACATTATCAAGGATATAGTATGTACATGTAAGAGTCAGAAAGCATTAAAAACCTAGATCAAAGTAATGTTTCATCATTCGACCCTCCACTGGTCCTTCTTCTGTTTCTGTGCCATCCAAGCTCTTTAGAAAGTAAGTATTGTTCCCTTGCAATGCCTGGATAATAAATGGCCCTTTCCACAGAAAGTCAAACTTCCCATGTTTCCTTTATCTTCTTTCTTGGAATCCCACCTTAGAACTTTGTCTCCAAGGTAGAAGTATTTTGCTTTAGTCCTTTTATCAAATATTTTCTTGAGTTTTTCTTGTAACACTTGGGATCTTTGGTGCACTTCTTCTCTGGTCTGCTACAAATGGAAGGTCTAATTTATTCTCCTTTGAATGGCATTGGGTTCCACCTGATGCTTCTTGTAGTAATTTCATTACAGAAACTCCTAAAGATGAAGGAAACACAACCTCCATGCCATAAACTAACTCATAGTGGCTGGTTCCAATAGATCTCTTTGTAGTAATTTTGTCTTCCCATAGTGCATTTGTAAGTTTCTTGTGCTAGTTTTTCTTGTTCTCTTCCAACAATTTCGTAATAATATTAATTAGACTTTTATTAGAAGACTCAGCTAGACCATTACTTTGAGGGTAATAGGATGTGGAATGGCCTAAAGTGATATGGTATTTGTTACAAAAATTTATCATTTTCTTGGACTTGAAGGCAGCAGCATTATCGGTTATGATCTTTTCAAGACAGCCAAATCTAGACAATATGTTGGTTTCTAAGAATCCTATAATCACTGTATCATTGGCTTGTCTAGAAGGAATGGCTTCTATCCATTTGGTGAAATAATTTGTGGCACTAAGAATCTATTTATGTTGGCTAGAAGAGGGATGGTGTATTTCTCCAATGAAGTCCAAACCCCATTGTTGAAAGGGCCTTTTGGTGGAAATTGATCTCAAGGGTAAGGGTAACAGTTTCCTTTTGCCTTCAACAATTTGGCATTTGTGGCAAGTAGTGACAAACTTCTTTACATCAGCGAACAAGGATGGCCAGTAAAATCCAGCTCTTAGGATTTTGTCTGTAGTTTATTTCCAGTATAGGTGTCCACCGCAATCCCCTGCATGAAATTCTTTGAGGACTTTGTCAGCTTCTTCTTTTATTAAACAGTTCAATAGAATACCTTCATGATTTTTCCAAAAGAGAGCATTATCTAAAATATATAATTCAGAAGCTTTCATCTTTAAAAACCTTTTCTTTGTTCTGAATAACCCTCGAGGAGCCTACAGGTTTAATAATACATGAATTATATTAGCATACCAAGGTGATTCTAAGAAGGCTTGGCTGATTTGTGGAGTCGCCAACTCCTGTTCATTATCTAGTTCATTAATATCCAGGGCTTGAAAGTTTGTTTCAGCCATGAGTTTAGCCAATCCCTGTCATTTTATCAGCTTTGTAGGTTTTATTTCAATATCGTACTCAAATATATTATGACTGAAACAAATATATAAATATATATATATAAATATATATATATATATATATATATATATATAGATATAGATATATATATATATATATATATATATATATATATATATATATATATATATATATATATCGTTTGCCTTCAATTCCATTCTGAGTCAAGATGTCTTTGAAAATAGCATTTGGTACATAAGCTACTACATGGGAGTACAAAATATAAACTCTGAAGTCTTTAATAGTTTTCACAAGTGGAAAAGCTTGTTTTTCCATGATTTTGTAGTTCAGAGGTGTATCTCTAAGTGCTTTACTAAAAAATGTTATGGGTTTTTCACATCCTTAATCATCTTTTTGGAGTAAAGCAGCTGCTATAGTGTGTACTGATGTAAATGAGAAAATTATGAAGTCTTTATCGAACTATGGACTTGTGAGGACTGGTGTTCTGGTCAAAGCCATTTGAATTTCTTCAAATTCTTGTTTGGCTTCTACTGTCCATTTAACCTTTGAATCCTTTTTTAACATATTGTTCAACAACCTAATTAATTCAGCCAAATTAGGTATGAATCTTCTTAAAAACTTAATCTTTCCTAGGAAAGCTTGAATTTCTTTGATATTTCTGCGGTGGGGTACTTGCAGAATAGCTTCTATTCTAACAGGATCAATTCTTATGCTATCTTTAGAGATGATATGGCCTAACATTTTTCCTTCTTCTAGACCAAACAAGGACTTTTTAGGATTTAAGGAAATACCATACTTTCTGCACTTCAAAAATACTTGTCTCAAATGACCTAAATGTTGTTGATCTGATCTAGAAAGAACAGTAAGGTCATCTAGATATATAACCAAAAAATCGTGAATTTCTTTTGCAAAAGCTATGTCCATTGCTCGTTGAAAGGTTGCCCCTGCATTCTTAAGTCCGAATGGCATTTTAACATATTTGAATGTACCACATGGTGTTGTAAATGTAGTCTTTTCTTGGTCATCA
Source organism: Pinus tabuliformis (assembly GCA_031772625.1). Lineage (NCBI taxonomy): Eukaryota > Viridiplantae > Streptophyta > Pinopsida > Pinales > Pinaceae > Pinus > Pinus tabuliformis. The sequence goes on from CM062819.1 coordinate 908,674,516, forward strand.
GGATGAACCAGAATCTGATTAAAACCTGAAAACCCATCCAAAAGTGAAATCATAGAAGCACCTACTACTCTTTGTGAAATATGATCCATCTTAGGTAAAGGGTAATTGTCCTTCAAAGAAACCTTTTTTATATTTCTTAAGTCAACACATAATCTGTTTTCTCCTGTTTTCTTCCTTGTAGGCACTAAATTGGACACCCACTATGAAAATCTGATTGATCAATTATCCGTGCATCATGCATTCGTTTGATTTCTTTTTCAATTAAAGGAAGCGGCACAGGGTTGATTCTTCTGAGCTTTTGTTTGAATGGTTTTTTATTTTCCTTAAGGGGTATTGTATGTTGAATTACAGAGGTGTCATAACATTTCAGGTCTTCATATCTCCAGGCAAAAACATCCTGGAATTCTTTGATCAGTTCAACATACTTAAGTTTTTTATCACGGGGCAAAGATTTGGACAATTTTACCATTTTTAGAAATTTCTTTTCAGCTCCTATGTTATGGTCTTCAATGTCTGCTTTTGGAGGTTCCATCTGGGGTTTCTTTGGAATATCGTTGCAATCAAAGAGATCTTCCAAAGGAGTTAATCCTTTGAACAAGTGATTGTCTTTCAAATTGATAATTTCAAATTCTCCTTCAATAATCTCATCAACATATGTTTCTTTAAGATCTTGTATTTCCTTTTTGGTAAATTTCGCTGAATGAAGCACTTGAGTTGCATTATTTGCTGAAATGTCTATTTGTATCTGATTTGCTGGATCAAGCTCACTAACTGTATCTCCATCTGCGTTAGTGCTGGAAAATTCCTCTTCTAGGGTTAAAAATTTGTTGATCTGATTATCATTGTCAAACACTTGCCAGTTCTTCACATTATCAGATATGGCTAGCTTGTGTCTAATTTCTGCTGTGAATTGATGATTTGGTTTAAATGGTAATTTATAGGTGCTAGCAAACATTGCCAGGCTATGAGCTTGCAAGTTATGTTTTCTCGGGATTTTCGCAAGCTAAGTTTCTAGAAATGTATTGAGGATCTCTATAGATGTTCCTCTGTACTCTCTTAATCTGGAATCATTTGTTAAGAACTTCCATTTTATCTGTTGAATGATTAAATCAAAATCTCCCAAGACTGACACTAGTTGCTCCCAATTTCTTGACTAGTTTAAGACCTAGCAACAGAGCTTCATATTCAACCACATTATTAGTGCATCTAAAGTTTAATCTGTAAGCATGACCCTCAGCATAATTGCTTTCAAGATTGCGCACCCAGACTCCTGCGCCTGCTCCTAATTTGTTCACAGAACTATCAAATTCTAAGTACCAAAGGATTTCATGTTCATAATTAATATCTGGAGTTTCAGAGATCTGTTCAATAGGGAGATTTGGTTTTTCAGATTTTTCTGGTTTATCTGATGTTTCATGATTTTCAGAAATTTCTTGGATTCGGAACCTAGACCTTTCATTTGCAATTTTTTTATGTTTCATGTTATGAAACCACCTCAAGAAAAGATAGAAAAGATATATCAACGCCTTAGAATTCAGCCTCTTCGAGGGGGCAACCTCCTTTACATTACATAAATGAACAATTCTTGGATGATACAAATGAAAAGACCTCCTTTCTATATATAGGAGTCTAAGGGGTCGTAACATAATCAGAGCCGACATAACAATAATAATGTAAGGGCACAATAATAACAATAGTGGGCTTCTATGGGGCACAATAGTAACAATATGGGCACTACATGGGTATATCAATATAATAAGTGGGTTGTACTAATAACAATAAGGGGTTACACTAGTAGTATAGGGGCCTAACATGCCCCTCTCCTTCAAAAAGCGTTGTCCTCAACGCTTGAGTAGTTCTTGATGCTTCTGTATAAAATTCTTGTCCTCCCATGTGGAATCTTCAGTGGGTAAGTGCTTCCACTTGATGAGATACTCTGAAATTGATCGATTTCGTAGCTGTCGGGTTCTTGTTTCTATGACTGCCCCAGGTTCCAATATGATTTTCTGTTCCTCTTCAATTTCTGGCAATATTGTTTGAATTGGGATCTTTTGCAACTTTTGAATAAGTGGCCATACTTCTTTGTCCTTATTCCATTCATCCCTTTCTTTGTTTATCCAATCTGGTTGGATAATAGAAATAGCACAAAACAATGCTTCCACATCCTCATCCTTGAAGAGTCTTCCCATTCGGTAAGGTTGCCATTTTTTAAGTGCATGTAGTATTGCCAACATTTCCTTCTCATAAATAGCTTGCTTGAGATGTAGCAGTAAAAATAACCAATCACCTACATCAAAACATTTTTCACTACGATGTTGATCTACCTGTTGTTTCATTTGATTTTGCACCGAAGTGGCGTTATCCTTTAAAAGTTGGAGAACTTGTTGTTGATGCTCAATGTGATCTTTCACTTCTTGAACCTTTTTCTTCTTGATATGTCCTTCTATCTCTAGAGGTTGAGGAGTGGTAATTTCTTCCAATCCTTTACAAGATATGGTCGGATTCATTTCTTGATGCTCGATGTGATCTTTCACTTCTTGAACATTTTTCTTATTGATATGTCCATCTATCTTGATAGTTTGAGGAGTGGTAATTTCGAACAATGAATTACAAGATATGGTTGGATTCATTTCTTCTTTCTCGATGTGATCTTTCACTTCTTGCACCTTTTTCTTCTTGATATGTCCTTCTATCTTGAGAGTTTGAGGAGTAGTAATTCTTTCCAATGCTTTACAAGGTATGGTCTGATTCGTTTCTTCTTTCTCTGGGGTGGGGTCCTGGCGTATATCTTCTTCTTTTGATGTTTCTTGATCCTTTTCGTCCTCCTCTTCATATTCTATGTAAAATAATTTCTTCTTAGCACACTTATGACCTTTAGTGCATTTGCTATCACAATTGTAACAAAGCCCTTTTTCACTTTTTTCTTCCAATTGTTGTGGTGTTACCTTTGTAGGTTGTGGAAGGCTAGGAGAAACAACACTTCCATCTTTATAGTTGTGAGGGGTACGCTTCCTGGTTTCCATAATTTTGCTTTCCACTATGTCACAAATCCCTTTTACTCTTTCCAATTGTTGTGGTGTTGCTCTAAAGAAGGTGTTGCTCTTTGTATCCTCATAATGTGCTATCATTTCCTCCGTGAAAATTGACCACGTAACAAGTTGTTTACGAGAACAAAGCCCTTTGTACCATAAAAATTGATCTGGTTCTAAATATGAAGATGCAATACATACATTTTGTAATAGTTGTACACCATGTATATCAAAATATTGCTCCATCTGAAGTATCCAATTTACTGGATCCTTGCCATCAAACTTCCTGATCTTGATTTTTCTTGATTTTAGGAGCTCGACCTTCAAACGACTGTAACTCTGTACTTTTTGATCTTTAAGTTCTGAAATTGCAACCTGTAGTATCCTTCTGTGTCCTCTTTCCAATCCCACTAGTCTGATCCAAATTGGATTCTCCAAGAAAGAGTTATGCACAATCTCCCGCAGTGACCTGATTGTAGACTAGTTCAGTAGAGCGAACTTGTATGAAGTCCCACGTGTCACTATTTCAATATTTGACTTTGAACAATATATAAAAGCAAACTATAGTTCGTCCTCTTTCTGTACCTTCTTGCGAAATTTGAATCCGATGCTCAGAAAGAAAGTTATGACGATTTTCCCCAGGTCACTTGTTTGGAATGTAATTCAGGAGTCTACAAAAAGACCAACTTCCTTAGATCATATCTCCGTAAATATCGCGCGAAAAGATCTGAAATTCGGATCCAAGGTTCAGCGCGATCTCTTCTCAAATGGGTTTTTTTTACGACTTCTGAAACGTCACAGAAAAAAATTTATAGCGAAAATGCCACGATGACCTGTTTGGAGCATCGAAACCCTAGAATCCAAAGCTCTGATACCAAATGTTATGTAACCAGCTCAAGAAAAGATAGAAAAGATATATCAATGCCTTAGAATTCAGCCTCTTCGAGGGGGAAACCTCCTTTACATTACATAAATGAACAATTCTTGGATGATACAAATGAAAAGACCTCCTTTCTATATATAGGAGTCTAAGGGGTCATAACATAATCAGAGCCGACATAACAATAATAATGTAAGGGCACAATAATAACAATAGTGGGCTTCTATGGGGCACAATAGTAACAATATGGGCACTACATGGGTACATCAATATAATAAGTGGGTTATACTAATAACAATAAGGGGTTACACTAGTAGTATAGGGGCCTAACATTTCATCTGCTAGAAGTTTTATTTCATGTGGGGGATCAATTTCAGCATTGTAAAGGATAAAAGAATCCATATCTGAATGCACTGAGTAGATAGGGAAATTCTGAGGTTTCTCTTGGCTACTTACTACATACTTCATTAAGGTTTCTCTGTATAGTCTCTTGGATTGACCAAACACTGAAATAGTAACGTAAGACATCTCTAACTATAAAGATCCTTGAAGCTTTGCATCCCAAGATCTAGACAATAACATGCCATACTTTGGTGGAATATCAACTACTACTATGTCCATTAAGATGGTTTTGGCGGGATATTGAACTAGTGACTCACATAAGTCTTTGATTAAACCCAAACATTTGGCCTAGCTTGAATCAAAAGAGAAAAGGTCTTTATATGGCCTGGTGATGTCAAGGTCTAACCTCTCCATTACATATTTAGGCTTTAAGTTATGGGAAGCACCAAAATCAAACATGGCATTATGGAGTATTTTATCATGTATGTTTAAACCCACATAGAAAGGAGGAACTTCTCCCTCTACTGTTTTTCCATTTACTCCAGGGCCAAATATCAGTTCAGGTTGGTCATCAAAAACGTTTACTAAATCTTCGTTCACAGAAATTTTGAGTGATCTACTGATTTGACTTCTGTAGACATCATGTTTAGCTAATTCTGATAATGGAACAACTATCTTTAGTTTGCCTACTTCTGTCTCAAGATTGAAAGGTTTTTCGGTCTGAGTTCTTGTATTTCAGATAGCTGGATTTTCTGCATTTTTCTCCTCTTCAGGAGTGGGATTATGGGCTGAAATTGCTTTCAAATCAAGTTCTAGAGGTTCTCCTACTTTTCCTTTAGAAGGAATAGTAGTGGAAGGTTGTCTGTTAGGTGGCTGATTATCTGATACATCTTCAACAATAGGGTTATTAGGGTTAGGATCTGTTTTAGAAAGAATATGTACAGAGGGGGTGCTGATCTTACCTTTGTTAGGCTGCTTGGTATCTTTCTGTTTACTGGTTTCAGGGACATCTGTTCTTCTGCTCCTCAAATTGTATTGTTGTGGACCTCATAAATCGTTGTATCATATCCCTCCCTAAAGTCAAATGTTTCATCTGACTGGGTTGGGAATTGTTTAAGAATGTGAGCTTCTTGATCCTCTTGGGTCAAGAAAACTTGTTGTTCATTATTGAGTCCCATCAAACTAATTTGAGTGTCTTCTATTGGTTCATTAGAAGTTGAGGCTTTAGCATAATTTTCTTGAAATGGGGGTCTAATATTTTGGTCAGGCCCCATCTTTCGAGTGTTAGGATGTTGGTTCTTCCTGAAATTTGAATTTCTCCCAGTAATGCTTGGTTGACCATCCCAAATGGATTTTCTCTCGATTGTTTCTACTCTATATCCAATTCTATCCATTCCTTTAATAATCACATCTAATTTCTGTTCAAAGGTAGAAGGTTCTTCTTTGAAAGGTATTCTCCTTTTAGCTCTGGCTCTAAACCGTTTCGATATCAGGTGAGCCTCAACACTGACAGCTATACTCTGCATCTCTTTTAAGTTTCGAGAAACTCTTTCCCTAAGTTGGTATGCCATATCAGAATCAAATGCATCAGGGAATTTGATCAAGGCCAAATCTGGAGGAGGTCTGATATTTTGAGAAATAGTATTGTAGACATTATTGAATCTGGTACAGTAATCTTGGACAGTTTCTTCTGTGCCTCTTCTTAGGTTTTCATATTTTGATAAAATGTGGAGATGATCTTTCTTCTTTTCCCATCTATTCAAGAAAGTATGATAAAGAGCTTGTGTGTCATTGGTACTGTTTGCATGGAGGGTTCTAAACCAGGTTCTAACATCTCCAGTTAAACTTTGAACAAATACTTTCATTCTAACATCATCATCATCAACCTCATATTTTTCAAAATAGTCGATCATTTTATTGGTATGTTGTTGAGCTGTGTAATTGCCAGTACCGTCAAAAGAAGGGATTTTACTTTGATAGTCTTGGGGCATAACCCCTGGATTGGCAAGTACGTTTAGGGGAGTATATCGGTTTGCCATGGTTGCAAAAATAGATGTGACAACTGGAGGAGTAGGGATAACAATGGGAATGTGTGTTCTAGATGGAGGAGTGCAAAGGGTAGTTGGAGGTGTTGATGGTGAAATTGAAGAAGCTGTAGTAATCACAGAAAGGTTGGGTGTTCTTTCAGAGGTAAGCTCGGATTGAATGGAGTTTTGCAACTGCTTGTCAAGGTGTGAAGTAACAACTTCGATCTGCAAATTTTCTATGAATATTGGATTTTGAACTGTGTGGGTTAACCTAGATTCTAAAAAGGTCTCAAATAAAGAGTTTTCAAAATGCTTATCAAAAGGTTCATTCTGAGGGTAGATCCATCTCACAAGACAGGATCTTGATCTGTATAGAGGCCGAGAACTAGCAGAATTTTCTTAGCTCCCTAGTCTTCTAAGAATCCTAGGAATCAGATTAGGGTTTCCAAACACAGGTGGGGGATTAGGATCAGGATTTGATCTGGTGTAATGAATCTTTTCTGTAGCCAGTTTTCTAGGTGTGTTTTTGGTTTTGTCTTAAAATAGATTTGACAATACAACTTTAACAGTGTTTTTTAGGAGGTTTTTAGATGTGGGAGTTTTGAAATTTCCTAAAGAATTTTTGAAAAGAGGAACTGATCAAGGTATTTGGAACCAGATGTTCAATCCATAAACTAGACCGAAGATAGACTGAAGCAGCATTCATTTACTTCTACATTTGCAAAGCAAAAACATTTCAAAGGCTACCTGGCTGACTTTACGCTTCATCTGTAGTTTATGTAGAAAATAATATTAACAAACAATTATTCAGTTCCCTAGTGGAGTCGTCAATGATGTTAGCACTCAAATTTTCCCCAAAGTTGTAAGAAAGGGAAGGATGCCGAGGTAACCACACACCAATCTTTTAAATACAGAATCTAGCCAATCTGTATCCAGAGAGGGCTCTCTCTTTATGATTTAGCTTTTTTTTTAAAGGTATTAGGCTAGTTATGAAGTTCAAGGGTTTTGTTTTGAGTTTGGGTGGTGGGATTCAATAGAATAGAGAGGTAAAACAGAGCAGTTCAGTCCATTGGGCTAATGGAGTCAAAGAAAAGGCTTTCTGGATTTGGTTTCTTAACAGAGGGTGGCTTCACAGAGCAAGGTAGTCAAACAGGGAACAAATGAAGGATTGAAATAGATGGAATCGGCTGAAATTGGGTGAATGACAGTTAAGAATCCTTCAACCTATTTAAAAAGGGAAAATGGATGATTACTAATAAGGAGCAATTAAGGATTCTTTAACAAATAATCAACATGAAAGAATCAGGAAACAAGAGCAATTAAGATTTCACTGCTTATTCTAATTCTGAAGAAAACACAGAGAACAATAAAGACTAAAAACAAAGTGCAATCAAGCATATTCTAAAATTAACCATTTTCTTTATCATTCAGTTTAGGAGACACAGATGATATAATAAACAAGAAAACTGTAAAACACAAGATATAGGGGACTTATTGATCCGAAGGTTGATTCAAGAAATCTGTGACAAGTCCTCTGCTTTAATTCTTCATCCAGTAGGCCAAACAACAGTTGATTCCAACAGCTCTTTATTCCAAAATTTCAGTATTACAGCAAAGTATAAGAATCCACACCCTCCCCCCCACAATCCTATAATGGAGGGGGTATTTATGCAACAAAATATGTACAACAAATATCTCATAACAGCTGTGAGATAATATATAGGATGACTAATAATAATTTACAAGTAAAATAGAAACAGATAACTAATGTTGTGCTGGATGCAGGCCTTTAGGGTTCGGCTTGCAGCTATCCTCTGCAATAACTCTGCGCCGATTGCTCTTTAATTCTGACCTGATACTCATTAATTCTTCTCTACTGCTTTTAATTCTTCTCTGACATCTTTATCGCTGATCGAATACACTTTAATGTTGAACTGAAACTCTTTAATGCGCTTTCCCATGCTCATCATTGTCTGATATTTAGCCCAAAATTTCCATTTTCTCAAGGGTAACAGCACCGCTATGGATAAACACCTATTTGTTTGGGATACTGGAGGTTGTTCTGCGCCTTCCAATTCATTTCTTTTAGACTTTCTGTGGCTGGTACACAAATTTCCTACGGAGATTGCTGAGAAGTCGTGGCAAGTGATGCACTGATAGATGATTGTTGAAGATAGCTGAAAAAGGTACATGTGTTTACAGAGGAAAACTGCATGCTGCAGTTTGAATGGCCGCGAGCTTGTCAATGTAGCCTTTCTAGTTGGAAAACATGGAAATACAGACTCGGTCGATTTCATTCCTGGAGCGCGATATGCACAAAAATATCGTAGAATGACAATTTTGCCCTTTTATTCGACGAAATGAAGTTTTGGCGGGAATTTTTGAATTTAATGGACGGATGACGTAAGCAATACGGATGACATCAGCGGGAGTACGGGAGCAGATGACGTGGCGGGTGACATGGTAGGTGATGTCAGCAAGAGGACATATGACATGGCGGGTGACGTCAGCGGATGGTGGTGGTAAGTGGTTTTGCCAGCACCGCTTTTGGGGCTGGGCAGGTTTGGGCAGAGGGCGAGCGATCACCCTGGATGGGCAATGCGTGGCAGAGTACGGGCGCAAAAACCACCAGTTCCCCACGAGTTAAACAGCGGTGATGAAGGGTGGCGCGATATTAATTATCGACCGTCAGATGGATGCGTAGAGATCTGACAGCGGGCATTCATGGAATATGGCAAGAAGTTAAGCAGCGGGCCCGGTTTATAATAAACTGTGTTTTAATATATCGGGATTGTTTTGATTGGGCGGGGGGATTTGGTTATTAATCAACCGGAGGTTAATTAACCCTTTGAGCGTGCGGTGAAGGCTATGGTTCTTAATAAACTTCAAATAAGTTTATCAATTCCATTTTTAAAATGGTGCTACGATTATAGTTAACGAGGGGAGGGATATTTATTATATCAGGGCTCGTTAATGTTTTTACATATTACGGGGAAGGGTATATAGCAAAGGATTTATATGATAAAAGTTAGGGTTAATATGACTTATGTAAATGAATGCACGCTAAGTATAAAAACACGTGTATTTTTTAGACTTAGGCTAAAGTGGAAATGGGGTTTATGGGTGAAATTATGCATTTTCAAAAATAAGGTAGGGTCCTACTTAGGAAACGTTTATGAAATGGAATGAATGGCTTATGAGAGATATTAAGAACAGGTTCTTAATATTTTAGTGGGGGAAATTAGTAAATGATTAGAGAAAAACATGAAGGGGAATTAGTTATTGAATCTTGTCTTGCTTGAGCTACTCTAAGTGTAATGTCTGCCATGTACTTGTGATAGAGATAAGATTAACACATTTAGAGATAAAATATTATCACAAGTGTCATTCTGCAACACCATTCTACCTACCCTGCCTACTTTGCCTGGCATTTTTTCTTTCTTTCTTTGGGTGCACTTGGACTAGCAAACCCTCATCAACTTTTATTACATCCAAGGGCTCAGATTTAACAGTTGAGCTCCTTTGCTTCTCTACCTATCTACTTATCTGTCAAAATTAAACAGTTTGGTCAGATTTTTATTCTCTATCTCTAAAACAAGAAATTCAAAACATAAACTAGCCAAGGTTAAGTTGTTTGGCCAGTCATCAATTGTGCCATGAATTAACAAGCTGCACACGATGCTTTATTTACAAAAAATGAAACAATAGTGGCATTTTGGATTTGCACACTTTCCTAGTCTTTCTTTATTTCGGATTCATTTATTTCACTTTTTTTACCATTTTATTCTTTTTACTATTTGATTGTTTTTTAGGGCATACCCTCTTTACATTTTTTACATTTTTTTACTTTTTTTTTTTATAATATGGAAAACTTTTACTACAAGGAAAGGGATGAACATATGTCAATCATGAAATATGACACCTATTGGTATAGGAGTATAACAGAGAGAATTGATCACTTTGGGTGGTTGGTTGGTTGCTGTAATGTCGATCACTTCAAAGTGGTTGTGAATCGATCACTTGTTATGGTTGTGGCAATGTCGAGAGAATTGATCACTTCTTATGGTTGTTAGTTCAACCACGTACCCTGATCTTGACAATGTTTAAAGGATTGAACCCACTATTTTTCAATAACAAGGTTGCTCTAAGTACGAAGTCTCCCTGGATTAAGCTAACCCAAAATTTCTCTAAAGACGAAGTCTCCCTGGATTAAGCTAACCTTGGAGCTATATACCATTATTAATTTTGCTCATGCAAATTTGAAAAACAAATATTTTTGGTTTTTAGTATTATGTAAAAATTCATTTTTCAACAACACTATAACTTGAGTGTCTTATTGAATATTTTTCAAGTATTCCATGTGAATAAGTGCTTGTCATATTGACTAAGTAATAGACTTATTACACAATACAACTTTTGAAAAATCTTAAAATTATGAATCACTTAAATTTTAAAAGAATAAATAACTGAATATTATTTCGAGTAGAAAGAAATATTTAAATAACTTTATGTTCAAACTTATTTGAAAAGGACTCAGCTCTTTTAAACAAGCCAGGCATATCAGTAAATTACTAAATTCTTCGTTTTTATTTTTATTTTGGGTTAAACTAGTCGCCAACAGAGATGGATTCCGATACGATTCAATATCATGCCTTAGTAAGAGATGGCAATATCTTGTCAAAAATACTAGAGAAATAAAGATACTTCCTTAGCATTCCAGCAATATCTCCTAAATATATTTACAGAATGTTTCGCTACCTGATATTTCTGCAAGGAAATCCCCTTGCTCATCAGTTGGCCAATTTACTATTGCAAGAAATTGTCAAACCGTAGTGTCCATGTCTCCGGCTCTACACAATATTGCAGGCCTTCCAAGGAAAGTAGGTCTTTCATCTCCTGCCATAATCACCATAACATTAGCTTCTGTATCTTTCTTGCTCTCCCCACATTCAACAGCGGCTGCGGTATTATTGCTCTCTTCATGCTGACCAGATTGTGTCATGAAAGAGCAAACCAGAATGAACAGGGAAACTGCAACCACAGCTACAATGGCAACCACTCCGCCTACGAGAAATGGAAGCGGAGAATTTTCTCCCTGATGGGTAGTATTACTGGCCGGGTTACCCACCATATAATTGTATCCCATCATTATTCCAATGCTCATAATTCTGGATACATTAGATTTCTCAACTGCAAACCGAACAAGTCTATACATTAAATTGCAGGAGCCGATTATAAATTATATTGGGGTCCTGGGGTGGATGAGAATGGGGATTGTGGAGAAAACGAAAGGCCGTGTCTACGCATGCCGTTACGTTATTGAAAATTAAAAGAATAACGAAAGGCCAGGCCTAATCGCGTCCACCAAGTTTTTGGCGGAAAAAATAAATAAAGAAAGAAATTTTAAAGTTTAAATTAATAAATTGCTGATTTGACTTTTATACAAAATTGACCGCTGCTAGCACGTCGGCAGATTCCAAATACGATCATCATCCATGACAGTAGAAATCATGATTTGTAATTAAAATAAATCTCTCTCTCAAATCAATTGCTTGATTTCTTCGGTTCCTAAATTTATTGAGCGGGTCAATGAAAGGATGGCAGTGTGGTGTCGTAACTTAAGAGAAAACTCATATTTGCGTGATGGAGAATAAATTTATCCACTGGATCAATTAAAGTATCTGAGGGAGAAACAACGGGTTTGATCAAGGTGGTAAACAAAACTTTGATGATCAGAGCTTTCAGAATATCGTGACTTTGTTGAGGTGAACAATGTTTTAAGTGAACATTTTATCTATTTTTATGGATAATAAGTTTAGAATAATGATACTTATTTTGAGAGTAAAGATAGTTTAGAATGATGATAAACATTTTTAGAGAGAGCAAATTTAGAATAATGATAGAAGAGTGCACTATCATCTTAATTATTGTGGAGGTTTGTTGTTACACCAAAACCAGCAGGTATTGGTAAACCTTACAAATCAGTAACTAGGATCCTCGGTTAGAAATTACGGATTTGATAGAGGTGCGGCGATTCTTCCAACACCCCCTCTCAACTCGGGGAATCGAACCTGGGTCCAACCTCTGATACCATGTGGAGGTTTGCCGTTACACCAAAACCTGCAGGTATTGGTAAACGTTACAAACCAGTAACTAAGATCCCAGGATGGAAATTACGGATTCTATACAGATGCCCTGATTCTTCCAACAATTATAAAATACCTTTTTATTTATTTTAACTATCACATTTTTATTTATTTATTATCACATTTCTTTTCTATTTATTCTAGTCTAACACTCTTGGTATCATCATTCTAAATTACTAACTATGAAAATGAGTGACTCACTTACCGCTACTAACCGTGAAGATGAGTGACTCACTTAACGCTCATCAAAATCACACAGTATTCCAAAAGCTTTCATCATCTAACTGTCAACATCTACATGTTAAAATTAAAGACTTGGATAACAGGGTGTCTAGTCTGTAACGGCTGTTTGCAGCATGATTCCTTCTTATCACTAACTCTTTACAGTCCGGCAACTCTCTAGTGCATTGCATTCATGACAAGAAGTTGGTTATTCTGCTTTGCTGGAAAACCATGACCAGGGATGCTGTGCACATCGACGGATAGCATTTTCAGCTTTTGCATTGAACTCAATTGATTGAAAACTACAGCGACTATGATATGGACAAAACTGTACAGATGAATAAATACATCCGGAACTCCTTCAGGATCCTTAAGGGTAGAGATATCTTAATTGATTCTTCTGTCAATCATAGTGTGCACATGTTATGCGAAACAGAATTGCAGGCTAGATACCTGACTGAAGCTCTACGGTGTCAAACTTTTTTTTAAATAGTTTAAAGGAATGATAAATTAGTATTGTGGGCTATGCTTCCCAAAATTTTTGGCTAAGGTGCTTGTTTCGAAGATCAAATGGAAGGCAGCTTATATTGTTTCTTGGCATGGCTGGGACCGTATGTGAAAGCATCGACGGGGCCAGTATGTTGTTCTCGTTAAGTTTCGTCATGATTTGTGTTCATTGCGAAGTTTACGTTAAATAAATTCTAAGAGAGTTATGATCCAATATTTAAAACAAAATTAACAGAACAGAATTTTGTCACATTAGTCTTCCCTATAGTAGTATGTATTGTATATCAAAATGTAATAAGGCAAATATAAATATATCAAGATATCTTAGAAAATGTAATAATAAAACTATAAATATATAAATATATCAAGTTTATTTAGATCAAGTTATGTTTAAGATCAAGTTATGTTTAATGTAAGAAAACTATTTTGAATAAACAATATATTTTTTAAGGGAACATCTTAACCACACATCAATCTAGAAAATTAATTACTTTTATAATATATCTCACATCCAAGCAGGTCTCAACAACTTTCTACAGAAATCTTCTCTAATTAATTATCACAGCTACTACAAGCACGAGTTACATACACTCATACTCCCATTTAATGACTACTTGTGTTAATCTCTATCAGCTATGAAGTGAAATACCTCTTGATTAGAAAAGTCTACATTTAGTCCAATCTAGTGCTTTCACTTTGTACCTTGATCATGCATACATCACCAAAATCTAGACTTCCATATAATGAAACAACCATCCATGGGAATATATGGGTACCTAACAATTGCAACTATAGATTTACTAGGATGTCCCATGATGTACATGGTTCATTCAACTTCTTGATGAACTTCCATTGAATATAAAAATTCACCTCCTAGAGTCTACAACCAACAATATGGTCTGCTCATAAAGCATCCAAGCAACATATGTCCCTCCAAGTGTTAGAGAACTCCCTATCAGAGACCACTAAACTAAAATAAATAAGATCACTATCAGGAACACATTATAAAGGGGTATGCATGGCTCTTTAAATCTTATAGTGATATGCCATTTTCATGTAACATAGATATAGGTACATACAACACATTCCATTTCATGGAGATAGGAGGTACAAAGCTCTTCAAGGACCAATTCATTAAATCAAAACGTAACACATAGACTTTCTTCAAATGAAATGTGTGACTCATATTGAAATACGGTCATGAGTCTACTTTATTCAACATACCACTCATTCTTTTATTTTCATTTTTCCACCATAATCCAACCTCTGTTGATAATGCTCGAACCAATATCCTCTACTACCACATTGCTTTCATAAGAACTATCACCTTATTCTCTTGGACAAAACTCCAAAGATCTCGTTGCTATATCAATGACCTTTCTATCCTCCTGATTGCAAACACATAATTCCACTCCAAAAATTCAACCTGCAACTAATATCAATTTCTCAAGAGAGAACAATGCAACTCACTTCCACTCAAAAAGCGTTCATCCTCCTCCTTTTATCTAAAGAACTATCATTATGTACCAATTAGAAGAAAAATGTACTACTTGTTGGCGAATGTAGTAGGAGAACTATTCATTCAAATCCTCATTAACCTTAATAATTTCTTGTGAACTTTAGTTATCTTCTTATGTTTCCTTATTATATCTTTTCATCAAACAATAAAGACAATGGACGCGAAAAGCAGGCTCCAAGATAGCAAAAGACCCCTTCAAGGGGAAAACCCAGAAAGAATCTCTTCTCTTCTTATATAATTTTCTTCAAATGAGAAATTCAAGACCCAAAACCTTAGACCAAGTCCTCCTCAAAGCACCAAATCAGCCCTCCAGGTATCTCTTCTAAACAAGTCAAAGTTTGGCCAAGTCAACACCAGTCATACCTTGTCAAGTTTGTTGTACTTTATAGATTTCAACCTCATGCTTCAGATTTGTAACTTGGATCCTTAAGAATATTAGAAACCCTAACTTCTTTTCACATGTTATACTTCCAAGAGATCCTTCTTTCAGCTAGTCAAGGTCTTCCAAGTCAATGAAAGTCAAACACCTTACAAGCTACCCCAATCAAGATCTTGGTCTTGCAACTTCAGATTCAGAAATCTACCTTCAATTTTTGGTCTTGAAATAAGCCCATAAAGCCTACATTCTTGCACGTGTGAACTTAATTAACTCTAGTTTTCGATCTTCCTCTTTTTCTTGATCTTTCTCCTTGACTTCTTAATATTTGCTCCCTATTTCCTTCTCTTTTCACTGTAGATTGAACTTGTTTCTTAAGAGATTGAATAGGTGGTGAAAGAGGTTGAATGAGGCTTCTATATATAGGCTTTCCATGAGGTCGAATACCCGTCTCAAGGCATACTTCTTGCTAGTAGGGTTGACTTGTGCTTCGAGGCTCAAAGGTCTTTCTAGACTCAAAATAAATATTGTTTACATGTTATAGCTTTCCCAATAGGGTCTTATATAATTGACAAGGACTTTCTTGACTAAAGAAAAATATTCTTTTGACATGAAAAACCCTATGAGCATGAAATGCATGCTTGATCTAGATGACCAATAAAATGAAGCATGAAAAACATGCTGAAAAAAAAATATTTGTCTTTCTTATTTTTCTTGTAACATAAGATATACATATTGACATGAGTACAATGAAAATTATGAATACTAAAACTAGTTATACTTTCCAACACTCCCTCTTAACTAGGGAGGTATTCAGAATTTTACACCCGGTATAAGGATATTCTTAAACTGGAGAATTCTTATACGAAGAGTTGGATTGGTAAGCCACATTTAAGCATCAGCATTATGACCATCATTGTCAACATAGTATGGCCTTAACTTGACAAGATCTTCTTATATTATAGCATAATTATTGGAGGTTTTATGTGATACACCACACTACCTCTTAAGGCACATACCCCATCGAGATGTTCACTGAGTATGTCCTTTTAGGACTATTCTTATCTTGGATTTCCAATCCTCAAATAATATTAGTCCTCTTCAACCACTCTTGTCTTGGATACATGTCCAATCATCAAAGAGTGTTGGTTTTTTTGCTATCTTGGATTTTCTATCCTCAAGGAAAACTAAGATGCTTATCCAATCCTCCATTTACCATTCTCTCTCCATGGCCTTCACTTAGACATACGGCTATTACTCTTGGCATAGTGCATGACACATGAAGAAGAGAATTCAAACGTGATGTTCATCGTCACTACCTCTTAATGAGAGAGGAGATCCTCATTCCCTCTTGATTAGGAAATTAATCCTTGCTCCTTTTTAAAGCATTTAAGGAGACTCCTTTACTCCCTCTCAAACATAGAGAAAATTTCTTTCACTTCCTTTCAATTGGGAAGTCATATCCACAAGCTCTCTAGCTTATCTTTATAAGTGTACTAGCTAGCAATTCTTTATGGAGATAATAGTTTCGTGGCTCTTTCTTTATTTCATATCTTATCATATTAATCTTTTTTCTTCCTCGATGTTATAGAGACATTTACTTCCTTTCATATTGTGACAGGGTTCAATCCATCAACCTTTCAAACCACTTTCCTTTAGTTATCATCATCAATAAAGGAATTATGTTGGGCCTTATCTCCATACATGAAAGTGATCTTCATGAACATTAGGTTATCCTCCTATATTGCTACCTTTCAATCCCAAGGTAATATTGTGAAGACCTTGACTACATAACCCTTCAAGATTGTCAAAACCATTTACTCAATCCATATGTTCTTTGAATTGAGTACAATACCAACAGTTGAACTTGCCTTAGCTACCATTAAGCATTTATGCAATATCCTTTTGGTAGCAAAACAAACTAGATAACCAATATCAAAATATTAATATTAGACATATCTTACCATGATGGCCCTCTTATCAAAGTATTTTGTTACTTGATTTCCTTGAGATCAACATCCGTTCAACTTATTCATGTCCATATTGTACAAGAATCTTTCTCCATGCATTCATTTTAATCAGGGTGCCCATGGATCGAACTTGATTTCCAAGCTATAATATCTTCCTCGGAGTTGTCATCCCTTTCTTTATTCTGAAGACTATACTTGATGTTGATCAATATTGTTATATTTATGCCATGCAATTTTGTGTGAGATTCTTGATCTCTAGTCATTCCAAAGCATGTCAAACGTATTTTCTTCCATACAATTATCTAGTCATCCCTTCAGGAACGAGATTGCCTCTTATACCTATCAAATATAGGTTTCTTTTTCCAAGGAGAGAAAGATTTTGATTGTGCCTTTCATACTGCAACTTGACCATCTGCATTCCTTCATCCTTCAAGAGTATTATTTCCATACTAGATGGAATGTATACTAGTTATCTCAAAATGTTAGTGTTGGGTGTGGAACCTGATTATCTTCTTTATTTAGAGGTATCGCCACATTGGACCCCAATTCGTAATGTGCCAGCAATGCTGCCCATAAAATGTATGCTGCAAGGGGGGTCCGGCAGGGGGCTATGATCTTTGGGAGGCCCCTCCTCCCAGGGGATCGGGAGCAGTGCCCCCAAACCTAAAAATAGATATAAAACTACCTTGTAAAATGGTGTAATTTCATAGTCAATCCGGTTTTTTCATTAGGCAAATATCTAATGGTAGAAGTTATGTTTAATTTAGGGTTCTTTTCCCTAGAAGACAACCCCTCACTATATATGACGGAATTTTATTGCGTCTATGTAGATCCGTATTCTAAGTGGGAAATAGAGAGGATATTGTGTGAGAGCGAAGAGGGAATTACAACGGATCTTCTATAGGTTGTATCTCTTCAGTTTGCTGGATAATATAAAAGGAAGGACTGGTTACTTCTTTGCGGATGTAGCCCAAATTGGGTGAACCACATATATCTGTGTCTCTCTTGTTTTATGTCTTTTCTGTGTTTATGTTTCTACAATATATTTTATGTGTTCCATTGCTATGTAATATATAATTTTCTAGCAGCTGGTATTAGAGACGAAGGTATATTTGGCTGATAAACTCGTAGGGGAGAAGGGTTCCTGGTAGGTTTAGGGTCAAAAAATTTAACAGCCAAAACTACCTGCTATGGAAGATTCAGATGGAAGATTATCTGTATCTGAGAGATCTGTACCTACCATTGAGTAGAAAGACAAAGAATCCAACAAGTATGACAGACATGGAATGGGATATTCTCGACATAAAGGCACTTGGAGCAATAAGGCTGTGTCTAGCGGTGTTGGTAGCCTTTAATATTTCAAAGGAAATGACAACGGAGGGTTTAATGTCAGCATTGGCCAAACCATATGAAAAGCTCTCAGCCTCAAATAAGGTATTTCTTATGAAGAGTTTATTTAATATGAAGATTCCAGAAGGTGGATCTGTTGCTGATCATTTAAATCAATTTAATAGAGTTATCAGTCAGTTAAGTTCTGTAGGGGTAACTTTTGATGATGAAGTTGGGGCTCTGTTATTTCTATGCTCATTTCCAGAAAGTTGGAATGGTTTAGTTATGGCCATTAGTAACTCTGTCTATAGATCTAGTACTTTAAAGTTTGGTGATGTTGTTAGTGCAATCCTTAACGAGAAAATGCGATGGAAAAGCTCCAGTGGGACATCAAGTAATGCTTTGATTGCAGAGACTAAGGGAAGAAAAATGGAAAGAGGAAAGAGCCCAGGATATCATAGTAAGTCAAGGAAAGGAAGATCTAAGTCTAGATCAGGGATAGTGTGCTAGAAATGTGGGAAGAAAGGACACCTGAAGAAAGACAGCAAGTCTCAGAAAGGAAAATAAGGAGACACACAACAAGAAAACAATCATGAAGCGAATGTGACGGATGATGTGTTGCAAGATGCTTTGATTCTTTCATTAGAAAATATTATGGATGCCTAGGTGGTAGATTCAAGGACCTCATTCCATGCCACACCTGATATAAAAAAAATTCATGATTATGTTCAAGGAGATTTTGGACAGGCTCGATTGGGCAAAGATAAACCTTATAAAATCATTGGAATGGGTACAGTTTTCGTAAAACAATAGAATGGAGATTAATGGTTGTTGAAAGAGGTAAGGCATGTTCCATATCTAAACAAAAATATGATTTCAATAGGGTAGTTGAGAGGTGTAGGCTGTGTAACTACCTTTACAGATAAAACCTGGAACGTCACTAAAGGAGGTAATAGAAAAGGAGAAAAGGTTGGTACATTGTATTTATGCAATGGTATTTCTAATTCTGTTAATGCTTTAACCTCTACAAGAGAGGATATGACATTGCGACATCATAGGCTTGGGCACATGAGTGAGAAGGGGATGTAGATTCTTCACTAAGGAAATTTGTTTCCAGGTTTGAAGCAATGTTCCTTTAAAATTCTGTGAGAAATGTGTTTATGGGAAACAGAAGAGAGTTATATTCCTCAGAGTTGGGAAAGAAAAGAAGAGCGAAAAAGTTAGAGCTTGTGCATACAATTGTATAGGGAGCTGCTCAGGTATCATCTCTCGATGGCTCTCATTATGATGTTACTTTTATTGATGATGCAACCAGAAAATCCTGGATTTATTGTATTCGAAATAAATTTGATGTATTTGATGCTTTCAAAATATGGAAATCTTTGGTTGAAAATGACACAAGAAAAAGGTTGAAGTGCCTCAGATCAGATAATGGAGGTGAATATTGTAGCAAAGAGTTTGATAGGTATTGTTCAAAGAATGGAATTCATAGAGAGAAGACAATTCTAGGAACACCACAAGAAAATGGTGTGTCAGAAAGAATGAACAAGATAATCATGGAGTGTGCAAGGTGCATGACATTGCATGTAGGATTTCCTTTACAATTTTGGGCAGATGTTGTAGATATTTTTGTTTATCTAATAAACAGAGGGCCTTCAAGTTCTTTGGATGGTGGTATTCCAGAGGAGGCATGGACAGGTAAAAAGGTAAACTGCTCATTTTTAATGACTTTTGGTTGTGAAGCCTTTGTCCACATTAATAAATAAAATAGAACAAATCTTGAGGCAAAATAAAAGAAATGTACCTTTATTGTATATGGTGTTAATGATATTGGTTATCACTTTTATGATTATGAAAAACACAAAATCATTGGGGGTAGAGATTTCATATTTAATGAAAATGTTTTGTGTAAGGATCAGATGCAGAGAAAAATTAGGAAAAAGAAAATAGAGAATACTTAGTTCTTGATGAGATCATAGAAAAAGTGAACATGCTTGAAAATCATAATGATTAACAACTAGAACAAAAAAAACAACCACAATAGCCACAAGCACCTCAAATGCCTGAAAGTGGTATTAGAAGATCTACCAAGATAAGTAGACCCCTTAAACGATACTCTCCTTCATTATATTATGTATTGTTGACTAATTTTGGTGAACCAAAATGTTATGAAGAAGAAGTGCAGGTAGAAACCAGGAAGAAATTGGAGCAAGCCATGAAAGAAGAGATGGACTCCTGGAAAAGATACACACTAGCCAGAATCCTATAGGTATGTTAACAAAAGTTGTAACCAGAGAGAAACTGAGATTCTACTCAGTTTCAATTGGTCTTCAAGTTTGATGAAGAAGATGAGAAATAACCAGGTCCAAAGTGGAGTCATTGTCCAACAAATGAAGCAATGGTGGAGTTGCTATAATCAGTCTCCAAATGGGAGATTGTTGGGTGTGGAGCTTGATTATCTTCTTTATTTAGAGGTATCACCACATTGGACCCCAGTTCGTAATGTGGCAGAAACACTTCCCATAAAATGTATGTTGTAAGGGGAGCCCAACGGTGGTTGCGATCTTTGGGAGCCCCACCTTAGCAGGGGATTGGGGGTAGCGCCCCTGAAGCTAAAAATAGATGTAAAATTTCCTTGTAAAATTTTGTAATTTCGTAGTCAATCTGGGTCGTTCATTTGGTGGAGATCTGACGGTAGAAGTTATGTTTAATTTAGGGTTTTTTCCATTAGAAGGCAACCCCTCACTATATATGAGGGAATTGTATTGCGTCTATGTAGATCTTTATTCTGAGTGAGAAAAAGAGAGGAGATTATGTGAGAGCAAAGAGGGAATTACAACGGATCTGTTGTAGGTTGTATCTCTTCAATTTGCTAGATAATATAAAAGGAAGGACTGGATGTTTCTTCGTGGACATAGCCCAAATTGGGTGAACCACATATATCTGTGTCTCTCTTGTTTTATGTGTTTTCTGTGTTTATATTTCAGCAATATATTTTATGCTTTCCATTACTCTATAATATATAATTTCCTAATAGTTAGGTCCCTATAATACTAGCGTATTACCCCATTATTATTGTCATTATATCACTTATTGTTATTGTTGTGCCCATGTTATCCCCATATTGTTATTATTGTGCCCATATAAGCCAGTTATTGTTACTATTGTGCCCTTACATTATTATTGTTATACTAGATATGATTATATTGTGACCACTTAGACTCCTATATATAGAAAGGAGGTTTTGTCATTTGAAACATCCAAGAATTATTCATTTTTTTTAATTTAAAGGAGGATTTTCCCTCGAAGAGACTGATTTTGAAGTCATTGAACTATCTTTTCTATCTTTTTGTGAGTTGGTTTCATAACATTTGGTGTCGAAGCTTTGGATTCTAGGGTTTCGCTGCTTCAAATAGGTCCTTGTGGAATTTTCGCTATAACTTTGTTTCTACAAAGCTTCTGAAGCTAAAAACCAAACCCATTTTAGAATACATCTTGATGAATTTCATACTAAAATATTAGATCTTGTTGCACTATATTTACAGAGATATGATCCAAGTAATTTACGGTTTTTGCAGGCTCCTGAATTCCATCTCATATAGGTGACCTTCGGAACATTGTCATAACTTTCTCTTTGAGAATAAAATTCGAATTGTGTAAGAAGTTACAAAACGAGGATGGAATTTAGTTTTTTGTGTATCATTTTTAGGTCTGAAGGTTGAAACAATGACATGTGAAAATTCGTACAATTTCTCTCTACTGAACTAGTCTATAATTAGGTCATTGCGGAAGAGTGGGCATAACACTTTCTTGGAGAATCAAATCTCAATCTTACTTGTGGGGTTAAAAATAGAACTCGCAGAGATACCACAGGGCTAAATGCCAAACCTTGGAGATCTGCCATTATAGAGATACAACAGATTCAATATCAAGCTCTTACAAAGAAAAAAAAGGTGTGTATTTTTTAAAAATTTGCATAAGTTTTCTTTGAAAAATTAATTTGAAGTGAATCAAAGGGAAAAGTGAAGCATAATACTCATTATTTTATGCCCCGAAGAAATAAAATGGAAACACTTAGTAAGAAACTTGAAAGTTCTACTATGACACATCAAGAAGAAGAAATGCAACATGATATATCAAAATTACGAGATCAAGTGCAACAATTTTTGCACTCACAAAGAGTAACCAAAATTGAAATCGAAGCAAAGATGGATGGTTAGAAGAATAGATTAAAATTAGATATGGAAGGATTGAAGAATGGCATTAAAGATAATATGGATGACATGACAGCTAATATGGTTGACATGAAAGATAATAAGGAATATTTTAAGAATGGTTTAAAAATAGACATGGAAGGTTTCAAGGAAGGTTTGACAAGGTTGCTACAAGAAATTCTTCCTAATGGAAAAAAGTTATTAGATGAAACTCATGATGAGAACAAAACAAATCTCAATCATGATTTCATAGACTCTAACATTGGGTCGAAGACCCACCATGTTCCAAATATCGATATGAGGAATTATGATGACAAGGATATCGTAACATGGATACTATAGATGGAACAATATTTCGATCTCCATAATGTGAAAAACACACAAAAGGAACGCATTGAACTTTTGTATTTGGAACCCAATCAATTTTTCTGGTATCGATGTCCATGCTCTCGTAAAAAAATTGTAACTTGGTCAATTTTTATGGAGGAAATGATGGCACATTATGAGGATACAAAGAGCAACACCTTCTTTAGTCAATTGATAAATCTCAAACAAAACAGTTCAATGGTGGAGCACATTGAGGACTTCCAAAAATTGAATATAAGGGTAAATGATATTCTAGAGGAGCATAGGATTGATGTGTTCATAGGGACCTTAAAGGATAACATCCAACATGAGGCTCGCCTTTGGGAACCTAATTCATTGGAAATCCATTTAGATTGGCAAGAAAAATTGAAAGAAAAATTATGGCAACAAGGAAGCCTACCACTCAAAACTATAAAGATGGAAGTGTTGTTGCCCCTAGCCTTCCACAATGTACAAGGTTGACACCACAACAATTGGACGAAAAAAGAGAAAAAGGGCTTTGTTGTAGTTGTGATAGAAAATACACTAAAGGTCATAAGTGTGATAAGAAGAAATTATTTTACATATATTGTGAAGAGGAGGAAGAAAAGGAACAAGAAACGTCAAAAGAAGAGAATATACACCAGAAGCCAACCCTAGAGAAAGAAGAAATGAATCTGACCATATCTTTTAATTCATTGGCAAGAATTACCACTCCTCAAACTCTCAAGATAGAAGGAAATATCAAGAAGAAAAAAGTAATAATTTTGATTGATTCGGGTAGTACCAACAATTTTATTCATTGTAAGATAACCAAGGAATTGAATTTCTTCCTATATCTAGCACTAGAGTGTCAAGTGATGGTTGCAAATGTAGGAACCTAAAATTGATCTAACAAGTGCCATAATATCAAGTTATCCATTGTAGAATATGTATTGAATAGTCCAATTCTTTTCATTCCAATGGGTGGTGTCGATGTTGTACTAGGAGTTCAATGGCTACAATCTTTGGGTACAATAGATTTTAATTTTCAAGAAAGTCTTTTCTTCAAAAAAAATTGCGAAGGAAAGGAATTTGAATTAAGTGGTATGACAGGAAAACTAGGAAAGATAATTAGATATAGCGGCATGACAAATATTATAAAGAAAGAAAAATGGGGCATAATTTCACAATTATGTTCACTAGAGGTTCCCACGTCGAAATCATCTATTTCTCCAGATCTCTAAAAAGTCTTGGACAATCATTCCAAGGTATTTGACACTCCCAAAGTACTCCCACCTATTCGTGATCATGACCATTCTATTCATTTGATTCCAAGAAATGTTCCTCTAAACGTTGGGCCTTACAGATATCCCTATGCCCAAAAGAGGGAAATTGAACATATGGTTGCAGAAATGCTAGAGGCTGTTATAATTCAACTTAGTCAAAGTTGTTTCTCTGCTCCAGTAGTACTGGTGCACAAGAAGGATGGATCATGATGCATGTGCCTAGATTATAGGGAGCTCAATAAGCTCACTATTAAAGATAAATTTCCCATTCCAGTCATTGGTGAATTATGGGATGAATTACGTGGAGCAATGTACTTCACCAAGTTGGATCTTCGTTCAGGATATCATCAAATCAGAATGAAGACTGAAGACATTTCGAAAACAGCATTTAGAACTCATGAGGGTCACTATGAATTCTTGGTCATGCCTTTTGGCCTTACCAATGCACCTTATACATTTCAAGGTTTGATGAATTCCATTTACAAACCCACCCATAGAAAATTTGTGTTAGTATTTTTTTATGATATACTAATCTAAAAAAATTCTTGGAAGGATCATCTTCAACATGTTGACAGGGTGCTCAAACTATTAGAGGAGAAAAAACCTCCAAATGTTTCTTTGGAGCATAGGACATGGAATATCTAAGCCATATTGTATCTCATGAAGTGTTAAGGTAGACCCTAGAAAAACTAAAGCCATTAAGGAATGAAAAATTCCAACATCCATAAAGCATCTGAGAGGATTTCTCGGGTTCACAGGGTATTATCGCAAGCTTGTTAAGAATTATGGGAGAATAACATCACCTCTAACAAAATTACTGAATAAAGATTCATTTTCTTGAACTCTAGAAGTAAGATGGCCTTTGAATATCTTACAGAGGAAATGTGCCAAGCACCGGTATTAGTTACACCAGACTTCACAAAAATCTTTATTGTGGAATGTGATGCCTTAGGAAATGGAATTGATGTTGTTTTAATGCAAGAAGGAAGACCCATTGCTTTCGAAAGTCATCCAATGAAAGGAAAGTATTTACACAAACCTATTTATGCGAAGGAAATGTTGGCAATACTACTTGCACTTAAGAAATAAAGACCTTACATAATGGGAAGACACTTCAAGGGAAAAAAGGAAAATGATAGTCTTAAATACCTTTTAGAAAAAATATTATCTACATAAGAGAAACAAAACTAGGTCACAAAGATGTTGGGTTATGACTTTGAAATCATCAACAAAAAATGAAAGCAAAATGTTGTTGTAGATGCACTCTCAAGAAAGGATGAGGATGTGGAAGCATTGTTTTGTGCCATTTCTATTATCCAACCAAATTGGATAAATGAAGTAAGGGATGACTGGAATAATCACGAAGAAGTGTGGGCACACATTCAAAAGTTGCAGCAAGATCCCAATACATCTAACACATTTATTTGGAAAAATGATTCATTATGGTACAAAGATCGCTTATACATCTTTAAGAATTCCCTACTCAAAAAAAATATTCTTCTCGAGTTGCACACCTTTCCATTAGGAGGGAACTCAGGATTTTTAAAAACTTACCACAGGGTTAAGAAGGAATTTTTTTGGGATGGCCTTAAATCTGATATTCAAAATTTTGTGGCAGAATGTTTGGTTTTCCAACAAAGTAAAGTTGAAACAATTAAGACCCTGGGTCTGTTACAACCTTTATCCATTCCAAGTCAACGTTTGGTGGAGGTTTCAATGGATTTTATCACATGTCTACCCCAGTCTAAAGGAAAGAGATTCATCATTGTGATATTTAATAAACTTACCAAGTATGCACACTTTTGTGCATTATCCCATCCATTTAAAGCCAGTACAGTTGCTACTGCATTTATGGAAACAATACAAATGCTACATGGAAACCCAAATATTATTGTAAGTGATAGAGATCCCATTTTCACTAGAATGTTTTGGATGGAATTATGTTCTTGTTTCGGTACTCAGTTAACTCATAGCTCATCTTATCATCCTCAATCTAATGGGAAAACTGAGATAGTGCACAAATGTTTTGAAGGATATCTTTGTTTCTTTGTAACTAATAAATAGACACAATGGGTTAAGTAGTTGCCTATGGATGAATGGTGGTATAACACTTCCTTCCATACTACAACAAAAATGACCCCATTTATGGCACTTTATGGATATCATCCACCGTCCATCACATTACCTTTAAGAGAAAATTATAAGGTTCAAGTAGTGGAAGATCACATCGAACATAAACAACAAGTTCTTTGACTCTTAAAGGATAACCCCACTTTGGTGCATAATAGAATGAAACAATAGGCATATCAACATCGCAACAAAATAAGTTTTAATGTAGGTGACTGGGTGTTTCTATGACTACAACCATAGAAACAAATTTCCCTCAACAAAGCTAAGAAGGATAGTAAATTATCACCAAAGTATTATGGTCCATACAAGGTGTTGCAAAAGATTGGTACTATGGCATACAAATTAGAGGTTCCTGCATCTTCCTGAGTGCACCTAGTTTTCCATGTTTCATACTTAAATAAGGTTATAGGTGACAAGCTCCCAGTTCAAACAATATTTCAAGAACTTAATGAGGAAATAAAAATCATATTAGAACCTGAAGCAGTCACAGAAACAAGGACTTGATAGCTATGAAATCTATCAGTTTCAAAGTATCCCATCAAGTGGAAGAACTCACCCGCTGACTATTCCACATGGGAGGATGAGAATTTTATACAAAAGTATCTAGAACTACTCAAGTGTTGAGGACAACACTTTTTTGAAGGAGAGGGGCATGTAAGGTCCCTATAAAACTAGTGTATTCCCCCATTATTATTGTCATTATATCCCTTATTCTTATTTTTGTGCCTATGTTGTCCCCATATTGTTATTATTGTGCCCCATAGAAGCCCACTATTGTTATTGTTGTAATCTTACATTATTGTTTTTATGTTAGCTCTAATTATATTGTGAACCCTTAGACTCCCATATATAGAAAGGAGGTTTTATCATTTGAATCATCCAAGAATTGTTTGTTTGTATAATGTAAAGGAGGTTTACCCCTTGAAGAGGTTGATTTTGAAGTCGTTGATCTATATTTTCTATCTTTTTGTGAGCTGGTTGCGTAACACATAATTCTCTTATAAGGAACATTAGAAAATGATGGCTCTTATAGGATCTTGATGATCTCTCTTTGAAAAAATGACAACCTCTAACATTGAATGAACTATAATATGCAATGTGATCCCACTCTTTTGATTCTTGTAAGCTAGATGATTTCTACCAAAGAAACAAAATCAAGTAGACTCTAATTCCTCTACTATGATATGTTTCTTTCTATGATGCCATGCTTTATCAATATTCTACTAAGGAATGAAAGAATGCATGCTATGTTACTTTCTACTTGAAAGAAAGAAAAATATTCATAAAGAACATGACAGTTATGAAGCTTCCTTTAATAGAAAATATCATTGGGATATTCTCCTTTCGGCTTTAATTTCTTCCCAGGTTCTGCCTTTTCTTAAGCTATGTGAGCTTCATTCCTTTCCTTTCTTTTTTTTTCATCTTGTTTGGATAATCCCTCTTGAAGTGTCCATACTCATTGCATCCAAAGCATTGAATTTTGGACATGTCTATCTCTCTTTTGGACTTTCTAAATTTTCCTTTCTTCATCTTTCTGGGCATTGCAATAAAGGCTTGAGACCTTTCATTTGATTTGATTCCATCCTTACCTTGAGATTGGATCCTTCCAAGATACATTGAGCCCATAACTCATCAAAAGTTGTAGTATCCTTATTATAGTATATACTAGTTACAAAACCACTCAAATCAGGTGGAAAAGAATTTAATACACATATAATCATTTTAGAGTTGGAAACAATTTCCCCAAGCCCTTGCAATCGATCTCTTATTTGTGATATCTTGATAATATACGTAGACATGTATTCATCCTTTGACTTCATTATTCTATATATTTTATTCCTCAAGGAAATATTTTGGCTCGATGTACTTATAGAGTACAAATTTAGGAACTTATCATACATAGCTTTGGATGTCTTCAAATGAACAACAAACAGAACTATATGACTATGGATTCAACAATGATCCTTTGTGCTCTTGCTTCCCCCTTATTATTTTTTTCTATCTCTTGAGTGTTCTCTTTGTCTGGTACGACCACTTCCCCCAAGACATATTCCATGACTTCATTTTTTGTGAGTGTCAAGACAATCCTCTTCTTCCATGCTAGGAAGTTTGTTGATCCAACAAGCTTATTGCTCCCATTGAAAAATGTTTCCATATGGTCTATAAATTGATACATAGAAGATAATACTTTTCAACCAAGAGTATTCCTTATTGATGATGTCTCCAATTATCTTGATGTTTTTATGACCTTCAAAGTGACTTCAAAGATGCCCTAGAAAGATGACTTCCAAGATTCCTTCAACAATAGTGTCTTCAAATATCTTTAATGAGAGGATGATGATCCCAATATTCCTTGATGCTTCCTTTTATTATATATTATGCACTAGAGAATATTCAACAAAATCTTATCCTTCCTTCCTTCAAGGAGAGCTTGATCCTTCTTAAGATGACATTGTCTTTAATGATAGCTTGATATGGTTATCTTCCTTCTAGGTCAATAGGTCTTATTCTTCTTTCCTCATGTCCTTTTACGAATGAATCCCCTTGAAAATAAATCTCTTCTTATGTCAACAATATTATATTCCAACCTCCTTTTCTTTCTTCACCTTAGCTTTGAAACCATGTTGGAGAATGTAGTAGGGCAGTTATTAATTCAAATCCTCAACCTTACTAATTGCTTGTGAAATTTAGTTATCTTCTTATGTTTCTTTATTAAATATTTTCATCAAAAACTTATCAAGAGAAAAACAATAAAGACAATGGAAACAAAAAGTAGGCTCCAAGCCAAGGAGAATTCCTTCAATGGGAAAACCCAAAAAGACTCTTCTCTTAATATAGAATTTTCATCAAATAAGAAATACAAGACCCAAAACCTTAGACCAAGTCCTTCTCTAAGCACCAAGTCAGCCCTTCAAGTGTCTCTTCTAAATGAGTCAAAGTTTTACCAAGTCAA
Organism: Pinus tabuliformis; assembly: GCA_031772625.1. NCBI lineage: Eukaryota > Viridiplantae > Streptophyta > Pinopsida > Pinales > Pinaceae > Pinus > Pinus tabuliformis. The sequence goes on from CM062819.1 coordinate 908,703,773, forward strand.
CACAAGTCAAACCTTGTCAAATATGCTCTACTTCAAAGTCCTTCTTCAGATATGCAACTTTGATCCTTAAGAAAAACAGAAACCCTAAATTCTTTGCACATGTTAGAGTTCCAAGAGATCCTTCTTTCATCAAGTCAAGGTATTCCAAGTCAATGAAAGTGAAACCCTTTATGAACTACCCCAATCAAGGTCTAGGTCCCACAACTTTGGATATGCAACTTAGCCTTCAACTTTCAATCTTGCAATCAACCCATAAACCCTAGATTCTTGCATGTCTGAATAGAGTTGACTCTAATTTTTTGTCTTCCTCTTTTTCTTGATATTTCCCCCTGAATTCTTAATATTCTCTCTCTATTTCCTTTTATTCTCACTAATTATCAAACTTTTTTCTTGAGAGCTAAAACAGGTGGTGATAGAGGTTGATTGATACTTCTATATATAAGCTTTCCATGAGGTCAAATACCCTTCTCTATATTGACTTATTTCTAGTAGGGTTGACTTGTGCTTGGAGGCTCATAGGACTTTCTAGACTCAAAATAAATCTTTTACATGTTACAACTTTCCCAATAGGGTCTTATACAATTGAAAAGGACTTTCTTCACTTAAGAAAAATATTCTTTGGACATGAAAAACCCTAGGAGCATGAAATGTGTGCTTAAGCTAGATGACCAATAAAATGGAGTATGAAACCCATGCCTAAAAATTAATTTTTTTCTTTATTCTTTTCTCATAACATAACATATACATATTAACATGAGTACAATGACAATTATAAAGATTGAAACTAGTTACATTTTCCAACACTACTCATACCTCCAATTAACTAGGAATTTATTTTATTCCATGGTATAAGATCGATCTCACCATGAAGAGTGATTAACTAACCTTCCTATGGACCTACTTCCATCTACTGAGATATGCAGGTGCCATATGCAGCACTCAACAGTTATGTAGAAAACTATTATAAAGACGAGATATACCCATCTTGCATTTTTCTTTGCACGTGCCAAAAAAATGGCTTATAGTGCACCACTCGAAAAAGAGTTCATGAAGCAAAAGTCATAGCTAGAACTGATTTTTCTCTACAACACTTCTTACGAAGTAGACTCAAACTTAGAAAAATATTTACATCACAAGAAATTGTAGCTAAAAAGATACATAAAACAGGACAAGAATATCATCTTCTTCTTCTACGAATCATGCACAAACTTTATGTTTGCTTTACTATGCCTTAGACATTTCATTACAGAAATTTTAAGGTCAAAAATGGGCCTCAAAACAAAAATGCACAACAAAAATCAACTTGTTCATAACCAATAGGATTCAATATGATGATGTCAACCATGGGGGATGATTCACCATTTTTGGAGTAAAAAGGTAAAATGATTTAAAAAAACTAAAATTTCAACTCATATTTTCAACTTATCTCCCTATGATTTTACTCTAATTTCAAGTGAGAGTACTCATTCGATGTGGAATTTTATTTTTCATCCAAGGAGTACCCATATTGCATACTTTAGATGGACCCTATTACAAAAAAAAATGTGAAATACATGGAAAAAAAAGGATTTCATAGTTTTGATGGATAATACTACATGAAAAATGTGAAATACACATTTTTCATGTAGTAGGCTCCATCAAAATTATGCAATCCCAATTTTTAATGTGTTTCACATTTTTTTTGTAGTAGGGTTCATAGAAATTATGCAACATGTGTAATCCTTAGATGAAAAATTAAATTTTGCATCCAACGAGTGCTCGTGCTCAAAATTTGAGTAAAATCATTGGGATATAAGTTTAAAAAATAGTTTTTCTTTTTCCCTCCAAAACTTGATGAGTTAATCTAATATTTTTTATTATTTCCACTATTATTTTATAATATTCGTTATCAAGGCCATTTTATACCTTCATATTTCTCTATTGGTCTCCTCAACATTTCTATTTCATCTCTCTCTTGGATTTCCATACTTGATCATTTTATTCGAGTGAAAATTTCTAGTAAAACAACCGTAGTGTTATATTGAGTTATCTATGCTCCATAAGAGTGTTAACTTTAATAATCCAAAAACATATTCTCAGCATTATAAAGGTTTCATAAATCATTTCATTGACACAAACAAGAAGTTTTGCTAATCCTCGCAAACTTTGGAATCATAGCGTTACCTTCTAATTTGATTCCCAGGATTGTAGCAAGTTGATCTTCATCAATAGAAATAACATTTAAATTTGAACATGTGCCACCATTTCATTTCTGCAAGATCCATCTTGTCGAGTATATGGATAGTTATTCTTAATGTTTATTTTACTAATTCCATTGGCCAAATCCTTGTTCATATTGTGATCATTTACACCAAAGTTATGGCAAGAAAAATAATTACCCATTCAAATTTAGTGGTTGCTTCTGAATTGATACTGAAATGGAAACTATACTCTACCGCCAATCAAAGCAATTCCATGATAATTATTAGAACCGTATTGGCATTTATTTTGTTGGTCTCAAAGATCATGAACATCATCCCCTCATCAAGATATGTGTAAAAGAATTACCATCTCCTTTGGGACAATAATTCATAACCCATGTCACAATTTCATCCACTTTTACATGCCCCACCAAATTCAGAAACAAATGCCAAAATCCAAACAATATTTCTCCTTTCATGTGGGTTCTCTTTCTTCAAGACATTCTCCTTACACCAAGCAATAGAATCATGTGTTCTCTTCATAGAAAAACTAAGGAAACATAAATTCACGCTACAAAGAAATTGTAACCAATATTTATAACAAACAACTCTACACTCCCTCCATATTTCTAGATTCTCTCCTGAGAAATCAAATTTATACTTATTCTGATATCATGATAAGTTGAAAAGTGATACTTAGTGTGTACTAAAATATTGATTGAGTATTATGTATTAATAATGTAATAATGTAATATAAATACATTAAATTAGGAAAAATGTCTTGGACATATAATATATTATTTGAGAAAAATATCTCAACGACACACCAATTTAGGAAGCCAATTATGTTGAAGAATGTAACTAGGTGTCGAGGCACAAAGTCCCCTATGGTTCTGGGTCAACACCCTAGCAGAGCATGGGTTATCTACAGTAAAAAGCAAGCATTCCACATAGCCATGATAATTAAATAAGCAAACTATGCGAAGAGAGGTGCACTTGGGGGTCCTTCGTTCAGGTAGATCCAGCCAGGGTCCAAGCCCTCTTGGAGTTCCTTTCGATGCTTAGACCTGTAAAACAAATAATTCAAAGAAGCATAGAAATGTATGGACCAAGTATCATATAGAAATCAACTTCATAACATATTGAAAAGTAGTTAGTTATACAATTGAAATAGTTATTCATACATAAACCATAACATTAACATCATATGCATGAAGAAGATTGATTTCGGGAACAAGACAAAGGTTTCTTTATTGTAGATAACTAAAACAAAGCAAGGAATGATATCACCTAAATCTTCCTCTCACTGGCTGCAAGCGGAACTGTCCTCCAGATCTGTCCAATCCCAAGTCTTCAAAAGGCTCCTTCAATGACTCATACAAAGATATCTCAACTAGTGAAATAACATCAAATCTCAAGGAAATAAGGGTTTCCTGTAATGGAAGGAGTGCTGGAAGCACAAAGATCTTTAGACCTAATCAGGGATAATCTTAGCAGAGTAATTTTCTCTTTATTCTCTCCTCCTTAGGCCTTCCCATTGAAGCCTTTTTATACTTCTCCCAAAGTAGTTTTTTAGTTGCGAATTCATTGGGAAAAGTTGGGCCACGGGCACTAATAGGTAATCAATAGGTAAAACCCATGATCTCCGCCTGAAATTAAGGATATTTAATTTTTTTAAGTGTTTTAAGACATATACGGGAGTTGGGTATACACAGACCCGCGTACACATGCGTTTAGCTCAGGGCAATGTTGCGTATAAGGTGTAAAACACTATTTTTTAAGTATTTAGACCAGGTCTGGAAGGAGGGGTTTCCCTAGGCCATAAGTGTAGCATCACAAATATCAAGAGTGAGATTTGAACCTATAACATATGCCCCCTAATATATTAGGTCATAAGGGGTACATGATGGCCGAAATGTATTAAGCACATGGAAAGGAAACCTGTCAAAAACTGAGAAGGAATTCACCAGATTTCAGCTGCCTAGCCACAAAAGGAGATCAGAAAGAAACACTGCCGAATTTGACCGTTCAAATCTTCCCAAAATCACCAGGTAACCCTTAAACCTGTATTGCATTCATTTGTGATTAGTTTTAAAACTTTTAATTCAAGTTTGACCGTTGAATTTATGTCAAAAAATTTGTCGCAGTGTATATGTGGGTTGGATATATGTAACCTACGTATACGTAGGCCCTACACATGACTGTGTATGAAACAGACCCGCGTATACACCGTTTAAACTTCAAAACACAAAACTAATGGTCCAAACATTTTTTTCCTCATGATGCCAGTCACTTGGAGGGAAAGGGAGCATGCCACAGTGGATGATGAGGTTATGAACAATCCATAAGCCGTGGATGCCTTAAGAGGATGCCATTTGCTAAAGTTCTTCAAAGTACCAAATATGAAGGCAAACACTCGCTTGCTCGAAATGCTCATTCACTACTGGAGCATCGAGGATGACTCATTCATGATTGACCAAATGCCACTAAAGATAGAGATTGAGGATATATATTTCATCACAAGCCTTTCCCAGAGGGGAGAGGTAGTACATTCCACGGGTAGATCATGAGGTAGCCTCTCTATCGAGGACTATGTGCATATATATTGCCCGAGTCATCCAGAAAAGATTGGAAGCCAAATTCCAATCAAGGACGTGGGGAGTTTATCATTCAGGATCATCATGTTCACTATAGCCAGAGTGAATCGATCAACTTCCTTACACTAGGTTTCATGGCTTACCATGAGCTTGGTGGTAGACTGTCTCACCACAGTATTTGATTGGTGTACTCCTCTTCTCACCAATTTGAAGAGCCAGCTATCATCTATCAAAAAGGGCCAGACCAAAAACTTTGGGTACAGAACCATTCTGTGTTCCTTCTTTTTTGACAGGGTCCCAACGCTACACCCTAGAGTACCAGTTGCAATCAGTAGCTCGTGAGATCCATGGATGGGTAGGTGGGTTGAACTGATGAAACAACTAGGCGGCGGGGACGTACCGCGGACAACTTTCAATGATGATTTCTTCTCCTAGTGGGAGCAGCAGATCATCGCAGTGGATGATTACCCTTACACCGACTTGGACTTCTCGGGAGACCTAGATGTAGCATTAACACCAGCCACGACATGGGGAAATATAGGTAACAAATGTTTTTTATTTTATGATTTTTTATGATTTTTATGATTTTTCAAATATAAAATGAACTTGAAAAATATTTTTGATAGGATTCAAATGACTAATATGATGTTCATGTTCCAGATATTGGGCCAGTATGACCAGGTGGATTCCCATGGCATGGACGTCGCGGCCAAGGTGCCAAAGAGGTGGCTGCCAATACAGAGCGACTCCTACACACAATTCAGAGGAACTTGGTGAGATTAACTCACCGAGTACCGATGGAGGTTGTAGGGGATCTCCCTATAGACATGCAGCGTCACATGGTTGGCATGCCATGAGACTAGGTTCAGACTCTTAGGTGTGTGGCCAAAGCAGTAGTTGCATACTTAGCCACTCATCCTAAGTCGGGGCATTAGATGTAGTGCACATGATTATGGGCATTTAAGTCCCAATTTTTGTATATTATTTTGCACACACATATTTACACTTGAGATGTTTTATGATATACATATATATACAGTTTTGACTTTTTGATGCTTGATTTTATTGTGATGAATGAATGATGTGCCAGTCTAAATCTTGATTAGCGATAGAATATGCTAACCAATTATGAGATCTTGGAATGTGCAAGTAATTAATGTAAGTAAATGATCTTTGCAACAACCTCACCCTTAAATACTGGTGATATAAACATGGATCCCTTACCCGATAAAGGTTATTCAATTGTGACACTATCAATTGTGAATCAAGATAGACTACCAACAAATTGATTCCATAAGAAATAGCTTCGGATAGTAAATTAATGACGGTCCATATTATTTAATTCAAGACCAATGCATACTCCCCTTGACACCACCAACTGACTAGTTGGATAGTAGATCACCGAAGCTGCGAAAGCGAGGTTCCGAGTGTGTCAACTAACACCATCGACGAATCAAAAATAGACCAAGTCATCCATCAACACCTGCCATAGCAGACCAAAAAGTGTTGATATCAAAAACTCCTTATGAGATATGTACAAAAATACAAAATGTACAAAGAAGCCATTGCCTAGCTGCTACTTAAGTAAAGTACTTCTTAAGGCAGAGCCCGTTTCAGGGCTCTGCCAACTTGTTTCCTTCAAAATCGACTAACTCATATGCCCCTTTTTCTAAAACTCTTTTAATTATAAAGTGACCATACCACATAGGCTTGAGATTGCCTGCCACCAAGGCGTCCTTATCTTGGTCATATACCAAGACAAGGTCGCCTTCAGAAAGGACTCGAGGACGGACAACTTTATCATACTGAGTTTTAACCCTTTTCTTATGAGCCTCATTGATTGTGGCAGCATCTCGACACTGCTCATCGAGATGTTCCAAATGAAGGAGGCACTCTTCGAGACTAGAGGTCTCTAGAAGGAGCTCAACAGCTAGCTTAAGATATGGAATTTCACATTCAACCAGAAAGATACATTCCAACTCGTAAACTAACTGAAAAGGTGTAAACCCTGTGGTAGTCTTTACCGAGGTTCGGTATTCCCAAAGAGCCGAATACGGCATAAGATGCCAATTGGACTGATTTTTGTCGATCGTCCTTTGTAGGATCATCTTAAGGATTTTGTTCATAGCCTCGACCTGTCCATTGGCCTAAGGATAATATGGAGATGAGTTCTCCTAACGGAAACCCGATTTAAGAGCCAATTCAGATATTAGTTGATTCTAGAAATGATTTCCATGGTTAGTGACAATATCTCTCAAGATACTGAACCTTGAGACAATCTGATTGAAAAGGAGCAATGTCGTTGTTTCACTATCCTTTTTATAAGTGGGCATGGCCTCAACCCACTTTGTGAAGTAATCTACAGCCACGATAATGTACTTGTGATTCGCTGCTGAAGGCAGATTACAAGTTGTAAAATCAATACCCCACTTAGTAAAAGGACCGACAGTGACAATGGGGAAAAGAGGAGCTAGATGTGTGTGCATCTTCCAAGTATAAACTTGACAAGGGTGACAGCATTTGACTTCTTCAACACAATCTTTGAAGAGTGAAGGCCAAAAGTAGCCGACACGCAAGATATGCTGGGTTGTAGCAAGCCCTGAAAGATGACCACCACAAGCTCCACTATGGCAATCATTGAGCACTGACTCTGCTTCCTCTAAGGTTAAACAATGCCTAAGGACTGAATCAACCTCTTGGTAATATAATGTGTCACCAATGATGACATAGTTCTTAGCCAGGTGACGTAATTTTCGACGTTCATCCTTAGAGAAAGTAGAGGAAAACTTCGAAGTCTGGAGATAGACAATGATATCTCCATACCAGGGGTCTAGTGAAGAGATGAGGAATAGATGTTTGTCAAGAAAACTTTCCTCATAAATAGTATCCTCTCCACAAGGCAGCTCGGAAATTAACTCCGCAAAAACCAAATATTTCTTAGACTTGGCGGACAAGAACTCGAGATCGAATTCTTGTAAAATGACAATCCATCGATTGTATTTGCCCCCAATCACTCGCCTAGTGAGGACAAATTGGAAAAGATTAACCACTGCTAAGACAAAGTTTTTCATAGCAAGATATAATGGCAGAGCCATTGGACAACATGGACAGCTACCACGACCAACTTCTCAACAGGAGAATAACGAAGTTTAGGACCTACCAAGCCTCGGCTCAAGTAATAAATCACATGCTCGATGAGAGAATCGTCTTCCTGAATGAGAACCATACCTATGGTTGATTCTGTAGTGGCGAGATATAAAAGGAAATCCCTACCATAATCTGGTGGAATCAAAAGTGGGGCAGAGATTAATGCTTTTTGCAAGGTATCAAACAACCGTTGTGAAAAGGCGTCCCATACGAATGGAACTCCTTTTGGTAACAAACGCATAAACCCTTTAGTGATCTCGGCATAATTCGCTATAAACCTTCTTAAGAAATTAGCCTTCCCTTAAAGACTTTGAAGTTGTTAAATTGAGGACGGGGTAGGCAACTAAATTATTGCTCAATATGAAGGTCAGTAGTTCCGGGAGAAGATTTTTCCTTGGATGTTTCAGTTTCACCATAATCACATGACCAAGTGGCCACATGGATGTTAGAACCCATCATGAAAACATTTGATGATTTATCCCCTTCCTAGTTGCCCCCTACAGAGGTACCAGGATTTAAATTTGTGTCAACAAGCATCTGCTACCCTTGGGGAAAAGTGTTGGTTAACACAGCCTGAGAGCTAGATGTCCCTTGCTGCTCTAACAAGCACTGTGCATCTTGAATTTTTAGGCAGAGATTAGTTAAATGGTCTCCACTACATAGCTTGCATGGAAACTTGGCTTTCTTTCTAGACTCATTTTCACCCCCACCAACATTATTACCAGGCTTATTTGTGTCAGCCTTCCCATCTTGGCTCTTTTTCTTACTTGATCCTTTCTTCTTCCCATTGGAATTTTGATTTCCCTTGGGGTTAGATGATTGGATGGTGTTAATGAAAGAGGGTTGAGAAGGTAAAGGGTTAGACGATGTGACCTGATTGGTAGGAGTAGTTTGTAAAGATAACTGTTGCAATTGGCTCAACAGGTTCACCACATTGGTGTCTATCGATCCAACGATACCATCTGCATGAGGGTCTAGCTTCGATTTGGTTATATCAACCTTAGTCCTGGGAGCATTAGGCAAGATTTTCTAAAGAATCCTAGACTGAGAGTAAATCAATTCTAACTACTAGGGTCGAAAAATAGCTTGCTCTTTAGAATAGACTTTGGACAGAGAGACATCCTTGGAAATCTCAAGTTATAACGATTTCAAAAACCATTCGAGATGGTATTCAAGCAGAATTTTGGCTTTAATGAGCCTCTTTCTCCGTCTCCATTCCTGAATATGATCAGAAATGTGAGTTTCCGTATCTTGACGGAAATTGGCCAAAAGTTCAGTTCCGGCATCATAACGGATGCGCAACTCGAAATGGTTTAGAAAAATGTCATCCAAATCAGCAAAAGATGTAAAGCTGCCCCCTGGAAGCTCTATATACCACTTGCCCGCATTTCCAGTTAAGGTGCATTGAAAAAGTCTCAACCTAACCGAGTCATCAATGAGGGAGTTTGATGAGCACCACGAATGGAATGTGGTTACATGGTCACCCAGGTCCTCACCACCCTTCCCCTCAAACTTTGGAATGTCCAAAGGGAGTTTGGTTGGGACCAGGCCAAGTTGAGTTGTATCTGATTGGATCATTTGTTAATTTCATGAGATATGGTAAATTCAACATTGCTAGGAAAGGAAGCCTAGGAGGACCTTGGGGATTCCACCCAAATTGGGCAAAGTTCCTAAAGTTCTGAAAAGATTGACCCAGATTTTGAAAGGCACCAGGCTATCCAAAGTAACTAGTAGAACCTACAGAACCAAAAGGTGACCCTTGTGGTCCAGCAAAACTCGGAGTTTGACCAACTCCAGCCGAAACACCACCAAAACCAGCGAAGTTCCCTCCTAAAGCATTATAAGTAGTCGATAACCCTTGATAAGGATTCCAAGCAGTAGCTAAAGGAGGAATACTTCAAAATGAACTAACTGTAGAGTACAGCGTATTCCCTTGTTGGCCAAAAAGTGGATTCTTAATTCCTATGCCACTAACCGCAGGGTTAGTCCAACCTTGAAATGGATTACTACCTTGAACTATAGAAGAAAAAGGCATAGATCCTATCATCAGGTTGGAATGTGGTATATGACCACTTCCAAAAGGAAAACCCTGAAATGAAGCTGATCAACTCATCATGGATGTGGAGGCACTGAATGGAACTGGAGGAATACCTATGACTGGGTGCCAAACAGGAAGAATCTATAACTAGATGTATGCACTTGGGAACTTCCACTCATCGATGGAATGGAAGTAGACCTAAAAAAAGATGTGCTAGCAGTAGACCCAAATAAATATGTAGAAGGGATTCAAATTGTTCCTCCCCCTTGTGCTAATATAGGAGTCTAAGTGCCTGTAGCACCTGTGATAGATGCCATGCTCCCAGCAATGGTAATCAAAGGAAAGTGTGTGATGTGACTAGGACTTGAATTTCTATGTGTCAGAGTCACAACGTATACTACTACATCTAGATGATCAAGAGGCAGAGGAGAATTCGAAGTCGCTAATGACTATGAGATTTCTTCTACCTCAATGTTATCTTTCAGTTGAAAGAAAACTCGAGAAAGAACTCGGGTGTTCGTATCTAGTTATGCAAAAGTACCAGGCCTATCCTGAACACTAATGCCCCTGGGGGGAGGATCAATCCCCGATGCATCGGCTTCCATGGGATGAAACCCACTAGCAGTATTACCTCTACGCCTTCTAAGAGAAGGCTCTAAACTTGGTGGTGAAAGACCACAAAGTCTTCGAGATTGTCTAGGCAATTGATCAACCACTTTGAATTTTTATTAAGATCTAATTAAAGACTCAAGAAAAAATGAAAGCTAGGCCAACTAAGAGCACAGAGCACACACTAAAAATCCCTAAAAGATGTCAACTAGGCAAACAAATTCCAATTATTTCCACTCCAGGTGATGAGGACCGGATACCAAAATATAGGAAAGTGAAGTACGGGGCCTTCCGGGGATAGTCTGGGATAATGATGGCCCAATCCTACCAGTGAAGGTAATAGAGGAAGTTGCGCTGACCTCCTAACAATAGCTTGTGTCGGTGCAAGTCCCCAACCTTTCTAAGGGTGCCCTCCAGAAGTATTGGTGAGAGTGATACAGTGTCGACCTCAGGTGCCACAGGATATCCCTCCACATCCACTTGTGTAGATCCCTAGGAGAAGAAACTAAGGTTACCAACTCATGTCAAAATCCAGGTGGAACAGTCTCGAGGTTAGATCCGACAAGTAGGAGAGGGGGTATCTCTCTTCCTTATCTTCAAAAACCCTCATGCTTAACTCCCAAATCCAGAGCTTTCCTAGTCTCCCTAATGCTATTGGATTTGCACTCCTTATTCATACTTATATGTTTGACAGTTTAAACTGGCCTTGGAGAGTTTTCTCTCCACTCCACCTAATCCAAGGCCCTAAATATCCTCAAACTTGTTGGTGTGTCTAGATTGACAATATAAAAAGTTCTAGTATATTTTAGTTAGTGCTTTTTCTAAATGGGTTGTTATTAAGTCAAGGGATAAATGGCAATGAAACTTGTGTTGCTTTTCAACGCAAAATAAATTAATAAAAACCAAACTATATGCAAATGCAATCGTTTTGTTCTTTGATGAAAGAAATTTCTACCAAGCTCTAAGGAACTTCTAAGAAAGCAATAAATTTCTCTTTTCTTTTCTTTTCACAAGCTTCACACTCACAAAAACTAACAAAACTATAGATGCCCTAAAAGATGCACAAACTATCCTAATGCAATGAGTATATGCTGATGAAAAAAATTAAGACTACTCTAAAGGAAAGAATGAAAGTAATTTGTTTATCACTTCTAATTAGCCACTTAAGATGTTTAGATAGAATATAAGTTCCTAATGCTCATTTTCGTCCAAAAACTAAAATCAAATCTGAAGAAAAACAAAATGCACTTTCAATCGCAAAAGAAACTCAATCAAAACAAGGAAAAAGAAAGCAAAAACCAATTTTTCAAGAAGTTTTCTTCAAAAGAAAAAACAAAAAACAACTTTTCAAAAGTGCTCTAAATACTACTGAAAATTTTCAGACCAAAGAATAGGCAACAAAAACACTTTGCAAGTTATATGTTAGTGTCGGTATCTTCATCCCTTCGTCAGAGATCAAATTCTCTTGTTGCATTGCATATTAGGTGTCTCGCGTAGTCAGCTGCATTCCATTAGGAGCATGGATCATCTGACGGTAGTGGCTTATTGTACATTTTCCCTCATGTCCTTTACCTGCTAGCCCATTTTTTTTCATCAAGATCTTTTGCAGTCACTTTTGTCTTTAAATTTGCAAAATTTAGTTCTAGGTTTTCAGTTTCATTAGGTCTAGGGTTTCATTAAAAAGGTCCCCAAAATGTCCAATAACGGTTAGCAGGCGCATGAGGAGGTTGAATAAAGTTCCAATACCAATCAATTTCATAATCAATTTCTCAGAAATGTATTTTTCCTCAAAACTTTGTTTTGAGGAAGAACAGAGTATTTTAGGTTTTTATTGTATAAATTCATGTATTTTCAGTTCTCTTGAATGTAAATCACTTCAGTGGAAACCCTGGTCACCTTGCCAAGCCTCAGTAGCTCCATCCCCTGCAAGGCAAACAAAAATCAAGTCATTCAATTCATCAAAAGGCTCAAATAAAGTAAAATGCTCAGAAAACAGAGGTGAAAGGTAAAGTCAGATGGAAAACATTATAAAAGTGGGTTTTATGAATCAAAAATTAAAAATATCTTGTATATAAATCATTTTTTACAATTCAAAAGCTCATTGGCGTTCCAAGAAGAAATATTGAGCAAAGTGAAAGCCGTGTTGGAAAAAGGAAAGCAAATTGCAGCAAAGGCACTCAGTTTTGGAGGTGCGGCACATTGTGTGAGAGGCGTGGCGCATAGGGCCACCCTCCTCAGTGTTAAATTTTTACTGGCGCGGCACACACAAGAGGCGCGACGCGTTGGGTTTGAGGCGTGGTGCATAGAGCTGCCAAGCCCGAGTTCCTCAAAAACTCCCTCACATTGCCAAAATCACTCAAGTCTTCTAGTGTGCAAGTAATTCAAGGTCTTTTCCTTGCTAGTGAAGGAGTTTTTCTTAAAAATCTATGGTGGTTGTGTGAAGAAACTCAAACCCTATTTCCTTGCAATTTCTCAAAAAACCATTGCCTAGAGTTTGCATTTGTCATTTTGCTACCAAGTTCATTCTACCACTCCCTCACTTTTTCACTTCTCCATTTATTTTGACAACTTATCCACCCATTCCCTAACTCCCATATTCCTAAAAATCATTTACCCCTATCCCCAAATCCCATTTTCCCAAATCTTAATTACAAATCCCCAAACCCTAATTGTTGTCCCCAAGCTTCCATATTATTCCCTAGTCCCCTATTTCCCACAAAACCCTGTCATAATAGTGTTGGAAATAATACTGAGAGGGGGGGGTGAATCAGTATTATCTAATTCTTTTAATTAGTCTTCCTTATTTGTTCTTTGAATTATTTTTGCATGTCAGTACCATAAAATAATGAGCATGAACAAGGAAAAACAGATAATCACACCAAAGAACACAAGATGTAAGGTGGAAACCCAATGTGGGTGAAAACCACCTGCTGCAATATGTCTCTATCTTCTTTCAAATTAGAAACTTCTTTTACAATGGTTTTGTACTGGTGCAGTCCTTTACCAGTACGCAGGCTGCAACCTGCAGAGAGCTACAACTCTCTCTCTCTCGTTTTCCAGTCTCTCCTGGAACGGAGCTACAACCCCCTACTTCTTTTCATAAAGCATCAATTGAACATCAAGTACATGAAAGTTAAAATCCACTACAGTTATCAGATCAGCAATAACAGAACTAACCCAGAACACCTTATCAACAGAAAAATTCAATCAATAGAACTTTTTAAGACAGGTACGCAGTTTTCCCTTCTATGGCCTGCGTCGCTACGCAGTTCACCTTCTGCTTTCCTGCGTCTACCCGCAGAGATCCTTCTGCCGCACTGCGTGCCCACGCACTGTTCCTTGAACCGCGCTTCGTACTGTTACTGCAGGGACGCACCCAAAGATACTATCGCGCCGCGTACTGTTACTGCAGGGATGCACCCAAAGATACTATCGCGCCGCGTATTGTTACTGCAGGGACGCACCCAAAGACATTATCGCGCCACGTATTTTTACTATGCGGATGCACCTGAACCTTAGTCGCTCTGCGTACCCACGCAGCTCTCCTTCTTCTGCTCTACGTACTAACGCAGGTATCCTTCTTCTGCTCTACGTACCGACGCAGATCTCCTGTTTCTGCACTGCGTCCCGACGCAGATCTCCCGTTTCTGCACTGCGTACCCACGCAGCTCTTCTGTTAAACACCTGCGTCCTTCTGATTAGGGCCGAATAGGCAGTCCACCAGAGTGGCACAGTTGCTCAGATCTGATCATGCGCTCGAGAGATCACCCTTCACAGATTCGCCTTCAACTTCCCTTTCATATAGATCAAGCTTTTAAGACCATAACCCAATATTTCAGATCTAAAGATATTCAATTGCAAAAGATGCTTAGCCAAGTGATCTCCTTTGCTTTATATAGGCAAGCTCCTCCTAAAATCATGGAACAATACCACGAGCCGACACCATAATAACCCAAAACCGTCGGCTAAATACCAAGAGTAAAACATAAGAAACCCCACGTGTGCTTTTCTCTGCCTTGAAATGTGTGCACTGGGGGGACGCACCTCCTGAACGGCTGGCCTGCGTATCTGGACGCGGTCCCTGCATGGTATACCTGCGGGTACGCACCTTATGATCTGATTTCCTGCGTACTTCTTTATTTTCAACAAAATGAGGGCCTTGCCACGGGAGTTGCCATCAAGTACAACATCATAATGCCAACAAATAGTCCCAAAACCCCCCTTATATCCTCTCCCTCCACAGTCCCTCACATATTCTTACCCTTGGTGGCAGAAAACTACAAACCCCATCAATATCTTCATACTCATCAAGAAAAACTCACACATTAGCAAGCATGGAATCTGATCCTTCATATGACCGAGATGAAGAGACACACAGTGACTCTCCTATAGAAATGCATGCACCAAGGAGACCTCACAAGGGTGGAAAACATATACGAGAGGAGCCTACTCCACTTTCTGAGCTGCAGGCCTGCCCTCTTGCTATCACATGCTTCCAACACCAATCTTGTTACCAGTTCTGTGAGATGGTTTCTAGAGTCCAATATCATCATGAGTTAGCCTAGTTGTTTGTGCTTCATCTACATAATGGCAAAACCACTCTAGCTAGTGTGACATTTACCTTGACACCGGAGTCTATTTCTCTAGCAACTGGAATTCCTAATGTCGAAGAGAAGTGGAATAAAAGGCAGCAGATTGACAGGGAACACTATGAACCATACATCAAGGCTGGTTATTTGAGACAACTCAACAGATTTTTTCCCTTTTGATACCTGAAAGACTCATATGCTCCCTTGATGAAACTCATAATGAAGTATTTCAGCTGTGAGGGACGGTTTTCTCGCCTATATGCTTATCATATCAGATTGTTGATGGACTTTACCAAGGTGATAATGATGAATTTCCCCTACTTCATGTGCCGAAATATTGAAAATATGACCAACCTAGTACAATAGAAGACTCCTCAGCAGTAGTTTAATAGTATATACCATTTTGCACTCATCAAAATTTTGGTCATGCATCAGCTTGGTTTGCAGGGCATCTCATGGGAGGATTTCATTTCTCATGAGTTATGCACAGCTCATTAGGTACCTCCAGAGACTTTTCATGGGACAGGTGGACCTTGTCATCAGCAGGAGGGTCATGAGACATAGATCGCTAGTGTGCCGGTGTTTGTCACCTATAAAACACGCACTAGATGCTTTTTTGCAACAACAAAGCGAGTATTATCTCCACCTGAGGTGGAAGGGGTCTCACTTCCTTCATCAGCACAGCAGGTTTAGGACAAGCACAAGAGGCCATTACATGATGAGGGGCCTTCAGGTGAGTAGGAGACCGATTTCATTCTCATTCAGGACAATGACACGAATTTGGGCCCACAAAGCTCAAAGCTCAAGGAGGTCATCCAAGAGCAACAGGCGGACATCAATGCTTTGTCCCTCATCTTGGAAAGAAACAACTGGATAATAAAGTACCTAGAGCAAAGAAACAAGCAACTAGAGGATCAGCAAACCATAATGGAGCTAAGAAACATACGAGAAAACCAGCAAGCTGCAAAAAGGAGGAAAGTCAAGTTCACAACACTTGAGCAAGAAATCAATGCTGATCATGAGTGTTGGTTGGAAAGGACTAATATCCACTTAGAGAGGATGCTAGAGAAATCCATCAATGAGAAAAATATGTTGAGAAACATGGCATATCATCATTTTTCAAGGAATATGGTGTGCCAAGCTAGAATCAGGAGCTTGAAGGCCAAGTTAAAAAGGAGATCAAGGAGGCAAAAAGCACAAGATAAACTTCAGATCTTGGCTAAGGCTTCCTTAGCCCAACATAGCACTTGATGGATAACACTCAACCCAAATTTCAAAAAATTTGGGTCACTTTTTTCTTTTTTTGAAATTTTTGGGCTAAAACACAGAATTTTCTACCAAATGCATCGCGCCACCTGGCACTCGCTTTTGATGGAGGCCTCCAAATGACAAAAACTCAGCATCTTTGGATTTTTCTTGGAAAAATATGCATGCCTACCAATGGCCAATAAATTTGGACAAGTTTTGAGCCCCCAAAAAGGTCAAAAACACCCAAAAAATGACCTTACTGTCCCTATTTTGACACACAGGAAGCAGTGTTGGGAGAACTCAGTTTTGGAGGGGAAAATGGAGCCAAATTCAAAAATTCCACTTGTTCTAGAAGGTAGACAGGTAGACCTTTCCAAAAATCACACTTAGAGAAAATTTGGACACCAGGAAGGCCTCCAAAGGTGGCTGCAAACAGGGGCTATGCATAGAGAAATCAGCATGGTGCATAGGGGAAATTTTGCTCAGCTTGACCAAGTATACTCTTTTTTTCACCTAATTCCTTGACAGTTTGACTTTTCTCTTTCTTAACGCCAAACTTATGATGTCATTTAATGTAAATTGCTGGATCTTGATGTAATTATGTCAAATTTTCACCGATGGAGGTAGATTCATCTATCAAAAAGTAGTTTGCAACTGAATGAATCAGTTCCCTAGTTTCTAGAGGCAAATTGTTCCACTGCCTAATTTGTAGTTCTCAGTTTAGAATTAGTTGGAACAGCTCCTAAACTCATGAGCTCGACTCCTAGAGGCTATATTGAGTTTTTGTTTGCCTATATCTTATGTTTTTTTAGTCATTAGCATGGTTGGACTTTTGAGAAAGCTTGGAGCTTCATTGTACACATTTTCTCAGCAGTTTTGGCTAAGGAATAGACCAGGGTTTGTAGCACTCTATGGGATTCATCTGGCATGTTTCTTTGATATTGTTTTTCCTTCTGTAAATTTAATTTTATATGTGTTTTATGTATGCCATTATCTCTCTTGCTTCTTCTTAACTAAAACAAACAAGGATAAAGGTAGAATCCATTGAAATTGTAGTGCTCTACCTAGGGTTTTCTTAGTTATTGATGTTTTCGGCAACTTGAAGAGGATATTTGAGGTTTTATTTCCCTCTTCAACTCCTCACCTATCTAAATCTCTCAATTTCATTCAATTTGATGTATTAAATCACTTGCCTACCTTGCCCCATTGAGACCTCTGCAAAACTAAGCCTCATTCCCAAGACCCAAAAACTGCTTTCCATTTGAACTAACAAAACATCTTTAAATTCAATCAAACTCTTTTGCACACATACCTAGCCTAAGATCAGTATTCATATCAATCATCTCAAGCCCTCATTGATCATATTTTTCTGAGATTGACAAGGAGAGAGCCCTCTCCCGACCTGGTAGGGTTAGCTACCAGGTTAAGCGTGGTTTGATGTTACCCTAGATCCTACCTTTCTCATCCTGAGGTAGATTTAGGCCCTAAGATTATCAACTCAAAATGGGTGGAAACTCAACAAAATAGGTGTTTCAAGATGCTATTAACGACCAAAAAGCAGCAAAAAGAGTTTGGTGACAATGATCAAAAGATCAAGAAAGACAACTTTCAAAATCGTCGCTCAACAACCTTCAAAAAGCAAGAAAAGAAAATGGACACAAATGCAGTTTTGACACAAAGCAAGACAATCACGAAGATAAAGTTTGTCACAAAGATTGAAACCAACTTTTCTGCCCTGGAAGACTAGAACAACCAAGATTCTCAGAGAGAAACCTCGTGTGCTCAAACACAAATGATGATACTTGCGATAAAACAAAAACAAGACCAAAACTTTCCATAAAAAAAGACAATTCGAAACTGGAAACTTGCTGCAAAACCAAAGACTGACAACAAAAATTGACTACTCAAGAAACCCTCAGACCAGCAAACAAATCTTTAGAAACAGAAAGCCTTGAAAAAATCCTGGAAAATTAGGGTATATGCGACTGTTTCAATACACAGCTGCATGTATATGTGATTCAGCCCAAAGAAACCTACGTATACGTGTGTTCGTATGGGGAAACTTGCATACATACGCTTCTGTAACTCGATAAAATTGTGTCTATAAAAGTTCACAAGAAAAAAACAAAAAAGAGGTCTGAATAAACTGATCAGACTTAAAGTCCGAGTTCCTACAAGAACATAGAATCTAGATACAGCAAGAACAACTATGGCTAAGCCCTGATTGGCTTAAAATAACCCAAACTAGGAACAACAATACTATTGTCCCCTGTGGAGTCGCCAATTATGTTTAGGGACAAAGTCCCCTAGGGTTTTGGGTCAACACCCTAGCATAGTGGGGGTTATCTACAGTAAAAAAACATGCATTCCACACAGCCATGATACTTAAATAAGAAAACTAAGTGAAGAGAGGTGCACCTAGGGGTCCTCCATTCAGGTAGATCCAGCCAGGGTCCAAACCCTCTTGGAGTTCCTTTCAATCCTTAGACCTGCAAAACAGTTAATTCAAAGAAGCATAGAAATGTATGGACCAAGTATCATATAGAAATCAACTTCATAACATATTGAAAGGTAGTTAGCTATACAATTGAAACAATTATTCATACATAAACCATAACATTAACATCATATGCATGAAGAAGATTGATTTCGGGAACAAGAAAAATGTTTCTTTATTGTAGATAGCTAAGACCAAGCAA
Organism: Pinus tabuliformis; assembly: GCA_031772625.1. Taxonomy (NCBI): domain Eukaryota; kingdom Viridiplantae; phylum Streptophyta; class Pinopsida; order Pinales; family Pinaceae; genus Pinus; species Pinus tabuliformis. The sequence goes on from CM062819.1 coordinate 908,722,880, forward strand.
GGAATGATATCACCTTAATCTTCCTCTCGCTGGCTCCAAGCAGAACCGTCCTTCGAATCTGTCCAATCCCAAGTCTTCAAAAGGCTCCTTCCATGACTCATACAAAGATATCTCAACTAGTGAAATAAAATCAAAGCTCAAAGAAACAAGGGTTTCATGTAGTGGGGGAAGTGCTAGAAGCACAAGGATCTTCAGACCTGATCAGGGATAATCTCAGCGGAGTAATTTTCTCTCTATTCTCTCCTCCTTAGGCCTTCCCATTGAAGCCCTTTTATACTTCTCCCAAAGTAGTTTTTTAGTTTGGAATTCATTGGGAACAGTTGGGCCACGGGCACTAATTGGTAATCAATAGGTAAAACCCATGATCTCTACCCGAAATTAAGAAGATTTGATTTTTTAAAGTGTTTTAAGACATATACGTAGGTCGGGTAAACACGGACCTACGTACACACGTTTAGCTCAGGGAAATTTCACGTATAGGGAGTAAAACATTGTTTCTTAAGTATTTGGACTAGGTCTGGAAGGAGGGGTTGCCCTAGGCCATAAGTGCAGCATCACAAATGTCAAGAGTGAGATTTGGAGCTATAACACTAGGTTATGTATTCATAATTGTATGATGTAATATATTTTCAAAAAGAAATTTTATTATTAATAAAATGACTTATTAAAGCATGGGTTTCATGCTTGGGTCATCATTTTTAGGTCAAAGCCTCCATTGTAGGCTTCTAATTTTTATATTGAGTCAATAGAGTCATTGTCATTTTTATTAGACCCTTCTTGGGATTTTTTATAATGTAAAAATAATTATTTTTTAGTCAAATAGGTCATTTGATACCTCCACACCAAGTTGGCCATGTCCCTATGAAGTCAACCTGCATTAGGGAAATTTGACCCACAAAAAGGCTATATATAGAGAGGTAGTTTAATCCATTTGGGACAATCACTCAAGATGTTCGGTATACAAGAAAGAGAGGGAGAGAAAGTGTGAAATAGATAGAGAATGACGAAGTTTGCAGAGAATGGTCTAAATCTAATTTTTGGGCTATTTATCTCTCTCACTCGCGAAGTTACTGGATATTTTTTGGGTTTGAAATTCTAAAATCTATTGCATGTTGGAGTTTTGTTGGGCGGCTAAAATTTTGTTGCTCAAAGGTCGAAGTTCCAGGTTGAGTTGTTGCTGGGATGCTGTGACTTGGAGAAGAAGGAAAGGTTGACTTGGTGATTGGAGGAAGTCAGTGTCTAGGTCAAAAGAGTCTTGCATTGTCTCATCTTGTTCTTGAAACTATTGAAGGAAGAGTCGTGACTGGGTTTTCCCCTTATAGGGGTTTTTCCCTCATTGTGCTCCTACATCTTTTGTCTCTTGTTCTTGTGATATTCATATACATATAATTTGGTAATTTCTTGATGAAACATAATCTAATAAATAATTAAAATAAGCCAACATAATTCACAAGTAATTATCAAGAAGACGAATCAAAACCTTAATTCCTACAAGTATTGATTTCTCACAATGGTATCAAAGCTAAAGACGAATGTTGGACATCACTTTTTTGTATTGGAAAAAAAAGTTACTCCATATCTGACAAGTTAATTGAATATGGAATTCAATATCGTAAGAACTAAAGGATGCTGGATTGGAAGGATCATCTACGGCTTATCTAATAAAGTCAAAAGAGACGGGTTCTTCGCTGCACTTATAATTACTCTTGATGATTCCAATGCATGGATCATTGATAGTGGAGCAATAAGAAATATGACAGGAGAAAATGGACAACTTCATACTCTATCAAAGGAATAAGCATCCCATATAGTGGAGCTAGGAGACATCAATAGTTATGCAGTAGAGGGCCTTGGATCTATATCATTGAAGCTGGAAAATGGAGCCAAGCTACACCTTAACAATATACTATATGTTACAGGTTTGAAAAAGAATATATTTTCAATTTCTTGTTTAGAAGATAGAATATATAGGTTTTCCTTTGTAGATGGTAAATTTTTAGTTCGGGGAAAGGGTTCAAGCATTAAAAAGGTGAAAGTTATTAGAGTTCATGAAGGAAGACTATATAGAGTTATAACACCATCTCCTCAAGCCCTAGTTCAGATGGAAATCAATTCTATCAAAATTTGGCGTAGAAGATATGGGCATATACATTACAATATCATTCCCTCTCTCAATCAAATGGTAAATGGAATTCCTAAAATCAATTAAGAACGTGAAGGATTATGTAAGGGATGTGCTTTGGGAAAGAATACAAGGAAACCTTTTAGAAGTAGTGATACAAGGTCTAAGGAAATATTTGACCTCATTCATTCCAATGTGTGTGGGCCTATTTCTAACAAATCTCTTGGAGACCCTATTTCTTATGTGACCTTCATTTATTATCACTCTAGAAAGACATGGCTTTACCTTCTCAAGACCAAGGACAAACTATTGAAAATTTTAAGGAGTTTAGATCTGAAGTGGAGACCTTAATTGAAAGAAAGAAAAAGACTTTAAGATCTGACAATGTTGGGGAATACACTTAAAAGAACTAATAGCATACTGTAAAGAAGCGAGTATTAAGAGGGAGCTCATTGTTCCCTATAATCTTGAACAAAATGGATTTGTAGAAATGAAAAATAGAACAATTGATGAAAGTATACAAACTATGATATTTGATCAAGATCTACCAAAGTTTCTATGGGGAGAAGCAGAAATGAAGACATTATATATACAAAATAGAAGTCCTCATATAATCCTTGAGAATATGACATCTGAACAAGCATTCATGAGGAAGAATCCATGTGTGTAAAACCTCTGAATATTTGTGTGTACTGCATACATCCATGTTCCAAAGGACAAGCGAAATAAATTAGATTCTACCAGCTCTTATTGGCTACAGTCTTTCTTCAAAAGAATATAGAATATACATCAAGGAAGGAAGACAAATTCAAGTGAAAAGGGATGTTATATTCGATTAGAATCATGCCTAAAAAATATCCAATGATATCATAATCAATTCCAATGACACATATACACCACTATTTGAAGAAGAATATCATCATTATAAGACAACCAAGAAGAAGAAGAAGAAGGACCAAGTGAACGAATTCAACTTGTGATCATACTCGAAACAATGAAGAAGCCAAATTGGTTAAATGCTACTCTTGAAGGCGTTGAAGGACATGGAGCTACTAAAGAAACTTTTAGAGAAAGAAAGATACCCAAGAGATATTCAAGATATGTAGCATATATGACAAAATTGATAGAAGTTGAACCAACTACTTTTGAAGAACCATCTCATCAAGAAGAATGGAAGAACGTGATACAAGAAGAATATCAATCCATCATGAAGAATGGAGTCTAAGAAATCATTCCCACACCATGTGACAAATGAGTTGTCACCTCAAAATTTATTTACAAAATCAAACATGTTGTTGATGGAAGTATATACTAATACAAAGTTGGTTTCTTTGCAAGGGGATTCTCTCAAAAGGAAGTTATATACTGTGAAGAAATCTTTGAAACTACTACTAGATATACTATTGTAAGATCTTTGGTTTCTCTAGCTACTATAATGGGATGGAATATTCATCAAATGGATGTCAAAACAACATTTGTGAATGGAACCATCAATGAAGAAGTATACATTGTACAACAGGAAGCCTTCGAAATAAATAGCAAGGACACACATGTTTGCAAACATAAGAAAACCCTATATGGATTGAAGAAATCTCCTAGGGCGTGGTATGCAAGGATGGATGCATATCTCTTAAAACTTGGGTTCATGAAAAGTCGCGCAAATCCAAATTAATACATCAAGGTGGTGAAAAATGAACCAATCATTATACTAATATATGTGGGTGATTTGTTTATTTCAAGTGTGGAGAAAAAATTACAAGAATATACGAATTTGTTGGTAGCTAAATCCAAAATTAAATATGTGGGACTTATGCAATATTACATGGGTTTGGAAGTCTAGCAGAAACCTGGAGAGATATATATGAGTCAAGGTAAATACATAATCATGATATTGCAAAGATTTGGTATGGTGGATTCCAAGCCTATGACTACTCCCATGATCACTAATCTCAAGATGTTGACAAGTTACGACTCTAGTCTCATTGATCCTACTTGTCATCATTCTGTGATTTTGAAGACTGGAAAGACAAAAGTCACAAAAGATACATCAAACCACTTATGAGTGCAATACCTAGCCTTCCTGGACTCAAAGAGGGCTCTCTCTTTCAGATTTAGCTTTAACTTTGTTTTTAGTGCTGGAATATTTTCGGCTAGATATTAAGAATAAAGAGATTGTTTGTTTATTTTTTCATTTGGTTGGAGAAAGATCATTTTTAAACACTTTCCATTGGGAAATGGAGCCACAAGCCGAGTGGTAACATCAATTTTACAGAGCACTTATGGGGCAAACTAAATTTCCTCGCTAGATCTTTTAAAGCAAAATGATAAATGGAATGACAGATAATGATATTAATTAGGATTACAAAGTATTTAAGTATTTTGTAATCGTACTTCAAAAGAAAACATAGAGATTATAAATACAAATAGCAATAAGGTGCTCCAATAGCATATCTTAAACTATAATTTCTATTTTACAATGAGAAGTGAAAATGCATGGATAGGTAAATAGAAATACATTAAACACAGAGAGAAAAACATCACCAGGTCAAAGCAGATCAAGTATCCTGTAAACTGTCCTTTTATTGATGCCCTAGCTTGAAATTACAATGCACCAAATAGAAAAATAGTTCAAATGACTAAAGAGAAATGAAAAATACCACTACTGCGTAAACGAACAGCTTAAGAGTAAGCATTACGTAATCTCCGGAATCCTGATTATAAGTACAACAGAATAGATCATCAATCTTTGTACCATATATGGATACTTGAACACCAAACAATAGTATTATTGTTACAAATCACGAAATTATTTCTCCGAATCACGTGTGAAAATCAATTTGAAAGAAGGATGTAATTTTTCTCTTTGTTTTCAAAATGGTCTTTTTTCCCTCTTATTTTTTTGGATCAACTAGATATTTATTGAATATTTATGAAAATAAGTCATTGGTGATCGTATCAATACGTGACGGTCCAACCCCTAATACTCCCAATGCATGGAGTATTTAAACAAAAACTACAATGATTTTCCTTGTACACTTGGCAATATATTATTTATTACAATGAAGCAAAATTTGACTAATGTAGCTAAGGAGTAGCCACGCTGAGAAGACTGGGACAGGTGTCCCTCCTTTTCTGGAATGTTGTTGCCTGAAGTAATAGTTAGACTAGAGTCGTTTTGCTAACGTGGCTAGTGCTGACTCAAACCTGTATGACTACTCTAGTCATCCTTGTCTTGTTCTTCCTGGTAGTCACATAAGTCACTCCACGCTACCCCTTCAGGGATCTTAATTTTGATTAACCTTCAGTACACCTCATCAGCATCAGTGTATTTAGCAAATGATGACTTGACCAAAAATACATGGTTCAGCTCATGTTGGATGTAGATCTAATTACTGATTGCTTCTAGTAAAGATTTTCCTGTTATGCTACCTTTTATCTTTGATAGATTCACACCATTTTTGGATATGCCTTGAAGCTTTTGGACATAATACCCTCTTTCCATGAGTTTTGCATTTATAACAAACAGAGAGGGAAGACCCTTTTGGTGCAAAGGTTGCATTCTGATTAAAAACCTGTTAACTGTCAACTTTAAAACTTACCACTTTTCCTTTAGTTGCACATTTAAACTCTTCTTTGCTGGCACCTTCTTGACTTGTACTATGATCTTTGTCCTGTTTGCCACTCCCAAGTCTTCTAGCTCATATTTGTTTCTTGCATTCAGGAACTTGATAATTCTATTTTTTGTCTCTGGCATATCTCCCAACTCTGTGTTGGTCACTGAAATGGCTTCTTTAGCTTTTTCTAGCAACTCTTTCTGCTCAAAAATAATTTGGATTCTAGGCCAAATTTCATTCATCCTATATATGATATTGTGACAAGTGATTTCCTTAACCCTCCCTAGAGTATTCCGAATGGAGGATTCTTTTTCTAACTTCTGAAGCTTCTCAATCAATGCCTTTTTTCTCTACATCTCTACAATGTGGTTATCTTCAACCCTTTTAATCTGATCTTGTAGCACACTAACTTGGGATTCAAGTCTTTTAATTTCTTCATTTTGCATATTCATAACCTCCATATATCTTTCCAACTTTTTTGTATTACTTCCTGCTCCTGTTGTTGTACTTACTAGAGTAGTTATGGGGAGGGCCGTTAGAGGAAGGGTTTCCATTGTGGTGATAGCCATCTGTGCTACGTTTTCTTTTCCCTACACCATATTTTCCATCTTTGTCTCCATCTGTTTGATTTGGATGGACTGCTCTACTATAAGTTTCTTCATGTCAGCTTTTATGCTCTTTGATTCCTCTATTTCCTTGGTAAGTGGGTCATGTGTGGCATGCAGCTTGAGATGCTTCTTCAGAGTTGCGATGTCTAGCTCTTTTTTCTTTATCACTTCTTCAACTACCTTGGTATCTAAGGGGTCATACCCAATTTTTATTATTAAGTCTTCCAAAGACTTAATCTTGGTGTCCTTTGATAATGATGAAATTTTCTCCATCTTCAACTGAGATTGAGCATTTGAAAGGGCTACCTGCATTTTGAAAAAATTCATGGAAGTGCTAGTCAAAGTAGATGAAATCATTTCACCTGTTTTCTTGTGCATCTCCAACTGATCAATTGGATGCACATTTTTGACATAAAACTCAAATGAAGTATTCTTGTAGTCTGCTGGAGTTTTAGGCTCTGATGTTTGTGCCTCCAAAAATTCCATATCCATCTTACCCTTCTCTGAGTCAAAGGCAGAGAGAAGTCTGCCTTGTACAGTTGCACTCTACTTCCAAAACTGAGCATAAGTGCTCTTCTTGAGCATTTCATTCCTAATTTTTAATTTCTTGAAGGTATCAAATAAAGTTTCTTCTTTCTCTTTAGTCACCTTTGTAGATGAGAATACTTGAATAGTTTGTTGTCTTTCTGAAGTTGGAGTAGAAGGAAATGATTATCCTCCAGCTGGTGAAGAATCTAGAATATCAATTATTTTGATTATTGTCTGTGGTGGTGATCCCTTATCTATATCCATGTGTTGTTTTCTGGCTTTCTTTCTATACTTCAATCTGAACTCTTTTATGGAAATATGAGTTCCTAGTGGCTGCTCTTCTCTGGATCTCTTCCCTGTTATTCCTTGCTCTGTTTCTTTTCCTTTTTCAGACCTTTCTTTAGTAGTTTTTTTCTCTTGTGGCCTTCAGGTTTGTGCATTGGATGAAGATATTACCTACTCCTCAGCCTCCTGTAATGTATCTAGCATCCACTCTATTTAATTCATGTATTTTTCAATTTCATTTCTTTGAGCGTGAATGTAGGTCATGGATTTATTTTCCACCCTCTGCTTAAAAATAATACCCTAAGGGTCATAAGACCAAGTGAATCTATGGGTGAAATTCATCTCTCTTAGTCTTTTCTCTGCCTCCTCTCTTGTATCTCTGCTATTGAAATGAAGGGACCAATTTGGGACTTGATCCTGAATTGAAATTTCTTCTTTGCTGCTACAAAATGCATCTCATCTGCACTAATCATCTGTCTAATATACTCTAATGCAAAGATCCTTATGGGGAGGAACTTTGGCAACTTGTAGGGAGTCAATTAACACCCATACACTCTTATTTGAGTGTAGTTTTGATACAAGTACCAATCACCAGTTCTGGCTTGATCATACAGTTGCATAATTCTTTTTATGTCTTCACTTATCCTTGGTTCTGCAGTTCCACTGAGGAGGCTCATTGTTGGGTGTACAAACATTTCCACAAATGTCTTGTAACTAAAATCATTTTGATCTTTCATAACCAAGGTTTTCCAAAATATCACTGATTGAGGCTCACCTTCATCATTCATTTTTCTCAATGAAAACTAAAATCTGTTTGCTTGAAAATACACAAACATGTAAACCAACACTGAGGAATAATGAAAAACTTCTTCTCTGAAAAAGTTGACAAGTTGTTCACGAATTACATCTGCTAAAAGATGGCTGAAGTTGAAAATGATTGAGGGATTGGATTCAGTGGAGAGGATAGATAATAAAGCTATAATAGCTTCGTCTAGAAATTGATCAGAATAATATCCAAGTAGGTAGGAAAGAACTGAGGCAATATGTCTGGTTCTATTAGGGAAAACAAAAAAGGAATAAGGAGGGTTTTTGCCTGGTAGAGGTGTGTTCTCAGCCATGAAAAGTTCTAATGTTTTAGCTCTTTTGGGGAAATCAAGTTTCTGGTACATTTCAATCAAAACTTCATGTGAAAAACAAACATTTCGTTCATTATCTAGGGTCTGCATCATTTGCATGATTGATTGAGCATCAATTGTGAATAAAATATGTCATGTTGGGGCCATCACTACCCTTTGTTGTGGGTTGTAACAAGAATGGCACTTCCTGATCAGTTCTAGACAACTCTATGTTTTAAGGAAAATATAGAAAGGCAGGTTGGTGTCCCACAAGCCTATGTCATCGATTTCCTCCATGAATTTGTCCTCCCACCAGCAATATACATTAAACAGATCAAATTCTGAGAGGGTTTCATGGATCTTCAAATCCCTGTAAGCAAATGGTAAATGATCTAAATCGAGTGGTGGGTGCACCATTGGGTTGAAGATTTCTGGTTCTTTCTTCTTAGGTGACATTGTTGTCTACTCTGTAACAGAAAAGGATGAAAGAAGTGGGATTTTTAGTGAGGGAGAAAGAAAGGGATTTAAAAGAAATTGGATTCAAGAATAGGAATTGATGATCACTACTTGAAAGTTAGTAATCCTTGACTGTGTTGATGTTCTCTTTCTCTGCTTTGCATTCTCTACAATAAATGAATGGAGTGGGAGGAAGTTTCTGCAAGTGAACAATAACATTTAAAGTTTGAACTTGGCACGACTTTAGTGGTTTTATGATTTGAAATTAGGCCGTTGGATTGGCTTAATTTAGCGCGGGTCCATTGGCTAATGGCCAAACCTCATTTATGGCTCAACGGCAAGAATGTGGATGATTGGATGTGTTGTAGCTTATATTGTGTTTAAGCTTATTTATCACTTTTATCACACTGTGTGGTCTAGAAATCATTGTAGGGGTTCAACCTTAATGAAGCTCTCTTATATTCTTCAAATTCACAGAGTCTAAGGGAAATGAAGTATTTTGGTTTATTATACATTGAAATGGCAAAACAAAGAATTGTAAAAGAATTGGCCACGGTATAGCCAAGGATCAAATCAAATCACTATATAAATGGTTATATGGGGCTAAACCCGATATATATCTATATATATATCTATATATATATCTATATATATATCTATATATATATATATATAGATATAGATATAGATATAGATATATATGTCATAGCTGCATATTGAAACAAGAAATAAACAGAGTACTATATCAGATTTGCAAAAGAAACAGGTGTTAAAGTGTTTAAGATCTAGACCTGATATATATATATATATATATATATATATAGATATATAGATAGATAGATAGATAGATAGATAGATAGATAGACAGACAGATATATATATATATATATATATATATATATATATATATATATATATATATATATATATATATATATATATATATTGCGTTTTATAAAGTTCGGTGGGTCCGCAATTTTATGGATGATTGGTTCCGCTGATAGCACCGATTACGATTTCTGATTACGGGCTGGACCTGAAACATATATACATTGTGTTTAAAAGTCCCAGCGGGTCCGCAGAGCAATGGGTGTTGGTTCTGCTGATTGTGATTTACGATAGGCAGATCCGATGTTTTATATATTACATTTTAAAGTCCCAACAGGTCTGTTTCATCGCAGAGCTATGGATGTTGTGTTCTGATGATTGCAATTTGCGATGGCAGACCTAAGAATATATGCATTATTTTTAATACTGTCAGCAGGTCCACTGCATAGCACCTCATGTACATGTATATGGGTTCCGCCGATTGCGATATGTGATAAGCCGAACCCGACAGTTTATATATTATGTTTAATACTCCAACACGTCCATCATATCGCGAGTTGTAAAGGATTGGGTTAATACACCACTGAAAAGGGCCGATTGCGATTTGCGAAGGGAAGTTAATGTAATGATGAACAGGCGGATCCGATGGATTTATTAAATAGAGTTAATTCTTTTCAGTTCCGCTTTTGTGTGCTTTGCGTCAATTTTGTTGTGTAAAGGGAAGAATCAGTGTTAGAGCCAAATCCGAAGAGGAAGGAAATTGGGTATGTTTTCTTTGTATTTTGGCCAATCAAAATGCCCGATACATGCGTAAGCCTAGATTTATGCACAAGTCAAAGTCAAACACTGTTTATTATGGTTAAAGCAGATTAATCATTACTTCGAGAACTGATTAACAGAGCCGAAAAGCCAGCAGTCATTATCATATTCTATGTTTAGTTATTTCCCATTATTTTATGTTCTTTGTGATCTTTACCCTCTGGGTAATATTTTGTAATACTTCTTAATTCGGATAGTTAGAGAAACAATTTAGTAGTTTGACAGTTTCAAAGATCAGCAATTGTTTCACAAATGTATAAAAAGAGGAAAACTTACAGAGAAGGGGTTGTTGGAATTTTGGAGAACCCGAAGATTAGGCCACTATATTCCTAATATAACTGTTGATTAATGAAAGAATCAGAAGTTTCCATTAATTTTTGGGTATAATTTTGTAACCTTCTCTGTCATGTGTCATCTTATGTTTTCTTCTTTCAAGTATAGTAATGAAGCTACAGGTCTATATTTGCTTATGTAGATAAAGTTAAAATTCCTTAAAAGAGCTCTCCTATACTTGAAGTCTTCACCTTCCTTTCTAAGTTATAGATAATAGTTTCTGTGTAAGGAAGCATATTATCTTTAGCTTCTCCAAGGGTTGCAGATAGTAGTTTATGTGTTAAGCAGCATATTGTCTATGATTCAATTCTCATTTTCATAACTCTTCTAAGTGACAGATATAGGTTCTGTGTTAAGTAGCATATTATCTTTAACTTATCCTTCAAGCTTTCTACATTCATCATTTATATCTAGCAACAAATGGCATTCTGAGATGTTCTTGTCATATATGTATTAAGGGTTAAAGACCAAGCTTTCCAGGTCCTTCATTTGAGAATACAACAAACAATAAAGTGACAAATAAGTGACAACAAACAATAATCACTAATGTCTTAAGCACAATTTGTCCACAGCTAGGAAATTGGTTTCTTAAGGTACAACATGATGGATGGGACGAGTTGGCGCGGTGAGGTGGCGATTGTTCAACAGTCACTTGGGTGAGTGCTTTGGATGATATTGGATACAACTTTTCGGGGGACTTGTGGAGTGGTATGCGGTATGAGAGGGGGGGATGCGAACTCACGAGAGAACGACACAGAGGAGAGTGGAAAATGCTGACTTTGGACCACCCCCCCCCTCCCCGCCCCCCGGCCCTGGGATTAACTTTAGTATGGTGAGGGGGGGCCAAAAAAAGACGTGGGCCATTTGATCGGGTGGAGTGAGCGGAGATGAGGGAAAATATGATGGGTTGGTTAATGATGACGTGACGGGTGAGTGCGTGGTGGGGTCAGGTTATAAATGGGGGAAAACTATAGGAATATGAGAGGGAAAATAAATAAGGTTTAAAGGAGGGGATGATTATTAAATGTCATAAGCCCATTTTCCTTACAAATCTTCTTATCCGACCTTAGAAAGATAAAATTTTCTTCAAATCTTAGGAAATGTCTTCCAATTTTTAAGAAGTTCCTTTGATACCCCTTCTTTATTCTCTTATTCTTCCTACCCTTATTCTCTATCCTAGCATTTTGTGTTCTTTCATTGTTTTGTTCTCTTTCATCTCTTTTCTTTTAATATCTAACCTACTCTATCACTTATTTCTCCTCTTTGGTCCAGATTAAACAATTGGACCAAATTCCATTTCTACCTAGCTACTGATTTGCCAAGATTTAATTGTTTGGAAACTCTTTATTTTCTAACCTATCAACATGAATTGAAATTTGTTCAATCATGCTTAAACTGTATGATTTGAACAATATTTTGGGCTTTCTTTTTCTTCTTATTTTTCTCTCTCTTTTCTTTATATAACCTCTTTTCATTTCCTTTTCCTCTTTTTTTTTATGAAATCAATTGAAAATTGAAATCTATGGACAATTTGAAACCTGAAAACTATGAAATGCTTAATCACCTTGAGATCCTATAAATTATAGGACCCTAAAAGTGGCTTCAATTGGGGATGGCACTTCTCATCTTTAAGTGTCAAGAACGCATGATCAGTAGCCTTGAGTCTTTCAAATCTGTTTTGTCTTCAATTTGATTTCTTTTATCAAATAAACTAATAAAAAAAACTGAAACTTGTGATATTTACAATGGAGTGAAGAGATTTCTGTGCTTATGAGAAATAATGTTTCAGCATCCTGCCATTGACAGGACCTCCTGATAATTCTGTTCCATCCAATTCTTTGAGAAAAAATGCATTATTTCCTCTGAAAGCTTAAATGATATATGGACCCTTCCAAAGATTCTCAAATTTACCATGTTTTCCTTTGTCTTCTCTTCTTGAGTCCCACTTTAACACTTTGTCCCCCATGTTGAAATCATCAACCTGGGTTCTTTTGTCAAAAATTTCTTTATATTTTCTTGGACAACCTAAGTTCTATTGTAAACTTTTTCTCTAGATTGTTGTAATTGAATGGTTTGATATATCCTCCTTTGGATATCATTAGGTTCACTTTGTATCTCCTGGATGATCTTGATAACTTGTACTCCCATGGATGTAGGAAATACTGCATCTATACCATAAACCAATTGGAATGTGGACATGCTAATTGATTTATTTGTAGTCAATCTATCAGCCCATAATGCATAGACCAATTTGTTATGCCATGACTTCTTATTGTCCTCCAATATCTTCTTAATAATGTTACCAAACTTTTATTAGAAGATTCAGCTAACCCATTACCTTGAGCGTAATAAGATGTTGAATTTCCAAAAGATATATGATACTTGTGACAAAAATCCACCATCTTTTTTGACTTGAAAGCTGCAACATTATCAGTGATCAGTTTCCTAGGACAGCTAAATCTAGAAAGGATATTGGTTTCTAGGAACTTTATTATGACAGAGTCAGTAGCAGCTCTTGAATGAGTGGCTTCTATCCATTTGGTAAAGTAATCAGTGGCAGTTAGGATCCATTTATGTTGGGCAGAGGATGGAGGATGAATTTCACCAATGAAATCCAGTCCCCATTGCTGGAAAGGGCTTTCAACAGAGATGGGTTTCAAAGGCAGGGGTAACAATTTTCTCTTTCCTTAAAAAAGTTGGCATTTTTGGCAAGCGGTTACCATATTATGGATGTCTAGGAATAGTGTAGGCCAATAATAACTAGCTCTAAGTATTTTATTGCCAGTTTCCTTCCAATAAAGATGGCCTCTATAATCACCTTCATGGAATTCCTGCATAACTTTTTCAGCGTCAAATTTTAACAAGCATCTGAGTAAAACACCTCCAACATCTTTCCAATACAATATACTATGAACAATACAAAATTTGACAGCTTTCAATTTGAGAAATATATCTTTCATTTTGGATAATCCAGGAGGAGAATTTAAATTGAAAAGGACATATAAAAGGTTTGCTTACCAAGGAGAATTTAAATATGCCTCATCTATCAGTGGAGTCGCCAATTCCTCAAGATCATCCAAAGAAAACACAATGTTGATGTCTAAAGCATTGAAATTTGATTCAGCCATTAATTTGGCTAATCCATATCCTTTGATCAACTTGGTGGGCGTGATTTCTATATCATATTCCAATATCACAGCTATCCATTTTCATCTCTTCCCATCTGGTCCATTTTGAGTGAGAATATATTTGACCACTACATTGGGCATATAAGCAATGATATGAGAATGTAAAACATAAACCCTGAAATCTTTGATTGCTTTGACTAAAGAAAATGCTTGTTTTTCCATGATATTGTACTTCAAAGAAGCATCTCTCAGAGCTTTGCTAAAGAATTCTATTGGTTGTTCATGTCCATCATTGTCTTTCTGTAATAATACAACAACAATAGTATGTTCAGATGCAAAAGAAATTATTATGAGATCCTTGGTGAAATCCGAGCTGATTAAAATTGGATCTTGTGCTAATGCATGTTTAACTAGGTCAAAAGATTACTTTGCTTCCACATTCCATTTTATTTACGTATCCTTTTTAAGCATGTTTGTTATATTCCTGAGTAATTCAGCCAGATTTGGTATAAATCTTCTAAAAAAAAATATTTTCCCAATAAAAGACTGAATTTCTTTCATGTTTCTTGGATGACAGATTTTTAGGATTCCTTCAATCCTACTAGGGTCAATCCTAATTACATCTTTGGATATGATATGGCCTAAAATCTTTCCTTCTTCAAGGCCAAATAGTGATTTCTTAGGATTAAGTGAAATACCAAACTTTCTGCACTTTTCAAATACCTTTCTTAGATGTGCCAAATGTTCTTCATTAGTTTTTGAAAATATTGTGATGTCATCAAGATAAATTACAATGAAATATTCAATATCTTCTAAGAAAACAATGTCCATTTCTCTCTGAAAAGTGACACCTGCATTCATTAATACAAAATGCATTTTAACATACATGAAATTTCCCTAAGGGGTAATGAAAGAAGTTTCATCTTGATCATCAGGATCTACTAAGACTTGATTGTATCCTGAGAAACCATCTAACAAGGAAATCTTACTAGAACCCACTACCCTTTGCAATATATGATCCATCTTTGGTAAGGGATAGTTGTCCTTGAGAGAAACCTTGTTTAAATTTCTAAAGTCAATGCACATTCTTATTTCACCACTTTTCTTTCTTGTAGGCACTATGTTGGATACCAAATTAGAATATCTTATCGAGACTATGATCTTAGCATCATACATCTTCTTGATTTACTTTTCAACCAAAGGTATTAAAACATGGTGTATCCTG
Organism: Pinus tabuliformis; assembly: GCA_031772625.1. Taxonomy (NCBI): domain Eukaryota; kingdom Viridiplantae; phylum Streptophyta; class Pinopsida; order Pinales; family Pinaceae; genus Pinus; species Pinus tabuliformis. Next base: position 908,737,941 of record CM062819.1, read on the forward strand.
TGTAGATTCTGTTTAAATGGCTTTTGATCTTCTTTGAGTGGAATTTTGTGTTGTATAATGCTAGTACCATAAGCTTTCAAATCTTCATAACTCCAAGCAAACACATCTATGAATTCTTTGAATAGAGCTATATATTTTCTTTTAGCCATGAGGGGTAGTGATTTTGACAGTTTTATGATTTTGGGGTTCAATTCACTGCCTATATTGCATTCTTCTATGTTTGTCCTTGTGTGTTATATTTTTGGTTTTCTAGAAACATCATTAACATAAAATAGTTCTTCTAAAGGAGTGAGTCCTCTAGGGAGAACATTATCTTTAAGTTGCAGTACTTTGAATTCTTCTTTTTTTCTGTCCTTATGTGTTTCATTTTTTTGTACAGTTTTATTTATAGGAAATTTCTCCTCATAGATAGAAGTTTGTTTTAAATGACTATGTACATCAGTTTGACTAGATATTTCACTTTCCAAATCTATGTTGCAGTCTTCAAATTCATATTTTGATTGCAAAAAGCTTTCAATCTATTTTTCATTTCCAAAAACTTACCAGTATCTCATGTTATCAAGCACTGCAGGGCGATGCTTTTACTTCAACTGTGTGTTGTTTGTTTGGGTGGGGTAATTTGCAAGTGCTGGCTAAAAAAGCTAATCCATCGTCCAAATCGTTCTGGAGCCTAGGGATAGCAACAAGGTCATACTCTTCAAATTTTTTGAGGAAATCAATAACAACATTTCGATATTCTCTCAATCTGGGGTGCTTAGCCGATTATTGTCCTTTGATTTATCTAATGATAAGCTCATAGTCTCCCTGGACAAAATTCCTTTTGGCACCTATCTTTTTAAGCAACTTTAAGCCTAATAATAATGCCTCATATTTTGCTATGTTGTTTGTACATAGAAAATTCAGTTTATAAGAGTAACCTTGAGTCTAATTAGTTGTTGGATTATATAACCGTATTCCTGCCCCTGATCTTGTTTTAACACATGATCCATCAAATGTCATATTCCACAAAGGTTCTGTTTCAGAGTTTTGTTGCATATTGGGTACATGAATGTTATGGTCATCATCAGATTCATTTTCTACCTATTTCACCTGAGTATCTATGTCTCCAACATTGTTGTTATACAGAATGAAGGAATCAAGATCAGTGTGGATTGAGTAGAGGGGATAGTTGTCTACCCTTTATTTACTACTCACCATGTACTTCATTAATCTTTCTCTATATAGTCTCCTTGATTGACCAAATACTAGTATTGTTGCATATGTCATATCCATTTGAAGTGTTCCCTGCAACTTAGCCCCCCAAGACCGTGATAATAACATACCATACTTAGGAGGCATATCTGTTAAGATTAGGTATGTTCTATGCTAGAGAAATTTATTTAAATTTTCACAGTTAGCAATCACATCAGCATTAAGATAAACTGTAGATAGAACATAAATATAAATCGCAGAATACAAGCCGAGGCAAGAGGACACGAGATATGGCGCGAGCCAGGGACAAACCCCACAATGTGTGGGGAAACCCTTTGATCAAATCTTCTTTTATCTTCAAAGTTCAGCAGAGAAAGTGAGAGATAATACATTTACAATAGAAGTCAATACGTTGACTTTTGATATCGCATGAGATCAGTTGAAGACATATTGCTTCAACTGATTATCTTAACTGACTCCTTCACCTATCTTAGTGCAGCATCTCGTCCATTTGTTGCACCTAGCCATGTGAGACCATGTTGTATTAACACAGTTTTGAACCTGATGACAGAGCTGCTCTCATCATCATGCTGCTCATTATTTATCCTGCCCACTGTGCTACATCTTCCATCATCATGTTGTTTCATTCATCATCATTCATCACTTAATGAGAGGATTATACACCATGACTGTTCCGAGAGGCTGAGATGATCTTTGTACCTTCATATTAGTGTCACCAAGATCAAGTTTGCAAGATCATCTTCTATACCACCATTCACTGAGTTATGAGAGTTATATCGAGATCAAGTCATGATCCTATAACTATCATAAGATTGTAATTAATAACATATCACAGAGATCATTCCTTACCATCAATATATACATTGGTCACCAAGTATAAGTAATCATATGTACATTAATATCCTTATAGATCTGACTGGGATATCATCATGATCTTCTATACTAAGATCTGCCGAGAATGTGCCTCTGTTTACTCATGCGAAGATCTCAGTGATTGTCTGCGTTGGAGGTGTCTTTAATCCGCCTGTCCTTATACACATCCGAGGTGGAGATATACTCTTAAGCACTTGCCCTAATGCGGATCTACTTCTGGGTTCTATCCCTTCTTGTTTGTGGGTCCTCGCATTCATATTCACATGAAATTTCAGAGATGAAACTTCTCTGTCAGCGTGAACAGGTTTCCTATGAACAGGTCTTTATTTTGACTACATTCTCATTTATCTGAATATTAGTGTTATCATGTACAATGCATATGAGACTCATTGATCTGGGTAATAGTGTCAACATGTACAGCGTGAATATTGACTACGTGAATATCTCCGATGATGGCGTGAACAATGACTATGTGAATATCTCCCATGACTGCATAAACATATTTGTTATGACTGCATGAAACCAGCGATAACACCATAGCGTATCCACATTGTATATCATTCACTATGAACAGTGTGTATGTACAGTGTATAAGGTCTCCATGATTTGCATATAAGAAGTCTTCATGATCTGCATAAAATCCTCATCATGAACTGTGTATAGGTTTCCATGAACATCGTAAGAATGTCTTCCCTTACTGCGATTAGGAGACTCCATTATAGGACTGCATTCAGAAGTGTTAGGGCTTCCTGAACAGCATGTAGGCTAGGGCATCATCTGCATATAAGCTAGGGCATCATACTTGGCCCAACGTACTCTTTAACGTTTCTCCTTCTCCAAAAACCCAAGACGTGGAGAGGAGATCACTTCAAGAATACGTGTGTGCAAATGACATCAAATCCTCGTATATTTATACTAAAATGAGGGTGATGAATAGACAGGTCGGTTGGGTTTCTAGAGCCTACATAAGAGCTGGTCGGCTTGATAATAATTAGATAAACAAAATAAACTCATATCTCCATAAATACTTATCGGAATCGGATGATCTTTGGATCAATCCTACACCTCTCGACGAGAGGGATCCAATAAAAATATCAGCTGCCATAAATAAGCCGACCCACATGGAGTTTGGCCCTAGTTGCCAATTTAACAATATCTGCTACTACAATGTCCATCACTAAAGTTTTGGCTGGTATTTGGGCTAGTGTGACACAAAGGTCCTTAATTATACCTAGACACCGAACCTTGCTGGAGTCAAAAGAATATAGATCTTTATATGGTCTAGTGATTCCCAATCCTAGTTTCTCCATAACAATTTTGGCATGAGATTATGTGATGCACCTGATTCTAACATGGCATTATGAAGGATGTTATCATGAATATTAAGACTGGCATAAAATGGAGGAACACCTCCTTCTTGAGGCTTGCCATCCATTGCTGGTCAAAACAAGAGTTAAGGCTGGTCATCACTTAAATTCATTATATCTGTGTTTTCTCCTACATTCAGTGCCTTTAAAACTTGAGACTTATAAAAATTATTGTTCACCAATTCAGTAAGGGGAATAAAGATCTTGAGTTTTTCAATTTCATTCTCAATACTGAAGGGTGCTTGACTTTTTAGCAAGTTTGAGAAATATGTTTTATCAGCTCTGGTCCTTGTTATTGGATCATCTTGTTTACTTGTAGTAGGCATTTTAGTTTGGACAACTTTTGTTGGGAAATCACATTTTCTTTGTAATATTTTCTCTATTTCTCTTTTCTGCATTGTTTTCATTTCTCTTTGAGATTTCAGTTGTTTTCTTAGGATTAGATTCTAAATTTTTCTTTCCATAATTGTTTAGATCTTTTTTATTGGAGTTATCATTGTTTTTCATACTTCTGAGATTATATTGTCTCTGGAATTCTAATATAGCATTTTCAAAACCATGTTTATAATCCTCAGATTCCAATTCCATTTGAGTCAATAAAAATCATTCTTGTTCTTCTTGTGTAAGAAAAACATAATCATCTTCATTAGTTCCTGTTATCACTCGAGAAAACTCTCCTAGGTTGCAGCTCAGAGATGTCTCGTAACATATAATCTTCAATATTGTTCTCAGAACTATTGGAATGGATGCTGGTTTCGATCAAGTCAGATAATCATTTCAGCTCTATTCTCACTCAAGACATGCATGAACACCCTCAACAATACAAGGTTTTAGACCACTAATTCTCAATAATTTATAGATTTAATGGATAGATGGAGTATACTAACTATACCAGAAGATGGCCTACATAAACACATATGAATGGCCAGCTACAAGAAGTAAGTGAGACTTGTAAATCTAATTTATCAATGCAGAGATAAGATGATAGTTATCTGGCATTAGACACAGTAGAAAACCTGAATAACCTATTCAAGTGCAAGCATAGAACAACAAAGAAAATTGACATTGAACATATAATAGCAAAAGAAGCTTATATTTCTAGAATGAAGATGAGAAGCTTGAAGGAACCGAGGAGGAACAATCTCCAAAATTTGAACCCCTATTACCTTTTTCTTTCAGCTTTTATAGCTCTTTACAATGATGTTGAGTCTTCCGAGGCTTGAGAGGTCTTAATCTATCCCTCTATCTTGTTTAACTATTTGATCTCTGACTAGGCAAGCATGGCTCGGAGGTTTCTTCTTCTAACAGAAGAATAACTGCATTCAAATATTTTGGATAGTTTGTTGCGCTGTCTGCGAGCTCTCTCGTGCCAGAGATGCCCCATAATGTTTGTTGGTTTTGGATAAGTTGCGTTGTTGATGCCTCATGGCCAATTCTATTTCGGGCTAGCTGCACATGCTCCATTACTGTTTCTATTTAGGGCAAGCTATGCTGCGATGGAAGGGCTATCGAGCCTATGTTTTCCCTTTAAATATTTAGAATGACTATTTTTTATGTTAAACACGGAAAATCCTGCCCATCTTTGTCCTTTTCGGACTTAAAAAATCCTCAGATATGGCTTATTCTCCTCTCAAGTCTGCCCTTGCAGTGATAACACATCTCCATTGTTGATCTGGGAGTCCTAGATCCAATGGTGGTTATCCATTTCAGGTGCCTCTTTTGTACTGGAGTTGACCGCCTGATGAGGGCGGTTTTCTCTCTCCTCATCCTGGACACATGGCAGCAACTATATGGCATCGGGTGGAGCTTGGCCTAAACCACTTATCACCTTTGGCTCTCCCGAAATCATGCTGGCTTTGTAATTTTCCCTTTATATTGGAAAAATGTCGAAACTTTGAACATTATGAAAAAACAGCCCTTACGGACTTGAAATGTTTATATATTTCATTCTTGGACCCTTTCAGGTCTAGGCTTTATCGCATCGACGCTACCCACGGCTCCCTTTATATTTTCATTATATAACAAAATATATTGAAAATGCACTAAAAATAGCTTTGGTGCAGACCTCAAATATTATGTATTTTTCTTCCCAGACCCTTTCGAGTCTGGGTCTTATCGCATAACGCAAATCCAAGTATCCCTTTGTATTTCGTTAAATAACAAAATAGGTGACAAATGCATTGAAAAGTGGCTTTCCACAGACCTCAAATATTATAAAATATTATTCAGCACTCCATCAGGCCCACATCATGACATCACGCATATGCCTGTATAAAGGCCCCACTCCTTTGCAATGTTTCGACATGATATTGCGATGTGACGATGGCGTAATCACATATCGCCCAAGCCAATGTTCTTTATATAATACAGCGTATGTCCCCACTGATTGCGATTACCAACTGCAATTTGCCGCTTAGATCTAGGCCGTTGATCGGCCAGATCTAACAATTGATGTGCATTGCCATGCTGAATCCCGCAATACTTGGTCTTTTGATTGCTTTAATGTATTTTAGCCTCCCGATAGTGTTTTCCTGCCTTTTTAAGGTCTTTCCTCTTGCAAATGGTTGGATTTTTGAATGATCCTTATGCAAATTTCAAAGCCTTCAAGAGCATATTTGGATACTTTGGCATGATTATGCTGGCTTATGGAGACTTTTAAAAGCATACTTAGATCCATTTTTGGGCCAAATGCTTCTAAGGCTAACACTGGCTCCTTCTGGGGATGAAATCCTCCCTGTGAGGTTTCAAGAATCACTGATCAATGCATTTCCTATAAAAACAACATCCAACATTCATCCTAGTGTTCCATTGGGCATGGAGTCTATTTTGCAATGAAAATAAAAACTAGAAAAGACATATTTACGATACCAAGGCTTTAAAGCCTTAAATGAAATGAAGTTTCAAAAACCACCCATTTACTGGCCTAAAAAAAGTATCTCCTCCTTCCAGACTATGTGGAATGAATGTATTGTTCTGCTGAATTTGAGCAATGACAAACAGACTTGTCCATAAGGAGTCAAAATTACCATGATTACCTTTATTTTCCTTAAATGCATCCCATTTAAGCACCTAATCACCAACTTGGAAATAGTCCACTTTTTCCTTCCTGTCAAAGGTTTCTTTGATTTTCTTCTGATGAGCCTTTGACTGCTCAACCAGCTATTCTCTGATCTGTTGTAGTTCAACCAAGTTATTCATTCTTCTTACCATGTCATTCTCTTCATCTTGTTCTTCTTGCAAGAATTTACCCACAGGGAGAATCAGCTAGATAGGGAAAACATCATCAGCACCATAAACCAGTTTAAATGGAGAGTTCCCTATGGACTTTTTGATGATAACTCTGTTAGCCCATAGTGCAAACTTCAACTTGGAATCCCAGCTCTTTTTTTTCCTCTAATAGTTTTTTGATTAACCTTACCAGACTATTGTTAAATGATTCTGTCAGGCCATTGCTTGAGGATAATATGAGGTAGAATGCACCACTTGAATGCCCATGGATTCATTCATGTCCACCAATTCTTTTGGCTTGAAAGATGTTGCATTATCAGTGACTAGTTTGGTTGGGCAACCAAATCTAGTGAAAATATTATCATTCAAGAACTTTATGACAACTTGATGATTGGCATTCTTAGTGGGTACAGCCTCAATCCACTTGATGAAATAATCAGTGGCTACTAAGATCCATTTGTGTTGGCCACTAGAATGTAGGTTGATCTTACCTATAAAGTCCAAGCCCCACTGCTGGAAGGGACCATTGACATGTACTAGCTTCAAGCGCAGATATTTTAGTTGCTATCTTCCTGTAAACCTCTGACACTTGTCACAAGATTTCACAAAAGAAAACACATCAGAGAAAAGAGTAGGCCAATAATACCCAGCCATTAGGACTTCGTGGGTTGTGGTTTTCAAATATTGATGCCCTCCACAGATGCTAGAATGGAGCTAGTGTATGACTTCCACAAATTGTTCTTTATCTAGACACCTCAAGAGGATTCCTGATGGGTCTTTCCAATAAAGCAGATTTTTATTTATGTAGAATTTGGCTGATCTGAGTTTAATGGCCCTGGCTCGAGTTGAGCTAAGTCCTAGAGGGACTTCTAGCTTTTGCAAAAAATGAACTATGCTGGAATACCATTCACAGGTGGCTATATTTTCAGCTAGAGACTGCTTCTGATTTTGTTCTTCTACTGCTCCCTTTATCTACTCATTATCTGAATCTAGATTTACGCAATTTATGTCTAGCAAGTTGCAATTTTATTCAGCCATAAGTTTAGCCAAGCTGTAGTGTTAAATTTTGGTATGTTCTATGCTAGAGAAATTTATTTAATTTCTTTTTCCATATTAACAATCATATCATCATAAAGTAAATTTCATATAGAACATGAATATAAATCATACAAGACAAGCCAAGACAAGAGGGGACAAGATGTGGTGCGAGCCAGGGAAAAACCCCACAATGTGTGGGGAAACCCTTAATCAATTCTTCTTTTATGTTCTTCAAATTTCAACTGATAAAGAGAGAGAGATAGTACATTTACAACAGAAGTCAATACTTTGACTTGTCTAGATCTATGAATAGATCATCTCCTATAACGATGAGATCAGTTGAAGACATTCTGCTTCAACTGATACCTATCATCATGCAGCATCTGGTCCTCTTGTTGCACCACTACATACTACACCATGTTGCACTAATCATGATTATTATCATGCTACCCATGTCCATGATCTTATCATGTTGCCCTTCATGTTCATGATCTCATCCATCATCATCATCAAGCTACCCATGCTCATGATTACATTCATCATGATGTTGTCCATGCTCCATGCATCATTGTGCTTCCCATGCACATCATGCTGCTCAAACTAATGTGCATCATCATCATGCTACTGCCCCTGCTAATGTATCATTGTACTTCCCATGTACATGATCTCACAGTGTTGCCCACTATTAGGGCATAAATCTGCCTTAGGCTGAAGGAAGGCAAAATTCAGGGTAACCAGAAACCATGCTCAGTCTGGTAGCTAGCCCTACCAGAACAGGAGAGGGCTCTCTCTAGGTCACGCTCAGGAATATAAACAATAGGGTCTAAGATGATGCAAAAATGGATACTGATTTTAGGCTAGGTAAACAAATACGATGGAGGTATTTTGAGGAATGACTGAGTTTTCTGGGATGTGTGGGACCAAGGAACAACATGAGAAGAGAATTTAACTCAAAGACGCATATTATTTCCTGAGGCAAGATAGGCGGAAAGTCTAGCAATTAGATTTTGAAATCTTATGAAGTGGAGAGATTGTTTAAGAGTGTGAAAAGGGCATAAATACATGAATCCTTTTAACCAGAAGAAAACAGAGAACGTGAAAACTATCCCAAGGCAGAGCAACACACTGAATTCTACCTTTTTTACTTAGAAATATTTCACTGGAAATGAATATGAATGGAGATATGAAACATAATGAAATACATATGAAACATAAAGAATATACATTTTCTAAACTCATGCCATAGGAATCTCATGAACGAGAGTTGCAATCTTTCATTAATTCTCTGTCAAAATGTACAGTGAGTGACTGGGTTTCTCTCCCACAGTTTCCAGAAATTCCAACCCTTTAAAAAATGACTCTCAAAACAATAAATAAGCTTTTCCATGAGAAAGTCGATCAACCCAGGAAATGAAGAGCCAACCATCAGCAGTTACATTTAATTTTCTATGAAGACCAATTAGAAAAAAGCAAATATGAGGGTAGATTTTTTGGATGGCTGTTCGCCTTCATTTGGCCACTTGGATAGAAGCCAAAAATGTTTTTTAAGCTTTCCCTTTGATGCCGGGAAAAATGTATTGTAAATGGGTGGGCCCACTTGGAGAAAATTGCGAATCGAAATTTCGTGAAGCAGGAGTGATTTTGGCCTTTGGGTCTCTGTGCGCCGTGCCAAAAACTGTATGCATCATGCCATTTTGGAGCTATCTTTGAGGCACCTTCTCAAGTCCAAATTGAGCCCAAGTGTGCTTGCTGGAAATCCCTACCTGTCTACTCTCCAACCCAAGTGAAATTTCTGAATTTGGTGTCCATTTTCCCCTCCAAAACTGCAATCTCCCAAGACTTCTTCCTGCGTGTCAAAATAGGGGCAGAGAGGTCATTTTTTGGGCGTTTTTGACCTCCTGAGGACTCAAAATTGGCCCAAACTCCCTAGCCATGCACCACCAATCATGATTTTCCATGGAAAATGAAAAAATTTAAACCATTTGTCATTTGGAGCTTCCTATTGTAAGCGTGCACCACGTGGCGCGACGCACAGGGAGAAAAACCCTGTTTTTTGCACAAAAATTTCCAAAAGTACCAAAACTGCCCCAAATTTCTTGAAATTTGGGCTCAAGCTTCCTTATCAAGTGTTATTCTGGGCTAAAGAGGCTTCAGCCAATATCTGAAGTCGATCGAGCTCCCTTTGCCTCTTTTGCTTCTTGATTGCCTTCCTCAATTTCGCCTTCAAAGTCCTGATTCGGGCCTTGCACACTTTGTTTCGCGCCATGTAGTGGAACGCCATGTGTCTCAAAAATGCATGGTCCTTTTTGGCCTTGTCCAGTAGCCTCTCTAAGTGCATGTTAACTCTCTCGAGATTGGCCTCCCAATCCTCATTAATCTCTTGCTCCAATGACGTGAGCTCAACTCTTCTCCTTTGCGCAGCTTGGCGATTCTCGCGAATGTTTTGTAGCTCCATGATTGCCTGTTGATCCTCAAGATGTTTGTTCCTCTGCTCCAGATATTTCATCTTCCACTTAGCCCTCTCCAGGTAAAGCGATAAGGCTTCGATCTCTGATTGCTGCTCCTGGATGATCTCTCTAAGTTTGGCACTTTGTGGACCCGTATCTGTATCATCATCATGAAGGAGAATGAAGTCGGTCTCTCATTCACCTGAAGGCCCCTCATCATGCATTGGCTCCTTGCCTTTGTCCTATTCCTGTGATGCTGGCAGAGGAAGTGAGGCCCCTTCCACCCCACGTGGAGATAACACTCGCTTTGCCGCTGCAAACAAACATTTGGTGCCTTTCTAATATGTGATGAAAACTGGCACACTAGCAGTTTCATGGGGCTCATATCGATGAGAAGGTTCACCCTCATGCTTAACCTCTGATACTCCCCGTGAAGCTCTGAAGAAATCATGTGAGATGAAATCATCCCAAGTGATGCCCTGCAATCCAAGCTGATGAACCACCAAAATCTTAATAAGAGAAAAATGATAGACACTGTTAAGTTGCTGCTGAGGTGTTTTGCGCTGTATAAAGGTGGTCATCCTCTCTATGTTCTGGCAAATAAAATACGGAATGTTCATCATCTGTACCCTGGTGAAATGCATGAGAAACCTGATGTGGTAGGCATAAAGACGAGAGAACCATCCCTCACAGCTGAAATATTTCATGATCAATCTCATTAGTGGAGCATATTCATCCTTCAGATATCGGAACGAGAACATTCTCTAGAGTTGCCTTAAGAAACTGGTTTTGATGTATGGCTCATAATGCTGCCACTCAATCTTTTGTTTCTTGTGCCATGGTTCACCAATGTTCGGTATACCGGTCGCTAATGAGACAGATTCTAGTGTAAGTGTGAAGGTGACACCAGCCAAGATAGCTTGATCTCTGTGCAAGTGCAGCACAAAAGGATGAGCCAACTCATGATGAAATTGGACACTAGCCACCTTTTGACAAAACTCATAGCATGACTAATGCTGAAAACAGGACATAGCAAGAGGGCAGGCCTGCAATTCTATAAGGGTGGTCGGTTCTTCTCTAACATGTCTGCCACTCTTATGAGGCCTTCGGGGTGCCTATTCTTCCAAGGGAGAGTCACTATGGGTTTCTACCTCATAGTCCGATGTTTGCTCATATGCCATGACTGTTATGCAAAATACCTTGAAGACAAGATGACTGTTGTGTATGAACGTTGCTTGAATTGCTCTTTTTGGTGTTGTATTTCATTTTCTGCCACCAAGGGAAAAACCAACGCAACAGGGACTGTTAGGAAGGGGAAACAATATTGAGGAATGAGAATTATTGGGATAATTTTAGTTAGGGAGAGGAGGGGGATTTTATATATGGGAATAAGGTTTAGGGTTTGGGATTAGTTATATAGGGTTGAGGAGATTTTAATAAGGGCTAGGGTTTTGGGATGTTGAATGTAATGTAGGATTGATCAACTTGGTGGGGGGGTAGGAAATGAGGCAACAAGGGAGAATGGGGAAGGAGGAGAGTCCTTGGTGACAAAACTGTGAGCTCTGAAACCCTGGCAGCAAATTTGTTTGTGTTGGGTATGAATTTTTGTTTCAACCTTTATTCACCCTTACACCACCATCTCTTATCATAAAATCTGAAGCAATGTCAAGATGGAAGACCCTACCTGACAACTCCACGCAAGGGATGAGCAATTTGAAAAGATTTGACACAATTTGGGGCTCTGAACTCTATGCGCCACGCCAAGAACCCAGTGCACCACACCCTCTATGTGTGTCCCACCCATTCAAATTAACACTGGGCGGAAATACCCAGTGCATCGCGCACTCTATGTGTGTCGCACTCCTCCACCTGTGCGCCGCGGTCCAACCTTTGACACAATCACGGCCTTTCAACTGCAGTTTGTTCTTCAACCTCCAAATTCGACTTTGCTATAAGATTTCATGAATGTAACTTGGTACAAATGATTTATATACTTGGAGAAATATCTTGCAAGAGTTGGATTTGATTTTTTCTTTCTCCAAAACCCATTTTGTAATGTTTTCACTTTGGCACTTTTCAAAATTAATACAACTCTGCTTTTCACACTTCCTTTTGATTTCTTTCACTAAAATGATGAAATTTTTGGCAATTTTTTGCAGGGGTAGCTGACATGGAATTTGGCTAAGGAGACCAGGGTTGCGCTTGGAGAAATTCACTGAGAAACTTTTGAAAATTATTACAAATGGCAAACTTTTGAAGAACAGTCATAATCTATCGATATGATGATGAAAATCTTTGAATCACAACTTTATAAGAGCCTCCCTCTGGCCTTGTTGGCTTTATTGGACATTGTTTGAAGACCAAATGACTAATCCTTAGACTTAATAACTGAAATGACTCTTGTCCATTAAAAGATCAAACATTGACTGTCATGGACTTTAATACACATTGATGAAAACAGCTAAGCCAGCAGGTACAAGACATGAGGGGAATGAATGATAAGGCCCTTTTGTCAGATTATGGCATGCCCCTAGTGGAATGCAGCTGAGTGAATGGAGTGAGACACCTAAAAATGAAATGCAGAAAGAGTTTTGATCTCTGACGGAGGACTGACAAGGCCGACTCTAACATTGGCTCCAATGGGGGATGGTAGCTCCTTGGAGGTGCCAAGAATGGCAGATCTTTGGGAGAGTAGACAGTGCCTTCATCCATTGGGCTATGGAGTCATCATTTCGACAAACGACACGCAACTCTTGACTCATTTATTGACTGAAACTTGACTCGGGCTGAATCAAATTTGGACTTAAAATGACTCAAAGACTGAGTAGACAAACTCAAACCAAAACTGAAATAGAACAGTATTTACAGTGACAATGGAAATAGTAGAAACAACTCAGAAGTGGTACCGCTTGAGCAGCCGACCATTGATCAGCCCTCCTGGACAATCTTCCCCATTCATTTCCTTCAGAAGAAAAGCATTCTGACCCCGATATGCTACAATATTGAAGGGACCTTTCCAGAGATTCTCGAATTTACCGTGCTTACCCTTTTCCTCATTCCTTGCATCCCACTTCAGCACTACATCATCTAGCTAAAATTTGTCTGCCTTTGCTTTTCTGTCATAAATTTTCTTAATCTTCTCCTACAACTTGGATGTGTTTTGGAAAACTTCTTCCCTGGTCTGCTACAAATGGATCATTTGATTCAATCTTCTCTGCATAGGATCATCTTCATTGTCGACTTCCTGAAGAAGTTTGACTACTGGGGCTGCAAGAGAGGTAGGAAACAAGGCATCAACTCCATACACAAGCTCAAAGGGGGACATACTGATGGATTTCTTCTGACTGACCTGATCTGCCCAAACTGCATTGACCAACTTCTTATGCTAGCTCTTCTTGTTGATTTCCAACAGCCTTTTAATGATGTTGACCAAAGATTTGTTAGAAGACTCCACCAATCCATTACCTTGCGGATGATAGGCAGTTGATTGACCCAAAATGATGTGATATTTATGACAAAACTCTACCATCCTTTTCGATTTGAAAGCTGTTGCGGTATCAGTGATTAATTTATTCGGGCAACCAAAGCAAGACAAGATGTTATTTTCAAGGAATGAAATAATTACCGTATTTGTAGCTTGTCTGGTGGGAATTGCTTCGATCCATTTCATGAAGTAATCTGTTGTCGTGAGAATCCATCGATGCTGACTGGGAAGAAGCGAGATGAATTTCACCAATGAAATCCAACTCCCATTGTTGAAAAGGGCCCTCACCTCAATGGGCTTAAGCGGCAAAGGCTGTAATTTCTGCCTTCCTTCAAAAATCTGGCATTTATGATAGCTCTTGACAACCTTATATACATCAACAAACAATGTTGGCCAATAGTATCCCGCTCTTAGAACTTCATTTGCTGTTGTTTTCCAAAAAAGGTGACCACCACAATATCCTTCGTGGAAATCCTCCATGACCTGCTTTGCTTCTTCTTCCACCAAACAGTTCAAAATAACGCCACCGGGATCTTCCATATAAAGTGCAGAATTTAGAATGCAAAACTTGGCAGCCTTTAATTTGAGAGTTCTAGCTTTGTTTCTAGTCATGCCGGGTGGTGGTGACAAATTTTGAAGAACATATATGATGTCTGAATACCACATAGACAGAGCAAACATTTCAGATACCTGAAATGAAAAACCTTCCTCATTCTCATCGGACATAGCAGCGATCAGATTTATGTCTAAGGCATGAAAGTTTGATTCGGCCATTAACTTTGCCAATTCCTGTCCTTTAACCAGCTTTGTGGGTTTTATCTCCACATCATATTCCAACAAAGTTGTAATCCACGTGCCTCGTCTTCCTTCCGGATCGGTCTGCACTAAAACATCTTTGACAGCAGCATTAGGAACATAAGCCAAAATATGACAATACGGAACGTATACCCAAAAATATTTCAATTCTTTCACAAGTGCGAGGGCTTGCTTCTCAATGATGTTGTAATTTAAGACTGCATCTCTTATAGTTCGGTTAAAGAAAGCAATAGGTCTTTCATGATCATCTCTTTTCTGCATCAACACCGCTGCTATAGTATGCTCCTAAGCGAATGAAAAGAACATAAAATCCTAAGTGTATTCCGAGCTGATTAGAGTTGGAGCTGAGGAAAGAGTCAATTTGACCAAATTGAAATATTTTACAGCATCTTCCGTCCACTTCACTTGGCTATCCTTCTTGAGCATGTTTGTGATCTCTCTTAGGTGCTCAGCAAGATTAGGTACAAAACGGCATAGAAAATTCATTTTACCATTGAAAGACTGAATCTCCTTCTTATTCCGGGGCAGATCGATTTTCTGAATTGCTTGCACATGCGTTGGGTCAATACAAATGCCTTCTTTTCAGATGATGTGCCCAAATAGTTTGCCCTCCTCCATGGAAAACAAGCTCTTTTTCGGATTCAGAGATAAACCATACTTTCTGCACTTTTGAAAGACAGTTTTCAGATGATACACGTGTTCTTCATCAGATTTGGAAAACACCGTCAGATCATCAAGGTATACGACCAAAAAGACATCCTTCTCATTTGTGAAAGCCAAGTCCATTGCCCGCTGAAAGGTGACACCCGCATTCTTCAAACCAAAAGGCTTTTTAGCATAATGAAAAGTTCCCCATGCAGTGGTGAGCGTTGTCTTGTCTTGGTCATCTTCATGGACAGAAATTTGGTTATATCTAGAATAACCATCAAGTAGTGACATACGAGATGCCCCAACTACTTGCTGAAGTATATGATCCATTTTGGGCAGTGGATAGTTATATTTCAATGAAACTTTATCGAGATTCCTAAAATCGATGGACAAGCGAATCTCACTTTTCTTCTTTCGCACGGGCATCAAATTGGAGATCCAATCTGAAAATCTGATGGGAACGATGATTCCTGATTTGTACAACCTATTTATCTCCTTTTCAATTGATGGCAGCAGTTTTGGATTTAGCCTTCTCAACTTCTGTCTAAAGGGTTTCTGATTAGGCTTAATGGGTATAGTGTGCTGAATTATATTGGTATCATATGTCTTCAAGCTAGAATAGTCCCAAGAAAACATGTCAGCAAATGAAGACAACAAACTGGTATATTTGGCTTTCATCTTTTGTGGCAATGTTTTAGATAGTTTTACCATTTTAGGATTAGCAACTGTTCCGATATTGACCTCTTCAACACCCTTCTCTGTTGGTTGCAATGTTGGTTTGCAGGCTACGCCATCTTGATCAAAGAGTTCTTCTAAAGGTATCAAGCCTTTAGGAATAATATTATCCTTTAGCTGCAACACGTCCATTTGATTGATCTGCACCTCATCTTTGCCATCATCATTTTCTTCATCAATTGAGGTCTCTTTGAACTTACCTTTGTTTTGCAGAAAATCATCAATCTCTTCATCATCTTGGAAAACTTGCCAATACCTCTGATTGTTGGGGACAGTCAGACGATGCTTGACATGGATTTCGAATTTATTACTGGAGTTCATTGGAATCTTCAAACTACTGGCTGCCTTAGCAAGAGCATCAGCAATGCTATTTGAACATGAGGCACACATGTCAAGGTATATTCTGAAAATAATTTCAGGATGTCTAGGACTGCATTCCGATAAGCCCGCATCTGAGGATGCTTTGCTTGATATTTTCCTCTGACCTGCTTAATCACCAATTCAGATTTGCCATATACTGCAATCCTCTTAGCATTCAGCTTTCTTAGAATCTTTAGGCCAGTAATCAGAGCTTCATACTCAGCCTCATTGTTCAAACAATCAAAAGCTAATTTGTAGGAGCATACCCGCACATTACTAGGCACCTTGTTCAGGGCGGAGAAAGGACTTCGTACCCAAATACCAATCCCAGCATCATCATTCCCCACTGCACCGTCGAAATCCATGGTCCACAAACCTTCTTCCTCTTCTTCCAAGTGCTGAAATTCTGCTGGCTCTATTTTTCCTGCTTGTTGTCTGTTACCTTCAGCTGATTTCTCAAAGGTGTTTTGTTGTTCTCATCCTTCTTTCTTCAAAACTTCTGATCCAGGTGGATATTGGTGGCCACCTGCCAAGTCCACCTGGACCCCCACCATTTTCGTTCTCAGCATTTTCAGTTTCCTTAATTGTAGCACAACTTACTATTTTTAGCAGTTTTTCGGGTCCTGAACTTCTGGAGCCGTTTTGTGGCCCTAAACGATGTTTTTTGGGGAATCCAGGGGCGACATGGGTCCATGGAATGGACCGATGTTGCCCATTCCAACAATGATAGTGCTCGGATAGATCTTTCTAATGAGCTATTGTACGCATCAAATGGAGATCATATGCCAAAGTTACGACCCCGGGAAGTTGATGTACCAATTTACCCCCAAACGGGGCCCACAGTTTGGCGTTTCATCTCCTAGGGTTAGGTTGTGGAATGTTAAGGGTTTTCCATTGTTTCTCAACAATAAATAGGCCTTCGAGCCTCATTGTAACACAGTTCAGAGGCATGTAGCCATCACATCTCTTCTCAGAGATAAGCTACCATCGCCCTAGCTGGTTTATTTCCATTTCTGGTTGTAAGCATATTTCAGTATTTTTCCATTAATGAAATGAAGTATTATTTCCGCTGCATCTGTATGTATAGGGTTATCTCTGTAATTTGTTGCGTTCCTGTTTAAATCCGGATCAGTGGTATCAGAGCAGTCTGCTTTTTCTCTGTTTTTCTTTGCATGTCCCCAACAAGGTCGAGATATAAGGAGTTAGGGCTTGAACTGGTTGAACCTTTGCAAGACCAGCCTCGCAAATCCCGACGGCCTCCCATGGCGGACAAGAAGAAAGACAAGGGGGCAGGAGATCCCATCAAAATCTTGCTCGAAGAAGCCCTCGAGCGACAACGGAACGCGATGATGGACAGCTTTGCCCAAATCCTTCAGCGGCTACCCAGAAGCAACGCATCGGCTTCCAGCAACTACTCTGGAAACGCCACACCCTTTAAGGTACAAGTTAATTTTGAAATCCCCATATTCGAGGGTCAGATAGACACAGATGCCGTAGATAAATGGTTAAATCTGCTAGAGGGTTATTTTTCTGTTCATGAATTTTCGAGTCGGGAAAAGATTGTTTTTGCTCTTCTCAAAGCAGCCCCCCACGTCAAGGACTGGTGGGAAACCTACTGCGAGCAGAAGGATGAAAGTACTGGCTCACTATTTTCAACCGCACCCACCTGGGATTCGTTCCGGGATGCCATCAAGGAGCAGTACTACCCTGTCAGAAGCTATGAGGATGAATACATAAAGTGGACCACGCTGCGGCAGGGAAGGGACCAAGACGTGCCGGAGTTCACCAATCTTTTCCATACCCTTCGCACAAAGTTGGGTATCAAGGATTCGGAGCAACATTTGATACTCAAATACCGTGGCTGCCTGCACAAGTACATCCAGGAAGAAATACAATTCCTAAACATCCCCTCGCTCGGCGCAGCATACCGATATGCCATCAAGGTCAAGCAGAAGTTTAAACAGAAGAAGCGAGACTTTGGATCTGCGAATCCAAAGCAGGGGAAAGGTGCCCCTAAACCACAAAACAAAGGACAAAGCCAAGGCGGGACAGCCCAAGACAACCAGCCGAAGCCGCAAGCAAAGAACAGCGCCGCGAAGCCGAGAAAGGACACTGGAAAATGGTGTGAGTTCCATAAGAGCTCCACTCACAACACAAGTGAGTGTCGGGCCAAGCAGTCACTGGTGGTTGAGCTAAAGGTTTCAGAATCAGATGCATGTTCCGACACTGAGTCAGAACTCGATAAGGGGTATGAAAAAGGGAAGCAGATCATTGATGCGGATCCCAGCGCCACTGTTGTTACCGCAAAGATCCAGAAAAATGAACCCGAAGATCCAGAGGAGGAGGAGCGTCTCTTCCACTCCCAGATGTGGGTAAAGGGCTCCCCGATACAGTTCATTGTTGATAGCAGGAGTCAAAAGAACCTCATTTCGGTAGAGGTCGTGAAGCGGTTGGGCTTACCGACCACAGCACATCCACAACCATACACCATTGGGTGGCTTCACCAAGGACGAGATCTTCGCGTGAGTCAGCAGTATCGCCTTCCATACAACATAAAGCCCTTCACGGATGAGGTATTGTGTGACATTGCTCCTCTTGAAGTTTGTGATGTATTACTAGGACAACCATACTTGTGGAAGCGACATGCTGTGTATGAATCAAGGCCCCATGCTGTTATTATTACATTGGGAAATAAGTTGTTCAGGATACCAGAGGTAGCACCACCTGTCGCCATCTCTTTGATTACTGCAAAACAATGCAGTAAGATCATTTCCAAAACCAGGAAATTTGTTTTCCTGATGATACGCCCTCAAGGAAAGAAGAAGACAGTGGTCGCGGCCTCCAAACGGGGTCCCTCCGCACGACAACTACAGATGGACAAGGTTGTGGAGGAGTACGAGGACATCTTCACCTCCTCGGCAGGGGTTCCTCTGCACTGTCAAGTCAAGCACTCCATCGATCTGACCCCAGGTGCGCCGCTACCCAATGGACCAATTTATTGGCGCTCCGTTCTGGAGAACGATGAAATCAAGAGGCAGATTCAGGAGCTCCTGCAGAAAGGTCACATCCGTCCGAGTTCATCGCCCTGTGGGAGCCCGATCGTGTTGGTACAAAAGAAGGATGGGACGTGGAGACTCTGTATTGACTATCGGGCGCTGAACAAGATCACTGTCCGTAATAGGTACCCGATCCCGCGGATTGATGACCTCCTAGACCAACTAAAGGGGGCGAAATATTTCAGCAAGATCGATCTGAAGTCAGGATATCACCAGGTACCAATCGAACCCTCCGATGTGTGGAAGACTGCCTTCAAATCCAAGGAGGGCCTCTTCGAATGGTTGGTCATGCCTTTCGGATTGACGAATGCTCCTGCAACCTTTATGAGGCTAATGGATGACATCTTGCGGCCATTCACCAACTCCTTTGTAGTAGTATACTTGGATGACATTCTGATCTTCAGCCAGAGTTGGGAAGAGCACCTCCATCACATCCGACAGGTTCTCCAAACACTGCGGCAACACAAGCTATGTGCCAATTTGGAGAAATGCACTTTTGGCATGACCCAGGTTCAGTATCTGGGATACATCATTGATGAACAGGGGGTGCATGTCGATCCGGCCAAGATCCAAGTCATTCGGGATTGGCCCTCTCCAACCACTCTAACAGAGCTCCGCAGCTTTCTAGGTCTTTCCAACTTCTACCGCAGGTTTGTGTTGGGGTTTTCTCATATTTCTTGGCCCTTGAGTCAAGTCACCAAGGGCGGGGCGAAAGCAAAATTCTTTTGGTCTGAATCTCAACAGAAGGCATTCAGGGAATTGAAGGATCGCCTCTGCACGGCACCAGTGCTCGCGTTACCAGATTTACAACAACCATTTGAGGTCGAGACAGATGCCTCTGACTATGCTATTGGGTCAGTCCTTACTCAACATGGACATCCAGTGGCATATCACAGTGAAACACTTTCAGACATAGTCCGGAAGTACCCCACTTATGATAAAGAGATGTATTCCATTGTACAGGCCTGCCGACAATGGAAGCATTAGATTTTGGGGAAGGAAACGGTCATCCACATAGACCACCGACCTCTGCAGTTCATACAGACCCAAGGGAAATTGCAGAATGATCGCCATTAGAAGTGGTCTACATACCTGCAACAGTTTCACTTGAATATCAAGTATAAAAAGGGCATCACCAATAATGTTGCAGATTTCCTCAGTCGGCCACCGATCATGGCGCTAACCACCGTACTCTACAAAAGTGACCCAGAATTCGGCCACACATACCAGACACTCTTGGAGGGTCGGCATGTTGCAGATTTTCACCTCCAGGACGCCCTACTATGCCACCTCGGTCACCTCTCTGTTCCTTCAAGCGAGCGTGCCAAGATGATTTGGGAAGCACACTACAGTCGGGCTGCTGGGCATTTCGGGGTCGAGAAAACAGTGGCAGTACTGCAAAATTATTTCTATTGGCCGAATCTTCGACAGGATGTTGGGAAGTACATCCGATCATGTACTGCCTGTGCCATTGCCAAACCAACCATTAAGAAGCACGGCCTCTATACCCCGTTGCCTACCCCTAGTCGACCTTGGGAATCCATTTCCATGGATTACATGTCAGGCCTTCCTTCCACTAAGCATGGAAATGACTGTGTTTTTGTGGTCGTCGACAGGTTCTCGAAGATGGCCATTATGATGGCCTGCAAGAAGAATATCACAGCAGAAGCCACTGCTAAACTCTTCTTTGAACGAGTGTGGGTGCACTTTGGGATCCCACAGTCTAACATCTCAGATCGAGACAGTCGGTTTCTCAGCACATTTTGGTCCAGTCTCTGGTCAATGTTGGACACCAAACTCACGAAATCCACAGCCTTCCATCCTCAAACTGATGGCCAGACAGAGGTTGTCAACAGGATGATTGTGCACATTCTGCGCATGTATAACTCAAAGCATCCACGCACATGGGATGAGAGCCTCCCCTATGTTCAGCACAGCTACAACTGAGCTCTTCACAGCTCCACTGGCCATAGCCCTTTTCAGGTGGGTTTGGGATTCCAGCCACTATGCCCCATTGATGTGGCCATGCGCCTTGCAGCTACTCACATGAATTCAGCTCATGTCCAGTCCGAAACAGATAAGGCCACCAGCTTCATTGAGCACATCCAACATATTCGCCAGCAGGTCCATGACATTCTTGAGAAATCAAATGCCAAGTACAAGCAGCGACATGATCAACACCGGGTGCCACACAAGTTTCAGGTGGGCGACAAAGTCTGGTTGCATTTGCAAAAGGAACGCCTTACTGGAGCCTATCGGAAATTGAGACCACTCCGATATGGTCCTTACACCATTACTAAGGCTATGGGAGACAATGCATTTGAGCTCAGCATTCCCCCATTCCTTGGCCTGCACCCAGTGTTCAATGTGGACCGCCTTCGGCCATACTTTCCACCATTGCTAGACACATCCGACATTGCAGAACAGCTCAAACCCACAGAATTAAATCCAGATTACATGGAACAAGCTGTAACTCACCATAAACAGAATTATCTAATGCAGTAGTCTTGGATCGACTCACCAGCGTTTCGTTTGATCTGCTCATATTGAGCCAGAATTTGAAGAGGGTTCTTTTTCACTTCCCGATGGTCTAAAAATTGTCTTTGCATCTTGGCCAAGGTAGTGATTCATGCAGCCGGCAAACCCCTGAACCATTTCCTAACTTCACCTGCAAATGTCTGCACAAAGAGTCTCATCGTCACATTCTCTACATCAATCTCATGAAGGTCACAGAAATCTGACATTTTGTCCACATGTTGTTGAGCGGTAATGCTGTTAAGAGCGCCATCAAGCAAACGGATTTTGCTTTGATAATCTACGGGCATGTCATCTAGAACTTGAGGCAGCACAAGAAGTGCAAAACAGGCAGCCATCACTCTTGGTGTGTTTGGTCTTGGAGGTGTTGGAAGGGTGTGTGCAGTTTGTAGGGAATTAACAATTTGAGTTTGAAGCTATGTCACAATATAATTATCAATTGACCAGTTAGCCCTTTCAGTTTCTAGTTCTACAAGAAACTGTGGATCGAGGACAGTAGAGTCAACAACCCTTTCGGATTTGGTCTCGAACAATGATATTTCAAACCACTCATCAAACTCAAGCTCTTCAAGATACTCAAAAATGTTAGGACATGAATGGGATTTGAACACGGGAGTTATAATGCTCTCTCGACGAAGGAGTCTTGAAATCAAATTGGGGTTTTCATAGATATGAGGAGGATCAGGAACTGGATTGGCTCTGGTATATCTTCTTGAAGCCAGCGTGCTATTTTAAAAAAATCAACAGGACATGAACAACTTACTCAGCCTATCAAATCCTAAACTTATCATCCGGAAGCTTAGAATTATCAGAAGTATGGGGTGTTTGTAGGTTAAGCCTATCGTTTACGCAATGGAGAAGACTAAAAAACGAAGAATTTCGTCCCCAGTGGAATTGCCACTATGTTAGGGCCTAAATCTGCCTTAGGCTGAAGGAAGGCAAAATTCAGGGTAACCACAAACCACGCTCAGTCTGGTAGCTAGCCCTACCAGAACAGGAGAGGGCTCTCTCCGGGTCACACTCAAGAAAATAAACAATAGGGTCTGAGATGACGCAAAAATGGATATTGATTTTAGGCTAGTTAAACAAATATGATGGAGGTATTTTTAAAAATTACTGAGTTTTCTGGGATGTGTGGGGCCCAGGAACAGCATGAGCAGAGAATTTAACTAAAAGACGCAGATTATTTCGTGAGGCAAGATAGGCGAAAAGTCTAGAAATTAGATTTCAAAATAATATGAAGTGGAGAGATTGTTTAAGAGTGTGAAATGGGCATAAATACATGAATCCTTTTCAACAGAAGAAAACAGAGAACGTGAAAACTATCACAAGGCAGAGCAACACACTGAATTCTACCTTTTTTACTTAGAAAGCTTTCACAGGAAATGAATATGAATGAAAATACGAAACATAACGAAATACATATGAAACATAAAGAAGATACATTTGCTAAACTCACGCCACATGAATGTCATGAACTAGAGCTGCAATCTTTCACTAATTCTCTGTCAAAATGTACAGTGAGTGACTGGGTTTCTCTCCCACAATTTCCTAGAAATTCCAACCCTTTACAAAATTACTCTCAATACAATAAATAAGCTTTGCCATGAGAAATTCTATCAACCCGGGAAATGAAGAGCCAACCATCAGCAGTTACATTTAATTTTCTATGAAGACCAATTAGAAAAAAGAAAATATGAGCGTAGATTTTTTGGGTGGCTTTTCGCCTTCATTTGGCCACTTGGATAGAAGCCAAAAATGTTTTTTAAACTTTTCCTTTGATGCTGGGAAAAATGTATTGTAAATGACAGGGCCCACTTGGAGAAAATTGCGAATCGAAATTTCGCGAAGCGGGAGTGATTTTGGCCTTTGGATCTCTGTGCGCCGTGCCAAAAACTGTATGCGTCGCACTACTTTGGAGCCATCTTTTAGGCACCCTCTAAAGTCCAAATTGAGCCCAAGTGTGCTTGTTGGAAATACCTACCTATCTACTCTCCAACCCAAGTGAAATTTCTGAATTTGGTGCCCATTTTTGCCTCCAAAACTGCAATCTCCCAAGACTGCTTCCTGTGTGTCAAAATAGGGGCAGAGAGGTCATTTTTTGGGTGTTTTTGACCTCCTGAGGACTCAAAATTGGCCCAAACTTCTTGGCCATGAACCATCAGTCATGATTTTCCATGAAAAATCCAAAAATGTAAAACTTTTTTCATTTGGACCTTCCTATTGTAAGCGTGCGCCACGTGGCGCAGCGCACAGGGAGAAACACCATGTTTTTTGCATAAAAATTTCCAAAAATACCAAAACTGCCCCAAATTTCTTGAAATTTGGGCTATAGCTTCCTTATCAAGTGTTACGTTGGGCTAAAGAGGCTTCAGCCAATATCTGAAGTTGATCAAGCTCCCTTTTCCTCTTTTTCTTCTTGATTTCCTTCCTCAATTTCGCCCTACAATTACTGATTCGGGCCTTACACACTTTGTTTCGCGCCATGTAGTGGAACGCATGTGTCTCAGCAATGCATGGTCCTTGTCGGCCTTGTCTAGCAGCCTCTCTAAGTGCATGTTAACTCTCTCGAGATTGGCCTCCCGATCCTCATTAACCTCTTGCTCCAATGACGTGAGCTCAACTCTTCTCCTTTGCGCAGCTTGGCAATTCTTGCAAATGTTTTGTAGCTCCATGATTGCCTGCTGATCCTCAAGTTGTTTTTTCCTCTGCTCTAGATATCTCATGTTCCACGTATCCCTCTCCAGGTCAATGGATAAGGCTTCGATCTCTGATTGTTGCTCCTGGATGATCTCTCTAAGTTTGGCGCTTTGTGGACCCGTATCTGTATCATCATCATGAAGGAGAATGAAGTCGATCTCTCGTTCACCTGATGGCTCACCTGAAGGCCCCTCATCCTGCATTGGCTCCTTGCATTTGTCCTGTTCCTATGATGTTGACGGAGGAAGCGAGGCCCCTTCCACCCCGGGTGGAGATAACAATCGCTTTGCCGCTGCAAACAAACGTCTGGTGCCTTTCTGATATGTGATGAAAACCGACACACTAGCAGTCTCATGGTGCTCATACCGATGAGAAGGTTCACCCTCATGCTTAACCTCTGATACTCCCTGTGAAGCTCTGAATAAATCATGCGAGATGAAATCATCCCAAGTGATGCCCTGCAATCCAAGCTGATGAACCACCAAAATCTTAATAAGAGCAAAATGGTAGACACTATTAAGTTGTTGCTAAGGTTTTTTGCACTGTATAAAGGTGGTCATCCTCTCTATGTTCCGGCAAATGAAATACGGAATGGTCATCATCCGTACCCTGGTGAAATGCATGAGAAAACTGATGTGGTAAGCATAAAGACGAGAGAGCCGTCCCTCACAACTGAAATATTTCATGATCAATCTCATTAGTGGAGCATATTCATCCTTCAGATATCGGAACGGGAACACTCTCTTGAGCTGTCTTAAGAAACTGGTTTTGATGTATGGCTCATAATGCTGTCGGTCAATCTTCTATTTCTTGTGCCATGGTTCACCAATGTTCGGTATACCAGTTGCTAATGAGACATATTCTGGTGTAAGTGTGAAGGTGACACCAGCCAAGATAGCTTGATCTCCGTGCAAGTGCAGCACAAAATGATGAGCCAACTCATGATGAAAATGGACACTAGCCACATTTTGACAAAACTCATAGCATGACTGATGCTGAAAACAGGACATAGCAAGAGGGCAGGCCTATAATTCTGTAAGGGTATTCGGTTCTTCTCTAACATGTCTGCCACTCTTATGAGGCCTCCGGGGTGCTTGTTCTTCCAAGGGAGAGTCACTTTGGGTTTCTACCTCGTAGTCCGATGAATGCTCAGATGCCATGACTGCTACACAAAATAACTTGAAGACAAGATGATTGTTTTGTATGAATTGTGCTTGAACTGCTCTTTTTGGTGTTGTATTTCAATTTCTGCCACCAAGGGAAAAAACCAATGCAATAGGGATTGTTATGGATTGTTAGGAAGGGGAAACAATATTGAGGAATGAGAATTATTGGGATAATTTTAATTAGGGAGAGGAGGGGGATTTTATATATGGGAATAAGGTTAGGGTTTGGAATTAGTTATATAGGGTTGTGGATATTTTAATAAGGGCTAGGGTTTTAGGATGTTGAATGTAATGTAGGATTGATCAACTTGGTGGGGGGGTAGGAAATGAGGCAACAAGGGAGAATGGGGAAGGAGGAGAGTCCTTGGTGACAAAACTGTGAGCTCTAAAACCCTGGTAGAAAATTTGTTTGTGTTGGGTATGAATTTTTGTTTCAATCTTTATTCACCCTTACACCACCATCTCTTATCATAGAATCTGAAGAAATGTCAAGATGGAAGACCCTACCTAACAACTCCACAGAAGGGATGAGCAATTTGAAAATATTTGACACAATTTCAAGCTCTGAACTATGTGCGCCATGCCAAGAACCAAGTGCGTCGTGCCCTCTATGTGCGTCGCGCCCGTTCAAATTAACACTGGGCGAAAATCCCCAGTGCGCCGCGCTCTATGTGCGCGGCGCTCCTCCACCTATGTGCCACGCTCCAACCTTTGACACAGTCATGGCCTTTCAACTGTGGTTTGTTCTTCAACCTCCAAATTCGACTTTGCTATAAGATTTCATGAATGTAACTTGGTACAAATTATTTATATACTTCGAGAAATATCTTGCAAGAGTTGGATTTGATTTTTTCTTTCTCCAAACCCCATTTTGTAATGTTTTCACTTTGGCACTTTTTCACAATTAATACAACTCTGCTTTTCACACTTCCTTCTAATTTCTTTGACTAAAATGATGAAATTTTTTGTAGGGGTAGCCGACATGGAATTTGGCCAAGGAAACCAGGGCTGCGCTTGGATAAATTCGCTGAGAAACTTTTGAAAATTATTACAAATGGCAAACTGTTGACTTTTCTTCAAAACATGGTTTTGAAGAACAGTCGTAATCTATCGATATGACGATGAAAATCTTTGAATCACAACTTTATAAGAGCCTCCCTCTGGCCTTGCTGGCTTTATTGGACATTGTTTGAATACCAAGTGACTAATCCTTATACTTAATGACCAAAATGACTCTTGTCCATTAAAAGATCAAACATTGACTGTCATGGACCTTAATACACATTGATGAAAAGACCTAAGCCAGCAGGTACAAGACATGCGGGGAATGAATGATAAGGCCCTTCCGTCAAATTATGGCATGCCCCTAGTGGAATTCAGTTGAGTGAATGGAGCGAGAGACCTAAAAATGAAATGCAGAAAGAGTTTTGATCTCTGACAGAGGACTAACAAGACCGACTCTAACACCCACCATCTTCCTACCTCTGCCTTCGTTGCTTCATCATGTTGCAACAATTTTCCTCTATTGATATCAGCCTTAGCTACTTGCTATGGCTTGCAGCCTAGTAAAGCAGCTAGGCTATGTTCCAAATTAAACATAACGTTGTTGCCCATTACCATGACTGCACATAATAACAACGTCCTTATCTCTATGCCACAGATGTTTATATACTATTACTCTGGACATCATAGTGTATAAGGTTTCTGAATAGTGAGTTAGGACTTGTTCATAAGGCTTCTAGACAGCGTGTATTGAGCCTTTCCTTAACCACATTGACTTTAGCTAGGGCATGGCTTGACTACAGCCATAATACTCCTTAGATAGCGTATAAGTGTCTTTGATTGTAGATCTACCTGCGGATAGGGCATCACCATTTAGACTAGCATATTATTCTTGGTGTCTCACTCCTTCTCCAAAAACCCAAGACGTGGAGAGGAGGATATCACCTCACGAATGTGTTGTCCTAATGACTCCAAATCCTCTCTTATTTATACTAAAAGTAGATTATTGAATAGACATGATGTTTGGGCTTATAGAGCCTACACAAGAACTGGTCGGCTTGATAATAATTACATAAACAAAATAAATTCATATCTCAATAATACTTATCGGAATCTGATGATCTTTGGATCAATCCTACACCTCTTGATGAGAGGGATCCAATAAAAATATCAGCTCCCATAATTAAGCTGACCCACATGGAGTTTGGCCCTAGTTGCCAATTTAACACTCCCTCTCAACTAGGGAGAACTCCATCCGCTGATCCATAAGCCTGACTGTACTATCTTTGTCATCAGTGCCCTGAACTGCTCTGTCGAGCTCTTCTCAGCTCTGCTCAACTTTTTTGGCTCTGCTAGCTCTGCTTTTCTCTACTCAGATCTGCTGGCTCTACTATCTCTGCTTTGCTCTGCTCAAATATTAATAAGAAGAATTGATCGAGAATGTCTTATACCATTCTTCACTGACCCAAAGTCAGTCTCAGAGTGCGTACCACTGGTCCCAAACCAGTCTCAACCGACCTGAAGTCAGCTTCATAGTAAGTACCACTCCTACCACTAGCCCTAGACCAGTATCGTAATCTCAGAGAGTGTACCACTAGTCCTAGACTAGTCTCAACCGACCTGAAGTCAGCATCATAGTATGTACCACTCTCACTGGTCCCAGACCAGTACTGCACTGACACGAAGTCAGTCTCAGAGTATGTACCACTGGTCCCAGACCAGTCTCAGCCGACCCAAAGTCAATGTCATAATATGGTACAACTCCTACCACTGGTCCCAGACCAGTATCGCAGGCTCAGAGAGTGTACCACTGGTCCCAAACCAGTCTCAACTGACCCGAAGTCAGCGTCATAGTATGTACCACTCTCACTAGTCCCAGAACAGTACTACACTGACACGAACTCAGTCTCGAAGTATGTACCACTGGTCCCAGACCAGTCTCAGCCGACCTAAAGTCAATGTCATAGTATGGTACAACTCCTACCACTGGTCCCAAACCAGTATCGCAGGCTTAGAGAGTGTACCACTAGTCCCAGACGAGTCTCAACCGACCCGAAGTCAACGTCATAGTATGTACCACTCTCACTAGTCCCAGACTAGTCCTGCACTGACACGAAGTCAGTCTTGGAGTATGTACCACTGGTCCCAGACCAGTCTCAACTGACCCAAAGTCAGCTTCATAGTATGGTACAACTCCTACCACTGGTCCCAGACCAGTAACATTGATCCTAGATCAATGGAGGTCATCCTAGCGTAGGGAGTACGGTAGATACAATGATGCGTCCATCAGTACCATTATGGTCCCTAACTTCATTTCCCTGCTTATTGATTAGATGACAGGTACTTCCCATGAGTCCCAGATTGCATGGGTGGGATGCCTCGATAGGAGAACTAATCAATCTTGTCCTCACAGGCGAACACATCAATCCTGCTACAATCACCATGGAGAACACATCAATCTAGGCCTCACAGGAGAACACATCAATCCTGCTACAATCGCCATGGAGAACACATCAATCCAGGCCTCACAAGAGAACACATCAATCCTACTACAATCGCCATGGAGAACACATCAATCCAGGCCTCACTGGAGAACACATCAATCCTGCTACATAGGAGAGCAAATCATCCTATTCCACAAGAGAGCGAATCATCTTGTCGCACAAGAGAGAAAATCATCTTGTTTCAATGTGCACCAACAGGGGAGGGTGAGTCACCCTGTGGTCATATGTTTCTCCAGTAAGAACCGCAAGCCCCCCAGAGCTCCCAGAGCTCAATGTATGCGACATGCAAGACCCTTTTACAAAGGTCTCTCAACGACTCCAAGTCGTTTAGGAAAATCACAAATTTGATCTTTCCCCAGGGTTCTGACCTGTACATCATCTCAGTGCGATGGAGCCTCCTTGCTCATATACTTACCATATCCCTGATAAAGCAGTATTTAATGTCTATCTGTTGGAGAAATCATTGAATACGAGATTCCTAAATAATCTAATCCCACCTCTGGTTGTCACAGAGAATCATAGTGGTATTCATCATGTGTACTCACTGAAGAGTTTCCACAACTAGGCAACTTCATACGAGGTCATACTTGTAGTTATGTATCTGGTCTCGATGGTACTTATAACAACCGATTTCTGCTTCCTGCTCATCCATGATATTGAATCATAATCCAAATAGAACCAACACTGAGAAGTGCTCTAGTGATGCTCCACAATGCCTACCCAGTCAGCATTCAAATAATCATGTAGCTTTCATATTTCTGGCAGTGTATCTCAATCCATGAGAGATTGTGCCCCGAAGACATCTCAGAGGATTCTTGGCATCAATCCAGTGAGGCTCAACCAAATATGATCTCACCATGCTAACTGCAAAACATATGTCTGAACGGAAGTTCACCAGGAACATCAATGTGATTGAGTTTATGAAACTCAGAGGCATTTCCCAAATCTGGTCTGACATCATTATCATACAGCTTCTGTAAGTTAATATCCTCAAGGTAGTCACAAGCTAGTAGTTTATCTTTCCACATTCAGAATCCAACTCCCTCTGTCTTCTACAAATGATAGGGTCTGCACCTGTCAGACATAGGTGCTGGTATGAGAGGTTTGCCATCCACAGCCTTCAGATGGTTTAGATCAATTTCACTCCTAGTGAATCTCAGCTTCATCAGACAGCTGCTAGTCCTCTCATACTATGCTCAAGGTGTCTTGCTTCAAGCCATAGAGGGCTCTGCATGCATGAGATTCTCGATCATGAATCAAACTCCTCAGGTTATTCCAAACCTGTGGACCTGTGGCATGAGGGGGATGGTACATCTCAGACATGTACCTTCATGCTCTTTTTGAATTCAGGCTTCCCTGTCACCATATTTCTCACAGACCTCCGGTGCTATGTGTCAATGGATTTCCTGTAACTTAATATAACCCTGAACTCAAAAGCATCTTTGAAAATTCTATTTCTTTTAAACACATACCTTTCCATCAATGAATGACACCTTAAAGCCTTCAACTTCCATTCTTGGGGTTCCTTACTTCCGTGAAGGGTCGATCGTGTCCTTGATGACCTGCATCTCTGTCATTCAGACACTCCTTCATATAAGGGCCGCTACGTCATTCTGATAACATTCTCTGCTTCGACTTCACTCTAGGTGAATTATGAGGAACCCATTGATCCTTTTGTCTTGTCTATATTTGGTGATTGCTCTTTCACTCTTGCTTGGGAATTTTCTTCACCTCAGCTCTGATACCATGTTAAATTTTGGTATGTTCTATGCTAGAGAAATTTATTTAATTTCTTTTTCCATATTAGCAATCATATTAGCATAAAGTAAATTACAAATAGAACATGAATATAAATTGTAGAAGACAAGCCAAGACAAGCGGAGACAAGATGTGGCGCAAGCTAGGGAAAAACCCCACAATGTGTGGGGAAACCCTTCATCAATTATTCTTTTATGTTCTTCAAATTGTAGCAAAGAAGGAGAGAGATAGATAGTACATTTACAATAGAAGTCAATACTTTGACTTGTCTAGATCTAAGCATAGATCATCTCCTATAACGATGAGATCAGTTGAAGGCATTTTGCTTCAACTGATACCTATCATCATGCGGCATCTGGTCCTCTTGCTACACCACTACATACTACACCATGTTGCACTAATCATTATTATTATCATGCTGCCCATGTCTTTGATCTTATCATGTTTCCCTTCATGTTTATGATCTCATCCATCATCATCATCAAGCTGCCCATACTCATGATTAC
The DNA here is from genome assembly GCA_031772625.1 of Pinus tabuliformis. NCBI lineage: Eukaryota > Viridiplantae > Streptophyta > Pinopsida > Pinales > Pinaceae > Pinus > Pinus tabuliformis. The sequence goes on from CM062819.1 coordinate 908,769,376, forward strand.
ATTCATCATGATGTTGTCCATGCTTCATGCATCATTGTGCTTCCCATGCACATCATGCTGCTCAAACTGATGTGCATCATCATCATGCTACTGCCCCTGCTAATGTATCATTGTACTGCCGATGTACATGATCTCATAGTGCTGCCCACCATCTTGTTGCCTCTGCCTTCGTTGCTTCATCATGCTACAACAATTTGCCTCTGTTGATATCAGCCTTAGCTGCTTGCTATGGCTTGCAGCCTAACAAAGCAGCTAGGCTATGTTCCAGATTACACATAATGTTGTTGCCCATTACCATGACTGCACATAAAAATAGCATCCTTATCTCTATGCCACAGAAGTTTATATAATATTACTTCTGGACATCATAGAGTATAAGGTTTCTGTACAGTGACTTAGGGCCTATTTATAAGGCTTCTAGATAGCGTGTATTGAGCCTTTCCTTAACTACGTTGACTGTATCTAGGGCATGGCTTGACTACGACCATAATACTCCTTAGATGGCGTATAAGTGTCTCTGATTGTAGATCGACCTACGGCTAGGGCATCACCATTTAGACTAGCATATTATTCTTGGTTTCTCACTCCTTCTCCAAAAACCCAAGACGTGGAGAGGAGGATATCACCTCAAGAATGTGTTGTCCTAATGACTCCAAATCCTCTCTTATTTATACTAAAAGTGGATGATTGAATAGACATGACGTTTGGGCTTCTAGAGCCTACATAAGAGTTGGTCGGCTTGATAATAATTACATAAACAAAATAAATTCATATCTCCATAAATACTTATCGGAATCGGATGATCTTTGGATCAATCCTACACCTCTCAACAAGAGGGATCCAATAAAAATATCAGCTACCATAAATAAGCTGACCCACATGGAGTTTGGACCTAGTTTCCAATTTAACACCTGGCCTTTAACAAGATTGGTGGGTTTTACCTCTATGTTAAACTCTATGAATTTTGCAATCCATTTAGCTCTCCTTCCATCAATATCTAGTTGAGTTAAGACATATTTTACTGAGGTTGAAGGTACATATGCAACCACTTTGGAATGTAAAATATAAATTCTAAATGCCTTTAAAGATTTTATGAGAGCATAAGTTTGTTTTTCAATAAGGCCATACCTTAGTTTAGCATTCCTTAGAGTTTTGCTGAAAAAGGACACGGGGTGCTCTATGCCTTCATCATTTTTCTGCAACAGAATTGTTGCAAGTGTATCATAAGAGGCAAAAGAGAAGATAGAAAACTCCTTAGTGTAATCTAGGCTGAGTAGAGTGCGAGCTTCCATGATAGCTTGCTTGATGGCTTCAAAAGATCTTCTTGAAGCATCTATCCATTTTATTTCTGATCCTTTCTTCAGCATGGAAGTGATGTGCTTTACTAGCTCTGCAAAGTTTGGAATGAACCTCCTTACAAAGTTAATCTTACCCAGGAAGGATTGAATGTCCCTTTTTGACCTTGGGATGGACAATGTCTGAATTGCTTGAACCCTTGCTAGATCAATCTTCACACCTTCAGTAGAAACAATATGTCCTAGAAGTTTTCCTTCTTCTAGAGAAAACGGTGACTTCCTTGGGTTCACCGAAATTCCAAACTATCTACACTTTAAGAAGAACTTCTTCAAATGCTGCAAATGGTCTTTCTAACTGCTGGAGAAGACTGTTATGTAATCAAGATAAATAAGGACAAAATTTTCCTTCTCTCCCACAAAATCTATGTCCATGGCCCTCTAAAAAGTAGCCCCAGCATTCATGAGTCCGAGATGCATCTTGGAGTACATGAAAGTGCCCCAAGGAGTAGTGAAGGTAGTCTTTTCTAGATCCTCTGGATGTACAGCAACCTAATTGTAACCTAAAAATCCATCTAAGAAAGACATGACTCTGGCCCCTGAAACTCTTTGCAGCAAGTGTTCCATCTTAGGCAGGGGGTAGTTATCTTTTTTAGAGCACTTGTTCAAATTTTTGAAGTCAACACAAAGCCTGATTTCTCCATTTTTCTTTCTCACTAACACAAGGTTAGCTATCCATTTTGAATACCTTACGGGAACTATGATTTTTGCATCCAATAGCTTCTTGATCTCTTTCTCAATCAAAGGCAATAAGAGAGGGCTGATAGGTTTTAATTTCTGCTTAAAAGGGGTAGTGTTCTTTTCCAGTGGAATTTTGTGTTGAATGATGTTTGTATCATAGGTTTTAAGATCACTGAATTCCCAGGAAAAAATATCATCGAATTTCTTCGTGAGGGTGCAATACTCAGAATTTTGGGTAGAAGACAAATGAGTGGACAAATTGATGTATTTTTGATGGGTTGGGCTCCCTATATTATGTTTACAAATAGCAGACTCATTTTTTGTTTTAGCAGGCTTATAAGGCACATTGTTATGATCAAACAACTTCTCTAGAGGCACCAATCCTTTTGGTATATTATTACTAGGAAGTTGGATGATGCTTCCTCAGTCGATCTCATTTTTTAGCTTGGACTGGCTGCATTCTTCCATGGTTTCATTTTCTTGGTCGATGTGTGTTTCAGCAAATTCCTCAACGACTTGTAAAAACCTGTTAATTTCCTCATCATCTTCAAAAGCTTTCCAATATTTGACATTGTCAAGCAGACATGGTCAATATTTCACTTGAACTTCATATGTCAATTTAGGAGGCCAAGGAGGAATAAACGTGCTAGCAGACACAACAAGCAAGCTCGTTCTTCACTCTCAGAATATAAGAAATGCTGAAATTATTAAAAGAATCCTTGAACCTCCAGACCTCATCTCTGTATTCTTTCAGCCTTGGATGCTTTTCTTGGAATGCTTTATTGATCTGATAAATGATGAGGTCTGCATCTCTAAACACTTTCAGGCCTTTGATACCCATTTCTTTAGCAGTGCTTAAGCCCAAAATCAAAGCTTCGTATTCTGCTATGTTATTTGTGACCTGAAAGGTTAATTTGAAAGATAAATGAATGTATTCCTGTGTGGGGGACACAAGGACTACACCTGCCCCAGCAGCTTCCTTAGAGCAAGCTCCATCAAAGAACATGTCCCAAATCTATGGGCCTTCTTCCTTAGCGATCTGGAAAACTAGTTTTTTAAGCCATGCGGTGGTCAACTGGGATTCTTCAATATGAATAATACATGCTCCAAAATCAGTGTCAACAGTATAGATGGGATGATTAATGGGATTCCTTTCACCGCTGATGATATAAGCCAACTGAGCTTCTCTGTATAATCTCCTGCTCTCACCTCCGAAAACTGGGACAATAGCATAGGACAGATCATTTTGTAATGATCCACCTAATCTCTTGATCCAACCTCTAGAAAGTAACATGCCAAACTTGGGGGGTACATCTGCTACCACAATATCCATCATCATGCTTTTCATGGGTAGCTGAGACAAAGTGATGGCTAGGTCCTTGATTAACCCGAGACATTTCACTTTTCTAGAGTTAAAAGAAAACAGGTCATGATAAGGCTTGGTGATGTCAAGACCCAACTCATCCATGATAGCCTTGGGCATTAGATTATGGTTGGCTCCAGTGTCCAAAAGGCATTTGTGAAGGATTTTTTCATGAATAGTCAGGGAGACAGAGAATGATGGGGAGCTTTCTTCACAATTTTCAATCGTTGGGCTGAGAATAACAGCTGGCTTTTCATCTTGCAAATTTACATAGTCAGTGGAGGCTTGGATGGCTTTAGGCTCAAGGGCCTCGAGGATGGATCTTTTGAAGGACTCATTCTTCACTAGTTCAATCAGAGGCATAGGTATTCATAACTTCTAAATTTTTGATTGAAAACTGAAAGGGGAAGGAGACTTGTCAAGTCTTCTTACCTCATGAGCTGGAGCTTTGAGGATGATGGGATCAACTATCGGTTGCTTTTGCGCATTAGCTTGCTATACTATAGGGAAAACAACTCTTTGAATAGGAGTTTCCTTGGCATTATTCATTTTTTACCTCAGATTATATCTGTGCTAATCTTCAGTTTGTATAATAGCTTCACCAACCCATTCTTGGCTGATATGGTCATTGAATAATGACTTTTCATAGTCAAATGAGGTAAAAAAAGAAGCATTGACTTTTTCTTCTATATAATGGATCTCATCATCTTCTTCAAGTTGCTCTTCTTCCATGACTGCATTTTGCAAAGGAGCCTTCACCCTTTGGTCTTCATTGGCATCTTTTCTTCTTTGCAAAATCTACAACTGCTCATTAGCTCTTCTATATGGATTTGGATTTGGATTTCTAGGAGCAAAGGTATTAGGAACTATTCCTTTCCCAGGGTGTTGCTCAGCCTTTAATTTGGAGATTTCAGAGGCTAATGACTCTCTCATTTTGGTCATTTTATCTATCTTAGGATCAGAGGATGATAAAGACTCACCCCTCTGTCTTCTTCTATCAACATTTCCCTTGAGATTCTCTACAGCCATGATCTTTGATTCCACTTCCAAGGTTGCATCCTGCATGTTAGCCAAGGTAGCACATCGCCTCTCTCTCAATAGTAGGCAGAAGTTAGAATCAAAAGCACTAGCATAGGTGAGTGTAGCAGAGGTAGTAGTGGGTTTTACTTCAGCTAGTATCTTGTTGTACATACGGTTAAATCTCTTATTAAAATCAGACAGCAACTCACAATTTTCCCTCTTTATGTTCCCAAATTCAGTGTGGTAGTAGAGGACATCCTTCTTATCCCCCCAATGCTTTAGGAATGCATCATCTAAAGCTTCAATATCTGCTATATATCTTGGGGTTATTTCTCTGAACCATTTTCTAGCTTCTCCATCTAGGCTTTCGACAAAGACTCTCATCCACACATCATCTTCACTAATGTCCAGGTTATCAACATAGCAATAGAATGACTCAAGATGTTCTTCAGTAGTAACACCTTCAGTCCCAGTGAACTTAGGCCTATATATATGATATTCTCCAGTAGGCATGGCATTCAAAGGAGTGGGTAGTATTAGAGGTCCATACCTAGCAGCTATGATTCTTTCCATTTTGGTAGGTGCTTGTGGACCTGCCATAGTTGTGGTGGCTAAAAGAGTACTGGTCGTCTAAATGATAGAGGGTTGAGGAGTGACTGATAAGACTAAAGGAGTATGATGGATAGGAGGTGAGGTTTCCTTTGGGTTTACAACAAAATAAGAACCTAAAGAATAAGGAGCTTTATGAATCTCTGAGAGTTTTTCTTCACTGCTAGTATTAAATGCTATACTCTAAACATGTATTTGTTTTATTACAGGTCTTTCTTGAAGAGATGTCGGAGATTGTTTAGGTTTACCTGAACCTGATTCTCCTTTCTGCAATACCTCTCTCTCTTTGATGATTTTTTTAGGGTTAGGCACTGGGTCAGCTTGTAGCTTCTGATTATTTCTTCGAGTATGCCTCACAAACTGAGCCAGAACTATGAAGTGGAGTCACCAAGAGGTTCGGCCTCCAGTAGAATCACCAGATAGATGATTACAACCAAAAAAAGTTCCCAGACTTTGTCTATCATCAAAGTTGGATCTATGTCATTTCCCAGGGAAGTTGAGCTTCAGTTTCCTTTCCCCGACAATGGTGACAATTATGTTATCACTCTAGGAAACTCTCCTAGGTTGCAACTCGTAGATGCCTGGTAACATATAATCTTCAATATTGTTCTCAGAATTATTGGAATGGATTATGGTTTGGATCAAATCATATAATCATTTCAGCTCTATTCTCACTCAAGACATGCATGAACACCCTCAACAATACAAGGCTTTAGACCACTACTGCTCAATAATTTATAGATTTAATGGATAGATGAATAATACTAACTGTACCAATAGATTGCATACATAAACACATATGAATGGCCAGCTATAGGAAGTAAGTGAGACATGCAAATCTAATTTATCAATGCAGAGATAAGATGACAGTTATCTGGCATTAGACATAATAGAAAACCTAAATAACCTATACAAGTGAAAGCATAGAACAACAGAGAAAATTGACATTGAACATATAATAGCAAAATAAGCTTATATTGCTAGAATGAAGATGAGAAGCTTGAAGGAACCGAGGAGGAATAATCTCCAAAAGTTGAACCCCTATTACCTTTTGCTTTCAGCTATTTATAGCTCTTTACAATGATGTTGAGTCTTCTGAGGCTTGAGATGTCTTAATCTATCCCTTTGTCTTGTTTAACTATTTGATCTTTGACTAGGAAAGCATGGCTTGAAGTTTTCTTCTTCTAACAGAAGAATAACCACATTCAAATATTTTGGATAGTTTGTTGCACTATCTAGGAGCTCTCTCATTCCAGAGATGCCTCAAAATGTTTGTTGGTTTCGGATAAGCTACGCTGTTGATGCCTCATGGACGATTCTATTTTGTGCTAGCTACGCGTGCTCCATGATTGTTTCTGTTTAGGGTGAGCTATGCTCCGATGGGAGGGCTATCGAGCCTCTATTTTCCCTTTATATATTTAGAATGATTGTTTTTATGTTAAATGCCAAAAAACACAGCAACATTTTGAAAATCCCGCCCATCTCTATCCTTTTCAGACTTAAAAAATCCTTAGATGTGGCTTATTCTCCCCTCAGGTCTGCCCTTAAAGTGATAACACATCTCCACCGTTGATCTGGGAGTCCTAGATGCAACAGTGGTTATCCATTTCGGGCGCCTCTTTTGTACTCAAGTTAACTGCCCCATGAGGGCGGTTTTCTCTCTCCTCATCCTGGACACATGGCAGCAGTTGTATGGCATCGAGTGGAGCTTGGCCTAAACCGCTTATCGCCTTTGGCTCTCCCAAAATCTTGCTAGTTTTGTAATTTTCCCTTTATATTGGAAATATGTCAAAACTTTGGAAATTATGAAAAAACGGCTCTGGTGAGCTTGAAATGTTTATATATTTCATTCCCGAACCCTTTCAGGTCTGGGCTTTATCGCATCAGCGCTGCCCAAGGCTCCCTTTATATTTTCATTATATAACGAAATATATTGAAAATGCACTGAAAATAGCTTTGGCGCGGACCTCAAATATTATGTATTTTTCTTCCTAGACCCTTTCAGGTCTGGGTCTTATCGCATATCAAAAATCCAAGCTTCCCTTTGTATTTCGTTAAATAACGAAATATGTGACAAATGCATTGAAAAGTGGCTTTCCGCGGACCTCAAATATTATAAAATATTGTTTGGCACTCCGTCAGGTCCGAATCATCGCATCACACACATGCATGTATAAAGGCCCCGCTCCTTTGCAATGTTCCAGTGTGATATTGCGATGTGATGATGTCGCAATCGCATATTGCCCAAGCCAACGGTATTTAAATAATATGGTGTATGTCCCTACCGATTACGATTTGCCGCTTATATTTGGGCTGTTGATCAGCTAGATCTAACGGAAACTTTGCATTGCCATACTCAAGCCTGCGATACTTGGTCTTTTGACTGTTTCAATGTATTTTACCCTCCTGATATTGTTTTTCTTCCTTTTTAAGGGCTTTCCTCCTGCGACTGTTGGGATTTTTGAATGATCCTTATGCAAATTTCGAATCCTTCAAGAGCATATTTGGATCTTTTGGCATGATTATGTTAGCTTATGGATACTTTTAAAGGCATACTTGGATCCATTTTTGGGCCAAATGCTTCCAAGGCTAACAATTCCCATCAAATTTATCTGAATTTTCTCAACTTGTTCTATCACCTCCCTTCCTTCCTTTGCATAATTTTCTTGAAATGGAGGCCTAATTTGTTGATCTAGGTCTCTTTGCTTGCTCTATTGAGTATTTCTTCTAGGATTTGGATTTCGGTTCTGTTGAGAAGGTGTGTTTTCGTTGATATTTATCCTTTCCATCATTCTTTCCATAGTCCTTACCAGAGAATCAATATTGGCTTCTGTTGCAGAAGTGGATGCTTATTCTCTAAATTTCACTTGTCTTTCAGTTTTCATACTAGCTCTTTTAGCTTGTAAATTGGCCTCTACACTCATAGCATCTCTTTGCATTACTTAAAATGTTGGAGAATTTCTTTCCCTAAGCTGGTATGACATATCTGCATCAAAACCATCTAGGAATTTAATTAAGGCTAAATCCTAAGGTGGTTTGAGATTGACAGGAATTACATTACATGTATTGTTGAATCTAGCACAATAATCTTGAACACTTCACCTACTTCCCTCTTGATATTTTCATATTCACATAAAATATGGAGAGGGTTCTTTTCTACTTCCCACCTATTGAGAAATATTTGGTGAAATGCAGGGAGATCAGTTATACTATTTGCAGGTAAATATTTGAACCACTTCTGGACTTATCCTCCTAGACTTTGGGCAAACATTCTAAGTTTAAAGCTTTCCTCATCCACCTCTTGCAAATCAAAACAACCAATCATTTTATCTACATGTTGTTGGGTTGTTAATGGGCTAGTATCACCAAAAATACAATTTTGGATTGATGGTCTTGTGGCATATTGACCAGTGGTGCAAGTAGCAACAGAGGAGCATATCTGGCAGCCATGATTGGTGGTGGTGGTGGAGGGCCACTTGAAGGAAGTTGAACAGTGGATGGGGTAGGTTGAACAATGGATGGAGTTACACTAGTGCTAGGAGCAACCTTATGTTGAAGGATGAAAAAAGGGGTGGGAATTATGGAGGCAGTAGGACTTGGTGACTGAATATATGCAGGTGGAGATGTGAAGGAGGATGTTGTGAGGTTTAAAGCACTTAATTCTAATGACTTTCGAAGGTGTTATCTCAAAATCAGACCCTGATAGGCTGCTGGTCAGGTTGACTCTAAGTAACTATTTCAAACCTACTTTAGGCTGAGGCTTAGCCTCCTTAACCTGAGAGGGCTCTCTCTGGGTGTAATAATGATTTTGATTAAAAATAAGATGGCTAACTCTTGTAGAACAACTGTGACAAATATGAATGCTGGAAATACATTAAACAAGTATCCATTGGGCCTATGGAGTCAACAACACTTCAATATAACAAAGATCTTGACCTTACATGGAAGTCAGGGCATTCAGCATTTGAATATTCAGAACATACACTCATATGGAACCACACAGTTTATAGATGCATACAGGAAATCAGAGCACATTCAGTGAATTCTGAGTGATTATACATCCATACCACTGTAAACAAAACTAAGAAAAGGACAACATCACACATTCTGAATACAAGAAATCCTTCATGAAACATGAGAAGTAAAATCAAAATTATATTACTGAAAGTGAGTCTTTACATAAGCCAAATACTATGCTCTGTTATAAAGTTTTCCAACCCTGATTACATTGCTGTTTCAGCTATATATAGAGTTTTTATTCTAACCGATCGAGATTCCTCCTCCAGCATGAGGGGAATTCGAAAACTACTTCTAATGACACCTATTAACCATTTAACTAACTAATAAATACAACAAAGTGCTGACTGGAGTTTTTTAGAGATCTAAATCAACTATGACTCTAACTCCATATTACATGCATGATGGCTTCTCCTCGTTCTTTGACATCTGGCCCTCTTTTAGTTTAGCTGAGATGGGTGTTTAATGCTCCATGTTGACCTTGGATGCTGAATCTTTCTAACTTCTCAGAAATATTAGGAGATTACCCTTGCTTCTCGGCTTCAGTTTTCCCCAAAATATTCGAATGCACAGAAGCATGACCTTTAGCCTTTAATTACCCAAAATGTAGAAGACTGCCACGTCCTTGATGCATTGTAAGCTTTTCCCATGAACATGTGTGCAAGCAAAAGTTTCTTGCAGGCAAACCGTTTGATATACCCTGAACTGTGGTAAAGGTGTTCACTTTACGACAAAAATTGGATTTGAATATTAAACCTTTTTAAGCGTCCACCTGTCTTGACCTAATTGACTGTTGACAGCTTCAGATGATGTCTTGTATGCCCTTTAGACGTTTTCCTTTCAAAATTCCCGCTTATAATTCAAACTGCTTGAATTGCGTAAAAATCATCACCTTCAGCAGTTTCGTAGCACGCTACGAAACTGCTGAGTTTGTTTTTTTAAAACAGCTTGCTTTTGACCCGAGACCTTTATTAGCCGAGTATTTGATTGCCAAAAACTCCTTAAGATTTTCCACATGTTGAATAGGAATTTATATTTCCTCAGAAAGATAAAATCAAGCAAATTTGTCAAAACTTTAAAACAAAATCTTACTTGAAATGAAAACTTATTTAGCAGATAGCTGATTTAACTGTGCCTTCAGATCTTCAATTTGTTTCCTCATAGTCTTATTCCCAGCTCTCAATTGCATATTGATCCTTCTTATGTATTTGGCTTCTTTGATTGCTGGTACTGTCCATGTATGAAATTGTGAATGGCCATCAACCACTGAATTCAGCTGAGCTTCTAGAGCAGAATTTCCTTCCCATAAAGTTTTATAATACTTTGCATGTATAGTTGCATGTTTTCTAGCGGCTTTCTTTAATTTGGAAATTTCATATTTAGCTGATTCCAATTGTCTCTGTATAGCTGCTATATTATCTTCTTGAGATGCAATGACTGTTTTGCCCGTGTCTTTTTGTGTCTCTTCCCCTGTTTACTCTGTTCTTGGCAGTGCTTCCTGTACTTGCTGGAATCTCCTTGTCATAGGTCTTCTAGGTTTAAAAATGAACTCTTCAGCTGGCACATCAAATCTAAGCCTTTTTGAGGCCTTGGATTTCTTGGTGCTTTCTTGTTCTGACTGCATCAATTCGATTTGAACTGGTAGAGACTGCTCAAATTCAATAGCCTGCAATAAATCATTTAAACTTGCCTTGGACACTGGACTTTCTTCAACTACTATAGCTTTACCTTTTTCCTTATTTATCTGGCTTCTTGTTCTTACCCCCGAGACTACTCCAGATGTGCTTGTTTCAGGTACAGTCTTTTTACCATGAACTTTTTCCTTAGTTGATTGCTGAGGTTGATCTTGGATGATGAGTGGCTTCACTGGTTTTCTTACTTGTGACTTTGTAACTCTTTTAGGTCTTGCTTCTGTTTGGAGCTCAGCTATTGTAAAATCCCTGGCAGGTTGGGGAGTGAGGCCAATCTGGCTTTTGAAGCCAGCCATAAAAATGAATGAATTCCAATCCCTGTCTATCTTTTGGAGCCCATCTAAAACCAGTAGTTTAATCAAACCATGATGAAACAAAGAGGTTTCACAGTCCTCTTTCCTCAGCTATACCTTATCACACATCTTACTCAAACTACGGAACAGATAAAAAGGTAAGTCTATGGAGACTTTCCCGGTGAAATGCAAAAGTAGTTTGAAATGGTAAGAATAAACCTTGTTATACCTTCCTTCACAAGTCAAATATTTCTGTATGCAGGTGAGTAAGAGAGCATAATGTTCTTTGACATAATTCCTGGGCACTGCCTTACTTAAATCTTCATTTACATAATCATCCTTCAAAAAATCTTTGCAAGGATTCATGTCAAATTTAAAATTTTTGAACCATTCCTCTTGTCCTCTTGGGATCTCTGTCACAGCAGATATCACTTCTGGAGAAACCTGCACTTCTAACATGGCTACCTTTGAATTCAAACCAGTGAAGTTAAGTGCAAATTCCTTAGTTACCTGTGCATGTCCTCCTTGTAACTTTTTGCAAAAGTTCCAGCACCCGGCCTTTTTAAACGCTTTCTTCACCTCTTCATTTCTCAGCGTTATATCCAGGCCTTCGGGTTCAGTCCTTAGACATTTGCCGGACCTGTGCTCTTTTTTCTCCATGGATTCTTCCAAATCTTCGCACACAAAGACTACCAGCTCCGGTTGGAATTGTGATTCAGCTTTTTTTTTAAAATTCGGCCTCGCTTGATTATCAGCCTCGCTTGAATTTTCAGCCTCGTTTGAATTTTCAGCCTCGCTTGAATTTTAAACTCTTGCGTTTAAAACCTTTCAAGATATAATCTTGCAGATTTGTCATTCATGTAGGACTTACGGCCATTATTATGGTTTATGCACGGTAAAATTTCTTGGGAATAATAACTTGTGTGTATCAACAGATCTAGTGGTGGTGATAGTGGCAATGAGCGTTAAAATGTGATAAGAAAGGTATATGAGCTGACATGAGAAGACATGGCTGATGACTCACCCAACGGACTTGACATTTCGGGAAAGATTCGCTGCGGAATGTACGAATCCATGATTTCGCAGCGCTGTTAGTTTTGAATTTTAATGATGCGCTGCGAAACTGCCTAGTTATGATTGCGCTACGAAATTGGCGAATTGGAATAGCGCTGCGAAATCACGAAAAGGCACGGTGACTCACATAAGACAAGAGGTGGCTATAGAAAAATGATGGGTAGAGGGGAACCAATGGGAGTTGAGAACAACTTGAGTCAAAAACTCTTTTAAAAAATCCAAATCCTACGGGAAGAAAATTAAAAATGAAAATTTGAAATTAAACTAGCACAGACCTTTGTCATCGGGCTAGGATAGAAAATTACATGTATCAATTTTTAGTTCTAAGTGATAACAGTGGCTCCACTTGGGATAGTGTGCTCCTGTAGTACACTAAGAACTCGTAGGTCCAGTGCTTTTTCCAATTTATGAAAACATAGATAGAGTTGACAAGCATTCCTTTCTAGCTTTGTGAGCCTTCACCTCGGGCTTGAGCTTCCTGTTCAGCTTGTCATTTATTTGCAACAAAGAAAAACTAATAAAACGGTTATATACAATGCTTGTGAGAAACTTGGCAGAGATTCAATCAATTCTAATGCTTTAGGAACCTGCCATTAACAGGTCCTCCAGCATATGGTGTTCCATCAATCTCTTGTAAAATGTAAGTGTTATTCCCATGGAAAGCAGAAATTTGATATGGCCCTTTCCACAAATTTTCAAATTTACCATGTTTACCTTTCTCTTCAATTCTGGCTTCCCATTTCAAGACTTTATCATGAATCTGGAATGTAACTTCTTTGATCTTTTTGTCAAATTCTCTCTTGATCCTGTTTTGGTTTTGTTGATGAATGTCAAACACCTCATTTCTTTTCTCTTGTAAAGCTATTAGCTGGTTGATCCTTCGTTGTATAGCATTTGGTTCCTCTTCTAGTCCTTGAATCAACTTCATTACTGGTACTCCAAGGGATGTGGGAAATATAGCCTCTGCCCCATATACTAGCTCATATGGTGATGTTCCAATGGACCTCTTTGTGCAAATCCGGTCAGCCCACAAAGCATATTTCAGTTTCAAATGCCAAGCTTTTTTATTTTCTTGCAGCAGCTTCTTAATGATTCTTACAAGGCTCTTGTTTGATGACTCAGCCAAACCATTTCCCTGTGGATAATAAGCAGTAGAATGTCCAAGGGAGATGTGATACTGATGACAAAAATTAATTAACCTTTTGGACTTGAAAGCTTGAGCATTGTCTGTAATGATCTTGATTGGGCAACCAAATCTTGATAATATATTGTTTTCTAAGAAATAAATAATCACTGAATCATTTGCTTGCCTTGTAGGTATTGCTTCTATCCATTTTGTAAAGTAATCGGTGGCTGTGAGAATCCAGCGATGCTGTCCTGATGAAGGAGGATGGATTTCCCCTATAAAGTCTAATCCCCACTGCTGGAAAGGTGCTTCAACATAAATAGGAACCAAGGGCATTGGCATAAGCTTTCTCTTTCCTTCAAACACTTGACATTCATGGCATGTGGCTATCTTTTTATAGATATCTTTAAACATAGTTGGCCAAAAATAGCCAGCTCTCAAGACCTTGTTTGTAGTGGCTTTCCAATAGTGATGTCCTCCACAATCCCCTTTATGAAACTCATCAATTACCTTATCAGCTTCTTCTCCAATGAGGTAGTTTAATAATATTCTTCCTACATCTTTCCAAAACAAATTTTGGTCATACACAAAATATCTGAGAGATTTCAATTTGGTAAACCGAGCTTTGGATTTTGAAAGATTATCAGGAGCTCTATTATGCTGCAAAACAAATGCTATATCCTTGTACCATTCTGAGATCAAGAATTTTTCATTTATCTGGACCAATTCCTCTTCATTTTTAGAAATTTCTGAGATTTCTGTGCTAGGCCTTGACCCTTTACCAACTTGGTGGGTTTGATCTCAATATCATACTCCAACAGTTTTGCTATCCACTTTCCCCTTTTTCCATCTGGATCAGCTTGTGTAAGAATATCTTTAATAACAGCATTTGGGACGTATGCAACAATGTGAGAGTGCAAAACATAGATTCTGAAATCCTTAATTGCTTTCACCAATGCATAGGCTTGTTTCTCTAAGATATTATATTTCAATTCAGCATTGGCCAATGTCTTGCTAAAGAAAGAAATGGGTTGTTCAGTACCTTGACTTCCTTTTTGCAATAAAACTCCAGCAATTGTGTCTTCAGAAGCGAATGTAAAGATAAGGAACTCCTTGGTAAAATCCGGGCTGATGAGTACTGGTGCTTGAGTAAGGGCCTTCTTGATCTCTTCAAAATATTTCTTTGCTTCAACTGTCCATTTAAAATCTGCTCCTTTCTTTAACATCTTTGTTATATTCTTGACAACTTCAGCAAAATTAGGAATGAATCTTCTAACAAAGTTAACTTTCCCAAGAAAGGATTGAACCTCCTTCTTACTCCTTGGTAAATCCAATTTTTGAATTGCACTAACTCTATTAGGATCAATCCTAATTCCTTCTTCAAAGATAATATGACCAAGCAGTTTGCCAGAAGTTAGAGCAAAAATACTTTTGGTTGGGTTTAGAGAAATACCAAACCTCCTACACTTCAGTAGGACCCTTTCGAGGTGCTTTAAGTGGTCTTCTTCCTTTTTTGAAAAAACTGTGATATCATCAAGATAAACCACCACTGATTTTTCCTTTTCTTCAGCAAAAGCAATATCCATTGCTCTCTGGAAAGTGGCTCCCGCGTTCATGAGGCCAAAGGGCATTTTTGCATACATGAATGTTCCCCATGGTGTAGTGAAAGTTGTTTTCTCCTGATCATCTGGGTGAACAAGAATCTGATTGTACCCAGAGAAACCATCAAGCATAGACATCCTTTGTGAACCAACAATGTTTTGCAGAATGAAATCCATTTTGGGGAGGGGGTAATTATCTTTTAATGAAGCCTTGTTTAAGTTCCTGAAGTCTATACAAATTCTGTTCTCTCCATTCTTTTTTCTGACTGGTACCAAGTTAGCAAGCCAATTTGAAAATCTGATTGGGACAATAATTTTAGCATCAAAGAGCTTTTTCACTTCTTTTTCAATCAGTGGCATTAGAAGAGGATTAATTCTTCTTAGTTTCTGCTTAAAAGGATTTTCATTCTGCTTAATAGGAATGGTATGCTGTGTGATTGAAGAGTCATATTGTTTCAAGTCAGCATAGCTCCATGCAATAACATCAATGAACCTTTTCATCATCTCAACATATTTAGTCTTCATATCAGCTGAAAGGAATTTGGAAATCTTGACTATTTTAGGCACAACCGAGTCACCTAAATTGCAGTTTTCTACTTCCACTTCATTAGCTTGTAGTCTTGGTGCTTTGAACACATCATTTTGATCAAATAATTTTTCAAGGGGAATGAGGCCTTTAGGGATTAAGTTGTTTTGTAACTGTAAGACTTCAGAACTTTCCTTTGACTCTATTAACATATTCTGCTGATCTATCTGATTGTGCTCAAATTCTTCTTTTAATTCAATGAAGTTCCTTACCTGTTGATCATCCTCAAAAACTTGCCAATTTGTGATATTATCCGGTATGACTGGTCTATGGCGAACCTCCACTTCATAGCTTTCAGAAGAATGCTTAGGAATAATAAAGAGACTGGCTGAAACAACAAGAGAATCTGCAATAGAGTTTTGATCTTTAGTTTTGATGCTGAAGGAATAGGATTGAAATTTTTCCAACATCTCCAACACTAAATTTCTGTATGCTCTCATCCTTGCATCCTTAGTTTGATATGTACCTTCTACTTGTTTAATTACCAATTTAGAATCTCCACAAACAGCAATGTTTTTAGCTTTCAGCTTTATCAAGGTTTCCAAACCTAAAACCAGAGATTCGTACTCAGCCATATTGTTGGTACAATCAAAATTTAATTTGTATGAGAGAAACTTACTTTCTTTAGTTGGACTAGTGATCCAAATCCCAGCTCCTGCCCCTTCTTTTCCTGCTGATCCATCAAAGTATAATGACCAACAACCCATGATGTCTCTTTCATCTCCTTTCTGCCCTTCTTGACACTGATTTTCCGAAGGTTTATCTTGTGATTCTCTTCCAACTGATTCATTGAAAAGGATAGCTGATCCAAGATCAATATCACATGAGTAAATAGGAAAATTCTGAGGCTTATCCTTGCTACTTACCATGTAGGCCATCCTTGTCTCGCAATACAACCTCCTTTGTTCACCAAACACTAGGATGGTAGCATATGTAAGATCCATCTGCATTGTGCCCTTGATTTTTGCTGCCCATGACCTTGAAAGAAGCATCCTAAACTTTGGTGGAATGTCTGCAACAACAATGTCCATAACAGTTGTTTTTGCTGGAATTTGTGTGAGCCCCACAACAACATCTTTTATCAAACCAATGCAATGGACTCTTTTTGAATCAAAGGAAAATAAATCCTTATATGGCCTAGTTACCTCTAACCCCAGCCTTTCCATGATTACCTTAGGCATGAGATTATGTGATGCCCCTGAGTCTAACATGGCATTATGTAGAGTCATATCATGAATGCTAATGCTTATGTAAAAAGGGGGAAACTCTTCATTTTGTTCATCCTCAAGTCTTGGACCCAAACAGATAATGGGATTATCTTCTTGTACATTTAGAATATCAGCCACTCCTGGTTGTGAATTAAGCATCTCCACAATTTTGCTTCTGTATTTATCTACCTTGAGAATTTCATTAAAAGGGACTGATATCTTAATTTTTGCAATCTCATTCTCAAGATTAAAAACAGAAGTAGTCTTGTCAATTTCTTTAGGAGGAGGAAGAATTTGAATATCCTTTTTGACAAGAGGAGAATCATCCTTACCTTCAACCACCTTTGATTTTTCCTTTTTATCTTCAATTGCCTTGGAGGTATTCTTCTTGGGCTGTGCTTTGTTTGCTGTAATAGGAACATCTCTATTCCTTAGATTATACTGCTTTTGCATCTCAAAAATAGCGTGTTGATAGCCCTTTAAAAAATCCGAAGGCTCTTCTCCTGACTTTATCATACTGGTCTCATCATGTTCCTCCTTAGTCAAGAAAATCCCTGACATTTCTTCATCAAAACAATGGATTGATTCCTCGGGGACTTCAGGTTCATCTTCTTCCTCTTCATCTACCAAATTTTGTTGGAAGGGAGGTCTCACTGGAGGATCTGCCTGCTGATTTCTGTTGTCTCTTGGCCTTTGCTGATTCTGAGGTCTTCTGAACTGAGGGTTCTTGAATTGAGGTCCCTGCTGTGCTGGAGGGGCAGAAGCATTCCCAAGAGCTAGTCGGTCCATCAATTTCTCCATGGTTTTCATCATTGTTTCAAACTTGTCTTCTTGAGCAGAGGTAGAAGGTTTCTCTTCTTCCTTTAGCTTAGTCTTTGCCATCTTTGATTTCTTAGCAGCAAGCATATTTACCTCCACCTTAATTGCATCATTTTGCATGTCAGCAAGAGAGGCAGACTCCCTTTCTCTGAGTAAAAGAGAGAAATCTGAATCAAATGATTCAGCATATCTCAACTGTGCCAAAGCTCCAGGAGGTTTCAAATGAGCTGGAATAGAATTGTATATTTTGTTAAACCTCTTAGAGAAGTTTTAGACAGTTTCATCTGGGGCTCTTCTAAGATTGTTGTATTCGGTAAGGGCTTGGACAGGGTTGGTTATGTTTCCCCATTTCCTTAGAAAGTTGTCTTCAAATTCTATCCAACTATGAATGCTTCTGGCTCTAAGGGCTTTAAACCATTTTCTGACTTCCCCAATGAAGGTTTGAGCAAACAATCTTAGTTTTACATCGTCATCATCCACTTCTTCCCTGTCAACAAAATCATTGAACCTATCCACGTGTTCCTCTGCTGTAATATCTTCATCTCCTCCCCATGTTGGAATTCTGGTAGCATATTTGCTAGGAAGATCATGTAAAACAGCAGGGAGAGCTAGAGGAGCATACCTAGCAGGTATAGCCATAATCAATGGAGGAGCAGTGACAACAAGTATTGTATGACCGGTGGAACCAGAATTAGTATGAGATAGTGTCTGAGGACTATTTGGACTAGCAGAGGCAGAAGATAAAGTATTGGTACGAAAAGGACTATTTGGACTTTGCAAGCCACTCACAAAGGAACTCCAATTTGGGAGAGGTAAACCAGTTTTGGACTTGAGAAAAACTTCAAAAGGATCAAGTTCTTTGAGTTGATTCAAATCTTCTTCTTCTAACAGTAATTCTGAAGTAACAACCTCCCAAAACTCTTCCTTATCTTTTTGTGACACTAAGGATGAAGTATCAATGCCTCTTTTTTGCAAATCTAAAATAATTCCAATAAGTTCTTCTTCGTTCTCAGATCTCAACAATACCTCATGAATTTTATCATCTACAATTTTATCTTCAGGACTTCTAGAAAATTCAGGGAACAAAGATTTTGATACAGATGAAGTACCTGGTATATCAGGAAATCTTTGCCTACTCCTTGAGATGGTGTTTGGATTATCCACAGGAGTAGGTGGATTTGGGTCAGGATTACTCCTTGTATATCTTCCTCTCGAAGCCACCTTTTTAACTTTAAGATTGTATGGAGTCACCAAGGTAGAATGCAGCCTCGAAAACCTTCTGAGCTCCTGCTACCTTCAGAAGTTCAGCTTCATGATTTCGGGAATGAGTAATCTTCAGACTCCCGGCAGACACACCAAAATGTTATCTCAAAATCAGACCCTGATAGGCTGCTGGTCAGGTTGACTCTAAGTAACTATTTCAAACCTACTTTAGGCTGAGGCTTAGCCTCCTCAACCTGAGAGGGCTCTCTCTGGGTGTAATAATGATTTTGATTAAAAATAAGATGGCTAACTCTTGTAGAACAACTGTGACAAATATGAATGCTGGAAATACATTAAACAAGTATCCATTGGGCCTATGGAGTCAACAACACTTCAATATAACAAATATCTTCACCTCACATGGAAGTCAGGGCATTCAGCATTTGAATATTCAGAACATACACTCATATGGAACCACACAGTTTATAGATGCATACAGGAAATCAGAGCACATTCAGTGAATTCTGAGTGATTATACATCCATACCACTGTAAACAAAACTAAGAAAAGGACAACATCACACATTCTGAATATAAGAAATCCTTCATGAATCCTGAGAAGTAAAATCAAAATTATATTACTGAAAGTGAGTCTTTACATAAGCCAAATACTATGCTCTGTTATAAAGTTTTCCAACCCTGATTACATTGTTGTTTCAGCTATATATAGAGTTTTTATTCTAACTGATCGAGATTCCTCCTCCAGCATGAGGGGAATTCGAAAACTACTTCTAATGACACCTATCAACCATTTAACTAACTAATAAATACAACAAAGTGCTGACTGGAGTTTTTTAGAGATCTAAATCAACTATGACTCTAACTCCATATTACATGCATGATGGCTTCTCCTCGTTCTTTGACATCTGGCCCTCTTTTAGTTTAGCTGAGATGGGTGTTTAATGCTCCATGTTGACCTTGGATGCTGAATCTTTTTAACTGCTCAGAAATATTAGGAGATTACCCTTGCTTCTCGGCTTCAGTTTTCCCCAAAATATTCGAATGCACAGAAGCATGACCTTTAGCCTTTAATTACCCAAAATGTAGAAGACTGCCATGTCCTTGATGCGTTGTAAGCTTTTCCCATGAACATGTGTGCAAGCAAAAGTTTCTTGCAGGCAAACCGTTTGATATACCCTGAACTGTGGTAAAGGTGTTCACTTTACGACAAAAATTGGATTTGAATATTAAACCTTTTTAAGCGTCCACCTGTCTTGACCTAATTGACTGTTGACAGCTTCAGATGATGTCTTGCATGCCCTTTAGACGTTTTCCTTTCAAAATTCCCGCTTATAATTCAAACTGCTTGAATTGCGTAAAAATCATCACCTTCAGAAGTTTCGTAGCGCGCTACGAAACTGCTGAGTTTTTTTTTTTAAACAGCTTGCTTTTGACCCGAGACCTTTATTAGCTGAGTATTTGATTGCCAAAAACTCCTTTAGATTTTCCACATGTTGAATAGGAATTTATATTTCCTCAGAAAGATAAAATCAAGCAAATTTGTCAAAACTTTAAAACAAAATCTTACTTGAAATGAAAACTTATTTAGCAGATAGTTGATTTAACTGTGCCTTCAGATCTTCAATTTGTTTCCTCATAGTCTTATTCCCAGCTCTCAATTGCATATTGATCCTTCTTATGTATTTGGCTTCTTTGATTGCTGGTACTGTCCATGTATGAAATTGTGAATGGCCATCAACCACTGAATTCAGCTGAGCTTCTACAGCAGCATTTCCTTCCCATAAAGTTTTATAATACTTTGCATGTATAGCTACATGTTTTCTAGCGGCTTTCTTTAATTTGGCAATTTCATATTTAGCTGATTCCAATTGTCTCTGTATGGCTGCTATATTATCTTCTTGAGATGCAATGACTGTTTTGCCCGTGTCTTTTTGTGTCTCTTCCCCTGTTTCCTCTGTTCTTGGCAGTGCTTCCTGTACTTGCTGGAATCTCCTTGTCATAGGTCTTCTAGGTTTAAAAATGAACTCTTCAGCTGGCACATCAAATCTAAGCCTTTTTGAGGCCTTGGATTTCTTGGTGCTTTCTTGTTCTGACTGCATCAATTCGATTTGAACTGGTAGAGACTGCTCAAATTCAATAGCCTGCAATAAATCATTTAAACTTGCCTTGGACACTGGACTTTCTTCAACTACTATAGCTTTACCTTTTTCCTTATTTATCTGGCTTCTTGTTCTTACCCCCGAGACTACTCCAGATGTGCTTGTTTCAGGTACAATATTTTTACCATGAACTTTTTCCTTAGTTGATTGCTGAGGTTGATCTTGGATGATGAGTGGCTTCACTGGTTTTCTTACTTGTGATCTTACTTGTGACTTTGTAACTCTTTTAGCTCTTGCTTCTGTTTGGAGCTCAGCTATTGTAAAATCCCTAGCAGGTTGGGGAGTGAGGCCAATCTGGCTTTTGAAGCCAGCCATAAAAATGAATGAATTCCAATCCCTGTCTATCTTTTGGAGCCCATCTAAAACCAGTAGTTTAATCAAACCATGATGAAACAAAGAGGTTTCACAGTCCTCTTTCCTCAGCTGTACCTTATCACACATCTTACTCAAACTACGGAACAGATAAAAAGGTAAGTCTATGGAGACTTTCCCGGTGAAATGCAAAAGTAGTTTGAAATGGTAAGAATAAACCTTGTTATACCTTCCTTCACAAGTCAAATATTTATGTATGCAGGTGAGTAAGAGAGCATAATGTTCTTTGACATAATTCCTGCGCACTGCCTTACTTAAATCTTCATTTACATAATCATCCTTCAAAAACTCTTTGCAAGGATTCATGTCAAATTTAAAAATTTTGAACCATTCCTCTTGTCCTCTTGGGATCTCTGTCACAGCAGATATCACTTCTGGAGAAACCTGCACTTCTAACATGGCTACCTTTGAATTCAAACCAGTGAAGTTAAGTGCAAATTCCTTAGTTACCTGTGCATGTCCTCCTTGTAACTTTTTGCAAAAGTTCCATCACCCGGCCTTTTTAAACGCTTTCTTCACCTCTTCATTTCTCAACGTTATATCCAGGCCTTCGGGTTCAGTCCTTAGACATTTGCCGGATCTGTGCTCTTTTTTCTCCATGGATTCTTTCAAATCTTCGCACACAAAGACTACCAGCTCCGGTTGGAATTGTGATTCAGCTTTTTTTTTTAAATTCGGCCTCGCTTGATTATCAGCCTCGCTTGAATTTTCAGCCTCGCTTGAATTTTCAGCCTCGCTTGAATTTTCAGCCTCACTTGAATTTTAAACTCTTCCGTTTAAAACCTTTCAAGATATAATCTTGCAGATTTGTCATTCATGCAGGACTTACAGCCATCATTATGGTTTATGCACGGTAAAATTTCTTGGGAATAATAACTTGTGCGTATCAACAGATCTAGTGGTGGTGATAGTGGCAATGAGCGTTAAAATTTGATAAGAAAGGTATATGAGCTGACATGAGAAGACATGGATGATGACTCACCCAACGGACTTGACATTTCGGGAAAGATTCACTGCGGAATGTACGAATCCATGATTTCGCAGCGCTGTTAGTTTTGAATTTTCATGATGCGCTGCGAAACTGCCTAATCATGAAGCGCTGCGAAACTGCGTAGTTATGATTGCGCTATGAAATTGGCGAATTGGAATAGCGCTGCGAAATCACGAAAAGGCACGGTGACTCACATAAGACAAGAGGTGGCTATAGAAAAATGATGGGTAGAGGGGAACCAATGGGAGTTGAGAACAACTTGAGTCAAAAACTCTTTTAAAAAATCCAAATCCTACGGGAAGAAAATTAAAAATGAAAATTTGAAATTAAACTAGCACAGACCTTTGTCATCGGGCTAGGATAGAAAATTACATGTATCAATTTTTAGTTCTAAGTGATAACAGAAGGTAATCATCATCAATTTCTGAGGTGAGGTCTGTCACTAGATCTTGTAGTGTGTTAAAATGTTGTAAGAGTCGAAGATATGATTCAGTCTGTGACGAAAATTCTCTTACTGGGCTCTTAGGTAAGATTGACAGATCAAGGATGATATGGTCTTTCCAATTCTCTGATTTATTCTTGAATAAACCTTGTTCAAACTGTAAATCAAACTGGATATCTTGGTAGGTGATAAAGTTTCTAGGAAGTGAGTTGGATCTGTGAAGAAATCTACTACTTGTCTGACTCTCAGTTCTAGGGGTTTTCCTTAGGATATTTTCAGGATTATCTACTATGGTAGAAGGGTTGGGATCTGAATGAAATCTAGTAGAGATTATTTTAGGAGCCAACGTTCAGATTTAACACACAGACAAACTGAATATTCAAAAACAAAAGATAACCAATTTTGGGATTATAATATCATACAAAGCTATTTAACTGGGTACTCCGAATTCGAATGAAAGGATATTTTTTCAATGTTCCCCAGTATGGTCGCCACTATGTTATCGTTCTATGATTTTGAATATTGGCAAGATAAAAGTCACAAAAGATACATCAAACCACTTATGAGTGCAGGACCTAGCCTTCCTGGACTCAGAGAGGGCTCTCTCTTTGAGATTTAGCTTTAACTTTGTTTTTAGTGCTAGAATATTTTAGGCTAGATATTAAGAATAAAGAGATTGGTTGTTTCTTTGTTCATTTGGTTGGAGAAAGATCATTTTTAAACATTTTCCATTGGGTAATGGAGTCACAAGCTGGGTGGTAACATCAATTTTACAGAGCGCTTACAAGGAAAACTAACTGTCCTCGCTAGATCTTTTAAAGCAGAATGATAAATGGAATGACAGATAATGATATCAGTTAGGATTACAAAGAGAAGAAAACACAGAGATTGTAAATATAGATAGCAGTAAGGTGCTCCAACAACATATCTTAAACTATAATTTCTATTTTACAATGAGAAGTGAAAATGCATGGATAAGTAAACAGAAATACATTAAACATAGAGAGAAAAACATCACCAGGTCAAAACAGATCAAGTATCCTATAAACTGTCCTTTTATTGATGCTCTAGCTCGAAATTACAATGCTCCAAATAGAAAAATAGTTCAAATGACTAGAGTCCAACCCCTAATACTCCCAATGCATGGATTATTTAAACAAAAACTACAATGATTTGCCTTGTACACTTGGCAATCTATTATTTATTACAATGAAGGAAAAATTGACTAATGTAGCTAAGGAGTAGCCACGCTGAGAAGACTAGGATAGGTGTCCTTCCTTTTCTGGAATGTTGTTGCCTGAAGTGTTAGTTAGACTGGAGTGGTTTTGCTGATGTGGATGGTGCTGACTCAAACCTGTATGACTACTCTAGTCATCCTTGTCTCATTCTTCCTAGTAGTCACATAAGTCACTCCACGCTTCCCCTTCAGGGATCTTAATTTTGATTAACCTTCGGTACACCTCATCAGCATCAGTGTATTTGGAAAATGATGGGTTGACCAAAAATACATTCTTCAACTCATGTGATGTAAATCTAATTGTTGATTGCTTCTAGTAAAGCTTTTCTTGTTATGTTACCTTTGATGTTTGACAGATTTGTAGTATCTATGCCTATGCCTTGAAGCTTCTGGACATAATCCCCTTTGTCCATGAGTTTGTCATTTTATAACAAACAAACAAGGAAGACCCTTTTGGTGCAGAGGTTGCATTCTCTTAAAAAACCTGTTAACTATCAACTCTAAAACATGGAACTTTTCCTTCAGCTGCACATTTAAACTCTTCTTTGTCAACACCTTCTTAACTTGTAGTATGGTCTCTGTCCTGTTTGCCACTCCCAAGTCTTCTAGCTCATATTTGTTTCTTGCCTTCAAGAACTGGACAATCTTGTTTTTTTAAATAATTGACCGGAGAATCCACAGTTTTATCATTTTTGGATCGACGTTTCGAATCCCAAGTGGGATCCATCTTCAGGATGAGAGAATGATGATGATAGAAGAGCAGCGGAGAGGTAATAAATAGTGATGAGGATGAAACGATTATGAAAACAAACAAGTCGGCTGAATTAATAACTTTATTATTTTTATTTTTATTTAATTTTTATTTTTAATTTTTATAATATGTTAAAATTTTTTAAAAATATTTATTTTGATATGATAATTAATATTAATCTTAATAAGAAAATAATAACCAAATAATTTAATTAAATTATTAATAATATTAATAATACTAATTAATTATATTATTAATATTAATTAAATTGATTATAATAACATTATTAATAAGAACTATTATTAATAATTTTATAATTAATAAATAATATAATTGATATAAATAAATAAATAAATAATATTAATTAATATATTAATAATCATAGTATAATTAATAATATATTAATAATAATTTAATTAATATATTGAGGAATTATTTTATAATTATAAATAATAATATATAATTAAATAATTAAGAATAATAATTAATATAATCATTATAATTAATATTAACTAATATATTAACAATAATATAATTTAATATAATTAATTAATATTAATAATAATAATTTATTACATAATTAAATTAATTAACATTAATAATAATAATATATTAATATTAATATTATTATTAATATAATTAATAATATTATTACCCCAGGTTTATTCTCATTAGAATTATTCCTTCCTAGGTATAAAATTAAATTAATTTCATAACAAAATTAATTCTTTAACAAATTTATTTAATATTAATAATATAAGTAATATGATTAGTTTTATAATTAATAATATGGTTAATATAATTAAATATTAATTAATTAATAAATTAATAATAATAATATATAATTAATATAATTAATAATAATTAGTATTAATAATATATTAATAATATTTTAATTAATATATTTAGGATTAATAATATATTCAAAAACAATAAATAATTAATATAATTAATTAATAACAATAATTAATATTATTAATATAATTATTATTAATTAATTAATTAATTAATATAATAATATTAATATTATTATAATCAATTTAATTAATATTAATAATATAATTAATTAGTATTATTAATATTATTAATAATTTAATTAAATTATTTGGTTATTATTTTCTTATTAAGATTAATATTAATTATCATATCAAAATAAATATTTTTAAAAAATTTTAACATATTATAAAAATTAAAAATAAAAATTAAATAAAAATAAAAATAATAAAGTTATTAATTCAGCCGACTTGTTTGTTTTCATAATCGTTTCATCCTCATCACTATTTATTACCTCTCCGCTGCTCTTCTATCATCATCATTCTCTCATCCTGAAGATGGATCCCACTTGGGATTCGAAACGTCGATCCAAAAATGATAAAACTGTGGATTCTCCGGTCAATTATTTAAAAGATTCATCCCACAAATCTTGTTTTTTGTCTCTGGTATATCTCCCAACTCTATGTTGGTGGCTGAAATCACTTCTTTGTCTTTTTCTAGCAACTCATTGTGCTCAAAAGTAATTTGGATGCTAGGCCAAATTTCATTCATCCGATCTAAGATATTGTGCCAAATGATTTCCTTAACCCTCCCTAGAATATTCCCAATGGAGGATTATTTTTCTGGCTTTTAAAGCTTCTCAATCAATTCCTTTGCTCTCTGCATCTCTACCAAATGGTTATCTTCGCCCCTTTTATTCTGATCTTGTAGCACACTAACTTGGGATTCCAGCCTTTTCATTTCATCGTTTTGCATATTCATACCCTCCATAGATCTTGCCAATTGTTTTGTACAATTTCCTACTCCTATTTGTGTACCTACTGGAGTAGTTATGGGGAGGGACATTGGAGGAAGGGTCTCCATTGTGGTGATAGGCATCTGTGCTACTTTTTCTTTCTCCTGCACCATATTTTCCATCCTTGTCTCCATTTGTTTGATTTGGATGGGCTGCTCTACTATAAGTTTCATCATGCCAGATTTTATGCTCTTTGTTTCCTCTATTTCCTTGGTCAGTGGGTCATGTGTAGCAGGCAGCTTGAGCTTCTTCTTCAGAGTTGTGATATCTAGCTCTTTCTTCTTTATCACTTCTTCAACTACCTTGGTATCTAAGGGGTCATACCCAATTTTTATTATTATGTCTTCCAAAGACTTAATCTTGTAGGTTTTAACCCTGTACAGAAATTACCTGCATACGAATTCTTAAACAAAGAAAATAAACAATGCGAGAGCATAACCCATAAAACACATATGCACAGAGATTTTTACCTGGATCCCAAAACCGGGACTACCAGCTTGATTTTTCATTATGTTCCTTTCAATGTTACAATACATATTTATACATGCCGAAGCATCCAATACCATCGACCGAAAAACCATCGCGTCCAATACCATGTGCGAAAATCATGCACAAAACCATAGGTAGGTTCGCCCAACCTAATATAGGGCTACCCGCCCCCCTCAAACCCCCCGGACAGGGGGGGCTGCCGCCCCCCCTGTGACCCCCCCGCTACGCAATCGACGCAACGAAGGGGGGCTACCGCCCCCGTTTAACTACGTAGGTTAGTCATGGAAAGAATATAACACAACCCAACAAATCTTGGTGTCCTTTGATAATAATGAACTTTTCTCCATCCTCAACCGAGAATGAGAATTTGAAAGGGCTACCTTCATTTTGAACAAATTGATCGAAGTGTTGGTCAAAGTAGATGAAATCATTTCACCAGTTTTCTTGTCCATCTCAAGTTGATCAATTGGATGCACATTTTTTACATCAAACTTAAATGAAGTTTGCTTATATTCTGCTGGATTTTTAGGCTCTGATGTTTGTGCCCCCAAAAATGCCATATGCATCTTACCCTTCTCTAAGTCAAAGATAGAGATAAGTTTGACTTGTACAGCTGCACTCTGATTCCAAAGCTGAGCATAAGTGCTCTTCTTAAGCATTTCATTCCCAATTTTGATTTCCTTGAAGGTATCCAATACAGTTTCCTCTTTCTCTTTAGTCACCTTTGTAGATGAGGCCACTTGAAGAGTTTGTTGTCTTTCTGAAGTTGGAGTAGAAGGAAATGATTGTCCTCTAGCTGGTGAAGAATCTGGAATATCAATTATTTTGATCACTATCTCTGATGATTATCTTTTATCTATATCCATGTGTTGTTTTCTTGCTTTCTTTTTGTACTTCAATCTGAACTCTTTTATGGAAATATCAGTTCTTGGTGAGTGCTCTTCTATGGATCTCTTCCCTATTATTCCTTGCTCTGGTTATTCTCCCTTTTCAAACCTTTCTTTAGTAGTTTTTTCTCATGTGGCCTTGGGTTTTGTGCACTGGATGAGGAGATTACCTACTCCTCAGCCTCCTATAATGTATCTGGCATCCACTCTATTTGATTCATGTATTTTTCAATTTCAGTTCTTTGAGTGTGGATGTAGGTTGTGGATTTATTTCCCACCCTCTGCTTAGAAATAATACTCGAAGGTTCATAAGACCAAGTGAAGCTATGGGTGAAATTCATCTCTCTTAGTCTTCTCTCTGCCTCCTCTCCTGCATCTCTGCTATTGAAAATGAAGGGACCAATTTGGGACTTGATCCTGAATTGGGATTTCTTCTTGGCTGCTACAAAATGCATCTCATATGCACTGATCATCTGTCTAATATACTCTAATGCAAAGATCCTCATGGGGAGGAACTTTGGTAGCTTGTAGGGATCCAATTCACAACCATACACTCTTATTTCAATGTAGTTTTGGTACAAGTACCAATCACCAGTTCTAGATGGATCAGACAGTTGCATAAATCTTTTTATGTCTTCACTTATCCTTGGTTTTGCAGTTCCACAGAGGAGGTTCATTGTTGGGTGTACAAACATTTCCACAAATGTCTTGTAGCTGAAATCATTTTGATCTTTCATAACCAAGGTTGTCCAAAATATCATTGATTGAGGCTCGCCTTCATCATTCATTTTTCTCAATGAAAACTGAAACCTGTATGCCTGAAAATACACAAGCATGTAAACCAACACTAAAGAATAATGAAAAACTTATTTTGTGAAAAAGTTAACAAGTTGTTCATGAATTACATCTGCTAGAAACTGGCTGAAGTTGAAAATGATTGAGGGATTGGATCTAGTGGAGAGGATAGATAAGAAATCTATAATAGCTTCATCTAGCCATTGATCATAATAATAGCCAAGTAGGTACGAAAGAAATGAGGCAACATGTCTAGTTTTGTCAAGGAAAATAGACAAGGAATAAGGAGGGTTTTGCCTAGCAGAGGTGTGTTCTAAGCCATGAAAAGCTCTAATATTTTAGCTCTTTGGGAAAAATCAAATTTTTGGTACATTTCAATCAAAAATTCATGTGAAAAAGGAACAACTCCTTCACTAACTGGGACCTACATCATCTGCATGATTGATTGAGCATCAACTGTGAATAAAATGTCATGTTGGGGCCATCACTACCCTTTGTTGTGGGTTGTAACAAGAATGGAACTTCCTGATCTATTCTTGACAACTCTGTGTTTAGGGAATATGTTATGAAACCAGCTCAAGAAAAGATAGAAAAGATAAATCCACGCCTTAGAATTCAGCCTCTTTGAGGGGGCAACCTCCTTTACATTACATAAATGAACAATTCTTGGATGATACAAATGACAAAACCTCCTTTCTATATATAGGAGTCTAAGGAGTCACAATATAATCCAGCCGACCTAACAATAATAATATAAAGCCACAAAAATAACAATAGAGGGATTCTATGGGGCACAGAAATAACAATATGGGGGTAATAGGGGCACAACAATATAAATAAGGGGTATAACTACAATAGTAATGGGGTAATCACTAGTATTATAGGGACCCAACATGCCCCTCTCCTTCAAAAAAGTGTTGTCCTCAACGCTTGAGTAGTTCTGGATACTTCTGCATAAAATTCTCATCCTCCCATGTGGAATCTTCAGCGGATAAGTTCTTCCACTTGATAAGATACTCTGAAATTGATCGATTTCGTAGCTGTCGAGTTCTTGTTTCTGTGACTGCTTCCGGTTCCAATATAATTTTTCCTTCCTCGTCAAGTTCTGGCAATATTGTTTGAACTGGGAGCTTGTCGCCTATAACCTTCTTTAAACATGAAACATGGAAAACTGGGTGCAATCGAGAAGCTGCAGGAAGCTCCAATTTGTATGCCATAGTACCAATCTTTTCCAACACCTTGTACGGACCATAATACTTTGGTGATAATTTATTATCCTTCTTAGCTTGCTTTAGGGACATTTGCTTATATGGTTGTAGCCGTAGGAATACCCAATCACCTACATCAAAACTTCTTTCACTGCGATGTTGATCTGCCTGTTGTTTCATTCTATTTTGTGCCAACACGAGGTTATCCTTTAAGAGTTGGAGGACTTGTTGTTGATGTTCGATGTGATGTTCCACTGCCTGAACCTTAGAATTTTCTCTTAAATATGATGTGATGGATGGTGGTTGATACCCATAAAGTGCCATAAATGGGGTCATTTTTGTTGCTGTATGGAAGGAAGTGTTATACCACCATTCAGCCAGAGGCAACCATTTGACCCATTGTGTCTGTTTATCAGATACAAAGCAACGAAGATATCCTTCCAAACATTTGTTTACTATCTCAGTTTGCCCATCAGATTGAGGATGATAAGATGAGCTATGAGCTAACTGAGTACCAAGACAAGAAAATAATTCTGTCCAAAAATTTCCAGTGAAAATGGGATCTCTGTCACTTACAATAATCTTTGGGTTTCCATGTAGCTTTTGAACTGTTTCCATAAATGCAGTAGAAACTGTACTGGCTTTAAATGGATGTGATAATGCACAAAAGTGTGCATACTTGGTAAGTCTGTCAACTACCACCATGATGACACTCTTTCCCTCAGACTTGGGTAAACCTGTGATAAAATCCATTGAAACCTCCTCCCAACGTTGGCTTGGAATGGATAAAGGTTGTAATAGACCCGGTGTCTTAATTGTTTCAACTTTATTTTGTTGGCAAACCAAACATTCCGCCACAAACTTTTGAATATCTGATTTAAGGCCATCCCAAAAAAATTCCTTCTTAACCCTGTGGTAAGTTTTTAAAAATCCTGAGTGCCCTCCTAAGGGAGAAGTGTGCAATTCCATAAGAATCTTTTGTTTTAGCTGGGAATTCTTACAGAGGTATAAGCGATCTTTGTACCATAACGAATCATTTTGCCAGCTAAATGTATCAGAAGTACTGGAATCTTGTTGTAGCTTTCGAATAAGTGCCCACACTTCTTCGTCATTCTTCCATTCCTCCCTTGCTTCGTTTATCCAATCTGGTTGGATAATAGAAATGGCACACAACAATGCTTCCACATCCTCATCCTTTCTTGAGAGTGCATCTGCCACCACATTTTGCTTCCCTTTTTTGTAGATGATTTCAAAGTCATAACCCAACATCTTTGTGACCCACTTTTGTTGCTCTTCAGAGGATAATCTTTGTTCTAAAAAGTATTTAAGGCTATCATGATCCGTTTTTACCTTGAAGTGTCTTCCCATTAGGTAGGGTCGCCATTTCTTAAGTGCATGGAGTATTGCCAACATTTCCTTCTCATAAATAGCTTTGCTTAAAAACTTTCCCTTGATTGGACGACTTTCAAAAGCAATGGGTCTTTCATCTTGCATTAAAACAGCACCAATTCCATTTCCTGAAGCATCACATTCCACAATAAAGGTTTTTGTGAAGTCCGGTGTAGCTAAGACCGGTGCTTGGCACATTGCCTCTTTAAGATGTTCAAAGGCCTTTGTTGCTTCCGGAGTCCATGAAAATGAATCTTTCTTCAATAATGTTGTTAGAGGTGCTGCTATTCTCCCATAATTCTTAACAAACTTGCGATAATACCCTGTCAACCCAAGAAATCCTCGCAGATGCTTTATGGATGTGGGGATTTTCCATTCCTTAATGGCTTTAATTTTGCTAGGGTCTACCTTAACTCCTTCATGAGATACAATATGACCCAAATATTCCACCTCCTGGACTCCAAAGAAACATTTGGATCTTTTTGCATATAATTGTTTCTCCTCCAATAGTTGTAGCACCTGTCAACATGTTCAACATGATCCTTCCAAGACTTGCTGTAGATTAGTATATCATCAAAAAATACTAACACAAATTTTCTAAGGAATGGTTTGAAAATTGAATTCATCAAACCTTGAAATGTTGAAGGTGCATTGGTAAGGCCAAAAGGCATGACCAAAAATTCATAATGACCCTCATGAGTTCTAAATGCCGTTTTCGGAATGTCTTCAATCTTCATTCTGATTTGATGATATCCCGAACGAAGATCCAACTTGGTGAAGTAAATTGATCCATGCAATTCATCCAGTAATTCATCAATGACAGGAATGGGGAACTTATCTTTAATAGTGAGCTTGTTGAGCTCCCTATAATCTGGACACATGCGCCATGATCCATCCTTCTTGTGCACCAATACTACTGGAGCTGAGAAAGAACTTTGACTCGGTTGAATTATACCAGCCTCTAGCATTTCTGCAACCATACGTTCAATTTCACTTTTTTGGACATATGGATATCTGTACGGCCTGATGTTTGGAGGAACACTTCCTGGAATCAGATGAATAGCATGATCATGATCACGCATAGGTGGGAGACCTTTGGGAGTCTCAAATACCTTGGAATGATTGTCCAGGACTTTTTGGAGATCTGGAGAAATAGATGATTCCAATGTGGAAACATCTAGCGAACATAATTGTGCAATTACACCTCTTTGCTCCTTTTTTAGAAGCTTTGTCATGCCATTAGAGCTGATTATCTTTCCTGGTTTCCCTGCAATACCCCTTAATTCAACTTCCTTTCCTTCCACAGAAAATTTCATGAAAAGTTCTTGAAAATTAAAAGCTATTGTACCCAAGGATTGTAGCCATTGGACTCCTAGTACAACATCAGCACCTCCCATTGGAATGGAAAGCATTGGGCTAGTCAATACATATTCTCCCATGGATAGCTTGATATTATGGCACTTTCCAGAACAATTTATTGTTCCTCCATTTGCAATCATCACTTGACACTCTGGTGCTGGATATAGGAAGCAATTCAATTCTTTTGCTACCCTACAATGAATAAAATTGTGGGTGCTTCCTGAATCAATCAACACTATTACCTTTTTCTTCTTGATTTGTCCTTCTATCTTGATGGTTTGAGGAGTGGTAATTCCCGCCAATGCATTACAAGATATGGTCGGATTTATTTGTTCTTCATCTAGGCTTTGTTCCTGGAATATATCCTCTTCTTTTGACCTTTCTTGCTCCTTTTCTTCTTCCTCTTCACAATCTATGTAGAATAATTTCTTCTCAGCACACTTATGACCTTTTGTGTATTTGCTATCACAATTGTAACAAAGCCCTTTTGCTCTTTTTTCTTCCAATTGTTGTGGTGTCAACCTTGTAGGTTGTGGAAGACTATGGGCAACAACACTTCCGTCTTTATAGTTGTGAATGGTATGCTTCCTAGTTGCCATAATTTTGCTTTCCATTTTTCTTGCTAACCTGAATGCCTTCTCTAATGAATCAGGTTCCCAAAGGCGCACATCATGTTGGATATTATCCTTTAAAGACCCTATGAACACATCAATCCTATGCTCCTCTGGAATATCTTTTACCCTTATGTTCAATTTTTGGAACTCCTCAATGTGCTCCATTATTGAACCCTTTTGTTTGAGACTTATCAATTGGCTAAAAAAAGTGTTGCTTTTTGTATCCTCATAATGTGCTATCAATTCTTCCGTAAAAATTTCCCAAGTGATAAATTGTTTACGAGAACAAAGCCATTGATACCATACAAACTGATTTGGTTCCAAATATAAAGTTGCCATACGTACCTTTTGTGTGTTTTGCACATTATTGAGATCGAAGAATTGCTCCATCTGTAATATCCATGTGGCGGGATCCTTGCCATCAAACTTCCTCATATCGATTTTTGAAACATGGTGAGTCTTCGATCCAACATTAGAGTCTATGGAATCATGATTAACATTTCTTTTGTTCTCATCATGAGTTTCCTTTACTACCTTTTCACCATTAGTGACACTTTCTTGTAGCAACTTCTTCAATTCTTCCATATCTGTCTTCAAATCTATCTTCAAATCTGCCATGTCTCTCTTCAAATCTGTCTTTGAATCATCCTCTTAGCTTCCATGCTCTTTATCTTAGATTCCACGCCACTTATCTTAGCTTCTGTTAGCTTTTGTGAGCGTGAAATTTGTTGCACTTGTTCTTGTAATTTTGATATATCATGTAGCATTTCTTCTTCTTCTTCATGAGTCATGCTCGAGCTTTCAGGTTCCTTACTAGGTGTTTGCATTTTCTTTCCTCGTGGCATCAGTTACCGATAATAATGCTTTACTATGCCCTTTGAATTCCGTTAAACCAAGCTTACACAAAAATTTAAGAAAAAACTACACACCTTTTTTCACTTTATAGAGGCCTGATATTGAATCTGATGTATCTCTGTAATTTCGAATCATCCAGTTCTGAAATTTCTACCTGCAGTAGCCTTCTGCGTCCTCTTTCCAATGCCACAAGTCTGAGCCAAATTGGATTCTCCAAGGAAGAGTTATGTGAAATCTCCCACAGTGACTTGCTTTTAGACTGGTTCAGTAGAGCGAACTTGTACGA
Organism: Pinus tabuliformis; assembly: GCA_031772625.1. Lineage (NCBI taxonomy): Eukaryota > Viridiplantae > Streptophyta > Pinopsida > Pinales > Pinaceae > Pinus > Pinus tabuliformis. The sequence goes on from CM062819.1 coordinate 908,803,662, forward strand.
CGTGCCACGAGTCACTGTTTCAACCTTTGAATCTGAAACACACATAAAAAAAACTACAGTCCGTCCTCTTTCTGTACCTTTTTATGAAATTTCAATCCGATCCTCAGAGAGAAAGTTATGACGATTTTCCCCAGGTCACCTGTTTTGAATGTAATTCAGGAGTCTGCAAAAAGGCCAACTTCCTCAGATCATATCTCCGAAAATATCGGGCGAAAAGCTCTAAAATTTGGACCAAAGGTTCAGCGCCAATTCTTCTCAAATGGGTTTTTTTTGCGACTTCTGAAACGTCACAAAAAAAAGTTATAGCGAAAATTCCACGATGACCTGTTTGGAGCAGCGAAACCCTAGAATCCAAAGCTCTGATACCAAATGTTATGAAACCAGCTCAAGAAAAGATAGAAAAGATAAATCCACGCCTTAGAATTCAGCCTCTTCGAGGGGGAAACCTCCTTTACATTACATAAATGAACAATTCTTGGATGATACAAATGACAAAACCTCCTTTCTATATATAGGAGTCTAAGGAGTCACAATATAATCCAGCCGACCTAACAATAATAATATAAAGCCACAAAAATAACAATAGAGGGATTCTATGGGGCACAGAAATAACAATATGGGGGTAATAGGGGCACAACAATATAAATAAGGGGTATAACTACAATAGTAATGGGGTAATCACTAGTATTATAGGGACCCAACAGAATATATAGAAAAGCAAGTTGGTGTCCCATAGGTCTATGTCATCCATTTCCTCCATGAATTTGTCCTCCCACCAACAATATACATTAAACATATCAAATTCTAAGATGGTTTCATGGATCTTGAAATCCATGTCAGCCAATGGTAAATGATCTAAATCGAGTGGTGGGTGCACCATTGGGTTGAATATTTCTAGTTCTTTCTGCTTAGGTGCCATTTTTGTCTACTTTGTAACAGAAAAGGATGAAAGAAGTAGGATTTTTAGTGAGGGAGAAAGAAAGGGATTTGAACAGAAATGGGATTCAAGAATAGGAATTGATGATCACTACTTGAAAATTAGTAATCCTAGATTGTGTTGTTGTTCTCTTGCTCTGCTTTGCATTCTCTACAATAGATGAATGGAGTGGGAGGAAGTGCCTACAAATGAACAATAACATTTAAAGTTTGAACTCGGCGTGAATTTCGTGGTTTTATGATTTGAAATTAGGTCGTTGGATTGGCTTAACTTCTCCGGGTCCATTAGCTGATGGTCTGACCTAATTTATGGATTAACGATGGGAATGGGGATGATTGGATGGTTGGGACGAGTTGGCGCGGTGAGGTGGCAAGTGTTCAACGATTGCTTGGATGAGTGGTTTGGACGATACCGGATACAACTTTTCGGGGATCCTACAGAGCAATAGGTGTTGTGAGAAGGGCGAGGGGTGCAAACTCACGAGTGCATGACACATAGGGGAGCGGAAAACACTGACTTTGGACCCCCTCCCGAGATTAACTTTCGGATGGTAAGGTGGGGTCGAAAAAATATGTGGGCCATTCGATCGAGCAGAGTGAGCGGAGATGAGGGGAAATATGGTGGGTTGGTTAACAATGACGTGACGGGTGAGTGCCTGGTGGGGGTTATAAATGGAGGCGGACTATAAGAATATGAGAGGGAAAATAATTAAGGTTTAAAGGAGGGGATTACTAATAAAATGTCATATGCCCCTTTTCCTTACAAATTTTGCTATCCAACCTTAGAAAGATCAAATTTTCTTCGAACCTTAGGAAATGTCTTCCAATTTTTAAGAAGGTCCTTTGATACCCCTTCTTTATTCTCTAATTCTACCTACCCTTATTCTCTATCCTAGCATTTTTTGTTCTTTCATTTTTCTTTTTCTTTTTCATCTCTTTTCTTTTAAGATCTAACCTATCAACACGAATTGAAATTTGTTCAATCATGCTTAAACAGTATGATTTGAATGTAGGTTTTCACCCCATACAGAAATTACCTGCATACGAATTCTAAAACATAGAAAATAAACAATGCGAGAGCACAACACATAAAACACATATACACAGAGAGTTTCTCCTGGATCCCAAAATCGGGACTACCAGCTTGATTTTTCGTTATGTTCCTTTCAATGTTATAATACATATTTATACATGCCGAAGCATCCAATACCATGGACCAAAAACCATCGCACCCAAAAACATGTGCAAAAATCATGCACAAAACCATAGGTGGGTCCGCCCATCCTAACATAGGGTCCAAAACCAAAATTTTCTGGGGTGCTGCACTGGACCCCATAAAGTGGGGTTACAGGTATGCCTCAAACTCCCTGTGACCCCCCCCCCACCAGCTACACAATCAGCACAATGAAGGGGGGCTCTACCCCCCCCCCCCCCCCCCCGAACCCCCAGGTTAACTATGTGGGCTAGTCGTGGAAAGAATATAACACAACCCAACATTCTCCCACTTGTTGTTTTCTTTCCACAGGGGGCCACAAGAGAGCTTAGTCATTTTTCCAACCTTGAAATGCTCATTGTCTCTCTACACCAAGAGAACTTCTCAAAGCTCATAGATTTTTTCAATGCATCTATAGTATTCTTCAAAGTGTCCACCTTTACCAGCAACAACTTTTTGTCTTTTATCATATCCCTCACAAAGTGATACTAAACATCAATGTGCTTTGTCTTTGAATGATATGCGGGGTTCTTTGCCAAGAAAATTGCACTTTGGCTATCACAGTCTATCCTTATAGCTCCCTGTATTAACCCCATACTTAAACACAATCTCTACAACCAAACTACTTCCTTGCTTGCATGAGTGGCTGCCATGTATTTTTCCTTCGTAGTTGATAGTGCCACTACTAATTCCTTCTTATTCATCCAACTGACTGCACCTCCAAATAGGTTAAACACATATCAACTTTTGGATCTTCTCTAATCCGGATCTCCATCCCAAACTGCATCAACAAAGCCACGAATATCAAACATTTTATCCAATCCTGATCTTCCTTGGTAGCACAAACCATAATCACTAGTGTCATGCAAATACCTGGAGACCCGCTTCACTACTGTCCAGTGCTCCTTCCCTGGTTTTGACATAAACCTGCTCGATACTCCCATTGCATGTGCAATGTCTGGTCTAGTACAGACCATTGCATACATCAAGCTACTGATTGCACTTGCATATGGAACATGGGACATGTCCTCTTCCTCTTCTTGTGTCTTGGGACACTGTTCAGCAGATAACCTCACACCTATAGGAATAGGAACCTTCACCGGTTTACTATCCTGCATATTAAACCTCTACAGTATTGTCTCGACATACTTTCTTTGGTTTAACCAGAGCTTCCTCTTTGCCCGATCTCTTTTAATTTCCATGCCCAAAATATAGTTTGCAGCACCAAGATATTTCATGTCGAATTTGGAGGACAATTGGGTCTTCAAAACCTGGATAATTTCTTTGTCATTTCCAACCAGCAACATATCATCCACATACAAGACCAGATAAATAACACGGTCACCAATTAATTTAAAATACACACAGTGATCTGCTTTGCTTCTGGTGAAGCCAAGTCCCCATATAAATGTATCAAATTTCTGATACCACATCCTTGGTGACTGTTTTAACCCATACAGAGACTTCTTTAACTTGCATACCAGTTCTTTCTTACCCTTCACCACAAATCCCTTAGGCTGCTTCATGTATATTTCCTCTTCCAGAACCCCGTGAAGAAATGTTGTCTTCACATCCATCTATTCTACCTCAAAATCAAAAGCAGCAGCAACAGATAAAAGTAATCTAATAGAAGCTACCTTGGAAACAAGAGAAAAAATATCACCAAAATCAATTCCTGACACCTGGGAATAACCTTTTGCTATCAACCAATCTTTGTATTTCTCCACCTTTCCTTCTACATTTGTCTTCTTCTTGAACGCCCATTTGCTGCCAATGGGTTTCCTTCCAGCTGGAAACTGCACCAGATCCCAAGCCTCATTTTTGTGCAAAGATGCCATTTCATCAACCATGGCCTCTTTTTAGAGTTTTCCATCCTCTGAATCCACTGCTTCCTTCATAGTTCTGGGATCATCATCAGTAACAGACAAAGAAAAATTTGAACAGAAAGTAGATGGATTATACCTTTCTGGTTGCCTTCTTTCTCGAATTGATCTTCTCACACCCGGAGTTTGTGGCTCTCCATCTTCTGATTCCTCCTCCGCTGTAGAATCTGATTCTTCCTCCTTAACCTCTAACTCTATCTTCTCAGGTTCCTTTGGTTGGACTTCATGTATAATAACATCTTTTACCTCTCTAAACACCACATCTCTGTTGTACAAAACCTTCCGTGTGACTGGGTTCCAAAGCTTATACCCCTTTAAACCATCCTTATACCCAATAAAGATGCACCTTTCAGATATACTATCCAACTTGGTTCGTTTCTACTTTGGAACATGTACATATGCATCACATCCAAATATCCTCAGATGTGAAAGAGAGAAATTCTTACTGGTCCATCCCTCTTGTGGAGTCTTATCCTCCAATGCTGATGAAGGTGACCTATTGACCAAGTAACATGCAGTATCCACCGCCTCTGCCCAGGATTCCTATCCTAACCCGAAACCACTGAGCATGCTTCTTGCCCTTTCCATCAATGTCTTATTAATTCTTTCTAAAAATCAATTTTGCTGAGGTGTATATGGAGTAGTCTTCTATCGTGCTATACCACACTTCTTACAGAATTCTTTAGATTCCTTGTTGCAAAACTCTCCACCATTATTTGTCCTCGGCACCTTTATCTTCTTCTCTGTCTGATTTCCCATGAGAGCCTTAAATTCTTTAAACCTCTCAAAGTATTCATATTTCTTCTTAAGGAAATATATCTCTGTATTCCTTGAGAAGTCATATATAAATGATACATAGTACACAAACTTACCCAGTGATGGAACCTTGACAGTTCCAAACACATCACTGTGCACAAGTTCTAATATCTGTTTCACCCTCTTACTACCAGAGGGGAAACTCGACCGATTCTGCTTCCCATATACACAATTTTCATAGAAATCAAAATCCAGAGAGCTATTACTCATACCTTCTACCATACTTTTACCATGAAGTATTCAAAGGCCATTCTCTCCAATATTTCCAAGCCTTTGATGCCACAACATGGTCTTCTCTCCAGAGACCACTAGATTCTCTACTCCAATTTCAGGAACCATAGAACTGTTACACCCATTAATAACAGTGCAACCTTGCAGCTTGTACAGAGTTCCAATTCTAAGTCCCCTCATCAATACCAGTGCTCCCCGAACCATTTTCTAGTTACCCTTCTTGAACACTATTTTTGCACCTGCATCATCCAGCTTGCTTACAGAAATCAAATTTCTAGCTAATGCAGGAATATGTAGAACACTTGGCAGTGTTCTAACCCTTCCACCTTGCAACTTCAACTTTACTTTTCCATGACCAATGATTCTAGCCTTCCTATCATCCCCTATGAAGACATCACCACCATCGTATTTCTCATACTCGCAAAACGACTTTCTATGGGTACTGAAGTGAAAGGATGCACCTGAGTCAATCAACCATGCCTCATTATCTACATGTGTACTTGAAGAAGCCAAGTACACATCCCCACCTTCATCTGAGGTGGTTTTTGCCTCTATAGAAGGAGCATCATCAAATCCCTTTCCTTTATCAAGAGCTTTAGATTTACAGTCCCTTTTGTAGTGCCCTTCCTTTATGCATTTCCAGCACACCACCTTTATAGGTTTTCCTGGAGATTTATATCTCCCTCTACATTTAGATCTCCCACTCGATGACTTATTTTTGTTTTTATTCTGGGACCGTCCTTGTATAGACAAGGAATCACCATTCTGGCTCCCTATTTTTTCATCTCATCTCCTCTGCTAGAAAGGATGAGACTATTTCATCAAATTGTAAGGCAGTTGCATTGTTACCTATTGCAATAACTAGACTATCCCACAAATCTAGTAGAGAACATCTAAAATTTTAATATTAACAGATGCTAACTAACTTACCATAGTATTAAATGCCTTCAGATGCTCTGTCAGTGAGTCTCCATCTTTCATCCTCGGGTTACACATCTTTTTCCATAAGAACAGTCTATTGACCAGAGACTTAGATTGGTGCAAAGTCCCTAACTTGTCCCACAAATCCTTCGTTGTAGCTTCCCCTAATACATTCAGCAATATTGAATCTGAGACACACAATCGTATTGTGCTCTTTGCCTTCTGATCCAAATTCTTCCATTCTTCATCGGACACTCCCATTGGTTTAGTACCTGGATCTACCGCGATCCACTGATCTTTATCCACCAACAGATCCTCCATCTTGAGTTTCCACAACTCAAAAATCTGACCATTAAATTTCTTGATCTCTATCTTTCCACTACTCGCCATCTTCTTTCACCACCAGAATCAATCTCATAGATCTCCCACTGAAAAGGGTCTACCACAGACCCAATGAAACCCCTCAACAACAAAGGCATCCCCTTGATGCCAAAACTACTCTGAAACCAATGTTATGTTTTAACCTTGTATAGAAATTACCTGCATACGAATTCTAAAACACAGAAACTAAAAAATGCAAGAGCATAACACATAAAACACATATACACAGAGATTTTCCCTGGATCCCAAAACCGGGAATACCAACTTGATTTTTCATTATGTTTCTTTCAATGTTATAATACATATTTATACATGCCGAAGCATCCAATACCATGGACTGAAAACCATCGCATCCAATACCATGGACCGAAATCCATCGCGTCCAAAAACATGTGCACAAAACCATAGGTGGGTCTGCCCATCCTAACATAGGGTCCAAAACCAAAATTTTCTAGGGCGTTGCCATGTACCCCATAAAGTGGGGTTATGGGTATGCCTCAAACCCCCTGTGACCCCCCCCCCCCCCCCCACTACACACAGTCACAATGATGGGGGGCGCCGCCCCCCATCTAACCCCCCGGTTAACTACATGGGCTAGTCATGGAAAGAATATAACACAACCCAACATTGAACAATCTTTGGGGCTTTATTTTTCTTCTTATTTTTTTCTCTTTTTTTTATATACCCTCTTTTCATTTATTTTTCCTCTTTTTTTTATGAAATCAATTGAAAATTGAAACCTATGGACAATTGAAACTTGCAAACTATGAAATTCCTTATCACCTTGATATCTTATAAATTATAGGACCCTAACACTACTAGCTATCGTAAGTTTGTGGGTTTTCTTATGTACCTGGTAAATACAAGACCTGATATATATTTTGCTAGAAATGTTCTTAGTAAATTATAGTTGGAGCCTTGTCATGACCATTGGATAGCTGCTATGTATATCTTAAGATATCTACGTGACACTGTAAATCATTTTCTAAAGTATGATGGAAACGAATTTATGTTGATAGGTGTCACAAATTCTGATTGGGGAGGCAGTGAGACTGATGGAAGAAGCACTATCGATGGATGTTTTAGTTTTAGATGTGCAATGATTTCATCGATGTGTAAAAAAAAAGATCATGTTGCGTTAAGTAGTGTTGAAGTTGAATATGTTGTTGCGTTTGAAGTAGGAAAGGAAGTTGCTTGGTTAAGAAAACTCTTTTCATATTTGTTTAGAAAGCCTTTAGATCCAACAATAATAAGTTTTGATAATCAAAGCAACATCAAGATGTCCTAAAACCCTGTATTCCATTCAAGGATGAAGAATATTGACAATAGGTACCACTACATTGGAAGCTTGGTACAAGATGGGGTCGTAAAGCTACAGTATATTTTGACAGATGAACAAGTAGTTGATGTACTGACAAAGTCTCTTCTGAATAATAAGTTTGAGTATTTTAGAAGCATGCTTAGATTTCATTGATATTACAAATTTAGTTAATAGGGAGAGATGAAGCATCTAATGGTGGATTCTTGGGAGGACATCTAGTCAACCTTTATGTTGATGTCTAGATCCCGAAGAGGGAGGGTGGCCTTGGTCTTGGAGGTATGACTTTGGATACACACTTAGCTCCCTAGGTTGACGGTTAGCATGTAAGCTTGATGGTACCTAGAATAGTTGAAAGCTTGAGTCCATCTTATTCCCACCCAAATAGATTACCCTAGTCAAGAATCTAGTCCATAGTACTGAGTGTGCTAGAACTCTTCATAGTCCGTGTCTTTTGAGATCTTCCATGTGCTTGAATATATATGTAATTATGAATACCTCCCTAATTAAGAGGGAGTGTTGAAGAATGTAACTAGGTTTGGTCTTCATAATTGTATGATGTAATATATTTGTCAAAAGAAATTTTATTATTAATAAAATGACTTATTAAAGCACGTGTTTCATGCTTGGGCAATCATTTTTAGCTCAAAGCCTCCATTGTAGGCATCTAGGTTTTATATTGAGTCAATAGAGTCATTTTCATTTTTATTATACCATCCTTGAGCCTTTTTATCATGTAAAAAGAATTATTTTTTAGTCATATAGGTCATTTGACACCTCCACAACAAGTTGGCCGTATGAAGTCATCCTACATTAGGGCAATTTGACCCACATGAAGGCTATATATAGAGAGGTATTTCAATCCATTTTGGACATTCACTTAAGAAGTTCGATATACAAGTAAGAGAGGCAGAAAAAGTGTGAAGTAGCTAGAGAGGGATAAATTTTGTTGGGAAGGATCTAAATCTATGTTTTGGGATATATATATCTCTCACATGTGGAGTTACTCGGCATTTGTTGAGGCCAAAATTCTGAAATCTACTGCAGGTGAAAATTTTGCTAGGGGCGAAATTCTGCTGCTAGAAGGTTGAAGTTCTAGGTCAAATTTATTGTTTGGAAGTTGTCACTTAGAGAAGAAGGAAGGGCTGACCCAGTGATTGGAGGAAGTTTGTGTCTAGGTCAAAAGAGTCTTCAATTGTCTCATCTTGTCCTTGAAACTACTAAAGGAAGAGTTTTGACTGGGTTTTCCCCTTATAGGGGTTTTTCCCTGGTTGTGCTCCTACATCTTGTGTCTCTCATTCTTGTGATCTTCATACACCTATAATTTGGTAATTTCTTGATGATACATAATCTAATAAATAAGTAAAAGAATCCAACATAATTCACAAGTAATTATCAAGAAGAGGAATCAAGACCCTAATTCCTACAAGTATTAATTTCTCAATAAATTAACTCGATAATAGCTCTCATATTTATTTGAATCCAACATCTCATTAAATTATATCATTTTTATATAGTCAACCATTATACATGTTAGAGTCCTATAGTGATAGGATTCATAATTTTGAATTGGCTAAGTTTGAGCCTTGTAATATTCTACATACCTTTGCTTTCTGCAAATATTTTCCATATTAACAATTTTAAAAATGTAAATAGGGTATGTCCTAAGAGAAACATCAAAGGACAAAAAGAATAAGAAGAGATCAAAAAATGAAAAAATATGAAACCCGAAAACAAAAATGAATCATGAAAGTGTGCAAATATAAATGCAACTACTATTTTACTGCTTTACTATCTTAAATAATGGTTGTGTGTAGCTTGTCATACATGCCACAACCCATGGTAGTCAAACTATTTAATATTGTCTATTTCATGCTTTGAATTTTATGTTTATAGTTATAGAATAAAATCTAACCAAACAGATTAATCTTGGCAGATCATTAGATAGGTAGAGAAAATAAAAAGGGCTCATTGGTTTAATCTGAGCCCTTAGATGATATAAGGTTAGAATTAGATAGTTTACTTTTCAAAAGAAAAATAAACGATAAGGGTTTGCTAGTCTAAATGCACCCAAATAAAATGAAGAAAAAATGGTAGGGTAAGTAATGGGTAAGTAGAAGAAAGGTTGTTGAAGTATAAAGTTGATTGGATAAAATCACATTTATCATGCTTGATTATATGTTTCAATGTGCATGAGCATTTAAGAAGGCAAAAAACAACGATTTACAAGTTCATTTAATTAACTCCCCTTTATTCTTTCCACCCCTTTACTTACCAATTTCCCCATCCATAAGTAAGTTCTAGTACTTAAATCCTTCAATTCATAAAGGCTCAGAGCATTTCTTTGACTTTTGGTGGGACTGTACCCTTAGCTTAATGACGTCTGGGCATCAAGTGTTATAATTCCCTTCATTACCCTAATAAAACCCCTTTTCCTAATGTTAAACTTCAATTGCCTAAGAAAAGTAAATAACCCCAAGTAAAAATTCCATTTCATTCAAAAAACGCACAAAAGTGCTTTATCCTAAGTGTAAGTGTATGTGAAGAAAATGCATCAATATTACATTATGTTTAGTGGTATTTTCACTCTGCACATTCATTTCATATTAATTTTTAACTTAATTATATAATTCTTGATATAGCTTTTCCCTTATATTAAATAAATCCCCTATATAAATATCCCAACCCTTAGTTTTAATATAAACTATATAATTTACCCCATATCCCGACAAAACCAATAAATCCCGTCATTAAACCCTGCCTGATTGTTTTATGATTAAATCCTAATTAATCCCAAACCGCAGAAGATTAAAGCCCTAGGTCCCCCTGAAGCCTATGCTCATATATCCCTCGCCCGACTGTCATCCGATCATCATCACCCTCATCTGATGGTCCACAGCCATATCGACTTCACCCGATGGTCGACCTTTACCCGCCCGATAAGGTGGTTTTCATCGACCCCCCAACTGTTACGTGTCAAGCACTGGCGTAGATCATGTGACCCCTCCTAAATACCACTCCCTCCACCAAAGCCATGCGATGGCTTGGGAAACTGCCTCCCCACCAAACTCGAAAAACTACCCACTATTCATGTGTAAAATTACCCGCCAAAAAGTGACCATTGCTTAATAAAAAGCCTGTGAAGCCCTATTTTGCTTTTTTTCGGCTTATTTTCTATGTAAACCTCTGAAAACCAGTGCGACTCCTACAAACATTGAATTCACCAATTGAACTTAAAATTCACTCCTGAAGAAGCTATAGAGACCCCAACAACCTCTCAGTCCGTACCAGAGCCATTCAAACTTCTGTTGTTGACAAAAACACTAAATTTGAATCCAATTCACCCAATTCTAGGTATTTGAAGATGAATTTTCCATACAATGCTTTCAATTTGAAAACGTTCAGTCTGTGAAGTGTTTTAATTAAGTAAAATTAATTGAAATGGCTTTAAATTTAAAAGTTTGTGCCCAAACCTTTCTGAAATCTTCCTGTTTCTGTCAAAACCTCTTAATAAACCTGTGAAAGTCAAATTCAAATCCAGAAGAACTAAATTATGGATGCCCCTATCGCCATGGATGTCAGACCTATCACAACTCCCCATTTGGACCTAGACCACCTCCCCCTAGCGGACAAGGATTTTCAAATCAGAGACACAAGTGCATATGAAGTCCTGCTCAAAATTCATTTTTTGAGTAAAGATAGATACTTGAACCATTCTGATGACATTGGCCTTTAGGACTCCAATTTGTCCAATACCAGTTTCCCCAAGTGCATATCTTTCCTGAAATTGTCCATATATGACATGCATTTTACATTCCCAGCCAGAGAACTATAATGTCCCCTGACCAAAAGGTTTTGTTCACAATCACAGCTGAATCAATTAATGAGATGTTGCAAGTCCAACCAGGTCCAAACCTGACCCCACTCTCCATCAAGGATTTGTTAGACCTATACACCAAGTTGAGTCCTTGCAGACTAGCCCAAATATTTCAAACTCTCATTGTAGAAGACAAGCACATTCCTAAAGATGCCCCTCCATATGTTTCTGCCATTTTATCTGAAAGGGGCAAGCATATTGTGACTATGATATCATGTATTTTGGGTTGAACCACAGATGAATTTGTTGATGAGCTCGTCCTAGACTTCATGTCTATTTTCACCCCAAGAAATCCTCGTGCTACTTTGTACAATAATTCCCAGTTCATAGCTGAAAGAATGCATGAATAGTTTACCAGAATGCACAATGCAAGAGTATTCAAGTACTCATCTATACTATACCATATGTTTTTATATTATCAGTCAAACATATTTCCCTTCACCCTCCAGAAGCTTGATACTAGAGGCCAGCCCAGGTATGTCATATTTTGGACACCATTATTCCACAAGTATTCATCACCATACACCTATACAGACTTCATTGACTCTTTTGTCCATCCAGTCATGAGCATGCTAACAGGAATTCCTCCACCCAGAATAAGCCAAGAGATCAAAAGATTCCTCCAATTGTCCAAGAAAAGTAAGGTGGGAGATTGGTACCTTTACCAAAATCACACTAAAATAAGAATGTATGGTTGCTATCTAGCCAGATAAAACCTCCCCAAGTACCTCCCCATGAGATTATTTGCTCTAGAATATTATAGGCAAATAATGAACTCTGATGAAGTCAATTTTGTCTTAGCTAAGAAAATAACTTAGCTCAAAGTCAAAAATCAGTTAGGTCCTTTCATTTGCAATTCTAGAGAAGCAGTGTAGGAATCAGATCTGATTCTGCAACAAATGAAGTTCCAAAATAGTTTCATGTGGAGATACAACCCTCAATGTTTTATGACCAAACTTAGACAAAAGGACAAATTGGGGCTTTACATTCATCACCCCATACAAGAGATAGAAATATATGCCAATCAATCTGAGTGATTGGAAAATAGTCTCATAGATAGGGATAGTACAAAGGTAGATGTTGAAAATACCTTGTGTGATTTAGAAAGATAGCTTGATGAAAGCCCATTCCTACAGGTACCACAACAAGAAGCACCCATGAGTACCCCTACAGTTTTGCATACTCCTCAAAATGTGGAAAAGAATCCCAAGAGGAATAGAGAGGAAGCCTCCACTTCAGGCATGGACACATCCAATATATAGTATGAAGCTAGTTAGAGCAAAAGGCCAAGGCTCAATCCTGTTTTAGAACAGGAAGACACAGAAGGCTCAGCAGAAGTAACTAATATTGAGTTTGACATGAGAAAGGTCACAGCTCCATCTGGAGAAACACAGGAGTCATCTGCATCACAGACTCAAATGTTAGAAAGGAAACTCAGTGTATAAGTCTTCTCATTTAATAGGCCTATTGATCAAGATAAGGACATAAAGGACAGGTTCAAGGAAATCAAAATGAGAAATGAGAAACTGAAGGCACAGTCTTATGCACAGTATCTCAAACTTACACCTACAAATCAAACCAGGTTGATGTCATCTTTTGGCAACAAGGAAGGAAAAAAGAAAATGTCCTTCATAAAGCCAAATGTACAACAACCAAGGACATCAGCAAATTTAAAGAAAATTGATTTTGAGGTATTGGCCAGGGATATTCATCCCATTGACCAAATTGAGTTTCACAAACAGGCTAGAGAAATGATTTACTCCACCCTTACTGGAAAATCCATAACGGCCCATCAATTTCAGAATTAATTGAACAATATTTCAGCCCAGTATCAATTAGAAAAGGCCTCCTCATAGGCCAAATACACCAAAATCAAGTGTTTGGAAGACTTAGTGATTGAATTGGGACATGATCCCAAAGACATCAAAGCTACTGAACAACTGATCAAGAAAAAGAATGATGACATTGCAACACTCAAAAAGCAATTGAACATACCTCAATTGCAGTATCCCCAAACACAAGAAGTATTGGAAAATCAAACAAGGCATGAAGATTTGATGGACTTAGTCCTCAAAATAAATGATCAATTAAGGGAGACAAAGAAGGAATTGGATAGTTTGATCCAATTAAAGCAAAGTGATCTTGGCACTACATTTAGTGAATGTCATCTCAGCAGTCTCAACAGTTGTTCCTTCCACATTGGCAACCTCATTGGCTCCCATAGCTCTTATGGCCACAACACAACAGGTTTCAACAGAGTCTACATAAGTAGTAGATACATCAAGTGAAGATGCAGCAAAGTTAGTCAAATCTATGGAAGAGATGTCCATACAGGCAACAAAGATGAATAAGCTCAAAGAAAAGGTGACAAGCTTGGAAACTGATTACAGGCTTGCAAAAATCATGCACAAAGAAGAAGTAGAAAAAGCTATCAGGATGAGTGAAATATTAAAAGCCATGGAGAAGGACCTAAAAATGAAGGAACCCCTTGCGCAGGCTAAGGAACTACTATGGGCCAATATCATTGACTCTGTCAATGATATTTGGCCATCTATTTAGGTGATTTTTGAACAAATAGATTTAATAAAGATGGCTACAGAGGCCATCCAAAGAGTAAAAGAAGAATTAGGAGAAAAGCTCAAAAATGCTACCAGAATTATCCAGTTCCTTAACAGTAAAAATAAGTATTAGCTTCAAGAATTGGAAATAGAAGATAGAACAGAGACAATTTTGGAGGTGAGAAAAGTCCTTTCCAAGAGAAACTTAATGCTTAAACCTCAATGACAAATATCAGAATATGCAGGTAGGCATTGACATATTTATGGCTAAGTTTCAAATTTTGAGAGAGAAAGGGTTACCTAGTCCCTTCGTAATAAATGACAAGTTCATGACACAACAGGATTACAACAGCAAAATCAGAGAGCTAGCAAAAGAATGGGTCAATACATCATAAATCAAGGCATTTCCAAGAGGCAAAGTACTTTATTAGTCATTTGAAAACTTGTTTTACCTCCAGCATGAGGTAAAACACTTACTTATCAATAAGCCTACTTTTTCCAAGTACACCGAGGTAGATGAAATATATAGGAGGATGCTAAAGATCCAATTACCTGATGCTGAAACATGGGAGAAATTGACTGATTTACTGTGAGAAATATGCAGTAAAATGGTTAATGTACAGTAAAAGTAAAATAGCCAGGTAAAAAGATGAAGACAAATCAATAGAGTCAAAGTGTATTAGTGTCAAAGTGTATCAGATAAAATCCAAAAGTAAATGAAGCTTCCAGTGTGAAAGATCAAATAGCAAAGCAGCATAAAGGGCTAAAATCAAACCATAAAGGCCAACAGTACCAAAATAAAAGGGACAACATGAAGCAGTTCAATACCTATCTCTATATTCTTTCAAGAAGATATTTTTAATTCCTAGATTAAATCTCAAATTAGATTGAGATATTTTGTAATATTTTTTGTATAAATACTTCACAATTCGAAGTATGTAGGGTGGACTCTATTAGAAATTTCTATAGACTTTCTGATCAAGAAGAACCAGAAGGTATTGTATCAGTTGATGAGCCAGCAAGCTGGATTGATTAATAAATATTAGACTATTCCAAGGATTCATGTGTTGATCGAATACCAGACAAGTATTTTCATGTGTCTTTGTCAATCTATCGAAGATATTCATAATCTTATGTGTTTGAATATAAATGCTATAACTGGAAATATATTTCAAAACTTGTTTAAATCACACTCTTTTTTAACAGTTAAGCATTTGAATGTTTTCTTCTGATATTTAAATTAAAGAATTCTGAATTTCTCTTTAGTTTAAATTGATTTCATAAATAATCCCTATTAAAGGATTCTTCACTACCCTTTGATTTCGATTACCCCTGCCTTTCCTCATTCATTATCTGGGTCTGAGAACCCTTAACTGCTCTCTCACCCTGAGTGAAACCCTTTCACCCCTCTGTCTCAAACATTTGAAATACACTCTGCTATCTTTCCCTTGTAACACGCCCTTTAGTGAGTTTATCCAACCTTTCTTCCTTATCAGTTGACTCCATAGCCTAATGGTATGAAAGACATCAATTTATCCATCTGTTTAAGAGTTCCCACCACCCAATGTCAAACAAAACCAAAACCCCTTGAACAATCATAGCTAGCCTAAAACATCTTAACTAAAACAAAGTTAAATCTTAAATAGAGAACCCTCTCTAAGCATCAGGAAGGCTAGGTCCTGATCTCGAAAAGTGGATAGTGGTTACCTTTGGTTTTTCCTTCTTGTTACTTGAAAGGAATTATCAGAGTGATAACATTTCTGGCGACCATACTGGGGAACTTCGATCCTCAGTCTCATAAAAACTTTAAGGAAACCTTCAATCAAATCTTGAGCCCCTTATGGTCATTACTCGAAGTAAGTTTTCAGAAAATTTCATAAAAAAACAATTTAAAACTTAAAATTTCGGCTCCCAAAAAGATTCACTACACTAGGGCCAACCTAGATCCAAACCCTGCAACTGTAGTGGATAATCCAGAGAGGATACTAAGACATCCAAAAAATGAAGAAACTCAAGCCAGTAGTAGCCAGCTAGACAAAGACAATTCACTCTCTGAGGAGTTTTCAACTTTAGAAGAAGTCCCTTTTGATTTTTCATTTGACCTCTCACTATTTAGAACCAAATTTGAGAATCATATCCATGAAATAGTTTTAGACTTTGAGTTTAATCGACTCATCAAATCAAAAAGGGATATTCATCTAGATTTGAGCAAATTTGTCATAGATGCTTTTCACAAATTAGAAGCCTTTATCTCTACGTTGATTGGTAATATAGATAGTTCTTATCTTCAGCAATTTATAGAACTAGTTTCCCTTACTACTGCTGCATCTCAAATTTCTTCACAATCATCACTCACTGTAAATCCACCTTCCTTTACCACAACTTCATCAATTGTATCTGACACAATTCAATCACCTAAATCACTTATTAATCAGTCTTCATCATCATCTAGCTCACCTCCATCAATTTCAAGCCCTTCTTCGGCCTCCTCAACTTTACCCTCCAGTCAAACTAGAATCACAGCAATGGAAAATAGATATGCTCCTCTTGTTTACCTACCCAACTTCATGTCATGCCTACAAATTATCAGAGTAATATTTTCTTGTTTCATGCTACTGGTCATTATACTGCCCAGCAACATGTAAACAAGATGTCCAAATTTTTTGAATTGCATGAAATAGATGAGGTAGATGTCCAAATGAGACTCTTTTCCCAAACTTTAACTAGTGATGTCAAGAAGTGGTTTAAAGCCTTTCCTGACAACCACATTTCATACCTAGAAAATTTTCAAAGGTTATTCACTGATAGGTGGGAAAGAAAAAAGAACCCATTGCAAATACTTTCTGAATATGATAATATTAGGAGAGCTCCCAACGAGTCATTTCAGGAATATTGCACTAGGTTTAACAATATCTATAATGCAATTCCAACCGACATTAAGCCCCAACCTGACCTAGCATTGATTAATTTCCCTAATGGTTTTGATGCTGATATGTCATACTAGCTAAGGGAGAGAAATCCTAAAACCCTTGAACAAATGCAGAGTAATGTTGTCAATGTAGAAGCCAACTTGTTAACTAGGAAAGCATGAATGAGGAATGAAAAGAAATTTTTGTTTAAAGAAGAAGCTTCAACTTCAGATGGAAAAGTATATGTTTTAGCTAAAAGTTTAGAAAGAATTATGGATAGGTTAGATATCATGGATAGGAAAAATCAATGGGAGAATCAACAACAACAACCCTCGATAAGAAACCCAAAATTTAGGAAGAACCCTAATGCTGCAAAAAATACTACACCAGACCAACAGATTAGACCACCCTTCCAAGGAAAATATCTTGAGTAAAAGCAAGACCAAGAAGCAGAAGATGATAACCAGATTAACAGAGGATGACACTTTTTTTCTTACTCAAGAAGAGCAGGAGTCATATATGCTTCAGCAGATACAGTCAGAATATGGTGAATCTTTTGATTTCAAGCAAGGATATGAATCAGCTATATATGAGGTGCATAAACAATATAGCTTGAGAAGTAAGAAGAATAACGAAACTCCCATTAAAATATCCATCCAAACTCAGACTAAGATAATAAAAGAAACTCCAGTTAAAAAAGTTTTGCAAATTCTCCCTAGGGGAACACCTGAAACTTCAACCCCTAGGATTGTAGATATAACCTCTAATGAAACCCAAATAAAGCCAATCATTGAAAACAATCAAGATAAAAGAGATCAAGGTAAAACAGTAGAAACACAAACTGAAATGCCTACCACTGAGAAACAGGATAAAGACACTCAAACTGCACACATTAAGGAAGATCTGAATCAAGCAAACAAACCTCAACTCCCTTTCAATATTAAAAATGAGATAGCTAAGTTAAAGATATCAGTTCCTCTGATTAAACTAGTAAAAAATGAATCTTATAGGTCACAGATAACTAAGACTTTGAACATAGGAGAGGGAGAGGATTCTGTTAATTTAAATGATGACCAGCCTGAATTGTTGTTTGGCCCTGAGGCCAATGGAATTCATCAGCAAGGGGGAGTTCCTCTATTTTACATCAGCCTAAATATTCATTATAAAATTTTGCATAATGCTATGTTGGACTCAGGAGCATCCCATAATCTCATGCCAAAAGCAATAATGGAAAGATTGAACCTAGACATAACCAAACCTTATAAAGATTTATTTTCTTTTGACTCCAACCAGGTTAAATGCCTTGGTTTAATCAAAGACTTATGTGTGACTCTTATCTAGTGCCCTGCAAGGAGAATTTTAATGGACATTGTAGTTGCAAATATCCCACCAAAAAAATGGAATGCTACATCTCGCTTATGGGGAGAAAAACTACAGGGATCTTTGCAGATGGATATGTCTTATGCCACCATATCTGTTTTTGGCTAACCAAGAAAATTATATAGGGAGATATTGATGAAGTACATGGTTAGTAGTGAGGAAAAGCCCCAAAACTTTTCCATATACTCCATGCACTCAAATATGGACTCCTTCATCTTATACAATGCATAAACTGATAAAAAAAAAATCACAACCAAAGACCTTAAGTACAGAACAAATGATAGTGAGAACATATTCCATGAGTCACTTTGGCATTTAGACTTTGATGGGTCTGTAAATAGGTTAAGGGCTGGTGCAGAATTCTGGATCCATAATATGGAAATAACCATGCTGAGGGCCATGCTTTCAAATTGAACTTTAAATGTACCAATAACATGGCTGAATATGAAGCCCTGATTCTACGGTTACAATTGGTTAGGAAATTAGGAGCCAAAAGAGTTTCTGTCATGCGAGACTCAGAGCTGATTATGAAACAAATTAGTGGTGAATATTTTGTCAACAACCCTAGGCTTGGTAGATATAGGGATATTGTCTTAGACTTGGTCAAGGATCTCGTGGAATCAAACTTTGCTGCCATCCCCAAGAGACAAAGCATGTAGGCCCATAGTCTGGTTACCTTTACTAGTACATGTAAATTGCCATTCCAACCAAACCACCAGTGCAATGTAGAGGTCATACACAGGCCTGTTATACCAAATAACCTTATGTAATAGCATATTTTTTCCCAGGACTCTCAGATCTATGATTTCATGAACAATGAAGGTGAATTTTGGAACTATAAGATAGATATTGATTGCACAATAGACAGTAATGTAGAAAATAACTTAGATATAAATGTTTTGGATGTACATAAACCAACTAAATTTACTAAAGTAGAAATAGATAGTTTAGAGAATGTAGAGATAGATGAAATAATGGATGATGATCCTGAGATTCTTAATTTGAAAGATAATTTTTGCCTAAAGGATTAGTACCTTTAGAGGATTTGATTGACTCTAATGATATAGCTCGAAAGCCCAAGATGGAACCTCTAAGAGATAACATAGAGGAAGTTAATATAGGAACTGAAGATAATCCAAAGCTCATTAAGATATCTAAAACCTTACCCTCAGAGGAAAAGGTCAAATATATAAATCTGTTTAAAGAGTTCCAGGATGTATTTTCTTGGAGTTATGAGGACTTAAAATCTTATGACACCAGCAAATCCAACATCAAATACCTCTAAAAGAATATCATAAACCTTTCAAATAGAAGATTGTAAAGATAATCCTAGGTCTTATGCCGTCCATATAAAAAGAGGTTAAAAGGATGTTTGATGCTCAAATAATAGCACCAATTAGATACTCATACTGGATTTCAAACTTAGTTACAACTAGGAAAAAGACAGGTGAAATTAGAATTTGTGTAGATTTTAGAAACTTGAACAAAGTTTCTTTAAAAGACAATTATCCCTTGCCCAAAATGGACCATATATTGCAAAGGGTAGTGGGCTCATCTAGGATTTCACTGTTAGATGGATTATTTGGCTATAACCAGATATTAGTCCAACCTGAGGACCAACCCAAATTGTGTTTACTACTCCTTGGGGTACCTTCATGTATTTGACGACACCCTTTGGATTAATGAATGCAGTTGCCACATTTCAGAGAGTTGTGGATATATCTTTTTCCAAAGAAATCCATGATTTCTTAGTAGTATACCAGGATGACATTACAACCTTCTCTAAATCAAACAATGAACATTTAAACCACCTCAGAAGTGTATTTATCAAACGGAGGAAATTTGGAATTTCTTTAAATCCTAAAAAGACACTTTTCGGTCTTGAAGAGGGAAAGTTGTTAGGACACGTCATATTAAAAGATGGGATTAGGATAGACCCTACTAGAATAGAAGCCATTTTGACTATTTCCCATCCCCGAAACATAAAAGAGATACAATCATTTCTAGTTAAGATTAATTTTCTTAGAGGATTCATCTCAAATCTAGCAGAATTAATTAGGGAATTAAATAACATGCTTAGAAAGGACTCATCAATCAAGTGGACATTGGAGGCCAAACAATCCTTCGAAGCTATTACGGAAGCATTAACTAAGACTCCAATCCTAATTAGTCCTAATTTCAGCAAAGAATTTATTATTTTTTCATTTCCTTCAGAACACACCACTGTAGCAGTCTTGCTGCAAAAGAACAATCAAGGATATGAATAGCCAATAGCATTCTTTAGTAAATCCTTAAGAGATGCCACACTAAAATACAATATCATGGAAAACACGTATTGGATTTGGTTAAAGCTATCAAGTATTTTAGAGTATACATTCTGTACTCTGACATCATTTCTTATGTTCCAAACTCTATAGTTAAGGACATTTTGACTCAAAATGGGCCTGAAGGAAAAAGAGGCAACTGGATTTCCACAATATTGGAATATGACATATAGATAAAACCTACCAAGCTCATCAAAGGCCAAGGTTTAGCCAAACTCATGGCTGAATCGTACTGTCAGACCCTTGATATCAACTTCATTAGTGCTTAAGATGATCAGAAGGAGATGGCGACTCCACAGATCAGTGAATCCTTTACTGAATCACCATGGTATGCAGATATTACATTGGTATACTAAAGTACACCCCCCTTTTTGTCCCCCTTTAGGGTTTCAAATGGAAAAATTTGATCCCCTTTATTTCAAGATTTCAAGTTTGTGGATCATAGAGTCAGCTTCTTGGGTTAAATAGAGGAACCAGTATTAGCCAGTATGTCGTTCTAGGGTCTTGTTTGACTCATCTGGGATCTCTGGGAAGCTTGATGAGATGTCTTAGCCAATATTCCATTTAGGGGTCATGTTTGACTCCCCTCTTTACTTTACTAAATCCCTCACCTCCTCCTGAGGTTACCTCACATTAGGGTGAATTGGCCGTGGGCTCTACCCAAGACCTGACTTCCCTAGAAATTTATGACACCCTAAATCTAGGCTCTATCCTCAGGAATAATGACTCCCGGAAAGAAAAGATAGTGGGATGGTTGCTCCCAGGAAATGATTGAACCAATAGTCGGGCATCTCTTCATTGAGAGATAAATATTTCTCTTAGTTGTTTGAGATGGATGAGGTTTTAAACCTAGGGTTATTTAAACACAATCTATGGTACCTATGGTAAGGCAACAGGACTTCCATCCATGGGTAAGGTAATGGGAGGTGGTCAACCACTTAAAGTGAGCTCGCCCAAGTTCCTTGATAAGGTTTGTATCTTGAGCCAATGTCGTACTGGTACAGGTTGGTAGCCATGAACCAACAAGTATTGAATTCACCTCCATATTTCTATGGGCTAGTAGCTAGAATAATAGGATGGTAGCTTGAGACCCCAACTGGTGAGTTGCAATGTGAGCTCGTTTCTGTGTCGTTTTCTTGTTGCCATGTTTTCTTTGGGCCATTTTTGCTCATTTTCTTGGGGCCATTTTTGCTCATTTGCATCATTAATAAAGGATCAAGGATCAAGGGCGGGGGGGCCATCAAGGCCCCTCATTGAGAGACCCCTCCTACAAGGAAAGTAAGAAACTCAAGGATGGATCGAAGATCAAGGAAGGCTCAAGGCTTGGGGGCCCCATCAAGGCTCAAGGCTCAAGGCTCAAGGAGGGGCCCCATCAAGGCTTCAACCCATCGGGCAAGTTCCTTATTCATTTTTAGTGGTCTTGCCTGACGAGTTGAAGCCTTGATGGGGCCCCTCCTTGAGCCTTGAGCCTTGATGGGGCCCCCAAGCCTTGAACCTTGAGCCTTGAGCCTAGTAGGAGGGGTCTCCTAATGAGGGGCCTTGATGGGGCCCCTAAGCCTTGAGCCTTCCTTGATCTTCGATCCATCCTTGATCTTCTTACTTTGATCTTTGATCCTTTAGTTTCTTACTTTCCTTGTAGGAGGGGTCTCCTGATGAGGGGCATTGATGGGGCCCCTCCTTGAGCCAAAGTAAGAAACTTCAAGATAATGCATTGTTTTGGAAGGACAGTAGTGGTATTCTCTTAACATGTTTATTAAAAGTTGAGGCTAACAAAATTTTGTAAGAGTTTCATGCAGGGGACTGTGGAGGACACTTGTACTTGAAGAGTACTGCTGACAAGATTCTGAGAGCTGGTTTCTACTGGCCTAATTTGTTTGCAGATGTCAAAAAACATGTGACCTCCTGTTATAAATGCCAGATTTTTTAGGGAAAGAGGAAACTATTTCCCTTGCCTCTTAAACCAATTTCCACTCAGATGCCATTTCAAAAATGGGGGTTAGACTTCATTGGAGAAATACACCCCACATCCTCGGCTCAGCATAAGTGGATTCTAACAGCCATAAACTATTTTACCAAATGGATAGAGGCCATACCTTCTAGGCAAGCCACAAACATTTTCATAATCACCTTCCTAGAGAGTAATACCCTTTCAAGATTTGGATGCCCCAAGAAGCTCACCACTGATAATGCAACAGCCTTTAAGTCCAAAAGAATGATAGATTTTTGTAATAAATACCATATTACCCTTGGCCATTCCACAGCCTATTACCCTCAAGGTAATGGACTAGCAGAGTCATCCAACAAAAGCCTGGTCAATATTATCAAAAAGTTAATGGAGGATAATAAAAAGACATGGAACAAGAAGTTAGTGAATTCCTTATGGGCAGATAGATTGACTACTAAGAAGTCCATTGGAATATCACCCTATCGGCTGGTTTATGGGATGGATGTAGTTTTCCCATTATCCTTGGCAGTGCGAGTCATGAAAATCCTTTAGGAACTACAGGTGGAACCAAATGACATTAAAGAAAAAATAAACCAAACTATACACCTGCAACAAACCAGAGAAGAAGTGTATGTAAAATCACAAATAATCTAAGAAAAAATCAAGAACGTCTTTGATAAAAAGACTAAAGCAAATGATTTTCACATAGGAGACAAAGTCCTCAAGTGGGATTGAAGGAGGGAAGACAAAGTCAAGCATGGAAAATTTGATTTTCTATGGCAGGGGTCTTATTTCATTTTTGGCTACAAAGGAAAGAATGCCTTTTTCTTGAGAAACATAGATGGTTCAGATCTACTAGGAGGACCTGTTAATGGTAGGATACTGAAGCACTACTTTTCCACTGACTTACAGTAGTTCATTTTATTTTCCATCATTGTACATAACATTGCAAGAGTGTAGATTGGATTTGATGGTAATCATTTGAAGTTGAAGCCCAGAGAGAAGGCCCTAAGATTTAAAAGATTTATTGTCATAATTATCAACAATGCAGATTCACAGAAGGACATTGTGCAAGGTAACATCAACGACAATTCAAAGGCTACTGATATTTACAGTTCTTGACATTTCACTAGGAAATGCCACCCCCAAGTGGAGCCATTGTTAGAGTCGTATAATGATAGGATTCATAATTTTGAATTGGCTAAGTTTGAGCCTTGTAATATTCCACATACCTTTGCTTTCTACAAATGTTTTCCATATTAAAAATTTTAAAAATTTAAAGAGGCTATGTCCTAAAAGAAACATCAAAGGACAAAAAGAATAAGAAAAGATAAAAAATGAAAAAATATGAACCCAAAAAACAAAAATAGATCATGAAAGTGTGCAAATCTAAATGCCACTACTATTTTACTGCTTTACTATCTTAAATAATGGTTGTGTGTAGCTTGTCATACATGCCACAACCCATGGTAGTCAAACTATTTAATCTTGGCTATTTCATGCTTTGAATTTTATGTTTATAGTTAGAGAATAAAATATGACCAAACAGCTTAATCTTAGCAGATCATTAGATAGGTAGAGAAAATAAAAGGATCTCATTAGTTTAATCTGATCACTTGGATGATATAAGGTTAGAATTAGATAGTTTACTTTTCAAAAGAGAAATGAATGATAAGGGTTTGCTAGTCTAAATGCACCCAAATAAAATGAAGAAACAATGCTAGGGTAAGTAATGGGTAAGTAGAAGAAAGATTGCTGAATTATAAAGCTGATTGGATAAAAGCACATTTATCATGCTTGATTATATGTTTCAATGTGTGTGAGCATTTAAGAAGGCAAAAAAAAAATGGTTTAAAAGTTCATTTAATTAACTCCCCTTCATTCTTTTCACCCCTTTACTTACTAATTTCCCCATCCACAAGTAAGTTATAGTACTTAAATCCTTCAAGTAATAAAGGCTCAGAGCATTTCTCTGAATTTTGGTGGGACGGGACCCTCGGCTTAATGAATTATGGACATCAAGTGTTAGATTTCCCTTCATAAAATTCATTTCCCTTCATTACCCTAATAAAACCCCTTTTCCTAAGGTTAAACTTCATTTGCCTACAAAAAGTAAATAATCCCAAGTTAAAATTCCATTTCATTCAAAAAACCCACAAAAGTGCTTTATCCTAAGTGTAAGTGTATGTGAAGAAAATGCATCAATATTATATTATTCTTAGTGGTATTTTCACTCCACACATTAATTTCATATTAATTTTTAACTTAAATATATAATTCACGATGTAGCTTTTCCCTTATATTAAATAAATCCCCTATATAAATATCCCAACACTTAGTTTTAATATAAACTCTACAATTTACCCCATATCCCAACAAAACCAATAAATCCCATCATTAAACCTCGCCCGATCATTTTAACCCATGATTAAATCCTAATTAATCCCAAACTACTGAATATTAAAGCCCTAGCCACCCCCGGCGCCCCACCCCCTCCCCCCCTCGAAGCTTATGCTCATATCATCTGCACACATCCCTCGCTCGACTATTATTTGATCATCATTGCCCTCATCTGACAGTCCACAACCATATCGACTTCACCCGACGGCCAACCTTTACCCGCCTGATAAGGTGGTTTTCCCCGACGCCCTAACTATTACATGTCAAGCACTGGCATAGATCAGGTGACCCCTCCTAAATACCACTCCCTCCACAAAATCGGTGTGATGGCCTAGGAAACTGCCTCCTCACCAAACCTGAAAAACCGCCTATTGTTCATCTGTAAAATTACCTACCAACAAGTGACCGTTGCTTAATAAAAATCCTGTGAAGCCCTATTTCACTTTTTTTGCTTACCTTCTGTGTAAACCTCTGCAAACCAATGCGACTCCTGCAAACGCTAAATTCACCAATTGAACTCCAAATTCACTCCTAAAGAAGTTGCAGAGACCCCAATCAACCTCACAGTATGTACCAGAGCCATTCAAACTTCTGTTGTTGCCAAAAACACCAAATTTGAAGCCAATTCACCCAATTCCACATATTTGAAGATGACTTTGCCAGACAACCCTTTAAATTTGAAAAAATTCAGTCTCTAAAGTGTTTTAATTAAGTAAAATTAATTGAAATTGCTTTAAGTTTAAAAGTTTGTGCCCAAACCCTTCTGAAAGCTTTCAGTTTCCATCAAAATCTCGGAATAAACCTGTGAAAGTGAAATTCAAATCCCCAAGAACCGAATTATGGATGCCCCTATCGCCATGGATGTCAGACCTATCACAACTCCCCATTTGGACCTAGGCCACCTACTCCTAGCGGACACTGATTTTCAAATCAGAGACACAAGTGCATATGAAGTCCTGCTCAAAATTCATTTTTTGAGTAAAGACAGATATCTGAACCATTCTGATGACATTGGCCTTTGGGACTCCAATTTTCCCAAATACCAGTTTCCCCAAGTACATATCTTTCCTTAATTTGTCCATATGTACCATGCCCATTACGTTCCTAGCAAGAGAGCTATAATGTCCCCTGACCAAAAGTTTTTGTTCACAATTACAGCTAAATCAATTAATGAGATGTTGCAAGTCCAACCATGTCCAAACCTGACCCCACTCTCCATCGAGGATTTGTTAGACCTATACACCAAGTTGAGTCCCTCCAGACTAGCCCAAATATTTCAAACTTTCATTGTAGGAGACAAGAACATTCCTAAAGATGCCCCTCCATATGTTTCTGCAATTTTCTCTAAAAGAGGCAAGCATATTGTGACTATGATATCACATATTTTGGGTTGTGCCACAGAGGAATTTTTTGATGAGATCGTCTTAGCCTTCATGTCAATTTTCACCCCAGGAAGGCCTCTTGCTACTTTATACAATTATGCGCAGTTCATAGCTGAAAGAATGCATGAATAGTTTACTAGAATGCACAATGAAAGAGTATTCAAGTACTCATCTGTACTATACCATATGTTTTTATATTATCAATCAGACATATTTCCCTTCACCCTCCAGAAGCTTGATACTAAAGGCTAGCCCAGGTCTGTCATATTTTGGACACCATTATTCCACAAGTATTCATCACCATACACCCAGACAGACTTCATTGACTCTTTTTTCCATCTACTCATGACCATGTTGACAGGAAGTCCTCCACCCAAAATAAGCCAAGAGATCAAAAGAGTCCTCTAATTGTCTAAGAAAAGTAAGGTGGGAGATTGGTACCTTTACAAAAATCACACCGAAATAAGAATCTATGGTTGCCAAGTAGCCCAATACAAACTCCCAAAATACCTCCCCATGAGGTTATTTGCTCTAGAGTATTATACACAAATAATGAACTCTGATGAAGTCAATTTTGCCTCAGCGAAGAAAAGAACTCAGTTCGAAGTCAAAAATTAGTTAGGCCCTTTCATTTTCAATTCTAGAGAAGCAGGGCAGGAAGCCAATCTGATTCTACAACAAATGAAGTTCCAAAATAGTTTCATGTGGAGATACAACCCTCAACGGTTTATGATCAAACATAGACAAAAGGTCAAATTGGGGCCTTACATTCATCACCCCATACCAGAGATAGAAAAATATGCCAATCAATCTTAGTGGTTGGAAAATACTCTCGTAGATAGGGATAGTACAAAGGTAGATGTTGAAAATACCTTATGTGATTTAGAAAGACAGCTTGATGAAAGCTCATTCCTCTAGGTACCCTTGCAAGAAGTAACCATGAGTAACCCTATAGTTTTGCAGACTCCTCAGAATGAGGAAAACAATCCCAAGAGGAACAGAGAGGGAGACTCCACTTCATGCATGGACACATACAATGTGCAGTATGAAGCCAGTTAGAGCAAAAGGCCAAGGCTCAATCCTGTTTTAGAACAGGAAGACACAGAAGGCTCAGCAGAAGTAACTAACATTGAGTTTGACATGAGAAAGGGCATAGCTCCATCCAGAGAAACATAGGAGCCATCTGCATCACAGACTCAAATGTTAGAAAGGCAACTCAGTGTAGAAGTCTCCTCATTTAGTACACCTGTTGATAAAGATAACGAAATAAAGGACAGCCTCAAGGAAATCAAAATGAGAAATGAGAAACTAAAGGGACAGTCTTATGCACAGTATCTCAAACTTACACCTACAAATCAAACTAGGTTGACGTCAGCTTTTGACATTAAGGAAGGAAAAATAAAAATTTCATTCATAAAGCCAAATGTAAAACAACCAAGGACAACAGTACATTTCAAGAAAATCGATTTTGAGGTATTGGCAAGGGATATTCATCCCATTAACCAAATTGAGTTTCACAAATAGGATGTAGAAATGGTTTACTCCACCTTTACTGGAAAATCCATCGCTACCCATCAATTGCAGAATTCATTGAACAATATCTCAACCCAGTATCAATTGGAAAAGGCCTCCTCATAGGCCAAAGACACCAAAATCAAGTCTTTGGAAGAATTAGTGATTGAATTGGGACATGATCCTAAAGACATCAAAGCTACTAAACAACTGATCAAGAAAAAGATTGATGACATTGCAGCAATCCAAAAGCAATTGAAGATACCTCAGCTGCAGCATCCCCAAACACAAGAAGTATTGGAAAATAAAACAAGGCATGAAGATTTGATGGACTTAGTCCTCAAAATAAATGATCAATTAAGGGAGACAAGGAAGGAATTGGACAGTTTGATCCAATTAAAGCAAAGTGATTTTGGCACTACATTTAGTGAATGTCATCTCAGCAGTCTCAACAATTGTTCCTTCCACATTGGTAGTCTCATTGGCTCCCACAGCTCCTATGGCCACAACACAACAGGTTTCAACAAAGTCTACATCAGTAGTAGATACATCAGGTGAAGATGTAGCAAAGTTAGTCAAAGCTATGGAAGAGATGTCCATACAAGCAAAAGAGATGAATAAGCTCAAAGAAAAGGTGATGAGCTTGGAAACTGATTACAAGCTTGCCAAAATCATGAAAAAACAAGAAGTACAAAAAGCTGCCAGGATGAGTGAAAGATTAAAATCTGTGGAGAAGGACCTAACACTAAAGGAACCCCTTGGGAAAGCTAAGGAACTACTATGGGAAAATATCATTGACTCTGTCAATGATATTTGGCCATCTATTCAGGTGATTTTTAAACAGATAGATTTAATAAAGATGGATATAGTGTCCATCCAAAGAGTAAGGGAAGAATTAGGAGAAATTCCCGAAGATGCTACCAGAATTATCTAGTTCCTTAACAGTAAAAATAAGTATGAGCTTCAGGAATTGGAAATAGAAGATAGAAAAGAGACAATTTTGGAGGTGAGAAAAGTCCTTTCCAAGAGAAACTTAATGCTAAACCTAGAGGACAAATGTCAGAATATGTAGGTAGTCATTGACAGATTTATGGCTAAGTTTCAAATTTTGAGAGAGAAAGGGTTACCCAGTCCCTTAGTAATAAATGACAAGCTCATGACACAACATGATTACAACAACAAAATCAGAGAGCTAGCAAAAGAACAGGTCAATACATCATCAATCAAGGCATTGCCAATAGGCAAAGTACTTTATCAGTCATTTGAAAACTTGCTTTACCTCCATCATGAGGTAAAACACTTGTTTATCAATAAGCCTACTTTTGCCGAGTACACTGAGGCAAATGAAATATATAGGAGGATCCTAAAGATCCAATTACCTGATGTTGAAACATGGGAGAAATTGACTGATTTATTGTAAGAAATATGCAGTAAAAAGGTTAATGTTCAGTAAAAGTAAAACAGCCAGGTAAAAAGATGAAGACAAATCAGCGGAGTCAAAGTGTATCAGATAAAAGCCAAAAGTAAATGAAGCTTCCAGCATGAAAGATATAAAAAAAAAGAAGCATAAAAGGGCTAAAATCAAACCATAAAGGCCAGCAGTACCAATATAAAAGGGATAGCATGAAGCAGTTCAATAGGTGCCTCTATCTTGTTGCAAGAAGATATTTTTATTTCATAGATTAAATATCAAATTATTTTGAGATATTTTGTAATAATTTTTGTATAAATACTTCACAATTCGAAGTATGTAGGGTGGACTCTATTAGACACTTCGATAGACTTTTTGATCAATAAGAACCAGAAGGTTATTGTATCAGTTGATGAGCCATCAAGCTGGATTGATTAATAAAGATTAGATTGTTCCAAGGATTCATGTGTTGAGCGAATATCAGACAAGTATTTTCATGTGTCTTTGTCAATTTATCAGAGTTATTCATAATCTTATATGTGTTTCAATCTAAATGCTATAACTGGAAATATATTTCAGAATTTGTTTAAATCACACTCTGTTTTAAAAGTTAAGCATTTGAATTTTTTCTTTTGATATTTAAATTAAAGAATTCTTAATTTCTCTCTAGTTTAAATTGATTTCATAAATAATCTAGATTAAAGGATTCTTAACTTCCCTTTGATTTCGATTACCCCTACCTTTCCTCATCCATTATCCGGGTTTGAGAACCCTTAACTGCTCTCTCACCCCAAGTGAATCCCTTTCACTCCTCTGTCTCAAACATCTGAAATACACTTTGTTATCTTGCCCTTGGAACAACCCCTTTAGTGTGTTTATCCAGCCTTTCTTCCTTATTAGTTGACTCCATAGCCCAATGGCCTGAAAGACATCAATTTATCCATTTGTTTAAGAGTTCCCACCACCCAATGTCAAAAAAAACCAAACCCCCTTAAACAATCATAGCTAGCCTAAAACATCTTATCTAAAACAAAGTTAAATCTTAAAGAGAGAGCCCTCTCTGAGCTTCAGGAAGGCTAGGTCGTGATCTCCAAAAGTGGATAGTGGTTACCTTGGGTTTTTCCTTCTTATTACTTGAAAGGAATTATCAAAGTGATAACAATACCCTTAGAATTAATAAGAGAAATAAGTATCAAGCTATGGTAAACAAGTTTGAACTTACAAATTGAAAAGGTTTTACCATTATTGTAATTTTCTCTTTTCTTCTAAGGTTAAATAGATGATGGAGTTTAGTAGTATTTCCTTCTTTTCTTCTAAGGTTGAATAGGTGACAGAGTTTAGTAGATGTATAGGTGAAATGGGTGAGTCATTTTTGTATAGTGTGGTCCTTAGTTCCTATTGAAGTTGTAGGTATTCTTTTTCATCTTAATGTTTTTTAAAATTTGTTGGCCGAGTGTCATTAATTTTGTATAATTTCTTGTAGATTCACAAGCTTATGCAAATTACTAAAGCATAAGACAAGAATCTACTTCTACTTTCAACCAACAGAAGCCAATAGATCGATGAAAAAAATATGAACAAGAAAAATACAAATCAATGGCACATAACACAATAATTTTTCCTAAGGAAAGCCACAACTCAAAACCCCACCTATCTATATTGCATTAAATCATAGATATGAGTGAAGATACAAAGCTCATTCTCACAATAACAATTCCGCACAAGTATGCTCAACTCTCTACCTCGCAAGCCCGCTATTAGCTAACACTTAAACAATTTCCACTACATGCCAAGCCCCTATTTCCTTGCACAATTTCTAGGATGAATAGCATGTATTTAAAGGGAATTCATGCTTCCAAAATTGCGCAATCCAAACATAGAGCCTTCTCTTATTGCATGTATGATATTTACAACTCAATAAATCATAAAAGTGATAGTACACTATCCTTGCACTCTAGTCTCAACTGGGTCTTTCTCTTAACTAACATGCATGAGTTTCTCATGAGGGAATATTCTATTAACTAGAGTAACACTTGTGGATGCACTAGTGCACCAGCTGACTGTTAGTCCCTTATTAGTTCCACAAACGATTAGAACTAATTTAACTGATCATAACTTAGTAAACTGATTTATCTAATTACAACTCAATTTAAACTCATATTAGACCCCTAAAATTTAGGGAGAACATATACATGACTATAGAAACACTTCCAACTCGAAATTCCTAAGCTAATTAATTCAATCAAACTTAATTAACTATTTACAAGTTTCTATGAGAATAAAATTTGATTTTAATTCTAAATTGAATTCAAGGACAAATTAAACTTGAATTTCTTGTTTCCATTTGTCAACAAATTATTGTGACTTGCTAATGACACATTAATGCATCAAGGATAGACTACGATCCAAAAACAATGTAGTTATAGGCTATGCATCTCATTAACACAATTTTTTTATGTAAACTATATTTTAATCTTTATGCTTAAGAAATTGCGAACTTTATTAGCTACCAAACATGAGTAGGTAGAAAGGACATTAGTTTCTAAATTGGCTCAATGATTAATTTCCTTGTTTATGGTGCTAATGCAAATTAAATACACATGCTTTTATTTACACAATTCCAATGCTAGAAAACCCTATCTACTCTATATCATGCTAAGAATGAGTCAAGGCCAAAACTCTTGTTTGGACACCAAACCAATCCTATAATATACATTTAATCCATTACAAGCATAGTAATTGTAACACCTCCCAACCCTTAAAACATCTCAGATTGTGGGAGTGTTACTTCTTTTTTACTCGATCTCCAAGGCATGTTATGAAAATAGGGTTACAACAACATGTTTCTCTCGAAGTCTTCAAATTCTAAAATTGTTAAAAATAGCAACAAGAAATGATAAAAATAGAATCCAAAATATTCCAATTTTAATTTGTCCTTGAATTAAAATTGTGAATTAAATTTGAATTTAGTCCAACTACTTGAATAATAATTAATTAATTCATCTTGAGTTAATTAGTTGGAGAAGTTCAATTTAGAAGTCTTCGTGAAGTCATGCAATAGTTATCCCTTAAATTAAGGAATTTATCCCTTAATTAAGGAGATAAGGATGAGTTATAATTGAGTTGTAATTAGTTAGCTCAGTTAACTAAGTTATGTCCAATTAAATTAGTTCCAAACAGTTTGAGGAACTAATTGTGAGTTCAATCATATAATGCATGCATGCATCAAACTAGTGTACTCCAGATAACTGAATATTCTCTCATAAATAACTCATGCATGTCTATTCAGAGAAAGACCCAGTTGAGATTAAAGACAGGGACATTGTACTATCAATTGCATGAGTTTTCCTATAAAGGAAACTCATCCATGCAGAAATAACAAGGTTCCTTGAGGATTGCATAGCTTTATAGGGTGTGAGATCAGTGTGAGTGATCAGTGTTACACTTGGTAACAGGAGGATAACCCAGGAGAAACTGCGCAAGGAAATA
The DNA here is from genome assembly GCA_031772625.1 of Pinus tabuliformis. Classification (NCBI taxonomy): domain Eukaryota; kingdom Viridiplantae; phylum Streptophyta; class Pinopsida; order Pinales; family Pinaceae; genus Pinus; species Pinus tabuliformis. The sequence goes on from CM062819.1 coordinate 908,836,548, forward strand.
GGAGGCTTGGTGGGAAGAGGAGAAGGTTTGTGAGAAGCCTTGTTTGCATGTGAGCATCTAGGAGGATTGTACTAAGAGTTGGCCAGCTGTGAGAGCTAAAGCTATGTGCAATTATGATATATTTCCACCTTGTATGATAATACAGATAGTGGGGTTTTTAGCTGAGGATTTCCCCTGAGTATTTTCTGTGTTTCATGTGTATTGATTCTTCTTCTCTGTTATATGTGTTCTATTTGATCTTGCTCAAATCGATTAAGCTTCCACAAGTTTGATTGTAGAAGTAGATTAAGTATTTTTCTTTAGTTATATTGCATAATCAGGTTAATCTGCAATGAGAATTTCTACATGGTATTGAAGCCTAGTTTATCAGAGAAAAGCTTAGTGGAGCAATGAACAGTATACGAAGAAGAGAATTCGAAGTAAAAAAAAATGGGCCGTGAGTTTGTAAAGTAGATCTAAAAAATTTTGTGCAAAATTTTCATAAAAAAATAGCAGATCTAGATTACTTGCGAAAAGATACCCAAATTCAAAAAACGAATCGGTTGAATCGGAGTTCGCATGACGGAGATATCGCTCATTTAAAATTAGCTCTTTTGCTAGAAAATTTCGTCACGGCGGGAAAGATGAAATAGATTGGTGTGCTAGCCAAGAACCTGTATCCTCTTGAGGTTCAAGATGCATGCATAGCCTTGAGGAGCAAGGAAAATGTTAGATTCTTGGTGGTTGAGAGGGAGAGTAAATTACCTCTCAACCTGCAGTCCCAGAAGAAGTTTGAGACAATTGTGGAGGAGCCACAATTGGAGATGTTAAGAGGAGACCGAGTGGAGGCATCCACTCATGCAGAGACCTCCAATAGGGGGCAATTTTGAGCCAAGTGGGCAGAGGGATCACATGTAGCCATACCTCTAGGTGTGAGGTGGTGCGATGTGAAGTGATAGTCTTTAGAAGGCTGAAATTGGGTAGGGTCCATTGAGAAGTTTTATCTCATGGATCGTACCTTGCTATGGGAGCCCAAAGTACATAGTAGCGGGAGGAATCAGTGGGATTGATGAAGTCAGAGATAAAAGTGATAGAGACTAGAGCAATGAGATACTGAAGAGTGCAAAGAAGGATTAACATTAGTGTAGAAAGGCTGAGTCAGCAGAAGCACAAAGTTTTCAGTCGACAGAGGCAATAGCAGTCAGAGACTTTGATGACAAAGGCATCATACTGATTCAGGTTGGATGTTTTTTTTGTTTCTATAGTTGCTGGAGCTACAACACTAGAGATAAGTGTTGCATGCAAAATATTCCAAAGGTTCAGGATCGGGATCAAGTTGAATTCCTTTCTTGTTGAGAGGGAGTGTTTAAAATAGCAACAAGAAATGATAAAAATAAAATCCAGAATATTCCAATTTTAATTTTTCCTTAAATTAAAATTGTCAATTAAATTCGAATTTAGTCTCACTAGCTTCCTGAAAAATAATTAATTAATTCATCTTGAGTTAATTAGTTGGAGAAATTCAAGTTAGAAGTCTTTGTGAAGTCATGCAACAGTTATCCCTTAAATTAAGGAAGTTATCCCTTAATAAGGAGATAAGGATGAGTTATAATTGAGTTGTAATTAGTTAGCTCAGTGAACTGAGTTATGTCCAATTAAATTAGTTCCAAACAGTTTGAGGAACTAATTGTGAGTTCAGTCAGTTAATGCATACATGCATCAAACTAGTGTACTCCAGATAACTGAAGATTCTCTCATAAATAACTCATGCATGTCTATTCAGAGAAAGACCCATTTGAGATTAAAGATAGGGACATTGTACTATCAATTGCATGATTTTTTGTATAAAGGAAACTCATCCATGCAGAAAGAATGAGGTTCCATGATGATTGCACAGTTTTACAGGGTGTGAGATCAGTGTGAGTGATCAGTGTTACACTTGGTAATAGGAGGATCACCTAGGAGAAACTGCACAAGGAAATAGGAGGCTTGGTGGGCAAAGGAGAAGGTTTGTGAGAAGCCTTGTTTGCCTGTGAGCATCTAGGAGGATTGTACTGAGAGATGGCTAGCTGTGAGAGCTAAATCAATGTGTAATTCTAATATATTTCCACCTTGTATGATAATACAGATAGTGGGGTTTTTAGTTGAGGCTTTCCCCTGAGTAATTTCTGTGTTTCATGTGTATTGATTTTTCTTCTCTGTTATATGTGTTCTGTTTGATCTTGCTCAAATTGATTAAGCTTCCACAAGTTTGATTGTAGAAGTAGATTAAGTATTTTGCTTTAGTTATATTGCATAATCAGGTTAATCTACAGTGAGAATTTCTTCAAAAAAAATTACCACCATCTCGATCAGCTCATCAAGAGCTTTCTGATGACATAAATTTTACCTTAATATGAGTCTCAGGTAAAGAAGTATGTTGCTTAGAACTTTATTTCATTAAAGCATCCATGTCATCAATGAGCATTTACATGGCACTCATGTGGTCATCCCTAGTCAATGTGGTGCCATGCCACCACCATGTGAGGGTCCACATGTTACACAAACCATATCAAATTGGGCTACCAGTATTGGGTGATTTCATTGACGTGCATTATGTGATTTGGCTGAAATATGATGGTTGACAGCTAGTATTGGATCATCGACATTCAGCCTCACCACACAACTATCCACATAAATTTTCTAAAGGTCCAACGTCCTGATGGATGAATAACCCAGTGGCAAAGTTCTAGTATATTAGAGTTTTGTCATAATATTAGCACATGTTATGAAAGTCCTATTAATAAATCTCATGGTGTCTGGTATCATGATAATCACTTAAGATTAACACTAATCATAATTATTAATTAAACACTAATTAAATATTGATTAAGCATTGATTAACATCTTGATTAAAAGTATTATTAATTGATCCATGCATATTATCCAATGGATTTTACGAACAAAAAATGTTATATGAAAGATTTTTCCATTTCATCAATTCATTGAAACATCTAATAAAATACCATTTCTTCCCTACACAACTTACAATATAGTTAAACTTGTATAAAGGGCTATGATTATCAACTAACTAAGCATGAATACACATATTCACATAACTATACACACGGATTTGTAATCCATCTATCATACATTGAGAATCCTTTTAAAAAGTTAAGCTACTATATTCATAAGCCATTGTTGTCAATTAAGAGATAATAAACACAAAGTTCTTCATATCTGATCTAAATGTTGGGAAAACTTGTTAATGCTATGCAAGCTCCCTCATCAGTATTAAAAACAATGTGTTTAGGGTCATCTCAAATTAACCAAAATGTGAGGAATTATGTGTCAAGCATTGAGTGTCTTTTATGAGAAATTCATGAGGTTAATTAGTTGTTCAAAACACATATACATCAATTAAATTGCAGAAAAGTAAAACACATCAAACTCATAACACAAATTTGATAAAGGAGTTCACACCTACTGGGCTACATCTCCTTGGACCGGCTTCAATGGTTAAACCCTCTTTGGATTAATGGTCAATTCTTTTATTACATGCACCTGAAGTTCTCTAATGGCTTTGCATCATATTCTATTAGATCCAGAACACCCAAAAATGAATATCCAAGCTCTACAATTAGACTTCAGTTGATCTAGGCTTGACTTCCTTAAACTTCAACGCAGCAAAATTACATACAAAAGTGCCTTTCTACCTCTGCAACCAATTCCATTGTGTTCATATCATCCAAATCATCTATGAATGACTCTTTCTAAGCCAAAATTGGTCGAAATATGCCAAAGTTATGGCCTCTTCAGTTTTCCCTAGGAAAACTCCACCAAAACTTGAGAAACTCCAGTTAACCCGGCCAAAATTGGTGCAATTCCGAATTTAGCGGTCCTGCCAAAACTTCCACGAAGTTAATCCCAAATTAATTAGTGGAAAATCATAGTTTAATTAGTGTTAAAATCCACTTAGCTCTAGCACTAGCTCTTGGTTACGGGGTATGGTCACATGTCGAGATGGTTGGCCCTCTCTTTCCCCAAGTGCAAACGTTTAACACTTTAATTACAATGTGTGCCCCATGGTTTTTAAGAAACATGGTTATGGTATAGTGGTAAGGTATTGTGCTTGTGTGGGCGAGGTCAAAAGTTTGATTCCCCGACCTGCCAAAACAATTTTACCCAACCTTTGAGAGGGCACGCGGCAGCCTCTGACTTGCCACGTGTCAGCCACTTATTGATCCACTTAAATGCCTTTGACCAATCCGATGCCAAAACTTGTCACATCCAAATTGAGCCACCTGTGAGAATATTCTACAAAATATTCGTTGGAATATTCTTTTTGATGACTGGGTTGTACGGATGCCTAGTCAGCATCCGAGTCAGCCTGTACCCAAAATTTGCATGTTTCATAAAATGGAAAGAAGGCTCTATCTTTCTCATAAGAGCTCCGTTTTATTTAAACAAATTGTGCTGGGATCGTATCACCAAGATGGACGTGTGCATTCAGGGTTTGAGCGATTTTGATCACTATGAGTTTTGAGCAAAATTTTGCCCCTAATCAAGATTCTAATCACTTATTCCCACTGACAATCTTTTGGACCCACAAAATATGGTTATCTAATAAGACCTAATTACTCTTCTCCTTCCCAAGTTCCATCAATTAATTCTACTTGAAAAACATCCATGACAACCACTTGGGTTCACTGACATGCCGTGCCTTACAAATGGCTTGGCACTTCAACCAATGTTCTCCTTTTGCTGCTGACCCAATCCAACACTCGTTGTATGCTTGTTGATTAAACACCCTACTATACCAAAGCAATCACTCAGTGCTTTTATGGCCTTTCCACTGAGAATCATGTTCCTCCTTTGCAACACATGCATTTGATGCAAGCTTCTCCTTGGAAACCACTTTTCCAAGTTAAGCCCATCTGAGTGAACTACAGCAATGAGTTCCATTATCAGTAATAACAAGAAAAGAAATGACCATTTTTTTACCTCCACGATTCTGAATTCCACATCTAGAAGAATGCATTTACCATCTATTTCGCTTCTTGGCGTCAACACATCAAATGGTCTACAATGGCTGCAAATTTTTTTTTGTCATTTTTTTCCACTTTCACTTCTTGATTCCATCATCCTCCAGTATTAACATGCTTCTCATGTCATTATTTGAGAATGAAGGCTAATCATGAGCCCCTTTCTCAGCCATGGACCTTCCAAAATAATGCAACATCTTGCCACAAGAAACACCATTAACCTTGAAAAACACTCATGCAAGAATATAACTTGATGAAATCTTCCTTTTGCTTCTTCAAAGAAAAAAATGTCACATCATGTGAACATCACCATGTACTGTTACATTTTGGTGTATAAACCATCGACTAAACACAAGTGGATAAAACATGCTTCTTCAAACAACTGACTTTCAAGTCAAGCAAAAGCATGTATAACAACTTGACAATTTACAACAAGAATTCCACATTCTCATGAAACAATTTGTCACATATCCCTTTCATCTTTGGAAATAAAATCAACTTTTCCAAGTTGATATAACATACATGTAACAATCAATCGACCACACAAGCTGACACTCATGCATGTGCAAATGGTCAACATTCTCAAGTTGACAATATACATGTAACAATCAATTGACCACACAAGCCGACACTCATGAATGTGAAAATGATCAACATTCTCATGTTGACAACATACATGTTAATAAAGAAATCAACCAACACAAGTCAATCACTCATGCATGTTCAATCACAATGAAACTATTAAAAATTCCACTATTCACACACACATACTCTCGTGCATGTATAACAATTCTCAACTCTCTCACAAGTACAATCACAAGTACAAGAATCACATTGGTATGTATGAGTAATTAAAGAGATGAAATGACCAAATTTTTTGCAATAAAGTCAGTCAACATACTCCACGTTTGAACACCTTCCTTGCGTAAACATGCAAGTTCAAGAATGCAACATGCATGCAAATTTGAAGTTGCAAATTGTCATCTTTGCTGCGTCTAAGTGGGTAACATAACTCTACTCTTCCAACATCTTAATCCATGCAATATGAAGCATACTTTTAGGAGAAAATAAATGCATCCAAATAACAAGGAAATGCATCAATAGAGCAATATTTGCATCAATTATCAAAATAAATGCAAGGCCTTAATTGTTTAAGAAATATAACCATCTCTTACCAAACCATTTCAATGACACTTCTTTCAGATACACTTCATCATGTATATCATCCTAACCCACATCAATTGTGGAATCGTCTTTTCCATTCTTTCCAAAATCTCCATCAAAGGCCAAAACTTGTCTACAAGATGACCCTGCTTATGGAAATGAGTGAAAAATAATTGCATCTTCTTTTCAACATGGTTTCCATTATCCAATGGACCTTTGTCTTTTTGTCTCTTTTGTTTTGAAAGTTTCATGTGTATGGATATCCTCTTCCAACACCTCGAAATAGTATGGTTATTCAAATCACAAAAGGAATATGTAAATTTTCCCCAAATCTTATGTGAAGATTTATCATGTTTATAATAATCAAAAGAAAATTGATTAAAGGAATATTTATACCTTGCACATTCACTTTTGTCACCTTCTTAAAGAGGTGAATTTGATGAGGTAGTGGCTCTCTTATGAATACCAACAATGGTTTCAATGGCCTTAGAGCTTTGAACATCCTCTTGTTTTCCATTTCCACTAGTTGCATGCTTATGAGCATCTTCTTGCAAAGTGGGTATAAAACTTTTGCATTCCTCATGAACAAAAACTTCACAAGCTTGAGGTAATTAACATGTAATGAAAGTCCTTCTTGGAACACCTTAATGTGACTCCTTGGCTTCGGAGCATTCTCCATCATGTTGTCCATAACCAAGACCCAAATACCTATGCCTTTCCTCAACAACAATTGGCTCAACTATGCCTTGTGCATGTTTGCATAACCCTTTTATCTTCATAGCCCATATTCATCAATAATTTGGACCCTATTCCTCTAGCGTGTCTTTCAAATGCACCAAAACATTCATTTTGAGAGGAAATTGAAGATAAACTTGAATTTCATACCTCATTTTCATGCACATACTTGGCCAGGGTTTCATTGGCATCATGGAGTTGAATCTCCATCTCATACATATTTTCAAGAAGCTCTTGCTTATCCTCCTTCATGGCCATCAACTCCTCTTGAAGTATAGTGTTCTCCTTACTATATTCATTCATATCTTGCACCATATCTCTCATGATGATAATCTCTTGCAACATCTCTAAATGAAAGAGTCTTGCTAAGGAAGATGGATTAGAAACATCACTTGTTTAAGATTCCATCACACTTGTAATGCATCAAAAAGCTTCACAAGGCTTCAAAAATTTTCTCAACAAAGAAGCATCTCATATCATCTCCCATCTTTAGCTTACACACATAAACTTGCACACAGTTAAATTCTCCTTGCACAAATACAAAACTAATAACTAATTTTATAGCTAACCTTGGCAAACCATCTTAGGGTTAAAATGAGTTAATAGTGCTCCAATACAAACATCATCTGAATATTGGGAAAACTTGTTAATGCTATGCAAGCTCCCTCATTAGTATTAAAAAAATGTGTTTAGTATCATTTCAAATTAACCAAAATTTGAGGAATTATGTGTCAAGTGTTGAGTGTCTTTTATGAGCAATTCATGAGGTTAATTAGTTGTTTAAAACACATATACAACAAGTAAATTGCAGAGAAATAAAAGATAGCAAACTCATTGTTAGGTCCCTATAATACTAGTGTATTCCCACATTTTTACTAGTGTAGCCCCCTTATTGTTATTGTTGTGCCCCATAGAAGCTCACTATTGTTATTGTGGTGCCCTTACATTATTATTGTTATGTTGGCTCTGATTCTATTGTGACCCCTTAGACTCCTATATATAGAAAGGAGATTGTGTCATTTGAATAATCCAAGAATTATTCATTTGTGTAATGTAAAGGAGTTTACCCCCTCAAACAAGATTATTTCTAAGCTATTGATCTATCTTTTCTATCTTTTCGTGATCTGGTTTCATAACATTTCATATCAGAGGTTTGGATTCTAGGGTTTCACTGCTCTAAACAGGTCCTCGTGGAATTTTTTCTATAACGTTTTCTATATGAAGTTTCATATTTTAAAACCAAAACTAATTTGAACTGAACTCGCTCTGAACCTTGGGTCCGTATTTCAGATCTTGTCTCGCTATATTTTTGGAGATATCATCTGAGGAAGTTAGGGTTTTTGGAAGCTCCAGAATTCCATATCAAACATATCATCGTGGAATTTTCACTATAATTATTTTTCTACAAAGGTTCAAACTCTGAGCTTAAAAACCATTTAAGCTGAAATCTTGGTAAAGCTCAGATCCTAATTTAAGATCTTATCTCACTATATTTTCTAAGCTTTGATCCAAGGAAGTTATGGTTTGTGCAGGATCCAGAATTACATCCCAGATAGGTGACCTTAGGAAAATCAACATAGCGTTGTCTCTGAGTATCAGATTGAAATTTCGTAAGAATTTATAGAAATAGGAAAATTGTTGTTTTTGGTGTAGCATTTTTACATCCGAAGGTGGAAACAATGATACGTGGCACTTCGTACAAGTCAACTCTACTAAAGAAGTCTATACTCAGGTCAGTGTGGGAGATTTGACCTAACGCTTTCGTGAAGACTCCAATCTTGATAAAACCTATGGGGTTGGAAAGAGGTTTCCAAGGGCTACCATAGGATGAAATGGCAAACCTTGGAGATTTGTAATTGCAGAGATACAACAAATTCAATATCGAACTCCTACGAAGCAAAAAAAATGGTGTGTAGTCTTTTAATTTTATTTTTTCATAAGTTTGGTTTGAAAAATTAGTTTGAAGTGATCCAAAAAGGCATATGGAATCATAATTATCATTAATTGATATCCCGTAAAAGGAAAATGGAAACACCTAGTAAGAAACCCGCAAGCTCTACTATGACACATGAAGAAGAGTAAGAAATGCAAAATGATATATCAAAATTGAAAGACCAAATGCAACAAATTTCGCTCTCGCAAAAAGAAACAAAAAATGAATTGGAAGCCATGATCAGTTTTAAGATAGATGGTATAAAAAGAGACATGGTAGTTTTGAATGATGATTTAAAATCAGACATAAGCAATGATGAATTTCAAGATAGAAGTATTGAAAGAATGTTTGGCAAAGTTACTAGAAGAAAGGTGTCCCATTGATGACAAGGAAATCCATGAAAATCATGATGAAGACAAAAGAAATATCAATCATGATTTTGGAGACTCCCATGTGGGGTTTAAGAACCACCACATTCCAAAGATAGAGATGAGGAAGTTTGATGGCAAGGATCCGATAACTTGGATAATACATATGGAGAAATATTTTGATCTATAGGATGTGCAACCCTCACAAAAGGTACGTATTGCATCTTTATATTTAGAACCCAATAAGTTTGTATGGTATAGATGGCTCTATTCTCGTAAACCACTTGTCACCAGGTCAATTTTTACGTAAGAAATGATAGCACATTATGAAGATACAAAGAGAAACACCTTCTTTAGCCAATTGATAAATCTCAAAAAAAAGGGTTCAAGGGTTCATAGGGACTTTAAAAGTTAACATCCACATGAGGTTTGCCTTTGGGAACCTGATTCCTTGGAGAAGACATTCAAGGTGGCATAAAAGTTGAAAGCAAAATTATGGAAACGAGGAAGTCTACCAATCACAACTATAAAGATGGGAGTGTTACTGACCCTAGTCTTCCACAACATACAAGGTTAACGCCACAACAATTGGAAGAAAAAAGAGCAAAATGGATTTGTTACAGTTGTGATAGAAAATACACTAAAGGTCATAAGTGTTTTGAGAATAAATTATTCTACATAGATTGTGAAAAGGAAGAAGAAAAGGAACAAGAAAAATCAAAAGATGAGGATATACACCAGGAATCAACCCTAAAGAAAGAAGAAATGAATCCGACCATATCTTGTAATGCATTGGCAAGAATTACCACTCCTCAAACTCTTAAGATAAAAGGACATATCAAGAAGAAAAATGTAATAGTGTTGATTGATTCAGGTGGTACCCATAATTTTATTCATTGTAAGATTGAAAAGGAATTAAATTGCTTCATATATCCAGCACCAAAGTGTCAAGTGATGGTTGCATATGAAGGAACCATAAATTTCTTTGGAAAGTGCCATAATATAAAGCTATCCATGGGAGAATATGCATTGAATAGTCCAATTCTTTCCATTCCAATGGGTGGTGTTGATGTTGTATTAGGAGTCCAATGGTTACAATCTTTGGGTACGATAACTTTTAATTTTCAATAACTTTTCTTGAAAAAAATTAGGAAGGAAAGGAAGTTGAATTAAGGGGTATCATAGGGAAACCATGAAATATAATTAGCTCTAATAGCATGACAAAGCTTCTAAAGAAAGAAATACTTGGCATACTTACACAATTATGTTATGTAGAGGTTCAAACATCAAAATCATCTATTTCTCCATACCTCCAAAAATTCTTTGACAATCCTTCCAAGGTATTTGAGACTCCCAAAGGCCTCCCACCTATTCATGATCATGATCATGCTATTCATTTGATTCTAGCAATTAATCCTCCAAACACCAGGCCTTACAGATATCCCTATTCCCAAAAGAGTGAAATTGAACGTATGGTTGTAGAAATGCTAGAGGTGGGTATAATTCAACCTAGTCAAAGTTCTTTCTCTGCTCTAGTAGTATTGGTGCACAAGAAGGATGGATCATGGCACATGTGTTCGGATTATAGGGATCTCAACAAGGTCATTATTAAAGATAAATTTACCATTCCTGCCATTGATGAATTATTGGATGAATTACATGGAGCAATTTACTTAACAAAGTTGGATCTTCGTTTAGGATATCATCAAATAAGAACGAAGACTGAACACGTTCTGAAAACAACATTTAAAACTCATGAAGGTCAATATGAATTTTTGGTCATGCCTTTTGGCCTTACCAATGCATCTTCTACATTTCAATGTTTGATGAATTCCATTTTCAAACCCTTCCTTAGAAAATTTGTGTTAGTATTTTTTGATGATATACTAATCTATAGAAATTCTTGGAAGGATCATGTTCAACATGTTGACAAGGTGCTCAAGCTATTTGAGAAGAAACAATTATATGAAAAAACCTCCAAATTTTTCTTTGGAGTACAAGAGGTGGAATATCTGGGTCGTATTGTATCTCATGAGGGTGTTAACGTAGACCCTAACAAAATTAAATCCATTAAGGAATGGAAAATCCCCACATCCATAAAGTATCTGCAAGGATTTCTTAGCTTGACAGGGTATTATCGCAAGTTTCTTAAGAATTATGAGAGAATAGTAGCACCTCTAACAACATTACTTAAGGATGATGCATTTTCTTGGACTCTAGATGCAACTAAGGCCTTTGAGCATCTCAAAGAGGCAATGTGCCAAGCACTAGTATTAACTGCGCTAGACTTCACAAAAACCTTTATTGTGGAATGTGATACCTCAGGAAATGCAATTAGTGTTGTTTTAATGAAAGAAGGAAGACCCATTTCTTTTGAAAGTCATCCAATCAAAGGAAAGTATTTACACAAAGCTATTTATGAGAAGGAAATGTTGGAAATACTACATGCACTTAAGAAATAGTGACCTTAGCTAATGGGAAGGCCCTTCAAGGTAAAAACATATCATGATAGTCTTAAATAATTTTTAGAATAAACATTATCTTTATAGGAACAACAAAAATGGGTCACAAAGATGTTGGGTTATGACGAAGCAAAATGTTGTTACAGATGCTCTCTTAAGAAAGAATGAGGATGTGGAATCATTGCTTTGTGCCATTTCTATTATCCAACCAGATTGGATAAGCGAAGTGAGGGATGAATGGAAGAATGATGACGAAGTGTGTACACTCATTCAAAAGTTGCAGCAAGATCCTATTACATGTGATACATTTAGCTGGAAAAATGATGCATTATGGTACAAAGATCACTTATACCCTTTGTAAGAATTCCCAACTCAAACAAAAGATTCTTTTCAAATTGTGCACCTCTCCCTTAGGAGGGCACTCAGGATTTTTAAAAACTTACCACAGGATTAAGAAGGAATTTTTTTGGAATGGCCTTAAAGCCGATATTCAAAAATTTGTGGCAAAATGCTTGGTTTTCCAACAAAATAAATTTGAGACAATTAAGACCCCGAGTTTGTTACAACCTTTATCCATTCCAAGTAAATGTTGGGAGGAGCTTTCAATTGATTTTATCACAAGTTTACCCAAGTCCAAAGGAAAAATTGTCATCATGGTGGTAGTTGATATAATTACCAAGTATGCACATTTTTGTGCATTATCTCATCCATTTAAAGTCAGTACATTTGCTACTGCATTTATGGAAACAATTCAAAAGCTACATGGAAACCCAAAGATTATTTTAAGTGACAAAGATCCTATTTTCACTGGAACGTTTTGTATGGAATCGTTTTCTTGTCTGGGTACTCAATTAGCTCATAGTTCATCTTACCATCCCAAACCATATGGGAAAGTTGAGATAGTGAACAAATGTTGGAAAGATATCTTCGTTGCTTTGTATTTGATAAACAAACACAATGGGTCAAATGGTTACCTCTGGAAGAATGGTGGTATAACACTTCCTTCCATAGTGCTGCAAAATTGACCCTATTTATGGCACTTTATGGATATCATCCACCATCCATCACATCATCTTTAAGAGAAAATTCTAAGGTCCAAGCAGTGGAAGATCACATAGAGCATCAACAAAATGTTCTCCAACTCTTAAAGGATAACCTCACTTTGGTGCAGAATAAAATGAAACAACAGGTAGATCGACATCGCAGTGAAAGAAGCTTTGATGTACGTGACTTGGTATTTTTATGGCTACAACCATACAAACAAATGTTTCTCGAGCAAGCTAAGAAGGATAATAAATTATCACCAAAGTATTATGGTCCTTACAAGCTGTTGCAAAAAATTGGTACTATGGCATACAAATTGGAGCTTCCTACATCTTCGAGAGTGCACCCAATTTTCCATATTTCGTGCTTAAAGAAGGTTATAGGTGACAAGCTCCTAGTGCAAACAATATTGCCAGAACTTGACGAGGAAGGAAAAATCATATTGGAACCTAAATAAGTCGTGGAAACAAGAGCTCGACAATTACAAAATCAATCAATTTCAAAGTATTTCATCAAGTGGAAGAAGTTACCCATGGAAGATTCCACATGGGAAGATGAGAATTTTATACAAAAGCATCCAAAACTAATCAAGCATTAAGGACAACTCTTTTATGAAGGAGAGGGGCATGTTGGGTCCCTATAATACTAGTGTATTCCCACATTGTTATTAGTGTAGCCCCCTTATTTTTATTGTTGTGCCACATAAAATCCCACTATTGTTGTTGTGGTGCCCTGACATTATCATTGTTATGTCGGCTCTGATTATATTGTGACCCCTTAGACTCCTATATATAGATGGGAGGTTGTGTCATTTGAATCATCCAAGAATTGTGTAATGTAAAGGAAGTTGCCCCCTTAAAGAGGATTATTTCTAAGTTGTTGATATATATTTTCTATATTTTTGTGAGTTGGTTTCATAACACTCATAAAACAAAGCTAATAAAGGACTTCACCCCTCCTGGGCTACATCTCCTTGGACCTGCTTTAATGGCTAGGCCCTCTTTGGATTAATGGTCAATTCTTTGATTAAATGCACCTGCAGTGCTCCAAGGGCTTTGTAACCTACTCCATCGGATTCAGAAGACCCAGAAACCCCAAAAATGACTATCCAAGCTTTGCAATTGGACTTCAGTTGATCTAGGCTTAACCTCCTCTCGTGGTGGCCCTAAGATTCCTTAAACTTAAACGTAGCAAAATCACGTATAGAATTGCCTTTCTACCTCTGAAACTTGTTCCATTGTGTTGATAGAATCCAGATAATATAGGAATGACTCTTTCTGAGCCAAAATTGGTCGAAATATGCCAAAGTTATGGCCTCTTCAGTTTTCCCCAGGAAAACTCCACCAAAACTGGAGAAACTCCAGTTAACCCCACCAAAATTGAAGGAATTCCGAATTTAGTGGACCTGCCAAAACTACCGCCAAGTTAATCAAAAATTAATTAGTGTATAAGCACAGTTTAATTAGTGTTAAACTCCACTTAGCTCTAGCACTGGCTCTTAGTTATAGGGTATGGTCACATGTGGAGAGGGTTGGCCCTCAGGGCTAACCCTCTCTTTCCCCAAGCACAAAATTTTAACACTTTAATTACAATATGCACCCCATGATTGTTAAGACACATGGTTATGGTATGGCGGTAAGGTATTGCACATTCATGGGCGAGGTCATGACTTCAATTCCCTGGCACATGGTGGCCTCTGGGCTTGCCACATGTCAGCCTCTCATTGGTCCACCTAAATGCCTTTGAAAAATCCAATGCCGAAACTTGTCACATCCCAATTGAGCAACCTGTGGGAATATTTTTGGAATATTCCAAGAATATTCCCGAGAATATTCTTTTTACTGACTGGGTTGTACGAATGCCTAGTTAGCATCCCAGTCAGCCTGTACCCAAAATTTGCATGTTTCACAAAATGGACAGAAGGATTTATCTTTCTCATACGAGCTCTGTTTTGAGTGAAACAAGTTACATTGGGATCATATCACAATTTTGAGCGATTTCGAGCACTTTGATTTTTGAGCAAATTTTTGCCCCTAATCCGGGTTCCGATCAATATCAATCATGAACTAAATATTAAAGAGCACAGTCTGTACATTCATTAAAATCATTGACACATTAGATATTGTTGAATTGAGGCTTCTGTGATCCATATCAAGTTTAAGAGAAATTCTTCGGCGTAAATCACAAGATAAATCATTTGCCGATGTGTTTCGAACCAACTAGTGTGGTTCATCGTCAGGACAAGTTGAAGAGACAGATCCAGCTTAGCATGTTAAATAGTTTGAGCAGAGCCTCCACTGGCTATCACGACTAACGACTACTTTTGACTTTAGGACCAGAGTCAAAATTATTACAATTTAATGGAAAATTAGTTATATTAGGTTACTAATGAAAATATATAAAATAATTTAAATTATTTTATATATTTTTATTGGTAACCTAATATAACTAATTTTCCATTAAATTGTAATAATTTTGACTCTGGTCCTAAAGTCAAAAGTAGTCGTTAGTCGTGATAGCCGTTGGAGGCTCTACTTAAACTATTTAACATGCTAAGCTGGATTTGTCTCTTCAACTTGTCCTGACGATGAACCACACTAGTTGGTTCGAAACGCGTCGGCAAATGATTTATCTTGTGATTTACGCTGAAGAATTTCTCTTAAACATTAGATATTATTGATGGTGTTTTATGCCGACAACAAGTAGGGTGTATCCTCAGTATGAAGTTCCAATTAGACCTCACACCGTTTGGAGTAGGAGCCTCATCCGAGCAATGGACCCAACCACCATAATTGTGATCATAAATATTTTCCTTGGTTGCAATAAACAACATAAGAGGGAATGCACATAACTTTGAGGACAAAAAGAAAGTAAACTTTGTGGAATATCAATTGTAATGCATAATAGGTCCTTTCACGTTAGGAGAAAAGAGAGTCAGCCTCTAGAAGAAAAGTAGAACTACTATCCTAAAAGAGATAGACACACATATGAAAGAATTGTTAGTTAACCTGCAAAATATTCACGTGATAATAATGATCATGAAATAAAATACAACACACATTCAATAAGATTTATACTAAAGTTAAAGAAATAGTTCACTGACCTTAGCATGTATGGAACAACATAAACCATAAACATTAAAGACTAGTCTTACAATATCTATGATACATGCATGAAAGTGTGTTGGCCCTGAGAGCTTCTAATGATTAAGTGAAAGTTCAAACTGTTGTAGTGTTTTATTTTCAAAGATGTACGAAAAGAACCCACTTAGGATTGTGAATGACAAACAATCTCAACAATATAAATGCTTTTTAAACATTATAGATCTGCATCAATTGATAGAAACAAAACCTGCCAAAGTCCAAATCTATGCCACAAACATAGTTAAACATGCAAAAAAAAGTGTAATAACTCCAATCATCCAATGGAAACCAGATATGTAAAGTATAATTTTATTATAACACCTGTGAAGGGAACAAATGGATGTCATTAGTCCCCCTCTATGGGATGGGTTCTTGGCTATCCTCAAACATCTTTAGCTTGTGTAGAGTATCTCTCCTCTACAATGTGTAAACCCAACAAAAATATGGTGTGCGACAATGAAAATAATCAGAGTTACAACAGCGAGTGCAACAATGAAAATAATCAAAACTGAATAATGAATGGAAAACCCTTCTATTTATAACAAAATATTGAGTTATCCTCTAATAATGAGAAATAATAAAATATTATTGATCCCATTCTTGGAATAACCACCTGGAATATTTTATTATATTTGTTTAAGAGGGAAAAAGTATTTAAAATTCTATTTAGAAATAATAAATAAATAAATGATTTATTTATCATCTCAACGAATTATTTAAGGAATAATAAACAAATAATGATTTATTTAATTATTCCCAAGGGATTTAGTCAAATTTGACAACGAATAATAACATTTTTTTTTTCTCTAGTGGATCAGCAACGACGGTGGTATCTTACTCACATTACACGGGGTTGAATCCCACCGACTTCCCCTATAACCTCTAGGAAGAACCGGCCAGCCCACAAGAAAGGCCCTCAGGTTAAGACGAGACTTGAACCTGTGACTTGCATAGCAGCACGAACGACTTAGCAAACCATTCGCTAGCCACAAGACCAAACCTCTGTGAGATGAAAAAGAATAATAATTAATTAGTGATTAATTAATTATTCTTAGAGAAAAATAAGATAATTAATGATTTATCTGTTTATTTTTAATGATTGGTTCAAATATGACAAGGAATAATAATTGAACAGTGGTTTAATTAATTATTCCTAGAAGAAAATCAAATAAATAGTGATTTATTTAATTATTCTTCATGGGTTTAACTATAAATTACTTAACAAAGGTGGTTTATTAAGTAATTTCTCACATTGAAAGTAAATTTACTATGGTAAAATTGGCTTTGCGTCGTTTACTTCAATCTATCTAGTAAATTAGGCTAGATGATCAATTTTTTGGTGATAATAGATTGAACCCCAATGTACAAGTGTTAGGGGAAAAATGTATGACCAAAGTACATTGTAAAGACACAATCACTAGACAACACAAGGGAGAGAGAGAGAGAGAGAGAGAGAGAGAGAGAGAGAGAGAGAGACCAATGAAGCTGAATTGTAAAAGGATAGGGATAGAGGGGGCGAGATTAATGCAAGTCTGCTTTTATGTTGTGGTGTGGTACCTCAATGAGGTGGGGGAGGCATTCCCATACCCACCGAGATAGCTTAGTACAATAATGGTTCACCCAAAAATATAAAACTGAGCAATGAAGTACGTGTTGAATGATACATGACATGCTAGCATAACAGAGCCAGAAAATAATACAATGTGTCACATATACATAATTTTCCATGAAAAACATGAGATAGGACTGAATACAATAATATCTGATTACATGAGATACAAAGCCCCTTCCATAAAAAAAAGGGTGGGAGGGAGGGTAGAACAACCAGAGAATCCCTGCTAAACAAGGAAGGGCTCTACAAAACTAAATGAATCATCTGGAGGAGACGTGCATGCTATGAACATGGTGATCAGTAGGAACCGAACCCATCAACTCTGCGGAACTACATCTGAGGCTGTAGCATAGTAGGTATGCATCCAGGCATGTGGGAGGCTACCTGAAGGGCCACCCCCTCATGAGGTCTCAAACATCCAATAGACACCCGGGAATCACTGGTAAAATCTATTGCATCACTGGACCATCAAGTGTATGGATCATGATCATGAAACAACCAGGTCAAAGGGCAATAATGAGACCCTCTGCTCAATCCAAGGCACCAAACAAAAATGGAAGTTGGAACCGAGATACACAGCCCTCTAGGTTGTTCTTCTGAAATGAATGAGCTGATGTCAATAAAATAGGGCCCGTGACAGAGGAGGTAATGAGGATCCTCAACTAAAGAACAAGGATCTTCGATCATGATGTGGTATAACTACCCTCAATTACTTTCATATAGTCAATCACATCAGGTAATAGTACTAAAGATTGCATCATAGTGTTTGTCATAGGTTGTGACCTAGGCATAATTTCCATCAAAAGACAATTCAAATTCCCTAGAAACATTCTTATAATAACCCTTGAATTTGAGAATAAAATCAATCCAAATTCTTTCCTCAAAGATTTTGATAGTATTGGGATGGTACTTATTGATTTCAAAACCAAATGGCTCAATTTTTCTAGTCATTTTTACCCTCTTTGTGGTAGTCTTGTTTTTCATTGTATGTGTTAGGTTTAGGGAATTTAACTGGAGTTTATAGTATATAGAAATTTAATTTTTTCATTATCCATATCATTCCATAATTATCATTAATATACATAATAGTAATGTAATGTAAAAATAAAGGTCAAATAGAAGAAAAGCAGAGACAATAAGGACACCAGTATAGGTCAAAGACCAGAGAAAAACCCCACAAGGGGGAAAACCCAAACTAAATTCTTCTTATTATTTGATTAATATCAAGATCTAAGCACAAAGAGATCCAATGAAATGTAATACATCAGGCCACTTAGGGCCAACAACACATGCTTTCCAAACAATCTCAACCACTAACACTCTATCCAGATGTCACTATATCACTGATGCATCCTCGGTCTAGTCATCCTTGGTATTCCTTTATAAATGAAAAGAGTATTTTCAAAATAAAATAGTTGTTCCAAGTGTAAGTTACGACTCTTTGCGAACTAACTAAAATTATGAGGAAATGTTTAGGGGCGGGTGGTAAGAAAAACCATAAAATGTTTCATCTCGTCGAATGCGTTGTGGTAAAATACCCAAAGTTTAATGATGGCTTAAGGATATATGATCCCTCCCTTATGAATATTTCATTAGGTTCCAAGTTGGTGTTGAGATGTGGTTAAGATCCATTTCAAAATATTTTTGATGGTGGAAGGAAGTTCTGCAGACTCAAATATACTTTCAACAAATTTGAAATTTCAACTTCAAATTTTCCCTAGATCCAAAAGGATGCTCATCCATTTGGATGTCATTTTATCGTGGCAAGATGCAAAATGATCATTATATTTCCAAAAACAGGTTATATTAAATATTATGAGTTATATTGATCGAGCTATCCCATTTTAAATCTGGAGCAGCATTCAGAGTAGGTTCCATTTGGAGACGTGCCCTCCCACCCCACTTTAGTAGACACCTACTTCACATTCATCAGTTTCAGAGTAGCACCATCTAGCTTGGGTTCCTTGGAGACGTGTCCTCCCACCCCACGCTACGTAGGCACCTGGTATTTCATCAAAAATCAGCATCATGGTTATGGGTCAACCACACAAAATCCTTCTCATCGAAGTCCATTTGCTAGGCCGCACATTGTTAGTATCACAATTGGTCACAAGTATTACATGGTATCTCTATCCTCGGATCTCTTTTTTTCATGATTATGGGTCATCCACAAATCCACACTTCATCGAATTCCATTTGTGAGGCTGCATACTATTAGTATCATAGTCGTTCACAACTATTACATGGTATCTCTATCCTCATATGTTCGTTTTTCATGGTTATGGGTCAACCACAAACCCACACTTCATCAAAGTCCATTTTCTAGGTTGCACACTATCATTATCACAGTTGGTCACAGACATTACAGGGTATCTCTATCCTCATATCTTCCTTCATCATGGTTATGGGTTAACCACACAAAACCCTTCTCTTCAGTGGCTATTCATATTCAACAAAGGCTTCTCAAGAGTTAACTTCACACAATGGGGACCATTGCTTCTTAGGGAGGTAGGAATGATCTGAATGGAAAATGAAATCTACCCATGGTATTCATCCACCCATAGTATTCATCCACCAATGGAATTTACCCATGGTATTGTAAGTGGCATTCAGCCATGGTATTCATCCACTCATGGTATTTATCTACACATGGAATTTACCCATGATATTGTAAGTGGCATCCACCCATGGTATTCATTCACCCATGGTATTTTCCCATGGTATTGTAAGAGGCATAGACCCTTGGTATTGATCTTTGTGGAATTGATTAACACCAAGGATAATGGGAAAAAGTGGGACTAATGGACAAACATATGACTACCCCTGTCAGAGCATAAAGTGCATGGTTGACTTGGTAAGAACTGACTCAACTCCGAAGGGGATGGGGACAGTATGACTGGAGGCCAAAATGGGCAACAAAAGATGAACGGTATGAAAATATGGATCGAATAAAGTGACATGATATGATGGGACATGAAATAGACTCCAAGAATGCAAGGGTGACTCATTGTGGATGCTCTGAACAAGGGTGACTCAATGATGATCCCACACAAACTAGGCCCGGTGGGGACCATCAAAACATGAGTAAATGATGGTTACTCATGATGAAAATAGACATATGGTATGACAAGTATTAAGAGGAGGTGGACCTCAAAGTACAAGTGTCTCCTTATTATGAAACTTGAATTTTAGAGGTGACGAAGTGACCTCTCTTGGAAAAAGAACTTCCTAGTAAAGTGTCAAATCATCAAAAACTAAGGAAGACTCATTATAGAGCTTGATGAGAGATTTCCAATGGTGTTGACGGTTCATCAAACAGAGCTACAATCTGGTTGCAATGTGCGACAGACAAACTATGGGTTTTCCTATAAAGGGTGTTGTCCCTCCAATTTTAGAGGAGGATAAGGCCTTATATCTTGTGGAGATTTTAGCGAACAAATTGATCATCAGGATTAGGATCTGTAATTTTCAGGAAAGTGGCCTTACTTGTCTAGGGATGGCCATAATTCTTCTTGGAACGATGGTTCCTGGTGAAGAATTAAGGGAAGAGGAAAATGAGAATGAACTACTAGAGGAGGTATAGAATCATTCTCACCCACGAAGTCAAACCTGGGGAATATGTGGATATAGAGTAGAATATTTGAAGATATCGTATCAAACATCTACGATATGTGATGTGAATATGGCTCGTCGAAGAGGCCACTAGTACAAACTATCAAGGAATGGGAGGATAATCGACCATACCTAGATTTGGTGGGATCTAGGTCGAGCCTTATGTTAATACATTGAGAAGATGGCCGGGGGAAAACCATCATGCCCCCAAGAATGGGATACTTCCCAAATGCATATGTGATGGAGGGGACTGATCGGGTATGTAAAGGTGGGAATGATTCCCCCTAGAAAGAGGAGTTTTTGGAGTGCCATTATGTTTTGAGTGCTCGAAAAAGGGATTCAAGTATCTCGACCCAACTTTGCACGAGATCCTACAAAGGAGATGTAGGGGCCTATGTGCCCCCAGTATGTTATGGGCGCACTGGATGTATTTAAGTTTATGAGTTCCAAACACTTATATGATACATAATCTGATTATGCATTTTATATGACAATGATGGTTCGCCATTTTTTTGTTTATGGTTGTCTTCTGTGGTATACATGTGATAAATTCCAATCTAGAATGTTATTTGCAATGGTATCTACATAGTTATTTTGGGATCTAGGAACATGACTAAAAGTAATGGTTTCAAATTCACGTACCAATAGCTTAACTCTTAGATATTTTCTAAATAAGACTTGGTTATGCACATGATACACACCATTAAATTTCATGACAAGTAGCGAGGAACCTAAATGAACATGAAGATGAAGGATGCGATGAGCGAGGACATCGACTTAAAAACCTATCACTACATCATATTCAGCCTAATTATTGGTGGAAGATCCAATGCACACACTATTTGAAAGGAAAAATGTATGCAAGGGGGTGAAAATGGCCCAAGTTGCCGAGAATAGATTTTGGGAGAAGCAACTTGCACCATTGACATGACCGATATACTACATGGATGATGGATCCATCTGAAAGGTACAAAATAAAACAGATTTCATGATGCAATCTACCTAAATTCATGGTAGAAATAGAGACACGCAAATCAAAGGTATGTGTTATGACCAAAATTTCTTGAGGTAGAGCGCATTGGGATAATTACGAAGGAAATGGCCTTCAAAACCCTCTGAAGAAACGCCCCCTTTCTTAATTGCAGGGGTAATCAGGGGTATACATAGCTTCCATGATGTCCTCATTAGGCTGGGAGATGGTGGACAACAGGAAGACAAACAACATGATGTAGCGGCATTACCTGGTGCATCAACCTGAGAAATAAGGTTCACATACGCATTGTTTGGAATGATAGACAACAATCTAGTAGATGGAGGGTCTACGGATGTTGAGACCTGGGATTCTATCGAAAGACATTCGATAGAAAGGCACGGAGAAACCTCAGCAAGGTTTGTCTGTGAGGAACTCAAGGATGATGAGAGGTAAAGGATATGGTCTGTGGTGTCTGTCATCTCAACGTCAGGAGGAGGGATCCCAATGGTGGGACCAGAGTCTCCCTATTCTGGTTGACTAGTGGTACCAAAATCCATGGGTAGAGGAGTAGCTGATCCACTATCAGTGGCCTCGTATTCGCGAAGTGCCCCATGGGAATCGAAAAATTCATTAAGACGAGGGCAACAAAGGGAATAGTGACCATGATGATCACACAAGGCACAAGGTTGATTTGTGTGCAACGTTTTAAGTTTCTTTGGTGGTCCCAAAAGTTAACATGGACTTTTGGGATATTTGACTGAGGGAATGGTTCATGAACCAAAGGTTTGAGTTGAGGAAATTTGGTAAAAATATTGGCGGCGTGCCCAACAACTTTACACAAAGTGCACGAGGCTGACAACTTTGGGGCCTTAGGGGCTAGAGGAGCTTGGAGAGCCTTGTCCTTAGGTTCTTTCCTCTTAGCTTTCCCCCCCTGTCTGGATGCTTTCGCAACAGGAGTGGGTTCCTCTTGAGGTTGTGATGGAACTAAAGCAGCAGCAAGGGCCATAGGGACCGGTTGAACTAGGGTCAAAGCATGATAAGGTCTTAGCTGACAAGGCAGAATGTTTGCAGGGGGATCAATGTACCATACTGGGATCCCCAGAGTCATGTTAGGGTGGACCAGTGAAGCTGTGACAGGGACAAAAGATACTCCTAGAGGGGGGAATAAGAAAGGTATTTGGCTTGCACGGTAATGTCCTGTTGGAATAGCTCCTAGATGGTTAAGACCTGGAGGAACAGTTCCTGGTGGGAACATAGGAGAGGCACCCACAAATGGAGGAGGTCCTAGGTGGGTGGATCCAGATGACTCAGCTGAGATGGTAACAACATAGTTCTGAAGAGATGGTTGTTGATGAAAGGTATTGACCTCTTGCAGTCACTGGGACTAGAAGGTTGGGGGGATGGGCTGCTTCACTTGGCTGAAGTTGAGCAACGACAAATCCTTGTTGAGCGCAAGGATTTGTGAGCACTACCGATTGAGATGGTGCAAGATTTTGAGGTGATTTTTGATGCCTATAATCTACTTAAGCTTCCCACATTTGGCGCATCTGGGGTAAGAGAGGACACTCATGTGTATAATGGCCATGTAGACCACAACATGCACAAGACTCATTTGTACGAATAGCCTTGTTCTTCTTGGGTTGGCTGCCCTTTTGCTGGTTGTTGGTGTTAGGCTAGTTACCTTGATCACCCTAGTTACCCTTGTTACCCTTCCCCTTATTCTTTTTCTTTGAATTTTGGGGATTCGTCGCACTCTGCTGTGCAAACACTTGACCCTGAGGGGGCGGTGGTTGCTGGGGATGAGGATGCATGGGAGGCTGAGGCACTACTTCTTGAGGGGCTAGAGATCTAGGTTGTGCATAAGGAGGAGCAACAATTTGGTAGACGAGTTGGGGCCCTGGAAACATGTTGCTAGCAGGAGGGGCATAAGTGTTGGAGGAACTAGTGCCCCCTATGGGTAGAAATAACTTTGTTGAGTATATGGAGAAGGGTGTGAAAGGGATAAAATGATTTTGTCGGTAGCATGAGATGCCCTCAGTGCGTTGGCACTTCTAGGACGAGGGAGGTCTGGAAGGGCGGTATAGACATAATGGATTTTGCATAAACTAGGTCATATCTCAAAGCGGTTTGGAGAGCTTCTTCCTCAGTCTGAGGAAAATGGGATGCGACATCTTTTCTAATGGGAGATAAAAAGCTCCTAAGAAACAAATCTAGATAGAAACGGTCTTCGAAAGGTGGGGCACAACATATGCTCCTCATTCGACACCACTCTTGAACATGGTCAGAAAGGCGAGTGGGAGACGACTGACGGAATGTGGTCAATAACTTCGTACCAGTGTCATACCGGAGAGGTAACTAGAAATATGACAAGAACACTTTAGCCAGCATCATGAAAATGGAATGAGATGCAGAGGGCTGGTCTACATACCATTTTGTAGTGCCTCCAGTGAGCGTGTGTTGGAATAGCGAAAGACGAATGGAGTCATCGGTAATGGAGTTGGACGAACACCACATGTGGAAGGATCAAACATGATTGATAGGATCCTCTGAAACATTACTCTCAAACTTCAGGATGTCGGAGGGAAGCTTAGTCGGCATAGAATGCTAACTAGCATAATGTTGAATGGGGTTGTTTATCAACTAGTTAAAATCTGGTAGACTTAACCCAGCCATAAAGTGGAGCATGGGGGTTGCCGGAACGGTTTCTGAGACTGTTCTGCTTGATGTGACCACCAAGATAGACCTAGAGCCAACACCAGGTTGGGTTCCTGCACCAGCTATGGGTCCAGACATGGTGACGATATGTGGTGAAGGAGGCTTGGACTCAGATGTGGAATCGGGTGAACTAGTAGATGAGTTGGTATGGGGACACGGAGCGCTATGAACTTGAACCCGACGGGGATGGGTAATATGACCAAGTGGAAAATGGGGGTAAAGGTCTAATAGTCTCCATGACAAATGCTTTGGTGGCACAATGGTGGTAAGACACACGTGACATGGAAATGGTGAAGGGAGATCAACAATATGCCATTATCTCAATGAGGGGAGATAAATTTATTGTGTTAAGTCTTGGCTTCGCGGTGTAAACCAAGCACCCTTCGCTTAAGGTCTGTTTTTGTGTGCAAGTGTATTAATCTATTAAGCCTAGATCATGTTTGTAAAAAAGAAAAAATCTTGCTGAAAATAAACTAAAATTAACAACAAAAAATGAATAGAAAAACAATTAACTAAACCACACCTAAACTGGGTTTGCAAACACTGTACTTCTTGGTGGCTAAATCGATGGAAAATACACTAAAAAAATCATGAGATCTAAATTATGGTGTGACTGGGATCAAGTGGCACTAAGCTACTGGAAAGTGGTGCAGCAACAGCAAAAAACCAAAGGGGAAGATTGCTACTAAAAGATAGGGAGATGTGTGAAAAACCTAGGGAAACCGATGGGACACTAAGGCCAATGACCAAACAAGTTTAAATGTGAAAATTTGGATGGTAACAACCTATCTTTACAGATCTAAAATAGAAGGGTACAAATCTAGAAATTGTGGTTGAAAGCGCTACAGAAACTCAGACTACTCAGTCAGCTAAACTCATCCTATAAAGGTGGAAGCGTACTAGAAGCCCTAGGGGGGGCTAAATTAGAATTCAACGAGTAAATCAGAGTAGATGAAGGCCTAAGTGGGATGAGACAGAGGGTTAGGCAACCCAGTAGACAGCTCTCTGCAAAACTCATAAACAAATCTAAGAAAACCCCTAAAACCTAAAAATCGCAGGTACTGACATGTTTTCTAGTTGGGATCGTACTTTTTGGGATGGAAAGTACGCTATGGCCTCAATATCACACTTTTTGGGTCAAAAAATGTGATTTCTACTCTGTGGATCTTGGGCGAAAATCTCAGAAAAAAGTGTCACCTTTGTCATGGCTGGTTCCTGTGACCTGTGGAAACGACCAGAAAGCTTGGGGAAGTCAAAAATTTAACAGATCTGGGGCTAAAAAACTAGGAAACATTAAGAGAATTGAAAAAATAATAAACCCTAAGTTGAAAAACGAAGGTCACCCAGGTTTCTGGATCTAAAGTATAAAACCCAGTCGAGTCACCAATTTTGTTGTAGTGTTTTCTTCTCAAAGATGTATGAAAAGAACCCACTTAAGATTGTGGATGACAAACAATCTCAACAATATAAATGGTTGTTAAACATTGTAGATCTACACCAACTCATAGAAACAAAACCTACTAAAGCCTGAATCTATGCCATAATCATAGTTAAACAACAAAAAGAAAGAGTAATAACTCTAATCATCCAATGGAAACCAGCTATGTAAAGAATAATTTTATTATAGCACCTGTGAAGGGAACAAATAGATGTTACCGATCCCCCTCTATGGGAAGTGTTCTTGGCTATCCTCAAATGTCTTCATCTTGTGTAGAGTATCTCTCCTCTACAATGTGTAAACCCAACGAAAATATGGTGTGCGACAATAAAAATAATCAGAGTTACAACAGTGAGTGCAACAATGCACATAATCAAAAGTGAATAATGAATGGAAAACCATTCTATTTATAGCAAAATATTGAGTTATCCTCTAATAATGAGCAATAATAAAATATTATTGATCTCATTCTTGGAATAACCACCTAGAAAATTTTATTATATTTGTTTAGGAGGAAAAAGTATTTAAACTCTTATTTATAAATAATAAATAAATAAATGATTTATTTATCATCTCAAGGAATTAGTTAAGGAATAATAAACAAATAATGATTTATTTAGTTATTCCT
Organism: Pinus tabuliformis; assembly: GCA_031772625.1. Lineage (NCBI taxonomy): Eukaryota > Viridiplantae > Streptophyta > Pinopsida > Pinales > Pinaceae > Pinus > Pinus tabuliformis. The sequence continues at coordinate 908,863,378 of CM062819.1, forward strand.
AAGGGATTTAGTCAAATTTGACAAAGAATAATAATTAGTGATTAATTAATTATTCTTAGAGAAAAATAAGATAATTAATGATTTATCTGTTTATTTTTCATGATTGGGTCAAATAAGACAAGGAATAATAATTGAACAATGGTTTAATTAATGATTCCTAGAAGAAAATCAAATAAATAGTGATTTATTTAATTATTCTTCATGGGTTTAACTATAAATTGCTTAACAAATGTGGTTTATTAAGTAATTTCTCACAGTGAAAGCAATTGGTAAAATTGGCTATACATGATGTACTTTGATCCATCTAGTAAATTAGGCTAGATGATCAATTTTTTGCTGATAACCCAAAGTACACAATACAATGATATAACACTAGATTCAACAGATCAAATGGTTACGACCTATGGTCACATGTGGAGAGGGCTAGCCCCTCTCTTTCCCCAAGCGCAAAAGTTTAACACTTTAATTACAGTGTGTGCTCCATGATTGTTAAGTTACGCTTATGTGGGCGAGGTCGTGAGTTCAATTCCCCATATTGCCAGAACAATTTTACCTGACTTTTGAGAGGGCACGTAGCAGCCTCCGGGCTTGCCAAGTGTCAACCTCTCATTGGTCCACCTAAATGCCTTTGACCAATCTGATGTTGACACTTGTCACATCCCAATTGAGCCACCTATGGTAATATTCTAGGAATATTCCAAGAATATTCCCTAGTATATTTGTTGACTGAGTTGTATGAATGCCTACTCAGCATCCCAGTCAGCCTGTACCCAAAATTTGCTTGTTTCACAAAACGGATAGAAGTCTCTATCTTTCTCATACGAGCTCTATTTTGAGTGAAATGAGTTGTGTTGGGATCTTATCACTGAGACAGACATGGTTGTTCATGTTTTGAGCGATTATGAGCACTTTCATATTTGAGAAAATTTTTGCTCCTAATCTAGATTCCAATCAATATCAATCATGAACAAAATATTGAATAGCATAGTCGATACATCCATTAAAATCATAGGCACATTAGATATTATTGATGGTGTTGGATTCTGACAATAAGGAGGGGGTATCCTCAGTATGAAATCCTAATTATACCTCACACCAGTTGGAGTAGGAGCCCCATCCGAGCAATGGACCCAACCACCATAATTGTCATCCTAAATTTTTTCCTTGGCTGCAATAAACAACATAGGAGGGCATGCACATAACTTTGAGGACAACAAGCAAGTAAAATTTGTGGAATATCAATTGTAATGCATCAAAGGTCCTTTCACGTTAGGAGAAAAGAGAGTGAGCCTCTAGAAGAAAAGTACTACTACTATCCTAAAAGAGACACACACATATATATGAAAGAATTGTTAGTTAACCTACAAAATATTCACGTGATAATAACGATCATGAAAGAAAATACAACATACATTCAATAAGATGTATACTAAAGTTAAGGAAATAGTTCAGTGACCTTAGCATGTATGAAACAACATAAACCATAAACATTAAAGACTAGTCTTACAATATCCATGATACATGCATGAAAGTGTGTTGGCTCTTAGAGATTTTGATGATGAAGTGAAAGTTCAAAGTACACAATACAATGATATAACACTAGATCCAATAGTGGAACATTAAGTTATGACTTTCTTCTCCAAATAATGATATTCACTCCTATGCTAAGCTAGAGAAGCCAAGGCTCCAAATCATAATTTCCAAGCCATTTTCTTGAGTTATGAGGGTTTATTTATAAAAAATTAGATGACCTTTGACCTCCCCATGCGACCTTTGAGCTCCCTCATGACTCAACCTACGTTTTTCTTATTCTACCTAATGAATTTTCATATTCCCTATGTGGATCCTTTTATGTGGTTCTTTTTATTTTCTTCCTTTTATTGTTTCCTCTCCTCTTCCTGTTGCCTCTTCCTTGATTCCTCAAACTCCTTTCTCCTCTTTTCTACTTCAATGGACCCTTTAATAGTTATAGTATGATCTGCTTTAAACTTTTGGCTCCTTTTTTCTTTAGGATCATGCATAAAATTCCTTAATGCCTTGGCAATGCATATCAGAGTGGTCACTTCCTTTTGATTCCCTTCCTTAACAACATCATGCTCATGAGTCGTATTGGAAGGGCCTTCCTCATCACCTAGGGCATGTGCTCTAGAAGAATTGTACCAATTCTTTATCTTTTCCTCTACTTCTCGACAATTAGAACCATATAGCTATGTGAAATGCAACTTGGCAGAGTGTTGTTTAAACATGATTTTGGGATCATATCTATGAAAGCACATCTCAACAAACTTAAGGAAAAAAATCTTCCCATCTTATGTTTCTGCAACCTTCAAGCTCTTGAGCTCATGAGACCCCACTTGCAGAGGAAAGAGATAGCAAGGTGCCTTCTTATTTTGCAACAACCAAGATAGACTTGTGCTAAGATGGTATCCGATCTTCGGCATGACCAATTTTTCAATCGCATACCTTAGCATGAGATGGGAAGGCCTCTAGGAACCTGTTATCACCCAGGTTGTTCCCTATGACTCCCAAGGGAATACGGCCGAGGTAACCACTAACCAATCTTTGGGTTACAGTTCCTAGCCCAACTGCAACCAGAGAGGGCTCTCTCTTTATGATTTATCTCTGTTATAATTGTGTTTTAGGCTAGCTATGACGCTTAGGTTTTGTTTGTGTTTTGGTTGAAGGATCTCTTTCAGGTCTTATGATGTAATACTTTGATGATGAGTTTCCATTGGGCAATGGAGTCTAGATGCTGTGAGATGATCTCAGATGTTGAGTAGTGTCCTAACTGCAAGGCCTGTTGTGTATTTAACAGACAAGTTAAAATTTGAGTGATGATATATGTCAACTAGCAGAAATCTGTTAGGAATTTTCTGTTATGTTGGTGAAATGAAAGAGGACGCAGAGCACAGGAGCAAAGTATGAATTCCTGTGACAGTGGTCAATATGAAAGGTGTATTTGAAAGTGCAGCATTTTAAGAATCACACTTTATGTAGATTACACCTGAAGAAAACACTTAATAAACAACATAGACTGAACTCAGGGTGCTCAGTGAGCAAATCCTGGGAGTTATTCTTTTTCTGTGTTGCTTAATATGGGAAATCAGATAGCGTGTATGGACCTATAACAAAACAAAATAAACATGGAGAAAGTTACAGAGACTTATTGTATGATAAGATACGCAGGGATCCAGCAATCATGAACAGGCACAGAACATCTTCAACACATCAAGCATCCACGAAATTCCATTGCTTTCCTTTATTGACTTTCAGAAAACAATTACAGCATAAGAGACTGTTCAGGAGAAATTTCCAACAACCCTTGCTATCTCATGCGAAGGGGATTATATAGAAATATGTATACAAAATATCTCAGGTATTGAGTCATCTGAGAGAGAGAAAATATCTTCAGTAGTGTTCAGAAAGTAGGCAAGAAGTTATTACAATGTTAAATGCAGCGTAAATGCCATTTATATCTGTCAGAGGATTGTTTGACTTTAAGGAGTCACTGAGTCGGTTGCATTACTCTGCATTAATCCTGTAGGTACGCATTTACTTTTGCTTGCGTAATGAGTTCTTGGCTTTGCCAGCTGTGGTTCTCCTTTTCTGCTTTGTTGGCCGCTTCATGCGCTGAGTTGGCTCAGTTTTGAATTTATGATGCCCGCGGACTTTATTGACTGTTCTTTTCATCAAAATTGGTAGAAGAAACAGAATTTGATGACTGAGTCACTGTTTACAAAATTCTCTGGATAGCATCTGTCCACCATTCCTGTGTAGGGAGCTGATGCTTGAGGATGGCCTCCATTGTCTCTTCAGCTTCTGTGTATTTGAAAAAAGTTGGGGCTACATCAAACAAGTGATTAATTTCATTCATTATAAAAAGTAGATTTTCTATCTTACTATAGAAAATCTGTCCTGTAATAGGCCCTGTGTCTTCTGAAGTGCTGGCCTTCTCATTGACCTGTGCTGAGGCAAAAACATTTACTCTTTTGGCATACTGTTCATGGGTGAATAATTTCCCTCCGCTGTTCAGTAAGCTAGGGAGTCCTCTACTCTGCAACACTTGAAACTTCTCCATGAACTTATTTACCTCTGTCTGCATATCCTGGGTTCTCCTGTCCAATGTCTGCACTAGACTTCTAAGAGTAAGAACCCTTTTGATCATTTGAATAGTCTCAGTTCTATTTGTGATTCCAATGGTGGCCAACTGAGAGCTTGTTTTGTGATTGAGCACATTGATCATTCTTGTAGCAACTTCAGGCATATTTCCCAATAAGGCCCTTGATGTTCGGATTTCTCTCTGTGCCTTTGGAATGAGCTCTAGTTGCTCATGGATTGTCTCGATGTATGGCCATTGGTTGTTGATGGATTTACCAATATTGGACCATATCATTGCTCTGATTTCTGCTATGATTTTATCTAGCTTGAGCTCATTCTCAAGCTCCTTGATCCTGTCTTTAAGAGCTTTGATTTCCTTGGCCTTTTCTCCCACCTCTCTCTTTGTCTTATCATGCCTTTCATTTACCTTGGCCAGCTTTTCCTTAGTTTCGTTCAGCTCTGTCATCTGGGCTTCCAAAATTTGTATTTCATTCTTTAACTTCTGCATATCTAGGCTCTGATCTGTGCTGATGGGTGCTGCTGAAGTAGATGTGGCTGTTTGTTCAGCCTGCTGAGGTGGAGGCACCGTAGTAGGAACAGTCTCCTCAAGATTGATGACTTGCGGAGGAGGCTGAGATGTCTGCCCTTCTTGTGCTTGTTTTGATGATGCTTGTAGAGGTGCTTGTGTAGCTTCATATTGCCCCAATTTTTCTTGTGCCTTCACAAGCTCTTTGTAAATGGAAATTAGCAGGTCAGTAGAATCCTGCTCATACCTTTGCTTAGCTACCTCATCAGTCTGTGGGTGGATAGTGGCTGGAATTTTGATCTTCTTTCTCAGTGCAGCCATGTCAGCATCTCTAAGTTTCAGGATCTCTTGTATCCCTTTGATGTCATTGGGATTGTGCCCAATTTCTACAATGATTTCCTCCAGGGCTCTTATCCTGTTGTCTTTGGCCTGAGAAGAGGCCCTCTCCAGTTCTAGCTGGGAAGCTGTGGCATTCAGACTGCTGGTTAGTTTGTAATTATCCAAAGTCTTGTCGGCCAATGAAGCATACACCATTTCTCCAGTTTGCTTATGCAGCTCAATTTTGTCCATAGGGTGTATGTCTTTGGCAAGTACCTCTAGATTGGTCCTAAGGTAGTCAGCAGTGGATTGTGGCCGAAGTGCTGTAGGCATAAAGTGACTCATTGTCAATTTGCCTTCACTTACATCAAAAGCAGACATAAGTCTCTGCTGATTGGAAGGAGCCATGTTCAGTAAGTGATTATACAATTGTACTTTAATAGGGTCACTCCTCCTCTTAATGTCTATAAACTGCTGCTTGATGCTTACTTGTCCTTCTTTCTGCTGGCTAGAGGAGCTGACCTCCCCTCCCATGGTCCTGTCTTGTTCCTGCTGGAAGGAACTTGCTGAAGTTTCTCTGCTGGGTGGGCCCATGCCCAATGCCTCTCTTATTGCTATATCCTCCTCTGGAAAATCATTGAGTCTTTGCCTTTTTTCTCCTTGGTCTATAGAGGATGTCAAGGGAGTTTCTCTTTCCCTTTTCCTAAAGACAAATGTATCCTCCTTTTGAGGGGTTTGGAGGACCGAGGCATCAAATGTGGTGTCTTGTCTTGTAGGCAATGTTCTTTCAGTGGTCTGAGGAGTCTCCACTGTTTTCTTTTGCTGGGCAGACTGCTCCTGCCCTTGTTCTTCTTGATGTTGTTGATCTTGCTGTTCTGATTCTTCTTGCTGCCCTTGCTGCAGCCCTTCTGCTTGCTGCTGTTGGTTTTCCTGATGTTCCTGCTCTTCCTGTTGCCCTTGCTGCTCTTGCTGCTCCATCTCTTTGCCTTTTTCTGCGATGTTTTCACCAGTTCTTGTAGCTTGATGTTGGGCAGTTGAGGAGGAGGCTGCTGCTCCAGTTTGTGTGCTTGGCAGTGAGGGGACCTGTGAATAAAACTCAAGGTCAGCCATCTTCTTGAGGTTTCTTAGAGCTCTTTGATTAAGCTCTTCTTGGGTCACATCTTCTTCTAAAGTTCCTCTTCTCCACTTGCTTTGGTTGGCATATTTTTCTAATTAGGAAGGCTATAATGTCCATAAGCAGATAATTTGTATTTGAGCCTCCTCATTGTAATGAAGTTATTGGGGTCATAGGGTTTCCATACGAAGCTGTATTTGAGACCAAGGCACAGAAGTATTCTATCTGCCTCTCTCCACCCTTCATCCCTCTCATTGAGAAGTAAATGGCCAAGTTGATTTCTGATTTTTAACTGTGCCTTCTTACCTTTTCCTGAAAAGTGGAGCATATCCACATAACCAAACTGCCTGAAGTATTCCAAGGCAAGTAGCCTCATAGGCACAAATCTAGGTAGTTTAAATGGGGGCAACTCACACCCATATAGCCTGATAACGGTGTGGTGTTGGTAGAAATACCAATCCCCAATACTGTATGCTTTTGATAAATGCAGGAGTCTTTGCATTTCGTCTGTCAATCTGGGAGGAGGTGAACCCAACAGTAGAGTCAAGGCTGGATGGATGAAAAGATCAATAAATTCGCAGTAGGTGTATGGAGAACAGCTTACTATGTGAAAAACGGATGTCCAATACACTACTGATCTCAGATTGCCCTGTGCATCTACTCTCTTCTTTGGGAAGGAGAACTTATCATGCTGGAAGTATAGGAGCAGATGATATAGGTACGAGGTGTATCTAAATACCCTTTCTCTTGATAAATTCATCAATTGATCATGCATCTTATCTGATATGTATGTGGCATAATCATAGTGGATTGGCTTCTTTCCTGGGGAAAACATAAGCATCATTTGTAGAACAGTTTCATCCACATACTCCACTGAATCATATCCCAAGATGGGACTGATCATGTCAACAAGGTCTAAGCCCAACTGGTTGAGGTAGAGATAATGGATGGGAGGAATTTGCACAGTATCAGCTTTGATGAAAATCTGATTGAGCTTTGTGATTTGTGCCTCTGTTATCCTGGCTCCCTGTACTATTAAATCAGCTAATGACAGAGGGACCAACTTTTGATCTGTCTGGAACTGCAACATCTCCCTGATGGCTTCAGGGGTAATGAGGAACAGAATTGAGCCTGCAGAGTCTAGCACTGCCCTCTGGGATGCATCATAGTGTTCAGCAACTATGTGCACAAGCTCAGGGAATTGATTAACCTGAGGAAGCTTGAATATTGGGAGGAATGAATCCCAAATTCCCAGGATGTCTGTCCCCCTCTCATGTTTGATCTTTATTTCATTTAGGATTTGCAAATGGAACCTGCTTCTGCTCAACATCTCCTCTGATATCTTGTAGTCCAAGTCTGCTAATGCTCTGGTGTCCAATGTTTGTTAGGGACATTCAAGGGAGCCACATTGAGGGCTATAGGAGCTACAGGGGGGTCCATGACTCTGTTTTAGGATTTCTGCTCGCTCAAGGACTGTGTTACTATGCAGAGTAACACCACCAGAGTTCTCTTTGCACAGAATGAAAATGCCTGAAAAAAAGGTGAATGCAGGGTCTATAGCAGTTCAAATGCTGTTTGATAGCAACTAAGACCAAAGTTTAGCTTTCTCTGGTGTCTTTTAATGGTGAAATTTGGTTTCAAATGCGCCTGCTGCGATTATGCAGACAGGGCCTAGTTTTTCAATGAATTGTAGCTGGAAAAGGCTCGGCTGGTGTTTTTCGAGGTGATAGTTTGGGAATTTAAAGCTCTGCCGAGGAATTCAGTGGTGAATTTCTAATTTTGGACTCTCTTTAAGCTTTCAGAGTGTTTAACAGAGAATTGCAGGCGCACAGAGGACAGACGATGAAGAATACCTGGTAAAGTAGTGAGCAAAGGTCGTGAATGCAGGTTGAACTCGTGCGCTGGAGGTCTCCTGGTCGATTTAGCAGGTTGACAGCGAACTTGGACGCGAGCGCATGAGGCAGAAATAACGACGAATGAGTGAAAAAAGAACGTAAAAACGCGATTTTGGCCATAATATAGACTTTTTAATACTTTGGCGCCTTTTTACGATGACGTCAGCAGGACGTCATTGGTGGGGTCAAGGTCGGATGACGTCATGCTGACGTCATCGGGTGACGTGGCGGGGTCTGGTTGGTCCACAGGGGCAGTGAGATGGCAGGACAGGTGGACCAATGGCAGGGCAAGAGACTGACGGGACAGCGTACCTGGGTGACGGAGCGATGACATGTTGCTGACGCGGCGATGACGTGAGCAGGCGGGATGGGGAAACCGGAACCAACAGTGGTTTCGTATCGCACCACTTCCTGTACGGGGGCGGTATCGGTCAGTTGTACCTCCGACGCATCGTGGTGAGGGCGCGTGGCAGCGGAGTGACGTCCTCAAAATACGGACGTCGGGAGATAAGCCTCGTACAGCGGATGAGGTCCGACGTCAGGGTGACCGTTGGATCTGCAGCGGATAATCGGACGGTGGTCGGATGACTGAGATGACAGGGGGATAGTACGCCTAACTGTCAGGCGTCGGACAGGCTCCGACGCGATCAGGGCCGTCAGATCTGGAGGGCCTGATCTAACGGTCGTCGGGGAGGTGACATGGGCGGCATATACGGAAGCGGGCGGGGGCATAAAAATTGGTGTTTTGAACGCATTTCTAATGTATTTTGAAAAAACAATTATATGCGCTTAACCTTGGTTATATGGCGGAAAGTGGGTTTTTGATGCTTTTTGCCCCTTGAAGCGGGCAAGGGTGGGGATTTAGGGCTTTTTATGGGTTTTTTATGTGCAAAGGGGTAAAATAGGGGAATTAGCTCATGAAGGGGAAGGGGTAGCTGGCCTAGGTTCATCAACATGACCTGGTGTCATTTGATCCCTGACTCGAGACTTTATTGGCTATAATGCCAAGGGGGTGGGTATTTATAAGATTTTGGGATTTATACACCTTGGTGTTAGTAATATTAGGGGAAAAGGTGATATAAAGGATTTATATAATAGAGTTAGTGTTAGTATGGAGAGGGGGAAGTGGAGGGAGAAACCATTAAGTTTATATGAAACAAACTTGGTTTTAAGAGTAGATCAAAATGAAAAGATCTTTAGACAAGAAATGTGGCTTTTTAAAGATTAAGAACCACCATGAAACCTTAGTCTTTTCCAAGAGTCTAAGCTGATGGGGAATGTTAGAAATGAAATTGGAGGGGAGTGAGGGAAATTAGTCATGCTTCTTGCTGTGATCTTTTGCCTTGCTGCCCACCATCACCATTCTTGCAATGATAGGGATAACCTTTCTGCAACCCCAACTACCTACCCAGCTACTTACCTAGCATTTTTACTTCTTCTTGGAGGGTGCACTTGGACTTGCAGACCCTTACTTGCCTTTTCTTTTCTTTGGCTTTTTCTTTTGCTTTCTCTATCTACTTCGACCCTTATCTCTTCCAAGGTCCCAGATTAGGCTGTTGGGAGCCTTTTCTTCTCTACCTAAACTAGTTGTCTGCCAAGATTCAGCTGTTTGGACAGACTTCTTTCTCTAGTCTATAGCATAAAATTGAACACATGGCATGATCCAGATTAAACTGTTGGATCATCCATCAAAATTGAAATAAGGTCATCAACATTGAAACACTTTACACCCTTCTTGCTTTCTAGGAAATATGGGATCTTTGTGATATCAAAGCAGAGCATATTTGGACTTTCTCTTGCCAATCATGAAATATGAAACCTATTGGTATAGGTATCCAACAGTGGCTCCACATGGGGATGGTTTTTCTTTTGAAAGACCAAGAACAGCAGGTCAGATTGCCTTACTCTTTAGCTGCCCATGCCAATCTTTGAAATTTGCTGCATTAATGTGTCAAAATTGTGTGTTTCTTCCTTGGAAGACCTCTGATTCTATTTGCCTTTTGCTGTTTGGTGAATCACTTAGGAAACTGCATTTTTACAATCTAAATAGAAATAATATGTACATCTGTATATATACAAGGGAACCTGATGTTGCAATCATGGGAAACAGTCAAAATAATGCTTCAGCATCCTGCCATTGACAGGACCTTCATCCAAGTCAGTTTCAGTCAGACCTTTAAGGAAGTAAGTGTTGTTACCTTGTACTGCTTGGACAGCAAATGGTCCTCTCCATAAAGAATCAAATTTTCCATGTTTTCCTTTCTCTTCTCTTCTTGCATCCCATCTTAAAACTTTGTCTCCCACATTGAAATCTTCTGCTTTGGTTCTTCTATCAAAGGCTTTTTTTAATTTTTCTTGTAATATTTGCACTCTGCTGAAAACTTGTTCTCTAGTTTGCTGTAAACAGATTATCTGATTGATCCTCCTTTGCATATCATTTGGCTCTGCTTGACTCTCTTGCAGAAGCTTCATAACCGGCACTCCTAGTGATGAAGGAAATTTGGCTTCTAATCCATAGACTAACTCATATGGGCTGGTCCCAATTGATCTTTTTGTTGTTAGTCTATCTGCCCATAAAGCATTTACTAGTTTCTTATGCCAATTCTTTTTGTTCTCTTCAAGCACCTTCTTTATGATGTTTATTAGACTTTTGTTTGATGATTCAGCAAGGCCATTTCCTTGAGGATAGTAAGCAGTAGAATGGCCCAAAGTAATGTGAAATTTATGGCAGAAGTTCACCATTTTCTTGGATCTGAAGGCAGCAGCATTGTCTGTTATTATCTTGTCCGGACAGCCAAATCTAGCCAGTATATTGTTTTCCAAAAACTGAATAATTACTGAATCATTTGCTTGTCTGCATGGGGCAGCTTCAATCCACTTGGTGAAGTAGTCTGTTGCTGTTAAAATCCATCTGTGTTGCCCTGAAGATGAGGGATGAATTTCCCCAATGAAATCCAAGCCCCATTGTTGGAAAGGTCTCTCTGTTGCAATGGGCTTCAAAGGAAGTGGCAGCAACTGTCTTTTGCCTTCAAACAGTTGGCATTTGTGGCATGAGGCTGTGAATTTCTTAACATCAGAGAACATGGTGGGCCAGTAATAACCAGCCTCAATATCTTGTCCACAGTGGACTTCCAGTACAAATGTCCACCACAGTCTCCAGCATGGAAATCTTGCATGATATTGTTAGTTTCATTCTCCATTAGACAGTGCAGCAATATACCTTCATGGTTTTTCCAAAGTAAATTTCCATCCATCACACAAAATCTAGATGTTTTCATTTTTAGGAACCTACACTTAGTTCTGGACAGTCCTGGGGGAGCACACAGGTTTTGTAACACATAACAGATATCAGAGTACCAAGGAGATTGTTCAAAGGCTACATTGATCTTTGGAGTCGCCAGCTCTGTTTCACTGTCCAGTTGATTGATATCTAAGGCTTGGAAATTTGCTTCTGTCATTAATTTGGCCAAACCTTGCCCTTTTATCAGCTTTGTAGGTTTAATTTCAATGTCAAATTCTAGTATATTGGCAATCCATTTTCCTCTCCTGCCCTCTAAGTTTTCTTGGGTGAGAATGTCTTTGACAATAGGACTTGGTACATAAGCCACAACATGGGAGTAAAGGATGTAAATCCTAAAGTCCTTAATAGCTTTGATCAAAGCATAGGCTTGTTTCTCCATAATTTGGTACTTTAGAGGGGCATCTCTAAGAGCTCTGCTGAAGAAGGCAATAGGCTTCTCATTACCTTGGTCATCTTTCTGTAATAAAACAGCAGCAATAGTATGCTGGGAGGCAAAGGAGAAAATGATAAAGTCTCTGTCAAACTGAGGATTGGTTAACACTGGGGTTTGAGTCAAGGCCAATTTTATACTTTCAAAGGCTTGTTTTGCTTCAACAGTCCATTTGACCTTTGAATCTTTCTTTAGCATATTGTTTAATAATCTGATTAGTTCTGCTAAATTCGGGATAAACCTTCTTAAAAAGTTAATTTTTCCTAAGAATCCCTGCAACTCCTTGACATTCCTTGGGTGAGGCATTTGTAGGATAGCTTGTATCCTGTCTGGATCAATTCTTATGCCATCTTTTGAAATAATGTGCCCTAAGAGTTTCCCTTCTTCCAAGCCAAATAATGACTTCTTGGGTTTAAGGAAATGCCATATTTCCTGCATGTTATGAAAATCTGTCTCAAATGTTTCAAGTGTTCTTGGTCAGATTTTGAAAAGGGTGTAAGATCATCTAAGTAAATGACCAGGAAGTCATGAATCTCTTTTGCAAAAGCAATGTCCATTGCTCTTTGAAAAGTTGCCCCTGCGTTTTTCAATCCAAAGGGCATTTTTACATACTTGAAAGTTCCCCATGGGGTTGTAAATGCAGTTTTGTCTTGATCATCAGGGTGTACTAGGATTTGATTGAAGCCTGAGAATCCATCAAGCAATGATATCCTTGAAGCCCCTACTACTCTTTGGAGAATGTGATCCATTTTGGGTAAAGGATAGTTATCTTTGAGTGATACTTGATTCAAATTCCTTAAGTCTACACAAAGTCTAATCTCACCAGTTTTCTTTCTTGTAGGGACCAAATTTGAAATCCACTCAGAGAACCTGATTGGTGCTATGATACCAGCTTTGAACATTTTATGTAATTCTTTTTCAATGGAAGGAAGGAGCACAGGATTGATCCTTCTCAATTTCTGTTTGAATGGTTTTTGATTAGGCTTGAGGGGAATGGTATGCTGGATGACAGAGGTATCATAGGACTTTAGATCCTCATAACCCCATGCAAAAACATCTTGAAACTCTTTAAAGAGGTCGATGTATTTGGGTTTTTGATCAGGGGGCAAAGAAGCAGATAGCTTTATTATTTTAGGCTTGTCAATAGTACCAATGTTGCATTCTTCAACTGCTGCATCTAATGGCTGCATCTTTGGCTTCCTAGGGACATCATTTGAATCAAAAATGTCCTCTAGTGGGGTAAGGCCTACTGGAAGGAAATTGTCTTTGAGTTGTATGATTTCAGCTTCAGCGTTGCTCACCTCTTCACAGTCAATTTGGTGAATTTGCTGAATGTTTTCATTGTTGAAAATGGTTGGACTCAGTAATTGTTTTGCTGTTCTAGGTGACATTGGGTGAGCAGACTGTTGGAACTGTATTTGTGATGGACTTGTTCCATTAAGCATTTGTGATTGACTTGCTCCATCATTGTCAATATTTAATCCTGTGAACTCTTGTTGCAAAGTTAAGAAATTGTTTATTTGCATGTCATCCTCAAATACTTGCCATTCTTTGACATTGTTTGGAATAGAGGGTCTGTATTTGACCTCGGCTGTGAAACAGTTATTGGGTTCTAATGGGAATTTGAAGGTGCTGGCAAATGTTGCCAAGCTGTGTGCATGGAGATTGTGGCCCCTTGAAATTTTTGTGATAAAGAACTCAGAGAAAGTCTCCAATATTTCAATTACAGCAGACCTGTAGGACCTCAATCTTTTGTCATTGGTGACAAAACTTCCTTTTACTTGTTGAATTACTAGATCAGAGTCTCCCATGATGGAGAGCCTAGGAGCTTGTAATGACTTTGCTAGTTTGAGACCTAGTAACAGAGCTTCATATTCTGCCATGTTATTAGTGCATCTAAAATTTAATCTATAAGCCCTGCCTTCTGCATAGCCTTTCTCTTTGTTATGTATCCAAATTCCAGCTCCTGCCCCTAACTTGTTAACTGAGCCATCAAATTCTAGGACCCACAGGATATCTTGCTGGAAAGGAGATTTGAAAATCTGTTCATGGGATGGCAATGTGAGCATGAGTTGGGGTTTCTTCTCCCATTTGTTTTCTAGGACAATTTCATCACTTGTTTGACAATCTTTGACAACTAGAGGAGGGATAATGTGTATTGTTGGGCTGATTGATGTTTGGCAGGTGATACTTGTTTGATCAATGTTTTGTTCTTGTATGAGTGTTTCGGTGCTAATGTCATTGTTTGAGATGCTTGTGCTGTCATTGAAGAGGATGAAGGAGTCTATGTCCGAATGGACAGCATATATTGGAAAATTTTGAGGCTTTTCTTCACTGCTGACCATATACTTCATGAGTGTTTCCCTGTAAAGTCTTTTTGGTTGCCCAAAGACAGAGATAGTGGCATATGACATATCTAATTGCAGGGAGCCTTGGAGCTTGGCTCCCCATGATCTTGATAACAGCATCCCATATTTAGGTGGGATATCAGCGACTACAACATCCATTAGAATGGTTTTGTTGGGATATTGAACCAGAGACACACATAAATCTTTTATTAGGCCTAAACATTTGACTTGGCTAGAATCAAAGGAAAACAGGTCTTTGTATGGTCTTGTTATATCCAAGTTTAATCTTTCCATGACTGCTTTTGGCATAAGGTTGTGAGAGGCGCCTGAGTCGAACATTGCATTATGCAGTATTTTATCATGAACATGCAAGCTGACATAAAAAGGTAATATCCCTGTGACTATTGTTTTTCCATCTACCTCTGGGCCAAACAGTAATTCTGGAGTGTCATCTAGCACATTTACATCATCTTTGCTATTAGTGAGTTGAAGGGATTTCTTGATCTGTTGCTTATAGATGTCATGCTTGGCTAGCTCTGAGAGGGGAATTGCTATTTTTAGCTTGCCAATCTCTGTGCCTAGGTCAAAAGGTTTGTCAGCTTGGGCTTTGGAGTCACGGATAGCAGTCCTTTCTTTGTTCATTAAATCTTCTTGTTGGATTTCATCTTGACTTCGAGACCTGCCCCTTTTACTCATGTCTTGAGGGGTAAAATTTGGATCAGGGTGAGAGGACGAAGTTGCCATGGGCTGTTGTAGTGGGGACAGTAGTTCAGTAACCTCTTCAACTACAATTTCTTCTGCAGGCAAGTTTATTTTGTCATTAGGTTCTGTGATCATGGTTTCTTTAGACCTCTGTTTATCCTTTATCTTGTCTGGCTGATTTACATTCACAGTCCGACTCCTTAGTTTGTACTGTTTATGGACTTCATAGACAGCAGTATCATATCCTTGTTTGAAGTCAAAAGATTCTCCTGACTTGGTTTGGAATGTTTTGATTTCATCCTCCTCATGGTCCTCTTGTGTTAAGAAAACATGGCTTTTACCATCCAGACCCATTAAGTTAATCTCCGGATCTTCATTAAGTTCAGTTGATGTGAAGTTTCTGCGTAATTTTCTTGAAAAGGGGTCTAATGTCTTGGTCAGCATTTGTCTTTCCTATGTTTGGGTTCTGAGTTCTCCTAAAATTCGGATTTCTAGGAGGGTTGCTTTGTGATGCTTCCCATGATGATTTTCTTTCAACTGATTCCACTCTTTCACCCAATCTCTTCATGCTATTTAGTATTGCATCCAGCTTTTGATCAAAGCCCGAAGTTTCTTCTTTGAAGGCAGTCCTTTTCTCCAATTTTGCCCTGTTTCTTTTGGCAATTAGGTTAGCTTCCACTGTGACAGCAACCCTTTGAGCTTCTTGAAGGGTTGGAGGATTTCTTTCCTTCAACTGATAGGCCATATCAGGGTCAAAACCATCAGGGAATTTATACAGGGCTAAATCAGGAGGAGGCCTTAAGTTCTGTGGAATAGCATTATATACGTTGTTAAACCTAGCACAATATTCCAGAACTGTTTCTTGGGGACCTCTCTTAATAGTGTCATATTCACCAAGTACGTGGAGAGGATCTTTCTTCTTTTCCCATCTCTCAGTAAAAGCTTCGTAAAGCTGATCAGGTGTTGTGATGGAGTTTGCATTGAGGGATCTGAACCAAGTTCTAACATCCCCAGTTAAACTTTGAACAAAAATTCTCATTCTGACAGTGTCATCATCTATTTCATAGGTCTCAAAGTGGTCTTGCATCTTCTTGGCATGCTGGATAGCTGTTAGAGAGCCATTTGAGTCAAAATATGAGATTTTACTTTGATAATCTTGAGGTAAAGCTGCAGCATTAGCTGGTATCTGCAGAGGTGCATACCTGTTGGCCATGTTTATGGGATTTATAGGGTTGACAGGAACAAATGGGACAGCAGGGATTACTGGTGTAACAGGGTTAATGGGATGGGTAACAAATGGGGGAGTGGTTGAAAGGGTATGTGTGGTGGGTGAAGATGTGAGAGGAGGACTTTGAGGTGTTGATGATGAACTAGGGGAACTAGGGGTGGACCGGAAAAGAACTTTGCAGGGAGTGGGAATGAGGATAGGTTGATCTGAACTTATATCTGAATCAGCAGGCTTCTCCTGCTTTTGCTGTCTCCTAATGTTCTTTGGAATGATATTTGGATTATCAACAATGATGGGTTGATTAGGGTCAGGGTTTGCCCTAGTGTGCCTTGGGTTTCTTTTGGGAGCCAGCTTCTAATTATTCTTTAGAACTTGTATAGGAAGTTTTATATATGCAAGGACTGGATGAAAATTTTGGAATGGCTATATATGTTTCAAAGCTAGGATGAAGATTCCCTAACTAGCTCTTCCCTAAAGCTGTCCCTGTGTTACAGAAACAGTTCTAAGGCCTCTTGGCTGGTTTCAGGCTTGATGGTAGCTTTGGAAGATAGATAGTAATTGAAAAATTTTAAGAAGTCCCCAGTGGAGTCGCCAATTATGTTAACACCCAGGTTGTTCCCTATGACTCCCAAGGGAATACGGCCGGGGTAACCACTAACCAATCTTTGGGTTACAGTTCCTAGCCCAACTGCAACCAGAGAGGGCTCTCTCTTTATGATTTATCTTTGTTATAATTGTGTTTTAGGCTAGCTATGACGCTTAGGTTTTGTTTGTGTTTTGGTTGAAGGATCTCTTTCAGGTCTTATGATGTAATACTTTGATGATGAGTTTCCATTGGGCAATGGAGTCTAGATGCTGTGAGATGATCTCAGATGTTGAGTAGTGTCCTAACTGCAAGGCCTGTTGTGTATTTAACAGACAAGTTAAAATTTGAGTGATGATATATGTCAACTAGCAGAAATCTGTTAGGAATTTTCTGTTATGTTGGTGAAATGAAAGAGGACGCAGAGCACAGGAGCAAAGTATGAATTCCTGTGACAGTGGTCAATGTGAAAGATGTATTCTGAAAGTGCAGCAGTTTAAGAATCACACTTTATGTAGATTACACCTGAAGAAAACACTTAATAAACAACATAGACTGAACTCAGGGTGCTGAGTGAGCAAATCCTGGGAGTTATTCTTTTTCTGTGTTGCTTAATATGGGAAATCAGATAGCGTGTATGGACCTATAACAAAACAAAATAAACATGGAGAAAGTTACAGAGACTTATTGTATGATAAGATACGCAGGGATCCAGCAATCATGAACAGGCACAGAACATCTTCAACACATCAAGCATCCACGAAATTCCATTGCTTTCCTTTATTGACTTTCAGAAAACAATTACAGCATAAGAGACTGTTCAGGAGAAATTTCCAACAACCCTTGCTATATCATGCGAAGGGGTTTATATAGAAATATGTATACAAAATATCTCAGGTATTGAGTCATCTGAGAGAGAGAAAATATCTTCAGTAGTGTTCAGAAAGTAGGCAAGAAGTTATTACAATGTTAAATGCAGCGTAAATGCCATTTATATCTGTCAGAGGATTGTTTGACTTTAAGGAGTCACTGAGTCGGTTGCATTACTCTGCATTAATCCTGTAGGTACGCATTTACTTTTGCCTGCGTAATGAGTTCTTGGCTTTGCCAGCTGTGGTTCTCCTTTTCTGCTTTGTTGGCCGCTTCATGCGCTGAGTTGGCTCAGTTTTGAATTTATGATGCCCGCGGACTTTATTGACTGTTCTTTTCATCAAAATTGGTAGAAGAAACAGAATTTGATGACTGAGTCACTGTTTACAAAATTCTCTGGATAGCATCTGTCCACCATTCCTGTGTAGGGAGCTGATGCTTGAGGATGGCCTCCATTGTCTCTTCAGCTTCTGTGTATTTGAAAAAAGTTGGGGCTACATCAAACAAGTGATTAATTTCATTCATTATAAAAAGTAGATTTTCTATCTTACTATAGAAAATCTGTCCTGTAATAGGCCCTGTGTCTTCTGAAGTGCTGGCCTTCTCATTGACCTGTGCTGAGGCAAAAACATTTACTCTTTTAGCATACTGTTCATGGGTGAATAATTTCCCTCCGCTGTTCAGTAAGCTAGGGAGTCCTCTACTCTGCAACACTTGAAACTTCTCCATGAACTTATTTACCTCTGTCTGCATATCCTGGGTTCTCCTGTCCAATGTCTGCACTAGACTTCTAAGAGTAAGAACCCTCTTGATCATTTGAATAGTCTCAGTTCTATTTGCAATTCCCATGGTGGCCAACTGAGAACTTGTCTTGTGATTGAGCACATTGATCATTCTTGTAGCAACTTCAGGCATATTTCCCAATAAGGCCCTTGATGTTCGGATTTCTCTCTGTGCCTTTGGAATGAGCTCTAGTTGCTCATGGATTGTCTCGATGTATGGCCATTGGTTGTTGATGGATTTACCAATATTGGACCATATCATTGCTCTGATTTCTGCTATGATTTTATCTAGCTTGAGCTCATTCTCAAGCTCCTTGATCCTGTCTTTAAGAGCTTTGATTTCCTTGGCCTTTTCTCCCACCTCTCTCTTTGTCTTATCATGCCTTTCATTTACCTTGGCCAGCTTTTCCTTAGTTTCGTTCAGCTCTGTCATCTGGGCTTCCAAAATTTGTATTTCATTCTTTAACTTCTGCATATCTAGGCTCTGATCTGTGCTGATGGGTGCTGCTGAAGTAGATGTGGCTGTTTGTTCAGCCTGCTGAGGTGGAGGCACAGTAGTAGGAACAGTCTCATCAAGATTGATGACTTGTGGAGAGGGCTGAGATGTCTGCCCTTCTTGTGCTTGTTTTGATGATGCTTGTAGAGGTGCTTGTGCAGCTTCATATTGCCCCAATTTTTCTTGTGCCTTCACAAGCTCTTTGTAAATGGAAATTAGCAGGTCAGTAGAATCCTGCTCATACCTTTGCTTAGCTACCTCATCAGTCTGTGGGTGGATAGTGGCTGGAATTTTGATCTTCTTTCTCAGTGCAGCCATGTCAGCATCTCTAAGTTTCAGGATCTCTTGTATCCCTTTGATGTCATTGGGATTGTGCCCAATTTCTACAATGATTTCCTCCAGGGTTCTTATCCTGTTGTCTTTGGCCTGAGAAGAGGCCCTCTCCAGTTCTAGCTGGGAAGCTGTGGCATTCAGACTGCTTGTTAATTTGTAATTCTCCAAAGTCTTGTCGGCCAATGAAGCATACACCATTTCTCCAGTTTGCTTATGCAGCTCAATTTTGTCCATAGGGTGTATGTCTTTGGCAAGTACCTCTAGATTGGTCCTAAGGTAGTCAGCAGTGGATTGTGGCCGAAGTGCTGTAGGCATAAAGTGACTCATTGTCAATTTGCCTTCACTTACATCAAAAGCAGACATAAGTCTCTGCTGATTGGAAGGAGCCATGTTTAGCAAGTGATTGTACAGTTGTACTTTGATAGGGTCACTCCTCCTCTTAATGTCTATAAATTGCTGCTTGATGCTTACTTGTCCTTCTTTCTGCTGGCTGGAGGAGCTGACCTCCCCTCCCATGGTCCTGTCCTGTTCCTGCTGGAAGGAACTTGCTGAAGCTTCTCTGCTGGGTGGGCCCATGCCCAATGCCTCTCTTATTGCTATATCCTCCTCTGGAAAATCATTGAGTCTCTGCCTTTTCTCTCCCTGGTCTATAGAGGGTGTGAGGGGAGTTTCTCTTTCCCTTTTCCTAAAGACAAATGTATCCTCCTTTTGCGGGGTTTGGAGGACCGAGGCATCAAATGTGGTGTCTTGTCTTGTAGGCAATGTTCTTTCAGTGGTCTGAGGAGTCTCCACTGTTTTCTTTTGCTGGGCAGACTGCTCCTGCCCTTGTTCTTCTTGATGTTGTTGATCTTGCTGTTCTGATTCTTCTTGCTGCCCTTGCTGCAGCCCTTCTGCTTGCTGCTGTTGGTTTTGTTGCTGTTCCTGCTCTTCCTGCTGTTCCTGCTGCTCCATCTCTTTGCCTTTTTCTGCGATGTTTTCACCAGTTCTTGTAGCTTGATGTTGGGCAGTTGAGGAGGAGGCTGCTGCTCCAGTTTGTGTGCTTGGCAGTGAGGGGACCTGTGAATAAAACTCAAGGTCAGCCATCTTCTTGAGGTTTCTTAGAGCTCTTTGATTAAGCTCTTCTTGGGTCACATCTTCTTCTAAAGTTCCTCTTCTCCACTTGCTTTGGTTGGCATATTTTTCTAAGTTAGGAAGGCTATAATGTCCATAAGCAGATAATTTGTATTTGAGCCTCCTCATTGTAATGAAGTTATTGGGGTCATAGGGTTTCCATACGAAGCTGTATTTGAGACCAAGGCACAGAAGTATTCTATCTGCCTCTCTCCACCCTTCATCCCTCTCATTGAGAAGTAAATGGCCAAGTTGATTTCTGATTTTTAACTGTGCCTTCTTACCTTTTCCTGAAAAGTGGAGCATATCCACATAACCAAACTGCCTGAAGTATTCCAAGGCAAGTAGCCTCATAGGCACAAATCTAGGTAGTTTAAATGGGGGCAACTCACACCCATATAGCCTGATAACGGTGTGGTGTTGGTAGAAATACCAATCCCCAATACTGTATGCTTTTGATAAATGCAGGAGTCTTTGCATTTCGTCTGTCAATCTGGGAGGAGGTGAACCCAACAGTAGAGTCAAGGCTGGATGGATGAAAAGATCAATAAATTCGCAGTAGGTGTATGGAGAACAGCTTACTATGTGAAAAACGGATGTCCAATACACTACTGATCTCAGATTGCCCTGTGCATCTACTCTCTTCTTTGGGAAGGAGAACTTATCATGCTGGAAGTATAGGAGCAGATGATATAGGTACGAGGTGTATCTAAATACCCTTTCTCTTGATAAATTCATCAATTGATCATGCATCTTATCTGATATGTATGTGGCATAATCATAGTGGATTGGCTTCTTTCCTGGGGAAAACATAAGCATCATTTGTAGAACAGTTTCATCCACATACTCCACTGAATCATATCCCAAGATGGGACTGATCATGTCAACAAGGTCTAAGCCCAACTGGTTGAGGTAGAGATAATGGATGGGAGGAATTTGCACAGTATCAGCTTTGATGAAAATCTGATTAAGCTTTGTGATTTGTGCCTCTGTTATCCTGGCTCCCTGTACTATTAAATCAGCTAATGACAGAGGGACCAACTTTTGATCTGTCTGGAACTGCAACATCTCCCTGATGGCTTCAGGGGTAATGAGGAACAGAATTGAGCCTGCAGAGTCTAGCACTGCCCTCTGGGATGCATCATAGTGTTCAGCAACTATGTGCACAAGCTCAGGGAATTGATTAACCTGAGGAAGCTTGAATATTGGGAGGAATGAATCCCAAATTCCCAGGATGTCTGTCCCCCTCTCATGTTTGATCTTTATTTCATTTAGGATTTGCAAATGAAACCTGCTTCTGCTCAACATCTCCTCTGATATCTTGTAGTCCAAGTCTGCTAATGCTCTGGTGTCCAATGTTCTGTTAGGGACATTCAAGGGAGCCACATTGAGGGCTATAGGAGCTACAGGGGGGTCCATGACTCCTGTTTTAGGATTTCTGCTTGCTCAAGGACCGTGTTACTATGCAGAGTAACACCACCAGAGTTCTCTTTGCACAGAATGAAAATGCCTGGAAAAAAAGGTGAATGCAGGGTCTATAGTAGTTCAAATGCTGTTTGATAGCAACTAAGACCAAAGTTTAGCTTTCTCTGGTGTCTTTTAATGGTGAAATTTGGTTTCAAATGCGCATGCCGCGATTATGCAGACAGGGCCTGGTTTTTCAATAAATTGTAGCTGGGAAAAGGCTCGGCTGGTGTTTTTCGAGGTGATAGTTCGGGAATTTAAAGCTCTGCCGAGGAATTCAGTGGTGAATTTCTAATTTTGGACTCTCTTTAAGCTTTCAGAGTGTTTAACAGAGAATTGCAGGCGCACAGAGGACAGACGATGAAGAATACCTGGTAAAGTAGTGAGCAAAGGTCGTGAATGCAGGTTGAACTCGTGCGCTGGAGGTCTCCTGGTCGATTTAGCAGGTTGACAGCGAACTTGGACGCGAGCGCATGAGGCAGAAATAACGACGAATGAGTGAAAAAAGAACGTAAAAACGCGATTTTGGCCATAATATAGACTTTTTAATACTTTGGCGCCTTTTTACGATGACGTCAGCAGGACGTCATTGGTGGGGTCAAGGTCGGATGACGTCATGCTGACGTCATCGGGTGACGTGGCGGGGTCTGGTTGGTCCACAGGGGCAGTGAGATGGCAGGACAGGTGGACCAATGGCAGGGCAAGGGAATGACGAGACAGCGTACCTGGGTGACGGAGCGCTGATAGGTTGCTGACGCGGCGATGACGTGAGCAGGCTGGATGGGGAAACCGACAGTGGTTTCGTATCGCACCACTTCCTGTACGGGGGCGGTATCGGTCAGTTGTACCTCCGACGCATCGTGGTGAGGGCGCGTGGCAGCGGAGTGACGTCCTCAAAATACGGACGTCGGGAGATAAGCCTCGTACAGCGGATGAGGTCCGACGTCAGGGTGACCGTTGGATCTGCAGCGGATAATCGGACGGTGGTCGGATGACTGAGATGACAGGGGGATAGTACGCCTAACTGTCAGGCGTCGG
Source organism: Pinus tabuliformis (assembly GCA_031772625.1). Taxonomy (NCBI): domain Eukaryota; kingdom Viridiplantae; phylum Streptophyta; class Pinopsida; order Pinales; family Pinaceae; genus Pinus; species Pinus tabuliformis. The sequence continues at coordinate 908,886,014 of CM062819.1, forward strand.
ACAGGCTCCGACGCGATCAGGGCCGTCAGATCTGGAGGGCCTGATCTAACGGTCGTCGGGGAGGTGACATGGGCGGCACATACGGAAGCGGGCGGGGGCATAAAAATTGGTGTTTTGAACGCATTTCTAATGTATTTTGAAAAAGGAATTATATGCGCTTAACCTTGGATTATATAGCGGAAAGTGGGTTTTTGATGCTTTTTGCCCTTTGAAGCGGGTAAGGGTGGGGATTGAGGGCCTTTTATGGGTTTTTTATGTGCAAAGGGGTGAAAAATAGGGAAATTAGCTCATGAAGGGGAAGGGGTAGTTGGCATAGGTTCATCAACATGACCTGGTGTCATTTGATCCCTGACTCGAGACTTTATTGGCTATAATGCCAAGGGGGTGGGTATTTATAAGATTTTGGGATTTATACACCTTGGTGTTAGTAATATTAGGGAAAAAGGTGATATAAGGGATTTATATAGTAGGGTTAGTGTTAGTTATGGAGGAGGGGGTAAGTGGAGGGAGAAACCATTAAGTTTATATGAAACAAACTTGGTTTTAAGAGTAGATCAAAATGAAAAGATCTTTAGACAAGAAATGTGGCTTTTTAAAGATTAAGAACCACCATGAAACCTTAGTCTTTTCCAAGAATCTAAGCTGATGGGGAATGTTAGAAATGAAATTGGAGGGGAGTGAGGGAAATTAGTCATGCTTCCTGCTGTGATCTTTTGCCTTGCTGCCCACCATCACCATTCTTGCAATGATAGGGATAACCTTTCTGCAACCCCAACTACCTACCCAGCTACTTACCTAGCATTTTTACTTCTTCTTGGAGGGTGCACTTGGACTTGCAGACCCTTACTTGCCTTTTCTTTTCTTTGGCTTTTTCTTTTGCTTTCTCTATCTACTTCGACCCTTATCTCTTCCAAGGTCCCAGATTAGGCTGTTGGGAGCCTTTTCTTCTCTACCTAAACTAGTTGTCTGCCAAGATTCAGCTGTTTGGACAGACTTCTTTCTCTAGTCTATAGCATAAAATTGAACACATGGCATGATCCAGATTAAACTGTTGGATCATCCATCAAAACTGAAAATAAGGTCATCAATCATTGAAGCACTTTACACCTTCTTGCTTTCTAGGAAATATGGGATCTTTGTGAAATCAAAGCAGAGCATATTTGGACTTTCTCTTGCCAATCATGAAATATGAAACCTATTGGTATAGGTATCCAACAGTGGCTCCACATGGGGATGGTTTTTCTTTTGAAAGACCAAGAACAGCAGGTCAGATTGCCTTACTCTTTAGCTGCCCATGCCAATCTTTGAAATTTGCTGCATTAATGTGTCAAAATTGTGTGTTTCTTCCTTGGAAGACCTCTGATTCTATTTGCCTTTTGCTGTTTGGTGAATCACTTAGGAAACTGCATTTTTACAATCTAAATAGAAATAATATGTACATCTGTATATATACAAGGGAACCTGATGTTGCAATCATGGGAAACAGTCAAAATAATGCTTCAGCATCCTGCCATTGACAGGACCTTCATCCAAGTCAGTTTCAGTCAGACCTTTAAGGAAGTAAGTGTTGTTACCTTGTACTGCTTGGACAGCAAATGGTCCTCTCCATAAAGAATCAAATTTTCCATGTTTTCCTTTCTCTTCTCTTCTTGCATCCCATCTTAAAACTTTGTCTCCCACATTGAAATCTTCTGCTTTGGTTCTTCTATCAAAGGCTTTTTTTAATTTTTCTTGTAATATTTGCACTCTGCTGAAAACTTGTTCTCTAGTTTGCTGTAAACAGATTATCTGATTGATCCTCCTTTGCATATCATTTGGCTCTGCTTGACTCTCTTGCAGAAGCTTCATAACCGGCACTCCTAGTGATGAGGGAAATTTGGCTTCTAATCCATAGACTAACTCATATGGGCTGGTCCCAATTGATCTTTTTGTTGTTAGTCTATCTGCCCATAAAGCATTTACTAGTTTCTTATGCCAATTCTTTTTGTTCTCTTCAAGCACCTTCTTTATGATGTTTATTAGACTTTTGTTTGATGATTCAGCAAGGCCATTTCCTTGAGGATAGTAAGCAGTAGAATGGCCCAAAGTAATGTGAAATTTATGGCAGAAGTTCACCATCTTCTTGGATCTGAAGGCAGCAGCATTGTCTGTTATTATCTTGTCCGGACAGCCAAATCTAGCCAGTATATTGTTTTCCAAAAACTGAATAATTACTGAATCATTTGCTTGTCTGCATGGGGCAGCTTCAATCCACTTGGTGAAGTAGTCTGTTGCTGTTAAAATCCATCTGTGTTGCCCTGAAGATGAGGGATGAATTTCCCCAATGAAATCCAAGCCCCATTGTTGGAAAGGTCTCTCTGTTGCAATGGGCTTCAAAGGAAGTGGCAGCAACTGTCTTTTGCCTTCAAACAGTTGGCATTTGTGGCATGAGGCTGTGAATTTCTTAACATCAGAGAACATGGTGGGCCAGTAATAACCAGCCCTCAATATCTTGTCCACAGTGGACTTCCAGTACAAATGTCCACCACAGTCTCCAGCATGGAAATCTTGCATGATATTGTTAGTTTCATTCTCCATTAGACAGTGCAGCAATATACCTTCATGGTTTTTCCAAAGTAAATTTCCATCCATCACACAAAATCTAGATGTTTTCATTTTTAGGAACCTACACTTAGTTCTGGACAGTCCTGGGGGAGCACACAGGTTTTGTAACACATAACAGATATCAGAGTACCAAGGAGATTGTTCAAAGGCTACATTGATCTTTGGAGTCGCCAGCTCTGTTTCACTGTCCAGTTGATTGATATCTAAGGCTTGGAAATTTGCTTCTGTCATTAATTTGGCCAAACCTTGCCCTTTTATCAGCTTTGTAGGTTTAATTTCAATGTCAAATTCTAGTATATTGGCAATCCATTTTCCTCTCCTGCCCTCTAAGTTTTCTTGGGTGAGAATGTCTTTGACAATAGGACTTGGTACATAAGCCACAACATGGGAGTAAAGGATGTAAATCCTAAAGTCCTTAATAGCTTTGATCAAAGCATAGGCTTGTTTCTCCATAATTTGGTACTTTAGAGGGGCATCTCTAAGAGCTCTGCTGAAGAAGGCAATAGGCTTCTCATTACCTTGGTCATCTTTCTGTAATAAAACAGCAGCAATAGTATGCTGGGAGGCAAAGGAGAAAATGATAAAGTCTCTGTCAAACTGAGGATTGGTTAACACTGGGGTTTGAGTCAAGGCCAATTTTATACTTTCAAAGGCTTGTTTTGCTTCAACAGTCCATTTGACCTTTGAATCTTTCTTTAGCATATTGTTTAATAATCTGATTAGTTCTGCTAAATTCGGGATAAACCTTCTTAAAAAGTTGATTTTTCCTAAGAATCCCTGCAACTCCTTGACATTCCTTGGGTGAGGCATTTGTAGGATAGCTTGTATCCTGTCTGGATCAATTCTTATGCCATCTTTTGAAATAATGTGCCCTAAGAGTTTCCCTTCTTCCAAGCCAAATAATGACTTCTTGGGGTTTAAGGAAATACCATATTTCCTGCATGTTATGAAAATCTGTCTCAAATGTTTCAAGTGTTCTTGGTCAGATTTTGAAAAGGGTGTAAGATCATCTAAGTAAATGACCAGGAAGTCATGAATCTCTTTTGCAAAAGCAATATCCATTGCTCTTTGAAAAGTTGCCCCTGCGTTTTTCAATCCAAAGGGCATTTTTACATACTTGAAAGTTCCCCATGGGGTTGTGAATGCAGTTTTGTCTTGATCATCAGGGTGTACTAGGATTTGATTGAAGCCTGAGAATCCATCAAGCAATGATATCCTAGAAGCCCCTACTACTCTTTGGAGAATGTGATCCATTTTGGGTAAAGGATAGTTATCTTTGAGTGATACTTGATTCAAATTCCTTAAGTCTACACAAAGTCTAATTTCACCAGTTTTCTTTCTTGTAGGGACCAAATTTGAAATCCACTCAGAGAACCTGATTGGTGCTATGATACCAGCTTTGAACATTTTATGTAATTCTTTTTCAATGGAAGGAAGGAGCACAGGATTGATCCTTCTCAATTTCTGTTTGAATGGTTTTTGATTAGGCTTGAGGGGAATGGTGTGCTGGATGACAGAGGTATCATAGGACTTTAGATCCTCATAACCCCATGCAAAAACATCTTGAAACTCTTTAAAGAGGTCGATGTATTTGGGTTTTTGATCAGGGGGCAAAGAAGCAGATAGCTTTATTATTTTAGGCTTGTCAATAGTACCAATGTTGCATTCTTCAACTGCTGCATCTAATGGCTGCATCTTTGGCTTCCTAGGGACATCATTTGAATCAAAAATGTCCTCTAGTGGGGTAAGGCCTACTGGAAGGAAATTGTCTTTGAGTTGTATGATTTCAGCTTCAGCACTGCTCACCTCTTCACAGTCAATTTGGTGAATTTGCTGAATGTTTTCATTGTTGAAAATGGTTGGACTCAGTAATTGTTTTGCTGTTCTAGGTGACATTGGGTGAGCAGACTGTTGGAACTGTATTTGTGATGGACTTGTTCCATTAAGCATTTGTGATTGACTTGCTCCATCATTGTCAATATTTAATCCTGTGAACTCTTGTTGCAAAGTTAAGAAATTGTTTATTTGCATGTCATCCTCAAATACTTGCCATTCTTTGACATTGTTTGGAATGGAGGGTCTGTATTTGACCTCGGCTGTGAAACAGTTATTGGGTTCTAATGGGAATTTGAAGGTGCTGGCAAATGTTGCCAAGCTGTGTGCATGGAGATTGTGGCCCCTTGAAATTTTTGTGATAACAAACTCAGAGAAGGTCTCCAATATTTCAATTACAGCAGACCTGTAGGACCTCAATCTTTTGTCATTGGTGACAAAACTTCCTTTTACTTGTTGAATTACTAGATCAGAGTCTCCCATGATGGAGAGCCTAGGAGCTTGTAATGACCTTGCTAGTTTGAGACCTAGTAACAGAGCTTCATATTCTGCCATGTTATTAGTGCATCTAAAATTTAATCTATAAGCCCTGCCTTCTGCATAGCCTTTCTCTTTGTTATGTATCCAAATTCCAGCTCCTGCCCCCAACTTGTTAACTGAGCCATCAAATTCTAGGACCCACAGGATATCCTGCTGGACAGGAGATTTAAAATCTTGTTCATGGGATGGCAATGTGAGCATGAGTTGGGGTTTCTTCTCCCATTTGTTTTCTAGGACAATTTCATCACTTGTTTGACAATCTTTGACAACTAGAGGAGGGATAATGTGTATTGTTGGGCTGATTGATGTTTGGCAGGTGATACTTGTTTGATCAATGTTTTGTTCTTGTATGAGTGTTTCGGTGCTAATGTCATTGTTTGAGATGCTTGTGCTGTCATTGAAGAGGATGAAGGAGTCTATGTCCGAATGGACAGCATATATTGGAAAATTTTGAGGCTTTTCTTCACTGCTGACCATATACTTCATGAGTGTTTCCCTGTAAAGTCTTTTTGGTTGCCCAAAGACAGAGATAGTGGCATATGACATATCTAATTGCAGGGAGCCTTGGAGCTTGGCTCCCCATGATCTTGATAACAGCATCCCATATTTAGGTGGGATATCAGCGACTACAACATCCATTAGAATGGTTTTGTTGGGATATTGAACCAGAGACACACATAAATCTTTTATTAGGCCTAAACATTTGACTTGGCTAGAATCAAAGGAAAACAGGTCTTTGTATGGTCTTGTTATATCCAAGTTTAATCTTTCCATGACTGCTTTTGGCATCAGGTTGTGAGAGGCGCCTGAGTCGAACATTGCATTATGCAGTATTTTATCATGAACATGCAGGCTGACATAAAAAGGTAATATCCCTGTGACTATTGTTTTTCCATCTACCTCTGGGCCAAACAGTAATTCTGGAGTGTCATCTAGCACATTTACATCATCTTTGCTATTAGTGAGTTGAAGGGATTTCTTGATCTGTTGCTTATAGATGTCATGCTTGGCTAGCTCTGAGAGGGGAATTGCTATTTTTAGCTTGCCAATCTCTGTGCCTAGGTCAAAAGGTTTGTCAGCTTGGGCTTTGGAGTCACGGATAGCAGTCTTTTCTTTGTTCATTAGATCTTCTTGTTGGATTTCATCTTGACTTCGAGACCTGCCCCTTTTACTCATGTCTTGAGGGGTAAAATTTGGATCAGGGTGAGAGGACGAAGTTGCCATGGGCTGTTGTAGTGGGGACAGTAGTTCAGTAACCTCCTCAACTACAATTTCTTCTGCAGGCAAGTTTATTTTGTCATTAGGTTCTGTGATCATGGTTTCTTTAGACCTCTGTTTATCCTTTATCTTGTCTGGCTGATTTACATTCACAGTCCGACTCCTTAGTTTGTACTGTTTATGGACTTCATAGACAGCAGTATCATATCCTTGTTTGAAGTCAAAAGATTCTCCTGACTTGGTTTGGAATGTTTTGATTTCATCCTCCTCATGGTCCTCTTGTGTTAAGAAAACATGGCTTTTACCATCCAGACCCATTAAGTTAATCTCCGGATCTTCATTAAGTTCAGTTGATGTTGAAGTTTCTGCGTAATTTTCTTGAAAAGGGGTCTAATGTCTTGGTCAGCACTTGTCTTTCCTATGTTTGGGTTCTGAGTTCTCCTAAAATTCGGATTTCTAGGAGGGTTGCTTTGTGATGCTTCCCATGATGATTTTCTTTCAACTGATTCCACTCTTTCACCCAATCTCTTCATGCTATTTAGTATTGCATCCAGCTTTTGATCAAAGCCCGAAGTTTCTTCTTTGAAGGCAGTCCTTTTCTCCAATTTTGCCCTGTTTCTTTTGGCAATTAGGTTAGCTTCCACTGTGACAGCAACCCTTTGAGCTTCTTGAAGGGTTGGAGGATTTCTTTCCTTCAACTGATAGGCCATATCAGGGTCAAAACCATCAGGGAATTTATACAGGGCTAAATCAGGAGGAGGCCTTAAGTTCTGTGGGATAGCATTATATACGTTGTTAAACCTAGCACAATATTCCAGAACTGTTTCTTGGGGACCTCTCTTAATAGTGTCATATTCACCAAGTACGTGGAGAGGATCTTTCTTCTTTTCCCATCTCTCAGTAAAAGCTTCGTAAAGCTGATCAGGTGTTGTGATGGAGTTTGCATTGAGGGATCTGAACCAAGTTCTAACATCCCCAGTTAAACTTTGAACAAAAATTCTCATTCTGACTGTGTCATCATCTATTTCATAGGTCTCAAAGTGGTCTTGCATCTTCTTGGCATGCTGGATAGCTGTTAGAGAGCCATTTGAGTCAAAATATGAGATTTTACTTTGATAATCTTGAGGTAAAGCTGCAGCATTAGCTGGTATCTGCAGAGGTGCATACCTGTTGGCCATGTTTATGGGATTTATAGGGTTGACAGGAACAAATGGGACAGCAGGGATTACTGGTGTAACAGGGTTAATGGGATGGGTAACAAATGGGGAGTGGTTGAAAGGGTATGTGTGGTGGGTGAAGATGTGAGAGGAGGACTTTGAGGTGTTGATGATGAACTAGGGGAACTAGGGGTGGACCGGAAAAGAACTTTGCAGGGAGTGGGAATGAGGATAGGTTGATCTGAACTTATATCTGAATCAGCAGGCTTCTCCTGCTTTTGCTGTCTCCTAATGTTCTTTGGAATGATATTCGGATTATCAACAATGATGGGTTGATTAGGGTCAGGGTTTGCCCTAGTGTGCCTTGGGTTTCTTTTGGGAGCCAGCTTCTAATTTTTCTTTAGAACTTGTACAGGAAGTTTTATATATGCAAGGACTGGATGAAAATTTTGGAATGGCTATATATGTTCCAAAGCTAGGATGAAGATTCCCTAACTAGCTCTTCCCTAAAGCTGTCCCTGTATTACAGAAACAGTTCTAAGGCCTCTTGGCTGGTTTCAGGCTTGCTGGTAGCTTTGGAAGATAGATAGTAATTGAAAAATTTTAAGAAGTCCCCAGTGGAGTCGCCAATTATGTTAACACCCAGGTTGTTCCCTATGACTCCCAAGGGAATACGGCCGGGGTAACCACTAACCAATCTTTGGGTTACAGTTCCTAGCCCAACTGCAACCAGAGAGGGCTCTCTCTTTATGATTTATCTCTGTTATAATTGTGTTTTAGGCTAGCTATGACGCTTAGGTTTTGTTTGTGTTTTGGTTGAAGGATCTCTTTCAGGTCTTATGATGTAATACTTTGATGATGAGTTTCCATTGGGCAATGGAGTCTAGATGCTGTGAGATGATCTCAGATGTTGAGTAGTGTCCTAACTGCAAGGCCTGTTGTGTATTTAACAGACAAGTTAAAATTTGAGTGATGATATATGTCAACTAGCAGAAATCTGTTAGGAATTTTCTGTTATGTTGGTGAAATGAAAGAGGACGCAGAGCACAGGAGCAAAGTATGAATTCCTGTGACAGTGGTCAATGTGAAGGTGTATTTGAAAGTGCAGCATTTTAAGAATCACACTTTATGTAGATTACACCTGAAGAAAACACTTAATAAACAACATAGACTGAACTCAGGGTGCTCAGTGAGCAAATCCTGGGAGTTATTCTTTTTCTGTGTTGCTTAATATGGGAAATCAGATAGCGTGTATGGACCTATAACAAAACAAAATAAACATGGAGAAAGTTACAGAGACTTATTGTATGATAAGATACGCAGGGATCCAGCAATCATGAACAGGCACAGAACATCTTCAACACATCAAGCATCCACGAAATTCCATTGCTTTCCTTTATTGACTTTCAGAAAACAATTACAGCATAAGAGACTTTTCAGGAGAAATTTCCAACAACCCTTGCTATATCATGCGAAGGGGTTTATATAGAAATATGTATACAAAATATCTCAGGTATTGAGTCATCTGAGAGAGAGAAAATATCTTCAGTAGTGTTCAGAAAGTAGGCAAGAAGTTATTACAATGTTAAATGCAGCGTAAATGCCATTTATATCTGTCAGAGGATTGTTTGACTTTAAGGAGTCACTGAGTCGGTTGCATTACTCTGCATTAATCCTGTAGGTACGCATTTACTTTTGCCTGCGTAATGAGTTCTTGGCTTTGCCAGCTGTGGTTCTCCTTTTCTGCTTTGTTGGCCGCTTCATGCGCTGAGTTGGCTCAGTTTTGAATTTATGATGCCCGCGGACTTTATTGACTGTTCTTTTCATCAAAATTGGTAGAAGAAACAGAATTTGATGACTGAGTCACTGTTTACAAAATTCTCTGGATAGCATCTGTCCACCATTCCTGTGTAGGGAGCTGATGCTTGAGGATGGCCTCCATTGTCTCTTCAGCTTCTGTGTATTTGAAAAAAGTTGGGGCTACATCAAACAAGTGATTAATTTCATTCATTATAAAAAGTAGATTTTCTATCTTACTATAGAAAATCTGTCCTGTAATAGGCCCTGTGTCTTCTGAAGTGCTGGCCTTCTCATTGACCTGTGCTGAGGCAAAAACATTTACTCTTTTAGCATACTGTTCATGGGTGAATAATTTCCCTCCGCTGTTCAGTAAGCTAGGGAGTCCTCTACTCTGCAACACTTGAAACTTCTCCATGAACTTATTTACCTCTGTCTGCATATCCTGGGTTCTCCTGTCCAATGTCTGCACTAGGCTTCTAAGAGTAAGAACCCTCTTGATCATTTGGATAGTCTCAGTTCTATTTGCAATCCCCATGATGGCCAACTGAGAACTTGTTTTGTGATTGAGCACATTGATCATTCTTGTAGCAATTTCAGGCATATTTCCCAATAAGGCCCTTGATGTTCGGATTTCTCTCTGTGCCTTTGGAATGAGCTCTAGTTGCTCATGGATTGTCTCGATGTATGGCCATTGGTTGTTGATGGATTTACCAATATTGGACCATATCATTGCTCTGATTTCTGCTATGATTTTATCTAGCTTGAGCTCATTCTCAAGCTCCTTGATCCTGTCTTTAAGAGCTTTGATTTCCTTGGCCTTTTCTCCCACCTCTCTCTTTGTCTTATCATGCCTTTCATTTACCTTGGCCAGCTTTTCCTTAGTTTCGTTCAGCTCTGTCATCTGGGCTTCCAAAATTTGTATTTCATTCTTTAACTTCTGCATATCTAGGCTCTGATCTGTGCTGATGGGTGCTGCTGAAGTAGATGTGGCTGTTTGTTCAGCCTGCTGAGGTGGAGGCACCGTAGTAGGAACAGTCTCCTCAAGATTGATGACTTGGAGGAGGCTGAGATGTTTGCCCTTCTTGTGCTTGTTTTGATGATGCTTGTAGAGGTGCTTGTGCAGCTTCATATTGCCCCAATTTTTCTTGTGCCTTCACAAGCTCTTTGTAAATGGAAATTAGCAGGTCAGTAGAATCCTGCTCATACCTTTGCTTAGCTACCTCATCAGTCTGTGGATGGATAGTGGCTGGAATTTTGATCTTCTTTCTCAGTGCAGCCATGTCAGCATCTCTAAGTTTCAGGATCTCTTGTATCCCTTTGATGTCATTGGGATTGTGCCCAATTTCTACAATGATTTCCTCCAGGGTTCTTATCCTGTTGTCTTTGGCCTGAGAAGAGGCCCTCTCCAGTTCTAGCTGGGAAGCTGTGGCATTCAGACTGCTTGTTAATTTGTAATTGTCCAAAGTCTTGTCGGCCAATGAAGCATACACCATTTCTCCAGTTTGCTTATGCAGCTCAATTTTGTCCATAGGGTGTATGTCTTTGGCAAGTACCTCTAGGTTGGTCCTAAGGTAGTCAGCAGTGGATTGTGGCCGGAGTGCCGTAGGCATAAAGTGACTCATTGTCAATTTGCCTTCACTTACATCAAAAGCAGACATAAGTCTCTGCTGATTGGAAGGAGCCATGTTTAGCAAGTGATTGTACAATTGTACTTTGATAGGGTCACTCCTCCTCTTAATGTCTATAAACTGCTGCTTGATGCTTACTTGTCCTTCTTTCTGCTGGCTGGAGGAGCTGACCTCCCCTCCCATGGTCCTGTCCTGTTCCTGCTGGAAGGAACTTGCTGAAGTTTCCCTGCTGGGTGGGCCCATGCCCAATGCCTCTCTTATTGCTATATCATCCTCTGGAAAATCATTGAGTCTTGCCTTTTTTCTCCTTGGTCTATAGAGGATGTCAGGGGAGTTCTCTTTCCTTTTCTAAAGACAAATGTATCCTCCTTTTGAGGGGTTTGGAGGACCGAGGCATCAAATGTGGTGTCTTGTCTTGTAGGCAATGTTCTTTCAGTGGTCTGAGGAGTCTCCACTGTTTTCTTTTGCTGGGCAGACTGCTCCTGCCCTTGTTCTTCTTGATGTTGTTGATCTTGCTGTTCTGATTCTTCTTGCTGCCCTTGCTGCAGCCCTTCTGCTTGCTGCTGTTGGTTTTGTTGCTGTTCCTGCTCTTCCTGCTGCCCTTGCTGCTCTTGCTGCTCCATCTCTTTGCCTTTTTCTGCGATGTTTTCACCAGTTCTTGTAGCTTGATGTTGGGCAGTTGAGGAGGAGGCTGCTGCTCCAGTTTGTGTGCTTGGCAGTGAGGGGACCTGTGAATAAAACTCAAGGTCAGCCATCTTCTTGAGGTTTCTTAGAGCTCTTTGATTAAGCTCTTCTTGGGTCACATCTTCTTCTAAAGTTCCTCTTCTCCACTTGCTTTGGTTGGCATATTTTTCTAAGTTAGGAAGGCTATAATGTCCATAAGCAGATAATTTGTATTTGAGCCTCCTCATTGTAATGAAGTTATTGGGGTCATAGGGTTTCCATACGAAGCTGTATTTGAGACCAAGGCACAGAAGTATTCTATCTGCCTCTCTCCACCCTTCATCCCTCTCATTGAGAAGTAAATGGCCAAGTTGATTTCTGATTTTTAACTGTGCCTTCTTACCTTTTCCTGAAAAGTGGAGCATATCCACATAACCAAACTGCCTGAAGTATTCCAAGGCAAGTAGCCTCATAGGCACAAATCTAGGTAGTTTAAATGGGGGCAACTCACACCCATATAGCCTGATAACGGTGTGGTGTTGGTAGAAATACCAATCCCCAATACTGTATGCTTTTGATAAATGCAGGAGTCTTTGCATTTCGTCTGTCAATCTGGGAGGAGGTGAACCCAACAGTAGAGTCAAGGCTGGATGGATGAAAAGATCAATAAATTCGCAGTAGGTGTATGGAGAACAGCTTACTATGTGAAAAACGGATGTCCAATACACTACTGATCTCAGATTGCCCTGTGCATCTACTCTCTTCTTTGGGAAGGAGAACTTATCATGCTGGAAGTATAGGAGCAGATGATATAGGTACGAGGTGTATCTAAATACCCTTTCTCTTGATAAATTCATCAATTGATCATGCATCTTATCTGATATGTATGTGGCATAATCATAGTGGATTGGCTTCTTTCCTGGGGAAAACATAAGCATCATTTGTAGAACAGTTTCATCCACATACTCCACTGAATCATATCCCAAGATGGGACTGATCATGTCAACAAGGTCTAAGCCCAACTGGTTGAGGTAGAGATAATGGATGGGAGGAATTTGCACAGTATCAGCTTTGATGAAAATCTGATTAAGCTTTGTGATTTGTGCCTCTGTTATCCTGGCTCCCTGTACTATTAAATCAGCTAATGACAGAGGGACCAACTTTTGATCTGTCTGGAACTGCAACATCTCCCTGATGGCTTCAGGGGTAATGAGGAACAGAATTGAGCCTGCAGAGTCTAGCACTGCCCTCTGGGATGCATCATAGTGTTCAGCAACTATGTGCACAAGCTCAGGGAATTGATTAACCTGAGGAAGCTTGAATATTGGGAGGAATGAATCCCAAATTCCCAGGATGTCTGTCCCCCTCTCATGTTTGATCTTTATTTCATTTAGGATTTGCAAATGGAACCTGCTTCTGCTCAACATTTCCTCTGATATTTTGTAGTCCAAGTCTGCTAATGCTCTGGTGTCCAATGTTTTGTTAGGGACATTCAAGGGAGCCACATTGAGGGCTATAGGAGCTACAGGGGGGTCCATGACTCCTGTTTTAGGATTTCTGCTTGCTCAAGGACCGTGTTACTATGCAGAGTAACACCACCAGAGTTCTCTTTGCACAGAATGAAAATGCCTGGAAAAAAGGTGAATGCAGGGTCTATAGTAGTTCAAATGCTGTTTGATAGCAACTAAGACCAAAGTTTAGCTTTCTCTGGTGTCTTTTAATGGTGAAATTTGGTTTCAAATGCGCCTGCTGCGATTATGCAGACAGGGCCTAGTTTTTCAATGAATTGTAGCTGGGAAAAGGCTCGGCTGGTGTTTTTCGAGGTGATAGTTTGGGAATTTAAAGCTCTGCCGAGGAATTCAGTGGTGAATTTCTAATTTTGGACTCTCTTTAAGCTTTCAGAGTGTTTAACAGAGAATTGCAGGCGCACAGAGGACAGACGATGAAGAATACCTGGTAAAGTAGTGAGCAAAGGTCGTGAATGCAGGTTGAACTCGTGCGCTGGAGGTCTCCTGGTCGATTTAGCAGGTTGACAGCGAACTTGGACGCGAGCGCATGAGGCAGAAATAACGACGAATGAGTGAAAAAAGAACGTAAAAACGCGATTTTGGCCATAATATAGACTTTTTAATACTTTGGCGCCTTTTTACGATGACGTCAGCAGGACGTCATTGGTGGGGTCAAGGTCGGATGACGTCATGCTGACGTCATCGGGTGACGTGGCGGGGTCTGGTTGGTCCACAGGGGCAGTGACATGGCAGGACAGGTGGACCAATGGCAGGGCAAGGGACTGACGGGACAGCGTACCTGGGTGACGGGGCGCTGACATGTTGCTGACACGGCGATGACGTGAGCAGGCGGGATGGGGAAACCGGAACCAACAGTGGTTTCGTATCGCACCACTTCCTGTACGGGGGCGGTATCGGTCAGTTGTACCTCCGACGCATCGTGGTGAGGGCGCGTGGCAGCGGAGTGACGTCCTCAAAATACGGACGTCGGGAGATAAGCCTCGTACAGCGGATGAGGTCCGACGTCAGGGTGACCGTTGGATCTGCAGCGGATAATCGGACGGTGGTCGGATGACTGAGATGACAGGGGGATAGTACGCCTAACTGTCAGGCGTCGGACAGGCTCCGACGCGATCAGGGCCGTCAGATCTGGAGGGCCTGATCTAACGGTCGTCGGGGAGGTGACATGGGCGGCACATACGGAAGCGGGCGGGGGCATAAAAATTGGTGTTTTGCACGCATTTCTAATGTATTTTGAAAAAGGAATTATATGCGCTTAACCTTGGATTATATAGCGGAAAGTGGGTTTTTGATGCTTTTTGCCCTTTGAAGCGGGTAAGGGTGGGGATTGAGGGCCTTTTATGGGTTTTTTATGTGCAAAGGGGTGAAAATGGGGGAATTAGCTCATGAAGGGGAAGGGGTAGTTGGCATAGGTTCATCAACATGACCTGGTGTCATTTGATCCCTGACTCGAGACTTTATTGGCTATAATGCCAAGGGGGTGGGTATTTATAAGATTTTGGGATTTATACACCTTGGTGTTAGTAATATTAGGGAAAAAGGTGATATAAGGGATTTATATAGTAGGGTTAGTGTTAGTTATGGAGGAGGGGGTAAGTGGAGGGAGAAACCATTAAGTTTATATGAAACAAACTTGGTTTTAAGAGTAGATCAAAATGAAAAGATCTTTAGACAAGAAATGTGGCTTTTTAAAGATTAAGAACCACCATGAAACCTTAGTCTTTTCCAAGAGTCTAAGCTGATGGGGAATGTTAGAAATGAAATTGGAGGGGAGTGAGGGAAATTAGTCATGCTTCTGCTGTGATCTTTTGCCTTGCTGCCCACCATCACCATTCTTGCAATGATAGGGATAACCTTTCTGCAACCCCAACTACCTACCCAGCTACTTACCTAGCATTTTTACTTCTTCTTGGAGGGTGCACTTGGACTTGCAGACCCTTACTTGCCTTTTCTTTTCTTTGGCTTTTTCTTTTGCTTTCTCTATCTACTTCGACCCTTATCTCTTCCAAGGTCCCAGATTAGGCTGTTGGGAGCCTTTTCTTCTCTACCTAAACTAGTTGTCTGCCAAGATTCAGCTGTTTGGACAGACTTCTTTCTCTAGTCTATAGCATAAAATTGAACACATGGCATGATCCAGATTAAACTGTTGGATCATCCATCAAAATTGAAAATAAGGTCATCAACATTGAAGCACTTTACACCTTTCTTGCTTTCTAGGAAATATGGGATCTTTGTGAAATCAAAGCAGAGCATATTTGGACTTTCTCTTGCCAATCATGAAATATGAAACCTATTGGTATAGGTATCCAACAGTGGCTCCACATGGGGATGGTTTTTCTTTTGAAAGACCAAGAACAGCAGGTCAGATTGCCTTACTCTTTTAGCTGCCCATGCCAATCTTTGAAATTTGCTGTATTAATGTGTCAAAATTGTGTGTTTCTTCCTTGGAAGACCTCTGATTCTATTTGCCTTTTGCTGTTTGGTGAATCACTTAGGAAACTGCATTTTTACAATCTAAATAGAAATAATATGTACATCTGTATATATACAAGGGAACCTGATGTTGCAATCATGGGAAACAGTCAAAATAATGCTTCAGCATCCTGCCATTGACAGGACCTTCATCCAAGTCAGTTTCAGTCAGACCTTTAAGGAAGTAAGTGTTGTTACCTTGTACTGCTTGGACAGCAAATGGTCCTCTCCATAAAGAATCAAATTTTCCATGTTTTCCTTTCTCTTCTCTTCTTGCATCCCATCTTAAAACTTTGTCTCCCACATTGAAATCTTCTGCTTTGGTTCTTCTATCAAAGGCTTTTTTTAATTTTTCTTGTAATATTTGCACTCTGCTGAAAACTTGTTCTCTAGTTTGCTGTAA
This sequence comes from Pinus tabuliformis, assembly GCA_031772625.1. NCBI lineage: Eukaryota > Viridiplantae > Streptophyta > Pinopsida > Pinales > Pinaceae > Pinus > Pinus tabuliformis. Next base: position 908,901,861 of record CM062819.1, read on the forward strand.
ACAGATTATCTGATTGATCCTCCTTTGCATATCATTTGGCTCTGCTTGACTCTCTTGCAGAAGCTTCATAACCGGCACTCCTAGTGATGAGGGAAATTTGGCTTCTAATCCATAGACTAACTCATATGGGCTGGTCCCAATTGATCTTTTTGTTGTTAGTCTATCTGCCCATAAAGCATTTACTAGTTTCTTATGCCAATTCTTTTTGTTCTCTTCAAGCACCTTCTTTATGATGTTTATTAGACTTTTGTTTGATGATTCAGCAAGGCCATTTCCTTGAGGATAGTAAGCAGTAGAATGGCCCAAAGTAATGTGAAATTTATGGCAGAAGTTCACCATCTTCTTGGATCTGAAGGCAGCAGCATTGTCTGTTATTATCTTGTCCGGACAGCCAAATCTAGCCAGTATATTGTTTTCCAAAAACTGAATAATTACTGAATCATTTGCTTGTCTGCATGGGGCAGCTTCAATCCACTTGGTGAAGTAGTCTGTTGCTGTTAAAATCCATCTGTGTTGCCCTGAAGATGAGGGATGAATTTCCCCAATGAAATCCAAGCCCCATTGTTGGAAAGGTCTCTCTGTTGCAATGGGCTTCAAAGGAAGTGGCAGCAACTGTCTTTTGCCTTCAAACAGTTGGCATTTGTGGCATGAGGCTGTGAATTTCTTAACATCAGAGAACATGGTGGGCCAGTAATAACCAGCTCTCAATATCTTGTCCACAGTGGACTTCCAGTACAAATGTCCACCACAGTCTCCAGCATGGAAATCTTGCATGATATTGTTAGTTTCATTCTCCATTAGACAGTGCAGCAATATACCCTCATGGTTTTTCCAAAGTAAATTTCCGTCCATCACACAAAATCTAGATGTTTTCATTTTTAGGAACCTACACTTAGTTCTGGACAGTCCTGGGGGAGCACACAGGTTTTGTAACACATAACAGATATCAGAGTACCAAGGAGATTGTTCAAAGGCTACATTGATCTTTGGAGTCGCCAGCTCTGTTTCACTGTCCAGTTGATTGATATCTAAGGCTTGGAAATTTGCTTCTGTCATTAATTTGGCCAAACCTTGCCCTTTTATCAGCTTTGTAGGTTTAATTTCAATGTCAAATTCTAGTATATTGGCAATCCATTTTCCTCTCCTGCCCTCTAAGTTTTCTTGGGTGAGAATGTCTTTGACAATAGGACTTGGTACATAAGCCACAACATGGGAGTAAAGGATGTAAATCCTAAAGTCCTTAATAGCTTTGATCAAAGCATAGGCTTGTTTCTCCATAATTTGGTACTTTAGAGGGGCATCTCTAAGAGCTCTGCTGAAGAAGGCAATAGGCTTCTCATACCTTGGTCATCTTTCTGTAATAAAACAGCAGCAATAGTATGCTGGGAGGCAAAGGAGAAAATGATAAAGTCTCTGTCAAACTGAGGATTGGTTAACACTGGGGTTTGAGTCAAGGCCAATTTTATACTTTCAAAGGCTTGTTTTGCTTCAACAGTCCATTTGACCTTTGAATCTTTCTTTAGCATATTGTTTAATAATCTGATTAGTTCTGCTAAATTCGGGATAAACCTTCTTAAAAAGTTGATTTTTCCTAAGAATCCCTGCAACTCCTTGACATTCCTTGGGTGAGGCATTTGTAGGATAGCTTGTATCCTGTCTGGATCAATTCTTATGCCATCTTTTGAAATAATGTGCCCTAAGAGTTTCCCTTCTTCCAAGCCAAATAATGACTTCTTGGGTTTAAGGAAATACCATATTTCCTGCATGTTATGAAAATCTGTCTCAAATGTTTCAAGTGTTCTTGGTCAGATTTTGAAAAGGGTGTAAGATCATCTAAGTAAATGACCAGGAAGTCATGAATCTCTTTTGCAAAAGCAATGTCCATTGCTCTTTGAAAAGTTGCCCCTGCGTTTTTCAATCCAAAGGGCATTTTTACATACTTGAAAGTTCCCCATGGGGTTGTGAATGCAGTTTTGTCTTGATCATCAGGGTGTACTAGGATTTGATTGAAGCCTGAGAATCCATCAAGCAATGATATCCTAGAAGCCCCTACTACTCTTTGGAGAATGTGATCCATTTTGGGTAAAGGATAGTTATCTTTGAGTGATACTTGATTCAAATTCCTTAAGTCTACACAAAGTCTAATCTCACCAGTTTTCTTTCTTGTAGGGACCAAATTTGAAATCCACTCAGAGAACCTGATTGGTGCTATGATACCAGCTTTGAACATTTTATGTAATTCTTTTTCAATGGAAGGAAGGAGCACAGGATTGATCCTTCTCAATTTCTGTTTGAATGGTTTTTGATTAGGCTTGAGGGGAATGGTGTGCTGGATGACAGAGGTATCATAGGACTTTAGATCCTCATAACCCCATGCAAAAACATCTTGAAACTCTTTAAAGAGGTCGATGTATTTGGGTTTTTGATCAGGGGGCAAAGAAGCAGATAGCTTTATTATTTTAGGCTTGTCAATAGTACCAATGTTGCATTCTTCAATTGCTGCATCTAACGGCTGCATCTTTGGCTTCCTAGGGACATCATTTGAATCAAAAATGTCCTCTAGTGGGGTAAGGCCTACTGGAAGGAAATTGTCTTTGAGTTGTATGATTTCAGCTTCAGCACTGCTCACCTCTTCACAGTCAATTTGGTGAATTTGCTGAATGTTTTCATTGTTGAAAATGGTTGGACTCAATAATTGTTTTGCTGTTCTAGGTGACATTGGGTGAGCAGACTGTTGGAACTGTATTTGTGCTGGGCTTGTTCCATTAAGTATTTGTGATTGACTTGCTCCTTGCATTGTCAATATTTAATCCTGTGAACTCTTGTTGCAAGGTTAAAAAATTGTTTATTTGCATGTCATCCTCAAATACTTGCCATTCTTTGACATTGTTTGGAATGGAGGGTCTGTATTTGACCTCGGCTGTGAAACAGTTATTGGGTTCTAATGGGAATTTGAAGGTGCTGGCAAATGTTGCCAAGCTGTGTGCATGGAGATTGTGGCCCCTTGAAATTTTTGTGATAACAAACTCAGAGAATGTCTCCAATATTTCAATTACAGCAGACCTGTAGGACCTCAATCTTTTGTCATTGGTGACAAAACTTCCTTTTACTTGTTGAATTACTAGATCAGAGTCTCCCATGATGGAGAGCCTAGGAGCTTGTAATGACCTTGCTAGTTTGAGACCTAGTAACAGAGCTTCATATTCTGCCATGTTATTAGTGCATCTAAAATTTAATCTATAAGCCCTGCCTTCTGCATAGCCTTTCTCTTTGTTATGTATCCAAATTCCAGCTCCTGCCCCCAACTTGTTAACTGAGCCATCAAATTCTAGGACCCACAGGATATCCTGCTGACAGGAGATTTAAAATCTGTTCATGGGATGGCAATGTGAGCATGAGTTGGGGTTTCTTCTCCCATTTGTTTTCTAGGACAATTTCATCACTTGTTTGACAATCTTTGACAACTAGAGGAGGGATAATGTGTATTGTTGGGCTGATTGATGTTTGGCAGGTGATACTTGTTTGATCAATGTTTTGTTCTTGTATGAGTGTTTCGGTGCTAATGTCATTGTTTGAGATGCTTGTGCTGTCATTGAAGAGGATGAAGGAGTCTATGTCCGAATGGACAGCATATATTGGAAAATTTTGAGGCTTTTCTTCACTGCTGACCATATACTTCATGAGTGTTTCCCTGTAAAGTCTTTTTGGTTGCCCAAAGACAGAGATAGTGGCATATGACATATCTAATTGCAGGGAGCCTTGGAGCTTGGCTCCCCATGATCTTGATAACAGCATCCCATATTTAGGTGGGATATCAGCGACTACAACATCCATTAGAATGGTTTTGTTGGGATATTGAACCAGAGACACACATAAATCTTTTATTAGGCCTAAACATTTGACTTGGCTAGAATCAAAAGAAAACAGGTCTTTGTATGGTCTTGTTATATCCAAATTTAATCTTTCCATGACTGCTTTTGGCATCAGGTTGTGAGAGGCGCCTGAGTCAAACATTGCATTATGCAGTATTTTATCATGAACATGCAGGCTGACATAAAAAGGTAATATCCCTGTGACTATTGTTTTTCCATCTACCTCTGGGCCAAACAGTAATTCCGGAGTGTCATCTAGCACATTCACATCATCTTTGCTATTAGTGAGTTGAAGGGATTTCTTGATCTGTTGCTTATAGATGTCATGCTTGGCTAGCTCTGAGAGGGGAATTGCTATTTTTAGCTTGCCAATCTCTGTGCCTAGGTCAAAAGGTTTGTCAGCTTGGGTTTTGGAGTCACGGATAGCAGTCTTTTCTTTGTTCATTAGATCTTCTTGTTGGATTTCATCTTGACTTCGAGACCTGCCCCTTTTACTCATGTCTTGAGGGGTAAAATTTGGATCAGGGTGAGAGGACGAAGTTGCCATGGGCTGTTGTAGTGGGGACAGTAGTTCAGTAACCTCCTCAACTACAATTTCTTCTGCAGGCAAGTTTATTTTGTCATTAGGTTCTGTGATCATGGTTTCTTTAGACCTCTGTTTATCCTTTATCTTGTCTGGCTGATTTACATTCACAGTCCGACTCCTTAGTTTGTACTGTTTATGGACTTCATAGACAGCAGTATCATATCCTTGTTTGAAGTCAAAAGATTCTCCTGACTTGGTTTGGAATGTTTTGATTTCATCCTCCTCATGGTCCTCTTGTGTTAAGAAAACATGGCTTTTACCATCCAGACCCATTAAGTTAATCTCCGGATCTTCATTAGGTTCAGTTGATGTTGAAGTTTCTGCGTAATTTTCTTGAAAAGGTGGTCTAATGTCTTGGTCAGCACTTGTCTTTCCTATGTTTGGGTTCTGAGTTCTCCTAAAATTCGGATTTCTAGGAGGGTTGCTTTGTGATGCTTCCCATGATGATTTTCTTTCAACTGATTCCACTCTTTCACCCAATCTCTTCATGCTATTTAGTATTGCATCCAGCTTTTGATCAAAGCCCGAAGTTTCTTCTTTGAAGGCAGTCCTTTTCTCCAATTTTGCCCTGTTTCTTTTGGCAATTAGGTTAGCTTCCACTGTGACAGCAACCCTTTGAGCTTCTTGAAGGGTTGGAGGATTTCTTTCCTTCAACTGATAGGCCATATCAGGGTCAAAACCATCAGGGAATTTATACAGGGCTAAATCAGGAGGAGGCCTTAAGTTCTGTGGGATAGCATTATAAACGTTGTTAAACCTAGCACAATATTCCAGAACTGTTTCTTGGGGACCTCTCTTAATAGTGTCATATTCACCAAGTACGTGGAGAGGATCTTTCTTCTTTTCCCATCTCTCAGTAAAAGCTTCGTAAAGCTGATCAGGTGTTGTGATGGAGTTTGCATTGAGGGATCTGAACCAAGTTCTAACATCCCCAGTTAAACTTTGAACAAAAATTCTCATTCTGACTGTGTCATCATCTATTTCATAGGTCTCAAAGTGGTCTTGCATCTTCTTGGCATGCTGGATAGCTGTTAGAGAGCCATTTGAGTCAAAATATGAGATTTTACTTTGATAATCTTGAGGTAAAGCTGCAGCATTAGCTGGTATCTGCAGAGGTGCATACCTGTTGGCCATGTTTATGGGATTTATAGGGTTGACAGGAACAAATGGGACAGCAGGGATTACTGGTGTAACAGGGTTAATGGGATGGGTAACAAATGGGGGAGTGGTTGAAAGGGTATGTGTGGTGGGTGAAGATGTGAGAGGAGGACTTTGAGGTGTTGATGATGAACTAGGGGAACTAGGGGTGGACCGGAAAAGAACTTTGCAGGGAGTGGGAATGAGGATAGGTTGATCTGAACTTATATCTGAATCAGCAGGCTTCTCCTGCTTTTGCTGTCTCCTAATGTTCTTTGGAATGATATTCGGATTATCAACAATGATGGGTTGATTAGGGTCAGGGTTTGCCCTAGTGTGCCTTGGGTTTCTTTTGGGAGCCAGCTTCTAATTTTTCTTTAGAACTTGTACAGGAAGCTCTATACATGCAAGGACTGGATGAAAGTTTTGGAATGGCTATATATGTTCCAAAGCTAGGATGAAGATTCCCTAACTAGCTCTTCCCTAAAGCTGTCCCTGTATTACAGAAACAGTTTCTAAGGCCTCTTGGCTGGTTTCAGGCTTGCTGGTAGCTTTGGAAGATAGATAGTAATTGAAAAAATTTAAGAAGTCCCCAGTGGAGTCGCCAATTATGTTAACACCCAGGTTGTTCCCTATGACTCCCAAGGGAATACGGCCGGGGTAACCACTAACCAATCTTTGGGTTACAGTTCCTAGCCCAACTGCAACCAGAGAGGGCTCTCTCTTTATGATTTATCTCTGTTATAATTGTGTTTTAGGCTAGCTATGACGCTTAGGTTTTGTTTGTGTTTTGGTTGAAGGATCTCTTTCAGGTCTTATGATGTAATACTTTGATGATGAGTTTCCATTGGGCAATGGAGTCTAGATGCTGTGAGATGATCTCAGATGTTGAGTAGTGTTCTAACTGCAAGGCCTATTGTGTATTTAACAGACAAGTTAAAATTTGAGTGATGATATATGTCAACTAGCAGAAATCTGTTAGGAATTTTCTGTTATGTTGGTGAAATGAAAGAGGACGCAGAGCACAGGAGCAAAGTATGAATTCCTGTGACAGTGGTCAATATGAAGGGTGTATTTGAAAGTGCAGCATTTTAAGAATCACACTTTATGTAGATTACACCTGAAGAAAACACTTAATAAACAACATAGACTGAACTCAGGGTGCTCAGTGAGCAAATCCTGGGAGTTATTCTTTTTCTGTGTTGCTTAATATGGGAAATCAGATAGCGTGTATGGACCTATAACAAAACAAAATAAACATGGAGAAAGTTACAGAGACTTATTGTATGATAAGATACGCAGGGATCCAGCAATCATGAACAGGCACAGAACATCTTCAACACATCAAGCATCCACGAAATTCCATTGCTTTCCTTTATTGACTTTCAGAAAACAATTACAGCATAAGAGACTTTTCAGGAGAAATTTCCAACAACCCTTGCTATATCATGCGAAGGGGTTTATATAGAAATATGTCTACAAAATATCCCAGGTATTGAGTCATCTGAGAGAGAGAAAATATCTTCAGTAGTGTTCAGAAAGTAGGCAAGAAGTTATTACAATGTTAAATGCAGCGTAAATGCCATTTATATCTGTCAGAGGATTGTTTGACTTTAAGGAGTCACTGAGTCGGTTGCATTACTCTGCATTAATCCTGTAGGTACGCATTTACTTTTGCCTGCGTAATGAGTTCTTGGCTTTGCCAGCTGTGGTTCTCCTTTTCTGCTTTGTTGGCCGCTTCATGCGCTGAGTTGGCTCAGTTTTGAATTTATGATGCCCGCGGACTTTATTGACTGTTCTTTTCATCAAAATTGGTAGAAGAAACAGAATTTGATGACTGAGTCACTGTTTACAAAATTCTCTGGATAGCATCTGTCCACCATTCCTGTGTAGGGAGCTGATGCTTGAGGATGGCCTCCATTGTCTCTTCAGCTTCTGTGTATTTGAAAAAAGTTGGGGCTACATCAAACAAGTGATTAATTTCATTCATTATAAAAAGTAGATTTTCTATCTTACTATAGAAAATCTGTCCTGTAATAGGCCCTGTGTCTTCTGAAGTGCTGGCCTTCTCATTGACCTGTGCTGAGGCAAAAACATTTACTCTTTTAGCATACTGTTCATGGGTGAATAATTTCCCTCCGCTGTTCAGTAAGCTAGGGAGTCCTCTACTCTGCAACACTTGAAACTTCTCCATGAACTTATTTACCTCTGTCTGCATATCCTGGGTTCTCCTGTCCAATGTCTGCACTAGACTTCTAAGAGTAAGAACCCTCTTGATCATTTGGATAGTCTCAGTTCTATTTGCAATCCCCATGATGGCCAACTGAGAACTTGTCTTGTGATTGAGCACATTGATCATTCTTGTAGCAACTTCAGGCATGTTTCCCAATAAGGCCCTTGATGTTCGGATTTCTCTCTGTGCCTTTGGAATGAGCTCTAGTTGCTCATGGATTGTCTCGATGTATGGCCATTGGTTGTTGATGGATTTACCAATATTGGACCATATCATTGCTCTGATTTCTGCTATGATTTTATCTAGCTTGAGCTCATTCTCAAGCTCCTTGATCCTGTCTTTAAGAGCTTTGATTTCCTTGGCCTTTTCTCCCACCTCTCTCTTTGTCTTATCATGCCTTTCATTTACCTTGGCCAGCTTTTCCTTAGTTTCGTTCAGCTCTGTCATCTGGGCTTCCAAAATTTGTATTTCATTCTTTAACTTCTGCATATCTAGGCTCTGATCTGTGCTGATGGGTGCTGCTGAGGTAGATGTGGCTGTTTGTTCAGCCTGCTGAGGTGGAGGCACCGTAGTAGGAACAGTCTCCTCAAGATTTATGACCTGTGGAGGGGGCTGAGATGTTTGCCCTTCTTGTGCTTGTTTTGATGATGTTTGTGGAGGTGCTTGTGCAGCTTCATATTGCCCCAATTTTTCTTGTGCCTTGATAAGCTCTTTGTAAATGGAAATTAGCAGGTCAGTAGAATCCTGCTCATACCTTTGCTTAGCTACCTCATCAGTCTGTGGGTGGATAGTGGCTGGAATTTTGATCTTCTTTCTCAGTGCAGCCATGTCAGCATCTCTAAGTTTCAGGATCTCTTGTATCCCTTTGATGTCATTGGGATTGTGCCCAATTTCTACAATGATTTCCTCCAGGGCTCTTATCCTGTTGTCTTTGGCCTGAGAAGAGGCCCTCTCCAGTTCTAGCTGGGAAGCTGTGGCATTCAGACTGCTTGTTAATTTATAATTATCCAAAGTTTTGTCGGCCAATGAAGCATACACCATTTCTCAAGTTTGCTTATGCAGCTCAATTTTGTCCATAGGGTGTATGTCTTTGGCAAGTACCTCTAGATTGGTCCTAAGGTAGTCAGCAGTGGATTGTGGCCGAAGTGCTGTAGGCATAAAGTGACTCATTGTCAATTTGCCTTCACTTACATCAAAAGCAGACATAAGTCTCTGCTGATTGGAAGGAGCCATGTTCAGTAAGTGATTATACAAGTGTACTTTAATAGGGTCACTCCTCCTCTTAATGTCTATAAACTGCTGCTTGATACTTACTTGTCCTTCTTTCTGCTGGCTAGAGGAGCTGACCTCCCCTCCCATGGTCCTGTCCTGTTCCTGCTGGAAGGAACTTGCTGAAGTTTCCCTGCTGGGTGGGCCCATGCCCAATGCCTCTCTTATTGCTATATCATCCTCTGGAAAATCATTGAGTCTTTGCCTTTTTTCTCCTTGGTCTATAGAGGATGTCAAGGGAGTTTCTCTTTCCCTTTTCCTAAAGACAAATGTATCCTCCTTTTGCGGGGTTTGGAGGACCGAGGCATCAAATGTGGTGTCTTGTCTTGTAGGCAATGTTCTTTCAGTGGTCTGAGGAGTCTCCACTGTTTTCTTTTGCTGGGCAGACTGCTCCTGCCCTTGTTCTTCTTGATGTTGTTGATCTTGCTGTTCTGATTCTTCTTGCTGCCCTTGCTGCAGCCCTTCTGCTTGCTGCTGTTGGTTTTGTTGCTGTTCCTGCTGTTCCTGCTCTTCCTGCTGCCCTTGCTGCTCTTGCTGCTCCATCTCTTTGCCTTTTTCTGCGATGTTTTCACCAGTTCTTGTAGCTTGATGTTGGGCAGTTGAGGAGGATGCTGCTGCTCCAGTTTGTGTGCTTGGCAGTGAGGGGACCTGTGAATAAAACTCAAGGTCAGCCATCTTCTTGAGGTTTCTTAGAGCTCTTTGATTAAGCTCTTCTTGGGTCACATCTTCTTCTAAAGTTCCTCTTCTCCACTTGCTTTGGTTGGCATATTTTTCTAAGTTAGGAAGGCTATAATGTCCATAAGCAGATAATTTGTATTTGAGCCTCCTCATTGTAATGAAGTTATTGGGGTCATAGGGTTTCCATACGAAGCTGTATTTCAGACCAAGGCACAGAAGTATTCTATCTGCCTCTCTCCACCCTTCATCCCTCTCATTGAGAAGTAAATGGCCAAGTTGATTTCTGATTTTTAACTGTGCCTTCTTACCTTTTCCTGAGAAGTGGAGCATATCCACATAACCAAACTGCCTGAAGTATTCCAAGGCAAGTAGCCTCATAGGCACAAATCTAGGTAGTTTAAATGGGGGCAACTCACACCCATATAGCCTGATAACGGTGTGGTGTTGGTAGAAATACCAATCCCCAATACTGTATGCTTTTGATAAATGCAGGAGTCTTTGCATTTCGTCTGTCAATCTGGGAGGAGGTGAACCCAACAGTAGAGTCAAGGCTGGATGGATGAAAAGATCAATAAATTCGCAGTAGGTGTATGGAGAACAGCTTACTATGTGAAAAACGGATGTCCAATACACTACTGATCTCAGATTGCCCTGTGCATCTACTCTCTTCTTTGGGAAGGAGAACTTATCATGCTGGAAGTATAGGAGCAGATGATATAGGTACGAGGTGTATCTAAATACCCTTTCTCTTGATAAATTCATCAATTGATCATGCATCTTATCTGATATGTATGTGGCATAATCATAGTGGATTGGCTTCTTTCCTGGGGAAAACATAAGCATCATTTGTAGAACAGTTTCATCCACATACTCCACTGAATCATATCCCAAGATGGGACTGATCATGTCAACAAGGTCTAAGCCCAACTGGTTGAGGTAGAGATAATGGATGGGAGGAATTTGCACAGTATCAGCTTTGATGAAAATCTGATTAAGCTTTGTGATTTGTGCCTCTGTTATCCTGGCTCCCTGTACTATTAAATCAGCTAATGACAGAGGGACCAACTTTTGATCTGTCTGGAACTGCAACATCTCCCTGATGGCTTCAGGGGTAATGAGGAACAGAATTGAGCTTGCAGAGTCTAGTACTGCCCTCTGGGATGCATCATAGTGTTCAGCAACTATGTGCACAAGCTCAGGGAATTGATTAACCTGAGGAAGCTTGAATATTGGGAGGAATGAATCCCAAATTCCAAGGATGTCTGTCCCCCTCTCATGTTTGATCTTTATTTCATTTAGGATTTGCAAATGGAACCTGCTTCTGCTTAACATCTCCTCTGATATCTTGTAGTCCAAGTCTGCTAATGCTCTGGTGTCCAATGTTTTGTTAGGGACATTCAAGGGAGCCACATTGAGGGCTATAGGAGCTACAGGGGGGTCCATGACTCCTGTTTTAGGATTTCTGCTTGCTCAAGGACCGTGTTACTATGCAGAGTAACACCACCAGAGTTCTCTTTGCACAGAATGAAAATGCCTGGAAAAAAAGGTGAATGCAGGGTCTATAGTAGTTCAAATGCTGTTTGATAACAACTAAGACCAAAGTTTAGCTTTCTCTGGTGTCTTTTAATGGTGAAATTTGGTTTCAATGCGCCTGCTGCGATTATGCAGACAGGGCCTAGTTTTTTAATGAATTGTAGCTGGGAAAAGGCTCGGCTGGTGTTTTTCGAGGTGATAGTTTGGGAATTTAAAGCTCTGCCGAGGAATTCAGTGGTGAATTTCTAATTTTGGACTCTCTTTAAGCTTTCAGAGTGTTTAACAGAGAATTGCAGGGGCACAGAGGACAGACGATGAAGAATACCTGGTAAAGTAGTGAGCAAAGGTCGTGAATGCAGGTTGAACTCGTGCGCTGGAGGCCTCCTGGTCGATTTAGCAGGTTGACAGCGAACTTGGACGCGAGCGCATGAGGCAGAAATAACGACGAATGAGTGAAAAAAGAACGTAAAAACGCGATTTTGGCCATAATATAGACTTTTTAATACTTTGGCGCCTTTTTACGATGACGTCAGCATGACGTCATTGGTGGGGTCAAGGTCGGATGACGTCATGCTGACGTCATCGGGTGACGTGGCGGGGTCTGGCTGGTCCACAGGGGCAGTGACATGGCAGGACAGGTGGACCAATGGCAGGGCAAGGGACTGACGGGACAGCGTACCTGGGTGACGGGGCGCTGACATGTTGCTGACGTGGTGATGACGTGAGCAGGCGGGATGGGGAAACCGGAACCAACAGTGGTTTCGTATCGCACCGCCTCTTGTACGGGGGCGGTATATGGCAATTGTACCTCCGACGCATTATGATGAGGGCGCGTGGCAGCGGAGTGACGTCCTCCAAATACGGACGTCGGGAGATAAGCCTCGTACAGCGGATGAGGTCCGACGTCAGGGTGACCGTTGGATCTGCAGCGGATAATCGGACGGTGGTCGGATGACTGAGATGACAGGGGGATAGTACGCCTAACTGTCAGGCGTCGGACAGGCTCCGACGCGATCAGGGCCGTCAGATCTGGAGGGCCTGATCTAACGGTCGTCAGGGAGGTGACATGGGCAGCACATACGGAAGCGGGCGGGGGCATAAAAATTGGTGTTTTGCACGCATTTCTAATGTATTTTGAAAAAGGAATTATATGCGCTTAACCTTGGATTATATAGCGGAAAGTGGGTTTTTGATGCTTTTTGCCCTTTGAAGCGGGTAAGGGTGGGGATTGAGGGCCTTTTATGGGTTTTTTATGTGCAAAGGGGTGAAAATGGGGGAATTAGCTCATGAAGGGGAAGGGGTAGTTGGCATAGGTTCATCAACATGACCTGGTGTCATTTGATCCCTGACTCGAGACTTTATTGGCTATAATGCCAAGGGGGTGGGTATTTATAAGATTTTGGGATTTATACACCTTGGTGTTAATAATATTAGGGAAAAAGGTGATATAAGGGATTTATATAGTAGGGTTAGTGTTAGTTATGGAGGAGGGGGTAAGTGGAGGGAGAAACCATTAAGTTTAAACTTGGTTTTAAGAGTAGATCAAAATGAAAAGATCTTTAGACAAGAAATGTGGCTTCTTAAAGATTAAGAACCACCATGAAACCTTAGTCTTTTCCAAGAGTCTAAGCTGATGGGGAATGTTAGAAATGAAATTGGAGGGGAGTGAGGGAAATTAGTCATGCTTCTTGCTGTGATCTTTGGCCTTGCTGCCCACCATCACCATTCTTGCAATGATAGGGATAACCTTTCTGCAACCCCAACTACCTACCCAGCTACTTACCTAGCATTTTTACTTCTTCTTGGAGGGTGCACTTGGACTTGCAGACCCTTACTTGCCTTTTCTTTTCCTTGGCTTTTTCTTTTGCTTTCTCTATCTACTTCGACCCTTATCTCTTCCAAGGTCCCAGATTAGGCTGTTGGGAGCCTTTTCTTCTCTACCTAAACTAGTTGTCTGCCAAGATTCAGCTGTTTGGACAGACTTCTTTCTCTAGTCTATAGCATAAAATTGAACACATGGCATGATCCAGATTAAACTGTTGGATCACCCATCAAAACTGAAAATAAGGTCATCAATCATTGAAGCACTTTACACCTTTCTTGCTTTCTAGGAAATATGGGATCTTTGTGAAATCAAAGCAGAGCATATTTGGACTTTCTCTTGCCAATCATGAAATATGAAACCTATTGGTATAGGTATCCAACAGTGACTATGTTTATGTCATGGGATCTCTTGTCTCTTCTCTATTTCTTATGATATGTTCCCCACATGAAGGAAGAATTGTAACCATTGATCAACTTTCATTCGTTGGTCCTAATTTGGCTCAAAATAAACCAACATCCCTAAATGGTACTTATATGTAAGTGGTATCAGCCCCACACGGGTTAATTATGTGGCCACCTATTCCATGCCTGCATCTACTGATGATCTAGTTGGTGATATAGTTCATTATGTACTGGGGGCATTGGAGCCTCATCTTTCCATTAGATCCCTTGATATGTATCCCTTCTAGAGTGTTGTTCTCCCACATGATTAGAACTTCCTGGAATCCATGGCCTCTTATGGGACATGATCAAGGTTCTTGGAGAAGAATTCCTTTTCTTGTGTCAATCTCCTTCAAAAAGGAATCAAGGTTCTTGGAACAGAGTTCTTTGTCTTGTGTCAATCTCCTTAAAAAATGAATCAAAATTATTGGAGAAGAGTTCCTTTACTTTTGTAAAGCTCATTAACAAATGAAACAAGATGTCATCAAAATGGTTCTTTTCCTGTGTCAAGGTCATTGAAAAATGAAACACATCCCCTTCCAATTCAAGTCTTTGATTAGATCTCGTAAATTCCCAGTCGATTCTTTCACTTGATCTCATAAATGAACCTTCAGTCCATCCGCCTATTACTAACCAGTAGTCTACTTAGTTGAACGTAATGAAGCTTGGGGGTTATGTACCTCGAATTGAGTCATTATATTGGGGGCATGCAAACTAATATGAAGCATTGATTTTCTTTGTTTCAAGCTTATGTAAAAATGAAACTAATCTCAAGCATAATTTGTCTACGTTTCAATCTTGAGTAAAAATGAAACCAAATCCATGCATATTTTTTTCTCATGTTTCAATCTTGTGAAACATGAAACCATCTTCAAGTATCCTCAAGCATAGTTTCCCATGTTTCAAGCTTGTGTAAAAATCAAACCATTCCCACTTTACCACTCGTGACTGCCATTTTTATCAACCTGTCTTTTCTAGATGAACCTTAGTTGTTTCATTCCATCGTCACCATCTCTTTGGCCAATCACACGCTTTCACTTGGTTGTTTTACCTTTGCCTGAGGAACATTTGTGATTAGTGGTATTATTAGCCATCTTCTTGACCTTTACATCTTTTTAGAAGTTCCATCATAACCTAAACCAGTTGTTATGCTTTTATACCACTCATTCCTCTAGGTGGAGTCCTCTTTCAACTCTTTTCAGGCTCTAAAAGTAAATGAACTTGTTAAAGTAAATGAAAAGACGTCTACTCAGTATAAGTTTAACCCGTTTCTGGACTGAGATAGACTAGATACGAAAAAGAATACCTTAGTCGAACATGGCTAAGAGGTTCTCTTGAGTATTTTTTTATACCTTTTCAGACTTAAGAGACTATCTACGAAAAGGGAAATATGGAGTTTTCTTTTCACCTCTTTCCAAACTCTCTAAACATGAAAAATATTTCGAGTTAACCCTCTGTCAAACTCATAAAACTGAAATGACGAAGGACTTGTCACCATGATGAAAGCGAGCTACTCCTTCCTAGGGCTCGTTAAAAAAACTAGGATGGATTCATCCCAAGGATGAACTTATACGACAAGAATATGGTATCCTCTTCAACCGTGTGATTAAAAATAAAGAGGTACTTGCTAGAAATAGAGGGGGAAAATGGAAGGAAACAAATATCTTGTATTTTATATAAAAGGCAACATGTCGCTCTGGAACATGGCACTTATCTGTATCTCATGTTGTGTTTAGGTTTTCCTCACTTCTTCACTTGCCTTACTTGGTTTGGGGAATCCATTTGCTTCTCATCTAATTATATCCTATTGCCACCATGACCTATGATCCTATTTTGAATCAAATGATGCCAAATTCTGGAGTCATGTCGCCGATATGTTCAAGAGAAGTCCCATCTGTAAATTCAAACCACTTATACCATGTTTGACTTTTTTTGCATCAATCTTGAATCACTCTTGCCAACTCTGAAAAATCCTATGTTTCGTGTCGATGATGTGAGAAACATTATGGCCCTCCTTTGAAGAATCACTTCTTGTCGACTCCAACTCATTATCCAGGAAGATGGTCTAGAAAATCCCTTTCAGTACCATGAGCTTGCATGCTCAATGGCAGGTTCTTTGCATTTGATAATAGGTTCACATCACTGGCCTTCGATTCAATGATTCTACGAGTGTTCAACTTCAGCTTCATTGCTCACACTTGTGCATTGTGTTGTTATACCTTGAGAGCCATCATAATCATTGGTGGTTTCTCTCGTACATGTTAACAGTTTACATCATTGACTAGTAATCAGGTGGTTCCTATCATGTTCGACTCTCACACATTTATTCACATGGTTAGGTTTCTAATTTGGTTGGATTGGGATAGAGATGAAGACCGTAGGTTTCATCTGATAAATCCAAGCTGCGTGGAGTTATTAAATATTCAAGATTGTACACATGATCCCTTCTATTCGGATGGTTGTGGCCATGTTGTGGATCCATAAACATAATCCTTTTTGTTCATATGGCTGCATCCATGTCATGGATTCATGTGTTGTTAGATACCTACTCAGAGAAGTATTATTAGGCATACTTACATCAGATATGTCACTGAATATATTATATTATGTTTGATTTGTAGGTCTTCTGACAATGTTTCTCTCATTCCTTGCCTTGATTTATAAAGCACTTCATCCATCACTTCTCATTCCTCCTTCATTATTTAGGGGGCATATGTTATGCGGTATTTTGTCACACTCCCCATCTTGATTCCTAAAGTGTTGAAATTTGTGTCATTAATGCGACAAATGTCGCAAAACAATGAAATTTTTCAGTGTATTCACCATGAAACATGTTCAGAAGCATCTCCGAAGAAAAAAAGATGACTTTCCTTGAAATAATTCTGAATAACTTGTCGAAAGCGTTCTTTGTCAATACCAATGTGTTTTGCATAACTAGTGACCTGTGCTGATCACTTGTTGCATCATACTCTCCTAGCACTACTAGTGTGACTTTTATCAGGAAAATTTGTGTTGGTCCTCTTCATGGTGTTTTTCCCAAAATGAAGGAGAAGCTTCTCTTACTACGAGCTAGTAACAGGTGAACAGAGATTGGATTGAGACCTCCCATTCCTGGTCCTTGATCCTACTTTCATGGATATTTCCTTTGAGATGTGGAACTTCTCCCTCCTTTCATGGATCCTCGACTTCCTCTCCTTCCCTATAAATGAGATCCCTACTATCCATTAATTGTTGGATAATGATTGGTTGCCTTCCTAGTGTTGAACTATGCCCAATTGCTGCCCATTTTTCTAAGGAGAAAGGAGTGCTTGAAGGTTAAGGCTAGGACTTGTAAACTCACGTAAAGGAGGCTTCCAATGTTAAGGACTAAGTGGTTGTAATTCTCCCTTTACCATCTATTAATAATACATTATGTGTTTTCTTTCCATAAATGTGTCAATTATTTCTCATTTAGTGTAATAATCCTTGATCTATTAGATGGTTGATATTGGAGTGAATTTTTCTATGTATGTGTTTTTTGTCTCCATGTGATCTCCCTTGTAGGTATTCATCCATAATGGTGAAGAGGATATTGAGCTTATAAAAGAAAGAATCAAGAACAACACCAATGGATGCATGTATCATAGTGAGGTAGCTCATCCATCCTCCTTTGTGTTTTATGGTATAAGCTAGGAAAGTTTACATATATTTGTCTTCCTTAGTCACTAGATCCTCCCATAGGACTGAAGGGATCATTTCTATCCATAGAAAGAATTTCCTGCACAAAATTTCCTTTCAAGTTGTGTACTATTATAGGCTTCCAAGTCGCACACTTCCTTTTCCCTTCTAGTGTTGTAACTTCCATGCATCACACTTGACTCTCCGCAGTGTCACACACTTTCTCTTACCTAAAGTTATCATACTTATCTCTACGTGCTACTGTAGTCAAGGCATTACACTACAACCCATTGATGGGACTCCTACTCCAAATGGTGTGAGGTCTAGTTGGGACTTAATATTGGGGAGATCCCGTGAATGTTGGTAGGTCCAGCACTGCCAATAGATTCTTAACTCCCTTCTTAGAAAACTAAGCTTGGAATTGATTGACCATTTTACTATCACCTATCTTCTTTGCATACCTGAGTATTGATCTTCCATTCGACTTAATTTCACCGTGAAATATAGGATCTGGTAATTTGGATGCCCAAATAATGAGGAAAAAGTTCCAATTACAAATGCTAGTATCCCAAAAAATGAAGAATTTTTGCACTTGATTGAAATTGAATATGTTCAACGAAGCAATACCTTCATACTTATCAATAATAATCTACTCCCCATTAGGCATTGATTTTGCTTCAAAGAGTTTTTCTCCAACTTCTATACCATATTCACAATCCAATTAATCTATAGAAGTAATCTTCACAAGCAACTCAACCTTGTAGAACCAACAACTAAGGACCTAAAGCATCCAATATTGATTATTGTTGACCTCCTTGTTTCCTTTATCAAAAGATTTGATCCCACAATGAAATCGACTATAAGAAACAGAACAATAGTTTCCTTCGAAAGCTTGTATTTATCCTCTGTATTCCATATCTAACTTTCTACATAGTTCCTTCCTATTGGAGAGTTTAATCCTTTTCCTAACCTTTCTGAGACTACATACTCCTTAAAATAATCTTAGAAGAACCATCATAATCATATATAGGAAAAAAATAGGAGATATTGAAAATTTCTTTACAAATTGTTTTTGATCCAATAGTTAGATTGGCAAGAAATCTAGAACAGTGATGATGAAACAAAGCATCTCCATTCCCATATAAAACAAATTATACAATTTTCTTACCAACCGGTTTTCTTCACTCAATGTCCCAAAGGAGAAAAATGTAAAAAATGGTATGTAATCCACTCCTGGGTGAGAAGGTCTCAACCGATGTGTCAATTCAATCTCAGCAAAATCATTGGAAGCAATCGACACTTCTAGACACCCCCTCTAATTTCAAGAATGATGTGCACTAACAAAGCCTGTATTATTTTAGTTGAAATTGAAGAATTGTGTTTAATAAAGAAAAATACCTCGTTGCTTTGTAACTTCCATAACTCATCTTAAATTGTCAGTGTCCTGATGGAAGTTAAATAATGGATTCCACAAAGTAATAGAGAAAGGATGGATAGGAAAATATTTATAATAAAATTCTTCAAGGATTATGTCAATATCTAGAAGCGGTAGAAAATTTCCTACTTCTATCGAGGTGTCTTAAGGGGGTATATGAAAGGACTAAAATATAGAGTTGATAAAAAGTGAACTTCCGTAAAGAATAACAACCATCGAAGACATGCTCTAGGAATTGTACCTTTGACATATCAACCTACATATGAAGAAAACCAAGTTAAGATTAGCAGATGCAAGTTCCAAAAGACCTTCAACAAAATCCACTAAATCCTTCACAACACTAAACTTTTTAGGTTAGAAGAGATATTAGCAGATGCTCAAAAAAATCTACTAAATCCTTCACAAGACTAAACCTTTTAGGTTAGAAGAGATGGTCGATACCAAATTTCTATAATTGGGTTCAAGAGTGAAGAATATATAAGAATAGGGCCTAAGATATTCTCAATAAAAAGGCAAAATTTCGGCTTAGCAACAAGAAATAATTGAGATACCTGGAAGCACTTATCAAGTACTTGTAGCATCTTAGTATCAAAATTATTTTTTATTATTTCAATACCTTCAAGAGAACCCAAGACAACCAATGCTACATTACTCTAATTTAATTATTGACATATTTATCATTTGAATCTACCTTCAATGCTTGGTCTACAACAGTGTGAGATTCTTTAGCATCATTATTAAATAATCTATGCATTGCAAGATTTAATAACCCAAACATCAATCCCTAAGACCAATATTTGTGATCCATGCCTATTCTTTTTCCCCTTCTTTCTCTTTACACCACTCTTCTTTCCATCATCAATGACATCACCCTCATCCTTAACAGAAGAATTTTCCTCTTCTGAAATTTCAAAATACTAAATTTTCGGGCAGATGGATCCTCGCTACATCAGTCATCACCATTGCTAAAGGGAAGCTATTAATACATTGATGTTGATTCTTGTATTACTGTTAATTGGGTTTGAGTGCCTTGTGGGGGAATTGAAGATTCAACCAAAGTGAATTGTGTGGATCTACCTTGATACAATTAGGAATTTTCCCAAAAAATTATAACATGACATATGGAACATGATCTATGCCTTAAACATTGTTTTGGATCCATTTGAAGTTGTGCCATTTTGTGACGGTATCTTCATTTGCGCCCTGGCCTGTGCAAATGTTTATTTCTTTGTTTTAGTATAAAAATTGTATTCTGACCCCATTTATCTCAAAAGTAGTAGTTTCCACTATCGCTCCACCCACATTTACATTGGATTCTATCACAATAATGAATAGTTATCAAATTTTCTAATAGGCACTTCTGGCCATAATCCAAAAAATGTTTTCATTAACTAGGCCATGGATTTCCCTTGACTTATGCTACCTTTAATCTGGAATCTAGTACAAATACTTGCAGGTGATGATTAGTGTTGAGTAAAGCATAGTTCTTGGCCTTCTTGTGGCATAAAGGTATCACCCCAGATCTGCTTGAAATTATTCCATCGAATCGTTATCTCTCAGAGTATGTGACTCATTGATTGGGAAAGGGGAGCATATGACACATGTAACGACAAATTTCACCCTATGTGGCTTTTGTTGACCTCTCTCCTACTCCTTGTTTCATATGTACTACACACATAATACTTGTCTCCTCCACCTCAGGAAATGTATTTCCACCTACCACCTTATCTAGTAGAATTAACGTCGACGATGTCTCTGAAATCACAAGTGGATTGCAGAGGGGTTCTTGCTAGTAAGTGGTTTCAAACCACAAGGGGTCCGTAATTGTCTACAGAATGCCACACTAACAAGGTGGTTTTGGGAAAACAAGAAATTGTGGATCCCCCACTAGTTGTTGATGTTATGATGACCTAGGGGGCGTCAATTGAATGTGAACCATTGATCTTACCCTTCCAATGTGATCTTGACAGTTGTCAGAGAGTTGTGAACAAATTTTGTTCCTTGTGTAATATCTTGGTCTCAACACTCTATGCATTAGTTTGATTTGGAGTTTAGCTCGGTTTCAGCTTGGCCTCCTTTTTTGATATTCAATTATATTTCTTGCATTGAGAAATTGAAATAATATGTTTATAAGGTTGGGTGCATATTGCCTCTATTGACACATAGAGCACCCTTTTGGATCCTCCCTTGGCTTGTTGCTTGTATATCTACTTTGAAATCATGATTTATGTAGAGTGTTAGATTACGATGCTCGATGAGCTTGGTGGATGTTGAGCAATGAGCTTAGAGATTGAAATGCATAGACCTGAAGATGGTGTTGACCCAACAGGTTTTGTTTTAATAAAAATTTTATACTATAAATAAATAATTTTATAGAAATACATAATCATGTTTATATAAAATCAAAATTATTTAAAAATTAAAATTATCATTAAAAATTACCCAGCAACTTGTATAGAACCATTTTTCCCAAAAAAAATCATGTTCCTTAATGTTTAGCCAATCAAAATTTCAAAAAAATTTGTAGCTTTTCGTGGACAACAAAAAGTTGCAACACACCTAAAATTTCTAGCTTCTTGTAACTTGGTTTGCTATAACAAGTATTGAAAAAGTGAATGGTTAATACTAATAATTTTTTCTTTACCCATCAAATAATGCTTCCATTTCTTCATGCTTTGTACCTATACATACAACTCTTTATCATAAGTTGGATAGTTAATTACTACATTGGTAAAGGTTTCAAAATGAGAACATATTGGCTTACCATGCTCCATCAAAACTGCTCCCATAGCATATTCACTTGCTTTAGGTTGAATTTCAAATGGTTACTTGAGATTTGGAAGTGCTAGAACTCGTGTTTTACTGATTTTCTCTTTCAAAGTGTCAAAAGATTTTTGTTGCTGGCCTCTTCACTGAAAGCCCTGTTTCACACTTGTTAAAGCATGTAATGTTACTACAATGAGTGAGAAGCAAGCAATAAAGTTTCTCCAATATTGGGTTGCTCCTAAAAATCTCCGATCTTCTCTTACATTGTTAGGTTTAGGCCAATTCACAATGACATCAACTTTTAATGGCTCAATCTTCAACTCACCCCATCCTACAACAAGACCCAAATAAACCAAAGAGGTTTTCCCAAATTCACATTTAGACATCTTCAAAAACAACTTTTCCTTTTCCAAGACATATGGTACTTGTTTCACATTCTTGACATTCTCTTGATGAGTCTTACTAAAAATCATAATATCATCTAAGTAGACTATGACAAAATCATCAAGAAATGGTTGCAACACATCATTCGTAACTCTCATTAATGTGGAAAATGCATTACAAAACCAAAACATCATAAGTAACATTTAAAACAAACCTTGTTTTGTCTTGAAAGCAAGTTTCCAAATATCATCTTTAGTAATCCTTATCTGATGATAACCACTTCTCAAATCTAACTTAGTAAAATAAACAACTTAATTTAATTGAAATATCAAATCATCAATGTGAGGAAGAGGATAATGATTATTTACTGTGATCTTGTTCAAAGCTCAGAAATTCACACATATGTTCCATGTACCATATTTATTTGGAACCAAGACAATAATAGACCCACAAGGAGATGTGATAGGCCTTATGACCCCTTTTTCAAGTAGCTCTTAAATTTTCGTCTTGATTTTTCATTCTCCAAAACTGCATTCTATATATGCCAATATTTGGAAGTCGTGCATCATGCTGCAACTGAATCTCATGTTAGATTCCTCTTTTTGGAGGTAGCCCTTGAGGTTCCTGAAACATCTTGTCATAAATGTTAACAACTTCAACCAATTCATGCTTGAGTTTAGAATCACATCATGTGAAAGCTTCAGGTTCAACAATATGTTTAGCTTTAATCATCAATATCACAAAATTCTTACTAGAATTTAAAAGGCTTTTCATCTGACCAACACTAACAAGGGATAAGTTCAACTTCTTGCGATGTGATCTAACAATATACTCAACTCAATATTTAAAAATATGATATTTATTCTTATGATGATATACTATGGCTTGTCAGTCATACAAGTATGGATTGCCTAAAACAATATTGCATATATCAAGTGGTACAACATCAAGCTCTACCTCATCTATAAAATTAGGAGTGATGGCAAATCCAAGTTGCATTTTCTTGTAATTTGTAATTTGGCATCATAAAATACCCAAACAAAGGATAAGGTTTAGTATGAGGTGCAGTTTCTAAATTTAATTTATTGACAATTGCTTTAGAGATAATATTGATTTTGGATCCACTATCAAACAATGTATAAACCTTAATATGTTTTGTAATGACCCTGATATGGAAAATCTCACTTGTTTCTTTATCATTTGGAGATTTTATAGGCTTGAAAGAAGAATTAGTATTTTCATTAGAAGCTATATCTTTAAATCCCATGTCTATGATTTTGGTTTCATCACCTGAATGAGATCCTAGATCTTGTTGATTTGTAGCAATAATCTTTTGTTTCCCCTTGTTATTAAACATCTTTTGTCTCATTTCTGGATGTAATTTCCAACAATGGTATTCATCATGGCCTTCTTTTGAAATGTCGATAGTTAAGTTTCTCCCCCTCTTTCTTGACAATAGAATTATTTTTTCCTTTGCCTCTAAAATTACCCTCTCCTTTATCTCCAGATTTTGAAGGTTTCTTGCTAGTCCCTTGAGGAAAATTCTTGCCTCTTGATTATAAATGAGTTTCCTGAACAAATACTTCATCTAGATTGGTGGGATTAAATGTAAGTATAGTATGTTTCAAATAATCCACCTATGTATTTAAGGAGAGTATTTTGTGAATACAAATCAACACCCAAGATTAAAGCTCATCTTCTAAATTCTTGTGTGTAACTTTGGACACTCTGACCTTTAGCTTGTCTCAAATTTTTCCAATCTATAATTTCTTTTTGCATGTAAGCTAATGGATAAAGTTTCCTTCTTAATGTAGTTATACAATCATTCCAAGAAGAGATATTTTTACCACTTTTCTTCAAATATTATTGAGTTATGGCCTCCCAGTAGATGAGGGCTGCACTTTCCAAGTGCGCAGAAGCAAGCTAAAGTTTACTGACATCACCATCAATCTTTTGAATCCTACTATAAACTTCAATGTGATGAACCTGATTATCCAACTTCTCATTGTTTACTTCACGAGTGTACATAGGCAATTCAATCTTGACATCAAGCTTAATCAAAGGAGACATAGCATGTCCTTTTGGAGATGGAGGAGAAGTAGGTTTAGGAGATGAACGAGGTAAAGAAGGAGGTGAGAATGGAGGTGAAGATGGAGGTGAAGAACGTGGTGGAGGTGGAGACTTGATCCCATCATGACCATTACATTTTTGTTGCTTAGAAATTTCTCCATCCAACCTTGTTTTCCTCCCATTGTACAACACTTTCACCATATCAGAGATATCATAGAAATCTAAAAACTCCCTCATCCTTATACATCAACTCCTGTTCTTCTACATGTGCCATGACTGGTGTTTTTTTTACCTCCTTGAACTAATTTGAGGGTTTGGTGATTCAAGCACTCGTTCTCCTCTTTTTAATTTTACACCTTGTAATCATTCAAGAAAAACACTTGCAAAACATTAGAGTAAATTTCAACCTAAAAGTGCCCATGAAATTTTCATGTACATAATATGTAAACCAATCAAAATAATTTAAATTTTAAAAGAGGTACACATAAATATTTTGGAGGGAAAAAAATATTACTTTTTTCTAATTGTATTTTTGACATATCTCCTTAAAGATTTACTCAAATTGAAAGTGTATATACTCATTGGATGCGGAACTAAATTCTGCATCCAACGAGTACCCGTTATGCATAATTTTTAGAAGATCCACAGTAATAAAAATTGAAGATACATTAAAAATGCATGTTCAACATGTTTTTTAATGTACCTTCATTTTTTAATCTCTGTGGGCCTTCTTAAAAGTATGCATAATGGGTACTTGTTGAATGCGGAATTTTATTCCACATCCATCGAGTATCTATACTTGAAATTTGAGTAAACCTTTAAGGAGATAAGCCAAAAATACAATAATAAAAAATGGTTTTCCTTTTTTCCCTCCGAAATTCATGAACCTTATTTTATTATTTTCCTATTATTTTATTATTTTTCCTTACGAGGCCACTTTTACGTTGAAATTTCCTCTAATGGCTATCAAACCTTCACAAAAACCATGCTTTAATACCAAATTGATCTGAAATTAAAATTGAAGGTATCATGTAAAGTTTTGCAAGCTAGTTTATGTCTTATGGGCAATGGATTGATATTGCAAGAGCACACAAACTAAGTTAAAATTTGCATATTTTAACAGTTAAAAATAAACAACATGCAACATCACAACAAAACCATTTGATGATGGAGTTCACCCTTCCTAGGCTACATCTTTGGGTCCATCTTCCAATGTTTGCCCTTTAAATCATATGCTCCAATATGAAATTACATAAACATATAATTCTCAAATTCAAACTGCCATTATGTCCAAAACACCAAAAAACCCCTCTGTAGGCTTTTATTGGGCTAAGAAAGTCTAAAAAATGGCAAAGTTAGGCCTCCTCCATTTCTCTACTAACTATTTAACAAATTTTTCCCCCTGTAAAAAATGGAAACGAAATTCATTATTGGTAGACTGTCAAGGAATTTTTTTAGTAATCATAGGTAACATGTTCGGTCCACAAATCCCGAAATGTTGGGTGTGATTTGTAGGATGATTAGTCAAACCCACGCTTCTCCACCATCAGTCGATCATATAACAAAGAAGTGGTCGTGGGGTATAGGCCATAGGCCATGATCCCCAACAGTCTGTGCTCATGGTTGTGTGATAATTAATAGAACCATGAGATGGTTACAAGTAGGTGCCACGTGCCTTCCCCTCTAAATTCTTCTACCATTGGTAATGCAAACATAAAATGACCATGGGTTGGGGCGTGGGCAAGGTGTCAAGCTCCCTTCCCTCTCCACCTTACACCATATTCATGAAACCATAATATGACTTGTGGTTGTGTTGTTCGGGTGAGCCCGTTGGCTTGTCCCTCCCTCCAACGATGGAACCATATCATATTAAATATAACTCTTCCCGCCATGTTTAACAAGTGGCACATGTGGTATAATGGTAAGTCATTTGGTTATCTTGTAAGAGGTGATGGGCCTCAGTATTGCAAAAATAATTCTACAACTCTTAAGGCTACAAACTTAAATTATCAACCTAGGATTCATACAAACTTAAGAGGTGTCAGCACTATATGTGTAGCATGCAATGTGTCCTTCTTTGATTGATTTGATGCAATGAAGTGAATGCCATGAAATCCAAGATGAAACTAATTGAAAAATTGGAAGGGAAACCTAGTCACTTTTTCAAAAATGAAAGATTGCTATACTTTTCATGAATGTAAATGTTAATCGTATTTATAGAAATGTAAAAATTAACCTTTTTGCAGAGTGTGAATGGTACATCAAAAGGAAGCCTAGTCTATCCAATAGAAATATCAATGCTGGAAATGGAAACCATAGCTTAAGACGTATGAAACAAAATTAAATCACTCTTCAATCACTGCATTTAAAATATATTTTGTCAATAGATTTTACAAGATGCTTCATAAATTAATCATGAAAATCATCATTATTCTCTTAAGGTCATGAATTTGTCCACTAATCCAAACTGTAGAGGTGAGTTGCAGTGGATAAGAGGCAAGGCTTAGAGCTATTTTGGTCTTAGGAAATCATATATTCAAAGCCTAGGGCTCATTATTCAAGCCTAAAATAAAAAAAACTAAGCAATTGGAGAAAATATGGTCATGTTTACACGTGCTATAGGAGTGTTCCACAAGGAGCTACAAGAGTGAGATAGCTTGTATAATGCCAAAGTAAATCAAATCAAAATGATATTGGGATTTTTTTTTATAAAGTAGGATGCACTAGGATTTTGTTCCAAGTGGAATAACTCCAAAATATCCCTATTAACACATGCTAAAAATAAAAGAAAATTACTAGTCTCTAAAAACAAGAAATTCAAGAAATAGTGAGCTAGTTAACCTACCAAATTCCTAACCTAATCAAGTGAAAATGATATGGGATGAATTGTGTTAGTAAATTTAATGTTTTTGTGACCGAATACAATTGGAATCAACTCAAATTAAGCTCATTAACATGTTCTAAAAAACAGAAGAATATTACTAAAATTTTGCTACAAGAGACTTTCAGAAATTCTAGATCCATGAACTAGTAACCCAATCCAAGTAGCTCAATGATGAATACAATTTTTCAAAGTTGTTCTAAGAATGAATCATTCTTGTGAATCTTTAAATAACATGAAAAACAACTCACTTCAATCATTTAACCAATGTAGCCTACAACAAAAGAAGCATGAATAGTAAATGCATAAAGAAGAGATGCAAGTGAAAAATACATTCAAAGGACATAAAGAAATCATACAAGAGGGCTCCAAGGCTCATTGGGTGGCCAAGTCCATGGAAACTCAGATTCCAATGAATAAAACCAAGATTTATAGGCTAAAAATGGCACCAAACTTCATTTTTTGAATCAATTCAAGTACATCCCTCCTAGAAATGAAAGTGGAGCTACTAAATAACACGTTTTCTCCACAAGAAGACTAAGAAATGCATGTCCCTATAGGCAAAGTCAATTTTTTTCTTATACGAATTGATGGGGAAGCATTCTCCTTGAAAGGACGAAGCTTTCCCCTCCAAAATCCCTCAAATAATGGATCTAGTTCCCAACACTAGGAATCTACATTAAATGACAAGGAACACATTCCTAGATTTTCTCAATCACTAGGGCTACCAAATTTTCCAATAATTTCATGGTATTTTGTTCATTCATTATCCAATATTAATCCTCCTGTAGCAGGGAGCAAGTCCCTAGATTATGTCATCCTCCAAATCTTTGTAATATTACCAATATTCTCACAATATTTTACAAAAATAAATAATATTAGACACAAATTTGCAATTATCTCTAAACCTTCCTAATGAACATCTTAAAATTTAAAATATGTCATCTAATGCAAAAGAAGAGGTTTAATGTTCTGAAGGATGGTCACATGGGCCTTAATTTATGTCTAATTTGGAGGCCCATCAAGAGGTTGTGAGATTTATCCCTGAGGATTGTTAATTATTTGACCTTAACAAACTTTGTTCCAATCTGGGGTGCCACATGGCTCCTCGTGATTGGGCCACGTGTTACCCATCCATTGGCCCAAGTGTCCAAACTGTAGTTTCCCACCAACGTTCAACCATTAGTTGCCACGTCTCAACTCAGGATTGGGCCATCCAACCACCATACTACACATTCATCTTGGTGACATCAACATGATGTCATTGTATGGAATTCCACGTGGCAGCCGTACATTATCCAATCGACCCTGCGAGTTGACTTTTTAGTTGTTTTCCAAAAAAATCAAAATGTGATAACTTTCTCATATGATGTCAGATTGAGGTGATTCAAACATTGTTGGAATAAGTACGAAAATATCTACAGTTTGGTGCTAGTTTTGGGAGAATTTGAGCAGTTTAATTTTTGAGCATATTTTTGATCCACATATGAGCATATCCCTACTACCAATGGGCATCCATAGCCCCGAAAATTTTACTTATACTTCCCACACATTGCAGTGCTTTCAACTCTTTGATATTATATTTCACCCTTTAGATTTGATTTATAGAGAATTTCAACATGAAATTGAGTGAAGAGAGTGGGGTGGTACAAGAGATGATTTAGATGATTTTATTTTAAAGAATGGGTGTAATACTTTAGAAGTATGAGCATGAAGATTCCCTTAACCTAACAATATTGAATATTTCTTTAATCTGGTGGGATAAGGGTTGAGATTCAAATAAAAAGTTGATATAGACTATTTCCTCTACTTGAAGAAAATTGTTAGAGTTTGAAATATGTCTTTGTGTTCCTCCATAATCACTAATCAATGAAAAAGAATTGAAACCTAATGTAGATTTTTTTAGACAAATAAAACCCCTTTATTAACAATCAAGCATAGATATCACTTGTGTAACCTTGAAAATATTTCCGATATAAAATTTAAGAACACCACAAACTTAAAATTTGAAATCAAATAAAATAAATAAAGAATCAAAGGACTATGCAAACAAAGAAAACAATTTTTTTTGCAAATGCCTAATCTACAATGGAAGAATCATAACAATCTTGCAAACATGTAAAAAGAATATGTGTGTGTGTGTGTGAAATTGCAAAAGTCCATTTAAACATACAAAATAAAATTATCGAATTAAGATAAGCCTTGTATATAACAAGATATCAACAACAAATGTCATATCATATTATAGTTTAAAAATAGAATGGAAGAACTAGATTTTGAGGGATATGTTGAACTGTAAATTTGGACTCTTATCCCTATTAAATCTATGAAAATATGATTTTGCATCTAAATATGTCCTTTCATTAAGATTGTGATATAGTAATTTTTCTATTGTATGAGATCTTGATTTCATGCCTTTTATTTCAAGAAAATAACACAAAGGAACAGAAAAAGGGAATTCCTAAAGGTAAGTCCTAAATTAAATGCACAATTATGACATCAATTACAATACAATAAAACTACTTCAAATAAGTGCATATCAAAATTTAACTCGTAATATAGTTTTAAGCCCAAAGGAAATGGTTTAGTAGATGGAATTTCGTAGTGGGAATTCCTGATTGATAGACTTTAATTAATGGATTGGATCAACTTGAATTGCCACAATACTTATGTGAGATCAAAGGATGACAACTCGATAGACATACTTTTACTAACAACAATTTTTCACATTGTTTTTTTTTTTTTATAGACAGATATCAGATTCCAATATGTATCAGATCATATGGTTTCACTTAGTAACAAACTAATTTACAAGTCAAAGTCCAAAACCTAAAAAATGTGAACCCTTGATGGAAAACCTTTGCATTTGGGAACCCTGGTATAAGATGAGTTACCTCTGGCTCTACAAATAAAAGTATATTTGGTTGTTTTCATAAAATCCCACACATATACACTAAGACTACACACACAAACAAATTCAACAAATTCATATATTAATTTTAAATGGAAAGAAAAGACAATAAAATATCCTTGTCATGCATAGTTTCCTTCAAAATATCAAAATATTTCTCACACCTCTCTAATCTCTTTCTCTAATCTGATCTCTCAATTACATATGAAAATAATCTTCATATAGTTCTCATACAATCCAACATGTTCCTATTTTATCTAACATGTTCATAACTTAGCTAATTTATCCCTTTTGAATAGAAACTTCCTAACATTTTACATTCCTTCTATATTATAGCTAGAAAATATTGCAATTGAAAATAAATTAAGGAAACCAACTTCCTTTAGTAAATTGGGTTTTGACCTAAGGAGGTCAAAGATGAATTTTTACTTATATATGCTTGTGCGTTAGCATAAGATAGTAAAAAATAGTATATCATGCAAAAATATGTTGAATACTTATCAAAAACATATAAAAACAAAATTTAATTAATTATTTTGGAACATTCCATATTTGATCTCTATGAAAAATTTGGGAATTTCTAGATAATGGCAATCCAAATATTTATTGAGAAATTTCAAATGTATTCATATTGGTTACTACATGTGAAAATGAGAGATTATGTTGCATTTGTATAACAATAATTTAATTATGCCCCAACAACTCACATGAACCATTTTTCTCTATAAATCTCCTCGGAACCTTATAACTCTAATACCTTGGCACTTGGGCCCTAACATATATTCTCTCCCATTCTCCCCCTCTTGTTGTCTCTTTCTCCCATGTCTCCCTCTCTTTCTGTCATTATCTCTCCCCATCTACCACTCTATCCACTTGTCAAGGGGAGAGGGGAAGTTGGAGAGAGATATGGAGTAAGGCGGTGGGGAAGGGAGAGAGAAAGGGATATAAGGGTATCAGAAAGAGAGAGACAGGGAAGAGGAAATAAAGAGATGAGAAGATGGAGAGAGAGAGAGAAGTGGGGAGGAAAAGAGAGTGAGAGGGGGAGAAAGTGATTGAGAGGGGAAGAGAGAGAGAGAGAAAGAGAGTGAGGGAGAAGGAGGAAGGTTTAAAGAGAGATACAAATACATAGGAGGGGTGGAATTGATAGAGTAATAGTGGGGTGAGAGGGAGGTAGATATAGGGAGAGAAGGAGAGAGGGGAAGATGTAGAGGGAAATAGGGATACAATAAGGGGGTTGGGTGGGGGAGGCAGGGAGAGAGCAAGAGAGACAAAGAAATAGGGGAAGAGAGAGAGCAGGTGAGGGAATAAGTAATCATTAGAGAGATTGTGAGAGAGAGAGTGGTGGGACATAGTGGGGTAGAGAGACATATGAGAGAGTAGGGAGGTAGCGTGTGAGAGAGTAAGAGAGAGAGGAGGGGGAGGGAGCGAGGGAGGAACATAATGAGAAAAAGGGATGGGGGAGAGAGCAAGAGGAACATAGTGAGAAAAAGGAAGGGAGGAAAGAGAGGGGGGAAGGGAGGGATATAAGAGGGGATGGTAGTGAAATAAGGACCAAGCAAGAGAGGGATAAAGAGGGAGAGAGAGAGTTAAGGAGATGATGGTTTAGAGAGAAGGGGATAGTGAGAAAGAAGGACAGAAGAGTGGACTAGAGAGAGGGAGGGGTAATGGAGGAAGAGGGCGTGAGAGAGAGTGGTGGGGTGAGAGATAGGAGGGAGAGAAAGCAAAGGAAGGGATAGAAAGAAAAAGAGGTGGACAATGAGAGGGAGAGAGAGAGGTGGACGGAGTGGGAGAGAGGGAAAAAAAGAGTGATGGAGAGGGAGCAAGGTTTAGAGAGACAGGGAGAGAGGAGGGGGATAAATGGAGAGTTAAATGGAGAGAGTGAAAAAGAGTAATATGTGTGTGTGTGAGAGAGAGAGAGAGTGGGGGAGAGATGTAAAGAAAGAAAAGGGGGGAGAGAGCAAGTTGGTGGGAGAGAGAGATTGTGGGGGAGGGAGGGAGAGGAGGTTGGGAAGTGATAAAGAGAGAGAGAGAGAGGGAGGGAGGTAGAGAGAGTGAGGTGGGGAAAGGGAGAGGAAGGGAGGAAGAGAGAAAGAGAGATGGATTTCGTCACGTTTACCCATAAGCCCTCCTCCCCATGGTCATGTTCCTTCCCTATATAATTTTCTATAGCATCATATTCCTTCCCTATCCCCTTTACCTTAGGGCCTTATTCATGCCTTAATCACCTTCACTCCATTTACCCCTAGGTTTGGACTCCCTTCATCCGAGATCCCAGAATCCGTTAGACAATAACATTAGTTTCTTGCCAAAACCATAATTCTTGGACTCCAGTGTCTTAGGCCAGTTATAAGGAATTTTATAAAAATGACCAACAAGAATGCATGCACATTTCTATTAGGTAAAAATTCCCAACAAGATTGTGCACATATTCCTATTGGGTTAAAAATTTACACTCGAGGAAACAAATGTGACATTCCTATTGGGCATTTTTACCCAAATTGATTGTGTGCATGTTCCTATTAGGTATCGTTACCCAATAGGAACACACATGTGTTCTTGTTCCTAAGAGTGTGTGTGGACTCCTATGAATCCCTATTTGGCATCCTTTGTGGAAATTCAAGGAATGATGAAATTAACAATTATAAAACGTGTGTGTGCTCTTATGAATGCACACATGTTCCTATGTGAGTGCATTCATGCTCACCCCATTACCACTTTTTGAACTACAATTTTCATGCAAGAACCCAACAACATAAATACACTAACTACAAAATTGAAAACAAAAAACACATAGATATATATGTAGATGAAAAATACACATTAAGGTGCATTCACCAATACCCTCTTCATTTGGGCCTTACTTGTAGAGCACTAGTAAATCCCTTCTTAAAATTAAATTATCTCGAAACAAAATAGTTCTTAATTCCATCAATAATTTCAACTGTATGAACTCAAATCAAGAACTCTCTTACCCTAATTATATAACCTCAAAATATGTCATCGTGTACCTTTACTCAAAACATAGATCAACATATTTATGTTAAAGAAACCTTGGACTCATGTTGAGAAACTCTAAGCTGTGTACTAATAGTCGTACTCCAAAAATTACTAACTTCCTTTTCATTAATTATGGTGACTTATTGAAGAATGAAATTTTAGGGTGCATGAGTTTTCTTTGGCATTGGAATGGATGGCCTATTGGGGAATTCGTAGAGACACTTTCCTTCATGGTTGACTAGTTTTCTAAACATCTATGGAGAGCGAAACCTCTGTCATCTTCTTGGGCTAGAGTGTTGTGGAGTAATAGAAAAGACGTAGTTGCACATTCATTCTTTCTCCTTGCTATAACTGGAACAATTACTAATGAAAGGACCAAATACTAAGAAAAACGGTAAAAATAAATTAATAATAATGTATAAAGCTACAAAAATCCAACTATTCAACAAAATTCTAGCTTTTAGGGAGGTAATTTTCTATACACAATGAATAAAATGGACTTGAAAAGCCTATCAATATCTAAGATAAAATAAAATCTCTAAAATAAATAAATAAATAATCATTTAAAATTCAAAACCAAAAATCACTGCGCAATATACTCATTAAAAAATTACATAAAAAAATAAATGATAATAATACTCTCAAATACTTAAAACTAAACCAAATTAAGAAACTTATAGAGCCTATTTATTTCTCACTTTTCATAAAACCTTGTTATTATCCTCTAAGAAATATGTTATCTTCACTTAATTGTGAGAACAAAAGTCCTATTCGTATTACCCTTTATCTGCACTGAATTGTTTGGATAGAAAGTCTGTTCATATTATAGCCTATATGGTGTGATGCTTACCATACGGCAGTGTATGTAATTTAGAAAAGCTATCATGGTAATCGATCATACTTACAGTGTTCCATCACAAGTAGATCATTACACATTTGTTCTCGAAGAAACTATAGTGGATGCAGTTTAGTGAGCATGCATACAGCGCGAAAATGGAGGAAACAGTCGAAGGAGGAGGATCCTATACAAATCGTCGGTAACTTTACAATTTGATATTTGTCACCTGAATATTTGCCGTTGGTGGATATGACATTTTCAAAACCATTTTTTAGGGCAAAGTTCATTGGTAGTAAAACTGTCAAATTTGTGGGCCATCTCTACGAATTGTCTAAAGTAGCCTCTAGTAGTGCGTTACTACGTTTCAACGCGAATCGTTTTAATGGGAGGTCTACCCAGCTCCAATACCTAATATTTCCGTTATAATGCCTGGCACACGGATGCGTGTCAACGAGGTACATTGCCCAAGGTTTCGCCCAACGGCTCTTTAGGCAGTCTCCGCTATGCTATGCTCCCCTCTCAGCAGACCTTTTTTTGTACTTTTCGTTAAGAATGCAAAACATGATTGTTTTGGTGTTTCAAATCTATTTGTAATTAATTTTATTAGTGTTCAAATTTTTGGAAGAGTGACCCATGTCTTTTAGCCTAGGAGGATACAAGCAATATAAATGTAAGTTATACAAGCAATATGAACTCAAGTCTCATCACTAAGTCTTGTCTTTGAAATTTTAGTATTTAAAATAGATTTGTATAAATCTCATCACCAACTCCAACCTCTAGAATTTTGATATTTAAAATCTATTTACAAATATCCCACTAATATTTACCAGTGTTTTGGTTTTAGGTTTGGAACCTCTATTTTAAACACCATTTGGATTACTACAAAAGTAACACAAATATTTGAGAAACACAAATATTTGAGGGTTTGAAGGCAAAATATGGATACGCAGCCCCCACTCCTACATATTCTCACCATAATCAGTTCCCTATCAGCAGTGACTTCATCTAACACTAACAGCAACTTCACCTCCCTATCACCACTAACTTCATCAACACTAATGGCAACTTCACCAGTAAAGGGATGGGCCTTGCCTTAGTCTATTTGTTGTCAGATGTTTTGGAGGGTTTTTGGGCATTCTTTTGATAAAAAATATTAATAATTAAATTTATTGAAATTATAAGTTTGAGTTATGAATTTTTAATTTAAATATTTTTTTAGTAAGATGAATACAAATATATAATCAAAAACCCAATTTAAATTATAAAAATAAACAACCAAAAAAATAACCTGTGTTGCACAAGTTTCTGGTACACTTTTGAGGAACTTTCCATACGCCAGAAAGAGTAACGGTTAGAAGTATTGCCCAAATTTACAGGAAAAATCAAATTGGGAGGGACAATAACATAATATATTAAAAATAAAAATACAATAATTAATTTATTTTCATTTAAAACTTGCCAATCAAATTCCATAGAAATATGTAAAACCAAAAAAAAATCAAAATATTAATTCATCAACAATTTCTCAATCATTGGTTCAATTCTTCACCCTTGATGTAACCTCACCAATATTATATATATTACATCTATTTATAATAGAGATAAGAAAACATAAAATATATATTAATAGTAATTAAAAAAATTAAAACAATAGAGTTTAAATCCAACATTATTTTAAAAAGAGATTGTATCATAAAATTATAAATTTCTAAGTTAATATATATTTTATACTTAAATAAAAATGAAAATTCACTTAAAAAATGTTTTTTAATAATATTTATATTTCATAATTTCAAGTTCTTCTTTTCTCTTTAGTATTCCATCTTGTTTTGCCACATTCTTTGATATCCATCCACCATCTCGGTATATGAGGAGAATGAATAGCTTTTCAATGACAAAGATCATGATTGGCCAAGAACCTCATCTTCATTTGGATAGAAGGGATTTCCATAAATAGGTTGTTTCTCTTAGTTCCAGACCCATATCTAGATCTAAACCCAGCTGCATACCCTTCCCTTCTCACAGTTCCATCAATTTAAGCAACACCCAAAGTGGAAACGTCAAATACACCTAAGTTTGCACTTATTCATTGTAGTGAAGCTCCCAAAACTTCAAAAATTGGTTGCAGTGAAGCTCCGAAAAAACTCCAAAGCACCGGTTGAAGCTACCGATCAGCTGCTAGTTTAGGATCAGCTTTGAAACTCCCCCAAAGCGGGTATGTGCTCTCCAATACCTGGGAGGGGTACTAGTGTAACTATGAAAATATCCTAAATCTAACCCAAAAAATTCTTAAACGTCCCATAATCAGACAACGCATTTTATAGACAATGATATAGCACGCTGCACGAGTTACCTTCTGGCTTCTAAACTTGTCATGGTTCTTCGACTATAAGCTTGCTTGGTCTTCAATAGTTGCAAGATTAGTACGCAATTTTGAATTTTACTTCAGTTTAGTGATCTAAATAGTCGTATTTTAATTTTACTTTACCAGTTCGGTGATGTAAACATGCCCTCAGCTTTCAGAATTTTATACAGTGATCCACTAAGTTTGTATTAGTTAAAAGCTTAATTTCTGGTTTCAAATATTGCTGGATATTTGAATAATTCTAGCTTCATAAATGTACATTTTGGATTACATATACTAATCTACTTGAAACGAAATGCATTCATTTATCTGAATTAATTTTGAAAAAAATTCATTTAAGAAAAAGTTTCACATTATTGTTTAAACGATGGAAAAATAAATAAACTTTCCATGATATATGCACAATATTTAGTTTTTCTGGTACATTGGTTTTATGTATGGAGTTAAGTTCATGTAGATAATTGATAGTGTACATACTTTTTTGGTTTGGGAATAAGGTTCCAATTTTCTTTTTACGTGAAGAAGAAATTGTGTGCTTTCAATAGAAAGAAATATGTTAACAATTAGCAATTCACAATCGAAAATTATCTGACAAGAGCAAATGTTTTGTTAAATAAGTCATCATGAATAGTGACCGTTTATTTTTACATGATAGTATGTATGAAAATACTGTTACATTAATAATCTTAAGTTTAAGATATATGGGAGAATACTATAAATAATCTCAAGTATCAAGAATTTAATTATATAAATAGAAATGCGGAGTATATAGTAATCACATACTTTTCAGGAGTTTTAATTTTATAGTAAAACACATGTAAAATAGAGTGTGTGTTATCTTTCTTATTTTTATTGTTAGTGTAGCTCTTATTGTTATTGTTGTGTCTATGTATCTCTCATGTGGTTATTGTTGTGCGTGATAGAAGCTCATTATTGTTATTGTTGTGCCCTTACATTATTATTGTTATGTAGGTTATGATTACGTTGTGACCCCTTAGACTTCTATATATAGTAAGGAGGTCTTATCATTTGAATCATCCAAGAATTGTTCATTTATGTGATGTAAAGGAGGTCTCCCCCTCCAAGAGGCTAATTTTGAAATAGTTGATATATCTCTTTTGTGATCCTCTTACATAACATTTGGTATTAGGGCTTTGGGTTCTAAGGTTTTGCTACTTCAAACATGTCATCTTGGCATTTTTGCCATAGCTTTTTTGTACGAAGCTTCAGAAGTTGAAATTGCAACCATGTGGATGTAACGACCTCCTCCCACATCTACCTAAGCAATTGACTAGCCAGGGTAAACATGCCATGAGAGGCCATTATGATATGATTTGACCTCCTAAGTCACATTAAGGAAGTCAAATCTACAAAAAAACACTATTCAGACATCCAACATCATGAGCATAACTCTTAAAGGACAAGTCAGCCATCGAGACATCATGTCCCTAGGTCCTAGTGTTGTTTTAGGTCTCTTTGGTCATAGTTGCTCTCATGTTATGGGCAAGGAAGTGACCAATAATCTAAAGTAACTATGAGAGGCATGCCTTCGAGTGACTGTGGACAAAAACTGCTAGTGTTGTGTAAGCGACCCTGGGATTTAAGCCCCCTTTTCACGCTCATAGCCCAGGTCACTACCGAGAATTGATCCATCTCTTCATATCAGTAAGATAACATGGAAATGAAAATACTAAAGAAAATACTTGTTCAAGACCTTGATTCAACCCCTACTAGCCATGACATGCATTTCATCAAACATATTCCAAATGTGTAATCTACAGGTGTAATTCACGGTTTTGATCACATGGGTCTCATACTTAGCTAAGAATTTCTAAGAACCATTGATGCCTGAATGCATCAAATCTCATTCCATCCATCAGGTCGTAGATACATTGATCATTCAGTTATAAGTAAAGACATACATAACCAACATAATAGCAGCAAAAATTATTCATGAAAGTACAGTCATATAGACCACATATAATCCATTAAAATGTTCATAGCAATACAAGGAGAAATAACCATTCATTAAGGATGAAAAATCCAAACATGGGATGGGACTTCCACATTCCACCCAACCGTAGAATGGTTGAGCCAAATCTCTCTTCGGCCATTCACCCCCATCCCATATTCGAAGCATGAATGTGGTATCTCATAAACACATCAATCAAAACTCATCGAGGGCTTCTAGAGGCCATCCAACTCAACCCTTCATATAATGGTTCCACCTCACAGTCGGACATCACCAAACAATCATCAGATTGGTCTCTACCCTAACCATCGAGGGCTCAATACTGTTTGTCCAACCAAGGCTCTATGATTAGTAACTCAACCCACAAATTTTATCGGGCTCCAGAGCATTTTTCCAACCAAGGCTCCAATACTAGTGACTAAACCCACCAAGGGCTCCAGAGCATTTTTCTAACTAAGGCTCTAGGACTAGTAACTCAACCCAATCTGATACAGGGCTCCAGAGTGTTTGTCCAACCAAGGCTCTAGGATGAGTAACTCAAAGCAAGCTAAGGAACATGAGAACCAATCAAAACCAAACAATGCAAGTAAACCCACAATCACCATGTCTATCCAGGAAATGATAAGGCTAGGCAATCCACTATCGATCCGAGCAATCCTCCACGCCAATGACAAATCACCACCAAGAAACCACATGCATATGCCTTGCATGCCAAAACTAGTGAAGGAAACATGTATGCAACTCGGTACTTGCAAGAAAATCTGATGTAGTTGCCGATCCCGATGCCCCCTTACGCTTTCCTTCTCTTCCTTTGCCTTCTTTCTCCAAGAATCCAAATATGCCGCACCCTCTAAGAGTGCTCCAAGAAAACTCTATGTATCCAAGAGTATGAGAGAGAGAAAGAAAAATGAGAGAGATCTCCAACACTGAACTGACAAAAGGTTACGAACTGATCCCCATAAGCCTTTTTATGGATGTGGCCTCTATTTTCTTCATTTTCAATTATTTTCCTTCATTTTCCTCCTCACATGCAACTTGTGACCTTTCACCTCCCTTTTCTCCCATTTTCCATTATTTTCCATAAATAAACGTGCTAAAAATGCCATTTTGTC
Organism: Pinus tabuliformis; assembly: GCA_031772625.1. Classification (NCBI taxonomy): domain Eukaryota; kingdom Viridiplantae; phylum Streptophyta; class Pinopsida; order Pinales; family Pinaceae; genus Pinus; species Pinus tabuliformis. The sequence goes on from CM062819.1 coordinate 908,940,822, forward strand.
TTTCCAAGGCCTTAGCCATTGCCTTTGTCAATTTCCTTAGCCATAAACAACCAAATGAACACCCCCTAGGATGTGTTGCCCCACATTCAGCTTGGACTATGTGTCCCATCATCCATGGTATTTATATATTTTTACATTGAATTTTCAACAAGGCTGTTGCAAAGCCCTCCTCCTTGGGGGACACCATCCTCGGTGTTCAATCACACACATACCTCAGCAACTTTCTCAAAGAAGACATGCTTCTCATAGAGCTTTATAACACAACTCGATGTAGTATTTACAATGAAAGATTTATTCAAAAGAAAGACATCATGACAACATGACAACATAACGCATAGTGGAGCTTTATAACACAACTCATTATGATATTTACAATGATCATCCCGATGAGTGCCGACACATATAATATCATAACATCATGATAAAATAACAACATGATAGCATAATAACATGACAACCATACCGCATAGTGGAGCTTTATAACATATCTCGTTACAGTATTTACATCCATACATGGGTGTACATATAGCAACATCATCAAAATATAAATACCAAAACATATGCCAAATCATATACCAAAGCATATATCAAAACATATACTAAACACCATGTCTAAGCATATATCAAAACATCATATAGCATATATCATACCATCATAAAGCAAATACCAAACCACCATAAACAAATACGAAACCACCATATCAAGCTTCTTTGCCTCAACTGACAAACAAGGAAGGATACATGGCCCACATCTGATCCACCATCTCCCATGTAGCTTCATTGTCCCCAAAGTGATTCCATTGCAATTTAACTTGCTCCATTTCTCGATTCCGAAGCATGAGCACCTTTTTCTGCAATATACACTGAGATTATGGCTAGAATTATCCATATGGTTCCACGTGTAATACAGACCAGTCAATTACATGATAAACAAATTTAACATACTTCTTAAGAAAAGATACATGGAAAACATTGTGGACTTTCACTGTCAGAGGAAGTGAAAGTCGATAAGCTACTGGCCCAATCCTCTCAATGATATTAAAGGGTCCACAAAATCGTGGTGCCAACTTGACACATGAGCCAATCCGTAAGGAGGTCTTCTTCAGTTTGATGTGCAAGTACACTTGTTCCCTAACCTGGAACTCCTTGAACAACCTATTCCTATTTGCATAACTCTTCTACATATCATGTGCTGCCTTAATATTTTTCTTGCTCACTTGCATTTCCTATTCCATGTCTGCTAACATATTTGGTCCAATCGATATCCTATTAACTGGATCACTCCAGCTAATGGGAGTGTTTCAACTCTTCCCATACAATGCCTCAAAAGGACTCATCCTCAGTGAATCTTGATAATAGTTGTTGTATGTGAACTCTACCAAAGGGAGATACTCTTCCCACTTCCGTTGTTGATGCATCACATGCATCCTCAACACGTCTTCTAATATCTTGTTAATCCTCTCTATCTGTCCATCTGTATGTGGATTATAAGATGTGCTGAAGGCCAACTCTGTGCCCAAACCTGTAAATAACTCCTTCCAAAATTTGGAAGTGAACTTCCCATCCCTCTCTGACACAATATTCTTCGGGACACCATGTAGCCTAACCACATCTTTGATGAACACCTATGCCATATCACTAGATGAAAATGTAGACTTCACCCGAATGAAGTGTGCAACCTTTGTTAACCTATCCACAATGACCATGATGGAATCATGCTTCTTCACTGTCTTCGACGACACTGTGATGAAGTCCATGGAAATGATCTTCCATTTCCATTCCGGAATCGTGATCAGATGTAGCAGTCAACTTAGATGTTTACACTCTACGTTCACTTGCTGACAATAAAAGCATCTAACCACAAACTCTGTTACATCCCTCTTCATGTTTAGCCAATAGTAAGATATCTTCACTGCTGTGAGTGTATTCTGGTAATGATCTGATTCAGAATATTAGATTGTCATGCTAAGATCCTCCTTAGATTAGAAAGAAAAATGATTTCATTGTGCTTAAGGATTCATTAATTTTTGCAACTGAAATGAAGAGTTTTTATGTTAATTTTATGAGCAATTTACATAAATAAGAAACTGAACAACAACATAAACATGTACAGAACATCATCAAAAACAAATTACAACAAGAAAATGATAAACGAGTTCACCCATCCTGGGCTACGTCTCCCTGGTCCAACTTCCAATGGCTTGGGTCTCTCTATTTTGCTCAAAAGTGTAAAAAGATGTGTTTACAATGCTCAAATGCTTTTGCAACTTGCTCCAATCAGTCTAGAATGTTAAAAAATGGTCATATAGCCTCTTCTTTCATCCAATTTTGTGGAAAACTAAAGAAATTATGACTTCTCCTAGTTCTCCCAATATTCACTCCACAAACTGCCCCATTTCGGACATGATCCTACAAATTAGCCCCAAAAACGTGTTAACTGAGCGAAAATTTCACTGCGAGGAGGGCCATAATCTGTTGGTCAACTGTCTTATCACAAATCACAATCGGTGAGGAAACTAGTGGTCTTAAGGTCTGTGATCATAGCAGGATGATGTGAGATTGTAATCTGACGGACCCAGTAGAACAATTAATTGGAACCTATAGTCGCATTGCATCTGAGAACCTATCGCAGTTCGTAATCGGCGGATAACTGGCGGGTAATATAATGCGGGACTTTTATTTCTACAAATTGTGATTGTGATCTCCAATCCATCGCATCACAACTAGAGGCCAATCCATTGCATTGAAACTCTGGGGTCAATCCTTTAAAACCTTTTCGTTTGTCATTTACGAAGTGCGACTAAGATTTATCGCATCGCAACCCTAGCTGTTCTGGGGCCGATTTTTAGCATGATAATTCTATGACATGCGATTTGTGATATACGTGGGCCAATGGTAGCTTGCCACTTGGCACCTCCCCATTCACTGAAGGGCCTTGCCACATCATCCTTTCCTGCCATCTCTCTAAGTCAAACCTCAACTTTGACTTGCTCTAACTTTTTCATATAAGCTCGGATTTGAGTGTTGTTTGCACCATTGGAATTAGAATGATGATATCTTCAATCTAAAGTTAAGTTTATTAAGATTGTGACACTTTTATTTTTTAGCCTAATTTTGAGCACCTGATCACTCCTCCCCACTGGAAGCCTTTTGGTCCCCAAAAGGATCACTTTCAATTTTCCAACAGGTGAGGGTATATTTCCCTCACCTTTCTAACCTCTATCCATTTGGATTTTAAAGGATTCTTACCCTTGAGCCTCACTCGAAGATAATCGATACTTCCCCTTTTTGATGTCCTTGTTCTCCTATCAAGTATAATGTCTCACTAAAGTTCATCAAGGAATTCTGGAGAAAAGTCTTCAATAGAATGAATTTGAATATTCTCCCCTTGGTCTTCAATCAAAGGAGGCTCATACAACCTTAAATTCTCAACATTAACAACAACATAAATTTTCATATATGAAGGCAAATCCAACCTAATGGCATTGTTACCAATCTTTTCCAAAATTCTAAATGGACCATATCTAATGGGTTTTATCTTTTTACCTTCTCCTTGGAGCCTCTCTTTGTTAATGTGAAGCCAAACTTCATCGCCAACTTGGATCTTATGATCTTGACAATGCTTGTTGTGCCTTACTTTGTACTTGCCTTGGCTTTTCTCAAGTTGTTCTTGAACCTTTTGGTGCACTAATTGGATTTGTTCAATGAAATTTCTTGTTTTATCTATGTATCTATGACCTTCAATAGCAACATCTTTGCCAAAAATAAAAGCAAAAGGATATTTAGGAAAGTATCCCATGCATGCCTCAAATGGTGAAGTTTGAGTAGAGGAGTGCTTGGCCTAGTTGTAAGCATGCTGAATATAGTGCAAATGTTCATACCACAACTTAGGATGCTTGTTTCAATACCCACGAAGAAGATGTATCACTTTTATGTTCACAACTTCTGTTTGACCATCTATTTGTGGATGAAAAGTTGTACACTTTTTCAATTTGGTGTCCATGAATCCCCACAAGCTTGACAAAAAATTCCCAACAAAGTGAGAATCTCGATCACTAACAATGGCTGTGGGAAATCCAAAATGCACCCAAAATTTCTAAAAGAATAACTGAGCAGTTTGTTCAGCTGTAACTTGCTCTTTACATGGTGTCAAAATACACATTTTGTTGAACCTATCCACAAATGCATACAAATAATCATGACCTATTTTTGACAATGGAATACCACCTACAAAATCCATAGAAACACTCTCCCATGGTCATGAAGGAACTGGAAGAGGTGTGTACAATCCTTACTTCCTATACTAGGCTTACTGATTGCACATAATGAACATCCTTCAATAAAACGAGACACACTTTCAATCATACGAGTCCAATAACAATACCCTTGTAGATGTGCCACCGTCTTACTTACACCAAAATGACCAGCAATAAGAGAAGTATGTTCCTATCTTATGATTATAACTCCTTCTCCCTGTGGACTACAAAGCTTACCAAGATGGTACATCAAGTTATCATGCAAATGATAATCCAGTTCCTCTACTTGGTTACCTTGAATCAAGCTTGCATAAACATCTTGAAAGGCATTATATGATGCATATTTCTCAATGTAACTTTCATGTAAAATACAATTATGCTTAAGTAAAGTAGTTGCACTAACAATAGGCCTAGAATGCATATCAACAACTTTATTGTAGATACATTTCTTATACGTGATTACCAAGTGGTATTATTGAATAAAACCCATCCATCGAAAGTGCCTTGACTGCTACAACTTTGATTCTCATTGCAGGTATTGCAATGGTTGATGATTAGTGTGAGTGACGGTTTACTTACCCATCAAGTAATGGTTCCATTTTTTCACACTTTGCAGCAACGCATACAATTCCTTGTCATATGTAGGATAGTTAATCACTGCACCATTACAAGTTTCCGAATGAAAACAAATAGGCTTACCATGTTGTGTGAGGACTGCACCCATAGCATAATCACTTGCATTAGTCTGAATCTGAAATGACTATCTCAAATATGGAAGTGCGAGTATTGCAGTTGTACTAATATTTTCCTTCAACACATCAAAGGCATTTTGTTGTTTGCCTCCCCACTCAAAAACATTTTTCACACTTGTCATTGCATGCAAAGCAGTTGCTATAAGAGAAAAATTAGCAATGAATTTCCTCCAATATTAGGCTGCTCCCAAAAAACTGCTTACCTCTGTAACTGTCTTGGGCCTTGCCCAATTCACAATGACATTAACCTTGGAGGGATCTAGTTTCAACTCACCTCCTCCAACAATATGACCCATGTAAACTAAAGAAGTTTTCCCAAACTCGCACTTTGACATCTTAAGATACAACTGTTCTTTTTTCATGACATCAAGTACTTTTCTTACATGCATGACATGTTCATCCCAATATTTACTGAAAATTAAGATGCCATCTAAGTAGACTATGACAAAATCACCAAGAAATGGCCTCAATACATCATTAGTCACATGCATGAATGTAGCAGGAGCATTACATAAATGAAATGACATAACTAGCCATTCAAACAAACCCTGTTTTGTTTTGAATGTTGTATTCCAAATGTCTCCTTCAACTATTCTAATTTGATGGCAGCCACTCCTTAATTCCAACTTAGTAAAATACTTTGCGTCTTTCAATTGATCAAGTAAATCATCTATTCTGGGAAGTGGGTAATGGTTCTTTACCGTAATTTTGTTTAATGTGTGAAAGTCCACACACATGCACCATGTTCCATCCTTCTTTGGCACCAAGATAATAGATGAACCACATGGCGAGGAAGATGGTCTAATGATCCCTTTGTTCAACAACTCTTCAATTTGCTTCTTAATTTCTGCACTTTCCATCAATGACATCTCATACATGCCAATGTTAGTAAGAGGACAATCTTACTGCAACTGTATCTCATGTTGGATTCCTCTCTTGGGAGGTAATCCCTTGGGTTCCTGAAGCATCTCGTCATATTGGTTAACTATGTCAACCAATTTAGATTTCAAATTCGAATCACAACCTTTAAAAGCTTCATTATCAACATCATTCCTGGGTTTGATCATTAGAAGCACAAAATTCTTACTTGAATTCACTATTCTTTTCATCTACCCTGCATTAACAAGTGAAAGATTTATTTTCTTGCTATGAGCTCTCACAATATATTCTACTCCAGCTTTGAATATATTAGATTTATTTTCATGTCTATGGAAGATAACTTTTCTATCATAAAGGTACAGGCTACCCCAGACTATGCCACAGATATCTAATGGCACAACATCAAGCTCCACTTCATCTCTGAAATTTGTAGTAATGGTGAATCTCATCTTACACTTTCTCATAACCTGCAATTGTGCATTGTTATGCATCCATTCAAGTGGATATGGTTTATAATGTGGAACGGTTTCCACATTTAAACTTTTGACAACATTTTCATAGATAAGATTGGCTTGAGAACCACTTTGAACAACGTATCAATCTTGTTGTGTTTTGATATCACCCTTATGTGAAAAAATTCTATTCTCCTCTTTTCGTTTGGAGTTTCATTTTGTGAGTATGAAGAACTAGTGTTGGTAATGGATTCTTTTCCTTTTAACCCCATGGTTGTGATTTTAGTTTCATCGCCCGAATCGGATCCCAAATCCTGTGGAGTAGTTGCAGTTGTCTTTTGTTTTCCCTTGCTTTTATTTCTCTTCGATCTCTTTTCAAGATGAAGCTTCCAACATCGAGATTCATCATGACCCTCTCTGAAAAAATGTTTGCATGTACTTTTCTCTCCTTATTTTTTGATAGACACATTTTTCTTTGACTTCCCTTTGAAAGCCTCTTCCTTTCCTTTACTATTAAATGGATTTTACTACCTTCTTATGGAGTTTTTTTCCCTATTGGCTCAAGATGAGTGGCTTGCACATGCACATCATCTATATTATTGGGATTAAACATTAAGATAGTATGCCTTAGGTAATTGTGTAAACCCCCTATGTACTTCTGCAGTGTGTCTTGTGATTGAAAATCTACACCTAAATCAAAGACTTTTTTTTGAATTCTTGGGTGTAATCTTGCACATTTTGACCTCTAAGTTGTCTAAAGTTCTGCTAATTCATGATGTCTTTCTACATATAAGCTAGAGGGTAGAATTGTCTTTTGATTGCAAGAATGAAATCGATCCAATAAATTGAGATCTTACCATGTTTTTTAATCTCCTCTTGCGTCTTTGATTCCCACCATACTAGTGTTGCAACCTCCATTCTCAAGGAAGATAACTAAATCTTTATGTCATCCTCTTGAAGGTTTTGAATCCTGCAATAGACCTCCAACTAATGAATCCAATTATCAAGCTTCATAACATTCACTTCACCATTATACATGGGCAACTTGAATTTAACATCAAGTTTAAAAAAGGTGATTTATCATTTACTTTTGAAGTATGATGATGAGTATGAGTAAGGGTTGTGTTAGTGGAAGAGGGTAAAGATGTTTGTGAGGAAGAAGATGAAGAAGATGGTGGAGAGGGTGGAGGTTTGTCTCCATTTCCATTACCTCCTTTTCCATTACCTCCTCCTGAAGAGCCTTCTCCTTTGGGAGGTTTGGAACTTTGCCCTTGCAACCTGGTACTCCTCTCATCATAGAGGACCTTCACCATCTACGTCATATCATAGAAAGCCTTTCTAAACGTCTTCTCATCTTCTGTCATGTTCATAAGTTCTCCTTCATGAGACATGATCTTTGGAGTCTCAACTGCAACTCGAGGCTAAACTAGTATTAGAGATTGTGGCAACCTTACTCTCCTTCCTCTTGACCCAAATTTAGGGCTTCCAACCAGCTTTCTGTTACCTCTTTTAAGTTTTAACCTTGTAAGCATGACATAAACTTGCAAATAGTTAAATCCTTCTTTCACAAAGAAAACCTAGTGCTCTGATACCAAAATGATCTCATTTAGAATATTATATTGTTGCTCTAAGATCGTCCTCAGATTAGAAACAAAATTCTTTCATTGTGCTTAACGATTCATTAATTTGTGCAAGTGAAATGAAGAGATTTTTATGTTAATTTTATGAGAAATTTAACATAAATAAGACACTGAATACCAATGGCATGAGCCTTTCTATTATGCTCAAAAGTGTAAAAATATGTGTTTACAATGCTCAAATGCTTTTGCAACCTACTCCAATCACCCAGAATGTTAAAAAATGGTCATATAGCCTCTTTGTGCATCCAATTTGGTGTAAAACTGAAGAATTTATGACTTCTCCTAGTTCTCCCAATATTCGCTCCACAAATTGTCTCATTTTTGGCATGATCCCACAAATTATCCCAAAAAATGCCCTAAGTGAGAGAAAATTTCACACGTGGTGGGCCATAATCTGTCAATAGATTGTCTTAGCACAAAGCACAATCTATGAGGAAACCAACAGCCTTATGGTCTGTGATCGTAGCGTGGCGATGTGCGATTGCGATATGGTGTACCCGATGAAACAATCAATCAGAGCCTATAGTCGCATCGCATCCAGGAACATACGCATTTTTCAATCGGCAGAGAACCGAAGGGTAATATAATGTAGGACTCTGATTTATGCAAATTGTGATTGTGATCTGTGATCCATCACATCGCAACTCTGGGCCTATCCATCACATTGCAACTACGGGGTCAATCCTTTAACACCTTTCCACCTGTCTTTTGTGAAGTGAGATTGTGATTTATCGCATCGCAACCATGGCTATTTTGGGTCTGATTTTTAACACGATCTACTTGCGACATGTGATTTGCGATATGCGGGGGCTAGTGGCGGCCTACCACTTGGTGCCTCCCCATTCGCTGAAGGGCCTTACCACATCATCCTTTCATGCCATCTGTCTAAGTCAAACCTGAACTTTGACTCGCTCTAACTTCTTCATACGATCTCAGATGCGAGTGTCATTCACACTGTTGGAATCCGAATGACATGCTCTTTGATCTAAAGCTAATGCTATCAACATTATGGATCTTTGATTTTTTATCCTAATTTTGAGCACCTGATCAGGTAACTTGCGTGACTTGTATATGGTTTCACATGAAACTCCCTCAAGATCACCTTGTTGAGATCACTGTCATCTAAAACATATATCCTATCTCGAAATGTGACCAATCCATCTATTGCAAGACAATGGTCCAAATCCTGTGCACCTGCACTTGTACTTGTAACACTACCTGTACTTATACCGTCACCTATACATGTACTCTACTGCAACCTGTGCACGATCTCCATATATCTAACGTCCTACTGCCATACCTGCAAGATCATGTCTTGTACATGTCCCATAAGAGCTCATAGTTTCTAAGTTATTTACCTACACCCAGCTACTAAGAGCATCTACCACTCTGTTCTCTTTTCCTTGGATGTATCTGATTTCAAAGTTGACTCACTGATCCTGGCCAACCACCGAGCCTACCTAACATTAAAATTCAATTGGTCAAATAGATAATGCAACCCACTATGATCAATCATTAATGTGAACCTCCTAGCTAAAAGATAGTGTCTCCACATCTTCAATGCATGTATAATTGCTGCCAACTCGAGATAATGCGTGGGATAGTTATGCCCGTGCTCATTTAGTTTCCATGACTCATAGCATACTACCTGTCCATCCTGCATAAGGACTCCACCAAGTCCTCTATTGCATGCATCTGTGCACACAAAAAAATATTTATCTGCGTCTGCAATCTTCAACACCGGTGCATGTGTTAACAAGTGCTTGAGCTACTCAAAACTAGCCTTACATTCCTCTATCCATTCAAACTTCTTACCTTTTCTTTGCAAATATGTAATGGGATAAGCAATCTTTGAGAAGTTCCTGATGAACCTCCTGTAGTAACCTACCAAACCCATGAAGGATCTCACCTCATCCACATTCTTAGGAGCTACCCACTCCATGATGGCTCTTATCTTTTATGGATCTACTGCAATGCCTTCCTTGGAGACGACATGCCCCAAGTAATGTACCTTCATCTGAAAGAAACTGCATTTTCTAAGCTTAACATACAACTGATGCTCTCTCAACAATTTCAACACTGCTGCTAGATGCTCGACATGCTCTTTTTCATTTTTAGAATATACCAATATATCATCAATGAACACAATAACAAACTTATCCAAATATGGATGCAATACATTATTCATCAAGCACATGAATGTAAGTGGAGAATTAGTTAAACCAAATGGAACTACATGAAACTCATAACGCCCAAACCTAGTCCTAAACGTAATCTTGTAAATGTCTTCTTCCTTTATGCATACCTGATGATATCCCGATCTTAAGTCAATCTTTGAGAACACTGTTGCTCCCTTCAACTGATTGAACACGTCATCAATCCTTGGCAAAGGGTACGTTTTCTTGATGGTCACTTTGTTCAACTTCCTATAATCAATGCTTAATGAGAGTACCATCTTTCTTCTTCACAAAAAATACCAGTGCGCCCCATGGTGATACACTTGGCCTAATGTATCCTTTGTCCAACATTTCCTTTAGCTGTAGCTTTAGTTCTACCAACTCAGGTGTGCTAATCCTGTAAGGTGTTTTTGATTCTGGAGCTAGCCCTGGCACTAAATAATTAGAAAATTCTATCTCCTTGTAAGGTGGCAACTCTATAATGTCATCGCGAAATATATCCCTGAAATGTTGTAAAATTGGGTACTTGTTCAACACATCTGCATTTTCAACCTCCTTAGCTTTATCACTAGAAGCGTGCACTATTAATAGTTTCCACCCTTTCCCATGTGTCGTGGCGGAAAAAGTCGTTTGTGCGGACACAACTGACCTCCCTAGGAGTCTAAACTCTCTAGCGACAAACAAGACAAAATGGAGCGATCTTTCTCTAAATACACCTTTTAAAACATGAAAACTACAAATGTTTAGGCTTACCTTATTCCAAAACGCTGTTGTTGTAGTCCGTCCTTGCCGATCCGGATGAGCTCCTCCTTCACATCAATTCCTGCAACCACAAACAATCAAACAATTACCAAGCACTTGCATCTCATATAATAAAACATATATTCAACATGCAGACCAAGGAACACATGAAATAACTCATTAACACAAGCTATTGAGAAAAATGAACCAGTTTGTATTAATAACGAAACAAATAAACTCTTACAACCTGGCCTTGGTGTTGTGCAAGTTCCTCCCAGGGTCCATCAAGGGTTTTCCTCTACTTTGACAAAGCTCACCCACTTCCAAGTAGAATCAAGCAAAGACAATCTCTCCTCACAAGGTTCTAAATGGGAGTTCTAATTCCTGCAGCATTTACCCAAAGAAAATGTATAGCTTCAACCTCCTCTCCTTCTGGCTCAATGCCTTTATTTATAGTGCTGTAAAGAGGTTATTCAGGTCCACCATCAATGGGATAATCCCCCTCTTTGGGTGGGATAGCTCCCTTATTGATGGGATAAGTTCCTCCTTAATAGGGATACATGAACCAACTGGAGGCGCATCCATTTCATCAAACCGACCTCTAGAAAGTTCTAGAAGTAACCACAAGTAACTTTTTTAAGATGAAACTTGCGCATTTTGCCTTTTACAGAAGGACGCACCTGTCCCTTAACATACAGAGCGTCCAAGGACGCAGCCTTTGTGAACATTGTGAGCGTCCCCGCAGGTAAGGCTTGAGAGAACCTGCGTCCCCAGAGATAAACACATTTTTTACAAGACTTTCTCTCTTCTTTGAGTTTGAGATGGATAGCAGAGGCATAAGACTTGCCTAAGAGGGTAGCATGACTGTTGATTGAGCCATACTAACTGTAAATAGTCATGGTGACATTTTTTAGTGTAACAGATTGCCCCCTAAAGTGCGAAGCCTGGAATAGATTAGGGTTTTGTAATTCTAGGAAGGGTGAAGCGCTTTATCATTTCAAGGATTGTCTTGTGGATGACCTGGTTGGAACCTGCAATTTTCAACACAAAATACATGTATAAGATTATATCATCACTGAGGTAGGCATTCCCATACTCAGATTCAAAACTTTAACTAATGGACTAACTACTCTGATACAGGAATGATCTTGCAGTACATCATTTTTATAGACTTTTGTAGACACAGTATGGACGCAGCCATCTGTTTATGATTAGTCTACATAGATAATGAATACAAAACTCCTCGCAGCCTGGATGGTAGAAACTAGATCCAGGGTCTTCACTTCTACTTCCCGAATTGGTACGATTCTAGCCATGTGATTAAATGATTTGATGTCGAACATGTTAGAAACCACTTGATTACCAGTCGATGATGTAAACTGTTAACAAGCGTGAGAGAGACCACCAGTAATGTCAATGGTTCTCAAAGTACCAAGCACAACCCGTGAAATGTGAATAGATGTTTTGATGTCGAACACTTCACGGAATCCTTTGATCGAAAGTCAATGATGTAAACTGACGCCAAAGGCGAGAAACCTGCCATTGATGCATGCAGACTTCAAGGTACTGTCGATTCCTAAGTCATCTTTCTAGATAATGTGTCGATGTCGATAGAAAGCGACCCGTTGCAGGCAAGCCCGCAACACGAAATCATTGTTCAAGTTGAAGAAATGTTGCTGTAAGGACTGACTCAGGGATGGTCAAATGGATGACAAGTATTTTGCAGATGAAAGTTTTGCTTGCAGACCTCTTGAACACATAACGACACGACAGATGGCTTGGTGACGAATAACTCAAAGTTAATCCCCGGAACCCGGTTAAAGACTTTCAAAGTGGTTTGATCAACTGTGAGGTAAAAGATTTCCCAACCCAGGTGAATGAAAAAGTGTCGTGTTCAAGAGTGGTAATAAAGTTTCTTTTGAGACAAAAGGTAACAAACAGGTTCATTCTTCTCTCTTTTCCCCCACCATTTCTGGCAAGTACCTCTTTATTTTTAACAAGCTTGAGGAGGATAACATATGCTTGATTATAAGCTCATCCTTCGGACGAGTCCAACCTAGTTTAAATTCGAACCCTAGGAAGGAGTGGTTCGTTCCTGTTTGTAATTGAACAGGTCCTCTACTGTAAAAGTTTAACGAGCCCAGTATAGGAGAAACTCGGCGTTTTTCAATTTTAGAGAGTCTGAAAAAACTAAAGGAGACTCCACGTTGAACTTTTTCATACATTTGTGTCCCTCAAGCCCGAAAAAGTATAAAATAATACCTGGGGGAACTGCTTGATCTTGCGACCAAAGAGTACTTTCATAATAGTGTCGTTGACCTGAAAAGTAAAAAGCGATCAAGGACACGTCGTTTTATTTCCTTATCGAGTTTGAAACGACAAAAACCCGGCAATCTTTTCCGGATTTTGCGGTCAGAAAAGAGCTAAAAGGGGACCATCTTTTAATTCCGTTTTAACGAGTGTAAAAGAAACGCTCGGCGATCTTTTCATGTTTTAGGAGTCAGAAAAGGGCTTAAAAGATGACTCTGATATTTTTGTTTGTGAAAAATGACAATTTCCCTCGAAATCCCTTTGTCCTGCACAAAAGCAACACATTACTCATACCTGTTTAAAATAGGCAAAAATACATCGAAAAACATCTTTTCATGGTAAAAAATGAACTAATTCATCCAAAAAACCTATAAAAAGACCTTTTACCATGTCATTTTTACCGTTTGACTGTTGAGGTTGAAAAAGGAGCTTTTGACAAGAAACTTCCCGTGGTCACTGCGGAAAATCCGACCGTCGGAATCGAACGCCGTCTTATCCAGGTATTTTACACATCCTACTCTGCATTTCTATCCGTTTAGAATTAATTTTTAGGTCTTAGTTTCATTTTTTGGGGGGGTTTTGGTTTTGGAATGCGCCTCTCGGCGGACGCGGGTGCCCTTCGGGTGACCCGCGTCCCCCGAATTTTTCCTATACAGGAAAATGGTCGGAAGACGCAGTCCGCCTTCAGGCCAGCCGCGTCCGGGCGCCCTGTGCTGTAAAGGCGGGGTGCGTCTTCCGTGAAACGCGCATTTCAAAACCCCAACCCCCTCAAATAACTATCTAAAAATTCCCAAATCAATTTCTAATGACTATTTCTGGTGTGCATGGCATTAACCATGTTAGATTGGAGAGAACGAGAGCATGTAGAGGATGATGAAGCTGCAATAAATCATCAACCTTCCCTGGATGCCCTAAGAGCATGCGGGTTATACAAATACTGGACCATACCGGGCATGAGGGGCCAGGTAAGATTCTTGGAATGGCTGGTTGAGCGATGGAACGTTCAAGAACAATGCTTTTACATAGGAGGGCACCAGCTCGAGATAGAGCCCTCGGATGTATACTTTCTCACTGGCTTGCCGAACAGAGGCGAGCAACTCAGTCTTGCGGGGACTAGGCCGGGTGGCCAATCCCTTGATAGTCTCCGCGACGAGTGGTGCCCACCTGGGGCTCACCATTCGAAAGGCATAGAGATAAAACACATCACTCTGCGTGAACTCAAAGTCATAGCGTTCACGGTTATCAGAATTTGCGGCGCGGCCGCTTTACACATTGCTTCTGGATCCCAAATGCGGATGGCAATTGACTGTTACCAAGGCACCATTTTCAACTGGTGTGAAGCTGTGTCGGCTCATATGAAGAGCCAACTGACCAAGGCAAAGAACGGACGACTAAAGACTTTTGGATATGGGCCTCTAGTCGTGAGCTTTGCCTTGGAGAGAGTTCCAATGCTGATCCCTCAGCAACTCACTGTTGATATCTTGGGTCCTCGGGAGCCAAAGCTGATACGATGGGTTGCGGTGATGGCCCGGCATCCTGACGAGGGCACGGCGGTGGTTCGATTCTGAGATAGTTACTTTCACTGGTTAGAGGACCAGGTTTTTTCGATACAGGACTTTCCGTATGCCGGAGTGGATTTTAGAGGTGATCCGGACATGGTTCTTCCACCGGGAGAACAATGGGATGACAGAGGTACTTTATTTTTCACAAGTTTTCTAATTATGTATTTTTTTTTTTTCATATATATCGTCTCAAAACTAACAGTAAAATTTTCAAAATGCAGATGTTGGTCCACAGCGTCCAGCCAACCTCCGGCCTTTTGATAGACTACATCCAGCTGCACCGGTACCGGCCCCACAGGACGCGGCTGCAGAAGTACTAGCTGAGTTGGAGCATGATCTAGAGCGTCTCACGGCAGATATACCTGAGACTACTATGGACGACATTCCTACCAGGTTTCAGCGCTTCGTAGTCGCGGTCCCTGGACCGTTTAGGAGATTTTTGCGTAAGGTAGCCCGCGCAGTGGTGTCATACAGAGAGCACCACCAGTGATTGACTAGTCACTTTTGTAGTCACATGTGACATTTTGACTTTTTGTACTATCATTTTGCCGATCATAAGGTGTTTTCAACCTATGATCGAAGACGATGTATATATTTTTTGACACACTTCTATCTATATATATCACTATTACCGGCTTATCTTGTTTAACATATGTGATGAAAAGTTTTTAAATTTACTTGCATGATTATCGTAAATGTCTGTCCAACATTCGAGAAGCAATTGCATCTGCTAATGTATTCAAAGACCTTGGAATATGTTGATATTCAATGTAATCAAATTCACGTTCCAAGAGACGCACTCTCAAAAACAACCTTAACAACACAGGATTTCTAATGGCATAAACTCTATTAAGCTGTAATACAACAAGTTCAGAATCTAACCTCACTATCAAACGTCGAATTCCAAATGAAATAGATTCGGATAATAATTCAATCACTGCACTGTATTCTGCAATGTTGTTCGTTGTTTGACCGAGGCTTACCCCATGCATAGAAACTAACTCGTCAGAGGGCGAATAGATAACCCAAGCTGCGGAAGAGATATTCCGTGTACTACGACAAGCACCATCAGCAAATCCAATGTATGTTTGGATAGGCGTCGACATCTGTAATATCAAGAGTAAAACCAAGATAAGCCAGAATAACGACGAAAAACACACTCACTAAGCTAAGCACACTGACTAACTAACAAACTCGCTAGCTAGAAAGAAAATCTAACCTATCTAAAAATTTCTCCATACCCATCATTTAAGCATAATACCTCTTTAGGTAAAGTCCATTTCTGGGTTTACCCAAAGAGTCCCCATCAAAGTCAACTAGCTCATAAGCCCCTTTTGCTAGCTTTCGCTTTACAATGTAGGGCCCATGCCACATGGGAACGAATTTTCCGGCACCTAGCTTATCGTTAGCTTGATCATATAATAGTACTAGGTCTCCTTCCGAAAAACTTCGAGGGGTTACATTTTTATCATACTGAGCTTTCATTCGTTTCGCGTGAGTCTCGATAGCTAATGTAGCGTCACGTCGAGTCTCATCTAATTTAGCCAAGTACAATAACCGTTTCTCCTCTTCGGAAGTAGCTGGAAGTAATTCGACAGCCATTTGAAGTAATGGGATTTCGCATTCAATGGGTAACACAGCTTCCAAGCCATAAACTAGCTGGAAAGGAGTGAACCCTGTTGAATTTTTTACTGAGGTTCGATATGCCCATAGCGCCGAAAATAACATGTTGTGCCAATTCGTTCGATGGATACCAATGATCCGTCGAATCATGATGACTAGAACTTTGTTGATAGACTCAACCAAACCGTTGGCTTGCGGATAATAAGGAGTAGAGCTATCGTGGCGCAAACCAAGCTGGCTTGTAAGCTCAGTCATCATGACGTTTCGAAAATGGCTCCCATGGTCAGTAATGATTGCTTGTGGGACACCAAACCTAGTTATGATATGATTGAATACGAAAACTGCAGCTGTCTTGCCGCTTGCGTCGAATGTAGGCATCGCCTCGGCCCATTTAGTAAAATAATCAACCGCGAGGATGATATACGCATGCCCCCCGGCCGAGTGAGGGTTACAAGTAATAAAGTCAATACCCCATTTGGCGAATGGACCAACGGCAATTATAGGGTGTAGAGGAGCAGGTGGAGCGCGCATCTTGCGATCAAACACTTGACAGTTGTGGCATTTCCTGACGGCAATGATACAATCCTTAAACATAGATGGCCAGAAATAGCCAGCGCGCAACACCTTCTGAGCTGTGGCATACCCAGACATATGACCGCCACATGCTCCAGAGTGACAATCATTCAAAACTCTCTCAGCCTCTTCGTGAGTTAAACAACGTAGAAAAACTAAGTCTGCCCCCCGGCGATAAAGTGTATCTCCAATAATTTTAAATTGCTGGGATTGAAACCGAATTTTTCGACGTTCTTCTTTGGAAGTTTCAGGCCGAAAGGTTTGGGTTTGGAGATAGATGATTATATCCCCGTACCACGGATCTAAAGTACTGATAAGAAACAAAGATTCGTCCGCAATAGACTCCTCTGCCACAGTCTCTGTGTCAGCACTCGGGAAATCACACATCAACTCCGCAAAAACTAAGAATTTCTTAGACTTAGACTTCTCGAACTCCAAGTCGAACTCTTGCAGGATGAAAATCCATTTAGAGTACTTGCCCCCTAGCAATTTTTTTGTCAAGATATAAATCATAGGGTTGCAATCCGAAATAACTGTAGTTTTACGGAGGAGAATGTAGTGACAAAAACGCTGGACAGCTTGAACGGCTGCCAGGGCCAATTTCTCCACATGCGAATATTTTAACTCAGTGGGATTTAAGGTCCTACTAAGATAATATATCACATGTTCCGCTCCGAACTCATCTTCTTGAACTAACACCATTCCTATGGTGGAATGCGAAGCTGCGAGGTATAAGAAGTAGTCCTGGTTGTAGTTGGGAGGATGCAACAACGGTGCATGGGTCAACGCGTGTTTAAGTGCATCAAAAGATTGTTGAGCAATCTCGTCCCAAAAGAATTGTGCGTTCTGTTTCAACAACCGTGTAAAACCTTTAGTGACCTCGGCGTAGTTTGGGATGAATCGGCGTAAAAAGTTCGCTTTCCCTTGCAAACTTTGGAGTTGGCGCAAACTCGAAGGAGGAGGCAATTTGATGATAGCTTCGACCTTCGAGGGATCGACGCGAATGCCGGTTTTTGAAACAACAAATCCCAGCAATCGACCTGTTTCTATACAGAAAACACACTTGTGGGGATTCAACCGAATTCGATAATGCCTACACCTCATGAAGATTGCTCGTAAATGGACAAGGTGATCAGCTCGATGTAAAGAATGAGCAGGCAAATCATCGAGATAGGGTTGCACAATGTGCTTGATGTCATGAAATGCATAAGACATCGCCCGTTGAAAAGTGGCCCCGGCATTCTTAAGCCCAAAAGGTAACTTGCAATAAGCAAATGTCCCCCATGGACAAATGAATGTCGTTTTTGGTTGGTCGGCAGGTAGAATATTGATTTGATTATAGCCTGAAAAGCCATCCATAAAGGAAAACAGTTCACTTCCGGCACAATCATCAATAATTTGATCGATATAAGGCGTAGGATAGTTGTCTTTTGGACAAGCTCGATTTATATCCCTATAGTCGAAACAAATTCTTATTGTTCCTTGTTTTTTGTTAACGGGAACAATATTCGATACCCAATCCGTTAACGGGATCGGATAAATGAAACCTGCTTTCAACAGCTTTTCGACTTCTGCTTTAATCGCAGCCACTTTTCGAGGGTGAATCTGACGCAACCGTTGCCGGACGGGTTTAGCATCCGGGTAGGTCTTTATTTCATGAACAACAATGGCAGGATCAATTCCCGGCATTTCCTCGTAAGACCAGGCAAACACGTCGCGGAATTCTTGGAATAGGGCCTTGTAAGTTTGGATTTCATCTTCTGTACAAGCGGCACCTATATGAATGTTTTCCTCTATTCCAGGCTTCACTGAAATATCAATGGGAATAGTACGAGAAATATTCCCTAAATTCAACTCTGAATCAGAATGTTTCGTTGGATCCTGAGCGTCTTTGACATATTCAGCGGTAAAGATAGATGAAAAATCATTTTCAAATGCATCATCCTTAGGTAAAAACGAAGATCTGTGATGGAGATCCTCCCATGGTAGATCATCTACACTTAGGATTTCGCGAAGTTGTTCGTCAGATGACACGACTTCGGGAAACGCTATCTGTTCTAAGGTTGAGGTGAAAAGTGATTCTTCACTGACCACATTCATTTGGTCGATTTCGGTTGAATGCGAGTCGGTAAAAGACATGACAGCTTCATAAGCAACTTCATATGGACTCAAAGGCATAGCATCACCGAATGAGTCTATCTCAGAGTCAGATGGGACAATCCAAGGATCGTCATAAGTAATGTTTTCTGATGTAATCATATGAATTGTCGCAAATGAAGGGTCTACGTTGAGTGGAGGGAGAGGAAAAGTTCCCAGTAAACCGGAATCCTTAACTAAACTTACACCAACGTCCCTATAAGAGATTGTCGTCTTACCGACATGCTGGATACTCTCTGAAGAGGCTGGGTCGGATGAAAAGTATGTCAGCTGATCAATAGTCACGATCTTACCGTTATATGGAAACTTAATTACTCTGAAGACCGATGAAACGACCGCTGTCATAGCATATGACCAACTTCGACCCAAAAGAAGGTTGTAGTCTAGAGGGGCATCAACCACTTCCACATCCAGACTAACGGTTTTACCTTCTACCCCTATAGGCAATTCTTGTAGAATACCAAACGGACGGAACCCACGGCCATCAAAGGCCTTAAGGATGGTGGGGGATTGGTTCAACGAAGGAGAACCAAGCGATCTCCAACATTGAATCGACATAATACACGTAGAAGCTCCCTCATCAATCACAGTCCGATGAATAGGCCTGTTTTTGACTATCACTGGAATTTGGAAAGCCATTTGATGGGGGAGACGTGGCGTACTATTTTCTAGATCAAAGATTATCAGGTTCGGGTCCTGAACATCAACAGCTCCGATAGCCGACAAAAGTAATTTTCGTTGTGCTGGGCATGATTGCAGCACTTCTAACGCCGACATTGCTGAGGGTGAAACAGCTAAGTCCTCAACAATGTTGTAATTCTGGGCAGCTCTCGCATGTGGATTGAAAGCAGACCTTCGAAGTACACCCTTGGCGGGCGGTTTAATTACTAAGTCCGGGTTAGGTTTTTCGATCTGTAGTGGATCGGAACCGGGAGCTGAGGTTGATGGGTTAGAATGAGAAGATTCTGCTTCCTTACCATCAACAGGAGCCTTACTACCATAATCTTGCGATCGAGTCGCAATCCTCACATGAGACATCATCAAAATGGGTTCTTCACTGGCATTCGAAGAAGAACCTATCATCTTATTCTCCTGCTCTCGAAATGGATTCTTTAACATAGCAGGAGTGGGAGAACCTTTGACTATTTTCACAACCTCGGCCCGATGAGGGCAATCTCTCATAAAATGATCCTCTTCACAAATAAGACAAGGATATCGAGGTTTGCGTTTTTCGTCATTGGTTTCCGACTTTTCAGTTTTCTCCTTTGGAGCCTTGTCTGCTTTAGCCTTCTTCTTTCCTTTCTTCTTTCCACCGTTTTTTGATTTGGCCGTAGATGACTCTACAGCGTGAATGTCGGCGGTAAGTTCAGGAGGAGAAGACTCTCCTGTCGGAGAATCAGGCAAAGTGATAATTGGAGTATTTGAAGCCTTGGAAGACTTCTTCTTGCTCTTCGTAGTCACGATACCAATCATACCATCAGCGACATGAGATCCCGAAGGAGTAGCAGCGATTTGATTCGATTTTAGAAGATCTGGGATCTTCTCGTGTAACGTACCCGACTGAGTGTAAACTAAGTCAAGGTATTGCGCTTGAGCAATGACTTGCTCCTCAGTAACTACTCCGGCCTTAGCTACATCTTCAGTAATCTTCGGTAATAATGATTTGACAAACCATTCAGCTAAGATTTGGTCCGGGATAAAAACTTTCACTAGTCTTCTTCGACGTCTCCACTCATGAATATGATCAGAAATATACGTGGACGTTGATTGTTTTAGTGAAGTTAATAACTCCGTGCCGTTATCGTATCTGACCGGCAACTGAAAGTGAGTTAAGAACGAGGTAGCTAACTGGCTAAAGTTGTAAAAAGAGGCCCGTGGTAACTCAATGTACCACTTGGCCGCGAGACCAATGAGTGTACGCTGGAAAAGACGTAAGCGGATCGAATCATCCGAGATAGAATTTGAAGCACACCAGAGGTGGTAAGTCATCACGTGATTGGACGGATCCTCTCCAGACTTACCTTCGAACTTGGGTATATCACTGGGCAACTTATTTGGCATTGGCGGCCAGAACTGAAGATATTGAATTGGATCGTTCGTTAGGCGCGTCAAATCTGGTAAATCCAAAGTTGCGATAAACGGTAACTGCCGGTTAGGATCTCTAAAACTCTGGGTCACAATACCAGCCCCAGGAGGAGGATATCCAGGATAACTAGGAACAGGAGTCACATTTGGGATATTATATCCTCCTGGAAAACCAGGATTAACCGGACCGTACTGGGGTTGTTGAGGTTGTTGATAAGTGTACCCAGGATACGGTTGATACTGGTAAACCGGTTGTTGGACAGCTTGCCCATGTTCGTACTGTCCCTGGTACGGAGGTTGAACAAATTGAGGTTGAGTAGTGACAACCGTACTTATACCAGGCTGACCTACAGGCATCTGGACCGTGGTTTGAATCGTAGATCCAGACAAAGGTAAAGATGTCTGAGGTGTGGTAACAGGGATAGTAGAAACTGGAGCCGTCGATACTCCAGAAGTAAGTATGGTAGATGTGGCGGTAGTTGCAGCAGCCGTTTGAGATGGAGTACTAGGTGCAATTAACGGCTGAGTAACTACCGAAGTTACAGAAGTTTGAACATTTGGCTGGACAGGTTGCGGTTGCTGGGTTGGACCAGAAACTACGGGTTGTCCAGCTTGAGGAACCATCTGTACACTTGGCTGCAACACCTGTTGACCCTGTGATGGATCCCACACTAACATTCCAGGGTATTGACCCGTAACAGGTTGAGGATACTGAGATCCATAACCAGATTGAGGGTAGGATTGATAATTGTAAGGTGCAGTTCCCATACTTGGAACATATGACTGACCTTGAGGCGGTTGATAACCTTGACTTGAGTATTGACCTTGAGGTAAATACTGATACTGGGGTTGACCTTGACCTTGAGGTTGGTACCCTTGAGGTTGATAACCTTGGGGTTGATACCCTTGAGGTTGCCATCCTTGGGGTTGCCATCCTTGAGGTTGATATTGATACTGAGGTTGACCTTGGGGTACATATTGAGGCTGAGGTTGACCTTGAGGCACGTATTGCACCATAGGTACATACTGACTTTGAGGTTGCCCCCCAGACACGATTTGTGTACCTTGAGGTTGCCCCCCAGGCGTTAACTGCGGTTGCCCCCCAGGCGGTAATTGGCCACCTTGAGGTTGGGAAACAGGAACTGAACCTGACATCATGTAAATGTCTCCTACACCCAATGGTATATTACCACTGTTTCCAGCAAATAACCCATGATCAACGGGTTGAGGAGATGCCCCCGCAAAGGTACCAGAAAGTGACTGATACCCAGTGGGAACAGAAGGACCGCCGTGTAAAAAAGATTCAGGACTTTGAGTAAACACGGACGACTAACCAGACATATTTACAGGAGTATAAATACCTCCAGGTGGAAAAGGAGTACGAGGTGTAGAAAAACCTACTGAGTTGTCTAAAAAATTGGTTAACGCAAGGTACCAAGAAGTACTTCTAGGAGGACTGTAAAAGATGGATTCACGCTCCCTTAGATCAATAGTAAGTTGACCCTCAAGGTGAGAGACACCTATATCCTCTTCTGGAGCAAGTTCTTCTATAGCAATCAAACCAGAAGGTAGATTTTCGGTGATAACTCTTTCTATTCTCGGTGAATCTGGAACACTAGAAGTTGGAGTAACAGGTTCAGATATTTCTGGTTCTTCGCCTGTATCACTAGCAGACGAAAAACTACCAACAAGCTCAGAAACTGAAACAGCTTCGGGATTATAACCTGTCTCTAAACTTTGGTAATCTGGATGGACTACCAAGGAAGATTCTCCTTCTTCAGGTGAACCTACTCTACTGTCACTAGGAGGAGTTACAAGGACCTTTAACCCTTCGTACTGACCCAGAATGTCTTAAGGAGATTCACCCCGCGATTTACGAAGTTTTCTTAACAAATCTATTTCGGTAAAAATCTCAGGAGACTTGCCCTGAAGTCGACGGGACTGTCTCGGTAATTCCGCCACAATTAAAGATTTTTAACTACAACACACGAAAACAAAGTAAAAATTTCAAATCAAACCACCTAAAGTCTTCTAAAGAAGCAAACAAATTTGAAGCACACGCCTAAAGAATCTAGAGCGTCAAACCAAACATAAACAGTAGTCTTCCGGACCAAAAGCGCTAGTTGGTGATTAGGCCCAACCTCGCAGGATTCAGTACAGAAATGGCGGGTGGAACAGTTACCCCGGCAACCTGCTTAATGAATAGACCGGCACAAGTTCCTCCACTTTAACCGTCTCGAAGTGAAGTGAACCCCCCGGAAAATCCAAGTGAGTATAACCGACGTCTGCTCCAGGTACAGTGGGACCTTCCCTCCACCGTCACCTCGGTAGAACCCTAAAGATTATGGTCACTAAAGTTACCAATCACAACAATTACACCTAGGGGAACAGTCTAAACTCCGACATCACGCAAGGGCAGAGTAACAAGCTCAATCCCCTTACCGGCTCCTTGACAGTAATCCAAGGTTTACCGATAAGTGACCCCTGGCTCCTCGACAATGGTTAATCCGAGGTTTACCGTTTGTAATACGTACTGTCTGGCGTCGTTCCCAACGAGGGGGGAATGATCCCCTCACTGGTTCGGACACGAGCTCGTGCTTCTCCTTTAAGAGGAGCTTTCCCAGAGTGCAATTGAAACAATTGGATTTATTCTACTCAAGATAAACTATCTGTTTGGTTTTGTATTCTTGGAGAGTTAAGTACTCACCTACTCCAAGACCCTAGCCTAAGCTATGTTGGTGTTTCAGAGCCCTAGAAAAATAAAAATTACTAGATTGATTTTAATTTAAGCGTTACTTTTAAGGTTGTTTCTTAAGTCAAAAGGTGATGGAAGTGAAACCAGTGGTGTGTTGACTCGACTCGAAACCACTACAAAATGCACCTAGGATGATTTACCCACTACTTTACTTTTTCGATGAATTGCTTAACTAAAAAGTTGAGAGAATGTAATTTTTATAAAAGCAACTTCTTAATTAAAGACAATCAAAGAAACAATTCGTTTGTCTTTTCCAAGCATAAAAACATGACCGCTCTTTACTTGTACGAAAAAAAACTCTTTTTCTTCCAAAAACTTTAAATGCTACTTGAAACAAAACTTTTAAAAGGAGATGTTTTTGTATTTTTTAACGAAAAACATAAATCTATTTTAATAAAAATCAATTGAAAACTATGAAATCTATGAAAATTCACTCAAAAAAAAACAAATCAAAAGGAAATTACCCTAATTAAACCTAATGAGGCAAAGCCAACAATGATTATTCTAAGGTGTTTTACTTGATCACAATCAAATCAAGGACTAGCTTATTGCAGAACCAAAAACTAGTCAAAACAAAACTCTAATCTTTTTGTTCTTTTGTAAAATGGAAATCAACACTTTATAAACAAGTAATTCGAAATTTGACCCAAAAGACAACTTAAATGGCAAGCTGCTCACACAAGGAGACTTTACGACAGGCCCGACTTCTAAGAAGGCTGACAAACCAGAGAGATCTAAGGCTGGACAACTTTCTACCGTCAAAGTCACTACAGGACCTATTCAAAAATCAAACCCTAGGCCTAAACTTCGTTGAAATCCACTAAAACACTCAAAGCTCACAAAACAAGTTCAGGTGAAAATTTTTGACAGGGTACTAAAGGATCTGGGCAGAAAAAACTAAGAAAAAACAAAATCTAAAAGCAATTAAAGCAAAAATGGAGTTTTCCTAAATTTTTACAGGAAGACGCACGCAACCCGTTAGAACAGGCGCGGGCCCGCTCTGTGCAAACGGCAACAGCGCGTCCAAAGACGCACTGTGCAGTACTCAGAGGGTGCGTCCTTCTGGAAAAGTTAAGAAAAACCAAATCTAACTAAATCTAAAGCTAAGCCACCCAAATACTAATTCTCACAGTCAAAAACCAGAAAGTAAAAATGATTTTCTCAGAGCAAAGTTCACATAAAGGAAAAGACTTTCACATTAATGGATTCCCCAGCGGAGTCGCCAATTTGTCGTGGCGGAAAAAGTCGTTTGTGCGGACACAACTGACCTCCCTAGGAGTCTAAACTCTCTAGCGACAAACAAGACAAAATGGAGCGATCTTTCTCTAAATACACCTTTTAAAACATGAAAACTACAAATGTTTAGGCTTACCTTATTCCAAAACGCTGTTGTTGTAGTCCGTCCTTGCCGATCCGGATGAGCTCCTCCTTCACATCAATTCCTGCAACCACAAACAATCAAACAATTACCAAGCACTTGCATCTCATATAATAAAACATATATTCAACATGCAGACCAAGGAACACATGAAATAACTCATTAACACAAGCTATTGAGAAAAATGAACCAGTTTGTATTAATAACGAAACAAAGAAACTCTTACAACCTGGCCTTGGTGTTGTGCAAGTTCCTCCCAGGGTCCATCAAGGGTTTTCCTCTACTTTGACAAAGCTCACCCACTTCCAAGTAGAATCAAGCAAAGACAATCTCTCCTCACAAGGTTCTAAATGGGAGTCCTAATTCCTGCAGCATTTACCCAAAGAAAATGTATAGCTTCAACCTCCTCTCCTTCTGGCTCAATGCCTTTATTTATAGTGCTGTAAAGAGGTTATTCAGGTCCACCATCAATGGGATAATCCCCCTCTTTGGGTGGTATAGCTCCCTTATTGATGGGATAAGTTCCTCCTTAATAGGGATACATGAACCAACTGGAGGCGCATCCATTTCATCAAACCGACCTCTAGAAAGTTCTAGAAGTAACCACAAGTAACTTTTTTAAGATGAAACTTGCGCATTTTGCCTTTTACAGAAGGACGCACCTGTCCCTTAACATACAGAGCGTCCAAGGATGCAGCCTTTGTGAACATTGTGAGTGTCCCCGCAGGTAAGGCTTGAGAGAACCTGCGTCCCCAGAGATAAACACATTTTTTACAAGACTTTCTCTCTTCTTTGAGTTTGAGATGGATAGCAGAGGCATAAGACTTGCCTAAGAGGGTAGCATGACTGTTGATTGAGCCATACTAACTGTAAATAGTCATGGTGACATTTTTTAGTGTAACACCATGACTATGCTTTGATTGCATGGTTTTCACCATCCTAACAAATGTGGCATTCTTTTTACCTTGTAAGACTCTTGGTTCTCCATTGTCATCAACACACTCAATATATTTGTCATAGCATTCTACCTTGGTTCTATGAAGATATAACCAATCCATGCCCAACAACATATTGTATGATCCAAATGGTAATACATTTAAATGTGTTGTTGTAGGCATACCATTCAAATAAAATGCTCAAGTTCTTACCCAATGATGAACTCGCTTATTCGTACCTGTAGCCAACTACACTAACAAAGATTTTGCATGCAATTCCTTACTCAAACCACACTTATCCACAAAGTCAAGACTAACATAGCTATAATTAGATCTAGGTTCAATCAAAATAGAAATAAATTGATCACAAATCTTACCGTCCATCTCAATGATAGGTGCCTGGTGTTCTACTTGTTGGTTTTCTATTGCTACATAGATATGAAGAATACTCGAAATGACATCCGCAACAGTCTATGCCTCTTGCGGACTATATATCTTCGGTCTACCACTCTGAAACTGTGGACAACCTTTCCTATGATGGTCCCCTCCACAAGCCCAAAACCATACTAGTTTCTTACTCTTCTCCTCAGGTTGATGTCCCTTCCCTCTCTCTGATGCATTGAACCTCTTAGGTGGTGAAACATTTTCCTTGTTATCTGTGTCCTGTGGTATTTCTTGTTTCTTGTCCCATTTTCCTTTGTTTTTAGCATTACCTCTCCAGTCTGGCTTAGTCTCAGTTCATATAAAT
Organism: Pinus tabuliformis; assembly: GCA_031772625.1. Lineage (NCBI taxonomy): Eukaryota > Viridiplantae > Streptophyta > Pinopsida > Pinales > Pinaceae > Pinus > Pinus tabuliformis. Next base: position 908,967,845 of record CM062819.1, read on the forward strand.
GCTTTAGCTTATGAATGGCCTCCTCCAAAGATCTAGGCTCATCGAACACAATCATGTCCTTGAATGCAATTGGTAACCCACTAATGAACCTCTACATCTTAGCCTTCTCCTCCTTGAGATAAGGCACATACGTCAATACTTCCAAGATCTTACTAGTGTTCTCATCATCTATCATAGAACCCATCTTTAGCTCATAAAATTATTTTTCCCAGTCATCAAAGTATGTATCAGATAGATACTTCTTCTTGAATATCATCTCAAATTCACTCCAAGTCAAACATTCCTCATTTATGTCCCTGACATTCTTCACATATTCCCACCACATGTCTTCTTTACCTTTAAGACTGAAAGTAGCCACTCTTTCTTTCATGTTCTCTGAGTAGTCATGAAACCAAAAGAACTTGTTCATGCCAAGTAACCAATCCTCTGGATCTTGTGATCTCTTCATTTCCCCATCAAAATTGGGTGGCTTCGCTTTCTTAAACACATCTGATAAGTATCCCCTATCACTCCTCTTGTAAGGATGATACCGGTGATGATCGTAGTGCTTATCTGAATCAAAACTAGAATCATACCTGTGTCTATCCCTTCTCCTCTTCGGAGTTTTGAACAATCTTCCATCTCGGATTATGTCCTCTCTATTTGATTTATGAATGCCATGCGATATACTAATGTATGTCCCATTAGTTTTGTTCTCCTGGTCATGACTGAGCTGAAGTGGCCCCTTTCGCTACAAATTTTATAAGCTCTGAAGTATGACTGCATTTACCTCTACTAAATTTTCCTCTCACTGTATGATTCTATCATTATCTACCTTACAACTCCTTATCTCTTCCTTTAAGATTTTCAGTCTCACTACCAAATCGAAATAGTTCCCAACACCATACTCCTCTTTGGATTCATTGGGAGAGTCTCTGTAGTCAACCATCTTGCTATCCATTTGATGTTTCTTCCTGAAAGGTATACCATGTCAGCTAAACCAAATCACAATAAACCAATGTACCTTAGTATAGCTCAAGGAAGATACCTTGTCTACAAGATCAATAGATCAACATGATATATGTATAACATAATCATAACAATATATAAAATTAGTAAATAAGTGTATAACCATGTAACTATCATTCGAGCTAGGGTCCAGTCATCAATGCATGACCTTAACCCAACACACACTACAACCTCATGCATGAAGAAATCCACCACATCGCGATACACTTGACCACATGCAAACATGAAAATGCATAAGCATTATATAACCATACATACCATGACCTTATGCATGACGACATAAACCATACCATTTTACGTGGACCATGCACAACCACAATGTAGACAATACACCAGCCTACATGCAGATAGCAGTCACACACGAGTACAAGTCATGCTGACACATAACACATCTAGTCAACCATAAATGAACAACACTTGTAACAACATGTAGCATCATGTAACCCAGTGCACAAGAATGATGCATATGACCATATCATACAAGAATGTAACCTAGGAGACCAAATGATACATGTAAACAATATATAAGAACATATAACTAGTCATACACTCACATCAATGCAACTGAAAAAATCACACTAAGTTCCACATGAAAACATCATTGAAAAATTATTAACTTCGTGCAAATGAAACAAGCATATGGAATGCAAGTGTGGGAGACACACATGCAATTGACATGCATTTGTTATCAACACATAGCCCATCTAGTCCGAGGGGTGAATCATGCTCTCATACCACTATGTAACACTCTCCTCCCACATCTACCTAAGCAACCGGTCAACTGGGGTAAACATGTGACAAGAGGCCACTATGATATGATTTGACCTCCTAAGTCACATTAAGGAAGTGGAATCAATGGAAACATGCCATTCAGACATCAAACATTATTAATAGAACCCTCAGTGGACAAGTTAGCCACTCAGATAGTCTGTCCCTGGGTCCTAATGTTTTTTTAGGTCTCTTGGGCCATATTCGCTCTCATGTTATGGGAAAGGAAGCAACAAACAACCTAAAGTCACTCTCAAGGCCATGCTTGCCAGCGACTATGGACCAGAAATGCCAGTGTTGTGCCAGCAACCCCGAGATTTAAGCCAATTTTTCAAGCTCAGAGCCCAGGTCACTGCCCATAATTGATCCATCTCTTCAAATCAGTAACATAACATGGAAATGACTGTAATAAATAAAATACCTATTCAAGACCTTGAATATACCCCTACTAGCCATGACAAGAATTTCGTCAAACTTATTCGAAATGTATAATCTACAATTGTAATTCACAATTCTAAGGACATGGTTCTCATACTTAGTTGATAATCGCTAAGAATCATTGATGCCTTAATGCATCAGAATCCATTTCATCCATTAGGTCATAGATTCATTGATCACTCAGTTATAAGTAAAAACATGATGAGAGCCAGACATGGCTGCTGTCATAAAACACATACATAAACAACATAATAGAAGCATAAATTACTCATGAAAGTATAGTCATATAGACCACATATAATCCATCAAAATTCTCATAGAAATACAAGGAGAAATAACCATTCATTAATCATGCAAAATCCAAACCCGAAATGGGACTTCCACATTCCACCCGACCATAGAATGGCTGAGCCAAATATCTCTTCAACCATTCACCCCCGTGCTGTATTCCAAGCATGAATGTGGGATCTCATAAACACATCAATTACAACTCATCCAGGGCTTCTAGAGGCCATCCACCTCGACCCATCAAACAATTATTCCACCTCACAGCGAGACATCACCAAACCATCATTAGATCGATCTCTATCCCATCCATCTAGGGCTCCAAAGAATTTGTCCAAGCAAGGCTCCACGACTAATAACTCAACCCACAAATTTTACCAGGCTCCAGAGCCTTTGTCCAACCAAGGTTCGAAGACTAGTAACTAAACTCACCAAGGGCTCTAGAGCATTTGTCCAACCAAGGCTCTAGGAATAGTAACTCAACCCAAGATGATACAAGGCTCCAGAGCATTTTTCCAACCAAGGATCTAGGAGTAGTAACTCAACCCAAGCTAAGGAACATGACAACCAATCAAAAACAAAAAGTGCAAGAAACCCATAATCGCCATGGCTATCCAAGAAATGTCAAGGCTAGGAAATCCACTGTTGATATAAGAAATCCCCCATGCCAATGACACATCACAAGAAGGAAACCACATGCATATGACATGCATGCCAAAACTAGTGAAGGAAATATACATGCAACTTGGTACCTACAAGAAAATCTGATGCAGATGTCTATCCCCCTCTTGCACTTTCCTTCTCTTCCTTTGCCTTCTTGCTCCAAGAATCCAGATATGCCGCACCCTCCAAGAGTGCTCCAATAAAAATCTAAGTATCCAAGAGTATGAGAGAGAGAGAATAATGAGAGAGAGCTCCAACACTAAACTAACAAAAGGTTACCAATTGATCCTTAGAAGCCTTTTTATTGATGAGGCCTCTATTTTCTTTATTTTCCATTATTTTCCTTTGTTTTCCTCCTCACATGCAACCTGTGACCTTTCACCTCCCTTTTCTCCTAATTTCCATTATTTTTCATAAATAAATGTTCCAAAAATGTTATTTTCCTTTCCAAAGCCTTAGCCATTTCCTTTTCCGATTTCCTTTGCCATAAACAACCAACTGAACACCCCCTAGGATGTCCTTCCGAACATTTAGCTTGGAATACGTGTTCCATCATCCGTGGTATTTATATATTTTACATGGAATTTTCTCCAAGGGTGTTACAATGAAGTCTAAATTGTGGTGAACTTTGTGTAGGAATTTCAGATCTTGGTTCCCTAAATTCTCTTAGATATGGGTTGAAGAAGTTAGGCTTTCTGCATGCTCTAGAATTCAGTCTTAAACAAGTGACCAAGGGAGAATCATCATAGCTTTCTCTTAAAATATAGTATTTGAATTTCATAAAAAGTCATAGAAAATGCACGGACTTTAGTTTCTCTTGTGTCAATTTTAGGGTTGAAAGTTGAAACACTGACACATGACATTCAATACAATTTCACTCTATTGAACTAGTACATAATAAGGTCATCGTGGGAGATTTGGCAAAAAAAAATTCTTGAAAAATCCAATTTTAATCTGACTTGTGGTATTGGAAAGAAGACTCAGTGGGCTACCATAGGATGAAATTTCAAATGCTGAAGAGCTGAAATTACAAAGATAAAGCAATTTCAATATTGAGCTTCTAAAAAGCAAGAAAAAGATGTGTATTTTTTTTAATTGTTTCATCACTTTTGTGTGAAAAATGAGTTTGAAGTGATTTAAAAGGCATAGTGAAGCATAGATATCATTGTTTGATTCCAAAGTGAGTTGAAGCAAAAAAATAGACACACGTAGTAAGCAAGAATAAATCTCTACTATGACGCATGAAGAAGAGGACTAAATGCAACATGATATATATAAATTACAAGACCAAGTGCAACAAATTTTTCTCTTGCAAAGAGTAACCAAAAATGAATTGTAAGAGATGAATGATAAGATGGATGGTTTAGAAGTAAAAATAAAAAGAGACATGAACGATATGATGGATGGTTTAAAATGATATGTGGAAGCAATGATGACTGTCAAGATGAAAGGGTTGAAGGAAGGTTAGGCAAAGTTTCTAGAAGAAGGCTTCCCAATGGTGACAAGGTAATCCTTAAATATCATGATGAGGACAAAAGAAATATGAATTATGATTTTAGAGACTCAAATATTGGGTTTAAGAACCACCACATCCCAAAGATCGATATGAGGAAGTTTGATGGAAAGGATATGGTAACATGGATAGTACACATGGAGCAATATTTTTATCACCATGATGTGCAACACACACAAAAGGTACACATTGTATCTTTATATTTAGAACCTACTCAGCTTGTATGGTGTCGATGGATTTGTTCTCGTAAACCACTTTTCACTTGGTGAATTTTTATATAGGAAATGATAGAACATTATGAGGATACAAAAAACAACATTTTCTTTAGCCAATTTATAAATCTCAAATAAAGAGGTTCAATGTCGTAGCACATTCAGTAATTCCAAAAATTGAATATGAGGGTAATTGATATTCCAAAGAGCATAGGATTGATGTCTTCATACAAAATTTAAAGGATAGCATCCAACATGAGGTTTTATTTGGGAAACTAATTCATTGGAGAAGGAATTAATGGTGGCAAGAAAAATTGAAAACAAAATTATGGCGATAAGGAAGTCTACCACTCACAACTATAAATATGGAAATGTTGTTGCTCCTAGCCTTCTACATCCTACTAGGTTGACACCACAACAATTGGAGGAAAAAGGAGCAAAAGAGTTTTGTTATGGTTGTGATAGGAAGTACACTAAAGGTCATATGTGTGCCAAGAAGAAATTATTCTACATATATTGTGAAGAGGAGGAAGAAAAGGAACAAGAAACATCAAAAGAAGAGGATATACACCAAGAACCAACCCAAGAGAAAGAAGAAATGAATCTGAACATATCTTGTAATGCATTGGTAGGAATTACCACTCCTAAAGCTCTCAATATAAAAGGATACCTCAAGAAGAAAAAGGTAATAGTGATGATTGACTTAGGTAGTACCCATAATTTTATTCATTCTAAGATAGCCAAGGAATTGAATTTCTTCCAATATCCAGTACCAGAGTGTCAAGTGATTGCTGCAAATTGAGGAACTATAAATTTCTCTGGAAAGTGCCATAATATGATGCTAACCATGGGGGAATATGTATTGAATAGTCCAATTATTTCTATTCCAATGGGTGGTGTTGATCTTGTAGTAGGAGTCCAATGGTTCCAATATTTGGGGACACCAGCTTTTAATTGTCAATAACTTTTCTTGAAACTTTTTTGGGGAGGAAAGGAAGTTGAATTAAGGGGTATCACAGGGAAATTAGGAAATATAGTCATCTATAATGGCTTGAAAAATATTCTGAAGAAATAACAATGGGGCGTAATTGCACAAATTATGCTCACTAGAGGTTTGAACATCAAAATAATCTATTTCTCCACATCACCAAAAAGTCTTGGACAATCATTCCAAGGTATTTTAGACTCCAAAAGGCCTCCCACGTATTTGTGGTCATGATCATGCTATTCATTTGATTCCAAGAAGTGTTCCTCCAAACATCAGACCTTACAAATATCCCTATGCCCAAAAGATTTAAGCCAAATTCTAAAGGCTAGTACAATTGCAGAAATTCAAATTCTAAAGGCTAGTATAATTCAACCTAGTCAAAGTTCTTTCTCTCCTCCAATAGTATTGGTGCACAAGAAGGATGGATCATGGTGTATGTCTGCATATTATAGGGAGCTCAATGAGCTCCCTATTAAATATAAATTTCCCAGTCCTATAATTGATGAATTGTTGGATGAATTACATGGATAAATTTAATTCATCGAGTTGGATCTCCGTTCAAGATACCATCAAATTAGAGTGAAGATTGAAGACACTCTACACACAACATTAAGAACTCATGTGGGTAATTATGAATTTTTGTTCATGCCTTTCAGCCTTACGAATGCACCTTCCACATTTCAAGGTTTGATGAATTCCATTTTCATACCCTTCCTTAGAAAATTTGTGTGAGTATTTTTTGATGATGTACTAATATACAACAAATCCTAGAAGGATCATGTTCAACATGTTAACATGGTGCTAGAACTATTGGAGGAGAAACAATTTTATGTAAAAACCTCCAAATATTTCTTTGGAGTACAAGAGGTGGAATATTTGGGTCATATTGTATCTCATGAGGCTATTAAGGTAGACCCTGACAAAACTAAAACCATTAAGGAATGTCAAATCCCCACAACCATAAAGAATCTTTGAGAATTTATCTGGTTAACAGGGTATTATTGCAAGTTTATTTAGAATTATGGGAGAATAGTAGCACCTATAACAACATTACTAAAGAAAGATGCATTTTCTTGGACTGCAGAGACAACTATGGCCTTTGAACATCTTAAAGAGGAAATGTACCAAGCACTGGTCGTAGTTATGCCAGACTTCAAGAAAACCTTTATTGTGGAACTTGATACCCCAGGAAATGGAATTTGTGTTATTTTAATGAAAGAAGAAAGACCCATTACTTTTGAAAGTCATCCAATCAAGGGAAAGTATTTCCAAAAAATTATTAATGAGAAGAAAATGTTGGCAATACTACATGCACTAAAACAATGGTGACCTTACTTAATGGGAAGACACTTCAAGGTAAAAGAAAAAATCATGATAGTCTTCAATACTTTTTGGAACAATAATTATATGAAGAAGAGCAACAAAAATGGGTAACAAATATGTTGGGTTATGACTTTCAAATCATCTACAAGAAAGGGAAGAAAAATGTTGTTGTATATGCACTCTCAAGAAAGGATGAGGATGTAGAAGCATTTTTGTGTGTCATTTATATTATCTAACCTGATTTGATAACCGAAACAAGCGATGAATGGGAGAATGACAAAGAGCTGTGGACACTCATTCAAAAGTTGTAGCAAGATTCCAATACATCTAAAAAATGATTCATTATGGTACAAGGATTGCTTATATATTTATAAAAATTCCCAACTCAAGCAAAATATTATTTTGGAATTTCACACCTCCCCCTTAGGAGAGCACTCAAGATTTTTAAAAACTTACGAGAGGGTCAAGAAGGAATTTTTTTGGGATGACCTTAAATTTGATATTCATAAGTTTGTGGAAGAATTTTTGTTTTTCCAATAAAATAAAGTTGAGACAATTGAGACCTTGGGTATGTTACAACCTTTGGCCATTCCAACTTGGTGTTGGGAGGAGGTCTCAATGGATTTTATCACAGGTTTACCCGAGTATGAAGGAAAGAGTGTCATCATGGTGGTAGTTGATAGAATTACCAACTAAGCACACTTTTGTGCATTATATCATCCTTTTAAATTCAATACAGTTGCTACTACATATATGGAAACAATTAAAAAGTTACATCGAAAGCGAAAGATTATTGTAAGTGATAGAGATCTCATTTTCACTGGAAATTTTTGGACAAAATTATCTTCTTATCTTGATACTCAATTAGCTCATAGCTCATCTTATCATCCTCAACCTAATGGGAAAACTGAGATAGTGATGTAACACCCTCCTCCCACATCCACCCAAGTAACGATGCAAACCAGGGTAAACATGTGATGAGAGGCTACTATGATCAGATTCAACCTCCTATGTGAACTTAAGGAGTGGAATCAACGAAACATCACACACTATCATCAAACGTCATCAACAGAACCCTTAGGAGACAAGTCAACCACTCAAATAGTCTATCCTGGGTCCCACTATTGTTTTGTATCTCTTAGGCCATAGTCACTCTCATGATATGTGAAAGGGAAAGACCAACAACCCAAAGTAGCTCTCACAAGCTTGCCTGCGAGAGCCCAGGGACCAAAATTTCCAGTTTTGTGCTAGCGACCCTGAGATTTAAGCCACCTTTTTTAGCCTAGAGCCCAGGCCACTACCTAGAATGGAGTGATAGCTTAGAATCAATAAAAATACAGGAAAACAATGATGCAAAAGAAATAAACTGAACACGACCATAACTAGACCCCTACTAGCCATGACATGAATTTTGTCAAACACATCATCAACATGAAGCCTGAAGGTGTAGACAACAAAATTAAGTGTAGAGATCTCATACTTATCTGAGAATAATTATGAACCATTCTTCTCTGATGTTAATGGCTACATTATGCTCTACTAGGTCATAGGCACATTATCCATTCATATCCAAGTAAAAACATGTTCATATCAATACATAGTTGTTGTCATAAAACATGCATATAACTAGCATAATAGAAACATAAATACCATAAACATATCAGCCATCATGATCCACATATAGATCAATACATTTTCACATGAAAATAAAGGGAATGAATTTCTCGTTAATGGATGCAATGAACCAACCAGAGATGGGACTACCACATTCCACCCGACCGTAGATTGTCTAAGCGAAGTATCTCTTCAGCCAACCACCCCCATTCCATATTCCAAGCATGAACGTGTGACTCATAGAACACAACAAAGAAACACCAATCAACATGGATTCCATCAGATTTCTCCACTTACACCATGAGGAATTTTACTGCTTCCTAGTCTCTTAGGCTTTACTGTGCATCCACAGTCTGATTCGGAGATCACTACGCCCTACACTGAGACATACTCTTTAGGCTTTATTGTGCATCCCATCCCTCGATCACTAGCCCCAACACAAAGAAAATCCACCTCTTAGATTTACTGTATATCCTGCCATTCACCAACAAGGATTCCTAGGCTCACTAAGGCACACAATCTATCTTTATTGCAATCCATAGTCCAGTTCAAGGGTTACTAGACCAGTGGCTTCATGATCCTCGGTCTAGTTCAAGGACCACTAGACCATGTGTTTGTCAATTCATATATCCATCCCACTTAGCTTTGAATCCAATCTGACCATCACGCATAAACCTTATGAGAGAACCCATCTCATCAAAGCTATCAAGAAATGGAAAGGATGGGCTGAAAATACTTTCACACCTAGAAAAACCCATGGCATGGTAGAAAATAAACACATGCAATCCCATGCATTGCAAATGTAGAAAGAAAAACACACATGCAAGTTGATACATGCAATGAAGTCAGTTGTAGCTGGTTGATCCTGCCTTTCCCTACTTGATATTTGCTTTCTCTTTCCTTTTTTCCTTTCTCGCTCTGATGCCAAAGTGCTCCAAGAAACTCTAAGTGTCTAAGAGTGACAGAGAGAGAGAGAGAGAGAATAATGAGAGAGCTCCAAAACTCAACTGAAAAAAGGTTACAAACTGATCCTCAAAAGCCTTTTTATTAATGAGGCCTCTCTTTTCTTCATTTTCCATTATTTCCCTTCATTTTCCTCCTATCATGCAACTTGTGACCTTTCACCTCATTTTTCTCCTAATTTCCATTATTTTCATAAATAATTGTGCCAAAATTTCCATTTTTCCTTCCCAAAGCCTTAGCCATTTCCTTTTCCAATTTCCTTAACCATAAACAACCAAATTAACACCACCTAGGATGTCTTGCCCAACATTCAGCTTGGAATAAGTGTCCCATCAACCGTGGTTATTGTTTTTAACTTTTATTACATGGAATTCTCACCAGGGTTGTTACATAACCATCCCCCTTGGGGGACACCGTCCTTGGTGTTCAATCACACATATACCTTAGCAACTTGCTAAAAGAGGACATACTAATCATTGAGATTTATAACACATCTCGATGTAGTATTTACAATGAAAGATTTTCTCAAAACAAAACATCATGAAAAGATGATAACATACCGCATAGTGGAGCTTTATAACACAACTCATTACGGTATTTGCAATGATTATCCCACTAAGTACCAACCCACATGACATCATAACATCATGATAACATAACCACATGATAGCATAGTAACATGAAAATATAATCATAATGACATAACAACCATACCATATAGGGGAGCTTTATAACATAGCTCATTATGGCATTTACATCCATACACATATGTACATATAGAAATATCACAAAAATATATATATCAAAACATATACCAAACCGTATATCAAAACATATACTAAACACCATATCTAAGCACATACAAAAACACCATATCAAAGCATATACTAAACCATGATAAAGAATATACAAAAACACCATAAAGCATATACCAAACCACCATATCGAGGTTGGTTGCCTCAACCAGAAAACAAGGAAAGATACATAGCGGGCATCTGATCTGCCATCTCCCATGGAGCTTCATCAGGGCCAAAGTGCTTCCACTACACTTTAACTTGCTCAATTGCTCAGTTCCAGAGCATGAACACCTTTTTCTGCAATATACGCTGAGGCTTAGGATGGAATTCTCCATCTAGTTCCACCTACAATACAAACCAATCAATCACATGATCCACATTCTTAACATACTTCTTAAGAAAAGATACATGGAAAACATCATGGACTTTCACTGTCAAAGGCAGTACAAGTAGACAAGCTACTGGACCAATCCTCTCAACGATACTGAAGGGTCCACAAAACCATGGTGCCATCTTGACACATGATCCAATCTGAAAGGATCTCTTCTTCGGTTTGATGTGCAAGTACACCTATTCCCCAACATCGAACTCCTTGAACAACTTGTTCCTATTTGCATAACTCTTCTACCTATCATGTCCTACCTTTAGATTCTTCTCGATCACCTACATTTATTGTTCCATGTCTGCCAACATTTCTGGTCCAATCAATACCCTGCTAATTGGATCACTCTAATTAATGGGATTGTTGCAACTCTTCCCATACAATGCCTCAAGAGGACTCATCCTCAATGATTCCTGATAATTGTTGTTGTAAGTGAACTCTAACAAAGGAGGATATTCTTCCTGCTTTCACTACTAATGCATCACATACATCCTCAACATGGCCTCCAATATCCTATTGACCCTCTTTGTCTGTCCATCTATTTGTGGATGAAAAGTTGTAATGAAGGCTGAATCTGTGCCCAAACCTGCAAATAAATCCTTCCAAAACTTGGAAGTGAACTTTGCATCCATGTCTGACACAATCTGCTTTGGAACACCATGCAGCCTAACCGCATCTTTGATGAATACATGTGCCACATCACTAGCTGAGAACTTAGACTTCACCAGAATGAAGTGTGAAACCTTTGTTAACCTGTCCAAAATGACCATGATGGAATCATGTTGTTTCACTATCCTCGACAACCTTGTGATGAAATACAAGGAAATAACCTCCTGTTTCCATTCAGGAATTGGAATCGGTTGTGGTAGTGCACTAGATGTTTACACTCTACTTTCACTCGCTAGCAATCTAAACACCTTGCCACAAAATATGCTACATCCCTCTTCAAATCTAGCCAATAGTAAAATATATTCACCACTGTCAGTGTCTTTTGATAACCTGGGTGACCTAAATAAGGTTTTGCATGAAACTCCCTCAATATCACCTTCTTGAACTCGCTGTTATTTGGTACATATATCCTGTCTCAGAACCTGAACAATCTATCTACTGTAAGATAATAATCCACATCCTATGCACCTGCACCTGTACCTTTACCTACACCTATAAATGTACCCATACCAATACTATACCTGCATCTGTATCTGTATCAATACCCTGCTACAACCTATGCACAATCTCCATATACCTAACATCTTGCTGACCTGCCTGCAAGATATTATTCTCTAAGTCTGTCCCATAGTTTCTCATAGCTGCCAAGTGATGTACTTGTACTGATTGACTGAGAGCATCTACCACCTTGTTCTCTTTACCTTTGATGTACCTGATCTCGAAATCAAACTCGCTAATCGTGGCCAACCATCTAGCCTGCCTGGCATTCAAATTTGGTTGGTCAAACAAATACCTCAACCCAATATGATCACTCATAAGTACAAACCTCCTACCAAGAAGATAGTGTCTCCACATCTTCAATGCATGTATGATCATTGCTAACTCAAGATCATGTGTTGGGTAGTTCTTCTCATGCTCGTTTATTTTCTGGGACTCATAACATACCACATGTCCATCCTACATAAGGACTCCACCAAACCCTCTCTTGCAAGCGTCTGTCTATACCACAAACTCTTTGTGCGGATATGCAATATGTACCACTGGTGCATGTGTCAACAACTGCTTAAACTACTCAAATCTAGCCTCACATTCCTCTGTCCATTCAAACTTATTACCTTTCCTCTGTAATGATGTTATAGGATAAGTAATATCCGAGAAGTTGTAGATGAACCTTCGATAATAGCCTGTCAAACCCATGAAAGATCTCACCTCATCCACACTCTTAGAAGATACCCATTCCATGATGGCTCTTATCTTCTTTGGATCTACTACAATGCCCTCCTTGGAGAAAACATGCCCCAAGTAATGTACCTTAGTCTGAAATAAACTACAATTCCTGAGCTTAGCATACAACTAATTCTCTCTCAACAACCCCAACACTGCTGCTAAATTCTCGACATGAACTTTCTCATTTTTAGAATATACTAGTATATCATCAATGAAAACAATAAAAACATTATCCAAATATCGACGCAACATGCTATTCGTCAAACACATGAATGTAGCTGTATCATTAGTTAAGCCAAATGGAACAATAACAAACTCATAATGCCCATACCTGGTCCTGAATGAAGTCTTGTAAATGTCCTCCTCTTTGAGGCATACTTGATGGTATCCGGATCTCAGAACAATCTTTGAGAACATTGATGCTCCCTTTAGTTGATCTAACAAGTCATCAATCCTCAGTAATGAGTACCTGTTCTTGATGGTCACTTTGTTCAACTTCCTATAGTCAATGCATAATATTAGGGTACAATCTTTCTTCTTCACAAACAATACCAGTGTGCCCCAAGGTGATACAAATGGCCTAATTTATCCCTTATATAACATTTCCTTCAACTGCAACTTCAGCTCAACCAACTCAGGTGTGTTCATCCTGTAAGGTAATTTTGACGCTGGAGTCACCTCCAGAACTAACTCAATATAAAATTCTACCTTCTTGTGAGGTGGAAACACTATAATATCCTGAGGAACTACATCCTGAAACTATTGCAAAACAAGGTACCTATTCAACACATATGCATCCTCATCGTCCTTACCATTATCACTAGAAATATGTACTGCAAATAACTTGGACCCCGTCCTTCAGCTATGCTTTTCTTGCATAGCTATCACCATCCTAATTGATGTGGCTTTCTTCTTACCCTGTAAGACTCTTAGTTCCCCATTGTCATCAACACACTTAATAACTTTTTCATAATAGTATTACTTGGTCTTATGAAGATACAACCAATCCATGCCAAACAACATACTTTATGATCCCAATGGTAATATATTTAAATGTGTAGTTGTAGGCATACCATTCAAATCAAATGTCCAAGCTCTTACCTAATGACGAACTCACTTCTTTGTACATATAGCCAACTGCACTAACCAAGACTCTGCATGGAATTCGTTACTCAAACCACAATTATCCACCAATTGAGGAATAACATAACTATAATTAGATCCAAGGTCATTCAAAATAGAAATAACTTGATCACAAATCTTATCGTTCATCTCATGATAGATGAATGGTGTTCTTCCTGCCTATTTTCCACTGCTGCATAGATACGTGGAATACTCTGACCAACATCCCCAATAGTCTGCACCTCTTGTGCACTGTATATGTTAGGCATTCCACCCTAATGCTGCAAAAAATATCTCCTAACTTGTTCCTCACCACATTTCCAACACTCCAACTGACCAGTGCCCTCACCTCTATGTTGTTGTTGCCTTTTTTGTGACCCATGTCCCTGTCTAGCTGCATTAAATCTCTTTTGCGGTGCCACATTTTCTTTTCCCATCTCCATTCTTAGGCTATGTTCTCTTAGGTTGTAATTTACCTCTACCTTAATATTTTCCCTTCCATCCATGCTAAGGTTCATTCTTATGCTTTGGTTGTTCATATAAATGCTTCAATTTCCTAATGACTTCCTTGAATGACCGACGCTCATCATACTCAATCTGATCTCTAAATGATAATGGAAAGCCATTGAAAAATCTATGAACTTTAGCCTTCTCATCAATAAGATATGGTACCTACCTCAATAGCTCCAGAAACTTTTCCGTGTACTCTTCATCTGTCATTGATCTGATCTTTATCTCATATAATTCCTTAGCCTTACTGTCATTGTATGTTTCTGACAAGTATTTCTTCCTAAAAATTCTCTTGAATTCTCTCCAGCTCAAGTCATCTACCTTGATGTCTCTAACCCGCTTAACATCTTCCCACCTGATTTTCGCTTTACCTTTCAAACTGAAGATAGTTAGTTTGGCTTTCAAGTTATCCGTGCACTCATGAAACTCAAAGGATTTGTTCGTACCAAGTATCCAAGCCTCTGCCTCTTCTGACTCCTTCACATCTCCATCAAAAGTAGGTGGTCTTAATTTCTTGAATTCATCTGGAAAGTATCCCCTATCATTCCTCCTATAAGGATGACAGCAATGGCGATCATGATGTCTATCAGAACCAGAACTAGAATAGTATCTGTACTCATCGCCACTCCTATCCACAGTGTCCAACAACCTACCATCTCTCATGGTATCAGATCTATCTGACCTGTTCCTAGTAGGAGACCAGTTGCCATATGCCCCATTAGTTCTAGCCTCATGTCCATGGCTAATCCAAACTAGCCCTTGTCACTGCAATTCTGACAAACTCTTAAGAGGTATAGAACTAACCTTTTCTTACTTCTCTTGTGCTTATATGATCTGGTCATTATTTTCCTTACAACTCCTTATCTCTTCCTTTAAGCTCCTCAGTGGAACTGCCAAATCGGAAGGATTTCCAACACCATATTTCTCTTTGGATTCATAGGGAGAGTCTTTGTAGTCAACCATATTGCTATCCATTTGATATTTCTTCCTGCAATGCATATGTCAGACAAACAAAATCACAACAAATTGACATACCTTATTATAGCTCGGAGAGGATACCTTGTCTACAAGATCGAAAAATCAACATGATACATGTGTAACATAATTATAACATCATATAGACACACATAATCATTACTCTAGTTAGGGTAGAGTCATCATTGCAAGGCCATATCAACAATGCATGCTATGACCTCATGCATGACAACAACTATTACTCCATTGTACACTTTTCCACATGCAACCAAAAACATGCATACTCAATTCCTAATCGACTACACATATGCATAAACGCATGTAGTTGAACATAAGTGACCAATTATTGTAATCAACCTACAATACTGATACATGTAATCAAATATTCAAGAATGTAACCTAGCATACAAGGATGTAAGTAGGTGACATAAAATCAACATGTAAGCGACATGTAACCATATCCAACCAATCACACACTCATGACAAATACATTGCGAAAGATCAATATCAACTTCTACATATCCACCATACTACAACCATAATCAATCATCAAGCAAGTGCAACAAGCACATGAAATGCAAGTGCAAGAGACACACATGCAACTGACATGCATGCATGACTAACACACATCGATCATCCAGTCCAATAGTTGAACCGTTCTCTTATACCATTTTGTAACACCGTCCTCCAACATCCACCCATGTAACCATGCCAACCAAGGTAAACATGACACAAGAGGCTACTATGATCATATTCAACCTACTATTTGACCTTAAGGATGTCGAATCAATGGAACATCACACACAATTATCCAACATCATTAACAAAACCCTCACGAGACAAGTCATCCACTCAGACAGCCTATCGCTAGGAGCCACTATTGTTTTAGATATCTTAGGCATAGTCTCTCTCATGCTATGGGCAATGGAGCGACCAGTAACCCAAAGTTGCTCTCACAAGCTTTCTTGCCAGTGACCAAGGACCAAAATTGTTCGTTCTGTGCCAAGAACCCCGAGATTTAAGCCACTTTTTCAAGCCCATAGCCTAGGCCACTACCTAGATTGGAGTGATAGCTTAGAATTAGTAAACAATATAGGGAAACAATGTTGCAAAAGAAATAAACTGAACAAGACCATAACTAGACCCCTACTATCCATGACAGACATTTCGTCAAATGCATCGTTAACATGTAACCTACATCTGTAAATAACATAATTAAGTGTATGGATCTCATACTTATCTGAGAATCGCTATGCACTGTTGTTCCGTCATTTCAATTTCTACATTATCGTCTATTAGGTCATAGACACAATATCCATTCATATACAAGTAAAAACATGTTGAGAGGCATACATAGTTGTTTTCATAAAACATGTATATAACCAATATAATAGGAATAGAAATACCATAAACATATCAGCCATCAAGATCCACATATAGATTAGTACATTTACACAAGAAAATCAAGGGAATGAATTTCTTGTCAATGAATGCAATGAACCAACTGGAGATGGGACTACCACGTTCCACTTGACCATAGATTAGCTAAGCCAAGTCTCTCTTCAGCCAATCACCCTTGTGTCATATTCCAAGAATGAATGTGGGACTCACAGAACAAACTAAATAAAACACCAATCAACATGGATGCCACCAGAGTTCTCCACCTACACTGTGAGGAATTTGAGTGCCTCCTATTCTCTCAGGCTTTATCGTGCATCCATGGTCCAATCTAGGGATCACTAGGCCCTACACCGAGGCATGCTCTCCAAGATTTATGTGCATCCCATCCTGGGATCACTAGGCCCAACAGAGAGAAAATCCACCTCTTGTATTTAATGTATATCCAGCCATTCACCGGCAAGGATTCCTAGGCCCAATAAGGCATACAATATCGCTATACCACAACCCAAAGTCTGGTTTAGGGGTTATTAGTCCAGTGGCTTCGTGATCCTTAGTCTGGTTCAGGGACCACTAGACCATATGTTTTTCAATTCAGAGATCCACCCCACTCAGCTTTGAATCCAATCCATTCATCCCACATAAATCATATGAGAGAACCCATCTCATCAAAGCTATCAGGAAGTGGAAAGGCTAGGCTGAAAATACTATCACACTTGGCAAAACCCATGCCATGGTAGAAAATAAGCACATGCAATCCCAGGCATGCCAAATCTAGCAATGAAAATACACATCCAAGTTGATACCTGCAATGAATCCTACTATATCTGCTTCATCTTTCCTTTCCCTACTCGATATTTGCATTATCTTACCTTCTTTGCCTTTCTTGTTCTAATTCCATAGTGCTCCAAGAAACTCTAAGTGTCTAAGAGTGCGAGAGAGAGAGAGAGATAATAATGAGAGAGCTCCAAAATGAAACTAACAAAAGGTTACCAACTGATCCTCAGAAGCCTTTTTATGAATGAGGCCATTATTTTCCTTTATTTTCCTCCTCTCATGAATCTTGTGACCATTCAACTCCTTTTTCTCCTATTTTCCATTATTTTCATAAATAATTGTGCAAAAAATGCCATATTTCCTTCCCAAAGTCTTGGCCATTTCCTTTGTCAATTTCCTTAGCCATGAAAAACCAAATGAACACACCTTAGGATGTCTTTCCCAACATTTTCAACTTGGAATAAGTGTCCCATCAACCATTGTTATTGTTTTTAACTTTATTACATGGAATTTTCACCACAGTTGTTACAAGTGAAAAAATGTTTGGAAATATATCTTTGTTTCTTTGTATCTGATAAACAAACACAATGGGTCAAGTGGTTACCTCTAGCTGAATGGTGGTATAAAACTTCCTTCCACACTACAACAAAAATGACCTCATTTATGGCACTTTATGGATATCATCCACCATCCATCACATCATCTTTAATAGAAAATTCTAATGTTCAAGAAATGGAAGATCAAATCGAGCATCAACGTATGTTCTCCAAATATTAAATGATAACCTCACTCTAGCACAAAATTGAATGAAACAATAGGAAGATCAACATCACAATGAAAGAAGTTTTGTTGTAGGAGACTGGGTATTTTTACGGCTACAACCATACAAACAAATGCCCCTTGAGTAAGCTAAGAAGGATAATAAATTACCACCCAAGTAATATCGTCCTTACAAGGTGTTGGAAAAGATTGGTACTATGGCATACAAATTGTTGTTGAATGCATCTTCTTGAATACACCTAGTTTTCCATTTTTCTTGCTTAAAGAAGGTTACAAGTGACAAGCTTCTAGTTTAGACAATGTTGCCAGAACTTGACGAAGAAGGAAAATTAATATTTTAGCCTGAAGTAGTCATAGAAATAAGAACTCAACAGCTACAAAATCAATTAATATCAGAGTATCTCATTAACTAAAAGAACTTACTCGCCGAAGATTCCACATGGGAGGATGATAATTTTATACATAAGGATCCAAAACTACTCAAGCATTGAGGACACCACTTTTTTGAAGGAGAAGGGCATGTTAGGTCCCTATCATACAAATTTATCCCCCTTATTTTTATTGTTAGTGTAGCCCCCTATTGTTATTGCTATGCCCATCTATCCCTCATATGGTTATTGTTGTGCCCCATAGAAGCCCAATATTGTTATTGTTGTGCCCTTACATTATTATTGTTATGTAGGATTTGATTATATTATGAGCTCTTAGACTCCTATATATACCAAGGAGGTCTTGTCATTCGATTCATCCAATAATTGTTCATTTACGTGATGCAAAGGAGGTTTCCCCCTTGAAGAGGCTAATTTCGAAGTCATTGATCTATCCCTTTTGTGATATTGTTATATAACAAGATTCCTAAGATGAGGGTAGAGCATATATATATATATATATATATATATATATATATATATATATATATATACATATATCTTTTGATTTAAGCTTCATAAGATGAAATATATTTACATGAAATGGAGGTTGTAACTCGAGTTAGTTACTGTAAAATATCATATTTATAGAAGTTTTCTAACTCTCTTCACACAATATAACACAATAAAAAATTTATTTTCACGCGCTACTTATTTTTTTATGAACAAATTTATCTCCAGGAATTCAACAAAAAACTAGAAACCAAATGTTATGCCATGATTTAAACATACGTCGATGCATTAATTTCTTGGCTTTTCAAACATTACGCGGTACATAATCATGTTCCACAGTAAAATCCTGGCGATATTTACAAAGATTTGAATGTTGGATCCAATGCAGGGATGGAGGATTTTGTACTCTGTTCAAAATTTCATTTAATCTACATTGCTTCACGCTGAAGGAAAAGATGAGATGTGATTTGTCTTTACTCTCAAGGTATAGTGCAAACAAAGTATTTACTTCTCGTAGGTGTGATTAATTGCAATGTTCCACCTTAATCACAACTACTAACATTGACAATTCCCAAATAGTTTCTTAGACGGACAAAAATTTCTCTCCTCAATGGTTTTGTGAAGATGTATGCAAACCGATCTTCTGACCTACAATGCTCCAAAACCATTTCTTCATTGTTTATCATCTCTATAATGAAATTTTACTTGGTGTCAATGTGCTTACTTATTTTGTGAAAAAACAAAATTCTTAAACAACACAATTGCAAAAATTTTGTCACAATAAATTGTTGTTGTTCCTTCTTTGTTCATTCCATAAGTCCTTCAACATTCTTGTCATCCAAATTGTTTGACATGTTGCCCCTGTTGCAGCGACATACTTAGCTTTAGTTGTCAACAGTGACACTATTGGCTGTTTCCTGGAAGCCCATGAAATGGATCGTGGACCTATATGATGTAGATAGATTCATGTGGTCTTTTTGTCATTGAAACTTCCTACCTAGTCACTGTCATTGTATCCAACCAACCTAAAATAATTTGCTACAATTACCAAATAGTATATCCTTTAGTTCCATTAACATACCTTAAACTTATTTTAATTGTTTGTTAATGTGTCTCCTTTTCTTTCTCCATGAATCTTGAAATCAAACTCATTGTGTACATTAAATTAGGCCTATAAGCAGTCAAATACACCAAACTCCAACCATACTTTTGTATAGTGTCGAATTAACACTACTGCTACAATCTCCTTTGCTCAATTTCAACCGCATGATTGTCGGAGTCAACATAGGCTTGTTGTTTTGCATATTAAAACTCTTCAAGATGTATGAAGCATACTTTGATTGAGAAATAAAGATGCCATAATCCATTTTATTCTCTTCTATGCCTAGAAATTATCTTAACAAACCCAAATCTGTGATTTCAAATTCACTTACCATTACTTCTTTGAAATCAACAATGAGGAGATCATCACTCCTTGTGAAAATCAAATCATATACATATAATACCACAATTGAGATCTTACCATCACTTTATTTGATGTTGAGTGTGGGCTCACCATCACATTTTCTAAATCCATTGTCCAAGTAAGTGTCTATCCTGTTATACCATGTGCATAGTGCTTGCTTTAGCCCATAAAGAGGCTTATTCAGTCTATACGCCTTGTCTTATGGGACTTGAATCTCATAACTAGGTGGTTGCCTCACATACAATTCCTTTTTCAGCACACCATTCAAAAACATTTATTTTACGTCCACTTGATATACCTTCCATTTATCTTGCACTACTATTAACAACATTGTCTGCACTATCTCCATTCTTGTGACAGTCGCAAATGTCTCTGTGTAATCTCTTCCATGTTTCATCTTGTATCCTTTCACACCATCCTTACTTTGTGTATTTTAGTCCTTCCTTCAACATTGGTTTTGGTCTTATAGACTCACTTCACTCCAATGAATTATTTTCCTCTCGAAGATTCAATAACTCCCATGTGTCATTCTTTCTATTGCCTCTATTTCTTTATGTGTTGTAGCTATTTATTTTTCCTCTTTGATTGCATCATCAAATTGAATTGGATCATTTATAAGAAAAATGAAGCAAATAAAAAAATCCAACCTATGCTATTGTCACCTTCATTTTATTCATAAATCTCACTCAAGTTTATGAATTTTTGTCTTCTCAGGCTTGCCAAAGATGGACTTGATATGCCACTTGATGTTGAACTTGGAGAAGATGGTGTCGTTGATCTCCGTTGCACACTGGGGGGAGTATTTTCTTGAATGTGTGACATTTTCCTATTTCTTGTTGACAATGTCAATTGATGACTGCTTTTTTGAGCTTGAATAGGTGTCGGAGGTGTCACCATTGAAGAATTACTTCTTGTTGTCAATTCCTCTCTGTTTCCTTGTGGTAAACATGATTTTACATTGATTGTCTTCTCCAAAATTCCATCCCATGCTTCCTCTTCTATGAACTATACATCACTATTGATTATGACCTTCTCGGTTAATCGATTATAGCGTTTATATCTCTTGTACTCATCGCTATAACCCTAATTCATCTAGGACATGTGCATAAGCCACACATCCAAACATTCTCATGTGGGTGACACTTGATTTTCTTCTACTCCATGCTTCTTCATAAACCATGTTCTTGACACTTTTGGTTGGACACCTATTTATAATTTATGTTGTGTAAGTGACAAATTCAACGCAATAGTCACTTGACAAATGCTTTTCCTTTAACATGATCCTTTCCATTTCCATAATTGTCCAAGTTTTTCTTTTTGCAACACCATTTTTCTTAAGTGTGTACCTTGTTGTGAATTATTAGTGTATTCCATGCTACCTACAAAAATGTAGAAAGTCATTGGAGATGTATTTTCCACCTTTGTCATTCCTTAAAAATTTGATGTAGTGTCCACTTTGTTTTTATACAAGAGATTTATATGGACGAAAGCACTCAAACACTTCATCACTTTTATGTTTTAGAAAGTAAACCCATGTGTTCCTTTTGTAGTCATCTATGAATGTCGAAAAATAATATCTACCACCAATTGATGGTGTCTGCATTGGTCCACATAAATCTAAGTGAACAATCTCTGAAGGTACCTTTTACCTTATTGGATTTCATGCTAGAAATTATTCTCTTTGTTCTTTGCCAAAGATGCATCCTTCACATAAGATATCTAGTTTTTCTATTACTGGAAAACCCTTTACCATGCATTTCTTGTGTAGAAATTTTAAACCTCCTATGTTAAGATGTCCAAATTTTACATGCCATAACCAATTTTAATCTTTAGCATCTGCTTGAAATTTTTTTTTGTGTGACAACTACAAATTTTCTTCCATCTTCTTCTCAATTCATTGATAGTTGTGCTTGTGCACCCTCTTCCTTCACATATGGTCTTATCTCTAGGGGAGACATTCCATTTCTTATCATTTGAACTTTCGCAATTAGTTGCTTGCTGGGAAATTTATCAAAAATTATGCGTTCTCCATTTAAAAAAATACTTTATATCCTTTTTGCATGAGTTTTCCAATATTTATCAAATTGTGTTGCAAACATGGAACAAAATAAACATATGAAATACACTTCTTCTCCCCTTTCTTGCTTAGGATATTAACTCTTCCTTTTCCCACTACTAACACTTTGTTATGAGTCCCTAATTTCACTTTAGATTTTTCTCTTTCATCTAATTTAGAAAACATTTCTATGTTTCTTGTCATGTGATTGCTACATCTAGAGTCCAAAAACAATACATCCTTATGTGTTGGTTTTGAATTTCTTTTGTGAAATTTGAATTTGGTTTATTACCAATATCATATTGCTTCTTTCTGTATTCACTTGCATAATTCCCATACTTCTTACAATAATGACATTGAACTTTAGATTTATCATACTTTTGACCTTGTGCTTGATTTTGAATTAGAATTTGATCTTTTCCTCTTCCACTTGAGTTTGATGGGAAACTTCTTCCACCTCTGTGAAGACTTCTTCCTCTACCTTTGACCTTTGATCTCCATTTGCCTCTACCTTGAACAATTAAAACTTGTGTTTTGAAAGAATGCTCCATTGAATAATTTCTTATTCTTCTCAACCTATGTTCATGAGAAATCAGTGGTGCATGAAGCTCATCCACTAAAAATTGTGAGAGATCATTTGTCTCCTCTATGGCCAGAACATTAAGATCAAACCTTGCTCATAAAATTCTTAAAATATTTTCAACTATTCTCCTTTCTTCAGGTGTCTCGCCATGAAATTTGATTTGGCTAGCTAGTCTTATAACTTGTGAAAAATGAGTCTATTCTCTCAGACTCCTTCATGTATATAGTTTCAAAATACATTTTCAACATTTGCAACTTTACGGTCGTAAAGATCAACAATGAAAGAATTTTTTCTCTCTGTAACAAGTGTATAGGGAGGGAAAGAGTTCTCCTTGGAGCAGGTCTACATTTCTTCGCTCGCCCTTCTCAAAATGCTCAAACATGGTTTTCATCCCAACGAGTACTCCTTTGGCAGCATTCTTCCAGCGTGCTCGGATCCGGCAGCTGTGGAGGAAATCCAGGGACAAATAGCTACTGGTGGATTTGAACAAAACGTCATCCTGGGGAATACCCTCGTGGATATCTACGCAAAATGTGGGAGCATTGAGAATGCACGCCATGCGTTTGACAAAATACCTCAACCAGACGTTGTCTCCTGGATGACTTTGATTGCAGGATATTTACAGAATGGGTGTGTTGGTGAAGTCCTGGATCTCTTTCAGACAATTCCCCAGAGAACTGGGTTCCCTTGGACAGCCACAATCTCAGGATATGTGCAAAATGGCCATGGTGGAGAGGCACTGGAACTTTTTCGGCAAATGCAGCTTACAGGTGGCATGGAGATCCATGAACAGGCCACTAAGAGTGGGCTTCTTCAGTACGATGTCTTTGTGGAGAATGCCCTTGAAAACATGTATGGAAAATTTGGCAGCATAGGGAATGCATGCATTGTGTTTGGTAAAATGCGCCAGCGAAATGTTATTTCCTGGACGGTAATGATGGCTGGATTTGCAAAAAATGGATGTATCGATGAGGCTTTCAAACTGTTTCAGGAAATGCCTGTGAAAAATGTGATTTCTTGGACAGTGCTAATAGCTGGATGCGCTGACAAGGCTACAAGGAAAAACGCTTCCGGGCCCTGCGACGTGGGTTCCTATTCGGCGGACATGGCTTCCTCGAATTCGAAAAGTAAAAGCCTGCAAAGGGAAGGCGAGAAGAAGCAAAGGCGGCGGAGGCAGCAACACCAGCCATCGCAAGCGAAACGCCGCAGAGACATGCGGGAGGATGAAGGCGAGAAAAACAGGAACGCGGAATCCATAAGCAGAGTCTCAGTAACGCAAGCGGCAGTCGGTGCAGAGGCGTTTAAAGGGCTGAACATACTCGATTTCAAGAATGTGACCCTTATGAAGTGCCTGCCTTGGTCTGACAAACCCGGCATATGGAGTTATAAACCCTGCGTTCGAGGAGAGGATCCGGAGGACGGGTCATTTCAAATCTGCAGGGGAAGGCGAATCTCTGACCTCTCTGACACATTTCAGATCCAAATCAGGCTCATCTCAGGCAAAACCCAGCTACAGTGGGTAAGCTCATCGGATTTAGTGCAGAACCTCAAACATGCTTTGGAACTCAAGCTGGGGATACCCTCTGCAGCTCAACGACTCATACACGAAGGTAAACAACTCGAGGATCTCTTCCCCATTTCTTTTTACAGTATTAAGAGAAATTCCTCCATTATTCTGGCCCTTCGTTTGAGAGGAGGAGCTGTAGGACAGTCTTCTTCAGCGAAGGCATTTTCATACAAAGATGTTGTCCATGCCCAAGAGCAGGAGAAAACAGCGACACAAGCTCAGGCCCCCAAACCTTTTCTGGTGGACAAACTGGAGGAAACCCCCTCCATTGAAATAACTCACCCTTCACTGGATGAGCAAACCCAACAGTATGCAGAGCTTGGAATCATTTGCAGGTTCAATGGGCTATGGCCACGCACAGCAGATCTCTACCAGTGGATTCACTCTAACTGGACCAACAATTGTAAGGTTCTATTATGCTCAAAGGGCTTTTTCATTACATTGTTTGCTTTTGAGGAGGACTACCAAAAAGCCTTAAAAGCAGGGCCATGCTTCTGGGGCTCAGCAGGTTTATTCCTCACCCCCTGGTTCCCAGATTTCGATCCATCTACAACAATCATCACCAAGCTCCCAATCTGGGTCAGACTTCCTAATCTACCGGCGAATCTATGGCACTTCGCTGTATTCCAAGGGATCGGCAACTCCCTTGGCCGCTTCCTAGACACTGATACTTCTAGAGGGGAAAAGGGCTTATATACCTATGCCAGAATTTGTGCAGAAATAGACATGAGCAAAGGTCTTCCTGACAAGATCAATCTCAAAATTGGAGACTTCATTTGGACTCAGAACCTGGACTTCGAGAACACAGCTTTTCGCTGCCGCAACTGTCACAACACAGGGCACCTTCAGAGCTCTTGTCCTTCTATACCAGCCCAAAAAAAGAAGACCAACACTAAGAAGAAATCCAAAAGCTGGAAGCTGCATGACCCCCCGCCCATGGATGATTTTGATCTCAGCTTAGATGAAGAGGAAGAGAATGAGGAAGGAGAGGCAGCAAAGATGACACAGGATCCGCCCTCGGCTGAGCCTGAAAATCTGTCAATCCAACCAACTTCTCAGAAAAGAAATCATGAATCCTCCTCCTCGGATTCAGACAAGGAAATCTCTCAGTCTGCCCAGCTTAGTTTGCAAATCTTGCCAGCTCAGCAGTCCCCTCCTGAATGGGTCAAAGTTGGCAAAAAGAAAGGGAAAAAAGGCCGCATAGTGGACTCTTCTCATGTTGGGTAGATTCCTATGCTTGGCTTTTGCTCCTCTGTTCTTCCAGCTACTTCTTGATCATCTCTTCTCTCTCTCTCTGATTCTAGGAGCCGAGGTGGATAGCATATCCTTTCCGGCTGCCTGTGTTTTTCCTGTGAACAGATTCAGCTGCACAGTTTTTTTGTTTGAGGGTTGCCGAGGCACCCTGAGAGGTTAACACCTCTTTGTACATATTTTTTATCTTTTTAATACATTAGTCTAGCCTTTACTCAGAAAAAAAAAACATTTGCAACTTTACTGTCTTCACCTTTGGCATTTCTTGATATGTGGTCTTGAGAATATCCCATACTTTCTTGGACTTTGTTGTTGTTGCAATCCTTATAAATATGCACTCATGCACTTCTTGGAAAATGTAGAAAAGGGCTTTGGAATCCTTCCTATTATCTCTGAATAAATATTTTATGATTGTGTCAATGCATTGTATGTTTTTGCATAAGATGGTTCTTGGAACCCATTTTCTACTAAATCCCAAATATCTTGAGAAAAAAATAATGTCTTCATTGTGTTG
Organism: Pinus tabuliformis; assembly: GCA_031772625.1. Taxonomy (NCBI): domain Eukaryota; kingdom Viridiplantae; phylum Streptophyta; class Pinopsida; order Pinales; family Pinaceae; genus Pinus; species Pinus tabuliformis. The sequence continues at coordinate 908,994,574 of CM062819.1, forward strand.
CCTAATAGTCACATTTTTTTACCACTAAAATGAGGAATCTGAGGATTTGTCAAACTTGTGCCCGAAGATGTTATTTGTGAGTGTCAAAAAAATTGAATCCTTATTGGTTGTAACAAACTACTCTCAAACCATAGCTTTGACACATGCTCTGATACCACTGACAGTAAAGGTAGAGGATATAGTATTGGCACCACCACCCACCTCAAATAAAACAATTCTTTTGATTTAAAACTTCATAAGATGAAATACATTTATATGGAATGGAGGCTTCAACTCCTAATTAATTACTGTAAAACATCAAATTTATAAATGTTTTCCAACTCTTTGTATTCACATAGTAAAACACAATAAAAAAATTATTTTCACATGGCCACCTAGTTTATCTCGACAAATTTTTGTTGGAAAATGTAATTCCTACTTGTCTGAGTTGTGATTCTTGCTATGTAAAGGAGTATGTTCCTATTAGTTAGGAGTTGTTTCCTACATTGGTGTGTGGCTGAGATATTCTCTCAACCAAGTGATTTTGTGTCCAAGATAGTTTCCCTATCTTGAGACAACACTTCATATATTTATTTGTAACATTATTTGATTAATGATAATATAGATTTCCTTATGTAAATTTAACATAGTATCAGAGCCTATGAGGGCCTGCACCTTGGCCCCTCCTTGGCTGAGGGAAATAAGAGATTATATCTGTGTTGTTTTAGTTTTTAGTTCGTACATCCATTTGGCTGAGATTGGATAAGCGTGGATGAGTACCTCCATTGTGTGTTTTGTGGAAGTTTGGGATCGTTGCATTTGACTCTTGTGGCGAGGTCCCACTATGACGAGGCCAAGAGAAAGCTTATCATTTTCATGTTCAAATTTGTTGTTTTCTTTCCACTGTGGGTTTGTGTGGTGCCTGCATTAACTATGGGTGTCTGCGTTGACTACTGGTGCCTATGCTGACTCACGAAACTGCTAGTGATTATATTCATGGAGGAGAGCCTATTGGTGATCGATGGTGATTACATGAGATTGAATGCTCAAGTTCCGTGTGTTGTGTATATACTTTAGGTTATCTTCAATGACACTATAATGGAGGGAGGAACTAGTGGAACAAATGCCAAGGAGTTTAAGACATTCTCGTCGATGTTATGGAAGAATCCATATATTTTGCAGCTCACCTTTACTAATGGGGTCGAAAGTCTCCACTTTTGATATGACACAAGAGTGATATTCAGTGTTTTGCTATATATTCGAGATGATTTCGATGCATTAAAGAATAGCTCATTATTGCAGGATACAATAGTTAGTGTGACCATTGTAATTGCTATAATTGGAGTGGCAGTGAGAGGAAGTGTCAATGATTATTATGGGCGGAGACTAGCGATTCTTGCAGGCGATGTGGTGTTCACTGCAGGCATAGTTATAATGGTTGTGGGAGAAAATTTGAGTGTCCTCATTTTAGGCCATGTATAGAGAAAATCATTTTAGGTTGTGTATAAGAAAAGGAGTGAGAACATATATATGACAAAATTTTAGACACAACAGGAGATTCTACCTAAAGCAGACACGATTCGAGGGATACCACACAGAAATCCTGCATTTAGTTTTCTGTTTCTACCTCTCCTCATTAGGGTGGGCACCATGGAGCCCCCATATAGTGGAATCGATGGCCTTGGGATGCATCCCCGTTATCATCTTGGGCAATGTTTGTGTGTCATATCGAGATGTGGTTCCGTGGGAAAATATCTCATTGTCAGTGCCTGAGCATGACATGGCGAAGCTGGGCAAGGTGTTAGAACGAGTCACCACCACAAACCTTACTTCGATATAGAAATGGCTTGGTACTATGCTCCATCAATCATATTTATTGATGAAATAGGCTTCTTATGTGGGCAACATGGAGCTTCACCTAGTGGAGAATTGACTTTGCTGGTGGTGTTTTTTTCAGATGGTGGTCTGAAGTCATTTGTGGGTAGAGATATAGAAATTTGATCTTTTGTTAATTTGAAAGTTTTTTAATGTATCGGAATCATGGATAAAATTATTGAGCCTTATTTAGATTAGCTAACTCAACATAGGTAAAGTTATTTTCTTAGAATTCACGACTCTAACAAATGATAGGTAAAGCATGGAGTTCGAAGACTTAATTGACAAAGACAAAGATGCCCAAGATGTGAACAATTTGAAAAGATGAGGTAAAAGAGCAACGACAACTATTATCATGGAAAACTAAGTTAAAGTTTGCGTGAGTTCTTGGAATAGAATCATAATGATGATGTACGATGTGTCACATACATTTATTAGTAAGAAAGTCTAGGATGTTTTGTAGTGGTCTTTATCATGTATGTACGTGGTAACTCCAAGAATTGGAGTGTGTAATGTAAGCCTGATAAGGCATATGTACCCCCATAAAGTTCATGGTAATCTTAAAACCACTTTGTAATTAAAGGTTTGTGGTCACCCATAATCCATTTTGCAGTGTTGGTTTGTGATAAGCCAGAAACCACGTGTAAGAGTGAAGTGGACAAGGATTCCTATAGGCATTGTTTAGGGTCAGCCGAAAAAACCCTTGGCATGGTTGAGCGTGAGATGAAAAAACCTTGGGCCTCATTAAGTTGGGTCTGTGGTGAGCCTTCGTGGTTTAATTGAGTGCCTTGGTGGCTGAGTTGAGCCTTCGTGGATGTGTTAGAGCCTTCATGGCTGATTTGAGCCTTTGTGGATGTGTCAGAGCCTTCATGACTGAGTTGAGCCTTCGTGGTTGTGTTGAGCCTTGATGGCTGAGTTAAGCCTTGGTGGCTAAGAGCCCTTGGTGGCATGGTTGATGGCAATCCGATAAAACCAAGAGCATGGTTATGGGTAATCCGATAAAACCCATGATGATGATGTTGGAGGGGGATTAACAAGTATAGGTACATGTATGCAGTTATAATGGTTGACAGAACCATGTATGCGAAGGACATCCTACTAAACTTGTGGTTGCACCGGTTGGGAACCCACGTATTGTGATGGATGGTTGTTCCTTTATATGGATGTCAACATATTCTATTGTTATGTTTAACCACAACTAGACTTTTTAGATTGATATCGAGATGAATAGTCATTAAGGGGGTGTGTTGGAAAATATAATTCTTACGTGTGTCAGTTGTGATTCTTTCTTTGTAAAAGAGTTTTTTCCTGTTAGTTAGGAGTTGTTTCCTAGATTGGTGTGTGGTTGAGATATTCTCTCAACCAAGTGATTGTGTGTCCAAGATAGTTTCCCTATCTTGAGACAACACTTCATATAGTTATTTGTAACATTATTTCATTAATGATAATATAGATTTCCTTATGGAAATTTAACACTCGAGACAACAAAAAAAACTAGAAACCAAATGTTATGCCATGACTCAAACATACATCTATGCATTAAATTATGACAAGACAAATATTAAACCAAATTATGGGCACATAGACACAAATTTAATTTCCCAAATTTTCAAAGGCTATGTGGATATTTACATAGATTGGTATGTTGGATGCAATTTAGGTATGGAGGACCTTGTGCTCTATTCAAAATTTCATTTAATCCACATTGTTTTAGGCTGAAGGAAACCTAAAATATGATTTGTTTTTATTCTCCATTTATGGTGGAGACAGAGTATTTATTTGTGTTAGGTGAGATTAATTTCAGTATAGATATCTATAAATATCAATCTATAATAAACTTCAAAACACTTACTTTAATAGATTTCATCATATAAAAACTAATTAAATTATAATTTTGTTTTACATTATTATTGTTATTATTAATTATAAAAAAAATTAATATATAAATTAAACATACATATATATATATATATATATATATATATATAATTATTAATTATGAAAAAAAAATTAATATAGAAGTTAAGCTTATAGTTTTAGAAAAAACATGGAACAATATTTTTATCTATAGAAATTTAGCTTCTCTTTACTTTAAATATTCTTCATTTGTAAATTGGTTTTATTACAATACTCTCTCTTATCAATACCGCATGCCAAAAAGTCATAAGTCTGAATATGAAGGTTAGTTTAATTAATCAATTTAATTAGAAGCGAAAAAATGACATAAATATTTTGGAGAGAAATTAACATTTTATTTGTTTATATTATTAAGAATATTCTATAATATTGAGTGGAGAGAAAATCTTTACTGTGCACCTAATAATTATTGGTAAAAAGATTAAAATTCTCCAAATCCTATTTCAAAATAAACTAACTTGTAAATATGAACAAAACTTTATTATATTATTTCAATATTTATGAGACTAATCATTTTTTTTTAATTATACAATATTTTTTTTAATAAAATAATGAATTTGTTATCTAAAATATTTTATCAATATCCAAATGAATTGAGAATTATAAAAGTCAAATAAAACACTCAAATTATTTATATAACACAAATTTACAATTCGCAAAAAATCCCTAACAAAGTAGAACAGTAAATACTATTAAGACAGATTTAAAAACCATAACTATGTTAATGTATCTTCTTGTTGTTACAAATGGAATTTTAATGGTGCCTCTAACAATGTAGTTCAGTCAAATAACTCTGACTAAAGTGCAAAGAAATCACAAAATGTACACTGGTAAATCTTTGGGATATTATATTCATATCCTGAATTTTCATCAAAGATGAAGGAGCGTTTGCAAATGGAAATGCAATTATTATTTGTTTCGATTGTATTATTCAAATGAGAGGGAATACGATGGTACCAGTGGTTTGTCATTGGCTTCAAACCAAACAATCAATTCAGATGACGCTCATCTGTCGTTATCAGCGTATGTACCATTTTTCATATGTCCCACGCAATGAAAAATGGCACACATAAATTCATTGAGCTCCCTCAGTTTCATCATTTAAAGGAATGATTTAATTGCTTTATGCATAGAGGAGTTTGTACACTCCACCGGCAATAACGCTCTAGATGTAACTGTCTGTTTTATTTGAGAACCTGCAACCACTTTGATATGAAATTTAAAAAGTATCGAAAAAGATGTGGGATAAAGTATCAGACCAAAGTAACTAGACTCATGTACCTTCACAAAAAAGGAAGTTATTGAAGACACGTGTGCGATCACTTCAGCTCATGTTATAGGTTAGGCCATGCGAGAAAGCCCATTGAGGTGAAAGAAATATAAGCCACTTTTTTTAGTTTAAGCCAAACTAGTACGTATTCATGTTAATTTCAGATTTATCTTGTATTTCTCAAATTTTGATTCATATTGGTACATGATAAATCTCTCCAAGTTAAGAAGTATACACCCCTATTCTTCATATGCCATATCTCAATTTCATGTTGAGCATGAATGGGATTGTGCATCTTTTACATTCTCAGCAATAAACAATTAAATTGGGTTAATGCCATGAGATGAGAGAGATTAGATTTCTAGAGGTGCGGATATTTCTTCAACGTTTGATCATTTTTAATACATGATACATCCAAAGTTAAGATGAATCTATGTAGATTCCTGGAATACCATGTGTCAACTCCATGTTAAGCATTGAAGGGGAAAGAATTATACATCTTTCTCATGGGGAGAAACTCATCATTCAAATATTTTAAGACCAATGTACATCCATCTTAACCCCAAATTTAGCATATGCCAAAGCAATAAAATCCGTAGATGTGTAGATGTTTACTCAAATTTTGATTCCTGTCCATGCATGATACATCCTTAGTTAAGATGGATCTACTAGTTCTTGGTATTGCACATGTCAATTCCATGTTAAGCACAAAAGGAAGTGTACATGTCTCTCATATTGAACAACACACCATTTAAATGCCTTAATTCCCATGCCTTGAGAGTGATCAAATCCCTATAAGTGTAAATCTTTCCTCAATTTGTTATGCTTTTGAACACATGAATACTCCAAAACTAAGATCTATTTAAGTTCTTAATGCGCCCCCTTGTAACCTCTATATTGAGCATGGAAGGAATTACACATAAACAACTCATCATTCAATTATTTTACCATAATAACTTTCTCTCTCTCTCCCTCGTAATAAAATATGCTTTTTGCCATTAATACTTTTTAAAATTTCATATGTCAACTCCTTATTAAAAATTAAATGAATAATTCTTCATAATGGGGAGTTAAGGAACCTACATACAAAATATGAATTATTTACTTTCAATTATTTTTTTCTTATTGATATTAAATTATTTGACATAAGGTGGGCACTCAAATATTGAATTAATGGCCAACATTAATTTCAGGATACATTGCACAGTACTCATACTATGTTGTACAAAACTTACCAATAAGATTTTTTTTACACTATATATATATATATATATATATATATATATATATATATATATATATATATATATATATATCAAGCAAAATGCATATATTTTCTTCTCTCTATATATGCCAACATAGATTTATCTTAACTCCGGATCTACCAAGTGCCAAGAGGGATCAAATATCTTGAGGTACAAACCTCTTTTTTAAGTGCAAAACCTGAGGAAGCGTTTGCACCTTCAGAGGTTTGATCCCCCCGCTCATTGATATATTTGGAGTCAAGATGGATCTAGAATGGTTTCACTCCATGCAACCATGGAAAATTTGTCGAACATCTAATTATTTTGATAATTTTAAATATGTTAAATATGTCTAAGATTAATCTGGTCATTTTAATTTCAAATTTCCTCACCTACCTCAATTTTTTTGAGATGATACAAACTATTTAATAACTTGAAAGATGAAAAACAATGAAATAAACTTTTTGAATGCATAATGACAATGTAAGAATGTCGAATGATAGAAAATGTGAATAATAAGAATGTATTCAATTACAAATAGTCTTCATTCTTATCAATCTCAAACTATTTTCTTCTATTTTTCTTATTGACACACTTATTAGTTTTGTCATCTTTTCATATGGATCATATAAAAAGGGTTGTTGAAATTGTAGACCGTTCAAATCTTTAAATCAACCTATTATAGTAAAAATCACACCTTGTCTCTCTTACTCTCCAATTTAATAGTAGCTTTCTCCAAAGTCAATCATTGTAACTTTTGGAGTGCTAAACCTCAAGTAAGTTTCAACGTTAGTTGTTTTCTATTACCTCATTTGAATGTAACGTGCTTAACATTGTTGAATCATGGAAAATGGGAATAATAAGGATGTAGTCAATTAAAAATAGTTTACATTTTCAAGAAGCAATCATTTTAGGTAAGTGAACATTTTATTTAAGATGAAAATTCAAGTATTTTATTTATGGTTGAATTATTGATCTACATGGATCTTCCAAAAGCACTAGTGGTATGGTAAAATGATGAAAAATTCAAAGTGGAGGAATTTAGATAAACTTAGCATTAGATCGAAGTTCTTGTCATCCTCATTCCAACGGTGCAAACGACACTCAAATCCGAGCTCATATGAAGAAGTTAGAGCAAGTCAAAATTTATGTTTGACTTGGACAAGTGGCGAGAGTAGATGACGTGGTAGATACTCTCAGCGAATGGGAAAGCACCAAGTGGAAGGCTACCATTGGTCCCCTATATCGTAGACCACATAAGGAAGCGACTGCTACTTATAGAAAATCGGCCCCAAGCAAGCCATGGTTGCGATGCGATCAAATCGCAATCACCCATCGCAAAAGGAGAAGGTGAAAGAATTGGCCCCCGAAGCAAGCCTTGGTTGTGATGTGATATATCGTAATAGTAGAATTATATTGTGATTTGCGATATCGTAGTTGCATTTCGCAAAGGGAAAGAAGTTGCATGTTGTACTAATTTTGGTTTTTGCCAATTGCGATTTGCAATATGGCCTCCGAGACTCAATATATTATATATTGTGGTTAATAGTTCATTGGGCTTGCGGTTATCGTAGGACGTGTGATGTATGGTATTTTAGTCTATCCACTGATTGGAAACACCGATGGGAAAAACGCTGATAGTAAAAGGATGTCGGGTTAAATGCGTTGTTAAGAGTTTTATCATATTTATCAGGTTTGTTGCTGCATATTATGTGGAACTCGAGATCCTCTATATTAAAGAAAATAGAATCACCTACTAAACTTGTCGCGGGTTTATAACTTCTCGGGAATTGAGAGATTTACCACCAGCATATATAAAGGACTATCCACGTTGGAGAAAGAGGGAGAGAAGCTGCGAGATTTCTCACAATACCATTGCACAACAGTGATACATGCTCCTGGAAGGTGGCCAAAACCTTGCCTCAAGTATCTAAAAGTTCCGAGAGGGGCAGGAAACTCGATTATCATAATTGGGCATTCAGAAAGGCGTTTCTGCATAATTTTTCACTAGGATTTCAGTGATTCTCTCTGTTTCTAGAGATGGGCTCTTCATTTATCAGCTATCTTGCAGATTGGAGGTATAAGGGTGTTTATGTAAAATCTACTTGAAATTCTTCTCTTTTCATGCCACTTAATAAATGAAGGCTACCCCACTATTGACCCAGGCCGAAAGATGTAGTCCAAGTTGGACGAACTCTGTAATCAAATCTCTATTTTTTGATCTCATGCATGATTATGTTTTTACTCTTTATTTATAAGCTTATGTTTCATGAACTTTAATAAGCTTAGTTAGAAGTAATTTTCATGCATCTATAAGAAAAAAATCCTAGATAGAGTGGTATGAGAGGAGGTCTTAGTTGGTGTGAGTTGCATGAGTATACTAACCAGAAACCAGATTCAAAGGATATGTGCTACGAAGAGGAGACATGGCAAATGTTGAACCGCGTTGGGAGGAGAAGTGGTCTTTTGTTGATAGGAAATTGTGTGTGTGAATGACCGAATGTGCAGCCATGGAGGATGATAAAGAAATGCACGAAGCCTTCCTGAGGATGTCCCAAATGGTGGACATCATGTATGGCACATATGAGAAAAGAAGAGAGGAGGAGAAAGGAAGATCTAGAGGTGATGCTTCATCCACATCTTCCGATGCTTGTGCGTCTTATTCGCTGCCTTCCTTGTCTTCTCATCCCTTGAATGAGGAGATTAACCAGAGGCTTCAAGAAGAGAATGTCAAATTAAAGAGGCTACTATGGGAAGAGAAAGAGGAGAAACAAAGGTTTCTACACAAACTGCAAGCTAAGGATGAGGCTTTGGAAAAGCTGCAGCATAACTCCCGTGAGGTAAAGAGCAATTCTTTGACTCCGTGTATTTTTCCTGATAATGATTTCACCACTTTTGAAGAACATACCATAGGTATCGACTCCAAAATGTTAAAGAGAATGGGGTATGAGGGGAAATGCCTCGACATTAATGGCTAGGGCATCATAAACCCCATCAAAGTAGTGGAATTACCCCGACATACAGGACTTGGGTATGTCAGGAAGGAGATTGGGGAATGCGCTAAAACAACCAGCGAACCATCAATGACAGATGATGAGAAGCCCTCACCAATTCTTTCCAAATCGACCGTGGAGGTAAAGTATGTTGATTTATCTTCATCTTCATCTTCACATAATATAATTTCTATTAGAAACGTGGAGATACCCATTACAGGGACATGCATGAGACTCCTTACCAAGATGAGGTACAAAGGAGAAGGACTTGGTGTTAATGGTCAAGGCGTAACTCATCCATTAGAGGTTGAGAAAAAACCTCGATTTGCAAGTTTAGGGTACAGTGAAGGACATTGCTCAAAGGTGTCAGAAGCTTCCACGACATTTTTGAACCCATCGAGGAAAGAGGATGCTGGAAATACATCACCATCAACCTATGGTAGTATGCATTTTATAAACATAGCTGAGGCAAGCTCTCATTCCCATGATCATACCAGACACCAACAGGAAATAACTTGAAGTTTTTGCGGATTGCATAACCATCTGTTTGTTGAGTGCTAGAGGAGAATAGCAACATGAAAGAGGATGAGGCGTGAAAGACCCTCTCAATAGCAGGCAAAGAAGAAGGTAAAGAAGATATGGAGGAAGAAGACTTATTGTAGTCATTTCGGCAGAGGTGGTCATCAGAAAGCCACGTGTTAGATGCTCCATCCAAAGTAGTGTCGCATGGACATAGCATCCGTGCACGAACCAGGTGAAATAATTGCTTGACCAGCAAATGCACCACAAGGAGACGACCCATTCACTTTGAAGGTGAAACATGGTTTTTATAGGTGTGGTAGAATGTCATGGACTTGTTTTTAAAATCGTGTGTTGCGTGTTAAACTATAAAAGTGATGATGTGTTTTCCATCACTTGTCGTAGAAGTAATGATGTTTGGCCCTATTTTTGTAAATCATACGTTGTTGTGATGATGTGTTTTCCATCACTTGTTAGAGAAGCAATGGTGTTTGGCCTTATTTTGTAAATCATGTGTTGTAATGATGATGTGTTTTCCATCGCTTGTTGAAGCAAACATGATGTTTGGCCTTGTATTGATAGTTGGTGTATTGTTTCCATTTTTATGTAAACTTGACCACAAAATATGTGCTATAAACTCATGGCAAGTATGGGATGCTTGGCTCGTTATTGATCATAGAATTAAGCATGTAATTTGCAAGACTATTGTACTACAGATTTGTAGGGGATGCAGGTGTCGACTCATCACTTATGGCTCTGAAGGACAAAGGCGAAGGAAAAGGAAGGATGGACCTGTTAGGACACTTGTGGTGCAGAAAATGTATACAACAGCTGCAGATTATTTTAATGCTTTTGGAGGACCAAAAGCTTCTCAATGGGGAGGATTGATCCTGGTGGATCTTCACAAAGTACCAGTGGCATGGTAAAATGCTAAAAAATTCAATGTGGTAGAATTTGGATAAACTTAGCATCCGATCAAAGTGCTAGCCATCTTGATTCCAACGGTGTGAATGACACTCAAATCCGAGTTCATATGAAGAAGTTAGACCAAGTCAAAGTTTATGTTTGACTTGGATAGGTGGTCGGCGAAGATGACATGGCAAACACTCTCAGCGAATGGGGAAGCGCCAAGTGCAAAGCTTCCATTGGTCCCGTATATCGTAGGTCACAGAAGGAAGAGGCCGCGACTTAAAGAAAATAGACTCTAAGAAAGCCATGGTTGCAATTCGATCGAATCACAATCGCCCATCGCAAAAGGAGAAGGTGAAAGAATTGCCCCCAGAAGCAAGTCCTAGTTGCGATGTTATATATTACAATTGTAGAATTATGTTGCGATTTGTGATATCACAATCATTTTTTCCAATGTGGGAGTAGTTGCATGTTGTAATAATTTTGTTTTCCGCTGATTGCGATTTGCGATATGGACCCTTGGACCCGATATATTATATGTCATGCTTAATATTTCGTCGAGTCCGCAGTTATCATAGGGTGCCTAATGTATGGGCTTTTAGTTTGTCCATCAATGGGAAAAATTCTGATAGTAAAAGGTCGTCACGTTAAATGTGCGGTTAATATTTTTTCCATATTTATGAGGTTTTTTGTTGCATATTATGTGGAACCCGAGATCCTCTATATTAAAGAAAACATACCCACCTACCAAACTTGTTGTGGGTTTAGAACTACTTGGGAATTGAGAAATTTACAGCCAACATATATAAAGAACTATCCGCGTCGGAGAAAGAGGGAGAGCGGCTATGAGATTTCTCAGAATACCATTGTAGAGAAGTAGCACCTGCTCCTGGCAGGTGGCTAGAGCCTTGCCTCAAGTATCTAAAGGTTCTAAGAAATGCAGGAAGCCAAATTATCAGAATTTGGCGTTCGGATACGTGTTTCTTCATGATTTTTTTGCCAGGATTGCAGTGATGTTGTCTGTTTCTAGAGCTGGGCTCTCCATTTATCAGTTATCTTCCAGATTGGAGGTATAAGGTTGTTTATGTAAAATCTACTTGTACCTCTCCTCTTTTCATGCCACGTAATAAATGAAAATCTCTCCACTATTGAGTCGGACCTAGAAATGCAGTCCAAATTGGACGAAATCTGTAATCAAATCTCTGTGTATTGCTCTCATGCATGATTATGTTTTTGCTCTTCGTTTATAAGCTTATGTTTCATGATTTTTAATAATCTCACTTACGTGTAATTTCGATGCATCTATAAGAAATAAATCATGGATCAATCATTGTAACAAAGAAATCAATGCACATCATCAAAAAAAATTGTGTTTACGTTGAAATCAATACAAACTATAAATCTCATTACTTTGAAAATAATGTACATCATACATCTACACTGAAATCAATACATTTAGTGCAATATTTCAAATAGAATTAAAAATCAACATCTACAATGAAATCAATACACCTAGTGCAAGCAATCAAATAGGATTAGAAATCATTGTCTTTTTGACGGTGTTGTAAGTATGTCAACTAAGGGGTCCCCCTAATGTGAAGCGCTAATTAGACCTCACACTATTTGGTGTAGGAGCTCCATCTGGAATATTGGCCTAGTTGACATATATCTCAAAGATATGCATTGGCTCTAATTTTCGGCACGAGAGAGGCATGCAATGGTGTGTTCGAAAAGAGAGGAGATGTTCCTCGTGAGTGTTCAGTTGCAACAGTGTCAAGGTTATTCCACTGCAGAGAGGGGAGAAAAGTGAGCCTCTAAGTGAGAGGTAATAGTACCACCTAAGAAGAGACACACATGAACCATAAGGGACTGTATAACATCCAACGAAATAGTCCACAATGGATGTGATGGTCATTACAACCAACAAATAAAGAAATATTTTTCTAATATCTTGTGGAATAGTCCACAAGGATGGGACAAAATTGACAACCATTACAACACATTCTCAATAAGATAAGTACTAAAATAAAAAAAATAGTTCAGCTATCTTAGAACATGTGAAAGAAAACATGGAATGCAAACATCCACATAATAATCTTACAAACATTCATAGTCCATGCATGAAGAACATGATGGCATTGAAGGTTTCTGTTATTAAGTAAAATTTCCAAAACACATGTTTACAATGTACATCAATAGCCCTAGTAGTGGAGCATTCGAGCCACTCCTTACTCCTCAAAGATCTAGCCGATCTCTCTAATGCCTTGCGAGAAGAGCTAAGGTGAAAAGTCTTGTGCTCACACAATGAGGGAGTATATATAACCAAGGGTAAAGTTTTGACTACCCTCATGACTATTTGACATCCTATGACTTTCAGACTTACATGAGTCTTTACATTCCATGTGTGTCCTTCGAACTTCCACTTTACAATACATTTGAATAAAATATACATGGTCCACAATAGTGATGTCGCATATGACCACTCATGACATGACATGACATGACAATGTTGACGTGGACTTCCTGATGATGTGAAAATGTCAATTCATTATTATTTATATGTTTTGGATGTCTTCTCGAATATGCTTTCTCTTCACCTCCACACGGCTTGGCGATGCAAAATATTCAATGGTCTTTAGTCTTGGATGGTGGTCGCAAACTTGTGTCCCTTCACTTTCTCTTGATTGACCCACTTGTTATTCTAGTTACAAGAGAATCTTTAAGCATGCTTGCCTCATTCTTCTCCTTCTCTATCATGTTTCCATCACATCATAGTGTACCTGTTTCTACAATTCACTCATGACGAGAGGACATCAATCTCAAAACCCCCTAGTCTAAGATGATGCATTCTGATCCATCAACTGAACCAAGGAAAAGTGATAGGCTAGGGAGAGGGGATCAATGATTGTGCATTACACAGTTCCAGCAATCAAGTAGGAGAGCTTGAGCTTTGAGATTGCACAGTGTGCAACTCAGAGAGGCATGGAGGACAAGACTGCGTATTTTATGGAGATAGTGGGGTTTGGTTGAGGGAATGGACACTGGGAAAGCCAACTACATATTTTTGGAAGTCAAGGGAGGCTGGTATTATAGGAATTGCATAGTTCTAGCATCCAGGGGAAGAGCTTGAGGCTTCAGGATGAAAAGAGTGCAGTTCAAGGCAGGTTGGTGGACATTGTTGCGCAATTATGGGGGTTAAGATCGGGAGTCGGGATCAGGAATTGAGAAGTGTAGCAACCCTAGGAGATAGGGACTACACATTCCATAGTTCCAAGTAGCAAGGTCACAACTCATAAAATTGATATTACACAGTGCACGGTTTAGTTGGGGCTCAAGGAAGCTATGTTTCTCAGTAGGGAAAATTTTCCAAAAATGGCTAAGCGTGGGATAGGTGATGAACTGTGATGAACCTTGACTTTGATAACATACTTAGCACACTTTTATGACACAACAACATAGATCATCCAAACACATGAACAACACATTTCCTGTTGTGTGACTTCCTTATGAAAAGATACGACAAGTACGACACTTAAGATAGACTTTTGAACGACAGTGATGACACTTGTGCGACAATGTTCAGGACTTTGTGTATGGGTATCACAAATTCTTACATGGTTAGGACAATTCATATACATAAAGAACAACCTTTGAAACCATCAGAATAGGATTGCAAACATTGGATGCCAACCAAACATGCAAAAAGAAAACAATTAACCCAACAATGCAAAAAGGGAGCAAAGCACTACAATAAAGTGCATGAAATGAGCTCCAGTGTTTGCAACAACAATATAAAAGACCAAGGAAGGATGAGTGTAAGCCAAAATTTTGGAGGGTTTTGTAGCAACTACAACACTTAGCAACACACTCATTGAACTCCAACCTTTTTGTCCTTGTTAACTTCTTATGTGAAAGGCCTTGGTTCTTTAGGGAGTATTGATTCATTGTGATGATTAATTTGGCCTTACCATTTAGCCCACGAACATAAAAGGTCCCCTCTATACCTTATCAGTTGAACACAACACAAGATTCATTATAATAACAATGTTTCAAGTTGGGAAGGGTAGTGTAGCTTGCGAGCTTAATATTTTCAGAGTATAATTTTTCATCTTTGGTGTTGCTTGCTTCCAGCATGCTTGGATAGTACCCTGGCAGAGTCTCTTGCTTCACCTTTTTGCAAAGGAAGTCCTTCTCTTCATTCACATTTATTTATTTATTTAAAGAGAATTGTGTATTGGAAATTATTTATTTTGGGGTGGAAGAGGGATCTCGACTTATTGATATCAGAAGAGGTTGTTCCTTCAGAGAAGAATATAGAGAGATATGATTTAGGTTTTCTCGTTTCGATTTTCCCTTTCTTTGTTTCTACTAGTTGGATAAGCTTGATGACATAAAAACATAAAGACCGGGTGTGGGCATGATGTTTCTGGACTAGACATAGGTTTATGGTTGGACCAAAACTCTCTTTACAAACAGATTGTATTTTCCATCAGAACTTCATAGGCCAAAAGATGTAACCAACATAAGGAAGATGGACAGAAGGCTAGCCAAATGCTGAAGTGTCACTAGACTCTTTATAGTTGTTCCACACACATACTAAGAAGCCACAACATGTATTCACAGAATAACAACAAAAGGAGACAAACAACAAGAAATAAATCAAAAGAAACAAAACCAAAGGAAAGACAAAACGCAACAAGGAAACAAAACGAGAGGACAAGCAAAAGAATCTAAACCAAACCATAATGCAAGAGAAAAGTAAAAAAAGAAAACAAGAGAGAGACTAAAAAGAACAACATGGGATGGGTGCAAGAGAAGGAAAACTAAGATGTAGATAATCCTACTTCTAACCGAACAGCTAATAGGTCAGGGTCAAATATAATGAATTTCCCAATATAGCCATGTAAGCATTCCCGAGAAACAATAACACGGATACAATTGAGTAAAACATATATAAAGTAGTGTGCAAGAGAAAAGATGTGAACTTGAATAACTTGCACATAATTTTGAAGGCCTTGCCTGTGGGTGGAAATATTTAATAACTAATTTAAAATATTATTATATTATATTATTATTATAATTGTATTATATTATATTATTATTATAATTAAATAAATTATATTATAATTATAATATAATCATTATAATAAAAATATAATATTTTATTAAAAACTTAAACCAATTCATATTAATTAGAACTTAAAACAATGAATTAATTCAAACTTTAAAACAAGTGAAAAATTATGTGAGGAGTATGGTGGAGGGTTATGGAGGGATAAGGCAAGTCAACGAAGAATGGAGTGATAAGGATGAGGTGGATGGAGGGATAAGGTGACGTGAGGGTGAGGTAAGGTGGGTGAGTCGGGAGGTATAAGGAGTTTCCATCACATATTTTCCAAAATCGCAAATCACACGATCAAAAGTTTTAAAACAAGTGACAAATGAAATTGTGATATGTGATATTGCAATATTGTAATTTCGCAATCACAAAATTTTATCGTAAATTTTTTGGATGGAAGAGAAGGGAGGTAAAGTGGGCCCCACGTGAATTAAAAATCCTGCAAATTGGACTATAGCCGCTTCGCAATTTTGGGGTTTTGGGTTTGATAATTTGTTTTAAAATAAGAAATTGGAGTAAATTACCAAGATCCTGAAACGTGTTTTCATCTATTGCACAATTTAGCTAGGTCATTTTGTAGGAACACTAGTGAAAAAATAAAATAATAAATATTAGTAAAAACTAATTAAGAGCTAATATTTACAATGAATGATTGTTGAACTTAATTAGTTACAAAAATCGAAATATCATACATTTATTTACATTTTTTAGTCCAGGCGAGAAAATGATCAAACTTCAAAGGAGTGTCATTTACAAACTGGTTGACCAAATGAGATGAAACAAGTATCGATGGAAAGCTTGTGAAAAGCTGGATTCAATGAAACAATCAAAACAAAAATCCGATGAAAATGAAAAAAAGAATAAAAGAAAAGTGTAAGTCAACTAACTCGAATGAACATCATAAAATATGCTTAGCCAAAAATTAATGGAATCCATTATTTGAAGTACTGGGGGTGTTGGGTTTTCCCTTGAACAATAGCGATACACTAGGAAGAACCAATTATCTCTGGTTAAAGACAATGAACTTTAATTTACCCAAAGGTTAAAAATGATGGAAATCATTAAATCGTCTAATAGTAAAATATTTCCATAGGTCCCACATAAATAGATTTAGTGATATGAGTTTATAAAGATAAGTGCTCAAAGAAGACTCCAGTAAAAGTCATGAATCCAAATTTGGGAAAAATTGTTTTAAATCTACCTCATATGAAAAATAGAAGAAGGTACAGATAGGAGTTTTTGATAAAGCATATATCTGTTTTATGATTGGTCCCTAACATTTCTTCACTGCCAACAAGCGTCCATAGACGCGATGGGTTTACTTGTCTTTCCCATGCTTCCTCTTTAATCACGCTTTTGATAAGTGCATTTTGCAAGATTTTAGTTTATGATGTATTTGAGTGAAAGAGGTGGAATGGTAATAGAGATTTAAGTTTAATGGACATAATACTTTCATAATTTTTACTCCAAATTATTTCCCTAGAACTATCAATCGGAAGCTTTTATGTGGAGGGGTAGTCAGTATTCATTATGTTAAACTCAAATCAATTCTTTCCTTCAAAACGTAAACTATATCACTTAGTAGGGATGTGTGTTCCTCTATGAAAATGATTTAAAGCAAGATGGTCTTATGATTCTAGAAAGATATGCCTTAAATGATAAATGAAATTCACTGAAATAGATAGAGTTAGGAAATTCCCCATGTATGTTAATCGATGTCAGGCAAGGAAAAAGACCTTTCATATAAACCATGGCAAAGTCACCAAAATGAAATCAAAACCGAAAGAAAAAGGAAAAGAATTGTTAAACTAAAGTAATAAAAGAAATCAGTAAAAAAAAAAAAATTTGAAAAAAGAAAAAGCTGAAAGAAAAATCCAAATTTAAAAGATAAACTCCAACAAGACTACTTATACAAATGTCTCAACAAAAGAGATAAAGAAAATAATCATATGTACATTGCTTCCGATGTTGAGATTTTTTTTTTGTTTTTTTTTTTGTTTTTATCTTGAAAAGTTATAAGAAATGAGGCTCTCAAAATGCAGAGGTTGAATAACAGTGATGATTGATAATAAGCTAAATGAGCAGTCTTTATCTGCTATAAACTTTCTTGTTTCGAAGAAAAACCTGCAAAAATACATCTTAAACATTTTTTGACAAAAGTAATGCTTAAAGGAACAATTAAAAGTTCATAAACTCCCAAGTTTAGCTAATTTGATTAGGATCATTAGTGCTTCTTTCAATAATCTCAAAGAAAACTAAACAGAAGAGAATGAACTTCAAAACTGATCTGGTAGAGGTGCAAAATGTTCATGAAGACTTGTAAAATAGAGTTCAAGATCAACAAAAACTAAAAACAAAACTGAAACCAAAAGTGAATAAATGGAAGTGGGCACATGAAACTTACCATTGGAGAATTGCATTTTGTTGGAAATACTGAGAGGGGCGGGTGAATTAGTATTTCTTTTCAATTGTTCTTTTTACCATCAAAATCATTTATATATGGAACACAGAAATAGATAGCTGGAATAAATGCTTTTATTAATATAATCTATGCAATAAAATAGATTCAATATATAAATGGTTGCAATCAGTTGCCAAGCACCAACTTGGAATTTTGTGAGTCTCCAACCTCCAGAGCACCAACTCTATTTTTCCAAGGCAACAATCTTGGACTTAGGAGCACCAACTCCCAAAGACTCCAACCCTTATCAGTTCTGAGTCTCCAACCCCACGGGCTCCAACCCTTTATTTTAAACTATCAGAATATATATTTGTTGTAGTTCTCTACTCCAAAACCTGCTGAGCTTATGATTCACTTATGTTCTCCTGCTTCTTCTACCTCTTCCTGAACTTCGGTTCTCCTGCTTCTTCCACCTCTGCCTAAACTTCGGCTTCCTCTAACTCTGACTATTCACACGCACCCTTTCCTTGTTTTTTTTCTCTCTCTTATATATTCCTGATGCCTTTCATCATTGGTTTCCTCTTTCCGCTGGCTCTTTGGTGTCCTCAACGCTCACTTGATCCTTCAGCTTCCCTTCTTCGGTCGCTTTAGATTCCTTTGCGCTTGCTTGTCCTTCAGCTTTCCTGATCCTTCGGTCACCTTAGATTCCTCTGTGCTCACTTGTCCTTCGGCTTCCCAACATTCGGCTTCCTTTGTCTCTTCAAGTTCATCAATACTTGAAGGACACATTAATTCAGAAGAGAGGGCCAAAATACAAAGAAAAAATGTTGCATATTAAAACTATAACAGGGAGGCCCTTTTTTCAATAATAATATTCATACACTAGACTTTATTGTTTACGGAGAGACTGTACAAATCATGGAGGCCCACATGCCACATCACAATCGCAATTGCAATTGCAATCATTCAGGCCCACTGAACTATCGGAAGTGTTTATTTATGCATTTTTCCTTAAGAACCTCGGGCAATACATTTATTGGAATACATAGGAATACATGGAAAAACTCAGCCAAACGCTTAAGTTTGGACTTCAAATGCATTACGCCCGCATCTATTACTTCATCGGGTCCGTTGTGTAATCACAATCACAGTTTATAGCCCCATCCCTTTATAACTTGCAATAGATAACATCCGACATAGTGGACGTGATATAGCATTAGGGTGTGTTATAATAGGACTATCGGGTCTGCAACATATATCACAATTGGTGCTTTCAATGCGGCAAGGCCTTAAGCACTTGCGATATGGCGGATGCGATATAGTATTAAGTCATATTGCAATGTTGCAGCGGGTCTGCATACTTTATTGCAATCGGCGCTTTCGGGGGTGACAACCCTTTGTAACTTGCGATATGAGAGTTTCGATAGGCAGATGTAATATAACAATAGGGTAGTATAGATGGTGCATTCGGGTCCGTGTATTATTGCATCTACATAATATATATGTATTTCTCTCTTCCTCTATGTCCTTCGCTCTTTTTACTCTTTCGCATATATATGTATTCTGCTCTTCCTCTATGTCCTCCGCTCTTTGTACTCTTCCGCTAGTGCTTCTTTGGCATATGTTACTCCCGATATGGCTCCTCCAACGTTACTCCTCCTCAATCTTCCGCTCTGATAGCTCTGTTTATGCTCCTCCAATAGCTTTGTTTATGCTCTGATATTCTGCAATACTCCTCTGATGCATTAACTCCTCTTTTGATGAATTCCTCTGCCTCCAATAGTCTCTCCAATGACTTGACTCTCTTGGCTTTCCTCTGGTTTCTCCTCATGGCTTCTTGCTCCTACAATATTTCCATATTGACGTCAATGAAAATCTATATCAACAATCTCCCCCTTTGTTATTGATGGCAATATTCTTCTTCTCTCCCCGTTTGACATGAATGGCAAAGGAATGGATAAGGAATCCCCCTGTCAAACTGCTCCCCCTGTCCTACAACATCTTTATGAATCAACTTAAGTGATGCCGAAGAGATAACCCCCATATTTTGATGAAGATGTTCAAATTCTTCTCGAGGAAGAGGTTTTGTGAAAATATCAGCTATTTGCTCCTTAGTATTGATATATTCCAAGATGATGTTTTTTTCAGCTACTTGTTCACAAAGGAAATGATACTTGATTGGTATATGTCTGGCCTTTGAGTGCATCACTGGATTTTTGCTGAGACTGATAGCACTTGTGTTATCACAATAAATGGTAATTGGTTGATATGTACCTATGTTGACATCTTTTAGAGCTTCCTTCATCCATAGTATTTGAGTACAATAGTCTGCGACAGCTATATACTCGGCTTCGGCTGAAGATAATGATATGGATGTCTATTTTTTTCTAAGCCAAGATACTAAACAGTCTCCAAGGAAGAATTCATTTCCACTAGTACTTTTTCGATCATCTAGACCTCCAACCCAATCAGCATCGGTGTATGTAGTTACAGTAAGATTGGAGCTCTTAGGGTACCAAAGACTAAAATTAGAAGTTCCTTTCAGGTATCTAAGAATTATTTTTACAGCTAACAAATGGGATTGTTTAGGAGTTGATTGAAATCTTCCCACCATTCCTACTACCTGCATAATATCGAGTCTCGTAGCAGTTAAGTACAGAAGGGCTCCAATTATTGACCTATAATGAGTTGCATCTACCAGAGGGGAGTCATCATTTTTTCTCAATTTGCAATTTGTGGTTATATGTGTGCTCATGGGTGCATAGTATTCCATTCCATATCTTTTAAGCATGTCTTTAAGATATTTCGCTTGAGATATAAACAATCCTGTTATGGTTTGAGATACTTATAGTCAAAGGAAGTGAGATAGCTCTCCTATCATCGACATCTTGAACTCTTTTGACATGTTTTGAGAAAATTCATGGCTCATCTCATCATTATTTCTAGTAAAAATCAGATCATCAACATAAACAAGTGTGACTAGTAACTTACCCTCATCTGTCTTGTGTAGAGATTACTTCCTGCCACTCCCTTCTTGAAGCCTTGTTGTTGTAGATAGTGATCCAATCTTGCGTACCAAGCTCTAGGAGCTTGTTTCAACCTATATAATGCATTTTTCAACTTACAAACTAAGTCTTTTCCTTCTGTTAGATCAAACCCTTCTGGTTTCTCCATCTAGACTTCTTCCTTCAATTCCCCATTCAAAAATGCTGATTTTACATCCATTTGATAGATTTTGAATCGTTTTGAGCAAGCAAATTCCAAGAACATCTTGATAGCTTCTAGACGAGCTACTGGTGGAAATGTTTCTTCAAAGTCAATTCCTTCAATTTGTGAATAGTCTTTACAAATAAGCCTTGCCTTGTTTCTGATGACTTGTCCATCTTCATTCATTTTGTTTTTGAATACCCACTTGGTCCCTATTATGTTTTTGTCCTTTGGATGAGGTACCAGCTCCCATGTCTCATTCTTCTCAATTTGGGACATTTCTTCTTCCATGGCTTTTACCCAATGAGGATTGAGGATCCTTACTTGCTTGAGTAAATGTTTCTAGTTCTATCATGGATAGAAGAGCAATATCATTTTTCTTTGGTGTACTTATCATCCTTCTTCGAGTTTTCATCCCTTCATCTCTATTGCCAATAATCTTCTCTTCTCAGTGATATTTTTGGAGAAACTTCATCTTTTAAGGGGTTTGAGGTGGTTCTTTTTCCTCGGATTCTTCTAGATCTATTTCTTCTTTTTCAGGTTCTTCTTCTTCAATGAGAGGATCAACTTCGTGTTCTTCAATTTCTTTTTCTAGAAGGTCTTCACCAATCTTTACATCAATGCTTTCCTCTATTTTCCTTAGTTGATTATTGTAGCACTTGTAGGCTTTACTCCATGTACAGTATCCAAGGAAGATCGCTTTGTCAACCCAAGAATCAAACTTTCCTGGTGAGCCATCATTGATTTTTATGAAGCACTTGCTTCCAAAAATCTTGAAGTACTTTACTGAAGCAGGTCTTCCTTTCTATAATTCATAAGGAGTTTTTTCATAATTTGGTCTTAATTGAGTTCGATTCAAGATATAGACAGTTGTCTTCACTGCTTCTCTCCAGAATTTTGGCTACAAAGCAACTACTAATAACATTGTTCTTTCCATTTCTTGAACTGTTCTATTTCTTCTTTCAGCTACCCCATTTTTCTTGGGTGTTCTGGCAGCAGAGAGTTATCTTTTAATTCCATGTATTTTACAGAATTCATTAAATTATTTTTATGTGAATTCTCCCCCTCTATCTGTTTTCAGGCACCTAATCTTTGAGTCCTTTTCATTTTCTATAAGAGCTTTAAGATTCTTAAAACACTCAAATGCTTCGGATTTATATTTTATAAAATATATCCACATCATTATAGTATAGTCATCAATAAATAAAGCAAAATACCTTCCTCCTTGGAGTGCCGGATTTCTAGTTGGTCCACATAAATCAGCATGGATGATCTCCAAAGGCTTTGATGTAGAAAAATCCTTGGTCTTGTGGCTGGTTCTGGTTTGCTTTCCATGTTGACATGGACCACATATTCCTTTATTTGGTTTGAGTAACTTTGGGATGTCTCGTATTGCTTTAATCTTGCTGATATTGATCAAGTTCTCAAAGCTTGTATGTCCAAGTCGCTTGTGCCACAACCAACTCTCATCTGTTTGACTTAAGTAGAATTTATCTTCTTGAATCTTGTTCAAAATGTAGATGTTTTCTGGTGTTCTAACCCCTTTCGCCACAAGTTCCCTTGAGTAAGAGTTCCTTATTTCACAATCTTTGGAGGTAAAGACAACATTATGTCCTTGATCATAGATTTGGCTAACACTCAAGAGGTTGTGTTTGAGCCCATTTACTAGCAAAGCATTTTGAGCTTTTCCTTTTCCATTAATATTTTCCAACAATTTTGGCAGATCCACTTCCAAAGGATACATTTCCTTCCTTTTTGTTCAATAATACAAACTTCCTTTTGTCCCTTGTCATGTTTCTGGAGCACCCACTATCCACAAAACAATGATTTTCTTTATTTTGAGCATATAGAGCCAGGCCACATTTATCCGTGTTCGGATGCTAACTTCTTTCTTTTCCTCTTTTGAGTGAGAAATTGTGTTCATAGTGTCCATTATTATTACATAATGAGCAAATTAGATCAAATTTGGTCAAGGGATCAAACTAATTGTAGGTATTGATTTTTCCTTGCCTTTTGGGGCCATATGGTTTGCTTATTTGATACATTAGTTTTGGTGTTTCATTCTTGTGAGCCATGCAATGTCTAGCTTGATGACAAAATTTTTTACAATAGAAACAATGTCCAAAAAGGATAGTTTTGTACCTATTGTAATAGCCATGATTTGAATCAACATTCTTCCTTGGAATTACTCCCACTTCATTATTTGGATTTGAGATGGGCCTTTGATGGAATACTGGTTTGTATCTACTATAATATCCATGATTCGAATCCGCATTCTTGTTTGTAGTTATTCTCTCTTCATTCTTTGGATCTGGGATGAGCCTTTGATGAAATAATCTTTCTTCTTTTGGGTTGCTAGAAAGTGCATCGACATAGCTTTTCGCACCATCCTTAGTGCTTCATGATTCTCCTTTAAAACCTATTCCAGATTTGTTATGTTGAGGTTTTTGATTATTTAGGATAGTCTCAAGTATTTGAGAGCTTTTTGAACCCTTTTTAACTTGCTCCAATTCCTTCCTCAGAAATAGTATTTCGGCTTCACGTTCTTCGCAAGTTTCTTCTTTTTCTTTTAGCTTTGTTTCCAAGAGATTTTCCCTTCTTTCTCTTTCCTCGTTTTCTACCTTGAGAAAAATGATTTTATTCCGTAATTTCTCATTTTCTTCAATGGAACTTATTAACAATTCATCTACATTTCCTTCTAGCCCTGAGTCATCATCATTTTTGAATGCCATGAATAATGTTTCTTAGCTTTCAGCATGGTCACTTTCTTCATGTGATTTCTTTTTGATGACTACAAATTCATCTTCATGAGACTCATATTGCTTAGGGAAGAGGTTCTTCTTATTGATCTTTTTCTTTTTGTATACCATTCTTTTAGAATTTTCTTCATCATCACTATCATGCTTATGAGGGCAATTTTGCAGCATAATGACCTACTTTTCCACATTTGAAATAGATAAGAGGGTACTTACCTTTTATCTTAGATCCTTTCTTTCGTACAAATTGCGCCAATTCAGATTCCACATCGGAGTCATCACTACTGACATTCCTTTCTTTCCCCATTTTTGATTTTGAAGCCTCGAATGTTGCATCTTTGGAGCTTGGGCCACCTTTTCTCGTCTCAAAGGCAATGAGGATTCCATGGAGTTCATCCATCTTGAGAGTATCTAGATCCTTTATTTCTTCTATGGCGCTTATTTTGGAGTCAAATTTGTCTGCGAGAGATTTTAAGACCTTTTGAACAATGGTACTTTCTTCAATGTTTTCATCCAATCCTTTAAGAGAGTTGACCACTTCAAGTACTCGGAGAAAGTATGATGCAATATCTGCTTTATCATCCATTTTCAAACTTTAAAATTGCCTTCTACGAGTTTGAAGCTTTTCCTTCTTGACTTTTGAGTCACCATCATATAAGCTAATTAGCTTATCCCACATTTCTTTGGCAGAGTTACAATTCATGACTTTTGTAAATTCAAAATCAGTGATTCCACTAGTGAAGGAGTTTAATGCTTTTGCATTTGCAACGTAGGATTTCCTCTCGTCTTGATCTGTTGGAAGAGTGGAAGGAATTAGGTACTCATTTAGAACCGAATGCCAGACTTTAGGTCCAAGGGACATTAAGTAGTAAGTCATTCTCTTTTTCCATAAACCAAAATTGGTGTCATTGAACAGAGGAGGTCTTCCTGATGCTTCGTGATTTATCATCATGACTATGAATTCTTCTTCAAGTTGTTAGGCTAATATGAAGAAGCCTGCTTTGATACCAATTGTTAGAAATACTTGGGGGGGTGAATCAGTATTTCTTTTCAATTGTTCTTTTTACCAGCAAACTCATTTATATATGGAACACAGAAATAGATAGCTGGAATAAATGCTTTTATTAATATAATCTATGCAATAAGATAGATACAATATATAAATGGTTGCAATCAGTTGCCAAGCACCAACTTGGAATTTTGTGAGGCTCCAACCTCCAGAGCACCAAATATGTTTTGCCAAGGCAACAATCTTGGACTTAGCAGCACCAACTCCCAAGGACTCCAATCCTTTCAGTTCTGAGGCTCCAACCCCACAGGCTCCAACCCCACAGGCTCCAACCCTTTATTGTAAATTGTCATAATCTGTTTTTGTTGTAGTTCTCTGCTCCCAAACCTGCTGAGCTTATGATTCACTTCTATCCTCCTACTTCTTCCACCTCTGCCTAAACTTCGGTTCTCTTGCTTCTTCTGCCTCTGCCTGAACTTTGGCTTCCTCTAACTCTGACTATTCACATGCACCCTTTCGTTGTTTTTTTTTTATTTTTATATTTTTATTTTTTTATTTTTTTTTCTGTTTTATATATTCCTGACGCCTTTGACCATTGGTTTCCTCTTTCCATTTGTCTCTTTGGCTTCCTCAACACTTGCCTGATCCTTTGGCTTCCCTCCTTTGGTCACTTTATCTTCCTCTACGCTTGCTTGTCCTTCGTCTTACCCGATCCTTCGATCACTTTAGCTTCCTCTGCGATCACTTGTCTTTTGGCTTCCCGACTTTCAGATTCCTCTGTCTCTTCAAGTTCACCAATACTCGAGGACACGTTAATTTAGAAGAGAGGGCCAAAATACAAAGAAAAAATGTTTCATATTAAAACTATAATAAAGAGGTCCTTTTTTCAATAATAATATTCATACACTAGACTTTATTGTTTGCGGAGATACTGTACCAATCAGGGAGGCCCCACATGCCATGCCACAATAGAAATCACAATCGCATTTGTTTAGGCCCAATGAACTATTAGAAGTGTTTATTTATGCATATGGCCTTAAGAAACCCGCGAAATACATTTATTGGAATACACAGGAACACATGGAAAAACCCGACCGAACACTTAAGTCCGGACTTCAAATGCATTACGCTCGCATCTATAACTTAATTGGGTACGCTGTGTAATCACAATCGTAGTTTATAACCCCATCCCTTTATAACTTGTAATAGATAACTTCTTACGTGACAGACGTGATATAGCATTAGGGTGTGTTATAATAGGACCATCCGGTCTGCAACATATATCGCATTTGGCACTTTCAATGCGACAAGGCCTTAAGCACTTGTGATATGGAAAATGCGATATAGTATTAACTCATATTGCAATGTTGCAGAGGGTCCGCATACTTTATCACAATCGGAACTTTCAAGGTTGATAGCCCTTTGTAACTTGCGATATGAGAGTTCCAATAGGTAAATGCGATATAACAATAGGGCAGTGTAGATGGTGCATTCGGGTCCTTGTATTATCGCATCTACATAATATATATATATATATATATATATATATATATATATATATATATATATATATATATATGTATATCGCTCTTCCTCTATGTCCTCCACTCTTTGCACTCTTCCACATATATATGTATTCCGCTCTTCCTCTATGTCCTCCACTCTTTGTACTCTTCCACTAGTTCTTCTTTGGCATATATTACTCCCGATACTCCCGATATGGCTCCTCCAACGTTACTCCTCCTCAATCTTCCGCTCCAATAGCTCTATTTATGCTCCTCCAATAGCTCTGTTTATGCTCTGATATTCTACAATACTCCTATAATGCGTTAACTCCTCTTTTGATGAATTCCTCCACCTCCGATAGTCTCTCCAATGACTTGATTGTCTTGGCTTTCCTCTGGTTTCTCCTCATGGCTTCTTGCTCCTAGAATATTGCCATATGGACATCAATGACAATCTATATCAACACATTTATTCTTACCTCAAAGGTATTATCTTCTCCAATACTAGCTAACTTCTTCCTTTAATTACAATTAAAATCATGAAGAAGCTGAACTAACTGAAATCTTATTAACCCAAAATCATCATTTATTAAATCTATACGAAAGCGAGCAGTAAACTAAAAGAAAATAACATTTCGTGTTCAAGGAATCGAAAATAAACCAAATCCATCATAAATAAAAATGAATATATACTTCTTAATGAATCACAACCATGAATGTTCTCTTAATATTACAAGTTTCATATCAACTCCATGATTTTCATAAATTGTTCAAAATCAAGACAAAATCCAAGACAATGTAAAATAGAAGTATAGATGGAGAGGTATTGAATTTTGCATATTAAATATAGAATGATATATTAAAACCCAAATATAAGAGAAATCGATAATGATTTAGTCATGTTCTGAATTTCTTATCAATTGCTTCATTACCATAGCGGTTGCCCAAGAGTGCCTAAAAGTATTTTATATAGGACAAAACCTCGTCGGATGTTTCGCATCGCAAGATCCTTTGACATGCTTAATCGTTAAGGTGCTAGATTTACTTTTATCAATAGGTGATCGAGTGTTATGCAATGGTTAAAAGATAATGGTAGAGAGGCATATATCAGAGTTTATCACATCAGAGGATGTCAAGACAAGGTGTCATTTGAGTTCTGCGATGTGATACAAGTGTTACGATAGCGGGATTGTGATATGAGCATATCCGATGGGAAATTGCGATGGAATGATGGTTATATGGGAGGATAATCATATCAGAGATCGAAATTGTTAGGAAAAGGAAACGTCGATATTATTCTTATGATAGCTGGAATGTGGTAGATGATGTGGCTTATTGGTGGGACTGGCTTTGGATTTATAAGAGATCGGTGATCGAAAGTTTTAAGTACGAGATGAAATATTATTGATATGCCAATGTGCGATGAAGGACAAACCTGATAGTCATATTATGTGGATTTAATTTCATATCAGATCCAGGACATCAAAACCTTTAAACATATGCACTGATCCAAAATGGATCCTAAAAACCCTCTAAGTCTTAAAAAAATAAAAAAATAAAAAACTATCGCAAAGGATGAACCTTTAAAAATGGTGGAAAACATTACCAGGAGAGAAAAACAAGAAGAAATGGTGAAAATAGAGTCTATCGGAGGTGGCTTTATGGGAAGTGTGATAGCGATAAGCACGATTAAATGAGGACCGTTGATTAAGCGCGCAGATCAATGGTACAGATTCAACGGTGCTATCGCATCGCTAATATATATATATATATATATATATATATATATATATATATATATATATATATATATATATATATATATATATATATATATATATATATATATAGGACTTAACCGTGGCCTGAAGGATCAATGATATGCGATTGTGATATTGCAATATCGTATCACAGCATTATAAGGGGTGGTGCCAAAGAGGCCAACGACCATGCAATGCACCAATATTCGATAAGGCCGATCGGTGCAATCGGTGATCGGAAGCCAAATAGGGAGATGCGACATGCGATATGGCCAGACCCGAAAAGGTTATGAATGCGATATTAAAATATTTGAAGTCCGGAATGAAGCCATTTTGTTGGGATTTTCTTTGTATTTGGGATTTTTCATAATAAACCCAAACACAAAGGAACCTGTGACCGAGAAACTTGTGATAGAAATTTAAAGGTGGACCCAATGGACTTTAGGGCATAATTAATGATATTTTAGGTCTGATAAACGGCAGTTTGGTGGATTTTCCCATGTTTTTGGTGTATTTCTTTGTGTAAATAGAGAATGACTATTTTAGGGATTTCAAAGACGGCGATGGTCCCTTCTGTTACAAGACAGGTGGCCACCATCCCTTAAGACATTTAACAATGATTGTTTAAACGCTCAGAGGGGATTTGAGCAGAGAGAGGCCAGGAGCTAGAGAGCCCAAAGGGGAAAATGAACATACAAATGTCAATTGGCTTAAAAGCCACTGAGTGACAGAGACAAAAGCAATCAGTGCTGAGATAGAGAGAAAACAGAGACAGAGAGTGAGAGGGAGAGTATGTGTATTTAGAGATACTTGAGGGATTCAAGTAAACTCCTGTTGTTTTGTATCTATTGTGTTGAGAGTCAAATTGAGCTCACTTTTGTAAAAATCTGCTCTTGAATACATAATAGAGAGGTCACCACTGAAGGCTAGACTAGGAGACGTAGCCCAGGAGTTTTGGGTGAACTCCTTGATTATTTGTTGTGTTATCCATGTATCTGTTATGTTTTTTCTAACTTCTTCATTGTCTATATTATTCGCAATATTTTCGATCCGTTGCACTAAGTAATATAGGCAAATCCTACACATGAATCTGTAATACCTTATATTAGTCTAATATCTCATTTTTAGGTCAAGTGGTATCAGGGCTTTAGGTTTGCTAAGGATAGACGTGCTTGTGCTGGATGGTTGAATGCTAACTAGGTCAAAGCTCAAACTAGGAGAAGGAGAACTTGTTGAGGCTAATCCAAAAATTGGAAGAGTCTATCCTAGGAGGGAAATGGTAAAACAAAACCCATTGGAATTAGAATCTCAGTTCATGGATAGTTTTATGACCATGCGAGCCATGGTGGAAGAGATGTATCGAGAATTCAAGAAGTGTCGAGGTGAAAGCACTTCGACACCTAAACAAGACAAGGGAGCAGAGGAACCTTCTCTAGATGCCCCAAAGGGAAAAGGGAAAGGGGAAAAGCTTCCTCCATCATCTCCTCACCCATCACCTCTGTTGGGTCGTTAATATGCCATTATTATTATCACTTTTGAACACTTATCCCACCCATTTCCACTATTCTTCATCATATCATTTGTTATAATTTATCATTTAAATCCATTTTATAAATGATTTATGCTCTTATGAATGAATATTATCTATTCTCCTTTATTTCTAATAAATTGATGATTATGCGTGATTTTATCAATGATAGTTTTAATAAATCAGTTATAACATTATTTACCATTCTTAGCCTCCAAGATAATTTTCAGATTGAATATTTGATTTTTAAAAGCGCCAACTCAGAAATGCGCTGGAATAAGGAGTGACAGTTTTGCGGTTGAGATTTTGAGCAAATGGAGCAGAATCTGGAAAATCGGGAACATGGGTTTTGTCCAGAACAGGCCCAATTAACTTTTATGAAGAACGGTTTGCCCAAATTTGGCTCGTACTGAGAGAAACGCAAGGTTCTTTGAGCACGATTTTCTCAGATTTGCTGTTGCGGCCGTCCTCCAAATCTCAGTTGCAAAGCCAAATTCATCTTGCTTTTGTTGAGAGATGAAAGGAAATATATTTTCTTGTTGATCAACTGGTTAAAATCAATCCAATTTTGTAAAAGAAATCGTGTTGTACTTATCTTTATTGTAACTTCTCTCTGATCTCTCTATTTAAATGAAAACAGAGATCAGAGATGGGAGGGAATTCGAATGATGGAAGAATGACAGAAAAATGATGAAGAATGATGGTGGATTATCCATGATAGGATAGGGATTGTTGCATGCTGTAATTCTCAAGCATTTGCTGTTGTAATGATTCCACAATTTGCTGATTAATACATGATTTGGGAGTTGTTGTTCATTCTTTTCCTTCTGAAGTAACCCAGCAGCGTCCGCTGGCGTCTAAGGGCCTAGCCTCTGGTGGAGTATGCTGCTGCTACTGTATATTATATTCTTTTGATTTCTGCATGTTTTGCTTATCTTTATTGCTCGGTAATCTGACATGCTTTTTCATATGCTATTCCATGCTCTGCTACGATTAATTCATTAATGGTTTCTTCGGGAAATTTATGTAGTGACTCTGTATTGTATGAGTGAATCTTTTCAGAGTTGATTGCATGTTATTAGTCTAAACCAACTATTTCTGTTACAGAGCATTTGTACTGAATATTACTGTTGTTGGATTCATTTGAAATCCTGATTATTGGAATCCGAAAAGTGATATTATTCTATTTGGAACATAGTCATATTCACCTTAATTGTCAGATTACCATATTAGCGTGTCGTGTGTATGTATGGTTGATTCTTGCTAATTCATCAATGAGTGCTATTCCATAAAGTACATTCCATCCAATTTGCCTTAAGAAAGAAGATTGCTATTTTATTGCAGAATGTGAGTTTAGTTCTGACTCGCGAGACTTAGTTTATTTGATTGTTGTTCCATTTACTGCTTGCTGTTCCCTTTCCTGTTTGCTATTCCATTTTACTTTCTGCCGTTCCATTTACTTGCATTTGTTTCTTTGGTGTGAGAGAAGGTCTAAGGCTGTAGTGAGCCAGCAAGTCGCTGCTTAGCTCCCAGACCTATGGTCCATGCTCTAATTTCCTTTCCATCAGTTTCTAGAGGGATGGGTTATCGCTTCCGCACCCTTGACTGATAAGCTGCCTTGTGTGATTTTATTCTTTTAAAGTAATTTAGTCATAGTTTTCTCAGTGAATAGTTGTTGTATCCTCAATTGATGTTTGTTGAGTGAATAGTTGGATTTCAGAGCATTTGAGTTTATGTTATTGTTAGATTTCTTTTTCAAGCATTCATTTACTTTTGGGTTTTAAGCACTATACTGCAAAACATTACTCTTAAGTAAATAGCCGCCTCAGAATGAGCACACTCTTGAAATAAAAATTCGTCCCTGGGTTGATAATTAATGTGAAGATAATTAGGAGTTTAAAAGACACCTTTTTATCGCTCCACATTTTGGCGCCGTTGCCGGGGAGAGTGTAGCCATTTCTAAAGAGTAGTGTGAATCTGATGAGTGCCTGCTAGGGAAGAGTTGGATCTTAAAAACGGAAGGTAAGAACCTGCGTACGGAGCAAGTAAAAGCCCTGCTCCCCCGTCCGCTTTCCAACAGGACTGTTAAAGAACCTAGGGTAGAAATAGATGTTTGAATTTTTGTGTGAATGATTAGGAAAAAGATAGAAATTTTTAAAAAATGAATCACATGATCTCACGCAAGTGGTGATGTAAGCAACACCCATTTCACTAACCGATCGACAAGAACATTTGAAGAAGGAGCCTCGAAGAAACACATGAAGAACATCTTCTATTATGGTAAGAAATGGCTCATGTTTCTACTTTTGAATTTCCTATCAAAGATCTAGGAGTGACACAAATGCACATAATTCCTCCATCTTTACCAAATTTTCATGGTTTAGCAAATGAAGATCCAGATACATTCTTATTTGAGTTTGAAATACTTTGTAGAGGATATGATTATTGTACTGACGATCAAAGATTGAAAGTGTTTCCTCTTACTCTAAAAGGAGCAGCTCTCCGATGGTTCATGAGCCTAGGTGGGAATTGCATCCAATCATGGGAGGACATGAAGAACATATTCTTGAAGAAGTACCAAGACTATTGCAAATCCAATGAAGATATTTTCTATATGATACAAGGGGAAGATGAAAGTTTGGAGGACTATGTAGATCGATTTCAATACAACCTTCAAAAATCAAAATATAAGCATTTGGAGAAAGAGACCTTAAAAACACTCCTTCTTAAAGGGATCAAAGATGAATTTTTAGAACTCTTAAATCTGATAGGAAAAGGTGATGTTTTTCAGTTATCATATGATGATGTTTGTGAATTGTGCATAAGGTATTCAAGAGGAATCTCCAAGGCTGGTAAGAATTCTAGAGATGTTTTTTCTTTGTTTTCCAAATCTGCTACAAGAATAGGAGACATAAGAGCTGAAATCAATGTTTTATTTGAAAATTTTAAAGTTGATTTTATTAGCTCTCTAAATGAAAAATTGGATGTTTTGCAGGTTCATAAAAATGAAGAATTTGATGAAGTGTTTTGTTCTCATGACCGAAAGGAGCATCTCATAGATACTCACTCTTCCTTGTCTACGATGGAAGTAGCATATCAAAGAGGTGAGGAAGCTGCAACAAAGTCAAAACCATGGAAATCATGGCCTACAAGTATGGTTCAAAACACTTCTTCTCCATTCTCTTACTTGCATAATCCATTATGGAATACTAATGTGTTAGGGCAGCCATGTCAATTTCAATATAACCACCAATCTTGTCTACAAGTTTGGCACGGTTCACCTTATGATTGCATGACTACTCTCCCTCATCTTGTAGCACAAGCACATTCTCCATATTCTCCACCGGCTCTTTTGCAACATCCTACTTGCATATCAAATTTATCCACTCAACCCAACCAACCACATCATCACAATGCTCCATTTTTTACACATTTTCCTGCTCAACTAATTCCACACCCTCACCACAATAAACCAGTACAACATGCTTACAATGTTGAACTGGCAAATCTACCCACCCTTCCCACCCATTCTATCTCACATGTGTTATTAGAGAAAACCTACAATGAGATTCAAAATGTTTCAAATGCAAAAATTGTAGAAGCTATGCAAGAAAATGAGGTTTCTTTTACTATGCATCAACAAGCTATTTTAAAAGCTCAAGAACTTCATGATATGATGGCTATGCGAAATCAAAAAAGTAAAGGATATATTGAAGATTGGTTTCACTCCATCACTTGTTTGCAACATCACTCCATACTTCAACAATTTTTGACAACATCTTTTCAAGGGAAGTTGGCTTCTCATACCCTAATATTCATTAATATGCATTTTTCAAAGTTGGGTATGTGCATACATGAAGCCCTATTTCGAGAATGGTTCCACTGGAAGTACTCATATACGTAGTCATATTCATTTTTCAAACCAAAGTAGGATAGTGGAGAAAATAAAATAAAATAAGATAAGGACATAAATAAATGCATTTTGTTTTTTTGTAAAGCTAGTTGTTTTTTGTTGCAACATGCTATGGAAATCAACATCGGTGGTAATTTTTTTAATTAATTTGTGTATGTAGATGATTTACAATGGAAATAAAAATTCTACAAACACTTATATTCATTTTTATCACCAATTTGAAAAAATGCTTGAATATCATTTTTTTGGCTTGCGGGCTTGATGAACTTTCTGGAAAAACAGTCGGGACAGTCATGTTTTGAGGGACCAAAAGTGAATATTTTAAAAACCTGTTTCTACCCTAGGTGGCCCTTTATGTCTACTTTCTAACCCAATTTGAATCACTCAATTTGGATTTGAAACGAAAAAGTTAGAACCAAAACATTGACCAGATGTCTAGCGGGCAGCTCAGGAACAGAGTTGGGACAGTCAGTCTTTGGAGGCCTAAATGAATGAATTTTTAAAACCAATTTCTATGGTAGATTCCCCTATGAATCTAGTTTACAATGCAATTGGAATCACTCATTTTTGATATCGTATGGGGAAGTTATGATCAAAATACTGACTGTCTATTGTAAATCAGCACCCTTAAAACTATGTCTTTCCGGTTGTTCCTTACAGTATTTGACCTATCAATTCTTCTTCTCTTCAAAACTTGTTTCTATTGGAAATAAATAAATGAATATAATTTCATTTCCAATTTTAATCCTTTGAATCCAACATCAAACGAAAAAATTATGCTTGAAATATCAACTGTTGGTCTAGGCTGGGTAATCGAAAATGACTCTGTTATGCAGGTTGTTATAACTAAAATTGACATATCATATCATTGAATTTTTAAAAACCTGTTTCTACTGGAGATATACCTTTGAATTAGCTCTCATTTAGCTTTGGAATCACTCAATTGGGACAAAAAAAAAAAGAAGTTGTGATTAAAACGCTGCTGGTTAGTATGGTCGACCACTACTCTCCCGCAGGTAACAAATAAATTTTACTTTGTTATTTTCTCCTTGGATTTGTTCTATAGAGTAACTACTTGTTAGTTTTTTTGCATAATTCTTGGATTAGGGGAGCCGTGCACCTCTCTTTCTCCATGATTTAATGCTTTATTGCAGGTAGACACTCGTTTTTTGCAGGTCCTAGGAGAAAAAGAACGTCAATTTATGGACAAGTGATTCTTGAAACAAATTTTAATAAAAAAAAGGAATTTCATCCAACTCATTACCCAATGGATTCATAATAGAAGAAATGAAGAATTGATTTTGATTTGAAGATTCATGTCTTGTCACTGCTACCAAAACATTTTTCAAAAAGATCATTTTTTTACATAATATCATAGTTGTTGTAACTTAATTTACATATTGTTTTTAAATAAAATGTTGTTTCTTTTCTAATTTCTCTTATATTTTGTGTTTCAGGTGTTGCTTCATTCAAAGTGTAACTCATCCTTAGCATGAATGTCGTGAACATCTAATTTTTTTTTTGCATGCTTTCATTTTATGATTGTCTATTTTGTTGTTCCTTTTTCATGTTTTGCTGTTCCTTTTCGAAATGGAACAACACTTTTGCACTTTCACGTTTTGCTGTTCCTTTTCGAAATGGAACAACACTTCTGCACTTTCACATTTTGCTGTTCCTTTTCGAAATGGAACAACACTTCTGCACTTTCACGTTTTGATGTTCCTTCCCGAATGGAACAACACTTCTGCACTCTCACGTTTTGCTGTTCCTTTCCGAATGGAACAACACTTCTGCACTCTCACGTTTTGTTGTTCCTTTCCGAATGGGACAGCACTTCTGCACTTTCACGTTTTGTTGTTCCTTTTCGAAATGGAACAACACTTCTGCACTTTCACGTTTTGCTGTTCCTTTTCGAATGGAACAACACTTCTGCACTTTCACGTTTTGCTGTTCCTTTCCGAATGGAACAACACTTCTGCACTTTCACGTTTTGTTGTTCCTTTCCGAATGGAACAACACTTCTGCACTTTCACGTTTTGCTGTTCCTTTTCGAATGGAACAACACTTCTGCACTTTTCATTTTTGCTGTTCCTTTTCCAAAGGAACGACACTTGCATTTTTGTTATTCCTTTTCCAAAGGAACGACACTTTTGATTTTTGTTGTTCCTTTTCCAAAGGAACGGCACCTGTGTTGTTGCTGTTCCTTTTCCAAAGGAACGACACTTTTGATTTTTGCTGTTCCTTTTCCAAAGGAACGACACTTGCGTTTTTGTTGTTCCTTTTCCAAAGGAATAACACTTTTAGTTTTTGCTGTTCCTTTTTCCAAAGGAACGACATTTCCATTTTCACGCTTTTTTGTGTGTATTTTTGTTTTTTTTTTTTGTGCATTTTCTTTGTTGTTCCCTACACGGAACACCACTTTTTGAGTGTTTTTGCTGTTCATTCAAAAGAGAAACACTTTGGGAATATTTTTGAGAGCAACCCTTTCTTTCCTCTTGTAGGATTACTCCTAGTTCATCCCAACCACATTTTACTGATCCCCTTTTATGGCATGAAGTACACTACTTTTATGAGGACAAGAATTATGGATTTTTTTTAAAGCAGAGTTAATATCATTCACGTTATGATCTTTAACAGGACAGCTCCTTGATGATAGATTCTTTTCAAAAGGCACACAATTATTTATATATCACTTTACTGCATTGTTTTCTGTTGAACATGATATTGATTGATCATCTTAATACCATGCTGGTTCCACCCTTCCTGGTTATAATCTTCTCTGTCTGTAATAAATGAGATTATGGGTATATTTTTTTCTATTGACATGTTCAACTTCTTCCACTATCCCTGCTCTTAAGGAGTACTGAGCCTCCCTCTTTTTATCATCAAAATGTGTAATAATAACAAAATTTTGTTCGCAGATGGAGGATAGGGGGTCTCATTACGAGCCAACCCACCATGTTCATAAGGTTGTAACAAAGTGACATTCCCATTATGGCCACCACACCAGGGTTATGATCCATTGGATAGCCAAATTATCCTCGGAACAGGAGGTCTCATCACGAGCCGGCCTGATCACTTTTGCTACATCCTAGTGAATGGCAGTGTGGTTATCTGGTTACCATGCCAGCACATTGATCTCTTCTATAGAACAACACTGAAACTCTCTAGTTATAAATTGAGGATTCTGGCTCATATGGGTTAAAAAGCAACCCTGCTGAGGCTATGGACGCCTGCTAGCAGCAGCGGCTCTGCTTATGGTATTGAAGTTATATCTTATCGTCAATTATTATTATAATACCCTTTTCTTATTTTCCTTTTTATCAGAGAAGTTATTCCCTTAATTTTTTCCCTGTTTTGAACCTTTATGCATGAGAAATTGTTTTATGATCAATCACATCATTTTCAGCTAGAATACCGTCAGCAAAGCATCTTTTTAGCATATTGTTGTCCTTTTTCGTTTTGCATAAACTATCATCACTCCAAAGCGTCCTATCTCTTATTCATAACTATCTTTACACACTTTGCTCTCAATATAACCATAACTTTCACCGTCCTATCATTGATAAGTGTACTCTGCCTCCCTTACTGATATATTGTTCATTCCATTGCCTTGCCGTCAGCACCACCCCTTTCATATGCTTTATGGTTATGGAACCCATTTTCCAATTGGAGGGGGGAATGTATGCATTATGGGATTGCATGCGATATGATTACTGCACTTTGCCATACCTTGTTGATTTGACAACATATTAGTATTGCATGTATACATAAGTTTTTCTAATTGCAATTTTGCATGCATCTTATCTGTTGCTATTCAAAGCTAACACTATGGATTCAAGAACATTGTATGCAAAATAGTGCTTTGTTTACAGGAGAACAACAAGTATGGGCAGAATTCTATTCGTAGCATGACCACACTATTGCACTTCACAGTAGAGGCTCGCGAACGTGAACAATTCTTCAAACATGATGTGCTTCCCTGGATTCCACCTTTTGCATCACTTTCAGCACCAACTCTGCCTACATCAGCTTCAACAATTGTCAATACATATATGTCATTCCACATTTTTCTTTTGGAGGTAAAACTTGAGGTAAAATAGCATAATTTTCTGATTTATTACGAATTTAGGAGAATTTACTGAACATCCATTTTGAGCATTATTTACCATCCTTCATTTCATAGTTTTTACCACTTCCCATTTTTCAGTAGCATATCATTTCCGAGTGTGGGGGAGTGTTCCTTCATTTCTTTCTTATGACCATGTCATTCATATTCTTTATCATCCATTGCTATTCTTATTCATTCTCAACACCTCCCTTATTTCATGTTGTTTTACACCAAGCATAGAATCCAACAGCCGGTAGCAACCACCTCTATTTGTTTTCTAGCATCGCATGAGGACATGCTAATTTTTCAGAGAGGGGGAGGAATTGCTATGCATGATGGATGTTTTCTACTTTCTTCCTTATTTAAGGCATACAATTTCATTTTTACACAGTGCAGAAATTGATTTCCACATACTTTTAAAACTATGAACTCAATTCTTATAATTTTTGGAAAACACATATGTATCAAACCCACACAATTTCAAGAAATATTGGTTCATAAATTGCGGAAATCATGCACTCTCACCTACAGCCATTTTGTTTATATCTCATGATCCATGCATCAAAACGATCTGATTTTTGGATCATAGAAGCCTTCATATATTACAAATCTACTTGCAACATTTCAACAAAATCTGGTTTGTAGTTTTTGACAAAATGGTTAATGAAGTTTGTTGTTATCTATATCATATTTTGTTGCAACTTCATAT
Source organism: Pinus tabuliformis (assembly GCA_031772625.1). Taxonomy (NCBI): domain Eukaryota; kingdom Viridiplantae; phylum Streptophyta; class Pinopsida; order Pinales; family Pinaceae; genus Pinus; species Pinus tabuliformis. The sequence goes on from CM062819.1 coordinate 909,033,298, forward strand.
ATACATATAGTTGAATGTCAATGTAAAAAATGTTATGCCTTCATCGAGATTACTAAAAGTAAATATTCATTAATTAAGGAAGAATTCATTTGTTCTATCCATTTCATGAGCTGAGATGAACATATTTGCTTGGTTAACACATGGTTTCTGTCTTTGGGTTGCATGAGGACATGCAACATATTGAGTGTGGGGGTATGTTGGGTCGTTAATATGCCATTATTATTATCACTTTTGAACACTTATCCCACCCATTTCCACTATTCTTCATCATATCATTTGTTATAATTTATCATTTAAATCCATTTTATAAATAATTTATGCTCTTATGAATGAATATTATCTATTCTCCTTTATTTCTAATAAATTGATGATTATGCGTGATTTTATCAATGATAGTTTTACTAAATTAGTTATAACATTATTTACCATTCTTAGCCTCCAAGATAATTTTCAGATTGAATATTTGATTTTTAAAAGCGCCAACTCAGAAATGCACTGGAATAAGGAGTGACAGTTTTGCGGTTGAGATTATGAGCAAATGGAGCAGAATCTGGAAAATCGGGAACATGGGTTTTGTCCAGAACGGGCCCAATTAACTTTAACAAAGAACGGTTTGCCCAAATTCGGCTCGTACTGATAGCAACGTAGGGTTCTTTGAGCACGATTTTCTCAGATTTGCTGTTGCGACCATCCTCCAAATCTCAGCTGCAAAGCCAAATTCGTCTTGCTTTTGTTGAGAGATGAAAGGAAATATATTTTCTTGTTGATCAACTGGTTAAAATCAATCCAATTTTGTAAAAGAAATCGTGTTGTACTTATCTTTATTGTAACTTCTCTCTGATCTCTCTATTTAAATGAAAACAGAGATCAGAGATGGGAGGGAATTCGAATGATGGAAGAATGACAGAAAAATGATGAAGAATGATGGTGGATTATCCATGATAGGATAGGGATTGTTGCATGCTGTAATTCTCAAGCATTTGCTGTTGTAATGATTCCACAATTTGCTGATTAATACATGATTTGGGAGTTTCTGTTCATTCTTTTCCTTCTGAAGTAACCCAGCAGCGTCCGCTGGCGTCTAAGGGCCCAGCCTCTGGTGGAGTATGCTGCTGCTACTGTATATTATATTCTTTTGATTTCTACGTGGTTTGCTTATCTTTATTGCTCGGTAATCTGACATGCTTTTTCATATGCTATTCCATGCTCTGCTACGATTAATTCATTAATGGTTTCTTCGGGAAATTTATGTAGTGACTCTGTATTGTATGAGTGAATCTTTTCAGAGTTGATTGCATGTTATTAGTCTAAACCAACTATTTTTGTTACAGAGCATTTGTACTGAATATTACTGTTGTTGGATTCATTTGAAATCCTGATTATTGGAATCCAAAAAGTGATATTATTCTATTTGGAACATAGTCATATTCACCTTAATTGTCAGATTACCATATTAGCGTGTCGTGTGTATGTATGGTTGATTCTTGCTAATTCATCAATGAGTGCTATTCCATAAAGTACATTCCATCCAATTTGCCTTAAGAAAGAAGATTGCTATTTTATTGCAGAATGTGAGTTTAGTTCTGACTCGCGAGACTTAGTTTATTTGATTGTTGTTCCATTTACTGCTTGCTGTTCCCTTTCCTGTTTGCTATTCCATTTTACTTTCTGTTGTTCCATTTACTTGCATTTGCTGCTTTGGTGTGAGAGAAGGTCTAAGGCTGTAGTGAGCCAGCAAGTCGCTGCTTAGCTCCCAGACCTATGGTCCATGCTCTAATTTCCTTTCCATCAGCTTCTAGAGGGATGGGTTATCGCTTCCGCACCCTTGACTGATAAGCTACCTTGTGTGATTTTATTCTTTTAAAGTAATTTAGTCATAGTTTTCTCAGTGAATAGTTGTTGTATCCTCAATTGATGTTTGCTGAGTGAATAGTTGGATTTCAGAGCATTTGAGTTTATGTTATTGTTAGATTTCTTTTTCAAGCATTCATTTACTTTTGGGTTTTAAGCACTATACTGCAAAACATTACTCTTAAGTAAATAGCCGCCTCAGACTGAGTACACTCTTGAAATAAAAATTCGTCCCTGGGTTGATAATTAATGTGAAGATAATTAGGAGTTTAAAAGACACCTTTTTATCGCTCCACAACCTCCATCATCCTCATCTCCTAGCCCTGAAAAGAAAAAGAAGAAAACATCTTTAATTAAATTAGATGTGAAATTTGATTTGCTAATCTGTGATGGAGAATTAAATGTAGAAAAACTAGATATCTGGATTAGATAGATTGATGTATATTGTAGGGTGCAGAACATTGATTTAGAGAGGAGAAAGATTCAGTTGGCTAGCCTTTGCCCTGGAGGAACTGCACTAGTGTGGTCTGAAGGTAGGACACAAGCTGATTTGAAGAAGCATGCTTAAATTCTCTCTACCTGGAATGAATTTGTTTCTACCATTAAAAAACAATTCTATCCACTAGCTTATATGCAGCAAGCAATGATAAGTTGGCAAACTCTTCGCCAGTTAAAGGGCCAAAGTGTACAAAGCTATACCCAGGAATTTATAAAAGGAGCTTTAACTCTAGGAATTTCTCTAGACTCACCTGAAACTTTGTTGAAGTATATGGGTGGTCTAAATAGCTATTTGAAGCACACCATTATCATGTTTAATCCCACTAGCCTAGATGGTGTATCGGTTCAGGCTACACAACTAGAGGCTAGAGGCAAGAATGTGAACCCAGAGATTGGGGGATCATCAAAACCCTCTGCAAGCAAGAACAAGGAAAAGAAGAAGCTAAAATGGAAGGAGAGGAAGACAAAGGTTGTACAGAAAGACAAACCTTCATGCACTCACTACAAGAAGGATGGACACAATGATGAACACTATTGGTCTTTGCATTCAGTTCTGAAACCTAAGAAGTTCGGTGGTAAGAATAAGAAGACTGCTGCTGCTATTCAGAAATACTTGGGGTCAGACTCAGGTGATGAAACAACAGTCACAGCCACAGGTATAAACGGTAAAAATTCTGAAGCATCTACATGTAATTCTGCACAATCTATTGATAATGAAGATAATGAGACGAAAATACATGAGATTTTTCATATTAGAGTTATTTCCAAGCACCAAAAGATTGATATTTTATTTGATAGTGGATCACAAGTAAACTTGATTTCTGAAGAAATTGTAAAGAAGTTGGGATTACCAACCACACCTCATAAGAATCCATATCCATTAGGTTGGGTATATGATAAAGCGAAGCTGCAAGTGACTAGAAAATGTAAACTTAGGTTTGCTACTGGGTCAACATTTGTAGATGAGGTTCAGTTAGATATATTTCCCTTGGATATATGTGGTATTGTTTTAGGAAGTCCTTACTTGTATGATAGAAAAGCCATTTTCTATAGAGCTAAAAATAAGTATCAACTCACTAAAGATGGAATAGAATATATTGTAAGAGCTCATAAACTCAAAAATAACTATTCTCTGATAAACCCAGGGTAGATAAAAAGAATTGTAAATTCATGCAAGAAATTTGTACTAATGGTTGTAAAGGAAAAGAACCCTAATAAAACCAATGTATTTGAGGGCTGTGATGTTAAACAGAAAGCTGATTTAGTTAAAGTTGTTTTAGAATATGATATCCTATTTCAAGAACCTAAAGGTCTACACCAAAAAGGGAAATAGTACATGATATTCATTTGTAGCAAGATGCTCCATTACCTAACATTAGAATGTACAGGTTATCCGCTTTAGAGAATGAAGAGATCAAGAAGAAGGTACAAGAGATGCTCAATAAAGTGTTCATAAGACTAAGCACATCACCATGTGGATCTCCAATTGTGTTGGTGAGAAAGAAAGATGGTTCGTGGAGGGTGTGCATTGATTACAAAGAACTGAATAAAATGATGATCAAGAATCGTTATCCTCATCCTCACATTGATGACCTATTAGATCAGCTGAAAGAAGCAATTTACTTTTCCAAGTTGGACTTGCGTAGTTGCTATCATTAGGTTAGAGTTGTAGAACAAGATGCATGGAAGATTGCTTTCAAAACAAAGCAAGGGTTGTATGAATGGCTGGTTATGCCTTTTGGCTTAACTAATGCTCTTGCCACTTTCATGAGATTTATGATTGATGTACTCAGACCTTTCATTGATGATTTTGTAATTGTATATTTAGATGACATTCTTGTTTTCAGTAAAACATGGGAAGAACATTTGAAGCATGTCAAGCAGGCTTTAGATGTTTTTAACAGAGAAAATCTCTATGTGAAGTTATCAAAAGGTGAATTTGGCAAAACATATTTAAATTATTTGGGTCATACTATAGGGGGTGGTGAATTGAAGATAGATCCCTCTAAGGTTGAAGTCATTGTGAACTGGCCGAAGCCCAAATCTACTACAAAAGTTAGGAGTTTCCTAGGAGAAGCACAATATTGGAGAAAGTTTATTGCTAACTTTTCCTTGATTGCAACTCCCTTACATGCTTTAATAAGATTGAACAAGGTGTTTCAGTGGGGAGACAAACAACAGAAATCCTTTGACACCTTGAAGGAAAAAATTAGTGCACCACTAGTACTAGCACTGCCAGATCTTCAATGACCATTTGAGATTGAAATAGATGCCAGTGACTATGCCATGGCAATAGTGTTGATGCAACATGATAAACCCATATGCTCTCATTCTGAGAAATTTAATTCTGCGGTAGTTAATTATCCCATATATGATAAAGAATTGTATGCTTTAGTACAGAGTGTGAAAAATTGGAAACATTACCTAATGGGAAAAGAAACAATTATACATACAGATCATCAACCACTTCAATATTTGCACTCACAAACTAAAGTGCAGTAATCAATACATTATAGGTGGATGGGTTTTCTACAACAATTTCATCTTGTCATCAGATATAGGAAAGGCACACACAATAAGGTTGCAGATATGCTATCAAGACCAATCATAAATGCATCTACTATACTTAAGCATAACTCAGTGATGCATGGAAGCTACATTGAACAATATGCTCAAGATGCAGATTTTAAAGATGTATATGCAACCTTAAGTCATGGTAAACAAGTAAAAGAATTGGATTATTATGTTAAGGACCAACTCTTGTATCATTTGGGAAAGTTATGCATTCCACAAATTGAAAGAGTTAACATAATATGAGAAGCACATACTTCTCTTATATCAGGTCATTTTGGTGTAAGTAAAACAGTTGCACAACTACAAAGGTTCTGTTATTGGCCAAGAATGCATGAAACCATTTCTAGATATATTAAAGGGTGTAATATGTGTGCTAAAAGCAAGCCCAATAATAGAAAATTAGGCTTGTACACTCCACTTCCAGTTCCTTCTCATCCTTGGGAAAGTGTTTCCATGGACTTTGTTGGGGGATTGCCAAAATCTAGAAAAGGTCATGATTATTTATATGTTATTGTGGATAGGTTCAGCAAAATGTGTATTTTAATACATTGTAACAAGCAGATTACAACTGAACAAACAACGAATTTGTTCTTTCAACATTTATGGGTTCATTTTGGGTTACCCACTTCCATTGTATCTGATCGAGATTCCCGATTTGTTGGAAAGTTTTGGTCAAGTATGTGGGAATTGATGGACACTAGATTGAAGAAAAGAACAACATTTCATCTACAAACAGATGGTCAAACAGAGGTGGTCAATAGCATAGTGATCCAGTTGCTCAGAGGCTATTGCAACAAGCACCCCAATCTTTGGGATGAACATTTGTGTTATGTGCAACATGCTTACAACCGTGCCAAGCACTCTTCTACTCAGAGATCTCCTTTTGAGACTTGTTTTGATTTTACACCAAAGTCTCCCTTGGATTTTGTCTTTACTAAAGACATAGTAGTTGAAGGACACAGTGATGTGGATAAGGAAACCTAGTTCATTGAACATATCCAAGAAATTCACCAGGCAGTGCAGGAACAACTGGAACGAAGCTAGGCCAAGTACAAGGCAAGGCATGACAATCATCAAATTGAGCATAGCTTCCAAGTTGGTGATCAAGTCTAGATGTACATTAGCAAAGACACAATGCAAGGTGAAGGTAAGAATCTGAAGCCAATAAGGTATGGACCTTTCAAGATACTTGAGAAAATTGATGAAAACACTTTTTGCCTTGATTTTCCAGATTATATGCACATCTATTCAGTCCTTAATGCAGAGAAATTGAGACTGTTTGAACCTTCATTGGTTGAAGATCTTGAAGAGCAAAGTTAGTTGCCTTCTATTGATGATCTATTCCCTAAATATCTCAATGAGTTGTAGGAAGACACAGTTTTTGACACGAAGGTGAGAACTACGTGCAAAGGAGACTTTGAGTACCTGAGAGTCAGACTCAAAGATTCAAAACCAAGCAGTGCACGATGGATAGAGACTGGACAAGTGAGGAAGTTGTACCCTCACTTGATCGATGCTTAAAAACCAAATTTTGGTGGTCCAAAAGCTTTTCAGTGGGAAGGTGTGATCCAAAATGGATCCTAAAAACCCTCTAAGTCTTCAAAAATAAAAAAATAAACTATAGTAAAAGATGAACCTTTGAAAATGGCGGAAAAAACTATCGCGAGAGAAAAACAAGAAGAAATGGTGAAAACAGAGTCTATCGGAGGCTTCAAAAACTTTGAACAGGAGTCGTCGGATCTGGATGATCAACGTCCAGATCTGATCTGCTTATCGCAATCAGTGATGGCAAGCGGAGTCTATCGGAGGTGGCTTTATTGGAAGTGTGATAGTGATAAGCACGATTAAACGAGGATCATCGATCAAGTGTGCAGATCAACAGTCTAGATTCAACCTCGTTATCGCATCGCTAACATATATATATATATATATATATATATATATATATATATATATATATATAGGACTTAACCACGACGCGAAGGATCAATGATATGTGATTGCGATATTGCAATATCACATTGCAGCAATATAAGGGATGATGCCAAAGAGGACAGCGAGCATGTGATGCGCCGATAGCCGATAAGTCCGATCGGCGCAATCAGCGATTGGAAGCCAAATAGGGAGATATGACATGCGATATGGCTGGACCTGAAAGGGTTATGAATGTGATATTAAAATATTTGAAGTCTAGAATGAAGCCATTTTGTCAGGATTTTCTTTGTATTTGGGATTTTTCATAATAAACCCAAATACAAAGGAACCCACAACCGAGCGATTTGTGATAGCGATTTAAAGGCGGACCTAATGGACTTTGGGGCAGAGTTAATGATATTTTAGGTCTGATAAATGGCAGTTTGGCAAATTTTCCCGTGTTTTTGGTGTATTTCTCCGTGTAAATAGAGAACGACTATTTTAGGGATTTCAAAGGCACTGATGGTACCTTCCATTACAAGACAGGTGGCCACCATCCCTGAAGACGTTTAACAGTGATTGTTTAAATGCTCAGAGGGAATTTGAGTAGACAAAGGCCAGGAGCTAGAGAGCCTGAAGGGGAAAATGAACAGACAAACACTGATTGGCTTAAAAGCCACTGAACGACAGAGAGTGAGAGGGAGAGTCTGTGTACTCAGAGAGACTTGAGGGATTCAAGTAAATTCCTGTTGTTTTGTATCTATTGTGTTGAGACTCAAATTGAGCTCACCTTTGTAAAATGTTGCGCTTGAAGACATAATAGAGAGGTCACCACTGAAGGCTGGACCAGGAGACGTTTCCCAACAGTTTTGGGTGAACTCCTTGATTATTCACTATGTTCTGCATGTATCTTTTATGTTTTTTCTAACTGCTTCATTGCCTATATTATTCGCAATGTCTTCGATCCATTGCACTAAGTAATATAGGTAAATCCTGTACATGAGTCTGTAATACCTTAATATTGGTCTAAGATCTCATTTTCAGATCATGCACCTACCAAAATTGTGATTTATGAATGGAAGCAATATTTTTCAGAACTGGATTTAGATGTCATATTGGGTTCAGGGTTATCTGGACATCGTAATATTGGTGATGTCAACTATTGGAGATCGTTGATTAGAGATATCATGGATATGCTCAATTGAAAACCTCTGGTATGTGAAATGTGATATGAGACATGCCATTATGTCACTAGTACAAAATTACTAATTAGTTACTAAAAAAGGAACTAAAATTTGCATATAAACGACCATTTTTCAATCGGTGACATAATGCAGGTTAGTGGACATGACTGCATAATTCTGGGGGTTAAGATCAGGATTCGAGCATAGGAATTGAGCAGTGTAGCAACTGTAGGAGATAGGGACTGCACATTTCACAGTTTCAAGTAGCAAGGTCACAACTCATAGGGTTGATATTACATAGTGCATAGTTTAGGTAGGGCCCGGGGAAGCTAAGTTGCTCAGTAGTGAAGATTTTCCCAAAATGCTATGTGTGGGAAAGGTGATGAACCGTTATGAACCCTGACTTTGATCACATACTTAGCATACTTTGATGACATGATAACATAGATCATCGAAACACATGAACAACACATTTCCCATTGTGTGACTTCCTTATGAAAAGATATGACAAGTATGACACTTAAGATAGACTTTCGGATGACCGTGACGACACTTGTGTGACAATGTCCAGGAGTTTGTGTGTGGGTATCACAAATTCTTACATGGTTAGAAAAACTCATATACACAAAGAACGGCCTTTGAAACCATTAGAATAGTCTTGCAAACATTGCACGACAACCAAAAATGCCAAAAGACAACAGTTAACCCAACATGAAAAGGGAACAAAGCATTACAATAGAGTGCATGAAATGGGCTCTAGTGTTTGCGAAAACAATATAAAATACCAAGGAAGGATCTGAAATTGAGTGTAAGCCAAAATTTTGGAGGGTTTTACAGCAACTACAACACTTGGCAACACACTAGTTGAACTCCAATTTTTTTGCCCTTGTTAACTTCTTATGTGCAAGGCCTTGGTTCTTTAGGGAGTATTGATTCATTGTGATGATTAATTTGGCCTTCCCACTTGGCCCATGAACATATAAGGTCCCCTCTATACCTTATCGGTTGAACACAACACAAGATTCAACGTAATCACAATGTTTCGAGTTGGGAAGGGTATTGTAGCTTGCGAGCTTAATATTTTCAGAGTATAATTCTTCATCTGTGGTGTTTCTTCACTACCAGCAAACCTAGACAGTACCCTGATGGAGTCACATAGGAATATAAACATTGCTCTGCTACTAGCAAGCCTAGACAATACCTTGGCAGAGTTTCTTGCTTCACCTATCTACAAAGGAAGCCTTTCTCTTCATTCACCTTATTTATTTATTTAAAGATAATTGTGCATTGGAAATTATTATTTTGGGGTGGAAGAGGCATCTCGACTTATGGAGAGAAAAAGAGGTTGTTCCTTCAGAGAATCATATAGAGAGACATGATTTAGGTTTTCTTGTTTGGATTTCCCCCTTATCCGTTTCTACTAGTTGGATAAGATTGATGACACAAATACATAAAAATCGAGTGTGGGCATGATGTTTCTGGACTATACATAGGTTCATGGTTGGACGAAAACTCTCCTTATAGACAGGTTGTATTTTCCATTAGAACTTCATAGGCCAAAAGTTGTAACCAACATAACGAAGATGGAGAGAAGGCTAGCCAAATGCTGAAGTGTCACAAGACTCTTTATAGTTGTTCCATACACATACTAAGAAGCCACAACATGTTCATGCAAAACACATATTCACAGAATAAGAACAAAAGGAGACAAACAACAAGAAATAAACAAAAATAAACAAAACCAAAGGAAAGACAAAATGCAACAAGGAAACAAAACTAGAGGACAAGCAAAAGAATTGAAACCAAAGCATAATGCAAGAGAAAAGTAAACAAAAAAACTAGAGAGAGACTAAAGAGAACAACACGGGATGGGTTCAAAAGAAGGAAAACTAAGATGTAGATAATCCTACTTCTAACCTAACAGCTAATATGTTGGGGTCAAGCATAATGAAATTCCCAATATAGCCACCGTAATCATTCCCGAGCTGCAATAACAAGGATACGATCGATTGGAACAGATATAAAGTAGTGTGCAAGAGAAAAGATGTGAACTTGAATAACTTGCACATAATTTTGAAGGTCTTGCCTATGGGTGGAAAGATGTATCACAACCACTACTTTCATCCAATTAGAATTATTACCTTTTCGATGGAAACCATAATTAGAAAAACCTCAAATACTTTTTGTGAATGCACCTTCTTCTGTGTCATCCTGCTTAGCAAGCATGAGAAAAGGCTCAAACTTGTTCATTGAAATGGAGCTTGTCGAGGAAGATTGCCTCGACCATTTAGTGATTGGATCATAAAACTCATGATGATCCTCCTGAAAAGCCTGAAAATTTTGAAAAAATTGATTTTCAATGAGAGGCATGGGATTATAATGAGAATCTTGTGGGAAAAAATAAACCTGATCATACTCAGCAGTTATGTCGAGATAGTGAGGACATGATATAACCATCAACAAAGGCTGATGTGACTCAACCACTCGGCAATACTCCGAATAGTAAGATGTTGAACGATGAAGATCGAAGGATGCAAAACAACTATCATTTGATGTACTGGCGAGAAAATTATAAAACGAATGCCAGTCGCCAAAGACAAAATAATGATAAGATGGAATGATTAAAGAATCAGATCCCAATATTGTAATTAACAAAGGCGAATAAATTGGAACAGTTTCAGAAATGCTTTGCATAGTAGAATCATCTTCCTCACATGATGGGTGTAACAAACCATTTTCTTGTGAATGGTTGCACACTATACTAGCATCATAATCACCAAGAGAAGTGAACAAGAATGCTAGTATAACAAACACATGAAACTAGTCAGGGTAAAATAGAAGAACAAGAATTTGATTCATTAATTTAATAATCCATGCATTCACTAATGCTGAAGAGGATTTAACGTGCAATCAAGAAAAGCATTAGAATCAGAATATTTGCAAGAAGGATGAGGAGCTAATTGTTTTCAAAAGAGTGTGAAAGGTATGACTCATTTGGCCAAATATAATATTTAGGATAATAAAATTTGCACTCTAATGATTCTATGAGAGATACGTATTTCGAACCCAAGTTTGATACATAAGACTTGCATTAAGATAAAACATCTTGAATTCGATTAGAAATTAGATCTTGAAAATTCGAGAGATCCTGTCCCCAATGCCAAATATATTTCAAGAAATAATTTACATCGAGTGAAACCATGCAAAAAGAAGAGTTTTTTAAAGTACAATAGATCTGAATTAAGTCGAGGGTCTTACCAGAGCTGCAAGATCTTGGCATAACCATCAATCAAAGTTGAAGTTCCCTAACTCCCTAGCAAGTCCTGAAACTTTCCCAAATTGTAAAATCACATCTTAAAGATTAAACTAGATCATAAATGGTGTGAGGATAAATGCTTTCATTGATCTTGATGAGATCACTATTAGTCGGGTGGAAACCATCCCTATCACTGACTTGATCAGGATTTCAACTTCAACAACTAGATTACTAAAGTTAAAAGATTCATATTATTGCAAATTTGAAGATGTATGAAATAGGAAAATGTCATGAGAAATCTAGTTTGGAGATTTATCTTCATGCAAGAGAAAAGATGATGATGGGTAGGAAGAGTACTCAATGATTTGATTGTGTTCATTTTCATCATGGATCATCTCACCACCTTGTGTTAATTGAGAATGTTAGGGCCTAAATCTACCTCTAGCTAAGAAAGGTAGGATCTAGGGTAACATCAAACCATGCTTAGCCTGGTAGCTAGCCCTACCAGGTCGGGAGATGGCTCTCTCCTTGTCAATATCCAGAAAATATGATCAATGAATCTTGAGATGACTGATGTAAAGACTAATTTTAGACTAGCTATATGCTCAGAGGAGTTTGATTGAATTTAATGTTGGTTTGTTGGTTCAAATGTGAAAAGCAGATTTGGGTCCGGGGAATGGACACAGTCTTGCAGAGGTTTCTGTGGGCGAGGTAGGAAAATGGTTTAGTACTTTGAAATAAGTGATATGGAGAGTCTTAATACTGGTGAGGAGTTGGAGATGGCATGAAAGTCTCAGGGATCCTCTTCAAAGAGTTGAAAACATAAATAATTAAACAAACCCTAGGTAGAGCACTGCAACATCAATGAATTCTACCTTTATCATTGATTCATTTAGTCAATCTGAACAGAGAGAGATGACGGCATACATAAACACATGTAAACTTGCAATACAGAAGGAAAAATAATACCAAATCAAGTTGCCACAAGAATCCCAGAAAATGCTGCAAACACTGGTCTATTCCTTTGCCAAATTGCAGAGATGAATGTACAATAATGCTCAAAACATTCACAAGAGTCCAACCTTTACAAATGACTAAAAAACTACTAGATATAGGCAACAAAAAACTCATGCTAGGCTTTAGTGGTCGAATTGATGAGTTTAGGAGTTGTTTCAACAAGATCTAAACTAAGAATTGAAAAGTAGGCAGTGGAACAGCTTGCCACTAAAACCTAGGAAACTGATTCATTCATTTCAAAACTACCTTTTCCTGATGTATCTACCTCCATGAGTGATTTTTTAAATTTTTTACATCAAATTACAACAATATTTTTACCATGAGAGAGAGGAAAGTCAAACTGAGAAAATAGTAGGAGCAAAAAGGAGTTTTTTAGCAAAAAAGTCAATTTTCCATCCTGTGCACTACGCGATTGTCCCTGTGCATAGTTCTATTCAACAGTTGATTGTGGAGGCCTTTCCTTGCACCAAATTTACTCCAAGTGGGCTTGTTGGAAAGGTCTATCTGTCTACTTTCCAGAACAGGTAGAATTTCTAAATTTGGTGTCCATTTGCTCCTCCAAAAGTGAGTTTTCCATACATTGCTTCCTGTGTGGCCAAAAAGGGGCAGAAAGGACATTTTTGAGGTTTGTTTGACCCTTTTGGAAGCTCAAAACTTGACAAAATATTCAAGACATTTGTGGGTATTCATAATTTTGCATGAGAAATCCAAAAATGCTAATTTTTCCTACAGAGGAGGTCTCTAGAAAAAGCGAGCGCCAGGTGGCGCTATGCACCAGGTAGAAAAATGTGTGTTTTGCTTCAACAATTCAAAATTGACAAAAGGTGTGCCAAATTTCTTGAAATTTTGGCTGAGTGAGTTACATCAAGTGCTATGTTGGGCTAAGGAAGCCTCAGCCAAAATCTTGAGCTTGTCTTGCTCTTTCCTCTTCCTCAAAACTTTCACCAACTTGGTCGTCAAGGTCCTTATCGTTGCTTTGCAACTTTTGTTTCTTGTCAAATAGTGATAGGCCATGTGCCTCAACATCCTTTTCTCTTTTTTGGCCTTCTCCAACATCTTCTCCAAGTGCATGTTTATCCTCTCAAACCAAGATTCACGATCAGCTTCAATCACTTGCTCTAGTGGTGTCAACTTGATTTTCCTCCTCTTGACTGCTTGCCGGTTTTCTCTTATTTTTTGGAGCTCCATGATAGTTTGTCGGTCCTCTAACTATTTTTTCCTTTGATCAAGATAGTTTATTACCCACTTGGATCTTTCCAAGTTGAGAGACAAGTCATGAATGTCAGCTTGCTGTTCCTAGATGATCTCCTTGAGCTTTGAGCTTTGGGAGCGCAAATCAATGTCATCATCCTGAATGAGGATGAAATCTCTCTCTTGACCTTCAAAAGGTCCTTCATCATGTAATGGCTATTTACCTTTGTCCTGTACCTACTTTTCTGTTGAAGGAAATGAGACCCCTTCCACCCCGGCTGGAGATAGCACTTGTTTTGTTGTTGCAAAAAACCTCCTTGTTCCCTTTTGGGAAGTGACAAACACTGGCACACTGGTGGTTTGAGTCTCATGCACCTCTTGTTGATGTGAAGGCCTTCCTGCCTCATGAAAAACTGATGGGGGCACTTAAGGGCTTGTGAAGACCTCATGTGAAATGAAATCATCCCATGAAACATTCAATAAACTCAGTTGATGCAAAACCACAATCCTGATCAATGGAAAGTGATAAATATTGTTGTACTGCTGATGAGGAGGTTTCCTTTGCACCAATGTGGTCATTTTCTCAATATTTCGGCATATGAAATAGGGGATGTTCATCATCCTCTCTCTAGCAAAATGCATCAATAATTTGACATGATAGGTGTATAGGTGTTATAGACATTTTTGTGCCTTACAGCATGAAGCATGAAATGTCCATAATCAAAGGGATCCAAAGTCCCTAAACATGTTGTTCTTACCCCTAGAGGAACAAGGTCAGCAAAACACAGCACTTCAAATCAGTTCTCCACCTGAAAACGCTAAAAAACAAGGCAATTCTGGATCATGTCAACTGCTACACTGGCTACCTGCACTGAATGTCAACTGCTACACTGGCTACCTGCACTGAATGTCAACTGCTACACTGGCTACCTGCGCTGAATGTCAACTCCAACACTAGCTACCTGCGCTGAACGTGTTTGGACAAGTGGCAAGCTCATTTCTCAAGGTGTCAATGCCCAGGAAGCTTCCAAAATGACACTTGGATCAGGGAATTCGCCCAGTGATGAGTAAGAGGTTCTTAAACTCCAAGTGGAAGCAAGGATCTCCAAGTGGACTCAAGAACTGAAGTATAACTGAAGTGGGAGAGGACACTAGTCAGCTTGAAGCCAGCCTCAAGTTGACTCATCCTTTCTCCAAATCTCCTATATATAGAGCTCTCTCATGAGGTCTAGGGAGGCTGGAATTTTGTGCAAGCAAGGAAGTGCTGTTGGTTTACAGTTAGAGCTATTGGGTGATTGCTTTTATAGAGGAGAAGAGGAGATTTCTTGCTGCTGGGGAGGTGCTGCTGGATTGGAGCCATTTATGGTTGTAACCTTCTCAGAACCTTTTTCTTCTATCAATAAAGCTTTGATGTTCTCCTATACACTTGTATTGCAATGATGTATTGTTTTTATCTGTATATTTGATTCATTCTAATCCATGCATCAGTTATGAGTACATGTTTCTTGTAGTTTCCCTCTCTTGTTTTTGCAGGATCTTTGTGTAGCTGGGCCGGCAAAGGGAGCAAGGAGCTGGGAACAAGAGGCAAAGAGAGAAGACAGGATCGACAAAAGCGAAAGACATCGGTTGGTCAATCTTTTCTTCCTTCTCTGTACTTTCATAAAGGAAAAATATCAAAGCTTTACTTTCAGTTGTTGCTAAGGAACTATCACCCTTAGAGTAGGGATAGGGTCATTCCGAGTCGGATACTTTTCCCCACAACAAACTGGCGACTCCGTTGGGGAACTAGTATCTTGTTGGTTTATTGTGTTTATTGCTATTCATCTCATAAACAAGGAGAGCACCAAATCGAACTGCAATTGAGTCCTTCAATTGCAAAGTAGAGGGCAGCTGCTCTGGCTCAGTTTCTGAGCAAGTTTATGATTTGAAGAGCTGATCCACAAGGACTCTTGTGCTCTTTGTGATAGCTTTTCATCCTCTTGATCATCCCTTAGCTTGTACTTGACCTATAGCTTTTTATTTCAGCAAAAACAGTGAATTTTTGAGCTTTTTATGACCCGGAAACCCTTGTAAACGCAACTCTCGTGTCTCAGTGCAGGCTGCCCAAAGGCAGTCTGCATTTCAGCGCAGGTACTCCCTTCGGGAACTGCGCTGAGAGTCAGTTTGACAGACCAGAGCCTGCGCTGAACCAGTTAGGCTATGTCTTCCTGAGGTTTCCCACTGAGTCTTGGCCCTGTTTTCACTGTTATTTTGCTGCTGATTGCTTGTCATTTGTACTTGCTGTAAACCAACTTTCCTTGACATTATTCCACCTCAGTTGTGTGATGAAACTGTGATTGTTCTTTCAGTATTTCTTGATTCATTTACAGTTTCCCATTGTGAAAAGCGAACCAGTATAGCTGTGACCTCTTAGATCCAGAACTGTAAAAGTGTCGTAGTGGTCTTGAGAGTTAGTTTTATTGTTGTTCATAGCTGATTGAGTTTGTTTGTTTTTCATACTATGGTTTGAATTCATACATTTTTAGTGTCGAAACAAGTACCTGTAAGGCGTCTTTTGATTTTAGACAAAACTTGTTTGTTTACGCTTCAAATTGAATTCGAAATTATACAACAGTTTCCTTTTTGTCTTACATCAACATTAAGGAAAAAAGAAAAGAAATACCTGCATCTTGCATTTGCATTTTTTGATAAGTTTGCGTGATTGATCTAGGAGAAAGTGCATTAGTTTGTGCTTTGTGATCTGTGTGAAAAGATGATGTCTTTCTTTTCCCTCAGTAGTTAGGATTTTCAAAGCTAAAAAGATTGAAAAGCTTGCTTATCATTTTAGCTGCATTTAGGAATTTGTACCAATACATCTCGTGGTGATCCTGAAAGACAAACTGCTAAACAAGATCAACTTAAAATATATTGAATGAATCTAAAAATGCTTTGTAACATAACGCTCACAATAGAGGTCTAGGTAGAGACGTGTTCCGGCGTCGTTAAACGTAGTGACTGTCGATCTCTACGAAGGTGGGTGATTCCTCCTGAGGGACGATAGCACTAATACGGACTTGTGCTCCCGCGTACCGTCGCGTATATTGGGAGACCCCTATAGGCATTTATCCTTTATCCTTAGGAAGCCGTGTCGGCCGCCCTACTGATCGCGATGCAGTGAACACAGCATTCACGAAGATCGACCACCCGTACCGTAAAACGTATTCTGTGGTTTCGCGAAAGGTTTGGCACACCCTCTGCCTAGATCTCCAGAGCAGTTTCTTTTGGCCTTTTTCAAACTCTATAACTGAAAAAGTCCAACCGAGCATTTGTCACTTCGGGCTCGTTAATACATCGAAGGCGACTAGAGTCATCTTTAGCTTTTTCTCGACTCTTAAAACATGAAAAAGCAAAGTTGTGTCTAAAAGCGTCTAATAAAATTCATTCAATACGGAACATAATTCCCCTTTTTGTATTTTAGTTGATCGAGTAATCCGCAACCGTGGAGGAAAGTCAATTAGAACTCCGTCGTTCGAGGAGACTCGCGAGTCAACCGTCTTTGTCTCCGGAATCGAGAGTAGTACGGACGAAGCAAACTCGCTTGACCGGGTCAAAATCTCCCATTAAAGTTAGAACAACAGTTCCAACTACATCTGAGATTCTGGTCACTCCTAATATTTCTGGAATCCCTGCCTCTATTGAAGAAGTTCAACAGCGACAGAGGGACAGTTGTACTGATCCTAGTCTGAGAACAAGTACTTGCATAACTGAACCAGTTCCATCTGAAACCGGTCCACAGAGTCTTGTTGCTCAAACAACTGTCGCTGTCGAAGCAACCCCTTCTTCGGCACCAGAAATCTTTTACGGACCTGACGGTCTTCCTCTTCCTCCTGGTCTGATTGCAATAGAGGAAATCGTAGAGGACCAGCAAGCAAATACTCCAACTCATTTTGGAGTAGGCATCACTCTTTTTCCTTCTGCATCAGAAGTTTGTCCATCGCTAGTGGAAGTTCCTGTAGAATCGTTAGGCAGTTTTATTGGATAGACTTAAAATGTCTGAGCAACCGTCGACATCTAGGACTGTGCCAAATGACACAGCGACAGCAGAAGCTCCTGCTGTCACTCCGACGATGTTTGCCGGCATACCAGCTGTCCCGACTAGCTCTCAACAGCTAGAAGGAGTCCACCCAGGGACTATTATGACAACTTGGTCTGTTCCAGTTTGTTCTTCCGGTATAATACCCGGTAATTCTTATGTTGAAACTAGACAAATTGATCCCTTTGGAAATCAGTTTGGACCATCCAGTCCTCAAAGGCAATCTATACCCTTGAGCTCCGGATTGTTACCGTATGGGGGGCAATATGCCCTTTCACTTCCCCCTCCGGGAGGATACCCATACGGCAGTTTTCAACCGCATTCAGGTTTGACTGAAGTTACGACGAGTGGTTGGGTGCCTATGTTTCCCCAACAACCGAGAGTTGTATATTCCATGCAACAATGTGTACCTATGTCTAGCATCCCGACGACGCCAGCAATTGTAACCGTGTCGCAAGTTCAATCGATGCCTGTTGTATGTCAACCCCAAGTTGTAATGCAACAGCCCCTTGACCCTGCAACACAACCACAATCGCCAACTGCCGGGACGACACAGATACAAACGGGAACCATAACCCCGCATCTTGGTCCGTCGGTTAGTATCGCACAGCAAAACATGGCTTCGCAGCCATGGATGATGCAATACCAACAACCTCAGTTTCAACAGGTGTACCAGGGATCTGAGCGACAGATCTTTGCAAATAGTGGGCAACCCTATATTCAGAACGGGTTAAATCAACCACTTTACAGTGGCCAAGCCCACCAGCCATATCAGTCCTATCAACATCAGTTGCATTATGCTGGTATGCAAAGGCCTACTGCTCAGGCGATTCCATCATATCCTGGGTACGCCTCGCCAAACCTAAATCAGCAGTTGCCATTCGTGGCGACTCTAGAATTACCAGATTTACATCGATTGACGAATGATCCAATCGCCTATGCCCATTGGTGGCCAGCGATTCCTCACAAACTTCCTTCGGACATTCCTAAATTCAATGGAAATCCTGGCGAAGACCCGTCGAATCATGTGATGACTTTCCATCTGTGGTGTTCGTCGAATACCTTGAATGATGATTCGATAAGGCTTCGCCTTTTCCAGAGGACATTGACTGGTCCGGCGGCTAAATGGTATATTGAATTACCTAGAGCCTCTTTCGACAATTTTAGTTCCCTAGCCACGACTTTCTTAACACACTTTCAGTTACCTATAAGGTACGAAACTGGAACCGAGATCTTAACCAATTTCAAGCAGACAACGGCCACACATATATCAGATCATATACATGAGTGGCGTCGTCGTCGCAGAATGGTAAAGACTTATGTTCCAGATCAGCTTTTAGCTGAGTGGTTTATAAAGTCGCTTCTTCCTGCTATAACAGAAGATGTGGCCAAGGGAGGCGTCGTAACAGAGGAGCAAGTTATTGCTCGTGCCCAGTATTTAGACTTAGTATATACTCAGTCTGGCACGCTCTATGACAAGATACCTGACGCCCCTAGACCGGAATTTTCAATTCCTCCCCCTCCTGGATCAAATAGTGACTCTCATGCCGGCGATGGTGTGATTGGCACTGCAAATGCAAAGTCAACACGGGATTCGTCTAAGAAAACCCGTAAGACTTCGAATCAAAATGCAAATGAAGAACTTCTTGCCTCGGAAGTAAGTGCCGTGTCGGACGACAAGGGCAAACAACTGAAGCAACCAGGAGACAAGAAGAAAAAGAAAGGGAGAAAAGGGAAACCCCCTTCGGGGTGTCATATATGCGATGAGGATCATTGGACAGCAGATTTTCCATGCAAAGCTGAGCTTAAAAGATTCTTTAAGAGTCCGAAAACCTCAGCTGTGTTGACTGATCCGTTTCCTAATCCTGGTCAAAATCTGGTTGCTAATCAAAATGCTTCCCGATCCCAAGTGCTTATGTTGTCTACCTCAAAGCAGCAGAATAATGCTTTGACAAGGAATAAAGATTACGGGAATCCATGGCTGTCAAATAACAAGGCTAATGAACAACCTAGTAGTTCGACGACATCTTTGACCAAAGTTGTGCCACCCATCATTCCTGAACCAATGGTAAAGTTTCCAAAGGGAGTAGTACACAAATCGACATTTAATCCTCGTGCCAAAATAGCACAGAATTATAATATAATAGAGGACCTGGCCCAATCGCCGTCCGCTATGTCGACACTTGAGGTACCGCAAAATTGCCCCTCCCAAGAGCAAACTTTATTATCAGCAATAGGTGGGATTGGCCCAATGGATTCCAATCTTGTGGCCTTTGATCATAAAGGATATGACCCTAAGTTACCAGCTCAACTAGCTTTCCTTATTCAAGTGAAAGCCCTCAACAAAACTGTTCATCGAACAATTATTGATGAGGGGGCATCTACATGTCTTATGTCGATGAGTTGCTGGAAAAATTTAGGCTCACCACCCTTGTCGAAATCGTCAACGACCTTAAAAGCATTTGATGGACGATCATACACTCCCTACGGGATTTTAGGTAACTTGCAAGTTGAACTGGGGGGAAAACAGTAGAAGTCGATGTTGAAGTAATTGATGGAAACCTCGATTACAACATCCTACTAGGAAGGCCCTGGATATATGCCATGGCCGCAGTCGTGTCGACCTATTTCAGGAAGATTGCATTTCCCTTTCAAGGAGGGATTACAGTCGTCGACCAACAAACTTTCCTCCCCGACAGTTCACAAGTTACGGGAAGCATTCCAATGACACATGGAAGCGATCATTCACTTCAAAATATTGGAGTAGGTCTCCTAAAAGACCCTGCCTTAATGGGTACTTTTTCCCTACCGCCTGCAAGTAATCTGGCGTAGGTGGCCACAGTGGAAACCTACAATATGAAATCTTCTATATCTAATGGATTCGGAAGATTCCTAAACATTTTGTCAGCATGGATCATCGCCCTAATAGAAATACTGTAAATACAGTGGGCTTCGAGGATAGTTCCTATCTCATGTCAACCTCGTTAAAAAATGAAACAAATCCCCTTTCCAAATCTCAAAGGTAAACCTTCATTCCAACCACCGAGTTGAATGCAATGAAGCTTGGGGGGCATGCACCTCGATTTTCATTATTATGCTGGGGGCATGCAAACTTATCATCGAGCAATTTTAGCACATAGTTCATGCTCGTTAAAAAATAAACGCAAGATACGAGCAGTTTTAACACGGTCTTCATGCTCGTTAAAAAATAAATAAAAGCAGTGAGCAATGTTCCCTCCAGAGTTTAAGCTCATTTTTATCTAAAAAAAGAACCTATCCCGGTAAATAACCTTTTGAGATCGTAAATCCATCAGCCATAAAAGCCTTGGTCGTGTTTGTGCACCGTCACCTCCACTTTTCATTTGGCCGATCATTCACCTCCATTTGTGTGTTTACCTCTTTTGAGAAACAGTTGCGAAGAGTGATTTCACCTAGCCATCCTTGTGACACTGCCGTGATTGGAGAATTCCAACCTGTACCTGGAATCTGCTGCTATCACTGTTTATCACTCGTTCCTCAAAAGACGAGTCTTCTTTGAGCTCTTTTCATCTGACTCGTAAAATATGAAAAGTTTGCTGAGTTTTGGCCTTCCATCTCGTTAAACGACCGGAAGAGCTATCCCTCCTCTAGATTTTAATCTTTTTTGGACCTGAGGGATTATTGCACAAAAAGATCGAGCGCTTGTCTTGTTCGGCTCGTTAAAAGTACTGAACACTCATCCCTTCTGTATTGTTTTATACTTTTTCGGACTTAAGGGATTAGATGACGAAAAAGGAATTTTGGAGTTAACTTTCTGTACCTTTTCAGACTCTCTAAAAATGAAAAGGACCGAGTTTTCCTTGTCGTTAGACTCGTTAAAATGATTAAATAGCGACAAACTTGTCTTTAGACGAGAACGAGTTTCCCTATCGCTAGGCTCGTTAAAACATAGCGATGGGCTTGCCCGAAGGGCAGGTTATAGAACAAGCATATGTTATCCTCCTCAAGCTTGACAAAAATAAAGAGGTACTGGTCAGAAATGACTGGGGAAAAATTGGGAGAACATCAAAGCTTAATGGTAGCAAGTCGCTCTTGAACATGACACTTTTCCTCCGTACCACATCGGGTTGGGTTGTTTCATTCACCGGTCTCATCGCCATGGTCTTCGCCAAACCATCCACATTTTGGGGTAATGCTACCGATCCATCGCATCAGTGTCGTTATATGTTCAAGAGAGGTCATTCTGAAAGTGTCAACCGTGTCCCATCCACTGCCATACATTATCCTTCATCCATTCATGATCGCCACCCTGAATCATATGTCACAGTTTGTTTTCACCTCCACTAAAATCATTAGCTCCGTTCCGTGTCATTGATGTGGGATTCATTAAGGCCCTCCTTTGACGGATCACTTCTTGTCGACTTCAGCTCATTATCCAAGAAGTTGATCTAGGAACAACCCCATCAGTACTTTGAAGCTTGCATGCCTCAATGGCAAGTTTCTCACTTCTGGCGACAGGTATACGTCAATGACCTTCGACCAGAAGATTTTGCGTGGCGTTCCACGCCAAGTCCTTTATTCACGCCACGTGAATTGTACTGCAGTACCTTGAGGGTCATTATCATTATCGGTGATTCCTCTCGCGCTTGTTAACGGTTTTCATCATTGACCGGTAATCAAGCGATGTCTTTCCATGTTTGACTTCAGTGCAATTCTCACATGGATCGACTTGTACTTAGAGTGAAGATCGAGCGAGTTTGAAGACCCCGGATCTAGTTCATCCATCCGGGCTGCGAAATATATTCAGGAAATATAAAAACATTTGTCATGTACATCATTGCAGCAGATGATCATCCTATTCAAAGGATGATAATTTCAGCAGAGAATTATCAGTCTACCATCAGACGATCGTCTGTTCTATGTACCAAAATGTATTTATAAAGCTGAGCATGGGAATGCCCGCCTCAGCTAGATCATGAAAACAGAATGAAAAATAATGTATCGTATTGTATCGTATTACAGGGCACCTCTCAGCACTTGAATGAACTTCGGATCCTCTGGATAAAGCATTTCACCCGATAAATGACCTCGTACTTTAGGGGGCAACTGTTATAGACATTTTTGTGCCTTACAGCATGAAGCATGAAATGTCCATAATCAAAGGGATCCAAAGTCCCTAAACATGTTGTTCTTACCCCTAGAGGAACAAGGTCAGCAAAACACAGCACTTCAAATCAGTTCTCCACCTGAAAAAGCTCAAAAACAAGGCAATTCTGGATCATGTCAACTGCTACACTGGCTACCTGCACTGAATGTCAACTGCTACACTGGCTACCTGCACTGAATGTCAATTGCTACACTGGCTACCTGCGCTGAATGTCAACTCCAACACTAGCTACCTGCGCTGAACGTGTTTGGACAAGTGGCAGGCTCATTTCTCAAGGTGTCAATGCCCAGGAAGCTTCCAAAATGACACTTGGATCAGGGAATTCGCCCAGTGATGAGTAAGAGGTTCTTAAACTCCAAGTGGAAGCAAGGATCTCCAAGTGGACTCAAGAACTGAAGTATAACTGAAGTGGGAGAGGACACTAGTCAGCTTGAAGCCAGCCTCAAGCTGACTCATCCTTTCTCCAAATCTCCTATATATAGAGCTCTCTCATGAGGTCTAGGGAGGCTGGAATTTTGTGCAAGCAAGGAAGTGCTGTTGGTTTACAGTTAGAGCTATTGGGTGATTGCTTTTATAGAGAAGAAGAGGAGATTTCTTGCTGCTGGGGAGGTGCTGCTGGATTGGAGCCATTTATGGTTGTAACCTTCTCAGAACCTTTTTCTTCTATCAATAAAGCTTTGATGTTCTCCTATACACTTGTATTGCAATGATGTATTGTTTTTATCTGTATATTTGATTCATTCTAATCCATGCATCAGTTATGAGTACATGTTTCTTGTAGTTTCCCTCTCTTGTTTTTGCAGGATCTTTGTGTAGCTGGGCCGGCAAAGGGAGCAAGGAGCTGGGAACAAGAGGCAAAGAGAGAAGACAGGATCGAAAAAAGCGAAAGACATCGGTTGGTCAATCTTTTCTTCCTTCTCTGTACTTTCATAAAGGAAAAATATCAAAGCTTTACTTTCAGTTGTTGCTAAGGAACTATCACCCTTAGAGTAGGGATAGGGTCATTCCGAGTCGGATACTTTTCCCCACAACAATAGGCGAGAAAATCTGCCTTCAAAGCTGAAATATTTATTATCTGTTTCATAAGGGGACCATATGCGTCCTGTAGGTATTTGAAAGGGAAGACCCTACTGATATTCCTCTAAATGCCAGCCTTGATATAATGCTCATAATGTTCTTTGTCCACCAGTTGTCCCTTGTTCCACTTTTCGCCCACATTCGGAATACCTATAGCTTTAGCTATAGTCTCAGGTGTCAAAGTGAATGGCACACCTGCCAAATTGACCTGGCCATTGTGAAGATGAAGCAAAAAATGTCTAGCAAGCTCATGGTGGTATTTGACTCTTCCACCAACTCACAAAACTGGTAGCAAGACTGATGTTTGAAACATGCTACAGCAAGAGGGCAAGCCAATAGCTCAGTAAGTGTAGTGGGCTCCTCTCGGATGTGTTTTCCTCCCTTGTAAGGTTTCCTTGGTGTATGAATTCCTTGGGAGGAATCGCTTACTGCTTCTTCATCTCTTTCATAAGATGAATTTGTCCCCATGTTTGCCACTATTTGATGTTATTTGATGAGTATGAAGAGATTTTATATGAAAAATAGGTGTTTTTTGTTCAATGAAAGGGATTGATGATGGGGGACAGTGAATGTGGGAGTTTGCTGCTGACTGTAGGGTTTTTTGGGAGTGGCAGTGTTTGCGGAATAAGGATTAGGGTTTAAAGATTTCCAATTAGCATTTGGGAGTAGTGGGATTAGGTATTTAGGGTTTCAGTTTTGGGGATAAGGGAATGAATGAGAGTGAATGAGAAAGGGGAGGGAAAATGAAATGAGGGGGGTGTAGTGCAGAAGAAAATGAAAATGGTGCAGGGGACATCAGCAAAAACTGCAACTTTGCAAACCCTAGGCAGCTTTTTAATTTAACTGTGCAAGGAACTAGGGTTTTGTTTTTTACCTATTGAAGCACCATGAAAACTGACTAAAATCCTTGCAATGGAAATATGAAATGCTTGACTTACTTAGAAGGAGGAAGTTTGCAAGTTTGGAGCTTGGAGTAGGCGATTTGGATGAGTGTCGGGCTCAGAAGACCGGTGTGCCGCTCCCACTAACAGGTGCACTACGCTTCTCTGGTGCATCGTGCCCATTACAATTCTAGTGTTAAACCTATGCTATGTGCGTCGCGCTGACCAGGTGCGCCACGCCTCAACCTAGGTGCGCTGCGCCTCGAGAATTTTCACAGTTTCCTGCAAATTCTCTCCTTCAGCTCAAAAATGACTTAGCTCTTGTTTTTCTCTTCTTTGGCACACAAATGAACTATTTGAACATAATAAACACTTTATATATCTTTGGAATTCAATTTTTATTTACAAAAACCCACTTTTCTAAAGTTTGCTTTTCACTTGCTTTTTAAAACTCTGTTTTGGTAGTTTGACTTGCTTTTTACCTTTGATGGACTAAATGCTTTGAATTTTTCACTCTTTTGTAGGAGCTGGAGTGTAGGAGCTTGGCAAGGTAACCAGGGATCCATCTCGGAATTATTACATATAAAAAACATGAAATTTTGTACATAAAATATAGAAAACTCTGTTTTTCCTCAAAACAGGGTTTTGAGGAAAAATCAATCACTGAGCATGTGATTATTGAAATTTTTGTTTTTGAGACTTTATTGGACCTCCTCGTGTGCCTGCTAACCATTATTGGGCTTTTACAAGACTTTGTTGACAAAACCCTAGACCTAATGAGACCTAAAACCCTAAAAATGACTTTTGCAGATGTAAAGACAAAAAATGATTGTAAATGACTTGAATGTATGAAAATGGGATAGCATGTAAAGAACGTGAGGGAAAATTGATAATATGCCACTACCATCAGATGATCCATGACCATAATGGAAGGTAGATGATCGGATGAGACACCTAAAATGCAATGCAATAAGAGAATTTTGATCATTGATGGAGGGATGAAGATACTAACACTAATAGAGAAGTTAACTCATCAAATGAAAAACTTGAAGAGCATGGAATATCTTTGTCGCATGTAGGGGCATTAAAAATGGTAGAGCACAAGGAATTGTGAGATGAAGAAGAAGTTTCGATACAAACATTTTCTTTGGCTGGATCAAATTCTAGATCTAATTTATTCATATCAGCATGTTCTGGGGGATTTGAAAAATTAGATAATGTACCCGGGCATTCATGATCGTAGTCATAATCATGGGAATGATTGTTTCCCAAGGCTACACATTGATCAAAAGAGTTTATTGCATTTGATTCATTATTGAGATTAGAAGATTGACAATCATCCAAGAATGGAAGTGCATCATCTTGATATGGAGGATCTTGACGAAAATAGGAAATATTGAGAGAATATTCACCTTCATACTCCTATGCCTATGTAAAGTGACTGCCTTGTACGTGATTGTAGTTTTGACTAGCAACGTGAAAATCAAGAGAGTGTGAAAGACTTGTTGGTGGAGAAGATTGATTGGGCAGATCATAGTACAAAGATTCATGGCATTTAGATGATAGAGGATCACAAAAATCTAGATCAGTTGGAGGCTAGAGTTATGAATGATAACATCATGTTGTGGGATGGGGAATTCAGTCTTCCCCATGGTCTTCATGAGCCATTTTTGGATTTCCTCCATTGAATCTGAGTCATGAGAAATGGAAGAAGAATGACAATATGGATTAGGAACTTCATTTATGAATTTTCAACCTTTTTACCATCGTAGAGAGGCACCCACATCAAAACTAAAAAGGGAGGACAAAGAAGAAAAGGAATAGCAAATTCCTCCTCAGAAAGTAGAGGTGTCTCATGATTCATAAGAGTTGGGGAATTAGGAAAATTAGTGGTTTCAAGCTCACCGTGTAAAGAGATAAGAACCAAGCGCTGAAACTCATGTTTCAAGAAATCCTGATTCATGTCTTCTTTATAAATTTCACAACAAAGGTGAAGGAATCGATCAAAAAAATCTTAAACTGATTCATTACGCTTATTTCTTAAGAGATTGATTACTTTACAAACATCACGATAATTGTACCTATCAAAGGCTTGATGAAGATCCCTGAGAAAATGATAAAGGGAATTGATGGAAGCAGGTGGCAAAGTATGGCACCACCGATTGGAAAATCTTAAAGGGTGAGGAAGAGAAGCACACAAGAAAACTCTTCATCATTGATTTCGTAAGATTCAAAAAATTTAAGAAAATAAAAAAGGTGCTCGATTATGGATGTGCCATCATCACCATCAAACTTTAATTGGGACAAGTGACCGAGAGGCTCATCGATGATTGAAAACTGATAAAGGGAAATATTAGAAAAACACCTCAGGAGTAATATTTGTGTATGAGCCATTTTATATTAGATATTCAAACGAGATATAATGGTCTCATCTTGTAATCTACCCTCCTTCTAGTGCAACTATTGATGACACTAGAAATCCATCAACCAAAGGGTATCCATGATGTGAAGTCCCAATTATAACTCAAATTGTTTGATGTAGGAGACCGATCTAGAATATCAGCTCGCTTTCCATATATCTCAAAGTTATGCATTGGCTCTAACTGTCAGCACGAGACAAGGATGCAATGGTGTCTTCGAAAACCAAGGAGACGTGCCTGGTGAGTGTTGAGTTGCAACTATGTCAAGGTTTTTTTTACTGCAAAGGGGGGAGAAAAGTGATCCTCTAAGTGAGAGGTAATAGTACCACCCAAGAAGAGACACAAATGAACTAGAAGGGACCGTCTAACATCTAGTGGAATAGTCCACAATAGATGTGATGGTCATTACAACCAACAAATAAAGAAATATATGTCTAATATCCCATAGAATAGTTCACAAGGATGGTACAACAATAACAACCATTACATCACATTATCAATAATATAAGTACTAAAATAACCGAAATAGTTCAACTATCTTAGCACATGTTAAAGCAACCATGAAATACAAACATCCACAAAATAGTCTTACAAACATTCGTTGCCCATGCATGAACAATGTGCTGGCATTGAAGGCTTTTATTATTAAGAAAATTTTTACAATTTACATCACTAGCCCCAGTAGTGGAGCATTGGAGCCACTCCTTGCTCCTCAAAAAACTAGTTGATCTCTCTAATGCCTTGCAGGAGGAGCCAAGGTGAAAAGTCCTTTGGTCATACAATGAGGGAGTATATATAACGAAGGGTGACTCTTTGACTACCCTCATGATTGTTGGACTTCCTATGACTTTCCAACATACATGACTCTTTACGTTCCATGTGTGTGCTTTGCAATTCCACTTTACAATACATTTGAATACAATATACATGGTCCACAGTAGTGATGTGGCATATGACCACTCATGACATGACATGACATGACACTTCTGAGTTGGTTTGCTAGATGATGTGGCAATTTCAAGTCACTATTGTTGGTAACTATTTCATGTCTTCTTCAATATGCTTTCTCTTCACATCCGTAGGACTTGGTGATGTAAAATCTTCAATGATCATTAGTCTTGGATGGTGGTCGCAAACTTGTGTCTATTGGCTTTCTCTTGATTGATCCACTTGTGAGTTCAACTACAAGAGATTATTTAGGCATGCTTCCCTCCTTCTTCTCCTCCTCCATCATCTTGCCATGACATGATAGTATACATGTTCCTACAATTCACTTATGACTAGATGACAACAATCTGAAAACTCCCTATTCTACGATGATGCATTCTGATCCATCAACTAAACTTGGGAAAAGTTATAGGATCGGGAGAGGGGCTCAGTGACTATGCATGGTACATTTCTAGCAGTCAGGGGGAGAGATTGAGCTCTGCGACTGCGTAATGCACAACTTAGGGAGGGCTGAAGGACAAGACTGTGTATTTTCTGGAGATAGTGGGGCCTGGATGAGGGAATGGACAGTGGGAAAGTCAATTGCATATTTTTCGATGTCAAGGGAAGTTGGGATTCTACACATTATGAAGTTCCAGCATCCAGGGGAATAGCTTGAGGCTTGAATATGCGAAGTGCGTAGTTCAAGGGAGGATGTGGGGACATGACTGCACAATTCTGGGGGTCAAGGTTAGGAGTTAGGCACAAGAATTGCATAGTGCAGCAACACTTGGAGATAGGGATTGTGCATTGCATAGTTCCAAGAAATAAGTTCACAACTTATAAGGTTGATTCTTCATAGTGCGCAGTTCATTTGGGGCCTCGAGAAGTTAAGTTGCTCAGTCGAGATGATTTTCCTAAAATGGATAAGTGTGAGATAGGTGATGAAATATGATGAACCTTGACTCTGATCACACACTTATCATACATTGATGACATGACAACATAGATCATATAAAAACATGAGCAATTCATTTCCCTCAATGTGACCGCCTTACGACAATATACACGACCATGATGACATTTGTGCGACAGTTTTCAGGACTTTGTGTATGGGTGCGAT
Organism: Pinus tabuliformis; assembly: GCA_031772625.1. Taxonomy (NCBI): domain Eukaryota; kingdom Viridiplantae; phylum Streptophyta; class Pinopsida; order Pinales; family Pinaceae; genus Pinus; species Pinus tabuliformis. Next base: position 909,062,429 of record CM062819.1, read on the forward strand.
AGATGCTTACATGGTCATAAAAAATCATTTACACAAAGAACGACCTTTGAAACCATCAGAATAGGCTTGCAAAGATTGCACAACATCAAAACATGCCAAAATATGATAGTTAACTCAACATGCAAAAGGGACCAAATCACTACAAAAAAGCTCATGAAATGAGTTGTAGTGTTTGCAACAACAATGTAAAAGACCAAATAAGGCTTTGAAATTGAGTGTAAGCCAAAATTTTAGAGGGTGTTGCCATAGCTACAACATGTCTACATTAAAATCAATGCATATACTGCAAGAAATCAGATAGGATTAGAAATCAACATCTAGACTAAAATTAATGTATCTAGTGCAAGAAATCAAATAAGATTATATATCAACAGCTACACTGAAATCAATGCCTCTAGTGCAATCAATCAAATTGGATTAGGAATCAACGTCTACATTGAAATCAGTGAATCTATTTTAATGAAAAACCAAGATATTATATAACACTATATAATATATGGATTTCTCAATGTGTGTTTCTTTCTTCTTCCCTCTCTCTACCCCATATGTCTTTGTGTCTATCTCCATCCCTCTCTACTTTTATCATTCACCCTCCCTCCTTCCCCCATCTCTCTCTCTCCTCCACCCTCTCTCCCCCATCTCTTGATCTCTCTCTCTGCATCTCCCTCTCTCTTCCCCGACCGTCTATATTTATATCTCCCTTTATCTCTCCTTCTTTGTCTATCTATCTCACCCCCTGAAACACACACTCTATATATCCATATTTATCTCTCTATCTTTCCCTCCCTCCATCTCTTTGTATGTCTCTTCTTCCCTCTCTCTATCTCCATCTATATCTCTTTCTCTCTCCATATCTCACCCCGCAAACATACACATTCTCTTTTTATGTATTTATCTTTGTCCCTCCCTCCCTCTATTTCACTCCTCTCTCTCTCTCCTCCCCTTCTATCCTTCTCTCACTCTTACCTCCCACTCTCCAGTCTCCCTCACTGTCTCTCCACTCTCCCTTGTCTCTCCCTCTCGCTCTCCACCTTTCCTTCACATTATGTTTCTCCTCCCTCCCTCTCTTCCCTTACAACTCCATCTCTCTCTCCCTCATTATCTCCCCCTACAACTCCATCTCTTTCTCCATCCCTCTCTCCCCATACAACCCTGTCTCTCTCTCCCTCTCTCTCTCTCTCACTCCCTTTCCATTCATGTTGTCAAGAATTGTCATTCCGTGAAATCAATAATATATGTAAGGTATAATATAATAATACTCATAATATAGATTATCATTATTATAATATACTAGAATAATAATAATAATAATTATTGATTATTATAACAATAATAATATATAAATAAATAATATGTTAAATAAACAATAGCATCTTAACTTTGAATTGTAAACAAACCAATTTTTTCTTATTAAATTGGTACCTCTATGTCGTATGTTATACATTACATTTTACATTTTCTATTTTACATTTTACATTATATTTAACATTTTAAATTTTGAATTTAACATTACATTACATTACATTTTACATTTTACATTTTACATTTATATATGATTTGATTTGAATATTAATTAAAACATATAAAGCCAACATTTTTTTTTCTTCTATATATATTTTTCCCGACATTTAAAAAAAGTTGACATACTTTCTTAATTACAGATACTAAGCCTACACATATCCCCTATACTAGATTATAGAGTGCCTCTGAGTGCAATGAAGTTATTGCATATTTTAATTAATAAGTGCATTGAAATATTTTTTTTATTAATAAATTTTAAATGCTACACATCAACAACATACTAAACATTGAATGAAATAAAATCCTACTTATACTAAAAAGTAAAAGACACATTAATGGAATTAGAGGTATCTCTTTCTATATAAAGTTTATATAAAATTGTGACATACCCAACCCCATAAGTCATCTAAAGGAGGTAGGCTTATAAATTTTTAATTTCTCTTATTCACTCTAAAATTCCTTTCTCAGACCACCATTGTTTTCTACTCATCAAGAATTTTACTATAATATAAATTTTATCAAACACCAAGCCTTGGATGAAAAGTTATGGCCCTTAGAAGGTTTATCAAATTAGGCCCTATCCTCAAGGTGCACATCGACAAAGTTCCACATCAAGATCCAACATTTTCCAAAATTGCTACTCTAGTGATATTCAAAATATCTAGACTTATAAATTGATGTGGGAATTTTAACACTTTAGGATCCATCTCAATTTTGGATTTTTCCAAAGGTCTATTTGTAAGGAAAATCTAGATTTCTAAATCTTTACTATCCAGATGCCTCCACATTCCACATCACTCCACAAGACTGCCATTTGGCCTTTTCCTCAACATCAAAATGCCTCTAGTGCAGGTCACCTTACAATGTCACAAGAGTCAACATGGGTGATTCAATCTCCACCTATCTGGATATCCAATTTTTTTATGTTTTTGAACTCAATTGAATTCACAAGGACCTAGTAAGTCCCATTTCATGATTATCTAGATTTCTGGACCTTTAATTTCCACATCACCTACCATAACACATGTCATGTCGACCACCACATTGAATCCTCTATACCATGCCTACCACATCACCATGCCACAGTAGCATGTAATGATAGTGACACATCAACTTTTCACATTATCTAAAGCTTGGTATGTGTGCCACATCAACATGCCACACTATCCAAAGATTGGTATGCAAGCCACATCAACATGTAACATCAACAAACCATGTAATTCCCCATATGGATGCCACATAACTCCCATGTGCTCTATCCAACTATCATCTATATATGGGTATTTTATGAAGGATGATAATTAATCTTTTATGAATTTCTAGATTTTATATCCACCATAACAGTGATATCATATTTGCTTAGCTCAAGGTTCTGCCATTATGGGTTCCACTATTAGCATCCATGTTTTTAAGAAAATCCATTTATAAGGAATTCTAGATGTCCATATATCCAGATATCGATAGAATACATATGCTTGGTCCTGTCACTTGATATATCATGGACCTTTTTTTATTTACCTCAGGCTGATAAAAAAATTTCAGATCTTCATATATTTTGGATTATTGGTCCCATCACAAGACAAATCTTGAACTTTTCCATATTTTTTAATTGATGGTTCTATCGGCCAAGCCATTAGCAACTATGAAGACTGAGGGAAAATGTTGATAATGTTAGGGTGGTTTGATTAATTGAATTTGATGAATGGCGAGAAACAAAATAGGGTTGTCAACTAATGAGTTTATTAACCATTCATTAGCCACTCGAAGGACTTAATAACTGCTTTGATGGTTTGAGGCCCATCTAGGGTAATAGACCCGAGTTAAAGTTTAATGTAATAAAAGGATTAAAGGAAAAAATAATACCACAGGAATGGGACATGTATTCCAAGTTGAATGGAGTGGGAAAACATTAGGGTAGGTATCACTTGTCGTAAATTAATGGATGTGGAAATTGGCAAAGGAAAAAGGAAATAAATGATGAAAAATTAAAGGAATAAAGGAAAATAGGAGAAAAGAGAGATGACGGGACAAGAATATGCATGCAAGGGAAATTAGAGAGAAATTAGAGGAAAATGAAATAAAAAAGAAAAAGGAAAGGAAGAGAGTAGAAATCAATTATAAAAAAGGCATCAAAGAAACGGTTCAATTTTTTTTTAGTTTTAGCTTTAGATCAATTTCAGAAAGAGAGCTCGAAGTGGAAACAGAGAAAAAGCAAGAGAAAAACAAAGGAATCTAAGGGAAAGCATGACTCAAGCAATAATGAAAAGGAAATCAAGGGAGCTCAAGGAGGATATTGGAAAAGCAACTACAACAGGAATATTTTGTAGGTAGCAAGTTGCATGTAATCTCCTTGCCTAGATTTGAATGCATAGTACATGCATTTGGTTTACAAAATTATTTGATGTCATTGGCATGGGATTTTCCTACATTGATGGTGGTCTCATCCTTTCCTTTCCATACCCTAGATAACTATGGTGTGATGGGATTCACTCTTGATTAAGCTTTGGATTGCCAAAAGATTTTGGGTTCCTGTGAGGTGGTATCAGGAAAATTCCAAGGGTTGGGGGTGGATATGGTTTTCTACGGGAAGCTCTTGATAGCTAGGCAAAGATAGGAAAATTCCTCTAGGTATGGTGAAATTTTTTTGAGACATTCAAGCTTATGTTGGTTTGGAAATTTTTGGACTGATTTAGGTGAAATCACTATGATCGAGGGTTGAGATGGTTTAGCCTCTAGAAACCTTGGTTGGTTTTGTTTTTGTTTATCCCATGATATCCCACATCTGTGATTCAAATATGGCATAGGGGTGATTGGTTGAAAAAAATATATGGTTCAGGTTAATCTATGCTCGAATGGTAGGTGGAAGTCCCTGACTTGGTTGGCATTTGCATATGTATTTCTATATTGATTCCTATTGAGAATAATGATCACATGTATTGGTTTTCCATGTCTTAATTCTAGTTAAATGTTGGTTATAGGCATGGTTAAATGATGTTCTCTTCTTATGGATCTTGCTCATGATTCAATAAGTTATTATATGGTTATATGAATACATGGGTTAACAGGTGTTGTTGCAGCTAGCTTGAGATGGCAATGAGACGTCTTGATGATTCTATGTTGAAGTGAATGAGACAATGATCATATATGAATTCAAGACCTATAGTTACTATGTTTACCATATGTTTGATGAAATATTTATCATATGTTTAGTATATTTGGGAAAGTTCTGAACCTAGTATAACCTGTGTAAACTTGTGATTGCCTTATTCTTGATTTTGGAAAGTTCTAGCAAATTTTGGGTAGCGGCTTGTAGGCTAGCGTTGAAAATGTGGTTGTGATTTCGTACTCATTGGCATAGTTCTAGGAATTTTCAGCTACAACCACAAGGAGGAAGTCCTGTTCTTGTGGTTGGATCTTTCTAGCCACATGCATAACTTGCGATGTGTACAGTTGGTTTGTGACCCCAGTTGAAAGAAGTACCATCTCAGGGTATGATCGCCATAGGTTTTTGGATGACATCTAGGTGATAGGTATTAATAAGTTTCTTCTTTTAGGGTCCCACTTCCATAACTGGAACTTGGAGGTTGGGTCATGTCATAGTAACTCCCAACTCATGTTTACCTTAGGGAGCTTGTAAAATTGGGTAAATGTGGGGTGGGGTGGTTACAAGGTGGTATCAAAGCAGTTTTGTTCCTTGTAAACCTTTCTCTGTTGTTAGTGTTATAGAGTGGTATCAAAGCGAGGTTTATAGTACTAGACTTCGAGGTGTATGCAGATGGTTATGGTTATTATACATGCAGTTATTGTTATATTTTTGTAATATGGTCATGCATGGATCATGACATTGAGTCATGATGTTGATATGCTGGTGCCATATATATATATATATATATATATATATATATAGATAGATAGATAGATAGATAGATAGATAGATAGATAGATAGATATTGTGTTAATCTAGACTGACTTGTACAAACAAGATAGCCTCCCCTTAGATACATTGAGGTATGATTTTAATTATGTCTTCTATTTGGTTTATCTGACATGGTATTTTAGCAGGAAATAGAAGATCGGAGATGAAGAGAAGAATGGTGGATTATAGTTCACATGACTCCCTGTACAAGCTTGAAGTGAAATTAATGGAATGGATGAATTTAGTTGAGAAACAACGAGAAGAGTATTCTTCTGATCTAGCAGGTACACTGAGAATTTTGAGGGTAGAGATTAGGAGTTGCAAGGCACATAATAACATGTTGATTCAGGAATAAGAAAGAATTGTGAAGGCTCAAAAAAAGAAATCTAAAGTCAATGCAGTGATTCTTCAAATCCTTTCAAAGTTGCAAAATCACAGACAATTGGGAATCAATCATGGAGATAGGGAGGAGGAGAATACTAATGGAACAGATTGTAGGAGATCTCGAAAAGGGAACAGGTTGGACACAGAGGATACAATGAGGAGTGTCAGACTATTCAATGCACCTAACAAGAGGATTGATATGCATGGATTTTATTCTATCTCTTCTTCCAAGATATATCATCATCGTCACTTTGAATAGCATTGGAGGAGTGAGTATTTTATAGAGGAGTTCAAGAAATCCAATCCCCCTACTTTTAATGGTGAGTTGAAGAAATTAGAAGATGTTGAAGTATGGCTACTTGGGATGCATAAATTTTTCAGATTGCATCACTACTTAGAGAACATGAAAGCCAAGATAGACACCTTGAGTCTCAAAGGAAAATTATATATATGGTGGGAATATCTTACGAATGTTAAAGTAATTAGGGAAGAGACTGACTTGGGGAGAGATTGAGAAACTCTTCAGGAATAAGTACCTATCTAAGAGGTATTATGATGGAAGGGATAAGGAGTTCTATGAGCTTAGGATGGGTTCTTTGACAGATCAAGAGTATATAACCAAACTTCTAGAGTTGTTGAGGTATTTTCCATATATCAAGCATGAGAAAGCAAAGATCCAAAGTTTCATTAGTGGTTTTCCATTTTCATTTAAAGATAAGATTGAGATTAATAAGCCTCTTTCATGAGAGGAAGCTATCATGAAATTAAATGATTGTTATGAGCAGTCCAAGGCAAGCCTCAGTTCAAGTATGACTAGAAAGGTAACAGTAAGACTAAAGGAAAATGGCCCAAAAAGCAAGGAAGATCTCAGGATGAAGGTGAGAAAGAAAATGCATCTCCTTAAAATAAGTTTAATGAAACTGAGAAAGGATATGGCTCTCAGCCTAGAGGGGAGAAGTAGAAAGGGAATGACATGGAACCGTTCTATAAGGGGGGCATGCCACAAATTCATAGTGCTCATGAGGCACATACATTTTAAGATGTTGGTGAGAGAATTCCTCAGATCTATATGACACTTGATAAAAAGCATGAAAATGATCATGCATCTATTATTGAGATGGAAGGTATGATTTTTGAGCTGTAACTTATCTCTGAGAAGAGATGTGGTGGCTACATGCCTCTGAACTGTCTTAAAATGAGGCTCGAAGGCCTCTTTATTATTCAGAAACAATGGAAAACCCTAAACATCCAAAAACATAACCCTAGGAGATGAAGTGCCAAAACTATGGGTCCTGTTGGGGTAAATTGGTACATTAACTTCCTTGGGTCATAACTTTGGCATACGGTCTTCATTTGATGCACACAATACCTCTTTAGAATATCTATCCAGCGTCTATAAATTTCAACTACAGACATGAATTAAAGTCTCTTGTTTGACTATTTTCCAAAAAAACATTGTATAGGGCCTCAAAACGGCTCTGGAAGTTTAGGATCTGAAAAAATGCCAAAAATAATAAATTGTGCTACAAGTAAGGCAACTAAAAAAATGAAAGAAATAATGGTGGGGGTCCAAGTGGATAGTTGAGTGGCCACCAATATCCACCTAGATTAGTCCTCCCCCATTAGCAAGCAATGGAAACCATTGTATTGAGTGCCTTCATGAGATGGGGAAACTTGTATTGAACTTGGTCCCTGCTGAACCACTTGCCTTGGTGAAGTGTCTGGCCTACTTTGACAACTTGATATAGTTGGATACTCTGTTAGCAAGTGTTATTTATCTATGTGTCCATGATCCGATTATTTTCGGCTTGTTCCATGTAATCTGAGTTTAACTATGTTGGTGTGAGTTATTCTGGAATATCGAATGTGTCCAACAATGGTGGAAAGTATGGCCGAAGGCCATCCAAATTGAATACTAGGTGCAGTCCAAGGAACAATAGAATGATGAGCTCGAATTTACTATTCCCTAAAGCCTTGATGATGGTGTATGGACCATATCATAGCAGGCGGATCTTGTGGTGGGGCCCAATGTGGTGTTCCTTCTGGAGTTGTAGCCAAACTTTGTCATCCACCTCAAACTTATGTGGCACCTGACGTTGATCATGTCACTGCTTTTACTTAGCATTGACTATGTCTAATATGTCATGGACCTACTAGAGGATGTGTTGAATGTAATCAATGAAGATGTTAGCCTTGCCAACTTTGTCGTGGACATGAGATGATTCTGCTTGAGTAGCTGCAAATGTTATGGCCACATCAATGGGATATAATGGCTAGAATCCCAATCCCATCTGAAAGGGGTTGTGGCATGTTGATCTATGGAGCGATCTGTTGTAGCTATGTTGGAAATAAGGGAGGCTTTCATCCCATGTGCGTGGATGCTTCAAGTTGTGCATACGCATAATGTGTATGATCATCATGTTGATGACCTCTATTTGGCCATCAGTTTGGGGGTAGAAATTTGTGGACTTAGTGAGCTTGGTATCCAACATCGACCAAAGACTCAACCAAAATGTGCTTAGGAACATGTTGTCCCAATCTAAGATAATGGACTATGGGATCCCAAAGTGTACCCACACTCATTGAAAGAAGAGCTTAGGAATGGCTTCTGATATGATATTCTTCTTGTAGGTCGTTAGAATGGCCATCTTAAAGAATATATCGACAACCACCAAAATGCAGTTGTTTCCATGCATAGTAGAAGGAAGGCCCGACATGTAATCCATGGAGATGGAATCCAAGGTTGACTAGGAGTAGGAAAAGGAGTATATAGGCCTTGCTTCTTGATGGTTAGTTTAGCAATGGAGAAGGAAGTGCATGATTTGATGTACTTCCCAACATCCCGTTGAAGCTTCAACCAATGAAAATACATATGCAACACTGCCATTATTTTCTCTACCCTGAAACGTCTAGCAACACGACTGTAGTGCGCCTCCCAAATCATCTTGGCATGCTCACTTGGAGGAACACAATGGTGTCCCAAGCGACATAACAATGTATCCTGGAGGTGAAATGTTGGAACTTGCTTGCCCTCCAAGAGCATCTAGTATGTGTTGTCGAATTCTAGATGGCTCTTGTATAGATGTGGCCACCTCGCATTCTTGTGCCCACAAGAGTCGAGAATAGTGCTCATTGCCATGACTGACGGTTGGTTGAGGAAGTATGCAACATTGTTGGTGCTTCCATTCTTGTCCTAAATGTTCAAATGGAAGTGTTGCAGTATGTGGACCATTTATGATGGTGATTATTCTGCAACTTCCCTTGTGACTGTATGAACTATAGGGTTTGGTGGTCTATGTGGAAGACTGTTTCCTTGCCCATAATGTAATGCTTCCATTATCAGAAGGCTTGCATAATGGAATACATCTCTTTGTCATAGGTGAGATATTTTCAAACTGTATCTGAAAGTTTCTCACTGTAATATGCCACTGGATGCCCCTACTGAGTAAGAACTGCACTAATAGCATAGTTGAAGGCATATTTCTCCTTCTAAAATGGTTGTTTCAGGTCTAGTAATGTGAGCACTGGTGCATAGAAGAGGTGATGCTTCAACTCAGAAAATGGATTTTGTTGGGATTTAAACCAAAATAACTTTGCTTTCGCTCCTCCCTTGGTGACTCAAAGGCCAAGTGATATGAGATAACCCCAACATGAACCTGCGATAGAAGTTGGAAAGACCTAGAAATTTGTGGAGCTCTCTTAGAGTGGTTGGGGTTGGCCAATTCCGAATGACTTGTATCTTGGTTGGGCCCACATGCACAAACCGCTCATTAATGATGTACCCCAAATATTGAACTTGGGTCATACCAAAAGTGAATTTCTCTAAATTGGCACACAACTTGTCTTGCCACAAGATTTGGAGGATTTGTCGAATATGGTGGAGGTGATTTTCCCAACTCTAGTTGAAGATCACAATGTCATCCAAATACACCACCATGAATGAGTTGGTGAAGGGTTGCAAGATGTCTTCCATCAACCTCATGAAGGTTGTAGGTGCATTCGTCAACCTGAAAGGCATGAACAACCATTCAAAAATTCCCTCCATGGATTTGAAGGCAGTCTTCCACACATTGGAGGGCTTTTGTGATAAACATATTTCAAGTCAATATTGCTACAATAATTGGCCCCATTGAGCTAGTCTAGAAGGTCGTCAATCCATGGGATTGGATACCTATTCTAGATAGTGATCTTGTTCAACGCTCGATAGTCAATATAGAGTCTCCAGGTCCCATCCTTCTTCTGTACCAACATGATTGGGCTCCCACTCGAAGATGAACTATGCATGATGTTGCCTGTTTACAATATCTCCTGAATCTACCACTTGATTTCATCATTCTCTAAAACCAAGCGTCGATAGATTGGTCCATTAGGTAGCAATGCGGCTAGGTTCAGATCAATGGAGTGCTTGACCTGAAAATGTAGAGGTGCCCCTCTAAGTGAGGTGAAGATGTCCCTATACTCCTCCACTCTACTATAGTTGTGTGGAGTAGCCCTATCTAGAGTTTGTGGTCACAATCATCTTCTTGCACTGAAGGTGAATCATAAGGAAATCAAATTTCCCGGTATGGGAAATGATATTACTACATTTATTCGCAGTGATCAAAGGAATGGTGGTAGGTAGTGCTACCTCCGGTATCCTGTACGACTTATTTCCCAACGTAATAATAATGTTGCAAGGCCTAGACTCATACACAACATGCCTCTTCCACAAGAATGGTTGGCCTAATAATACATCACAAACTTCAAGAGGAGAAACATCACATGCCACCTCATCTGTGAAGGGCTTGATGTTGTAGGGAAGGCGATATTGTTAGCTGATGTGAAGGTCTTGCCCTTAATGAAGCCACTCGTTGGTGTACGGTTATGGGTGTGGTGTGGTCGGTAGGCCCCACCACTTCATGGCCTCCGTTGAAATGAAGCTATTTTGGCTCCTGTTGTCCACAATGAACTACAGCAGAGAACCCTTCACTGACATCTGTGAATGGAAGAGCCGCTCCCCCTCCTCTAGATCTTCAAGCTCATACTTTTAGATCTTGGTGGTGGAATGGTGATGCTAGGCTACGCATAGATAATCTGCTTCTCTTTTTCATTCCCTATGTTGGTTTCTAGTCAGAATTAGAAAATGCATCTGATTCAAAATCTTTTAGCTCGACCACTAGTGACTGCTTGGCTCGACATTCACTTTTGTTGTGAGTGGGGCTCTTATGGAACTAACACCATTTCCCTGTGTCCCTCTTTGTCTTCGTGGTGTTGTTATTTGATTATGGCTTCGATGGGTTGTCCTAGGTCACCTTGCCTTGGGTTTGTCCTTTGTTCTATGGTTTGGGGGCACCTTTCCCTTGCTTCAAATTCGTAGATCAAAGTCTGACTTCTTTTTTTTTTATATTTTTGCTCGATCTTGATAGTGTATTGATAGGCAGTGCCAAGCAAGGAGATGTCTAGGAACTCCATCTCATCATGGATGAACTTGTGTAGATACTCGCGGTATTTGAGTACAAAATTTCACTTAGAATCCTTGATACCTATCTTTGTGCAAAGGGTATGGAAAACATTTGTGAACTCTGACACATATTGGTCCCTTCCTTGCCGCAACCTCGTCCACTCTATGTATTTATCTTCATAGCTCCTGAAAGGGTAATATTGTTCCTTGATGGAATCTCGAAAAGAATTCCAAGTGGGTGCAGCTCAAAATAGAGAGGATTCACTCTCGTCCTTTTGTTCAAAAAAGTTTTCCCACTAATCCTTGACATGTGGGGTGGCTTTTAGGAGTGAAAAAGTAATATTTTCCATATTCTAAAAGTCATGAACTGAGAAATATCCTTCTAATAGATTTAACCATATATATATGGTGTCTACATCTATCTGGCCTTCAAATATTAGAATCTCAAAGTTAACTTGTAGCTTAAAGAGTGGTGCCTCCAGAGTGGCTGCTAGATGAAGATGCATCGTCTGTTGGTAGTTGTCAAAGGATCTCGGCAAAGTTAAGCATCATTGTGTTCCTTTGTCACTCAAGGGCTTCCTCAAGAAATATTTGGAAAGGATATCCTTCGCCCTCGTCTCTTTTTTCTTCCTCCATGGGAGGCCGTTGTGGTTTTCAAGGATGGTCTTGTAAAGGTTCAACCAATCCAAGTCGTAACTCCTTATACCCTGACCTCATTGGGGACATGCAAAGAAAACCAAAGAAAGAGTAGACAGCTTTGATACCAATGATCTAGACTTATGCATGAATGTAAAAAAATATAGATATACACATAAACACATAGGTGCAACATAAATAAAACTTCATTTCATTAATATCAAAGAACTTAAATATGCTTACATACAAAAATTGAAAAAAACTAGCTCGGGCGATGGTAGCTTATCTTTGAGAAGAGATGTGGTGGCTACATGCCTTAGACCTGTCTTACAATGAGGCTCGAAGGCCTATTTATTATTAAGAAACAATGGGAAACCATAAACATCCAAAAACCTAACCCTAGGAGATGAAGTGCCAAAACTATGGGCCCGTTTGGGGTAAATTGGTACATCAACTTCCCGGGGTCATAACTTTGGCATACGATCTTTGTTTGACGTGCATGATACCTCCTTAGAAAGATCTATTAAATTACTATAAATTTCAACTACAAATGTCATTCAAACACTTATTTTTGTATATTGTCTATAAAAAATCGTTTATGACCTCAAAATAGCTCTAGAAGTTTAATACCTAGGAAACTGCCAAAAATAGTAAATTGTGCTACAATTAAGCAAATTGAAAAATTGAAAGAAACAATGGTGGGGGTCCAAGTGGAATAGTTGGGTGGCCAAAAATATCCACCTGGATCATATAAGCCCATTTAGTTCCTATATGATAAAGAAAATAAAATATTTCAAGGAAAGAAGAAGCTTACATTAGTAATTGGTTTGAGCTATGCAAGCAAAGCACAATTGGAGGAAAGGGTGTGTATTGTTTGTAGTTCATTTTTCAAGTGAAAAAGCGAAGGAAATTGAGGATGATGAAGTATTTAGGAAGTATCATGTCTTATAACAATTTCAGGATGTCATTCCTGCAGATATTCTAGAGTTTCCTCCCCATAGAGAGGTGGGTTTGTTTATTGAGTTGATACTAGGACCAACACCGTCATCTAAGGCACCGTACAAGATGAACACTCTAGAGTTGGTAGAACTAAAGTTGTAGCTTAAAGATATGCTCGATAAGTGATACATAAGGCCAAGTGTGTCTCCTTGGGGTGCACAAGTATTGTTTATAAAGAACAAGGATGGTGCTTTTAGATTGTGCATTGATTACAGAAAGTTGAACAAGGTAGCTATCAAGAACAAGTATCCATTGCCTCAGATTGATTATTTCTTTCATCAACTAAAGGGAGTAGTGGTATTTTCAAATTTTGATATGATATGAAGATATCATTAGGTGCACATCAAATAAGAAGACATCTGCAAGACTGTGTTTTGTACAAGGTATGGGCGCTATGAGTTTGTGGTGGTTCCTTTCAATCTTACCAATGCCGCAAACACCTTCATGTGCTTGATGAAAAATGTGTTGCACACTTATTTGGACAAGTTTGTGATAGTTTTTGTTGATTATGTTGGTATATTCAAAGAATGAGGAGGAGAATGTAGAGTACTTGGCATTGATATTGAGATTGTTGAGAGAGCATCTGTTACACACCAAGCTTAGTAAGTGCAGTTTATTTCAGTATTCGATTGATTACTTGGGACATGTTATTTCCAAGGAAGGGATAGTAGTGGACCTAGAAATTATTAAGGCTATCATGGCATGGCCAATTCTAAGGAATATTGATGAGGTCATATCATTCATTGGAATAACAGGCTATTACAGGCATTCCATCAGGAACTTTTCTGAGATTGGCTATCCTATTACATCTTTGCAAAGGAATGGAAAGAAGTTTAAATGGACTGAGGAGTGTGTAGATAGTTTTGAGCATTTGAAGCATTTACTTACAAATGCTTTAGATTTGGATATTGCAGATCCTGACAAGGCGTTTGTGGTTTGTATAGATGCTTGCAAGGAAGGACATGGTGGATTTCTAATGCAGGAAGGGAAGGTGGTTTTCTATGAGTCAACGAAGTTGAATGAGCATGAGAAGAACTATGTGACTCATGATATTGAGTTGGCAGCTATCATTATGATGAAAGTGCTGGAAATTCGTCAACCAAGGGGGTCTCCCCACTTTGAATTCCCGATTACAGCTCACATTGTTTGGATTAGAAGCCCCAACCAGAAATATGTTTGGTTTCCATTGTCCTTAGGGATTTTCCATGGCTACCATTATTAACATAAGAGGTTACAAAAAATTCTTTGAAACAAGAAAGTAAGTTGACAATGTGAGGCATACAATTGTGACATTTATAAGATACCTTCATGGGAAGGAGGAAGAGAGTGAGCCTCTAAATGAAAATTAATAATACTATTCTAAAAGAGACACACAAGAGCATGAGAGGATTTCAAGTTACTTTGCAAAGTAGTTCACAAGGCAAACATGATCATAAAATAAAATACAACAAACCTTCAACAAGATAACTACCAAAGTGACCAACATAGTTGAATTTCCTTAGTACATGTGAACAAAAAATATATCGCAAACACATAAAGAATAGTCTTACTATATTCATGACACATGCATGAAAATGTGTTGCCTCGTCAAGCTTCATATATTAAGTGGAAGTGCCAAGATATAAATGTACAATGCTGCCACACTAACCCCAATAGTGGAACATTATGTCACCACTTTCTCCTCCAAAGAAACATATTCTCTCCTATGCCAATGCTAGAGGAGACAAGGTGTGAATTTCCAGTCCCAAAATTCCTTCTCCTTGAGTTATGAGGTTGTATTTATAACAAATGAGGTGAATCTTCACCTACCATGTGACTCTTGATCCCCCTCATGACTCTTAAGATTGTATATTGACTTTTATAATTATTACATGACCTTTGAGCTTCTATATGAATTTAGAACTCAATAGTGACTCTTCATATTCCATCTGGGACCCTTGGTCTTCCACATATTTTACATTTTCTAATTTTCAAAAATTACTCAATTACATTCCACAAATGATGTTGAAAGACATTATGACACATGTGAAAATGGAGATGACTCTTAGCAATGAGGACATGGAACTTCATGATGATGTCGCATTGACAAGTTGCTCCTTTTGTTGCTTTCTTTGCATCATCATGATGGATCTTGCATGTGATTTGTATTCATCCTCCAAGGGATTGATTGATATGGAGTCTTCATGCAATCCTCATATTTGATCTTTTGTTGGAAGCTTGTGTCTCTTCATATTCCTTCTTGATGAATTCTTCATGGTACCAACTCCACAAGTTTCTTTTAGCATAGTCTCCTTCTCTTCCCCTCCAAGAATCATCTTTTCAGGTCAAGTTATAGTACCTGTAATTAAAATCCACTCATGGAAAGACAAAATATGTCCAGAAATATCCTAGTCTAATTTGCTTCATGAAAACCAGTAGTTAACCTTGAACTGGGTACTGAACTAGGAGGAAATCTCAGGGATTGAATAGTGCACAGTTCCAGAGGCCAGGAGTGAGTGACTGGGGCTTGAGATTGCAAAATGCATAGTTCTAGAAGCTGGGGTGGGAAGATTGCGTAATTGGGGAGCTTATTGAGGTAGGATTGACCCTTGAGACTACATAATGTGTAGTTTAGGAGAGAGAGTGAGAGAGGCAGTGGATTCCAAAGTTATGCAACTCAAGAAGGAAAGAAGACAACTTGTTGCTTGAGTTTACGCAATGCACAATTTTGGAGCCTTGGGCAAGATGACTCCATAGTCGAGAAGATTAGTGAGGTAGTCTTGAGCCTTAATTTTTCCCAATGCGCGCCTTAGAGAGAGAGGCCTATGGATTACAGAATTATGCAACTCAAAGACGTAGGGAGACAACTTGAGGCTTTCCATTGTGAAATGAGGAGAAGAAGACTTACTAGAAGGGTAAATTGCATAGTTGTGGAGGTGAAGAGGGAAAGGTTGAGCACTAATACTATGAAATGTGTAGTGCTTGGGTGTAGTAACTATGCATTTTGCACTTCCAAGAGTCAAGGAATCAACTCGAGGGTTGATACTGCGAAGTGCACAGTTCCAGGAGGCAAAGCGAGGTTAACTTTATTGGGAAGGAACTTTATAGAAGACTAACTGTGGGATTAATGAGGTAGAAGTGATACCATGGTTTAAATTATGAATTATCACACACACTTGAAAAAATTGATGACACAACATTAAACACTCATTACACAATAAAATCATGATCTCTTTAATGTAACGACAAGACAAAAACCTCCTCCAAGTGTGACACTTAGGGTACACTTTGTGATGATAATGACGACACATGTATGCAGTGCATAAGACTTGAGGACTATGTTTGATGTATTTCCTTATGATGAATAGGACACAATAGTGTAGGAGAATGCGTCAAAACTACCCTTAAAAATTGTACAATTGACTCCCTTTGACTTGGTGCAACACTTAAAATACACTTTGCAACAACAGTGACGACACTAGTACGATAATGCATAAAATTTTGGGAGTGGGGCTAATACATGTCTGTGTGATAAAAATTACCCATTGGTACCAAATTTTCCTCTCACAATGACCCACAAATCTACTTATACAAGCTATACATGAAATACTTCCCATGCCAAATGACGACACTTGCAACAACAAGAGAAAAGTTCAAATGACACTTGTCAATGCAAATGACATTGAAGGAAACACATGCCAGAGAAAAGCAAGCATGAAAATGATGCTTATTAAAGTGAAAAAAACAAAAAGTGATAGTAAAAAACATGATAGTGACACTTACAAAAGTGATGATTCACAAAGGCGACTCTTGGAAAAATTCATTGAAATAGAAGTACAATCACAACAAAAGTGAGACTATTAATGAAAGTGCACAGTGACTATCAACATATGTTTAACATTGCACATGAACTATCTTGATTGACTATGTTATGCTTGTTCAAGCTTGTGTAAAAGAATGTGCTAATGAACTTATTATAGACTGAACATGTGTGAGCAAGTGACCTCGACACTTAGAAATTCAGAAGAAGACTTAAAAACTTAGTGTAACATTAATAAATCATGAAGAAACCATGGAATGACAGATCGATCTATCCTCGGTAGGGTCCAATTATCACATGTAGGAAAAATTTTGGCGAGTGTTTATCACATTGTCAACACTTGGTGACACACTCGTAGAAATCCAACTTCTATGTTCATGTTTTATCCTTAAGTGCAAGGTCTCAGTATTTCAATAATTATTGATTCATTGCATGAATTACCTTGGATCCCCCATTTTCCTTGGATAAGAATATAGTCTCCTCTATTCTTTTCTTAGCTTTACACATTCACAAATCTTGCCAAATCACAATTGTTTCGATTCAGGAGAAGGGTAGTATAAAATTACAAGTTTAAGATAATTAGAGTCCTAGTTTTCATCTCTGGTGTTGCTCCACTACAAGGAGGCTTGGACAATACCCTGACGGAGTCACTACAAGAACACAAGAATTGCTTCATTGCAAGCAAGCACGAATAATACCCTAGAAAAGTTACTTTCTTCACCTCTCTGTACAAGAATCCTTTATCTTCTTTCACCCTTTATTTATTTATTTATAGAAGTGGGCTTATGCACATATTTATTTAACTAGGGTAGAAGAGGGATTCCAACTTATTGAGAGAATAAGAGGTTTCCCCTTCAAAGAATGATATATATATACCTATGATATTGATTTTCTCGCTTTCTATTTTCCCCTTTCCTTTCTTCTACTCGATTGCACTGACAAGAAGAACACCTTTTAATTACAACACCAAGTCAAGGAATGAACATCCTATAATAGATACAACCTTTATGGTTCAACCAAAGGATTTTTGTTCGAATGGATCATATTTTCCATTCAGACATCATTGAATTTAAAGATATGTAACCCCAAGATAGGGAAGAGGATAACAAACAAGCTAAGAATTGCTCATCATGACAATTTCCATTTTCAAACTTTGCCACATTTCCGTTTGAGCCAACTGAGATAATTTTCATGCAGAGTCAAAAGAAAGAAAAGACATAATAGAAATAAAAAAAGAAAAAGTAGAGCAGAAGTAAACATTAACTAAAAAGCAACATGGGAGACAAACAAAGTAAATAAACCAAATACAATGACTAGTGCGAAGTAAATTGAAAATATTATTCAATTAAACTTGGGGACTCAATGCACCTAAACCTAATCCTAACCTATAGGATAGAAGGTTAGGGTTCAATGTAATGGAATTTATAGTGTAACCACCATAATCGTTCCCGGACTATAATCACAAAGATACAAGAACTAAAAGCAATATAAAGCATTGTGGAAGATTAAATGAAACAATTTGAAGATCTTGTAGAGTGAATTGAAGGTCTTTCTTATCAACAAAATAATTTTCCATACTAGCTAGCTTTAACTAGTTTCGAGCTTTACCTTATTTCTTGAAATGATGATCATACAAAGCTTTAAGGATTCTCCTGGAAGTACACCAATTCATGTTGTTAGTTTTATAAAAAACAAGAAAGATTGAAACTTGTTATTTGTGATGGAGCTTGCGACGTAAGATTTCTCTAACAATTCAACGGTTGGATTGTAATATCTAGAACAACATATTTGAAAACCCTGATGCTCATGAGGAAATGAAATTTCAATTAACACATTCAAATCACAAAGAGAATATTCTTAGGGGAATTTGATCTGATATTTTTCATAAGCCTCTTCAAGATGGTGAGAACCTGACATAACCATAAATTCATGTTGAAGTGCCTCAACTATCGAACAAGCATTTGAATCGTGAAATGATAAACCATGAAGATCATTAGATTCAACAAAATCAATAAATGTAAAATGACTATGACTAGTTTGGTGATTATAAGATCCTCTATTGTCTGTTGGTTTGCTTTGTATCTTATTAGACACTATGCCAAAAATATGAAAGCTTAAGACATTTAAAACAATCATTGACATCAGAAACTTAGGAAACCAATTAGGATACCCATCTAGTGAAAGCTTGGAAACAAAGGTCAAATCGAACAAGGCATTTGTATCAACAGAAGGGATTTGATCCATTGAATGACTTAAGAATTTTCTATCATTGAAGAAGAGAGATTTTTCCAAAAATATGATTAACATCATGACATACACACAAGGGATAAGAAGGTGATCGATCTCGGAAGTTCTTGACAAAGAGAAATTCTTCAACCCGAAATGACCTTCATCTTGATAATTAGAATGAAAATATTTGAGGCTATGTAGATACACGAAATATGTGCTATCAAACCCTATGTGTGGTGTAAAGGATTCACATGATGAATAATTAAACAAAGAATAATATTTCATCTGATCACAAATGTTATCTTGAAGATCGTGAAGATCAACTTGTGAATATCGAAAGTCCTTTAAGAATGAACTCTGAACCAATGGAAAATTATTGAGGAAAGAGTTATATCTGAGAATATGGATCCAACTT
Organism: Pinus tabuliformis; assembly: GCA_031772625.1. NCBI lineage: Eukaryota > Viridiplantae > Streptophyta > Pinopsida > Pinales > Pinaceae > Pinus > Pinus tabuliformis. Next base: position 909,081,768 of record CM062819.1, read on the forward strand.
ATTTTAGATATCTCAATAAGATTGCAAGAACCTGACATAACCATTAGCAGGGGCTGAAGTGCCTCAACTTTCTAACCAGTGTCTGAACTTTCTGATGGTGGATCATCAAATTTTGGTGTCTTAGAAAAATCAACATGTAAATATTCACCACCATCATCAGATGTATCAAATAAAATACTATTAATTCTGCTGGTTTGTTAAGGTTAAACATATCATATTCTTGATGGATCAGGAATTGAGGTACACCAGTCAGAAAACTCCCTTGAATGTTCACAGTTGTAACATATTCCTCTCGACTTATAAAATATTTACAATTGAACATATCATGCATAATAGATTCAAGATTTTCATCCTCTAATTGTAATACCACACCATCATGTAGCTGATTCTAACCATGACCGACTGGATAGATATATAAAGGATTTAGAGGGACTACTCGTATAACAAACTTATCACACATATCTAGCTATAATGAGTAGTGTGTTAGAGGTGGGGAAGAATGAAAAGATTCAGGGGGAGAAAATTCACTGGTCACTATATCAAATTGAGCTGGTGAGAACAATGGATCAACATGCATGTTATACCCCATGAGATTATTTTCATCATAATAATGATCGAAGATATGCATACAAATGTAAAATTTATATTGATATTCGTTTTCCTCAATAGGGTATACCAAAGTTTCAAAGGCTTGACAACTTATTTCTTCAAATATGATATATGGAGATGCATGACTCGAAGAAATTTCAAAATCATTTTGGATTGAAAGAGAATATCATGCCATAAATGAATACTACAAACTATGAGAAGTAGATTCTAAATCGATATCGTACAAATCCAAGTATATAGAAGAAGGAAAGATCTTGTTTGATGTAATTTGGAATCCATCACCACATGTGTTAATGGAAACAAGGATGTCATGGTGATTGTTTTCTAAATCTCAAATTTAATGAAGGATATGGAATCATTTGATAGGTTATCAAGCTTGCGATATCAATGACAAGCCAAAAATGCAAGATTACCATCCCAAAAGAGGGAAGAAAGATGAAACACATCTTCACCACTTTGCTCCTCTACCTGTGAAATGTAAACACCTCGCATACAATTAATGATTGAAACAAGTGGTTGAACATACTTAAGAGTTGAAGTAGGTTGATCAAGCGGATCATGAAATAAGGAATCATGAGAATGGAAAATAGAGTTTGAAAGGTATCCCTTGAGCCAGTAAATTTCTCATTTGGACCATATTCAAGATTGGACGTATATGCACTAATATGATCTTGAACAGCTAAGGGATCAACTTTCACTTCAGGCTCTATGTAATTACTGAACCATTCCAAATTCTCCTCAATAGGAACTTGATAATGGGAAATGGGGGGAGGTTGAAAGGATGGATCAACAATTCAATTTTTAGATTTTCCAACTTCAACATCTTCACTAGGAGGAACCCAAATTGATAGTGGAAAAGGAGGAAAAGGAACAAAAGGAATAGAATGTCCCTCCTCACAAGTTTGGGGTGTCTCACGATCAACATAAGTTGGTAGAGAAACATCATCGAAGGTTGTGGATTCAAAATATTTCAAGGAGATAAGAATCAAGCTCTGAAAATTTTCATTGACAAAATAGGAATTAATCACTCCCTTGGGAAATTCATACCAAAGGTGAAGAAACCTATTAAGAAATTTCTCTACAGACTCACTAGATTTCATTCTAAGTGGATCAATCCTATTACACTCATTTTGGTAATCATACCTATCAAAGGCTTGATAAATCTCCTTATCGAATTGATCAAATGAATGAATGGAAGCGAATGGTAAAGTTTGACACCACTTCTTAGCTTGACCTTCAATATGGACGGTGAATAATATAAAAACAACATCTTCATCATCGATTTCATTAAATTTACAAAAAAGTAATAAAATTAGATATATCTTTGGCTATGAATTTACCACCCTCACCATCAAACTTGAATAGAGGCAAGTGATCAAATTGTTTCATGGAGATGAAAAGTTTACTACAAGATAGGTTAGAGAAATATTCTAGGACTATGATTTGGGAAATAGACATTTAAGATGAGAGATTCAAAATAGACTTAATGGGAACAACTTGTCATTTGGCCCTCCTTCTAGCACCAACTGTTGATGGTGCTAGAAATCGCCAACCAAGGGGGTAGCCTCGATGTGAAGTCCCAATTAAACCTCACACTATTTGGAGTAGGAGCCCCAACTAGAAATACAACCTATTTCCATTTTCCTTTGGGATTTTCCTTAGCTTCTATTATTAACATAAGAGGTTATACAACATCCTTTGAATAAAGCAAGCAACTTTCACGATAAGGCAAAAGAGGGTGAGCCTCTAGAAGAAAAGTAATAGTATTATTCTAAAAGACACATACAAGAGCATAAGAGGATTGCAAATTAGTTTGCAAAGTGGTTCACAAGAAAACCACAATCATAAAACCAAATACAACAAACCTTCAACAAGATAGGTACGAAAGCCACCAAAATAGTTAATTTTCCTTAGTACATGTGAAAAAAACATATACTGCAAACAAATAATAGTCTTAATATATGAACTACACATGTATGAAAATGTGTTGGCTCATAGAGCTTCATATATTAAGTGGAAGCTCCAAGATATACAAGTACAATGTTGCCACACTAGCCCCTATAGTGGAACATTAATTCACCACTTTCTCCTCCAGAGAAAGATATTCTCTCGAACACCAATGTTAGAGAAGCCAAGGTGGGAAGTTCTAGTCCCAAAAGTATTTTTTCTTGAGTTATGAGTGTGTATTTATAACAAATGAGTTGAATGATCACCTCCCATTTCAATCTTGATCTCCTTCATTACTCTTGAGCTCCTACAATGACTTTTTAAATTTGTACATGACCTTTGAGCTTCTATATAACTTTAGAACTCAATATTGACTTTTAATATTCCATGTAGGACCCTTGGTCTTCCACTTATTTTACATTTTTCATTTTAGGAAATTACACAATTACATTCCACAAATGATGTGGCAAGATATTATGACACATGTGACTCTTGAGATGACTCTTGACAATGATGACATGGTAATTAATGATAATGTGGCATTACCAAGCTGCTCATTTTGCTTCTTTATTTTCATCTTCATGATGGATATTGCGTGTGCTTTGCATTCATCCTCCAAGGGGCTAATTAATATGGATTATTCATGCAATATTGATATTTGATCTTCTCTAGGAAGCTAGTGTCTCTTCATCTTCTTGCTCAGTGACTTCTTCTTGGTTCCAACTCCACAAGTGCCTTTCAACATAGTCTCCTTCTCTTCCTCTCCATGAATTATCTTCTCCGGTCAAGATATAGTACCGGTAAGTGAAATTCACTCATGAAAAGATGACATCAACCCATTAATATCCTAGTCTTATTTTATTCTTGAAAACCACTGGTTGACCTAGAATTAGGTACTGGATTGGGAGGAAAGCTCAGAGATTTCTCAGTGAACAGTTCGAGAGGCCAAGAGTGAGGAACTGAGGCTTGAAATTGTGCAATGTGAAATTTTGGAAGTCTGGAAAATAAAAATGTGCATTTGGGGAGCTCACTAAGACAAGATTCATCCTTCAGACCATGCAATGTGTAGTTCAGGAGAGACAGTGGGGAAATGGATTGCATAGTTGCAGAAGGAACGAAAGTAGGAAGGACGACAACTTGTTGCTTGCGACTGTGCAATGCATAGTTCTAGAGGCATGGGAAAGATGTCTGCATAGTTGAGGAGCTTAGTAAGGTAGTATTGAGCCTTGAAGATTCCCAATGTGCAATACAGGAGAGAGAGAGGCATAGGGATTATGTAATTGAGCATCTTAGGGAGGCAGGGGAATAGCTTGATGCTTGCCACTATGAAATGCATAGAAGGAGACATAATAGAAGGGTAAAATGTGTAATCATGGAGGTCAAGAAGGAAAGGTGCAGCGATGACAGTGTGAAATGTGTAGTCCTTGGGGGAAAGAGCTGTGCATTATGAAGTTCCAAGAGGAAAGGGATCAACTTGAGGGTTGACACAATGTAGTTTGTAATTCCAAGAGGTTGATTGAGGTCAAGTTGTTTGGGAAGGAAATTTCCATAATTTGAAAAATTCTGGGATTATTGAGGTAGAAGTGAGACTAGGGTTAAAATTATGAATAATCTCACACACTCAGAAAAATTCATGACACAACATTGAACACTCATTACACAAAAAAAGCATCTTCCCCTCAATGCAACAACAATACAACAGCCTCCTCCAAGTGTGACACTTAGGGTACAATTTGCGACGAAATTGACGACACTTGTGCAACCACCCTAAAGACTTTTGGAATATGTTTTATGTATTTAATTATGGTGATTTGGACACATTAATGTAAGAGAATGCATGATAACTTCCCTTGAAGAATGTAAAATTGACTCCCTTCAACTAGGTGTGACACCTAAGATACACTTTGCAACGACAGTGACAACACTAGTATGAAAATGCATAAAACTTTGGGAGTGGGTCTAGTACATGTATAAGTGGTAAAAATGACCCATTGGTACCAAATTTTCCTCTCGCGATGAACCACAACTCTGCTTTTACAGTAAGCGACACTTCCCATGCCAAAAAATGACACTTGCGACAAGTAAGAGAAAAATGCAAATGATGCTTGGAAATGTGAATGACTTCAAAAGTGGCACATGTGAGAGAAAAGATAACATTAAAATAACACTTATTAAAGTGAAAAAAAGAAAAAGTGAGAGTAAAAAACATAGAAGTGACACTTGCGAAAGCAAAGATGCACAAAACAGATAGTTGGAAAAACTCATCGAAGTAGAAGTACAATCACAACCAAAAGTGAGAGACTGTCAATGAAAGTGTGCAATCACTATCAACATAGATTGAAAATTGAAAAAAAATTCTCTTAGTGGACTATGATATGTATGTTCAAGCTTGCACAAAATAATGTGTTCATGAACTTATTACGAATTGAACATGTGTGAGCAAGTGACCACGACACTTAGAAACATAGAAGAAGACTTAAACATTTAGTGTACCATTAATGGATCATGAAGCAACCATGGAATGATAGGTTGTTATATCCTGATTAGGCTCTAAAATTCATGTGTAGGAAAACTTTTGGAGGGTGTTGATCATAGTGTCAACATATTCATGCGCTGAAGATGTTGAGACATTATCTCCTTGGCTAGAGGTTTGACTTGATGAGTGATCACAATGGACTGAAGTACTAGATTGACCAACCCAATCTGAATTCTAGGTAAGATAGAAGGCTCACTAATCTCAATGAGTTTTATTTTGAGATCAAGTAATTCAAGGGAAAAGAGAACTAACTTACGAATTCTCTCAGTGAGAGAGTGCAGGTGAATCATATTTCAATTGTGAGCTCTTATGGGAAAAATTTGTAGTATTGGATGTTACATGTATGACACCATGATGGGAAGTAACAACAGTTGAAGCTAAAATTGCAGTAGCAGGGTGAAGGTGATTAAGATAAGAAGTATCACCTCACATCAGATGGCTTGATAAGAATCAGTAGCAGTTTCTATGTGATGGATAACATCTAATTGAAGAAGCTTATCTTGTAATAGTTTCATGTCGAGCAATATTCAAACCACCCAGGATATCAAAATACTTTAACAGTTGTTAAGAGGTTCTATTATTGGATGAAATTGACTAAAGAGGTGGTTGTGTTTGTTGCCAAGTGTTCGAATTGTTAGTAAGTGGAATTTGAATGCAGGTATCTAGCTAGTTTGTTGCAACCTATTCTAATTCTAGAATGGATATCAGAGGTTATTTCTATGGATTTCATAATAGGATTTCCTAGGACATCAAGGTAGCATGACTCTGTCATGGTTGTGGTTGAAAGGTTGAGCAAGGTAGCTCACTTCATTGTGGTAAAGTGTACTAATTAAGAAAGTGGAGTGGTTCAGATCTTCATCAAGGAGATAGTGAGGTTGCATGGTGTTCCCAAGAAGATTATATCAGATAGAGATGCCAAGTTCACTTCCAATTTTCGGAAGGATTTGTTTGCATTCTTGGGGATGGGTGTTGTAGGGAAAAGTATCCGATTCGGATGACCCTATCCCACTCTAAGGGTGATAGTACCTCAGAAACAACTGTAAAGAAAACTACTTAAGGTTTACTTCTTTATGAAAGCCAGAGAGAATGAAGAAATGCACTAACCGTTGCCTTGCGCTTAATGTCGAATCCAAACTCTTCTCTTTGCTGCTTGCTCCCAGCTCCTTGCTCTTTTGCTGGCCCAGCTACAATGAGATCCTGCAAAATAACAAAGAAGGAAACTACAAAAAGCATGCAATCATAACTGATTCAAGGATTAGCATAAATCAAATATACAATTATCACAATACATCATTGAAACAAGTGCATATAGAAGAACCTCAATAGCTTTTATTAATGGAAGAAATAAAGTTCTGAGAGTGTTACAACCATTGAAGGCCCCAATCCAGCAACACCTCCCAGCAAAAGAATTTCTCCTCTTCACCTCCTTCAAGCAATCACCCAATAGTTCTATAGTGAAACCAACAACATATCATTACTTTGCACAAAAATTCCAGCCTCTTGAGCTCATAGGAGAGAGCTCAATATATAGATGAATTGAGAAAGGATGAGTCAGCTTGCAACTGATGTGTAGCTGCCTTGTGTCCTCTCTCTCTTCAGTTGATCTTCAGTTCTTGAGTCCACTTGGAGAACCTTGCTTCCACTTGGAGAAACAGAGCCTCTGACTCATCACAAGGCGAAATCCTTGATCCAAGTGTCATTTTTGGAAGATTCCAGAGTAATGACTCAGTGTGCCACTTGTCCCATCTCGCTCAGCGCAAGTGGCCTTTGTTCTACCTGCTTTGCAACGCAGGTACACCATGGAGGAGTTGAGTTTCAGCGCAGAAGCCTAGTGGAGCACCTGCTTTGATTTCAGGATTGCTTGTTTTTGAGTGTTTTCAGGTGGAGAACTGATCTGAGAGCTGTTGGTTTGCTGACCTTGTTCCTCTAGGGGTAGGAACATCATGTTTAGGGACTTTGGATCCTTTGGATTATTGACAATTCATGCCTGATGCTACAAGGCACAAAATTGTCTATAACAGATGCCCCCTAAAGTATGAGGTCGTTTATCGGGTGAAATGCTTTATTAGGAGGATCCGAAGTTCATTCAATCTGCCGAGAAGTGTCCTATAACAGGATACAATACAATACATTATTTTTCATACTTTTTCATGATCTGGCTGAGGTGGGCATTCCCATGCTCAGCTTTATAAATTCATTTTGGTACATAGAACAGACGATCGTCTGATGGTAGACTGATAATTGTCTGCTGAAATTATCATCCTTTGAGAAGGATGATCATCCGCTGCAATGATGTACACATCAAATGTCTTTATATCCTGAATATATATCGCAGCCCGGATGGATGAAACTAGATCCGGGGTCTTCAATCTCTTCCGATCTTCACTCGATGTACAAGTCGATCCATGTGAGAATTTCTTGAAGTCGAACATGGAAAGACATCGCTTGATTACCGGTCAATGATGTAAACCGTTAACAAGCGCGAGAGGAATCACCGATAAGGATGATGACCCTCAAGGTACGGCAGTACAATTCACATGGTGGGAATAAAGGACTTGGCGTCGACCACCATGCAAAATCTTCTGGTCGAAGGTCATTGATGTATACCTGTCGCCGGAAGTGAGAAACTTGCCATTGAGGCATGCAAGCTTCAAAGTACTGAAGGGTTTGTTCCTAGATCAACTGCTTGGATAATGAGCTGATGTCGACAAGGAGCGATCCGTCAAAGGAGGGCCTTAATGAATCCCACATCAGTGACACGGAACGGAGCTAGTGATTGTGATGAGGTGAGAACAAACTGTGATGTATGATTCAGGGTGGCGGTCATGAAATGGATGAAGGACAATGTATGGCAGTGGATGGGACATGGTTGACTCTTTGCAGAACAACATCTCTTGAACATATAACGACACTGATGTGATGGATCGGTAGCATTACCCCAAATGTGGATGGTGTGGCGAGGACCATGGTGATGAGACCGGTGAATGAAACAACCCAACCCGATGTGATACGGAGGACAAAGTGTCATGTTCAAGAGCGACTTGCTACCATTAAAGCTGTGAGGTTCTCCCAATTTTTTCCCCAGTCATTGCTGACCAGTACCTCTTTATTTTTGTCAAGCTTGAGGAGGATAACATATGCTTGTTCTATAACTTGCCCTTCGGGCAAGCCTATCGCTATGTTTTAACGAGCCTAGCGATAGGGAAACTCGTTCTCGTCTAAAGACAAGTTTGTCGCTATTTAATGAATTTAACGAGTCTAACGACAAGGATAACTTGGTCCTTTTCATTTTTAGAGAGTCTGAAAAGGTACATAAAGTCAACTCCAGAATTCCTTTTTCGTCATCTAATCCCTTAAGTCCGAAAAAGTATAAAACAATACAGAAGGGATGAATTTTCGATTGCTTTAACGAGCCGAACAAAACAAGCGCTCGATCTTTTTGTGCAATAATCCCTCAGGTCCAAAAAGATTAAAATCTAGAGGAGGGATAGCTCTTCCGGTCGTTTAACGAGCTGGAAGGCCAAAACTCGGCAAACTTTTCATATTTTACGAGTCAGAAGAAAAGAGCTCAAAGAAGACTCGTCTTTTGAGGAACGAGTGATAAACAGGGATAGCAGCAGATTCCAGGTACAGGTTGGAATATTCCAATCACGGCAGTGTCACAAGGATGGCTAAGTGAAATCACTCTTCGCAGCTGTTCCTCAAAATGGGTAAACAAACATATGGAGATGAACGATTGGCCAAATGAACGGATGGAGGTGAGACTGCAAGAACACGACCAAGGGCTTTAATATGGCTGTCAAAGGTTACATTTACCAAGGTTATTTACCGGTTCATTTTTTTCTGGGTGAGCTTGAACTCTAGGGGAAGATTGCTCACAACTTATGTTTATTTTTTAACGAGCATGAACTATGTGCTAAAACTGCTCGGATCTTGCGTTTATTTTTTAACGAGCATGAACTGTGTGCTAAAACTGCTCGATTATACCAGTCTTAATACAAGGAACGCCTCAGGCGAGGTAGTCATATTTAAGGAGCTATACCTCACTAGTTACTCCAATTTGGCAAGTTTTAACTTTTGCCCCACATCCTTTCTTTATGCAAGCTGGAAACGGCTAATCCTACGAGTTTAACGGGTTAGACCTACAGGTTTAAAGGGAGGACCTAAAAATTTAAAAAATAAATAGTCGTCCCGTGCTTGCACTCCAAAAGGTTCGCATGCCCCCAGGTATAAAGTATAATTTCAAGGCTACCCCTCCTCTGTCCCACCTCTGTTTTTCTACTTGTCGTCTTGCTATATTTTTAACGATACTTGTCTTCTCGTTATTTTTCGGTGCCGACGGTACTTGTCTTCCCATCAGTTCACTTTTAGGTTTTTGCAAGATCGCAACAGATAAAACATTGGTGTTACGGAGGGAGGCCTGCCTCTTACTTATTATCCGAAAAATAGTTCTGTTCGCTGCCGCAAACTAAACCCCCTTTTTTCGGCGATGTCTATCACTAGGTTACTAAAGACGGTGACCACTTGTTGCAGCAATTTCATCTCTTTCTTTGGAGGCTGCCCCTACTTATCCTTCAAAACATATGTTTTAATGGGTGAGGCTTGCCTTCAAAGATGGTGGCTACTTGCTGCCGCAAATGGTCCCCTTCCTCGGTATCCTACTTACCTAGACAAGGGGAGTGAGAAGCTGATTATCTCACTCACATAACTTTGACAAAAGAACTTTATCCTAGAACAACCCTCTCTTCCATGCCGGACGGGGTACGGACTAGTCATATTCTTCTGCGGAAATTAACTTTATACCCAAGGTTTTCTCTGCCCAAGGCAGGCCAGGGTGCATGCCCCCTGGGTCCCAGTTCTTTCTTCTGAATCACTCGCATTCATCGGGAAGTAGAACCGGGGGTGGAGGCATTCCTTGAGTGAATAAACCGTTAAGGGATGGTATTTGACTATTTGCGATGCGTGATCCTGGAAATGAAAGTTGGTCTACGAGCTTGACCATTCTTCCTTCGTGCGGAAAACACATAACTCTGAAGAGTGAGGACACTATCGCCTCCATGCAATATATATAGTCTCGTCCAAGGAGTAAGTTATACACCAAGGGTCCCTGGACGACCATGACGTTCATATGAACTGTCTTCCCCTTCAATGTAACGGGAACATTGGGGAGAATCCCTAACGGGCGACTGGTTCCTTTATCAAAACCTGATAGATTTCTGATCTCAGGTAAAAGCGCCGGGGAACCCAGTGCTTTCCAAGCAATAGAGGAAAGGATACTCACAGATGCCCCTTCATCAATGATAGTTCCAGCCATCACCATTCTATAGATTTGGACAATGATTCTGAATGGTATATTGGCTGGTAACCGGGGTCTGCCTAGTTGGTTCCAATCAAAGGACACAACCAGGTTGCTTGGTGGTGGGACCGAATACACGGCCGGATACGACCCTGACGATGTTCCTTCCTGCGATAAAGGAATGGGCGCATTGCCCTGATGCTCATCAGAGTCTGTGTTGATGAAAAGAATCTGGATGGTGTCATCCTTGTTCTCTTCAGTGAGGGTGTCATTTGAAGATGAATCTTCAACGACGGTGTCATTTGAGGATGAAACCTCTGAAGGAAGAACCGGGTCAACTGCCGTTTCGACCTTTAGACTTTCGTCTGGTCTGGATTCAGTAGGTTCATTCTCAATGACCGACACTTCAGCTGACCACTTGATCGGGCCAGCTGGATTTTCAACTATCGAGGGACTTGGCACGAGTTTTTGGTATCCAGGAGGAAGTCATAACGGTGAAACCGGAAGATCTTCCAAAACTCTCTTCGCCTCATCTAAGAATGGACAACGGTGGATGGCGTGATTGCCTTCACACAGTCTGCAGGGTGATCTTGGTCTCCCTCTTTGTCCTTCACTCTCGCTAGTTGACGGAATGCAATCAACATGTCTATCAGAGGTTGATGCTACCGGATTGTGCAACCTGGGGGACCAGTCCCTTAGTATCCGGGGAATACAAGGACAGTCACGGTGGAAGTGGGTCCCTTTGCAAATGACACATGGCGATTTAGGCCCGGTCGGTGTAGTGTGTGGATTTTTGTCAGATGTCTTTTGCTTGCCCCCAGTCGCCTTCGCCATAGGCCCCTTCTGCTTCTTTTCTCTCTTCTTCTTTTCCTTCTTCTCCATGGGAGGCTGACTTTTGCCGGCTCTACCTTGCGAAGATGAAGGATCAGAGGAAGAATTGTAAGAAGTGGAAGGCTGGTGGGTAGCTCTAGACTGGTCTGACTGTTGATTCGACTGCTCAGGATTAGTGGTGATCTGAACTACATTAGTTGAAAAGAGCCATACAGGTAGGCCAATTGTCAATCCTGGAAGTGACAATGTGGCCATATGAGGCGCACCAACATCTCCCCAAGAGGAGAAGGGATTGGGACTTCCACCAAGGTGACTTCCTTGGTTGGTGGGCTCCATACTTTTCAACTGAAAGATCAATGTGGGAATAACAGGTGATTATGTTCCGATTAAAATAAATTTTATTAACGACGCTTTAGACACAACTTTGCTTTTTCATGTTTTAAGAGTCGAGAAAAAGCTAAAGATGACTCTAGTCTCCTTCGATGTTTTAACGAGCCCGAAGTGACAAATGCTCGGATGGACTTTTTCAGTTATAGAGTTTGAAAAAGGCCAAAAGAAACTACTCTGGAGTTCTAGGCAGAGGGTGTGCCAAACTTTTTGCGAAACCACAGAATACGTTTTACGGTACGGGTGGTCGATCTTCGTGAATGCTGTGTTCACTGCATCGCGATCAGTAGGGTGGCCGACACGGCTTCCTATGGATAAAGGCTTTGTTCCTATAGGGGTCTCCCAATATATACGCGACGGTACGTGGGAGCACAAGTCCGTATTAGTGCCACCGACTCTCAGGAGGAATCACCCACCTTCGTAGAGATCGACGGTCACTACGTTTAACGACGCCGGAACACGTCTCTACCTAGACCTCTATGTGTTTGCGTTATGTTTCAAAGCGTTGTTAAGTAAATTGGATTTATTTTAATGTTGATCTTGCTTAGCAGTTTGCCTTTAAGGATCACCACGAGATGTATGTAACAAATTCCTGAATGCAGTCTAAGATGAGAAGAAAACTTTTCAATCTTTCAACTTTGAAAATCTTAACTACTGAGGAGAAGAAAGGCAAATCTTTTCACACAGATCATAGAGCACACACTAATGCAAAATTTCCTAAATCAGCATGCAAACAGTCAAATGCAAAATGCACAATGCATGTATTTTCTTTTCCCTTTCTTAATGTTGATGTATTACAAAAAGAAAGTTGTTATATAACTTTGATTTCGATTTAAAGCGAAAACAAACAAGCTTGTCCAAAATCAAAAGACACCTTAAGATTTACTTGTTTAATCACTGGAAATACATGAAATCAAACCATAATGACGAAAGTAAAAAGACTAATCAGCTATGGACAGCAAACAAGCTAACTCTTTAGACCAGCAAAATGCCTAACACAGGTTCAGATCTAAGAGGCCAAAGCAAGACTATTTCACTTTCGTTATGGGAAATTGTAAATGATGTAAGAAATACAAAAGAACAAGTACAATTTCGTTATATAACAGAGGCGGAATGATGGCAAGTAAGGTTGGTTTCAGAACAGGTACAAGACTGGTAACTGGCTGCAAAATCTATAGTGAAAACAGGCAAGAAAAAGGGAGGAAACCCCAAATGCACAAGGCAAAATTGGGCCAACGCAGGTGCTACAAAGCCAGTCTGGCTCTCAGCGCAGGTAGCCCCTTCGGGACCTGCGTTGAAAAGCAGGTAGCCTGTGTACTACCTGCTTTGGAAAACGAAAGTTGCGTTTTCTCAGTTTCCGGGTCACAATTTTCTCAAAAATTCACAGTTTTTGCTCAAATCAGAAGCTATCAGTCAAGTACACACTAAGGGATGACAAGGAAGATGAAAATATATCACTAAGAGCTTACAAGGATCCTTGTAGATCAGCTCTTCAAATCATGAACCTGCTCAGAAATGAGCTAGAGTAGCTGCCCTCTACTTCGCTTTTGATATAGTCAAAAGCTTTTCGATTTGGTACTCTTTTGTTCAGGAAATGAATAGAAAAATACTACAAACAATCAAACAGATACGATCCCCAGTGGAGTCGCCAGTTTGTTGTAGGGAAAAGTATCTGATTCGGATGACCCTATCCCACTCTAAGGGTGATAGTACCTCAACAACAACTGTAAAGAAAACTACTTAAGGTTTACTTCTTTATGAAAGCCAGAGAGAATGAAGAAATGCACTAACCGTTGCCTTGCGCTTAATGTCGAATCCAAACTCTTCTCTTTGCTGCTTGCTCCCAGCTCCTTGCTCTTTTGCTGGCCCAGCTACAATGAGATCCTGCAAAATAACAAAGAAGGAAACTACAAAAAGCATGCAATCATAACTGATTCAAGGATTAGCATAAATCAAATATACAATTATCACAATACATCATTGAAACAAGTGCATATAGAAGAACCTCAATAGCTTTTATTAATGGAAGAAATAAAGTTCTGAGAGTGTTACAACCATTGAAGGCCCCAATCCAGCAACACCTCCCAGCAGAAAGAATTTCTCCTCTTCACCTCCTTCAAGCAATCACCCAATAGTTCTATAGTGAAACCAACAACATATCATTACTTTGCACAAAAATTCCAGCCTCTTGAGCTCATAGGAGAGAGCTCAATATATAGATGAATTGAGAAAGGATGAGTCAGCTTGCAACTGATGTGTAGCTGCCTTGTGTCCTCTCTCTCTTCAGTTGATCTTCAGTTCTTGAGTCCACTTGGAGAACCTTGCTTCCACTTGGAGAAACAGAGCCTCTGACTCATCACAAGGCGAAATCCTTGATCCAAGTGTCATTTTTGGAAGATTCCAGAGTAATGACTCAGTGTGCCACTTGTCCCATCTCGCTCAGCGCAAGTGGCCTTTGTTCTACCTGCTTTGCAACGCAGGTACACCATGGAGGAGTTGAGTTTCAGCGCAGAAGCCTAGTGGAGCACCTGCTTTGATTTCAGGATTGCTTTTTTTTTAGTGTTTTCAGGTGGAGAACTGATCTGAGAGCTGTTGGTTTGCTGACCTTGTTCCTCTAGGGGTAGGAACATCATGTTTAGGGACTTTGGATCCTTTGGATTATTGACAATTCATGCCTGATGCTACAAGGCACAAAATTTTCTATAACAATGGGGTTATCCTTCCATACAAGTTATCATCTGTAGAAATATTGAAAAATAGAGAGAGTTAACAAGATTCTTGAGGACACGTTGATGATGTATATCATGCATCAGTAGAGGAAGCGAGAGGAGTATCTTCCACTGGTAGATTTGGCCTATAGCAATGGGTATTAGTAATCCTTGAAGATGAGTCCATTTGAGGCTCTTTACATGTGTAGTTCCAATACTCCCATCAGCTGGAGTGATCCAATGAATAAGGTCTTAATTGGACTAGATATGTTTCTAGATATGGAGCAAGACATGCAGGTTATCAAAAGGATTTTGAAGGAAAAAAATGACAAATAGAAGAGCTATGTGGATCAACATAGAGAATTCAAGGAGTTTCAAGTTGGGGAGCATGTACACTTGTACATCAAGCCCAGGAGGATATCCTTGAGGATTGGGTCATGTGCCAAGCTAGCACCTCAGTATTGTGGGCCTTCTGAGATCCTTGAGAGGATTGGACGAGTGGCCTACAAACTTTCTTTACCACCACTTTTCAAATTCCATGATGTTTTCCATGTTTCAATTCTTAAGAGATATGTACAGGATGATGATAATGTGATCAATTGGTCTATATTACAGGTCGAACAAGAGGGAGAATTCCAACAAGAGCCACAATGCAACCTATAGTGGAAACAACTCATGCTCCGAAACCGAGCAATAAAGCAAGTTAAAGTGTAGTGGAAGCACTTTGGGCCCAATGAAGCTAGATGGGAGATGGTTGATTAGATGCAAGCTTTACATCCTTCCTTATTTGCTGGTTGAAGAAAATGAGTTTCTGGTATGTGTGTGTGTGTGTGTGTAACTGTAAATACCACATCGAGTTGTGTTATGAAGCTCCAATAAGAGGTATTTTTGTCATGTTTTCAACAGTTTTTCATTGTAAATACTGTAACGAGTTTTGTTATAAACCTCTAATAAGCAACATGTTTTGTTTTCAATGGTTTTTGCTAGTCATAGGTGTCATAGAACACCAAGGATGGTGTTCCCCCAAGGGAGAGGGTTTGTAATGACCATGGGTTAAAGTTCCATGTAATAAAGGACATTGAAGGAAAAAATAAGACCAAGGTCATGGGAAACGTATTCCAAGTTGAATGACATGGGGGGGGGAATGAGAGTGGGTATCACTTGTGGTTAATTAATGGCTATGGAAATTGTCAAAGGAAAAAGGAAGTAAATTACAATTAATTAAAAGAATAAAGGAAAATAGGAGAAAAAGGAGATGAAGGGATATGGATATGAATGCAAGGGAAATTAGAGAGAAATTAGAGGAAAATGAAAGAAGAAGGAAAAATGAAAGGAAGAGACTAGACATGAATTGTAAAAAGGCATAAGATAAATAGTTCACAACTTTTGTCACTTTTAACTTTGGATCAATTTCAGAAAGAGAGATACAAGAAGAAACACAGAGAAAGCAAGGGACAATCAAAGGAAGAAAAGGACAAACAATAAGCAAGAAAACAATACAAGAAAAGAAAGGGAGCACAAGGAGGATATTTGAGGAGCAACTACAATAGGAAGATTTTTCAATTAACAGGTTGCAAGTGTAACATCCTTGGCGAGATTTGAATTCATGGTGCATGTATTTTGTTTACATGATTATTTTATGTCAATGACATGGGATTTGTCTAGATTTATCGTGGTTTCATCCTTGCCTTTCAATTTCCTCGATAACCATGGTGTGATGGGATTCATTCATGGTTTACCTTTGGATTGACGAAAGATTTTGGATCCGCGTGAGGTGGTCTCAGGAAAATCCAAAATGTTGGGGGTGGAGATGGTTTTATCTGGAAGCCTTTGACAAGTGGGTGGAGACACGAAAATACCTCTGGATATCGTGAAGAAATTTTGATGCATCCAAGCTTGTGTTGGTTTGGTGATTTCTAGACTGGTTTAGGTGAAATCGTCGTGGTTGAGGGTTTAGTTGGTTTAGCCTCTAGAATCCCTCATTGGTTTATTTTTGGTTTATCCCATGAGATCCCACATTCATGCTTGGATCATAGCATGAGAGTGATGGATTGAAAGAAAGATTTGGTTCAGCCCAATCTATGGTTAGGTGGTACGTGGAAGTTCCTAACTTGGTTAACATTTGCATATGTATTTATGTATTTATTTCTATTGAGAATAGTGAGCACATATATTGGTCATTGTGTTGATTTTATGGTTTTTTTTTCATGGCTTCATTCTGGTTAAATGTTGGTTATAATTATGGTTAAATGATGTGCTCTTATTATGGATCTCATTTATGATTCAATAATTTATTGTATGGTTATATGAATGCATGGGTTAACAAGTGTTCTTCTAGTTAGCTTGAGAGGGTAGTGAGTATTCTTTATGATTCTCTGGTGAAGTGAATGAGACAATGATCAGATATGCAGTCAAGAACTATAGTTACTATGTTTACCATATGTTTGACGAAATTTTTATCATATGTTTGGTATGCTTGGGCAAGTAATGAGCCTAGTATAGCTTGTCTAGACTTGTGATTTCCTTAGACTTGATTTTGGAAAGTTCTAGGCAATTCTAGTAAATGGCCTATAAGCTAGTCCTGAAAATGTGGCACTCATTTCATAGTCGCAGACATAGCTTTGGGAATTTTTTGCTACAACCACCTGCATGAAGGCTTGTGGATGCGGTTGGAGCTTTCTAGCTACATGCACAACTTGGCATGTGTGTGGTTGGGCTATGAGCTTAGCTAAAAATAATTTGCAATTGAGGATCTTATCACTAGAGTTTGTTGGCTCACATCAGGGTGATATTGTGTTCCTGAGATGTATCAATGAGTTTCTAATTTATAGGCCCCACTTCCATAACTAGAAATTGGAGGTTGGGTCATGTCATAGTAACTCTCATCTCATGTTTACCCTGGAGAGAATGTAAAACTAGGTAAATGTGTGATGGGGTGGTTACATCTAGTTAGCATAATTTGTGCGTAACTTCCCTTATGGCTAGCTCTAGCTCACATTTCCTCACTGGAACGTATGACCAGGGGCTGGGCTAAAAGCCCCAATCCATAAATTTTCAAACCACACAAAAAAGGGGAACTAATAATTGAATTTCGTACATTCGCTAAGTTTTTAGTCTATTTCAAGGATATGGAATTAACTCTTATCAGAGAATAGGCTTGACCATAATATTTTTAGGGGTGAAAATGTCTTATCTACCTCATAAAGGCATCTAAAACACTACCCACAACCTATCATTTCTAAAAGAGGAAGACATAAGATGTCTAAGGACCAAATCCCCCCCAACTAAGATGACATTGTTACACTCCTAGGGACTAGAAACTACAATTGTCATGCTCCAAATCCTTAAATTAGACAAGCTAACACTTTTTCTTCTACTTGAGAGAACATAGTCCCACAATACTCCTCGAAAACAGATTTGTAGACTATCACTCAAGGCCATCTCAGTAGGCCCTTAAACACCCATTTTAAGGCCTCCACTAAAGGGAAACCTCGCATTATACTTCAACTCAAGGATAAAACACAACTAATAAATCCCAAATATGGCTTTAGAAGGGCCTATCACATAACAAAATGTGTTGAAGAATCCTTGACGTTCAATTCAACTTTTACATTATACTTCACAACATTACACCTCTCTTGGTCATAAGAGAAAACACATTTCAAAGGATACCTTTGTACATAGAGTTCATGCATAAAATAAATAACAATTAATAACTAAGTACATTTACACATTTTTCAACTCATCATTACAAGATTTCTGAGTAACCCAACACAGTGACTTTCATGAGTACTTTTAATAATATTGTCATTTCATTAAAAGAGAAAATAGTTACACTTATATGAATTACTTAAGATTTGTGGGGAACTGAAGAAGGGAGAGAGACACTCTCCACCTAACCACAAGCATAAATACACTGTAGATTTCTTGCAATTGGGCACCCCTAAGAGAGGTATGATGCTTTAAGAGGAGGTGTCACTTAGGATTCAACAAATTCAAATCAGGGTATAGAACACGAAGGCCAATTTCCTTCACATATAGGAAATCAATGTTTGTCCTTTCAACTACTAAGATTGGGCCTATTAACACTAATGTCATTATATCATGTGTATAAACAATAGAAAGGGAGTTCTTAACTATGATTATAGTCCCTCGATCCTTCCCTTTTCTCAGTTCATTACATGCTAATTAAGACCAACTATACAAGCAAGTCTCCTATATTTTTGCCTAGTCTAAAAGCTTTCACATTGTTTCCCTATCCAATTAAGTAAGTTCACAATTCCAAAAAAGTCCACTGTGACTTAGAGGGTTCTCTATCGCCCCAGTTAGAGTCACACTATCAACCTGACATGTGGTTCAATTTTTTGTTCATGTGCATGTACTTCTCTATCTCTCTCCCTCATAGACATTCCTTCCTTTCTTGTTTCTATCCTCTTTGTTCAACCACAAATACACTTCCAACATGAGAATTTAGGGTCCTTCCTAGTGCCATGTGGTCAATAAAAAGTCTCCAGAATGCATCCATATCCCATACTCTTGGAGTAGTTCAGTACCATTCCCATTCCTTGTCATAACTACTAACATTTTGGTGTTTCAACTACCAAATAAAAAATCCGACCATTTAATTTAGGTAAGATAGGAAATTTCCACATTCCCCAAGAGAGCTTACTTCGAGTATTGAGATCTATGTTTCCTTCTCTCTTCTTCAACTTTAGATGTGTGTGTGTGTGTGTGCAAGAGAGAGAGAGAGAGAGAGAGAGATAGAGAGAATTCTGTCAAACTATCCAAGCCTACCGTTCCAACATTATTAGTGTTAATTATAATCACAAATGAGGAGTTTAAAAGGGATGTTACAAAAAGTATATTACTTAAGGTGAATATTTATATATTTTCATTATTATCAAATATTATATTTTTAATGCCATTTGTCAACCCCATGTTGAGCTCAAAAGCAATTACACATCACCCTCATATTGAGCTTTATGTGCAATTATTAATAACTAAATAATTAATGATTATCAATTCCACGATATATTTATAGCTTGTTTTTTTCGATGTAAAGACATGTTAATGGCCCAAAACCCCAACACACATTTATGGACCATTAGTGAGTTATTCCCAAATAATATGATAATAAGTAGACTTTCATTTATTGATAGAACAAATCATAGTTATCTCCAATGTTACTTTGAAAACTCAGTTGGAAATTCCAACTATTTAAAATATAGTCAATTTATTTGATGCAAGTAATTGTTTCCAAAAATATAATCTAAATGTTTTAATATTTTTTTTTTTTTCCCAAATATACATTACTATTTTTCCCAAAATCCAAATTAATAAAATAAAAAATTCAAATTATTAAATCTATAAAATGTGTAATATTTTTTTATTACATTCAAAAATACATTTAAAATCACTAAAAACTAATTTAGACAATAAAAAAAAAAAAAAAAAAAAAAAAAAAAAACAGTTAAACTTCAGTATTAAACTTTATATTAAAATAAATGAAAAATGCAGTTGTCTATAACGCGTTAAACTTTCAGTTTTAAAATTATAATCTCAAGTATAGCTAGACAATGAAATATGTAGTGGGGAAATGTGCATCTTTAGCGATGAGAAAATTCCCTGTGAAAACATTGCCCTTAGGACAAACCCTGTTTGCTGTCCTGAGCCAATGATACACTTGAATATTCACGTGCAGACAAACAGTATGCCCGCTTCCTTGCAGTGTTTCAAATGTGAATGTGGGCCATTCCACACCAGAGTCGTGGAACGACGCTGAATTACACTATTATTACGAGTTCTTCGTGTCTCGCGCAGATTCCTGATTTTGTTCTTTATTTCGTAGACAATGTAATAAAATGTTCGATGAAGACAAGTTAATGTTAGTGATATACTAAATTGGTGTGTAAGATTTTTTTGTCTGTAGAATAAGAGATCTATTTTTTATATAGTTATTTAATTTAATATAAAAAATTTCTATTTTCTAATATCTCCGCACTCAATTTTAAAAATTCCCATAAAATCAATGTTGAAATATTTACCAGTTTTTTTAAATTCTAATCATGAATAGTTGCAAGAAAGTAATTGAGAGTATAGTTTTTTTGGGTACGTTTCAATGATAAAATCTTTTATCTATCTTGTTATGCACCATTACAGACTTCCTTTGCCTTGGACAAATGATATTCGATCACCCCACTACTATAAAGAGAATATACTATAATTTTCATAAATAGTGGATGGTTTAATATCGATAAAGAGAATATACTATAATTTTCACTCCAACTCACTTTTATCACTTTGATATCATATTTTAATTTTCACCTGAACTCACATTTACCACTTTAATCTGATGTGTTGTTTGTCGAGCTTGCAGATTTCATTACTGTTGTAAACGCATTTAGAGTAGACACTATTATCATTTGGAAGCTTTGTGCTAGTACATTTCCAATAATATATTTTGGTGAATTTTTGAAGATACGAAAATGGGGGACTTGGTGTTGTTTTAGTTCTTTTCAACTTCATGTTCTTTTCAACTTCATTCAATTTTTTAGTATTGAAAAAGAACAAGATTACTAACCATGGTAGTCTTGAAAGGTAGTAACTTTAATAATTTCGAACTTGTTTCCAGTTCAATAATATATGAGAATAATAATATAAATGGGGTAGTTTTCAAGATAGGGGTTTAAACATTTTTTTTAGGGATTATTTAATGTTAAAATATGTTTATTATTGTTAAATTTTATTGCAGGTTGATTTATTTAAAAATTTAAAAATAAGGATGATATAGTTTTTTCTTGCTTTTATTGTTAATTAATTGATTAAGGTAATGTAGGCTCTAAGTTTTGTCATTTTTGGAGACTGTTCTATTTGTACAATTATCTCCAAAATCTTTCGTTATTCCTTTCTCCCCACATGCTTCCTCCACACATCCGCACTCAACAAAATGAAAACCACCTCCACACACACTTCATCAACACATATGCACCTCACACAATGAAAACCACCTCTCCACAACTTTTGCCATTATGGCCTCAACACATCAACAACAACTGAAAATAAAAATGCAAATGATAATTTTATGTGATGACGGAGCAAGAACTCTATAAAATGTTAAATATGTTCATACACATGTTACCCACATAATTTTTTCATTTCATACAGGTTCAAAGGCAAATGGCATGCCATGGCATTGGGAAGTGTGGAGATCTTTCATTGTGCTGAGTTTTACCACACTCAGCACAATTCATGGAGGCTTTGTTTTTACACTTGGCACAATTCATGGATGGTTTGTTTTTTCAGCTTTGACCTATTGAATGCTACTAATAATTTATCAATGTTGTAGTTATCCAGAGTAATTTGATTGACAAAAAGACTATTTGCAGTGTTTGTGGAGGAAATTAATAGTTTTTTTAATTGGTCATAAAATTGTTGTTAAGTCAATAATTTGTTTTTAGTTACATGAGTTCAATGTTTCAAAGTTATAAAGTCGTTATATATTCATGTTCCAAATACAAATAACAATAATAAAAATCAATATATACGAAATTATAAATCATTTGGTGAATGTAAAATAAAAATAAATAAATTTCAATTATTAAATTTTTTATTAAAAAATATATTAAAAAACAATATATCTATATATATGAGAGTTATTATTCATAAAAAAAATTGTTATTGGTAAATCATATTATTGAAACAATCAATAAAATAAAAATAAAAAAAAATTCTCAATTTTTTTAAGGTAATAAATAAATAAAATAAAATAAAACTAAATAATAATAAAGAAATAAAATCACCTCTCTTTTTTTTGTTGGTAGGGGAATCTCGGACAGCTCGCAACTCGAGTAACACGGGAGGGGAATGGGTAATTGTGATTACCCGCTATAACACAGCTAAAATCTTTGTGCACGTTGAATACAAAAATGAGATGCCAAACTTTTACATGTATGATGATGGGTTTCTCATTTTGGATTAACTCCAGTAACACGGGAGGGGAATGGGTAACTGTGCTTACCCGCTATAACACAGCTAAAATCTTTGTGCACGTTGCATACAAAAATGAGATGCTAAATTTTTACATGTATGATGATGGGTTTTTCATTTTGGATTATGGAAGCAAACGACAAGATATTTTGAATCACTCAATTTGCAATTTGCATAATCACCCTATGTCCATTTACATCCATTGGATGATGCAAAAATATTGTTTTAATTTTAATACAAGAAGTCTCATTGAATATATATATATATATTATATTTTATTGCATTTATGTCAAGTTTGATTGAATATATGCATTTGTGTTAATTTTGAAAATATATTTTCATATTAAATATTTTAGTTTTTTGAAAATGATACCATTAAGTTTTCATATATAGGTTATTTTAAAATTTAAATATATATCAAAGTTGATACATAAGATAAGATAATTAGATTTAGTTTTGATGCATTGATTTAAGTTTTATTGCTTTCAAATAATGAATGTGGTAGTTTGTACTAATGTCTTTTTCTTTGGATCTTTTTAACTGTAATGAGTTTTGAATTTTTTGAAGTTGATAGAATTTGATCCGCCTCATTTATTATTATAGTTATCTATGTTTAATTATGCTCTCTTTTTTTTTTATTATTAATAGATTGTGTGAAGTGCAAGGTTCCCACAATGAAAGCTTCAAAACTTCCTCTGCACACTGGACTTCCTCCCTAGTCTCACACATATGCATTTGTATTAATTTTGAAAATATACCTTAATATTAATATTTTAATGCTTTAAAAATCATGCTTTTAGTTTGATATTTTAATGCTTTAAAATAATACCATACTATGTAATGATGCTTTTTATTTTGATGCAATGTAAATTTTAATTGAAAAATAATATGTAGATTAGTTTAAATTTTAAATATATATCAAAATTAATATATAAGATAATTAGATTTAATTTTCGTATTTTAATTTTAATTTTAATGTTTACATATAATGTTTTTCTTTGAATATTTTAATTAAAATGTGTTTTAACTCTCTTGGAGTTAGTACATATAATTTTAAAGCCACCTCATTTATTTTTATGGTTATGTCTATGTAATTATTAATAGATTGGAGGTCCACACAATGAAAGTTTTTTATTATTATTAATAGATTGAGTATAGTGTGCAAGTCCACATAATGGAAGCTTGAAAGCTTCCTCTACAATTCCACACAAGACTAGTGGTTATTTTATTATTAATACATTGTTCGAAGTGTATAGGTCTCGATAATGAAAACATGAAAGCTTGAAAGCTTCCTCCATAATTCCACACAAGACTATTTGGTTATTTTATTAGTAATAGATTGTGGCGAGTGTAGAGGTCTGCGTAATGAAAACTCGAAATCGTAGTACACACAATGAAATTCCTTCGAAGTCCCACACATATGCATTCATGTCAATTTTGAAAATATATATTAATACTCATATTTTAATGCTTTGAAAATCATTCTTTTAGATTTGATATTTAATACTTTGAAATAAAGCCATATGTAATAATGTTTTTTAATTTTGATACAATGTGGATTTTAATTGAAAAATTAATACATAAATTAGTTTAAATTTTAGATATATATCAAAATTAATACAAAATATAATTAGATTTAATTTTGAAATTTTAATTTAAAATTTAATGCTTTCAAATAATGAATGTGGTAATTTGTAATAATGTGTTTTTCTTTGATGTTTTAATTGTAATGAGTTTTAACTCTCATTTATTATTATGGTTATCTCTCTGTAATTAGGTTTGCTTCATTTTTTATAATTAATAGATCATGAAGATTTGGTCATAGTCAATGTTTCATTGTGCCAAGCTTTCACTATGTAGAGGAAGCTTCCCCTGTACAATGAAGGCTTGCTTCATTTTTTATTATTAATAGATCATGCAGATTTGGTCATAGCTAATGTTTCATTATGGCAAGCTTTCACTATGCAAAGGAAGCTTCCTCCACACAATGAAAGCTTTGCAGAAGAAATCTCTGCCTAATGAAACATTGATCCATACAACTCTGGATTTCCTACATGCATCCATTAAATGATCATGATCACAAAACAGTATGTATTATCCACATGCACTTTCACAAGTTAAATATTTAGTTATTAAATAAATATTTAAAACTTTGATAAGATTTTATATATGTGTAAAGGGAATATGTATATACAAAGTCAAGCATGATTTCTTTAAATTATTATTTTCTTTAAGAAAAGAAAATGTACACATGTATAATTAACTTAATTAGTATCGAGGGTTGCTTCAATTGGTTGAGTTCTCATTGCTAAAGGACTTCCCTAATGGGAGGTCACTTGGTCATTTCTCCTCTTAGATGCCCTTAGGGTTAGGCTTTGCTTAGAATGAGACAGGATGCGGTGCTTTCACTGTGCAGAGGAAGCTTCCTGTGCACAATGAAAGTTTTCATTGTAAATTCGAGACATTGTGATGCAGGAGCATCTAGCTCAACATTATCATTATGTTCTAATAAATATAGGGGGTCCTGTGTTTCAAGCACGTTGGTTTCCTAAGTCTTGGATTTATGTAATTATTTAATGTTTTGAGTGATTTTAATGAGACTAGGTATTAATTGAATATTGTGAGGCTTTATTTGTAAATGTTCTCGAATGTAGGAGAACATGAGAGATTTGGGTTAGTTGAGTGATGAGAGGATTGAGAATTGATTGTAAACCTCAGATCAGGAATTGGTTCATGATTTTGTGGATTTGAGAAAGTCCTTAGGGATGAGAAAGATATTTTAGGATTTTGTTGAGGGATTTAGGGATCTAAACCAGAAATTCGTTTTAGAACCCCTTTGTATAAATATGAGCCTAAAAGCTGTGAACAGGGGATTGCAGAGGATGGATAGGCAGACAGATAATCGATTGAAGTGTTTTGTAAGCCTACGGGCAGAATGTAAGTAGAGGTCACTGATATGAGAAAATCAGGCCAAGAGAGAGAGTCCTATTTTGTAATTATGTGTTGATTTATATATATGCAAAGAGATTTAATTTCAAGTTGTATAAGTGTGTCATCAAGTATCAAATAGTGAATGATTGGTGAATTAACATAACGTGTGTAGCAGAGAGTTGCAGGTGGAGTCGTGGTGGATGTACAGGGAGAAAAATGAATCTGAGATTCGTAATAGATTCTTGAGTTCATTGAAGGATCTCCAAAGGCTCCAGGATGACATAGGTCAAAGGGGCATGAGAGGTTAAGCCAAAAGGGACTGCAGCGGAATAGCAAAGGCATAAGACAGAGACGTTTGAAAAAAACTGGAAGTTATATAAGCCTTGGAAAATCTTGTAAAATCGAAGTAACTAGGCGGACGAAGTAATGGAGTCGTAACGCTCAGCAACCGTCAGATCGGGAAGATCAATGGTTGAGATTAAGTCGCAACCAAGCCTTGAAGATTTGTGATGAGTGAGCAACGATTAATCATGGACGGTTGGATCATGGCCAGATCAACGGTCACGATTTAAATCGCAATCGAAAGTTGGAGGTGCAATGGTCAGCAGTGGTGTTTAATAGAGTTGTGACATCGCCGATGGCGATAAATCGGCATTCTACGTTCGGGATTATCGGTGATCAGAGATATCGTCTAATCGGAGATCGGGCCTTAACGTAGTGCAGCACTGGGGAGCGACCACAAGAAGCAGACCCAACAACAAATATAGTTGCGGGTTTTATGAATTTAAAGTCCACATACGCGTTCGAGTGGTGTTTTCCTTTGTAAACGAAAAGGATATGTATTAAGTGTTGATAGTGTATTTCTCGATTCTAAAGGGAAATCACATATTGGAAAGCGATGGATATATGTGTATGCATGACCAAGGAAAGATGCAATGGCTGACTGCGATGAGGTTTAACCTTGAAATCCATGCAGAAGCCATATGGAAGGGTGGAAAAGCTAATGTGTCAGAGAGTTTTCCTTATTTAAAGGGTTTTTTGAAAGAATTAGCGGCGAATGAAGGATTTGTGGATTAAATACATATGTTAGCCAAGGGTTGGAAAAGGGAAGCTTGCATATGTATGTTCAAAGGGTTTATAACATTATATATAGGTTATGAAGAGTAAATGAATCATGATAGAAAGGAAAAGGGTTGTATTGAGGAAAAGTCTCGATAGAGGGTTTAAAGCGGGGTGATTGAGTTCTGATTCAAAGGAACTGTCACCATAAGGGCCTTAACCATTGATAGTAATTACCTAGGACAATGTATTTATGAATTTTATGCATACTGTGGGTGTGCGTAATGGTAACCCTGCGTCATTTTGTTATCAGAGCATAATTATAAATGAACCATTTGGTATAAGGAAAAACAAATCAATTATGTATGAAAGTTTCTTTGAAAGAGTTCAGAAAAAAGATATTTGGAAAGATCTGTATGCAGGCAATGGAGATCAGATTCTAATTTGACAGTGAAGAAACCAGAGTACAGTTGGGAGAATGGAGAAGAACAATTAAGTTCTTAGAGGCAGGTGATCAAGAACTAAGGAGAGATTGCAGAGACAGGAAGAATCTACAACAATGTTTGTAGAATGGAGATTCACTCGAATGTGAAAGGTGAATGGAGAATGCTTATGAAATCATACAGAAGGAGATCAAGCCTTAAGAAGCAGTAATGAAGAAACTGGTAAGGATTTCTGAGTAGAAGAAAACCTTCGCAAAGGAGAAATTGTTGATGATAGCTAAGCTTTACCAAGATAAATCCAAAGGATTGGAAGAGAGAATCGGATTCTAGATCTCATTAACAGAAGTTGAATATTGAGAATTTGTACGGTGGAAGCATGAAGATCTGCTGAAACAGATTTACAAAAATGGTGAGATCCTGAAGGTAGGTGAAGGTATGCAAATTTTTCCAATGATTAGCAGATATTGAATGAGTGAAATTTTAGAGCCAGATTATAGTAGTTAAACTATAAGAGGGATGTTTGTAAGTTTTTGAAGTAACAGAGTTAGAAGATACAGCTGAAAGCTAGTGGAGAGGACAGTCCATTAAAAAGTGCAGGTGAATGGGAGGACAAGATCAGGCGGGGATCTTGAAGGTAAGATGATATGATTTTATTTTAATTGGATTGGAATATTGAAAGGTTTTAGTCTTTACATTGAAGCAAAAGTATTGTTGCAACTCCCAAAATGCAATTCCACAAAGGATGTGGGTAGAATTTCTAAGAGATAAAGGAATTTGGTAAGAGTTTCTAAGTGGAAGAAGAAATGTAGTAGAACCTTGAGGAATTCCAACAGAGATTGGATAAAGAGGGCAATTGTGTTCTTGGAAAGTGCAGGTGAGTTGAAGCCTAGAACGAGCAAAGGTGTTGCTCAAAAGGAGGTTCTAGAGATAAAGAACCTATTTCTTACCAAAAGACTGAGTGAGGAGAGATTGGTGAGGTAAGTGGTAGCAGGGAGGACTTGCTGTGGAAGAGGTTTTAGTGAACCTAATAGTGAAGTAAGTGAGGAACTCATAGAGATGGAGAGGATGATGACTATTGACAGTCATAACAGAGGTTCTAAAAGAGATCACAGTAGATGAAAAAGGGAGAAGGATGCTAAGGCAAATGGCATACAGAGACAGTTAAGCAAAGAGGAATATGGGAGGGAGAAGGCTGAGATAGCAGTTCAGCTTGAAGTGTTAATGGAGATGTTGCAAAGAAATGAAGCAGAATAGAAGCATGGTTATGTCATGAGAAAGAAAGTGAAGTGGTAGAGGCTACAAGAGAAGAGGGATCAGCAAGTAAATAT
Organism: Pinus tabuliformis; assembly: GCA_031772625.1. Taxonomy (NCBI): domain Eukaryota; kingdom Viridiplantae; phylum Streptophyta; class Pinopsida; order Pinales; family Pinaceae; genus Pinus; species Pinus tabuliformis. The sequence continues at coordinate 909,109,829 of CM062819.1, forward strand.
GCAATTAATAAAGGAGCTAAGGGAACATGAACAGGTTATAGATGCCAAACAGAGGATAAAGAACCTTGAAAGATTTGAGCTACATCAAAAGGGAGATACTGAAGAAGATGCTGAAGTTTCAATATGTGAACCAGAAAGTGGACCATTACTTTTTGAAAGTGATGAAAAGCTAGAGGAGTTGAATCATATGAATGAAGTAGCCAGAAGACTTGATGACTAAAGCATCAAATGAGACCAGAAGATCTTGTATTTTTAAAACTAATGATTTATGTATGATTGCACATTTGGAAGAATATGGGTAGTCTTTTAAAGCTATCAAAGATGTGAAAGAATACCTTCCAGAAGATGAAAGTTTTGAAGTAGAATATGATAGAGAGACTGGGAAGGAATCAATTCACTACAGTGGACAAGTACTGGAAGACATCATTGAAACAGATGATGAGAAGGAGAGATTGGCTAGCAGTCTCAAGAGTTCTTTGAGTTTGAATCAGCATATTGATATGCTCACAGAAGAAGAGAGATCAGAGCAACATATTGAAGTGTTTCCAAAGTGAAAAGAGGTACAAAGGCATTATAATTTTTGTCTTCTAATTGAAGATGCTGTAGAAATTGGAATATATTTGGCACAAGTGGATAGCCAAATGAAAGAAGAAGAGGAAGAACATCTACTAATGGTTGTTAAGGAAGACTTAGCAGAGGAAGAAGGACCATGTGATGATGGATCAATGGCAAATGAAGCAATGGGAGATTGTCTAAAATTTCCAAAGTTCACTACAAGAAAAATCATTGAGATATATAGAGAATTAGACTTTCAAAGAAGAAAGTTAGAAGAAAGGATGATAAATGTTCAGGATAAATTGTTGAAGAAAGATGACAAAGAAGTTGTCATAAATAATAATCAAGAAGAAGTTGACAATGACAGAAAATAGAAGCAGGAAATTGTTCTAAAAGATAATGTAGCAGCAACAGGAAAGGTACAAAACAACAGTAAAGAAGAGAGTAAGGATGAAAAGGAAGCAATCTGAATAAGTGAAGAAAAAGAAAGAATGAGAGTTGAGCAATCAAGAGATGAAAATAGCCAGCAGACAGAGGATATACTAGATAGGGAGATTGAACTAATAAGAAGATTAATGATCAAAGTGTCTCAGAGGAAGACAACACCAAGAAAGAAAAGGAGCGACAACAAGTGGAAGACAGTGGTAGACTATGAAAGCAGAGAAAGTGGAGCATTACAGCATAAGGAGAGGAGACCTGGAGAACAGCAACAGACAACATCAGCAATAGAACGATTGACAAGCAAGGACATATTACAAAATAAAGTTTGGGATCCAGGAGGAAACAATTATAGAGAGTTACGACCAGGTGGTCATAAATTTTCTTACATGGGGAGTTTCATGCAAGAGCATCTAGCTCAACATTATCATTGTATTCTAATAGATATAGGGGGTCCTGTGTTTCAAGGAAGTTGGTTTCCTAAGTATTGGATTTATGTAATTATTTAATGTTTTGAGTGATTTTAATGAAAGTAGGAATTAATTAAATATTGTGAGGCTTTACTTGTAAATGTTCTTGATTGTAGCAGAACATGAGAGATTTAGGTTAGTTGAGTGATGAGACGATTGAGAATTAATTGTAAACCTCAGATTAGGAATTGGTTCATGATTTTGTGGATTTGAGAGAATCCTTAGGGATGAGAAAGACATTTTAGGATTTTGTTGAGGGATTTAGGGATCTAAACCAGAAATTGGTTTTAGAACCCCTTTGTATAAATGTAAGCCTAAAAGGCATGAACAGGGCATTGGAGAGGTTAGATAGGTAGATAGATAACCAATTGAAGTGTTTTGTAAGCCTACGGGAAGAATGTAAGCATAGGCCACTAATATTAGAAAATCAAGCCAAGAGACAGATTCCTATTTTGTAATTATGTGTTCATTTATATATATGCGAAGAGATTTCATTTCAAGTTTTATAAGTTTGTCATCGAGTATCGAATAGTGAATGATTGGTGAATTAACATAACCTGTGTAGTAGAGAGTTGCAGGTGGAGTTGTGGTGGATGTACAGGGAGAAAAACGAATCTGAGATTCATAATAGATTCGTGAGTTCATTGAAGGATCTGCAAATGCTCCTGGATGACATAGGTCAAAGGGGCATGAGAGGTTAATCCAAAAGGGATTGTAGTGGAACAACAAAGGCATAAGGGAGAGTCCTTTGAATAAAACCAGAAGTTATATAAACCTGGGAAAATGGTGTAAAATAGAAGTAAACAGGCAGACAGAGTAATGGAGTCATAACGCTCACCAACCATCAGATCAGGAAGATCAGCGGTTGAGATTAAGTCGTAATTGAGCCTTGGAGTTTTGCAACGAGTGAGCAGTGATTAATCATGGACCGTTGGATCGTGGCCAGATCAACGGAAATGATTTAAATCGCAATGAGAATTCAAAGGTGCAATTGTCAGCGGCAGTGTTTAACAGAGTTACGACATCACCGATAGCAATATATCGGTGTTTGGCATTCAGGATTATCGACGATCGGAGATATCGCCTAATTGGAGGTCACGCCTTAATGTAGTGCAACACTAGGGAGAGGCTACATGAAGTGGACCCGACGACAAATATTGTTGTGGGTTTTATGAATTTGAAGTCCGCATACGCGTTCGGGTGGTGTTTTCCTTTGTAAATGAAAAGGATATGTATTAAGTGCCGATAGTGTATTTCCTTATTCTAAATGGAAATCACATATCAGAAAGCAGTGGATATATGTGTATGCATGACCAAGGAAAGATTTGATGGCCGAATACGATGAGGCTTAACCTCGAAATCAATGTAGAAGCTGTACAGAAGGGTGGAAAGGTAATGTGTGGGAACGTTTTCCTTATTTAAAGGGTTTTTTGAAAGGATTAGTGTTGAATGAAGGATTTGTGGATTAAATACAAATGTTAGCCAAGGGTTGGAAAGGGGAAGGTTGCATATGTATGTTCAAAGGGTTGATAACGTTATATATAGGTTATGAAGAGTAAATAAATCCTGATAGGAAGGAAAAGGGTTGTATTGAGGAAAAGTCCCGATAGAGGGTTTAAAGCAGGGTGATTGAGTTCTGATTCAAAGGAACTTTGACCATAAGGGCCTTAACCATTGATAGTAATTACCTGGGACAATGTATTTATGCATTTTGTGCATATTGTGGGTGTGCGCAGGAGTAACCCTATGTCATTTTGGTATCAGAGCAGAATTATAAGTGAACCATCTGGTATAAGGTAGAACAAATAAATTATGTATGAAAGTTTCTTTGAAAGAGTTCAGAACAGAGATATTTGGAAATATCTATATGCAAGCAAGGGAGATCAGATTCTAATTTAACAGCGAAGCAACCAAAGTACAACTGGGAGAATGGAGAAGAACAATTATGTTCTTAGAGGTAGGTGAGCAAGAACTAAGGAGAGATTGCAGAGACAACAAGAATCTACAACAATGTTTGGAGAATGGAGATTCACTCAAATGTGAAAGGTGAATGGAGAATGCTTATGAAATCATATAGAAGGAGATCAAGCCTTAAGAAGCATTAATGAAGAAACTGGTAAGGATTTCTTAGTAGAAGGAAGCCTCAACAAAGTAGAAGTTGTTGCTGATAGCTAAGATTTACTAAGATAAAGCCAGAGGATTGGAAGAGAGAATCGGATTTTAAATCTCATTGACAGAATTTGAATATTGAGAATTTGTACGATGGAAGCATGAAGATATGTCGAAACAGATGTGCAGAAATTGTGAGATCCTAAATGTAGGTGAAGGTATGAAAATGTGTCCAATGATTAGGAGATATTGAATGAGTGAAATTTTAGAGTAGGATTACAGTAGTTAAACTGTAAGAGGGATGTTTGTAAGTTTTTGAAGTAACAGAGTTTGAAGATACGATTGAAGGCTAGTGGAGAGGAAAGTCCATTCAAAAGTGTAGGTGAATGGGAGGACAAGATCAGGCAGGGATCTTGAAGGTAAGATGATATGATTTTATTTTAATTGGATTTCAAGATTGAAAAGTTGTAGTCTTTGCATTGAAGAAAAAGTATTGTTGCAACTCCAAAAAGGTAATTCCACAAAGGATGTGGGTAGAATTGCTAAGAGATAAAGGAAGCTGGTAAGAGTTTCTAAGTGGAAGCAGAAATGTGGCAGAACCTTGAGGAATTCCAACAGAGATTGGATAAGGAGCATAGTTGTGTTCCTTGAAAGTGAAGGTGAGTTGACACCTAGAAGGAGCAAAGGTGCTGCCCGAAAGGAGGTTCCAGAGATAGAGAACCAATTGCTTAACAAAAGACTGAGTGAGGAGAGCTTGGTGAGGTAAGTGGTAGCAGGGAGGACTTGCTGTGGAAGAGGATTTAGTGAAACTCATAGTGAAGTGAGTGAGGAACTCATAGAGATGGAGAGGATGATGACTAGTGACAGTCATAACAGAGGTTGTGAAAGAGATCACAACAGAGGACAAAAGGAGAAGGATGCTAAGGCAAATGAAATACAGAGACAGTTAAGCAAAGAGGAATATGAGAAGGAGAAGGCTGAGATAGTAGTTCAGCTTGAAGTGTTAATGGATATGTTGCAAAGAAATGAAGCAGACTAGAAGCATGGTTATGTCATGAGAAACAAAGTGAAGTGGCCAAGGCTACAAGAGAAGAGGGATTAGCAAGTAAATATGCAGTTAATAAAGGAGCTAAGGGAACTTGAACAAGTTATAGATGCCAAATAGAGGACAAAGAAGCTCGAAAGGGTTAAGCTACAACAAAAGGAAGATGCTGAAGAAGATGTTGAAGTTTCAATATGTCAACTAGAAAGTGGACCATTACTTTTTGAAAGTGATGAAGAGCTAGAGGAGTTGAATCATATGAATGATTCGATGCAGCGAGAAGACTTGACGACTGAAGCATCAAGTGAGACCAAAAGATCTTATATTTTTAAAACTAATGATTTGTGTATGATTGCAGATTTGGAAGAAGATGGGTAGTCTTTTAAAGCTGTCAAAGATGTGAAAGAATCCCTTCCAGAAGATGCAAGTTTTGAAGTAGAATATGATAGAGAGACTGTGAAAGAATTAGTTCACTACAGTGGACAAGTACTGGAAGACGTCATTGAAACTGATGATGAGAAGGAGAGATTGGCTAACAGTCTTAAGAGTTCTTTGAGTTTGAATCAACGTACTAATATGTTGACAGAAGAAGAGAGATTAGAGCAACATAATGAAGTGTTGCCAAAGGGAAAAGAGGTACAGAGGTCTTAAATTTTTTGTCTTCTAATTGAAGAAGTTGTTGTAGAAACTGGAATATATTCGGCATAGGTGGACAGCCAAATTAAAGAAGAATTGGAAGAAAATCTACTGAAGGGTGTTAAGGAAGACTTAGCAGAGGTAGAAGGACCATGTGATGATGGATCAATAGAAAATGAAGCAATGGGAGATTGTGTAAAATTTCCAAAGTTCACTCCAAGCAAAATCATTGAGATATATAGAGAATTAGACTTTCAAAGAAGAAAGTTAGAAGAGTAGAGGATAAATGTTCAGGATAAATTGTTGAAGAAAGATGACAAAGAAGTTGTCATATATAATAATCAAGAAGTAGATGACAAGGGTAGAAAACAAAAGCAAGAAATTCTTGTAAAAGACAATGTAGCGGCAACAAGAAAGGTGCAAAACAACAATAAAGAAGAGAGTAAGGATGAAAAGGAAGCAATATAAGTAAGTGAAGAACAAGAGGGAATGAGAGTTGAGCAATCAAGAGATGAAAATAGCCAGTAGATAGAGGATATACTAGACAAGGAGATTGAACTAATAAGAATATTAATGATGAAAGTGTCTCAAAGGAAGACAACACCAAGAAAGAAAAGGAGTGACAACAAGAGGGAGCCAGTGGCAGAATATGAAAGCAGGGCAAGTGGAGCATTACAGCATAAGGTGTGAAGACTTGGAGAATAGCAATAGACAACATTAGCAATAGAACGATTAACAAGCAAGGACATATTAGAAATTAAAGTTTGGGATCCGGGAGGAAACAATTATCGAGAGTTATGACGAGGTGGTCATACATTTTCTTACATGGGGAGTTTCATGCAAGAGCATCTAGCTCAACATTATCATTGTATTGTAATAGATATAGGGGGTCCTGTGTTTCAAGGAAGTTGGTTTCCTAAGTATTGGATTTATGTAATTATTTAATGTTTCGAGTGATTTTAATGAGAGTAGGAATTAATTGAATATTGTGAGGATTTATTTGTAAATGTTCTCGAGTGTAGGAGAACATGAGAGATTTAGGTTAGTTGAGTGATGAGAGGATTGAGAATTGATTGTAAACCTCAGATTAGGAATTGGTTCATGATTTTGTGGATTTGAGAGAATCCTTAGGGATGAGAAAGACATTTTAGGATTTTGTTGAGGGATTTAGTGATCTAAACCAGAAATTGGTTTTAGAACCCCTTTGTATAAATGTAAGCCTAAAAGGCATGAACAGGGCATTGGAGACGTTAGATAGGTAGACAGATAACCGATTGAAGTGTTTTGTAAGCCTACGGGAAGAATGTAAGCATAGGCCACTAATATTAGAAAATCAAGCCAAGAGACAGATTCCTATTTTGTAATTATGTGTTGATTTATATATATGCGAAGAGATTTAATTTCAAGTTTTATAAGTTTGTCATCGAGTATCGAATAGTGAATGATTAGTGAATTAACATAATCTGTGTAGCAGAGAGTTGTAGGTGGAGTTGTGATGGATGTACAAGGAGAAAAACAAATCTGAGATTCATAATATATTCTTGAGTTCATTGAAGGATCTGCAAACGCTCCGGGATGACATAGGTCAAAGGGGCATGAGAGGTTAAGCAAAATGGGTTTGCAGCGGAATAGCAAAGGCATAATGGAGAGTATTTTGAATAAAACCAGAAGTTATATAAACCTAGGAAAATGGTGTCAAATCGAATTAAACAGGCAGACGAAGTAATGGAGTCGTAATGCTCAGCAACCGTCAGATCAGGAAGATCAACAGTTGAGATTAAGTCACAATTGAGCCTTGGATTTTTGCAATGAGTGAGCAATGATTAATCATGTACCGTTGGATCGTGGCCAGATCAACGGTCACAATTTAATCGTAATCGGAAGTCAGAGGTGCAATGGTCAGTGACGGTGTTTAATAGACTTGCGACGTCACCGATAGTGATATATCAATGTTTGTCGTTCAGGATTATCGGCGATCGAAGATATCGTCTAATCGGAGATCGAGCCTAAATGTAGTGCAACACTAGGGAGCGGCTACATGAAGTGGACCCAATGGAAAATATAGTTGCGGGTTTTATGAATTTGAAGTCCACATACGCGTTCGGGTGGTGTTTTCCTTTATAAATGAAAAGGATATGTATTAAGTGCCGATAGTGTATTTCCTGATTCTAAAAGGAAATCACATATCGGAAAGCGGTGGATATATGTGTATGCATTACCAAGGAAATATGTGATGGCTGACTGTGACGAGGTTTAACCTCGAAATCCATGCAGAAACCGTACGGAAGGGCAGAAAAGGTAATGTGTGGGAGTGTTTTCCTTATTTAAAGGGTTTTTTGAAAGAATTAGTGCTGAATGAAGGACTTGTGGATTAAATACATATGTGAGCCAAGGGTTGGAAAGGGGAAGGTTGTATATGTATGTTCAAAGGGTTTATAATGTTATATATAGGTTATGAAGAGTAAATGAATCCTGATAGAAAGGAAAATGGTTGTATTGAGGAAAAGTCCTGATAGAGGGTTTAAAGCGGGGTGATTGAGTTCCGATTCAAAGGAACTTTGACCATAAGGGCCTTAACGATTGATAGTAATTACCTGGGACAATGTATTTATGCATTTTATGCATATTGTGGGTATGCGCAGGAGTAACCCTACGTCATTTTGTTATCAGGGTAGAATTATAAATGAACCATTTGGTATAAGGCAGAACAAATCAATTATGTACGAAAGTTTCTTTGAAAGAGTTTAGAACATAGATATTTGGAAAGATCTATATGTAGGCAAGGGAGATCAGATTCAAATCTAAAAGTGAAGAAACCATATTACAACTAGGAGAATGGAGAAGAACACTTATGTTCTTAGAGGCAGGTGAGCAAGAACTAAGGAGAGATTGTAGAGACGGCAAGAATCTACATCAATGTTTAGAGAATGGAGATTGACTCAAATGTGAAAGGTGAATGGAGAATTCTTATGAAATCATACAGAAGGAGATCAAGCCTTAAGAAGCAGTAATGAAGAAACTGGTAAGGATTGATGAGTAGAAGAAAACCTCAGCAAAGTAGAAATTGTTGCTAATAGCTAAGCTTTACTAAGATAAAGCCAGAGGATTGGAAGAGAGAATCCGATTGTAAATCTCATTGACAGAAGTTGAATATTGAGAATTTGTATGGTGGGAGCATGAAGATCTATTGAAACAGATTTGCAGAAATTGTGAGATCCTAAAGGTAGGTGAAGCTATGAAAATTTGTCCAATGATTAGGAGATATTGAATGAGTGAAATTTTAGAGAAGGATTATAGTAGTTAAACTATAAGAGAGACGTTTATAATTTTTTGAAGTAACAGAGTTTGAAGATATGGTTGAAGGCTAGTGGAGAGGATAGTCAATTCAAAAGTGCACGTGAATGGGAGGACAAGATCAGGCAGGGATCTTGAAGGTAAGATGATATGATTTTATTTTAATTGGATTTCAAGATTGAAAAGTTGTAGTCTTTGCATTGAAGAAAAAGTATTGTTGCAACTCCCAAAAGGTAATTCCACAAAGGATGTGGGTAGAATTGCTAAGAGATAAAGGAAGTTGGTAAGAGTTTCTAAGTGGAAGAAAAAATGTGGTAGAACCTTGAGGAATTCCAACAGAGATTGGATAAAGAGAACAGTTGTGTTCTTGGAAAGTGCAAGTGAGTTGAAGCCTAGAAGGAGCCAAGGTGTTGCTCGAAAGGAGGTTCTGAAGATAGAGAACCAATTGCTTACCAAAAGACTGAGTGAGGAAAGCTTGGTGAGGTAAGTGGCAGCAGGGAGGACTTGCTATGGAAGAGGCTTTAGTGAAACTCATAGTGAAATGAGTGAGGAGCTCATAGAAATGGAGAGGATGATGACTAGTGATGGTCATCACAGAGGTTGTGAAAGAGATCACAATAGAGGAGAAAAGGAGAAGGATTCTAAGGCAAGTAACATACAAAGACAATTAAGAAAAGAGGAATATGAGAGGGAGAAGGTTGAGATAGTAGTTTAGCTTGAAGTGTTAATGGAGATGTTGCAAAGAAATGAAGCAGACTAGAAGAATGGTTATGTCATGAGAAATAAAGTGAAGTGGCAGAGGCTACAAGAGAAGCAGGATCAACAAGTAAATATGCAGTTAATAAAGGAGCTAAGCGAAATTGAACAAGTTATAGATGCAAAACAATGGAGATAGAAGCTCGAAAGAGTTGAGCCAAAACGAAAGGGAGATGCTGAAGAAGTTCTTGAAGTTTCAATATGTGAACCAAAAAGTGGACCATTACTTTTTGAAAGTGATTAAGAGCTAGAGGAGTTGAAACATATGAATGATTCGAAGCAGCCAGAAGACTTGATGTCTAAAGCATCAAGTGATACCAAAATATCTTGTATTTTTAAAACTAATGATTTGTGTATGATTGCAGATTTGGAAGAAGATGGGCAGTATTTTAAAGCTGTCAAAGATGTGAAAGAATATCTTCCAGAAGATGCAAGTTTTGAAGTAGAATATGACAGAGAGACTAGAAAGAATCAGTTCACTACAGTGGACAAGTACTGGAAGACATCATTAAAATTGATGATGAGGAGGAGAGATTGGCTAACAGTCTCAACAGTTCTTTAAGTTTGAATCAACATACTGATATGCTGACAAAAGAAGAGGGATTAGAGAAACATACTAAAGTGTTGCCAAAGGGAAAAGAGGTACAAAGGCCTTAAATTTTTTGTCTTCTAATTGAAGATGTTGTTGTAGAAACTGGAATATATTTGGTATAGGTGGACAACCAAATGAAAGAAGAAGAGGAAGAACATCTATTGAAGGGTGTTAAGGAAGACTTAGCAGAGGAAGAAGGCCCATGTGATGATGGATCAATAGCAAATGAAGCAATGGGAGATTGTGTAAAATTTCCAAAGTTCACTCCAAGAAAAATCATTGAGATATATAGAGAATTAGACTTTCAAAGAAGAAAGTTAGCAGAGTAGAGGATAAATGTTCAGGATAAATTGCTGAAGAAAGATCACAAAGAAGTTGTCATATATAATAATCAAGAAGAAGTTGACAAGGGCAGAAAACAAAAGCAAGAAATTGTTTCAAAAGACAATGTAGCAGTAGAAAGAAAGGTGCAAAAAAGCAGTAGAGAAGAGAGTAAGGATGAAAAGGAAGCAATCTGAATAAGTGAAGAACAAGAAAGAATGAGAGTTCAACAATCAAGAGATGAAAAAAGCCAGCAAACAGAGGATATAGCGGATAGGGAGGTTGAACTGATAAGAAGATTAATGATGAAAATCTCTTAGAGGAAAACAACAACAAGAAATAAAAGGAGTGACAACAAGAGGAAGACAATGGCAGACTATGAAAGCAGAGCAAGTGGAACATTATAGCATAAGGTGTGGATACCTGGAGAATAGCAGCAGACAACAACAACAATAGAATGTTTGACAAGCAAGGACATATTACAAGATAAAGTATGGGATTCAGGAGGAAACAGTTATTGAGAGTTATGACTAGGTGGTCATTAATTTTCTTACATGGGGAATTTGATGTAGGAGAATCTAGCTCAACATTATCATTGTATTCTAATAGATATAGGGTGTCCTGTGTTTCAAGGAAGTTGGTTTCCTAAGTATTGGATTTATGTAATTATTTAATGTTTTGAGTTATTTTAATGACAATAGGAATTAATTGAATATTGTGAGGCTTTATTTGTAAATGTTCTCGAATGTAGGAGAACATGAGAGATTTAGGTTAGTTGAGTGATGAGAGGATTGAGAAATGATTGTAAACCTTAGATTAGGAATTGGTTCATGATTTTTTGGATTTGAGAGAATCCATAGGGATGAAAAAGAGATTTTAGGATTTTGTTGTGGGATTTAGGGATCTAAACCAGAAATTGGTTTTAGAACCCCTTTGTATAAATGTAAGCCTAAAAGGCATGAACAGGGGATCAGAGAGGTTGGATAGATAGACTGATAACTACTTGAAGTGTTTTGTAAGCCTACGGGTATAATGTAAGCAGAGGCCACTGATATTAGAAAATGAGGCCAAGAGACAGAGTACTATTTTGTAATCACTACAACAAAACCAGCGATTAGCGTCCCTTTTTACTTCTTTTTTTGCATCTAGAGCCCATTTTTGGTGCTATTTGCATCCATTTATCAAATATGGTGCAAAACTTGACACAAAATTTGCATCAAGTTTTGCACCAAATCTTACACCAAGTTTAGCACCAGGTATTGCAATAGGTTTTGCACCACGTTTTGCACCAAATTTTATGCCAAGTTTTGTGTCATCCTTTGCACCAGGTTTTGTTCCAGGTTTTGCATCAATTTTGGCATCTATTTTTGTCTGACATACTTTTTCATCCTCATTTGCATCCACTTTTTGCACCTACACTTGCATCAACTTTTGCATCGACTTTTGCATCCTTTTTTGCATCCTTTTTTAAATCATTTTTTGCATCCATTTTTTCATCCATTTGTGCATCACTTTTGCGCCACGTTTTACATCGAGTTTTGTGTCTAGTTTTGCATATAATTTTGCATCTACTTTTGTTGCATCCACTTTTCCATCTTCTTTGGCATCCATATTTACATCCTCTTTTGCATCTATTATTGTACCCACTATTGCATCTAATATTTTTGTGCCACAATTGGTGCCTAGTTTGGCACCTCCTTTTGCACCCACTTTTGATTATAATTTTGCATCCACGTTTGCATCCTCATTTGCATCTAGGTTTTCATCAACTACTACATCTATTTTTGCATCCCTTTTTGTATCCAATTTTGGACCAGGATTTGCATCGGGTTTTGTGTCTCGTTTTGCATCTACTTTTGCATACAATTTTGCATCCACTGTTACACCCATTTTAAATTTCACTTTTTGCATCTCTTTTTACATCTTCATTTGCATCATACTTTGATTCTTTTTTTTCATCTATCATTACATCCACTTTTGTTATGCCATAATTTGCACCATGTTTTGCACTCACTATTGTATCCACGTTTGCTTCCAATTTTGCATCCATGTTCACATCCTCTTTTGCATCAAATATTGCATCTATTTTTGCATCCACTTTTGTGTCAGGTTTATGCATTGGGTTTTGCATCTCGTTTTGTATCTACTTTTGCATCTACTTCCATTGTATCCATTTTTTTCATCCAATTTTGTTTTTCCTGTTGCATCAATGTTTGCTTCCACTTTTACATCCATTTTTGCATCTTATTTTGCATATTTTTTTTCTATTGTTACATCCACTTCTGTTGCACCATATCTTGCGCCTACCATTGCAACCACATTTGCTTCCACATTTGCATCCACATTTGCATCCTCTTTTGTGTTCAAGTTTGCATCAGATATTGTGTATGTTTTTGCATCCCCTATTGTATCCACTTTTGTTTCATCCATTTTTGCATCTACTTTTGTGTCCGTTGTTGCATCCACATTTGTTTCACCACAGTTTGTGCCAAGTTTTACACCTACCATTGGACCCATGTTTGCTTCCACTTTTGCCTTCATGTTTGCATCCAAGTTTGCATTGACAACTGCATCTACTTTTGCATCCACTTTTGTGTTAGGTTTTTCATGTTGTTGTGCATCTACTTATGTTGTATCCACTTTTCATCCAATTTTACTTCTATTGTTGCCCCCATTTCTATGTTCGCTTTTGCATCCCTTTTCCAACACTCATCATATTTTCTGCATTGATGATATTCCTTATGGCATTGACAATTATGAACAATTGATGACAATGTCAATAATATTGACAATGATGAAAATGGAGATGATGGCGATGACATGAATTGTGATTATGATGATAAAGACGATAGTGGTTACAACGACATTAATGATGATGATGGCAATGATTATGATGATGACGACGCTAATGACCTTGGCGAATCTTCCCAATTTTAGATGTTGTCATTGTCATAATCATAAGCATTATCTTTGGTGTCATCATCATCATTTTCATCTAGGTCATCATAAAAAAAATAATGGCATGAATGATGATGATGATTACAACAATGTTTATATAAATTACATTAATGATGATGATGGGGATGATAAAAATGACAATGACGATGATAATGGTGGTGATGATGATGATCATCGATCATCTCTCAAAAATAGAGTTGTTATTTCTCTTACGTATATCAATGTGTCCTTAACAACCCTTTTCTAGCACTGATCACATTTTTTGGGTTGATGATATTTCTTACAACGTCTATAATTATAAACAATTGCAAACAATGTCCATAATGATGATGATGATGGAGCTGATGATGATGGCATGAATGGTGATTATGATGATAATGTAATGATGGCAATAACGATGACAAGGATGATGGTGATGATGATGACAATGATTATGAGAATGAGAATGAACAATTACTAGTTTCACTACCATCTTCTGGATACATATTACTATCATACTTTTTAAATTTTCTGTCTCTCTTGAGGTATGTTACTATAATGGTGTTGTCAACACTAGAAAGATATCTTGTTGTAATGGTGGTTCTAATGTTAGCACTAGCAAAGTTTTTGTTAAATTTTGGTTAAAAAAAATCGATTTATGCAATTATTTTGACAATCTATGTAAAAAAGTAAATAACATCCAATTATTTTGACTGTAGTCCCATTGATTATCATGAATTCACCAGTCTGAAGACCATCTTCTACATACATATTATTATTAAACTTTTTGCATTATATCCCTCTTATATCTTGTTGTAATGGCAGTATTAGCACTAAAAAAATATCTTGTTGTAATGGTGATGTTAGTATTAGCACTAAAAAAATCACTAAATTTTGGTAAAAAAAAGTTTATCATTTATTTATTTTTAATTTGGGAAATGTTTGTTTTTATTTTTTTTGTTTTTAATTCTATTTTTATGCAGTAATATTTTTTTTGGTTGAATTTTGGTAGTAACTAGTTTTTGGTCGAATCATATGTATTAACCATGTTCTTTATGCTACAAGTCTAATTGTTGGGACAAAATTGCTCTTTCAAATAAGTTGCAAAAGCTATTTTACATCCATTGTTGCACCCATGTTTACACCCACTTTTACATCCCTTTTTGCATTCTATTTTTCATCTTCATTTTCTTCTTTTTTTGCATCTATCATTACATCTACTTTTGTTGTGACAAAATTTGTTCCATGTTTTGCACATACTGTTGTACCCACGTTTGCTTCCAATTTTGCATCCATCTTCACATCCTCTTTTGCATAAAATATTTCATCTATTTTTGTATCCACTTTTGTGTTGGGTTTTGCATCTCATTTTGTATCTTCTTTTGCATGTACTTCCATTTCATCCATATTTTGCATCCAATTTTGTTTCTCATGTTGCACCCGTGTTTGCATCCACTTTTACATCCACCTTTTTTGTGCTATTATTTGTGCCATATCTTATGCCTATCATTGCAACCCACATTTTCTTCCACTATTTCATCCATATTTGCATCCTCTTTTGTGTCCAAGTTTGCATCAAATATTGTTTATGTTTTTTGCATCCCATTTTGAATTTACTTTTACATCCACTTTTGATTTGTCTAGTTTTGCAACTAATTTTATGTTCACTATTGCACCCATGTTTGGCCCATGTTTACATCCCTTTTTTCATCCAAGTTTTCCTCCTTTTTGCATTCAAGTTTGTGTCCCTTTTTTTTACATTCATTGGAGTATCCACATTTGTTTCACCACAATTCATGCTAAGTTTTATGCCTACTATTGTGCCCATGTTTTCTTCCACTTTTTCATCCATGTTTGAGTCCTATTTTGTGTTCAAGTTTGTATGAACTATTGCATCTACTTTTTCATCCACTTTTGTTCAATTTTTCTGTCTTGTTCTGCATCTACTTATGTTGTGTCCACTCTTCATCCAAATTTACGTCTATTTTTACCCCCATTTTTTTGTTTACTTTTGCATCCATTTTCCAACACACATCATATCTTTTGCATTGATTATATTTCTTATGACATTGAAAATTATGAACAACTGATGACAATGTAAATAATTATAACGATGATGATAATGAAGATGATGACGATGACATGAATTGTGATTGTATGATAATGACAATGATGATAAAGATGATGGGAGTTACAATGACAATGATGATGATGCTAATGACCTTGGCCATTCCTCCCAATTTTTAAATGTTATCATGGTAAAAATCATAATAATTATCTTTGGCGTCATCTTCCAAGTCATCATCATCTGATCATCATTATCATTATTTTCATCTTGGTCATAATCAAGAACAATAATGGCATGAATGATGATTATGATGTTCATGATGAAGATGACAAAAATTATGATAAAACTTATATTAGTTATGATGATGGGGATGATGACAATTATAATGACAATGATAATGGTAGTGATATTGATGATCATCAATCATTTCTAAAAAATAAAGTGGTTATTTTTCTTTCATATATCATGTGTCCTAAGGTTGGTGATATTTCTTATGATACCTATAATTATGAACAATTGACGACAATATACAAAATCATGATGATGATGATGATCATGAAGAAGACATGAATGGTGATTATGATGATAATGAAATGATGACAATAATGATCACATTGATGGTGGTGATGATGGCAATAATGAAGATGATGACCCTCCCTCTAAACTAGCGAGGTACTCATAATGAGACAAAAAAGTACTCTCAAGTTGAAATATTCATATAAGAAGGGATCGAGATTGATAAGCATCAATGATGATTTACATCATCATAGCCAAAATTTTCAAAATAGTAATGCCTTGACTAACAAGTTTATCTCTCCATTAGATCAGAGCACAATGTTGGGAGGCATAAATTTGGACACCACTGCCTTTCAAGGCACTTACCCCACCAAGATGTTTACCAGGTATGTCCTCACATGATCATTTCCTAATCCACTATCATAATATTTGACACCAGAAAATGTCAATCCTCATGACTATTCTTATCTTGGATTAATGTACTTGACTTATGGCGATTAGTCCTAGTCACTGTCCAAATTCTCAAAGAATATTGGTCCCAGATGTTTATCCAATCCACCATCATCCCTACTAGTGCCTTTACTAGGCTTACGATTGTTAATCCTAGCCATAGTACATGACACATGGATAACATGGTGTCTACCCTCACTCCCTCTCAACCAGGGAGGAAACATCCACAAGCATAAGATTTTCTCAAGAATACCCATCATTTTCATAGAGAATAACATCATTAATTTGTTTTCATCACATGACGACTTTATGATTAAGCATTCATAGATTTGTGGCAAAATATTTCCCCTTTTGTATTTGTGATGAAATACAATAAAAAAGTGAAAGCCAAAATCATTAAACATACACTATATTGATTTATCTAAGTCTAAACTCTAAGGTTGAAGTGAAAATTCATGTAAATCTTATATCTATGAGTTGTGCCAAACTTATGAAAACCTTATTCCCTAAGTCCTATATATAAGAAAATGAAAAAGAAAGAAAAATAAGGGCCAATAAATGGTAACTCATGTATTCACTCCCTCTTTGGAAAATATATGAATATATACACTCCTAGTCACACTTGATCACATGTATGTGATGGTTAAATCATGAATTCTTCTTTTCTCCTTGCATTTTCACTTCATCATTTAAGCACCTAATTGAGGATCTAAGGAATGTTTGTTTCCTAAGGCTTTCATGTCTACTCTTGGTTTACTTATGTCACACTACTGTCAATTTATGTGACAGAGTGAAATACATAAGTTTGTGGAGTTATTATAGAGGTGTATTGAGTTCGTAACCACACACATATGTATTACATCTCATTGATCCACATGTGTGGGTTGGAGACTCATTTCTTGACAACTTTAATGGAGACTACTTTGTGGCTTTAATGGTATAGCTTACAAAATATCTTGTTAAACATTTCGATTCATTCTTTCTTTTCCTCGAGACACTTATAATATTGAAGTCACTCCCAACAATCCATGGAGATGGGGAGTATAAATTACTTGTGCTAGAAATAGAATTGAGAAATAGAGGTTTTCCATTTGCGATATTCGAGTCATAGACATTGGATACATGGTAGTAGTCCTCAATGTCAATTAACTAAAATTGTATTGTCATAATGCGAAAAGAGGTAAACATATTGGTAACCTTGATATCTTAATCATTTCAAATAATAACCATTCCACCCAAGTATCTCTAAGCATCAATCACTACTACTTGGAAATTCCTCCCCCATTTTCTAATTATATGAGGTTGAACCTCACTTAATATTTTTGCTTCTTATATCAACATTATTTATGGGTGCTTTGCATACCATTTTTCTTTTAGGAGTTTGTTTTCGCTTACTATTGACGCCCCTCATGTTCCAAGACTATTTTCATCAAAAATTTACATAGAAAGAAAGTATAAAGTGACTAAAAAGAAACATGTCTCAAGATTTAAGTGCTTGGACAATTCCACTTCATGACTCCTATATTTCCTTAACCTGGGACCAAATGGTGAACTTGATGGCCTTAAGGGAAATTGATCAATGAAAATATAAAAAAGAGGTGATTTTTGACTTTATCACATACAATTTAATATACTAAAAAAAATATCCATAACAATTTCATCAATCAATGAATCATTAAAAAAAAAATCCAAAACAATTTCATCAAGCAAAGAATCATTGCATTATAAAATACAATCTATAAACATTTTGGGAAAGTTTTACTAAAACATGCTTAAAAATCAGCATATTTAATATTAATATTTAACAATAATATGGACAATAACACATTTTGATAAATTAAATAACATATTATCAAGCCTAAAAAATGTCACTAACTGAAAACTACAAAGCATGCAACTAATGGAAGTGACCACTCAAGGCCACCACAAGACAATTAATCTATTAAGACCAAGATTAATGGGGACAAAGATCTATAAAGGACAAAGGAAAACCTATTTTAACTTTATTGTTTTATTAGCCTGGTTCAAGATGAACATTTCAAGATATCATGAAGAACATAATTAGTTTTATTGCATTAAGAAAACCCAAGCACATTCTATAACTTAGCAAGAAAGAGATATATAACACCCATCTCAGCAACACGACACGTGACATTAAGTTACTTTACTATATATAATTTAAACTCCTATCATAAAATCACAAATTTAGCATGAATGGAATGTTTAAAATCCATTTTTATAAAAACAAAATATAATTTTTCTTATAGAAAAATATACCAAAAACTAAATATATTTTTCTAGAAAAAAAAATACTAAAACTAAATATATATTAAAAAAAAAACTAAAACATAAGCAAACTAGAATTTGAATTTGACATTCTTGGTCACTTTCGGAAACATATGGTGGAATGTAATCTCTTTATCCTCATCTTTAGCTTTTTCCTAAAAAATAAAAGCATACAAAAGTGGGAAAGAGCCATAAAGCATGGGGAAGCTTTTTCCTAAGCACAAAAGCATCTAAAAAGTGGAAAATTCCTTTTTTATATGAGGAAACATTATTCACCCAAAAGATTTTTCCCAAATTGAACTAATGAGGAATTTTGGAAATCTTCATAGCCTCCACTTTCCTATATATTAGAGGCTTGGCCATTGAAAAAATGATGGGAAT
Source organism: Pinus tabuliformis (assembly GCA_031772625.1). Lineage (NCBI taxonomy): Eukaryota > Viridiplantae > Streptophyta > Pinopsida > Pinales > Pinaceae > Pinus > Pinus tabuliformis. The sequence continues at coordinate 909,128,680 of CM062819.1, forward strand.
TTTGTATTGTCACGCTCTTGAGATCTGTCCTGAGAGGGAGAGTTTTGGAGCTATGAGTTGGGGGAGGTGATGTTGCAACTATATCTGATTGTTGTAAATTTCCTCCAACTCCTTTATTCATATAGATCAGTTGTTCTTCATTCCATATGTTTCTATTCATTCTTTACTTCTTCTATTTAACTAATATATGCATGGGTTTTTGGTTTATATTTATTTATTTAATAATATTTATATGTTTTTTATAGTTTTGATTATTAAGATATTATGTTGTGAAGGTTGCTTTATTCTCTCTCTTATGTGTAGGACCAAGCTTTGGAGCTAGCTAGGAGCGCTTCTTGGCTATAAGAAAAACTCCAAGAAGACCTGCATGCGATGACTCACAAGAATTCATTCTCTTTTTCTTAATCTATACTCTACATCTTGATCTACTAAGAATCCTAAGCCTTAGAACAACCTTTCTCTTAATTGGTTTGTCCTAGGTTTCTGAGATAAACTAAGAGGGTTTTGTTTTCATCTAACCATGCATTAAATCCTACAGCAAAATGATATTTAGAAAATTTAATATATTTCACTATGTAAATGAACTTAGTAAAATGAACCCATAGAGGTGGTCATAAATGGAAATAAAAGTAAAACTATAAACAAGAAGCCAAAAGTGGATTTAACCATGGATGAAAAATTGGGAGTAGAATTGGATGTTAAACTAGCCATCAAAACAATATGCAAACAATGACACAAAAAGGATTTTAAAGTAAAATTAAAAAAGGTGCAACACTAGACACAAAGAAGGGAACAAAATAGGGCATATGAAAGGATACTGAATTGGGTGCAAACAAGGATATAAAAATGGACACCAAAATGAGGATGCAAAGAATGGTGTAAAATTAGGATGCAAAAAGGATGTAAGAAAAGACACAAAACAAGATGCAAAATGGGACTAAAAAATGGTGAAACCAAGGATGTCAAAGATGATGCATAACTAGATGAAAATTCCAACTAAAATCTAGGTGAAAAATGACATGCAAATGTGGACACAAAATGTGGCAGAAAAAAGGATGCAAATTTGGAAGCCGAAAAGGATGAAAAACTAGATACCAAAAAGGATGCAAATTTGGACATAAAAAATGGTGCAAAATTGGACACAAAAGAAGAAAAAATGGTGCAAAAATGGGCATAAAAATGGCTCAATTTTGGATGCAAATTGAGATGCAACATTGGATGTAAAATGATGCAACAAATCATTCAAAACTTGGTGCAAAAACAAATGCAAAAGTAGACGAAAAAATGGCTCAAAAGTGAACGTAACAATAGACACAAAATGGGATGCAAAGGTGGATGCAATATATGGTTCAACATAGGATGCAAATTTAGATGCTCAAAAGGATGAAAAATTGGATGCAAGAAATGGTGTTAAAAATGATGCTAAATTGGATGCAACAAATGATGCAAAATTAAATGCAAAATATGGTGCAAAATAGGATGCAAAAAAGGGAGATAAATAAAATGCAAAAGTGGATGCAAAAAATGGTGCAAAAATGCATGCAAAATTTGGCACTAAATCAGATTCAACATATGGTGCAAAATTGGATGGAAAAGATGGTGTAAAAAAAGGCAGAAAAATTGGCACAAAAATAGATGTAAAAATAAGTACAAAATTAGAAGCAAAAGATGGCATAAGACCAGATGCCAAAATTGGCACAAATTGGATGTAAAAAAAGGCGCTAAATAAGATGTCAAAGATGGTGTAAAAATAGATGCAAATTATGACACAAAAATAGAAGCAAAGAATTCCACAAAAGAGGAAGCAAAAAATGATGCAAAAATAGATGCAAAAAAAAAGACGCTTTAAAAATTGTACAATAGAGCCAGATTTAGTGCCAGGTTGCTCATCCCAATTGAGAAAAAAATGCACTAGAATCTGGTGCTAAATCTGGCGCAAATTGCCTGTTTTGTTGTAGTGAATTATCTGTTAATTCATATATATGTGAAGCGATTTAATTTCAAGTTGTATAAGTGTTTCATCGAGTATCGAATAGTGAATTAACATAACCTGTGTAGTAGAGAGTTGCAGGTGGAGTCATGGTGGATGTACAGGGAGAAAAACAACTTCGAGATTCGTAGTAGATTGTTGAGTTCATTGAAGGATCTACAAACGCTCCGGGATGACATAGGTCAAAGGGGCATGAGAGGTTAAACCACAAGGGATTGCAGCCGAATAGCAAAGGCATAAGGCAAATTCTTTTGAATAAAACTGGAAGTTATATAAACCTGGGAAAATGATGTAAAATCAAAGTAAACAGGCGGACATAGTAATGGAGTCGTAACGCTCAATAACCATCAGATCGAGAAGATCAACGGTTGAGATTAAGTCACAACTGAGCCTTGGAGATTTACAATGAGTGAGCAGCGATTAATCGTGGACCGCTGGATCATGGCTAGATCAACAGTCACGATTTAAATCGTAATCGGAAGTTGGAGGTGCAATGGTTATCGGTGGTGTTTAAGAGAGTTGTGACATCATCAATAGCAATATATCTTCGTTCGGTGTTCAGGATTATCAGTGATTGGAGATATCGTCCAATCAGAGATCAGGCCTTAACGTAGTGCAACACTGGGGAGTGGCTACAGGAAGTAGACCCGACGACAAATATAGTTTAATGAGAAATTTTTCGGCGTAAATCACATGAAATTTCACTTGTCGACACGTTTCGAACCAGCAAGTGTGGTTCATCGTCAGGACAAGTTGAAGAATCAGATCCAGCCTTGCATATTAATATAGTTGTGGGTTTTATGAATTTGAAGTGTGCATAGGCGTTCGGGTGGCATTTTCCTTTGTAAACGAAAAGGATATGTATTAAGTGCTGGTAGTGTATTTCCTGATTCTAAAGGGAAATCACATATCGGAAAGCGGTGGATATATGTGTATGAATGACCAAGGAAATATGCGATGGCCGACTCCGATGAGGTTTAACCCCGAAATCTGTGCAGAAGCCATACGGAAGTGCGGAAGAGGTAATGTGTGGGAGTGTTTTCCTTATTTAAAGGGTTTTTTGAAAGAATTAGCATCGAATGAAGTTTTTGTGGATTAAATACATATGTTAGCCAAGGGTTGGAAAAGGGAAGGTTGCATATGTATGTTCAAAGGGTTTATAAGGTTATATATAGGTTATGAAGAGTAAATGAATTCTGATAGAAAGGAAAAGGGTTGTATTGAGGAAAGGTCCCAATAGAGCGTTTAAAGTGGTGTGATTGAGTTCTGATTCAAAGGAACTATGACCATAAGGGCCTTAACCATTGATAGTAACTAACTGGGACAATGTATTTATGCATTTTATGCATATTGTGGGTGTGTGCAAGGGTAACCCTACGTCACATTGATCCATGCAACTTTGGCTTCCTTGCATGCATTCATAAATGAAATTGAATTGACTTTCATAATAATATTAATTGTTTTTAACAATTTATAAAATTTATTATTAAATAAATTTGATTTGGTCATAAAGTTAAATTAATTTAATTTATATTTATGATTTTTAGGTTTATATTTTTTAATGAAAGCTTTCATTGAGCCGAGAATACAATTATTATTAAATAAATTTGATTTGGACATAAAGTTAAAATAAGTTAATTTATATTTATGATTTTTATGTTGATAGTTTTCTTATTGAAGATTTCATCGTGCATAGCATTCACTATGTGAAGGAAGCTTCACTAAACAATCAAAGTTTCCATTGTAAGCTCTCGACAAGGAAACTCCATACAATGAAACATTGATCCCTACAACTCTAGATTTCCTGTAGGCATTCATAAATTACATTGATTTTTCTTCTATAATAATATTAATTGGTTTTAGTTATTGATAAAATTTATTATTAAATAAATTTGATTTGGTCATAAAGTTAATTTATTTTAATGTATATTTATGACTTTTAGGTTTATATTTTTTTAATGAAATCTTTCATTGTGCGGAGGAAGCTTCCTTTGCATAATGGAAGATTTCATTGAAAGCTCAACATAGGGAAAGCTATACACTATGAACTCCTTCAAATTAAAATAGAGATAGCCTCCGCACAATGTAAGCTTCGCACAAGGAAGCTCCATACAATGAAACATTGATCCCCGCAACTTTGACTTCCCTACATGCATTCATAAATGAAATTGAATTTGATTTCATAATAATATTAATGTTTTTTAGCAATTAATAAAATTTATTATTAAATAAATTTGATTTGGTCATAGATTTAAATTTATTTAATTTATATTTATGATTTTTAGGTTGATAATTTTTCTAAGTGGAGGTTTCCTTGCGCGAAGCTTTCACTGTGTCGATGAAGCTTCCTCTACATAATGAAATCTTTCATTGTAAGCTCTCCACAATGAAACATTGATCCCTATAGCTCTCGCTTCCTTGCATAGATTCATAAATGACTTTGAATTTGTTTTCATAATAATATTAAATATTTTTTAGCAATCGATAAAACAATTATTAAATAAATTTGATTTGGTCATAATATTAATTTAATTTAATTTATATTTATGTTTGTTACACTTATAGTTTTTTAATGAAATCTTTCATTATGTGGAGGAAGCTTCTTCTACACAATTAAATATTTCGTTGAAAGCTCTGCACAATGAAATTCTTCAAATTAAAACAAAGATAAGCTTCCTCCGCATAATGAAAGTTTCACACAAGGAAAGTTCCATACATGAAAATAGACTGATATAATTATGGTTCTTAGTTTTCTAGGTGAAAGCTTCGTCTTCCTCAGAACTCTGCACAATGTATCAACTTTATGGATATTTTTTCAACCCCCCTCCAAGGCCACATAAGTAAATGACATGCAACCACTTCAATTCTGCGGTCATTTGGCAGAGTAGTAGCATAATAGTGTGAATATGAGAGAACTCACCAATGGAATGACCATTCACAAAATTAATTTTTTCTTTTTTCTTTTTTTTTTTAAATGAATTGGTAGTTATTCGAAAAACTACAGGCCTAAATGTGTACACTTTTGAAAATGAACCTAGCAAAAGAAAAAATTTGATTTTGAAGAACCAAAATAATTTAGAGAGCCACCATCCCTAGTTACATCCTCCATTCCTTTAACTACAACAATGTTTAAATCAGGGATCAATTGATTTGCATCATACATCAAGTTCTGTAAAGAGACATAATTGTGTTTTCCTTGTGCCAAATCTTGATGTGAGGTCTCCATTTGATGCATGAGATTTTCCAACTCATATTTTACCCTTTGAATCTATATTCAATAACAAGTCAATATCTTCATGGTTGATGTTAATTTTTTTTCGAGGGGATGAATCTGAATTTGAAGCTGCAATATATCATCCTTGATTTCCTTGAGCTCCTATACACCTTATTTCACCATTGTTAGACATAAAACTCTAAAACTAGCTAAAGGGGTCTAATTAAAGTACTTATCCTCACGCCCATAGGAGTTCAAACATCCATTTAAAATTACACATAGAACCTATCCACAAAGGTACCATGTATACTAAATTAATAATTAAATTTACAAATGATGAAGAGATCTTCAGTGACCTAGAGTCACCCTAGGGTATTTCGCATATCTATTACTCGCACAAATACAATTAATATGAACATCTAGAATTATCATTCCCTTGTTACCTCAGAACTCTTGTGAGGAAGGATAACCTATCATTCTTCTTAAAATCCACTCCTTTGAGGCACATGAATTCTCCCATATTAAAATTAATATCAAATCAGCTTCCCATCACCCAAATGTCACCTCAGTAATCAATATTAGTACAAGGAGGATGATTAGAGATTAGCACCCTCCATCCCCAAGTGGAAATACCTCCTTATACATCATACCACCATCTCTTATCAACATGAATAATGAATTTACATCACCCCACTACACTTTTTCCTTAGCTTGCCCTCTTTGCAACAGAAAACACACCCCCATATAGATGAACAAGGAGGATAGCTGCATGAACCATATAGAAATGGCCGATTCACCATTGAAATACATGATTATGTTTCCTCTTACTTGCACCACCAATTTCAGTTTCAATGATTATATTTCCTCTTACTTGCACCACCAATTTCGACTAAGGTTGGAGTGAAACACCATCCCTTGTTTAATATCGTCACCAGGCTCCAACGAAACATTCATGCATTTCCTTCAACGAAAAAAGAAAACATAAATTAAAAAAATCAAATTAATGAATTTCCTTCAACGTGACCTAAAATTTACAAATTAAAAAGTAAAAAGTTCCTTTGAATTGAACAAAAATAATGACATATGTCGAGCGAGAAAGAAAAATGAATCCATCAACATATGTCATTTAAAAGCGCATCAACATAGTTGAAGGTATAAATCCATAAACACACCTATGGAAGAACAAAAGTCCCCATGGAAATGACAAGTACGGTCCAATTTGTTTTCAAAAAGACTTTATTCAAAAGTGTTTTTCCTTTCCTAAATATAAAATTTAAATAATATCAAATCTCTATTAAAGAATTGCTTTTTGATGCTCAACCTTTTTTGTTTCCAATTCTATGAAAAGCACGCTTATTAACATATCCTAAAAGTTGGAATCTTCCCTGGGACAAAAAGAAAGGGTACTTCAACAGGCTCTTCTGATTTCTTTGACTTCAATACACCCGAATCCGGTGACAATATTTTGCATGTGACCCGCAACAAAAAAATTAGCATGTGACCCTCCACTCAAAGGTGTCAATGATGCATATCCTTGTCCCCTCATCACTATGAACATGGGCACCACCAAAAACGGGAAGTTAAATATGATTTAAAAGGGTTTTAGTTTTGGTCTGAATATAAAGTAGGTTAACAATTTTTTCTTTGTCTTTTTGTTGGCTTTTAATAAATTATTATTATTATTTTTTTAGTTTTTTTAATTTTTTTATTAATAATGATAATGATGTTTATATATGATTATAGTGTGTATTTTTTTTAGAAATAGGTTATTATTAAATATATAATTATTATATTTATTAAATAAAGCTTGTTGTATAGAGTTGGGATTTTTTATTATCTTATAAATATATATGATTGTTTTTGTGAAAAAAAAATTGTTGGATAGTTAGATTGTGTAATTCATTTAATAAAGAAGTATTGTGGGGTAATGAATTTAATGTCATTAATGAAGACATATTAGGTGATTAGGGTTTTGGATTGATGTAAACAATTTATTGTAATAGAAGTTAAATAATTGACTATCAAGTGATTAGTATTGTATTGGAGGTTGACTCTATCTCAATAGTGTGTTTTGTTTCTAAGGGCCTTCTTCTGCATGGCAATGTAGATTCAAAACATGACAGTAGTAGAGAGTCGACCCTTAAAATCCAACTATATTAAAAGTTATTATGGTAGAAGTTAGGTGTGATCCCTTACTGATTTTGATGGCATAAATGCACTTGGGTCAGAGTTTCTTAAACCACATGCTAGTACCACAAGCGATTGACACACTAGCAAATAAAAGAAGAAATATTGTATTGGAGCTCCACTAAATTAAAAATTCCCCCCTCAAATAGAGAGGAGAGCATCGTTCCCTATTTAAAATATGTTTAAAAAATTTCCTAACTATTTTTTCAATTATTTGGTTATGTTTTATTAGCTTGTTAAGGTTGCATACTTGTCAATAGTGCATCAAGTTTTATATTTTAAATATCCCATTACACCACAAGTTTTGATGGTCCTCCAAATTGGATGCAAATTAAGGTCCATCTAACCTTTCCTAAGAACATTTAACCTTTCTTTTTGTACTTAATAAGATATTTTTCAACTTTAATATGTTCTTTGGAAGTTTAGAAATGATTTTCATATCATGTGTGCCTGATACATCTATCGTGTAGGATACTAAGAATATTTGACGCAGGTCACAGGAAATCTAGTGTAGAGAAAAATAAGGAACCTACTCCCTATTGCAAGATGACCAAAACTTGGCTAGCTTGGAGCAATTACTGCCCTCCTTATAGCTCTGAGGTGACAGAGAACCATATCCTATTTTCTAGGATTTTTGGAGGGAAGAAATCATCTCTTCAAGGAAGCTACCCCTAAGCTATTTTTGTATAAATTAGAGGCTTGATTATCCCATTAGGAGAACTATTTAGAGGTTAGAGTTAGTAGTAGCTAGTGAAGGCTTTTTGTCTATTATTTTCAGTTTTGTCATACTTCATGTATCAACACATAGTTTTATTAATGAAAATTATTCTTTTGCTTATAGACTAATTTTTCTTTAAGGGACCTAAGTCTACTTGGGTTAGTGCCCAATCGAGGTGATAATGCCCCCTTTTTGTATTTTTATTTTGCATGCATTAGTTTAGCTATATATATTTCTCAAATTTCAGTTATTAATATTCTTTTTTGCAGGTTGATAAAATGATTTGATTATAAGTTATTTTATGCATCTTATCTTAGTGAATTTAGCCATAACCCTTTTATACAATTTAGTATTCTTTCTCATGCACTAGCCTACCTAGATTTTTATTCCTTACTTGTTGTTCACATATTTATGCATTATGTGTAAGTAAATTCTATTTTGTAGAGCTACATGATAGCATAAATTTTCCTATTCCTTGCATGAACTAATACATTGGAGGTACTTGAGCTTGGAAAATGTTCATTTACCCTTCCACAACCTTCCTCCACCTTCCTCACCCCTAAGACCACATTTATACCTCATAAAAATACTTTTGGTTGTTTCTTGTAGCAAAATAGGGTCATCGTATGGTAATACACGTATTTCCTTATAAAACCTCCCTATGTGTACCCAAAGATTTTTTATCATTGCTTAGCATATTAAAATTCTCATTAGACCCTCAAGATGGAGTTCATAGGTTCAACGACCCCTTAGAAACTTTACCATAGTAGTTATAGAAAAAACTGCATTGTTTATGTAATTAGGGTTTACTGTTTGAATGCCTTCTTTCAGTTACAAGTTGATTTATCATGCATAATTATTCTTGAATTGATTTTATTTGCTTATTGTAGATAACATAGGTTTATTTCCGATCTGAACTGTAGCAGATTAGTAACACTGTGCTAATTTCCCATTTAGAATTAAACCCAAGATTCTTATCATTTAGTTTTCAAGTGCTTAAGCATTCAAAACTTTTTCTTAATTAACAGATTCCCATGATATTTTATTATGTAAATGTTATAAACAGTTTAACATAAAAACATATGCTGAACAACAACAATATAACAATAATTCACATCAAAATACAACACACAACAAGCATATGATAAAGGAGTTCACCCCTCTTGGGCTATGTCTCCTTGGTCCAGCTTCCAATTGGGCCTCTCTATTCTGCTCAACTTACATCAAAAATGTGTCTACAATGCTCAGATGCCTCTAAATCCTATCTCAATGAGTTCAGAATGCTCAAAACTACTAGAATTGACTATTTTTGCATCAAATTTGGATAAGAACTGAAGGAGTTATGACTTCTCCTAGTTCTTCCTCTATTCGTTCCACAAAATGCTCTAAAACCAATACAAACTACAAATTAGCCCCAAAATATGCTAACCGGGCAATAATTTCTCTGCACCATGGGTCATATCTTGTCAGCCTTATCACAAATTGCAATCGACGATGTCTAGCAGTGATAAACTGCAGGACTATGTCATCTTGTGCGATTGTGATATGCAATTGTGGTTTACTGCATCGCAATCGATGCCAATATCTCATCACAACCCAACCCTTGCTGGGGCTGATTTTTGTTGCCTCTGCGATCACATCACATCACAACTCCCAACCTTGCCAGTGTAGGGGCTGATAATTGTTCACCAATCCTTTCGTGCAATTGCAATATATGATATCGCAAATCGCAATCAACTTTGAATGGGAGCCAATTCTTAACCCGAACCACTTACTGATGCGATATGATATTTGCAAGGGCCAGTGGCACATTGCCACTTCGCGCCTCCTTATTCGCTGAAGACCTTGCCACATCATCCTAATCCTGCCATGTAGGCAAGTCAAATTTGAACTTTGGCTTGCTTTAACTTCTGCATACGAACTCAGATTTGAGTGTCGTTCACACCATTGGATTTAGAATAAAGAGCTCTTCAAGTTGAAGTTGAGTTTGACAAGATTCTTAATCCTTGATTTTTGAGCATAATTCTGAGTACCTGATCACTCCTCCCCACTGGAAGAACAGATGAGGGTACCATTCCCTCACCTTCCTCATTTTAATCCATTTGGCCTTTGATGGATGTGTACCTTTGAGACCCACCCAAATATACTCAATATTTCCCCTTTTAGTTGTCCTTGTCATTTTGTCAAGTATAGTGTCTTCCTGAAGCACATCAAGGAATTTTTGAGAAAAGTCTCCAATAGATAGAATTTGAACATTCTCTCCTTGATCTCCAATCAAAGTAGGTTAATACAATCTGAAATTTTCAACATTAACAACGGAATAGATTTGCATATATGAAGGCAAATCAATATTGAAAGCATTATTACCAATCTTTTCTAGAATTTTAAATGGCCCATAACAAATTGGTTTCAACTTTTTACCTTCACCTTGAAGCCTTTCCTTGCTAATGTATAGCCAAATTTCATCAGCTACTTGAAATTCATGATCCACACGATGCTTTTCATGCCTTTCATTATACTTTCCTTGACTCTTTTATACTTGTTCTTGAACGGTTTGATGAATAAACTAAATTTGCTCAATGAATTTCTTTTCTCTATCTATGTCACTCTATCCATCTACATCTACATCTTTCTTAAATATGAAATCCAAAGGCGATTTAGGAAAATAACCAAGACATTCATCAAAAGGAAAAGTTAGAGTATAAGAGTGTTTTGCTAAGTTGTAAGCATGCTTAATATAATGAAAATGTTCATCCCATAACTTAGGATGTTTGCTACAATATCCTCTTAGAAAATAAACGACTGTCGTGTTAACCACTTCAGTTTGACCATCTGTTTGTGGATCGAAGGATGTACTTTACTTCAACTTGGTGTCCATAAAGTTCCATAAACTTGACCAAAAATTCCCAACAAGTCAAGAATCACGATCACTTACAATAGAAGTAGGCAATCCAAAATGAACCCATACATTTTGAAAGAAATGTTGAGTTGTTTGTTGAGCTGTAATTTGTTGTTTACAAGACATTAACATGCACATCTTGCTGAACCTATCCACAACTATGTACAAATAATCATGACCTTTCCTTGACAAAGTAATACCTGCTACAAAATCCATAGAAACACTTTCCCATGGCCGTGAAGGCATTGGAAGTGGTGTGTACAATCCTAGTTTCCTATTACTAGGCTTATTTACTGCACACAATGAACAACCTCTTATAAAACATGACATACTTTCAAGCATACAAGGACAATAAAAATACCTCTAAAAATTTGTCATTGTTTTACTTACATCGAAATGTCCAACAATAAGAATAGTGTGTGCTTCCCTTGTGACAATTACTCTCTCTCCCTGTGGAACACAAAGTTTTCCCAAATGATACAACAAATTATCATGTACATGGCAGTATAATTCCTCAACTGAGTGGCCTTGACTAAAGTCTAAATACACCTCTTGAGAGTCATCATCCTATGTGTATTGTTCAACATAACTTTCAGGCAAAACATAATTATTCTTGAGTAAAATGGCTACATTTACAACCGGTCTAGAAATCATATTAGAAACTCTGTTATAAATGCATTTCTTGTACCTGATTAGCAAGTGGAATTGTTGTTAAAATCCCATCTAATGAAAGTGCCTTGACTACTGCAATTTGGTTTGAGATTGGAGATATTGCAGAGGCTGACGATCGGTGTGAATAATGGTTTCTTTTCCCATCAAATTATTCTTCCATTTCTTCACACTTTGCACCAATGCATAAATCTCTTTATCATACGTGGGATAATTAATAATAACACCATTAAAAATCTCAGAAAGAAATGAAATGGGCTTACCATGCTGTAAAATAACTGCATCGATGGAGTAGTCACTTGCATCTGTTTGTATTTCAAAGAGTTGTTTGAAATCTCATAATGCTAAAACTCGGGTTGAACTGATCTTTTGTTTCAAAGCATCAAATACATTTTTTTGTTTGCCTCCACACTAGAAGACAACCTTCATGCTAGTCAATGCATGTGGTGGAGCTACTATGGAGGAGAAATTGGAAATGTACTTCCTCTAGTACTGCACTGCTCCTGAAAATCTCCTTACTTATATAACTAATTTGGGTGTTGGCCAATTCAAAATGATCGAAACTTTAGAGGGATAAATATTTAGCTCACCTCCTCCAACTATGTGGCCCAAATACACTAACGAAGTTTTCCCGAATTCACATTTAGACATCCTCATAAATAACTGTTATTTTCTTAAGACATCTAACACTTTCCTAACATGCTTTGCATGCTCTTCTTGTGATTTGTTGAATATCAAAATAGAATCTAAATAGAAAATTACAAATTCAGCAAGAAATTATCTTAAAACATCATTCATAACTCTCATGAATGTAGCTAGAGCATTGCAAAGACTGAAAGGCATAACCAGCCACTCAAATAATCCCTGTTTGGTTTTAAAAGCAGTCTTCCATATGTCCTCCTCAGCTATTCTAACTTGATCATATCCACTTCTCAAGTCTAATTTAGTGAAATACTTTGCATTTTTCAACTGATCTAGCAAATCATCTATTATGGGTAGTGGGTATTGATTCTTTATTGTAATCTTATTCAAAGCTTGATAATCTACACACACCCACTAGGTTCCATCTTTCTTGGGTAGCAATACAATTGGTGAACCACATGGCAAAGTAGAAGGATGAATTACTCCTTTATTTAACAATTCCTAGACTTGTTTCTTAATTTCTAAACTTTCCAGAATTGACATTCCATACATACCAATGTTTTGGAGTGGACAGTCCTACTGTAGCTGAATTTCGTGCTGAATTCTTCTTTTGGGTGGTAATTATTTTGGTTCTTGAAACATGTCTCCATATTTATTGACGACATTAACCAATTTAGATTTTAGCATCACATCAGAGCCTACAAATGATTCTTGCTCCATGTCATTCTTCTGCTTGATCATGAGGAGCACGAGACTCTTGCTGGAATTAACCAGTTGATTACTTTCACCAGCTCTTGCCAAAGACAGATTAAGTTTCTTGCGATGGGATCTCACAATGTACTCCACTCCATTTTTCAAAAAATGGTATTTGTTCTCAAATTTGTGGAAAATGGCCTTCCTATCATACAAATACAAGCTTCCCAATACAATCCTCCAGATATCCAATGTCACAACATCTAATTCAGCTTCATCAATGAAATTAATGGTGATTGCAAACGTGAAAAACATTTGCGGGTGACTTGCAAATTGGCATCCTTGGTTATCCAACCCAACAGATATGGTTCATGATGGTGCATGGTTTCTAGATTCATTTTCTTAACGAAATCCACAGAAATTAAGTTGGCCTAAGATCCACTGTCAAACAGCGTATCGATATTTGTATGTTTGGAAATAACTCAAATGTGGAACAAGTCGATTCAGTTTTCCACATTTGAAATGCTGTGGGAAGTATTCGTTGTGCTGGTACTGGCTACAACTTCCTCTTTGCTTACCTCTTTGCTTGCTTTTTCCACGGATTTTCCCTTGGTGACTGTGGTTGTGATTTTTGTTTCATCTCCTGAGTCTGAACCCAAGTATTGTTGTGCAGCAACATTGGTATTCTGTTTCCCTTTATTGTTAAATTTCTTTCGTCGTAATTATGGATGAAGCTTCCAGCAATGTGCTTCATCATGTCCTTCCTAGGAATAATTCTTCCACATGGGTTTCTCCCGTTCTTTCTTAACAAAAGCCATTTTCTTCTTCTTTCCTCTAGAATTCTTCCCTATTTCACCATTCTGAAATGGCTTCTTCTCACCTTCTTCCTATATATTTTCTCTCTCTTGCATCGACGTGTGTAGCTTGAACACAAATCTCATCAAGATTCGTGGGACTGAACATACGACTGGTATGTCAAAGATAGTTATGGAACCCTCCTATGTGTTTTAGTAAGGTATCTTGTGATCGTAAGTCTACTCCTAGCATACGAGCTCTTTTCCTAAACTCTTGAGTACACTCTTGCACATTTTGACCTTGAGTATACTCTTGCACATTTTGACCTTTCAACTGTCTAAAATTTTTCCAATTCATAATGGATTTCTGCAGATGAGCTAAAGCGTAGAGCTGTCTGTTTATAGCATGTTATGAAACCAACTCACAAAACAGAAGAAAATATAGATCAACGCCTTCAAAATCAGCCTCTTCGAGCGGGGCAACCTCCTTTACATTACACAAATGAGCAATTCTTGGATGATACAAATGACAATACCTCCTTTCTATATATAGGAGTCTAAGGGGTCGTAATATAATCAGAGCCAAAATAACAATAATAATGTAAGGGCATAACAATAAAAATAGTGGGCTTCTATGCAACAAAATAATAACAATATGGGGACTACATGGGCACAACAATATAATAAGGGGGGTGCACTAATAACAATAAGGGGTTACACTAGTATTATAGGGACCTAACATGCTCCCCTCCTTCAAAAAGTGTTTCCTCAATGCTTTAGTAGTTCTAGATGCTTCCGTATAAAATTCACATCCTCCCATGTACAAGATTCAACAGATAAGTTCTTCCATTTGATGAGATACTCTGAAATTGATCAATTTCATAGCTGTCGATTTCTTTTTTGTGTGACTGCTTCAGGTTCCAATATGATTTTTCCTTCCTTGTCAAGTTCTGGAAATATTATTTGAACTGGGATCTTCTGCAAATTTTGAATGAGTGGTCACGCTTCTTCGTCATTCTTCCATGCATCCCTTGCTTCGTTTATCCAATCTGTTTGGATAATAGAAATAACACAAAACAATGCTTTGACATCCTAATCCTTTCTTGAGAGTGCATCTTCAACAACATTTTGCTTCCCTTTTTTGTAGATGATTTCAATGTCATAACCCAACATATTTGTGACCCATTTTTTTTTTCTTCTGAAGATAATATTTGTTGTAAAAATTATTTAAGACTATCATGATCCATTTTTACCTTGGAGTGTCTTCCCATTCGGTAAGGTTGCCATTTCTTCAGTGCATGTAGTATTTCCAACATTTCCTTCTCATAAGTAGCTTGCTTGAGCAACATTTGTTTGTATGGATGTAGCCGTAAAAATAACCAATCTCCTACATCAAAACTTCTTTCACTGCGATGTTGATCTTCCTGTTGTTTCATTCGATTCTGCACCAAAGTGGCTTTATCCTTTAAAAGTTGGAGAACTTGTTGTTGATGCTTGATGTGATCTTTCACTGCTTGAACCTTTTTCTTCTTGATATGTCCTTCGACCTTGAGATTTTGAGGAGTGGTAATTTCTGCCAATACATTATAATATATGGTCGAATTCATTTCTTGATGCTCGATGTGATCTTTCACTTCTTGAACATTTTTCTTCTTGATAATGTGCTTTTACCTTGAGAGTTTCAGAAGTGGTAATTCTTTCCAATGCTTTAGAATATATGGTCAGATTCATTTCTTCTTTCTCTGGGGTTGGTTCCTAGTGTATATCATCTTATTTTGACGTTTCTTGATCCTTTTCTTCCTCCTCTTCACAATCTATGTAAAATAATTTCTTCTTAGCACACTTATGACATTTAGTGTAGTTTCTATCACAACTGTAACAAAGCCCTTTTTCTCTTTTTTCTTCCAATTTTTGTGGTGTAAACCTTGTAAGTTGTGGAAGGCTAGGAGAAAAAACACTTCCATATTTATAAATGTGAGTGGTAGGATTCCACGTTTCCATAACTCCGCTTTCAATTTTTCTTGCCAACCTGAATGTCTTCTCCAATTAATCAGGTTCCCAAAGACGAACCTCATGTTGAATGTTATCCTTTAAAATCCCTATGAAGACATCAATCTTTTACTTCTCTAGAATATCATTTACCCTTATATTCAATTTTTGGAAGTCATAAATGTTCTCTGCCACTGAACCCTTTTGTTTTAGATTTATCAATTGGATAAAGAAGGTGTTTCTCTTTGTATCCTCATAATGTTCTATCATTTACTCCGTGAAAATTGACCAGGTGACAAGTGGTTTATGAGAACAAATTCTTCTATACCATACAAATTGATTTGGCTCTAAATATAAAGATGCAATATGTACCTTTTGTAATAGTTGTACATCATGTAGATCAAAATATTGCTCCATCTGTAGTATCCAATTTAATGGATCCTTGTCGTCAAACTTCCTCATATCACTTTTTCTTGATTTTAGGAGCTCGATCTTGAAATCAATGTAACTCTGTAATTTAGGATCTCCAAGTTCCAAAATTGCGTTATGTGGTATCTCTCTAAGTCCTCTTTCTAGTCCCACCAGTCTGATTGAGATTCAATTCTACAAGGAAGAGTTATGCCAAATATCCCACGATGACCTAATTATAGACTGGTTCAGTAGAGCGAACTTGTACTAAGAGCCACGTGTTACGTTTTCAACCTTAAGACTTGTAACCAATATACAAAAAAGTACAGTCCGTCTTGTTTCTCTAACTTCTTACGACATTTCAATCTGATGCTCAGAGAGAAAGTTATGACAATTTTCCCAAGGTCACCTGTTTGGAATATAATTCAGGAGTTTGCAAAAACCCTAACTTACTTAGATCATATCTCTAAAAATATAGCGAGACAATATCTGAAATTCGGACTTGAGGTTCAGAACTATTTTAGCTCAAATGGGATATATTTTTTGGCTTTTGAAAGGTTGCAGAAAAAATGTTATAGCGAAAATGCCATGATGGTCTATTTGGAGCAACAAAATAGTAGAATCCAAAGCTCTGATACCAAACAATATGAAACCAACTCACAAAATAGAAGAAAAGATAGATCAACACCTTAGAAATTAGCCTCTTGGAGGGGGAAACCTCCATTAAATTACATGAATGAACAATTCTTGTATGATACAAATGACAAGACCTCCTTTCTATATATAGGAGTCTAAGGGGCCATAATGTAATTAGATCCGACATAACAGTAATAATGTAAGGGCACAACAATAACAATAGTGGGGTTCTATGGGGCATAATAATAACAATATGGGGACTAAATGGGGACAACAATATAATAAGGGGGTTGCACTAATAACAATAAGGGGCTGCACTAGTAGTATAGGGACCAAACATAGCAGCAATGAAATTAGACCAAGAAATAGAGTTGTTACTATGTTTTTTGATCTCATCTTGAGTCCTTGCTTCCCACCATACAAGTGATGCACACTCCATTCTTAGTGAAGCCAACTAAATTTTGATATCATCCTATTGAAGGTTTTGAATTCTACAATACACCTCCAACTGACGAATCCAGTTATCCATCTTCTCTACATTAACTTCACCATTGTACATAGGTAACTCGAATTTAACATCAAGCTTCAGAAAAGGTGATTTACCGATTCCTTTCCAAGAATGATGATGAGTATGAGTAAAGGTGGTATTTGTGGAAGAGTATGAATATGATTTTGAAGAAGAAGATGAAGAAGATGGTGGAGGTTTGCTTCCATTCCCATTACCTCCTTTTCCATTACCTCCTCCCGAAGAGCCTTCTCCTTTGGGAGGCTTGGAGATTTCTCTTTGCAATCTGTTGTTCCTCTCTTAATAGAGGACCTTAACCATCTCTATCATATCAAATAAATCCTTTCTGAAGGTATTCTCATCTTATGTCATGATAGGTTCTCCTTCACGAGACATATTCTGTAAACAATCAACTACATCTTGAGGCTGTACTCGTGTTGGGATCTCAAATGCAACTTCTAAAGTTGAGGTTGAACTGGTGTAGAATAATTTGGCAACCTTACTCTTCTTCCACTTTACCGAACTTCAAGGCTTTCAACCAGCTTTCCTTCACCACTTTTGAGCCTTAACCTTGTAAGAATGACATAAACGTGCAAATAATTAAATCCTTATTTCACAAGCAAATCTAGTAAGAAAAACCAATGCCTTGATACCAATTTGATCTGAATTGGAGTAGATTAGTAATCTTGTGCTAATTCCCCATTCAGAATTAAACTGAAAATGCTTATCATTTTCTTTTCAAGTGCTTAAGGATTAAAAACTTTTTCCTAATTAATAGATTCCCATGAGATTTTCTTATGTAAATGTTATAAACAGTTTAACATAAAAACATATGTTGAACAATAGCAATATAATAGTAATGAACATCAAAATATAACACACAAAAAGCATATGATAGAGGAGTTCACCCCTTCTGGGCTACTTCTCCTTGGTCTAGCTTCCAATGTCTTGGGCCTCTCTATTTTTCTCAAAGTAGATCAAAAGTGTGTTTACAATGCTCAAATGCCTCTGAAACCTATGCCAACGAGTTCAAAATGCTCAAAACTAGTAGAATTGACTATTTTTGCATCAAATTTGGATAAGAACGGAAGATTTTATGACTTCTCCTAGTTCTTCCTCTATTCGTTCCACAAAATGCTGGAGAACCAGCAGAAAACTACAAATTAGCCCCAAAATCAGCTAACCGGGAAAGAATTTTTCCACACTGTGGGCCATATCCTATCCATCGTATTGCAAATCGCAGTCGACGATGTCTAGCGGTGATCAACTACGGGACTTTGTTGTATTGTGATATTGTGGTTTACCGCATCGTAATTGGGGTTGATATTACATCGCAACCCAATCCATGTCGAGGTTGATTCTTGTTACCTCTATGATTGTGATATGCAGTCGCATCGCATCGCTACATCCAACCTTTCTGGTGTCGATGCCAATATTTGTTCGTCGATCCTTTCCTGCTATTTCGATATACGATATTGCAAATCACAACGGGCTCTCTCTGGGGGGCGATTCTTAACCCGAACCACTTACCATTGTGATATGCAATTTGTGAGGGCCAATGGTGGGCTTCCACTTGGCACCTCCTTATTCACTGAATACCTTACCACATCATCCTAATCCTGCCATGTAGGCAAGTCAAATTTGAACTTTAACTTGCTCTAACTTTTGCATACGAACTCGGATTTGAGTGTCGTTCACATGGTTGGATTCAGAATGGTGAACTCTTCAATCTAAATCTAAGTTTGACAAGATTCTGACACTTTCATTTTTTATCATAATTGTGAGCACCTGATCAATTTAAAACCATCTCCTTTTTTGCAGTTATTATAGATTTATTTACTACAAAATAGAGTAGGTTTACTTCTTGTCATTCAACTTTCTGCAAGTACGGTAGGGTTACCTTATGTCATTTTCTTCACTACAAATAAAGTAGTATTTATTTATGTTGCTTCCTTTCCTGTAAGCAAGAATATATCTAATTTTTCTTCCTTGTTTTTCTGAAAATTTCTTGTAGCCTATATAATAGAAGTGGTCTCTACACATTTTAGCTTTGCTTCAATTGCATCAGATCAATGAAACAAGGAAACATTTCATGTTGAACATATAGTGTTGGGGCCTCTTAAGTTTGTACCAACCTTGGGTTGATAATTAAATTCGATACCTTCAGGAGTTTCAACATTCTCTTTTTAAGACTAACGGCTATCACTTGTTAGCATTGTTGTCGGGGAGGTGTCAAAGTATGCACTATTTTCTTCCATAGTTTATACAATTCTTTTAGTTTTTGTAAAAGAGAAAAATACAACATTGGGCATCTTTCATTTCAGAAAATTAAATTGCATTAGCATTCTATTGGGTCCTTCACTTTTATGAAGATATTTTGGGAGATAAGTTTGAAGAGTAGTTGTGGAGGAAAGAATGAAAAGATTTATCAGAAGAAGACCACTAGAAAGCAAAAAACAGTAAGTAAGTTATATTGGGACTCACACAACCGCAAAAGAAGGAAAAGCACAACTGTAAAGGAAGGAAACATAGGTTAAATTTTGAAAGGATTAAGAAAGATAGGGACAGAGGCACCAATTTTTTTAAAGTGGATCATATAAAGGTCGTGATCAAAAAATCTATGCAACGACTAAATCAAGTGAGAAAGTCTATAAAAGAAGCCAAAAATGGGTGCATGAGACAACTGGAGCTAGAATCAGAGCTGGTATTCCAATCTGTCTCTAATGTTCTCCGTGTTGAGAGTCTATAATATGCACATATTTATGAATCTTCCTTCTATGAATTGTAATGTTCTGGTGTAATGTATTTGATCTGGAGATATGAGAACACATAAGTCTATGTGGATCTTCATTGTAATGACTACATCAATAATAATAATAATGAAGGACTTCTGGGAATGACTAGTGTGATATGGATTCATGGATATGTGACCCCTTTACAATTTTAATTATACATTCATAGTTTGTTATCTGTTAATTCATGAATGGTTGATTTGTAATTAGGTTTGGTTGTGATGAATGTCTATGTCTTTAAAATTAATGAATAATGTTATGGTATATTTGGTTTCTCACCACTCATCTTGATCCCTCTTATCATATCTTTTCTGACACGCCTCGGGTGAGACACTTCTTTTCTCTTAAGGGAGTGAAAATGTTAGCGGTAAGATAGACTATGATAGTACTTTGTTGGCTACCTCAAGCCAAACCCTAGGTGTATAATGTTCCAAATTTTTCACCAAAAAATGGTTATGTTTTCGGGATACTTAAATTACAAGAGCAATCTAGATCATGGTATCTAGAATTCTTGACAAAGGTATTTAGGACTGGTGGCATGAGAATATTGATCATTTTATTTAGCAACAAGCTCAACTAAGATAGAAGAGTCAAGACTAGGTCAAAGAAGTAGTTCTATATGTTGATCTTTCTTGTGACTGTAGAGCTATAAAAAGGGTCTCTTTCACCTCTAATTACCTCACATTAATATGTCAATCCGGGAGTGTTTTTTTATTTCAAAGAGTGTCTCAGTCTAAGGCTATCATTTGTCAGAGTAATGATAGTAGTACAAAGTTGAAAAATATAAGAGTAAACGGATGCTTGTCTATGTCTAAGTTACTTCAAAGGAATAAATCACACACTCAGAAAGCTAGGAAACTTATCAGTCAAGGGTTCGGCAGCGATAACCCATCCCTTTGGAAACTGATGGAAAGGAAATTAGAGCATGGACCACGGGTCTGGGAGCTAGACAGTAAATGCCAAGGCTCACTACAGCCACAGATCGTCTCTCACACCAAAACAACAAATGCGAGTAAATGAAACGGCAGGTAGAAAAATGGAACAACAAATAAGAAATCGAACAGCAAATATGGAATGGAACAGCAATGCTAAGATGGAATAGCAATTCTGAAATGGAATAGCAATCAAACAACTAAGTCTCGTGAGTAATCACCAAACTTAATCTACTAACTCAAATGCACTCATTGTAATCAAAAAACAATCTTTCATTCTCAAGGAAAATCAAGCAGCACACACTAATGGAACAACATTAATTACTAATAAGTTATGGAACAGCGTTTGGAAATCATACACACGCACAACACACTTGAAGAGTAATCTGATCTAGCATCAATCTTCATTAACAAGAATACAACTGCGTTTCAAAATGGACAACATTACTCCTGAAGCGTAAAGAACACAACTTTCAGATAAATTATGTAACATGAATGTACAGCATAAGAGCTCTGTAACAAAATAGTAACAATATTCGGTCAAGACTAATAATCTTCAATCAAGTCTGAAAGGATCAGTAACATGATGCAGAGTCAATACAACAATTCTGTCTGTAAAAACCTTAATGAATGAATCTTAATAGAGCATGTGATGTAAACTTATAAAGCATATCAGATTACCAAATAACGATTATAATCAAACCACGCAGAAATCAAATCGTAGTGATATAGAAGCAAGTGTCCTCCGGGGCCGGGCCCTTAGCCTCCAAGGGTACACTGCTTTAAGTTAATCCAGATGCAGAGATAAGATAATCACCAAGTTTATATTAATGCATAAAACAAAACTACAATGAACCAGTTTCAACAAGACTCGATGATCAAAGTTCGATCTTTAAGAGAAAGTTACATAAAAGCATAATCCCCCCAAAGCTAACAGTGTTGTCCCTTTATATAAGGGTGACGATGAAGATGTCTAAGTAATAAGATAAGTAAATTAGAAGTGATCCCTCAGGATCAAAGTTCCTGAGCGATTCGCCAAACTGTTAATCCTTGATCCTGAGGGATTCGCCAAACTATTAATCCTTAATCACTTATTTTCTCCTCCACCGAGCTGGTGTCTTCTCCTCCTTTTCCAGACCGGTTTGCTTCAATCTGCTTAGCCTTGTTTTCACTCGGTCCTCCGTCAAAGGGACAACAATTACCCTGTTCTTGTCTTTTTCTTTGGAACAACATCTCCTCGTTTTCACCCCTTCCTTCACAGGAGAATGACGACTATCATCGGTTAAGTCTTGCATACTAATCCCACATGTTTTGTTATAATTCTTTATTGTTTTCCACGTTCATGATGCAAAAAGGTTCACAAGTTCCACTGAAAAGCCACTGAAATGATCATCAAAATCATACCTTTTTAGTACTCCATAGTGACCAATATGAAATCTTTTGGTGCAAGTTCCCTAAAGAATTATAGAATTGGCTGTGGCGGCTACAAATCAAAGCAGGGGTTGTAAGTCACCTTAAGATCCGTAGAGATTGTTATGCATATGATTTTGCTAAAATTCACTAGTTAGATACAAAGTTAACGAGGGTTATTGAATTTTGGGTAAATGTGACATTATAAGACTATATTATTGAGTTTGCGGCTAAAAAACATCAGTCCTTTTCTAGAGCAGAAGTAGTATTTAAGTTTTCTTTGTAAGGGAGACTCCTAAAAGACATCCCCATTTGGATCAGAGTCTTGATGGTTGAAGAAAATATTCTATCGTTCTAAGAAGACCGAATGGTTGCTTAAAACAATTAATGTTGTGGCTTGGATCTAAGGGAGGAATGTTGTGTAGTTGCGAAAAATGAGGGACGGTTGTGATGGATCACAAAGAGGATTGTAAGGAATGAGATTTTAGGGCATTGAGAGGGTGGAAATAACTGACGAGTGATGAGAAATAAAGTTGTGGGAAATTAGGTGTAGAATAAGGGAATTACAAATGATAGGAGAAGTGGTGATGAGTTCAACGTTGTGAAGAAATAAAATGGTTAATCTAGAGTTGCGAGGAAAAGGAGAGAATGATGGATCTCTTTCTGGAAACATAGGAGGTGCAACAAAAGTGTTGTAGAGAATTCAAATGGAATAGATATACCCCACTTAGAGTCATGAGGATTTCATACACCTGAACCAATTGTACAACCAATTATGATGACTGATGGGTATAATCCAACAAATGATGATATGCACTTTATGATGAGGTGATTATTTTTTGATGATGACTCAGTCCCTAGTAGTGGCAGTCCACAACATAGTGGTATAACTCCTGCTCTCCCTAACCTTATCCTAGTACTCTATCAAAATCTTGATAATTTCTTTTCTAAGTTGAGTAAGACTCTAAAATTTTAGCAAGTACATTTTATATGTAGTACCGGTAGTTCTAGTGGAGGAAGTAGTTCTAGTAATATTTTTCAATCAAGTACAGCTAGATATTCTCAACCAAGTTCCAAGGGATTTATAATAGTTCAGCTTGGGCAAACAACCATGGATGGAAATATGTCTGAATCACTTACTTGGTACCCAGAGTTACCAAGACGAGGTGGTGAAGATGTTGAGCAACATTGGTATTTGTGTGAAGCTGTTTGGAGGGCTAGACAAACCTCTGATGCCACAAAGCTCATTGAGTTCCAAATTACTTTACAAGATGAAGTGCTACGATTGTTCATTAAGTGGATTGATGTAAATCCTAATGCCACCATGGATATAGTTAAATGAGAATTTCTTCAAGAATTTAAGTTTCCCCAGTCTAATCAACAAGGTTTGGTAGAATTGTTAGACATCAGACAGAGGGAGGGAGAATCTGCTTGGTAGTGTATCCAAAGATTTGAAGATTCTATTAGTAAATGACCTTATCCCATTGATCCCCATCATCAGGGAGATTTATTCACTACAATATAATAGACAATTTGCGCTAGATTTAGCACTAGATTTTAGTGCATTTTTCTCGCAATTAGGATGAGATGCCTGGCACTAAATCTGGCTCTATTGTACCATTTTTAAAGCATCCTTTTCTGCACTGAATTTTTCATATTTTTTTGCGCCAAATTTTGCATCATTTTTTGAATCATATTTTGCACCAAGATTTGCATTTGGTTTTACAACAGGTTTTGATTTTAGTTTTGTGCCATTTTTGCATCTATTTTTGCATCATTTTTTGCTTCCTATTTTATGTCATTCTTTGCTTCTAGTTTTGTGTCATAATTTTCATCGAGTTTTACACCATATTTTGCATCTGATTCAGTGCCTTTTTTTGCATTAAGTTTGTGCCAGTTTTTGCATCTAGTCGTATGCCTTTTTTTGCTTCTAATTTGTAATTATTTTTACATCTATTTTTGCACCAGTTTTTATAGCTTTTTTTACACCATTTTTTGCATCCAATTTTGCACCATATGTTGAATCTGATTTAATGACAAATTTTTCATCCATTTTTTGCATCCACTTTTGCGTTTTATTTGTCTCCCTTTTTTGCATCCATTTTTGCGTCTTACTGTGCACCATATTTTGCATCTAATTTTTCATCATTTGTTCCATCCAATTTAGCATCATTTTTAACACTATTTCTTACATCCAATTTTGCATCCTTTTGAGCATCTAAATTTGCATCCTATGTTGAACCATGTGTTGCGTCCACCTTTGCATCCCATTTTGTGTCTAATGTTACATTCAATTTTGAGCCATTTTTTCGTCTACTTTTGCATTTGTTTTTGCACCAATTTTTGAATCATTTGTTGCACCTCATTTTGCATCCAATGTTGCATCTCAATTTGCATCCAAATTTGAGCCATTTTTATGCCCATTTTTGCACCATTTTTTCTACTTTTGTGTCCAATTTTGCACCATTTTTTATGTCCAATTTTGCATCCTTTTTGGTGTCTAATTTTTCATCCTTTTTGGCATCCAAATTTTCATCCTTTTTCTGCCACATTTTGTGTCCACATTTGCATCTCATTTTGCACCTAGATTTTAGTTTGAATTTTAATCTAGTTATGCATCATTTTTAGAATCCTTGGTTTCACCCTTTTTTACTCCCATTTTTCATATTTTTTGTGTATTTTCTTCGATCCTTTTTGCACCCAATGTTGGATCGTAATTTTACACCATTCTTTGCATCCTTGTTTGTGCCAAATTTGGTATCCTTTTGTATGCCCTATTTTGTTCCATTTTTTGTGTCTAGTGTTGCACCGTTTTTTAATTCTACTTTATAAGCCTTTTTGTGTCATTGTTTGCATCTCATTTCGATGGCTATTTTAACATCGAATTATACTCCCAGTTTTTCATCCATTGTTACATCCACTTTTGGCTTCTTGTTTAGAGTTTTACTATTTTTTCCATTTATGACCCCCTTTATGGGTTCATTTTACTAATTTCAATTACATAGTGAAATATATTACAATTTATAAGTATCATTTTTATATACGATTTAATGCATGATGAGATGAACATAAAACCCTCTCAATTCATCTTGGAAAGGTAGGACAACCCGATTAAGAGAAAGGTTGTTCTAAGGCTTATGATTATTAATAGATCAAGATTGTTGGAAATAATATTGAGAGGGGGGGGGGGTGAATCAGTATTATCAAGTCAAATATTCGTTTTTCAAAATCAAATGATATACGCTACTTCAGTTAATTAAACCCGCGTATATACGCAACTATGCAGAAGGAAACCCGCGTATACAATGCAAACTTTTTAATTTACTTTATCTTTCTGATGTTGATTGTTAATTTGTGTTTGAGAATCAAATAACCAGTAACCAGAAACAGTAAAACAGAGCAGAAAGAAAATCGCACACAACAACACAAGATATAAGGTGGAAACCCAATGTGGGTGAAAACCACCTGCTGCAATTCGTCTCTATCTTCTCTTGAATTAGAAACTTCTTTTTACAATTGTACTGGTGCAGTCCTTTACCAGTACACAGGTTGCAACCTTCAGAGAGCTACAACCCTCTCTCGTTTTCCAACTTCTCCTGGAAGGGAGCTACAACCCCCTTAGCTCTTGCACTAGCCAAGATACTAGTACATAGGTGCTGGCCTACAGAAGGATACAACCTTCTCTCTCTTTCGGGGACCACATTTCATGAATTTTTAGACTGGATCCACAAATAGCGTCAATCAAACATCAAGAATTTCTGCATCAACCAATCACCTTTTCACCAATCAAAACTGAATCAAAATAAACACTTCTCTAACGATTGTACCCAGATCATAGTAACAGTAACCACACACCAAATCTAAACCCAGAATACTGCAACAATAAACAGAAGCAGCTAGATCACATCTTAAAAGATATACGCTGCTTTAATAACCTGAAACCTGCGTACATACGCTTCTGTTGTTGGAACAACCTGCGTATACGCTCCTTCGCTTCACTTAACCAGCGTGTATACGCGCCTTCGCTTCACTGAACCTACGTACAGATCTATAAAGGATAATTCGCTCTTTCAGATATTCAAACACTAATTAACCCAGATTATCAGACTTATAGATCAAGCAAGCGCCACATATAGCAGATCAAAATCATACAAAGATACTATCATTCAAGCTTAAATATTATGACCCATCAATAGAACTTATCCTTCTCTTTGCGCTAAGGTTCCTCCTTCATTCAGATCCAAATTTGCACCATAACCAAATTACCAGTATTCAAGATTTAACACTTTATCAGATATTCAATAATAATTCAGATGATCTTTTGCCACATGATCTCCTTCCTCTTTTATAGTTTTAGGCCTTCCACAATACCACGGTCCAAAACCATAATATACCAATGCCACAGACCCAATACTTGGGATCAACACTTCTAACGAGGTACCATGGTCCAAAACCATAGGTTCAAATACCAAGGACTAACTACCATGGACCAAAGGTAAGTTCTCCAACATATACATGTTTTTCCTTGCATGAAAGTGCATGTATACGCATACGTGCCTTTGAAATGTCTAACCTGCATGTATACGCGTCTTCGTCTAGATGAACCTGCGTATATGTTTTTTCCTTCATTCTGAAAGCCTGAACTGAGATCTGTTACCAAAGAGAGTTGCCATCAAGGACAACACCTATGCCATAGCTCCAAACCTGTGCCATAATGCCAACAATCTCCCCCTTTGGACTTGATGGCAACCCAAAATCCTCAAAGTCATTCTCCCCCTTTGTCATCAAGGGCAAAGGGTTGTGCTCCCCCTGAGTACATGCTGAAATTTCTGCCCTGCTATGCTGACCATGCTCCCCCTGACTGTAGGTAATATCTACAAAAGATGTTCTTCAAGAAGAACCATGACTTATACATCATAAAAGACATTCCTATCACCAAAAGACTCAATATATACATCCATCTCCCAACCAAGTGAGGATCATCCACCCAACCAAGTGGGGATGCATCAGAAATTTACATATGACAACCAAGTTCATTACATGTTCATCCCAGGCATAGTGGGGAAACCAAAATAGGCCGTTACATGACCTTGACACCATAAAAGAGATACCACAAAAGAGATACATGACATAGAGACGAAATATCTAGAACAAGACTTATGAAAGTCACCAATAACTGATAGCAGCAGCATCTATCCATCACCATTCAGATCAGCAACCAAGATTTCCTTCTATTCTCCCTCTACCTATGTTCCACCTCAAACCAACAACAGTTGTGAACTAGAACCAAAATCTTCTAAGGTAATGCCAACAATGCATTATTAGAAGATTATCTGCTCCCCCTAAACCTGTGCCGGATGGTCTCTGTCAGACCCATATCAGAATATCTTCAACCAGAGCCTGTCCCTACTGATATCCATCAAACCTCCATATACGTGACTGTCTCTGCACAAGCCGGCATATTTACGCGGATCCTCCTTAGGCAACCCACGTACACCCATTTTTCTCTGAAACAGACAAGTTTTAACAGCAAGATGATGCATCAATTACTCCCAACTTTTGTCTGAGGTATTCAAATGTCTCCCTGGGCAGTGGTTTGGTGAGAATATCAGCAACTTATTCCTTAGAAGGAACATACTCCAATTTGACCTTTTGTTCCAACACTTGTTCCCGGAGGAAGTGATACTTGATCGGTATGTGCTTGGTCTTTGAATGCATGACTGGGTTCTTTGAAATGCTAATTGCACTTGTATTATCACATAAGATGGAGATAGGTGGTGTACAAGTGATTTGAAAGTCCTGCAAGGTTTGCATCATCCAAAGAAGTTGAGTGCAACAAGATGCAGCAGCCACATATTCCACTTCAGCTGTAGATAAAGCAATCGAACTCTGTTTCTTGTTGAACCAAGATACTAATCTGGAACCCATAAAGAATGCACCACCACTTGTGCTCTTCCTGTCATCCACGCTTCCAGCCCAATCTGCATCTGTATAAGCATGAAGAGTGAGATTTGTATCTCTAGGATACCATAAGCCATAGTTTTGCGTTCCTTGAAGATACTTGAAAATTCTCTTCACTGCCTGAAGATGAGTTTCCTTTGGATTTGCTTGAAATCTTCCAACTATTCCCACTGCGTGCATGATGTCTGGTCTGGTACCTGTCAAATAAAGTAGACTTCCAATCATAGATCTATAGGTTGGTTGATGTACTACTGTTGATTCATCATTTGCACTGAGGCTGCATCCTGTAACCATAGGGGTACATACTGGTTTCGAATCTTCCATGCCATACTTCTTCAGAATCTGCTCGATGTACTTGGTTTGAGACAAGAAGATACCGCCTTCATTTTGTTGGATTTGCAATCCAAGAAAGTATGTCAGTTCTCCAAGCAACGACATTTCGAATTATTTTTGCATCAGCAAGGAAAAGCTTTGACTCATAGCTTCTTCATTGCTTCCAAAGATAATATCATCTACATACACAACAAGTATTAGCAATTTGTCATTTTCAATTTTTATATAGAGATTGCTATCTGCTGATCCTTTTGAAAAAACTTGTTGATGAAGATATTTGTCTAAACGGTAGTACCAAGCTCTTGGAGCCTGTTTAAGACCATAGAGAGCCTTTTTTAGTCTGCATACAAGATTTGGATCATTCCCAAGAATGAGATCATCTCGTTGCTCAATGTACACTTCTTCTTCTAAGTCTCCATTCAAAAAGGCTGATTTCATGTCCATTTGAAATAATTTGAACTTCGGAAAGCTCGAGAGAGCAATTAACATTCGGATGGCCTCAAGTCTAGCAACGAGAGTAAAAGTTTCTTCGAAGTTTATTCCTTGTTGTTGAGCATACCCTTTACACACAAGTCTGGCCTTGTTTCTGAGTACTTCTCCATTTGCATTCAACTTATTTTTAAAGATCCATTTTTTCCCTATGACATTCTTACCTTTTGGTCTAGGAACCAACTCCCAAGTGTTGTTCTTTTCGATCTGCTCAAGTTCTTCATCCATTGCCTTGACCCGGAATTCATCTTTGCATGCCTCTTTTACATTTTGTGGCTCAGTGGAGGATAGCAAAGCCAAATAGCTTGAGGCTTCTACAATTGTTCTTCTTGTTTGTATACTTGCCTCTTTCTGCCCCAAAATTTGAGATTCTAGATGATTCTTCTGAACATACCTGGATGGAGTCTTCTCTTCTATCCTTATCTATTCCTCTGGTGCCTCTTGAGGTTCTTCTTCATCATTAGTTTGATTTGGAGAGTAGTCTTCATCCTCTTCGATATTTTCATAATTTACTTGCCTAGGAATATATCCTTTTTCATCAACCACTATATCAATGTTGTCAACAATTCTTCCAACGCTTTTATTCTAACACTTATATGCTTTGTTGTGGGGAGAATAACCAAGGAGAATGCCTTCATCTGCTCTAGGTTCAAGTTTGCCAAGTTGTTCATCATTATTCTTAATATAGCATTTGCTTCCAAAAATTTTGAAATGCTTTACCGAAGGAGTCTCACCATACCATAGCTCATGAGGAGTTTGACTGCTATTCAATCAGACATTTGTTTTTTTGAGAATAACAACCGCAGAAAATGCAGCTTCAACCTAGAAGGTTGCGGGAGTTCCAGGCTCATCAAGCATAGCACAAGCCATTTGTTGGACTGCTTTGTTCATCCTTTCCACCACTCCATTTTGCTGAGGTGTCCTAGCTGTAGAGAATTCCCTTCTTATTTCATGTTCTTCACAGAAATCGAAAAATTTATTTGAGGTAAACTCCCCACCTCTGTCGGACTTGAGGCACTTAATTTTGTGATCTGATTCGTTTTCAGCCAAGGCTTTGAAGGATTTGAATTTTTTGAATGCTTCGTCTTTTTGCTTCATAAGTCCTAACCAAACCATCCTTGAGAAGTCGTCAATGAATAATATAAAGCATTCTTCTCCTCGAGGTGACCTTGTCCTAAATGGACCACATACATTTGTATGGACTAGCTCAAGAGGCCTGCTAGCTGATCCTTCCTTCTTAGGGAAGTTAGTTCTAGTTTGCTTACCAAACTGACATGATTTGCATATTGTGTTGTCTGGAATTTTGATATCTGGAAGACCATGAACTGCCTGGTATTTGCATGCTTTCCTTATTTATGAAAATCTTAGATACCCCAACCTCCGGTGCCATAACCAGTGTTCATCATCCTTGCTCAAATAACATTGTTGCTGTCCTTCTTCAAATATGTATAGATTATTTTGAGTTCTTCTACCTTTGATCACTATTTTTCATGTATCAAGATCACGAACACTACATCCATTTGATCGAAATATTACCTCGGTTCCTTGATCGTACATCTGACTGACACTCAGTAGATTATGCTTCAAGCCATCAACATACAAAATGTTTTCAGCTTTGACCCTTTCTTTCAACTGAGCAGTGCCTCTTCCTTTTATGACTGCAGGGGTATCATTTCCAAAAGAAACTTTCTTTCCCTTTTCTAAAACACTATATGATTCAAGTTTTTCTTTATCACCTGTCATATGCTTCGAACATCCACTGTCGATGTACCATAGGTTTTCCTGTCCTTCTGCATCAAAAGCTATCCCACATCTTTCTGGTTGCGTTTCCTTCATTCTCCATGTTCTGGCACTTGAGGTTTGTTCATTCTGAGTTGTCTTCCAAAACTTTTTCCTGCATTCAGAATCTTCATGACCAAAGTTATTACAAATAGAACATTCAATTTCATTTTCAAGGGCAGAAAAGTTGTTATAGGTCCTCTTTGTGATTCCAGTCATACTTCTTTGTTTTTGAGCTTCTCTAGTCATGATTATCTTATAGGAAACACATTGAGCTGCTTTGTGACCAAAGTTATGGCAAGAGAAACATTAGTCATTGAAGAAACTTCTGCGATTATCAAATCTACCAGCCAAATGATTGTAGTTTTGATTGTCATCCATTCTTGAAGCAAATTGAGAAGTTTTTACCTGTGGCTGGTTGTAGCTTTTGTTCACCCTTAATATGTATTGCCCCTGATTTACCTGGTGGTCTTTGTTTATTCTTGATGTAATTCGTCCATGTTTTGCCTGGTGATCTCCATTGGGCTTTTGCTCTTTCCTCCTTGCTGCATCAAGATAACTCTTTGAGGTGGATGCTCGAGATGCTTCTCCATTATACCCCAGACCTGTCTTGATTACTGGAGAACATTGTACATTGATAATCTCATCTAGAGTTTCAGATCCTTTAACAAATTTAAGATTAAGAGCCTTTGTTTTCTAAGGCCAACAATTTCACATTCTAACTTCTCAAGAAATTTTTCTTTTTCATCAAGTTGGAATTGCAGAGTATCAATGATCATATTCTTTTCTTCTAAACATGTTTTGAGTCTAGAAATCTCTTCATAAAAACCATCTACATCTATAGCATCCATGTAATCATCATCTTCAAAATCCATTAAAAGTTTATAATCATTACCTCGTTCATCTTCGTCACTATTTGATACGCCATCACTGTCTTCATGAGTGTAGTAACTTTTCTTAGTTGAATTTTGTTTCTTGTTCCATCTAACAGGTTCCTTCCCTTTGTCAACGTTATCCTTATGAGGACATTTTGTAGCATAGTGACCGACTCTTCCACAAGCAAAGCATTTGAAAGGTAACTTACCTCGGAATCTTCCAGCCCCCAGTTGAAGGTTTTTGACAAAATTTGATTCTTATTTCTCTTCTGACGCGTGTCCTAACTCACAGTAGTCTCCTTTGCCTGAAGCCTTGAAAGCTGCTTCTCTCCTGTCCGATGGTCCTCCTTTCCTCATTTCATAAGCAGTTAGAATCCCGTGTAGCTGTGACATGGTAAGGTTTCGAAGATTCTCCTTTTCTTCTATTGCAGAAACTTTAGATTCAAACCTAGGGGACAAAGATCTTATAACTTTTTCAACCACAATAGCCTCTTTTATTTCTTCACCCAAGTTTTTCATACAATTAACAATCTCATCTACACGAAGGAAATAGTTAGCCACACTTTCATCATTGTGCATTCTGAGATTTTCATACTGAATCCTGAGGGTTTGAAGTTTTGCTCGTTTTACCTGTTCATCTCCTTCATAGCTCAGAACAATCTTGTCCCATATCTCTTTTGCGGATTTTAAACTGCATTACCTTGACAAATTTTGATTGAGAGGGGCATCCTAATAGAGTATTGACCGCCTTTGCATTTGTTTCATATTTCTTCTTCTCAGTCGGATCTATAGGAGTTGTTGATGGAAAAGTATACCCTGTATCTATGATATCCCAGACTTCTGTACCAAGAGATTGAAGATAGGAGGTAACTCGTACCTTCCAATATATGAAGTTTGTCCCATCAAAAGTCTGTGGCCTGACTGATGCTTCCCTCTCGTAGTTGCTCATGATGAAAGATTTTCCTTCAAGCGATCAAGCTTCTTCTGAAGAACCTGCTCTGATACCAATTGTTGGAAATAATACTGAGAGGGGGGGGGTGAATCAGTATTATCAAGTCAAATATTCCTTTTTCAAAATCAAATGATATACGCTACTTCAGTTAATTTAACCCGCGTATATACGCAACTATGCAAAAGGAAACCCGCATATACAATGCAAACTTTTTAATTTGCTTTATCTTTCTGATGTTGATTTCTAATCTGTGTTTGAGAATCAAATAACCAGTAACCAGAAATAGTAAAACAGAGCAGAAAGGCAATCATACACAACAACACAAGATATAAGGTGGAAACCAAATGTGGGTGAAAACCACGTGCTGCAATTCGTCTCTATCTTCTCTTTAATTATAAACCTCTTTTTACAATTGTACTAGTGCATTCGTTTACTAGTACGCAGGCTGCAAACTTCAGAGAGCTACAACCCTCTATCGTTTTCCATTTTCTCCTGGAAGGGAGCTACAACCCCCTTAGCTCTTGCACTAGCCAAGATACTAGTACGTAGGTGCTGGCCTACAGAAGGCTACAACCTTCTCTTTCTTTCAGGGACCATGTTTCATGAATTTTCAGACTGCATCCACAAATAGCATCAATCAAACATCAAGAATTTATTCATCAACCAATCACCTTTTCACCAATCAAAACTGAATCAAAATAAACACTTCTTTGATGATTGTACCCAGATCACAGTAACAGTAACCAAACACCAAATCTGAACCCAGAACACTGCAGCAATAAACAGAAGCATCTAGATCACATCTTAAAATATATACACTTCTTTAATAACCTGAAACCTGTGTACATATGCTTCTGTTGTTGGAACAACCTACGTATACGCCCCTTCGCTTCACTTAACCAGCGTGTATACGCGCCTTCACTTCACTGAACCTGCGTACAAATCTATAAAGGATAATTCGCTCTTTCAGATATTCAAACACTAATTAACCCAGATTATCAGACTTATAGATCAAGTAAGCACCACATATAGCAGATCAAAATCATACAAAGATACTATCATTCAAGCTTAAAGATTATGACCCATCAATAGAACTTATCCTTCTCTTTGCACTAAGGTTCCTCCTTCATTCAGATCCAGATCTGCACCATAACCCAATTGCCAGTATTCCAGATCTAGCACTTTATCAGATATTCAATAATAATTCAGATGATCTTTTGCCACATGATCTCCTTCCTCTTTTATAGTTTTAGGCCTTCCACAATACCATGGTCCAAAACCATAATAAACCAATACCACGGACCCAATACTTGGGATCAGCACTTTCGACGAGGTACCATGGTCCAAAACCATAGGTTCAAATACCAAGGACTAACTACCATGGACCAAAGGTAAGTTCTCCAGCATATACGCACTTTTCCTTGCATGAAAGTGTGTGTATATGCATACGCGCCTTTGAAACGTCTAACCCGTGTGTATACGCATCTCCGTCTAGATGAACCTTTTTATATGTCTTTTCCTTCATTCTGAAAGCCTGAACTGAGATCTGTTACAAAAGAGAGTTGCCATCAAGGACAACACCTGTGCCATAATGCCAACAAAGATGTAGAGTATAGACTAAGAAAAAGAGAAGGAATTCCTATGAGTCCTCACATGTAGGCCTTGTTGGAGTTTTTAGTGTAGTTGGGAAGCGTTCCTAGCTAGCTCCAAAGCTTAGTCCTACACATAAGAGAGAGAACAAAGCAATCTTCATAGCATAATATCTTGATAATTGAAACTATTAGAAACACATAAATATTACTGAATAAATAAATCTAAACCAAAATCCCATACATTCATTAGTTAAATAGAATAAGTAAAGAATGAATAGCAACTTATGGAAGGAAGAACCATCGATCTATATTAATAAAGGAGTTGGAGGAAAGTTACAACCATCAGATGTAGTTGCAGTAACACCTCCCCCAAATCATAGCTCCAAATCTCTCCCTCTCAAGATAGACCTCAATAGCATGAAAATACAAGAATTCGCATCCTTTTCTCAATGGCCAAGCCTCCAATATATAGGAAAGTGAAGGCTATAAATATTTCCCAAATTCCTCATTAGTTCAATTTGGGCAAAATATTTTGGGTGAATAATGTTTCCTCATATAAAAATGGCCTTTTCCACTTTTTAGATGCTTTTGTGATTAATAAAAAGCTTCCCCATGCTTTATGGCTCTTTCCCACTTTTGTATGCTTTTATTTTTTAGGAAAAATCTAAAGATAAGGATAAAGAGATCACATTCCACCATATGAGTTTCCGAAAGTGAACAAGAGTGTCAAATTTTAGTTAACTCGAACTTTTTTCCTTGTGACTAAGTGAGAATTTTGGTAACAAAAGTTAGATGAAGGGGAGAACTTGTTATAGAGTAGGATAATGTGGTCCTCATGGTACATAACTTGTATTATAGTGTTATATGGTCTAGGAGAAAGTGGTATTTCAACCAACAACATAGTATTCTCCTTCAAGATGACAAGGAGGTATTTTCATGTATAACACATTTAAGAAGATATCAAAATTCAAATTGATAACTTAATATTTGTAAACAAATTTAATGGTAATTAACAACATTCATGAAAAAGGTAGCAATATCCTCATATATAACAATTCTCCATCAAAAAATCATTGAAAATTTTCAATATACATATATGACTACTAAATCAACACTTATCACAGATATCATTATTCCAAGGTAAACTCACAACATTACATCCAAAAATAGTAATATCACCATACATAATGATTATCCATCAAAAAACATTGACAATTTTCAGCACATATATAAAGTACCAAGATAATACTAATAATATACTGATCATCTTTAATCAAATCAACTAAGATTCAAATGTGTGATTATCATATCAAAGTATTTCGTGAACACCATTATTCTAAGGTAAATTCACAACATCCATCAAAAGATAGTAATATCACCATACATAATAATTCTCCATCAAAATAATGTTGATAATTTTCAATATATACATAAAATAACAAGATAAAATGATAATATCATCATCATATTTAATCAAATCAACTAAAATTCAATTTATGATTACCAAATAAAAATGTTTCATAGATATCATTATTCTAAGGTAAATTCACAACATCCATAAAAAATAGGAATCTCATCATACACAATAATTCTTCATAAAAAATTTGTAAACAATTTTCAACATATTCATAAGGTAACAATATAGTACCAATAGTATCATCATCATTATTAGAATCGGCTAAAATTCAAATGTATGATTACCATATTAAGACATCCTAACTAAATATAAAAAAAATGCATGGCTAGCTAGCACCACAGAAATCATAGTCAAGATCATCCTCATGATCATTTCCATGATCATCATCCTGACCATCTTGATAATTTCATCCACATAATCATCACCAATGCCATCGATATCCTCATCATCATCACCTCTAATATATGGTATAATCTAAACATAGTTTGTATCATCATCTTCGTGGTCATTACCTGTAGTGTTCTAGAAAAAAATCAATATTACATGTTACTACTAATTCTATAGCATAATGCATATTTTTATTACAATGCTGACCATAAAATGAGGTGGGACATAATAACATTTAATAGCACTAAAAAATAAAATGAAAATATGGTTTAATATATATTGGAGATCCAACTAAGATTACAATTGTAATTCACATTAAGTAGTAGAAACATTTTTAATGCATATGAAATAGGTACCCATTTGTTCTTCATATTATATTGTGAATGTTTCTTATGATGTACATACATGATTCATAAATTAAGAGTTACTGGAAGCTTTATTTCAAATTACAATTGTAATTCAGATTATAAATAGAAGAAATTTTAACAAAAAAAAGAATGTCACATGAAAAAGTAAATTGTTTTTAATGAAAAATAAGTTGCATACAATATGAATGTCACATGAAATATTTTTTTTTTTTTAATGCATGTACTTTTCTCCATGATAAAATGGATCCTAATGTTCGTTCAAGAATAAATGCTCACAAATAATTAGTTCATTTTATCCATTATCACACTTAATCCATTATACCTAGTGACAACAATGATTCCATTCAAATTACTTTGAACTCCCTAAATATAATGTAAAAGAGAAAACTCCATGACCACAACCATGACCACAACCCCCTCCTTGCCTCGTCCAACATTAGAGACAATGAACTTAAATTTATGACCGTGATAGCAACCCCTCCCTTGCCTTGTGTCCATGATCCGAGGCATTGAACTTGGAATTAAGAGTATTCATGTTTTCTTTGCTCTAATTAATCTCCAAGGAATCAAAACTTGATCAATATATCAAGGAATCCATCAAGGAATAGATATATCACAGGAAAAGCTCAATAGGCTTGTCAAAAGAGTGTGAAATAACACTTATCTATGTTTTATGAAATAACTCGAGTTAGTGGAATGAATGGTGGGAAACACCTACGAGGGAAAGGAAGATTTTTGATCTGTCCTTATTTCTATTATTATTTTTTATTCTTAGAAGGGATGGAAGTCTTAAAAAAAGTTCTAAAAATTATTTTAAATTAAAAATATATATATTCTTATGTTTTAGTTTTTTTTTATATATATATTTAGCTTTATTATTTTTTTTATTTTCTAAAAAAAAATATTTAGTTTTTGTTATTTTTTTTTATAAAAAAAAAAATAATATTTTATTTTTATAAAAATGGATTTTAAACATTCCATTCATGCTAAATTTGTGATTTTATGGTAGAAGTTTAAATTATATATAAAAAATTAACTTAATTCCATGTGTTGTGTCACTGATATGGGTATTATACATCTATTCCCTGCTAGGTTATAGAATGTGTTTGGGTTTTCTTAATGCAATAAAATTAATTCTACTCTACATTATATCTTGAGATGTTCAACTTGCACCTAATAAAACAATAAAGTTAAAATAGGTTTGCCTTTGTCCTTTGTAGATCTTAGTCCCCATTAATCTTGGTCTTAATAGATTAATTGTCTTATGGTGGCCTTGAGTGGTCACTCCCATTAGTTGCATGCTTTTTAGTTTTCTGTTGGTGACATTTATAAGGCTTGATAACATGTTATTTAATTTATGAAAATGTGTTAGTGTCCATATTATTGTTAAATATTAATATTGAATATGTTGGTTTTGAGCATGGTTTAGCAAAAAGTTCCCAAAAGGTTTATAGATTGCATTTTATAATGTAATGATTGATTGCTTGATGAAATTTTTTTGGATATATATATATATTTAATGATTCATTGATTGATGAAATTGTTATGGATATTTTTTTTTAGTATATTAGCTTGTATTTGATAAAGTCAAAAGTCACCTATTTTTGAGATTTTCATTGGTCAATTTCCCTTAAGTTCATCAAGTTCACCATTTGGTCCTAGGTTAAGGAAATATAGGAGTCATGAAGTGGCATTTTCCAAGAACTTAAATCTTGAAACATGTTTTTTTTAGTCACATTATACTTCCTTTCTATGTAAATTCTCCATGAAAATAGTCTCATGGAACATGAGGGGCCTCAATAGTAAAGGAAAACAAAGACTCCTTAAAGAAAAATGGTGCGCAAAGCACCCAACAATAATGTTGATATAAGAAACAAAAATATTTAGTGAGGTTCTACATCATATAATTAGCAAATGGGGGAGGAACTGCCAAGCCGTAGTGATTGATGCTTAAAGATACTTGGGTTGAATGACTATTATTTGGAATGATTAGGACATCAAGGTTACCAATATGTTTACCTCTTTTCGCATTATGACAAAGAAATTTTAGTTAATTGAAATCGAGGACTACTACCATGTATCCAATGTCTATGACTCCAATATCACAAATGGAAAACCTCTATTTCTCAATTCTATTTCCAGCACAAGTAATTTATACTCCCCATCTCCATGGATTATTGGGAGTGACTTCAATATTATCAAGCGTCTTGAGGAAAAGAAAGGATGAATCAAAATGTTTTAGTCTCCATTAAAGTTCTCAAGCAATGAGTCTCCAACCCACACATGTGGATCAATGAGATGTAATACATGTGTGTGTGATGACTAGATTAATACACTATTCTAATAACTCCACAAACTTAAGCATTTCACTCCGTCACATAAATTGACTGTAGTGTGACATAAGTAAACCAAGAGTAGACATGAAACCCTTAGGCAACAAACATTCTATATATCCTAATTTACATGCTTAAATGATGAAGTGAAAATGCAAGGGGAAAAGAGGACTTCATGATTTAACCATCACAATCATGTGATCAAGTGTGACTAGGAGTGTATATATTCATATGTTTTCCAAAGAGGGAGTGAATTCATGAGTTACCATTCATTGGGCCTTTTTTTTTTCTTTTGATTTTTCTTATATAAAGGACTTAGGGATTAAGGTTTTCATTAGTTTGGCACAACTCATAGATATAACATTTACATGAATTTTGACTTGAACTTTAGATTTTAGAGTTAGATAAATCATTATAGTGTATCTTTAATGATATTGGCTTTTAATTATTTTTTTTATTTCATCACAAATGACAAAAGGGGGAGTGTTTTGCCACAAATCTATGAATTCTTAATCATAAAGGTGTCATGCGATGAAAATAAATTAATGATGTTATTCTCTATGAAAATGATGGGTATTCTTTAGAAAAGCTTATTCTCGTGGATGTCTCCTCCCTGGCTGAGAAGGAGTGAGGGTGGACACCATATTATCCATGTGTCATGTACTATGGCCAAGACTAATAGTCGTAAGCCTAGTAAAGACACCAGTAGGGAAAATTGTGGATTGGATAAACATTTGGGAACAATATTCTTTGAGAATTTTGACTTTGACTAGGACTAACTGCCATAAGTCAAGTACATTAATCCAAGATAATAATAGTCATGAGGATCGACCATTCTTAGTGTCAAATATTATGAAGGTGGATTAGGAAATGATCATGTGAGGACATACCTGGTGAACATCCTGGTGGGGTAAGTGCCTATAGAGGTAGCGGTGTCCAAATTTATGCCTCCCAACATTGTGCTCTGATCTAATGGAGAGATAGAA
The DNA here is from genome assembly GCA_031772625.1 of Pinus tabuliformis. Classification (NCBI taxonomy): domain Eukaryota; kingdom Viridiplantae; phylum Streptophyta; class Pinopsida; order Pinales; family Pinaceae; genus Pinus; species Pinus tabuliformis. The sequence goes on from CM062819.1 coordinate 909,168,630, forward strand.
CTTGTTAGTCAAGGCCTTGCTATACTGACATTGTTGGCTATGATGATGTAAATCGTCGTTGATGCTTATCAATCCAAATCCCTTCTTATATGAATATTTCAAATTGAGAGTACTTTTTTGTCTCATTATGAGTACCTCCCTAGTTTAGAGGGAGTGTCATCATCTTCATTATCGTCATTATCACCACCATCATCATCATCATTATTTTCATCATCGCATTATCATCATAATCACCATTCCCGTCATCATCATCATCATCATCATCATGATTATGGACATTGTCGTCAATTTTTCATAATTATAGGTGTCGTAAGAAATATCATCAACCCAAAAAATGTTACGAGTGCTCGAAAAGGGTTGTCGGGACACATGATATATGCAAGAGAAATAACAACTTTATTTTTGAGAGATGATCGATGATCATCATCATCACTACCATTATCATTGTCATTATAATTTTCATCATCCCCATCTTCATAATTAATGTAATTTATATCATCATTGTTGTCATGTTTGTAATGAACACCATAATCATCATTCATGCCATTATAGTTGTTGATGATGACCAATATGAAAATAATGATAACCATGATCTGATGATGATGACTTGAAAAACAATGCCAAAGATAATGATTGTGATTATGACCATGACAACATTTAAAAATTAGGAAGATTCACCAAGGTCATTAGCATCGTCATCATCATTGTCATTATAACCTCCATTGTCTTTATCATCATTGTCATTATCATAATAATCACAATTCATGTCATCATCATCATCTTAATTATCATCATCATCATAATTATTGACATTGTCATCAATTGCTAATAATTGTCAATGTCATAAGAAATATCATCAATGCAAAAAATATGACAAGTGTTGGAAAATGGATGCAAAAATGAACAAAAAAAATGGGGGCAACAATAGACATGAAATTGGATGAACAGTGGACACAACATAAGTAGATGCAAAACAAGATAGAAAAATTGACACAAAAGTGGATGAAAAAGTAGATGCAATAGCTCATGCAAACTTGGAAGAAAAAGTGGAAGAAAACATGGGTGCAATAGTAGGCATAAAACTTATCATGAATTGTGGTGAAACAAACGTCAATACAACAACGAACGCGAAAAAAGAAACACATTTGGATGCAAAAATGAGGCAAACTTGGATGCAAAAATGGATGTAAATGTGAACCAAACATGGGTGCAACAAAGGACACAAAATTAGATGCAAAATTAGACGCATCAGAAGTGGATGTAAAAGTAGATGCAAAATGGGATGCAAAAAACATAAAAAAATATTTGATGCAAACATGGACACAAAAGAGGATGCAAATGTGGATGAAAAAGTGGAAGAAAATGTGGGTCTCAATGGTAGGCACAAGATATCGCACAAATTATGGCACAACAAAAGTGGATGAGAAAGTGGATGTAATAACAAACACAAAAAAGATGCAAGACAATATGCAATAAGGGATGTAAATGTGGATGCAAGCATGGGTGAAATACGAGAAACAAAATTGGATGAAAAGTATGGATGCAATGGAAGTATATTCAAAAGAAGATACAAAATGATAAGCAAAATCCAACACAAGAGTGGACGAAAAAATAGATGCATTATTTTATGCAAAAGAGGATGCGAAGATGGATGCAAAATTGGAAGCAAACGTGGGTACAATAGTAAGTACAAAAAATGGCACAAATTGTGTCACAACAAAAGTGGATGTAATGATATATTCAAAAGAAGAAGAAAATGAATATGCAAAAACGGATTCAAAAGTGGACATAAACATGGGTTCAACAATGGATGAAAAATAGGATGCAAAAGTTGATGCAACAAAATTCGATGCAAAAGTAGATGCAATATGAGAGAAAACATGATGCAAATCTTGATGAAAAAGTGGATACGAAAAGGGATGCAAAAATATATGTAAAAGTCTACAAAAATCTAGATGTATATGAGGATTCAATAATGGATGCAAATTTAGAAGCAAAAATGGGTGCAAAGGGAGGTGAAAAACTAGGTGCAAATTATGGCACAAGAAAATTGGATGTAATAGTGGACACAATAACAGATGAAAAAGAGGACGTAAATATGGATGCAAAACAAGACATAAAAGTGGATGCAAAAAACGTATTGCAAAACTAGACAGAAACCTCGATGCAAAAATTGTTGTAAAGGGGATGCAAAAAATTATGAAAAAATGTATTCAAAAAATGATTTAAAAAATGATGCAAAAGAAGATGCAAGAGATGATGCAAAAGTTGATGCAAGCATAGGTTCAAAAAGTGGATGGAATAGAGAATGAAAAATTTTGTGAAACAAAATTAGGCGCTAAACTTGGTGCAAAACATGGTGCAAAGGATGACACAAAACTTGGCATAAAACCTGGTGTAAAATCAGGTGGAAAACCTATTACAATACCTATTTCTAAACTTGGTGTTAGACTTGATGAAAAGCTTGGTGCAAACTTTGCATTAGGTTTTGCACCATATTTGATAAATGGACCCAAATAGCACCGAAAATGGGTGCTAGACATGAGAAAGGAAGAAAAAAGGGACTCTAATCACAAGCTTTTGTTGTAGTGCTTCATTAAGGCTTTGTTATCGATAACTCAGATTTTTCTATCGCATCAGAAGATTGATACACTACATAATGCTTTATATTAGCAGATGTAGATTGAAGCAATGGTGAGATACCCTTAAGATTATAAACTGGACACTTCCTCTATTGATACTGCTATTATGGGGCTTCAAAATCAAATTTACAACCTGACTGAGAAAGTGAAAAATATTGCTCCTATGTGACCTGTTAGTGTCAGTCTTATCATACTGCCATCAGTGATCAAAATCTGCTCTTTTTCATTTGCATAATAAGAGTCTCATACTGTAAATTTTTCATCACTCCATTAGGTCATGGATCCACTGATGGTTGTGTTCACTTTAGTTTTTCCCTCATGGAGTATACTTGTTGATCCTCTTCGTTATAGTCTTCAGTCATGGTTCATATTCACTCTACAGTTCATCTCGTTAGGTCTTTAGGGTTTTTCAAGGTTCCATTAGGTCATTAGGGTTGCCAAGGCTCCATTCCATTGCATAAGACCAACAAGTAAAGGGTGATCAAATAACATCCCTTCACCATGTGAAGATGATTTGTAAAGAGAAATGCTTATTTCATTATGTAATTTTATGTCTTTCAAATGTAATAATTTCACCATCCCAAGCTATGAACTCAGTGTTCCAAAGATGTCAGGCCATCAAAAGATCAATTCTTCAGAGGAAACAGTCAAGTGAAAGGGTAAATCTTCAAAGGGTTAAGTGCATGCCAAAGGGAGTTGTTTTTTCCTAAGGGCGTCCAAATCATCATTTTCCACAAGCACTAAACCCTAATTTCCTCACCCATTGAGCTAGGGTTGGCTATGGAATCAGAGACATCTGAGTATATGACGCATAAGGGAGGTCATTTTAGTGAGTATGAGGCCATTCCAACTCATACACATCATGTCTCCATCATTTTCCAATAAGTCATTCCAAGGGACAAATCATTTGCCACGCATAGGGCTGGTTTTTCTTCAAACTATGTTCTTGACCAAACAGGGCAGAATTTGGAAATAGTGAGAGAGTTTTTTGTCCACAATAGGCCAAGGAAAAAGAAACCTCATTTACTTTTTAGACAGGTATCATGGTTTTAGAGAAATGTCAAAAATACAGTTGCCTCAGGAGAGTTGACGCACTTTTGGAGTGACCTTGGGAAAATTAATATTTATCCTAGCTGGAGTGACCAAATTACTTGCTTGATGAGTCAAATGATATCTAGACATAGTGATATGTCCAATGAGCCATCCTGAGCTCAATTTGGAGTTGAAGAAGACCTCCAAAAGTTGACTGAGACAACACTCTACATTTTGGCAGCCTCATTTTGCACATTTTTACCAGTCTTGGGAGATTGAGCTTTTAACAGGGAAAATGAGCTCCACATTGAAACATTGAAGATGTTATTGAAATTATACTTGACAGGATTTCCAACGAGCTATCCCATGCCCAATTTGGACACCAGGAAGGCCTCCAAACGTGGCCTGCAAAAAGGCGTTGCGCTTCTGGGCGAAGGTGTTGTGCGTAGGGTAGTGAGCCATGAAATCACTCCAAACTTCAAAATTTCACCCAATTGCTTGCAAATTCCTCTTTTAAAAGTAAGTGGCCTTACCTAACTTGGTTTTTAGCTTGCACATTTCAAGTTTTAGACAATTTTTCATGCCTAAGATCAAACCTTAGTCTTCCACTATAAACCCTAACTAGTTGTTCTTTCCATTGCTTAGCATTATAGTTAAAACCCTTTACCCATCACTTTATTCCCCCTCATCTACATTCCATAATCTATCCATCATTTCCAAAACCCTCTCCCTCACCCTCATGATTCATCATTTACCTATACGTGCCTAAATTCACTCAAAACCCATCCCTACAAACCCTAGAGCATATCACATATTCCCATCTACATTGTCTAAAATTGTGCAACTAAGAAGCTCATTAAAATGGATAGAGGAGATTATTATTATGATGAGGAGAATACAACAAGTGATAGTTCAGTAGAGAGAAGCAGGAAACCTAGAAAACCTCATAAGGGAGGCAAGATCAGAAGACAAGATCCAACTAACCTAAGAGAACTACAAGCCTCTCCATTGGTAGTTTCATGTTTTAGACACCTTGAATTTTATGAATATTGTGAACTAGTGGAGAGAGTCCAATTTCACCATGAACTGTCTAGACTTTTTGTAGCCCACCTACACAACAATGAAGTGACTCTTGCTGCGGCGACTTTCACAGTGTCACCATCAGTCATTTCAGAGGCCACCAGGATTCCTAATGTTGGTGAGAAATGGTATAAGGCTCAGGACCTTGATGAGCATTATTATGAGCCTTACATTAAACTTCAGCACAGAAGTTAGGTGAAGAGGCTTTTCCCTTTCAAATTTCTAAAGAACAAGTATGTCCCCTTGATGAGGGTCATCATCAAATATTTCACTTTTGAGGGCAGATTTTCTAGGTTGTACACTTACCATATCAGGCTCCTCATGCACTTTACAAGGGTAAAAATGTTGAACCTCCCATACTTTTTGTTTATAAACATTGATAAGATGGCTTACCTTGTGCAGAAGAATCCATACCCTCAGAAAATGAACAACATATATCAATACTCCTTGATCAAGATTATTGTTCTTCACCATCTCAGTCTCCTGAACATCCGTTGGGAGACTTTGATTTCTCATGACATGTTTAGGGGACCGCAAATTCCTCCATACATGGTTCAAGAAACAGGTGGGCCTTATAGTCATCTGGAAACAGGAGAAGAAACCAAGGAGACAAAAAATGCTGAGGTGCCAGTATACTTGACATATCAAAGAGGTACAAGGAAATTGTTTGTAGCTACTAGGCAAGTGTTTGCTCCACATGATGTGGACGGGACCTTGCCTTCTTCATCAGCCCATAGGAAAATGCTATCTCCATAGGATGTGGAAGGGGCTTTGCCTTTTTCATCAACACAATAGGTATAGGTACAACAACTGAACAAAGGGAAAGAAAAGGTGTAGGAATAAGACTTGGATGATGAGAAAGAAAGAGAGTTTGAGTTGGAAGAACATCATGAGCCTAAGTAGCTTGACACTGAGATTACTGATTTAGAAGCTCAAGAGAGGAAAACTATCAAAGGCATCATCATTCAAGAGAAGGAAGCTCAGATACAAGCCTTGATAGACAACCTAGAGAGAGCCAAGTTTTTCATCACATACTTGGAGTAGGAGAACAAACAATTGAGTGACATACAAGTCCTCATGGAGCTAGAAGTACTAAAAGCAAAGAGGCAAAAATGACAAAGAGGCTCATGTCACTGTGACTCCTATCGAGAAAGAATTGAAAAGGATCAGGAGACCTGGCTTGAAAGAGTCAATCTACATCTTGAGGAGCTGATTAAGAAGGCCAACATGGACAACAAAATTCTTAGACAGATGGAATATCACTACATGACCCGCAATAAGATTTGCAATATGAGAATCAAAAAGATGAAGGCTAGGTTAAGGAGGGCTTTAGAAGACAAAAAGGAGGAGGATAGACTTAAGATGTTGGCTGAAGCCTCCTTGTCTAATCAATTCTCTTGATGGTGGTGCTTCATACCAATTTTGGGCACTTTTTAAGAAAATTTTATCCTTTTTGAATTTTTGAAATTCAATACACAGAAAAACTAGCCAGAAGCAGAGCGCCACCTTCGTTGCGCTTTTTCTAGAGGCACCCAATGGAAAAATGGCTTGCATTTTTGTATTCAAGGCATCAATAAAATCCACCCTAGAATGTTTCAAATTTTTTTGAGAAAAACTATTCCACCAGAAGGTCCAAAAACACTCCAAAATTTACCTTTCTACCAGTTTTTGGACACATAGAAGTAGCCTTGGGTGAATCAACTTTTGAGGTGTCAAATGAGCTCCAAATGCACAAATTCTAGGTGTTCTGGAAAGTAGACTTGAATACATTTCCAATGAGCTATCCTGGGCTCAATTTGGATGATGGGAAGACCTCCAAAAGTGGCTAGAAATTGGCACTATGCGTAGGGAAATTTTGCTAAACAACGCCTAGTTTGCCAATTTTCGACTATTTTCTTGATTTCTCTCTCATGGTGGAGGATTTACTAATGTAATTAATGTCATGTATTATAAATATGAGGGTCAAACACTATTATATGGTAGATTCTTTAGATTAAAAGTGGTTTTGAGGGTAATGAATCAGTTTCCCCTCTTTTAGAGGCAAGTTGTTTGACTTCCTAGATTCTCGTTCCTTGTTTAGAAATGGTTGAAACAACTCATCTTCTCATGATTTCGACCCCTGATGGTTAGGATGAGTGATTTGAATGTCTATATAATCTATTTTCTCTGTCATTGGAAAGGGTTGAATTCAGCTAGATGCTCATGTACTGAACTATCACTTTGTATCAATTTTGGCAGGAAACTAAAAAAGTTGCAGCGATTTTTATGGGATCCCTGTGGTATGGCCTTTCGCATGTGTTTCTTCTTTTTTTATTATGTTATAATGTTATTTATGTATGCCTCTTTCATATAATTACTTCTGATGGGTTGTTTTCGAGTCAGATAGGTGGAGTACATTAGGTTTAATTCTTTGCCTTGGGAAAACACTAGTATTTCATGTTTTTTCTAATGTTTAGGAAGGATTCATGACTTGCTCATGCCCTTCATAGCTCCTCACTAGTTTATAATTTCACCCCATCAAGCCTAAAGTGTTGAAGCTCATACCTACCTTGCCCCATAGAATCCCTTGCAATTTTGGCTTAGTTTCCTAGACCCAAAATGCCCAGCGCCTCCTGATCTGGCAAAAACACCAACAACTTCAATCAAAACCCTTAAGCTACTATAGCTAGCATAAAATATTGTTCCCGATCCAGTCATCTTGACTGAGATTCAAAAGGGGAGAGCCCTCTCCTGACCTAGTAGGGTTAGCTACTAGGTTAAGCTTGGTTTGTGGTTACCTTGGAAATTGTCTCCCTTCAACGTGAGGTCAATCTAGGTGATAACATTGTGGTGACCATACTGGGGATGTAGTTCTATGTTCCTCAGCAAAATGTATCAAGTTCAGATTTGATTGTTGATGGTGGATGATGATAGGACATAAGAAAGCTGAAATCATTCACCTGGTGACTCCAAATCAGTTTCGAGATCAGATCCAAGGACTCCACTAGAAGATGAACCTGACCAGTAAAAACATGGAAGGACAATATGGAAAGATCAGGTATTCAAGTTGGAATTTCATCCAAGATATTATGTTCTTTGTTATAAATTGTTTCTTCTCTTTTCCCGAGAATGTCAAGAAGGCTTTATAAAGTATAATGTATTTGAGAAAAGATCCTAGACCTGAATTTTATTCTTTCCCATTGAAGATTGCAAATACAAATATTCACATGCTTTTGATCTTGATCAAGACCCTTCTTTCAAGCCTTGTTATGATCGTCTTCAAACTGATGAACCTCAAGAGACAAAGACTGATTCTACAACTTTTGTATATACGTCTATACCTTGTAAAATTCCAGATAAATACAACCCTCTGACTTTACCTCCTATATCCCATGCTTTCCCTAAAAATCATTACCTATATCTACCAAGATTTGATGGCGAATGTGACAACATCACTGCTCAGAGACATGTAGTGAATTTTGAATCTTTTCTTGAACTTTTTGAAGTTGGTGAAGAGGATGTCAGTGTTAGTATTTTTTCTCGTTCTTTGCAAGGAAAAGTCAAGAGTTGGTTCAAAACCCTATCTAATGCGAACATCTCATATTTCCAGCAATTCGTCAAAGTTTTCCTCGACAAGTAGGTGGTCAGACAAAACACTTTCTTGATTCTAGAAGAGTATAACCAGCTGAAAAGATTGCCATGGGAGACAGTACAATAGTTTTCTGCCAGTTTAACCAAGTCTATTTTTCGATCCTTGCTAATCTAAGGCATCCTCCTAGATCCGCTCTGTTACACCACTCGGAAGCCTTTGATCCGGAAATGGAGTTTCAGCTGACGGAAAGGAACCTTGCAACACTTGAAGAGATGCAAAATAGTGCAGTAGATGTAGAGGCTAATTTGATGATCAGAAGGGCAATGTTGAAGGAAGAAAATATGAAGAACATAGATCCATAGGAATCGACATCTTTAGAGGTAAAGCTCAACATTTTGGTAAGTGCAGTGGAAGAGATGATGCAAAAGATCACCACAAGGAATGAGTATGATGTTCAACAACATGGCTCACTGATTGAGGAAGAACAAGTGGTTGATCGAAAACATTTTCTTTCTTTTCCCAGTTTTCATAGATTTGATAATGATTATTTTATAGATCATCTTGGAGAAGAGAGATCTATTGATATGACATGTATGCTTTATGATGTGTTTTATACTGATGATTTGCCTTAGTTTGACCAGTATGATGATGATTATGTTCTCCAAACAGAAGCTAGTCTTGCAGACAAATCAACAGCTAGTTTGTGGAAGGAGGGAGTTCACTTTCAATAGTTTGAATACAGTGATCAGTCGTTGCATATCAGCTATGGAAGTGAGGAAGAAAGTGTAGAAAATTTTGAAGTAAGTGAAGGATATTTGCCTTTTTTTTTTACTTCATTTCAGATCATCAGAGACAACTTTCATGCAATTAGAAATCAACCGTCGATAAGTTTCGATCTTGACCATCTAGAGGGAAATGAAATCCTTGTTCAAGACTTCTCATATATAGATTTGTGGCCCCCGAATGCCATTGAATGTCAGGTTGCAGAGGAAGACTCGGACGCTGGAACATATGATCAAATGATGCAAGATGATTCTATACCATTATGTTTTGAATCATTTCAGTTTTTGAAGGGAATTTTTCATAGTATATCTTCAAATAAGAAACCTATCGAAAATCAAGCATTCTCATTAGAATCAATAGAAAATGGGTTGCAAAAGTCTTTCCAAGTTTTTCACAATCCAATAGCTGATGTGTTGGATGATGTCTGTAGTCAAAGTCCTTCTCCATTAGCTAACTGTGAGCTTGGAAAAAGTATTGATACAAACTTGATCTGGCAGACGGTTTCTTTGTCCTTTTTAGCAGGAGTCTCGCCATAAAGCTCAGATGAAAGTTTACATTCATGGTATGAGGAGAAGAAAAGTAATCCATTGGATGAGCTAAGTCCTAGTGCACATGAATTTCAAGATCCTTATGCAATATTTTTGGAGTTAGATAAAGCATCCATATTATTCAATCTGGAAAAATTTGGATTTGTTTACAAGTTTTCATGGGAGTTGCCTTTCAGTAGTTCTCTCTGGTTGTTCATAAGCAAGCACTTCTGGAGAATTCAAATAGGAACCAGAATGCTTACTTGTTTGCATTGGTTGTTTCATTTCACTTTATTAGGTGATGAATGGAATAGTTAGAGTAGTTTTTATTGAATAAGCTCCATTTTGAGCATTTTTTCCAGTTTGTCAGTTGTGTTTTAGTATTGAATCAGTTATCTGAGTAAAAGTCAGTTTGTGTCTTTGAGTTACCAGTGTTCATTCATGTATTTCAGATTGAGTTTTTTTTTTTTTTTTTGACTCCATGCCCAATGGATAAGGCTACTAGGTCTATGATGTACTTGGCACCTCTAAGGAGCTACCATCCCCATTGGAGCCAATGTTAATGTCAGTCTTGTCATACTGCCATCAGTGATCAAAATATGCTCTTTTCCATTTGCATAATAGGAGTCTCATACTGTAAATTTTTCATCACTCCATTAGCTCATGGATCCACTTATGGTTGTGTTCACTTCAATTTTTCCCTCATGGAGTATACTTGCTGATCCTCTTCCATATACTCTTCAATAATGGTTCATATTCACTTTGCAATTCATGTCATTAGGTCTTTAGGGTTTTTCAAGGTTTCATTAGGTCATTAGGGTTGCCAAGGTTCCATTCCATTGCATAAGACTAGCAAGTAAAGGGTGATCAAATAACATCCCTTCACCATGTGAAGATGATTTGTAAAGAGAAATGCTTATTTCATTATGTAATTTTATGTCTGTCAAATGTAATAATTTCACCATCCCAAGCTATTAACTCAGTGTTCCAAAGATGCCAGACCATCAAAAGATCAATTCTTCAGAGGAAATAGTCAAGTGAAAGGGTAAAGTTTCAAACGGTTAAGTGCATGGCAAAGGGAATTGTTTTTTCCTAAGGGCGTCCAAATCATCATTTTCCACAAGCACTAAACCCTAATTTCCTCACCCATTGAGCTAGGGTTGGCTATGGAATCAATGAAATCTAAGTATATGAGGCATAATGGAGGTCATTTCAGTGAGTATGAGGCCATTCCAACTCATACACATCATGTCTCCATCATTTTTCAATAAGTCATTCCAAGGGACAAATCATTTGCCACACAAAGGGCTGGTTTTTCTTTAAACTGTGTTCTAGACAAAACACGGCCGAATTTGGAAAATGTGAGAGAGGTTTTTGTTCAGAACAGGCCATGGAAGAAAAACCTCTGTCACCTTTTACACAGGTGTCATGGTTTGAGAGAAATGTCAAAAATACAGTCGCCTCAAGAGAGTTGATGCACTTTTGGAGAGACCTTGGGAAAATCAATATTTATCCTAGCTGAAGTAACCGAATGACTTGCTTGATGAGTCAAATGATAACTATACACAAAGATATTTCGAATGAGCCATCTAGAGCTCAATTTGGAGTTGAGGAAGGGCTCCAAAAGTTGACTAAAACAACACTCTGCATTTTGGCAACCTCATTTTTCACATTTTTACCAATCTTGGGAGATTGATCTTTTGACTGGGAAAATGAGCTCCAAATTAAAACATACAAGTTGTTCTGCACATTACAATCAAAAATATTTACAACAAGCTACGCCCAATTTGGACACTAGGAAGGTCTCCCCACGTGGCCTACAAAAGGGCACTACGCTTCTGGGTGAAGGTGCTGCGCGTAGGGCAGTGAGCCATCAAATCACTCCAAACTTCAAAATTTCACCCAATTTCTTGAAAATTCCTCTTTTACAAGTAATTTTCCTTACTTAACTTGATGTTTAGTTTGCAAATTTTAAGTTTTAGACAATATCTTCATACCTAATATCAAACCCTAGTTTTCCACTGTAAACCCTAACTAATTGTTCTTCCCATTGCTTAGCATTATAGCTGAAACCCTTTACCCATCACTTTCTTCCCCCTCATCTACATTCCATCATCTATCCATCATTCCCAAAACCCTCTCCCTCACCCTCATGATTCATCATTTACCTATAAGTGCCTAAATTCACTCAAAACCCATCCCTACAAACCCTAGAGCATATCACTCATTCCCATCTACATTGTCTAAAATTGTGCAACTAAGAAGCTGGTTAAAATGGATAGAGGAGATTATGATTATGATGAGGAGAATATAGTAAGTGATAATTCAGCAAAGAGAAGTAGGAAACATAGAAAACCTCATAAGGGAGGCAAGATCACAAGAGAAGAGCCAACTAACCTAAGAGAACTACAAGCCTCTCCATTGGCAGTTTCATGTTTTAGACACCTTGAATAATATGAATTTTGTGAGCTAGTGGAAAGAGTCCAATTTCACCATGAAGTGGCTAGATGTTTTGTAGCCCACCTACACAACAACGAAGTGACTCTTGCTGGGGTGACTTTCACAGTGTCACCACCAATCATTTCAGAGGCCACCAGGATTCCTAATGTTGGTGAGAAATGGTATAAAACTCAGGACCTTGATGACCATTATTATGAGCCTTACATTAAACCTCAACACAAAAGTTAGGTGAAGAGGCTTTTCCCTTTCAAATTTCTAGAGAACAGGTATGTCCCCTTGATGAGGGTCATCATAAAATATTTTACTTGTGAGGGAAAACTTTCCAGGTTGTACACTTACCATATCAGACTCCTCATGCATTTTACAAGGGTAAATATGTTGAACCTCTCGTACTTTTTGCTTAGAAACATTGATAATATGGCTTACCTTGTTCAGAAGAAGCCATACCCTCAGCAAATGAACAACATCTATCACTACTCCTTGATCAAGATTATTGTTCTTCACCATCTGAGTCTCCTCAACATCCCTTGGGAGACTTTCATTGCTCATGACATGTTTAGGGGACCCCAAATTCATCCATCAATGGTTCAAGAAACAGGTGGGCCTTCTAGTCATGTGGAAACAAGAGAAGAAACCAAGGAGGCAAAAATTGTTGAGGTGCCTATATACTTGAAATATGAAAGAGGTACAAGGAAATTGTTTGCAGCTGCTAGGTAAGTGTTTGCTTGACAGGATGTGGAAGGGACCTTGCCTTCTTCATCATCCCATAGGCAAATGCTATCTCCACATGATTTGGAAGGGGCTTTGCCTTCCTCATCAACACAATAGGTAAAGGTACAAAAACTGAGCAAAGGGAAGGAAAAGGTGCAAGAAGAAGACTTGGATGACGAGCAAGAAAGAGAGTTTGAGTTGGAAGAACATGATGAGCCTGAGCAACTTGACACTGAGATTATTGATTTAGAAGCTCAGGAGAGAGAAACTATCAAAGACATCATCATTCAGGAGAAGGAATCTCAGATACAACCTTGATAGACAACCTAGAGAGAGCCAAGTTTTTCATCACATACTTGGAGCAAGAGAACAAACAATTGAGTGACAAACAAGTCCTCATGGAGCTAGAAGTACTAAAAGCAAAGAGGCAAAGTGACAAAGAGGCTCATGTCACCTTGACTCCTATCGAGCAAGAAATTGAAATGGATAGGAAGACTAGGCTTGAAAGAGTCAATCTACATCTTGAGGAGCTGATTAAGAAGGCCAATAGGGATAAAAAAATGCTTAGACACATGGCATATCACTACATGACCCGCAATAAGATTTGCAATATGAGAATCAAAAAGATGAAAGCTAGGTTAAGGAGGGATTTAGAAGGAAAAAGGTAGGAGGATAGACTTAAGATGTTGGCTGAAGCACCCTTGGCTAATCAAAGAACTTGATGGTGGTGTTTCATACCAATTTTGGGCACTTTTTAAGAAAATTTTGTCATTTTTGAATTTTTGAAATTCAATACACAGAAAAACTACCCAAAAGTGTAGCACCACCAGCGTTGTGCTTTTTGTAGGGGCGCCCAATGGAAAAATGGCTTGAATTTTTGGATTCAAGGCATGAAGGACATGCACCCTAGAAATTTTCATAATTTTTGGAGTAAAACTAGTCAACCAGAAGGTCCAAAAACACTCCAAAATTGACCTTTCTGCCAATTTTTGGACAAACAGAAGCAGCCTTGGGCGAGTCAACCTTTGAGGGGTAAAATGAGCTCCAAATGAAAATATTCTAGGTGTTATAGAAGGTAGAGTTGAATACCTTTTGATTGAGATATCCTGGGCTAAATTTGGATGATGGGAAGGTCTCCAAAAGTGGCCTGAAAGTGGCGCGCGCGTAGGGCAATTTTGCTCAGCAATGCCTAGTTTGCCAATTTTCAACTATTTTCTTGATTTATCTCTCATGGTGGAGGATTTACTAATGTAATAAATGTCATGGATTATAAACATGAGGGTCAAACACTGGTAGATGGTTGATTATTTAGATTAAAAGTGGTTTTGAGGGTAATGAATCAGTTTCCCCTCTTTTAGAGGCAAGTTGTTTCACTGCCTAGTTTCCTGTTCCTTGTTTAGAAATGGTTGAAACAACTCCTATTCTCATGGATTCAATCCCTGATGGTTAGGATGAGTGATTTGAATGTCTATATCATGTATTTTCTTTGTCATTGGAAAGGGTTGGATTCAGGTGGATGCTCATGTACTAAACACATATCACTTTCTAGCAATTTTGGCAGGAAACTAAAAAAGTTGCAACTATTTTTATGGGATCCTTATGGTATGGCCTTTAGCATGTGTTTCTTATTTTTTTATTATGTTATCTTGTTATTTATGTATGCCTCTTTCATATAATTGCTTCTAATTGGTTGTTTTCAAGTCAGATAGGTCGAATACATTAGGTTTAATGCTCTGTCTTGGGAAAACATTAGTATTTCATGTTTTTTCTACTGTTTAGGAAGGATTCATGACTTTCTCATGCCCTTCTTATCAACTCACCAGTCTAGCATTTCACACCATCAAAACTAATGTATTGAAGCTCATATCTACCTTGCCCCATAGAATCCCCTGCAATTTTGACTTAGTTTCCCAAACCCAAAATACCCATATCCTCCTGATCTAGAAAAAAACACCAACAACTTCAATCAAAATCCTTGAGCTACTATACCTAGAATAAAATATTGTTCCTGATCCAATCATCTTGACTGAGATTCAAAAGGAGAGAGCACTCTCTCGGTTGATCCGGATTTAAACGGGAACGCAACAAATTACAGAGATAACCATATACACAAAGATGCAGTGGAAATAATACTTCATTTCATTAATGGAAAATATTGAAATATGCTTACAACCAGAAATGGAAATAAACCAGCTAGGGCGATGGTAGCTTATCTATGAGAAGAGGTGTGGTGGCTACATGCCTCTGAACTGTGTTACAATGAGGCTCGAAGGCCTATTTATTGTTGAGAATTAATGGAAAACCCTTAACATTCCAAAACCTAACCCTAGGAGATGAAACGCCAAACCGTGGGCCCTGTTTAGGTAAATTGGTACATCAACTTCCCGGGGTCGTAACTTTGGCATATGATCTCCGTTTGACGCGTACAATAGCTCGTTAGAAAGATCTATCCGAGCACTACCACTTTGGGAAGGGAAACATGGTCTATGACCCATGTTGCCCCTAGATTTCCCAAAAACTTCGTTTAGGGCCTCAAAACGGCTCCAGAAGTTCAGGACCCGAAAAACTACTAAAAATAGTAAGTTGTGCTACAATTAAGGAAACTAAAAATGCTAAGAGAAACAATGGTGGGGGTCCAGGTGGACTTGGCAGGTGGTCACCAATATCCACCTGGATCATTCCTCCCCCCTTAGGAAGCAATGGTCCCCATTGCGTTGAGTTCCTCCATGAGATGAGGAAACTTTTGCTGAACTTGTTCCCTGGTGAGCCACTTGCCCTGCTGAAGGAGTTGGCCTGCTTTGACAACTCGATACAGTTGGATATTCTGTTGGCGAGTGTTCTTGATCTGTGTGTCCATGATCCGATCAGTTGCAGCTTGTTCCATGTAATCTGGATTTAATTATGTGGATTTGAGCTGTTTTGCAATGTCGGATGTGTCTAGCAATGGTGGAAAGTATGGCTGAAGGCGGTCCACATTGAACACTGGGTGCAAGCCAAGGAATGGGAGAATGCTGAGCTCAAATGCATTGTCTCCCATAGCCTTAGTAATGGTGTAAGGACCATATCGGAGTGGTTTCAATTTCTGATAGGCTCCAGTAAGACGTTCCTTTTGCAAATTCAACCAGACTTTGTCACCCACCTGAAACTTGTGTGGCACCCGATGTTGATCATGTCGCTTCTTGTACTTAGCATTTGATTTCTCCAGAATGTCATGGACCTGCTGGCGAATATGTTGGATGCACTCAATGAAGCTGGTGGCCTTATCTATTTCAGACTGGACAATAGATGAATTTATGTGAGTAGCTGCAAGTGGCATGGCCACATCAATGGGGCATAGTGGCTGGAATCCCAAACCCACCTGAAAAGGGCTATGGCCAGTGGAGCTGTGAAGAGCTTGGTTGTAGTTGTACTGAACATAGGGGAGGCTCTCGTCCCATGTCCGTGGATGCTTTGAGTTATACATGCACAGAATGTGCACAATCATCCTATTGACAACCTCTGTCTGGCCATCAGTCTGAGGATGGAAGGCTGTGGACTTTGTGAGTTTGGTGTCCAGCATTGACCAGAGACTGGACCAAAATGTGCTGAGAAACCGACTGTCCCGATCTGAGATGATAGACTGTGGGATCACAAAGTGCACCCACACTCGTTCAAAGAAAAGTTTAGCAGTGGCTTCTGCTGTGATATTCTTCTTGCAGGCCGCCATAATGACCATCTTCGAGAACCTGTCGACGACCACAAAAACACAGTCATTTCCATGCTTAGTGGAAGGAAGGCCTGACATGTAATCCATGGAGATGGATTCCCAAGGTCGACTAGGGGTAGGCAACGGGGTATAGAGGGCATGCTTCTTAATGGTCGGTTTGGCAATGGCACAGGCACTACATGATCTAATGTACTTCCCAACATCCTGTCGAAGATTCAGACAATAGAAATAATTTTGCAGTACTGCCACTGCTTTCTTGACCCCGAAATGCCCAGCAGCCCGACTGTAGTGTGCTTCCCAAATCATCTTGGCATGCTCGCTTGAAGGAACATAAAGGTGACCCAGGTGGCATAACAGGGCATCCTGGAGGTGAAAATCTGCAACATGCTGACCCTCCAAGAGTGTCTGGTATGTGTGGCCAAATTCTGGGTCGCTTTTGTAGAGAAGTGGCCAATCAGAAGTCTCGTGCCCACAAGAGTTGAGCACGGTGGTTAACACCATGATTGGTGGTCGACTGAGGCAATCTGCAACATTATTGGTGCTACCCTTCTTATACTTGATATTCAAGTGGAACTGTTGCAGGTATGTAGACCACTTCTGATGGTGATCATTCTGCAATTTCCCTTGGGTCTGTATGAACTGCAGGGGTCGGTGGTCTATGTGGATGACCGTTTCCTTCTCCAAAATGTAATGCTTCCATTGTCGGCAGGCTTGTACAATGGAATACATCTCTTTATCATAAGTGGTGTACTTCCAGACTGTGTCTGAAAGTGTTTCACTGTGATATGCCACTAGATGTCCATGTTGAGTAAGGACTGCCCCAATAGCATAGTCAGAGGCATCTGTCTCGACCTCAAATGGTTGTTGTAAATCTAGTAACACGAGCACTGGTGCCGTGCAGAGGCGATCCTTCAACTCCATGAATGCCTTCTGTTGAGATTCAGACCAAAATAATTTTGCTTTCGCCCCTCCCTTGGTGACTTGACTCAAGGGCCAAGTAATATGAGAAAACCCCAACACGAACCTGCGGTATAAGTTGGCAAGACCTAGAAAGCTGCAGAGCTCTGTTAGAGTGGTTGGAGATGGCCAATCTCGAATGACTTGGATCTTTGCTAGATCGACATGCACCCCCTATTCATCAATGATGTATCCCAGATACTGAACCTGGGTCATGCCAAAAGTGCATTTCTCCAAATTGGCACATAGCTTGTGTTGCCGAGGTGTTTGAAGAACCTGTCGGATGTGGTGGAGGTGCTCTTCCCAACTCTGGCTGAAGATCAAAATGTCATCCAAGTATACTACTACAAAGGAGGTGGTGAATGGCCGCAAGATGTCATCCATTAGCCTCATGAAGGTTGCAGGAGCATTCGTCAATCCGAAAGGCATAACCAACCATTCGAAAAGGCCCTCCTTGGATTTGAAGGCAGTCTTCCACACATCAGAGGGTTCGATTGGTACCTGGTGATATCCTAACTTCAGATCGATCTTGCTGAAATATTTCGCCCCCTTTAATTGGTCTAGGAGGTCATCAATCTGCGGGATCGGGTACCTATTACGGATAGTGATCTTGTTCAACGCCCAATAGTCAATACAGAGTATCCATGTCCCATCCTTCTTCTGTACCAACACAAACAGGCTCCCACAAGGTGATGAACTTAGACGGATGTGACCTTTCTGTAGGAGCTCCTCAATCTGCCTCTTGATTTCATTGTTCTCCAGAACGTAGCGCCGATAGATTGGTCCATTGGGTAGCGACGCATCTGGGGTCAGATCGATGGAGTGCTTGACCTGACAGTGCAGAGGAACCCCTGCAGGGGAGGTGAATATGTCCTCGTACTCCTCCACAACCTTGTCCATCTGTAGTTGTCGTGCAGAGGGACCCCGTCTGGAGGCCGCGACCACCGTCTTCTTCTTTCCTTGAGGGCATATCATCAGGAAAACAAATTTCCTGGTTTTGGAAATGATCTTACTGCATTGTTTTGCAGTAATGAAAGAGATGGCGGTAGGTGGTGCTACCTCTGGTATCCTGTATAACTTATTTCCCAATGTAATAATAACAGCACGGGGCCTTGATTCATACACAGCATGTCGCTTCCACAAGTATGGTTGTCCTAATAATACATCAAAAACTTCAAGGGGAGCAATGTCACACAATACCTCATCCGCGAAGGGCTTGATGTTGTATGGAAGGCGACACTGCTGGCTCACGCAAAGATCTCGTCCTTGGTGAAGCCACCCAATGGTGTATGGTTGTGGATGTGCCGTGGTCGGTAAGCCCAACCGCTTCACGACCTCTGCCAAAATGAGGTTCTTTTGACTCCCGCTATCAACAATGAACTGTATTGGGGATCCCTTTACCCACATCTGGGAGTGGAAGA
Source organism: Pinus tabuliformis (assembly GCA_031772625.1). Lineage (NCBI taxonomy): Eukaryota > Viridiplantae > Streptophyta > Pinopsida > Pinales > Pinaceae > Pinus > Pinus tabuliformis. The sequence goes on from CM062819.1 coordinate 909,187,520, forward strand.
GACGCTCCTCCTCCTCTGGATCTTTGGGTTCATTTTTCTGGATCTTGGTGGTAGCAACAGTGGCGTTGGGATCCGCATGAATGATCTGCTTCTCTTTGTCATTCCCCTTATCGGGTTCTGACTCTGAGTCGGAACATGCATCTGATTCTGAAACCTTTAGCTCAGACACCAGTGATTTCCTGGCCCGACACTCACTTGTGTTGTGAGTGGATCTCTTATGGAACTCACACCATTTTCCACTGTCCTTTTTCGGCTTCGCGGCGCTGTTCTTTTCTTGCATCTTCGGCGGGTTGTCTTCAGATGTCCCGCCTTGGCTTTGTCCTTTTTTCTGTGGTTTAGGGGCACCTTTCCCCTGCTTTGGATTCGTAGATCCAAAGTCTAGCTTCTTTTGTTTAAACTTATGCTCGACCTTGACGGCATATCGGTATGCTGCGCCGAGAGAGGAGATGTTCAGGAATTGTATTTCTTCCCGGATGTACTTGTGTAGGCAGCCACGGTATTTGAGTATCAAATGTTGCTCCGAATCCTTGATACCCAACTTTGTGTGAAGGGTATGGAAAAGATTGGTGAACTCCAACACGTCTTGGTCCCTTCCTTGCCGCAACGTGGTCCACTTTATGTATTCATCCTCATAGCTTTCGACAGGGTAGTACTGCTCCTTGATGGCATCCCGAAATGAATTCCAGGTGGGTGCGGCTGAATATAGTGAGCCAGTACTTTCATCCTTCTGCTTGCAGTAGGTTTCCCACCAGTCCTTAACGTGGGGGGCTGCTTTGAGAAGAGCAAAAACAATCTTTTCCCGACTTGAAAATTCATGAACAGAAAAATAACCCTCTAGCAGATTTAACCATTTATCTACGACATCTTCATCTATCTGACCCTCAAATATGGGGATTTCAAAATTAACTTGTACCTTAAAGGGCGTGGCGTTTCCAGAGTAGCTACTGGAAGCCGATGCGTCGCTTCTGGGTAGCCGCTGAAGGATCTGGGCAAAGTTGTCCATCATCGCGTTCCGTTGTCGCTCGAGGGCTTCTTCAAGCAAGATTTTGATGGAATCTCCTGCCCCCTCATCTTTCTTCTCATCCGCCATGGGAGGCCGTCGGGATTTGCGAGGCTGTTCTTGCAAAGGTTCGACCATTTCAAGCCCTAACTCCTTATATTCTGACCTTGTTGGGGACATGCAAAGAAAAACAGAGAAAAAGAAGGCCACTCTGATACCACTGATCCGGATTTAAACAGGAACACAACAAATTACAGAGATAACCATATACAAAGATGCAGCGGAAATAATACTTCATTTCATTAATGGAAAATACTGAAATATGCTTACAACTAGAAATGGAAATAAACCAGCTAGGGCGATGGTAGCTTATCTCTGAGAAGAGGTGTGGTGGCTACATGCCTCGGAACTGTGTTACAATGAGGCTCGAAGGCGTATTTATTGTTGAGAAACAATGGAAAACCCTTAACATTCCAAAACCTAACCCTAGGAAATGAAACGCCAAACTGTGGGCCCCGTTTGGGTAAATTGGTACATCAACTTCCCGAGGTCGTAACTTTGGCATACGATCTCCGTTTGATGCGTACAATAGCTCGTTAGAAAGATCTATCTGAGCACTACCACTTTGGGAAGGGCAGCATCAGTCCATGTACCCATGCTGCCCCCAGATTTCCCAAAAAACGTCGTTTAGGGCCTCAAAACGGCTCCAGAAGTTCAGGACCTGAAAAACTGCTAAAAATAGTAAGTTGTGCTACAATTAAAGAAACTGAAAATGCTGAGAGAAACAATGGTGGGGGTCCAGGTGGACTTGGCAGGTGGTCACCAATATCCACCTGGATCACCGACCTAGTAGGGCTAGCTAGTAGGTTAAGCTTGGTTTGTGGTTACCCTGGAAATTGCCTCCGTTTAGCTTGAGGTCAATCTAGGTGATAACACGACCCATGAGACATCAATTTTGGTGAATGCAATGCCAAGGTGGACAGCATCATCTTATGGAATTCCTGTGGCTTAGAGGTTTGGGAACATCTAACATGCCTATGGGACATCGTCTTCCACTACCACATAGTGATGTGGTTGCACAAATTTCTTTAGAAATTCCTTTTCGACGACATACATAATATTAGGCGTTTCCAAATCACCAAGGTATGTATATGAATGAGTTTTACGAAATTTTCAAGTCTTTTGGTCATTTTCCTCATTTATGTCCTATATTACAAAAGTATTCCAATGTGTCGAATAACATATTATGTGAATTTTGTGGATCCCCACACATTACAGAAACCAATGTCGATCCTCAGATGCATTGGATGATTGCCTAGATTGCATAGCTTTACATGTGAATGAAACTCCTTGAGGACGAGGATGAGGGGCTTCAAGGGGAGGAAGGACAGGGGGGAGAGGTCCAATTAGATGTTATAATTATGACCAAGAAGGTTATGTTGCGAGGGATTGTCTGATGCTGAGAAGACCTTGGTGTTCACACTATTGCATGAACACACATGCTACGGAAGATTTTCCATAACTTATTGCTCACTGGGAGGAGTGCAACCAGGTAAAGGGAGCCAATCTGATTATGTTGAACCTCAAGAACGAGAACTAGTTGTGCAACCTAATATCAACATTGTGACTAGAGAAGCGAAAATAATTGGGGCTGATATTGGAACTCTTAAGAAAACAACTATTATAAAGTCGAAATCACCCAAAAATTCCTATGATCATAATAAATAGAAATAATATTACAAAGATGTAGTTGAACTATTCAGACAATTGGTTTCTTCTGATGGTCCCTAGGTTGTGCAGCAATAATGAGTGCACAATAAGAAGCCCATACAATCACATGATACATCTTAAACAATTTTCTAATGGGTCAATTTATTTCTACATATTATGAATTATGAGTAATTAATTGGCTAGTTGTGCAAGAAACTTAAAGCAATCGTGAAGGATGGACCATTCTCAAAAGATACTATTTCTGCTAATCTTCCTGAAATGCATTCTTGGAGGGTCCAGAGAAATAAAAGGAGAACGGTAACAGAATTTGAGGTCGATGCACATATTGTTGGATACCAAATAAATAAATCCATGTTATATCTAGACTCATATGTGAATATTTGACCAATAGAAACCTGAGAGGCAATATGGAAACCCAAGCTAATCTTTTCGCCAATCCAGATATGAATGGAAAACCAATAATACATTTTACCTATTAGTATATTGGAAGATGTTGAGGTTGATATTGCGGGTGTTAATACCAATGAACACATTGAAGTAATAGATATTATGCGTAACAAAGACCCATATCCAACTTTATTGTGAATTGACTGCGCATTTGAAAACTATGTAGTCATTGATCTCAAGCAGGAAACCATGACATTCAAAGTGGATGGAGTTCAGGTTATACAACTATTGGATCCATACAAAGGCTCGAGATTTACTGAAGCTATATATAATGTTGAAGAAACTAATTTGTTAGACCAGTTACATCAACTCACTACTAGGAAGAAGGAGGATTACATTAATCCAACGATAGTTGGATCTATTAGTTGGCGAAGTGTTCGAAGAGTAGAGGTGGATTCAAATGTTGTGAAGGATGATTGGAATTCTGTATATCATGAACTACATTCACGACATTGCAAGACCATTTGATGGATTCAATGGATCGACACTGAGGTACGAGATTATTGTATTTTTAATGGCACTGAATTTGTTGTGTATTTTATTCAAGAAGTTGATTCCACAATAGAAGATAGCCAAAATATTTCTTTAATGAATGTTGCATTGCAAGCCACCCCCACAAGATGGTGGGGCACCCATTGTGACCATCTTCATGATTGGGGTATTATCAAGTTTTCTATGATACATACATTTTCGGCTCCAGAAGGCCCCTTTAGAAAAATTCCTACTTATGATGGATATACTGGCCCACAAAACAATGTACATAATTGTCATTCCATCTAGATAGACATTCGCTTACCAATTGCGATGTGGATGCACCAGTTAATTCATACATTGGATATTATCTTGTGAGACTGGTATTTGAAACAGGAATTGGAAAGATAAACAGTGGATTGCGATATAATTACTTCTCAGTTCTGTAGTGATTTCTCATTTTATGAAATTGATGTGAAGATAGTTGAAGCTCTAAAATCTATTAAAATGGTGTTATTCCCCTTTGTGAACATTATGGAAAAATGTAGGAGATATGAAGATTTTTCACATCAATATGACTCTGGCTTCCATGAGGCTGTAGCTTATGGGAAAATAAATAGGGAACCTGATGAATGTCTTCAGGAGTTGATGCAATTTTATTTTAAAGAATTTGAAGGAGAGAGAGGGATATTGGAAGATCCTGTAATAGGTGCGCCACATTTGAAGCCACTCAAGTTGAAGAAGCTAAGCATTAGCACCGAAGAAAATCGTAAAATTTCTTCTATTGGTGACTATCGGGATGAGTCACTATTGGGATGAGCATACCACTAAAGAAGTTTTTGATTTGCTAAAGGACTATGAAAATTTGTTTCTTAATTTAGTCTCATAATTGAAGGGAATGAAAGGGGATTTAGGGGAGGTGAAGATAGCTTTGAAACTATATGCAAAACTAATCAAACATGGACCTTATAGGTTAAACCTAAAAGTTAAAGAAATGTGAAGAATAACACTAAAAAGACGCTGGTTGTCAGCTTATATTTATAGTTGATGAGGCAAGTGGATCTGTTCATTTGTAATCCAAGATAAGAAGGATTCTTAGGTGATAGAGGTCTGTGTTGATTATTGAATACTTAACAAGGCTTTTGTCCATGATCTGTTCCCTATTACTTTCAGTGATTAGGTATTGAATAATGTTGCAGGAAATGAAACTTATTACTTCACTGATGGCTTTTTTGGTTATCATCAACTTCAGATTGAGGAATAAGTTAAAAATAATACTACCCTCATGACCCAATGGGGTTCTTAAGCCTATAATTTCATGCCTTTCGGTATGAGCAATGCCCCCATTGTATTCTCAAAGATCATGATTGCTGCCTCTTGAGACTATATTCATAATTTTCTTGAGGTTTACATGGATAATTGGGTAGCATATTGTTTGCTAAAGAAAAATTCTAGTTTACTCAAAGTGATGTTTGATCGTTGTAGGTAGCTCCAAATTTCCTTGAATTTGAAAAAATGTACTTTTGTTGTCCCTTTTAGAACATTGTTGGGCCACACAGTTTGTAAAGACGCAATATGTGTGGATATTTCCAAAGTTATGGTAATACGAAATATGCCATCGCCAACTACTATCAAGCTGTTGCATTCAATGTTGGGACATGTACGATACTATCATAGGTTCATCCAGAATTATGCTTTAATTATTGCACCATTGGAGAAAATCTTAAATAAATTTTAAGAGTTTGTTTGATTTGTTGAATGTGATTATGCATTTGACATCCTGAAGGGGAAAATTACAAGTGCACCCATGTTGGTTTACCCCGATTGTAATAAATAATTCCATGTTCACATGGATGCATGAGAGATCATGTTGGGAGCTATTTTTATGCAACCAGGAGAAGGTAACTTGGATCATCCAATTTATTTCACCAGTAGCAAAATTTCTACTACGGAGAAGAATTACACCACTACGGAAAGGGAAGATCTTGCTATGGTGTATTCACTCCATAAGTTCAAACACTATCTGTTGGGAGGTCCATTTAATTTTTTCACTTATCATTCCACTCTAAAGTAATTAGTTAATAAATCTGTGTTAGAAGGGAGAATATATTGATGGATTTTACTACTTCAAGAATTTATATTTGAAGTCATTGTCAAGCTAGGTCACTCGAATGTGGGTCCAAATCATTTTTCTTGATTGGAATCAGGAGAATTAGGAGGCTAAGTTAACAATTAGTTGCTCATTCCACATGTATTTAAACTTGAAGCAATCCTAGATTACATGGAGGATATTGCATTGTTTCTCGCAACAGTAAATGCCTCGACGATTATACACCCACTCAAAAAGTGACATTTAGTTGTTCATGTTTCTTATTATTAATTAATTGTAGGATAGTTATATAAAATGGGGCTCGATCATGTTTTGTGGAGGTGTGTATTGGATCATTAAAACGATGATATTCTGTGGGAATGACATACAGGAGTTACGGGAGGCCATGTTGGAGGAAAAGAAACTGTTGCAAAAGTATAACAAGCTCACCTCTCATGGCCAACTTTATTTAAGAATGCAAAGGAATATGAAAAATACTGCGATATTTACCAATGAGCTGGTCAACTATCTCGAAGGGTTGGACTACCCATACATTTAGTTAGGGAACTTGAAGCATTTGAAAAGTGGTCAATTTACTTTGTCAAACCAATCAATGGACCTATGTGACACTCACATTCTAAGTATATCATCACAAAAATAGATTATTTGACTCATTGGATGGAAGCGACTCTTGTTAAAGATTTCACTATTGATACAACTGCAATATTTATTTTTAAAATATAATCACTAGGTTTGGTTGTCCCAGAAGCCTAACTAAAGATCAAGGTACTAATTTCATCAATGAGACGGTTCGTTCACTGGTACAAAATTTTATTATATAGCATCCCAAGAGAAATCCTTATCATCTCCAAGAGAATGGAACTATTGAAGCCCTTAATAAAATCTTGGAGAAGGGTCTTAGCAAAATTGGTTATGTGAATAGGGATGACTAGGATGAAAGGATTTCAACAACTTTATGGGCTTATTGCACTACAATCGAGTGGTTGCATAATTATATGTCATTTCAATTGGTTTATGCTAGAGAAGTTGTGGTTCCAACATAATTTATATTTTATAATATATTCATCGTTCATGCTACCAATATTTCTGATGATGATTCCATCCTAAAGAAATTCCAAGAGTTAGGAAACTTGATGAGCGCCGATTCCTTGCATATTTCCATCAAACTATTGAAAAACAAAGACATAAAGCTTGGCTTGAGATCGTGTATTACTTTATGACAACAAATATCTAAAGCATCCTTGTAAATTACAAACACATTGGCTTGGTCTGTTTTATGTTGCAAATATTAGAGATTCGGAAGTGTCAAGCTTGCTCAGTTGGATGGTATCCTTTTTCCTGGTTGGGTGAACGGTGCAAGCATGGAGCCCAAATTTAGCTCATAAAATTAATTTTTGGAATTCTCTCTAAAAAGGGAGTATTAGTTAGGTTTTGCTGTTGGGGTAGTTATGTCATTTCTAGTCAGAGTCTATTTTGTTTCGTTAATTATGTCAATAAATACTTTTGATTGTGACCCAACCAATTCATTGTGGTTGGGGAGGTATCATCACGTCTAACCTATCATTTCATTAGTCATAATTTCCTTTATTTTCGGTCATTAAGTATCGTCATTTTGTAATAGTTAGTAATCAAATTTGATCATATTTCCGTAGGATCTTTAGTTTATTTTTAATCTTATCTGCTAGTCATTCAAGATTTTTGGGAAAGTGGAGTGATTTTAGTCATAATTGTGGGGGATTATAGGTCTGTAGTGAATTGATTGGTAGTAATTTTATGCCATAGTGGTCTATTCATTTAAAACTCCCACCAAACATTTCTATATAACCCTAGCTATTTTTCTTCTACATTTCATTACATATGAGTTCATTGAGTGTTCCATCATAGCTCCTATGTCATCTACTATCCTATCCCCATATTACTATCAACCTCCCATTAACATTGTCTATAGTTGTTGTTTTGCTGCCATGGGATTCACCTGAAAGCCTAGCATATCTCTCTCTCCATTCGGTTCTCATCTCCATACCATCGATGATCTGTTTAGGAAGTATGATATTGCTTCCTTAGTTGATATCAATTTCCTGAACATGTCTTATTTCCTACACTTTGCTATGAGGTCTTAATGTAGTCCAATACATGACTTGGTGCCTATACATCCCATAAAATCAAACCTGAGTTATGGCCATTAAAGTATGTTAGTGTGAAATTTCTTGGAAGGTGTACCAAAACACTTCACTTAAGTCACTAGGTTAAAAGTGACCCTAACAACAACTTGATGGCTGCTAGTGATTCATATCTACAATAAAAATGGAAAACCTGCAAAAAAAGTATAGAAGATCTAGAATAGAAAGAAACAATATAAAATATTCAATGTAATAACCCAATTGGAAAGACTTTGAATGAATACATCTTTTATTAATAGCACCTAGTGAATGAGATCTACAGATGGATTTGCAAATCCCCCTCCATGGGATGGGTCCTCTGATGTCCTTGATGATTCAAAAAATGATTCACTCTCTCAGTATGTGAAAAACCTAGACAAAATGTGGAGAACTCAAATGGGAGCTCAATGAAAAAAGGTGATAATGTTGACGATGATTATGATCATGGTCAAGAATGAATGAAAACCCCTCATATTTATAACAAAGTATGGAGTTAATCTCAAAAATGGATAATAATAAAATAATATTAACCAAATTTAGATATAACCACTTCGAATGCTTTATTATATTTATTGGAGAGGGAAAATATATTTAAAATGGTTAAATATCTTTATTTAGAAATAATTAACAATTAAAATGATTTATTAATTATTTCGTGAGAATTAAGAATGGTGTGAAATCAAAGTAAATATTAAATAGTGATTTAATAATGATTCTAATAACAGAAATAAGGAAAAAAAAGTGATTTACTTAAATATTCCTAAGGGATTTGGTCAAATGTGACAAGGAATAATTACTTAAATAATGATTTAATAATTATTCCTAGAGAAAATTGAGTAAATATTGATTTATCTAATTATTCTCATGGGGTTTTTTTATTTAAATCAAAAAATAATTAAATAAAAGTGGATTACTAAATTATTTTCCACATTAAAAGTGATTTTACTATGGTAAAATTAAATCTACATGGTGTATTTCGATCCACCTAGTTAGAAATGGCTAGGTGATCATTTTTTGTGAGAATAGATTGCCCCCACACATATGAGTGTTAGGAGAAAATCATATGACCAAAATACATTGTAGATTACACTTCCACAAGACATCACAAGAGTAGTCATAGAGAGAGAGAGAGAGAGAGAGAGAGAGAGAGAGAGAGAGACTGAAGCAATATAAGGATGGACAAAAAATGGAGTGGGTGAGACCTACTAAACTAATAGAAGTATCCTTTTATGTGGTAGTACATGATCTCAAATGAGGTAGGGGAGGCATACCCATACCCACCGAGATAACTACGTACAAAGAATAATGATGAGCCCAACAATGTGGGAGTGAGCTACAAAGTACATGATACATGATACATGATACACTGACATCAATGGGCCATAAAATAATACAATGGATCCCCTATACATAATGCACCTAGAAAACATAGGCCAGGAATAACTACAATAACATCTGAGTACATGAGACATAATGCCCCTCAAGCTGATATGGAGAGGGGGGATCACAACCAAGGAAGCCTTACTGAATAGGAAAGGGCTCTAAAGATCTGAATGGGTCATCTCAATGAGACATGCATGCTGTGGGTGCTGCAAGTAGCGGAACCCAAACCCATAACATCTGCAAAACTACATTTCAGGTTGGATCAACATCTGTGTTCATCTGGGCATGTGGGGGGTTACCTAAAGGGCCATCCCCTCATGAGGTCTGAAACATCTCACACACACCTGGGAATCATTGGGACAATCGTCTGGAGCACTGAACTGTCAAGTGTACGAATCTCAATCATGCCATAAGGAGTTGATGTCGAGCATGTGAGAAACAACCAAGTCAAGGAGAAATAATGAGTCCCTTTTCTTGATCTAAGAAACCAAACAAAGATGGAAGTTGGAACTAAGGACACCACCCTCTAGACTACTCTTTTGAAATAAATGTGTTGAGGTCAATAGAAGAGAGTCTGCCAGAGTTAAGTCAATGAGGAATCATCAATAAAGGCACAAGGGAATAGAGTAGAGTGACTAATGGATTGACACCAGGGATGATGATGGAAGGAAAGAAGATGGGTGGCAGAAAGACAACTTCCCTTGTAAGATAATAATAATAATAAGGATGGTTGACTTGGCAGTGACTAACTTGATTTTTGAGGGGATGGTTAATGACTCAAACGGGGGTTCGACAAAGACGAAGTAGTAACATTGGAGGCCAAATGGGAGGAATGGGACACGACAATGTATGAAATACTATAACAGGACACAAGGGGACATGGAATAGACTCCATCAATACAACGGTGACTCATTTATGATGCTTTGAAGAAGGGAGACTCGATGATGCTGTCAGGTGGGGAAGGCTCGGAAGGGACCATGAAAACATGATTAAATGATGGTTTCTCATGACAAAAATTGACACGTGATTCAACGAGTGAAAAGGTAAAGTGGTACCAAAGTACGGGTGGCTCAAATCAAGAGATTCGATTTAAGAGGCGACAAAGTGAGACCTCATGGAAAAAATGGCTTCCGGGTGAAGTTTCAAATTACCAAGAGAAAAGATAAACCCATTATAGTAATCAGTGAGATATTTCTAACGATGCTAACGACTCATCAAACGGAGCTACGGTTTGGTCACAATGGGTGACAAAAAAACTAGGGTTTTTTCTATAAAAGGGACTTTTACCTCCAAATCCAATTCATTTGCATAATGAGCTATGGAGAATTTGGAGAGGAGGAGAAGGCCCTAAATCTTGGGGCGATCATTGTAGAGAAACCGACCATCAAAATTAGGATCTGCAAGTTGGAGGTAGGTGGCCTAACCATACTCATCAGTTTTGGTGGATTAGATTTTGAGGTTAGGGCTTCAACTCTCTACGAGGGACCCCTGCTCATCCTCATCATTGGAACACACTTTTGGGGGCCTAATCCACGCTCTAGAGTGCAAAAATGGGGCCCACAAGTGTGTCCAATGCAGTTTTGAGGGAAAACATTGCATTTTGGGCTGAGAAGATGGGCAGGGCTGGTGGTCTTTTGAATGTTGAAGCTAAGTTTTGGTCATGAATGTCTTTGGCTCTTGTATAAAAAAACATAATGAAATTTTGTAGGTATCGCATAGTTAAATATATTATGGCGACAAAAAGATTTTGGGTCCCTCTATGTTGAGATTTAGGGGAATCAAGTAGTGAGAGGGATGTTGGCATGATATGGCATGTTGAAGTTCTTAGAGGACCCCTTGATGAGGGTTGGTGAGCCATTGTTGTCAAGGATAGTGAGTTACTGGGACCTAGATGAAGAAGTCTTTGTAGTACAAGGGCATAGGATCGAGCTCATGATCCAAAACATATATTTTCTGACAGAAATCCTCCCCTTGGGGGTGGTAGGGGAGATACATCTAGTGCTGCCTCATGGGAGGCATATTGATGAGTTTGTTGATCGCCACTATGTACCAGGGAGTCAAGCAAATGGCATGACCATATAGATCAATGAATTGGAGAGGCATGTGACATGAGGTATAGCTACAGCAGTGTTACAGATCTGTGGTAGCCATGCCTTCCACCATATCACCTAGAGGGTAGATGATGCAATTGGAGAGTGTATTGGGAGGGACATACTATGGGTGGGCCCAAATGATGATGTCATCATTGAAACGACAGTTGACAATATGAAGATGGAGGACCAATGATAGATGTTCTTTTGGGACAATTTTATGCTCACTCTTCTTTGAGAAGATCCCCACTATGCAACCTCATGTTGAGATCCGTGATGGGGACACACAGGAGCCCAAGATGCACCTGTGGGTGTAGCTACTTAGATGAGGAGGTGAATGATCAGGTGCTCAGAATTATGCTCAAAAATCAAAGTATAAGAATATTTTCAAACACAACTTCAGATTGAAGAGATCATCATTTTGAATCTAACGGTGTGAATGACACTCAAATCCGAGTTCATATGCAAAAGTTAGAGAAATTAAAAGTTAAAATTTGACTTGCCTACATGGCAGGATGAGGATGATGTGGCAAGGTCTTAAGTGAATAAGAAGGTGCCAAGTGGAAGCCCGCCATTGGCCCTTGCAAATCACATATCACAGGGTAAGTGGTTCGGGTTAAGAATCGACCCCTAGTTAGAGCCGGCTATGATTTGAAATATCGTATATCACAATCGCAGGAAAGGATCACCGAACAGATATCGGCCCCGACACTGACAAGGTTTGGAGTAGTGATGTGATGCGATCGCATATTGTAATTGCAAAGGCAACAAGAATTAGCCCTGGTAAGGGTTGGGTTGCAATGCGATATCGACCCCGATTGTGATACAGTAAACACAATTGCATATCAAAATCACACAAGATGGTAGAGTCCCACAGTTGATCATTGCCAGACATTGTCGATTGCGATTTGTGATAAGGCCAATAGGATATGGCCCATGGTGCGGAGAAATTCTTGCCCGGTTAGCAGATTTTGGGGCTAATTTGTAGTTTTCTGCCAGTTTTAGAGCATTTTGTAGAACGAATAGAGGAAGAACTGGGAGAAGTCATAACCCCTTCACTTCTTATCCAAATTTTATGAGAAAGTGGTCAATTCTCATAGTTTTTGGCATTCTGAACTCATTAAGATAGGTTTTAGAGGAATACGAGGATTGTAAACGCAATTTTGATGTAATTTGAGCATAATAGAAAGGCCCAAACCATTGGAAGCTCAACCAAGGAGACGTATCCTAGGAGGGGTGAACTCCTTTGTCATATGCTTGTTGTGTGTTGTATTTTTATGTTCATTACTATTATATATATGTTGTTTAGCATATTTTATTATGTTAAATTGTTTATAACATTTACATAAGTAACTGTCATGGAAACCTATTAATTAAGAAAAAGTTTTGAATCCTTAAGAACTTAAAAAGCAAATGATAAGCATCTTGGGTTTAATTCTGAATGGGTAATTAGCACAACATTACTAATCTACTCCAATTCAGATCAAGCCAGTATCAGAGCACTAGTTTTTCTTACTATATTTTCTTGTGAAATAAGGATTTAATTGTTTGCAATTTTATGTCATGCTTACAAAGTTAAAGCTCAAAAGATGTGAACGAAAGCTGGCTGAAAGCCCTGAATTTGGGTCAAGTGGAAGAAGAGAAAGGTTGCCAAAGTCTTCTACACCAGTTCAACCTCAAGTTGCAGAAGCTGTAGTTGAGTCTCTAGAGACCATGTCTCATGAAGGAGAATCTATCATGACAGAATATGAGAAGACCTTTAGAAAGGATTTCTTTGATATGAAAGAGATGGTGAACGTCCTCTAGGAAGAGGGGAATAGCAGATTGCAAGGAGAAAGTTCCAAGCCTCCCAATGGAGAAGTCTCTTCAGGAGGAGGTAATGGAAACAAAGATAATGGAAAAGGAGGTAATGGGAATGGAGGCAAACCTTCACCATCTACACCATCTTCTTCATCTTCTTCTTGGAAAGCATCTTCACACTCTTCCACAAATACCATCATTACTCATACTCATCATCATTCTTCAAAAGGGGTTGTTAAATCACCTTTTCTAAAGCTTGATGTTAAATTCGAGTTGTGTATGTACAATGGTGAAGTGAATGCAAAGAAGTTGGATAACTATTTGGAGGTGTATTGTAGAATTTAGAACCTTCAAGAAGATGAAATTAAAATTCAGTTGGATTCATTGAGAATGGAGGGTGAAACACTTGTATAGTGGGAAGAAAGCACTCAAGATGATATGAAAAAACATGGTAAGATCTCTATTTCTTGGTCTGATTTCATTTCTACTATAAAAAGATAGTTCTACCCTTTAGCTCATATGCAGAAAGCCATTATGAATTGGCAAAATTTTAGACAGTTGAAAAGTCAAAATGTGCAAGAGTTTAGGAAAAGAGCTCTTATGCTAGGAGTAGACTTACAGTCATAAGATACCTTGTTGAAATACATAGGAGGGTTGCATATCTATCTTCAACATACAATTCTTTTCTTAAATCCCACGAATCTTAATGAGTTTTGTGTTCAATATAGACACCTCAAAGCAAGAGGGAAAAATATATAGGAAGAACGTAAGAAGAAGCCATTTTAGAGTGGTGAAAAGGGGAAGAATTTTAAAGGAAAGAAAAAGAAAACAACTTCTGTTAAGAAAGAAGGGGAGAAACCCATCTGCAAGAATTGTTCCAAGGAAGGACATGATGAAATGAATTGTTGGAAGCTTCATCCAGAATTACGAACGAAGAAATTTAACAATAAAGGGAAATAAAAGACCAATGCAACTGCACAACAAGACTTGGGTTCAGACTCACGAGATGAAACAAAAAGCGCAGCCACAATCACCAAGGGAAAATCTGTGGCAAAAGCAAGCAAGGAGGTCAGAAAAGGGGAAGATGTATCCAGTACCAGCATAACAAATAATTCCCATAGCATTTCAAATGAGGAAAATCGAATTGAGTTGTTCCACATTCGAGTTATTTCGAAACATAGAAAGATTGATATGTTGTTTGATAGTGGATCTCAGGCCAACGTAATTTTTGTGGATTTGGTTAAGAAAATGAATCTGGAAGCTGTGCCCCATCATAAATTGTAACCGTTGGGTTGGATAACCAAGGATGCCAATTTGCAAGTCACCTAGAAATCTGTTTTTAGGTTTGCAATCACAGCTAATTTCATTGATGAAGTTGAATTAGACATTGTTCCATTGGATATCTTAGTATTGGCAAGCCTATATTTGTATGGCAGGAAGGCCATTTTCCATAGATTTGAGAAAAAATACCATTTGTGAAAAAATGGAGTGGAGTACATTGTGAGAGCCCAACGTAGGAAACTTAATCTAGCTTTGGCAAGCGCAGGAGAAACGAAGCGACTGGTTAGTTCCAACAAGAGTCTTATGCTCCTCATGATCAAGCAGAAGAATGACATGGAACAGGAATCCTTTGTAGGTTTTTATGTGAAGCTGAAAGATGAATTGGTTGATGTGGTCAATCAATATGGAGACATGTTTCAAGAACCAAAAGGATTTCCACTCCCAGACATTGATATATATTGAATGCCAATTCTGGAAAGTTTATAAATTAAGAAACAAGTCTGGGAATTGTTAGATAAAGGAGTAATCCATCCTTCTACTTTGCCATGTGGTTCATCCATTGTATTGGTACCCAAGAAAGATGGAACTTAGCGCATGTGTGTAGATTATTGATATTTGAATAAGATTACAATAAAGAATCGATACCCACTGCCCAAAATAGATAGTTTGCTAGATCAGTTGAAAAATGCAAATTATTTCACTAAATTAGACTTGAGAAGTGGATATCATCAAGTTAGAATAGTTGAGGAGGACATATGGAAGACTGCGTTTAAAACCAAATAGGGATTGTTTGAGTGGCTAGTTATGCCTTTTGATCTTTGCAATTCTCTAGCTACATTCATGAGAGTTATGAATGATGTTTTAAGATCATTTCTTGATGAATTTGTAATTGTATATTTAGATGATATTTTGATATTCAGAAAATCACGAGAAGAGCATGTCAAGCATGTTAGGAAAGTGTTGGATGTGTTGAGGAAAGAACAGTTATTTCTGAAGATGTCTAAATGTGAATTCAATAAAACATCTTTAGTGTATTTGGGCCACATAAGTGGAGGAGTTGAGCTAAAGATTGATCCCTCTAAAGTTTTGGCCATTGTGAATTGGCCAATACCCAAACAGTTATAGAAGTAAGGAGTTTTTTAGGAGCAACGCAATACTGGAGGAAGTTCATGGCCAATTTCTCCTCCATAGCAGCTCCACTACATGCATTGACCAGTGTGAAGGTTGTCTTCTAGTGGGGAGGCAAACAACAAAAGAATTTGACACTTTGAAACAAAAGATCAGTTCAGCCCCAGTTTTATCATTGCCAGATTTGAAACAACCCTTTGAAACTCAAACAGATGCATGTGACTATGCCATGGGTGCACTTCTTTTACAACATGGTGATCCAATTTCATTTCTTTTTGAAAATCTTAATGGTCTTCTTATTAATTATCCTACGTACGATAAAGATCTTTATGCATTGGTGCAAAGTGTGAAGAGATGGAAGGATTATTTGATGGGAAAAGAAATCATTATTCACACTGATCATCAGCCTCTGCAATATCTGCAATCTCAAACCCAATTGCAGTAGTCATGGTACTTTCGTTGGATGGGATTTTTACAAAATTCCACTTGGTAATCAGGTACAAGAAAGGATTTTATAACAAAGTTGTTGATATTCTTTCTATACTGGTTGTAAATGTAGCCATTTTACTCAAGAATAATCTTTTTTTTCCTGAAAGTTACGTTGAACAAATGTGCACAAGATGCTAACTTTCAAGAGGTGTATTTAAACTTGATTCAAGACCACCAAGTTGAGGAATTAGACTACCATGTACATGAAAATCTATTGTATCATTTGGGAAAACTTTGTGTTCCACACGAAGAGAGAGTAAATGTCAAAAGGGAAGCAGACAATTCTGTTATTGTTGGACATTTCGGTGTAAGTAAAACAATGGAAAATCTTTAGAGGTATTTTTATTGGCCTTGTATGCTTGAAAGCGTGTCACATTTTATAAGATTTTGTTCATTGTGTGCAGTCAGTAAGCCTAGTAATAGGAAACTAGGATTATACACCGCACTTCCAGTACATTCATGACCATCAGAAAGTGTTTCTATGAATTTTGTAGGAGGTCTTCCTTTGTCAAGGAAAGGTCATAATTATTTGTATGTATTTGTGGATAGGTTCAGCAAGATGTGCATGTTAATGCCTTGTAAAATGAAAATTACAGCTGAACAAACAACTCAAATTTTGTTTCAAAATGTATGGGTTTATTTTGGATTGCCTACTTCTATTGTAAGTGATTGTGATTCTCGATTTGTTGGGAATTTTTGGTCAAGTTTATGGAACTGGATGGACACCAAGTTGAAGAAAAGTACAACCTTCCATTTGCAAACATATGGTCAAACTGAAGTGGTTAACAGGGCAATTATTCATTTTCTAAGAGGATATTGCAGCAAACATCCTAAGTTGTGGGATGAACAATTTCTTTATATTCAACATGCTTACAACCGATAAAAACACTCTTCTACTCTAACTTCGCCTTTTGAAACATATCTTTGTTATTTTCCTAAATCGCCTTTGGATTTCATCTTTGAGAAAGATGTAGTTGTAGATGGACATAGTGACATAGACAGAGCAAACAAATTCATTGAGAAAATTCAGTTGATTCATCAAACAGTTCAAGAACAACTAGTAAAGAGTCAAAGCATGTATAAGGCAAGGCATGATATGCATCATGTTGATCAATAGTTTCAAGTAGGTTATGAATTTTGGCTATCCATTAGCAAGGAAAGGCTTCAAGGCGAAGGTAAAAAGCTTAAAACAATTCGTTATGGTCCATTTAAAATTATGGAAAAGATTGGTAATAATGCTTTCAAGCTTGAATAGCCTTCATATATGAAAATCTATTATGTTGTTAATGTTGAAAATTTGAGATTTTATGAACCTGATTTGATTAAAGATCAAGGAGAGAATGTTCAAATTCCATCTATTGAAGAATTTTCTCTAGAATTCCTTGATGTTCTTCAGCAATACACTATACTTGACAGAAGGACAAGGATAACTAAAATAGGAAATATTGATTATCTTTAGGTGGGTCTCAAAGGTACACATCCATCAAAGGCCAAATGGATTGAAGTGGGGAAGGTGAGGGAACAATACCCTCATCTATTCAATAACTAAAATTAATCCTTTTGGGGTCAAAAAGACTTTCAGTGGGGAGGAGCGATTAGGTGCTCATAATTATGCTCAAAAATCAAAATGTCAGAATATTCTCACACTCAGCTTCAGATTCAAGAGCTTTAGAATATTCTCACACTTAAATCCGAGTTCGTATATAGAAGTTAAAGCGAGTTAAAGTTCAAATTTGACTTTCCTACATGGCAGGATTAGGATGATGTGGCAAGGTCTTCAATGAATAAGGAGGCACCAAGTGGCAGGTTGCCATTGGCCCTCACAAATCGCATATAGTAGCAGTAACTAGTTCGAGTTAAGAATCAGCCCCCAAGCAGAGCTGATTGCGATTTACGATGTCATATATCACAATAACAAGAAAGGATCGATGAATAGATATTGGCCTTGACACCGGCAAGGTTGGGAGTAGCAATGCGATGCGATCACATATTACAATCACAAAGGAAATAAGAATCAGCGCCGGCAAGTGTTGTGATGTGATATTGACCCTGATTGTCATGCGGTAAACCACAAACGCATATCACAATCACATAAGATGACAGAGTCTCGCAGTTTATCACTGCTAGAAATCACTGATTACGATTTGTGATAAGGCTGACAAGATATGACCCATGGTGTAGAGAAAGTCTTGCCCGGTTAGTGGATTTTGGGGCTAATTTTTAGTTTGCTGCCTGTTTTAGAGCATTTTTTGGAACGAATAGATGAAGAACTAGGAGAGGTCATAACTCTTTTAGTTCTTATCCAAATTTGATATAAAAATAGTCAATTCTAGTAGTTTTAGGCATTTTGAACTCATCGAGAGAGGTTTTAGAGGCATCTGAGAATTGTAAACACACTTTTGATCTAATTGGAGCATAATAGAGAGGTCCAAGCCATTGGAAGCTAGACTAAGGAGACGTAGCCCGGGGGGGTTAACTCCTTTATCATATGCTTGTTGTGTGTTGTATTTTGATGTTCATTACTATTATAATATTGTTGTTCAGCATATGTTTTTATGTTAAACCATTAGTAACATTTACATAAGAAACTCTCATGGGAATCTGTTAATTAAGAAATTTTTATGAATCCTTAAGCACTTGAAAAGCAAATGATAAGCATCTTGGGTTTAATTCTGAATGGGGAATTATCACAACATTACTAATCTGCTCCAATTCAGATCAGTGGAGGGGAAGTCAGACATGTGTTTCGACCTAACTTTTTCGCTCATTGGGACCAGATGCCACTATACATAGATGTTTATCCATACAATGGCACGAAATATTAAGGGGATCTTGACTTACAAATTACACCAGGACGAGCATGGGTATCTTGCTATATATTTGATGCATTTATAATCTAAGAAATATGTGTATGTGGTACTGATTTCTAAAATTTTTGGTATGCAGATATAACATCGGTGAGGCTGATAGGATAGATGGGACAAGTTGTAGTACCTAGGGCTACATATCAAGGTGGTACCTCATCACAAGAAAGACCAGATGATAGTGCTCTGCTGGAGGATTTCCGACGTAGATGTGACATATTACTAACCGGGGTGACACGTCGCAGATGGCATGAGATAAAAGATCAAGAAACATATGAGTGCACTGGAATTCCCTCAAAGTGGCAAGGAATCATGTGGTGCATGGTGATGGCCGGTCAAGGAATACAAGATCTACGGACTGGGGGAATGGAGCCATTGGCTTGGGAATTTCTAGATGATAGTGATTAGGCATAGGGACATGTGGGTCCCCATTTTTGGTTTATGATAACATGCAAGTGAGCATGTTGGATGTATTTATAGTAGTGGACTCAAAACACCGTATGACAATACATATTTATGATTATGCAACTTTTATGTGACGATTGTGGTTTTCCATTTGTTTATGGATGTCTTCTTACATGTGATAAATGCGAATTTATAATGTTAATTGTAATCTTATCCACATAGTGATTCTAGGCTTTAGGAGCATGATCGAATGAAATGGATTCAAATTCAAGTGCCAAAAGATTAACTCATAGACATTTTGTAAAGACAACATTATGGACATGATAAATTCCATTCAATTGCATGACAAGTAGAAAGGAATCTAGACAAGCATGAAGGTGAAGGATGTGACGGTCAAGGGAATCAGATAACAAACCTATCACAACAACATATTTAGCATGTTTCTTAGTGGAAAATATAATGCAAATACCTTTGAAGTGGACTAACGAATGAAAGGGGGTGAAGATAGCCCAATTTTTTGGGAAGTTTTAGTGTCTACAGATAAATGCTCAAACCCCTAGACTAGTAGCTAAGTCTAGAACAACAGTGCAAAGAATTATCTACCTTTTCTATGATCAATAGATTAAATAAGAGTTAAAGAGGCCTACATGTAGCTTTCGCTTACTCCTTATCTCCCTTGACCAACTCTATCGCTCCTCTCCGTACTTAATCCACTTGAAGAGTACCTGCACACGAACAAAAGACAAGAACCGATCAAAGCATATGATCATGATCTATTGATTAAACATAGCATGGAATCAAGTACATGATAAGCATATGAAATCATCAAAAGACAATACAAGCATATGGAAAAAGATTTGAACACTTTATTAGTAAAAGGAAGAATTACAACCCAAATTTGCCTGAGTCAACATCATTCCTCCAGTTCAATTGCATCCTCTCCTACACCAAGCAAGAAACTTTAACATCATTACAATACTTGCAATCAACACTAATCTCATATCAACATCATCTCCCTACAATTCCATAATTTCCAGCCCCTGATCTCTTAGATGAGTGATCTTTTTATATGTGAATGAAGGAGGTTATGCCATCAATGGTGATAATGAATGCCGTCCTATTTTTAGAAATCAGTTCTGGGATAAGGGGAATGATTTTCTTTAACTCCCTTCCTCATCCAAATGCGAACTCAAAGGAGTGGTTAGTTTTGAGAAACTTCTAGATGCATCCAATGGATAAGGAATCTTCAAACCCTCACGGAAGTTCGCTCAAATTCGCCTAGTGCAAGCCAAAGAGGGACCAAGTGCACTGCATAGCACCCTATTAGTGTATGGTTTGCATTGTAGCACACCCTAATGAAGGCCTTACCACACTGATCTTCTTAGAGGCAGTTTTTGGATGTTTTCAGTGATAGAACTTCTTGGGAAGTGAGGCATTTTGATGACTAACTTCTTTAGGGAAT
Organism: Pinus tabuliformis; assembly: GCA_031772625.1. Lineage (NCBI taxonomy): Eukaryota > Viridiplantae > Streptophyta > Pinopsida > Pinales > Pinaceae > Pinus > Pinus tabuliformis. The sequence goes on from CM062819.1 coordinate 909,208,341, forward strand.
GTAACAACTACATTAGGGGTTGATGGGCCCTAGGAGTATCGATCTGTAAGTTGGGGTTGATGTGCCCAAATGGATCTGTAATAGTTGCCCCCTAAAGCATGAAGTTGGAAATACATATGTCGACTGAAATGATTTATCACGAGGAGAGGAGGTTTCGAAATGGAAGGTGACCTACATCAATTACAATACATATATCATAATAATTTGTTTTTTCTCATGAACTAGCTGAGGGAAGGCATACCCATGCTTAGCTTATAAATTGTCATTACATGTACAAATATAGTCGTCTATAGATATAGACCCATGAATGGTTGACCATGAATGTAAGGCCATTGTACATTTGATTTAGTACTCCTAAAAATATCGCAGCCCGGATGGATGAAACTAGATCCGGGGTCTTCAATCTCGTTCAATATTTTTCTCAAGTACAATTATAACCATGTGAATAGATGTTCTAAAGTCAAATGTGGAAAGACATCGTTTGATTACCAGCCAATGATGTAAGGCGTTAACAGATGCAAGAGGAATCATCGATAATGATAATGACCCTCAAGGTACTACAATAAATTTCGCATGGTGTGATTAAATGATTTGATGTCGAACACCATACAAAGTCTTTTGGTCGAAGGTCAGTGATGTCAACTTATTTCTAGAAGCGAGAAACCTGCCATTGATGTATGCAAGCTTCAAGGTACTGAAAGGGTGTTTCTAAGTCAACTTCTTGGATGATATGCTGATGTCAACAAGAAGCGACTCGTCGTAGGAGGGCCTTGATGTATCCCACATCTAGGACATGTAACGAGGTAAATGATTTTGGAGATGAAAAAATCAACTGACGAGAAAAGGTTTAGGAATGGCAGTCATGAAAATGAAGGTTTATGCTATTGCAAAGGATTAAATTTGAACTAAATGAATTTTCTTGAACATGTCAGCGACACTAAGATGAATTGGTAGAATTGACCCAAAAAAAAGTAATGGATGGTATGGTAGACCAATCATGTGATAACCATCAAGATGAATGACCCAAATCACATAGTCACGGTGATGAGGTGAAAGTGTCATGTTCAAGAGCTACTTGCTACCATAAAATTTTCTCGGCTTTTTCCTTTTCCCCAATCATTGTTGACTAGTACCTCTTTGTTTTTTATCAAGCTTGAGGAGGATAACATATGCTTGTTGTATAATTTCACCCTTCGAGTGAATCCATCACTATTTGATGCTTTAACGAGTCTAGCGAAGGTGAAACTCAGCCTTGTCTATATGGACAAGTTTGTCGCTATTTGATGTTTTTAATGAGTTTAATGACAAAGATAACTCGTTCCTTTTCGTGTTTAGGGAGTTTGAAAAGGGAAAAAAAGGAAACTCTAAAAGCTCTTTTTCGTAAGTTAATCTCCCAAGTTCGAAAAAGCATAAAATAATACAAGAGAGATATCATTTCCTATCCATTATTAAGCTGGAAAGGGCAAGCTCTTGGAAATATTTTCATGTTTAGATAGTTTGAAAAGAGCTTAAAGAGGACTCCATTTCGAGGAATGAGTGGTGTTTAGGGTAGCAACTGGTTCTGGTGATTTTGGAACTTATCAAAACCTGTTGATTGATGTGAAGAGGATGGCTAATAAGACCACTCATTGTAACTGTTCCTCAAAAAGGGTAAAACAACCAAGTGAAAGCATATGATCGGGAAAAGGGATGGTCGCAATGGGATGAAAAAAAACAAGGCTCATCTAACGAAAAGGCTGATATAATGGAAATCACAAGGGTTAAAAAAGGAAATGGATTCATTTTTACACAAGCTTGAACCATAGGGAACTATTCTTGGATTTAGTTTCATGTTTACACAAGCTTGAAACGAAAAACTATGATTGAATTCAGTTTCATTTTACACAAGATTAAAATCAAAAAATATGTTTGGAATTGGTTTACATGCCCCTAGCATGATGAAAGGGAGAGTCTCTTGTAACCAGATGGAAGTCACTATGGTGAAGCAGGACGATTATTCAACACCTTTTTGGCTTCATCCAAATAGGGACAAATGTGAATGGGATGATTCCCTTCAGATAACCTACAGGAAACTTAACTTTACCACCAAGTGCTTGCCCCCAAGCTTCATTACATTCACCTAAGTAGACTACTCGTGGCTATCAAGTGGAAGCAATGACGGTTCATTTAAGAGTTCAAGCGAAAGACTCAACTGGGATTTTATGAGATCTACTCAAAGACTCGACTTGGAACTTGGGACCTTGTTTCATTTTTTAATGAGCTTGACACAAGACAAGGAACTCTACTCAAATTCCTTGTTTCATTTTTAACGAGGTTGACACAAGACAAGGAACTATCCTCATGGACCTGTTTCCTTCTCTAATGAGGTTGACACAGTAAAAGAATTATCCTCATATTCCTTGTTTCATTTTTTAATGAGGTTGACACAAGACCAGGAACTATCCTCCTGGGCCGTTGTTTCATTTTTTAACGAGGTTGACACAAGACAAGGAACTATCCTCATAGACCCTTGTTTCATTTTTTAATGAGGTTGACACAAGACAATGAACTATCCTCATAGACCCTTGTTTCATTTTTTAACGAGGTTGACATAGGAAAATGAACTATCCTCGAAGACCATTGTTTCATTTTTTAACGAGGTTGACACAGGACAACGAACTATCCTCAGACTTCGATCACAACCCATAAGAGGTCATGAAGGAGAGATCTGGCTCCAATGCCCATAGTACATGGTGTACATCATCACTGAATTGATTGTCAGATGATGTAGGTATGGAACATGTTGCCATAAAATTAACCTGTGGTGGGGATGATACCATTGGTAAAAAGGAACATTTAGGGAAGATGGTTGATTGGGAGCCATATTTGGACTAGGAAATGAAATCTGGTCAACAGTGACAATTCTGCCTTCATGCGTGAAACAAATCACTTGAAAGAGTGTTAAAACAATAGCTCCCATACCAAAAACATAGTCATGCCCAAGAAGTAAATTGTAATCTAAAGGACCTAGGACTACCATCATGTTTATATAAATGATTTTCCTCCCAAAGTAATACGTAATCGAGGGAGGATCCCTAATGGTTGACTGGTTCCTCTGTTAAAAGCCAACAGGTTCTAGGTAACTCGCACAAGTGGCGGCGAACCGAGAGCTTGCCACACAGTTGAGGAAAGGATGATCACTGATGCACCTTCATCTATAATAGTGCTAGATACAATCATATTACAAACTTGTACTATGATCTGGAAAGGCACATAAGAAGGAAGGCAGAATCCTGCCAGTCGATTCCAATCAAAGGAAGTGACTAGACTACTTGGAGGGGGTACCGTAGAAACAGGAGAATTAACCCCTTGAGTTACGAGAACTGGAGGATTTTCCTCCTGTCTTGATGGAACAGGAGGATTGCCACTAAGCTCATTAGAATCCGAATAAATAGAAAGAACTTGAGTGGTATCATATTCACTCTCTTCGCGAAGCGTACGATTTACTGAAGGTGAAATCGGGAAAACTGTTACCTCGACCTGTTGACTTGGGTCAGGTATAGACTCATAGGATTCACTTTCAGAGAGAGTGGGTTTGACTGAGAGTTGATTTTGGTCAGTAAATTTATCAACTAGTGAAGGATTTAGGGAGATTTTCCTGTAACCAGATGGAAGTCACTGCGGTGAAACAAGACAGTTATCCAACTCTTTTTTTGCTTCATCTAGATAGGGACAAACGTGAATGGGGTGATTCCCTTCGCATAACCTATAGGGAGACTTGATTTTACCCTTTTTTCCATGAACTTTACTACCACTAGTTGATGATGTGTCATCAGCATGATCTCCAGAAATTGATGGCACAGGATGATTTGAATGGGGAGACCATTCTCAAACTTTGTGAGGCTTGATGGATGATTTCTCATCAGATGTTGCATTCAAAGCAATGGTTGCTTGGTTGCCCCTTTGCTGAATTTGCTTCTTCTTCTTCTTCTTCCCTTTCTTCTTCTTCTTAGCCACCTGGTTATTAGTACCAATACTTTCACCAGACGAAGAGGAAGAAGGGGAGGAAGAAACAAACGAGGAAGAAGGCAAAGGGTCAACTGGATGTTGATTTTGTCTAGTTGGAGGTGTACTCGATGGTGGAGAAATCACGATGTTTTGAACCGAGGAAGTTGAAAACAACCATACTAGCAAGCCAATTGTAAATCCCGGAAGGGACAATGTAGCCATATAAGGAGCACCAATATTTCCAAAAGGAGGAAAAGGACTAAGATTCCCATCAAAATGAATTCCTTGATCGGTGGACTCCAAATTTTTCAAAAAGGAATTCCTTGATCTAGGAAAAAAGGTTTACCAAGCAACTGTGAACTGCAAAATACTACCAGGAGAACCAAGAAGTACGGGCATGCAATATCCCCGAATGCTGTGTTAGGTGTATCACATTTGCAAGGCGACCGACTCAATTACTTAAGGATGGATAGCAACCTAGTGTTTTCCTCCCATATATACCCGAAGGTATGTGGAGGCCCAATCCGTATAAGCGCTGTCTAATGCAAAACCATACAGTGAGAGCATTCCCATATACTTTGCATACTGTAACACTGCCCTATATACCTAAAGGTACATGGACAAGCTACGATATACTCACGTACGTTGAATGAGGTATCACACGTGGGATGTATTGTAGACAAGTTAGTGGCAACTGCTTGGTTTAACGATTCCAGAACACATCTCTAGCCTAGAACCACTAAATGTTCTCGTTGATGACAATGCTCCATTAGGTAAATTGATGTTTATTTTAGGTTGATCTTGCTTAGGAATTTGTCTTTCAAGTTCACCACATGATGTATTTTGAAATTCCTAGGAATGCAACTATCATGATAAGCATTCTTTCCATTTAGTTTTAACAATGAAAATACTAGCTACTTAGGGATAAAGCAATCAAATTTCTTTTGATCAAAGAACAAAGAGCGCAATCTAAATGCAAATTCCCTAGACTATTCCATTTAGCACACACAAACTCTTTTCAATGCAAGATGCATGTATTTCTTTTCAATTTCCCTTAATGTGAATGATTCAAAAAGGAAAACTAATGCACAAAGGATCAGTAAACTCTTTTCATAAAAATGACGATTTTGCGACAATTTCTTTTCAAGGAAAGGAAGACTCTACGACACTTTCGTTTTCAAAGAAATGAGAAAATATGACACTTTCAACAAAAAGAATAATTATATGCACATATCAACCAATCGATCTTTCATGAATGAATATTTGATGAAAATTCAACTTTCGAAGGAAAAGACGATTTTACGACACTTTCTTTTGCTAAAGAACAATTGATTAAAACTAACTTTTGACTATAGATTGAAAATGATAAAGTAAATACATAAGAAGTATTTATCAATCCTAGTCTAATTAGCCCCAAATTAAGGAGATGAAAAACTATTTTTAGAGACAAAACACCATTGACATTCATCAACTCATTCAAACAAGAGAAAATTAGCAAAAACTTTTAGTTCCTAGATGGGAAACTGACCCTCAAGGGATCAGCGCAGGCAACAATTAGAGATAGTGCGTTGAATCACATTGGAGCTATGCGATAAGTGCACTGCAATGCACTGTGTCATTCATTAGACTATGTTGGTGATAGTAAGAAATTTTGAAGGCAATTTTGACATAGTTTCGACTCAATTTTCAATGGAAGAGGACTGAAAACAATCAACAACCACAAGTAGAGTATGTAGAAATGTCTTAAGAGGCTGATAAGCTACTAAGATGGATAATCGCTCCTCAATGGAGTCACCAATTTGTTTTGGGAAGTTTTAGTGTCTACGGATAAACTCTTAAACCCCTAGACTAGTAGCTAAGTCTAGAACAACAGTGCAAAGTATTCTCTACTTTTTCTATGATCAATAGATTAAATAAGAGGCAAAGAAGCCTACCTATAGGTTTCGCTTACTCCTTATCTCCCTTGACCAACTCTATCACTCCTCTTTGTACTTAATCCACTTGAAGAGTACCTACACACAAATAGAAGACAAAAATCGATCAAAGCATATGATAATGATCTATTGATTAAACATAGCATGGAATCAAGTACATGATAAGCATACGAAAGCATCAAAAGACAATACAAGCATATGGAAAAAGCTTTGAACACTTTATTAGTAAAAGGAAGAATTACAACCCAATTTTTCTGATTCACCATCATTCCTCCAGTTCAATCTCATCCTCTCCTCATAACAAGAAAGACACTTTGACATCATTACAATACTTGCAATCAACACTAATCTCATATCAATAGCATCTCCCTACAATTCCATAATTTCTAGCCCCTAATCTCTTAGATGAGTGATCCTTTTAATATGTGAATGAAGGAGGTTATGGCATCAATGGTGATAATGAATTCCCTCGTATTTTTAGAAATCAGTTCCCTGGAAGAAGGAATAAGGGGATTGATTTTCCTTAACTCCTTTCCTCATCCAAATGCGAACTCAAAGGAGTGGGTAGTTTTGAGAAACTTCTAGAGGCATCCAATGGAAAAGGAATATTTAAACCCTCAGGAAAGTTCACTCAAATTCACCCAGCGCAGGCCAAAGAGGGACCAAGTGCACTACATAGGACCTTGTCAGTGTATGGTTTGCATTGTAGCGCACCCTAATGAAAGCCTACCCGTAGTAATCTTATTAGAGGCAATTTTTGGATGTTTTCAGTAATAGAACTTCTTAGGAAGTGAGGCATTCTGATGACTAACTTCTTTAGGGCATGTAACAACTGCATTAGGGGTTGATGGGTCCTAATAGTATCGATATGTAAGTTGGGGTTGATGTGCCCAAATGGATCTATAACAGTTGCCCCCTAAAGCATGAAATCGTAAATATATATGTCGACTGGAATGATTTATCACGAGGAGAGGAGGTTTTGAAACGGAAGGTGACCTGCATCAATTACATTACATATATCATGATAATTTGATTTTTCTCATGAACCAGCTGAGGGAAGGCATACACATGCTCAACTTATAAACTTTCATTACAAATAAAAATATAGTCATCTATAGATATAGACCCATGAATGGTTGACCATGAATGTAAGGCCATTGTACATTTGATTTAGTACTCCTGAAAATATCGCAGTCTAGATGGATGAAACTAGATCCGGGGTCTTCAATCTCGATCAATCTTTTTCTCAAGTACAAGTCTAACCATGTGAATCAATGTTCTGAAGTCGAACATGGAAAGATATTGTCTAATTACGGGCCAATGATGTAAGCCGTTAATAGATGCGAGAGGAATCACCGATAGTAGGCCTTCATTAGGGTGCGTTGCAATGCAAACCCCATATGTTTCAACCTAAGAACAACTAAGGAGCGAGCGAGGAGGATGTTATCCATGGTCAATTAATTTTATTTTAATCAAAGTAACATAACAAAACAAAAGAGGGATAATCTAGGCAAAAAGGTTTACCAAGCAACTGTGAACTGAAGAATACCTCTTAGCGAGCCAAGAAGTACGGGCAGGCAATCTCTCCAAATGTTGTGTTCGGTGTATCAAATTTGGAAGCCGGTTGACTTGGTTACTTAAGGATGGATAGAAACCTAGTGTTTTCCTCCCATATCTACCTGAAGGTATGTCGAGGCCCAGTCCGTATAAGCGTTGTCTAATGCAAAACCGCATAGTGAGAGCATTCCCATATACTTTACGTATTGTAACACCGCCCCATATACCCGAAGGGACATGGACGAGCTACGATATACTCAAGTAGGTGGAATTAGGTATCACACTTAGGATGTATTGCAAACAAGTTAGCATGAGCTGCTTGGTTTAATGACGCCAGGACACATCTCTAGCCTAGAAGCATTAAATGTAATCATTAATGACAATGATCCATTAGGTAAATTGATGTTTATTTTAAGTTGATCTTGCTTAGTAATTTTTCTTTCAAGTTCACCGCGTTATGTTTTATAAAATTCCTAGGAATGCAACTATCATGATAAGCATTATTTCCATTTAGTTTTAACAATGAAAATCCTAGCTACTTAGGGATAAAGCAATCAGATTTCTTTCGATCAAAGAATAAAGAGCACAATCTAAATGCAAATTCCCTAGACTATTCCATTTAGCACACACAAACTCTTTTCAAATCAAGATGCATGTATTTCTTTTCAATTTCCCTTAATGTGAATGATTCAAAAAGGAAAACTAATGCACAAACGATCAACAAACTCTTTTCATAAAAATGATGATTTTGCGATAATTTATTTTCAAGGAAAGGAAGAATCTACAACACTTTCATTTTCAAAGAAATGAGGAATTAAGACACTTTCAACGAAAAGACTAATCATATGCACATATCAACCAATCGACCATTCATGAACGAAGATTTGACGACAATTCAACTTTCGAAGGAAAATAATATTTTATGACACTTTCTTTCGCTAAAGATCATTCGATTAAAACTAACTTTTGACTATATATTGAAAATGATGAAGTAAATACATAAGAAACATTTATCAATCCTAGTCTAAGTAGGGTCAAATTAAGGAGATGAAAAACTATTTTCAGAGACAAAACATCATTGACATTTAGCAACTCATTCAAATAAGAGAAAATTGGCAAAAAATTTAAGTTCCTAGATGGGAAACTGACCCTCAACGGATCAAAGCAGACATTAGTTAGAGGCAGTGCACTGAATCACATTGGATCTATGTACGAAGTGCACTACAGCACACTGTGTTCTTCATTAGACTACGCTGGCGACAGTAAGCGATTCTGAAGGCAATTTTGACACAGTTTCAACTCAATTTTCAATGAAAGAGGACTCAAAACAATCAAAGACCACAAGTACAGTATATAGAAATGTCTTAAGAGGATTATAAGCTACTAAGATGGATAGTTGATCCCCAGTGGAGTCACCAATTTGTTTTGGGAAGTTTTATTGTTTACGGATAAACGCTTAAACCCATAGACTAGTAGCTAAGTCTAGAACAACAGTCCAAAGCATTCTCTACTTTTTCTATGATCAATAGATTAAATAAGAGGCAAAGAAGCTTACCTATAGCCTTCGCTTACTCCTTATCTCCCTGGACCAATCCTGTCGCTCCTCTCCCTACTTAATCCACTTGAAGAGTACCTACACACAGACAGAAGACAAAAACTGATCAAAGCATATGATAATAATCTATTGATTAAACATAGCATGGAATCAAGTACATGATAAGCATATGAAAGCATCAAAAGACAATACAAGCATATGGAAAAACATTTGAAAGCTTTATTAGTAAAAGCAAGAATTACAACCCAATTTTCCTAATTCAGCATCATTCCTCTAGTTCAATGCCATCCTCTCCTTACAACAAGCAAGACACTTTCACATCATTACAATACTTGCAATCAACGCTAATCACATATCAACAACATCTCCCTACAATTCCATAATTTCTAGCCCCTGATCTCTTAGATGAGTGATATTTTTATAGGTGAATGAAGGAGGTTATGCCATCGATGGTGATAATGAATTCCCTCCTATTTTTAGAAATCAATTCTGGGATAAGGGGATTGATTTTCCTTAACTCCCTTCCTCATCCAAATGCAAACTCAAAGGAGTGGGTAGTTTTGAGAAACTTCTAGAGGCATCCAATGGATAAGGAATCTTCAAACCCTCACAGAAGTTCACTCAAATTCACCCAGTGGAGGCCAAAGAGGGACCCAGTGTGCTGCATAGCACCCTGTCAGTGTATGGTTTGCATTGCAGCGCACCCTAATGAAGGCCTACCCGCACTGATCTTCTCAGAGGCAGTTTTTGGATGTTTTCAGTAATAAAACTTCTTGGGAAGTGAGGCATTCTGATGATTAACTTCTTTAGGGAATGTAACAACTGCATTAGGGGTTGATGGGCCCTAATAGTATTGATCTATAAGTTGGGGTGGCTTTGAAAACTTTCTTGGCTTCAGGATGGGTGAGACAATGATGAAGGAAAATATCAACAATGCGGTGATATATATCATCACTGATGACAAGGTAGCAGGGGGCCTGATGTCGAATACATCATCGATTATCATGAGTGAGTGAGGTGGGGGGTGAATTTTTGGGTTTGTAGATATGTAAGGATGTTACCATACCGTGGATCATCTGAGCCAATGGCAAAAAAGTGTCCATCTAGAAGATCATCATTAACTAGTAGATTAGGCGCACTGGTGGGAAATTCATAAATAAGTTCGGCGAGGGCCAAACCTTTCTTACTTTTGGGTGTCAAAAATTCAAGATTGTATTCTTGAAGGATAATGACCCAATGGGTGTACTTCCTGTTAATGATCTGTCGACTCAACAGGAAATCCATAGGGTTGGAATTGGCCACAACTTTGGTCATACATGTAAGGATATATTGAGGAAGTTTCTGAATAGAGAACATGACATACATCGCTAGCTATTCTTCATGGGAATATGACAGACGGGGACTGTTAAGGTTCTTACTGACATAATATATGACATGTTCAATTCCTGCAAAATTTTCTTGTATAAGGACCCCAACAACCGAATAGCTGGATGTAGAGATGTACAAGATGAAATCGCTTTCAAAGTTTGGTGGACTAATCAAGGGATTAGAAGTGACAGAAAATTTTAGGGCATTGAGATACTATTCAGATCGATCATCCAAAACAAATGGAATGGTAGGTTGAAGGATTTTAAGGAAACCATGAGCTATTGTGGCATAGTGAGGAACAAACTGACGAAGGAAGTTAGCTTTGCCTTGGAGGCTTTGTAATTAGCAAAGGGTACGAGGAGGAGGAAGTTCAAGAATGGCTTAAAATTTGAGCGGGTCAAGTGTGATATCGTCTTTGGACACAATGAAGCCCAAAATGTGGCTAATAGTAACACAAAACACACACTTTAGGGGGTTAAGGGGAATGTTATACTTGCAACATCGTAGAAATACGGTACACAAATCATGAAGGTGTTGCGACCAAAGTTTGGAACGAGTGGTGAGATCGTCGAGATATGCAAGGATAATATAGGCCAAGTCATGAAATCAGTAGGAAATGGCACACTAAAAAGTGGCCCCAACATTCTTCAAACCAAAAGGCATGACCTTCTAAGAAAAATCTCCCCACAAACTAGTGAAATAAATTTTCAACTGACCGACATAACAGATATGTATCTAGTTATATCTGGAGAATCCATTCACAAAGGATAGAACCTCATGTCCCACACACTCATCAATGACCTTGTCTATGATGGGTGTGTGAAAGTTGTCTTTGGGACAATCTTTGTTTAGATCATGGAAGTTAATGCAGACATCATGTTTCCTTGCTTCTTTAGAACAAAAACAAGATTGTACACCCATGTGGTGTATTCAATGGGATATATGAAATGAGCCTGTGTGAGCTTATTGATTTTAGTTTTGATAACTTCACCTTTGGAAGGATAGATGATCCAGATTTAAACAAGAATGCAACAAATTACAAATATAACCATAAATATAGAGATGTAGCAGAAATAATGCTTCATTTCATTAATGTAAAATACTGAAATATGCTTACAAACAGAAATGGAAATAAACCAGCTAGGGCAATGGTAGCTTATCCCTAAGAAGAGATGTGATGGCTATATGCCTCTGAACTCTGTTACAATGAGGCTGAAAGGCGTATTTATTTTTGGGAAACAATGGAAAACCCTAAACATCCAAAAACCTAACCCTAGGAGATGAAATGCAAACTGTGGGCCCCGTTTGGGTAAATTGGTACATCAACTTCCCGGGGTCGTAACTTTGGCATACGATCTTCGTTTGACGCACACAATAACTCGTTAGAAAGATCTATCAAAGGACTATAACTTTTGGAAGAGCAATATCAGTCCATGGACCCATGTTTCTCCAAGTATTCCAAAAAAGCATCTTTTAGGGCCTCAAAACGGCTCCAGAAGTTCAGGACCCGAAAAACTACTAAAAATAGTAAATTGTGCTGCAATTAAGGAAACTGGAAAACTGATAGAGACAGTTGTGGGGTTCCAAGTGGGATAGGTGGGTGGCCACCAAAATCCACCTGGATCAATAGATAAGCATTTATTTTTGGTGGATGTGTATGGCATCGGGCCAAGCATCAATATGATGTTCAACAATGTTGGGATCAAGTCTGGGAATTTCAAAATAAGACAAGGGAAAAACATCACATAATTCCTTGAATAGCTTATTGTAGGCATCAATTTCTTCTGGGGTGCACTGCGCCCCCAAGACAATGTTCTCTTCTACCACTAGTTTGTTTGAAATGGCATTTTTGATGGTGGGGGAAATGTTAGCCATATTTCCTTCTTTAAAAGCATCTCATGTAGGAATGGGATTTTTGAACCAATCGACTTCATCATGAATGAAATATTTGGACTCCAAAACATATTGGTCATGGGTTTTCTGTGGAAGGAAGCATGCATGATCGTGCATATCATCCCAAGGATAATTAATGGTGGTCATGGCTTCCATGATGTCTTCATCAGAATGGAAGATGGGAAGACTGGAGGAAGAAGGACTGCATGATTACGAAGAGCTACCTGAAGCATCTTCATGAGAGATAGGGTTCACATATGCATCATTAACGATGGGAGACATATGACAAGTAGATGGAATATCTACCAATGTTGAGACTGGGATGTTCATCGAACGAGGTTCAACAAAATCACAATAGGAGATATCAGTGGAGTTCAAATGCATCAATCTCATGGATGATGATAGGTAGAGAATATGAGTGGTACTATCCATCATCTCGAAATTAGGGGGGGATCACAATGGATGTTTGAGAGACCTCTTATTCCAACGTAAGAGTGGCACCAAAATCCACAGGTAAAGGAGAGGTGGACTCATTATGAGTTCCTCTAATTTGTGAAGCACTTGAAGTGTATTAGGAAAATCTTTGAGATGGAGAGAGTGATGGGAATAGTGGGCATAATTATCACACCAAGTGTATGATTAGTTGGTGCGTAATGATCTATTACTCTTAGCTAACTCAGGTAAGGTGAAATGGACCTAAGGAATGTTAGAATCAGGGAAGGTATTAATGACAGAATCTTTAACATGCGACAGTTCAGGATAGTTATTGGTGGCATGACTGATAACATCACACAAAGCATAATGAGGAATAATATTTGGCGGCTTAGGAGGAGATCAAGTTACCGAGGGGGCCTTGCCTTTATTTCCCTTTTTCTATGCTTTTCCCCCCTCGCTAGATTCTTTCGCAACAGGAGTAGGATCCTATTGAGGTTGTTGTGGAACTGCAGTAAAGGCAGGGGTAGGGGTCAAAGCAATGTAAGGTTTCAATTGATTGGATGGAGTGTTTATGGGGGGATCAATGTACAATACTCGGATCCCCAAGGTAATGTAGGGTAAACTCAACTTAGCCATGACAGGTGTAGAATACACTCCAGGAGCTGGAAATAATAATGATATCTCACTAGAAGGATAATGACCTAGAGGAATGGCTCCATAAAGGTTAAGGCTTGGGGAAATGGTTCTGGGAAGGAATGGATTAGGAGAGACATCAATTGAAGGAAATGATCCTTGAGGAGTAATATCAACATGATAGGTTGGGTTAGGCATAGCAGGTTGTGGAGGTGAGGTCTGCTGTGAAGGCACACTGAACTGTTTGTGGGAAGCCTGCGATACTTGGAGCATGCAAACACTAGATGAGGTAGGCTCAAAAGGGATAGGCGGTGGGCCATAGTAAGTACCAAGTAAAGTGGAATCTTTTTAAACTCATGGAGAGACAAACGAGACAATCTTATTTCCAGCCACGAAAGAAATGTTGGACTGAGGTGAAGTTTGGGCTTTCGGATCATAGTACATCAACTAATCAATTGTGACGATATTTCCATTGTGGGGAAAAAACATCTTATGGTTAACCACATATGTGATAGCTGACATGGCATAAGTATAAATATGACCAAAAAAGATGTTATAGTCTAAGGGAGCATCAATGACTTCAATGTCAATACAGACCATCTTGATGAAAGATGTGACTAGGAAGTTATGGTATAAGCCTAGGAGCTATGAAGGATGACCATCCCATGCCTGGACAGTGATGGTGGATGGGGATAAGTCAGTGGAACCAATTTTCTTCCAAACAATCAAAGCCATTACACAGGTGGATGTGATTTCAACAATGATACACCACCGGATAGTGGCATTTTGAATGGATACTAGTATTTGAAATGAAACAGATGAAGGTAAGGGAGGATTTTATGACATATTAACATGAAAAAAAATCATATGATCTTCTTGAGGATCCACGACACCCAAGCCAGAGAGTAGAGATTTTCAATTGTGACGGGCACGTCTGGAGAACTTCTAGCATTGACATGGCAGCAGGAGACTACGGGAATTCATCTACTATGATATATGTAAGGGTGTGTTTGGTAGAAGCATCATTTTGACGTAACAATGTGGCCCAACCTTTTTGAATTTTTTGTCAAGCTACATGAAGAATTTTCCACATGTTCCCCTACCAAATGTTGTGAATATGATGAAATGAAATGTCTTACATTGGTTGCACAAAATAAATATTTACAGGGAACTATCTCCGTGCTTTGTTGAGAACTCCCAGATCCTTCCATCCAGTATTGGGAGAAAATTTCCCAAGAGATTGCTACAACCTCATCTGTCAAAGTCACCCTGTAAAACTTTATGAATGATTCACAATACATTTTCATCCAATTTTCAAAATGGAGTAGTGTAGTTGATAAGAAAATTCAACCTATGTACCTACTACGTGAGAATGTCAAGCAACTTTTCAATTAGGCAATGCAAACCTCAGACTTAGAACACCAAAAGGAGCTTTTGGCACAAGCAGATGCATTGGATGCCCAAATTAACCAGACCAAGGAAGCCTCACAAGCTACTAAGTGAGTAATCAAGGACCTTAATCTGATTACGCAAAAGCACTTTATCACACTTAAGACACTTGAGGTTACAAAGTAGTTTTTTGGAAACGTTTCCGCCATTTTGTAGACATTGAACAATTTTGTTTTTGCGTACACTAGTTTTAGAAATGATGTTTTATAAACACTACCAGAGTTGGTTTCTTCGTTTGAATGGGATACAATGGATGAAATACACAAAAAAGTGGATAGGAACAATTACAACAAGGACCAGATGTTGCAGTAGAAAATTGACTCAAGGGTGAGTAAATAGATTGTGATGTGGGCCTATTGGGTCCTTCCTTTTTTCAAAGATATTTTGGAAAATAAGTTTGTAAAGAAGTTGCAGAGGAAAGGAAGAATAGATCCACTGGAATAAGACCACTAGAGAATATAAAACAAAAAGTAATTTATGTTGGGGAACACAAAACTGTAAAAAGAAGGAAAAGTTGGGCCGCAAAATAAGAAAACCTAGGTTCAATTTTGAATGGAAAAAAAAGGATAGGGACAAAGACACCATATTTTGTCATAGAGGACTGGATCAAGGATGAGAGCAAAGAACCTATGCAATGACTAAGTTAATAGAGAGTGTCTATAAAAGAAGCCACATATGGGCGAGTCAGGTAGCTAGAGCTAGAATCAAAGTTGGTCTTCCAATTTGTCACTAATGGTCTCCGTGTTGAGACTCCATAATATGTGTAGAGTTATGAATCTTCCTTCTATGAATTGTAATGTTCTAGTGTAATGTATTGATTTGGAGATATGAGAATACAAGATTTTGTGCATATCCTCATTGTAATGCCTATCTGATTAATAATAATAAAGGAGTTGTAGGAATGACGTGTGTGATATGGATTCATCAATGTGTGACGCTTTAAAATTTTAATTAAATATGCACAATTCTTTATCTATTAAGTCACTAATTGTTGACTTGTAATTATATTTTGTTGTGATGAATGGTTCTATGTTTAAA
The DNA here is from genome assembly GCA_031772625.1 of Pinus tabuliformis. Classification (NCBI taxonomy): domain Eukaryota; kingdom Viridiplantae; phylum Streptophyta; class Pinopsida; order Pinales; family Pinaceae; genus Pinus; species Pinus tabuliformis. The sequence goes on from CM062819.1 coordinate 909,224,190, forward strand.
ATGAATGAATAATGTTGTAATAGTTTTGGGTTCTCGCCACTCATCTCAATCCCTCTTATCATTCTTTGTTCCAACACACCTCAGGTGAGACGTTCCTTTTCTCTAAAGGGAGTGAAAATGTCAGTGATAAGATAGACTACGATGGGACTCTTTTGGAAACCTGTTCACGGTGCTGGACCTGCCAACATTCAAGGGGATCTCCTTGGTAAGAAGTCCCAACTAGACCTCAGATCGTTTTGAGTAGGAGTCCCAGCAGTGGGTGGTAATGTAGTGCCTTGACCATGATAGTGTGTAGAGGTAAGTATGATGACTTTGGTCCGAAGCAAGTGTGTTCCCTTGTAGCAAGTCAAGTGAGATGCATGGGAGTTATAACACACAGAGGGGAAAACGAAGCGTGTCCCTTAGAAGCCTATAATAGTATGCAGTATGAAAGGAACACACGAGCAAAATGACATCACGAGCAAGAAAAGGAATAGTCCAAAAACCAAAGTGATGGGTTAATCCAACAACACACCTTCAACAAGATTCATAAAATTTCATACAAAATAGTTCATAAGAAAATGCGTATGTTAAACAACATACATTGGTAAAGTAACTAGAATAGTCAAACTATAATAACAACATATGCATGAAAACATGTTGGCTCAATTATAAAATTATTAAGTGAAAGTTCAATCCATACATACACCATTGACATCCACTAACCCCAATAGTGGAACATTATAGTCAACACCGCCTACTCCTCCAAAGAAGCGTACTCACTCTACGTTGTTGAGAAGCCAAGGCTCGTCACAATACTCCCAAGCCCTCACTAAGCCTAAGCCTAGCCAAAAGCTTGGATCCCAAAAGCCATGTCTATGAGTTATGAGGTTATATTTATAACAAAGGGTGGGGTGACCCTTGACATTTCCCTTTGACTCTTTGACTACCCTCATGAGTCTTCTTCTCCTTTAAAAATAACTCTTTACATTACATAGTGATCCAAGTGGATGTTGATGGCCACCCACCTATCCCACTTGGACCCCCACAACTGTCTCTTTCAGTTTTTGAGTTTCCTTAATTGTAGCACAATTTACTATATTGAGCAGCTTTTCAGGTCCTGAACTTCTAAAGCCATTTTGAGGCCCTAAAAGATTTTTTTGGGGAAAAATGGGAGTAACATGGGTCCATTGACCAATTTTTCTCTTCCCAAAGTTGTAGTCCTCAGATAGGTCTTTCTAACGAGGTATTGCTCTCGTCAAATGAAGATTTTATGCCAAAGTTACGACCCCGGGAAGATGATGTACCAATTTACCCAAACAGGGCCCACAGTTTGGAATTTCAACTCCTAGGGTTATGTTTTTGGATGTTTATGGTTTTCCATTATTTCTCAACAATAAATAGGCCTTCGAGCCTCATTGTAACATAGTTCAGAGGCATGTAGCCGCCACATCTATTCTAAGAGATAAGCTACCATCGTCCTAGCTGGCTTATTTCCATTTTTGTTTGTAAGCATATTTCAGTATTTTACATTAATGAAATGAAGTATTATTTTTGCTGCATCTCTATATTTATGGTTATTTCCATACTTTATTGAATTCCTGTTTAAATCTAGATCAATGGTATCATAACAGGTTTGCTCTTCTCTGTGTTTCTTTGCATGTCCCCAACGAGGTCAGGATATAAGGAGCTACAGCTCGATCTGGTTGAACCTTTGCAAGACCAGCCTTGAAAATCATGATGGCCTCCATGGCGGATGAGAAGAAAGATGAGGGGGCAAGAGATCCTATCAAAATATTGCTTGAAGAAGCCCTCGACCATCAAAGGAAAGCTATGATGGAAAACTTTGCCTAGATCCTTCAGTGACTACCCAGAGGCGACGCATCAGCTTCCAAAAACTACTCTCGAAATGCCACACCGTTTCAGGTACAAGTTAATTTTGAAATCCCCATATTCGAGGGTCAGATAGACGTAAATGCTATAGATAAATGGTTAAATATGCTAGAAGGGTATTTTTTGTTCATAATTTTTCTAGTCGGGAAAATATTATTTTCACTATTCTCAAAGCAGCCCCCCACGTCGAGGACTCATGGGAAACCTACTGCGAGAATAAGGATGAAAGTACAGGCTCACTGTTTTCAGCCACACCCACTAGGAATTTGTTTCGGGATGCCATTAAGAAGTAGTACTACCCTGTCAAAAGCTATGAGGACCAACACATAAAGTGGACCACACTACGGTAGGGAAGGGACCAAGACGTGCCAGAGTTCACCAATATTTTTCATACCCTTCACAAAAAGTTGGGTATCAATGATTCTGAGCTGCATTTGGTACTCAAATACCATGGTTGCCTACACAGGTACATCCAGGATGAGATGGAGTTCCTAGACATCTCCTTTCTTGGCAAGGCATACCAATATGCTGTCAAGAGCGAGCAAAAGTTTAAACAAAATAAGAGAGACTTTGGATCTACGAATCTGAAGGCCAAAGGACAAAGCCAAGTCAGGGTGACCCAAGACAACTTGTCGAAGCTGCAAGAAGATAACAACACCACTAAGTCAAATAAGGACACAGGAAAGTGTTGTGAGTTCCATAAGAACCCCACTCACAATACAAGTGAGTGTTGGACCAAGCAGTCACTTGTGGCTAAGTTGAAGGCTTTAGAATCAGATGCATGTTCTGATCCTGAGTCAGAACCCAACAAGGGGAATGGAAAAGGGAAGCAGATCATTGACGCAGAGCCCAACACCATTGTTTCCACTGCCAAGATCCAAAAGAATGAGCTGGGAGATCCATATGAGGGGGAGTGTCTTTTCCACTCACAGATGTGGGTGAAGGGTTCGCCGCTGCAATTCATTTTTGATAGTGGGAGCCAAAAGAACCTCATTTTAGCAAAGGTCGTGAAGCAATTTGGCCTACCGACAACACCACACCCATAACTGTATTGTATCGGGTGTCTTCACCAAGGACGAAATCTTCGAGTCCACCAGCAGTGTCGCCTTCCCTACAGCATCAAGCCCTTCACAGATGAGGTATTGTGTGATGTTGTATCTCTTGGTGTTTGTGATGTACTATTAGGCCAACCATACTTATGGAGGTGACATGTTGTGTATGAGCTAAGGCCTTGCGCTATTATTATTTCTTTGGGTAATTCATTATACAGGATACAGAGGTAGTACTGCCACCTCTTTAATCACTCCTAAGAAATGTAGCAAGCTCATCTCCGAGACTAGGAAATTCATTCTCTATCTGGTTCACTCCTAAAGTAAGGAAAATATCATCACCACATCCATGACCCTCGCGAAGGGTTCCTCCATGTAGCAACAGTAGAAGAGGGATACGGTCATCTTCTCCTCACCCACAAGGATACTGTTGCACTATCAGGTCAAGCATTCATCCGATTTGACTTCCAGAGCACCTCTACCCAACAGGCCGATCTATCACCACTCCATTCTAAAAAAATGCCAAGTATAAGCAGCAACATGATCAACATTAGGCACCACAAAAGTTTTAGTTGGGTGACAAAGTCTGGTTGCATTTACAGAAACAACGCCTTACAAGAGCCCTTCAGAAGCTTGGTCCATACACCATTTCCAAGGCTATGGGAAACAATGCTTTGGAGCAAATAATTCCCCTATTCCTTCACATACACCGAGTGTTCAATGTCGACCACCCTCGACCTTGCTTCCCACCATTACTGGACACATCAGAGATTGTAGAACAGCTCACCAGGGACCAAGTTTAGTATATGGAGGAACTCAACACAATGGGGACCATTGCTTCCTAAGGGGGGAGGAATGATCTAGGTGGATGTTGGTGGCCACCCACCTATCCCACATGGACCCCCACAATTGTCGCTTTCATTATTAGTTTCCTTAATTGTACCACAATTTAATATTTATAGCAGTTTTTCAGGTCCTGAACTTCCAGAGCCATTTTCAGGCCCTAAACGACATTTTTTGGGAAACAGGGAGGAACATGGGTCCATGGAGCAATGTTTCTCTTCGCAAAGTTTTAGTCCTCAGATAGATCTTTCTAACGAGGTATTGTGCACGTTAAACGGAGATCGTATGCCAAAGTTACGCCCCCGAGAAGTTGATGTACCAATTTACCCAAACGAGGCCCACAATTTGGTGTTTCATCTCCTAGGGTTAGGTTTTTGGATGTTTAGGGTTTCCATTATTTCTCAACAATAAATATGCCTTTGAGCCTCATTGTAACACAGTTCAAAGGCATGTAGCTGCCACATATCTTCTCAGAGCTAAGCTACCATCTCCCTAATTGGTTTATTTCCATTTCTATTTGAAATCATATTTCAATATTTTACATTAATGAAATGAAGTATTATTTTTGCTGCATCTCTATATTTATGGTTATTTATGTACTTTATTGCAGTCCTATTTAAATCTAGACCACATAGTGATTATTCACATTCCACTAATGACACTTGGAATTTCACTTACAATATATTTACAGATAATATACAATTTTGACATATACACATGTGGGAACAAATAGGCTAGAGTCAGCCTAATAAGACAAACACTATGAATCAGAAGCCTAGGGAAATACCAACTCGAAAATGTCCTCTGGATGATCTTCAATGAAGAACTGATACCAAGGTAAGTACTGCGTTATGGTGTCCCCATACCATTTGGTGATATCTTTATGGAAGCAGACTCTTGCCTCCATGGCATCTGGGTATATGGTCTTGGAGCCTTTTTCCAACTCATCTTGAAGCATGGATGACATTGTCCTGAGTGTGGCTGGACCACCAATGTATCTCTGCATGTCTTTTGCACTCAGCTGCAAGTCATAGCTGGTGGCCTCTTGCATTAACTACTCTATGTACCTATCGACCTACAACCAAACTTGGCTCTTCTCAATGTCTTGTGTGAGGGAACAGATTGAAGGGGTTCTTTGTATCCTCACCATGACATCTAGACTCTTTAACAACCCTACATAGGAAGCCTCAACACTACTCATGAGCAGAGGGAGCTGATCATAATTTCGAATCAACATTCAAGTCCATGCTTTTCTAGATCTGCTTGCAGCTTCATTATCTTATTCAAGTAAAGAAAAGCTCCCTTATATCTCATTGTCATTCCTGTGCATGTGCAATAACATCATGTATGTCCTTGAGAGTTTGGGCAATCTTCATGCACCTATGCTAAAAGCCATATATATTGAAAACTCCATTGGGCATGGTGACAAATGTGTCATAAGGTTTTCACATGCTGGTCTTAAGAGTCAATACTTCAACTAGTATCAATTTCCTCATCTCTTGCCATAATGGATCCTATGGATTTTTCTCCCCTCTACCTAGCCGCATGCAATTCCTTTACCATCTAATCATTCCCTACTAACAAGGACTTGACATTTGAGCTCGTGGCTTCTACATAATCCTTGGTGCCATCGGCCATGGCATCTAGATGCTTTATAACATCTAACAGTATCACTCTTTCCTTAATAAATGCATGCGACGAGTGATCATCTGGAAAATTCTTTCTTCGTGCCTGTATAATATTTTGTTGCAACTCATTAAAGTAAATATTGTACACATCCATCATTGGATCATCATCAAGGAGGACAACCTCTCCTTGCTTGCTTGGGACTGGTTTTGATACTGGAGGTGGTGGAGACTGCGGGGCGACCTTGGATGCTCTTGGCATGAGGTCGGTATCTTGGTCTTGTCGCTCTTGCACCAACTCTGTGTCCATCTCTTCAACCATTTGCTCAATGTGCTAAGCAAGTTCCCAATGATGCAACTACTCACCCTCTTCTTCATTTGTTGTCTCTTATGAATCTTCAACCAGTATCGATGCAATTTTCTCTATGATATTGCCTTTCCCTCCTTCTTGTTCCTATTTCTGCTTCTCTTCCCTCTCTCTCCTTCTTCGCTCCTTCTTTTCTTTCAAATTCTTCTCTATTTCCTACAACCTTTTGTTCTCTCTCTTCCTCCGTTCTTCTCTCTTTATGCATTGCTGCCTCTTTTTCTCCACTGCCAAAGCTGCTTTCTCAATCAGAGGATATTATTTGAACTTGTAGCTTTTCCTCTTGCCTTTTTCCTACACTGATTTGCTGCTTATTCTTGTTGTTCTTATTGCTTCTTGCGGTGTTGTTTCCTACATCGTATCTTTCCATTCTATAGCTATGTTGACTGGTTCATTGAGTTTGGAGGAGTTATAGTAGTACCTCCAAGGATCTTCCTCTGCCTAATGAAATGTCCCATGGATAAATGGATAATACACAGTTTCACAATGGTTCTTGCAAATGGAGTGACGATCATACAAATTATAGTCCTCGGTGTTGAACTCAAATTTTTCTAAGTCCTTGGCCTTGACATCTGCATCCTTCAAGCTCTTGATCTCATACAATCCAACCTACAAAGGAAGAGCAGACCATGGTTCCTTCTTCCTCCTATGTAGCCATGTTGATAACCCTTTGGATATGTGACATGCAACCTCTTGCATGATTAAATTATCCATGTAAAACCTTGGTAGGACATGCGAAGGCTTCTATCTGCCAAACATCTTGATGAAGGTGCCACTAGGCGAGGCATACCAATTTGCAATTTTAGCTATTTCCTCAATCGCTTATTAGGACATGAAAGGTGGATCTTCCTCAAAGATAAACTTGTAAACTGGTATGATGAAATGGTCAAATAGCCTTGCCATTACTCCTTGATAGATACACTCAGAAAGAAACTTGCAATAAATACTCATGGAAGTCTTTGATGGTGTTCCTATCCAACCCATGGCAACAAACTGATGTTGGGCACATATTGCGTCAAGTATGTGTGTGGACATATAGAATATCTCTTGCTCATCCTTGGGTGGATTCTGGACATTAGTCGCATGCACTTTCAACTGAAGAGGCAACATATCTGACCAGTTGAATGGCCTTCCATCATTCGTCAAGTTGTACAACACAACCACCCAATTCTGCGAAAAGGTCTATGTTCTTTCTTGACCGTGTAGTTGGCATGCAAAGATAATCAAGAGTTGGTAGGCCTTCTTGAGTGAACTGTTCTTGTAAACATGCTTGGGTGTGGATCCGAACTTTGATGGCTCTTTCATTAAGCTCTTTATGATGTCTCTATGTTTCACATTTCTAGGGGTGGCATAGAAAATTGCATCCATGCATTTCACCAGCTGCAGTAAGTGATACATCTGATGATAGTTTTCCATCCTAAAGGTAGCAATTTGTGTTCCACTGGCACTCCTCAATGTCATCGGCTCGGGATCGGTATGTGAGACAATCCAGTGAATGATGTCCACACATGGGAAGGCGGGGTACCTACATGCAACCTTATATAAGCTTGAGCGGTGGATGTTGACATAGACTTGCCTGTTTCTTAGATCTTCGTTGAAGTTCCCTGCAAAGATATCCTTTATTTCCTACCATGTTATGTTTATTTTCTTCTCTACAAACAATTGTGTTTCTCCATAAATTAGCAATTTCACTGACACCTGTTCAACTACATCGCCAATGCTCCTCTCAATAGTATCCTTTGATGCAGCTTTCTTGGAAGACATGTTACCTGTACTGTTGAAGAGTTGCTCAAATTACTCCTACACCTAGAGACAGAGAGGAAACTCATGGCATGAAAATGTTAGCCTGAAACCAAAAATACTTCAAGAACAAACGACACAACAAATTGGGCAACTACTAGGAAGGATTGCGTAATTCTATCTCTCAAAGGTGAGTGACTGTCATCTCGATCTATGCATTGCGTAGTCCTAGCTCCCAGTGGGGAGTTGATGCTGACTGGAATTGTGAAATGAGAAATTTAGCTTGGCTTGTGCTAGCTTGGACTGTGCATTGCACAATCCCAGTGGTCAAGGCTTCAATACTGGCCCCTGGAACTATGTAGTGTGCAGTTGGAGCAAGTCCTTGGCAGCCTTTGTGCAATCCCTGGAGCCAAGGGAGATCCTTGAGATGATAAAATGCACAGTGCATGTCAGGAAAAGTTAGATCTGGGCCTAGGAAGCCTAGATCTTCCCAAGGGAAACATAAAAACGAGTAGATATGAAGGTGTAAGTGATGGTTGGTGTAGATCTAAGTGAATGATGATGCATGCAATCAAATCAAGTGCAAGAATCGATCAAATTGAAGAGCAATGAAGCTTATGGAGAGAGTCATCGCAACAATGATCATTAGTGCAAAAAATGGGTTATGCATGTGACACTTTGGAAAGGAAATTAAAAACTTAAAATAATACTTCTATAATCTAAAATAAAATCAAAAAAATCCAGTGGTTGTTAAGTAAAATGGGTAAAACAGCACTCCCACAAGCCAATGGAACAAAAGCGACATAAAAAGCAGCAAAAGACTAGAAAGGCAAGACATACCCCAAAAATTTGTGACGATCGTGCCAAAGGTTCCTAGATCTCCTTGGGAGTGCTAGAGCTCCAAGATCGAATGCGAAAATGAGCTCTGACGATGTCCATTAAATAGATTTAATCTTTTTAGTGTTTATGATGCGAATGCTAAAAATCTAGGAAAAGGTGACACATGGCGACAGTTTCCAAAATTAACTCAAGCGTAACTCTAGCTACTAAAAATAGATCCCTATTTTTTAGGGATTCATTTTCACTTTTTCTCTTTTTTCTTTTTTCTCTTTTTCGGAAAGGCTTCCATGCATGCACGGAGAGATTGCGCAGTTCCAGGGAGAACTGTGTAACTCACTAGCACATGCATTGGGCAATCGTTAAGGGAATGCTTCTATGCAATTCCTAGGTTGAGTGGCTCTGGATGCCTCTCGTGCTCTACACAATTTCCTAGCTGAAGGCAGGATGCCACCTGGGTCTATGCAATTCTAGAACTAAAGCTCACTGTTCGCTTGAACTGTGCATTTCCTGAGAGTAAGGTTGGTTGCCCTCTAGAATTGTGGATCTCACTAAGGAAAGGTTAGAACCAGATTGCAACGAAGTCAAGAGGTTATCTTGTGTTTAGCAAGAAAATAAAGTAATAAAACCCAAGATATAAAGCGAAAGATAAAACTTAATGAAATCACAGTTACTTCGGTTAGTGCGAGATAAGTTGTTGGGATTTTAGTAGGGAAGCTCCAAAACGAAGCATAGGAATAATTTTGGAGGATGGTTGTAGCCACTACAACATAACCTTAGGCAAACCCCTAGGTATATAATGTTCCAAATATTTCGTCAACACATTCTTGTTAAAAAAATTACAAAAACAGAAAAATATTTCTTTAATACCACAAACCCCAACTTTATAATGTGGTGTAGTAAGAACCACATCAATCTTGAAGGTATAAGTATAAGAGGTGGTTGAGAAGCTATAAGGGGGTAATATCACTTCATGGGGACAAATACAATAAGACTTCAAAACCAAATACGTGGACTATGACTGAGCAAGAGACACAAGGGAAAAAATATTTAGGATGATCCAAGGAGTAGAAGAAGGCATAGAGTAGCTCTACTTTGTCAACCCATATCAACAAGGTAAGAACTACCCCACATGTTTCAATAGAATTTATAATTCACAATTTGAACCTCGATATCAACTTGACACCTCACTTTGGTCCATGCCTACTCCATGGTCATATCCTTGCCAATGTGCCATTTTTCCTTTTCAACCATATCAACACTAGCCTCCTTAATGGGGTGACCCATATTTCCCTCAATATACTTTGTATCCTCAATCCCAATATCAATACCATCCACTACAATCTCAACCACAACTATCTCAATGAGCCATGGCCACTCAACTACATGATCAACCATTTCCAAACCTCAACAATGAAATACCTCATCCCACTTACAATGCTAAGATAAACAATTTCCAAACAACTCCTCTTCATCTAAATTATATTCATCTTAGATCAAGAAGAGCATTGGAAGAAAAATATTCTCTTGCTATCACTGAAGAAGAATATCTAGAGGATACTAAAGAATCATGGACCACATTTGATGGAGGGTAACCATCGGAACCTGAGATTGGGGAATTTTGACTATGCCTATTATCAAATCCTTTATGTGTTCAAGAGGAGAATTAACAAATAGTATAAGATTTGAATGGAATGGAAGAAAAATATAGATATAATGATCTATATGAGAAAGTGAACCAAGGGCATTACATTTATATTGAACTTTGGTTCCATACAATCATTAAGGTGTTCAATAATTATTGGCATCATCAAAATCAAAGCAGCATGGCTCTTATATTCTAGTATATATCAAAGCATATCTTTCAAACCTACATAAGAGTTTATCTATCATCTTTTTGCACAGATGGCTCCATTAGAATTATTCCTATATCGGGAAAAGATTTTCCTTTTCAAGTAGTGTATGATAGAATTAGGAAAAATCAAAAAGAAGAAAAGAAGAAAAAGAGAGAAAAACCTCAAGTGAAAGCCTTCTTTGAGGCAGTTTGAGGCAGGTTCATTAGCTGAAAACCTCTCTAAGGTAGGCTTTAACCCTAACAAAATTAAAATAACATAACAATAAAGATCTCTAGGTGAAAACCTCCTTTGGGGCTCCTAGGGAAGACCTACTAGCTGAAAACCTCTATGAGGCAACTAGTGGGCCTCAAGGAAAAGAAAAGAAAAAGAAAAAAGAAGAAAAAAGAAAAAAAGAAAGGAAATTGATAAAAAGTGTTCTTCTTACCTTGATGAATGTGTTTGTATTACAGGAAAAATGTAAGCAAAACAAAATAGGCAATCCAACCAACTCATTTGGCTCCAAGCCCAATGCATGCATCTATTGAGGAATAAGGATTCCTCCCAATATCACTCTCATCCATTTCCTAAGAATCCATAACCTTCACCCATCATTCCCAAGCCTTTCCCATTCACTTTTCTCACTGTCTTGAGTTAGTATAGGAAAGCATTGTAATGCTACAGGAAAGTCACAAAACTAATAAAAAGGGGTAGAAAATTGGTTTGACTATATCTATAATGCATCCAACTCCTGATTTTTTTTTATTGTGAGATGCATAAGGGTGATAGTAACATGTTAAAAACGTTTCAATAAACTCCAGTGCATATTTTTCAAGAAATTAGTCGTCGTAACTAACAACCATTTCTAATTTTTATTGTGATTTGTGCATTCATTCGTAGAGATTTTTTAAAGGGAGCTGCATAAGGTTGATGGTAACATGCACAAAAAATTTCAGGAAATTCTAGGGTATATGTTTCAAGAAATTAGCCACCATCACCTACAACCATTTCTCTTTTTTATTAAGATTTTTGTGTCCATTGGTTGATATTTTTATTGGGAGATGCATAAATGTGATGGTAACATGCTCAAAAAGTTTCAGGAGAAAATAATCTAACATTTGATATATATTGGCTAAATAGTTATGCTACAAGAAGTGGACACATTATGAAGCCCAGATTTGGAAAAATATGCACAGATAGAAGTTTATTTTACCTTCAGTCAATGAAGAAGGTGCCTATGAGACCCTAACACCCATACCTACCATTTGCACTTTCCAATTTCCATTTCTCGTTTCATTGTTCCATTGTTTAACCACAATAGCTAAACCTTTCCCCTCTTTTCCACCAACTGTTAGTAGAGAGTGCCTCTCCATCACCACAAGTAGATTCCTCCTAAATTATAATTTTTTTTAAGGCTCTAGCCAAAATAAATTGTTATTCTAAGGATATTTTGTGTTTGATAGAGGAAAAAAAACAATCCTATAATGGTCTACAGAAGCCCTATAGACCCAAGTTTGCACCATGAATAAGAAGAACCACGAATTTCACCACAATTAGAGGACAACAAAGTTAGGATTGAGGAACTACAATATCTCCTATAGGCAACTATAGGATTGTCTTCCACCTATAACATAAACACTTTATCCACATACAATAATAAAACTTTAGCAATTTGATCTCGATGTGGAGAAACAACAACAACAACACTTCAGCCATTTGATCTCAATGTGGAGCAACAACAACAACAACAACAACAATTAAATGACTCTGAAAAACCTCTAGAACCAATGGTAGTAGCATTAGAACCTCCATCATATCATCACAATTAGAAACAACATTAAAAAATTTAGGATAATTAAAGGTGACTTCAACAATTACATCAAGAGTCTCCTTAACATCTACATGAAAATACTAGAGGCAAGGCCCACATATGAAACTCTCAAAATCTCCCCCTTCAAACTTATTCTAGCTTGAAGAAACATTGAAAGTGTATGAAGAAAAAGGTTTTTTTATTGAAATTTAGTCAGAGCAACCTCAACCATATCCGGAAGTCAACTTCAATTTTCTCTGAAGGAAACCCACATGTGTGAGGAGAGGAACAAGAAAAAGGTCAAGAAGACTCAAGAAAGTGGGTTTTTATCGTGAAGAGCAAAGTAGGTTGGGGCCAACGCACTTAACTAAATGCACTCTGAATTTGTTTTGCATGCAATATTTTTCACAAAAATAAATTAAGAGAAAATAAAAATAAAAACAAAATTGTGGACCCACCATCTCTCAGCATGGAAACTGACTGCTACAAGAACCTATAGGTGCTACCACAAGAAACAAAGAGACTACTATAGGAACCTACAAGCATTGCTACAATAAATATACATATTTGTATAGGAAGCTGAATTTTTTCCCAGAACAACCACGAAAGCTTCAAATAACTTAAAAGGCAAGGGGATATTCAAAATAAATGTAATTCAATGTTATCCCCACTCACATTATGCTTATGAAAGAGTGCTCAAATTATCTGATTTATCCAGAAGAATTTTTTATGTTAGAAAGTTTGAATTAAAAAAGTAAACCAGTTAGATAATTTGATAATTTTCAAGCGACACAAAGTGGAAAATTAATGAGGAATTTCATGGAGTAATAAGTTACAAATCTTTTCCTATCATTGAAAAGAAAAAATATTCACATATTTTGTCTGCTACAGAATTCCCTATTGCATAGGGAATGCTAAAATCCTATAGCCACTGAGACCCAAGAAAAGACTCAAATTGAGTTAGAAGAGGCAAAGACATAGGAATAAAAATAAAGCAGAAACATAAAAAAAGACAAAGTTAGATGCATAGTTAAAAACATGAAGCAAAAAATTATGGTTGAGCTTCATTTAATAGAGTCAGAGGTTCGTACCTCCTTTGTTGTTTGAACTACGAGAACAACAAAGCCATGAAGAAGAAACAATGGAATGGAAATATTTAGTAGGGGTATCTACATCAAGCACAACATAGGATGTCAGACAAACCATCATGGGAATGAATGGATAGAAAAGAAGATGAATATGTTGCTCTGAGGATGAGAAACAATTTCAGTAGGGGGTATGATCCACCTTCAAATTAGATACAAATGAAGGCCCATCTAACCTTTCCCAGGCACATTTAACTTTTCTTTATACACTTAATAATCCATTTTTAAGCTTTGAATTGTTCTTAGGAAGGTTAGATATTATTGTCATATATTGTGTGCCTAATGTATTTCTTGTGCATGACATTGACAATATTTGATGCAAGTAACAAGGAATATAGTTTAGAGAAAAATAAGGATCCTACTTTTTCTTGCAAGATTACCAAAACTTGGTTGGCTTAGAGAAATTACCACCCATCCATCTAATTGTGAGGTCAAAAGGAACCAAACCCTATTTTATAGGCCTTTTGGAGGGAAGGAGCGCTGTCATTAAGGTGGTTGCCCCTCAATGATTTTTGTCTAAATAAGAAGGTTTAGTAACCCATTGGGATATGTTTTTAGTCAATAGAGTCAATAGTAGTTAATGAAGGGTTTTTTCCTTTTATTTTTAGTTATGTCATACTTCAAGTATCAACACATGGATTGATTAATGAAAAACAATATTTTTCTTATAGATTTATTTTTCTTTGAGGGATCCAAGTACCCTAGGGATAACACCTAACTTAGGTGCTTAGGCCCCCTTTTTATATTTTTAATTTGCATGCATTAGTTCAAATACATATATTTCTACAATTTCAGTTCTTATTATTTTTTTCTGTAGGTTGATAAAATAATTTGTTTATATGTTTTCTATTCATGTAATATTAGTGCATTTAGTCATATTCCTTTTATGAAATTTAGTATTCTTTCTCATGCACTAAATAAATAGTTTTTTTTCATCTATTTTGCATTCTGTCTAAATAAAATCTTATTTTGCAGAGCTATAGGATAGCCCAAATTTTCCTATTCCTTGCATGGACTAAGATTTTTGATGTAACTGAGCTTACAAAATGGTCATTTACCTTTCTACAACATTCCTCCACCTTATTCACCCCTCATATTACATTTAGACCTCATAAAACTACCCTTGATTGTTCCTTGTAGAAAATCAAGGTCATCTTGTAGTAGTACACAAATTTCCTTAGAACGCTTCCAGACCTATACCCAAAGATTTTATTGTTATTAATTAGCATATTAAAATGCTCATTAGGCCCTAGATATGGAGTTTAGAGGTTCAGATACCCCTTGGAAACTTTACCCTAGTAGCTCTAGCAAAAAATGTGTCCTTTCTGTAATTAGGTTTTATTATTTGAATGCTTTCTTTCAACTACGAGTTGATTTATCATGCACTATATAAGAGACTTTATTATTGAATTGATTTTCTTTTATTTCTTGCAGATAACATATGTTTATTTCTAAATGATCCATATTTATGCAAGAATGAAATGAAATACATATATAAATAGAAACATAGAGATACAATGAAAAAATAACTTTAATTCATTAATAACAAGGGACTGAAAATTGTTTACATGTAGAAAGGAAATAAATTAGCTCAGGAGATGGTAACTTATCTACGAGAAATAATGGAAAAGTCTAAACATCCAAAAGCCTAACCCTACGAGATGAAGTGCCAAACATTTGTGGGCCCCGTTGGGGTAAATTGGTACTTCAACTTCCAAGGTTCGTAGCTTTGGAATACTTTCTTCATTTCATGCGTACGATACTTCCTTAGAAATATCTATTTGAGGAATAAAAATTTCAACCATAAATTTCCAAAAAAAATGTTGCTTAGGGCCTCAAAATGGCTTCAGAAGTTTAGAACCTGAAAAGTTTCCAAAAATAGTAAATTTTGCTACAATTAAGGAATCTAAAAGAAAAAGGGTGGGGTTCCAAGTGGAATAGGTTAGTGGCCACAAATATCCACCTATATTAGTCCTCCCCCCTTAGCAATGAATGGTTCCCATTGTGTTGAGTGCCTTCGAGAGATGGGGAATGTTTGTTGAACTTGGTTACTCGTGAGCCACTTGCCTTGGTGTAGGAGTCGGCCAGGTTTGACAACCCAATACAGTTGGATCTTCTGCTGGTGAGTGTTATTGATATTTTTGTCCATGATCTAATTAGTCATGTGTTTTTCCATGTAGTCTAGGTTTAACTGTATTGGTGTGAGTTGTTTTGCGATGTCTAATATGTCTAGTAATGGTGGAAAGTAACGCCGAAGGCGATCCACATTGAACATTGGATACAAGCCAATGAATGGGGGAATTCTAAGCTCAAAATAATTTTCTCCCATAGCCTTAGTGATGGTGTAATGCCTGTATCAAATTGGTCTAAGCTTACGATGGGATCCTGGAAGGTGATCTTTCTATAGATGTAGCCAAACTTTGTCCCCCACCTAAAACTTATGGGGCATGTTGGCTTGTATGGGCCTAACCTAGGTTCAGAGATGATTTAGCCAAACAAATCCTAGTATTACTGGCCCTTTCGGCAATAGTCCACAAAGTGGATTGAGGTCTCACCCGAAGTAGTATGGGAGGGTTCTAGAACTAAGTTTCCGCACCCTAGAGATGTCTGATGATTTTCGGTGGTCCGCGGTTTGACCCTGCGCACACGTTGCTACGTGCATCTATCGGTACCTCGCAGCTTGCAATGCTACCTTGGCGCAGCCCTACTCGAGGCACGATCCATGTTATTACCCAAGTTTCTTACTATTAACCTGATATTATTTGATTACTTAACTTATCTGTATGAGCCCAATTATACTTAACAGTGTTCGGTATTCATATAAGTGTGCGCGATAAAGAAAACAGTATAGATGCATAAAATGTAATACAAAAGCAGATACACAGTATTTTGAATCAAACTTCTCTTGATTATTCTTCTTCTTGGATTACAAACTCAACTTCACCCTATGCACTTAGCTGCAGGGGTCAACGCACTTAGCTGTGGACTCTACTAGGCCTCTGTGCACTCAGCTGTAGAGCCTCTTCCTACTACAAGGACCCAAGACACTTAGACTTCTTCTCTATCCACTACTAGATCATTACATCAATCCATTAATTCCTCTCCTTACAACTTAGAGCCTCGCTCTTATTTATACAATCCCATGGTCTATGGACCATGGGTAGGCCGACATGACATTACATTACATTACAAAACTTAGGGAAGACAACCCTATGACTCAACATACATTTCGTGCTCCGTGCCCACAATTCATGGAGCCTTACAACATTATTTGACCAAAACTTGGGCTTTGAGCCCGAAAACATGTTGTGGGGGGATTCCATGCCCAATAGGCCCCCAACACAAACATCGTGACTTGCCCTTAAGTCAATCTATCGGTGCGACGATCTTGGTGGGGAGTCCCTCCAACTGGTCCTGAACTGCTCGGAGGTCTACAACACACTGCTCTACAGTTTGCTAGACCTGTTGCATGCACTCTTCCGAATCCTCTTTGTCAGGAGAAAATCCCTGCCTTAGCGCGTACATCCCCTGAATATGTGTGAGCTTGCCTTCGATATCTACTGTGATGGTGAAGGCCTCATCAATCATGGTTGGATACGCGCTTTGAGAACTGCCTCTTTCTCTCGTGCCACATACACCTACTCCTTTAGTGCCTTAGCTTGCTGCATCATTTCAAGATGTTGAGTGAGGAATATTGTCTACACAGTTCCTCGAACACTTTCGTACTACACCTGAAGTTTGCGTGCCTCTGTTTCTAGGCATTATATGTTGGGTTCCTCCTGTAAAGATGTGAGGACCACAAATGCTTGTTCCAATTTCTTCCAACCCTATTTGGATAGTGCTAACACACTGTTCTCTGACATCCAAGGGAGTGGAAGGCTGCACCTTCAACCGTAGCTCGACAATTTGAAGATTCAGCTCCAGCTGAACCTTTGTCGTCTTTACTCTAGCTTTATGGATGCCGGTCACCAACCTGTGGATCCACTCTGCTGCTGGTAGATCTTCTGGGATGGCCAGCTCTGTGACGCACTTGCAAGCATCGTCTACCACCTATTCCAACTGTTGATTCTATGATACCAGTTCATCAGGCTGCAGGCTAAGTTGTTTGATGTTTGTCTTTTTCTCACTCAGAACCTGTATCGCATGACCCTCCCTGGCACAGAGTTCTACTGTTATTCCATCCGGCAGTTGGTACAATGTTTCTCGTGGAAGGGCAGCGAAATTGAGGCCAAGTCCTCTGATCCTACCAACCGCAGCTCTATCGATCTCATTTGTTGTTGCTAGTGCTCCTTCCGGTAACACTATTGTATTGGCCATCCTTGCGCGTAGCATCTGTTCTGCTAATGATGTACCTACTACGACATAGTTGGACAAGGTACCT
Organism: Pinus tabuliformis; assembly: GCA_031772625.1. Taxonomy (NCBI): domain Eukaryota; kingdom Viridiplantae; phylum Streptophyta; class Pinopsida; order Pinales; family Pinaceae; genus Pinus; species Pinus tabuliformis. The sequence continues at coordinate 909,241,688 of CM062819.1, forward strand.
TCCTACAGGGGCCACAACTATAGTTCCTACATCTGCACCATTAGGGCCCCCAACATAGTCTACTACTCCGTCATAACTTCTCAGAGAGCTTCCTTGGTGACATCGCGAACCGTCTTGCTGATGTCGTAGAGGTCTCCTTCAATTAATGTGATTGGGTCAATGGATAGCTTCAAGGCCTTGACCTTTTTTCGTGGACCTAATCTCTCTAGGATGCATGACCATTTGAGTTGGGTCAAAGTGCTTCCTGGGTCAATGCCCTCTTCTGCAAGGTCTGTGTCCTCTGCCTCCTTTCCTACAGACACTTCCTGGCCCTCCTTTGCCTGCCTACTGCAGCCTCTGTTGATGCTTCGACGACCTTATTTTTCTTCATGGCTGCTTATGCCGCTTCATGGGTTGCCCTGACCTTGGCTGCTGCTTTTTTGTTACGCCTTTTCTCAACTACTTGGGTGACACGCAGCTTGGCATCTTCCTTCCTATTTTTCACTGTTATCTTCTCCAATTTCGCCAAATCTGGGGTGCACCACTCAGGAGTCCATGTCTCTAGCACTGTAAAGATCGCGTCGTCAGTGGCTATGAATGCGAGCTTTGTCCACTGTTGCGCCAGATCCTTATGTGCCTTGATGTAAATATTGTGCATGTCCACCTTGAAGTCTACAAAACTTTGCAGAATGTTATGCACTGTGGGGGATAGTCATGGCCTCCTATTAATCCACATCCAGATGCTCACCTCCATCAACACCCATAAAATCTTTGTATCGCAAATCCACTTCACGTCCTTGGTAGCCCAGAGCGAAGCATACTTCACAACCTCTGGTAAGTCACACTCAATGCTCAGGAACTGAGTGTCCTCTGGTAGTTCTCCTACTACTAGGAATATGGACAATAGTAACCACATGTAGTGGAAGGTCTTACCTTACTCATGGGCTTCCTTGCAGTTGAGCAAAAATTGTTCGCAGAGGAACTCGGCTCAGTTGAACTGGACCCCCTTTGTGCATTGTTCAGCCAACGCAACTATCGACACTGGTACTTCATCGCTGTGACATTTTCTCATTACTTTACCGGCCAGGAATTGGGTGGCTACACGCACCCCTTTATCCTTGATAATGCTGATAGCATACCCCCTCTTTTTCTTCTCGAGCTTATATTTTTTCTTCATGGCTTCTACGAGAGCCAAATCACTGCTTTTTCCTGCTATCATCGCAGGGTCCTTTCCCTTACAGGGAAGTTAAGAAATTCTATGGATGAGATCCACCATGATGGGAATAGGCTCCTCCAACCGTAAGTACCCATCATGCACCAGGAAAAGCAGCTACTTGATGACAAAAATTTGATGGGCACAAAGTGAAAGTATCATATCCACAATAGATGAAGCAGCTGGCCTTCTCCACATGACGCAACCATTTTCGCAGTTGTAATGTGATCACCGGCCCCTTCGTATTCTATTTCATTAGGCTCTTTGTCTCTATGTGTGGGAACTTCTCACTGTCTGCGAGGTCCCAGTCTTCAAATTTCAGGGTAGGCAGACATCCTAGGAGCGGACCCTTAAAGGTAATTCCATTGGGGAGGAGTGGGGTATGGAGTGAACTCTTCATTACATCCAGATCCTTCGGTACCTTAGCTTTCCCTTTTCGCGGAGGTACATACTCGGGCAATTTTTCTGCAAAGTACATCGATTGGATGTCTACATCTATGTCTTCTTCTTCCTCTACCTTGTCGATCAGAGTCTATAAGTTCTCCTCCTCTTCATCTGTCCCAATGGTGATAGCCTTTCCCTTTTCCTCCATTGATAGCTTACCGAACCACGGATTCCTTGGGGGCATGTGGATTGGTCCCATTGTATGTTTATCTTTTTTCGGTATTGGAATCCGAAGTGATTTGAGAATTTCTACAGCAACCCCAACACCTTCGGGAACATCGTGTACCATATGGATAGGCGCGGCATTGCTGGTGGTTCCTTCTTCAAAGCCCAAACCTCTCTTGGTATCCGTCATCTTGTCTGTACTGTATGCAGTCTTTAACAAACTTAGGGGCTCGAATATCACTCGGCGCTCAACACTCTATGCTCTATTCAACTGCTAAAGTCTCAAGTGAAAAAGTATTGTCTCGTGGCTACCCCCTGGAGTTTTATAGCGCCTTTTGAATTCAAACTCGACCGTTCCCCCCAATTCCAGGCCATCAATGCTTTCTTGGCAGTAAACTTTCCAAAATATTGCCCATAACTACTATCTTAAATGTCTGTCACCCACTCCATTTGGCCTCAAAGCGGACATCCTGTCATGAACAATGACACCAACGGTCACTTCCCAACCTACCCACGTGGCAGCGTAGCCCTCCATGCACAAGTGTGAACCTTGTGACATGCTAACTCTCCACGCACCTCGCTTATCGTGTAGCTCCCAAGCAGACTCTTTTATAGTCTCGCGCTCCCTTTCAACTACCTGGAATGCTGAGACTATTCTTTCGATGGCTATTTAGGTGGTCACACCACCCTTGTGGGGCTCCATCTCACCTTCTAGTATAGTGTGCGAAAAATCCCCATTTTTCTTGTGGCAGTCGACACCGCGCGCTCTATCGTATGTAGTGCGCTCCCCCAGTTACCGCGTTTGGTGAGATGCAGTCTTAGCCATGGTAGCAGACTAATTAATTCTCGACGATAGTATTCTAACTCATTAGTATGACCATCTGTACCTTGCCTTGCCATCCTTGGTTTATCGACAAGACATGCTCGCTTGATCTCGTTTTCCAGCCTCTTGACCTCTGCGTCCATCAAAATGATTTTCTTCCTTAGTCGTACTCGGTCCTTTTCAAGTTTGCGAACTCTAAGGTTCCCTTGCTGAATGGCTTCCTGAAGTCTTACATGTGCTACTTCGCATAACTATGTGATTTATTCGTCCTAGGCTTCGTGCACTCTCACACCTGCAGGTGCTATTACGTTTGGATTCTTCCTTGCATGCTCTTAATAAATTATGGTCCCTACTCTATTCCGCAACCTTGGAATCATTTCTGTAGTCATGGTTTTGCATATTATCCTATAGGCCCATCAAACCGCTGGTACGCGTAGATCCCAGTCAGTGCATCTCACTTGGTGAACCCTATTCAGCACTTCACACACCGTGTCGAATGCTTCTCCATGGAGAGTCCTTGGCGTGCTTCGCCCTTCCTACTACTGCATTTTGTTCTGATTCTCTATTTTGGTACTAGTGTGCGCTTGTGCGGACTATATGTCATATGTATATACCCATCAGGAAAGGTGGGCACACAAGTTGTTTTGCCCCTAGTAACCAGATCTCATCCTTAGCTGGGGTTTTCCAAATCGTAGGTGCATCATCCTCTTGCATCTACGCCAGTCCTCAAAACTTCTTTGATGCATACCCCACCACCTTGAAGGTGCCGCGCATAATGCCCATTTCAGAGCATCGAAACGTTGTTGTTCTTGTACTGCACTTTCAAATTTGTTCAGGAATTCATCCACTACTATCAACCTGTAATACATAGGCAGATATGTTACCTCAGTTGTCACATAGCGCAGTGATCTAACCATCATGTTGCAATTAAGCATTATTACTTCGTGCAGCTGATTCTGCCATCATTCTATTTCTTCATCTGAATCCGAAGTGCAAGAGCTTTCACACTCCCACGTAATCCTACCATCTGCAGTCGGGTTTACCCAATCCTATTCTCGTGTGCTTATCTTGTAGATGCAATCGAGATCGTCATCGCTATCATCATTGCACAATAGTTTAGTGTATCGTGCTCCTTTGGCTAGATCTAGCGGTACTACTATGCGTAGTGACTTTTTCTCAAAAATCATTTTTCACTTCTTCAGATTTATGACTCTGTTCATATTGGTGGCCCAATCTATTCCTAGTAGCGCAGGATAGGGATTGATGCTATCGACAATCTCTATCACTTCAAAATATACCTACATGCTCGCACCTTCAATATTCGTCGTTACACCTTGCAATCTTCCCATGGGAAAGATCTTTTGTTGGTTTGCCATTCACAACTGAATAGGATACCATTGTAGCACAGGTCTGCACATGCATTCCCATGTTTGTTTCGGTAGTACATTCGTGTACGATCCAATATCTAGCATTACCTGATCCATTTCATATTCACCGATTTATGCAGTCAATCTCATTTCCCTTCCTCTACGCAATGCATGATGTCCAAGTTTCCTGACCACACACGGTTCTCTTGACCCCGAACACCTAGTGATAAGGTTCTGTAGTCCTATTGATGCCTCAAAAATCGTTGCAACAACATCGGGGAAAACCACCCGGTCCGGACCTTAAAGGCAGCTCCTTTTCCGTTTGGTGTGGTGGCTCTGACTGGAAATGATGGGACCAGTTTCCCAATGATTGGTAAATAGGATGGATAAGTGGTTGATTCTCTAATATCTAATGATAACAGATGAAATGGTTTAATCTGAAAGTAAAATTATGAAAAACTATCCTATCCCGGGAAATTTCTGCTTTAGTGTAACTTTTGATGATCTTTATACACAAACAGGCATATAGATGACTCTATTGGTAAACAAAGACATTTATTCATACGATAATTACTTTGTTCAAGTAGTTGAAAAAGTAATCAAGAAAAAATTATTACACTATTCTTCATATATATCATAGACATAAATATGATTGAAAGAATAACACTCCTTAGACCTTCAATAGTGATAAGTATAACGATTGTTGTTAAAATACATACATATATCCAATGATAGAAAAATTAAATAAATGTTGATTCACATGCAAGAATGAGGCAAGAGCATAGATCATAGTACCATATGTTATTTGGATAACTCCCGATACCAATCGCATTTAAATTCCTTCTTCTAACTTAGAAACACTTCCACAAAAGGCAATAGTGCACATCCCATCAAAGCATTCTTTGTTAAAATTTAGAATACTAGCCCAGTCTTTATAAAAAAAATATATCATCAGCACAATAGTGTGACTTATCGATTTGACTTCATACAAATAAGGACACTTTCTAAATGCATGAAAGGGCCTATAAATACTAATTAAGCTAACTAATTTCAAAATAAAAATGCTATTAATTGGTACAACTACATTATAAGTATCTCCTCAAAATCAGCTTGTTTGTAGTCGGCAGCATGATTCATTGTTTCGGATGATCTCCCTTTGGCTTGAGTTGGCAGATAGAAAGCATAAGTTGCAATTTTGTACGGGGACTCAGACAAGAATGTAGTTGAGTTGAGTATGTGGCATCATGGATTTCGGGAATCATGCAACTGATCGCATCGGTTAAACATTTGAGTGCGGCCCTCTGACTATATGGTTTAATTAATAAAAGCCAAAAGGTATCCCAAGTTACACTTTGGATGCCGACAATTAATCTTCCATTCTTCTCTAATTCTTGATTGCATGTTTGTTCCAATGTTTGGCTGACGTTAATTTACCTGGAGAGCACTGTGAAATTATGTTAGACAGATAAAGAGTTTCAATGATTAACTCAATTAAATTATTGGTTGATAATCTGCATCTTGATGGTTCTCTCTTTGCTTTCATCAATTATGACTGCCATTCTAGAAAAATGATTTCTTTGTGTGACTCTAGAATTTTAGGCAGATTCGCAACTTGCCCTTCACTGGTGTCTCGCCAAGCCAAAAAATTGGTCAAAGTTTTATCGGCCTGTTCCAAATCTTGTCTGGCATCGACTGATTTGTCAACTATTGACGCAGTAATTTCACAAAAAGGCTCAACCAGAGAAATGTTGTGGCATAGCAGTTTTAGTTGTGTAATCAATGCTTTGTTGATTTGGAGAGCTTTGGTTCTGAACTCTGCTGGTTGAGGAAGACTCTTGAACTTTTCTACTTAGTGTGTTAGTTGAGCGATTTTCTCATCTTTAGTCTTACTCATTTGTTCATTCATTATCTTCAATATGGCCAATGCCTCGGATAATTCATTTCATTTCTATACTACGCTTAATTCTATCCTCTACTTCTCCTTAAGCAATTGCTCCTTTAATTGATTGTTTACCTGTTGTTGTGTTGATAGTTGCTGTTCTAACCGTTCAATTTTTCGCCATGCTTCAGACACCTGTGATTGCAATGAAACAATTGTTTGGTCTCTTTCCCTAAGTAGATTTCTTACTTTCGAGGCTTTATCCATGGTGGCTGCCGAATAAGCTCTGGCATACTGAGAAAGTTTTGTAATGTCATCAGAAGGGTTAAATTCTTCCTCCCACACCACATCAGCCATCTCTATTTGTTCTGGTAAGAGGGAAGATTGATCAAGTCTCCTCCTTTTCCTCTGTCTTTTCACCACAGCCCTGTGTTTGGGACTGTAAAACACATCTAATGGTGGTATGTATTCTATCTGCAAAAAAATCTGATCAGATGGATCTTTAGGAATTATTTCTTCATCTTCGCTGATGGATAGGCCACTGGTCCCTTCAATTGGAACCGTAGTTGTTGTTGTTTCTTGACTGACTGTTACTTGAGGTGTGCCGAACCCTTCTGAAGTCTCGGGATTGCTTATAATAGAGTCAAATTGCTGCCATTCATTGAGGAGTTTGGGATCAATATGAGTCTCTTAGTCAATATATTCACTATCCTGTTTCTTCTGTTTCTCCTGCTCTATTTATTGTTCTGGTTGCTTTGCTTGCTCGAGAATCTTCTTTGTAGCAGGAGGTTTGTCAATAATCTGTTGTTCAGGCTCGCTTGACTGAGTTGTCAGGGTAGTAGCTAATAAGTCCAGAGGCAAAGTTTGCAACCTCTGTTCTCTGAGCCTATTGAATTCTACTAGTCCTTCACCTTTATATTTCATTTTGGCCAACGTTTTTACCTGAAATAATGATTTTGACAAAGAAAACAGGTCGTCAAATTGATCTTTTTCATGGTCAAACTTTGTAAGTTTGGCTTGTTCAAGCATGTTATAGGCAACTTTCCTTGTGTCGTATTGCCTGTTAGGGATGGTTTCCAGATTGGGCATGTTTATTTTTTCTGCCTCCTTCTCCGCATGTTTGTAATCATGCAGACTGTAAACACTGCATCTCAAAGGAAATGTAGGCCATGACTACTTTTTAGAATTCCTAAGGGTTTTGGATGTGGGGAATGGTTCTAGTGGTTTTACGTGAATTTGTTCTGAAGTCAAGAATTGCAGTGGCTAATTTGTGGGACAATATGTTTTCCCAATCCATCACATAACTATTAACTTCCGCTTCCATTAAAGGAACCATTTCAATAGTAAACTTTGTTGAATCATGCATTCCCCACATCCTACACATCATTGCCCCAGCATAACAGTAAGGAGATGATAATGAATCCACGGAGTACTTACCCGATGAGTCATGTTTATGCTTTGTGGGATTCTATCTCCATTTCTTGATTGGGGCAGACTTAGTCTCATTCTCTGCTACGAATTTCTCTAGAAAGGCTCTGCATCTCAAAGGAAATGTAGGCCATGACTACTTTTTAGAATTCCTAAGGGTTTTGGATGTGGGGAATGGTTCTAGTGGTTTTACGTGAATTTGTTCTGAAGTCAAGAATTGCAGTGGCTAATTTGTGGGACAATATGTTTTCCCAATCCATCACATAACTATTAACTTCCGCTTCCATTAAAGGAACCATTTCAATAGTAAACTTTGTTGAATCATGCATTCCCCACATCCTACACATCATTGCCCCAGCATAACAGTAAGGAGATGATAATGAATCCACAGAGTACTTACCCGATGAGTCATGTTTATGCTTTGTGGGATTCTATCTCCATTTCTTGATTGGGGCAGACTTAGTCTCATTCTCTGCTACGAATTTCTCTAGAAAGGCTTTGTTGTATTTCTTCTCGGGTTGGGGTAAATGGTACATCTTCCTTAACTCATCAGGCTGAAATGAACCAAACATTCTTGCGTCTACTATGCAAAACGTTCTATTTGAAACTAGGATTTCTTCAACCACCCATCTAACTACATCAGTGTATGGAAGAATTTTCTCCCATGCTGCTATCCTGTGCAGATTTGAGTCGGCTAAGTCTTTCAGGGAAGCTTCAGATTTATTAGTTGAGTCTGCAGTAGCTTCTTCCGATACTTCCTCAGGATCCTCTGCTTCAATTAAATTATAGATACTTTTCCAACTTGTATTTCCAAGGCTGAGACATGTAGTGTCTGAAATTAAACCTTTTTTACTTGGTCCTGGATCACTAGTTGGCAGCATTGTTGCTGTAGGAGCTTCTACTGCCACGAATCTTTTGGATTTCTTTCCCATTTGTTTCAAATTTGTTATTTTGGTGGAGTTCTGCACAAGGATTGAAACCAACGTGATACAGGGAAATAGGTAGTATGAGCCAATATGAAAGAGTTATATCAATTAGCGAATAATCAAAGATTATAGTGAAACTGCCACAGATAGAATCTAGGTGGAAAATCTTGGCATAACTACTTCATTAATTGATCGTTTGACCTATCAATCATGGTAAAGGAGCTTTTAAATACCAATCATAATCTTTATATGGTGAATTATCCATTCAAGCATGGCTTAGATTTTTTGACAGATAATCAGAATTAAATCGCAATCGATGATTGGTAACGTGAACAAGAAGGTTTTCATAATAGTCCAAATTATCCCTTGATCACCGAAAGGTGATACAATGCATGAATGCTTTTTAAATATGTTTCGAAACACGCACCCTGATTTAATGCATCGAAATCGGGGATGGGCTCGGGTCATATTACTTATGTCATTGCGAAATCACCGATTGCCAATGGCGATACGCCTTATCGCATCGGAAGATTTGAAGGTGTCACAATTCATATGCTGGGTTGTTAAGGCCGACTGCCAATGGCGATACCTAAATGGGGGAGGCGTTTTTTCCATACTATGTGCTTTTGCCTTTCCCTGATATCTGATAGTGATTTCCTTTTTCAGATCAGAGTAGTCAATGGGTCTTTTATATCTGTTTTCTTATTATTACGATATGTGATCTTGTGATCGCTTTATCGTAATAATAAAGAGATTTATAAATATTTAAAAGACCTATTTTATTATTGTTCAAAAGGTTTATTTTAGAATATACCATTTCCATTGGACCTTTTGATGAGGATTTTTCAAAAGATGGGTTAATACCATTTTATTCACACATCTAAGTTTAAAAGGGACCCATTTCATATTGTGAATTTAAAGAAAATTTTTATGAAATGGGGGGTTGTTGTATAGCACAACAATCGGCGATTCACTGGGAGAAACAATTATCTCTAAGAAATGTTAAAATACTTAAACTTTCTGAATCTGGAAATCTTGTCTAGCGGAAAACTCTAATATAACTAGGAAATCATAAATTTTGAATGTAATGATAGCTATTTTTGCTATTTTCTTCTCGTGTTAAAATTAAATACATTTTACAATATCCTCCTTTCGTCCTACCCTGTATCCTGACTCCCAGGAAAGTCTAAGAAAGCAAGCGCAAGAAACTGTTATTCCTTCTTCTAAATCCCGTGGGTCTCAAACTCGTTGACAACCTGTTGTTCTTTCCAGTTAACGTCGAGCTGGTAACACGACACTTAGAATCCCAACATCATTCCAGGGATGGGGGGATGATAAACAGTTCCCGCGCATAGAATGACCACCACCACCTAATTACAGGGCACGTGGTATTGAGAACAGGTCACGTATAAGAACTCCATCCTGTTCGGTCTATCGATTTTAAATTAGCCTTAATTGGTTGATAATGATAAAACAAAAAATTTCCAACTTAGCTTTATAATGACTCCTCTGTCATAGGTAGAGCCTCTTCTGCCAGCAAACGTCTATAGTCTCGACAGGGATACCTTTTAACCGTTTGATCATTCATTATCCCATCCATTTCAGAGTATAATTAAAAAGAATGAATCCATAAATATCTCTCCATATTTTGTATTAATTTTTCTTTTTTCCTTATTTTATAAGATAAAAGCCATTTTCCTGGTTTGGTGGCTAGCTATTTGACAATGCCATTCACTGGTTGTAATTTAACTGAACAAGCTGGCTCATGATGAGACCCCTTGTCTTATAATTATAAGCCATTACCCTATTTTGATATGCAGTATTGGTAATGTCAGTTGAATTATTCCTTAAGAGAAGATGGATGACAGGGTAAGAGTTGAAGATGCTAAGATTGAATCAGTTTCTATTTTGTATTGATAACCATTTTCAGGCTACTTAAAAACATTGAAATGATTTTAGTACTTCTAAATCTTGAGAATATTTCACAAAAATAGAATGGGGTTTCAGAATCTAAATATACCTAATTTCCTAGAAATTTTCCTTTAGTTTAAGGCTTCCATTTTTTAAAAGTAAATATCAAAACTATTTCTTTTGAGTAACTTTTCAATATAGTAAAAACCAATGGAAGGCTTCATGCAATTTTATTTTCCTAAAATTCTAGCAAATAACCTATGTACACAAATTTTGCTGAAAATTGAATATTTACAAAGGGAGAAGGGGTTACCTCCTCAATTGAAGAATTTTTTCAAGATAAGGCCGTCAATAGGAAGAGAATATCTCCTTCCTGATAGATCTTGCAATATGAAAGTAGAAGGGCCTATCTTCTCATTGATTTGAAATGGTCTGAGCCACATTTTCTGGAACTTAGTGTGTTTTCCTTTGTCCTCATGGGCTTTGTCCCATTTCAAAACTAGATCACCAACTTGTAATTGCTTTGAACTGGTTGAAGTTGTATCAAAAGATGACTTGATAATTTGCTGATGTTTTGCATGTATAATCCTGGCTTTTTCCTTTTCTTCTTCTAGTTTTAAAATTTGATCATGTCTTAGTTGAATAGAAGATGAGGGAGTTTCTTCAATAAAGTGCACTAAAGCTAGAGATGGAAGTACTAAATTTTCTGGTATGATAGCTTTCTTTCCATATACTAGATTAAATAATGAAGTGCCTATGGAGGCCTTCCATGTTATTCTGTCAGCCCATAGTGCAAATATCAAAGATTTATGCCAGTTTTTATGATTCTTCTCAATAGTTCTCTTAATAATCTTAATAAGATTTTTATTGGTGGATTCTACCAAACCATTACCCTAAGGGTAGTAATTTGCAGAATACTTCAATTTAAATCCCCTTTTCATAGAAAATTCAAATATAGAATTTCCAGAGAAATAAGATACATTGTCCAAAACAAGAGCGTTTGGGACACCAAACCTGGTAATAGTGAATTGATCTATGAATTCCACGATTGCCTCAGAGTTTGTTGTCTTCAAAGGAATTGCTTCAACCCACTCAGAGTTTGTTGTCTTCAAAGAAATTTCTTCAACCCATTTAGTAAAGTAATCAGTGGCAGTAAGGATATACTTATGCTGTTTGGATGAATGAGTGATTTCTCCAATGATGTCCAATCCCCATTGCTCAAAAGGTTGTTCAATGTTTACTAGTTGCAAAGGGAAAGCTGGCTTTATTTGTCTTCCACTGCATGTTTGACAACTTTGGAATTTCCTTACATATTCATGAATATATCTAAACAGGGTGGGCCAATAATATCCAACATGAATGATTTTGTGAGCTGTTGTATCAGCTCCAAAATGTCCTCCTGCTGGTCCATCATGTAACTCCTACAAAACCTTTTGCGCTTTAGGTTTTTCTAAGCATCTTAATAAAATTGAATCATAATTTCGCCTAAACAATACATCATCTACAATTATGAAGTTTTTCGCCTTCAATCTGATGGCACATTTGCTTTTATAGGAAAGATTAGAAGGAGCGTATCCATTTTTTAAATAGAAAATCATATCTGCATAATGTGATTTAGGATCTGTGATACTTATCTGATTTATTTCTTCAGTATCTTCTGTACCTTCAGGTTCTTGAATATTGGATGCTCCTACTAACAACCTACAAAAACCTTGGCCTTTGACAATCTTTGTTGGTTTGATTTCTAATTCATATTCTTGTAATGTTGTGACCCAATTTTTTCTCTTTTCTCCTAATTCCCTTTGAACTAGTAATTTTCTTACTGCTGAAAAAGGAACTATAACTTTAGTGTGAGCTTTTAAGAGAAAGGGTTTGTAGTGTTTAATGGCTTTGTACACAACAAAGGCTTGTTTTTCAACTTCCGAATAATTTAGTTCAGCACCTTGAAGATTTGAGCTGTAAAATGAGATTGGTGCTTCCAAGTTTTGATCATTAATTTGAGTCAACACTGCTACATAAGACAAAGCGGATGCGAGGGTATATAATATGAAATGACTTGAAAAATTGGGAGTGCTTAAAGCAGGGGCATTAATGATTGATTGTTTGATAGAATCAAATGCCTCTTTTTCTGCAGGTCCCCATTTAAACACCGAGTTTTTCTTAATCATCATTTGCAATGGTAAAATAATTTGAGAAAAGTCTGGAACAAATCTTTTGACAAAGTTAATTTGACCCAAAAATGACTGCATGGATTTTTTATTATGAGGGAATGGAATATCAGAAATCTCTTTAATTCTATCTCGATTAATATAAATACCATCCTTTGAAACAATGAAACCTAAAAGCTTTCCTTGATTAAGAGCAAGAAAGGACTTCTTTGGTTTAAACGAGATACCATACCTTCTGCAGCGTTCAAAGATTTGTTTTAAATCATGTAAATACAGTAATATCATCTAAATAGACAACTACTGATTTATTGATCAATCCTTTGAATGCTATGTCCATTGCTCTCTGGAATGTAGCTCCTGCATTGATAAGTCAAAAAGGCATTTTTTGGTAAGCAGAAGTTCCCCACTTAGTTCTGAAGGTAGTTTTAAGCCTGTCATCAGGATGGACCAAAATTTGGTTATATCCTGAAAAACCATCTAAAAAGGACATTAACTCAGAACCAGTGACTGAATGGAGTGTCTGCTCCATGGTAGGTAAAGGGAAGTTATCATTTTGGCTTGCCTTATTAATATTTTTGAAATCGATACAAATCCTGATGTCGCCATTTTTCTTTCTAACTGGCACCATATTGGACACCCAGTTTCAATGTCTGATAGGAAAAATTATCTTAGCCTTCAAGAGTTTATTTAATTCAGCCTTTATTTGACTCTCTAGGTTAGGATGAATCTTTCTTAACTTCTGTTGCACTGGCTTTTGTTCAGAAAGCATTGGAATAGTATGCTGAATGATTGATGCATTGTATGTTTTCAATCATCATATTTCCAAGCGAAGACATTTTTGTTTTTTGGAAACAATCTAATGAATGTTGTTCTTTCTTGTAAAGAAAGTCCTAATCCCAAATTAATGTTCTGAGGGTTTTCCTCAGTACCTCGGTTTATCAATTCAAATCTTAAAGTAGAACTCTGGAGTTTTGAATTGGTCACCTGTTTAAACCTGTCTTTAATATCATAAAGATCCTCAAGTTTGACCACTGGTTTAGGTATTGAGTTTTCTACTTGTTTTTCATTCATTTGAAGGTCATGATCACTTTCATCAATGATTTGATCATCATAGGACTTATCTGAAGTCAAAAATTTAAAATGTCTTCATCGTGATTGAACACTCACCAATTGGTGACATTATCGGGAATTGATGGTCTAAAAATTATTCTACTGAAAATCTGTTTGGGCTATAATCTTTGGATGGTAGGAGTTTAGAGGCAAAATTAGCTAGAAAGTCGGCTGCTGCGTTCTGGGATCTAGGGATGGGAGAAATGTTGAATGATAAAAATTGAGAGATGAGTTCTTGTACAAAAGACTGATAGTGTTTGAGATGACCAAAAAGGCAATGAATTGAATTTCTAACTTGTTTTATAACAATTTCTGAATCACCAAATACCTTCAGATATTGAACTTTAAGACCAATTGCTTTGTAAATTCCTTGAACTAAGGCCTCATACTCAGTTGTATTGTTTGTGCATTCAAATTCCAATCTGCATGATAACATAGTTTTTTCTCCCTCAGGATTAACTAAAATACATCCTACTCCTGCACCTTCACTAGATTTAGACCCGCCAAAGTATAGTGACCAAAATAAAGAATTATTAACAATTTTATTTACAGTTTCCTCAATGATATTAATACATCTTGATCTATCTGTTTGTGATAAGTTTTCGATTTGAGATGTGAAGTTATTAACTGGGTAAGGGGATGGTTGGGCAGTGAAATTGCCAAAGAATGATTCAGATGAGTAATTCCCCAAAATATTGTTGTCGAATGTTATTGGTTGATTTTCCTATTCGAATTCGGTAACAATATGGGTCATGTGTTTCTCCCAATCAATTTTGATATGATTTGGCTTTCCTTTATAACGTAACCACATATGGGACCAATCGATGGAAATATAACCATGGAGTTTATCAGACCAATCTCTACTTAAAATCAACACATAAAATTCAGGTATATCAGTGATTAAAATATCAATTCTTTGAACCACTCTTGGATCAGTTGATAATCTGATAGTCACTGAGTTGAGTTCCCCTAAAACCTAGACCTTAGTTCTATCCAACTATACAATATGAATTGCAGACTTTTGGGGTTCAATGTTCAGTTTGGAACAAACTGAAGCTGGCATTATATTAGAGGAAGCCCCCGAGTCAATCAAATAGTTGTGTAGATTCCTATTGTAGATTTCATAGGTCAAGAGGAAAGGAGGAGTATGAGAATTTGATCTATCCCCAATTAAAACTGCATCAGTAGCTTCTACCCTACCAGGGGGTGGTTGACCTAAAGCATTAGCATCTTTGGACAATACTGCATTAGGGAGAGGTGAAGAAGGTACAACATTTAGCTCCTTAAGAAGTATTTCTGTTGATGTTTGAGTTTGCTAAGTTCAAACATAGTAATATTTGCTTTAGTCTTCTTCATATCTTCGATAATATTGTAGTCCAAAGAATCTGTAACTACTATTGTTTTAGATATTGAAGGTGAATTTGAAGATGATGGCTGATTTTGGGATGGTATTGCTGCAGCTTTCTTTGTGGAAACCTTTTCTTTGGTAGCAGTGGTACTTGCATTCCTTTTCTTTGAAGTTTCCTGAACAGGTTCAGGAGTACCTTTACTTCTAGTAGTCACAGGAAAAGCTTCTTGTTCATTTTCTGTATCAGAGTTGGGTAAAATAAAATCCCACATCCCATGGCGTCCAACAATCTCTTCTTCTTCTGGTTCCTTGGATGGAAAGACTGTTTCATATTCTTCTTCCTCTTCGGGATCTGAGTCTGCATTAGATATGGCATTTGGTGGTTTTGATTCAGGTTTGTTAAAATTTCTAAATGGCCTTTTTGTTGAAGTTTCAGCTACTTGCTTTTTGATTTCAACCATTTCATTTGACATAGCCTTGAGGAATTTTTGTAAACCTTCCATATCATATGGATCTTTAGGGGTTTTCTTCTTTGAATCATCCTTAAAAGAAACTTTTTTGGATTTTCTATCTTCAAGAGTAGCTTTCTTTTCTAAAGCAATAATGTGTTTCTCTACAACAACCGCCTCTTTCATGTTATCAGCTAAAGTTGGTTTAGGAGCTCTGTCTACAAAAATAGCTATATTTGAAGGTAGGGTTGTTATATACCATTCACTTCTGATTTTCTCACTTGGTTTAGAGGCGGTTGGAATCTTATTCAAGAGTTTATTGAATCGTGAATTGAATTCCTTAATAGGTTCTTTAAATTCTATCCTAAGATTCGAGAGATCATTAATTAACGTTGCTAAAGATCTGTCATCGCCATACTTAGTCGAAAACTGTTCTTGCAAAATGTTCCAACTAGTAATGGATCCAGAGGGCAGGGAAAAATACCAGGACCCAGCTGATCCTTGTAAGGTATAAGGGAAAATCCTAACGACAACATCTTCCTCTGTTACTCCTTTCAAATTAACTGATAACATGAAATTTTTAATATGCTCCTCGGTTGGTGTCCCTGTATCTGGATTAAATTTCGGCAACCACTTTTCACGAGAATCTAGCAATTGGTGTAGTGGAGCAGGCATGTTGACCGCACCAGGACTACTCCATGGATTCTGAGCCATTGTAAAACTAATAGCAGATGATATTTCCGATGAAGTTCCATATATTTGGGAAGGAGTTGATATTGAGGTCTGAGGTTGAGACGTTGAAGTTCCTGATCCCTGTTGAACAAGAATATGTAATGGTGGGGTGGATGGTTGACTTCGCACAGGAGAAGATGAGATGGAGGATGATGATGAGAAAGTCTCACTGTTAGATCCTTCAATGTTCTTTTTTTCCATTTTCCTTTTGGGTAATGGGAACTCCATAGGTTCAATACCGAGCTTTCTTCTTTGAAGTCAGGTGAGAGGGTGAGGTAGATTGAATTGCGAAGTCTCACTGCCTTGAGATACCTCAGATTTCTATGGTGATATTGAAAAGCCTTGAAGTTTCTAGATAAGAGACTGTACTTTAGGGGACTCAAGACTTAATCATTCTGAAGTATGATGGGTTTGAGCAGTTGTGGTTGACTCCTCTTCTTCTCGTTTGAATACTGGTGTTCCAGTATGCAAATGGGAGGTCCGGGGTGAGGTGGAGGGAGATTTACTCTCAAAATGGGTTATAGGTTTGGATTTGCTCGCCATTCATAGTTCATGCCCTCCTTCTAGCGCCAAAAATGTTGATGCCTTGAAAATCGTTGCAACAACATCGGGAAAAACCACCCGGTCCAAACCTTAAAGGTAGCTCCTTTTCTGTTTGGTGTGGTGGCTCCGACTGGAAATAATGGGACTAGTTTCCCAATGATTGGTAAATAGGATGGATAAGTGGTTGATTCTCTAATATCTAATGAGAACGGATGAAATGATTTAATCCAAAAGTAAAATTATGATCAACTATCCTATCCAGGGAAATTTCTGCTTTAGTGTAACTTTTGATGATCTTTATACAGAAACAGGCATATAGATGACTCTATTGGTAAACAAAGACATTTATTCATACGATAATTACTTTGTTCAAGTAGTTGAACAAAGTAATCAAGAAAACATTATTACACTATTCTTCATATATATCATAGACATAAATATGATTAAAAGAATAACACTCCTTAGACCTTTAATAGTGATAAGTATAAGGATTGTTGTTAAAATACATACATATATCCAATGATAGCAAAATTAAACAAATGTTGATTCCCATGCAAGAATGAGCCAACAACATAGATAATAGTACCATATGTTATTTGGATCACTCCTGATATCAATCGCATTTAAATTCCTTCTTCTAACTTAGAAACACTTCCACAAAAGGCAATAGTGCAGATCCCATCAAAGCTTTCTCTGTTAAAATTCAGAATACTAGCCCAGTCTTTATAAAAAAAATATATTAGCAGCACAATAGTGTGACTTACTGATTTGAGTTCATACAAAAACTAAGGACCCTTTCTAAATGCATGAAAGGGCCTATAAATACTAATTAGGCTAACTAATTACAAAATAAAAATGCTATTAATTGGTACAACTACATTATGAGTATCTCCTCAAAATCGGCTTGTTTGCAGGCGGTAGCATGATTCATTGTTTCAGATGATCTCCCTTTGGCTTGAGCTGGCATATAGCAAGCATCGGTTGCAATTCTGGAGGGAGACTCAGACGAGAATGTGGTTGAGATGAGTATGTGGCATCGTGGATTTCAGGAATCATGCAACTGATCACATCAATTAAACATTTGAGTGCGGCCCTCTGATTGTATGGTTTAATTAAGAAAAACCAAAAGGTATCCCAAGTTACACTTTGGATGTCGGCAATTAATCTTCCATTCTTCTCTAATTCTTGATTGCATTTTTGTTCCAATGTTTTGGCTGACGTTAATTTACCTGGAGAGCACTGTGAAATCATGTTAGACAGATAAAGAGTGTCATTGATTAACTCAATTAAATTACTGGTTGATAATCTGCATCTTGATGTTTCTCTCTCTGCTTTCATCAGTTGTGACTGCCATTCTAGAAAGAGGATTTCTTTGTGTGACTCTAGAATTTTAGGCAGATTCGTGGCTTGCCCTTCACTGGTGTCTTTCCAAGCCAAAAAATTGGTCAAAGTTTCATCGGCCTGCTCCAAATCCTGACTGGCATTGACTGATTTGTCAACTGTTGACGCAGTAATTTCACAAAGAGGCTCAACCAGAGAAATGTTGTGACATAGAAGTTTTAGCTGTGTAATCAATGCTTTGTTGATTTGGAGAGCTTCGGTTCTGAACTTTTCTGGTGAGGAAGAGTCTTGAACTTTTCTACTTGGTGTGTTAGTTTAGCGATTTGCATATCTTTAGTCTTAAACATTTGTTCATTCATTGTCTTCAATCTAGCCAATGCCTCGGATAATTCTTTTTGTTTCTGTATTGCGCTTAAGTCTATCCTCTACTTCTCCTTAAGAAATTTCTCCTTTAATTGATTGTTTACCTGCTGCTGTGTTGATAGTTGCTGTTCTAACTGTTCTATTTTTTGTTGTGCTTCGGACATCTGTGACTACAATTAAACAATTCTTTGGTCTCTTTCCCTAAGTAGATTGCTTACTTCCAAGGCTTTATCCATGGTGGCTACTGAATAAGCTCCGTCATACTGAGAAAGTTTTGTAAGGTCATTGGAAGGGTTAAATTCTTCCTTCCACACCACATTAGCCATCTATGTTTCTTCTGGTAAGAGGGAAAATTGATCAAGTCTCATCCTTTTCCTCTGTCTTTTCACCACAACCCTGTGTTTGGGACTGTAAAATACATCTAATGGTGGTATGTCCTCTATCTGCAAAACAATCTGATCGAATGGATCTTTACGAATTATTTCTGCATCTTTGCTGATGGATAGGTCGTCGGTCCCTTCAATTGGAACTCTAGTTGTTGTTGTTTCTTGACTGACTGTTACTTGAGGTGTGTCGAACCCTTGTGAAGTCTTGGGATTGCTTATAATAGAATCAAATTGCTGCCATTCTTTGAGGAGTTTGGGATCAATCTGAGTCTCTAAATCAATATATTCACTCTCCTGTTTCTTCTATTTCTCCTGCTCTATCTCTTGTTCTGGTGGCTTTTCTTGCTTAGGAATCTTCTCTGTAGCAAGAGGTTTGTTAATAATCTACTGTTCAGGCTCGCTTGACTGATTTGTCGGGGTAGTAGCTAATAAGACCAGAGGCAGATTTTGAAACCTCTGTTCTCTGAGCCTATTGAATTATACCAGTCCTTCATCTTTATATTTCATTTTGGCCAACGTTTTTACCTGAAATTATGATTCTAATGAAGAAAACAGGTCGTCAAATTGATCTTTTTCGTGGTCAAACTTTGTAAGTTTGGCTTGTTCAAGCACGTTATAGGAAACTTTCCTTGGGTCGTATTGCCTGTTAGGGATGGTTGCCAGATTGGGCATGTTTATTTTTTCTGCCTCCTTCTCTGCATGTTTGTAATCATGCAGAGTGTAAACACCGCATCTCAAAGGAAATGTAGGTCATGACTCCTTTTTAGAATTCCTAAGAGTTTTGGATGTTCTTGCTGTGGTTATCTGGTAGAGTAATTCTGGAGCCAATAGCTTATCAGGTATATACAAAGGAAGGACATGGGATCTTGCGAGGCCATCATAAACCCTTATATATGTCAACTTTTCTTCCCCAAACCAATTCCCTATAGCAGTCAAATCAATCGCTTCCTCCTCGGAAATCCTTGGGGCATGCTTATCAAAAATGGCATAATAGATAGGTAACATGAAACCATTACAGATTTTGTATAAGTGGTCTTTATAGTGTGCCTTCCATAACATTTGATGATAAATGTTGATTGGCTTAGGGTCCTGTGTAGTCGATCTCCACCCGAGTACTGGGTATTCGAAATTGAAGCAAAGAGTATCCATAATATAAGTGCTATAATAAAAAGGGGGAATGGTTCTAGTGGTTTTACGTGCATTTGTTATGAAGTCAAGAACTGCAGTGGCTAATTTATCGAACAATATGTTTGCCCAATCCATCACATAACTATTAACTGTCGCTTCCATTAAAGGAACCATTTCAATAGTAAACTTTGTTGAATCGTGCATTCCCCACACCCTACACATCATTGCCCCAGCATAAAAATAAGGAGATGATAATGAATCCACGGAGTACTTACCCGATGATTCATGTTTTTGCTTTGCAGGATTCTGTCTCCATTGCTTGATTGGGGCCGACTCAGTCTCATTCTCTGCTACGAATTTCTCTAGAAAGGCTTTGTTGTATTTCTTCTCAGTTTGGGGTAAATGGTACATCTTCCTTAAGTCATCGGGCTGAAATGAACCAAACATTCTTCCGTCTCCTGTGCAAAACATTCTATTTGAAACTAGGATTTCTTCAACCACCCATCTGACTACATCAGTGTATGGAAGAATTTTCTCCCATGCTGTTATCCTGTGCAAATATGAGTCGGCTAAGTCTTTCAGGGAAGCTTCGGATTTATTAGTTGAGTCTGCAGTAGCTTCTTCCGATACTTCCTCAGGATCCTCTGCTTCAATTAAATTATAGATACTTTGCCAACTTGTATTTCCAAGGCCAAGACATGTAGTGTCTGAAATTAAACCCTTTTTACTTGGTCCTGGATCACTGGTTGGCTGCACTGTTGCTGTAGGAGCTGCTGCTACCGCGGATCTTTTGGATTTCTTTCCCATTTGTTTCAAATTTGTTATTTCGGCGGAGTTCTGCACAAGGAATGAAACCAACGTGATACAGGGAAATAGGTAGTATGAGCCAATATGAAAGAGTTATATCAGTTAGCGAATAATCGAAGATTATAGTGAAACTGCCACAGATAGAATCTAAGTGGAAAATCTCGACATAACTACTTCATTAATTGGTCGTTTAACCTATCAATCATGGAAAAGGAGCTTTTAAATACCCATCATAACGTTTATATGGTGAATGATCCATTCAACTGTGGCTTAGATTTTTTGGCGGATAATCAGAATTAAATCGCAATCGATGATTGGTAACGTGAACAGGAAGGTTTTCATAATAGCCCAAAATATCCCTTGATCACCGAAAGGTAATATAATGCATGCATTCTTTTTAAATATGTTTTGAAACACGCGACCTGATTTAATGCATCGTAATCAGGGATGGGCTCGGGTCATATTACTTATTCCATTACGAAATCACCGATCGTCGATGGCGATATGCCTTATCGCATCAGAAGATTTGAAGGTGTCACAATTCATATGCTGGGTTGTTAAGGCTGACTGCCGATGGCGATACCTTTTATCGCATCGAGGAAATGGGGGAGGCATTTTTTCCATACTATGTGCTTTTTCCTTTCTCCGATATCCGATAGCGATTTCCTTTTTCAGATCGGAGTAGTCAATGGGTCTTTTATATATGTTTTCTTATTATTACGATATGCAATCTTGCGATCGCTTTATCGTAATAATAAAGAGCTTTATAACTATTTAAAATACCTATTTTATTATTGTTCAAAAGGTTTATTTTAGAATATACCATTTCCATTGGACCTTTTTATGAGGATTTTTTAAAAGATGGGTTAATACCAATTTATTCACACATCTAAGTTTAAAAGGGACCCATTTCATATTATAATTTTGAAGAAAAAATTTATTAAATGGGGGGTTGTTGTACAGTGCAACAAGTCCCTTTACTACCTTGCTGTCACATAGCAGTTTCATGCATGTCTCCACAAAGGTAGTGAGCATTGAAGGATCCATCCCTGGTTCTAGTTGATCCTTACTACTTGAAGTGGAGGCCTCTATGAAGCTCTTCTTAGCTTCAATGAATTTCTCCTTCGCGTGTTCTTAATCAAATTCAGGTTCCTTTGTAGGAGCCTTGCGAACCCACACACTTTCTTCTGACTACTTACCTTTATCATCACCAATGATCATATCGCTCCTGACTATTATGTTTACATTCAGGTCTTCTTCGCGTGGTTCAAACCTCATCATCTACAAATTTTGATTCGGAGGAGGCTAGAGTACCCTTTTTTCGTGCAACCTCACTATCAGTGTAGGGCACTCTTCTGCCTCATGATCAAACCGAAACATGATGTCCTTGTCAAGTTTGTATAATCACAAGCCCAGTGCCCTGGCCCTCCGTAATTGTAACAAATTAGTTGTTCGTGACCCCTTCCTGGTCCCATTCCACCTTGACCTCATCTACACCCCTGAAATCCAGTGCGCCATTCCCGTATTTAGGTTGAGTGCTTGGGTTTCGGTCTACACCCTGTAGGTAGGAGTCTGATCCATCATTAGTTCGTAGCTTCTGCAGGTGCGTTCATCATGGCCTACCGACCTACATAAATTACAAAACAATTGTTGGGTCCTCTGCGTATACTTTTGAAATAGAAGACAATTATATGTAGTGTGTTTTCCTCCTATCTGAGAGATCATGCACCATAGTGCAGGCAAGGTGCTTGGTCCAGATTATGCCTTAGGTATTAACGGCATCGGCCCTCCTCCCACCAAGTAATTCGCGAACACTGGACAGTGGTCCTTGTCATGCCCCTGGCCTTTACATTTTATACACCATACCTCCTCACGCACCTTTGGCCGAGGTGTCCTGTCCTGTTTCAAACACTGCATCTCTAGACATAGATTTTGCAGTTGCACATGGATTTGTTGGACTCCCCGACCAGAGTCTTGTATAGGGGTCTCATACAATCTCATTTCCATTTCCAAAGCTTTGGCTTGGGTGGAAAGCTTTTGTTGTGATAACGCGTTTCTTAAATGCGGTGTTAGTGATGCTACAAACCATGCACGCTGCTATCCGTCTGTCAAAGTCATGTTGGCTTCATGAATCATACTCTTCAATCTTTGGTCCAGATCCCAGGGGGTCTCGCTTGAGAGCATCGTGATCTCCTTAAACCTGATAATTGATTGTGTCTTCGACTTTGGCCTGCTAAATTCCCTATTCAGCGCAGTCTGTATTTCTGTGATTCCTGCATTTGGATGGTCATTAGAATGCTTGATGTACCATGTTAATGCACGATCCTACAATGTGCTTACCAACATAGCCTTCTTGATATTGTCATCCATGACACCTTATGCTTGCCATACCACCCTTACCACAAACCAGAATTGTTATGGATCTTCATTCCCTACCCCTCTGAATATCGGTAGTTTGATCGCACTCACCATACTGAACTGTGGTGCTGGCAGAGGTGGGGTGGGTGGAGATGGAGGTGAAGATGGTGAGACAGGTAGCGGTGTAGGTGGAGGTGGTATGTGCGGAATTCGCTGCTTTATTAGATTGACCACACTTCTCAGAGAAAATTTTGCGAGCACTTCCTCGCTTTCCTGCGAGGGTGAAATTAAGGGAGTAGTTTCTAATTCTTCACTACTTCCATTTCTGTAGGTCTTCCCAATTCGTGTAGTCCCAAAGATTAATTTATTCACATAACCCACTTTTCACACAATACCATCTTAATCCATCTGTTCAAAGATTTAATATACTTACCTTGTGGTCCTTTGAGGAAGTGTTGCTCTTCCTCGCTGTAGCTGACAGTCGTATCTACCACGAAATCAGTGATAAATCCTCCTATAATTTGATCGAGCCAATGGTCCACAGCTCACGTGATCTTATCTCCTAACGCTTCTAGTCTATGCACTAATTTCGAATTCCACACGATTGGTTTGTCAAGCCTACACCTTCCTTGACTATCTGCTAGCTTCGCGATCCACTCATACAACTCATAAGGTAAGGATGCAAAGAAAATTTCATGGATTTCTGTATATAAGTAGCGCTCCAACCATTGTCGCTTAGATACTCCTGGATTCCTATTTTCCTGTGCCATGAACTCGTGAATCTTCTTGTCCAACCACCCTTCAATTTATTTCTTTATTAGATTCCAGTGACATGACATCAGACATCCCTTATGCAGATCTCGGTCCCAACAAAGGAACCATTTTTTGGCTTATATGGGCTTGAACTAGGTTTCGAGATGATTTAGCCAAACAAATCTTGGTACTACTAGCCATTTTGGCAATAGTCCGCAGAGCATGGACTGAGGTCTCACCCGAAGTAGTATGGGAGGTTGCTAGAATGAGATTTCCACACCTTAGAGATGTTTGATGATTTTCGGTGGTCTTCGGTTTGACCATGCCCATACGTCGCTACGCACAACTATCGGTACCATGTAGCTTGCAATACTGCCTTCACACAACCCTGCTCGAGGCACGATCTGTGTTATGACCCAAGTTCCTTACTATTAACTCGATGTTACTTAACTTATATGTATGAACCCAATTATACTTAATAGTGTTCAATATTCATATAGGTGCGCACAATAAACAAAACAATATAGATGCATAGAAAGTAATACAAAAGAAGATACATAGTATTTGGAATCAAACTTCTCTTTCTTATTCTTCTTCTTGGATCACAAACTCAACTTCACCCTGCGTACTCAGCTGTAGGGGTCCGCACACTCAGCTGCGGACTTTACTAGGTCTTTGCGCACTCAGCTATAGAGCTTCTTCCTACTACTACGACCCAAGATACTTAGACTTCTTCTCTATCCACTACTAGATCATTACATAAATCTATCGATTCCTCTCCTTACAACTTAGAGCCTCGCTCTTATTTATACAATCCCATGGTTTCCGGACCATGGGTAGGCTGACATGACATTACATTACATTAAAAAAATTAGGGTAGACAACCCTATGACTCAACATACATTTCACACTCCGCGCCACCATTCGTGGAGTCTTACAACATTATTTGACCAAAACTTGGGCTTTGAGCCCCAAAACATGCTATGGGGGGATTCCATGCCCAACAGGGCACCCAATGTTGATCATGCCATTATTTGTATTTGGCATTGGATTTCTTCAGGATGTCATGAACTCGCTAGAGGATATGTTGAATTTTCTCAATAAACATGGTGACTTTATCAACTTCAAACTAAACATCGAAAAATTCTTCCTATGTAGTTGCAAAAGGCAATGCAACATCAAGGGGACATAACGGTTAAAATCCTATGCCCACTTCAAAGTAGTTGTAGTCATTCAAGATATGGAGAGATCTATTATAGCTATATTTCACATAGTGAAGACTGTCCTCCCATGTCCATGGATTCTTAGAGTTTTTCATGCATAGTATGTGCATAATTATCCAGTTGTCAACCTATGTGATGGGCCCCAAAATTGTATAATTTATTAGGTGCATTTAATTATTTCTAGACAATTGAAATATGTATTTGAATGCCTTACTAGCACATTACGGAGTTAATTCATAGTATTAATGTGTCTTACAAATTCAATTTCCCCTTGCTTATTATGTGTCTAATATTATTATTTTTTACAGAATATTGAGAGAACTCTAAAATATCTACAGAATGAGAGAACCTTGGGACTTGTTCCCTTCCAATAAATGAAAGGAATATTATTATGTTATTGAGAATATTTTGGACATCCATTTATTAAGAAAATGTATGTATGTGATCCCCACCAAAATATGATGTTGTGCTTGGTTGGCTTAAAGAGGATCTATCCTCCTCGGAATTTGAATTCAATGAGGGAAATAGATCCACAATTTTAGGTAATTGGAGGGAAACAATGCCCCTCTTCAAGGAGGTTACCCATCAAGTCTTTTTTTGTAAATAAACAAACCTAGAATCCCAATAGGAAGTTCGAATTAGTGGAGAATAGACTTTGAGGAGTAACATTCTTCTTTTCCTAGTATTTTGTTATGTATTATTTTAACAGTGAATGAAAGCTATCTTATTTTCAGTCAGATCCATCTTTAGAGGGCCAATTCCTCTTGGGTTAGATCCAAACCCAGAGGGCATAGTCACTCTCATTTATGTATTTGATTCATGATTCTCCTTTCTTTTATCTAACTAGCAATATTTCCTTTCATTTCCAATATAATTTATTTATGAGAAAGTTGCTTGTGTAGGTCTATCAATCACCTCTCTTGTGGGAAGCATGGTTGTAGTTATTATGTTGGAAAGTAAAAAGGATAGTTAATTTCCTGTTTGTAATAGTTGAATCTTGAATTAGTTTCCTTTTTCACCTCTATTTTCTTCCATTAAATCATTAGTTTAGCATTATTTTCAAGCATGAAAAGAACAAGCTATCTTGTGTGTAGGTCAGGGCATGGATTTTTAGGGCTAATAATTGTAATTTACACTTGTCATTAAATCACCAACACTTTCCTTCCTTTCTCAATAACCTCTTCAAGTAGAATGTTTACAGAGATCACTTTCCAAATTTGTTAGAGGTCACCATGTGCATCGTTCCTTGTGCAAGATGGGCTTGTGAGGAGAACTAGGATTGGAAAGGGATTCATGCACATTTCCGCTACCCTATCCCACCATCTATTACTTTCATAACACCTTATAAGCTCATAAATTTCTCCATGATCTGTTTCTATAGAAAAATAGGACAATCCTGTAGCACTTGGTCTCAATCCTGTTGCACAATGAAAAAAACCTCCAAATGCATTTTGATTTGCTCCAAAACATTCATGAAAACCCCTAAGAACTTATAATGATAATAATACCATAAAAAATAATTAAATGGATTCATATACCTAGTAAGAACTCTTCCATGAGTAATAAAGTAGATAGACAGTCATTCCCAACCATCTTGTAGTAAAATAATATCAATTTTCTGCTATTTTTTAGCACAAGTTAATGATGATGATTTGAGTTGATAAAAATTGGATTTATTCTTAAAAAAATTATCCATAATAAAAAAAATTACCCCATAGCATTTTCACTTGATCGTTTTAGGGCTTTGGTAGGTTAACTAGCTCACTAGTTCTAGAATTTCTGGTTTTTAGAGTAGTAATTTTCTGCTATTTTTTTAGCACGTGTTAACAAGGGTGTTTTCAAGCGATTTCACTTGGATTCGAGTCCTATAAAATCATAAATAATAAAATAAAATACCCAAAATCATTTTCAATTGATTTTCTGGGGAATTTGGCAAGCTAGCTCGAGAGACAAACATCTTGTAACAATCCTATAGTAGTTTTCTTTCGATATCTTCCTTGCCTAGATTCACTCCAAATTCATGGTAGAAGTAGATTTATAGGCTATGAATCCTATAAGGCCACTTTGGTTGAGTTGAGGTTTGGTTAGGTCTCCATTTAGCTCCTACATTTCATTCTTTTTTAATGATGGTTTTCGCAATTATTCTAAATTTCCTTTCCGCAATTTACTTTATGCAAAATGTGATTTCCTTCTTTCAAGAGTAATCTAGGAATTTTCTTTCCTACAAAATAGAATACATTTCCCTTAATGTCATTTTATTTATACCAATATAGATTATTAGATATCATTTTTGGGATTCAACTGCGTTAAGTAAGTCATTCATGTATGACCATTTCCATGAGAGGTAGTCATAACTGACTAATTTCTCATGATTTTTGAATAGTCCACTTAGCACTCATTGCATCAGGTGATGCTCACAGGGGTCAATAATTCGGATTGAAATTAGTGAAAGTAATCACATAGCATCAATCATCACTTCCGGGGCTTGCACCTGGTAACCAGGATTCCCGGGGGGTCACCCATCCCAAATCGTCTCTGTCTCAAGCACGCTTAACTATGGGGTTTTCCCCACAATCAAGCCCACTTAGCTTGCTACCCCATTCGTAAAACCTTAGCAAGCATTGTGCCTGACGAAACATTCAAGTAGAGATCCATTCACTCTTTTAAATTTAAGTATTATCACTTTTGGGATTCAACTACGTTAAGTAAGTCATTCATGTATGACCATTTCCATGAGAGTTACTTGTAACTGTCTAATTTCTTATGATTTTTGAATAGCCCACTTAGCACTCATTGCGTCAGGTGATGCTCACAGGGGTGAAGAAGTGGGATTGAAACTAGTGAAATGAATCACATAGCCTTCATCATCACTTCTGGGGATTGCACCTCGTAACCAAGATTCTCTGGAGCTCACCCATCCCAAATCACCTCTGTCTCAGGCACGCTTAAATGTGGAGTTTTCCCAACAATCAAGCCCACTTATCTTGCTACCCCATTTGCAAAACATTAGCAAGTATTGTGCCTCATGAACCATTCAAGTAGAGATCCCTTCACTCTTTTGAATTTATGTATTATCATATTTGGGATTCAACTGCATTAAGTAAGTCATTCATGTATGACCATTTCCATGAGAGATAGTCGTAACTCACTAGTTTCTCATGATTTTTGAATAGTCCACTTAGCACTCATTGCATTAGGTGATGCTCACAGGGGTGATTAGGTGGGATTGAAACTAGTGAAATGAATCACATAGCATCAATCATCACTTCCAGGGCTTGCACCTAGTAACCAGGATTCCTGGGAGGTCACCCATCCCAAATCACCTCTGGCTCAAGCACGATTAACTATGGATTTTTCCCCACAATCAAGCCCACTTAGCTTGCTACCCCATTTGCGAAACCTTAGCAAGTATTGTGCCTCATGAACCATTCAAGTAGAGATCCCTTCACTTTTTTTGGGATTCAACTATGTTAAGTAAGTCATTCATGTATGACAATTTCCATGAGAAGTAGTCATAACTAACTAATTTCTCATGATTTTTGAATAGTCCACTTAGCACTCATTGCATCTGGTGATGCTCACAGGGGTGAAGAAGTGGGATTGAAACTAGTGAAATGAATCACATAGCGTCGATCATCATTACGGGGCTTGCACCCAGTAACTAGGATTCTCGGGAGGTCACCCATCCAAAATTGCCTCTGGCTCAAGCAACTGTGGAGTTTTCCCCACAATCAAGCCCATTTAGCTGGCTACCCCATTTGCAAAACCTTAGCAAGTATTGTGCCTCATGAACCATTTGTAAAATACTTGCTAAGGTTTTACAAATGGGGTAGCAAGCTAAGTGAGCTTGATTGTGGGGAAAAGTCCATATTTAAGCGTGTTTGAGCCAGAAGTGATTTAGGATGCGTGACCTCCCGGGAATCCTGGTTACTGGGTGCAAGCCCTGGAAGTGATGATTAATGCTACGTGATTCATTTCACTAGTTTCAATCCCACTTCTTCACCCCTGTGAGCATCACCAAATACAATGAGTGCTAAGTGGACTATTCAAAAATCATGAGAAACTAGTCAGTTAGGACTACCTCTCATGGAAATTGTCATACATGAATGACTTACTTAATGTAGTCGAATCCCAGAAATGATAATAATTAAATTCAAAAGAGTGAAGGGATCTCTACTTGAATGGTTCATGAGGCACAATACTTACTAAGGTTTTGCAAATGGGATAGCAAGCTAAGTGGGCTTGATTGTGTGTAAAACTCTAGAGTTAAGCGCACTTGAGCCAGATGAGATTTGGGATGGGTGACCTCCTGGTAATCTTGGCTACTATGTGCAAACCCCAGAAGTGATGATTGAAGCTATGTGATTCATTTCACTAGTTTCAATCACACTTCTTCACCCTTGTGAGCATCACCCAATGCAATGAGTGCTAAGTGGACTATTCAAAAATCATGAGAAATTGGTCAGCTACGACTACCTCTCATGGAAATGGCCATACATGAATGACTTAGTTAACGCAGTTGAATCCAAAAAATGATATCTAATATAATGCATTGTGTAAACCCCTTAATACTTAATATAGATTATATTTTCTTATTTTCCATTATGTTTTACATTTTTGCAAATATAATATATTTCCTTTCTTCCATTTACGTTTAGGAAAAATTAGAATAGATTTTATTATGGTTACTTAACTTTTGCAATTTAGGATTGGTAGATTACCTAGATCTTTGGCCATTTGAAGTTGTTTCATTTCCTTCTTTCACTTTCATCAAAGGGAGTAAGAATAGGAAGAGGAAGGTGTCTGTTGCACATATAGTGCTAACCCCTCTTAAGTTTTTACGAACCCTGAGTTGATAATTTAAGTTGGTAGCCTTGGGAGTTGTGACATTCTTGTAGTAATAACAAGGCTTATCACTATGTCTGGCCATCATTCTAGGGGTGAAATGCAATCAATTTGGTGAGCTTGGTGTCCCAAAATGACCAAAGGCTCAAACAAGACATGCTTAGGAACCTACTATCCTCATATGATATAATGGTTTGTGGGATCCCAAAAATGTACCCATACTCATTCAAAGAAGATTCTAGCAGTGGCCTTTACTTTGATACTCTTGTTGCATACATCTAATATGGCCATCTTAGAAAATCTATCAATGACCACAAATACATAGTCATTTCAATTCTTGGTAGAAGGAAAGTCAGACATATAGTCCATGGAGATGGATTCCCAAGGCTGGATAAGAGTGGGCAAAGGAGTATACAACCCTTTGTTCTCAATAGCGGGCTTGGCTATGGCACAAACATTGTAGGAATTGATGTATTTTCCAACATTCTATCGAATATTTGGCTAGTAAAAATACTTTTGTAATATGACCATAGTTTTCTCTACACTAAAGTGTCCCGCAACCCAACTGTAGTGCACCTCCCAAATCAGCTAGGCATGCTTTCTTAAAGGAACACAAGGATGGCCCGAGTAGCATAATAATGCATCATGGAGGTGGAAGTCTAGAACTTTCTTGCCATCCACTAGCATCTGGTATGTGGTGGTGAAATCTAGATCATTTTTATATAGTTGTGGCCATCCAGAGGTCTCATGGCCACAAGGGTTGAGAACAATGGTCAGTGCTACAACTAGCAGCCAAATGAGGCCATATGAAACATGATTGGTACTGCCCTTATCATATTTTATATTCAAATGAAATTTTTGTAGATATGTGAACCACTTCTGATGGTGATCATTCTGCAACTTCCCTCGAGTTTGTATAAAATGCAGGTGTCGGTGATGTGTGTGGATGACCATATCATTCCCCAGAATGTAATGTTTCCATTCCTGGCAAGCCTGGATTACAGAATACATCTCCTTATTGTAGGTGGGGTATTTTCAAATTTTATCTACAAGTGTATCATTCTAATAGACCACTAGATTCCCTTGATGGGTGAGAATTGTACCAATAGCACAGTCAAATACATCTATCTCAATTTCAAATGGTTGTTGCAGGTGTAGCAATGTGAGTACTAGTGAGCAAAGCGGTGGTGTTTTAGCTCAATAAATACCTTCTGTTGGGACTCGGACGATAAAAACTTTACTTCCGCTCCTCCCTTTGTAACTTGACTCAAAGTCCAAGTGATATGAGAGAATCCCAACACAAGCCTCCGATAAAAATTGGCAAGGCCCAAAAAGTTGCAAAGCTCTGTTTGAGTGGTTAGGGATATTCAATCCCAAATGAATTGGATCTTAGTTGGATCCACATGCACACCTTTCTCATCAATGATGTAACCCAAATATCTGACTTGGCCCATGCCAAAGGTGCGTTTCTCCATTTTGGCACATAGTTTGTGCTATCGTAGGGCTTGAGAGCCTGCCGAATGTGTTGCAGGTGCTCTTCCCAACTCTTGTTGAAGATGAGGATTTCGTCCAGATATACAACCATGAACGAGTTGGTAAAGGGCTACAATATATAATCCATAAAACTCATAAAAGTTGCAGGGGAATTTGTCAACCCGAAAGGTATGACCAACCTCTCAAGAAGGCTCTCCTTGGATTTGAAGGTAGTCTTCCATACATCCGTGGATTCTATTGGAACATGGTGACAACAAGAATTTATATCAATCTTGCTAAAATACTTGGCCCCTTTGAGCTAATCAAGAAGGTCATTAATCCATGGGATTAGATACCTATTCCTGATAGTGATTTTATTTAATGCCTAATAATCAATGGAGAGTCTCCAGGTCCCATCCTTCTTCTGTACAAGTACAATCAAGCTCCCACAAGGGGAGGGACTTGGTCAGATGTGCCCTTTTTGTAGCAATTCCTAGATCTATCATTTTTTTCTTCATTTTCCAAATTAGAGTGGTGGTATATCTTACCATTTGGTAGAGGTGCTCTAGGAGTCAGATCAATCAAATTCTTAACTTGACAGTGTGAAGGTACCACTATGGGTGAGGAGAAGATGGCCCCGTATTCTTCCACGACCTTATCCACCAGCTTCTGCTATGTGGTGGAACCCTTCGCAGTGGCCACAGATGTGGCCATGATCTTCCCCTTACTTTGAGAATGAATAAAAATAAAAACAAATTTCATGGTCTAGGATACAATCTTATTGCATTTCTTAGCAGAAATCAAAGAGATGGCAGTATGAAGGGCTACATTCGGTATTCTGTGTAAGTTATTTCCCAAAGTAATAATAATAGAGCAAGGCCTAGACTAATACATAACATGACACTTCCACAAGTATGATTGGAATAATAATACATCACAAAATTCAAGAGGAGAAACATCACACAGTACCTCATCTATGAAGGGCTTGATGTTATAAGGAAGGCGACGCTGCTGACAGACGTGAAGACCTCGTCCTTCGTGAAGCCACCTGATGGTGTGCGAGTATGGGAGTGGTGTGGTTGGTAGGGCCAACTGATTCACGACCCTTGCTAAAATCAGGTTCTTTTTGCTGCAACTGTTGAAAATAAACTGTAGCTGTGAACCCTTCACCCACATCTGTGAGTGGAAGAGACACTCCTCCTCCTCTAGATCCTTGGTTTTAATATTCTCAATCTTGGTGGTGGAAATGATGGCATTATGATCTGCATCAATAATGTGCTTCACTTGTCATTCCACTTGTCAGGTTCTGACTTAGAGTCGGAACACGGATTTGAATCTGAAGCCTTCTGATCAGCCACCAATGACTGTTCATCTCGAAATTTTTGTTGTGAGTGGGGCTCTTATGTAACTAACACCACTTTCCTATTTCCTCATTATCTTCATGGTTTTTTTCTTTTCTTATGGCTTCAACAGATTGTCCTGGGTCACCCGCCTTGGATTTTTCCTTTGTTCTATGGTTTGTGGGTGTATTTCCACTACTTCAAATTCACAGATACAAAGTCTTTCTTCTTCTGTTTATATTTATTCTTGATCTTGATAGATTATCAACACACGATGCCAAGAGAGGAGATGTCCACGAACTCCATGTCGTCCTAGATGTAATTGTGTAGACAACCACGATACTTGAGTACCATATGCCACTGGAAATCCTTGATACCCAACTTAATGTGAAGGGTATGAATATGAATAGAATATTTATACTATAGTTATATTAAAGAAGAAAGTTAACATTTCTATAGTAAGAAAGAATTCTCACTACTACATAGTGAAATCAAGCAATGGACAACTTAAAACACCATCAAAAGAAAGAATATGCAATCTTTTTGATACCATGGACTTGGAGGATTAAAAATTCTATTATAATGCAATTTCTATGCACACATTAGGTCTCAATTCAAAACATCTACAACGCTACCCTTTCATACCTTATCAACTTATGAAAACAAAAAATATCCAATAAAATCTCTCTATTCTTTTCTAGTATAGAAATAGAATGTGAAAAAAAGCCCTTGCTAATTTTACTAAGCTCCAATAGATCAAAGGTAATGTTAATGGTGTACCTTGATATATAAAATTGATAAATTAGAGAAATAATGACATAAATGCATGGCGGTTTAGCTCAATGAACCTCTGACATAGCACGTGTGTTTGTGGCATACTAAACAATACCATTAATTTGAATACATATTGGAAAATACCTCTAAAAATCATATTATTTAACCCACTCACAATACAAACCCACTACACCTTCCTAATTTACGAAATCCCTAATTTCACTAGATATTGTAGGTATAAATTTTTATTTAACACTTTTTATACCCCTTTATCTTTGTTTCATTAACTTTGAGCTCCATGTTTTATACCTACCACTATAAAAACCCTTTACCCCTTATTATATGCTCAATATATTATGCCATTTTTTCCTCAATATATACCGCCTAATATGAATGCATGCGGTATGGTATTTATCCCCCAATGAAGCCCTGGTGCATAAATGTAATTACAAAAAGAAAATAAACAGAACCAAAGTATTCAAGAAACATGAATATGCAAATCATTACTAATATTTTTATTAGGAAGAAATATTCACTTCCCTATGACGGATAAACCTCATAATGAGCATAGAACTAGGGAAATATTAGGCTTAGGGCCCTAATATGTGACAACCCCATTGTAGGTTGTAGTATAACAGGCATTGGAATGATACTATGAATATAAAAGGAAACAAATGTGAGTTGATTCAAGGGACATAGATTATACAGCTGGGAAGGAGGATGGCTTTCTTGGTATGTTATGAATTGGTACAAGAAATTTGGAGTTGTTTGGACAACCAATAAGATTGTTGGTGTATAAAATTAATGAATTAGGCCTTAGAATTGAATGGATGACAATATAAGGTACACAAACCATAACCCATGTTGCTTGAGCAAGGGTAAAAAAAAAAAAAGAGGAAAAAAGAGTAGGTGCAAGAATAGGGGTTGCAGATTTCAAGGCAACATGGCTTTTAGGAAAGGAGGAGGAAGCATTAAACACGGGAAGAATTTGACACATGTAGATAAGGGTAGAAGAAGATCACCCAAAAAAAAAATTCTAAGGAAGGGAGATTAGTGAGCATACAAAGAGTAAGTTGGAAGAAGATAGAGTGGATGCATTATCCAAGTTCAACTAGGACAACTAGTAGAGATGGATGAAGATAAGAAAAGAGGATTGGTTCTCGGTTTCCCTGGAGGTTGTGGGTTCAACTACTAGTCTTTGGAGCGATGTAATATCTTGGAGTCCTTGGAGGCTATGGGTTGAGATAGAATCCTTAGAGCCATGTAATAGCTTAGGTCCTTGGAGGCTGTGGTTTGAGACAGAGGTCTCTAGAGCTTTGTAATAGCTTAAGTGCCTAGAGGCTATGAGTTGGGATAGAGTCTTTGGAGCCCTGTAACAACTTGGGTCTCCTGGAGGTTGTGGGTTGATATAATAAATATCACTATAGCCGTGTAATATCTTGGGAAAAGATCATCATGAAGCAGATTACAAGGTAGACTTGGTTGAATATTGTGGTGTCAGTGGATTTTGGACTCCTAGAAGGAATGAATCACTGTGTGTGCACACTGAGGGTGTGGTGGAGCACCACTGGACCCTTGGTGTTAGTAAAGGATGATACAAATATTTTGGGATTGAGGAAGGAGGTCTCTAAAGTCTCTCCTAGACTTTGGAATCTGGCATGGGGGGTGATAGTAGCAAGTAACTATGGCTACAATTGTCTAAATTGGGTGGAGAGTCCTTGTCCCATAATCAGTTCCCATAAAAGAAATAAAGATAAGTTTTATTATATGTCTGTAACATCCCTGGTGAAAATTTGATACATACATACATACATACATACATACATACATACATACATACATACATACATACATACATACATACATACATACATACATACATATATATATATATATATATATATATATATATATATATATAAGGCCACAGTGATGGGAAAAATATTCCAAGATGATTGTTGGGCAAAATATCTTAGTGGGTGTTCGTTTTAGTGATTATGGCTAAAGGAAATGACTAAGGATTTGGAAATGCATGAGGCATTTATTGAAATTTTATTTATGTAAATAAAGGAAATTAGGAGAAAAGTAAGGTGAAATGTCACAGATTGGATGTGAAAAGAAAATTGAATGAAAATAATGGAAAATGAAGAAAATAGAGGCCTCATTAATAAAAAGGCTTTTGAGGATCAGTTGGCAAGCTCTTAGTTAGTGTAATCTCTTGGCTCAAGATTTCTTTGGTTATGCATGGGATCAAGAAAGGAAAATAAGGCAAGAGGAAGGAAGGAGGAAGCAAGGAAAGTGTTATCACCAAAAAATGATAACCTAGCAATTTCTCACTGAGTGGATCAAAATACACCATGTAGATTTAATTTTACCGTAGAAAAATCACTTTGACTATAGAAAACCATGTAGTAAACCACTTTTATTAAATTATTTTCTGATTTAAATAAAAAATCCCATGAGAATAATTAGATAAATCATTATTTATTTAATTTTCTCTATGAATGATTATTAAATCATTATTTAATAATTATTCCTTGTCACATTTGACTAAATCCGTTAAGAATATTTAAATAAATCATTATTTACTTGAATTTCCTTATCTATGTTATTAGAATAATTATTAAATGACTATTTAATAATTATTTTTATTCCACACCTTTCTTTTTTCTCGCTAAATAATTAATAAATCATTTTATTTGTTAAATAATTACTAAATAAAGGTATTTAATGATTTTAAATTCCTTTTCCCTCTCCAATAAATATAATAAAGTATTCCAAGTAGTTAGATCTGAATTTGGTTAATAATATTTTATTATTCTCCATTTTCGAGATTAACTCCATACTTTTCTATATAAAGGAGGGTTTTTCATTCATTCTTCACCATGATCATTATCATCATCAACATTATCATCATTTTTCTTGAGCTCCCATTTTGAGTTCTTCACTTTTGTTTGGGTTTTTCACATTGAGAGAGAAGATCAATTTTTTGAAGCATCAAGGATATCAAAGGACCCATCCCATGGAGGGGGACTTACAAACCAATTTGTAGATCTCCTTCACTAGGTGTTATTAATAAAAGATTAATTCATTTAAAATTGTCTTTCCAATTAGGTTATTATACTAGATTCTCTATATTGTTGCTTTAAGTTTTGGCTTATACCTTCTTTTACTGCATTTTTTCTATTTTTGTTTTCTTGGCCTAATGGTTCTTGACCTAGGTTCAGAGTTAAGTTTGCCAAACAAATCCTTACACTACTAGCCCTCTCGACATCAATCTGGACCTCAGACTGAAGTCTCACTTGAAGAAGTATGGGGGGATGTTAGAACCAAGTGACTCGAGGGAAAATCACTCTGTTGGCATGTAAATATTATTGCGACGACCTACCAAATCCACCTACACTACTGTAACTTCAATTGTGCACTGCATAGTTGCTTGCTTAACCTGCTCCACTAGCTACTCAGTTGTTGGTCCTACACTATCTTCCTAGATCTTCTGCTATGATCTCTACAAGCTGGCCAGATTCTACCCAATGGTGGTAGAGATCACATAGGTCTCATCCAGCCAAGATCCCAATATGGCCTTGAGGATTGCCTCTTTCTGCTGTGCTACTTCCACCTGTTCTTGTAGTTACTTTGCCTCTTGTAGGTTTGCCAAACTTTGCATGACAACGATGGTGTGCATTATCGCCTTTGCTTCGTCATACTATTGCTGCAGTTCTTGGGCCTCTTTTTTCAACCTCTACAGGTTAGGATCTTCCTGCAGACTTGTGATTAACTCCATACACTACTCGAAGAGCACAGTGCATTCTACCACCGTAGTATCTACTACAACAACTCCATCCCTCACAACAGCTGCATGTTGTTCTTTGAACTCTCGTGGAGTTGAAGGTCGTGTCTTCAACTAAAGCTTGGTAATTTTTAGGTTCATATAAAACTAAAAATTTTCCATATCTGTCTTTGCATTGTGCACACTTGTAGCCAACTTTTGAGTCTTGGCTTCCACGGTGATTCTTCTAGGATATGTAGTTCTGAAATGATTCTGCATGCTTTGGCTACTACAGTGGCGGTGTGCTCATTCTTCTCCTGAACCTTCTTCCAGGCTTCTGGCACTACTGTATTCTCAATCAATATCTGTTTCCTACTAATTTTGTGGCCATTGATCATGTGCAGCGCATGCTACTCTCAGTCCTTAAGCTGTTCGATCACACCTGCTTGTAGGGTGTAAAGGAATTCACTAGGGAGCACGGCCAAGTTCAGGCCAACATTCCTCAGTGTGCTGACAACAACCTTGTCCACTTCTGCCTTCATGATCAGAGCTCCATCCAATAGCGCGACTGTCCAGAGATCCAAGGATTAGACCAACTCTGCCACTGTCATTGTCCCTGGTGCTAAACTGGTTGAGGTCGTGTTGCTCTACCCTGCTCCTACCTATAGTCTAGTTGTTTGGATCTACAACTCGCGCAGACCCATCTGTATGGCACTTAATGGCTGCTTCTATTGCTGCTCAAGCTACTGCAGCAGCTCTGCGGTCATATCCCTTACCTTATCCCAAATGTCAACAAAGTCGCCCTATGTCAAGTTGATTGTGTCTAACGAGGACTTAGTGGCATTGGTCTTCTTCTGCAGTCATTCTTTTTCTTGTTCCATGTTTCACTTCACCTAGAAGGGAGTGCTTTCCATAATTCCATCGCCCTGTTCTGATTACTCGCCATCCTCCATTTACGGTGAAGGGGATTTCTGGATCCTGCCAGATCCACTCTCTTCTTGCTCTACTTGTTCCTTGACAGTTCACTTTGCTTCTATGCATGCCTTATCTTTAGTCTCCTTCTTTCACTTTTCAGCCAACTGCTAAACTTTCAATCGAGCCACTTCTTTTTTCTACTTTTCTGTGGAATTAGTAGTCTCGTCAAACAAATCTGATATTGTGCGCCAGTTTGTTGGTCACCCATAGAGGACTACTCCAATGGCATAATCCATCGCAAGGTATGGTAAATCATACCACTTCTGTTTTGGGTCCTTTTGCACCCGGATGGAGATACAGTGGAAGTCAACTTTGAACTCTGTGTACCCAGATAGCTGCTCGAAGATGGTTGGTGATAACCATGGATTTTAGTTGATGACCATATTAATGCTCATCTCCATCAATACTAAAAACACCTTGCTCTCCTGGACCTACTCAATGTCCTTTATGGCCCATAACGAAGCAAACTTCGTTGCTTATGGAAAATCTGGTGCGATAGGAGGAAATTGGTTGTCCTCCAGCAACTCCCATGTGACCAACACAATTGAAAGTAAGAGCCATTAGTAGTGAAACATCTTGCTCTGGTCCTGTGCCTCCTTGCAGTCTACGAGGAACTCGCTACACAGGTAGCACGCTCAACTAAATTGTACGGCCTCTGCGCACTGGGCCACTAGTGAAACAACTGGTGTCAGCACCTCATCTAGGCGACACTTCCTCATTATTTTTCTGGCGAAGATCTCGGTAGCCACCTTCACCATGGGGTCGGTTATGCTTGAAATTGAATACTCATGCTGCTTCTTGAAAAGATTAAACTTTTCCTTCATCCGCTTGGTGAGGTTGGGTTCGCTCGTATTTCCGCCAAATTCCTTGGCCGGATTTAGTCCTAAATGTGGTAGTAAGGTGATCCTATGGATCAACATGTCAGTTATAGGGATCGTCTCCTCCAACCACACGCACCTGTCGTGCACTAGGTACATCAATTATTTGATAATAATCAAAATTATGGGAGCATCATTGTAATGCGGCACCCATAGAAGATTCAACAATCCTACTTTTTCCACCCCATGAATCCACTTCACTGGGTACAACACGGTGACACCAAACTCCTTGTAGAATACTCGCTGCATGAAATTATCGGTAGCTAGGTGGGGGAACAGCTCAGTGTCCCCCAAGCCCCAATCTTCAAACTTCATATGTGGGACATGCGTCAAGCACGACCCTTCAAATTTGATATTCTCTGGCAGCAGGGACGTATGAAGGAGAAACTTTCCCTCATCCGAGTCCTTTGGGACCTTCACCTTTCCTTGACATGGAGGGATGTATTATTGCATCTTTGAAATAGGGTATACCCCCTCAATATCAATGTCCTCTATGGCCTCATCACCCTCCAGGTCAACCACTTTGCCCTTTTCCTGTGCAGTTTGGTTTTCTTTTCTCTGATGTTTCCATGGTGACTCGTGCACTGAGAACGTCTTCTTCTATTTATCCTTCTTCGTCGTGGGAACCTCTCTTGCCGGCGTAGGCTTCAACCTAAGTGACCTCAGTGATTTCGGCATTATTGTGGGCACCTGCATAGTTACGACCTCAGGGGTGGCTCCCTCAGAGGCAATAGACCCTCCAACACTTGCAATTTCCATGGGTTCACACATGAAACTGATAATAAGCTAATGGGTTTCCTCAGGTAACCTGTCAACACAAAACTAGTGACCAAGCCCTCAAAGAATGCATGGTTCATGCACACCAGAAAATGTGACACATAAACTCTCAGAATGAAAAGTGTCTCTTGTTGGGTGGCCATCTATAATTTGTAGGCAATTTCAAATTCAAATTCGACTGTTCCCCCAAAAATCTGCCCATAAATGCTAGATTGGCGGTACATTTTCAAAGATCTCTCTCTCAAATTCAACCTTAAATGTTGCCCCCCTACTCGTCTTAGTCATTTTCTTACTATCAAATCATGAACAATGATGGTAACAATATTTTTCTGGCTACAGTGCATGGTCTCTTGTCCTGTAGCAGAGCTCCATGAATGCGTTTGCTAACATTGTGACACCCGTCTATCCCGCACAGGCCCGTCATCGTGCAGCTCTACAACCCAAGCAATGTAGCTTATAGACCTGCGCCTCCTTGCGGTTGCCACGAGTGCTAATACTATACTACTGTCATATAGTCATCTAGTCAGATCCTCGGTGTATGGCTTCAATTAACTACCAGTTACCTTCCTGGGAAATGAATCTCCATTCAATTTCATCAGCTGAATTGCTCCACCATCGGTAATCTCGTTGATCACATATTGCCCCAGCCAATGCATCTGAAATCTTCCTAGAAATTTATCAAACTTGTTGTCATATAATAAAACTAAATCGTTTACCTTGAAGGTGCGCAATTTGATGTGCCGATTGTGCCATACCTTTTTGTGCTCCTTTTGAACTTGTTGATGGAATCCAGCCAAGAATCTCTCTCCAGATCTGTCAGCTGCACGAGCCTTTCTTCTAAGGCTCCACGGTCTGCCATTCCTATGAACGCTGCTATCCGTAGGCTAGGCACAATGTATTCCATTGACATTACTTCTTCTATGCCATAGACCAGCCTAAACAGTGTCTGTCTTGTCAACTTCTTAAAAGTAGTTCTATAGGCCCATAACAACGTTGGTACGTGCACATCCCAATCATTCCTTTGTGCATTGCAAACCTTTGTTAGTGCATTATCCAATATCTTATTAAATTCTTCAACCATCCCATTAGCCTGAGGGTGATATGGCATGCTCTTTTGATGATAAACTTGGAATTCCTCCATCAGCGCATTGATCGTTTCATTAAGGAAATGTGTACTGTGATCGATCATCCAAATATTCGGGCAACCAAACCTGGTAAGCACATATTCAAATAGTAACTTTGCTATTGTTGCCCTTGCACATTCCTTTATAGGCTGTGCCTCTGCCCATCTAGTCAAATACTCATTCATGGTGATGATATACCATGCAGCCGTCTTCTTTCCTAGAGGTTGAATCGGTCCTACAAAATCGTTTCCTACTTTTCAAATGGCTGCAACAACACTTGAGGATTCAGAGGCAGCTCATCCTTCTGCGAGGGTCTGGCCATCCGGTGTCATGCATCGCATGCCGTACAATATGCTTTCGAATCCTTATGCATTGTTGGCCACCACAACCCAGCGCGTAAAATCTTCTACATTGTTTCTTTTCCTGCATAATGGCCTCCCGCAGCTCCTCCAGATAAGATGTTTCTTTGTTCAAACTCAAGCGCATAACATTGTAATATCTCATCGCTCCCATCTTATACAAGTGACTTGCAATAACAGAAAAATCTACTACGTGCACCACCAATTCCTTCTTCTATTGACTAGTGTACCCTTCTGGGGTCATTCCTGTATTCAAGAAGTGTATGATGTCTATAGAATGATTGTTTGATATGCACATGAAAAAGAGTTGTGTGTCAAGCAGTCCTTCATCCAAATTAGTGGGCTCCTCACCTATTTCAATGCACGATAGATAATCCGGTCCTGCACTCAATCGCCCTGGCTTCATAATGACTTCGAAATCATATTCTTGAAACAACAACATCCATCTGCATATTCCACCCCCACCAACACAAGCTTCTTGACCAGGTATTTTAATGCAAATGATCTGTATACATCTTAAAGTGTCTGCCTAGAAGGTAGTTTCTGAACGTCTGGAGCGCGTACACCATAGCCAAACCTTCGTGCTCCATCGTTGAACAGTTCTTTTCAGCTTTAGATAACATCCTGCTTGCAAATGCAATAGGGTGATCCAACTCTTCCTCACTGGCCTATGTTGATACTGCTCCCAGTGCAATAGATTATGCATCCACATGCACATGAAATTCCTTCTTCCAATCTGGGAAGACTAGGATTGGCGCGGTAACCATGTTTTCTTTTAACACATCTAGGCTCCATTGACATTCTTCATTCCAATAAAGTGTAGCATCCTTCTTCAATAGTTTTTCCATCGGTGTAGTAATCTGGGCATAACTCTTGATGAAATTTCGGTAATAACTTGTACGTCCCAGCATTGCACGTAGCTATTTGACACTTCTTGGTGCCTCCAAATTGATTATAACCATGATCTTAGCTAGATCCACCATTAATCCTTGTCTTCATACTACATGACCCAGCAAGATTCTGAAGGGAACATAGAACAAA
This sequence comes from Pinus tabuliformis, assembly GCA_031772625.1. Lineage (NCBI taxonomy): Eukaryota > Viridiplantae > Streptophyta > Pinopsida > Pinales > Pinaceae > Pinus > Pinus tabuliformis. Next base: position 909,283,887 of record CM062819.1, read on the forward strand.
CATTTCTTCAAATTTAATGCTATCTGATAACTCTGGCATGTATCCAACATGAAGTGTAAACTAGCTACATGGTGTTTTACTAGCCCAAAAACCATCCAATTGTCAAAGTATACCTCCAAGAACTTGTGAATGAAGTCCTTAAATGCCACAATGACTAGATGAAAAAAGATCGTCGGTGCATTCTTCAGTCCAAAAGGCATTACATTATACTAAAATCAACCCCATTCAGTCATGAAGGTTGCCTTACTCCTATCTTCCAGCGTGATCTTGATCTGATGGTAACCCAAGAACCCATAAATGAATGAATATGCTTCATGTCCTCCTACATTATCCAACACTTCAACGGTGAACGAATTTGGAAAAGGATCATGCACACAAGCATCATTCAGCTTCCTGAGATCTATGTATATCCTTATTTCATCCTTCTGCTTCATTTCCTGAACTACCATAGGACTGACCCAATCAGACTCCTCCACTGGTTCAATGATTCTTGCTACCAACATTTTGTCTAAATCTAAGTGGACCCTTTCTTTGTACGTAGGATTGAGGTGATATGGCCTTCGTTTCACAGGTTTAGCATCTGGTTTCAATGTTATCCTCATCACTCCTAAATCGCCTTTTATCCCTTTCAAGTATGAAAACTTTGTAGGGAACAAATCCTAGTACTCATGGAGCAATTCAACAGCCTTATCCATTGTATCATCATCCCAGTGGTGCCCTATCTTCGTAAACTTCGGCTCCACTTCAGTCCAAATGTTCACTTGTCTCGTTTTTAGTGGCGGGGAGATATATGGATTCTCTATCTGCAACCCCTCAACTTTGTAGTGACCTTCTGTCTCTGGGATATTAATGTTCCTTGGAACATCGTCTTCTTCTTCAGCAGTCACATTGTAGCACTCCAACGCATGGCGTAGCTGGGTGGTCCAATCTGGTTGAATCAAATCTAAGGGATCCCACATGATTTGGAAGATCGTTGCCTTGAACTCCTACATTGTTTCATCAACACACTCGAATCCATATTCAAAATGAATGTCATCAAGAATCCATGTCTCAAAATATCCCATTCGTTCGTGCCATGGTGGAGCTCTGTCTCCAAGTACCAATTCATTGGTATTACATCCAAGGTATGAGAAAACAAATGCACCCACTTCGTTGTGGTTCTACTCCATAAGCATTGGTCCACTTGGCTAAGTGATCACGTGGATCACTCCTTCCATCGTATTTCTTTGTCAATTGTACCTTTGGGCAACCAAATCATACCCTCATCATTGTTTTGTATTGGCAGCATCTGTCAAAATTTCCTTTATACGTACTCCACCATCTTGTAGGCATAGCGCACAGCGCTAAGTCCAATTCTTTGAAGTGATGCTTCTCTGATACTTCCCTTTCAAATGCATCTAAAAAATTATCAATGTCAGTTAAACCATCATAATAAGGAAGACTTCTTACCTCTGATGATACACAATGCAACGATTTGGTCATCATGTTATAGCGTAGCGTAGACACTTCATGCAATCGATTCTGCCAATTTTCCAATTCCTAAAATGAATCTAATGTGCAGGAGCTTTCACAGTCCCATGCAATACATCCATATACTGTCAGATTCACCCAATCTTGATCTCACACCATTATCTTATAAATTTGGTCCAAATCAGTGTCACTTTCATAATCGCAGTCCGGTTCAGTATAACGTGGTCCTTCTGCAGGGACCAATGGTACTACTACACAGAGCAATTTTATTTCAAATGACATTGTCCACTTCTTCAAATTGATCACCCCATTCATGTAAATAGCCAAGTCAATCCCAAGGAGTGGGGGATAGGGATTGCTATCATTGACAATCTCTATTACTTCAAAATCGCCAATGTCCTCACACTGTCACTCCCTGTAATCTTCCCATGGGGATAATATTTTTCTGATTCACCATCCTCAATTGAATAGGAGACCACTGCAGCGCAGGTCTCCAAATTCTCTCCCATGTCTGTATCGGCAAAAAATTTGCATCTGAACCAAGATCCAGAATAACTTGGTCCATTTCATACTCTCCTAATTGCACAATGAGCCTCGTCTAACACCCTATTCTTTCCTTATGCTTACCAATTTTCCTCACCACGCACGGTCCCTCAGGAGCATTACCAACACATTTATTGATCAACTTCTATAATCCCTTTACAGCCTTGCTATTGCGTAGAAGCTTCATATAGGTCTCCAAAAAGGTAGTAAGCATGGATGGGTCCATTTCTTCAGACTACTTATCCTGACTTCCTGAGGTAGAATCTTCAGCGAAGATTTTCTTTGCTTCCATGAAGGTTTCCTTTACGTATGCCAAATCAAAGCCAAACTCCTTTTTTGGAGCTTTGTAGATGCATTCACCTTCTTTAGGTCACTTTTCGTTATCTTTGCCAGTTTTCGTTCCACTTCACAGTACAATATTCACATTGGTGTCCTCTTCGTGGGGTTCAGCCCTCATCATCTGCAAGTTCTACATAGGCTACTGAGGTTGCGTCCCCTTTTCACGCATATTAGCTATTAATACAGGGTAGTATACTATTGTGTGGTCAAACTGGGTACATTATTGGCACGACAGGGGCATCAGGTTCATGCATTCTCATGAATACTGTCCTGGACCCCCACAATTGTAGAATATAACTTGCCCCCGACCTCTCGCAAGTCCTCGTCTGCCTCGCCCTCATCCATGCCACTGATATCCTCCTCGCGGCCCCCCAGTGCCTTGATCTGGAGGCTGAGTTTCTGTATGCATTCTATACATGGGCGTTCTCTCCATCATTGACTCACAACTATGGCAATTGCGTTCATCGTGACCTACTGATTGACAAAAGTTGCAAAAGAGATCTTGCACTATCTGTACAAATTTATGCAACAAGTGATAATTATATGTCGCATGTTTTCCAGCTACCTGACATATAGCACACCATAGCACGGGCCTTGCACTTCGCCCTGCTTGAGGTTCCGAACTCAGAGGCATCGACCCTCCTCCTGCAATATAATTTGCAAAGACAGGGTAATGATATTTATCATGCCCTTGACTCTTACATTTCAAACACCAAACCTATTCACGCACCTCTGGTCGAGCCACTTTATCCTTCCTCAGACTTTCGAATTCTAGGCAAAGGTTCTACAACTCCACGTGAATATGCTGAACTCCCAAAGCAACATATTGAATTAGTGTTTCATGCAGTCTCATCGCAATTTCCAGGGCCTCCGCTTGGGTCCCAATATTTTTCTATGATAAGGCAACCCTCAGATGAGACAAGAGCGAAGCCACAAACCATTCGTGGCATTGCCCATCTCTAAGATTCATGTTAGCTTCACGGATCTTGCACTTCAATCGCTGATCCAGCTCCCAGGGTGACTCGCCATGCTTCATCGTGATCTCCTTGAATCCAACAATTGATTGTACTTCAGAATTTGGCCTACTAAATTCCTTATTCAGCACAGTCTGAATGTCCACCAATGAAACCATCGGGTTATCATTGCAGTACTTAATGTACCATGTTAGTGCGCATTCCTATAAAGTAGTAACCAATTTAGATTTCTTCATATGATCATCTGTAATGCCATGGGCTTCCCACACAACCTTCGAAAAGTTGGTTTGAGTCCTCATTCCCCAAGCCCTTGAAGATGAGAAATTTTAATGAATTCGCAATGTTGAATGGTTGTGGAGGTGGTGGCGATGTGGACAAAGCTGTATGCGGTGAAGGTGAAGATGGAGGTGGTGTTGGTGGATGTGGTATTCATGGGAACCCTTGCCTTATTAACTGGACAATGTCATGTGGAGAAGCCTGTGTTTCTTCTTCGTCGTCACTCAGAGGAGGCTTGATTAGTAGGCTATATTTAGGTCTTATTCCTTTTCTATCCCTAAATAACTTTCCACTTTGTGTAGCTCCAAACATGAAGGTAATTTCATAACCTACTTTTCACACAAGAGCATTTTAATCCAAGTATTTAAATATCTTAAATACTTACATCGCGGTCCTTTGAAGAAGCATCTCTCTGCTTCCCTATAGTTGACCGAGGTATTGACCGCAAACTCTATCACAAACCCTCCGAGGATATGATCAAGCCAGTGATCGACAATGCACATAAACTTATCTTCGAAGGCTTCCAATATTTGCACTAACTCTGGGGTCCAAATTAATGGACCGTCGAGCCTCCACCTTCCCTGGTTGTCTACCAGTTTAGCAATCCACTCGTATAATTCGACCAGGATGGAACAAAAGAATATTTCATGTATATTTGTGTATAGAAAACTATCGAACCACTGTTCTTTCATCAATCACGGGTTCCCATTCTCTTTTGTTATGAATTCGTGGATCTTTCTATCCACCCAATCTTCAATTTCTTTCTTTCTTGGATTCTAGTGATGCGACATCACACATCTCTTTATGTAGATCCCGGTTCCAGAAACAGAACCATTTGTTGTCTTAGTGGGTCCTGACCCAAGTTCATATTTAAGTTTTCCAAACAAATCCCTACACTACTAGCCCTTTCAGCATCAATCCGCTGAGCGGAGACGAAGTCTCACCCGAAGTAGTATGGGGGGATGCTGGAACCAAGCTTCCGCACCCATAGATGGTTATGATGTCATTTTATACCCTTTATCTACTTTCACACAGAGCGATAAGCCGTTGAGGCCTATGGATGCAACTTCCTCTTACTAGCCTTTAGACCCTCGCGAAGGTCTACAATTGTCTTTCGCAGACCTTAAATAGGCAAATCAACTACTTACATGGTTCTAAGATTTCTTCTACCTCTGTATTTACCCATATCAGCTTAAGTGTCTGATAATTTTAACATGCAATAAGATATTCTTTGCGTAAACATATATTATTACTTGTGTTCATATAACAATGTAAACCATGCAAAATCACGCATCAATACAATATTAAATCATAAGCCCAATATTCATAATAACATAAATGCATTCATTCATAACAGAAGTAAATGGATAAAACGCAGACATTTCCAGAACAATCTCTTTATTAATACCTCAGATTTTCTTACAGACTCCAACTACCCTGCGCACTCAGTTGCAAGGGTCTGCAAACTCAGCTGCAGACTCTACTCTAGGCCTCTGCACACATAGCTGCACAACCTCTCTTCTACTCTAAGATTCTTCGTTCATTACTTTGACTGACCCATCATATCAACTATGAACTTCTCCTCTATCTACTCTCTTAGGCTCTCTAAGACATTCCTTTTTATACAATCCCATGGTCCGCGGACCATGGGTAATTCTATACAAGCCGACAAAAATTACATAAAAGAAGGGAAAATCCGTTTATGAAACTTTACATCTATGCAATCCAAGGCCATCACTTGTGGAGACTTTACACTTTACATCGCAAAAGCTTGGGATTTCTGCCCCAAAACTTGGGCTTTTACTAGAAAATTAACCTTAGGGGACCCTGTCCCAACATGTTTGAGATCTAAGATGACAACAACCATCAACTTGTTGTTAGGGTAGCTTGTCACATAGTGAATTAAGTGAATTATTTTTGGTACACCTTCCAGGAATTTTCACACTAACATAAAGGTAGGCTGAAGAAGCTATAGCGGGATTCCTTGCAAGTAACGATTTGCATGTATATTTTCCTTGCTAGAATTGGCATGCATGGTATTGCATGTGGTTATTTTATTGATATGGCATGGGTTTTTCTAGGTGTAATAGTCTTTCTAGCCTAGCCTTTCCATCTCCGGATACCCATGGTGTGATGGGGTTCTCATTCTTTGGTTGAGACGGATTGCTAGATGGATTCGAAGCTAGGTGAGATGGATCTCTGGAATGATATAACACATGGCCTAGTAACCCCTGAACTTGACTATGGGTTGTGGTAAAGCCAGATTTTGCGTTCCCTCGGAGGGCCTAGGAATCCTTGCTGGTGAATGGTAGGATATACGGTAAAGCCTAGAGGTGAGTTTCTCTCCGTTGGGCCTAGTAATCCCAAGTTGGGATATGCGGTAAATCTTAGAAGGTGGGTCTCAGTTTAGGTCCTAGTGATTTGGTGTGGATTGCGGTAAATCCTGACGGACTGGATCTCGATTTAGGGTGCATTGATCAAACTTTTGATTTTCGTAAAGCCTAAGAGACTAGCATACAGGAAAATTCCTCATGGTGTAGGTGGAGAAATATGGTGGCATCCATGCTTGTTTTTCTTATCGATTGGGTGGAGATCACATTAAAGCTTGTTATGATATGTTTATTTTGTTGGCCTAGTGATCCGAGATGGATTATGGTAAAGTCTGGCTTCTATTAATGAGCGTGAGGTGGTTTAGCCTCGTTATGCCATGGTTGGTTCTTTTGGTTTGAGTCCCACATTCATACTTAGAATATGGAACAAGGGTGAATGGCTGAAAAGAGATTTTGCTCATCCATTCTATGATCTGCTGGAACATGGCTGTCCCATCTCGAGTTTAGATTTTGCATCATTAATGAAAGGTTATTTATCCTTGTATTTGTATGAGCATTTTGATAGATTATACGTGGTCTATATGGTTGTACTTTCATGAGTATTTATGCTTCTATTATGCTAGTTATGTATGCATTTTATGATAGAAACCATATATGACTTTCATCATGTTTTTACTTGTAATTTGAATGATCAATGTATCTATGATCTAATGGATGGAATAACAGTTAATGTGTTGAGGAATCAAGGGTTCTTGGTGAATCTCAGATAAGTATGAGAACCCTATGCTCAGATCTGTTAATTACACATATAGTTTACATATTCATGATATATTTGACGAAATGCCTGTCATGGCTAGTAGGGGTACACTCAACGTCTTAAACAAGTATTTTCTTTATTACTGTCATTTCCATGTCATTTCACTGATCCAAAGATATCGTTCAATTCTAGGCAGTGAGCTAGGCTCTGGGCTTGAAAAAGTGGCTCAAATCTCAGGGACACTAGTAGATCACTGACTAAATGAGTCCTTAGACGCTAGCAGGCAAGCTCGTGAGATAAAATATGAGTTTTTGGACACTGTCATGCCTATAGCATGAGACAGATATAACCATAAACATAGAGTGCAGCAGAAATAAAACTTCATTTCATTAATATCAAAGAACTGAAATATGCTTACATACATAATGGAAATAGACTAGCTCAGGAAATGATATCTTATCTCTAAGAAGAGATGTGGTGGCTACATGCCCTTGAATGTGTTACAATGAGGCTTGAAGGCATATTTATTATTGAGAAACAATGGAAAACCCCAAAACATCCAAAAAGCTAACCCTAGGAGATGAAATGCCAAACTATGGGCCCCGTTAGGGTAAATTGGTACATGAACTTCTTGGGGTTGTAACTTTGGCATACGATCTTTATTTGATGCACACACTACCTCATTTCAAAGATATATCTAAGGACTACAAATTCTGACAGCAAATATTGAGTTGAAGACTCATATTTTTACTAGTGATTTTCCAAAAAACGTCATTTAGGGTCTCAAAACGGCTCGAGAAGTTCAGGATCCGAAAAACTGCCAAAAAGAGTAAATTGTGCTACAATTAAGGAAATTGAAAAAACTGAAAGAAAAAATGGTGGGGATCCAAGTGGAATAGGTGGATGGCCACTAATATCCACCTAGATTAGTGAATGAGGCTTAAGTTGTCCAAAATCTTAGTGGGACCCAAGGGCAAGTTGTCTTAAGTGTTGGATTGGTTCGTGAGGGTCTTGAAGTTGATGTTGAATGTCTATATGGTGTGTTTCCATAAATTCCACTTCCTTAACATGACTTAGGAGGTATAATCATATCATACTAGCCTCTCGTCGGATGTTTACCCCGACTGACTGGTTGCTTGGGTATATGTGGCAAGACAGTGTTACAGAGTGGTATCAGAGCATGGTTCACCCCTCAGAATGGATGGGTTGTGTGTTAATCATGATTTCATGTTGGTTGCGTATTTGTAGCTTATGCGTGTATTCCATTTTCTTGTTGCATTTGCATGGTGTTGATCATGGTTGTACTGATGCCACCATGCGAAGGTTGATGGTGTTGTCTGCATGAGTGTATGGTTGTATATGCATTTGTTATACACGTCAGTGTTCACATGTTTTCAAGTGCACGTGATGTGGTTGTTATTTGCATGCATGAGGTCATGGTTTGTGTAGTTGATATGGTCATGCATTGGTTGCTGGACTCTAGCTAGAGTTATGTATATATGGTTTCATAATTATGTGTTATATGTCTATATACAGTTGTTATGCATGTATGGTCTTGGTTATAGTGATGCATGGATAGTATGTCAAACATGCATTGTGAAATCATTGTGTGAAATTAGGTCATCATTATGATATTGGTATGTTATGAGGCTAATGTGTTGGCTGAGATAGAGCAGGAGATGCAAATCATCATAATGAGGTTGCAACATTGGACTTACGGTAAGAGCAGATTGCCATACATGTATTGTATGTTTGACATGCAGGTATGTAAGTCAAGGATTATTATATGCTTTAGGTTTATATACATTAGGTTTATGTACATGTACTTTTATGTTATGGTTACATTCATGATGGATGTTAGTTGATTAGTGTAGTTATATGCACACGTGTCATATAATTAAGAATGATAGTAACTTGTAGTTGTATGCATTTCTATTGTTATTTATATTAGATAACCTAATGATTAATGCTTATGTTATATGTTATTAATGAAGTATCTTGTAGGTTAACTTGTTGATGTAAAATGATAGTTAGCTTGATGACTAGGGTTATAGCATTTATACCTTGATGTTATATGTATCACAATATTTTGGATTGGTCTATGCAGATGGTTAGGGTTACGATATTCAGGTATGAGTCGACTTATTGTGTTGCATTGTGTTGTACTAATCTAGACTGATCATACATTTGTGATTGCTATGCATAAATGATAATTGTGTGTGAGTTATGATGTAAACATGTTAGCTAGTGACTATTTTTGGTATCATGATATTATTTATGTTTGAGTTAATATCTTGTGAATTTATATCATGCTACTAGATTGATTGTGTAAACAAGATTACCTCCTTTGAGATACATTAAGGTATGAGCTTGTTTATGTAATCTACCTTGTGTTTGACTATTTGATTATGACATCTATTTGGTGTTTCAGTGTTTGCTGTCTATTTGATTTATTTAACATGATATGTGTTGGCATTATGATACAAGTGTTGTCCTTGATGGCAACTCACACAAATGACAGATCATAGTGCAGCAGGTCAGTAGCAAAGAGTTGATGATAAGACTACAAAGAATGAAGAAACAAGAGTATATACATGCGTTCACTATATACCAAGTCATGTACATATGTAGGTTATACGCAGGTTCACTATGTACCAAGTCACATATATACGTAGGTTCACTATATACCAAGTAGGGTATACATGTAGGTTCACTATATACAAAGGGGCGTACACACATGGGATTTCTGATCAAAATTCATGTATGCGTATGCACGCACTTTCATGCACGAAAAATCACGTACATGTGGGAAAGCTTACTTTTGGGTCCGTGGTATTTAGACCTATGTTTTTGGTCCTTGGTATTGCATCCGAAGTGTTGAACTCAGGTGTTGGGTCCCTAGTATTGGTTCTCAATGGTTTTGGACCATGGTATTGAGTAAGGCCTAAGACTATAAAAGGAGAAGAAGATCATTAGGAAAATGGATTGAGAAAGTCTTGAATATCTGATGAAGTATGAGATCCAGTATGCAAGTTATGGGTTTATGATGCTTTGCTTGATCTAAGCTAAGGAGGATTCTCAACAGTTGATGGAGAAGAAGATCTAATAGCTTGGAATGAATCATCTCTATACGGTTTGATCTTGTTTACTCTAGATCTATATACTGATGCATGTAATGTTCTGTAAATGTTATGATCTGGGTATAACTCAAGTTTGGAATAGCTGCAAATCATGAATAAATATTTACAAACATATACGCTGGTTTGCTTTGGTGAAGTTGTGTATACACACTGGTTTGGCACTTCCAAGCAGTTTATGCAATTTGATGCATGATTTTTGATGATACACTTGGTTCTGAATATTGTTACAGAGTTCTGCTGTGTGTTCTGGTGACTGCAATTTGTTGACAGGGTTTCAGTGATTCAGTATTAGGTGATTCAGTGATTGATGATGCCAGTGTTGATTGATTGTGTGCTTCAATGATATTGATGGGTCCAGTCTGAAAATTTAATGAAACGTGGCCTTCAGATTATGGTGTTGTGCTTCAGGAGTATCCAGTCTGAAAATTTATGAAACGTGGTACCTGGAGGAAGAAAGAGAAGGTTGTAGCCTTTTGTAGGTCAGAACCTATGTACTAGTACATCAGCTAGTACAAGAGCTAAGGGGGTGGTAGCTCCCTTCCAGTAGCGGCTGGAAAACAATTAAAGGTTAGAGCATTTCAGTAGGCCGGCACCAATGTACTAGCAAATGGATCAACGACTACAAGAGCTAAGGGGGTTGTAGCTCCCTTCCAGGAGAGTCTAGAGAGCGACAGAAGGATGTAGCCTTCTGTAGGTAGAAGCTTACGTACTGGTATAAGACTGCACCAGTACAGAACCATTGTAAAAGAGGTTTCTTATTAAAAAGAAGATTGAGATGACTTGCAGCAGGTGGTTGTCACCCACATTGGGTTTCCACCTTACATCATGGTGTTCATGTGTGCTTCTTGTGTGTGATGATCTATTCTATTTTACTGCTCCTATTTACTGTTCATATGGCTAATAATGTTCTGATGCACTCATTAAGGATCAACTAACTGAATCATAAGTTTACTGGATATACGCTTGTTGCATTACACACAGTTGCGTATACATGCGATTTGCCTTAACTGAAGTAGCGTATATGAATCTTAATATGGAAATGAAAAAGTTATATTGATTTGATAATACTAATTCACCCCCCCTCTCAGTATTATTTCCAACAATTGGTATCAGAGCAGGTCCTTTGGTAGAATCTTGATCGCTTTAAGGAGATCCATAGAACAATGGGAAAGAAGCTTAAGAAGAAAGTGCCTTAGAAGAAGAAGACATCTTAGAAGAGCTATGATAGTGGGAGAATCGATTGGGGAATGTGGAAGAATCACTTCAGATTAAAAATCACTTCAGAATGAATATGAACAATCAAAAGAACTATCAAGTATGAATTTGTTATTCTTTGGTGATACAGTTATCCATCCATTTGGAGATGATGAAAGTGATAGCGAAACAACTGAATTTGCTCTTATGGGTGAGGAAGAAAGATATCAAATAGAGGCAAAATTTAAAAAGCTTACAGAAAATATTAGAGATCAACAAGATCTATTGAACAAAAGGGAATGTGCCTTCAAAGAAGAAGCTACCAAACTAAAAGATCAACTAGAGGAAGGAAACAAGGTAAGGAATTTATTGAAGGAAATGGAACAGCAATGTCAAAAGTTGCAGGATGAAGTGACATCGTTAAGAAATGAAGTCAATGAAAGAAGCACAATAATCAAGAAACTCATAGATAGATCTAGCTACTATGAAAGTCTTGAAGCTACAATTCTCTCGCTAAAAGAAGATCTTGAAGAATCAAATAAGAGGAATAAAGAACTACTCCAAGCTCTCGAAAAACAAGAAAACGAAGCTCTTGAACTAAGACAGCAGCTGGAAGGAGGAATAACAACTAAAGAAAACATGAAGAAGCAGTATCATGAAAAGGAGGAGCAACATCAGGTTGAGGTAAATATTCTAAAAGGTAACTTAGAAGAAAAAGAAAAGCTCTTACGATTTCAAGATAGTACTAAGATCTTGGATGATATTCTTAGTAGTCAAGGGTATCCTGCTATCAAAACTGGTCTTGGTTTTCATGAATCTATTGAAGGTGAATCTAGCTCACAAGGAGAGGCAAGGAACTCTAATGAGAAATCTAAACTAATTAATAAGGAGATGAGAGGACAACCCCATCAATAGCCAAGGAAAGAAATTGTTCAAAGGAAATATTTTACTCCTCCGATGAATAATGTTGAATGTTATGTATGTCATAATCTTGGACATGTTAGAACCAGATGCAAAAGAAGGATTGTCGGCCGGATAAGTCGTTCTTGCAGACAAGACTGACCTCCCTAGTATCTAATGATATCTAGCGATAAGCAAACCAAACAAATTCTATCTTTCTCTAAATATGAAATTTATAAATAAAGGCAAACAGGTATTTTAGGCCTACCTTGGGTCCAGTGCTAGTTTGTGGAAGCCACACTCCGTTGATCCAAGTGAGCTCCCTTGTAAAGAATCTGCAAACACAAACAAGCACACACATTAAATAGCACCTGAAAAGCCAATGTAATAAAGCGTATTTATCATGATGATCAATGAATTCATGAAACAAATCATATAAGACAATTTATTGAGAAAAATGAATCTGATTGTATTAACTTTAATCAAAGAAGAACTTTACAACCTTGGCGCCTTGATGCTGTACAAGCTCCTCCCAGGGTCCAGCAAGAATCTCCTATACTTTGACAAGTTTCACTCTCTTCCCAATGAAGCCAAAAGGTATGTAATCTCTCCTCTCAATCTTAACTAGGAAGTCTCATTTCCAACAACATTTACCCTCGAAAATATTCAGCTTCTAACCTCACTAGCAACCAGCCCAATGCCTTAATTTATAGTGCAATGGAGGGAAGTTACTAGGTCCACCTTCAAAGGGATAAAGCCCTCCTTCAAAGGTATAAGCTCCTCTCATCAAGGGATTAGCTCCTTTAGTTTTGGGATGCATGAACCACCTAGGAGCGAACCATCCACGTCAAGATTCCTTCTAGAATCATCCAAAATTAAACCAAAGTGAGTTTTTAAGAATAAACTTGTGCCTTTTTGACTTTCACATGGGTTTGCACCCACTCCTTTAGAGACAGAGCGGGCAGGTCTACAGGTAACATGAACAAGGGGTGCGGGACATAGGTAACAGAAAGAGAAAGTGCGGAACTAGAGCTTTATTGATTTTCGAGGACTTTCTCTCATTTTTAAAGCTTGACATGAAGAGCTAAGGTTTGAGACTTGCTAAGGATGATAGTATGAATGATGATAGGCCCATACTGACTGCAAATAGTCATGGTGACAATATTTTGTGTAACAGATTGCCCCCTAAAGTGTGAAGTCTGTAGTAGATGAGGATTTCATTTATCATCTAAGAAGAGTGAAGTACTTTATAATTTCGAGGATCATCTTGTGGAGAGCCCAGTTGGAACCTGTAAAAACATTCAATGCAAAATATATATATGAGATCATATCATCGCTGAGGTAGGCATTCCCATACTCAGATTGAAACTGACTAGAAAACTAACTACTGCTCTGATATAGGAATGATCTTGTAATAGATCACAAGTATAGACACATGTAGACACAGTATGGATGCAGCCATCTACTTATGAATAGTCTACTGTTAATGAATACAAAATTCCTCGTAGCTTGGATGATGGAAACTAGATCCAGGGTCTTGATTTCTACTTCCCGAAATAGTACGATTCTATCCATGTGTATGAATGTGTCGAAGTCGAACATGGTAGAAACCACTTGATTACCAGTCAATGATGCAAACTATTAACAAGTGTGAGAGAAACCACCATTAATGTCAATGGCTCTCAAAGTACTCAGTAAAATCCATGAGATGTGAATAGATTTGTTGATGTCGAACACGTCACAGAATCCTTTGATCGAAGGTCAATGACGCAACCTATCGTCGAAGGTGAGAAACTTGCCATTGAGGCATACAGATCCCAAGGTATTGACGATTTCTAGATCATCTTTCTAGATAATGAGCTGAAGTCGATAGAAAGCAATCCATCGTAGGCAAGCCCACAACACGAAATCATAGATCAAGTTTGAAGAAATATAGTTGCAAGGACTGACTCAGGGATGGTCAAGATGGATGACAGATATTTTGCAGATGAATGGTTTATTTGCACTGACCTCTTGAACACATAACGACACAGCAGATGGTTTGGTGACAATTGACCCAAAGTTAATACCCAGAAACTGGCTGAAGACTTTCAATATGGTTTGATCAACTGTTAGGTAAAGGATTTCCCAACCCAGGTGAATAAAAGGTGTCGTGTTGAAGAGTGGTTAAATGTTTTTTTCAGACACAAAGTATGACAAACAGGCTCATTTTTCTCTCTTTTCCCCCACCATTTTTGGCAAGTACCTCTTTATTTTTAACAAGCTTGAGGAGGATAACATTCGCTTGATTATAAGCTCATCCTTTGGATGAGTCCAACTTAGTTTAAATTCAAACCCTAAGAAGGAGTGGTCCATTCCTGTTTGTAATTGAACAGGTCCTTTACTGTTAAATTTTAACGAGTCCAGTATAGGAGAAACTTGGCGTTTTTCAATTTTAGAGAGTCTAAAAAAACTTAAGAAAACTCCATGGTTGTCCGTTTTCGTAAATTTGTGTCTCCCAAGCCCGAAAAAGTATAAAATAATACTTGAGAGAACCGCTTGATCATTATGACCGTGGAGTACTTTTCATAATTCGTGCCTCTGATCTGAAAAAGTAAAAAAGCGATCAATGACACGTCGTTTTATAACCAATATCGAATTTGAAACGACAAAAATCTGGCAATCTTTTCATGTTTTTACGGTCAGAAAAGGGTTGTAAGCAAACCATCATTTTAGTTCCGCTTTAACGAGCTTAAAAAGGAAAACTCAGAAATCTTTTCATATTTTAGGAGTTAGAAAAGAGCTTAAAGGTGACTCTAATGTTTTTTGTCAAAAACGATCAATTTTTCCTGAAAGATCCGTTATCCTGCACAAAAATCTCAAACATTACTCATACCTGTTTAAAATTGATAAAATGCTTCAAAAGTTACCTCTTTAAAGTGAAAAATAAACAAATTAAAACTCATTTATTCAAAAAAGCTTATAAAAAGGGCTTTTGTAAATTCATTTTTACCATTTGACTTCAGAGTGAGAAAAGAGAGCTTTTGGTTAGAAACTTCCCGTGAAGATTGCGGAAAATCCGTCAGTTGGAATCGAACGCCATCTCCTCCAGGTAGTCCACATCATCTCACTCTTTCATTTCATCCATTTGAAAGTTGTTTTTAGGGCTTTGTTTTGTTTTTTTAGGAAAATTCTAGGTTAAAAACCCGCGCGCGGGTGTCCGCAGGCATAGCATAAGAAACCTGCGGACCCCAACTTTCTTGTAAAAGGAAAAAAGTCAGGGGCCCACACCTGCCGTTAAGGCAGAGTGCGGACCCACGCACTATCTCTAACACAGAGGGTGCGGTCCCCGCAGTAAAGGTTTTCAAACTTAAATTTTTCAAATTCCACCCAAAAATTTTGATTTTAAATATTCTAGTCTGCCTTTTTATTGAATGTATGGTATATATCATGCTTGATTGGTGGGAACGGGAGCATGAGGATGTCGATCTCATCGTGATTAATCATCAACCTTCGGTTGATGCATTGAAGGCATGTGGTTTATACAAATTCTGGCCCATACCTGGCATGAGGGCCCAGGTGGACTTTTTGTAGTGGCTGGTAGACAGGTGGAATATACAGGAACAATGTTTCTTTATTGGTGGCCACTAGCTCGAAATGGAGCCGGATTACATTTACTTTTTGACTGGTTTTCCTAAGAGAGGTCAACATTTGACTCTATTTGGGACTAGGCCAGGTGGCCAGTCTGTCGATAGCCTCCGGCTAGAGTTTTGTAACGACCAAACTAGAGACAAAGGGATTGATATCAAAACCATCTCCCATCCTGAGCTCAAAGTGATTGCATTTACTGTTACTAGGCTCTATGGAAGCGTAGCACTACATGTGGCCACTGGATCCCAAATGCGGATGGCAGTAGACTTCTTTCGAGGCACCATCTTCAACTGGTGCGAGGCTATGTTCGCTAACGTAAAAGGCCAACTGATTGGAGAAAAGAACGAACAACTGAAGACCTTTGGATATGGTGCTTTAGTTGTGAGCTTTGGTCTAGAGAGGGTCCCAATGTTGGTCCCACAACATCTTACCGTTGGAGTTGGACTTCCCCGAGAGCCCAAACTAATGCGTTGGGTTGCAGTTATGGTCCGTCATCCTAAGGAGGGAACAGAAGTCGTTCGATTTAATCTTGAGTATTTTCATTGGTTGGAGATAAGTATTTGCTATTCTGGATTTTCCTTATGCTAGGATATATTATCGTGGTGACCCAAACATGGCTCTTCCACCAGGAGAGCAATGGGATGACCAGGTAAAATCATTTTCAACATTTTCTAATTTTTTTTTTTTTTTTTTTTTTTTTATTTCATCCCAAAATTGATAGTAAAAAATTTCAAATGCAGATGTAGGTCCCCGGCGACCAGCCACTCTCCGGCCCTATGAGAGGAAACATCTAGCTGCAGCAGCACCAGCCCCATAGGACAAATCTACAGAGACTTTGGCCGAGTTGGAAAGCCATCTAGAGCGTTTAACAGCAGACATTCCAGAGACCAGCATAGATGACATTCCTCTTAGGCTACAGCGCTATGTGATTGGGGTCCCAGGACCTTTCAGGAGGTTCCTTTGTAGGGTGGCCCGTACAGTGGTTTCTTATCGTGATCATCACCAGTGATAGGATGATCGCCTGTTTTAGACTCATATGACACTTTTTGCTTTTTGTACTATCATTTTTTCCGATCATAAGGTGTTTTTCAACCTATGATCGAAGATGATGTATATTTGACACACTTCTATGCTATACTATATCACTATTACCGACTTATCTTGTAAAACATGTTATGAAATGTTTTTAAATTTACTTGTATGATTATCGCAAATGTCTACTTAACATTCGAGAAGAAATTGCATCTGCTAATGTATTTAAATATCTTGGAATATGTTGATATTCAATATAGTCAAATTCATGTTCCAAGAGACGAACTCTCAAAAATAATCTCAATAACACTGAATTTCTAATGGCATATACTCTATTAAGCTATAATACAACGAGTTCAGAATCTAACCTCACAATCAAACTCTGAATCCCAAATGATATGGATTCAGATAATAACTCAATCATGTACTATACTCTGCAATGTTGTTTGTTGTTTGACCGAGGCGTACCCCATGCATAGATACCAACTCATCAGAGGGCGAATAGATAACCCAAGCTGCGGAAGAAATGTTCCGTGTATTATGACAAGCACCATCAGCAAAACCAATGTATGTTTGGAGAGACGTCGACATCTGCAATATCAAGAGTAAAATCAAGATAAGTAGGAATAATGACAAAAAACACTCTCTAAGCTAAGCACACATTTTAATCTAAAACACACCAGCTAGAAAGAAAACTAACCTAACTGAAAAATCTCCACACTTAGATTTAAGCATAATATCTCTTTAGGTAAAGACCATTTTTGGGTTTACCTAAAGAGACCCCGTCAAAGTCTACCAATTCATAGGCCCCTTTTGCCAGCTTTCGCTTAACAACATAAGGACCATGCCACATGGGTACGAATTTTCTAGCGCCTAATTTATCATTTGCTTGATCGTACAATAAGACTAGGTCTCGTTCCGAAAAATTACGAGGTGTAACATTTCGATCATACTGAGCTTTAATACGTTTGGCATGAGCTTCGATTGCTAATGCAGCATCACGTCGATTCTCATCTAGCTGAGCCAAGTACAACAAACGTTTTTCCTCTTCGGAAGTGGCTGGAAGTAATTCTATGGCCATTTGTAGTGATGGGATTTCGCATTCAATGGGTAACACAGCTTCCAAACCATAAACTAGTTGGAAAGAAGTGAAACCGGTTGATGTTTTTACTGAGGTTCGATATGCCCAAAGCACTGAAAATAGCATGTTATGCCAATTCGACCTATGAATCCCAATGATTCATTGGATCATGATGACTAGAACTTTGTTGATGGCTTCAACCAGACCATTAGCCTGTGGATAATATGGAGTTGAACTATTGTGACGCAAGCCAAGTTGGTCTGTAAGTTTAGTCATCATAATATTTCGAAAATGATGCCCATGATTAGTGATAATCACTTGTGGAACACAAAACCTAGCAATTATATGATTGAAAACGAAAATCACAGCAGTTTTGCCGTCTGCCTCAAATGTAGGCATCACCTCGGCCCACTTGGTAAAATAATCTACCGCAAGGATGATATACGCATGCCCCCCGGCCGAGTGAGGGTTACATGTAATAAAATCAATACCCCATTTTGCAAAAGGACCGACAACAATTATAGGGTGGAGAGGAGCAGGTGGAGCATGCATCTTTCGATAAAAAATTTGGCAGTTGTGGCATTTTCGGACCGCGTTAATACAGTCTTTAAACAAAGACGGCCAGAAATAGCCAGCGCACAATATCTTTTGGGTTGTGGCAAAAAAAGACATATGACCACCACACGCTCCAGAGTGACAGTCATTTAGAATCCTTTCAGCTTCCTCATGAGTTAAACAACGTTGGAAAATAGAGTCCGCCCCACGACGATAAAGTGTATCTCCAATAATTTTGAATTGTTGGGACCGGAATCCTATTTTTCGACGCTCTGATCTTGAAATTTCTAGCTGAAAGGATTGGGTTTGGAGATAAACTATGATATCCCCATACCATGGATCTAAAGTGCTGATTAGAAAGAAGGATTCATCCGCAATGGGATCCTCCACCACAGTTTCAGTGTCAGCACGCGGGAAGTTACACATCAACTCCACAAAAACTAAAGATTTCTTTGACTTAGACTTTTCAAATTCCAAGTCGAACTCCTGTAGGATCACAATCCATTTGGAGTATTTGCCCCCTAGCAATTTTTTCGTCAAAATATAGATCATAGGGTTGCAATCGGAAATTACTGTAGTTTTTCGTAGTAAAATGTAATGACGAAAACGTTGGATAGCTTGAACAGCTGCCAATGCCAATTTCTCCACATGTGAATATTTTAGCTCAGTTGGATTTAAGGTTCAATTAAGGTAATATATCACATGTTCACTACCGAATTCATTTTCCTGAACTAACACCATTCCAATGGTGGAATGCGAGGCGGTGAGATATAAGAAGTAGTCCTGGTTGTAGTTGGGAGGATGCAATAACGGTGCATGGGTCAATGCGTGTTTTAGTGCATCAAAAGATTTTTCAGCTATCTCATCCCAAAAGAATGGAGTATTCTGCTTCAACAACCGGGTAAAACCCTTTGTGATCTCGGCGTAGTTAGGAATGAATCGATGTAAAAAAATTTCTTTCCCTTGCAAACTTTGGAGTTGGCGAAGACTCGAAGGAGGAGGCAATTTGACAATAGCTTCAACCTTCGAGGGATCGACGCGATAGCCGGCTTTCGAAAAAACAAACCCCAGTAACCGACCCGTTTCTATACAGAAAACACACTTGTGTGGATTCAACCTAATTCGATAATGCCTACACCTCATAAATATTGCTCGTAAATGGATGAGATGATCAGCTCGATGTAATGAGTGAGCAGGTAAATCACCGAGATAGGGTTGCACAATGTGCTTGATGTCATGAAATGCATAAGACATGGCTCTTTGAAAAGTTGCCTCGGCGTTCTTGAGCCCAAAAGGTAATTTGCAATAAGAAAATGTCCCCCATGGACAAATGAAAGCCGTTTTTGGTTGATCAGCAGGTAGAATATTTATTTGATTGTATCCGGAAAAATCATCCATGAAGGAGAATATTTCACTGCTGGCACAATCATCAATGATTTGATTGATATAGGGAGTTGGGTAAATGTCTTTCGGATAGGCTCGATTAATATCCCTATAATCAAGACATATTCTTATTGTTCCTTGCTTTTTGTTAACAGGAACAATATTCATTACCCAATCCGTTAACGGAATTGGATAAATGAAACCTTCTTTAAGTAATTTTTCAACTTCTACCTTGATAGCAACATCCTTTCACTGGTGGATCTAACGTAAACATTTCCGGACGGGTTTAGCATCTGGGTAAGTTTTGATTTCATGAACAACAATTTCTGGGCAATTCCTGGTATTTCCTCATATGACTAGGCAAACATGTTACAGAATTCTTGGAATAGGGCCTTATATGTTTGAATTTCATCTTCTGTACAAGAGGCACCTATATGAATTTTTCAACAATTCCGGGCTTAACCGAAATGTCAATAGGAATAGTACGAGAAATGTTTCCCAAATTTAACTCTGAATCAAGATTTTTCATTGGATTCTGAGGTTCCTTGACATAATCAGTCGTAAAAATGGATGAAAAATCATTTTCAAAGCAATCAATCTCAGGTAAAAACGAAGATATATGATGAAGATCTTCCCATGGTAAATCATTAACACACAGGATTTCACGAATTTTCTCATCTGTGTGAACAAGTTCAGAAAACGTTGTTGGATCTAAGTTTGATGTTGAAAGTGATTCTTCATGGAGCACATTCATTAAGTCAATTTCGGTTGAAGAAGGGTCGGAAAATGACTGCATGGCCTAATACGCAATTTCATATGGACTCAAAGGCATAGCATCACCAAATGAATCTATCTCAGATTCGGAAGGTACGATCCAAGGATCATCATAAACAATAGTGTCTGATGAAATCATATGAATTGTTGCAGTAGAAGACGATGTGTTGATAGGAGGAAAGGGAAAAGTTCATAGTAAACCAGAATCTTTAACTAGTCCTACTCCAACATCCTTATAAGGGATACTTGTTTTGCCGACATGTTGGATACTTTCAGAAGAGGCTGGGTCAGATGAAAAGTAAGTTAGCTGGTCTATAGTTACAATCTTTCCATTATGAGGGATTTTTATAAGCCGAAAGACCGATGAAACAACAGCTGTCATAGCGTAAGACCAACTACAACCCAAGAGAAGGTTGTAATCTAGAGGGGCATCAACCACCTCCACATCTAGATTAATAGTTTTTTCTTCTACCCCTATAGGTAAATCCTATAGAATGCCAAAAGGATGGAACCCACGGCCATCAAAGGCCTTTAGAATCATCGGGGATTGATTAAGTGTAGGAGAACCAAGAAATCTCCAACACTGGATCGACATAATACACGTTGAGGGTCCCTCATCAATCACAGTCCTATAGAAAGGTCTGTTTTTGACTAACACTGGAATCTGGAAAGCCATTTGATGAGGTAAGAGAGGTGTACTATTTTCTAGATCGAAAATTATAAGGTTCGAGTCCTGAATGTCAATAGCTCTTATAACTGACAATAGCAATTTACGATGTGCTGGACATGATTGCAGCACCTCCAAAGCCGACATTACTGAAGGTGAAATAGCCAAATCTTCAACAATGTTATAGTTTTGAGCCACTCTCGCATGTGGATTGAAAGCTGAATTTCGAAGTATACCCTTGGCGGGCGGTTTGATTACTAAGTCTGGGTTAGGTTTCTCGATCTGTAGTGGATCGGAACCAGGAGTTGAAGTTGATGGGTTTGAATTAGAAAATTCTACTTCCTTACCACCAACAGGACTTTTACTTCCATAATCTTGCGATCGTGTCGCAATCCTAACATGGGACATCATCATTATGGGTTCTTCAGAGGCATTTGAGGAAGAACCTATCATCTTACTTTCTTGACTAGGAAAAGGATCCTTCAAAACAACAGGTGTTTGAGAACCTTTGATGATTTTTGCAACCTCAGCATGATGAGGGAAGTCACTTGTAAAATGTTCTTCATCACAAATGAGACAAGGATAAAGAGGTTTGCGCTTCTCATCAGTAGATTCCGTTTTTTCTGTTTTCTCTTTCAAATTTTTGTCTGTTTTATTTTTATTCTTCCCTTTCTTTTTACTGCCCGATTTGGATTTGGCTGTAGATGACTCTACAACATGAATATCGGCAGAAATTTCCGCAGAAGAATCTCCTGTTGGGGAATCTGGTAAAGTTACGATAGGAGAAGAATTCTTGGAAGATTTCTTCTTACTTTTGGTATTAACCATACTAATCATACCATCAACGGTATGATACCCTGAAGGAGCTGCAATTATTTGATTTTGTTTTTGAGGGTCGGGGATTTTCTCGTGTAATGTACCTAACTACGTATAAACGAAGTCAAGGTACTGAGCTTGAGCAATTACTTGCTCTTCAGTAACGACTCCTGCCTTAGCTACATCCTCAGTGATTTTCGATAATAAAGATTTGACAAATCATTCTGCTAAGATCTGATCCGGAATAAAAACTTTCACTAAACACTGTCGATGTCTCCATTCATGAATGTGATCTGGAATGTAAGTGGACGTTGATTGTTTTAATGAAGTTAATAATTCTGTGCCATTGTCATATCTGACTGGCAACTGAAAATGAGTTAAAAACAAAGTAGATAACTGACTAAAGTTATAAAAAGTGGCTCGTGGTAACTCAATGTACCACTTGGCCGCAAGACCAATTAGAGTGCGTTGAAAAAGCCTTAAATGGATTGAATCATCTGAAATGGAGTTAGACACACACTAGAGGTGATAAGTCATCACATGGTTCGACGAGTCCTCTCCTGATTTGCCTTCAAACTTAGGAATATCACTAGGCAACTTATTCAGCATTGGCGGCCAAAATGGAAGATAGTTAATTGGATCGTTCGTAAGGCGTGACAAGTCAGGAAAGTCCAAAGTTGCAATGAATGGTAACTAATGATTAGGATCCCTGAAACCCTAGGTCATGAGACCAGCCCCAGGAGGAGGATATCCAGGATAACTAGGAATTGGAATTGCATTTGGGATATTATATCCTCCCGGAAAACCAGGATTAACGGGACCGTACTGGGGTTGTTGATATGTATATCCAGGGTACGGTTGATACTGATAGACTGGCTGCTGCACAGCACGACCGAATTGGTATTTTCCCTGGTGCGGTTGATAAGTAAATTGAGGTTGACTTGTGACAACCGTACTTGGACCAGGCTGTCCTACAGGCATTTGAACTGAAGTCTGAATTGTGGGTCTATACTAAGGTAAATATGCTTGAGGAGTTGACACAGGAACAATAGAAACCGGAGCTGTCGATACTCTAGAAGTAGGTGGGGTAGATTGAACAGATGTTGCAGTAGTTGCAGCAGTCGTTTGAGGCGGAGTTCAAGGCAAACTAGGCCCAGGCTGAGAAACTACAAAAGGCGCAGAAGTTTGAATAGTAGACTGGACAGGTTGCTAGGTTGAACCAGAAACCAAGGGTTGTCCAGATTAAGATGACAACTGCACATTTAGTTGCAAAATATGTTGAGATTGAGATGGATCCCACACTAAGTTCATTCCAGGGTATGGACCCATAGAAGGTTGAGCATATTGAGGACCATAACCGGGTTGATGGTAGGGTTGATAATTCAAAGGTACATTTCTAGCTCCTTGGACAAATGATTGACCGGAAGGTGGTTGGAAACCTTGGGTTGGGTACTGACCTTGAGGTTGATAACCTTGAGGCACGTACTGATACTGGGGTTGACCTTGAGGTATATTGATACTGGGGTTGACCTTGGGGTACATACTGAGTCTGGGGTTGACCTTGAGGAATGTACTGTCCTATAGGTATGTATTGTCCTTGAGGTTGCCCCCCAGTTGGTAGTTGGGTACCTTGAGGCTGGCCCCCAGGTGATAATTTAGGACCTTGAGGCTGCCCCCCAGGCGGTAACTTGCCACCTTGAGGTTGCGGATTTGAATGGTACCTGACATCATAAGAATATTTTCTACACTCAATGGCTTAGTTCCGTCATTACTAGTTAATAACCCTTGCTCAATAGGTTGAGGAGATGCTCCCTAAAAAGTACCAGTAAGTGACTGATACCCAGAGGGAACAGAAGGACCGCCATATAAAAAGGTTTCTGGAGATTGAGAAAACATGGATGACTATCTCGACATATTTAACAGAGGATAATAACCCCTAGGTGTTGGATGAGAAGGAATGCGAGGTGGTGAAAAACTTAGTCCTCGGTTTTCTAAAAAATTAGTCAATGAAAGATACCAAGCATCCCTCCTTGGTGGACTGTAAAAGATCGACTCATGCTCCCTAAGTTCTATCGCTGGTTGATTTTTAGGGATAGGTATACCTTCTTCCAGAGTAACAAGTTCTTCAATAGCAATAAGTCCAGAAGGAAGATTTTGGATAATGAGTCTTTCTACCCTGGGTGAACCAGGACCACTGCAAGTTGGAGAGGCAAATCTTGATGTTGGAGTAGCAGCAAGTTCAGTTTCAGGTTCAGATATTTCAGGTTCCTCAGCTAAATCACTAGTAGAAAAAAAACTACCAGTAACTTCGAAAAATGAAACAGGTTCTAAAATATACTCTGGTGCTTGCACTTGGTAATCAGGATGTACAACCAAGGAAGAGTCTCCTTCTTCAGGTGAACCAACTCTATTGTCGCTAGGAGTTACAAGGGCTCGTAGCCCTTCAAGCTGGCTCAGTGAAAACTCAAGAGGTTGGCCCCGAAGTCTGCGGGACTTGCTCGGTAATTCAGCCACGATTAAATATTTTAACTACTTCACATGCAAACAAAGAAAAATCTCAATGAAAACCACCTAAAGTCTCTAAAGAACCAAACAATTTTGAATCACATGCCTAAAGAATCTAGGAGGTCAAACCACACACAAACAGTAACTTTCCGTACCGAAAACACTAGTTGGTGATGAAATCCAACGTCGCAGAATTCAATACAGAAATGGCAGTTGAAACAGTTACCCCGGCAACCTGCTTAATGAATAGACTGGCACAAGTTTCTCCACTAAACCGTCTCAAATGAAGAGAACCCCCCAGAAAATCCAAGTGAGTCTAGCCGACGTCTACTCCAGGTACAGTGGGATCTTCCCTCCACCGTCACCTTAGGAAAGAATCCTATAGAATATGGTCCCTATGGTTACCAACATAAACAAATATACCTGGGGGAACAGTCTGTGATCCGATACACATGCAAGGGCAGAGTAGCAAGCTCAATCCCCTTGAAGGCTCCTTGTCATAATCCAAGGTTTACCAACAAGTGACCCCAGGCTCCTCGACGATGGTTAATCCGAGGTTTACCGTTTCTAATACGTGTATATCTAGTATCGTTTCCAATGAGGAAGGATTGATTACGCCACTGGTTCGGACATGATCTCGTGCTTGACTCCTATAAGAGGAGCTTCCCAGAGCATAGATGTAACAATTGGAATTTATCTCCTACCGCAAGATACAGCTACTTGTTTGTTTTACTATCTTGGACAGTTAATTACGCCCTACTCCAAGATACTAGCCTAAGCTATGTTGGTGATAAAGAGCCCTAGAAATAAAAAGAATACTAGATAGATTTTACTTTAAGCATTATTTTTATTGGTTTTTTCTTAAGTCAAAAGGTGTGGAGATGAAACTTATGGTGTGAAGACTCGACTCCAAATAACTAAAAATGCACTTAAGATGAAAAAAATCCTTTTTCTTCAATGAATTTATAGCTAGAGAAAGAGTTGAGAATGAAAATTCTTTGAAAAACAAATCTTTCCTTAACAATCAAATCAAAAGAAGAACTTTTTCTCTTTTCCAATACACTTAAAAGCGAGACAACTAGTTATGCTCACGAAAATTTCCCTTTCTTTTCAGACACTCAAATACTACTAAAACAAACTTTTTCAAAAGAGATTTTTTTTAAATTTTATAAAACACTCAAAACTATAGAAAAATCTAATCTTGAGATCTATAAATTCTAAAAATCTAATTGAAGTAAAAGCTTACAAGATTTCTTTTCAAGGATGTTTTACTTAGTTATGAGTAAACTAAGGACTAATTTCTCCAGAATCACAAATCAGTCAAAAAACAACCAACTTTTGTTTTCTTTTCTAAAAATGAAATCCAAAAATTTCAACACAAGTCCTTTCAAAGTTTCGCAAAGAGAAAAACAAGATTGATTCCTCAACAAAGGCAGATTTTGCAAAATGGTCAAACCCATAAGAAGGCCAACAAAAACCAAGGTGATTTGAGGTTTCTAAGGCTTCTAAGCTCTGAGTTACTACAAGACCCAAACGAAAATCAATCCCGTCACACAAAACTTCTAGGAATTTCACCTAAAACCCTAATGCCAATGGAATTAACCTAAGAAAAGTTCCTGACAAGTCACATGCAAATTTGGGCAAAGGCTAAAACCATATAAACAGATCCTGAGCTGACTGAAAGAGAAAATTTTAAGTTTTTCAAAACTTTGAGAGGGTCTACAGGCCTCCAGTATACTCAGGTGCGGTACTTCTCTGTGTGTAAAACAAAAGTGTGAGGATGTCCGCACTGTGTTACAAGCAGAGGGTGCGGTCCTCTCCCAAAAGTACGAAAAACAAAAAATAATTCAAGATCTACTAAACCTACCCAATCCCACACACATCAAGCCAAAAACCAGAAACAAAACACAGTTTCTCAAATCAAACTAAAAGCAAAGGAAAAAATAAAAAATTCAAGTCCCCAGTGGAGTCGCCATTTTTTCGGCCGGATAAGTCGTTCTTGTGGACAAGACTGACCTCCCTAGTATCTAATGATATCTAGCGACAAGAAAACCAAACAAATTCTATCTTTCTCTAAATATGCAATTTATAAATAAAGGCAAATAGGTGTTTTAGGCCTACCTCGGGTCCAGTACTAGTTTGTGGAAGCCACGCTCCGTTGATCCAAGTGAGCTCCCTTGTAAATAATCTGCAAACACAAACAAGAACACACATTAAATAGCACCTGAAAAACCAATGTAATAAAGCATATTTATCATGATGATCAAGGAATTCATGAAACAAATCATATAAGATAATTTATTGAGAAAAATGAATTTGATTGTATTAACTTTAATCAAAGAAGAACTTTACAACCTTGGTGCCTTGATGCTGTACAAGCTCCCCCCTGGGTCCAGCAAGAATCTCCTCTACTTTGACAAGTTTCACTCTCTTCCCAATGAAGCCAAAAGGTATGTAATCTCTCTTCTCAAGCATAACAAGGAAGTCTCAATTCCAATAGCATTTACCGTAAAAAATGTTCAACTTCTAACCTCACTAACAACCAACCCAATGCCTTATTTTATAGTGCAATGGAGGGAAGTTACTAGGTCCACCTTCAAAGGGATAAAGCCCTCCTTCAAAGGGATAAACTCCTCTCATCAAGGGATTAGCTCCTTTAGTTTTGGGATGCATGAACCACCTAAGAGTGAACCATCCACATCAAGATTCCTTCTAGAATCATCCAGAATTAACCCAAAGTGAGTTTTTAAGAATAAACTTACGCCTTTTTTACTTTCAAAGAGGTCCACACCCACTCCTTTAGAGACAGAGCGGGCAGGTCCACAGGTAACAAGAACAAGGGGTGTGGGACCGCAGGTAACAGAAAGAGAAAGTGTGGAACCAAAGCTTTATTGATTTTCAAGGACTTTCTCCCATTTTTAAAGCTTGACATGAAGAGTTGAGGTTTGAGACTTGCTAAGGAGGACAGTATGAATGATGATAGGCCCATACTCACTGCAAATAGTCATGGTGACAATATTTTGTGTAACAAGAATGATTCAAGGTCATCACATAGAAACATCATCACGTTCTAGGTACTTTAAGGGATATTGCTTTGCTTGCAATATGTTTGGTCACAAAGTTGTTGATTGCTACAGAAGGAATATGAAACATCTAAGATGTTATGCATGTAACAAGCTTGGACATACAAGAAAGGAATGCAAGAACAAAGTATGGGGACCATACCAAAAGGAGAAAACATCATCACACTTGAAGATATGGAAGAAGAAGGAAGTACAGTCAGAAAGATGTGGCACAACACAATATACAGACATAACAGACTTAGAGGGAGCTGAAAGTGTAAAACTTCAGTGTCCTAAATCTCATACGCAAGTTTAATAAAGGGAAGTCACGTATATACACAAGTTAGTTACTGCACAATTGCGTATATGTTAGTTTGAGGAAAATAAGTGGGACATGCTCAGGAAAAAGGGTCTGATATGATTCAGTCCATTATTTTCTATATTTGATAATGGTTACAATCTGCTAACGATGCGTGGAAATGTCTTGATACTCCTAAGATGTTTAGAAGTGTTTTTGATCCTAACTTGATGATGATGATGTCTTGATGCTTATTGCTAATATATGCATGATCAGATCTGACAATAAACAGATGGCATAGGTTCAAGGGGAGTTTATGTTTTGAATAATGTATTGTTGGCATCATGGTTAGAAGTCCTTCGCAATGTGTTATGAAACCAGCTCAAGAAAAGATAGAAAAGATAGATCAACGCCTTAGAATTCAGCCTCTTCGAGGGGGCAACCTCGTTTACATTACATAAATGAAAAATTCTTGGATGATTCAAATGAAAAAACATCCTTTCTCTATATAGGAGTCTAAGGAGTCACAATATAATCCATCCGACCTAACAATAATAATATAAAGCCACAAAAATAACAATAGAGGGATTCTATCGGGCACAGTAATAACAATATGGGGGAAATAGGGGCACAACAATATTAATAAGGGGTATAACTTTAATAGTAATGGGGTAATCACTAGTATTATGGCGACCCAACATGCCCCTCTCCTTCAAAAAAGTGTTTTCCTCAACGCTTGAGTAGTTTTGGATACTTTTGCATAAAATTCTCATCCTCCCATGTGGAATCTTCAACGGATAAGTTCTTCCACTTGATAAGATACTCTGAAATTGATCGATTTCGTAGCTGTCGAGTTCTTGTTTATGTGACTGCTTCTGGTTCCAATATAATTTTTTTCCTCATCAAGTTCTAGAAATATTGTTTGAATTGGGAGCTTGTCGCCTATAACCTTCTTTAAACATGAAACATGGAAAACTGGGTGCAATCGAGAAGCTGCAAGAAGCTCCAATTTGTATGCCATAGTACCAATCTTTTGCAACACCTTGTACGGACCATAATACTTTTGTGATAGTTTATTATCCTTCTTAGCTTGCTTGAGGGACATTTGCTTATATGGTTGTAGCCGTAGGAATACCCAATCACCTACATCAAAACTTCTTTCACTGTGATGTTGATATGCTTGTTGTTTCATTCTATTCTGTGCCAACACGAGGTTATCCTTTAAGAGTTGGAGGACTTCTTGTTGATGTTCAATGTGATGTTCCACAGCCTTAACCTTAGAATTTTCTCTTAAATATGATGTGATGTATGGTTGTTGATACCCATAAAGTGCCATAAATGGGGTCATTTTGTTGCTGTATGGAAGGAAGTGTTATACCACCATTCAGCCAGAGGCAACCATTTGACCCATTGTGTCTGTTTATCAGATACAAAGCAACGAAGATATCCTTCCAAACATTTGTTTACTATCTCAGTTTGCCCATCAGATTGAGGATGATAAGATGAGCTATGAGCTAACTGAGTACCAAGACAAGAAAATAATTCTGTCCAAAAATTTCGGGTGAAAATGGGATCTCTGTCACTTACAATAATCTTTGGGTTTCCATGTAGCTTTTGAATTGTTTCCATAAATGCAGTAGAAACTGTACTGGCTTTAAATGGATGTGATAATGCACAAAAGTGTGCATACTTGGTAAGTCTGTCAACTACCACCATGATGACACTCTTTCCCTCAGACTTGGGTAAACCTGTGATAAAATCCATTGAAACCTCCTCCCAACGTTGGCTTAGAATGGACAAAGGTTGTAATAGACCCAGTGCCTTAATTGTTTCAACTTTATTTTGTTGGCAAACCAAACATTCCGCCACAAACTTTTGAATATCTAATTTAAGGCCATCCCAAAAAAATTTCTTCTTAACCCTGTGGTAAGTTTTTAAAAATCCTGAGTGCCCTCCTAAGGGAGAAGTGTGCAATTCCATAAGAATCTTTTGTTTTAGCTGGTAATTCTTACAGAGGTATAAGAGATCTGTGTACCATAACGAGTCATTTTGCCAACTAAATATATCAGACGTACTGGAATCTTGTTGCAACTTTCGAATAAGTGCCCACACTTCTTCGTCATTCTTCCACTCCTCCCTTGCTTCATTTATCCAATCTGGTTGGATAATAGAAATGGCGCACAACAATGCTTCCACATCCTCATCCTTTCTTGAGAGTGCATCTACCACCACATTTTCCTTCCCTTTTTTGTAGATGATTTCAAAGTCATAACCCAACATCTTTGTGACCCACTTTTGTTGCTCTTCAGAGGATAATCTTTGTTCTAAAAAGTATTTAAGGCTATCATGATCCGTTTTTACCTTGAAGTGTCTTCCCATTAGGTAGGGTCGCCATTTCTTAAGTGCATGGAGTATTGCCAACATTTCCTTCTCATAAATAGCTTTGCTTAAAACCTTTCCCTTGATTGGACGACTTTCAAAAGCAATGGGTCTTTCATCTTGCATTAGAAGAGCACCAATTCCATTTCCTGAAGCATCACATTCCACAATAAAGGTTTTTGTGAAGTCCGGTGTAGCTAAGACCGGTGCTTGGCACATTGCCTCTTTAAGATGTTCAAAGGCCTTTGTTGCTTCCGGAGTCCATGAAAATGCATCTTTCTTCAATAATGTTGTTAGAGGTGCTGCTATTCTCCCATAATTCTTAACAAACTTGTGATAATACCCTGTCAACCTGAGAAATCCTTGCAGATGCTTTATGGATGTGGGGATTTTCCATTCCTTAATGGCTTTAATTTTGCTAGGGTCTACCTTAACTCCTTCATGAGATACAATATGACCCAAATATTCCACCTCTTGGACTCCAAAGAAACATTTGGATCTTTTTGCATATAATTGTTTCTCCTCCAATAGTTGTAGCACCCTGTCAACATGTTCAACATGATCCTTCCAAGACTTGCTATAGATTAGTATATCATCAAAAAATACTAACACAAATTTTCTAAGGAATGGTTTGAAAATTGAATTCATCAAACCTTGAAATTTTGAAGGTGCATTAGTAAGGCCAAAAGGCATGACCGAAAATTCATAATGACCCTCATGAGTTCTAAATGTTGTTTTCGGAATGTCTTCAATCTTCATTCTAATTTCATGATATCCTGAACGAAGATCCAACTCGGTGAAGTAAATTGATCCATGCAATTCATCCAGTAATTCATCAATGACAGGAATGGGGAACTTATCTTTAATAGTGAGCTTGTTGAGCTCCCTATAATCTGGACACATGCACCATGATCCATCCTTCTTGTGCACCAATACTACTGGAGTAGATAAAGAACTTTGACTCGGTTGAATTATACCATCCTCTAGCATTTCTACAACCATACGTTCAATTTCACTCTTTTGGACATAGGGATATCTGTACGACCTGATGTTTGGAGGAACACTTCCTGGAATCAGATGAATAGCATGATCATGATCACGCATAGGTGGGAGACCTTTGGGAGTCTCAAATACCTTGGAATGATTGTCCAGGATTTTTTGGAGATCTGGAGAAATAGATGATTCCGATGTGGAAACATCTAGCGAACATAATTGTGCAATTACACCTATTTGCTCCTTTTTTAGAAGCTTTGTCATACCATTAGAGCTGATTATCTTTCCTGGTTTCCCTGAAATACCCCTTAATTCAACTTCCTTTCCTTAAGTAGAAAATTTGATTAAAAGTTCTTGAAAATTAAAAGCTATTGTACCCAAGGATTGTAGCCATTAGACTCCTAGTAAAACATTAGCACCTCCCATTGCAATGGAAAGCATTGGACTAGTCAATACATATTCTCCCATGGATAGCTTGATATTATGGCACTTTCCAAAGCACTTTATTGTTCCTCCATTTGCAATAATCACTTGACACTTTGGTGTTGGATATAGGAAGCAATTCAATTCTTTTTCTACCTTACAATGAATAAAATTGTGGGTGCTTCCTGAATCAATCAACACTATTACCTTTTTCTTCTTGATTTGTCCTTCTATCTTGATGGTTTGAGGAGTGGTAATTCCTACCAATGCATTACAATATATGGTCGGATTTATTTTTTCTTCATCTAGGCTTTGTTCCTGGAGTATATCCTCCTCTTTTGACCTTTCTTGCTCCTTTTCTTCTTCCTCTTCACAATCTATGTAGAATAATTTCTTCTCAGCACACTTATGACCTTTAGTGTATTTGCTATCACAACTGTAACACAGCCCTTTTGCTCTTTTTTCTTCCAATTTTTGTGGTGTCAACCTTATAGGTTGT
Source organism: Pinus tabuliformis (assembly GCA_031772625.1). NCBI lineage: Eukaryota > Viridiplantae > Streptophyta > Pinopsida > Pinales > Pinaceae > Pinus > Pinus tabuliformis. The sequence goes on from CM062819.1 coordinate 909,315,907, forward strand.
GGAAGACTAGGGGCAACAACACTTTCGTCTTTATAGTTGTGAGTGGTATGCTTCCTGGTTGCCATAATTTTGCTTTCCATTTTTCTTGCTAACCTGAATGCCTTCTCTAATGAATCAGGTTCCCAAAGGCGAACATCATGTTGGATATTATCCTTTAAAGACCCTATGAACACATCAATCCTATGCTCCTCTAGAATATCTCTTACCCTTATGTTCAATTTTTTTAACTCCTCAATGTGCTCCATTATTGAACCCTTTTGTTTGAGACTTATCAATTGGCTAAAAAAAGTGTTGCTTTTTGTATCCTCATAATGTGCTATCAATTCTTCCGTAAAAATTGCCCAAGTGATAAATTGTTTACAAGAGCAAAGCCATTGATACCAGACAAACTGATTTGGTTCCAAATATAAAGTTTCCATACGTACCTTTTGTGTGTTTTTCACATTATTGAGATCAAAGAATTGCTCCATCTGTAATATCCATGTTGCGGGATCCTTGCCATCAAACTTCCTCATATCGATTTTTGGAATATGGTGGGTCTTCGATCCAACATTAGAGTCTATGGAATCATGATTAGCATTTCTTTTGTTCTCCTCATGAGTTTCCTTTACTACCCTTTCACCATTAGTGACCCTTTCTTGTAGCAGCTTCTTCAATTCTTCCATGTCTATCTTCAAATCTATCTTCAAATCGTCCATCTTATCTTCTACGCCATTCTTTAAACCATCCATCTTTGCTTATACATCTTTCTTTAAACCATCCATCTTAGATTTTGTTCCTTTTTGTGGAAGTGACACTTGTTGCACTTGGTCTCGTAATTTTGCTATATCATGTTGCATTTCTTCCTCTTCTTCATAAGTCATGCTAGAGCTTTCAGGTTGCTTACTAGGTGTTTGAATTTCCTTTCCTCGGGGCATCAATTACCGATAATAATGCTTTACTATGCCCTTTGAATTCCTTCAAACCAAGCTTACACAAAAATTTAAAAAAAACTACACACCTTTTTTCACTTTGTAGAAGCCTGATATTGAATCTGATGTATCTCTGTAATTTCGAATCATCCAGTTCTAAAATTGTGACCTGTAGTAGCCTTCTGTGTCCTTTTTCCAATGCCACTAGTCTGATACAAATTGGATTCTCCAAGAAAGAGTTATGCACAATCTCCCGCAGTGACTTGATTGTAGACTATTTCAGCAGAGTGAACTTGTATGAAGTTCCACGTGTCACTGTTTAGACCTCTGACTTTGAAAAATATATACAAGAAAACTACAGTCTGTCCTCTTTCTGTACCTTCTTGCGAAATTTCAATCTTATGCTCAGAGAAAAAGTTATGACGATTTTCCCTAGGTCACCTCTCTGGAATGTAATTCAGGAGTCTGTAAAAAGACCAACTTCCTCAGATCATATCTCCACAAATATAGCGCGAAACGCTCTGAAATTTGGACCTGAAGTTTAGCGCGATTTCTTCTCAAATGGGTTTTTTTTGCAACTTCTGAAATGTCGCAGAAAAAAAGTTATAGTGAAAATTCCACTATGACCTGTTTGGAGCAGCAAAATCCTAGAATCCAAAGCTCAGACGCTAAATGTTATGAAACCAGCTCAAGAAAAGATAGAAAAGATAGATCAACGCCTTAGAATTGAGCCTTTTCGAGGGGGAAACCTGCTTTACATTACATAAATGAAAAATTCTTGGATGATTCAAATGACAAAACCTCCTTTCTATATATAGAAGTCTAAGGAGTCACAATATAATCCAGCCGACCTAACAATAATAATATAAAGCCACAAAAATAACAATAGAGGGATTCTATGGGGCACAATAATAAAAATATGGGGGCAATAGGGGCACAAGAATATTAATAAGGGGTATAACTACAATAGTAATGGGGTAATCACTAGTATTATGGGGACCCAACATAATGATGCTTATATGGCTAAATGATATATCTTACTATGATATGGTTATGAGTTGTCCATGACAAAATCTCATATGATTCTTGGGGTTACATCAGATTTGTGGTTGATTCTCTGATGATCAATATATGGTGCTTACATGGTGATCTTCATAAGGATAAGGAGAAGTACAAAGCTTGAATACACATCTTCATTACTTGATGATGAGTCACTCATATGCTGTTGTCATCATATGCATAAAGATCATATAATACACTTATGGTGCAGGATTCCTATAGTTCTTGGCGCTCATGTGGATGAGGATTGTTGCTGTTGATGATATCAAGAAGTCTTGACAAATGATCTTGAGCTCAAGATACATAGTGCTAGATACATGAATGATTACTCAAAGTTGCATTGTTGGAGACATGATGATGATGAATTCTTACCTATATGATGATAGGGTGATACTTACATATGTTGATTGATGCATATGTTCCCAAGTGATGATGCTTGGATGATGCAGATCTCGATGTTGATGAGACGGTTATGGTGCCTTTCACATATGATATAATGTGAATGGTTCTATATGTCATATGCATAATTATGTTCAAAGGGATGAGTTGATGCAGACATACCTTGATTAACATATACAGGTTGTTGGTCTAGATGCTGTTGACAGATTCTTATGGAATAGATCATGCATTGTGTATGATAGTTGCTGATGACTATCATGATCTTATTTTGATGTTTGGTCTTTGTTATAAATGTCATATCAAGACTCATGATGTAATAGTTTGTCTCTATCTATTGTATTCATTTCATCATATGATGTATTTTGTACCCCCACTATGCATGGGAAGGATGATGTAATATTTCAGTCTTGTATAAACATTTAGTATCTGGCGTATCCCCACTTGGTTGGGTGGATGAGTCAATATTGGTATATCCGCACTAGGTTGGGAGATGGATGTATGTATGATTCCTTGGTGACAGGAAGGTCATTTCTGATAGAGTCATGTTCTTCTTGTAGAACATCTTTTTGCAGACCTTGCTCACAGTCAGGGGGGAGCATGAATAGCACACTTCAACAGGGCAGAGATTTCAGCATGTACTCAGAGGGAGCATGGACAGATTGGTACACTTTGGCATATACAAAAGGGGATCTCTTTCAGAGATTTTAGAAGGTACTCAGAGGGGGTATGGACAGCGGAATGTTTATCAAGGAAAGAGAATATCTTGGTCCGCCCTTTGCCCTTGATGTCAAAGGGGGAGATTGTTGGCATTATGATGCATGTGTTGTACTTGATGGCAACCCACTCGTAGAGGAACGACTCACTTATATATAACTAGATGAATCTATAGAAAAGATATCAGATGTGACAGAATACATGGGATGCACGACAGCTCAAAGGAATCAGATGATAGTTCTCAGTACGACAAGTTAGCTTTGCCATCAAGTCCAAAGGGGGAGATTGTTGGCATTATGATACAAGTGTTGTCCTTGATGGCAACTCACACAGATGACAGATCATAGTGAAGCAGGTCAGTAGCAAAGAGTTGATGATTAGGCTACAAAGAATGAAGAAAGAAGAGTATATACACAGGTTCACTATATACCAAGTCACGTACATATGCAGGTTATACGCAGGTTCACTTTGTACCAAGTCGCGTATATACGCAGGTTCTCTATATACCAGGTAGGGTATACACACAGGTTATACATGCAGGCTCAGTATATACAAATGAGCGTATGCATGTGACATTTCGGATCAAAAGTCATGTATGCATATGCACACACTTTCATGCACGGAAAAGCACGTACATGTGAGAAAGCTTATTTTTGGGTCCATGGTATTTAGACCTATGGTTTTGGTCCTTGGTATTGCGTCTGAAGTGTTGAACGCAGGTGTTCGGTCCCTAGTATTGGTTATCAATGATTTTGGACCATGGTATTGAGTAAGGCCTAAGACTATAAAAGGCAAAGAAGATCATTAGGCAAATGGATTGAGAAAGTTTTGAATATTTGATGAAGTATGAGATCCAATATGCAGGTTATGGGTTCATGATGCTTTGCTTGATCTAAGCTAAGGAGGATTCTCAACGGTTGATGGAGAACAAGATATAAGGATAGATCGGGATCTAATGGCTTGGAATGAATCATCTCTATACGGTTTGATCTTGTTTACTCTAGATTTGTATACTGGCACATGAAATGTTCTGTAAATGTATGATCTAGGTATAACTCAAGTTTGGAATAGCTGCAAATCATGAATGAATATTTACAGACATATACACTGGTTTGCTTTGGTGAAGTTGCCTATACACACTGGTTTGGCACTTCCAAGTAGCATATGCACTTTGATGCATGATTTTTGATGATACACTTGGTTCTAAATATTGTTGCAGAGTTCTGCTCTATGTTTTGGTGATTGCATTTTGTTGACAGGGTTTCAGTGATTCAGTATTAGGTAGTTCAATGACTGATGATGCTAGTGTTGATTGATTGTGTGCTTCAATGATATTGTTGGGTCCAGTATGAAAATGTAATGAAACGTGGCCTTCAGATTATGGTGTTGTGCTTCAGGAGTATCCAGTCTGAAAATTTATGAAACGTGGTACCTAGAGGAAGAAAGAGAAGGTTGTAGCCCTCTGTAGGTTGGCACCTACGTACTAGTTCATCAGCTAGTACAAGAGCTAAGGGGTTGGTAGCTCCCTTCCACTAGCAGCTAGAAAACGAGTAAAAGGTGGAGCATTCCAGTAGGTTGGCACCTATGTACTAGTAAATGGATCGGCTAGTACAAGAGCTAAGGGGGTTGTAGCTCCCTTCCAGGAGAGATTGGAGAATGAGAGAAGGTCGTAGCCTTCTGCAGGTAGAAGCCTGCATACTGGTATAAGACTGCTCCAATACAGAACAATTGTAAAAGAAGTTTCTTATTAAAAATAAGATTGAGACGACTTGCAGCAGGTGGTTTTCACCCACATTGGGTTTCCACCTTACATCATGGTGTTCATGTGTACTTCTTGTGTGTGATGATCTATTATGTTTTATTGCTCCTATTTACTATTCATATGGTTAATAATGTTCTGATGCACTCATTAAGGATCAACTAACTGAATCATAAGTTTACTGGATATACGCTTGTTTCATTACACACAGTTGCGTATACACGCGGTTTGCCTTAACTGAAGTAGCGTATATGAATCTTAATATGGAAATGAAAAAGTTATATTGATTTGATAATACTGATTCACCCCCCCTCTCAGTATTATTTCCAGCAATATGTTTGCAAGTTGGTTGAATGTTTGATTAATTTCATAATATGAGTATGTGTTCCAATGATCTTGTTTTAAGATGATTGTACTAACACATATGCGTTGAGACAGTTGATATGTACTTGAATGTGGTTGACAATTGTAGTATTATGTCTAATAACTATGAGTGGACTATGGATTATGACATGATTGTTTGTAAAGGTTGATTTCAAATTGATAGATATGATTGTCTTGATATTTGGAATATGTGGTTGACATGTGTGAGCAGTTGCAGGAAACATGTTTGGTATTAGCCTCACAAGGTAATGTGTTTATATAACTAGCAGGTGGGTGATGTGACAGTACATACTAAACCTAGATTGCAGCAAGGTAAAAAGGCAAAGGAAATGAATTGGAAAAGAATTCCTTTGGCTATGTTTGGAAACCCTAATTCGAAATGAATGAGAACCTTGCAGAGAGGAATTATTCTTAACCTTGATCTGTCTAAAATTATGTCGATATGTGCTATATTCTTGGACATGTAATTGACAGGTATATTATCTAGTCTCTAGTTACAGGTGGATTTGTCAAGGGAATTGGAGTTCCTTGAGATATGGCATGGACATGATTAGCTACAAGGAAACGTGCTTGGCACAACAAGATAAGGTATCCGATGTACTATTATATCTATTTATGCATTGAAATTTATGAGTTTATGGTAGTATGATGTAGGGGATTGCATGGCAAAGAAATTGCCATGAAATTTTGAAGAAGGCTCTGGTTGAGCTTTCCTTTGGAACTAGGGGATTGCGTCATGGTGTCTATGGTTAGTCTTGTGCTTTTGGCATTTTGCGATTGTTTCACTTTATTTGTGATTTTGTGTGTGTTTGGTGTATATATATGCCACTTCATTGTGGCATCATTTTGTTATTGGTTTTCATGGTTTTCTTCTTGGTTGTCTCTTGGTATTTCCTTTTATGTTTTGATTCATTTGGAATTTCTTGCAGAAAGAGGAAATTTAATGGAGCTCAAGGAGAGTTGTGTGGTACCCGACAGGTAATGTAAGACACGGATGAAGCTCGGTGCATGAGTAAGTGCAAAAGAAGATAAGACTATGATAGTCGGTTGGACTAGTTGGCCCATTGTGGTAATTGGACGGTGGTAGTACAGACATGAGAAAGGTAACTAGAGAAGTTAAAGTAAATGGATCTGGGGTGTGATATGCCTTCATTATGATGGGAACTATTATTCTCAATGTTGTGCATGGTGTGCACAAATAAGGAAGTTATATTAACCTTGACCTTATGTTATGTGGTAATTATGTTGCAATCATGACTATTTTGATGTTTATATATGTATACATGTATGTATGTGTGATGTGTTTGATAGAGTCATCATGGATCATGGTTGTTTAATGATAATGTTTATAGGTATATATGTGTGCATTTATGTTGTTATCTAACAAGATCATGATTGTTAATGCTAATATGTGTAGGTATATATGTATGTATGTATGTCATTGTTTGACAGGGTTGTCAGGAATATTCCTTGTGGAGGAATTATTTCTTACGCAGGCAAATGTCATGAAGAGGTACCTAGTATTACGAGGAATCAATTGAGAAGAGTAGTCACAAAAAATATACAAGGTTAGTATCATATGGTTATGAGTTGATATTATGTGATTATATTATGCATATGTTGTAGATATGTTATACCAAGGGATAAGACATCAAAATGAAAGAAGTGGTCTGCAACATGTCGGGACAAGCAAGGGTAAGACACCGGAAGAAAGGTTTCTTGGTAAAGACAGTTTGGTTTTGGATGTGTGAAACTATTGTAGCAGCTGAAATGCCCTGCAAAATTTTGGCTTACATACAAATTTTGGAGCCCTCCTTGGTTTTTCTTTTTATGGTTGCAAACTGTTGAGCTCACCCCATGATCTCTTGTGAAGTCTTTTCACCCCTTTTCTTGTTTGGCCAACGGTCATCTTTTGGCATATTGATTGCTTTGTCATGCTTGTGATCTTGTTCTGATGAGTTTCAAGGTTTTTCTTTGTGTGTTTGGGTTGTCTTTGCTATCTATAAATCTGTCGTACTCACACACAAAGTTGTAAGTGTTGTCATGCAAATGTTATCACGGTCGTCCGAAGGTCTATCTCAAATGTCGCACTTGTTGCTTTCAGCTCTAAGACAGTCTCACCAAGGGCATGTTTTGTCTTTTTGTACTATTCGTCTATGTTGTCTCATCGTCAAAGTATCCTAAGTGTATGATCACAATGTCAAGTCTGCACAAGTTCACTTTCTTTCAACGATTGGCCATTTTCCTAAAGATCTGTTCGACCAGACCACCCTCTTGTAGTGGATCCTGACCAAGCTGCATTGTGTAGTCTCAACCCTCACTGACCTTGCTCTGCTACCCAGAACTACATAGTTCTTGATTTTCTCCTCAAGGTCAGTTGCATTGCTCAATCTGGAAGGTGAGCAACCTGTCTACCTCCCAGATCTACATAGAAAATGCCCCCAGGTCCAACCTGAATTGCACATTTCTCAAGCACAGTCATCAAGCCTCCTTATGGATTGTCAGAACTCTACACTGCACCAATACCTGAGTCTACACTAATCTCCAAAACTGCACAGACATGTCCTCCTAGTCCTCTATTGCCTTTCTCTACACTGTCGTCAGAAATTGCACAGACATGTCTATCATACCTCCTACTACTTATCATGCATTGATCTCCAAAACTACGTAGACATGTCTAGCAGGCCTCCTGCTACATGTCCTCCATTGTTCTCAAAAACTATGCAGTGATGTCTAGTAGGCCCTCTTCTGCCTATCCCACACTATTCTCCAAAATTGCACAGTCATTCTTAGTAGGTCTCTTGCATCCCTATCATGCCTTGCTCTTGAAAACTGCGCAGAACTACCCATCAAGTCCCCTATAGCCCTGTCTTTCCTTCCCTCCAAAAACTACGTAGAAGTTCCCCTCAAGGTCCCACCTTGCAGCTACCAGCAGTGTCCTTTATTATGAAAATTTGCCTTCAAGTGGTCACTACATAGCTTTTCTCGACAGTGCAGGCTGTCCTCCCAGAGTTCCTCATTACAGTCTGAGATGTGCTCTGCACTATCCTAGTTAGTTTTCCTCCCTCCCTTTCACCTAAAACATGATAACAACACATCATGCTAGACTAGGAGGTTTGGATTTGATGTCATCCCATCATGAGTGAATTGTAAGAACATGTACACTAATAGATCATGGCGAGATGATGAATGGGATGAAGAAGGAGCACACATGCTAAAGGACTTTCTTGCAGGTCAATGGACATACCAAGCACATCAGCCAACAAGTGAAAGAAACATATGCATTGAACCATCATGCAAGACCAAGACCATCGAAGATCCCACAACACTATGCCATGCAGAGGAGAAGACAAAGCACACCAGTAGTACATCCATCACTCAACAACATAGCAGCTTGACATGGACACCAGAGGTCAGCCTGTACATGTCAGTAATGTCATGTTGAGCTATTTCATGAGCTGTCTTGGCCAAATCACCACTATGGTCCATATCCATTGTAACTCAATATAATATAAAGTGAAGTCCAATAGACGCACATAAGAAGTCGAAGAGTCATGTTAGTTGAAAATTAATTGGAAGTTTAATGGCCATGAGGGTAGTCCAAGATTCATAAGGTTCAAGCATCATACCCCTCCCATTATATGAGAAAGGACTTTTCACCTTGGCTCCTCCCACATAGCCTTGAGATTCTGTAGTCTGTTCTTTGAGGAGTGGCTCTAATACTGTTAGGACTAGTGATGTATGGTGTAAATATATGTCTTGGGACTTTTTCTTAATTCAAAAGCCTGTTAAGGCCAACACGTTTTCACACATCTTTTGTAGATGTTTGTAAGACTACTATTTAAACATTTGTAATGCATGTTTGCTTAACTTGTACTAGATAATTGAATTACTTTGGCTATTTTAGTACTTACATTGTTGAAGATGTGTTGTATTTCTTATCACCATTGTCTCATCCCTGTGGATTACCCCGGGGGATACTAGACATACCACCTTTGTGTACTGGCTATAACATCTGTCACATCCTTGTGGACTACTCCGCAGGATACTCGACAGACCATATTTGTTTTCTAGTTATAATGACCGTCACAACCATATGGACTACTCCATTGGGTGATGCATGCATTATCCCCTTCACCTTGGTTTTAATGACTGCTGCTTCCGATGTGGACTGTTCTGCTGGGTGCTAGACAAACCTTTCTTGTTCATGTGTGTCTCTTCCTGGCTGGTACTACTACCTATCATTTAAAGGCTCACTTTACTCTCACACTTTATAGTAAGAGAACCTCGACATAGTTACATTACACACTCACGAGGAAAACGTTCCTTGTTGTTTGAAGATACAACCAACACTCTCATTTGCTAATAGCTAGAGCCAAGGCATATCTCTAAGTATATGAAAATTGGGCCTTCATATCGAATGAGACTCCTACACCAAACAGTGTGAGGTCCAGTTGGGACTTCACATAGGAGAGATCCCCCTTATTGTCGAGTCCATCATGATCAAAAAAATGGCACTAGAAGGAGGGCCAAATGATAGGTTGTTCTTGTAGACTCTAGTTTGAATCTCTTATTTAAAAATGGCTATTCCTGACATCGTACTCCCAAATGTCTTTCTACCAAATTTGAATGTATCATCCCCACATAAGTTATCATTAGGGGAATTTTGAGGTCTCAAATGGGACTCCTAAGAAAAATGTACAACCAAAATAAATTTTATAAGAACCAATAGGATTCAAGATGATGATGTCAACCATGGGGGATGATTCACCATTTTTGGAGTTAAAAAAGTAAAAAAATAAAATAATAAAATAATAATAAACTACTTTTTTAGCTCATATTTTCAACTTATCTCCCTAAGGTTCTACTCAAATTTCGAATGGGAGTACTCATTAGATGCAAATTTTAATTCCTCATCCAAATAGTACCCATGTTGTATACTTTTGATGGACTCTACTACATGAAAAATGAGAAATACATAAAAAAAAACATGATTTCAATCGCATTTTTCATGTATTTCTCATTTTTTGTGTAGAAGGCTCCTTAAATAGTATGCAACATGTGTTATCCTTGGATTATGAATCAAATTTTGCATCCAAAGAGTGTTCCTAATCAAAATTTGAGTAAACCCATAGGGAGATAAGTTGGAAATACGAGTTGAAAAAATAGTTTTTTCTTTTTTCTCTCTAAAATTTGATGATGTAATCTAAATCTTATTTTATTATTTCCAATATTATTTTATAATTTCCTTAGAAGGTCCATTTTGGACCTCAAAATTCCCCTAATGCCATGACCTGTCCAAGCTAAATTTTAGTGGTGAGGGTGAACCATATTTTTGTGTGCATGTGTGCCAATTTATAAACTTTTGCCTATGCCACAAGATAGAGTACAAGGATGTCTGGACTATATTACTCACCCTCACATTCGAAGGTCGTGCTCAATGCTGGTGTTACACATTACCCTTTTCCAATATCAATTCATTTGGTCATCTTGCTGAAATGATGATTAAAATGTTCGATGATTATAGCCATGGGGATTTTCGTGAAAAAATATGTCATTTAAGTATGGAGCCTTAGGAATTAGTTGAGGAATTTTCTAATCAATTCCTTCACCTCTCTTACGAAATTCCTAAAAAACTTCTGAAATTTGTGTTATAGACATTTTTGGGCACTGCAACCCCAATCATAAATGTCCATAAACCAAGGGCTCTTAAGTCCCTAAAAGTGTTGTTCCAACCTCTAAAATAACAAGGTCAACTGATTACATCTTCTCCCAAAAGTTTTCCATGAAAAACTGCTCAGAACTGGTCAAAACTGGACCATCTCACCTGCTCCATGGTCAAAGTGCGTTGCATTCCACCTAAATACACATAGGAGGTGCGATGCATCTTGAAAAGCCCTTCTATGGGGTGCGATGGGCGAGAGTGGACAAATGGAAGGGTCAATCTGCAAGGTGGAGCATCATGGAATCTTCCAGAAACTTCTCCTCTGACACTTGCCTCTCTGCATTCACCCAGGGATGAGTAAGAGATCATCAATCTCCAAGTGGAATCAAGAACTATCAGAGAGAGGACACTAATCAAATCTCAAAAGTTGACTCACTCCCCTTGCAAACATCTATATATGGATCCCTCATCCCAGAGATCCGAAGGCTGGAATTTTGTATCTTGTAAGGAAGTGCTACTGGTTTATTGGTGTAATATCATAGTGTTGGGTGATCTAAGATTTTCATGAGGTGAAGAAGGGCATTCTTGCTGAGAGGATGATGCTGGGTCAGGACAATTGGTTGGAATCCTCTTTGCTATTCTTGATTATCAATAAAGCTATTCGATTTTTCCTCCACATTCTTGTATGATTGATGATATATGCATTTGTGTGGTCAATATATATCTGGTCCTATATTGTTTATGATAATAGATCTATGTTCTTGGATAGTGTTATGTTGCTTTGATTCTACAGGTGCTCTTTGAAGCTGGGTAGATGAGGAAGCGAGTGGCAAAGATCTATCAGAAGGGAGAGGAATCAAGAAAGGAACCAAGTGCAAGACAGAGGTTGGTCTCCCTTATTCCCCTCTTATCTATTTCTCATAAAGGAAAACGAAGGTAGTTTTTGTTTGTTTGTTTCTAAGGTAGCTACCAGCCTTAGAGGGACTAGTTGCTCTGCATAGACACTAGAGTTCCCGATAACAAAATGGTGACTCCGCTAGGGAGTGAATAGATTGTTTGTTTATCTACATTTGTTTACTTTATAAACTTACAGACGGAGCCTGAAGTCAAGCCAGCTAGCATTCGAACTGCATTTTCTATGCAAGTACAAAGTAGATCAACGCTGCTTCAGTCTATCTCCGGGTTTTATTTATGAACTAAACAATCAATTTACAAGATCTCTAATTGCCCTTGAGGTGGCTCTAGTAACCTCCTTAGATCTACCCCTGTGATTGATTTACTGATTACCACTTCCTTGGACTAAATTCCTGAACTGAGCTGCAAACTGTGACCTGGAACCCAGTTAAAGTCTCGTCCCTGGTCCAGCGCACTATCTCTTCTTTGGATTCTGGATGCATCACACTTCCCAAGTGTAGTAGGTGCGCTGCATCACTTTTTCCCTGTGTTACAGGTGCGCTGATCAGACAAGGCCTTTTCTGCTCTTAGATTTTTGTTTCTGTGTTCACTCTTTTCAGCTCTATTCAGGAGTTTTGCTGCCTATAGTCAGTACACCTCTGTTGAAACTCCCTTCCTTGCCATTATTCTGCCTCCATTATGCAAAGGAATATAAATTTTTTTATGTATTTTGAGCCATTTTCAGTCCTCTTTTACAAAGAAGTAGCGTAATTGAACTGTCATTTCTTGATTTGAAAGTGTCACAAGGGTCGTTTTCAGTCATAGAAGAGAATCCGATTGTTCTTGATAGTCGATTACACTGTTACTCTTGTATTTGATTTGAATTAGTAGTTTTTCAAGTGTCAAAAGCAAGTTTTCGATTCCAAATCGCAAAGTGTCGTCATTATCTTCATTTTGTCTTGAAAAGAAACTTGTTAGTAATGTCGCTTTGAAAAATAATTCAAATTTGCGCTTAGCTTTCTTTTTATCATTCACACATTAAGAAGGCTGAAAACAAATACATGCACGTGCATTTACATTTAGACTGTTTGTTGGTTTGATTTAGGACAATGCATATAGTGTGTGCTCTCTGCTCTATGTTGAAAGAACATCATCTCTCTTTCCTTAGTAGCTAGGATTTTCATTGCAAAAAGAAGATTAAACGATTGTTTATCATCTTAGACTGCATTTTAGGAATTGTACATCTACATCACGTGGTGAACCTGAAAGGAAAATTTCTTAAGCAAGATCAACTGTAAAATAAATTTAATGAATCTAAAAACCCTTTGGAACCTAACGCACAACATCTCGAAGTCTAGGCTAGAGATGTATTCCGGCGTCGTAAAGCCTAGTAACTGTTGTTTTCATTGTTGGTTGGGAGATTCCTCCACTTTGAGACGATAAGTGCCAGTACGGACTTGTGCTCGCACGTACCTTCGAGTATATATTGGGAGACCACAATAGGCTTTATCCTTTATGCATAGGAAGTCGTGTCTGCCGCCCTATCAATCGCAATGCACTGAACACAGCATTCGGGAAGATTGACTGCCGTACCGTAAAAAGTATTCTGCAGTTTTGCGATTGGTTTGGTAATCCCTCTGTCTATATTTCCAGAGTAGTCTCTTTCATTCCTTTTCAGACTCCTTAAAGTAAAAGGTCCATCTGAGCACTTGTCACTTCAAGCTCATTAAAAATCGAAGGCGACTAGAGTTATCTTTTGTTTTTTCTCGACTCTTAAAAATTGAAAAAACAAGTTGTGTCAAAGCGTCTAAAATTCATTTAATTCAGAAACATATTTCCCCTTTATTTTTAGTTGATCGAGTAATCTGCAATCATGGAAGAAAGTCAATTGAAACCCCGTCGTTCGCAGAGGCTTACGAGTCAACCGTCTTTGTCTCCAGAATAGAAACTGTTACAGACAAAGAGAACTCGTTTAACCAGTTCCAAATCCCCTGGTAAAGTTAGAACAAGTGTTCCAACACCTTCGGAGACTCCAGTTACTCCAAACATTTCTGGTATCCCTACATTTACAGAAGAAGTTCAGCAGCAACCAAAGGACAGTAGAACTGATCCTAGTGTGAAGGTGAACACTTGTATTACTGAACCAGCTCCATATAAAGTTGATTCGGAAGGTGTTATTCCCCAAACATCTATCGCTACCGATTCTATACCTTGTTTGGCACCATAAATATTTTACGGACCTGACGGTCTACCTCTTCCACCTGGTCTGATTGCTATAGAAGTGATTGTGGATGATCCTCCATCTAGTACTCCATCGCGATTTGGAGTTGGGATCACTCTATATCCTTCTTCATTAGAAATTAGTCTACCATCATCGGAAGCTCCTGTAGAATCGCTAGGCAATATTTTGGATAGACTAGAAATATCTGAACAACCGTCGACATATAGGACTGTGTCATCCAACACAGCGACAACAGAACTTCCTGCTATCACTCCAACAATGTTCACTGGCATACCATCTATCCCAACTAGCTCTTAATCGCTAGAAGGGGCCCACTCAGGGGCTATTTCGATAGTATGGTCCGTTCCTGTTTGTTCATCCAGAATAGTATCCGGAAACTCTTATGTTGAGTCTCAGCAAATTGATCCTTCAGGGTGTCAATTTGGGCAGTTCGGTCCTCAAGGACAAACAATTCATTTGAGCACTGGATTACCGTCGCATGGGGGGAAATATACCCTTTCATTGTCTCCTCCGAGAGGACAGCCATACAAGAGTTCAAAACAAAATTCAGGTTATGCTAGAATTACATCTAGCAATTGGGTGCCAATACTGCCTCAACAACCAAGAGTTGTATATCCGATGCAACAATGTTTACCTATGTCAAATATACCAACTACGCCAGCTATTGTAATGGTGTCACAAGTACAAGCGTTGCCTATTGTATGCCAACCTCAGGTTTCTCAGCTTATAATGCAACAGCCTCTTGTCCCTGCGACTCAACCACAATCGCCAACTAGTGGAATGACACAAGCCCAAACGGGTACAATTACCCCTCATCTTGGTCAAACGGTCAGTATTGGACAACAGCACATGGCTTCGCAACCATGGATGGTGCAATACCAACAACCGCAATTCCAACAAGTATACCAAGGATCTGAGAAACAAATCTTTGCAAATAGTGGGCAGCCATATATTCAAAATGGTCAAAATCAACCATTCTACAATGGTTATGCCCATCAACCTTACTAAAGTTACCAGCATCAAATGCATTATGCTAGTATGAAAATACCAACTGCTCAGGCCATTCCATCCTATCCTTGGTATGCTTCGCCAAACCTGAATCAACAGTTACCCTTCGTGGCAACTTTAGAGTTACCAGATCTAAATCGGCTAACGAATGATCCATTTTCTTACGCCCCTTGGTGGCCAGCGATTCCGCATAAACTTCTGTCAGATATTCCTAAATTTAATGGAAATCCGGGTGAAGACCCGTCGAATCATGTGATGACATTTCATATGTGGTGTTCATCAAACACCCTAAACAATGATTCGATTAGGCTTCGCCTTTTTCAGAGGACATTAACTGGTCCGACAGCAAAGTGGTATATTGAGTTACCCAGAGCTTCGTTTGACAACTTCAGTGCCCTAGCCACAACCTTTTTAACCCATTTTCAGTTACCGATAAGGTACGAAACGGGAACAGAACTTCTTACCAATTTCAAGCAAACCACAGCCACTCACATATCTGATCATATTCATGAGTGGCGACATTGTCATAGAATGGTAAAAATGTATGTTCCTGATCAACTTTTAGCTGAATGGTTTATTAAGTCATTAGTACCTTCCATTATAGAAGATGTGGCAAAAGGAGTCATCACTGAAGAGCAAGTTATTGCTCGTGCACAATATTTATACTTGATTTATACTCAGTCTGGCACGCTCTACGATAAAATCCCTAACACTCCCAGACCAGAATTTTCCATCCCTCCTCCTCCTAAATCAAACAATGACTCTCATGCCGACGATGGCGTGATTGGTACGACAGACACGAAATCGACAAAGGCTACATCTAAAAAGGCCCGTAAGATTTCTAGTCAAAATGCAAAAGAACTTCTCACCTCGGAAGTAAATTCCGTCTCGACTGATAAAGGCAAAGAAACCAAGCAACCAGGAGGCAAGAAGAAAAACAAAGGGAAGAAGAAGAAACAGGAGGAATCATCACCTGAAAATTCTTCTACAAACCCTCCTAAAGATAGGAAACCAAAAATTCCATGCTTAATATGTGATGAGGATCATTGGACAAGAGATTGTCCATATAAAGCTGAGCTTAGAAAATTCTTCAAGAATTCAAAAACCTCGGCAGTATTGACTGATCCGTTTCCAAATCCAGGGACAAATCTGGTTGCTAGTGAAAATGCTTCCCCGTCCCAAGTGCTGATGTTTTCGGTTTCGAAACAGCAAAATGATGCTTTGATATTTACAAGGAATAAAGATTATGGGAATCCACAGCTGTCAAACAACAAGGATAAAGATCAACCTAGTAGTTCGACAACAACTTTGACAGAAGTTGCGCTGCCCATCAATCCAAAGCTAACAATAAACCGCCAAAGGGAGTAGTACACAAGTCGACATTTAATCCTCATGCCAGAGCAGCACAACATTATAACATAGTGGAATATCTGGCCCAATCGCCATCTGCTATGTCGACACTTGAGGTACTACAAAATTTCCCATCCCAAAAGCAGGCTTTATTATCAGCTATAGGTGGGATAGACCCAAAGGATTCTAATCTTGTGTCCTTTAATCACAAAGGATATGATCCTCAGTCACCAGCCCAACTAGGTTTCCTCATTCAGTTGAAAGCCCTCAACAAAACTGTTCATAGAACAATTATTGATGAGGGGGCATCTACATGTATTATGTTGATGAGTTGCTGGAAAAATTTAGGATCTCCAACCTTGTCATGGTCTTCGACGACATTAAAAGAATTTGATGGATGAACATATACCCCATATGGTATTATATGTAACTTGCAAGTTGAACTAGGGGGTAAAATAGTAGAAATAGATGTCGAAGTAATCAACGGAAACCTCAATTACAACGTCCTACTGGGAAGACCATGGATATATGCTATGGCTGTGGTTGTGTCGACCTACTTTAGGAAGATTGCATTTCCTTTTCAAGGAGGAATTACAATCATCGACCAAAAAACATTTCTCCCCAATAGTTCCCATGTTACGGGAAGCATTCCGATGATCCATGGAAGCCCCCATTCACTTCAAAATATCGGAGTAGGCCTACTAAAAGACCCTATATTAATGGGGACTTTTGCCCTCCCGCCTCCAATAAATCTAGCGGAAGTAGCAACAGTAGGAACCTGCAATATGATATCTTCGATTCAAAAGATCTCAGAAAATGATATTAACATGGATCATCTGCAGGTATTGCCTCCAAGCCCAATAGAAATATTGTCGCGATCAATGTTTTTGGCATGGGAGGCAGACCCGAATCAACGCTCATCAAGCGTTTGGATAGATAGGTCTAAGCAATATGGCACCCCTTCAGATCCTTGGTCGCAAGTGCGTTACACCGACGAAGGAATTATTCAGTCAATGATAATTGAAGGGGCGCCATGGGAAGATTACCACCATCGTTCCCATCTTTTGGATTGTTAAGAAGATACTCCTGATGACCTTCATCATCCTTCAGTTTTTGATTTCCTATCAAATACTGTAAACACGGTGGATTTTGAGTGAAACTTGTCCAATATTGAAGAGACTATCACCATAAATATCTCGACCAAAACGGATTTTGTAGAGAATATTTATGTTGGCAAATGTTGTTCTACTTCAGAACTGGAAATATATAACGCACTTTTTCGTGAATCCAAAGATGTATTTGCTTGTTCATATGATGAAATACCAGGCATTGACTCGAGTATAGTTGAACACGAAATCAAGATGTATACAGATGTCAAACAGGTACGACAACGGCTACGGTAGGTGCACCCCAAGAAAGCCACTACCATCAAGGCAGAAGTTGAGAAACTTCTCCATGCTGGTTTTATTTACCCGGTTCCTCTAACCGATTGGGCATCAAACATTGTTCCTGTGATGAAAAAGCAAGGAACGATGATAATTAATGAATGCGTAGGATGTGAAATATTTTCATTTATGGATGGATTCTCCGGGTATAATCAAATAAATATCCGCCCATAGGACCAGTCAAAGACTGCATTTATTTGTCCGTGGGGCACATTTGCATATCACAAGTTACCCTTTGGTTTAAAGAATGCAGGGGAAACATTTGAGAGGGCAATGAATTATGCCTTCAATGACATCAAAAACATCATTCAACCATATCTCGATGACCTTCCGGCTCATTCGCAAAAGCGGACCGATCATCCACAGCATTTGAGAGCAATATTTCTACATTGCTGACACTAAAAGATATGACTCAATCCACACAAATGTGTGTTTTGTGTCAGTTCTGGTCATTTGCTTGGCTTTGTAGTCTCAAAGGACGGGATTCGTCTCGACCCATGTAAGGTTCAGGCAATCATAAACTTGCCTCCACCTTCAAATTTGCTTCAGATTCAGAAACTCCAAGGGAAAGAAAACTTTCTGAGGAGGTTCATTCCAAATTATGCCAAACTTGCTAAAGGTTATACACGTCTATTGAAAAAGGAAGTACCCTTCATCTGGGATCAGGTCACACAAGCTTCCTTTGATTCTTTAAAAGAATCCCTAATGAAAGCATCATTAATGTACGCTCCTGATTATCAAAAAGACTTTAACCTGTATCTAGCTGCAGCAGATACAACCATCGCAATGGTTTTAGTTCAAGAAGACAACGGAATTGAACATCCTATATATTATTTGAGTAGGAACTTAAATGATATAGAAAGAAAATATTCCTATGTTGAAAAGCTGGCTCTCGTAGCTGTTCAAGTGATACAGAGATTTAGACACTATGTCCTCTTTCGAAAAACTACCATTTTGTCAGATTGCAACCCCATGACTTATATATTGTCGCGACAGTTGCTGGGGGGAAATATTCAAAATGGATAGCAATTATCCAATAGTTTGATCTGGAATTAGTAAAATCCAAATCAAAGAAATCCCTGGTTTTCGCAGAATTACTATCCGATCTCCCATCGTCGTCCAACGATGAAACATCTAAAGAAACCATCATGGATGAATCTTTGTTTCCGATATCTTCAAGCAATATGTGGTATGGAGATATAATCATCTATCTCCAAACCCAAAAATATAGGTCTAATACCTCTCGCTTGGAACAAAAACGTATTCGATACCAATCAAAAGACTACATGATCGTCGGTGATACACTTTACCTTCGTGGTGTTGATACAGTTCTGAGGAGGTGCCTCACCCACGAGGAGGCTGAAAAAGTCCTGAATGATTGCCATTCAGGCGCGTGTTGGGGGCATCAACCTAGTTACACTACAGCGCAAAAAATTTTACGAGCAGGATACTTCTGGCCAACAATGTCCAAAGATTGCATATCCGCAGTCAGAAGTTGCCATGCATGTCAAATTTTCGATAGCAAAACCAGAAAACCACCCGCACCTCTGCAACCAATAGTTGTTGTTGGGCCATTCGCCAAATAGGGCATTGATTTCGTGACATGTAACCCACCTCAACTGGCGGGCATGGGTATATCATAGTTGCAATAGACTATTTTACCAAATGGGCCGAGGCGATGCGTACATTAGATAACACTGGTGAAACAACTGCCCTTTTATTTTTCAATCATGTAGTCGCCAGATTCGGCATTCCACAGGCTATAGTCACAGATCATGGATCGCATTTTCACAATAACATGATGGTCGAATTGGCTGCCAAATTAGGGTTGTCCCATGACAGCTCTACTCCATATTACCCGCAGGCCAATGGGCAAGTTGAAGCAATCAACAAAGTCCTTAAGCGGATGCTGCAAAGGATGATTGAAGTCCACAAAAGGAATCGGCACCTGATCCTGTACTCAGCCTTGTGGGCATACCGAACATCGATAAGAAATGCATACGGGTTTACACCTTTTCAACTGGTGTATGGTCTAGAAGCAATCTTACGAGTTCAGTGTGAAATCTCGTCCCTCAAACTCGCAGTCGACCTTCTCCCCAGAACTTCAGAAGATGAGACTCGTTTCTTGGAACTAATCCAATTGGATGAAACCCTTCGTGATGCCGCTTTGTCTAATGAAGCCCATAAGATATTACTCAAGGCGCAGTTCGACAAAAATGTCAAACCCCGTGTCTTCTTAGAAGGTGACTTGGTCTTACTTTACGACCAGGAATCCGATAAATTGGGAGCAGGTAAGTTCAAGTCTTTGTGGATGGGCACCTATATTGTTAAGCGTGTATTAGCAAAAGGAGCCTACAAGTTAATGGATTACGACGGGATTCCACTGGCACAACCCCGTAACGGGTTGTACCTTAAGCGTTACTACGCATGATTCAGTGTGGTAACCCATATTCTTTTGTTACATTTTTTTTCGCTAAGAGTAATTGTTTTGGTCAAGTAATCCACTTTTTACATTTGTCATAGATGTCAAACCTATTGGAAGCTTTTGTTGGATATGTCGACGGAGCGAGTCGTAGTTCGCGGAATCTATCTTCTGTGGCCTAGGCCATTTTTGATCCAAGCGGTGAGTTAGTAAGTTTCAGAGGGGTATGTATTGGTCGGTCAACAAATAACATCGCCGAATATAGCACGTTGATAGAACTTTTCTCTGATGCCATCTCATATGTCATAATCTGACTTGTCGTCAGGCTAGACTCACAACTCATCATACTACAACTCACTGGTATCTACTCCGTCTGAAATCCAGCTATCTATCGCATGTTAATAAGGGTAAAGATTTTGGAAAGACAATTTGATTTTATTCAATATCAGCATATTTTCAGAAACTTAAACACATTAACAGACTCATTGGCAAATTATGTGCTATATAGACACTTGCAACATTTATAAAAAGAAGCATTTCATCAGTATTTGCATCAGGATCATGTAACTTAACCAAAATAAAACTCTGAAAATCAAAAATATATATGTAACTGTTTATGGTTTACACATAATGTTCTGTAACCAAGACAAAATTGGTCAAATGACCCAAAACTCAAAATTCTAGGGGGCACCCTAGTCTAATGATGGTGGTGATAACAAGTCACCGCCTGTGCAATCATGCGTAAAAGCCTAGTCCACTAACTCGGCACGCCAGTAGTATGTCGCTGCAAACCCAAGGGCAGCTCGTCAGTCGTCACGTCTGGAATACCAAGAGTGAGGTCTTCGACCTGATCCTACAATTTTGAAAGAGTCTCGACCACATCAAGGTCATGAAGGATAGCCCTTCCCGCACCCTCTCCTACTGGAGCGGCAGCTGGCACTATCAGGCATACTACTGGTCGAATTGGTCCAACATCTGCATGAGCACATGAGTTTTGATTAGTCCTGATAGAAGAAAGCACAAGAACATTATAAATAGAAATGATAAACAGAGATATGGTCAGAGAATTTACCGATGACACCCCACTGCTCGCGATTAGGCAGTACCAAATCCGGATCACCCCGAAATCCATACCAGCATATGGATACTCGGAAAAAACCATCTCCTGACGGTTGAACCACTTGAAAAAGGTATCAGAAAAGGAAACCTGGGACTGACCAGCATGTCTGGCCATAAGGTCGACCCATCTCTGCATCCATGGCTCAGTCGGTGGAGGTAAACCAAGTGAAACATACTGCGGCTACATCAACGGGATCTTTTCCAAGGCAAAAGATGTCAAGATAGAACCATATCCAAAGTTCTTCAATCTTCCATTTTTCACCTTGGTCAGTTGTTCTTTCATCACAAAGAGTACTGCATCACACCAGTTGAACACCATTGGTTCAAGGCATTCCAAGTCATACTGCATATAAGACCTGTTGGCCACGTGAAGAGCCGCAGTACTAGCCAGTCTAGCAAAAGTAAACAGAATGGTCCTCAGGGACCATTCAGTGACATCTCGGATAATGATCTTGCCATCCTTACTCGGCTGAGATCCCTCTCTACAATACCTGCGAATGTAATCTCTCACAGATTCACCCCCATGGGCCGAACCTGATAATGAGATAGGGGCACCCCGCCTCGATAATCCGGTCAAAAAATAGATGTCCACAATAGTCAAGGGGATGGAATTGCCCCTAATCTAGAACACCTAGGTGGTAGGATCCCATGCATCGAGAACATATTGCAACAGGTTGATTTGTTGCCTCATGCAAGAGATGCGGAAAAACTTGAACAGGCCACAGTTCCACAATGCATTTACTGTAACCGGATCATGTAAAGCAAGCATGTCCTCTTCTTCATGCTCACGTTCTTGCCATGTAACAGGCATTTTTCTCCAATGAATCTCTGAAACAAACAAGAGAAGAGTCAAGATCCTGATTTGGTGAAAAATAGGAAAAAATTTCCATGAAAAACTGTGCATAAATGGCCCTCTTTGCGCCCATCGCACCCCCAGCAATGTTCTAGGTGGGATGCATGCTGACTGGCCAATGGCCAAGCCAGCATGCATCACACCTTTCGATGTAGAAGAGGTGCGATGGAGCCAGGGCGAGTTTTTCAAACCCCAGAGGCTCAGAAAAACTAGAAAACATGCTCAGAATGCAAAAAGGAAAGGATGAAATTAAAGAGCTCAGGTTTAGCTCCTACCTGGTCCAGACGGCGCTGAGAATCGTCCATAGAATCTCTTGGAATCAGCTAGTGAAAATCAAGGGGGAAAGCACCTCCAAAGCTCCAACAAACCAAAGTTCAAATGAAATGGTAAAATGAGAGGTAAAAAGCACTTTTAAATTACTTTTCACGTAATTCAAGTAAAATATTAGTGTTTTAACTCATTTTTCAAACATATATTGTTCGTTTCTAACTAGTTTGATGAAGCAATTGAGCAGGCAGTACAACCTCTGAAAGAAAAAAGTTTTCAATGGTAAAATCAAGACAATCAATGACCATCATATCAAGCAGTTTTAACGTGGAATTCAAGCTCGTTAAAAAATAAACATAAGCAATGAGCAAATGTTCCCCCAGAGTTCAAGCTCATTAAAAAATGAACCAATTTCCGGTAAATAGCCATCGTGAATGTATTATCGTCAGCCTGTGAAGCCTTGGTTGTGTTCTCATCATCACCTCCACTTTGTTTTGGTCGATCATTCACCTCCATTTGATTGTTTACCCTTTTTGAGGAACAACTACGAAGAGTGATCTTGTTAGCCATCCTTGTGACACTGTCGTGATTGGAAAATTCCAAACCTTACCTGGAATCAGTTGGTACCCGAATTTATCACTCGTTCCTCAAAAAACGAGTCTCCTTTAAGCTCTTTTCAACCGACTCGTAAAATATGAAAAGATTGTCGAGCCATTGGCCTCTCCAGCTCGTTAAAGGGACCAGAAGTGCTATCCCTCCTTCAAATTTTAATCTTTTTGGACTTGAGGGATCATTACACAAAAAGATCGAGCGCTTGTTTTGTTCGGCTTGTTAAAAGTACCGAAGATTCATCCCTTTTGTATTGTTTTATACTTTTTCGGACTCAAGGGATTATATGACGAAAAAGGATTATTGGAGTTTTCTTTATGTCCCTTTTTTAGACTCTCTAAAATTGAAAAGGACCGAGTTATCCTAGTCGTTAAACTCATTAAAACCGAATACTGACAAACTTGTCCATACAGAGAAGAACGAGTTTCACTATTGCTAGGCTCGTTAAAACATAGCGATGGGTTTGCCCGAAGGGAAAATTATAGAACAAGCATATGTTATCCTCCTCAAGCTTGACAAAAATAAAGAGGTACTGGCCAGCAATGACTGGGGAAAAATTGGGAAGAAAACTTGAAGAAACTTTATTGGTAGCAAGTCGCTCTTAAACATGACACTTTCACTCTGCATCCGAGTCGGGTTGGGTTGTTCCATTCACTGGTCACATCACCATGGTTTCGTCACACCATCCATATTTGGGGTTAATGCTACTGATCCACCATGTCAGTGTCACTGATATGTTCAAGAGAAGTCGCTCAGAGAATTCACCTGTGTCTCGCCCACTGCAATACATTTACGCTCCATTCTTTCATGACTGCCACCCTGAACCTTATATCACCAGATCATTTTCACCTCCATTAAAATCATTTTCTCCGTTCCGTGTCATTGATGTGGGATTCACTAAGGCCCTCCTATGATGGATTGCTTCTTGTCAACTTCAGCTCATTATCCAAGAAGTTGATCTAGGAACAACCCTTTCAGTACTTTGAAGCTTGCATGCCTCAATGGCAAGCTTCTCACTTCCGGCGACAGGTTTACATCAATGGCCTTCGACCGAAAGATTTTGCGTGGTGTTCAACGCCAAGTCCCTTATTCACACCACGTCAATTGTACTGTAGTACCTTGAGGGTCATCATCATTATCAGTGATTCCTCTCGCGCCTGTTAACAGCTTACATCATTGGCTGGTAATCAGGCGATGTCTTTCCATGTTTGACTCCAGAACATCTCTCACATGGATCGGCTTGTACTTTGAGTGAAGATCGAACGAGATTGAAGACCCCGGATCTAGTTTCATCCATCCGGGCTGTGATATATACTCAGGAAAATAAATACATCAAATGTACATCATTACTGCACTGATAATCATCCAACCTAAGGGATGATGACTCTACTAGAATCATCAGTCTACACTCAGACGATTGTCTGTCTTATGTACATGAAAATGAATTTATAAAGCTGAGCATGTGAATGCTCGCCTCAGCTACATCGTGAAAATATTATGAAGATAATGTATTGTATTGTATCTTATCACAGGTCTCCTTCCAGCTTGAAAAAACTTCAGATCCTCATGATAAAGCATTTCACCTGACATCAACAGATTAACGACCTCATGCTTTAGGGGGCAACTGTTATAGACATTTTTGGGCACTACAACCCCAATCATAAATTTCCATAAACCAAGGGCTCTTAAGTCCCTAAAAGTGTTGTTCCAACCTCTAAAAGAACAAGGTCAACAATGAACCATCTCACCTGCTCCATGGTCAAAGTGCGCTGCATCCCACCTAAATACGCACAGGAGGTGCAATGCATCTTGAAAAGCCCTTCTATGGGGTGTGATGGGCGAGAGTGGACAAATGGCAGGGTCAATCTGTAAGGTGGAGGATCATGGAATCTTCCAGAAACTTCTCCTATGACACTTGCCTCTCTGCATTCGCCCAGGGATGAGTAATAGATCATCAATCTCCAAGTGGAATCAAGAACTATTAGAGAGAGGACACTAATCAAATCTCAAAAGCTGACTCACCCCCCTTGCAAACATCTATATATGGATCCCTCATCGCAGAGATCCGGAGGCTGGAATTTTGTATCTTGTAAGGAAGAGTTGCTGGTTTCTTGCTGTGATATCATAGTGTTGGGTGATCTAAGCTTTTCATGAGGTGAAGAAGGGCTTTCTTGCTGAGAGGATGATGCTGGGTCAGAACAATTGGCTGGAATCCTCTTTGCTATTCTTGATTATCAATAAAGCTATTCGAGTTTTCCTCCACATTCTTATATGATTGATGATATATGCATTTGTGTGGTCAATATATATATGGTCCTATATTGTTTATGATAATAGATCTATGTTCTTGGATAGTGTTATGCTGCTTTGATTCTACAGGTTCTCTTTGAAGCTAGGTAGATGAGGAAGCGAGTGGCAAAGATCTATCAGAAGGGAGAGTGTCAGGCGGAAAGAGTCAATTGTGCGGACACAACCAACCTCCCTAGGAGCCTAAGATTCTCTAGTGACAAACAAGACAAACAAGAGCAATTCTTCTCTAAACATGCATTTACTATATGGGAAATCAAGTGTTTAGATCCTACCTGTAGTCCAACGCTGTTGTAGCAGTCCAGCTCCACTGATCCGGATGAGCTCCTCCTTCACTTTGAAACCTGCATACACTAACAATCAAACGATTAAATAGCACTTGATAATCTCATAGAATAAAACATATTTAACACATAGACCAAGGAGTACATGAAACAACTCATAAATAACAAGTTATTGAGAAGACTAGACTCATTTGCATTAATAGGTAACAAAAGGAACAAATACAACCTGAGCCTTGGTGTTGTGCAAGTCCCTCCCAGGGTCCATCAAGAGTTCTCC
Organism: Pinus tabuliformis; assembly: GCA_031772625.1. NCBI lineage: Eukaryota > Viridiplantae > Streptophyta > Pinopsida > Pinales > Pinaceae > Pinus > Pinus tabuliformis. Next base: position 909,341,875 of record CM062819.1, read on the forward strand.
TTTACTTTGACAAAGCTCACCCACTTCCAAATAGAACAAGCAAAGATGGCAATCTCTCCTCACAAGCTTCTAAATGGGAGTCCTAATTCCTGCAGCATCTACCCTTAGAAATGTATAGCTTCCAACCTCCCCTCCTTCTGGCCCAATGCCTGTATTTATAGTGCTCAAGAGGAAGTTAATCAGGTCCACCATCAATGGGATAATCCCCTCTTTGGATGGGATAGCTCCCTTATTGATGGGATAAGTTCCTCTTTGGTAGGAGTGCATGAACCATCTGGAGGCGCTCAATACACGTCGAACAACCTTCTAGAATGCTCTAGAAATGACCACAAGTAACTTTTTAAAGATGAAACTTGTGCATTTTAACCTTTACAGGGGGACGCACCTGCCCCTTTACATACAGAGCGTCCAAAGACGCAGCTTTTGTGAACATTGGGTGCGTCCCCGCAGGTAAGGTTGAGAGAACCTGCGTCCCCAGAGATAAATACATTTATAAAGACTTTCTCTCTTTTTGGAGTTTGACATGGAGAGCAGAGGCATAAGACTTGCCTAAGAGGATAGCATGACTGTTGATTGAGCCATACTAACTGTAAAATAGTCATGGTGACATTTTTTAGTGTAACAGAGAGGAATCAAGCAAGGAACCAAGTGCAAGACAAAGGTTGGTCTCCTTTATTCCCCTCTTATCTATTTCTCAGAAAGGAAAACGAAAGTAGTTTTAGTTTGTTTGTTTCTAAGGTAGCTACCAGCCTTAGTGGGACTAGCAGCTCTGCATAGACAGTAGATTTCCTGACAACACTTTGACTTCTTGAGAGAAGATTTTAAACACTTGGTTCATAGTTCTCAATACAGTGAACCTCCTGATTTCCCTTACTCCCCAACTCTTGCGAACCATGACGCACCTCAGATTACAGAGGAGGGTACCAGCACCCCGTTTTTTCCTTTCCCACCTCCTTTTCGGGTCCCAATGTGGGTGGCCCCTTCTGGTGATTGCAAAACTGAGAAATCTATGCAACATGTCCCCAACCTATCTTCTCATTTGTCTCTCACCTCTATGGTGGAAGTTTCAGAATGGCTTAGGAAGCCTATAGCAAAGACTCACTCCTCCATTCTGCAAGAGGATGTCACCATTCATAACTTAAGTCTTAAATATGACATGCATCTCTGCCATCCTCGATCATCTACAAGCCATGACTCGCTATACCATGACTTGCTTGATCAATCTGTTCCACGATCTAGTTGTTCGCATTTTCTTAATTCTCAAGCCACTGGCTAAAATTGTGCTCAGGTGAAAGCCAGTCACATTACACAAGAAGAGGAGAAGAAAGGTGAGGACACTTTCAATTTTCCCTCTCTAATTATTAATTGTGCTCATCAAAACAATGTGTTTCGATTCTTGAACGATTCTCAATCTCCTAATCTCGGTGAAACACCTCGTACAATCAATTCTTTCAATCAACCCCCATTCTTGGGAAGTCATCACTCCCATGCTTCCATATGTTGTGATGAACACCCAAGCACATCATGTGATCTTCTATTTTATCATGAAGACTCTAACTCGGATCTAGAATGTGCTCTGGTTAAAGAACATGTTCATATTGAAACTTCCTCTTCACCTCACTTTCCTGTGTGTCCCACCATTCACAATGCATCCACATGCGTCGGAGATGCTCCACGTTCTCTTATTTCTCCATTTGATGATTTATCTCCTCAATTGACACAAGGCAGTGAGGTTGTCCATGATAAAGTTGAAAACAATCTAATCATAGAGTGTTCTTCCCATTCCCCATCATCTCTTATTTTGCATGAAGATAACTCTTCAAACCAGCTTGTTGAAGCTAAATAATCTGGTGAAACATGTGATAGAAATTGCTGCCATCTTGAGAGCAGTGTTGAAATTAGCAAACCATGCATGATTTTGCTCAATCTTCAAAATACGATTTTGTAATTTTGGAAAGTTTCGGGACCTGCTAGGGAGTTGAGGCACTTCAACATCTGTTGATGGTAATGTTTGGACCTCGTGACTCTGGCAAGCTCCCCAAACCCTATCAGATCCGGTTTCTCATGCACAATCCATCTATCTACAAGGTTTCATTCAATGCGGATACTCTTGTAAAAAATGTTCGAAATTACCTGTGCGATCTTTCAAATTTTCAAAATTTTACTTATGACTAAATCCACGAATTTGCTATAGCGCATTTGTCCTCATGCCAATCTCTAACGTTGAACTCAGGATGGGAATTTCATCTATCATGAAATCACAGGATCGTGAAGATCATCTCAAAGACTCTCTTTTCCCACAATCATACTTATCAAATTCCCATCTTCATGATCAGCTCCTCAACCTTCTTGCAAACCTTGCACTACAAATTTTTCCATCATATCTAGCTCACAAAAAACTTGGTTACATTATTCAGAGCGTTCGTAATAATTTTCAAATGGATTTCTCTTTGTTCATTTGAAATTAGGAATCTAACGTTTAACCTGCTCATCTGATCATTCCTCTATCTTGGGTGACTTTGATTCAGATTATCATTTTCCCAACATCACATCCAATGGTAGTTGCTTCATGCTCTTGGGTCTTCATTGTTTAGCATGTTTCTCCTCAGATTTACGTCAAGCAGATGAGGCACTTCAGCCTGCACTGATGGTTATGGCAGGTCGTCATTTTCTTGGCATGACCACCGAGAATGATTAGATTTATTTTTATTTACAAGATCCCCATCATGATCTCATCTATTAAATCAAGAATTCATCCTTTCAAATATCAGGAGGCTTTTCAAACAACCATAATGAATTTTATGATCCAATCGTTGAATGGATGGAACAATCTTACTAGGAAAGCCATGTTGCAAACAACAAGCTTCCATCCTTCCTCGTGCTTGCTGAGAATCTTGGTGCAGATGAGGATGCACCCACAAGAAGTTTTGGAGGTTTGCTTCGAAAGGGTATCCATAAAATAGGTAAGCACGTGTATTGGGTGGTTGTGACACATATTTCTGTCCATAGGCAATACCTTCCTTTCCGTGTGCAATTTGTTCAAGTTTTTGTATTTTTTGTGCACACTACCTTTTCTCTGCTTTAATCATTTGTATCTTTGTGTATGCGGGTCGGGAGCGACTATGATGGCTTCAATGGAAATTTCATTTCACATAACCTGGACCATTTATCTATTATGATAGGAGTAGTATTAGTTGCATCTTAGTTTTCCCTTCCTTGCACTCATCTTTCACTTGTAGTCTGTCATGGTTTTCTTTTTCTTATTTTACATCCTATTTCTTTAGTCATTTTTCTTTCTTGTCTTCTGGTTTTGTTTCTTTATTGTTTACACCTATCCTCTCATCTTGTTTTTCATTTCCTATTGTTTTTTCTGTTGTTTGCACTACATGAATAAGTGTTGTTCCTTCACTGTGTTCTGGTTTCTGAATGGGTATGTGCCTGAAGTTCAAAGAGTCTTGTGACACTGAAACGCTTGGCTAGTCCTCTGTCCATCTTCTTTGTGCTTGGTTGTAACTTCTAGTCAATGAAATCTTGATGGAAAATATGATTTGCTTGTAAGGAAATTTTGGTCGAACCATGAACGCTTGTCCAGTGTGGGAAACCTCAAGCCTATACTCAGTTTTCTACTCTGGTGTGTTCAAGCTTATGCAATTAGTAGAAACAGAGAAGGGGAAAATCTAAATGTGAAACCTAAATCAGAGGTATTTATATGCTTCTTTGAAGGAAAAACCTCTCTTGTTGTCAATAAGTTAGGATCCCTCCTCTACCCCAAAAATAAGTAAGTTCCTATGCATAGTTCTCTTTCAAAAAATAACAAAGATGAAAGAAGAGAAAGGCTTCATGTGCAGAGAGGTGAAGCAGGCAACTCGAATAAGGTACTGTCCAGGCTCCCTAGCAGTGGAACAATGCTTGTGTTCCTAAGTGACTTCATCGGTGTATTATCTAGGCCTGCTCACAGCAGAGAAAAACCACAGATGAAAAACTATACTCTGAAAATATTAAGTTCATGAGCCAAATTAACCTTCCCGATTTAAAGCACTGTGATCTGGCTGAATTTTGTGTTGTGTTCAACTGAGTTAGGGTAAGGTGAATCATGTTTGTCCATGGGGTAAGTGGGGAAGCCAAAGTGATCTGCATAATGAATCAATACTCCCCGAAAGGCCAAGGCCATGCATTGTAAACATACCAAAACAAAGAATCTAGTATTCAATCAGTGTGTCACCAAGTGTTGTAGCAGTTGCAACATCTTCCAAAATTTTGGCTTACATCCAAATTTTAGAGTGTTCCTTGGTTTTTCCTTTGAGGGCATGTTTTGTCTTATTGTATTAGCATTCTATGTTGTCTCATCGTCGAAGTGTTCTAAGTGTATGATCACAATGTCAAGTCTGCACAAGTTCACTTTCTTTCAACAGTTATGCATTTTCCTGAAAATTTGTCTGACCAGACAACCCTCTTCCATCAGATACTGACTGAGCTACATGGCGCAATCTCAACCTTCAGTGACCTTTCTCTACTACCTGGAACTATGTAGTGCTTGAGGTTATTCTGCAGGTTATTTGCACTGCACAATCTCAGAGGTGAGGAGCCTATCTACCTCCTAGAACTGCGCAGAAACTCCCTCCAAATCCAAACTAAACTGCACATTTCTCAAGCATGGTCATCAAGCCTCCTTATGGTCTACAAGAACTCTACACTACACCAATACCTGCATCTGGATTGATCTCCAAAAACGTGCATACATGTCCTACTGGTCCTCTGCTTCCTTGCTTTTTACTACCTTCATAAATTACACAGACATGTCCAGCAGGCCTCCTACTGCCTACTCTGCACTGATCTCCAAAACTATGCAGACATGTCCAAGAGGCCTCATGTTGCCTATCTTGCACTGTTCTCCAAAACTGCACAGTCATGTCTAGCAAGCCCTCTGCTGCCCGTCCCGCATTGTTCTCCAAAACTACACAGTCATGCTTAGGTGGTCCCTTGCAACCTTGTCATGCCTTGCTCTTCAAAACTATGCAAAACTACCGAGAATGTCCCTTGTAGCTCTGTCTTGACTTCCCTCCTGGAACTTCACAGAAGTACCCCTTAGGGTGCCACCTTTCAGCTGCCACTGGTGTCCTCCATTACGCAATGTTTCCTCCCAGTGGTCACTACATAGTTTTTCTCGACAGTGTAGGGTTTCCTCCCAAAGTTCCTCATTCTAGCTTGAGTTGCAATCTGCGTTGTCTCAGTGAGTTTTCATCCCATCATGAGGGAATTTTAGGAATAGGTGCATTGAGAGATCATAGAGAGACAATGGACGGGATGAAGAAGGAGCAAACCTGCTAGAAGACTTACTTGTAGTTGGACTGACGTACAAAGCACATCAAGCAACATGAGAAAGGAACATATGCATTGAACCATCATGAAAGGCCAAGACTATCAAAGACACTACAACACTTTGTCATGCAGAGGAGAAGAAAAATCAAACCAAGAGTACATCCCTCACTCAGCAGTGCAACAACTTGACATGGACACCAGAGTCAACAATGTCATGTCGAGTTGTGTTATGAGTTGTCTTGGACACATCAGCACTATGGTTCATATCCATTGTAACTCAATGTAATGTAAAGTGAAGTCTAATGGATGCACACAAGAAGTTGAAGAGTCATGTCAATTAAAAATTCATTAAAAGTTGAACGGCAACGAGGGTAGTCCAGGATTCACAAGCGTCAAGCATCAACCTTGGCTATATATACCCCTCCGATTGTATGAGCAAGGACTTTTCACTTTATCTCCTCCCACATTGCCTTGATATTCTACAGTCTTTTTTTTGAGGAGTGAGCAGTGGCTCCAATGTCCCACTACTGGGACTAGTGATGTATGGTGTACAGATGTGTCTTGGGATTTTTTATTAATTCAGATTCCTTTTAAGGCCAACACGTTTTGACGCATGTTTTGTAGATGTTTGTAATACTACTCTTTAAACATTTGTAATGCATGTTTTCTTAACCGGTACTAAGATAGTTTAACTACTTTGGTTATTTTAGTACTTACATTGTTGAAGATGTTTTGTATTGCTTATCATTGTTGTCTCATCCCAGTGGACTACTCTACAGGATACTACACAGACCACCTTTTCATATTGTGTATCACCGATGTTACATCCTTGTGGACTACTCCATAGGATACTCAACACACCATATTTGTTTTCTGGTTATAACGATCGTCACAACTGTGTGGACTGCTCCCATGGGTGGTGTATGTTTTGTCCCTTTCACCTTGGTTTTAACAACTGCCCCATCTGTTGTGGATTATTTCACTTGTTGTTGAATAGATGTTTCTAGTTCACATGTGTGTCTTCCTAGGTGGTACTACTACCTCTCATTTAGAGGCTCACTTTACTTTCCCGCTTTGTAGTAAGAGAACCTTGACATAGTTACATTACGAACTCACTAGACACATGTACCTTGCTATTTTAAGATACCAGTGTAACACTCTCATTGATCCAGGTGGATATTGGTGGCCACCTGCCAAGTCCACCTGGACCCCCACCATTGTTCCTCTCAACATTTTCAGTTTCCTTAATTATAGTGTAGTTTACTATTTTTAGCAGTTTTTCGGGTCCTAAACTTCCGGAGCCGTTTTGAGGCCCTAAACGACGTTTTTTGGGAAATATAGCTCCGCGATTTTTTGGATAAAAAATTGCCTTTCCCGTTGTAGTCCTCAGAGAGATCTTTCCAACGGGCTATCATGCACGTAAAACGGAGATCGTATGCCAAAGTTACGACCCCGGGAAGTTGATGTACCAATTTACCCAAACGGGGCCCATAGTTTGGCGTTTCATCTTCTAGGGTTAGGTTTTGGAATGTTAAGGGTTTTCCATTGTTTCTCAACAATAAATAGGCCTTCGAGCCTCATTGTAAGACAGTTCAGAGGCATGTAGCCGACACATCTCTTCTCAGAGATAAGCTACCATCGCCCTAGCTAGGTTATTTCTATTTCTATTTGTAAGCATATTTCAGTATTTTACAGTAATGAAATGAAGTATTATTTCCGCTGCATATCTGTCTTTATGGTTATCTCTGTATTTTATTGCGTTCCTGTTTAAATCTGGATCACTCATGTGCTGAAAGCTAGAGCCAAGGAAAATCTCTAAGTATATGGCAACCTAGCCTTCATATCAGATGGGACCCCTACACCAAACTGTGTGAGGTCTAGTTGGGACTTTATATGAGATCCCCTTTTTTTGCGGGTACAACATGATCAATAAGTACTATTTTTATGCACATGTTGCATATGTTATGTTATGTGCATTTAATGTTTTGCAGATACTGCATATGCGGTGCTATGTACAAATGATGTTATGTACATGTTGGATATGTAGTGCTATGTACAGGTCATGTTAAGTGCATGTTGTACATGTCGTGCTATGCACATATGGTGTTGTGTGCATGATTGTATAAGGGGTGTGGTGTTCAGGTGGTGTTTTGTACATGATGTAAAAGTGGCGCTATGTGCAGGTGGTGTTGTGTACATGTCATGCATGTAGGTCTGTGTACATATGGTGTCGCGTACATGTCATGTGTGTGGTACTGTGTACATGTGGTATTGTGTACACATTATAAAGTGGTGAAGTGTACATGTGGCATTGTGTACACATTTTGTAGGTGGTGTTGTGTACATGTGATGTTGTGCACACGTTGTGCAGGTGGTTGCAATGTATAGGTGGTACTATGTACATGTGGTACATATGGTACTAGTGTAGATGCCTGTATTGCATTGTGTTTTAAGACAAGTGTAGTTGTATGTGTGTGATGCACACTATAGGTATGTGCACATGGTTGAGGAGAAGGCACTAGGTGTTTTTCTAGTGTGGCAACCAATCTAGAGTGCGTACAGAATAAAGAAAAAGGTAGAGGCTAAGGATTGATTAAAGGATAAGTATCAGTATTTTATTCTAGTTTTATTATGCATGTGATTTATGACTATTGTATGTGATGATTATATGTGATCTATGATTCATGTTTATGATGGTTACATGTGATTTATGATGGTTGCATTTTTAGCTAATCTCATGTGATATTTTTATACATGTTGATTTGGTCAAAGATGCTAGTTTGACTTGTTGTGATAGGAAATAAATAGGATTTCAAGTGTACCTTATTGATGAGCTACCGATTAGGTATGATTTGAATTTATTTGAGTTTATTTTAAATCTAATGGAAATTATGTGCCTCGAATAGGAATGCATGAACATGCTTGGTTGAGTGGCCAAAATCGACTGCAAGAATTAGCAACAACAATGAAATAAATTGGAACATGTAGTCGTACGTTGGTATAGTACCTTAGGAGTAGGGCCATTGTGGGGCATGGGTACCCAACAATGTCCATTAATTTCCATTAGAATGTTATGACCAGTATGATGGTTTTGAGGCAGGTATATGTGTTGGACGCAACCCAACTTAGCTTACCTTTTGGCAAAGACTCCACATTTCGTGGGGCAGAGCACATAGTGGAGCATGTAGCAAAGCACATTTTGAATATATTGTGCAGTGTCGTAATGGATTCGGGGTGGGTCAAGGCCCCTCCTTTTTTTAAAAGCGGGCGATTTTGTAAGGGATCAATGGTTTTCAGGGCCATAGTTTCTTGTTTTAAGGAGACCATGGTATTTGGGCCATGGTATTTTGATGATGTAACGCTACAATGTAATAGTATATATAAGGTAAAATAATAAGAAGAGATATCAATCAGTTTTGATCCAGATCAATGTTATGGGTGAATTATTGTGATCTGTAATTTGGTAGCAAAGGAGAGGCTCTACAACTAAGATCACAGAGGCCTGGAGAAGAGTCTGCAGCTGAGTGCGTAGATAACGTTTAGCTTAGTGCGTAAGACAATAACTGGTTCTTGTTCAAAGATTCATTACGTTAAGCAATAGTTCTTGTGGACATAGATCTACACTAGGGTGAAACACGTTAATTTGGTGTTTTTATGTGAACATTTGCTTATTATCTTTTGTAGAGTAGAAATTATTACAGTTGAAATTCACTTCACCATAGTGATAGATTATGGTTTTATATTACATGTTTAAGTGATTAATCTAATGTGACGAGGTGATTTATAAATGCTAAGAATAAGATAACATAATAATAGAATTAGGTTTCTGCATCCTTGAGGGACTAAGACATGTGCTATTATTATGTTATCATATTCTTAGCATTTATAAATCACCTCACCATATTAGATTAATCACTTAAACATTCCATATAAAACCATAAACTATCACTATGTTGAAGTAAATTGCAACTATAATAACTACTACTCTACAACATATAATAAGAAAATATACACATATAAACACCAAATTTACATGGTTCAGCTCAGTGTAGGACTACGTCCACAAGACCTGTTGCTTAATATAATGAATCTTTGAACAAAAACCAGTTCTTGGCCTATGCACTAAGTTGCAGGCTATTTGCGCACTCAGCTGTAGGCTCTTCTCCATTCCTTTGCACACTCAAGTGTAGAGCCTCTCCTTTGCTACCAAATTATAGATCACAATAATTCACCCATAACATTGATTTGGATCAAAATTGATTGGTACCTCTTCTTATTATTTTACACTATATATACTATTACATTGTAGGGTTACATCATCAAAATACCATGGTATAAATACCACGGGATCCTTAAAACATGCAACTATGGCACCCAGAACCATTGATCCCTTACAAAATCACATGCTTTTATAAAAAGGAGGGGCTTAGACCCACCTCGAAGCCCTTACGACACTGCGCGGTATATTGAAAATGAGCTCCGCTGCACACTTCATTGTGTGCTTTGCTACATGCTCCATTGTGTGCTCTGCCCCATAAAATGCGGTTTCTTCTCCAAAATATAGGCCAAGTTTGATTGTGTCGAACAGGCCCCCAACGCTCATAGGTGACTCGTCCCAAGTCACTTAGGCAATTTTCCTCCGATTTTTGTTGCAATGTTGTCGTAGGCATTGTTTAATGGTTGTAGAATGTCTATGACCTCCTTCTACTCATTGCACACTTACTCCAGCAATGCTTTTATCGCTTGTCCTGTAGCATTCTGCATCATTGCCTCTTCTCTCTATTAAAGCTCTTGAATCTTCTCATCCACTTCTTGGGAAAGTTGGAGAGCCTCATCCTTCCATGGTTGAGTTCTTTCTATCAAAGTCTTCTCTTCCTTCCTCGGCTCCTTTATTTTCTTCTAGTGGGAATTTCCCTCAGTGACCTTTGTGAGCTTCTGTGAGATTGGTAAGGTTCTCACAGTTCCCTAAATCTCCTCTAGTTGTTACTGCTTCTACTAAATATCCTCTTGTAGTTTTTGTGCATTTGGATCTTATTACAGGGAAGTCCAACTCTGTAAAATCTCATCCAATAGCTTCCCACAATTTTCCACGAGTGCAGAGATGTCGGCTATTGCAACCTTCAGGCCGACTTCCCTCTACTCTCACACTTCCTTCGGTGTGGTTGGCTGTAGCTTCATATGTAGCTCACTGATATTCATCTCATATGTAAATTGCAAGTTTGTGATCTTATCCTTGTATCCTTTTACTACAAGGTGCATCTTTGCGACCTTATACTCCACTGGTTGCTCTTCTCAGACATCCATGTCTGGAACCTTAAGGCATGTTTCTTCGACCACCTCCTTCAACTTCTACTACTGTTGTACTACCTAATCCCTCTCATGGATTGCCTCATCGAGCTTCTGCTTCAACAAAGCTCACTCTCTATCTACCTGAATTTCTAACTTCAAAGTGAGCTGTTCGTGCTCCCTCAACTCATCTATGATCTCAAGACACAGCTTGTGTAAGCTCTGAAGTGGCACTATTGCAATGTTCATGTTCATGTACCTTCCCTCTTTGGCCTATTATTGTACCTCGGTAGAGGCAAACTACTGGGCTTTGGCAAGTATCAGTGCTATCCATGCCCCAAGTGTAGGTTCTACTGGTGTTTCCTCTCCAAGCTTCTCCTCTACCTGGACTGGCTTCCTATATATTTGTGCCATTATCTTTAGTTTTCTAATGTGCTCTATGACACTTGTTAGAAGTGCAGTGTAGCGATCCTCTAGATTATTCCATTATTCTACCATTACTTCCTGAATTCTATCCCCAATTTAGTCGAATTCCCCATCAGTGAGGATAAATGGCATTATTTCCTTTGTCTTGTCTCCCTTCTACTTCTTTTTGCTTATTGTTGTGGCTTTGGTGTGTGCCTTCCTCTTCTCTACGATAGATGGGTCTATCTCTGTCTTTTCGGATGCTCTATTCTACTCATCACCTGCAAGAGGATCCTGGAGACCCTCATCATATTTCTCCTCTTGTTATGACTCTTTCTCATCCTTATTCTTCCCACTTGCTTCCCCATGTTACGTCTTGTCCTCCTCTGTCAGAGTATCCTCTTTCTGTGTCTCCAGTTTAGTGATCCACTCCATGGGCCACTCTTGTATGTATGGTCGGATATCGTCTTCTATCACTAAATATGGCATGGGATGCCATGTGTTCCTTGTGTCCTTCCAAGCCTATACGTAAATTCTATGGAAGTTAGCCTTAAACTTCATGATAGAGCTATACTGCTCGTATAGTGTTGGTGCAAGGCAAGAGTGTTGGTTCACCAACATTTGTAAGTCCATATGGTAAAAAATAGAAAACATTCTATTATCTCATGCTCGCGCCAGTTCCGTGTCATACCACAACGAGGCATATCGTGTGACTTCAAAAATATCTGAGGGTAGCGGAGGGAACTGTGAATCCTCCAGCTCTCTTCATACAAGCATCGCAAATATCAGAATTAACCATGTGTAGTGAAACAAAGTACCTTTTTCGTAAGACTTGCAGCAATCATCCAGAAACTCTTGGCATAGATATGGGTCGTATTTGTACTGAACCCCATTAGCACACTACACAACTAATGAAACCATTATTGCAGGGATTTCATTAGCCTGACGCTTCCTCATGAATTTTATATCCAATATATGTGCTGCGAAGTGAACTCCCCGGTCATTGATCGAGTTGATATCATAACCTAGCTTCCCTTTTGTCAGTCCCAACCTTTTCTTCATGTTGTCTTCTATGGAGCTGTCATGATCTTTCCAAAAAAATGTCTCTTTGGGGTTCAACCCTTGATAAGGAAATCTTTCGATTCCCCATATTAGTATTGGGTCGATAAGGATCCTCTTCCCCATCCATAGGAATCCATTGTGCACCAGCACAAGTAGTTGTCTCACACAAGCTGTTCTTACTAGATTTCTGTCAAAATGCAGTACATTCAAAATATTCAACAAGCCCGACTATGCCAATCCAGCTACCTACTGTTGTGGTTCTAACCTTGTCAGAACACTCTTAGGGTAGTGCATTGATTTTAATTAATAGTTTGGTGTGAACTATGGATATTTATTTTTGTCAATGAAATCACTGTTCACGAACTTTAGTTGCAGAATATTTCCAAGGTTTTCTCCAATAAATCACATTGATTATGTCCATAAAGGTGTGAGGATTCCATACTTGGCATCCTTTGCCTCTGTCATTGGTTTCGCATCTGGTTTTCTTGGTGGATAATACAGTGGGAGAGGCAAGGGAAATTTTTCACTTCTTCCTCACTATCTCTCTAATGTTCAGGCTCTTACTAAGGCTCAAAAGGACTATTTTCTTATTTCTTCTTCATTCTCTGCTCTCTAGTGATTTTCTTTTGCAGATATTTCCACTACGTGGGTGATGCTACTGCTGCAGGTGGTGATGAGTGGTGATGCTACTGCAGGTGGTGATGCTAGTGTGGGCATATCAGTTGATGCTTCCATGACCACAGCTAAGCCCTTCTCACTAAATATATGAATAATTTTTTCAAGCATCATATGCCAATGAAATTTTTTGCAACTTCTCTAAAATAGAAATATTTGAACTCTTAGGACAACAAAGTGCCAAATCTGGGTGAGACGCTTAACAAATTTGAATTTCCGACCTAATCTTTAACTTACATATATATCTCTACATCTATGCATTATGTCCTCATAAATGTATCACTCTGTGTGTTTCAATGACAAATTTCCTTTTTAATGGTCATATTTTCTTGGGAATCTTTGACGTATCCCATATTGTAGCGAAGTAACTTCCTACATCGAAGCTCTCTCTACAACATAGTTTATAGTGCAATCCACACTTTCAACTGCAAGTGGCACTAGGACTTTTCTCCTTTCTTCATAGGAAATCTGTAGGGGTAGGTTTGTCCTTGTACAACTTCAACCTACTTCCATTTACCCTTCGTTGAAGAAATTCTCCATTTAACTTTTCTAATTGAAATGTGCCTCCATCAATGATATGCTTAATAATGTATGGGCCCAACTAATGCATATTGACTTTTCATGGAAATTTTTCAAACTTAGTGTCATAAATGAGAACACAATCTCCTACTTGGAACTTCTTCTACTTAATATGTCTGTCGTCCCAGTACTTTTCTCTTGCTTTCTATACCTGTTGATGGAATCCTACTATAAATTTATATTCCTCTAAAGCGAGCAACTGCCACATTTTTTCATCCATTATATTAGGGTCTGTCATATCCATAAAAACTGTAGTCCTCAAGATAGGTACAATGTACTCCATGGGCATCATAACTTATTTCCCATAAACTAACCTAAAGGATGTCTGACCAGTCAACTTTTTACACATGGTCCCATAAGCCCATAAAACTGTTGGAATTCGAAGGTCCTTGTCATCTCTATTCACATTGCATACCTTAGTGAGTGCATTATCCAAAATCTTATTAAATTCTTCTACTATTCCATTAGCTCAAGGGTGATAAGGGGTACTCTTCTGATGATAAACTTGGAACTCCTCAGTCAATGCTTTAATAGTCTTATTTAGGAAGTGTGAACCTTGGTCACTCATCAAAATCTTGGGACAATCAAATCTAGACACTATGTACTCAAAAATAAACTTCATAGTAGTCTTTGTCAAGTAGTCCCTTACTGGTTGTGCTTCATACCATCTTGTCAAGTAATCAGTTGTTGTAATTATGTACCTTTAGTAGTCCTCTTTCCAGGTTGGTTGACGAGTCCAACAAAATCAATGGCCAACTTATGAAAGGCCTAGAATGTAACTTGCGGTACCAATGGAATATCATCTCTTCTCGAAGGATTCCCTATTCTTTGACACACATCACATGCTCGGCAATACTCTTTCACATCTTTATGTAGTGTAGGCCACCACAATCCTTCTCTCAAAATATTATGTGCAATAGCTTTCCTGCATAATGTCCAAAATTTTTGTCCCCATGAGCCTCTGCTAGAATCATATGTCTTTCATGTTCAGGAACATATCTGCGTAGTATCTCATCTACTCCCATCTTATATAGTTGTCTTGCTATTAATGAAAGGTTGGTTTCCTTAACCACTAATTCTTTCTTTTGCTATGTAGGATGCTCTGATGGAGCCATTCCTTTGGTAATAAACTAAATGATATCTACGAAATGGTCATCTACCACTTTGATTGCAAATAACTATGCATCATGGAGATTATCCTCTATGCTTGTTGGTTCTTCCCTTTAATCCAATCTTGATATATAGTTAGGTCCTACATTAAGTCTCCCTGGTTTCACAATGATCTCAAAGTCATATTCCTAGAATAATAGTTACCATCTGTCAATTTTTCCTCCTCAGAAAGGATTATTAACCAAATACTTTAGTGCATAATGATCTGTAAACATTTTAAAGTATGACCCCAACAAATAGTGTCTAAAATTCTACAAAGCATACACCATGGCCAACCCTTCCCTTTCTGTAGTAGTGTAATTATTTTTTGCTTTAGATAACTTTCTACTTGCAGAAGCTACATGACGATCAATCTCTCCTGCATTAGGTTGTGCCAATACCACTCCCAAAGCTATACAAGAGGCATCCACATGGACATGGAATTCCTTATTCTAATCAGGGAACACTAATATAAGTGCAACTACCATTTTTTCTTTCAATATGCAAAGTATCTTATCACATTCTTCATTCCATTAGAGAGTTACATCCTCCTTCAACAATTTCTCCATAGGCATAATGATCTAAGCATACCCCTTGATAAACTTCTTGTAATACCCAATATGTCCCAACGTAGTGCGGAGTTGTCTTACTGTATTAGGTGGAGGTAAGTTCACAGTGATAACAATCTTATTAGGGTCCCCCATTAGTCCTTTCTTACAGACAATATGTCCAGATATGTCGAAAGGTACACAAAATATGCAATTCTTTAGGTTCAAAGAGATCTGATATTGTCTACATGTGTTGAGCATAAGTCTTAAACTTCCAAAATGTTTTCTCAACAATCCAAATATTGTCCAATCACCAAAATATACCTCTAAAAACTTGTGGATGTATTACATAAAAGCTATGACCACCACCCTAGAAAATATAGTAGGGTCATTTTTTAATCCAAAAGGCATTACTGTGAAATGATATAAGCCCCATTCTATAGCAAATGTGGTCTTATTGTGATCTTTAGGTGAAATTCTAATATGATGATAACGTGAGAATCCATCTATAAATGAGTAAGCTTCCTGACCTCCTACATTGTCTAGCACTTCATCTATGAAAGGGGTGGGGAAGGGATCATGTAAAGATGCATCATTCAACTTTCTCAAATCAACATAAATCCTTATTTCTCATTGAGTATTATTCTCTTTGTTGGTTATCGAGCATGATTATCTTCATTATTCCAAGGTATCGCCATATTGGACCCCAATTCGTAATGTGATGGTAACACTGTTCATTTTTGTGTCGCCAGGGAGGGGGCAAATTTTTAGAGCCCCCCCTTGGCAGGGATTCGGGGGCAGTGCCCGTGAATCTAAAAAGAGATGTAAAATTTCCTTGTAAAATGTTGTAATTTCATAGTCAATATGGTTCATTCATTAGGTGGATATCTGATGGTAGAAGTTATGCTTAATTTAGGTTTTTTTGTCCTAGAAGGCAACCCCTCACTATATATGAGGGAATTGTATTGCAGCTATGCATATGTTTATTCTGAGCGAGAAGAGAGAGGATATTGTGTGAGAGTGAAGAATAAATTATAGTGGATCTATTATATGTTGTATCTCTTCATTTTTATGGATAATATAAAAGGGAGGACTAGATGTTTCTCTGTGGATGTAGCCCAAATTGGGTGAACCAGGTATATATGTGTCTCTCTTGTTTTATGTGTTTTCTATGTTTATATTTCTGAAATATTTTATGTGTTCCATTTCTATGTAATATATAATTTTCTAACAACCAGTATGAGAGCCCAAGGTCTATTTGGCTGATAAAGTCACAGGAGAGAAGGGCACCTAGTTTGAGTGGGAGCAATGGAAGAAGATGGTAGGTTTAGGGTTGAAAAATTTAACGACCAAAACTACCAGTTGTGGAAGATGAAGATGGAAGAGTATTTGTATCAGAAAGATCTATACCTACCATCGAGTGGAAAGACAAAAAAGTCGATGAGTGTGAAAGACACAGAATGGGATATTCTCAATAGAAAGGCACTTGGAACAATACGGATGTGCCTAGTGGTGTTGGTAGCCTTTAATATTTCAAAGGAGATGAAAACAAAGGGTTTAATGTCAGCATTGGCCAAACTATATGAAAATCCCTCGGCCTCAAATAAGGTATTTCTTATGAAGCATTTATTTAATATGAAGATGTTAGAAGGTGGGTCTGTTTGTGATCATTTAAATGAATTTAATATAGTTACTAATCAGTTAAGTTATGTAGGGGTAACTTTTGATGATGAAGTTAGGGCTCTATTATTTCTGTTCTGATGATGAATCACAGAGGATGGTTAGAAACATCGATACATAAAACAGTAAAATGCGATGGATCTGGAAGACATAACCACACAAAGTTGGAATGGTTTAGTTATGGCCATTAGTAACTCTATCTATGGACCTAGTACTTTAAAGTTTGATGATGTTGTTGGTGCAATCCTTAGTGAGGAAATGCGACAGAAAAGCTCCAGGGAGACATCAGGTAATGCTTTCACTACAGAGACTAGGAGAAGAAAATGGAAAGAGGAAAGAGCCCAAGATATCATAGTAAGTCAAGGAAAGGCAGGTCCAAGTCCAGATCAGGGATAGTGCGCTAGAAATGTGGGAATAAAGGACACCTAAAGAAATATTGCACGTCTTGGAAGGGAAAATAAGGAGACACACAACAAGAAAACAATCATGAAGAGAATATGGCAAGTGTTGTGCTTCAATATGCTTTGATTCTTTCGTTAGAAAATAGTATCAATGCATGGGTGGTATAATCAAGGGCCTCATTCCATGCCACACCTGATAGGAAACATTTTCATGATTATATTCAAGGATATTTTGGGCAAGTTCGTTTGGGTGATGATAAACCTTGCAAAATCATTGGAATGGGTAAAGTTTTCATAAAAAGGTAGAATGGAAATGAATGTCTATTAATGGAGGTAAGGCATGTTCCAGATGTAAAGAAAAATATGATTTCAACAGGGCAATTGAGAGGTGAAGGTTGTGTAACTACTCTTACAGATAAAACCTGGAAGGTCACTAAAGGAGTCCTAGTAATAGCAAAAGGAGAAAAGGTTGGTACATTGTATTTATGTAATGGTATTTTTAATTCTGTTAATGCTTTAACCTCTATAGAAGTAGACACTGTTGGAAATAATATTGAGAGGGGGGGAGAATCAGTGTTATCAGATCAAGAATTTTTTATTTTTCATAATCAGACTTATATACACTACATCAGAGAGAGGAAATTGCGTGAACACGCAACTATCTTTAAGGAAACTAATGCTTATGCAGTAAACTTATGGTTCGGTTAATTCATCATATGTTGATCTTTAATCAGTACTGCATCAATCATTAAACAATAACCATGTGCAGTATAAACATAATAAACCATTACACATAAGCAACACACATGAACACCAAGATTTAAGGTGGAAACCCAATGTGGGTGAAAACCACCTGCTGCTGTCATCTCTGTATTCTTTTAATAATAAGAAAATATGTTTACATTCTTGGACTGGTGCAGACTCATACCAGTTCACAGGCTTCTACCTGCAGAAGGTTACACCCTTCTCTCATTCTCCAGCTTCTACTTGAAGGGAGCTACAACCGCCTAGCTCTTGTACTAGCCAATATGTTTACTAGTACGTAGGTGCTAGCCTACATAAAACTCCACTCTTCCACCAGGGACCACGTATCATGAATTTTCAGACTAGATGCTCCTGGCACATATCAAGACATATGAAGACCTTGACTCATTAATAACCCATCAGAAATTTAGAAACTCAAACTTCATCAACCAACATGCAGTTAATCTGAAACAATTAGATCACTGTCATCAAAACACTGTGCAAAACCCAAAAACCTGTATCAACATTTAGAATCAACTGAAACCTCAAAAATTCATCTATGAGACTGTATACGCTACTTCCTTCAGCCCAACCTGTGTATACCTCTACAGATTCTAAATCATAAAATCTCTAAATCACAAACTGTACCAACCAATAATGTACTAAACATCTACTATCAACTTGCAGAACTTTACACAGGAAAGAAACAGAAAAAAATTCTTCTCACTTATGCAATCAATCAAATATCAACCTCCTTATGCATTCAGATTTATATTCAAATCTAAGAAGACTTCATTGAAAAACAACAATAAAATAATAGCAGGAATAAATTAGCAATATTGATCTGATAGTTTAGTCATCTCTGAATATCAAGCCTTTCCTTTGTATATGCTACTTGAAAGAACAAAACCTACGTGTATACGCTCTTTTGCTGAGACGAACCTCCGTACACATCTGCAAATATTGAATCAGAAATTTGCTGCAATTCCAGACTTCAGACAAACCCAAATCATGATAGGTAATGAATAAAATAGACGCAAAACATCAGATCTAGCCTCAACCGATATCAATCATTCAAGAATAAGCCATTTCAGGTCTCATGATCCTGATCCAATATTAAAGTCAAGGTACACATAAATATTTCAAATCTAGTCCCAAACATAACCCTGCAACATAAAATATACTTTATATAGAGTATTCCTTAGAATCTTATCCACTTGTAGATATAGCCTTATGATTCTTCTTTATATACTTTTTTGTCCTTTCTCAATACCATGGATCGAATCCACTTAGGACCAATACCTTGGATCAAATACCACATACCGAATAACTCAGACTAAATACCTAGGGTCAATATCATGGTCCAAAGATACCTTGGACCAAATACCTTGAACAAAAACCATGGTTTTCAACATGTATGCGCTTTGCCTTCTGTGGGAGTGCGTGTGTATGTTATATGCTATTTCTATTCTAAGTACCTGCGTGTATACACTGCTTGGAATAAGTGAACCTACGTGTATCTCTTAAACTGCTCTTACATCATCTTCTTCCTTCAACTTATTTATTTTGATCAATAGACCTTAGTTCCATCTTCCTGATCCTCTATACTACTGCCCTATTTCCTCTGAATATTCCTATTAGCCTCTTAACAACACTGATTTGACCTGTAGAGTTTCCATCAAGGACAACACTTGTATCATAATTCCAATAATTTCCCCCTTTGGACTTGATGGCAACCATGATGGTGTTGACTACTGCAAGCTGTAAAGACTATTAGAGATACCATACAACACCAAAATACCAAAATACTCTCCCCCTTTGACATCAAGGGAAAAGGGCGAACCACTCTACTCTCCTCCTTTGCATGATGCTATCCATACTCCCCCTCAGTACCTGCCGAGTCTGCAGAGAGATGATTCAATATAATAACATGACACTATAACTCAACAAAGTGAGTATGACCTCTCTATGACCACGAACTCATATATACATCAATCACCCAACCAAGTGGGGATATACCAAAGTTTATAAATGACAAAACTACAACAATTATTACATCATCCATCCAAAGGATATTGGGGAAATAAATTACATCATATGACCAATATAACTCATTGAAATATAGACCATGACAGAAGAAGTTATATCACACTAATGGCTTATGCAACTAAGAAATAGGTGAGTTCAACAACCATAATGCCAACAATGTGGAATGTGAACACTTCGCCTGAACCTGTGCTACCAATGTTTTTTTGTTAGAAAAACATATACGCGCTTTCAGCTAAGGCAACCCGCATGTCCCGTGCATATACTACATGAAACTAGTGTGCATTAAACTTCCTCTGAAAAACTAGATTTAATAGCAAGAGGATGAAGCAACAACTCCCAACTTTTGTTTAAGATATTAAAATGTTTCTCTAGGCAGTGGTTTAGTGAATATATCATCAACCTGTTCTTTGGAGGGGACATACTCCAATTTGACCTTTTGATCAAGCACTTGTTCTTGTAGAAAATGGTACTTGATGGGTATGTGCTTGGTCTTCGAGTGCATGAATGGATTCGTTGAAATACTGATGGCACTTGTATTATCACATAGAATGGAGATGGGTGGAGTACACATGATCTAAATGTCTTGCAAATTTTGCATCATCCAAAGTAGTTGTGGGTAGCAAGATGCAACAACCACATATTCTGCTTTAGCTGTAGATAAGGTAATTGAACTTTGTTTCTTGCTGAACCAAGACACTAACCTAGAACCCATATAGAATGCACAACCACTAGTGATTTTTCTATCATCAACGCTTCCTGCCCAATCTGCATCTTTATATGCATGAAGACTAAGATCTACACCTCTAAGATACCATAGTCCAAAGTTCTGATTTCCTTGAAGATATTTGAAAATTATTTTGACTGCCTGAAGATGTGTTTCCTTTGGATTTGCTTGGAATCTCCCAACTATTCCTACTACATGCATGATGTCAGTTCAGGTACCTACTAGATAAAGAATATTGCCAATAATGGATCTGTAAGTTGGTTGATGTACTGTTGTTGATTTATCATTTGAGCTAAGACTGCATCCTGTTACCATTGGAATACATACAGGTTTAGAATCTTCCATTCTGTACTTTTTCAAGATCTGCTTGAGATATTTGGTTTGTGAAAGAAAAATACCATCTTTAGTTTGTTGAACTTGTAGACCAAGAAAATAGGTAAGTTCACCAAGCAAGGACATTTCAAATTCTTGCTGCATTACTGAAGCAAAATTCTGACTCATGGATTCTTCATTGCTACCAAAAATGATATCATCAACATAAACAATAATAATTAGCAATTTATCATTTTCAATATTTGTATATAAATTGTTATCTGCAGAACCTTTTGTAAGACCTTATTGGTGTAGATATTTGTCAATGTGGTAATACCAAGCCCTTGGAGCCTGTCTCAGACCACAAAGAGCCTTTTTGAGTCTGCATACAAGTTTTGCATCATTTCCAAGAATGAATCATTATGGCTGTTCAATATAAACTTCTTCTTCTAAATCTCCATTAAGGAAGGCTGATTTTACATCCATTTGGTATACTTTGAATTTCCAAAAACTAGAAGGAGCAAGAAAAATTCTTATGGCTTCAAATCTAGAAATAGGTGCAAAAGTTTCTTCAAAATCTATACCTTCTTATTGAGCATACCCTTTACAAAAAAGTCTGGCCTTGTTTCTAATAACTTCTCCATTTTCATTCAGCTTGTTCTTTAATATCCATTTAGTTCCTATAATATTTTTATCATGAGGTCTAGGAACTGATTCCCAAGTGTCATTCTTTTCAATTTTCTCAAGTTCTTCATAGATGGCCTTGACCCAACATTCATCTTTGAATGCTTCATTTACATTTTTAAGTTTGGTGGAGGATAGTAATGCTAGATAGCTTGAGGTCCCTATAATAGTTCTTCTTGTCTATACACCAGCCTCCCTTTCTCCTAAAATTTGAGTTTTTGGATGATTTTCTAGACATACCTGGCCGAAGTCTTTTCTTCTAACATTATATCTTCTTCTAGTGCTTCATTGGTTTCTTCTTCAATATAATTTTGATTTGATGTGGGAAACTAATCCCCATCTTCTTCATTGTCATAATCTTCTGTTGATTTTATCTGTTTTGGATTTTTGCATGCTTCATCAACTACAACATCAATGCTTTCAACAATTTTCCCAAGACTTTTATTATAACATTCATACCCTTTACTTCTGGGAGAATAACCAAGAAGAATCCATTCATCTGCTCTGAGTTCAAACTTACCAAGTTTTTCATCAGTCCTTTTGATAAAAAATTTGCTTCCAAAAACTTTAAAGTATTTTACAGTATGAGTCTTACCATACCAAAGTTCATGTGGAATTTGAGTGCTATTTACCCAAACATTTGCTTTGATGAGAATAGCCATGAAAACGAATGCAACTTCACCCGAGAAGGTTGCAGGAGTTCCAAATTCATCTAGCATGGCTCGAGCCATTTTTTGAACTGTTCTGTTCATCCTTTCTACTACACCATTTTGCTAAGGTGTTCTTGCAATGGAAAATTCCCTTTTTATTCCATGTTGTTCACAAAAGTCAGAATTCATCCGATATAAATTCCCCTCCTTGATCAGATCCGAGGCTTTTGATTTGTCGATCTAATTCATTTTCAACCAAAGCATTGAAGGCTTGTAACTTTTCAAATGCTTCATCCTTGTGCTTTAGAAGACCTATCCAACACATTCTGGAAAAATCATCAATGAACAAAATAAGGTACATTCTTCTCCACGAGGTGAGTTTTTGCTTGTTGGTCCACATAAGTCAATATGGATAAGTTCAAGAGGCTTACTAACTGGCCCTTCTTTTTCCATGAAGTGAACTCTAGTTTGATTATCGATTTGACATGGTTTGCATATTGTTTTTTCTAGGATGCTGATATCTTGAAGATCACGAATAGTCTTGAGTCTGCATGCTTTTCTTATTTGAGAAAATCTTAGATGTCCCAATCTTCAATGCCACTGCCAATTTTCATCACTTTTGCTTAGATAGCACTGTTGTTGTCCTCCTTGAGTATGTATAAGTTGTTTGGAGTTCATGTACCTTTGATCATAGTCTCCCCTGTATCAAGCTCACGAACAACACATCTTTTTTATCGAGACACCGCTTCATTTCCTTCATCACACATTTGAATGACACTCAATAGGTTATGCTTTAAACCATCTACATACATAACATTTCTAGCTTTAACCTTTTCTTTCAAGAAAACAGAACCTTTACCTTTTATGACAGCTAGAGAGTCATTTCCAAATGAGTCTTTCTTTTCCTTTTCTAAGGCATTATATGAGTGAAGTTTCTCTTTGTCACCTGTCATATGTTTGGAGCATCCACTGTCGATGTACCACTAATTTTCTTGTCCTTCTGCATATAAGGCTATACCACATCTTTCTGTTTGAGATTCTTTCCTTCTCCATATCTTGGGATTTAATGGTTTTTTCTCCTTTTAAGGTGTTTACTGAAATTTTCTCCTGCATTCAGATTCTTCATGACCAAAGTTGTTACAAATTGAGCATTCTATTTGATTTTCAAGAGGAGAAAAGTTATTATAGGAACTTCTCTTGATCCCTGTTACATTCCTTTGATTTCTTGCTTCTCCAGAAATTTTGGTTTTGTAAGCAACGCATTGAGAAACTTTGTGCCCAATATTATGACATGAAAAACATTGCCCATTAAATAATTTTCTATGACTATCGAATCTATTTACCTGTTAATTGTAGTTTCTATTGATATTCATATTTGGAGCAAATTGAGTACGATTTACCTGAGGTTGGTTGTAGCTTATGTTAGCTCTGCTATGTAGCACTGAATTTCTAAGGTTAGAAAGAAGCATGGTCTGTTTGGTTGTGTCCAAGGGGGGGTCACATTGGTCACTTTTCCCTTTCTTCTTTGACCCTGCTCACCTTTAAACCTTTCCCATTCCCTAAATAAACCTTCTAAAATCCAACAAACTCCCCTTTGGCCTCAGCTCTAAGCACAAAGCCAAACCAACCATAAAACCTTACCCATACACCCTCACGCGCTCATAAACCCCTCATCACTTTCTTTCCATTGATCATTCCCCGACAATATAATGGCCCACATCGCACCCGATAAAGGTGACCCGCTTGACCAATTTCCATCGTCAGATCATTTTCGCCATATCTGACGGTCTTTGCATACATCACATAGGTAACTTGATCGAGTGATAGCGCACGATGAGAGTGGTTTTTCTCTCTCATCTGCTGCTACGTTTCGATCATTGAGTGGAATCACTTGGCCCCAGGAATTTACCACTTAGCGCTCGAAAGTGGGGTGATGAAAACCTTACTGCCCGACCAAACAGCCCTCGCCCATTAAATGCTCGTGCAACTCTGTCGCCCGATGACCGTCCGATTTGTTCGCTGAAGATGCAATGGCCCTAACACACCCCTCTCCCATCTCAGTCGATAGCCTCTGCCAAGCCATTTCCACCATCCATTTCCCTGATCTGACGGTCATCTCTCTCTCTCATCCCAACCATCCGTGTACCCATGCATCCCACGTCCTATGAACATTCTGTTGTCTGAAGAAGCAGATGACCAGCTCTGCCAAGATCGGTTACAGTAATATCCTCAATAACCACATTACAGAAAGCATGGCTAAAAGGAGAAAAGGACATACATGGCTCTGTAATAGAATTTATCAGTCATGGAATTCACTACTTCGAGCATTCCAACCGCCTAAAGGACATCACAATAGTTGTATAGATTAGATTTGCACAGTGAAGCAAGAAACCTCATTTAGAGACTCCATCAAGCAGTTAAATGCAATTGGTGGTCAATTAAGACCCCTCCGTACCTAAATGGCCAGGTGCCATAGTAATGTAAACTTATAAATATCCAGAAGAAAGATGTAATCAGGGTTGGCATTTGATGTAAGGTTCAAATTCTGGAGACTGTAGACATTTTGTCACTTGCAGTGTCTCATATTCATTTTCAGTAAATAAAAGCTTCTTTTTCTGTTAACTGCTCACTATCCATTTTCCTCTATTCTAAGCTTGTACCTGATATGATGTGTTCTTGATCTCTTGACGTTTAGCACTAGATAGTTTTCATCTTATCTCTGTATTAGAATCTTGAATGCATCACTGAATAGGTTACTCAGGTTTCTTTCTATCTAATGCAAGAGAGTTGTCATCCTATCTTTGCATTAATAGATTAGATTTGCAGGTTTCTGTACTAGTTGCAGCTAGCCATCACATGGCCTTGTGTATCTACTGGTGTGCTTAGTATTCTCCATATTCACCTAATATCTAAAACTGTGAGCATTGGTGGTCTAAGGCATTGTAGCCTGAGAGTGTTCATGCATGTCTGGAGTGAAACAGAGTAGAAGTGGCTATTTGGCTTGAACCAAACAATCATTCCTTCCATTAAACCTTGCAACAATAGTTGAATTTATATGTTACCAAGCATCTCCGAGCTACAACCTAGGAGAGTTTCTTGGAATCCTAACAGCTTCTATTGATATTCATCCGTGGAGAAAATTGAGTATGATTTACTTGGTGACCAACTTTATGCCTTTGGTGATGATTTTCACACTGTTCACTAGTCTTTGCTACATCAAGATAGCTTTTGGTGGAGGTTGATGACTTCTATGATTGAGATGCTTCTTTAGTATATCCAAAACCTGTCTTTATTAGAGGACAACGCTAAACTTTGATAATTTCATTTAAAGTTTCCGATCCTTTAGCAAATCTAAGATTGAGAGATTATGTTTTCTCAATATGTTTTCTTAGACCCACAATTTCACATTCTAGTTTTTCATTGTGTTTTTCTTTTTCAGCAAGTTGGTATGTCAAGGTATCTATGATCATATTCTTTTCTTCAAAATAGATTTTGAGTTTAGAGATTTCTTCATGAAAGTTTTCCTCTTCTAATGCATCCCAAAAATCATCATTGTCATAAGCCATGAGAAGTCTATAATAATCACTATTATATAAACCATCACTATCCTCTTATAGACTATCCCAAAAATCATCACTATCATAAACCATGAGAAGTTTGTAATCTTGACTAGTTTCATCTTCATCGCTATTAGATAAACCATCGCTATCTTCATGAGTATAGTAACTCCTTCTATTCACAACTTGTTTCCTATTCCCTTTTGCATATTCCTTTCCTTTTTCATATTTATCTTTATGAGGACATCTGACAACATAATGACTGACTCTACCACAAGCAAAGCATTTGAAAGGTAGCTTACCTCTGAACCTTCCAGAACCCTGTTGAAGCTTCTTGACAAAATTTACCTCATCTTCCTCTTCTGAAATGTGTCCTGATTCATTTTGTTCTTCCTTTTATTTTCCTTTTGCTAAAGCTTTAAATGCAGCTTCTCTCATATCTGATGGACCTCATTTTCTCATCTCAAAATAAGTTAGGATTTTGTGAAGGTGTGTCATAGTGATATTTTGAAGATCTTGTTTTTCTTCTATGGCAGACACTTTTGATTCAAATTTAGCAGACAAGGATCTCAAAATTTTCTCAACTAAGGTAACTTCCTTTATTTCTTCACCCAGATTCTTTATACAATTAACAACCTCATCTATACATAAGAGGTAACTAGCTATATTCTCATCACTATGCATCTTAAGAGTTTCATACTGAATTCTAAGAGTTTGAAGCTTAGCATGTTTTACCTGAGAGTCTCCTTCGTAGCTTTGAATGACTTTGTCCCATATCTCTTTGGATGACTTGAGTTGCATGACTTTAACAAACTCTGATTGTGACAAACTTCCCAATAAAGTATTGAAAGCTTTGGCATTGGTTTCATATTTCTTTTTACCTGCCATGTCTGTATGAATTGTTGTTGGAAATTTATATCCTCCTTCCACAATTTCCCAGATATCTGTTCCAAGAGATTCGAGATAGGTTGTGGTTCTTATTTTCCAATAAACAAAGTTTCTCCCATAGAACATTGGCAGTCTAATGGATACCATGCTTTCATGATTAGTCAACTTGATGGATCTTCCTTCACTTGATCAAGCTACTTCTGAAGAACTTGGCTCTAATACCAATTGTTGGAAATAATACTGAGAGGGGGGGGTGAATCACTATTATTACATCAAAAAAATTCCTTTTTCATAATCATGTTTATATACGCTACATCACAGAGGGGAACTAGTGTGTACACACAACTGTCTTTAAGGCAACCAACATTTATGTAGTAAACTTATGATTCAATTAATTCATCATATTTTGATCTTTAATCAGTGCATCAGTACTTCATCAATCATTAAAGAGTAACCATGTGCAGTATAAACATAATAAACCATTACACATAAGCAACACACATGAACACCAAGATTTAAGGTGCAAACCCAATGTGAGAGAAAACCACCTACTGTTGTCATCTCTGTCTTCTTTTAATAATAAGAAAATCTATTTACAATCTTTTACTGGTGCAGACTCATATGAGTACGCAGACTTCTACTTGCAGAAGGTTACAACCTTCTCTCGTTCTCCACCTTCTACTGGAAGGGAGCTGCAACCCCCTAGCTCTTGTACTAGCCAATATGTTGACTAGTACGTAGGTGCCAGCCTATAGAAAACTCCACTCTTCCACCAGGGACCATGTTTCATGAATTTTCAGACTAGATGCTCCTAGCACATATCAAGACATATGAATACCTTGACTCATCAATAACCCATCAAAAATTTAGAAACTCAAACTTCATCAACCAACATGTAGCTAATCTGAAACAATCAAATCACTATCATCAGAACACTGTGATGAACCCAGAAACTTGTATCAACATTTAGAACCAACTGAAACCTCAAAAAATCATGTGTCAGACTGTATACGCTACTTCAATGAAGAAAATCTGCATGTATACGCTACTTCCTTCAGCCCAACCTTTGTATACCTCCAAATATTATGAATCATAAAATTTCTGAATCACAAACTGTGCCAACCAGTAATGTACTGAACATCTACTGTCAACTTACAAAAATTTACATAGGCAGGTAACAAAAAACACTTCTTCTCACTTATACAATCAATTAAATATCAACCTCCTTATACATTCAGATCTAAGAAGACTTCATTGACAGACAACAGTAAAATAACAGCAGCAATAAATCAGCAATATTGATCTGATAGATCAGTTGTCTCTGAACATGAAGCCTTTCTTTTGTATATGCTACTTGAAAGAATAGAACCTGCATGTATACACTCTTTTGCCGACATGAACCTGCGTACAAATATGCAAATATTGACTCAGAACTTTGCCGCAATTCCAGACTTCAGACAAACCCAGATCATTATAGATAACGAATAGAACAGATACAAAACATCAGATCTAGCCTCAACTAATATCAGATCATTCAAGAATAATTCATTTCAGGTCTCATGATCATGATCCAATATTGAACTCAAGGTGCACATAAATATTTCAGATCTAGTCCCAAACATAACCCTGAAACATAAAATATACTTCAGATAGAAGTATTCCTTAGAATCTCATTCACTTGCACATCTGGCCTTATGATCCTCTCTTCTTTATATAGTTTTTGGCCTTCTCATTACCATGGACGGAATCCACTTAGGACCAATACCTTGGATCAAATACCACAGACCAAATACCTTGGACTAAATACCTAGGGTCAATATCATGGCCCAAAGATACCTTAGACCAAATACCTCAGACCAAAACCATGGTTTTCAACATGTACGCGCTTTGCCTTCTGTGGGAGTGCGTGTTTACGTTATACACTATTTCTGTTCTGAGTACCTACGTGTATATGCTGCTTGGACTAAGTGAACCTGTGTGTATCTCTTAAACTGCTCTTACATCATATTCTTCCTTAAACTTGTTTATTCTGATCAATAGACCTTAGTTCCATATTCCTGATCCTCTGTACCACTACCCTATTGCCTCTGAATATTCCTGTTAGCCTCTTATCAAAACTGAGTTGACTTGTAGAGTTTCCATCAAGGAAAATACATGTATCATAATGCCAACAGATACAACATTGTGGCATCATAGGCTTGGGCATATGAGTGAGAAGGGGATGCATATTCTTCACTCAAGGAGTTTGTTTTCAGGTTTGAAGCATGTTTCTTTGGAATTATATGAGAATTGTGTTTATGGAAAACAGAAGAGAGTTAGATTCCTCAAATTTGGGGAAGAAAAGAAGAGAAGAAAATTAGAGCTTGTGCATACAGATGTATGGGGACCTTCTCAGGTATCATCTCTCAGTGACTCTCGTTATGATGTTACTTTTATTGATGATGAAACTATAAAAAACTGGATTTATTGTATTCAAAACAAATATGATGCATTTTATACTTTCAATAAATGGAAATATTTGGTTGAAAATGAGAGAGGAAAAAGGTTGAAGTGTCTAAGATTAGACAATGGAGGTGAATATTGTAGCAAATATTTTGATAGGTATTGTTTAGAGAATGGAATTCGCAGAGAGAATATAGTTCTAGGAACACCACATGAAAATGGTGTGTTAGAAAAGATGAACAAGAAAATCATGAAGTGTGCAAGGTGCATGAGATTGCATGCAGGATTTCCTTTACAATTTTGGGCAGTTGTTGTAGATACTGATGTTTATCTAATAAAATAAGGGCCTTCAAGTTCCTTGTATGGTGGTATTCCAGAGCAAACATGGATAGGTAAAAACATGAACTACTCATTTTTAAAGACTTTTCATTATGACGCCTTTGTCCACATAAATAAAGAAAATAGAACAAGGCTTGAGGCATAATAAAATAAATGTACCTTTACTGGATATGGTGTTAATGATTTTGGTTATCTCTTTTATGATTATGAGAAACAAAAAATCATTAGGAGCAGAGATGCCATATTCAATGAAAAGGTTTTGTATAAGGATCAGATGCACAAAAAGAAATAGGAAAAAGAAAATAGAGAATACAAAATTCTTGATGAGATCATAGAAAAAGTGAAGGTGCCTGAAAATCATAATGATCAACAACTAGAACAACAACAACAACCCAATATAAACAAGCACCTCAAACACCCGAAAGTGGTGTTAGTAGATCTACTAGGATAAGTAGACCTCATGAATGATACTCTCCTTCATTATATTATGTATTGTTGATTGATGGTGCACCAAAATGTTATGAAGATGTAGTGTAGGTAGAAACTAGGAAGAAGTTTGATCAAGCCATGAAAGAGGAGATGGACACCTTGGCACATAACCAGACTTGGGACTTAGTCAGGTTTCCTATAGGTAAAAAAAAAATTGTAGAATAAATGGGTTTACAGGTTGAAGGAAGAAGATGGACATAGAAAAAGGTAGAAAGCTAGACTAGTTGTGAAGGGGTTTGCACAGAGAAAAGGTATAGTCTTTGATGAGATATTTTCTCCTATTGTTAAAATGACTTCAGTCAAAACTATTTTAAGTCTAGTAGCAGCTGAATATTTGCATCTTGAGTACTTAGATGTAAAGACAACCTTTCTCCATGGGGTTTTGGCAGAAGAGATATATATGTAGCAACCACAAGGATATGAGGTCAAAGGGAAGGAGAAATTAGTGTGAAGGTTGAAGAAGAGCTTGTATGGCTTAAAACATGCTCCAAGGTAGTGGTATCTAAAATTTTATAGGTTTATGTCTGAACAAGGCTATACTAGATCTCACTCTGATCATTGTGTTTATCTCAAAAGGGAAAATTATGGTAGCTATATTATATTGTTATTGTATGTAGTTGACATGCTTGTTGCAGGTTATAACATAAAGGAAATAAATGTGCTCAAAAGAAAATTGGAAAACTCATTTACAATGAAGGATTTGGGT
This sequence comes from Pinus tabuliformis, assembly GCA_031772625.1. Taxonomy (NCBI): domain Eukaryota; kingdom Viridiplantae; phylum Streptophyta; class Pinopsida; order Pinales; family Pinaceae; genus Pinus; species Pinus tabuliformis. The sequence goes on from CM062819.1 coordinate 909,372,563, forward strand.
GCTGCAAAATAAATCCTTGGTAGGAAAATAACTAGAGACAGAAATAATTACAAATTAACATTGTCTCAGAGTGAGTACATACAAAAGGTGTTGAAAATATGTAGTATGCAGAATGCAAAACTAGTTAGTATACCTTTGGCTAGCCATTTCAAACTAAGTGAGGATATGTGTCCCAAGACTCAGGAGGAGATGGCTTATATGTCTAAAGTTCCATATCCATCAACAATTGGAAGCTTAATGTATGCAATGGTCTGAAGAAGGCCTGATATTGCACATGCAATGGGAGTTGTAAGATGGTACATGAACAATTCGGCAAAAGAACATTGGATGGCAGTGAAGTAGATTCTCATGTATTTGAGAGGTACCACAAATCAATCATTATGATTTGGTGGTTCAAACATTTCTCTACAGGGATATGTTTATGCAGGTATGGCAGGTGATAGAGATAATAGGAGAAGAACCATAGGGTATGTGTTTATTGTAGGTGGAACAACTGTCAGTTGGGTTTCAAAATTGCAATATGTTTTTTCACTCTGAACAACAAAAGCACAGTATGTTGCTGCTACAGAGGCTAGTAAATAAATGATTTGGTTACAAAGGTTTATAGATGAATTGGGTAAGAAGAAAGAGTTGGGCAGGTTATACAGTGACAGACATAGTGCCATTCATCTTGCAAAGAACTCTGCATTTCATTCCAATACTAAACATATACAACTCAAGTATCATTTCATACGGTTAGTGTTGGAAGATGGACAGTTGAAGCTGGAAAATATACACACTAGCCACAATCCTATAGATATCTTAACAAAAGTTGTGACTAGGGAAAACTAAGATCTTGCTCGCTTTCAATTGGGCTTCAAAAATGACGATGAAGATGAGAAATAGACATGTCCAATGTGGAGTCATTTTCCAACAAATGAAGCAATGGTAGAGCTTCTATAATCAGTTTCCAAGTGGGAGATTGTTGTGTGTGGAGCTTGATTATATTCTTTATTCAAAGGTATCACCGTATTGGACCCTAGCTTGTAATGAGGCAGAAATGCCACCCATTGTTTCATCTCCAGGGGGGTCTAGGGGGGATGATGGTGAATTTTTAGAGCCCCCATGGTGGGGGTTTTGGGGTAGTGCCCCTGAAGCTAAAAAGAGATGTAAAATTTCCTTGTAAAGCATTGTAATTTCATAGTCAATCTGGGTCATTCATTGGGCGGAAATCTGATGGTATAAGTTATGTTTAATTGAGGGTTTTTTTTCCCTAGAAGGAAAACCCTTTCTATATATGAGGGAATTGTATTACATTTATGCATATGTGTATTCTGAGTGAGAAAAGAGAGGATATTGTGTGAGAGAGAAGAGGAAATTCCAGTGGATCTGTTGTAGGTTGTATCTCTTCATTTTGCTGGATAATATAAAAGGAAGGACTGGATGTTTCTCTGTGGACATAGCCCAAATTTGGTGAACCATGTATATTTGGGTCTCTCTTGTTTTACTTGTTTTCTGTGTTTATATTTCTGCAATATTTTATGTGTTCCATTGCTCTAAAATATATAATTTTCTATCACACTTGCACCACCATAGGACTCACCCATTCTGATTCTTCTATAAGTTCAATAATTCCTATTGCTATTATCTTATCAAGCTCTACTTTCACTTTCTCATTATATTTTGGGTTCATCTTGTAAGGTATTTCTTTGACCCGCTTCACATCAGGTTTAAGAGGAATCTTCATGGTTCCTAGATCTCCTATTATACCCTTCATCTCTTAAAACTTGGTGGGAAATAGTTCTTGATATTCATGAAGTAACTCTGTAACTTTACTGACTGTCTCTTCTTCCTAGTAGTCTATTATCATTGCAAACTTGGGTTCATTCTCTAATCCTATGTTCACCTTCTTGGTCTTCAGTGGCTTCGTTATGTCTAGTATCTCTAGCGCAGGTCCAGTTACTTCCGTGTTATCCTTCTGACTATGCTATGTCAATGTTGTGAGGTTATTCTTCTTCATATGCAGTAAGGTTATAGCACTCTAGTGCATTTTCTATCCACACAACCCAATCAGGTTGTTGTCATGTCAGTGGGGTTACATTCTCAAATATCCTCTTCTTGATTATCTGAAGGGCCAAATCTATATATGGAAAACCATCCTCAAAGTTGAATGCTAATATGAAGCCATCAACCATGTCTGCCCAGTTCACGGTACCATGTTGAAGCTCTGTTTCTAGGTACCATTTCTTAGGGATTGTTTGTAATGTATGAATGAATCCATGTACCCATTCTTACTGTGGAATCTCCTTCCGTGCTATAGTGCATACATAGATATGCTTCCTAGGATTAGTTTCACCTTCATATTTTATCTCCATATTTGTATTTATATGTCCAAACCTTATCCCCATCAGTCTTTGATATTCCTATCAACCTCCTATATTCTTATTATGTGCATTCAACCATCTAGCAGGGGTAGATTTCATGGCTATATCCAAGGTAGACAACCTTTTATTTTCTCGAACTTGTTCTTCATAATAATTAAAAAAAGTATTTTCATCACCTAAGCCATCATAAGAACACAGGTTACATACTTCATATATCATACAGTGAACTGATTTGGTAATTCTTGAACAACGCATTGTGGATACTTCATGCAACATATTCTGCCAGTTCTCCAACTGTTCTTCTAAGCATAGATAATTAAGTAATAGAACAATGGATTTATGTTGAATATCTGTGTTACTGAGTAACTATGGAAAATAAAGATGTATCTATAATATAAATGTATAGGCTTGACATTGACATTGAAAATAATCCATTAGATATATGCAATTGGCTGACATAATGGGCGGAAGTAGAGAGACACTAGTTATTTGGGAAATATGCGTAGAAATCATAATTGAAAAGAGTAGTACAATTTACGGAAAATACATGTCAATGAAGTCATAAATAAAGGTAGCATACCTTTATATAGTATGCAACACTCTTGGAAGGACTATTAACTTATGACTAGAGTGGGAAGAGGGAAAAACAAGTATAAAGAGAGTGGTTCTAATAAATGAAGGGGAGTTTCTAAGTTTGATCTCCAATGTTATCATATATATTTGATAAACTTATCTATGGAGGAGGAGAAAAAAAAAATGAAGTTTCAATTCTATAACGGTGATAACTTATGTAACTATAAACAACTTGGACAGAGAGATAAACATAAAGGAGTATTGGATAGATGATTAACGAAAGTGAATGAGAGTGTCACAATGAATATATAAATCACTAAGTAGTAATCTATCCTAGAAAATGATGACAAATTTTTTATTTATGTAATAGTGAGGATTAAATAACTTAGAATGATGTTGGTATCTTGACAAAAACAAGGCACTAAAGTATTGATGAGATAGCATAGATCCTAGATGGATGTTGTAAATTTTATTTCACATATGGTATCCATTGTTTGTACATAAAAATAAAATATAATTTTCTTATGAATAATAATAAGAATGCTTATGGTGTATTATCTATATTTGATATGTATTGAAATGATTCTCATATTATGATGTTATGGTATGAGATTATATTTCCATGTGGTTCCAACTATTTTGGGATATTATGATATATCTTGGATACATATATGTTTATGTTATAACTTGCGTTGGTATTTCCTGATCTAAAACATGTGACAATTGAATGCATATTTTGTGACATGCATGAGCATGCAAAGTGTTGTGATTAAAAATGATGTTATTTTATCATCATGGTTGCAAGAGTTGGTGTGGGAATTATTTTCTACGATATTATGATGTCATAACTAATGCATTAGTTGGATGTTGAGATGTGGTGATTGACAAGAAATCCAAAAATGGACCGAGAGAGCTGGTTTATTTGATGATCTTGTGGGATCCCTTACCTACGAAGGAGAATATGTAACACCATATGGGTTGGGGACATACTCAATCAAAATTACATATGCTTGTGGTTCCTTTGACTTTTATAAATCTTGATGGATATCTCTTGAGAGGCCATGCGATATCTTGAGGAGGCCAAGTGCCTCATATTGTAGGTCAAGTGCCTAATATTGTATTGGGACACCGAATTCTGGTGGGAGTGCAAGGACTTCAATTCTTGGGACTGTGCACCTTAGTGAGTGTGGAAGGAGTGGGATAGCCTTTCGTAAAGCCTGGAGTTCTACTGCATGGATTACTAAGACGGGTGCATGCCTTGGGGCAGATGAGGTTCCAGCTGGGCATGAGACTTGTGGGCCAGCCTTGGACTATGGTATAGACCGATGAGGCTTATGCCTCGTTTTGAAACTGGGAAAAAGGAGAAAGATTCCTTGGGATTTCCCAGGGGTCGTGGAAACTTTCGATGCCTGCTAGTTGTAATAGTTCAATAGAGGGTCTCTAGCAAATGTGAAGTAATAAATAACTAAATAAAATAAAATGTTAAATGATTCAACTTAACTTCGAGACAAAGTTTCTTAAAGAGGGGAAGTATGTAATGTCCCCTAATAATAATAATAATAATAATAATAACAAATATAATAGTATTAAAATATATGAAAATATATGTAAATAAATAATAACCAATAAAGAAAAGATAATAATTGCAAATAAATAGTAAAAATTAAAGAAAATATAATAATAATAAATAAATAATAAATAATAAAGAAAATGATAGTGAATAAATAGTAAATAATGAAGAGAATATAATAATAATAAATAAATAAAATTGTAAATAATAAAATAGAGTTCTAAATAGATGAGAACTAGAGTTAGTGTATTTGTTATCACAACTGCAACAATGTCCATTTTCTCTTTCTTCATCCAATTGTTTTGGTGTCAACCTTGTAGGTTGTGGAAGGTTAGGAGCAACAACACTTACATCTTTATAGTTTTGAGTGGTAGGATTCCTTCTTGCCATAATTTTACTATCATTTTTTCTTGCCAAGCTGAATGCCTTCTCCAATCAATCAGGATCGCAAAGACGAACTTCATGTTCAATGTTATCCTTTAAAGTCCCTATGAAGACACCAATCCTCTGCTTCTCTGGAATATCATTTACCCTTATATTCAATTTTCTTAGGTATTCAATGTGCTCTACCATTGAACCATTTTATTCAAGATTTATCAGTTGGTTAAAGAATGTGTTGCTCTTTGTATCCTCATAATGTGGTATCATTTCCTTCGTGAAAATTGACCAGGTGACAATTAGTTTATGAGAATAAATCCCTCTATACCAGACAAACTGATTCAGTTCTAAATATAAATATGAAATACATACCTTTTGTAACATTTTCAAATCATGTAAGTCAAAATATTTCTCCATCTGTAGTATCCAAGTTATGAATTCTTTCTATCAAACTTACTCATATCTTTTTTCTTTTTCTTTTAGGAGTTCTATCTTGAAACAACTATAACTCTGTAATTTCAGATCTCCATGTTCTAAATTTGATCCTGTGTTAGCCCGCTGAGTCCTATTTCCAACCCTACAACTCTGATTGAGATTGGATTCTTTAAGAAAGAGTTATGCCCAATCTCTCCCTGATGGCTTCATTATAGACTAGTTAAGTAGAGAGAACTTGTACGAAGTTCCATGTGTCACTATTTTGACCTTCATCCCTAAAAATGATAATCAACAAACTAAATTATGTCCTCTTTCTGTGAATTTTTACGAAATTTGAATCTGATGCTCAGAGATAACGTTATGACAATTTTCCAAAGCTCACCTATTTGAGATTGAATTTAGGACCCCGCAAAAACCTTAACTTCCTTAGATCATATCTCTAAAAATATAGCTATCCAAGATCTTAAATTTCATACACGAGGTTTATCAAGATTTTGGCTCAAATATGTTTTAATTTCAACTTCTAAAACATCGTAGAAATTTTTTTATAGAGAAATTTCCACGATGACCACTTTGACACAGTGAAACACTAGAATTCAAAGCTTTGATAACAAATGTTATGGAACCAACTCAAAAAATAGAAGAAGATATAGACCAACGACTTAAAAATAACCCTATTCGAGGAGGAAACGTCCTTGATGTTACACAAATAAACAATTCTTCTATGATACAAATGACAAGACCTCCTTTCTATATACATGAGTCTAAGGGGTCACAATATAATTAGAGATGACATAAGAATAATAATGTATGGGTACAACAATAACAATAGTGGGCTTCTGTGGGTCACAATAATAACAATATGGGGTCTACATGGGCACACCAATACAATAAGGGGGTTGCACTAAAAACAATAAGGGGCTACACTAGTAGTATAGGGACCTAACACTCTCTTATGGTGTTGTAGTTGAATACGAGGTCATAGGTTGGTGATATTGAACCTACATTGTTCTATATTAAATATTTGATGATAAGTTGCTACTTACAGATGCTTATAGTGCAAATCATATATGGTGTATGATAATTGTTGATGAATATCATGGTCTTATTAAGGTATTTGGTCTTGGTTATACATGTTATAACTATCATTTGATGTAAAGGTCATGTAAATACCTATGACGTACTCATTGTAAAATTCATTCATGTATGGACTATTATGGTCAAGTCCATTTTGGATATGTGATGTAATTTGTAATGCCACTAAGCTTGGGAAGTTGGTGTAATAATGATGTCAAATTTGTAAACCCACATTGATTAGGTGATTGATTTAAGTTTGTTCCTTGTTGATATGACAACTCATATGAGTTGTAGGGTCATGTACTTCATCGTACATTCGTCGGAAACTTTAGCATGTGCTCAGGGGGAGCAAGATCATTTTTCATACTCAGTAGTTTAGACACAAAATTCTCCATTCAACATTGGTCATCCCTTTTCCCTTGATGTCAAAGGGGGAGAGTAGCTTGGTGTTTGGAGAGTAGATTTGTTTGGTGCTTGGCTTGATGTACTTTACAGGTACTTATAGGTTGTGGTGACCAAACACCAAAGTGGTTGCTATCAAGTCTTGAGGGGGAGATTGTTGGCATTATGAGTTTTGTGTTGTCCTTGATGGAAACCAAGGTGATGTGTCATCCTTGATGACAACCTACTTGATGAGTTGTTATTTACGGAAACCAACTTTATACAAATGTCAACAGGATGTGTCTACAAATGTGATAGATTGTTTTGACAAAGGCATAGCAATTAAGAGGCAAAGGAATGATAAAGTTGAAATTTCAAGAATTATACATGGCTTTTGTTAAGAAAATCCATGTAAACACACAAGTATGAAGAAGAAAAGTCACGTACATTTTCCGCACAATGGTATTCTAAATACCAATGGTCCTTACCATGGTATTTCCATGTGGTATTGATCCCAGTAACGAATTCTTTCATCTAATCTAAGAAAACCATCAACTAGAGTATGGTTTTGACATGTGGTATTTGTTACAGATCCATTTGGGCACATCAACCCCAACTTACAGATCGGTGCTATTAGGGCCCATCAAACCCTAACTAAATTGTTACATACCCTAAATGAATTCTACAATGAGAATGCCTCCTTCCCAAGAGATTCCATGACTAAAATCATCCAAAAAATGCCTTTAGAAAGATCAACATAGGTAGGTCTTCATCAAGGTGCACTGCATTGCAGTCCAGTACACTGCCAGGGTGCTATGCAGCGCACTTGGGCCCTATTTGGCCTGTGCTGGGAAAATTCGAGCATAATTTCATTGGGGTTTTGGAATATTCTTATCCATTGAATGCATATAGAAGCTTTCCAAGTTTATATACTCCTTTGAGCTTCAATTTGGATGAGGTAGGGAGTTAAGGAACATCAATCCCTTTATCCCTTCCTCCATGGAACTAAATTCTAAGTTTGGGAGGGCATTCATTATCACCATTTATGGCATAATTTCCTTTATTCACCTATAAGAATACCACTCATCTAAGTGATCAGGGGCTGGAAATCATTGAATTATAGGGAGAAGCTGTTAGTATGAGACTTGAGTTGATTTCAAGTATTGTAATGATGTCAAAATGTCTTACTTGTTATGAGGAGAGGATGGGATTGAACTGGAGGAGTGACACTGAATCAAGAAAATTGGTTTGTAACTCTTCCTTTTACTAATAAAGTGTTCAAAGCTTTTTCCATATGTTTTTATTGTTCATTGATGCTTTCATATGTGTATTATGAACTTGATTCCATTGTATGTTTAATCAATAGATCATTATCATATGCTTTGATCGGTTTTTGTCTTTTGTATGTGTGCAGGTACTTTTCAAGCGGATTAAGTACGGAAAAGAGTGACATAATTGGTCAAGGGAGATAAGGAGTAAGCGGAAGCTACTTGTAGGCTCTTTAATATCTTACTTAATCTATTGGTTATAGAAATGGTAGAGAATGCTTTGCACTGTTGTTCTAGACTTAGCTACTAGTATAGGGGTTTAACTGTTTATCCGTAGACACTAAAACTTCCCGAAACAAATTGGTGAATCCATTGGGGAGAGATCATCCATATTAGTAGGTTATCAACCTCTTAATACATTTCTAAATACTGTACTTGTGGTCGTTGATTGAATTTCAGTCCAATTTCATAGAAAATTGAGTCAAAACTGTACCAAAGTGCCTTTAGAAATGGCTTACTATCACCAACGCAGCCCAATGAAGGACATAGTGCACTGCAATGCACTTCCTGCATAGAGCCAGTGCACTGAAGTGCACTGTCTCTCACTGCAGCCTGCATTGATCCCTTGAGGGTCAGTTTCCCATCTAGGAGCTGAAGTTTTGTGCCAATTTTCTCCTGTTTGAATGATTTTATGAATGTCAATGATGTCTTGTCTTTGAAAATAGTTTTTCATCTCCTTACCTGGCCCTACTTATACTAGGATTGATAAATGTTTCTTATGTATTTACTTTGTCATTTTCAATCTATAGTCAAAAGTTAGTTTTTGGTCGATTGATCTTTATCAAAAGAAAGTGTCGTAAAATCGTCTTTTCCTTCGAAAATTGAATTGTCGTAAAGTCCTCATTCATGAAAGATCGATCGATTGATGTATACATATGATTAGCATTTTCATTGAAAGTGTCGTAATTCCTCATTTCTTTGAAAATTAAAGTGTCGTAAAGTCTTCCTTTCCTTGAAAATAAATTGTCGCAAAGTCATCATTTTTATGAAAATAGTTCATTTATCGATTGTGCATTAGTTTTCCTTTTTGTTCATTCACACTAAGGGAAATCGAAAAGAAATACATGTATGTTGCATTCAAAATGTTTGTGTGTGCTGATAGGAATAGTGTAGGGAATTTTCATTTAGATTGTCCTCTTTGCTATTTGATCAAAAGAAATTTGATTGCTCTATCGCTAAGTAGTTAGGATTTTCATCGTTAAATTGAATGGAAAGAATGCTTATCATGATAGTTGCATTCCTAGGAATTTCAGAATACATCACGTGTTGAACTTGAAAGGCAAATTCCTAACCAAGATCAACTTAAAATAAACATCAATTTACCTAATGGAGCACTGTCATTAACGAGAACATTTAGTGGTTCTATGCTAGAGACGTGTTCCGACGTCGTAAAATAAAGCAGTTGTCACTAACTTGTCTGCAATACATCCTGAGTGTGATACCTCATTCCATGTAGGTGAGTATATTGTAGCTCATCCACGTACCTTTGGGTATCTAGGGTAGTGTTACACTACGTAAAGTATATGGGAATGTTCTCACTGTGCGGTTTTGCATTAGACATCGCTTATACAGAATGGGCCTCCATGTACCTTTGGGTATATATGGGAGGACAACTCTAGGTTGCTATCCATTCTTAAGAAACCGAGTCAGCCGCCTTGTAAACTGTGATACACCAAACACAGCATTCGGGGAGATTGCCTACCCATACTTCTTGGTTCACCAGGAGGTATTTTGTAGTTCACAGTGGCTTGGTAAACCTTTTGCCTAGCATACCTCTTTTTGTTTATTTATTTTTTAATCATAAAATTAATCAGCAATCATGGAGGAACATCAACCTATACCCCGTCGTTCACAGAGAACAGTGATCAAAAGGCCTTTTCCTCTCGAAGCGACACCAATGCGGGAAACGCGGTCTCACTTAACTGAGTCTACTACATCAAGAACTCCTAGTTCTTCATCTTAGTTACCTAAATCATCTGTTTAGGTAATTACAAAGATTCCAGTTACTCCAACTATTTCAGGCACGTCCATTCCTGAAGAGGAGGTTTCTCAATTACATGAGGACATTACCACTGATCCTATTGAAACCGTAACTGAAGTTGTTCAACCACAAGTTGATCCTCAACTTGAAATTGATCAACAAGAAAGTACTTCTGAACTTGAATCAGTTCAAGCAGAATTTAATCCAAAATCTATCCTAGTTCAAATAGAAGTTACATCTGAACCTAAAGTTGTTCAAGAACCTCTTACTCAAATTGTTGTTCATTTACCCGAATATCCAAGACTTCGAATTTGAACATTCAGAAGTTGTTACTTTACTGGAAGACGATCAACTAGTTACCCCTCAGACATGAGTGCCTATTGAAACTTCAACTTCATCAACACCATAAATCTTTTACAGCCCTGAAGACAAAGTTCTTTCACCAAGTTTAATTGCTATAGAGGAGGAACTGGAAGAAGATTCCACATCTGGAACCTCATTTCACTTTGGAATTGGGCTTTATCTTTACCCTAATACTCCTTATTTTTTTGCTTCATTTGATCATGCTTCTTTTCAAGTACTTGTCGAATCTTTAGGACAACTTTTGGGTCAGTTAACTATGGTTGAACAACTGTCAACATCTAGGACTATGTCATTTGATGCAACTGCAACAAAATCTTCTGTTGTAACCTCTTCGATTCTTTCTACCAAACCTGAGTCGCACCTGTATGGTGAATCGTCTGTCCCAGTTGGTTACCAATCATTGTATGGAACCCACTCCGGGGTTGCTTCTACACCATGGTAATCACCCATGTCCTTAACTGGAATTTTACCTGGTTCTTCTCTAATGGGAACTCAACAGTTTGATCCTGCATATCAGTATCAAGCTGGGCAATCTAGTCAACAAAGACCTATGTATCCATTTAATACTAGATTGCCACCATATGGAGAGAAATATGCTTATTCACTGTATGCTCCTTATTCCGGGGGACTTCCATATAGTAATATCCCATAGTATTCAGGTCAATCTAGAATTAGATTTTGCCAACAGCAACCAACAATGCCAGTTCAACCAAGGCTTGTGTATCCAATGCAAACTGTGTTAGTTATTCCTACTAAACCTTTTGTTACTATTGTACCATAGTCACAAGTTCAAACTATTGTATCTCAACCTATACACACTGATCCTTCTACCTTGCAGTCACAAGTTTCAAGTCAAGAAGTTCAAGTTCCTCAAGTTGTTTTACAACAACCAATTGTTTCTGGAGTTTAGCAACAACCTCAAGTTAATGTACCCTTGTTTGGACTGACCCAGGGTTACACTGTTATAGTTTATTCACAACCTGGCCAACCTTTCATTGTTTAAAAACAACAACCGTTAAATCCATAACAGTTATACCAACAACAACAACATTTGATTCAACAACCATGGCAACCTCAATTTCAACAACCCTAATTCTAGCGAATCCAACCCCTGTTTGGACTTGTTCCATAAGCTCAACCTAGTTTTTGTCAATCTCAAGCTTACCAAGGTCTCGGTCAATAAGGCTTTGCAGGTTATGGACAACCACACATTCAACCTGGTTATTAACAACCACCTTATACTGGTTTTGTTCAGCAACCATACCAAGGTTATAAAATGAATATGCCCTATGTCGGTATGCAAAGACCAATTTCTCAGGCAATTCCATCATATCCCGGGTATGCTCAACCTGACTTGAATCATAAATTGCCATTTGTAGCAACTTTAGAATTACTAGATTTAAATCAGCTCACTAATGATCCAATCTTATATGCACCTTGGTGGCCAGTAATTCCGCATAAGTTACCGTCCGACATTCCGAAGTTTAATGGAAATTCTGGAGAAGACCCATCAAATCATGTTATGACCTTTTATTTGTGGTGTTCATCAAACTCCTTAAATGACGGTTCGGTTAGACTTCATCTTTTCCAAAGAACACTTACTAGTCCAGCTGCTAAATGGTACATTAAATTACCAAGAGCTTCTGTCAATAATTTCACCACTTTAGCCACTACATTTTTGACCCACTTCCAGTTACCTATCAGATACGAGACTCGACCGGAACTACTAACCAACTTTAAACAAACTAGTGCTACCCATATATCAGATCATATTTATGAGTGGTGGCGTCATCGTCGAATGGTTAAGACATATGTTCCAGATTAGATTTTAGCTGATTGGTTCATAAAATCCTTGTTGCCATCAATCACCGAGGATGTGGAAAAGGTGGAGTTGTCACAGAAGAGCAAGTCATTGCTCGTGCCCAATACTTGGATCTAATTTACACACAATCTGGCATGCTTTATGATAAAATTCCCAATGCACCTCAACCAACTTTCACTATTCCACCTCCTCCACAATCGAGTAAGGACTCTCATGCCAGCGATGGTGTGATCAGTTCTTCAAGCACACAATTAGTAGGAAGACCATCGGGTCAGACTATTGTTGTTTCCAATCAAACTACCAATGCATGAGAAAATACTCTTGCCTCCGAGATTAATGTCATGTCATCTGAAAAAAGCAAAAATTCAAAGCAACTAGTAAGCAAGAAAAAAGGGGAAAAACAAAAACAAACAAGAAAATTCCCCCCAGAGAATTCATATGATTCCTCTACTTCGGCAAGGAAACCTCATTATCCATGTCTGATATGTAATGACGAGCATTTTACAAGAGATTGTCCACATCGTTCTAAGGTCTCTAAACTTTTAAAGACTTCAAACACATTCGCAGTGTTGACAGATCCGTTTCCAACCCCGAAGACACATTTGGTTGCAACAAACCATGCTTCCACATCCCAAGTACTCATGTTATCCATCACAAAGCCACAAGACAAAGTTTTGGTGTCAAAAAGAAACAAAGACCATGAATATCTATCATTGTCGAATAATCAGGCAATTGATCAACCTAATCCTTTGACTTTGACTTCATCTAAAGTTGTTCCACCTATTGTACCTGAATTGACTATAAAACCACCAAAGGGAGTTTTGCACAAATAGTCATTCAACCCTCGGGCTCGAGCAGCTCAAAATTACAACATAATGGAGGATCTTGCTCAATCGCCTTCAGCTATGTCGACACTCGAGGTGTTAAAAACTTTCCCTCCCAAAAATAGGCTTCACTATCAGCAATAAGCGGAATAGATTCTACGGATTCAAATCTTGTGGTTGTTAAACATGCAGTATATTCACCATATTTACCGATGCAATTAGCTTTCATAATCCATGTAAAAGCTCTCAATAAAAATGTTCACCGAACTATTATTGATGAGGGGGCATCTCCTTGCATTATGTCCATCAACTGCTAGAAAACACTTGGTTCACCACCGTTGTCATGATCACCAAATACGTTGAAAGCTTTTGATGGAAGAACATATACTCCATGTGGGATTTTGAGCAACCTGCAAATCGAATTTGGGGGAAAAACGGTTACTGTTGAGGTAGTTGACGGACCCCTCGATTACAACATTTTACTGGGAAGGCCTTGGGTATATGCTATGGCTGTTATGGTTTCCACGTACTTTCATACTATTGCATTCCCTTTGAAGGGTTTAATCACTGTCATTGATCAGGTAGCCCTGTTTTCCTATAGTTCACAGGCTACAAGAAGAACTCCGTTGGTACATGGACCCCCTGTTATAGACATATTTGGGCACTTCAACCCCAATCTTATATGTCCATAAACTAGGGCTCTTCAACCCCTAAAAGTGTTGTTTCGTACCCTAAAATATCATGGTCAACTGATTACATCATTCCCCAAAAGTTCCACCTGAAGAACCATCTAGAACTGGCCTAAACTGGACCATACTGAAAGCTCCACTGTCAGGGTGCGATGCATACTGACTTCTACACTAGCCAGGTGTGATGCATACTGACTTCTACACTAGCCAAGTGCGATGCATACTAAAGAAGTCTTCTGTGGGGTGGATGAATGAGAATGGAAAAATGTCTGAGACAGTTTGCTAAGTGGATGCTCATGGAATCTTCTATATACTTCTCCTATGACACTTTCCTCTCTGAATTCGCCCAGGGATGAGTAAGAGATCCAAGAAATCTCCAAGTGGAACCAAAAACAACAAGTGGAATGACACTAATCAAAAACCCAGAGATGACTCACACCCTTGCATACATCTATAAATGGGTCCCTCATCTGAGAGATCTCGAGGCTGGAATTTTATAATTTGTAAGGAAGTGCTGATAGTTTGTGTCTGAGAAAGAGCATTGTATTGTTGGGTGATCATGCTTTTCATGAGGTGAAGAGGGCTTTGATTCTGGGAGGATGATGCTGGATCAGACAGCAGGGTTGTCATTCTCCCTTCTATTTAATAAAGTTCTTTGAGTTTTCCTCCATACAATTGTGTATTTGTGAATGTTGTTATTTGTGAATGCCATTGTATGTTCACTGTATTTCTAATTTTGCAATGCTTATGATATAATAGATCGAGATGCTTTCATGGTGTTTTGTTACTGTGTTTCTACAAGTACTCTCCAAGTGGGATAAGTACGAAGAGGGGTTGTAAGCTCTATCAAGGGGGAGAGAGATCAAGCAAGTAGTTAAGCGGAAGATCCAGGTTGGTTACTTTGCCTTTCTCTTATTTATCATACATAGAGGAAATCACAAATTTCTTTAAACTATTTGTTTCTAGGGTAGCTTCCAATCCTAGAGGGCTAGTTGATCGAAAAGACACTAGGTTTCCCAGAAACAAAATGGCGACTCCACAGGAGATCAAAGAGCTGATTGTTTGTTATTTTTGTTTGTTTTATAAACTATAGACGGAGCCTGAAGTTAGCCAGATAGCCTTCGAACTGCTCTTGCTCTGCAATTGCATAGTAGATGAATGTTGCTTCATTCAATCTCCAATTTAGTTTATGAACTAAACAGTTGACTTACAAGCATTCTAGATGCCCTATTGGTAGCTCAGTAACCTCTCAAGATCATTCCCCTATACTTTTCTATTTATTTTCTATCATAGCTCAGCCTAACTCACTGAAATCAGCTGCAAATTTGAGCCAAAACCAATCTCAATTGCACTCCCTGGCCCATCGCACTGTCTGTCACTATCTACCAATATGCATCGTACCTCCCAAGCTTGAAAAGTGCGATGAATCTTTGTTTCTGTGAAGCCCAAGTGCAATGACTGACTGAGCCTATTTCCCTTCTTGAAATTTGGGGGTTTTGTCCTTGTTTTCAGCTTTGTCTAGTTGTTTTGCTGCTTATGAAAAGTACCTCATTACTAAGCCATCATTGCATCAGATAGATCAACATCCATTCATTAGGATTAGTATATGCTTTTAAGTATTTTTCCATCATTTACGATCCTTTGTCGAAAATTTTCTTAAGTCGATTTGTCATTTTGGTACGAAAAGTGTCATAACTGTCGTTTTGTGTCAAAAAGAGAAGTGTCGTTGAGTCTTCCTTCCCTGGACAGTCGATTGAAATTTTTGTCATGTATTTGATTTGATTTATTGATATTTGAAGTGTTGAAAGCATTTTCTACTCAAAATTCAAAAGTTTCCTTTAGTCTTCCTTTCTATTTTGAAAAACGAAATTGTCAAAAATGTCACTTTGAAAGAAATATTTCAAATATTTGATACGTTTAGTTTTCTTTTTGGCCTTTTTCCCATTAAAGGAAACAAAAGAAACAAATACATGCATTTTCATTTGCATTTAGGCTGTGTGCAAAAAATGATTTAGGAAAAGTACATTTAGCGTGTGCTCTTTTCTCTTTGTTTGAAAGAATCATAATCTTCTTTCCTTAGTAGCTAGGATTTTCATTGCTCAAAATAAACAACGATTTTTTATCATTGTAGATTGCATATTTAGGAATTTTAAATCTACATCACGCAGTGAACCCTTGAAAGGAAAACTTTTAAACAAGATCAACTCTAAAATAAATTTCAATGAACTTAACAACGCTTTGGAACTTAATACAACACATCTAGAGGTACAGGAGAGAGACGTGTTCTGGCATCGTAAAATCTAGTAACTAGCATTTTCATTGAAGGTTGGGTGATTCCTCCTCCTTGATACGACAAGTGCTAGCATGGACTTGTGCTCCCCGTACCGTCATGTATATATTGGGAGACCACAATCGGCTTATATCCTTTATCCGTAGGAAGTCGAGTCTACCGCCCTATCAATCACAATACACTGAACACAACATTTGGGAAGATTGATTGCCGTACATAAGTCCTTGGTAATTTCTATTTAATTTATCACCAAGGTGTATTTTGTAGTTTTGTGATTGGTTTGGTAATCCCTCTGTCTACATTTCTAGAGTAGTCACTTTTGTTCCTTTTTGACTCTTTAAAAGAAAAGGTCCATCTAAGCACTTGTCACTTCAAGCTCATTAAAAGTCGAAGGGGACTAGAATCATCTTTAGCTTTTTTTTTACTCTTAAAAATTGAAAAATCAAAGTTGTGTCAAAGCATCATTAAAATTTATTAAATTCACAATAACGTCCCTGTTCCTTCGTTTATCTTAGGTTGAGGTAATGGAGTCCACCAATCAAGGAATCCCTCTTGAGGGGAATCCTAGTCCTTTTACTTCTTGGGGAAATATTGGTGCTCCTCATATGGCCACTTTGTCCCCTCCGGGACTTACCATTGGCCTGCTAGTATGGTTGTTCTCAATGTCTATGGTTCAAAATAACATGATTCCTCAGCAATCGAATCAGCATCTAGTTGATACTAAAGTTGACCCTTCACCTTCTTCTTCATTTGTTTCTCCCTCCCCTTCTTCCTCTTCGCTTGGTGAAAGTAGTGATGCTAATAACCAGGTGGCTAAGAAGAGGAAGAAAGGTAAGGAGAAGAAGAAGAAGCCAATTCAGCAAGGGGGAAACCAAGCAACCATAGATTTGGATGCAACAACTAGTGAAAATCCACACATTAAAGCTCCTAAACCTAGAGGAGACCATTTTCATCAAGATTGTCCGTGCCTCCCTCAGATCTTGAGAGAATGGACCCCCCATTCACACAACCAAGTGTCATCAACCTCTGTTGATCATGTTGATAATACACCATCAACTAGTGATAGTGAAGTCCACGGACAGAAAGGAAAGTTCAAAGTACCATGTGAGTTATGTGAAGGGAACCATACCCTTCCCCGTTGTCCTTTTTTGGGTGAGGCCAAAAGAGTTTTGTGTAACCGTCCGGCTTCACCACAACGACTTCCATCTGAATACAAGACACTCTCCCTGAGCCCTTTACTAGTTGAAAATCTGACTGACATAACTCAACTGTCGGTCGAAACACCTATCATTGAAAGTGAATCTTTTGATTCCATACCAGACCAAAGTCAATAGGTCAAGATGGCAGTCAACCCAGTTTTACCTTCAGAAGATCATTCCCTTCCCGAAGAGAGTAAGAACGATATCGTTCAAATTCCTTTTGTTACTTCAGAATATGATGAACTTGGGGAAATCCGCCCATTCCTTCACAACAGGAGGAAAATTCCCCAGTTCTTGCTACTCAACGGGCTAGTTCAACCATTTATTTGGTACCCCCTCCAAGCAGTCTAGTAACTTCCTTTGATTGGAATCGACTAGCGAGATCTCACTTTCCTTATTATGTACCTTTCTGGATCATAGTACAAGTTTAAAAATTTATCATGTCAGGCACTATCATAGATGAGCATGCATCAGTGAGTATCCTTTCATAAACTGCTTGGAAAGCACTTGGTTCACCATCGCTCATGCTTGTTACACAGAATTTGTCAGGCTTTAGCAAATGAACCAGCCGACCGTTAGGGATCCTTCCTAAGTTATCGATAACTTTAGGATAGAAAACCGTTCACCTGAACATGATGGTAGTACCAGGACCGTTAGATTACAATCTACTCCTTGGACGTGACTATGTTTATAACATGGAAGCTATTGTTTCAACACTCTTCCAAAAGATGTGTTTTTTGCTTGAAGGAAAAATTGTCACCATTGACCAGCTATATTTTCCCGGTTCAAGCATAGCTCCAAGTTAATCATCATCCTTAAATGGTCCTTTTATATCAATGGTGTCTCTTCAACCTTGATTCCATCCACCTAATTACCACCTATAGTCTGGTGAATGTAATGAAGCTTAGGGGGCATGCACCCTTGTCTATTTGGAGGATGAACCCAGTTGAAAAAATAAGTTTTCCTGTAGAGATAAGTTTTCCTATAGGTTATGTGATTGGTCTGGGATACCTTTCACCTTTGTCTATTTGGCGGACAAAGTGCAGGAAGTGTTTTTTTTGTTCCGCAGACGAAACCATCCTGCATAACCACAGTAAGTTTCCATATAGCTATTGGAGACTCCCTTTTTGACCATGCTGGGGGCATGCAAATTTTTCATTTCTTTTTCAAATTATTCTCTAGTTTTCCTGTAGAGATAAGTTTCCCTGTAGGTTATGTGATTGGTCTGGGATACCTTTCACCTTTGTATATTTGGCGGATGAAGTACAAGAAGTGTTTTGTCTATTCCGCGGATGAAACCATCCTACATAACCATAGTAAGTTTCCATATATCTACTGGAGACTCCCTTTTTCAGCATGCTGGGGGCATGCAAACTTTTCATTTCTTTTTCAAATTCATTCTCTAGTTTTTTTTATCCTTTTAGTTTTTTAGCTGTTTAGCTTATTAGGTTAGGTGATTGGTCCAACCGCCATTCACCTTCATCTGTGGTGTGGAAGAGGCAAAGGAAGTGTTTTGTCTAACCGTTGACAAAAGCTATCCTACCTAACCTCAGTAGTTCTTTAGCTTTTTCTTTTTCTAGCTTTTTTAGCTTTGTTGTTTCCAACTTTTTAGTTTTGAGTTTGCATAGAAATGAAAGATTACTGAGCATATGTTCTCGCATGGTTCAAGCTCGTTAAAAAATAAACCGACCCCTGAGCATATGTTGTCACATGGTTCAAGCTAGTTAAAAAATAAACCTACCATTGAGCATATGATTCCACAAGGTTCAAGCTCGCTAAAAAATAAACCCGCATCCACTCTTGAGGATAGTTTCCGCAAGGTTCAAGCTTGTTAAAAAATGAACCCACCTTCGGTAAATAACCTTTTTTATTGCCATGCCGTCAACCTTTTGAGCCTTGGTTGTGTTCCTGCCATCACCTTCATCCTTTTGGCCAATCATACGCTCCCACTTGATTATTTACCATTTTTAGGAACAGCTACGACGAGTGATCTTATTAGACAATCTGTTCACATCACCATGTTTTGTGAAGTTCCAAACCTACCCGGAACTAATTGTTACCCTAAACACAACTCGTTCCTCAAAAGTGAGTCCTCTTTAAACCCTTTTCAGACTCATTAAATATGAAAATATTGTCAAGAGATTGACCTTTCAGCTCGTTAAAGTGGTCAGAAATGCCATCCCTCCTATATATTTTAATCTTTTTCGGAGTTGAGGGATTATCTCATGAAAAAGTTCGAGCGCTTGTCTTTTTCAGCTCGTTAAAGTGATCGAAAAGTCATCCCTTTTGTATTATTTTAATATTTTTCGGACTAAGGGATTATGCTACGAAAAAGAACTTCTAGAGTTTCCTTTTCGTCCCTTTTCAAACTCTCTAAACATGAAAAGGACCAAGTTATCTTTGTCGTTAAACTCATTAAAACAATAGCGACAAACCTGTCCACCTAGACAAGAACGAGTTTCACTGTCGTTAGACTCACTAAAACACAGCGACAGGTTTGCCCGAAGGGAAAATTATAGAACAAGCATATGTTATCCTCCTCAAGCTTGACAAAAATAAAGAGGTACTGGTTAGCAATGATTAGGGAAAAAGGGAAGAAAACTTGAATAATTTTATAGTAGCAGGTCACTCTTGAACATGACACTTTCGCTCCATCACCATGATTGAGTCGGGTTGGGTTATTCCGTTCACCGGTCATTTCACCATTGGTCTTTCACACCATCCATTTTTGGGGTTAACGCTACCAATCCATCTCAGTGTCGTTGATATGTTCAAGAGAAGTCATTCAGTTGAGAATTCACCATCCATTTAATGTCTCATCCACTGCAATACCTTCAACCTCCATTTTTCATGACTGCCATTCCTGAACCTTGTGTCGTTGATCATTTTCACCTCCAGAAAGTCATTTGCTTCATTTTGTGTCGTAGATATGGGATACATTAAGGACCTCCTACGACAGGTCACTTCCTGTAGACATCAACTTATTATCCAAGAAGTTGACTTAGAAACAACCCTTTCAGTACTTTGAAGCTTGCATGCCTCAATGGCAGTTTCTCACTTCCGGTGATAGGTTGACATCAATGGCCTTCGATCGTAATGGTGTTCAACATCAGATCATGTATTCACACCACATGAATTGTATTGTAGTACCTTCAGGGTCATTATCATTATCAATGATTCCTCTTGTGTTTGTTAACAGCTCACATTATTGGTAGGTAATCAGGCGATGTCTTTCCATGTTCGACTTCAGAACATCTTTTCGCATGGATCAACTTGTACATCGAGCGAAGATTGAACGAGTTTGAAGACCCCAGATCTAGTTCCATCCATCCAGGCTGCGATATATTCAACGATATAAAGACATCAAATGTACAAAGAAGTTACACAGATGGTCATCCAAGCCAGGGACGATGACCCTACATATAAAGAATCACCAGTTTGAAACTGCAAACAATTATCTGTTCTATGTACATGAAATGAATTTATAAAGCCGAGCATGGGAATGCCCGCTTGAGCTAGATCATGAAAATTATATTATGATGATGTATTGTATTGTATCTTATACAGGTCACCTTCTGGTTTCAAAACCTTAGATCCTCATGTTAAATCATTTCACCCTACATCATGATTTACGACTTCATGCTTTAGGGGGCCACTGTTATAGACATATTTGGGAACTTCAACCCAAATCTTATATGTCGATAAACTAGGGCTCTTCAACCCCTAAAAGTGTTGTTTCATACCCTAAAAGATCATGGTCAACTGATTACATCATTCCCCAAAAGTTCCACCTAAAAAACAATCCAGAACTGGCCTAAACTAGACCATACTGAAAGCTCCACTGTCAGGGTGCGATGCATACTAACTTCTACACTAGCTAGGTGCAATGCATACTGAAGAAGCCTTCTGTGGGGTGCGATGAACGAGAATGGACAAATGTTCGAGACAGTTTGCTAAGTGGATGCTCATGGAATCTTCTATATACTTCTCCTATGACACTTGCCTCTCTGAATTCGCCTAGGGATGAGTAAGAGATCCAAGAAATCTCCAAGTGGAACCAAAAACAACAAGTGGAATGACATTAATCAAAAACCCAGAGATGACTCACACTCTTGCGTACATCTATAAATGGGTCCCTCATCTAAGAGATCTGGAGGCTGGAATTTTGTAATTTGTAAGGAAGTGCTGATAGTTTGTGTCTGGGAAAGAGAATTATATTGTTGGGTGATCCTTCTTTTCATGAGGTGAAGAGGGCTTTGATGCTGGGAGGATGATGTTGGATCAGACAACTGGGTTGTAATTCTCCCTTCTATTTAATAAAGTTCTTTGAGTTTTCCTCCATACAATTGTGTATTTGTTAATGTTGTAATTTGTGAATTCCATTGTATGTTCATTGTATTTCTGATTCTGCAGTGCTTATGATATAATAGATCGAGATGCTTTGATGGTGTTTTGTTACTGTGTTTCTACAGGTACTCTCCAAGAGAGATAAGTTACGGAGAGGAGTTGCGAGCTCTATCAAGGGAGAGAGAGATCAAGAAAGGAGTTAAGTGGAAGATCCAGGTTGGTTCCTTTGCCTCTCTCTTATCTATCATACATAAAGGAAATCACAAATTGCTTTAAATTGTTTGTTTCTAGGGTAGCTACCAATCCTAGAGGGCTAGTCAATCGAAAAGACACTAGTTTTCCCAGAAACAAAATGGCAACTCCACTGGGGATCGAATAGATGTTTGTTTGTTATTGTTGTTTGTTTTATAAACTATAGACGGAGCTTAAAGTTAGCCAGATAGCCTTCAAACTGCTCTTGCTCTGCAATTGCATAGTAGATGAATGCTGCTTCAATCAATCTTCGATTTATTTTATGAGCTGAATAGTTGACTTACAATCATTCTAGATGCCCTTTTGGTATCTCAGTAACCTCTCAAGATCATTCCCCTATACCTTGCTCTTTACTATCTATCATAACTCAGCTTAACTCACTGAAATCAACTACAAATTTGAGCCAAAACCCATCTCAGTTGTGCTCCCTGGCCCATCACACTCTCTGTCACTATCTACCAGCATGCATCACACCTCCCAAGCTTGAAAAGTGCAATGCATCTTTGTTTCTGTGAAGCCCATGTGCGATGACTAAGTCAGCCTATATCCCTTCATGAAATTTGGGGTTTTTGTCCTTGTTTTCAGCCCTGTCTAGTTGTTTTGTTGCTTATGAATAATACCTCATTACTGAAGCCTCCTTGCATCAGATAGATCAGCCTCCATTGGTTAGGAATAGTAGATGTTTTTATGTATTTGTCCATCATTTACGATCCTTTTTCGAAAAGTTTCGTAAGTCGATCTATCGTTTTGGTACGAAAAGTGTCGTAACTATCGTTTTATGTCAAAAAGAGAAGTGTCATTGAGTCTTCCTTCCATGGATAGTCGATTGAACTTTTTGTTGTGTATTTGATTTGATTTATTGATATTTGATGTGTTGAAATAATTTTCTATTCGAAATTGAAAAGTGTCTTTTAGTCTTCCTTTCTATTTTGAAAAAATCGATTGTCGAAAATGTCTCTTTGAAAGAAATATTTCAGATCTTTGATACGTTTAGTTTTATTTTTGGGCATTTTTCACATTAAAGGAAACAAAAAAACAAATACATGAATTTGCATTTGCATTTAGGCTGTGTGCAAAAAATGGTTTAGGAAAAGTACATTTAGTGTGTGCTCTTTGCTGTTTGAAAGAATCGTAATCTTCTCTCCTTAGTAGCTAGGATTTTCATTGTTCAGAATAAACAACGATTGTTTATCATTGTAGACTGCATATTTAGGAATTTTAAATCTACATCATGCGATGAACCATTGAAAGGAAAAATTTTAAACAATATCAAGTCTAAAATAAATGTCAATGAACTTAACAACACATTGGAACTTAACGCAACACATCTAAAGGTCTAGGCTAGAGACGTGTTTTGGAATCGTAAAATCTAGTGACTATCATTTCCATTGAAGGTTGGGTGATTCCTCCTCCCTTATACGACAAGAGCTAGCACGGACTTGTGCTCTCTGTACCATCATGTATATATTGGGAGACCACAATCGGCTTATATCCTTTATCCATCGGAAACCGAGTCTGCTGACCTATCGATCTCAATGCACTAAACACAACATTCAGGAAGATTGACTACTGTACATAAGTCCTTGGTAATTTCTCTTTAATTTATCACCAAGGTGTATTTTGCAGTTTTGTGATTGGTTTGGTAATCCCTCTGTCTAGATTTCCAGAGTAGTCGCTTTCGTTCCTTTTCGACTCTTCAAAAGAAAAGGTCCATCTGAGCACTTGTCACTTCAAGCTCATTAAAAATCGAAGGGGACTACAGTCATCTTTAGCTTTTTCTCGACTCTTAAAAATTGAAAAAGAAAAGTTGTGTCAAAGAGTCATTAAAATTTATTAAATTAAGAATAAATCCCTGTTCCTTTGTTGATCTTAGGTTGAGATAATGGAGTCCACCAATCAAGGAATCCCTGTCGAGGGGAATCCTAGTCCTTTTATCTCTTGGGGAAATATTGGTGCTCCTCATATGGCCACTTTGTCCCTTCCGGGACTTACCATTGGCCTGCTAGTATGGCTGTTCTCAACGTCTATGGTTCAAAATAACGTGATTCCTCAGCAATCAAATCAGCATCCAGTTGATACTAAATTTGACCCTTCACCTTCTTCTTCGTTTGTTTCTCACTCCCCTTCTTCCTCTTCGCTTGGTGTAAGTAGTGACGCTAATAACCAGGTGTCTAAGAAGAAGAAGAAAGGTAAGGAGAAGAGGAAGAAGCCAATTTAGCAAGGGGGCAACCAAGCAACCATAGATTTGGATGCATCAACTGGTGAAAATCCACACATTAAAACTCCTAAATGCAGAGGAGACCATTTTCATCGAGATTGTCCATGCCTTCCTCGGATCTTGAGAGAATGGTCCTCCCATTCGCACAAATAGGTGTCATCAACCTCTATTGATCATGTTGATAATACGCCATCAACTAGTGATAGTGAAGTCCACAGACAGAAAGGAAAGGTCAAAGTACCATGTGAGTTATGTGAAGGGAACCATACCCTTCCTTGTTGTCCTTTTTTGGTGAGGCAAAAAGAGTCTTGCGTAACCGTCCTGTTTCACCGCAGTGACTTCCATCTGGATACAAGAAACTCTCCCCAAGTCCTTTACTAGTTTAAAATTTGACTGACATAACTCAACCATTGTTCGAAACACCTATCGTTGAAACTGAATATTTTGAGTCCATACCGGACCAAAGTCAACAGGTCAAGATGGCAGTTGACCCAATTTTACCTTCAGAATATCATTCCCTTCCCGAAGAGAGTAAGAACGATATTGTTCAAATTCTTTTTCTTACTTCAGAATCCGATGAACTTTGGGGCAATCCACCTGTTCCTTCGCAACAGGAGGAAAATTCCCCAGTTCCTGCTACTCAAGGGGTTAGTTTAACTATTTGTTCGGTAACCCCTCCAAGCAGTCTAGTCACTTCCTTTGATTGGAATCGACTAGCAAGATCTTGCCTTCCTTCTTATGTACCTTTCTTTATCATAGTACAAGTTTACAAAATGATTGTGTCAGGAACTATCATAGATGAGGGTGCATCAGTGAGTATCCTTTCGTGAACTGCTTGGAAAGTGCTTGGTCCATTATGCATGTTACATAGAATTTGTCAGGCTTTAACAAACGAACCAGTCAATCATTACGGATCCTTCCTAAGTTACCGAAAACTTTGGGATGGAAAACCATTCACCTAAACGTGATGGTAGTCCCAGGACCGTTAGATTACAATCTACTCCTTGGACGTGACTATGTTTATAACATGGAAGCTATTGTTTCAACACTCTTCTGAAAGATGTCTTTCCCACTTGAAGGCAAAATTGTCACCATTGACCAGCTTTCTTTTCCCGGTTCAATCATATCTCCAAGTTAATAATCATCCTTAAATGGTCCTTTTGTATCAATGGTGTCTCTTCAACCTTCATTTGTTGGTTACGCCAATGGGGCTAGTCCTAGTACACAGAACCTATCTTCTACAGCATGGGCCATTTTCACTACAAGAAGCGAGTTAGTGACTTTTAGAGGGATTTGTATTGGTCGATCAACGAACAATATCGCTGAGTATGGTGCATTGATTGAACTTCTCTCTCATGCCATTTCACTTGGAATAAGCCAAATCATCATTAGGCTAGACTCACAACTCGTTGTACTACAACTTATTGGTGTTTATACCATCCAAAACCCAGCAATTCATCACATGTTCCTTAGAGTTCGTATTTTGTAATGGTATTTTGATTTTATTCAATATCAGAATATTTCTAGAAAACTAAACACGTTAATTGATTCTCTAGAGAATTATATTAAATAGACATTTGCGACATATGTAATGTAAATATTTTCAATTCACATCATCAGTTGAATAATATTTCATCACATAACCATAATGATGTAGGAGCATCTAGGCCTAGCCAACAATGTGATTTTGTGGTCACATGTTGTGGCTAATGAGAGTTTGGAGGAAGAATTGGTTATTTAATTTTATTTAATTTCAAATTATGGAAGTAGTTATATTGTTGAAAATACTAAGGAAAAGAGAGAATAGGTGGCAAGTTGATCCTCCCTGCATGGAGATCAAGCCAAGTAATTTAGTTTGTTCAGATTTGGATAGGATTTTATTTCTAAATGTATAGTCTATTCCTTCAATTGTAAAGGAGATCGTTAGATAGAGCATATATGTATTTTCCTTTGTTTTCTAAGAGATAGAGTTTTTCGAGAGGATTGATGAGGGGATTGTAAGCTTATGGGAAGATTAGGAATGATGGCCACTAACTAGAAGAATCGGGCCATAGAGGAAGGATTTAGGAGAGAAAGTGAGTGAACAAAGTGAGAGGAGAAATGAATGTAAATCAGGCCATCACAGCTCAAAACAAAACTCTGTTTTATTTTTGATATTATTTTAATAGCAGGAACGAGAGTGGGTAATTTAGAGGTAGAGGAACTGTGCATTGTGCCATTTTCAAGTTCTATTATATGTATATGCGTAGATGACTAAAATTCCATCTGTAGGCATGTTGATTGACCATTGATCACTGTAGTAACAATGGTGATCCATTGACTAAATGAATAATTGTTATATGGATGTCTTAATAGAGTATGGTAGAGGAAGGCGGTTTAACAGAGAATCCATCAAATGTGAATGAAACTAAGTTAAAGAGGAATTGATTAGAGTATGCATAGGAGCCATCAGATCTCATAGATCGACAGTTAGCATTGGCGATCTGTGGTGTATGCGCAAGGAGTAAGATCCGTTAGATCTATACGATCAACGAACCAGACTCAAATCACAGAAAATAGACCAAGTGATATCGCATCAGAGGAGAGCTATGTTATCGGAACCGACCGAGGAGACATAGCGATAGTGATCACGTGATTTAGCGCCAACCATCAGATCGGAAATAGATCAATGGTTGTGATTTAGTCGCCAATCACAAATCAGAGGAGTTAAAGCCAGTGGTTGATGGATGTGCCAAGATGCGAAATGTCAATACGCTGATAGCCGACTAAGAGTTGATCGAAGATCGAAGAACGTGATGGGCGATGAAGTGGAGATCGGAGAAGGAAGTGATCAGAGAGTGCAGCGGAAAGGCTTCAAGGAGCAGACTCGATGATTTTATAGAATCAGGTGTATTATTTTTAAGATCCGGCCTTAAACATTCAGAGTGGGGTTTTCTGTGGTTTCGTGTATTTCGATAAAAGTTGTGTGGCCTAGTTTTTAATGAAAAAACATAGATATAATGCTTCCGATATTATTAGTGGGCCATAACCATAAACCCATGATTGATGATTTTTGAAGTAAGGGATTATCGCTTGAGTGTGATTATAAGGTATTTTGATTGTGGCAGCCATATGGTTGCATCATTTGGTATCAAAGCGAGGTTGTCTTGCTTATGAAGATTATGGTTACAAAGGTGAGAAAGTTTCAGTGGTTGAATGAATGACAAAGTTTGGCACTAGACTACAGTAGTAATACTGTAGGAAGAACTTTTGGGAAGTTCTTAGAAATTGTAGTAGAACCTCATTCTAGCTGAGGCTTGGAATAGATAGGGACAGAGGAGTCCTTAAGAGAAGTGAGTGGAGAAACGAGAGAAAGAGATCAAGATTGCTTAGTGTAAGTTCAAAGGAAAGAGGACTTGGAGACCAGGAAGAGGAGAAGCTTGGTGAGAAGATCAACTTAGAAGGAAGTTGATTGGTTGCAGACGTAGAGCTCACACAGAAGAGAAGATGACTATGGAAAGTCATATGGAAGGTTTAGAAGAAGGCCACAAGATGAAGGAGAAGGGTGCTCAAGCAATCCATAGGAAACAGATCAGTCAAGCAGAGCTTGACAAGGAAAGGGCTAAGATAAGGGAAGAAATCGACGCGTTAGTAATGCTACTAGAGGAGAACCAAAGACATGGTTGGGTATTAAAGAGGAAGCCAGTGAAGTGGCCTAATTTGTAGAGAAGGCTGCAACAAGAACAGCTAAAGTGGTTGATGGAAAACCTTAGAGAAGCAGAGGCAGAAATGGAAGTTTCCATTTGTAGACCAGAATAGGGTGAAATGTTGGGTGAAGAGGATAATGGGAGATCAGCTGAAGATGTCATGGACTGTTGGCATAGTTTGGAACAATTAGAAGATATGATGACAAGGGAAGCATATGAGGCAATGAATCCTTGTGATTTTTATTCTCATAGTGTGTGTATGTTTGCAGGATATGCAGAGGATGATGGATAGTATAGTGAAATTGTCACAAGCAGGAATGAAACTCTTGAGGTGAATTATGATGGAGAATTCCTTTTAGATGAAGAAGGTGTTGATTTATTGTAGCAGAAAGAGTTCATAGATAAATTTCTGTTTGGTGTAAGACAGTCAGATGAAGTTGATATGGACCAGAAGTCTAATGAAAATGCCATAGTAGTATTCCAAGAAGGTAACCAAATGAATTTGTCTGATGGAATTGATGAAAGAACTTTGCAATATGATAGTGCAGAAAACAGGATAACTAAGTAGGATTGCCAGGAAAAGAATGAAGCTGAGAATGAAAGTTGTGATGAATTGTTGGAGAGATTTCACATGGAAATAGAGTTCTTGGAAAGATTGCTCAAGGAACTTGAAGGAGAAACGAAGCTTTCTATTGGGTAGCGGATCCCCCAATAGCAAGTTTTTGGGGCTTAAAGCCCAAGTTTTGGTCAATGTAATGTAAAGACCCCGCAAAATACGGGTGCAGAGCACAAGTGTCTAGGGTTTTCCACCCTAAAATAACGTAATTTAATATAGAATGTGTCAGCCTACACAAGGTATACGGACCATGGGATTGTATAAATAGAGCAAGGCTCTAAGTGTAAAAGGTAGTTTTTTTAGCTTTGAGAAATAATATGGGGTTTGAATGACGAATTAAGCTCTGAGTCTGTAGCTTCGAGTTGTGGGTTATAGTGGTAGGAAGAGGCTCTACAGCTGTGTGTGAAGAGGCCTAATAGAGTCCGCAGCTATGTGCGCAGACCCTTGTAGCTGAGTGCATAGGGCAGAGTTGGGGTTTTACTTGAACAGAGGAATTAATAAAAGATAAGTTGATTCTGAAATATTGTGCATCTGCTCGTAGATTTGTGTGTTTATGCTTCTGTTGTATTTATGCATCTCTTTATAGGTTTATGATTGTGTGCACTTGTTATGAATGTTGAATGGTTAATAAGGATAATGGGTACACACAACTAAGTCAAGATCTATAATAATAACATAGTAAAGATAAAGGATCTCGATAGCACCTCTTCGCACTCTTTACATAGCTATGCAGAAACAGTCGCACAAGGTGTGAAGGTCAAACAGCTGTGCGGAGTAGCACAAGTGTGCAGATTGGGTCCGTGAACTTCCTAGACCTCATCAAGACATCCCTAGGGTGTGGAAACCTGGTTCTAGCACCCTCCTATACTACCTCAGGTGAGACCTCAGTTCGTGCACCGTGGGCTGTTGCTGAAAGGGCCGGTAGTTTCGGGATTTGTTTGGCTAAATCACTTCTAAACCTGGGTCAGGCCCCAACAAGCCAACAAATGTTTCCATTGTCGGGACCAAGATCTGCCTAAGGGATGTCTAATGTTGTACCATTGGAACCCTACGAAGGATGAAATTGAAGAGTGGTTGGATAAGAAGCTTCACAAGTTCGTGAAATAGGAAAATAGAACTTCGTAGATATCTGATAAGAGGTGGCTGGATTGCTACATATATATGGAAATCCATGAGATCTTCTTCGCATCCTTCCCATCTAAACTATATAACTGGATCACAAGGTTAGTTGTGAGCTAGGGAAGGTAAAAGCTCAATCAACCGATAGTGTGGACTCCAGAGTTAGTGCGTAGACTAGAGGTGTCAGAATATAAGATCACGCGAGCTGTGGACCATTGGCTTGACTGGATAATAGAAGGGTTTATCACTGAATTTGTGATAGACACGACTGTGAGCTACAGCGAAGCAGAAAGACGTTTTCTCAAGGGACCACGAGGTAAGTACATCAAATCTTTGAATACGTGGATTAAGATGATGTTATGTGAAAAACAAGTGGTGCGAATACAGTAATGTTTGGAACGATGCGGAGTGGAAAGGTCTACAGAGGTAGCAGCGAATTAGGAAATAGTCCCTTAATTTCACCTTCGCGAGAGAGCGAGGGAGACCTTGCTCAGGTCTCTCCGAGGAGTGCAGTTAGTTTGATAAGGCAACGCATTCTGCATTTACCATCTCCACTTATGCCATCACTCGCTTCACCTCCTTCACCTCCATCTTCGCCCACACCACCTCCACCAAACCAGAAGTTGAGTATGGCAAATGCGATTAAGCTACTCGTATTCAGAGGAATAGGGAATGAGGATCCGGATCAGTTTTGGTTCATGGTAAGAGCAGTATGGGAAGCACAAGGGGTTATGGATGACAACATCAAGAAGGCTACATTGGTAATCACGTTGCAGGATCATGCATTGACATGGTATATCAAGCACTCGAATGATCACCCAAATGTAGGAATAGTGGAGATCCAGAATGTGCTGAACAGAGAATTTAGCTGGATGAAATTAGAAAAGCAGTCAATCATCGTATTTAAATAGATCGTGACGCTTCCAGGCGAAACTGCATGGGATCTAGATCAACAGTTGAAGATTATGATCCACAAGGCTAATATGATGCTAACAGATTGACATCACAATGCGAGTTTTGTGGTGTCTTTGACACCCCACCTGAGGATGGCGCTGTCACAGAAAAAGCTTTCAACCCAGGCCAGAGTGTTGGAGATGGCGATTAGGTTGCATGAAACACCGATACAAGATCCGGAGCTAGGAGTTCAACAAGTCCACACACAACTACAGAATCTCTACCTGGAAATGCAGATCTTGAAGCAAGATAGGGCACCGCCGCCTCAGGCACGTGAGGAAGTGTGGTGCATAAAATGCAAAGGCCAAGGCCATGACAAGGATCACTATCCAGTATTTGTGAACTACTTGGTAGGAGGGGGGCCAATGCCGTTGATACCAGAGGCACATGCAGGGCTGAGTGTGGAACCCATGCTATGGTGTGCGATCTGTCAGATAGGGGGAAAGCACAAGACAGATAACTGTCATTTGTTACAGAAGTATACACAGACTCCTCGGAAGTTGTTTTGTAATTTATGCAGGTCAGTATGCCATGATGAGTGTACATGTCATAGCTATGAGTTAATTATGGATCGGATCCCAACCTATAGGATGTAGACTGAAACGTACAGCCTTGACCCAGCCGCCGGGATGGTGCATGCTAGATTTCAGGGCCAAGGTCGAGGACGAGAAGGAATGGGGCCAAGAAGGGGCCGCAGACAGTTAATTTATTACAATTGTAGAGGACCAGGACACTACACCCGCGATTGTACCAATCCAACGAGACTATCTTGTTCATATTGTGATCAGTTTGATCATGAAATGATAGATTACCCTACATAGATCACACAGATGAGCGAGAAAGGGGTTCTGAGCCTACTCTTACTCAAAATATCCAGATGATGAGATCTGAACCACGTGAAGAAGACCCAAATGTGAATATGGTTCTCAGAAGCGGTGTGACCATAGGAGAGGATAAGGGGAAGTAGCTCGAGGAGGATACATGGGTTTGTAAGGCTCCTACAAAGGAGCCTGAGTTTGACTTGGAACGCGCAAAGGAGACATTTATGGAGGTTAAGAAGAGCTTCGTGGAGGCCTCTAATTCAGGTAGTAAGGATCATCCAGAGCTAGGAATGGATCCTTCTATGCTTACTACATTTTTAGAGACATGCATGAAGCTACTGCATGATAATAGGGCAGTGAAAGGACTACAAGAGCTAATCACTCGATGCACAGGGTCCAGTGAACCGCATGTAGTTCGGAAATTGGGAACACGTACATTGCGCAGCGGAAGGGAGATGAGGTTGATGGCGTATATTGGTGAATACAAAATGGATCAGGTAATGTTGGACCTAGGGTCTGACGTGAATGTGTTACCAAAGCAGACATGGGAATGCATGGGCAGGCTCGTGTTGCAGTGGTCCCCTATTCAATTATGAATGGAGAACCAATAGAAGATTTTTCCCATGGGGAGGTTGCAAGGGGTAACAGTTGATATCAAAGGTGCGAGCATGCATACGGACTTTGGACTAATAGAGATTGTGGATGACAACAATCCTTATCCCGCATTTCTAGGAATAGACTGGGCCACTGATATGAATGGAGTCATCAACCTGAAGAAGCGGAAGATGACATTCGAGAAAATGTCCCTACGCGTAGTAGTTCCACTAGATCCAGTCGAAGAAGCACTCTACACTGAACCTGTGTGTGACGATGAGCTAGATTACATTTACCAAATAACGATGCAAAACCAGGATCGGGTGAACCCTACTGCAGATGGGAGAATCTCGTTGGCACACGACAGTTCCTATACTTCGGATTCAGATGAAGAAGTAGAATGCTAGCAGAACCGGTCGCACAAAGTGACAACGTTGAATTGCAACATGATGATTAGATCACTGTGATGCATGACAACAGAAGCAAGGGAACTCCCAATCTATGATTGGGTAATAGCGTTGGATGAATTCTTAGACAAATTTGAAAGGGCAGTACTAGAATAGCAGTGGTACAGTGTGCTAGAATGGGAATTGTGTGAAACACCCACGTGATGGTGGAGTACACATCAGAAGACCATGGGGAACTAGCATGAATATAGAAGACAGATGCGCTTACGGTTTGGAGGTCTCCAGTGTTGAACGAGAGTTGGGAAACCAGGACGAAGCAGCTTGCACACCCACCTATGTCGATGGATGCAGATGTGTGTTGTGAAAGCACATCCCAAACTAAGGATCGAAAATCAAAACTAGAAACAGCAATAGGAAAATTGACGCGCACCACAAATATTCCACGACAGAGCATTCAAAAAGTTATGCAGGATCATGAAAAAAGTTTATAAGGTGGAACAAACTGATTGGGAACTGCACATACCAGCAGTCCAATGGGCCTATAGGGCCATGCACAGGACCCTGAGCACGGGAATGATTCCGAAGATGACGAGCAGAGTCGAGGCCGTAGCATGGGAAAAGAATCCTCATGCAGTAACTTCCATATTTTGGACAGCACTCGAGGACCAGAGGGAAGAGGTTATGTGGCCAAGTAAGGATGAACATAAGCAGATTAAAGAAGCCATTCGGCGAGGGAACATTTAGCTTCACGAACTCGAAGAAGATTGGGTACAAATGAAGTAGAAGAGCATGTTAATGGACACGGATATCATAAAACAGGAAACCAAAATCATGCAAGCATTAGACGTTGACCGAAGGACAAGACAACATATGGTAGCCCTACCACCACACTAGAAGACTATCACCGAGAGTTTCTGGTTATACTACCATGGCTGCGACTACACCTTATTAAAAAAAGTAACTAGTGAAGCACACCGCATAAGGAAGAACGAGAGGCGTGAACTAGTGCGAGGGAGACTAAGGAAGGCCCGCAGATCAGGTTGGAGGGTGATGTGAAGCCTCACACCAGTGTTGCGACCACTTGACTATCTGTAGGAAGCATAGTCTCAGCACTCCCAGTAGTTGAAAGAGAGTGTTGGACTATAAACAAGTCTGTAGGAGAGCTGCACGGAAGGGAGGTTACACGCGGTTTCAGTATGTCACAGGGGTCGCGGTCGCGCATACAAGGCTGCACTACTGCGTGGGTAGGCTCGAAGGTGACCATTGATGTCACTGGTCATGACAAGAGGTACAATTTAATGAAGAAAGGAGTGGGTGATGGGAAATTAAGACAGAATTAAGAGCTAGATTCGGGACGATCTGCCACCAAGAAGGTATTAATGACTCAGAAGTGGAGAGAATGGTCAAATTCAAATTCAAATGGTACTATAAAATCCCTTGGGCTAGCCTCGAGGCAACACATGGTTGTTTAAGATTTGATCCAGTAAAGAGCATTGAGCACCAAGCACTCTTGCCACCCTTGAGAATGTGACCAAACAGATCTAGTGTAGACACGATGACGTCTGTGAGAACCAGAGTGTGATTCGTGGAGGTTACCCTAGAGCCCCATGTGATCCTAGAGGAGCTTGGAGAGGCGGTAGCTACAGCAGAAGTTCCAAAGTCACCACACACGTTGCGACCACAAAAAGACAAGAAGACAATGGGGCTAGTCTGAGTATCACCACAGAACCCATAGTTTAGTAAATTGTCAATGGAAGAAAAGGGCAAAGCGTCACCTTTGAAACAAAGGAGGAGGAGGAAGATTTGGAAGCCGTGATCGCCCAAATCGAAGCATAGGACGATGAGGCAAAGAATGTCTACCAAGTGCCTTCGGCAATAAAGTTACCCCCCTACATCCCCCCATGGAAGGGGAAAGCCAAGATACCAAAGGACCTGGAGGCCTTGAAGAGTGCGCTCTAGACCCCACTCCTTCCTAATGAAATAAGGTTTGAAGGTTCGCCATTGGGATGGGTACCTAATATGAAGTTCGAAGACTGGGACCTCGTAGATGGCGAGAAGTTCCCACAGTTGGCCAGGGAGAAATTACTGAAGCAGAAATGGCTAGACGACGTAGAGAACACTGGGCTACTTTATCTACGATGGATAACCCACTACCACCGCGTGCTCGTCACTATCTTGTCATCCGGTAGCTACTGTGCCTAGTACATGATGGGTATCTCTGGATGGAGGAGCCGATTCCCATCACAGCTGATATAATTCATCGAATTTCTCAACTGCCCATCAAAAGAAATGACCTCGCAGCAATAGCAATTAAGATCAGCGACTTGGCCCTCGCAGAAACTATGAAGGCCAAATATAAGCTGGAGAAGAGGAAGCGAGGGTACGTAATCGTAAGCATCAAAGACCAAAGGGTGCTCCTAGCCACCCAGCTACTAGCTGGCAAGCCGATGAGGAAATGTCACATAGACGAAGTGCTAATGTCTGTAATTGTGTTGGTAGAGCAATGTGCAGAGGGGGTCTAGTTCAACTGGGTGCAGTTCCTCTATGAAAAGTTTTTGACAAATTGCAGGGAGACCCAGGAGTAGGGTAAGACCTTCCACTATGTGTGGTTGCTCTTATCCGTCTTGTTGGTTGTAGGAGAACTACCAAAGGACAACCAGTTTCCCACATTTGAGGGTGACCTACCTAAAGCCACGAGGTACACCTCACTCTGGGCAACGAAAGATGTGATGAGAATTTGTGAGATAAAGGTTTTTTGGGTGTTCGTAGAGGCGAGCATATGAACATGGATCAATCGTAGGCCACACTTATCTCTGAAAGTCCCTAACATCTTACAAAGCATGGCAGAGTTCAAGGTGGGTATGCATAACCTGTATATCCGGGTGCACAAAGATCCCACATGAACATGGGAAAAGCTTTCGTTCATCACAACGGATGAAGCAATATTTGCAGTAATGGAGTCCTGGCCTCCGGAGTGGCACACCCCAGACTTGGCAAAAATGGAAAAGATCACAGCATAACAGTGAAAGAAGGAGACCAAGCTACGCATCACACAGCTAGCAGAGAGAAGGCACTAGGAAGAAGAAGTAGCCACGTAGCAGAAGGCGGTTGAGGCAGCAGCGGCAGCGCAGACGGCAGAAACCATAACAGCAACCACCAAAGAGACCGAGGAAGGCCACGAAATGTATAAAGAGTAGGACATACAGGGGAAGGTAGAGATAGAGGAATGCATGGACTTGGCACCAAAATCAACACAACTCAAGAGGCCGCGCATCCATGAGAAGCCTACCTCGTGGAAAAAGACAAAGGCCACAAAGACCTCCGCCGACCCAATCCAGCTCACCGAGGGAGAACTTCTTGACATTGGCGAAACAGTTCGCGATGTCACTAAGGATTCTTTTGACAAACTAGTGACGGAGCAGATAACTGTGTTGGGGGCACTCAGAGTGCAGTTGCAGGCATTACAGGTGTGACCCCCAGGAATGATGGCACCACATGTTGCGGCAAGTACATCCGACACCGAGTCGATGTTGCGCGCCCGCACCAAGAACACTTTTGTATTACCGGAGGGTGAAGTGTTAGCAACCGCTCAGTGCGACGGGGCCATGACAAGTCAAATGCAGGGTTGGGGATTGAATTTGGTGAGAAACCCTATACAACCTACCAGATGGGGTAACTGTTGGGCTTCCCGCCATGGAGGGCTATACCCACCAGTTCTTGAGCGAGCAGAAGTTAAATTTAGAACAACTTAGCTTGTAGCACAATAACCTAGTCGCACACACCCAGGGATTGGAACAGGCCATGGAGAAGGCATGTAGCAGCATACCAGAGTTGGTTGTGCCAACGGTACTCCCAACAATAGAAAAGATTCACCAGTTAGCGGTTGGAGTTTGCAAGACCCAGGAAGAGGCTGCGAAGGTTCAATTGGAGATAAACTTGCAGATCGTTGAGCTGCGACTTAAGGCACAACCCTCTACACCCCCAAAAGTCAGAGAGCAGCACCACTACACTATTCAATTGGAGCTTGAAGCGATAGAGCACGCTATACAGGATTGCACGGGATGTTGGATCAATCCCTCTTCATGCTCACCTTGCTACAGGAAGATCCAACCATACATCGTCTCGGGATAGAAGCATGGAAATTACAGTAGGCATATGATAGTATCAGGGGGACCACACAGACGATCGCCCTTACTCAGTGACTTTCCAAGATGAAGGAGTCCCAGGCTCTAAAGGAACAGGTGGATGCTGCACACCAAAAAGAAGCAGTGCTTAAAGCGCGCATCCAGCCTTGGCTTGAGGAAGCATTCACGGTCACCACCACGATCGAGGAAAAGCTGGCACAGATGCAAAGTACATATGCGCTAAGGCAAGAAGGTGCCCCTGACAATGATGCATCGGAGATTCACGGACAACTGATACAATGGACGGTAGAAGAGTGTGTTGCAGACGTAAGTAAAGCGGGGAGGTTGCTAGATGGACTCTGCGTGAAGATCATCGCACTAGCTAAGTGACTCGGGATGAGTCACAATGTTTGTGTTGGGGTCCTGTTGGGCAGCGGATCCACCCATAGCAATTTTTTGGGACTTAGAGCCCGAGTTTTGGTCAATGTAATGAAAATAACCCGCAAAATGTGGGCGCGGAGCGGGAGTGTCTAGGGTTGTTCACCCTAAAATAATGTAATTTAATATAGAATGTGTCGGCCTACCCATGGTCCGCACACCATGGGATTGTATAAATAGAGTGAGGGTCTAAGTGTAAAAGGAATTTTTCTTAGCTTTGAGAAATAATATCGGTTTTGAATGAGGAATTAATCTTTGAATCTATAGGTCTAAGTCGTGGGTTATAGTAGGAATACGCTTTGCAGCTGTGTGCTCAGAGGCCTCGTAGAGTCCACAGCTGTGTGCACAGATGCCTGTAGCTGAGTGCATAGGGTGGAGTGGGGGTTGTACTTGAACAGAGGAATTAATAAAAGATAAGTTGATTCAGAAATATCGTGTATCTTCTCATAGATCTGTGTGTTTATGCTTTTGTTGTATTTATGCATCTCTTTACAGTTTTATGATTGCGTGCACTTGTTATGAATGTTTAATGGTTAATAAGGATAATGGGTACACACAATTATGTCAAGATCTATAATAATAGCATAGTAGGGATAAAGGATCTAGATAGCACCTCTTTGCGCTCTTTACAGAGCTGTGTAGAAATATTCGCACATGGTGCGAATCTTAGACCACTGCTCAAAGCAGCACAACCACACAGATTGGGTTCATGAACTTCATAGACCTCATCAAGACATCCCTAGGGTGTAGAAACCTGATTCTATCACCCTCCCATACTACCTTGGGTGAGACCTCAGTCCGCACAGCACGGGCTGTTGCCAAAAGGGCCAGTAGTTGCGGGATTTGTTTGGATAAATCACTTCAGAACCTGGGTCAGGCCCCAACAAGCCAACACTTTTAGAACCTAATAACGAAAAGAATATGGTTACTATGCATGATAAGGATGAAATGTCTTTAAGATTTATAGAGTTAAGTAAATGTTTAGACTCTTCAGTTAATGATGTGACTGTAGGTGCAAAGGACAATATTAATAAGTATGATGCTAAAATCAGGGAAATTGAACACAGATTATTTGAAGATGAGATGAAATATCAGGGGTAAGAAGGAATTTATGTCCTTAGGGACATGAAGGAAATAGAAGTATTAATCCAATAAGATGAAGATGGAAGAAACCAACAATTTAAAAGATATGATCAGCTACATGAGAGTGAATTTGAGGAAGGCGTTAGATTGTAGGAGTATAGCTACTCGCAGCAGAATGAAGAATAGGAGATTAGTCTAGCAATAATGAGAGAAGAAGTGAATATAATAACAGAGGGCCTACAAAGGAATACAAATGAAGACCAAGGATACATATCGATAATCAAGAAACGGGCCAAGTGGAAGCTATTGCAATAGAGGTGGAATGGAAAGCTGATAAACGAGTTCAGAGAACTTGAACAAATTCATACTGATTTGTTGGAGAAGAAGAGACTCAAAGGAATGGATTCACAGCAAGAAGGATCTACTGAAATCCAAAATATCTATGATGGAAGATTGGTGCTTGAAGCAATAAAATAGGATGAAGGATCTTGTATTTTAAAAACTGAAAATTGTTGTGTGCTTGCAGGGTTATGTAAACTTTAGGGAAAACAAGCAGTTATTTGAAACTGTCATAACAACAAGTGGAAAGATGACTACCCATAGTCATATGAAGAATAAGGAGAAAAGTTACAGTCAAGTGAAGGAAGATGTCCAATTAGATGACATCCAAAGGATAAGTCAAAAGGAGGATGGCAAAGGAATTATTGAGATCAAAGAAGTGTTTGGAAAGGAAGAGATCCATTCATGTGAACATTGAACAAAGAGTTTTCTTAGGAAAAATGATGAAGCTAATACAAACCAAATGGAGAATCTTATGGTGTATTCAGGAAGTGGGAGTGAACCAGAAGAATTGATGATGAAATTATTTAAGGAGACCTTGGTGTCTCATGGTTTTGAAACTAATATTTTGTGTGTAAATGTAGGATACACTGAAGTAAGGAAATTGTTTAAGGTTGTCATGAGGGAAAGGAAAAGCAAAGATATGATTTTTCAGAAGTTAGAAGAAGAAAATTTACATAATCTTGTGATGTAGAGGAAGGAGCAGCTATTAAACATAGCTATAGTGAATTATGTAGATATTGGACAACTATTCAGGACTGAAGCCAAAGGTGAGTAGCTACTGAAGGTTGATATAGAAGACTTTGTAGATGTTAAACATTTATTGAAGATTATTGACCTTGAAGAAAGCCAGAGTAGAGAAGGACTAAAGACATGTGTTGTAGACAATGAAGTTAGTGAAGATAGTGCGGAGCTCTTGGGAGAAATTCCAAATGAGATGTCAGATTTATGGCATGAGACAAGCATTTTGGAGAAGAGGCAAGGAAACCAAGGAATAAGTGATCAGACTGTACAACCAAAACTGAATGAGAATGAAGAAGTTGTCATGGATGTCAAATATGGGAAAGAAGTTGTCAGAAATGTTGGCATAATGAGGAAACAGGGTAAATCATTTGTGTTTAATGAATTGATTGATTCTGGTGAAGATTTATATGCATAAACAAGGCAATTTGAAGTCAATTTGAAACAAGGAATTGATTCTGAAGATCAGATCGAACCAAGGAATGGTGAGATCAGAATGTCTCAAAAAGATGGAATGATGTTGAATCTATAGTATGGAACTATTGAACTAGAGATGAGTTCAAGAGATAATAGTAACAATATTACTATTGTACTACAGGGAGTTATTGATGAAGAAGAAGCTGAAAATGACATTTCAGAAGAAGAAAAATATGATGCCATGATCCTTAAGGGTGAAAAAATTAAGTTACTAGAAGAAGAGGTATTCCAAGTACCTAAGCAAGCAGGAATAATTCTTAGTTTTCAAGAAATTTGTGGAATTACAGGTATACTGGGAATTGAAGTAAGAAGTGATGAAGCCATGAGTGAGAAACTAGAAGAAGGAATTGGAATTGTTGCAGGGGATCAATGGAGAAGGAATTTGTACATTTTAGAAATGTATTGGCACATGGATTATGATGTTCTTATGCAAGAACACATCCAGTTGTAGGGGAATAGTATTCATCATCTGAGAAGTGAAGTGGACAAAGAAATTGATGAGTTGTGGGAAATCATACAACAACATTCCAATAAAATATATAAAGGACAAAATAAGAAAGGAAGATGGGATGGAAATAATGGTATAGGTGAAGGTAATGGTAAACTGCAAATTAAAGTGTGGAAGCATGGCATAAATTGTGATGATGAGAAAAAAGCAGTAAGTTATATGAAAAATACAGTAGCAGGCAGTGAGAGCATAGCTAATGGGACAATACAACATCAACTATGGATACCTGAAGAACGGAAACCAATATCAGGAGATCGTGATTATTTTTTAACTTGGGAGTCTGATGAAGGAGAATCTAGGCCTAGCTAGCAATGTGATCGTGTGGTCACATGTTGTGGCTAATGAGAGTTTGGAGGAAGAATTGGTTATTTAATTTTATTTAATTTCAAATTATGTAAGTAGTTATATTGTTGCAAATACTAACGAAAAGAGAGAATAGGTGGCAAGTTGATCTTCCCTGCGTGGAGTTCAAGCCAAGTAATTGAGTTCATTCAGATTTGCATAGGATTTGATTTGTAAATGTATATTCTATTCCTTCAATTGTGAAGGAGATGGTTAGATAGAGCATATATGTATTTTCCTTTGTTTTCTGAGAGATAGAGTTTTTCGAGAGGATTGATGAGGGGATTGTAAGCCTACAAGCAGATTAGGAATGATGGCCACTAACTAGAAGAATCAGGCCATAGAGGAAGGATTCAGGAGAGAAAGTGAGTGAACAGAGTGAGAGAAGAAATGAATGTAAATCAGGCCTTCGAGGCCTGAAATAGAACTCTGTTTTATTTTTGATATTCTTTTAAAAGCGGGAATGAGAGTGGATAATTTAGAGGTAGAGGAACTGTGCATTGTGCCATTTTTGAGTTATGTTATATGTATATGTGTAGATGACTAAAATTCCATTTGTAGGCATGTTGATCTACCCTCGATCACTGTAGGATCGATGGCGATCCATTAACTAAATGAATAATTTTTATATGGATGTCGTAATACAGTATGGCAGAGGAAGGCGGTTTAACACAGAATCCATCAAATGCGAATGAAACTAAGTTAAAGAGGAATTGATCAGAGTATGCACAAGAGCCATCAGATCTCATAGATCGATGGTTAGCATTGGCGATCTATGGTGTAGGTGCAAGGAGTAAGAGCCATTGGATCTGGACGATCAACGGACCAGATTCAAATCGCAGAAAATAGACCAAGTGATATCACATAGGAGGAGAGTTATATTATCAGAAACAGCTGAGGAGACATAGCGATAATGATCACACGATTTAGTGCCAATTGTCAGATCAGAGCTAGATCAACGGTCTCGATTTAATCACCAATCGCAAATCAGAGGAGTTAACGCTGGTGGTTGATGGATGTGCTAAGATGCGAAAAGCCGATACACCGATAGCCGATGAAGAGCTAATTGGAGATTAGAGAACGTGATGGGCGATGAAGCGGAGATCAGAGATTGGAGAAGGTGGTGATCAGAGAGCATAGTGGAAAGGCTTCAAAGAGTAGACCCAAAAATTTTATAGAATCGGGTGTATTATTTTTAAGATCCAACCTTAAAAATTTGGAGTGGGGTTTTCCATGGTTTCTGTGTATTTTGATAAAAATTGTGTGGCCTAGTTTTGAATGAAAAAGCATAGATATAACACTTCCGATAGTATTAGTGGGCCATAACCATAAACCCACGACTGATGATTGTTAAAGTAAGGGATTATCACCAGAGTGTGATTATAAGGTATTTTGATTGTGGCAGCCATATGGTGGCATCACAT
Source organism: Pinus tabuliformis (assembly GCA_031772625.1). Lineage (NCBI taxonomy): Eukaryota > Viridiplantae > Streptophyta > Pinopsida > Pinales > Pinaceae > Pinus > Pinus tabuliformis. The sequence continues at coordinate 909,414,326 of CM062819.1, forward strand.
AATAAAACTCTAAAAGTAAAATAGATAGTTGTTTTAAAAAAATTTACAAATAGTTTGAGTATAAGACAAAAAATTATCATCTGACCTAAAAACTCAAAATGTATGCGGAAAACATATAAGTGAACTAGTGGTGTTCATGATAACAGGTCACAATTTGTGCTATCATGCGTAAAAATCTCATCCAATGACTTGGCAAACCAATGGTGTGGCACTGCAGTCGCACAGGGAACTCCTCGATCCGGACATCCGGAATTCCTAGGGTCAAACCCTCTATGTGGTCCTGTAGTTCAGCCAGTGTCTAAGCTAAATCTAAGTCTCAGAGAACTGCTCTACCAACAGGTCTCTGTGTTGGCCCACCTGCCACGCGTTAGTGCCCCACAGGTTGAACAGGTCCAATGTCTGCATACATAAAAAAATGATTTTGTTTAGTCTTGGAGTAAATAAAAAAACACAAAAAAAGTAGAAACTTTAAAATCAAAACACACTTTCGTCAAACAATTTACCTATAGCACCCCACTGTGCTCCAATTGGTAACATCAAGTCTCGATCTCCATGGAAATCCATCCCTGAATATGGATACTCTGCAATGGCCATATCTTGTCGATCAAGCCACTCAAAGAATGCAGGGGTAAATGAGATCAATGACTGACCAGCATGCCTAGCCATAAGATCTACCCATCTCTGCATCCGTGGATCCCTAGGTCCAGATACACCGAGTGAAACATGTTGTGGTTGCATAAGTGGAATTCTCTCCAATGAGAAAGAAATCAGGATCGACCCATAGCCAAAGTTCTTTGTCCTTCTGCTTCTCACCTTCGTCAGTTATTCTTTAAAGGATGAAAGTATTTCCTTGCACCAATTGAACACTTTTGGATCTAAACACTCTAATGCATACTGCATCTATGATCTGTTTGCCAAATGTAGTGTCGCACTGCTAGCCAATTTGGCAATGGTAAAGAGGATCGTCCTTAATGGTAAAGCACTAATATCCTTGATGTTAATATTGCCGTCCCTGCTAGGCTGTGCACCTAGATGACAACATTGTCGTATGTAATCTCTCACGGATTCACCCCCTTTGGAAAATCTAGAAAGTGAGATGGGGGAACATCGCCTTAAGAGTCCGGTAAGAAAATATATTTCATTGATGGTAATTGAGACAAATTTTTCTCTAATGTGAAATGACTGATCAGTAGGATCCCATGAACGAACAAGGAACTGCAAAAGCTCCATTTCCTGCCTCATACCAGGTAATCATAAATATTTGAGTAACTCGTAATTACTTAGGGCATCAACTATGCCCTGCTTCTTTAGGGCAATCATATCCTGCTCTTCATGCTCCCATTCTCTCTATGTAATCATCATTCTGATCTAATGAATACCTGAAAATACAACCATAAGACAAATTAGGATCTCTTTCTTGCAAAAAACAAAGGAATTTTTGGGTAAAAATAGCTGAATGAAATTGGATTTTTCACTCAGTGTAGCCGAGCCTTAGGTACAGTGTGCTACAATATAGGCAGCCTTCTAGGTACGTACACTGCAGCACACCTTTCGATGATGAAAGGGTGTTGTGATCCCAAATCGGAAAATTGAAACCCTAGGGACCCTAAAAACTCAAAATTTCTTCCTGAAACTGAAAATGAATGATATGAAATGAAAGAGAATAGAGATATCTCCTACCTGGGTTGCATGGCACGAGGAATGGTCCACTGAATCCTCCACAATCGGATGGTTAACTTCGAGGTAAAAATTGCTCCAAAGCACCAAAATCAAAGGGTAAGTGTGAAATGGTAAAAATGAATGGTAAAAATTGTTTTTATGTTTATTTCTTGCACCTTAATTGAGTAAACATTAGTCTTTATTCATTTAATCCTTGAAACCTGTATCTTTAATCTATTTCTGATGGTGTTTTGAGCAGGATTGACAACTGACATGAAAAATTTGACATGATCAAATGTAAATTGAACATCTTTGACCACAAAGCAAAATTTTATCTCTTTTTCGAGCTTTGTTAAAAATGAAAAAGGAGCCCCCTTGGAGTTCTCTTTAAGCTCTTTTTAGACTCTCTAAACATGAAAATATTTCTGAGCACTTGTACTTTCCAGCTCGTTAAAGGATTGGAAAAGATACCTCTCTTGTATTATTTTACGCTTTTTTTAGACTTGAGAGATTAATCTACGAAAAAGAACTTTTGGAGTTTCCTTTTTATCCTTTTTCAAACTCTCTAAACATGAAAAGGATCTAGTTATCTTTATCGTTAAACACGTTAAAAACATCAAATAGTGACAAATTTGTCCATCTAGACAAGACCGAGATTCACCTTCGCTAGACTCGTTAAAGCATCAAATAGTGATGGATTCACCCGAAGGGTGGAATTATAAAACAAGAATATGTTATCCTCCTCAATCTTGATAAAAATAAATAGGTACTGGTCAACAATGACTGGGGAAAATTGGAAAAATCGGAAAACACTTTATGGTAGCAAGTCTCTCTTGAACATGACACTTTCTTCAAATCATTTTTGGTTTTATGCTCGAGTCAATTTATTTGGGATTCCTTAAGGCCCACCTTCCAAAAGAACTTGTCCCATGGACCTCAACACCTTATCTGGAATCAAGATCAAATATTATTTGGAATGCCTTGGAACTTGCATACATCAATGACAAGCCTCCTCGTTGACAACAATGGGAATACAACACTATCTCTTGATTGTTGGATCTTGCAGGTGACTTGACATTAACACATTCTTTCTTCCCTGTCAAGATACACTCATGTACCTTGACACTCATTTACATTATCAATGTGTTGTATCGCATAGGTTAAAAATTTTCATCAGTGATCAGTAATCCAATGATTTCTTTCCATGCTCGGCTTCGACACATTCATTCGCATGGTAAGAATTGTACCATGAATTTTGGTTTTGGATGAAGACTAATGGTTTTATTGAATCAACACCAACTTGAAGAAGTATATTTTATTGGTTTCTTATCACAACTTGTTCATATTTTTGTCATTCAATAGCATCATGATGGCACTATTACAACACTTTTTCATTCATTTCATTTTCAAACAAAACAATAAATTTGGGCCTATTTCATTAAATATGAATTATGTTTCATGGTTTCTACTTCAACATTTAGTACACAGTCCAAATCAATAGTTCAAACTCAGTGAAAACAACTTTATGAAAAAATTTACCTTTCCTGCAATAGCTACGGAAAGTTGCAGTTTCTATAGCTTTTGTTGTAACAACCTATTTTTCTGTTGTAGCAGCTTGTTCCAGAGGCAATTTTGGCACAAATGTTGCAAGAGAATGGAGTAGAGATAAAAAAATTCTTAGCTTTTGGGTTTTCTCAGAATATGGTAAATTAAGTAAGACATGGGAATAATTATAAAAAAGTGCAATTTTCCAGGACTTTTCAGTAGGCTTCTAAGACAAGTTTTCAATTTTTACCACTGTGCACAAATTAGGACAAAATTTGGTACTTTGGCTAAGAAGTTTTGTTTCCTCATCAAAATTGGGTTCTGATGCATGTGGTGGGAAAAAAGGAAAAAATACATTGTTTCCCTTTTGAAGCACTCAATTTGGCCTTAAAATGAGTTCGCAGCATATGTTTTTGTTGCAACATTGGGCAGCGTGAAGGGTGAAACAGGGAAGAAATTGATCTGGTTGTAACTTGCAAACCGTGCATCCATTGGTCATAAATTGATTTATAAAAATTCTAGAAATTTTGAAGAGAAAGTTATTGTAAAGATGTAGTCCCAATCTCTTCCATTATTCTTTTTCATACACTTTAAAAACCAATCCCACATGCTATGATTCATTCCTGATTATAGGTGCCTTTCTCTCCATGAGATCTTTTTATGGTCAAAATGTTAAAACTCTCACCATTCCCTAGTATAAACTTTGTCTTTTTCCTATTGTGCTAATTGAATGAATCCTTATTGACTGACAATCGAACTCATGAAGCACGAAGCACATGTGGAACCTTCGACACGTTTGAAATAAAAGATTATTGATGACATAAAAGAAGTAAAGTGGGGGAAAGGCTATAAAGGAAGCGTTGTAGCAATTCTTTACTCACATGTCCTTGCAACTATTTATGCTCATATATGAAGGGGTACAATTATACTTTGACACCATAGATGGTAAGAACCTCACTACACTTATGATTCCAATAAGTAATTTATTTCAGGAAACTTGATTGCATCATGTGGACAACAAATGGAGATGAACATCATTACACATTTGTTGATACTGCTTAGATAAGCTTGGTTGCTACAAAGGAGTGTTTTGACAAGTGGATCAATTCTTTTGAGGAAGACATAAATATGTTTTACACAAGTTGATGACTGAATTTTATTTTAAACCAATATGCATAGATGTAGCAAAAAACAAGTATTAAATGTTTCAATTGATCATCATTTCCAGCTATGTTCATAGTTCTATTTGTTGCTAGGATGCTCCATGAGTATACATTTGTTTTTCTGAGTAGATTTATCTATTTTATGCAGCAAATTTTCATGTTCCCATAAGAGAATCCTATTCAATGAGAAATTTTGATGAGAAGATGACATGAAAATCAGGGTGTAAAAGTTGTTGTTGTTGATAAGTTTTACCACAAGGAGAATTCCCAAACAATTTAGAGTTCATAAAGGAATAATTGGGCAAGTAGAACATAAAGGCATCATGTTGTATTATAGGATCCAAGTATAAATAAGTTAAAAATGAGATATAGAATCAATGGAAATAAATAAATCATTCCAACAATGGTTTTAAGAAGGATTTATAAGACTTGTGTTGAGCTTAGAAATCATTCCAAGATTGTGATTCATGTAGAGAACTTATTGCTTAGATAAATTCCATATGCTTTGAAGTATCCAAAAGGGAAGGAACTTGATTTAAGGCATGAAAGAACAAAACATGAGTCAATATTAACAGATGATGCAAGATCATTAATTTTGGAAAACTTGTAATATTTTCAAAATGCCTATTATTTTTTCATGAGGACATGCAAAATCACAAGTGTGGGGGAATGTTGGGCCTCCTAACTACCATAATTCCATTAGGAGAACTATCAATTTTACATCATTCCATTCATCCATTGTTAGCATTTTTAACCGTATTCCACCATAAAACAAACCAAATTTCCATATACATGTTCACATCATTTATTATTAGTATTTCCATTATTTTTAATGAATTTTAATAATGAAAGTTTAGCAAGTTCAAGTTTATGTAGTTTTATTAAGTTTCCATAGCTATCTCCATGGTTGAGGTAGTAGCACCACTCTTGAAGGAAATCTGACAGTTGGAATTCGTTTATAGAAGCTCCACTATGGATTTTTATTGGTCAAATAACACTCAGCTCACACATGTGTACCTCCACCAAAAGATCAAGAGAAAAACACAGTAGTTTTGACCAATCAACTTAAAATGTGTTTTATGAGAAAACAAAAGAGAATCTTGGAAAAAACAAACATGGGGTTTGTCCATAACGCACCCAATTATGTTCTTTATGAGATGTTTTACAGAATTAATTACCATTAGTGAGATATTTTAGGTTCTCCGGAGCGTTATTTTGCAGGTTGCGTGAGAAAACAATGCACCCATGTGACAATAAATGCCCTATCAAGAAAACAAAGGTTGTAATGGACTATTCTTCATCCAATTCATGGCAACTAGGTATCCATTGAGTCCTAAAATTTATCCATATGAATCTCCATGAAGTTACATTGTAACCCCTGTATAAACACTCCGTTGAAACAGAGGGGAGAGGTTTTTTTTTTTGAATTGTTCCAAACATTTGTTGTTGTAATCTTTGTTCCATTCAATCAAGACTTGAAGACTTTGTTTTACTCATGGATATGATTCACTAATGATTTGAGGTGTATATAATAGAAGACTTTCATTTCAACCAAATGCGGGTATTTCCCAAGATCATTAATGAAAACCATTAGAACTGTCGGCGCAAGGACCTACCAGTTGGTGAAATGCTCTCTAACCCAGGCTCATTGCAGACAAAACCTAGCGAGCATGCAGGTCACAATGAATGGCCCTTCAAGCCAAGAATTGGAAATAACTGAAATTAGAATGGCGTCCCCTGAGCCTTCAAACCATCCTCCGCTCCTTAGCTACCGTCTGTCGCAAGCCGAATTCTCTTATAACAGAACAACTATAGGGAGACATTGCTGGCACCTCTGTTGCATTGATATTGGAAATGGATACCATTTCTCCCACTCTAAGCTCTGCCCTGTACATCCTGCTCAGGAGCCCTGTTTTCATTACCAGTCTCCCCTCCCGACTACTTACCCTGCTAATTTGCTCTCCGACCTCACGGGCATGGTTAGGCACCAAATGAGAAGTCACTATGGAGGAACCAGAGAGGGCAACACTTGCCCTTAGGTAGTGCAGAGCTTGGCTCCCCCCTCTACCCCTCAGTACCAAGAAAACCCACCTCCTCCCAGGTCACCTCTCAGACATCCCAATATGCGCAACGGGCGAGGGCGTGGGATGGCATCAATGGACTCACCCAACGACTTCAGGCTCCACTATGCAATTCCTCAGCTGCATCCTAGCCTTGTCCCTCATGTTACCCAATTCAGGTTCCAAAGTTGTCTGAATAGACCCATCATAACTGCCAATGTGACCATAGTATTCACGGAAGAAGATGAGCTGAACATGGAGCAAGCAAGAAATCCTACAGATCACTCACAAGTGGTGCAAATTCTAGATTTGGGACGGGGTCCCGAGAAAAATTTTAAGGATGTTGGCCAAAGCTCCAGTCACCGAAAAATGCAGGGAGGAGAATCTCACGAAGGAGACATACAATGGGCTGGTGGTAGCCCTGTAGGCACAGCCTTGATAGTGGGGTTTGTTGGCAGCTCAAGCGGCACCCAACATGTAGAGGAGCAGCAAGTGGTGATGAGAAAGGAAAAGGTATAGTTTGGGACCAGTATGCCTGCCTCATGGTCGAGGAGCCACCTGAGGAGGAAGATGACAAGTGACGCCTCGCGGCATTCGGTGCCACCCTTGAGCCATATATGCCTTCTACTGATGACGAGTTGGTCCAGTCAGTTAATGTTTTTGCAGTTTGATTGTCTGGTAATTGATTTTGTTGTTATGTTTTTGAGTCCAGAGATGCCGAGTCTAGAGATGATTTTGTTGTTCTGTTCTCGAGTCCAGAGATGTTGGTGACTATTCAGGGCTATATGCTGGTTATGTTGGCAATGTCAAGCCGGTTTACTCAATCTGGGGCAGCTTCGATTGTTTTGATGAACTCTAGAAACAAAGGAAGAGGCAAGGCCTCGTTGTAACTTTATTTTTGCTTTTCTAATAGAATTAGTCTTACATAGAAAAAAAAATAGAAGACTTGCATTTGCAGGAGGCCCCCTTGTTGAATGCAAGGTTTTGTTCACATAGATTATACATTTCATCCATTTACTTTTCTTACAATTATCTCATAGATTATTTGTTTCATAGTTATATTTCATGTATATGTTTATTTTATTTCAGTTCATAGATTACTCATAAATCGAAAATATAAAAAGTTAGTCTAAGATTGGTTTCATTTCATTACAACCATTTAGAAATAGAATTTTGAATAAGCTTAAATGGTGTAACTTTCATTTTTTATTTCTGTCAAGTAGATTATTTAAGACTAATTTTTTTATTTAGATTCAATACTCTCACTCTAGATTCATTTCTTAAATCACTTTGAGTCTCTGATATTAGTTAGATCATCATTGGTTAAATTTCCTATAGTTGGTTCCTAGTCAATTTATGTAAATTGTTTTCCAGTAGGTTATCTATGGTTTTCGCAGCATGTAGTTTCGACTTTGTGGTTTCTAAACCAATTTTGTAGTTAGCATTCAGAGTTGTTTCCATAGAAAATAATTTCAATTCTGTAGTTAGCATTCAGATTTGATGTAGCATAGAGCAATTTTCTAGATTTTTAATTTTCCATTTATAACCTTCTTCTAGTTTAAAAGCTACTCTTTGAAAATAGTATTTTCCAATAATGAATTCTTAGACAACATCCACTCATGTTAATATGAATGCTAGCATATATAGTTCACATACACTTCACAAGTGCACGACCCTCGGTTGACAATTAATGAAGTAAATTAAGTCAATTAATTTTCCAAACACTTATATAGCCCAAATTTTGGCAAATGTTTCTTGTTATATACTTATGCTTCTAACTTGTCTATTACAATTGTGTTAACACTGAAAGATGGTCAAGGAAATGAGCGGCCTATATATTTCATCAGTATTGACTTATAGGGATCAAAACTAAATTATCCTACCATCGATAAGAAACAATACACAATGTATAAGTGAGTTAAGAATTTTATGAATTACGTGTTTAAGGCCCACACTATTATCTATGTACCTCATTCAACAATAAGAACACTATTTGTACAACAGGAGTTGGATGAGGAGAGGGAAAAGTAGATTATGTGCTCACAAAAATATGATTTTGAATTCAATCTAGTCCATATTATCAAAAGGCCATGGTCTCTATTAGCTCACAACAGAGATGGTGAAATCACCAGAAGGATATCATTATGGGTGAGAACAAGAAATAAATATGTATAATGTCGAGTGAGTTCCTTCTACAAATATAACCACATCCCGGTATGTAGATATGACAATATTTAAATCATGACACCTTCCCTTCTCACCTATCAATAAAAAAAGAGGGAAATATGACTTAAATCTTTATCTAATGAACTTGTGCACAATGTGCCTTTTTAGAAGCACCACAACGATGTACTACTTAAATTTTTGGAGCCTCCAGATTCATAAATGGTATTAAGAGATCTTCACTAAGAACTAATAGGTCGACACTTCACAAGTGATACCATGTCTCATAAAGTGATAAGGGTTGGTTACTATTGGACCACATTAATTAAGGATGCTCGCACCTATGTTCTAATGTACCCAGTCTGTCAAAGGTTTGCTAGTCTTGATCAAAAGTAATCCACCACATTGCTAACCATAGCAGTTGAACCATTTCAAATATGAGGATTAGATGTTATCGGAAAAATTGTCCTGATTCATTCAAGAATCATTGCTATATATTAACCATAGCTGATTATTTCACTCGGTGGACTAAAGCAGTTCTCATAGGGAAAGTTAATGATCAAAAAGTCATTCAATTTCTCAAATGAAACATCATAACCAGGTTTGACATTCCTACATCTCTTGTATTTGATAATTCAAAGCATTTTTCTTTGTTAAACCTTTATGAGTTTTCATTAGAAAATGGTATTGTTTTAAAGAATGCATCAAATTACTACACGTAGGGGAAGTGTTTGGGTAAATCCACAAACAATAACCTAATATGTATTATCAATAAAATTATTTTCTCCAAATAGAGGAACTAGCATAATGATTTGGTGAATTCATTATGGGCTAACCATGTCACTCCCAAACCCTCTCTAAAGACCTCTCCCTAGTTCCTTGTATATGGAAAAGAAGTTATCCACCCTCAAGGAAAACCATGTATTCTTGTTTAAAATAGGATAGATACCCACCTTAAGGTAAAGGGAAAAAGGATCATGGCGAAATATAAGTTTTCCATACACCATAACCGAATCAAGCATTGGCTTGATAAATGGCCCACATGGAATAAGGATTTCGATGTGGGAGACCTGCTATTGAAGTGGGACAATACCTGTGAAGAGAAAGAAAAGAAAACCAATTTAAAACCCTATCAATTAGACCTTACAAAATTTTTGAAAAGCTTCACCACCATTATTACAAGTTGAAATTGTTAGATGGGAGGACTGACCCTCTTCCTGTCAATGGTCTAGATCTTAAGCAGTACTTCTAGTATTAGCCCCGAGGTGCTTTCCTACCTCTGTACAATTTGGTTTTCTTGTCTTTTGTTTTTTATCCAAACTTATGTTGTGTTCTTTCTAGATTGTTTAGTCTGTGTACATAAATAATACCCTATGTGATAGTTTATGTATGGAACAAAAGAAAAATGTGGTGAAATAAATAGGGATTGTGACAACTACAACACTTGGGTATTTGTTGATTCTTTATCTTTATATGGGGTAAACTTCCTTAAGTTATGTAATGCCCATATGGAAAATATTAGACATTAGAGAGGAAAGCTTTGAGTAGAGCCATGAAACCCACATCCATTCTAGGGTCCTCAATCCTTAACTTGGTATTGTATTTATTGCTCATTTCACATGCTAATGGAAGCAAGGATAGAAAGGATAGGGGAAAACCAATAGTGAGAAAATCAATATCATAGGTTATATAATTTCCTCTCAAGGAAAAAAATATTATGCTCTAAATATGTGAGGATGCCTCTTCCACCCTTGGTGAAGTGTTAAGTGCCTAAGAAATTTTAATAAAATAGGTAAAATAAAGGGTGAAAGAAGAGAAATGCTTCTTACACAGAGATGTGAAGTAAGTAACTTCGTCGAGGTAACTTCCCAGGATTGTTGGGAGTGAAGCAATGCTTACATTCCTGTAGTGACTTCGTTGTCATAATGAATAGACTCACAAGAAGTGTAGAAACACCTAAGAAGTAAGCTAATACTTTGATTATCTTAAACTCACAAACTAGTTATTACCCTTCTCCTATATTGAAAGGATTATGATATGGCTATTTCTTTTTATGTGTTCAACAAGGAAAGGAATTAGAGGGGACTACATCTATATTCAGTTTAAGTGTGGAAGCCACATTAATATACATTAAGAGTTGATACCTCTTGAACTACTAACTCTTTTCTAAAAACCACCCCTTGACATAGAAGTTGAAGTATGTCCAGTGTGTCGCCAATTGTTGTCGTTGCTACAACACACTCCAAAATTTTTATATGTTCAAATTTTAGAGCCTGCCTACTATCATGTGAAGTGTCACTTTTGGTTTTAAAGTGTTGTTTCATTTTTGAACTATCCATGTACCTTCCTAAGTGTCGTCGGATTGCCAAGATTAGATATAACGCACTTTTGCGTCACAATGCACATTCTAGTCACAAAACGACACTCATGTGTCTCAACTACTTATGTTTTGATTGTCTCACTTGAAGAATGATTATTAATTGGTGTTTTTATGTATATTTCTTAGTCTTGGGTCTTGTCTTACTTGTATTAATGAGTTTAGGTGTATAACATTTGATATTTCCCCTAGCTCATAGTGTATTTAATGTTTTATCCATCCATACTTAGTCAATTTTATGACCTTGTAACTCCTCCTCCAAGCTAGGAAGAGCACATTGTGCACTTCTAGGGCCTAGAAATGACCCTCCTTATTAGATAGGACTATGCCCTATTCCATCCTATGTCTCCTCTCTCTCTTTGGTACACTACATAATTCTAGTTAGCAAGGCCTTTCTCCTTGTTGCTTACTCTCCCTCCTTGCACAAATATTGCCACTTCCTTGGAGAATAGCATCCTGCACACTTTTAGTGGGAAGTGATGCCCCTCCTTATTCACTAAAAATATGACCTTCACACGTTATTGCCCTGACTATCCTCCCTAGTACACGGTGTTTTCCTAGTTAGGAGTCCTTACAACCTTGTCTCTTGGAACTGCACAATGCCCTCAACTTTCCTCCCCCTCTTCAAGAGTTTTCCATCGCACAATATTTATGAGTAGCACCTACCCCTCTTGTCTCCTACGAGTTTACTCTATTACCATACGTTTAGTCTCTCTCCCTAGTGCACTTCTAAGCCACAGTCATTGCATTGCAAGGATCACCATAGAGAAGAGATTTTCGGGTTAATTTTTGCTTACCATGAGTGACCTATACATAAAAGTATGAGAAGTAAGCATTCCAGAAGATGATTGAGGAAATCTATCAAGAAAATCATCCCAAGGAATAATTTTGAACACAAAGGAACAAAGGCTCCATGTTGTGGCAATTGAAGTAATGTTGGATCATGATGATCAAAGAGACTCATGAATAATCCATAATCTCTCTAGACCCTTTGGAGGGTAGAAGGAAACAACCATGCAGGCTTTATTACAAGTATTTAAGACACATTGGAAGTGTCATCACTTGTAAAAGAAATTCATGTTACAAGTCATCAACGTCCAAGTCATCAATGTCAAATGACTTGTCTTGTTATCAACACATGATGATGTGAAAAATGGTGATGTAATTTTGGAAAATATTTTAAATGTAAAAATGTGGAAGTCCAAGAGTCACATGTGGACAAAATATTCATTAGAAAAATTCCAAATAAGTCCAAGGGTCATACTAGAAGTCCAAGAATCATGAGGGTAGTTCAAATTCATGGGAATATGACAGGTCATCCACCTTGTTATAAAGGAAGCCTCATTACTCAAGAAAATGACTTTCCGCCTTGGCTTCTCCAACTAGGAATTAGGGAGAATGTATCATCCCCTAATATATTCACATGAAAATGCATGGAGATAGATTTTTTTTACATAATTTAGCTATTGGTAACTATCCAAATTACTATTCCATATTCCTCATTAACTTTTATACATAATCTTCATCATTACATATAGTAACTTTAGTAAAGGAATAGTAAGTTACATATCCATTAACAACCATTATTGTAGCATATTAACATAATCTTTTTTATGTAACCTTGCATCATTTTCATGATTCTTTTAACTTGATTAGTTAATCACATACTTGATTTTATAAACTTCAGCTCATGCAAGGAATCCACATCATAAAAGTAGGTCAACAAGCAACCACATCATTAGAGACTGATATACCATAGAAACCCTATAGGGTAAAAAGAAAAAAAATGTTTAATTTTATTATTAAATGCTCGTGTGGGTGTTCACCCCTCACTCAATGACTTATCAGGGAGTCCATCCCTTAACCATTGTCATAAAATATTACAAGGAAATAATATTTAAATACAACATATCTAGTTAAAATATATTATTATCATCATGATATAATTTACCCACAAATATTCAATATTTATATCTTTGTGGCGTCATTGTTCCATCAATGGATAGTCCTGCAACTCACACTCATTTATGTGGACCATTAATTATTTCCCCGCCACAATGTTAAACATATTTTTTCCTTTTCACAAGCCACCATCCTCTTCTTGCCATTGTTGTCATCATCAAACTTTGATATCATGATTAGATAAAGTACTAATCAACCATTAATGAATCTTAATAATGATTCCTCAACATTCATTCATGTGCACACATGAAATGCAAATAAAATATCACAACATTATTCTTCTAACAACACTGCTCATACATTAATTATAAACAAATAATTAGCAAAGCATGTCAAAATAAATATCACAGTAATATGATTCTTCTCATTCAAGTACAAATTATTTCCGAAGGAACACCACTATAACAGTCGGTTTTCATTTAAACGATACTAGCTTCTTAGCTTTACTTTCTATGCATGTAATTAGATAAAACTTATTAAAATAAAGTCAACCACACAGCTTTTTATGTGTGCAACTAACTAATATTTCCAACACAATATATGTTAACATTATTATCATTATGCATGCAATGCATGTCCCCATTCTAACATAAAACTTAACATAACAGATACTATTATCATGCTTGTAATGCAAATCCCTTTTCAAAGAACATGTTTTCCAAGATAGAGCTATTTGGAAAGTCTATTGTGCATGCAAATGCATGCTCTATTTTGAAATAAAACTAACGTGTTTATATATATATATATATATTCCAAAGGAAAGCTAATGTATTTATTACATGCAATAACTTGTTTTCTTTTCGAAGGTCTAACATAATAATTATTTTTTTTGCACTCAAATCCATGTTTCTCTTTGAAACATCTAACACAATAATTATATTCTTTCAGTGCATGTCTATTTTCAAATAATCCAATATCATAGATGTACTTTTCATTGGTGCAAAGATCATATTTCCTTTCAAGAGATAAAACACAATATTTCTATTTTTCGTGCAAGAAAATAGCACATTTCTTTTCAAGAAATATCAAACATAATATTTCTATTATTTGCATGCAGATAACTTATTTCATCTCAAGAAATATCAAGCATAGTAGTTCTAATTTGATACATGCAAGGAACTTATTTCCTTGAAATAGCAAACTAACTAGTTCAATTTTCATGCATGAAAATAAATTATTTCTTTTACCATAAGTAAACACCAAACAATAATACAAATAGCACAAGGAACTTATTTCAAATGATAACACAATAATTACTTATATTTTCATGTAATACCTATTCTTATCCAAAGAATACTACCATAATAACTACCCTTTAATGCATAAAAATACAAATTTCGTACAACCTTTTCAAATAAACAACTTGGGTAACCTATGATTTCTATGCATAGAGATTTCTGGGATCTCTTCAAGAAATGTATCTAATTGATTTTCTTCGGTTAAAACCCCATGAAAACCTATCAAAAGTTACCCTAGTTAATTTATACTTGAATTCATGGAAGTATTTCAAAGAATTAATCTAAATAAGTCAAATAAAATATTATTTTATTTTCTATCATTATTATTTGCAATAAAAACATCATAATTGTTATTATCTTTAAACACAAAGGCATTACATATTCTTTTCAACGTAAGTTCTATAATTTATTATCAATGCACATGTGAATTCTAGGGAATATTTCCATGAATAAGTAACTAGCACCCAATTTACCTATGTCCTTGTGCACAATAATTCAAGAAAGACTTTTGCAACAAGAAACATTAACTAGTTTCTACTTTTCAAAAAATCATTAAATCATTTCAAGAGTCATCAACTAGTCTATACATACCATGAGTTGACGTGATATTTTTATTGAAGGAACATGGTTTCTTAACCTCTTTGTATATAAAATTCACATGCATTGTTTAAGAAATTATTCTAACTTTTATATATATATATATATATTACCAACGATTCTCTTTAAGAAAATGACATTGTTATTGACCATGAAAATTTTTACGGACATGTTCCGATTAGTTGTTTTAGCAAAGCTATACTTGATTCATCTCACTCCATTATGGACATATTTGATTCTTCACGGGCTTTAATGACTTAACATCACCATAATTCATGATAAACTTGCTGCAAGTTTTAACCGCGGTTGAAATCTGCCTCATATCTTACATGATATGTGTTCATCGACACCTTGAGATTATTTGATACCTCATATCTCTCAGAAAAAATTAAGATGTTGGCCCAAAAATTTTTCTCTTAAGGTCTTTTCAAATTCAACTTTGTAATGACTTATAGATTCTCAAAGGTTGAAGTAGTCGACCAGCCCATGGAGAGAAGGATTTTATTTCCAAAAAAATTTATAAATGAAGAAATGGTGTTAAATGAATGGAACGAAAATCATGTATGTAATATTTTCTTTTTGTTGTCCAAGTAGATTCGACAAGGGAGATTCTCTATGCCTACAATGTTATGCACATGGGAAGACACAATATAGTCCAGATGAATTACTTCAAACGCTACATAGTATTTCATGATAGGTAACGATTAAAATGTCCCCCAGGCCTTCTTTTTTTGTGCCCTCAAAGAAAAATTGATAAGGAATTTCCTATGGTGGCTCACAACCACCAAAAAACCTAACTGCTTCTTTGGAACTAGTTTTCATTAATTAATATATTTATGAATGTTGGCTACAAATAAATTCTAATCGGGCTATTACAAAATCACCCCATTAAATAGAACATCGTCCTCTGTGTTCTTATTTCACTAAAACTTTAACTTTTAACCATGATATAACAGTCTAAACAATCCAAAATGGGATTATTTCCCTTCACAATGAAGGAATTTCATTTCCAAAAATACCATTAAATGAAATAATAATGTTTTGATCAATAATCATAAGTATTTATAACGAAAAAAGTATGCAAGTTGTACTTTCCATCATGTAGCCATTATTCAAATTCATCGAAACGAAACAAAATGTCTATACCAACTTTCCATTACATACCAATTACTCTTGGGAGTCACAATCACTTTTATGTAAGCACTCAAAGAATGGTTGGACAGCCCATCAACAGTCCATGGGAAGTACCCTGTAATGTATGACTAACAAATTCAATGACATTAGACACATCATTTTCAATGAAATGAAATACTTTTAACTATGAATTATTTATGCAATGTCAAATAATAGTTTAACCATGGTACTTCCACATGTACTCAAAGAGCACCAACCCTCTAATCATCAAATTGATAAACCACTGCACTTGTGCACACTATATTGGCTCCCGCTAAATACATCCACATGGTACCTCTAAAGTACTCAGAGATCATATAGCTCTCTAATCATCAAAATGGTCAATAAATGCACCAAGTGCGTAATTTCTTAGCCCCTACTAAGAAATTCAAAGGACTAATAATACAATAAAGGAAATTACACCTCCAATAATTCATTTTCGAGTGCTAGGCTATTTTCCCGTCAAGATGTACATAAATTTTTTTACACAAACATACAAAAAATTCATAACACATAAATGATTAGTTAATTGTTCTGCTATGATAACTACAATGGCAAAATAATGTTTCTCCCAACCAATGGAAACTGTTTTCCACAACCAAATTAAGCCATTTTCACATCCAGATAGTTCTCTGACAAAGACCATACCAGGAACAAGGAAACACTATTTTCCAAAGGAATGCCACTATAACCATACATTTTCATTTAAAGGATACTAGCCTCTTAGCTTTGTTTTCCAATGTAATTAGATAAAAATTATTCAAAGAAACTCAACCCCTCAACATTTCGTGTGTGCAAGTAACTACATAATATTTTGAATACAATAGATATTAACATTATTATCATGCATGCATGCAAATGCATGTCACCCTTCTAAGGGAAACCTTAACATAACAAATACTATTATGTTGCATGCAAATGCGTATCCCTTTTCGGAAAACATCTTTTCCAAGATAGAGCTATTTACAAATTCTATTGTACATACAAATAAGTGCTCTGTTTGAAAATAAAGCTAATGTGTTTAGTCATTATTTCTTTTGTGTGCATATATATATTTTCCAAAGGAAAACTAATGCATTTATCTCATGCAATAAATTGTTTTATTTTCCAAGGCCTAACATAATAATTATTATTTTTTGCACGTAAATCCATGTTTCCCTTTAAACGGTCTAACAAAATAATTATATTGTTTGTAGGCATATTTCTTTCCAGCGAATCCAACATCATAGACTTACTTTTCATGGGTGCAAAGATCATATTTCCTTTGAAGAGATCAAATTCAATATTTCTATTTTTCGTGCAAGAAAATAACACATTTCCTTTCAAGAAATATTAAACATAGTATTTCCATTTTGTGCATGCAGATAACTTATTTCCTCTCAAGAAATATCAAGCTTAGTAGTTTTATTTTGTAGTATGCAAAGAACTTATTTCCTCCCAAGAAATATTAAACTAACTAGTTCAATTTTCATGCATGAAAATAACTTATTTCATTCACAATAACTAAACACCAAACAACATATTCTTTTTCAAATGATAACATAATAATTAATTATCTTTTCATGCAATACAAATTATGATCCAAAGGATACTAACATAATAATTTCCCTTTAATGAATAAAAATACAAATTTCTATGCATAGAGATTTATGGGTTCTTTTCAAGAGATTAATCTAATTTGTTTTCTTTGCTTCACAACCCATAAAAACCTATCAAACGTTACTGTGGTTAGTGATAGTTGAAGTCATGGAAGTATTTCGAAGAGTGAATCTAAAGAATTAAAATAAAATATGATTTTCTTTTCTCAAGAACTATCATGATTGTTTCCAAGAAAACCATCCTAATCATTCGTATCTTTAAAAAAAAGGCATTACATATTATTTTCAATGGAAGTCCTATAATTTATCATCTACACATATGAAAATTGTAGGGAATATTTCCATGAATCAGTGACTAAAACCCAATTTAGCTATGCTCATGTGCACATTAAGTCAAGAAAGGCTTTCCCAATAAGAAACATTAACTATTTTCTACTTTCCAAAAAATCATGAAATCCTTTCAAGAATCATTAACTAGTTTATACATACCATGAGTCGCAACATGAATTCATGAATTAAGAAATTATTCTAACTTCCTTATATATATATATATATATATATATATATATATATATATATATATATATGTCTGTGTGTGTATGTGTTTTACCAACGATTATCTTTAAGAAAATGACATCGTTACTGACAATGCAAATATTTCCATAAAAGGGAAATTATTACTAACCTATTCGCATTAATTGTTTTCGCCAAAGCTATATTTAATTCATGTGACTCTGCTACGGACATATTTTATTCTCCCCGCACTTTAAGGACTTGACATCATCATAATGCATGATAAACTTGCTACATGTTTTGACTGTGGGTGAAATCATCCCCATAATTAACATGATATTTGTTCACCTACACCTTGAGATTATTTTATACCTCATATATCTTAGAGAAATTTAAGGCACTGGCCAAAAAAAGTGCTTCTTAAGGTCTTGTCAAATTCAATTGTGTAATGAACTATAGATTTTGAAAGGTTAAAGTAGCTAACTAACCCATGGAGAGTAGAATTTTATTTCCAAAAACCCTTATAAATGAATAAATGGCATTAAATTAATCTAATAAAAATCATGTCTGTAAGATTTGCAGTCTAAATGAATTACCTCAGACCCTACATCATACTTTATGATAGATAGCGATTCAAATTTCCCTCGGGCCTTCTTTTTTGCAGCCTCAAAAAAAATGATAACGGATTTCCTATGGTGGTTCGTAACCACCCAAAAACCTAACTGCTTCTTGGTAACTGATTTTCATTAATAAATAATATTTATGAATGTTGAATACAAATAAATCATTATAGGGAGACTAGAGAGAAAGATTGTTCTTTTGGGTAGTAAGTTGTGGCTTAATGCTCTATTATTTGAGCTAGTGGTGTCCCATTGTAACCATGTAATTTGGAACTTTAGCTTAATAATTTGAAACTTGTTGAGCCAACACACTTTCCCTCATGTACCGTGAATATTTTAAGGTTGTTCTTTGGATGTTTGTGGTATTTTTTATGTTTTCATGTACTAAATAAATTGAACTATTTCATTGGATTTGGTGCTCATCTAGTTGAATCTATGTTTTAGTACCTTAAATGATCGTCATTTCTATGTGAACTATTTCTCTAAATGGTAAATGGTTCTTTCATATGAATGTGTGTGTGTGTTTATTAGAATAGTACTACTACTTTTATTCTAAACACTCACTTCCTCTATATTTCAGTCAAAGAACCTTGATACATTTTGAAATTGAACATTTCACAAAGCTTACTTACTTATTCATTCGAAATTACATGTGTGATCATCTCTCATGCTAACTATTGCAGCCAAGAAAAATATTTAAGACAATGGAAGTCACGCCATGTTCTAGATGGGGATCCCATGTTAGAAAATTATATATTACTCAGCAATGGAACACACAAAATATATTGTAGAAATATAAACATAGAAAACACATAAAACAAGAGAGACACAGATATACATGGTTCACGCAATTTGGGCTAAGTCCATGGGAAACCACGAGTCCTTCCTTTTATATTATCCAACGAACTAAAGAGATACAACCTACAACAGATCCGTTGTAATTCCCTCTTCGCTCTCACACAATCTCCTCTCTCTTTATCGCTCAAAATATAGATATACATAGACGAAATACAATTCCCTCATATATAGTGAGGGGTCGACTTATAGTGCAAAAAACCCTAAATTGAACATAGCTTTTACCATGATATCTCTGCCTAATGAATGGCACAGATTGACTATGAAATTACAACATTTTACAAGGTAATTTTACATCTATTTTTAGCTTCGGGGGCACTACCCCAGATCTCCCACCTGGGGGGGCTCCCAAAGATCACAACCGCCCCCTTGGACACCCATTGCATCGCAAATATTATGGGCAGTGTTGCCACCACATTACGAATTGGGGTCCAATGCAGTGATACCTCTGAATAAAGAAGATAATTAAGCTCCACACCCAACAATATCCCACTTAGAGACTGATTATAACAACTCCACCACTGCTTCATTTGCTTGACAATGACTCCACTTTGGACCTACGTGTTTCACATCTTCTTCATCATACTTGAAGACCAATTGAAACTGAGCAGAATCTCCTTTTCTCCCTCGTTATAAATTTTGTTAAAATATATGTAGGATGTTGGCTAGTGTGTATCTTTTCTAGCTTCAACTGTCCATCATCCAACACCGACTGTATGAAATGGTACTTGAGTTGTATATGTTTATTATTGGAATGAAATGTAGAGTTTTTTTCGAGATGTATGGAACTCTGGCTGTCACTGTATAACCTGCCCAACTCCTTCTTCTTACCTAATTCATCCAGAAACATTTGTAACCAAATCATTTCTTTACTGGCCTCTGTAGCAGCAACATACTCTGCTTCCATTGTTGACAGTGAAACAACACTTTGTAGTTTTGAAACCCAACTGACAGCTATTCCACCTATAGTAAACACATACCCTGTTGTACTCTTCTTGTTATCTCTATCCCCCACCATATCTGCATCAACATATCCCTGTAGAGCAATGGTTGAACCACCAAAGCATAATGCTTGATTTGTGGTACCTCTAAAATACCTGAGAAGCCACTTCACCGCCATCCAATGTTCTTTTCATGGATTATTCATGTACCTACTTACAACTCCCACTGCATGTGCAATATCAGGCCTTGTGTAGACCATTGCATACATTAAGCTTCCAACTACTCATGCATAAGGAACTTTAGACATATAAGCCATTTCTTCCTAAGTCTTGGGACACACCTCCTTACTTAGTTTGAAATGGCTAGACAAAGGTATACTAACTAGTTTTGCATTCTGCATATTAAATCTTTTCAACACCTTTTCTATGTACTCACTCTCAGAAAATGTTAATTGATGATTCTTCCTATCTCTAGTTATTCTCATACTAAGGATTTGTTTTGCAGCACCCAAATCCTTCATTTCAAATGAGTTTGCCAATTTTCTTTTGAGTACATTTATTTCCTTTATGTTATAACCTACAACAAGCATGTCATCTACATACAATAACAATATAATATAGCTTCCATCATTTTTCCTTTTGAGATAAACACAATTATCAGAGTGACATCTAGTATAACCTTGTTCAGACATAAACCTATCAAATTTTAGATACCACTGCCTTGGAGACTGTTTAAGCCATACAAGCTCTTCTTCAATCTTCACACTAGTTCCTCCTTCCCTTTTACCTCATATCCTTGTGGCTGTTGCATATATATCTCCCCCTCCAAATCCCCATGGAGAAATGTTGTCTTTACATCTAACTTCTCAAGATGCAGACCTTCTACTGCTACTAGACTTAAAATAGTTCTGATTGAAGTCATTTTAAGAACAGGAGAAAATATCTCATCAAAGTCTATACCCTTTTTCTATGCATACCCCTTCACCACCAGTCTAACGTTATACCTTTTTCTACCTCCATCTTCTTCCTTCAACCTGTAAACCCATTTATTTTGCAATGTTGTTTTACCTGTAGGCAACCTGACTAAGTCCCAAGTCTGGTTATGTGCTAAGGAGTCCATCTCTTCTTTCATGGCTTGCTCCCACTTCTTCCTAGTTTCTACTTGCATTACTTCTTCATAACATTCTCGTCCACCAAAATGAGTCAACAATACATAATATAATGAAGGAGAGTATCATTCAGGGGGTCTACTTATCCTGGTAGATCTTCTAACACCACTTTCAGGCGTTTGAGGTGCTTGTTTCTGTTGTGGTTGTTGTTGTTGTTCTAGTTGTTGATCATTATGATTTTCAAGCACCTTCACTTTTTCTGTGATATCATCAAGCACTTTGTATTATTTGTTTTCTTTATCCTGTTTCATTTCCCGCAGCTAATCCTTATACAAAAACTTTTCATTGAATATGACATCTCTGCTTCTAATGATTTTGTGTTTTTCATAATCATAAAAACGATAACCAAAATCATTAACACCATATCCAATAAAGGAAATTTATTTGATTTTGCCTCAAGCTTTGTTCTATTTTCTTTATTAATGTGGACAAAGGCTTCACAACCAAAAGTCTTTAAAAGTGAGTAGTTTACCTTTTTACCTATCCATGCCTCCACTAGAATACCACAATCGAAGGAACTTGAAGGCCCTCTGTTTATTAGATAAGTAGCAATATCTACAGCATCTGCCCAGAATTGTAAAGAAAATCATGCATGCAATCTCATGCACCTTGCATTCTCCATGATTTTCTTGTTCATCCTTTCTGACACACCATTTTCTTGTGGTGCTCCTAGAACTGTCTTCTCTCTGCGAATTCCATTCTCTGAACAATACCTATCAAACTCTTTGCTGCAATATTCATCTCCATTTTCTGATCTAACACACTTCAACCTTTTTCCTGATTCATTTTCAACCAAAGCTTTCCATTTTTTGAAAGTATCTAATACATTAGATTTATTTCGAATATAATAAATCTAGGTTCTTCTAGTTGCATCATCAATAAAATTAAATTAATAACGAGATCCATCGAGAGATAATACCTGAGCAGGTCCCCATACATCTGTATGCACAAGCTCTAATTTTTTTCTCTTCTTTTCTTTCCCAACTCTGAGGAATTTGAATCTCTTTTGTTTTCCAAAAACACAATTCTCACAAAATTTTAAATCAACATGCTTCAAACCTGGAAAAAAATTTCTTCAGTGAAGAATCTACATCCCCTTATCACTCATGTGCCTAAGCCTATCATTCCAAAATGTCGTATCTTCTCTTGTATTGGTTAAAGAATTAACATAATTAGAAATATAATTTCATAAATACAATGTAACAACCAGGGATCCTTTAGTGACCTTCGAGGTTTTATCTGTAAAAGTTGTCACACAACCTTCACCTCCCAACTGCCTTGTTGAAATTATATTTTTCTTCAAATATGGAACATGCCTTACCTCCTTCAATAGACATTGATATCCATTCCGTTGTTTAATCAAAATTGTACCCATTCCAATGATTTTATAGGGTTTATCATCACCCAATCGAACCTGTCCAAAATCTCCTTGAACACAATCAGGAAAATGTTTCCTATCAGGTGTGGCATGGAATGAGGCCCCTGAATCTACTACCCAGGCATCTATAATATTTTCTAATGAAAGAATCGAAGCGTCTCCTTATTGTCCCTTCCGAGACTTGCAGTCTTTCTTTAGGTGTCCTTTCTTCCCGCATTTCCATCACAGCATCCCTGACCTAGACATGGATCTGCCTTTCCTTGACTTACTGGGATATCCTAGGCTCTTTCCTCTTTCCATTTTTCTTACCCTAGTCGTTGCAGTCAAAGCATTACCTGAAGTATCACTGAAGCTTTTCCATCGCACTTCCTCACTAAGGATTGCGCCCACAACATCATCAAAGTTTAAAGTACTAGATCTAGGGACGGAGTTACTAATGGCCATAACTAAACCATTCCAATTTTCTAGCAATGAGCACATAAATAACAGAGCCCTAACTTCATCATCAAAATTTACCCCTATAGAACTTAACTAACTGGTAACTGTATTAAATTGATTTAAATGATCAGCAATAGATCCACCTTCTAACATCTTCATATTAAATAAACACTTCATAAGGAATACCTTATTTGAGGTCGAGGTTTTTTCATATAGTTTGGCCAATGCCGAAATTAAACCCTCTGTTGTCATTTCCTTTGAACTATTAAAGGCTACTGACGCCGCTAGGCATAGCCGTATTGTTCCAAGTGCCTTTCTGTCAAGAATATCCCATTCTGTGTCTGTCATACTTGTCTGTTTCTTTGTCTATCCGCCCAATGGTTGGTACAGATATTTTTGGTACAAATAATCTTGCATCTGCATCTTCTATAGCTGGTATTTTTGGCCGTTAAACATTTCGACCCTAAACCTACCATTTTCCACCATTGCTCACACTCAAACAAGAAACCATTCTCTCCTACGAGTTTATCAACCAAATAGACCTTTATTTCTGATACTAGTTGTTAGAAAATTATATATTACTGTGCAATGGAACACATAAAATATATTACAAAAATATAAGCACAAAAAACACATAAAACAAGAGAGACACACATATACGTGGTTCACCCAATTTGGGCTACGTCCACGGGAAACAACCAGTCCTTCCTTTTATATTATCCAACAAACTAAAGAGATACAACCTACAACAGATCCACTGTAATTCCCTCTTTTCTCTCACATACTATCCTCTCTCTTTCTCACTCAGAATACAAATCCACATAGACGCAATATAATTCCCTCATATATAGCGAGGGATTTCCTTCTAGGGAAAAAACCCTAAATTAAACATAACTTTTACCATGAGGTCTCTACCTAATGAATGACCTAGATTGACTACGAAATTACAACATTTTACAAGGAAATTTTAACCCCCTTGCAGCGCAAATATTACGAGCGGCATTGCCACCACATTACGAACTGCGATCCAATGCGGTGATACCTATGAATAAAGAATATAATTAGGCTCCACACCCAACAACCTATACAAAATGGTGTGTGGTCTAATTGGGACTTCATATCAAGGAGACCGCCTATGTGTTAGAAGTCTGCAACACTATCAAAATTCTAACGCTAGAAGGAGGACATCCCTTTTATGACTTACAATTCACCACATTCTATCAAAGGAACTCGTGTGCAAATTAGTAATGGTCCAAGTACAACCCCAAGTCACATTCCTTAGATAGGAAACTCCTCTCACCTGAGTCTATAAAGTTCTTTTGAAGTCAATTACGATCAACTCTGGAAAATTTGGCCTATTACTTGTCAGTTTGTTAGAGCTCCTGGATTTCTTCATGTCATTGTTATTCTTCCTCATAAGCCAATAAAGAAAGAGATAAATCATAGTGGTGTGTTGGTTTCTTCATTGAAATATTTGGTTATTGCAACCCTTGAAGAGTTAGTTGATTCTAATGAAAGAATACATCAATAACGAGATCTTCCACCTATTCAGGAGCATCAAGATGGTGATGGGGAGGATTCTGTCTTTCTTTTATAAAGAACAACTGAGATATGAATAACATATTGATTATATCAAAGATTAGAATGGTGAAGGAGAAGACTTTTCAAAATCAAAGGGTGAAGAGGAGGAGCAAAATGAAGACATGGTTGATGATCAATTGGACTAGATGAATGAAGGGCCTCTTGCTCTTTCGGGAAATCTTCACAGTATGCCTAAGCAATTGGTAAAACTTCTCCCAAAGTTTGATCTTGAGAATAATATGAAAGATGAATATCATATTGATGTCTTCTGCAAGAATTTTTGAATGCTAAAGGTACGTTTTGACGATATTTCTTGTAGGCATTTTCCATACACTCTAGAAGGTAGAGCATCAATTTGGTATCACATTCTTCAGCCTAATTCAATTCATTATTGGAGGGATTTCAAAAAGATATTCTTAGATAAATTTTTTGATGATAATACTCTTTCCATGTTGCTCAAAGAGCTTTGAACCCTGAAAATCGGGGACAATGAAAAAGTAGAGGATTTTAATTATAGATTTACATGTTTAGTCAATAAGTTCCCCACTGATGTCCAACCACATGGTTCCATTACCAAAGATTATTACATTGTTTCCTTGACTACTAGCATTTCTATATTTGTTAAGAGGGTTGAAGAGTAGACATTAGTTTTAAACTTTGTAGAAGAAATTGACATTGAGAAGGACTTGCGTTCTATTAGCGCTATTGAGGATCATGAAGAATCTAAAGACTCTAAAGGCACTCGTAATAAATATCAATCCTCTTTCACTAAAACTAAAGAGAGATTCTTTCAATATGGAATGATGAGTGAACTATTTAAAATTTCTCACTAATGAAGTATAAAAAATAAAAAAAAGTCAAGTGAGGCATCTACCAATAGAAATTATTTCAAGCCACCTTTATTTAACAAGAATAATAATCAACTAACTAAAGCCACACAAAGCACCGATGTTATGCTAAATTTTGAAATTTTTGGCATAAATAATGTTTGTACTTTTCATTAGGAAAATTATTCAGAGAAAAAATGTACACAATGGAATCACAATATGAATGCTATGATGACCAATTTTGTAGATGCTTTATTAGCAGAGGAAAAATTTGAGAATAATGAAGAAGCAAGTGAACAAACCATGGTAGTGGAAAATCCAATTTCTATTCATTTAGCTAATGAATTCAACATTATATATAATGTTGATAAACAAACTGTTGATGAACCACCAACAAGTGAAGCTCCTCCACAAAAAGCAATTGTATGATATAATTTGAGGAGTAATGGACTGGTTTCATGGAAATATCTTAGGAAGCAATTGTTGAGAAGGATTTTACCACTTTCTAATCCTGCACAAAATTCATACAATATATTTGGAAGTTCTCATCCTCCTAGCAACACTTCCACAAACAAAAAAAGTATGTCCGTTAGTCCTCAAGCTTCAACTAAAGCTACACCACCTGATGCTTTAACGCAACATATTAAAGATGAAATTATTCATTAAAACATCATCAACGATATGAAAATGGATTATGCCAGTATTTCAATATTTTAGCACGAAAAAATAACAAGACAGTGTGAATTGATCATCCAAGGATTTTCACCACAACCTATAGTTATTGTTGTTAATTTAAATATTAATAGTGTTTGCCCCTATTTTACTTTAATGTTTGAAATATTTAACTATATTTTCCGTAATTTTCTTGTTGATTATGGTGCATCTGCAAAGTTCATGTCGTTATCTCTCACCAAAAAGATTAACACCAAATGGGAAAAGACCAATGCCTGAATCATACATCTGGGCAGAGCAGTGGTCAAGTAAATTGGTGAAATTAATAACATTATCATCTATTTGTCATCATACCTTAGAGTTCACAAACACATCAATATTTTTATTCTAAACATCCTTGAAGCCTATGTCTTGCTTCTATGTAAATACTAGTCCAGAAAGCTACAAGGATACTTTTGTACAGACTTGGCACATTAATGGCTTCCTTAGAAGGGAAGATATAACCAAATTTTAGTAGAAAGTGAGCCTTATATAAAATATACCATGAAAACACTTGAGTGACATAATGATCCACTTGGCTCTGTAGATGTCATTTTTGGAAAAAAAAAAATCTATAGGTTGACCACAGGTGTTACCAATGGGATCCATCAACTCTAACATCTGATACATAGTTCGATCTCCTTCCCCACAGTCCAACAAGTGCTAATGAAATTTTTAATATAGATGTATATACTACTAGTGGAGGAATTGACCCAGTATACGCTAACACTTAGACTTTATATTTTGAAGGTTCCAAAACTTAGGATGGTTCTAGAGCTAGTTGTATCCTTATTGACCCTTATAATATAAAGTATGTATGATCATGGTGCCTGGAGTTCAAGTGCACAAACAACACTTCTGAATATGAGGCACTATTTTTGGGATTTAAAGAACGACATACACCTCAAGGTGGAGGTACTTAAGGTAATCAATGATTCAAAGGTTGTTACCCATCAGGTACATAATACCATTCATTTTGTTTCACATAATTTTAGAAACTACCAACAAGAAGTGTAGCATATTATTGTATTTTGTAAAGAATTTAATATTAATTGTGTTCCTAGAACTTGTAATGTTGCCACAAATATTTTAGCCAATGCAGTTGCTAGGATGTCACCATTAAAGGATGTATTTTCCATAAAAATTGTTTATAAACCATTTTTCCTGATAACGTAACTAATGTCTAGGTGTTTAATGATGAACAATAGATACAATACTTCATGGCCAGTGGGAGTGTTTTCAAAGATGAGGCCATTGAAGAAGATGAGCACAAAAAGGGTTTCTGTGAATCTTCTCAAGCAACTAAGGGGAATATTATGCCCAAAGGTGTGGTGGTATCTCCTAAGAACCGTTATAACCACAAAATTTTCAAAGGAACAATGAACACAAAGACTCGGAGCTTGACACTATCACATGAACGAGTCAATTTGGGAGTGAAAGAAGATCCAAAGTATGTGAACCTCCATACATGTTGTTCTCCTTAAGAATGAAAATATTTCATCTTGGTTTTCAAACAATATCAAGATGTATTTGCATGTGCATATGATGATTTAAGGACATATGTTACATGTATCATCCAACATGTAATTCCCATCAAAGAAGTGGTCAAGTGATTTCAACAAAATATAAGGAAAGTTCGTCTGGCACTTAAGCCCCTGATTCAAAAGGAATTAAAGAAGTTGTTGGATGCCCAAATCATCTTTAAAGTTCTTCATTCTACATGGGTTTTCATCCTAGTTCCTATTAGTAAAAGGTCCAGTGAGATATGTCTTTGTATTGATTTTTTCCACCTCAAGAGAGCCTCGGATAAAGGTAACTACCTCGTGCCATATATGGAGTAGATATTATAGACAATATCTAGGTCAAAAAATTTCTCGCTCGTGGATGGATTCTCTATATACAATTAGGTGCTAGTAGCAGAATGAGATAGACTAAAGACCACCTTCAAGATAAATCGCATTTCATGGA
Organism: Pinus tabuliformis; assembly: GCA_031772625.1. Lineage (NCBI taxonomy): Eukaryota > Viridiplantae > Streptophyta > Pinopsida > Pinales > Pinaceae > Pinus > Pinus tabuliformis. Next base: position 909,442,862 of record CM062819.1, read on the forward strand.
TTGATTAGATAGAGTGTGATCGTCAACTTAGATGACATAATAGTATTTTCCAATAATAGATTTTATCATATCCATCATCTAAAGCATGTTTTTGAGTGATGTCGCAACTTTGGTATTTCACTAAATCCGAAGAAGAAAATATTTGGTGTGTCTCAAGGTAACCTTTTAGGACACATTATCACTAAGAGTGGAATCAAGGTTAACCCAAAGAGGGTCAAGACTATTGCTCACATATATTTTCCCATGAATAAGAAAGAAATGCAATCTTTCTTGGGAAATATTAACATTATACAAAATTTCATCTCCGATTACACAAAATTGTTTAAGGTGTTTATGGATATGATAAAGAAGGATGCCACATATAAAGGATAAAAGAGAGAGAAAAATACCTTTGCCTCAGTCATGTAAGGCATTTCTAATGTTGTAGCCTTATATGTTCCAAATTTTGTGAAATATTTCCTATTACACACCTTGGCTTCTGACATATCTATTGCAGTCGTGTTAACACATAAACATGATCAAGGAAATCAGTGGCCTATATCTTTCATGAGAGTTGGGTTACAGTTATCAGAACTAAATTATGTCATCGTCGATAAGAAACAATACACTATGTATAATCAAGCTAATAATTTTAGGCCTCACCCCTGAAATCCCACATTATTATCTATTTACCTCATTGAGCAATTAGAACACTCTTTGTAACACAAGAGTTGGGTGAGAAAAGGTGAACTGGATTATATGCTTACAGGAATATGATCTTGAATTTAATATGGTGCACATTATCAAAGGCCATGGTCTTTATTATCTTGCAAGAGAAGTGGTGAACTCGCCAAAAGAAGATCCTTATGGGCGGGAATAGGAAATAAGGATGTATAATGTTGAGTGAATTCCTTCTATGGATACAACAACGTCTTGGTATACATATATACACTAATATTTAGAGCACAACACCTTTCCTTCTCACCTATCGATCAAGCAAAAGAAGGAAATATGACTTAAGTATTTATCTTACCAACTTGTTCATGGTGTGATTTTATAGATGCACCACAATGTTGTCCTACTTAGATGTTTGCGAGCTCTAGATTTAGAAAGTTTATTAAGAAATATTCATGATGGACCAACGGGTGGGAACTTTGCAGGTGATACCATAGCTTATAATGTGATGAGGGTTGGTTACTATTGACCCATATTATTTAAGGATGATTCTGCCTATGCCCAAAAAGTGCCATGTTTGTAAAAGGTTTGCTATAAATTTTTAATTTGTGTCAGCCTAAGAAAGCAAGCAAGACAAAGCCTTCCATGTAATAAAAATCTGTGATTTTTTTGTTAATGTTTTAGTTCTCTGGTGTTGTCTCTCAATTTGGTGTTCTATTGTTTCTCCATTTCAAGTGTTTGCTTCTATTTGTACACCTCTGAATCCCATCACATCAACTGGTATCAGTGCGGGGTAGTTGCTTGCTCTAAAAGCCCGACCAAATTTTTCCTACTTCTGCCTGTGCATAAGTGCACCAGTTGTTGATGGCAGCTCGTGAAGAGGAAAGTGGATGCAAATAACTCACTGGAGAATTAAGCTTACAATATCAGGAATATTGTCTCGGGTATAAGATGAATCCCTCAAACAGGGAGAAAATCTACAAGGCCACTAACGGGAGCTTGGACCGAATTCAGTTGGTGGAGGTGGAGGGACTGGAAGACAACCTAATTCATCATGACATTTGCGATCATATCATCGCCACCCTGGCCGAAGTTACAATAAACGTGAGAGAAATGGAAGCTACTTGAAATGTTCTCAAGCGGCAATGTATTTTAATCTCACCTTAATTACTTCATATTTCCCTTTTAACTTTTTATTCATATGCTCCATTTTAATTTTTATGGCGGAAGTGATACTAGGTTTTAATTTAATCAAAATGAAATAAATAAAAAATAGAAAGGTTATTATTCTTCATTTGGTGGAATTTTTAAAATGAGAAGGATTTTTTATTTTATTTTGAGAAATGTGAAGTAATTAAAGTTTTATCCTTAAAGGGGAGTTTTGTTTTTTGGGGTGAATTTTACTGTGGAGGCAATGATATTAATCGATATAGAGATGCTAAGCTAGGCAAATTTTTCTAAATAGAAATAAGAGACGGAGGATATGGTGATTTTAAAGTATCATTATTTGCAAATTGAGGGTATGAAACATAAACTCTTATCAATGACAGATGAATAATGGAATAAGCTAGATAGAAGGTTGATTGCGAAAATCCAACAATATCTCACAACGAATGTGTATTTCAATGTGCCCATAGAAAACATGGCATATGAATTATGGAAGAAGATCCTTGATTTATATAAGAAGAACACGACATCAAACAAAGTGTCCTTGATGAAGAAATTTTATAATCTCAAGATGGAGGGTGCTTCACTTTCTCAGCACTTGAATGAATTCAATATTATTACTAATCATCTTGCCTCTATTAAAATCATCATAGATGATAAAATTAGAGCTATTTTGTTAATGTGTTATATATGAGACAACTTAAAAATTTTAATTGTACCTATGAGCACTTCAACATCTGCATGGACCCTAAAGTTAGATGATGTCACGAGCAGTTTAACAAATGAGGAGTTGTGACACAAGTCAATAGCGGAAAACCACGGGGGAGATGCTCTAGATCTAGCCGATCATGGTAGGAGAATTGATCAAGGCTGACAAGGGCATTCAAGGTCAAGAGGTTGATTGAAATCAAGGAGGGGTAGGATCATTTTCTTTCATTGTGGCAAACTCAGGCACATGAAGAAAACATTTTCAGTGTGGAAGAAAGGAAAAAATGATGAGAAACCAACGAGTACAAATGACAAGTCATCCAGAACAAATGAAGGTGAAACTACTACTATAGAGATAGATTGTGATGTATTATTTACTATTGCAGTAGAAGATGCATATTTATACACATCTAATAGTAGATTTGATTGGATCCTTAACTCCGGGGCATCGCACCATGTAACCCCATGAAAAGATAGTTTTTTTCCATATAACTCTCGTGATTTTGGTAGACTGCATTTGGAGAATAATCATTTTTGCAATATTGTTGGAGTGGGAGTTGTCCAAATCAAGATGAAGGATGGATAAGATATATCGTTGAAATAGGTTAGGCATGTACCACGAATGCACATGAGTTTGATCTCTATGACATGACTAGATGATGAACGATATTAATCAAGCTTTGGAAAAGGAGGTTCAAATATTAGAAAAGGACCATTGAGGACCCAAGAGAGTAACATTATATACATTTAAGGAAATGGTAATAAAATCATATTTGGTTGTTGTCACAAAAGAAGGAAATTCAGCATATTTGTGGCATAAGTGCTTGGGTCACATGAATGAGAAGAGTTTAAAACTCCTTGTTGGTAAACATTTATTTCCAGGTTTGACATCCTATAATCTTGAAATTTGTGAGCATTGTATATATGGTAGACAAAAAAGGTTATCATTCCTTTGAGGCAAAAATGACAGAAAGAAAAAAAAATTATAATTTATACACTCATATGTGTTTTCCTTGTTAACATAAAGCCATTAGCAAGAGCATCATATTTTGTAACATTTATAGATGATGCATCGAGGAAGGTTTAGGCCTACACTAACAAAAGTGAAAATGAAGTGTTTGAAATATTTCAAAATTTCCATGTTGATATTTAAAGAGAGACTAACAAATTGCTCAAGATTCTAAGGACAGATAATGGTGGACAATATTATTGAAATGTAGTCAAGGAATATTGTAATAAGTTTGGCATAAAGCATGAGCAGATTATGCTTGGTACTCCTCAACATAATGGTGTTGCAGAAAGGATGAGTCACACCATTATGGAGAAAGTGAGGAGTATGTTGTCAAAGTATGGTTTGGTGAAGAATTTTTGGGCAGAAGCAGTAAGGACAACTTACTATATTATAATCGATATCCTACTACAGCCTTGGATGGCAGCATTTGTGAAGAATTTTGGAATGGTAAAAAGTTGAATTATTTTCATTTGAAAACCTTTCAATGTGAAGCATTTGAACATATTCCCAAAGAAAATAGAACTAATCTATATGATAAATCTATGAAACTCATTTTTCTAGGATATGCAAATGAAGAATTTGGTTATCATCTATGGGATCCAGTCAAACATAAAATTATTAGAAGAAGGGATGTTATATTTAATGAGTCGGATATGTTTAAAAGGTTTGTAGGGGATTTGTAGGTCAAGAAAACTATTTACATGTTTGAAGAGAAACATGATAACATCCCACCAATGCAAGAAAATGGACAAAAAAATCAAGAGTAGGAAGGACAACAACTGGAACGTGATAAACATCAAGAAGAAGGAACCTTACAGGAACCTCTATAGGAGATTCAAACTAATAATGCATCACCATAGTTGGTTCAGAGATCTTCTAGGCCTCCTAAGCTTTCACAAAGATATCCTCCTGCAAACTATATTTTATTGACTGATGAACTAGAGCCTTATTGCTTTCAAGAGGTTTGTAAAGTTGAGCACAATAAATAATGGAAAAAAGTAATGAAGGAAGAAAAAAACTCTTTGCTAGAAAATAAAACTTTGGAATTAGTAAATCTTCCAAAATGTGGAAAGTATCTACAAACAAATGGTTATACATGATTAAGCATGAAAGTTATGGAAAGAAGGAGAGGTATAAATGAAGGTTGGAGATGAAAGGATTTCCAAGAAAATAAGGTATTGAATTCACTGAGATTTTCTCACCTATTGTCAAAATGTCATCCATTAGAGTTATTCTTAGTCTTGTTGTTGCTTTAGACTTAGAATGTGAAAAGTTAGATTTAAAAAAAAAATTCCTTCATGGTGAATTGCACAAAGAAATTTATATGGAGCAACCAGAAGAATTCATAGAAAGAGGCAAGGAAGACCTAGTTTGCACGTTGCATAAGAGACTCTATGGGTTGAAATAGGCACATCGACAATGGTATAAGAAATTAGATTCATTCATGTTGGAATATGGTTTTCACAAGTTGGAAGATGACCATTCTGTCTATATAAAGAGCTATCATCAAGGAAAGTATATCATACTATTGTTATACTTGGATGACATGTCAATTGTTGGGAATGATAAGAATATGGTCAATAGGTTGAACAAATATTTGGGCAGCAAATTTTTAATCATTTATTTAGGTAGAGTAAAAAAACTATTACGCATGACAATCATCTGTGACAAGAAACACAAAAGGTGGTGTTTGCCACCAGAAAAATATATCAATAAGGTGCTTGATAGGTTTAATATGAAGGATTCCAAACGTGTTAGTAGACCCCATGCAACCAACTTCAAGCTGAGTACTAAGTTATGCCCTAGTGATGATAAGGAGAAGGAAGAAATGAGAAATATTCTTTATGCTTCAGTAGTTGGGAGCCTGATTTATGCCATGGTATGCACATGACCACACATTGCATATTCAGTGGGAGTAGTGAGAAAGTTCTTTCTGAGTCGAGGCAAACAACATTGGCAAGCAGTAAAATGGATTTTGAGGTATATCAAGGGTACTAGTCATTATTGTTTATGTTTTGGCTATAATGAGACTCTACTTGAAGCATTTAGAGATGCATATATGGCTGGAGATAAGGACAATAGAATGTCCACTACAGATTATTTTATAAATTTGAAGTTGCAACAATATATTGGGTGTCAAGGCTACAAAGAATAATAGCTCTCTCTACAATAGCGGCAGAGTATATAACTGTAACAAAATCTTGTAAAGAAATGTTGTGGATGCAATGATTCCTAGGAGAGATAGGAATAAACTAGGACAAGTATGTATTGTATTGTGATAGTAAACTAGTATTTCACTCAAAAACCAAACACATTGACTTAAGATACCATTGGATCGGGCATGTGTTGGAGGAAGGACAATTATCCTTGGAAAAGATCCATACAAATAGGAATGTTGTTGATATGCTCATTAAGATTCTACAAAGAAATAAACATGAGTTACGTAAAGGCATCATATAACTTTGTGTGACTTGATTCACCACTCCTCATTTGGCTTCAAGTGGGAGAATGTTAAATGTGAAGCCAAAGAACTTAGGTAACACTGAGGCAATCAATTGTCTTCTCTCCACCTACCCCATAGCCTAGCTGAAAGTTACCACCCATGCCAACCGACGCCGTGGACCTCTAATTTCATGGTGCAACCATTTATTTCACAGAAGAGAATTAGAGAATTCCAGAGCTTCTCTCCTCATCTGTAAATTTTAGTGTGAGCAAGAAAACAAGGCAAGGCATTCCATGTAATAAAAGTATGTGACTTTTTTCTCCATTGTGTAATTTTTTAGTTATCTCGTGTTGTCTCTCAGTTTTGGGTTTCGTTGTTTCTCCATTCATAATTTTTGCTACTCAATCCCATCAAGAAGAACAATGAAGGTAACTGGATAATGATAGATCTATTATTGTAATGATTTGATACCCGATATTTACATTCTACATTGATGGTTATGAATTAAAAGGTATACTTATTTAAGTAGTTCTCGTAATTAATTGAAAATATACAATATAAGTTATTTTATTAAAAATACATATTGAGTGTGTGCTTTAACAAGAGGAATTTAAGAATATTTAATCAATTTCCAATGAAATAACTTACACTATAACACAATGCAATCAACAGAAAAAACATTTAAAAAAAATACAACTTTCATGATTTTGAATCAATCTATAAATACTGTGATTATTTCTTGTCGATGGGCTTATATATTTCCACTCTGGGTGTGTTAAACATGAAGTCGAATTAAAAAAAAAATATCGGCACTGACCTTGTCGTCCTCAACCGCCTTCCTCCCACGCCATTGACGCCAATCTACTATGCCGCCCACTGTGTAGTTATGTATTCCACATGACAGAATTGGAGAATTCTAGAGATTTCCCCATTTATATAAGTTTGTTATCTCTCTTGTGCTTGAGAAATGCAAGACAAGGCAAGGCCTTCTAGTAATGAAGAAGCTGGTGTTTTATGTTTATCATTCTTGTTTTTTATCTGTTGTCTCTTGTATTGTGTTGTTTGTGCTTGTTGATGCCCAAGAACTGGTATCAGAGCTCAGGTGACCTGAGTGTTATAGACATTTTTGTGCCTCGCAGCATGGAGCATGAAATGTCAATAATTACAGGGATCCTCAGTCCCTAAACATGTTGTTCTTACCCCTAGAGGAACAAGGTCAGCAAACCACAGCACTTCCTATCAGTTCTCCACCTGAAAACACTCAAAAACAGGCTATTTTTGGATCATGTCAGCTGCTCCACTGAGCATCTGCGCTGAATGTCAACTGCTCCTCCTTGTACCTGCGCTGAAAGTCAAAACCAATGAAGGCTACCTGCGCTGGGCGAGATTGGCCAAGTGGCACAGTCATTCTGCAAGGTGTCAACTGCCCAGGAAGCTTCCAAACTGACACTTGGTTCAAGGAATTCGCCCTATGATGAGTAAGAGGTACTTGATCTCCATGTGGAAGCAAGGATCTCCAAGTGGACTCAAGAACTGAAGTTTAACTGAAGAGGGAGAGGACACAAGGCAGCTTTAGGTCAGTCTCAAGCTGACTCATCCTTTCTCCAAATCTCCTATATATTGAGCTCTCTCCTATGAGCTCAGGAGGCTGGAATTTTGTGCGAAGCAAGGAAGTGTTGTTGGTTTACAGTTAGAGCTATTGGGTGATTGCTTTTATAGAGGAGAAGAGGAGATTTCTTGCTGCTGGGGAGGTGCTGCTGGATTGGAGCCATTTATGGTTGTAACCTTCTCAGAACCTTTTTTTTCTATCAATAAAGCTTTGATGTTCTCCTATATACTTGTATTGCAATGATGTATTGTTTTTATCTGTATATTTGATTCATTCTAATCCATGCATCAGTTATGAGTACATGTTTCTTGTAGTTTCCCTCTCTTGTTTTTTGCAGGATCTTTGTGTAGCTGGGCCGGCAAAGGGAGCAAGGAGCTAGGAACAAGAGGCAAAGAGAGAAGACAGGATCGACAAAAGCGAAAGACATCGGTTGGTCAATCTTTTCTTCCTTCTCTGTACTTTCATAAAGGAAAAATATCAAAGCTTTACTTTCAGTTGTTGCTAAGGAACTATCACCCTTAGAGTAGGGATAGGGTCATTCCGAGTCGGATACTTTTCCCCACAACAAACTGGCGACTCCGCTGGGGACCTAGTATCTTGTTGGTTTATTGTGTTTCTTGCTATTCATCTCATAAACAAGGAGAGCACCAAATCGAACTGCAATTGAGTCCTTCAATTGCAAAGTAGAGGGCAGCTGCTCTGGCTCAGTTTCTGAGCAAGTTTATGATTTGAAGAGCTGATCCACAAGGACTCTTGTGCTCTTTGTGATAGCTTTTCATCCTCTTGATCATCCCTTAGCTTGTACTTGACCTATAGCTTTTTATTTCAGCAAAAACAGTGAATTTTTGAGCTTTTTATGACCCGGAAACCCTTGTAAACGCAACTCTTGTGTCTCAGTGCAGGCTGTCCAAAGGCAGTCTGCATTTCAGCGCAGGTACTCCCTTCGGGAACTGCGCTGAGAGTCAGTTTGACAGACCAGAGCCTGCGCTGAACTAGTTAGGCTATGTCTTCCTGAGGTTTCCCACTGAGTCTTGGCCCTGTTTTCACTGTTATTTTGCTGTTGATTGCTTGTCATTTGTACTTGCTGTAAACCAACTTTCCTTGACATTATTCCGCCTCAGTTGTGTGATGAAACTGTGATTGTTCTTTCAGTATTTCTTGTTTCAGTTACAGTTTCCCATTGTGAAAAGCAAACCAGTATAGCTGTGGCCTCTTAGATCCTGAACTGTAAAAGTGTCTTTGTGATCTTAAGAGCTAGTTTTATTACTGTTCATGGCTGTTTGAGTTTGTTTGTTTTTCATTTTGTGGTTTGAATCTATACATTTCCAGTGTCTAAACAAGTCGATCTTAAGGTGTCTTTTGATTTTGGACAAGCTTGTTTACTTTCGCTTGAAATTAGATTCAAAGTTATACAACAGTTTCCTTTTTGTCTTACATCAACATTAAGGATAAAGAAAAGAAATATCTGCATTGTGCATGTGCATTATTGACAGTTTGCATGTTGATTTAGGAAAAAGTGCATTTAGTGTGTGTTCTATGATCTGTGTGAAAAGTTGATGTCTTTCTTTTCCCTCAGTAGATTAAGGTTTTCAAAGTTGAAAGATTGAAAAGTTTTGCTTCTCATCTTAGATTGCATTTAGGAAGTTGTATATATACATCTCGTGGTGATCCTTAAAGGCAAACTGCTAAGCAAGATCAACATTAAAATGAATTGAATTTACATAACAACGCATTGAAACATAACGCAAACACATAGAGGTCTAAGCTAGAGACGTGTTCCGGCGTCGTTAAACGTGATATCTTAGCGTTGAGTGGTTGGGTGATTCCTCCACGGTGAAGCGATAAGTATCAATACGGACTTGTGCTCCCGCGTACCGTCGAGTATATTGGGAGACCCCTATAGGAATAAAGCCTTTATCCTTAGGAAGCCGTGTCGGCCGCCCTACTGATCGCGATGCAGTGAACACAGCATTCACGAAGATCGACCACCCGTACCGTAAAACGTATTTTGTGGTTTCGCGAAAGGTTTGGCACACCCTCTGCCTAGATCTCCAGAGCAGTTTCTTTTGGCCTTTTTCAAACTCTATAACTGAAAAAGTCCAACCGAGCATTTGTCACTTCGGGCTCGTTAATACATCGAAGGCGACTAGAGTCATCTTTAGCTTTTTCTCGACTCTTAAAACATGAAAAAGCAAAGTTGTGTCTAATAAAGCGTCGTTATAAAATTCATTTTAAATTGAACATAATCACCTCTCATTCCCGCGTTGATCTGTAAGTTGAGAACATGGAACGCCCCAACCAAGGAAGTCCACAAGATGGAAGTCCTAGTCCTTTCTCCTCTTGGGGAGAAGTTGGTGCGCCCCATATGGCCACATTGTCGCTTCCAGGACTGACAATAGGCCTGCCAATTTGGTTGTTCTCAACCAATGTAGTTCAGGCCACCATGGTTCCTGATCAATCGAGTCAACAGTTAGATCAGTCTAGAGCTGCCCACCAGCCTTCTACTTCCAAAAGTTCTTCCTCCGATCCTTCGTCTTCGCAAGGTAGAGCCAGCAAAAGTCAGCCTCCCAAGGAGAAGAAGGAAAAGAAGAAGAAAGAAAAGAAGAAGAAGGAGCCTAAGGCGACTGGGGGCAAGCAAAAGACATCTGACAAAAACCCACCCACTGCACAGATCGGGCCTAAATCGCCATGTGTCATATGTAGAGGAGACCATTTCCACAGAGATTGTCCCTGTATTCCCCGGATACTAAGGGACTGGTCCCCTCGTCTGCACAATTCGGGGGCATCAACCTCTGACAATCAGGTTGATTGCTTTCCGTCAACCAGCGAAAGTGAAGGATCAAGACAAAAAGGGGGAGTAAGATTCCCCTGTAAGTTGTGTGAAGGCAGTCATGCCATCCACCGTTGTCCCTTCTTAGACGAAGCGAAGAGAGTTTTGGAAGATCGTCCGGTTTCACCGGTAAAACTTCCTCCTGGATACAAAAAACTCATGCCAAGTCCTTCGTTGGTTGAAAATACAGCTGGCCCGTTCAAGTGGTCGGCTGAAGCGTCAGTCACTGAAAATGAACCTATTGAATCCAGACCGGACGAAAGTCCAAAGGTCGATACGGCAGTTGACCCGGTTCTACCTTCAGAAGTTTCATCTTCAAATGACACCGTCGCCGAAGAGTCATCTTCATGCGACACCCTCACTAAAGAGAATAAGGATGACACCATCCAGGTTCTTTTCATTAACACCGACTCTGATGAGCGTCAGGGCAATGCGCCCATTCCTTTATCACAGGAAGGAACATCATCAGGGTCATACCCGGCCGTATATTCGGTCCCACCACCAAGCAACCTGGTTGTATCCTTTGATTGGAATCAACTAGGCAAACCCCGGTTACCAGCCAGTATACCATTCAGAATCATTGTCCAGATCTATAGAATGATTATGGCTGGTACTATCATTGATGAAGGGGCGTTTGTGAGTATCCTTTCCTCTGTTGCTTGGAAAGCACTGGGTTCCCCGGCGCTTTTACCTGAGTTAAGAAATCTCTCAGGTTTTGATAAAGGAACCAGTCGACCATTAGGAATCCTCCCCAATGTGCCTGTTACATTGAAAGGGAAGACCGTTAATTTGAACGTGATGGTCGTCCAAGGACCCTTGGATTATAACCTACTCCTTGGACGTGACTATATTTATTGCATGGGAGCGATAGTCTCCTCACTCTTTAGAGTAATGTGTTTTCCACACGAAGGAAGGATGGTCAAGCTCGTAGACCAACTTTCATTTCCGGGATCTCGCATCGCAAATAGTCAAATACCAATCCTAAATGGTCTGTTCACTCAAGATATGCCTCCACCCCCAGTCCTCCTTCCCGATGAGTGCGAGTGATTCGGAAAGAAAGACTGGAACCCAGGGGGCATGCACCCTGGTTTGCTTCGGGCAGAAGAAACCCTGGGTATAAGGTAGAATTTCCGCAGAAGAATATGACTAGTCCGTACCCCGTCCGTGGATGGAAGAGGGGTTGTTCTGGAATAGTATTCTTTTGTTAAAGTTATGTGTTTGGCAAAAGAGTCATTCACCTTTGTCTAAAGAAGTGGGCAATGCCCAAGTAGGAATTCCCTTATTGCGACAAGCAGTAACCATCTTTGGGGAAAAGCAAGCCTCACCCATTAAAACAAATGTTTTGAAGGATAAGTAGGGGCAGCCTCCAAAGAAAGAGATTCTATTGTTGTGACATAGGGTAACCATCTTTGAGTAACCTAATGATAGACATCGCCAAAGAAAGAGATTGATTTGCGGCAGCAAATAGAACCGTCTTCGGATAATAAGAAAGAGGCAAGCCTCCTTCAATAACACCAATGTTTTGTCTTTGAGAAGTGTTCTTCTCTTGTCACAAACAGCTGTTCATTAAAAGTTGGGCCGACGGGAAGACAAGTACCGCGTAAGACCCCTTAAAATAACGAGAAGACTAGTATCGTTAAACATTAGATTAGCAAGGTGACAAGTAGCTGGGAACACCCAAAGAAGAGCAGAAGTGGGGGAGAAGAGGGGCAGCCTCGAAATTCTATCCTATACCTGGGGGCATGCAAACCTTTTGGAGTGTAAGCTAGGGGCGGTTATTTATCTGGTTTTAAGATTAACCGTTTTCCGAACTTACATAAAGGAAGGATGAGTTGGAGCATAGCTTTGCTAAGGCGCAAGCTCTATAAAAAATGGAACCTTAGAGGAGGCATTCTTATTTTATGACTGGTATTTCGAGCAGTTTTAGCACATGGTTCATGCTCGTTTAAAAAATAAACGCAAGATCCGAGCAGTTTTAACGCGGTCTTCATGCTCGTTAAAAAATAAATAAAAGCAGTGAGCAATGTTCCCTCCAGAGTTTAAGCTCATTTTTATCTAAAAAAAGAACCTATCCCGGTAAATAACCTTCTGAGATCGTAAATTCATCAGCCATAAAAGCCTTGGTCGTGTTTGTGCACCGTCACCTCCACCGTCATTTGGCCGATCATTCACTTCCATTTGTGTGTTTACCCATTTTGAGGAACATCTGCGAAGAGTGATTTCACCTAGCCATCCTTGTGACACTGCCGTGATTGGAAAATTCCAATTTGTACCTGGAATCAGTTGCTATCCCTATTTATCACTCGTTCCTCAAAAGACGAGTCATCTTTGAGCTCTTTTCTGACTCGTAAAATATGAAAAGTTTGCCGAGTTCTGGCCTTCCAGCTCGTTAAAGGGACCGGAAGAGCTATCCCTCTTTTAGACTTTAATCTTTTTGGACCTGAGGGATTATTACACAAAAAGATCGAGCGCTTGTCTTGTTCGGCTCGTTAAAAGTACCGAACACCCATCCCTTCTGTATTGTTTTATACTTTTTCGGAATTAAGGGATTAGATGACGAAAAAGGAATTATGGAGTTAACTTTCTGTACCTTTTCAGACTCTCTAAAAATGAAAAGGACCGAGTTTTCCTTGTCGTTAGACTCGTTAAAATGATTAAATAGCGACAAACTTGTCTTTAGACGAGAACGAGTTTCCCTATCGCTAAGCTCGTTAAATAATAGCGATGGGCTTGCCCGAAGGGCAGGTTATAGAACAAGCATATGTTATCCTCCTCAAGCTTGACAAAAATAAAGAGGTACTGGTCAGAAATGACTGGGGAAAAATTGGGAGAACATCAAAGCTTAATGGTAGCAAGTCGCTCTTGAACATGACACTTTTCTTCCGTACCACATCGGGTTGGGTTGTTTCATTCACCGGTCTCATCACCATGGTCTTCGCCAAACCATCCACATTTTGGGGTAATGCTACCGATCCATCGCATCAGTGTCGTTATATGTTCAAGAGAGGTCATTCTGAAAGTGTCAACCGTGTCCCATCCACTGCCATACATTATCCTTCATCCATTCATGATCGCCACCCTGAATCATATGTCACAGTTTGTTTTCACCTCCACTAAAATCATTAGCTCCGTTCCGTGTCATTGATGTGGGATTCATTAAGGCCCTCCTTTGACGGATCGCTTCTTGTCGACTTCAGCTCATTATCCAAGAAGTTGATCTAGGAACAACCCCATCAGTACTTTGAAGCTTGCATGCCTCAATGGCAAGTTTCTCACTTCCGGCGACAGGTATACATCAATGACCTTCGACCAGAAGATTTTGCGTGGCGTTCGACGCCAAGTCCTTTATTCACGCCACGTGAATTGTACTGCAGTACCTTGAGGGTCATTATCATTATTGGTGATTCCTCTCGCGCTTGTTAACGGTTTTTCATCATTGACCGGTAATCAAGCGATGTCTTTCCATGTTCGACTTCAGCGAAATTCTCACATGGATCGACTTGTACTTAGAGTGAAGATCGAACGAGTTTGAAGACCCCGGATCTAGTTTCATCCATCCGGGCTACGATACATATTCAGGAAATATAAAAGCATTTGTCATGTACATCATTGCAGCAGATGATCATCCTATTCAAAGGATGATAATTTCAGCAGAAAATTATCAGTCTACCATCAGACGATCGTCTGTTCTATGTACCAAAATGTATTTATAAAGCTGAGCATGGGAATGCCCGCCTCAGCTAGATCATGAAAACAGAATGAAAAATAATATATTGTATTGTATTGTATTACAGGGCACCTCTCAGCACTTGAATGAACTTCGGACCCTCTGGATAAAGCATTTCACCCGATAAACGGCCTCATACTTTAGGGGGCAACTGTTATAGACATTTTTGTGCCTCGCAGCATGGAGCATGAAATGTCAATAATTACAGGGATCCTCAGTCCCTAAACATGTTGTTCTTACCCCTAGAGGAACAAGGTCAGCAAACCACAGCACTTCCTATCAGTTCTCCACCTGAAAACACTCAAAAACAGGCTATTTTTGGATCATGTCAGCTGCTCCACTGAGCATCTGCGCTGAATGTCAACTGCTCCTCCTTGTACCTGCGCTGAAAGTCAAAACCAATGAAGGCTACCTGCGCTGGGCGAGATTGGCCAAGTGGCACAGTCATTCTGCAAGGTGTCAACTGCCCAGGAAGCTTCCAAACTGACACTTGGTTCAAGGAATTCGCCCTATGATGAGTAAGAGGTACTTGATCTCCATGTGGAAGCAAGGATCTCCAAGTGGACTCAAGAACTGAAGTTTAACTGAAGAGGGAGAGGACACAAGGCAGCTTTAGGTCAGTCTCAAGCTGACTCATCCTTTCTCCAAATCTCCTATATATTGAGCTCTCTCCTATGAGCTCAGGAGGCTGGAATTTTGTGCGAAGCAAGGAAGTGTTGTTGGTTTACAGTTAGAGCTATTGGGTGATTGCTTTTATAGAGGAGAAGAGGAGATTTCTTGCTGCTGGGGAGGTGCTGCTGGATTGGAGCCATTTATGGTTGTAACCTTCTCAGAACCTTTTTTTTTCTATCAATAAAGCTTTGATGTTCTCCTATATACTTGTATTGCAATGATGTATTGTTTTTATCTGTATATTTGATTCATTCTAATCCATGCATCAGTTATGAGTACATGTTTCTTGTAGTTTCCCTCTCTTGTTTTTTGCAGGATCTTTGTGTAGCTGGGCCGGCAAAGGGAGCAAGGAGCTGGGAACAAGAGGCAAAGAGAGAAGACAGAATCGACAAAAGCGAAAGACATCGTTTGGTCAATCTTTTCTTCCTTCTCTGTACTTTCATAAAGGAAAAATATCAAAGCTTTACTTTCAGTTGTTGCTAAGGAACTATCACCCTTAGAGTAGGGATAGGGTCATTCCGAGTCGGATACTTTTCCCCACAACACTGAGACGAATATTATAGCTCCGTGGAGTTTCCTGTGGAGATTTCGGCCTGAATTCTTGCATTAAGTTAGGTGAGTTGTTGGAGCATTGTTGAGAACAGATGTAGAATCCTGATTACTGTTGGCTATCATGTTGATTCTGCGTTGGAGACAAGCCAATCTTGGATTTAGAGCTATTGTTGTAAAAGTTGATTTGTTTGCGTGAGAATTATCAAGTCAAAGACTGTTGTGCGTTGAGCCCTCGGTAGGCCTTCTGAGTTGGATTGTGCGCTAACATAGTTGTGGAGTGTCGGTCAGAGCAGTTGAGGTGGTATTTCTTGCGGCAGAGTCTCGATTTTGGACATTGCCTGTGTTGATATCTAGTCTCGTTATTGCTGTTTTGAGGTGTTTTTGTCTCTGAATGGCCCGGGGAGGAATCGCGTGAAATAAGGACAATACGTAATCATTTGAGTGTTTCATCATAATCATTGCATGTTTTATTATCTTGAAACATATACCATATCTTATTTTAATTATGTTGGAATATATAGAAAAGCGTGAAACATATACAATAGGTTGAAATATATGAAAAAGGGTGATATATTTTTTTAAGTGATATTTTTATTTGGGAAGAAGTTAAGAAGTAAAAATATAAATTATTTTTAAAAGGGAGATTAATTTTGACTTTTATTGGTAAAATAGTTAAAGTTCTACTTTATAAGAGAAGTCTTATTTTTGGGGTGTTAATTTTATTGTGAATGGAGATAGCAATAACTAACATGGAGAAGTTGAGCGAGGCTAATTTTTTCCTATGGAAATCAAATATGGAGGATATATCAATATATTCCAATTGAGGGCACAACAAAAAAACCCTCATGGATAACACATGAAGAATGAAATAAGCTAGATAAAAAGGTGCTTGAAACAATCCACCAATATTTAGCAAATAATGTGTATTTCAATGTGTCTCGAGAAACAATAGCACAAGGATTATGGAAGAAGCTCAATGATCTGTATGAGAAGAACATGACATCAAACAAAGTGTTCTTGATGAATAATCTTTACAATTTGAAGATGAAGTAGGGTGATTTAGTTACTGAGAACTTAAATGAATTCAATATCACTTGAATGAATTCAATATTATTACTAGTCAGCTTACCTCTATAAAAATCATTCTAGATGATGAAATTAGAGTTATTTTGCTAAAGTGTTGTATGCGAGACAATTGGGAAAATCTAATTTTCACTATAAGAATTTCAACACCTACAAGGACCGTGAAGTTTGATTATGTCAGCAACAGTTTAATGAATGAGGACCTGCAACGCAAGTCAATTGCAGAAAACTAGGGAGGAGAAGCTCTAGGTCTAGTTGATTGTGGTAGGAGAATTAATCGAGGCCAACAAGGGTGATCAAGATCAAGTGGCCGATCAAAATCGAGGAAGGGCGGCATCATCTACTTTCATTATTTGGCCAACCCGAACACATGAACAAAGAATGCCAAGTCTCAAAGAAAGTACAAAAGGATCAGAGATTAACCAATACAAATCACAAGTCATCCAACACAATGAAGGTGAGACTACTATTGTAGTCATAGATGATGATGTGTTATTTACTATTTCAGTAGAAGATGCATGTTTATATACATCTAGCAGTAGCTTTGATTGGATCCTTGACTGTAGGGCATCTCACCATGTAACCCCATGCAGAGATAGTTTTGTTTCATATAATCCAAGTGATTATGGTAGAGTGCATTTGGGGAATAATCATTTTGGTAGTATTGATGAACAAGTTATATTATCGAAACTAGTCAGACATGTACCACAAATGCACATGATTTTGATCTCTATGGGCAACTCGATGATGAAGGCTATTCCACAAGCTTTGGAGAAGGAGGTTGGAAAATTAGTAAAGGAGCATTGGTGATGGCAAAAGGACCCAAGAAAGGAACATTATACACATTGAAGTCAATGCTATGAAAATTAGATTTGGTCGTTGTTAGAAAAGAAGGAAATTCAGCAGATCTATGGCATAAGTGCTTGGGTCACATGAGTGAGAAGGGCTTAAAAATCCATGTTCATAAAAATTTATTGCCAGGTTTGAAATCCTACAATATTGATCTTTGTGAGCATTATATATATGGTAGACAAAGAAGGGTTTCATTCGTTAGAGGTGGCCATGCCAAAAAGAAAAATTTGTTATAATTGATACACTTAGATGTGTTTGGCCCTATTACCATCAAGTCATTAGGAGGAGAATCATATTTTGTAACATTTATAGATGATGCATGGAGAAAGGTTTGGGCCTACCCTATGAAAAGTAAAAGTGAAGTGTTTGGAATATTTCAAAAATTCATGTTGATGATGAAAGAGAGATTAACAAATTTCTCAAGTGTCTAAGAATAGATAATGGTGTAGAATATTTCTCAAATGCATTCAAGGAATATTGTAATAAGTTTAGCATATAGCATGAGAAGATTGTTCCTAGTACTCCTCAACAGAATGGTGTCGCGGAAATGATGAATCACACCATTATGGAAAAGCTAAGAAGTATGTTGTCCAATTCTGTTTTGGAGAAACCTTTTTTGGGCAGAAACTGTAATGACAACTTGCTACCTTATAAATCGATCTCCAAGTATAGCCTTGGATGGAAACATCCCTGAAGAAGTTTGGACTCGTAAGAAGTTGAATTACTCTCATTTGAAAATATTTCTATGTGAAGCTTTTGTACATATTCCCAAAGAAAATAGAAGTAATCTAGATGATAAATCTATGAAATGCATTTTTCTGGGATATGTAGATGAAAAACTTGGTTATCATCGATGGGATCGAGTCAAACATAAAATTATTAGAAGTAAGGATGTTATATTTAATGAGTCAGAAATGTTTAGGAGGACTACAG
Source organism: Pinus tabuliformis (assembly GCA_031772625.1). Taxonomy (NCBI): domain Eukaryota; kingdom Viridiplantae; phylum Streptophyta; class Pinopsida; order Pinales; family Pinaceae; genus Pinus; species Pinus tabuliformis. Next base: position 909,461,104 of record CM062819.1, read on the forward strand.
GCGAGTTGAAGTTCAAGAAAGTTATTGATAGGTTTGAAGAGCGCATGAAAATATCCCACCAATGCAATAAAATGTGTTACCCTCACTCTTTTAAAAATCAATAATAAATCCAATTAAATAAATAAAATCATGAGAATTCCTCAAACCAAGGATTCTAGTTTGGATGAGAGATTCTCTCCAACTAGCTCTCCTAAATTAGTGTGTAAGTTGAGAAATCTTCTCAACCAAGTGAGTCTAAGATAGAGAAATCTTCTCAACCAAGTGATTCTAAGATAGACGCACTATCTTAAGACCACTTGCTCATGTATTTAAATGTATTATTAAATTATTTGAGAAAAAATGAGAATTACATGAGCATGAGAGACCACATGATGGCTCTCTGCCTTTTCCGCTAGTTTATTGTTCTATGAGTTAATTTGTTGTGCATATGGTTTTATGGCTAGGTGATTCTTCTTTATGTGGCATCAAAACCTATCTAAGCTAACTCCCTCATAGGAGTGTCGAAGGCATAGGGACACTGTAGTTTATCGTTGTGTATTTTGTAGTAATGTGTTGGGTTTGTGATGTGTGAAGTCTGGAATGATGAGAAACAGAGAGCATGCACCATGTGCAGGAATATCAGGCCGTGTTTGCTATGTATTCTCAATTTATGCTTGGATTTCCAGTCTCGGACTCCCTTAGTGAACCGCTCTTGATGTTCGGTAGTCTCGAATTCGACAATTTTTAAAAAAATCTTGGGTTCAAATCATCAGGACTACAATGTTGCATGGGATCTTGGATTTGTGTTACTAGTATAGGTTTTTCCATTTTAAGTCTCGACTTTGAGCGATTGACTGTGCCACATCAAAGCTCATTCTTATCAGCATATCCTCATTACATACATTAAGTCGAAAGGCCTACACAGATTAGGGATTGGGGGTGTAACAGTGTTTAATAAAAAGGGTTGGCATAGAGTCCTCTATATGTAAAGTATAGATTAGCGATATAGGATTAGAGCCAAAATTTGCAGCTACCGGAACGAGTCGGTGGTTATCCAACCTGAATCTCAGAAATTTCATCCCCTTTTTGTGAATGCCAGTATCGAGGCTCGGGCTGACTTTGCTCCATATGGCCAATCTTTCTTCCAGAGACTCACTAGTTGGTTCTCTCATGGCCAAACACTTTTTGATTTCATAGCCTCTCGTTTAGGGTTACCCTTTCCTACTCCTTGGTTTCAACCTAAAGTGTATTTGGATATCTCTCATTGTACTAATTTTACTTTTGCTCAAAGTGGCTTGCTTGATTCCACTCTTCAACACCTGAACGCCATTCCCTTTGAGTGCCAGGTGAAGGAGTTTAGAAATTTCTTTCATATGCTGTGGAATATTTTTTGTCTAATGTTGTTCCTGCAATCAACGTTGGAGCTAATGATATTGACGGGAATTACATGGTGAATGAGTCTCTGCAGGCGACTATTGGCCCTCAACTGTTTGTGGAGTCACTACTAAAAGATTATGAAAACTATTTGCTAAGGCTGTACCAGACTGGAGGCAGGAAATTCATTGTGTTTTGCATTTCACCGCTGGGATGCAGTCCTAGGATGAGATTTTTAGGGTTGAGCAGGACTTGATTAAGCTGGTAGTTATCTTATCGATGTTGCTGACATCATTCCTGCTTTAAAGTTTGATATAATGGATTGGTAGTTCTACGTGCAGTAACATGTACAGAGTTGAGAAACAGTGTAAGGTTGAGAGAGTGAGGGGAGCCCGCATGTGTTGAAGACCCTAATATGTTGCATTGAAAGATTGCGTGGAAGACCTGCAATGCAATGTGGGAGTGGCCTACGTCCAAGTCAAAGGCAAAATAATTAACTGAATAAGGTCACTGAAAAGTCTTCAACCAAATATTTTTTATGGTGGGTATTTTACTTTATGCTTTTACATGCATAAATTATAAAATTATTTGAAAGACAAGGTTAGATCACTTTTAAGTGATTTCATAAAGTTTTAAAAATATTTTAATGGGATTTATGTAAAAGAATTTTAAAAAGAAAAGATTTGTAATGGAGTGATAAGATGCATGTTTTGTATGGGAGCAATAAGAAGATATTTTGGGAGAGATAAGGTAAATTTATTTCTGTAATTTTGGAGCCATAAGTGTGCATTGTTTTAAGTTCTTTTTGGAGTAATAAGTTATTTTTTATTTTGGGAGTAATAAGGGTGAAGATTGGGATTCATTTTCTAAGGTTGATGTTTTTTAAATTTTTTAGTAAGGTGTGGGTTTTGTCATTTTGGAGCAATAGGGTGAAATTATTTTAAAATTTGGAGTGATAAGTGAATATTTTTAAAAGGTAAAGCTCGTTGTTATATTTTGAAGAAAACTTTTTAGCAGAGTGTACTTTTATTTTTTGAAGAGAATTTTCTTCAAGGGAATGTGAGCTTGGAATTATCATTGATTGAGAAGGTGAAGGTTGATGTACTCCTATATTTAAATAAAAACATATCTTTTTGTGGTGATCGTGTCCTACATCTGCCGAAAATTGAATAAGGGGACCATAGGTACACTCTATGTCATGAATGTGTTTGCATGGTTTGTGTCACGTTCATTAAATGCTTTCTTTTTCATGTGTTTACATAAACTAAATGGACATAAGAAATGCTTAAATATAAGCATGCTCAACCAAGCTCCTGAAATCAACACTCTTGTAATCACTTAAGTTCATAAACACAAAGCGTCACATCATCGACTTGATAAAAAGCAATCTTCTGCAAAAACATTTCACAACAGCTAATTCATGCCATCAAGTTAAGGATGCTACAAATTAACCACTTCAAGCCTAACGGCATAAACAGCATCAACACTTTTTGTATCACTTGCAGATAAACTATTCTTGAATTGTACGGGTGTATTTTCGATTATAACTGACACCCTCATTTGATTTGTTATAGTGAATACATTAATTCAAGTCATTTGTCACTTGAACATTTATCATTTGGGTGCATTTTCAACAGTGTTCAACACCCATCATTTTCTTTTAGCACATTCAGTGCATCACTAAGTGCATAAATCACCCAAGAGTTCAAGACAATAGGTCTTTAAATCAAGTACAACAATCATCAACAAGCAAGCATGTCATTTAAAACAATAAAAAAAACAAGTATTTCATGTAAAAACAATCAAGCAAGCGAGCGTGTTCATAAAATAATCAAGCAAGAAATCATCATCAAACGAGTGTGACTTCTAATCTTCCAGTAAGCATCAAAACAAGCATGTGTCTACAACAAGTGCACTCAAATCAAGTGAGTGTGTCAAGTAACCAAATCAAGTGCGACAGTTCAACCCACAGCAAGCAAGCCTTTGTAAAATTCATTACAACATTCATAAATTTCCTTTCAAGCAAAGTGATCATCATCAAGCGAGCATCAAGTCAACAATTCAAGAAAGTGTGTAAAGAATCAACAATTAGCAAACACTACAAGCAAGCCTGTCATTTCAGTGATCAACTCAAGTGTGCAATTTTGAAGCATGACTTCTATATCAAGCAAGCCTAAAACTGATTGAAGCAAGCATCAAGTGAGTGTGAAAGCAAGCAAGTGTGAGTTCAAACAATCAATTGTTAGAACAAGTTCAAGTGAGCATGAGTTCTAGCAAGTTCACATGGCAAACAACATTCAATTATTAAAGATTCTTAACAATTTGATCCTCTCAACTACTGAAGACATGGTGCAAATCAGCAAATCAACTTTTGTTGACATTTAACTGCATATTCAACATGCACATGGAACGATTGAGTTCCTTCAACTAGAGATGCAACTACAGAGAAATGGGTTGCAAGAGAAGCATGTTTCTTCCAAGTCTTTTCCAGATACAGCTAATCATTCGAACTCATTCATCCAAACAACTTCAAGTGTCGAAGTTGTTCAAGTGCAACTTTCTTCCAAACCCATCATCAAGCCATGGGAATAAATCCAAAGTAATCGAAATCGACACGACTTAGGATATGTCGAAAATGACGAAAACTTACATATCCCTAATTATTCAAAGCCCATTCAGTTTGTCAGTGCCAGATTACTTGAACATATCACCTCAGCAAGTTCTCTGCAAGTTGCAGATATACATCAATGCACAAAAACTGAAAGTGCAAAAAAACCGAAATGCATGCACACTCAAGTTGCAGACGAAACAACATGTTCTCATTGTCAAAGAATCAGTCATGTGGAAGATCAGTGCTTTGATCTCCATCCTTGTCACCATTGTGGCAAGAAAAATCATTCATCAGAGAAATGCTGCAAACAAGACCAACCTGCCAGATTAAAGAATAATTATTCATGGATTGATCGCTAGGAATGGTCATCCATAGCCAGAAGATTGTACAAGTTTTAGAATCGGATTCACTCACACATATTGCAGCTAACAATCAAACAAATATGGTACTCTCGTGTAGTTGAACAGGGGAGTACATCAGTGAAATACTCCTCCACCTAAACAAGGGAGTTTAGATATATTTTGGAGAAGATTGCCTCTCCTTTCAGTTGACAAAGGGGGGAAAATGTCAATGAAATTGACAAGTGGTTGTCAGACTGAAAGTCTCGACAACATTAGCAAAGTAGCCAATGGGCATTTTTCATCAACATTGAGCATCAACAAATTCGCCAGTGGGCATTAGTGAGAAACTTTCATCATAGCAAAAGAAATATTGAGTTGTTTTTTGCAATCTTTAGCCAGTGGGCGATCATCATTAGCAAATACGCCAGTGGGAGTTCATCAAGTTGTGTTAGTGGACACCAGATGTTGTTTTCAAGCAAAGGATAGTTGGATCCTTTTATGGCTTGGTACATGATGGAGTTGTCAAGCAACATTCAGAGAAGGATCATTCATGCAGCTGACTCATGTTCTCTTCAGATTTGAGTTTTTTTCCAGCATCCAGCTTTGGCAGTTTATTCAGGCAAATGATTTTTGAGGATCGACTTGAGAACTCGGAAGATGGTTCCTTGTTTGTTTTTGGATTTATCATTGAGGGGGGGAATGTTAGCCTCACTCTCTTAAAAATCAATAATAAATCCAATTAAATAAATAAAATCATGAGAATTCCTCAAACCAAGGATTCTAGTTTGGATGAGAGATTCTCTCCAACTAGCTCTCCTAAATTAGTGTGTAAGTTGAGAAATTGTCTCAACCAAGTGAGTCTAAGATAGACGCACTATCTTAAAACCACTTGCTCATGTATTTAAATGTATTATTAAATTATTTGAGAAAAAATGAGAATTACATGAGCATGAGAGACCACATGATGGCTTTCTGCCTTTTTCGACAGTTTATTGTTATATGAGTTAATTTGTTGTGCATATGGTTTTATGGTTATGTGATTCTTCTTCAAAATGAATAGTAAATTCAAGAGCAGGAAGGACAAAAAGTGGAAAGTTATGAACACGAAGAAGTAATATTTCGGAAACCTTTATATGAGATTCAACTTGATAATGCACCACCATAGTTGGTTCGCAGATTTTCTACTCCTCATAAGCCTTCACAAAGGTATCCTCCTTCAAACTATATATTATTGACTAATGAAAGCGACCCTAATTATTTTCAAGAATATTGTAAATTTGAGCAAAGTAAAGAATGGAAGAATTTTGTTTTCTCGAAAATAAAACTTGGGAGTTGGTAAATATCCCAAAATGTAGAAAGGCTCTAAAAAACAAATGGGTTTACATGATTAAGCATGAAGGAGACAAAAATAGGGAGAGGTATAAAGCAAGGCTGGTGGTGAAAGGATTTTCCCAAGAGGAAGGTATTAACTTCACTAAAATTTTCTTACTTGTTGTTAATATGTCATTCATCGGAGTGATTCTTGGTCTTGTTGCTGCTTTACATTTTGAATGTGAACAATTAGATGTAAAGATTGCTTTCCTTCATTGTGAACCAGAAGGCTTCATAGAAGAAGGCAAAGAAGAACTTTTTTGCAGGTTGAAGAAGAGTCTTTATGTGTTGAAATAGGCACCTCGACAATGGTACAAGCAATTTGATTCATTCATGTTGGAACATGATTTTCACAGGTTGGAAGTTGACCATTATGTCCATATCAAGAGGTATGATCAAGGAAAGTATATCATATTATTGTTATATGTGGATGACATGTTGATTGTTGGGCATGATAAAAATATGATCAATAGGTTGAAGAAACATTTGGGCAACAAATTTTCAATGAAGGATTTGGGTCTTGTAACACCCCTCCCTTGTGTGCTAAATTATTTTCAACCTAAGCTAAGGAAAGCTAGGTGTGATACCCTCCTTTGTGGGTTAAACTATTCTAAACCTAAGTTGAGGAAAGCTAGGTGTGATATGTAATATGAAAGGAAAATGGGTTATTAAATAAATTAATAAAATAAATAATTTGGAGGGTGGAGCACAAAGAGAGAGGATATTCTTTCCAAATCCCATTGAGGAATGGGATAGAGATGAATCTTTCATGATAAAGCTTATAGATGTGATTCTATATAAGCTTGGATGGATTGGAAATCCATCAGACTTAAAAGCCTTGCAAGAGATAAAGTCAAGATTTATGAGGAAAAACCTCATGGTAGATAAAGACAAGATTTTCTGAAAAAGACCTAGGCAAATGGAAAAATCCATAAAAGCGAGACATCGCTAATGGAAACTAAATCATGAAAGAGGGTATTAAATACCTAGTGCATTGATCAATTGAGGACAGTTGATCCTGGCAAGAACCTCAGCTTGGGGGGAATCAAAGGTGATTAATGGTTGCGTGGTGGTGCACCTCCCTCCAAGTGAGTTTTAGTCAGTATCATATGCGTGGATTGTACTGTATGTTGTTCCCTATCCTACAAATGGTTGCAATGATTTCAGCTTATTGTTTAAATTGTATGGGTGATAATTATGTAGGAGAATGATATCTTTGCATGATGAATGATTTTGATTCTAATTTTGTAACTATAGAGGCGAAGGTACCATTTATTTAATCTATTAATTTTGATGAAGCACACCTAAGGAGGGTTCTAGTTCTTACTTATATTGCGTCAGTTATTTGTTAGCCAATGTATTGATAAGTGGTTCTGTATCTTATGCATGTGACTTTTACTGCGAAAGTAGAGGTAGTGGTAGAAGCATAACATGGGATTGTGATTTCTTGTGGATGATAGAACACACATGGAACCCTTATGTAATTATAGGATTACTACAAAAAGTTGGCTTATCATATACATATGTATGGATGGGTTAATTATCCAATAAATATGAAGCTGATCATCATTATGTTAGAGGAAGGACCTGGTATGTGTTAATGTTATACTATGTCTCTAGTTCAATTTGGCTGATAAAAAGTACAAGATATAAATGCATGTACTCCACTGTATAGTTTCTAATGGCCTGATTATCCATTTGCATGTGTACACAAGAACTGTTTTTAACCATTCTATCCATTGTATAATAATATACTAAGTTTATAGAACTATGATTTTGATGCATGGTTAGATTAGCTACTTTAGACTTAATTTATTAACTCTTGGTGGGCGAAATATACCCTTGGCAAAGGTTCAATCTTAACGATAAATAACGAAACATTTTACATGGTGGGAGACTAGGAGCTAAATTCTCAGGTAGGCCTAGGAGGTATGTTACAAATGGTATCGGTGCAAGAGTTCCGACCTTGTGGCCTATGGAATCATCTACCTCGATAATGTTTCGGGTTTGATTATAAAAATTGCCATAAGGGAAATAACTCAAACCCTATCTCGAAATTTAAGCCATTAAATTCATAATGATTCTCGCTACCTAGGGAAATTAGAATTATATATATATATATATATATATATATATATATATATATATCTAACCATGGTTATTAAAGGATCAATAAGTTATATCTGTTATATTTCCAATGGGGATTTTATGTCCATATTTAAATTGGTTAACTTATGGCATAATTGTGCAGAATGGGGTTGAGTTAAAATTAAGGAAATATAGAAGAACTAAACATTCGTGTAGGATAAGACCACTTCATATAAAATATGATGATGATATTAAATAACATAAATATTTGTGGGTTTTATGTGTAAAGAGGTCTTTATCCAGGTAGGGTTTAAAGACCTCAAATAGTTACCATCAGTTAAAAATAAAAGGATGAGTAAAAGCCTTATCTGTTATATTGAAACCATTCTTGGGCATGTTGCATCTTAGTTGTTAGTAAGTCAGTAATGATCCAGTTGTTAACAATTCTCTCTAGCAAGCGATTGGTCTCTGGAATTTTTTTCGCACTTGTTGAACAAAGTAAAATCCTTTCTTGTAGCCAAGGAAATCCAAAGGGTGTTGGCTTGCTAGATTTGTCGACCATATTTATTTTTGACAAAGGGTTATGATTTGTTGTAGTTTTTCTTGGCATAGTTCCTCCTTTATAAAGGTTTCGACTGGCTCAGTTGCATTGGGATTTTTGGTTGTATACCTTTACAGAAGAAAAATAAAAATAAAAATTGTTCTGCAAAAGCCTCATTTCTCTCTCTTCAGCATTAACCTTGTAGTAAATTTGTCTATCCTTATATCATAAAAATGTGCACTGGGCTATCTAAACTCTAATCTGTGGGAAGAGCTTTCTCTACAGATTTTATAGGGACATTGTTGTGCTGCCTCTTGCCTTTTGGCACAGAGAAAAACACCAGGTGGAAAAAAATCTCAAGAACAAAGCATTGAAGGGTCTAAATTTTGATAACTGAAACACATATCATAGGATCTGGGGCGGAAACAATGACTATAAGTATGTTGAAGGATAATGAGATGAAATTTCAGTAGATGCTTTTACCGGAAAGAAAACAATGGGGACATTCCGTGTTCAAGTGATCAGAAAAACCCAATACAATTGCACAGGCAATGGACGGAACAGGGTTTCCGTGTGTCAGGGAGGAATATGGTAGCCATATGACTTGGCGCTTAAAGTTTTATTCAGGTGTTACTTATGGTGTACATTCCAATCCATGGAGATTAAAACAATCTTAGTCGAAAAAGAATGCCACGAAGGAAGGTAAAAGTAGGAACACCCTTTAAAGCATACAATCACTTAACCAAAGAAAGTCATTGTTTAGTTTATTTTTTTCAACATCATCCCCTCCACTCATATGGATCGTTGCATTAGTCGGATAGGAAATTACCACAAAAATAAAACGTGGAGAGAACATGGTTATCCAAAAATGCATGGATCTCAATTTTTTTTTGTCAGAGATAAGCCCTAACGTTGGTCATGGAAACTAATGGGAAAAGTGCCGAAAATCAAAGTGTTCCTATTAATTTCAATCGAGGGGCTACACTGGTATAAAGGGATTGAAGAAACGCCAGAGACAATCTGTGGTACTCCTATTGTTTCCTTGATAATAGTGTGGTTTCTCTATACTGATTTTCTTGCTATTCACCCCAATTTGGAGGGATAAGGGATAAGGTTTAAGCTTGAGATAATGATAATCATCATCGAAAGCATAGTTCTTATCCTCACAATACATCCACCAAGTATTTTAGATTCCTAAGAGTTAGAACTAAATAAGCCAGCTCGGTCTTTGTATGAGCAATCTCCATCTCAAGCTATGAGAGTAGCGCCTAAGTGTGAGGTTGTAAGAATGAGAAGGCTTACCCACTACAATGAATGTGAGATAAGAAAGATCGCTCCATCACTTCCAATGTGTGGAGATCGATCATAGCAATGAAAAATACTTAGAGAGTGCATCGATATTCATTCACGTTTGATTTTCATTTAAACCTAATGCTTGGTGGATAGACGATTTATTTTAATACAAATTTTTATGAAAGCCAAACATTTTATTTATTTATTTTTTTCGATGATATTTTTTATACTAGAAGAAGAAAAGATGTAGTGGTAAGCTAAAAGTAAATCGGGAGATGTTGTAAATGGTGAGAATATGTGAAGAATGAAAAATGGCTTCCTTGAGTATACATAACAATATTGTGTTGCACATTAAGATTTCAAAAATACATGTTCGTGCCTTTTGTAGTCTGCATTTGCGGCTGATACCTTCTCAACTTCTTGGATTTTTATAGCTAAATACACCACTTCATGATGGAGGAAGTCACGTTTTGAGTGCTTGAAGAGCCTTTGAAGTTTTACTCTAATGCTGTAACCAAAATAATGGCATTATCCCAGCAAGGGCCTAGAGTAGATTTTATTCTTTTAGCCAATGGTACAATTTTTCATGTGACACTTCGACAACCATCAACTTCTGGTGGTACCGTAACTTATGAGGCATATAAATCCAGAAGCTCTTGGTGATCGAATAAGTTTTGGGTGTTGCCAGGAAAGTCTTCCCATGTTTCGGAGTCTCGATAATGTAGAAGCATCCAATTGAATATATTTTGAGGGACTGGGGTCTCTTCCTTGTTCAATTCGGACAACAGACCCTCTTTTTGCCTCATAGGAATGGAAATAGTTACCATGCTCCCCCTACCACTCATGTTAATTCCTTCGAAGTGTTGGGCATTAGGTTGAATTCAAGACGTGGACATGATGAGATGGAACTGTGTTTCAAAGAGAAGGACGATATGTCCACTTAAAGAATTGACATCGCAAGAAATAATATATCACTCTCAATGAAAATTTTTGTATGCACTAAGGATTGCACTGTCCATATTTCCATATCGGAATTCCAGGTGAATTACGCTTTCACTTTGCATGGGCTTTTTGTCTTTTATTTCTTTGTTTATGCTATAAAGACGACGTAAATAAATTTTGTGATGCACACAAATTGTATTGATTTTGTACATTACTGATACTTATGTTTAGTAAAGTCAGTTAAATATGCGAATTTAATTCAATTACAAAACTTGTTTTCATGAAATAACATGGAAATTTAAAACTCCCTTAGGTTCACCGTTTCTCATTTGTAACCCCTTGTCTTTCAATTGGGACACTATGTCCATTACATTAAACAAAATGTCTTATTTTCACAAACAATTATTTTGAAAATGAGATTTTCATTGGTAACCCCTTGTCTTTCAATTGGGACACTATGTCCATTAGATTAAACAAAATTTCTTAATTTCCTAGATAAATATTTCAAAAAATACAAGAGATTGCATTGATATCGAAATCGATGGTCATTCTTCATTGGAATTGTTGACACTACTCGAGCTACTTCCATGAATTGGGTTTTTTGGAGGAATATTTTGTTGATTGCATTGATTGTTTTCATATTCTTCATATTGTTTCATCTCCAAACATAAAATAATGACTGTATCTACATTGGGGATAATAATGACAATTCTCCCAGGAGATGATCTTCCTCAAACACTTCCTACAATTAGTCAAGCTATCAAAGATCTCAAAAAAGAAGTCGGAGAGAATAGAAGGCTATGTCTTGAAGCACATCAGGGGCACAATATACATTATTTACATGCACAACCCACAAAAGGAGAATATTCACAAACAGAATAAAAAGAACTAGAAATACTCCCTGATCCATATCATGATCCAATGAAAGGGATTTTCAAATCAGAAGACTTTGAAATTCCAGATGAAGAATTTGAAGATCCTAGATTTGGATTAGGAATGAATTCAATGAATGAAGATGTAATGTATTGTGGGCCTAGATAAGTTTGTATTCTTTTAGCCAATGGTACAATTTTTCATGTGACACTTTGACAAGCATCAACTTCTGGTGGTACTGTAACTTATGAGGCATATAAATCTAGAAGCTCTTGGCAATCAAATAAGTTTTGGGTGTTGCCAAAAAAGTCTTCCCATGTTTGGGAGTCTCGATAAAGTAGAAGAATCCAATTGAATAGCTTTTAAGGGATTGGAGTCTCTTCCTTGTTCAAGTCGGACAATAGACCCTCTTTTTGTCTCACAAGAATGGAAACGACTATCATGCCACCCCTACCACTCATGTTCATTCCTTTGAAGTGCCGGGCATCACGTTCAATTCAAGACACGGACATGATGAGTTAGAACTGTGTTTTGAAGAGAAGGACGGTATGTCCACTCGAAGAATTGACATAGAAAAAAATAATATATTGCGCTGTGTGAAAATTTTTGTATGCAGTAAGGGTGGTACTGTCTAGATTTCCATATCGGAATTCCAAGTGAATTACGCTTTCACTTTGCATGGGATTTTTGTCTTTTATTTCTTTGTTTATGTTGTAAAGATGGCGTCAATAAATTCTGCGATGCACACAAATTGTATTGCTTTTGTACATTTCTGATACTTAGGTTTAGTAAAGTCAGTTAAATATGCGAGTTTAATTCAATTACAAAACTTGTTTTCATGAAATAACATGGAAATTTAAAACTTCCTTAGGTTCACCGTTTCTCAAAACTATGTTAATGATTGATTTTCATAATGAAACAATATTTTTTGAAATGCGACGTTGGCCAATAATTGACCATGATTAACCAAGGTTCAACATAATTGATTTTATAAAACATAGCTGACATTCGTTGAATAATATTAAACCAAAGGGACTAATATTTTAAAGCCAATGTATATAAACCCTAAGATAAATTTTGTAAACACTAAAATCAACATGGCTGACCACGGTTGATTTTGATATTGATACAGTCCTTATCACAATGTGATGTTGTACCATGGTTGACCATGATTGATTTTTAAATCGAGAGAATCTTTGCCACAAGGTCACAATGGACCATGGTTGACCATATTTGATTCTCATAATGACACAATATTTGCCGAGTGTGACATTGGACCATGGTTGACCATGATTGAATTTATAAAGCATGGTAGACAATGGCTGGCCATGGTTGACCATGATTGACCATGATTAACCATGATTGACTATGGTTTATGATAGTTGACCATGATTAATAATAAATCTAAACAAATAATATTAAACCCTAGGAATATGAACCCTTATATCAATAAACCCTACTAATATGGACCATGGTTGACCATGATTGACGATGGTTCATGATGGTTGATTTTCATATTGAGAGAATCTGTGTCAGAATTCACCATTGGACCAAGGTTGACCATGGTTGTCACAATGTGGCGTTGGACCATAGGGACTAATATTATAAAACCAAGGTATATAAACCCTAAGATAAATATATTAAACACTAAAATAAACATGATTGACCGACCATGGTTTACCATGATTGATATTATAAACCCAAGAGATTGTTATTATAAGCCTAAGGGATTAATAATAAAACCCCAAGGGATTATGAACCCAAGAGAATATTATTAAACCTAAGGGACTAATATTATAAACCCAAGGTATATAAACCCTACGATAAAATTGTAAACACTAAAATAAAAATGGTTGACCATGCTTGATTTTCATATAGAGACAATTCTTGTGAGAATGTGACATTGGACCATGCTTGACCATGCTTAACCATGGCTGGTTTTCATATCAAGTCAATTTTTGTCACAATACGATGCTCGACCATGGTTGGCCATTATTGACCGTGGATGACAATGTTTGATTTCATAAAACAAGGTTGACCATGTTTGACCAAGGTTGACCATGCTTGATCATCATCAACCATGATTATCATATTGAAACAATCTTTATCATATTTCTAAGTTGGACCATGGTTGAGACACTCATTGATTTTAATATTTAAATAATCATTGTGACAATGTGACATTGGCCAATGGTCAACAATACTTAATCATGGTTGACCACAATTGATTTTATAAAACATGGTTCACCTTCGTTGAATAATATTATCTCAAAGGGACTAATATTATAAAGCCAAGGTATATAAACTCTAAGATAAATATTATAAACATTCAAATAAACATGGTTGACCATGGTTGACAATGGTTGATTTTCATATTGAGATTATCCTTGTCACAATGTGATGTTGGACCATGCTTGACCATGATTGATTTTCAAATCAGTAGAATCTTTCCCACAATTTAACATTGGACCTTGGTTGACCATGATTGACAATGGTTCATGATGGTTGATTTTCATATTGAGACAATATGTGTTAGAATGTGACATTGGACCAAGGTTGACCATGGTTGTCACAATGTGACGTTGGACCATGAGACAATCTTTGACACAATGTGACCATCGTTAACCATGTCTTATTTTCATATTGAGACAATCTTTGTCGTAATGCGACATTTGACCATGGTTGGCTAATAATAAATCCATGGGATTAATACTAAAACCCCAAGTGATTGATATTATAAACCGAAGGGAATAATAATCCTAAGGGATTGATATTATAAGCCCAAGGGAATAATTAACCCAAGGGATTAATACTAAAACCAGAAGGGATTATGAACCCAAGTGGATAATATTAAACCCAAGGAACTATTATTATAAACCCAATATTTGGTCATTACACCATGGTTGACAATGATTGAATTTACAAAACATGGTAGACAATGGTTGGGCATGGTTGACCATGATCGACAATGATTAACCATGGTTCAATATGGTTTACCATAGTTGAATATGATTGATAATAAACCTAAAGGAATACAATTAAACCCTAGGAATATGAATCCTTATATCAATAAACCCAAGGGATAAAAATTATTATCCCAAGTTATATAAACCCTAATATAAATATTCTAAACCCTAAAATAGACATGGCCAACCATGTTTGATTTCCATGTTGAGACAATCATTGGCACAATGTGACATTGGACCATGGTTGACAAGGATGGATTTTCATATCACGACAATCTCTGTCACAACGCGTCATTAGACCATAGTTGGCCATGGCTGATTTTCATATTGAGACGATATCTGTCACAATATGACATTCGACCATGGTTGACCATGCTTGGCAATGATTAACCGTGGCTAATATTATAAACCTAAGGAAATAATAAACCCAAGGGGATAATACTAAAACCCCAAGGGATTATGAATCCAAGGGAATAATATTTAAGGCAATGGACTAATATTATAAAGCCAAGGTATATAAACCCTGGGATAAATACTATAAACATGAAAATAAACATGGTTGACCATGGTTGATTATCATATTGAGACAATCCTTACCATAATGAAACACAGGACCATAGTTGACCACGATCAATTTACATATTGAGACAATCTTTGTGACAATGCGACATTGGAACATGGTTGACCATGGTTGATTTTCATACCAAGACAGTATTTGTGACAATGTGACATTCAATCATGATTGACCATGTTTGATTCTATAAAACATGGTTGACCATAATTGTCGATGATTTTGATATCGAGACAATATTTGTCTCAAAGTTTATATACCTTGGTTTATAATATTAATTCCTTGGGTTTAATATTATTCCCGTGGGTTTATAATCCCTCGGATTTTTTTCCCTTAAGTTTATATTATCGATCCCTTGGGTTTTTTAATATAAGGGTTCATATTCCTAGGGTATAATATTATTCAAAAAGCTTACTGTGCAAAGCTTTTATCCTTTTGATTATTGCCAAAAAATTTCACAATAATTCAAGTATGGATTATAGAAGCATGAAAATTATAAATCTATATAAACAATTAAATAAATATAAATTTCATTTTATAGAGTTAATTATAAACTATAAAATGTATATATTTTTCATTCTATATAGTTAATTATAAATTATAAAATCTATCTATTTTTCATTTTATATAGTTGATTATAAAAGATAATTTTCATTTTATATAATAATAATTTAATTATTTTAAATAATTAAATACATTTTTAACTAAATAATTAATATATTTTAATTAAATAATAAAAATAAATAAAATAATCTAATTCTAATTGAAAATTAATTAAAATTAATTTTTTTTTTATTATTATTATTAAAAATAATTATTTTTTATTATTATTTTTTTATTAAAAAAAATTTACTACTAAGAATTATTCAAAAATATAAATTATTTTCTAATAACTATTAAAAATTAATTAAAATAATTATTTCTTATTATTACATTATTTTATTTATTTTTAATTATTTAATTAAAAATATATGGGAGCACTGCCTACTAATTTCAAAAACAGGTTAAGCACATCTATTAACCTAGAATGAAACATGAAGCGAAGATGATAACATTAAGCGCAGATGATAATCACCTACAGATACACCAAGAGATCGTGCCAGCAGTGTGCAGTAAAAGAAATTTACACCCGAAAGAAATTTGATTTGTCTAAACCCGGAAGAAGTTACAGATATTCATTATTTTTTATTATTTTTTATGTGTAAAGTACAAGTAGATATATTTTCAAGGGTAGCTGTTCTTACCTAGATATATCTTGTGAAACATAGGTTCAATATATTCCTTTAAAAATATAAATATTAAAATAAAATTATTTTATTTACTCAGTTATTTGTTGTTTTAATTGATAAGTATTTTAATTTATTGTTAAGAATGTTTTAGTGATAATATAATATTTTTACTATAATTTAATTTATTTGCTAAAACTAATTTCATTTTTTATATTAATTTTTTAAGTTTCTAATTATTTTTATTATATATTAAATAAAATTTATGATTTAATTCAATTTCTACTTAATTATTAGGGAGTTTATCCCATTGTTTCTATTTATGAATAAATTATTTAATTTGATTACTAAAATTTTAAACCTATTAACTAACCATGTTTATTAATTTTGAACTTGTTAATTAATAACAAGTCATGGTAAGTCAAAAGGCAGTTCAATTGGTGATTGAAATAATGTGAAATATGAGAAAACCATAGATCAAACCCCTATTAGGCAAGGATTCCTCTAAGATACCAAAAAGAAATTATTGTAAAATAATTAAGTTACATTTTGATTAATTAATGGTTAATAAAATTTCAAAAAAGTGCAAATTAATAATAAATTTTGGTGAGTAGTAACTATTAAAACTTTGCACATTTACATTAGTGTTGAAAAAAAATAAAATAATGGTGGGTAGGTAAGTGTCTTTATTAACATCTTGCTGTTATCCATTTTTTATGGAAATACTTGCTTAAATTATGGTTGGTAGCCATTGATCATGAATATATTATTTACATGAGTATTAACTATTTTAATTTTTAGTGGTTGCAAGTATCCACATGACATTGTGGTGTGGAAAAGTTGCAATAACAATCATTACCAAATAACCAATCATATAGTAGATACATAATTTTAAGTATTAGCAATAAATAATAAAACTCAATCCATAATGTTAAACTATGAAGAAGCTGAAATTTGTTTTGGTAAAAAACAAAGTAATAGAGAGTTAATGGAAAAATATAACTTCTACCCAATATTCTAAAATGTTGGTAGTAGTATACACAACTCTAAGGCTGAAATTTATTTCGAAGGTAGTTATTTTATTTTTTCTCTTTTAATTAAATTGATTAATTGAAAAAAATATCATATCAAGTGAGTTATGTTCTCTAGGGCATGTGGTATTAATAACCCACAATATTGGCCCATGATATGTAACAAATTCCCTTTACAAATTAACAATCTCCAGAGTAAGGTGGGGGTAAATATTTATGGTTGAAAATTTCATTCCATGCTTTTTTTAAATGTATAAATGGTTAACTTATATTAATTCTTTTAAAATTAATAATAATAATAATAATTTTTAGGAGCTCTCTACCCCAATATTGAAGAATGTTGTAATCTCCAATGGTGTAAACTTTTTTACTCTCCAAAAAAATAATAAAATCCATGGTATTGACCCATGGATGAGAACCCATGGTAATCATGTGGAATATAGCCAATTTGAAGGGGGAAATTAAAACAACCTAGATCCATCTTAACTCCTGATCTCTACAAAGCTACATAGGGATCAAAGCCCTTTTCACTTTAAAAAAGGTTTGCATCTCAGGAGATTTGATCCCTCTCCTCCTTGGTAGATATGGAGTTAGGATTGCTCTAGGCTAGTAATAATTTGAAATAAAGTTATCATTCAGTTAGTTTGAATGACTTTTTAAATTTTAGCAACAAATGATATATAATAAAGTAGGTGTTTTAATACTTTTCATGGATTGATGCCTCTTCGAGTTAAGTCATTGTGCTAGTCTTTGTAGTAGTGAGATAGAATGTTGAGATTTATCTCAAAAGTAGTTACATCATGCCTACCTTTTCCACTAAACTAATTAATTAAATAAAATATCATATGAAATTAATTATAGTTTTTGGGCATGTACTATTGATAAGCCAATAGGTATTGTAACAAAATCTATTTACATGCTTAGAATCTTCATGGTAAATTGTGGGTAAATATGGTTAAGAATCTCATGGCATGTCTTCTAAGTTATTTCATGTTTTTTAATTGTATATGTGTTTAACTCATATCCATGTTATTTTTATAAATGATAATAACAATAAAGTAGTTATAAATTAGTTAATTTTTATGAATTTTTTCAATATTGGCTATTTGAGATGTATCATGAAGTAAGTATTTTGATGCTTACTATGAATTGATTTCATATGAATTAATAAGCTATTTAATTTATATAGATGGGGTAGTTTTCATTAGCCTCTTAATTTAGTTTAATTATGCTAATAATGCTTCAACCAAGTTGGCATACCCCAACGCCTTTGTGTATCCTTTGTTTTAAAATCCTCATCAATTGTTCAAAGTGTACATTAGATATTCCACCAAAGAGATAATTGTGGCGACCCATCTACGGCTTCTTATAACTTGTCATCAATCAAACTGAATGCTATTTTGAGCTTCTAATTTACAATGGAAAGCTGTGTTGGAATTTTGTTGTGTCTACATAATCCAATTTTCTCCTCATTGGAAACACAACAAATGTGAATGAAACCATAGTCTTTTCCATTTGTACCCTTCTTAACCGAGCAAGAATCCAATGCCTAAAGTCAAGATGTTAAGGCCATGGTTTGTTCTATGCCCTGCTTTGGATTGCTATTTTGAATCTGGCATATTGTGCAATTCTTGACACAACAAGTCAATTATTCCAAGACAAATACAAAATCATTCTGGTATTTCTATATTACGAAATCACAATTCATTTCAAGGTTTCAATTTGAGCTCTTCCGAAGGGAGGCAATAAGAAAACTATAGAAAATAACATCATTGTCATGCTCTAGTTATTGGTAAAGGTTCTTCAGTTGTTGTATTGTCTCGTATAGTGGACGTTC
The DNA here is from genome assembly GCA_031772625.1 of Pinus tabuliformis. Classification (NCBI taxonomy): domain Eukaryota; kingdom Viridiplantae; phylum Streptophyta; class Pinopsida; order Pinales; family Pinaceae; genus Pinus; species Pinus tabuliformis. The sequence continues at coordinate 909,480,148 of CM062819.1, forward strand.
TAAGAGACAGAGCCTTATAGACAAAGTTTGAAAGATTTGGAAGCTCCTCGATTCATGGGAGGACACATCCGCGATTCATTTCCGTGGATCAAACTGAAAAACTCATAACATGAGGTCAGCAACCATTGAATGAACTATAGATTAAGAATGGTTTACTATATCCAGTTCAAAGCTTGAGTTCCATTGTATACTATTTTATTAAATAGTTGGTCAACATCTAATAAAGCTCATCAAGGCACAATAATCTTCATTGTGTGATTGTGCATTTGTTGGGATTCATGATAAAAATTCCCACGTGACAGTAGAAGTCTCTAGTGTACACACTAAATCTTCTAGATTCCCTTTCAATAGTTTCATGGGCATTACTAAGCTATATATAGTATATCATATTTTTTTTCTAACATCATATCATCAATACATTTGTTGTGGGTTCCATTTTTTGTAATCCCACTATTCTAAGAGGTTATATGTGGATCATTTTTATGGGTGCATTATCTCTTGAAGCTCACACCATTCATTTCTTTAGCTTGATCCATATAGAAAATGGCTTGAAATGGTGAAGTATTAGATTTCTTGAGAACTTTGATATAATATGATATAATCTACTATTAATGAAATTGGAAAAATCAGAAAAGCCTCTTGCAAAATGTATAAAACAAAATTGTTTTTTTTGTCTTGAGTCACAACTACAACAAGAAGAGTTTTAGTAGAAAAGAAATTATTCTAAATTGGTTTTTTTTAGAACAATTCTCTATTTAAGTTTGATTTATACTCCCATAAGCCGCCACAAAGTAATCAAAAAGTGAAATTGAGGTTGATTTAGGCCAAGTGCCCATTTCAAGAGAAGTTTTGTATAAAGATGCATAATTTTAGGTTACACTTCCCAAGCCCATAATCAAACCTTGGAAGAACTTACTAGCAACAAAGACACAACTAGACTTGGAAATTACAACGATGTGTCCTTTCATGTTTCAGACTATTCTAAGCCCATCAAGCTTCAAATTGTTGGGTTTCTTTAAGGGAGTTCAATTTAACCTACTGCTCCTCTTCCACAACAACCACAAATTGTCAAATGCCAAAACTATAATTGAGTTGGCCATGTAAAATATCATTGTTTTGATCTTCACTTGTGTGATAATTGTCATAAAAATACTCATTTATCAAATCGGTGCTTCAAAAAAAAGCCTCCTACAAGAACAAATATTCACTATGGATGTATTACTTCTTGGCAATGAGCTTCAATGACCAAGAAGATATTTTAGTCATACCACAAAATTTGTTATCAAGTATTAACACCTCTTCTAGTTGAGATTGCTTTATTTTATCACCTTGTATCTAACAGGGGGGGATTAATGGTCATCTATAAGCTTCAAAGATACATCAAGTGGGCTTGACCCGCACCCTGAGCTTGCTTCTTGAGCCTAGAGCCAATGTCAGCCATACCTAGATTCAAAGTTGTAGCTAGAGACAAAGTAATGCCCCATAAGCATGTTTATGGTTGGTGGTCTTCCTTAAACCACCTGTATAGTTTGTAGTCATATTTAGACTGATATCACAGACCACTGTCACGAGCAGAAGACTTAAAGTTGCCAAATTTGGAATTGTTATAGGAACTGAATTAAGTGTTCCAGATTGAGACCTCAATGGTATCCTTCTTCAAAACATTATGGAGCACTTCTACTAGCAGAAGACTTCAACTTCTAGCCATATTTGGAATTATTCCATGAACTTCACTAAGATCTCACTGTTGGTGGTCATCCTTAAATCACTGCTAGTTAGGACCTCAAGTTCTCCCACCTTATACCATAATTTCAGGACAGCATATTCGACCAATTGTTGTCATGAATTTTTGGATTTTTGTATTACAACTCTCTTCTTGGACTCATATACACCCTTTCATATTAAGGGGTAAATGTTGGACACATAATCCACTATGGTTTATGGTGTGGAATATGAATGGGCATTGGAGTCCAAGAGACCACCAGGAATGTGATAACCAAGTGCTATATGACAATGTATTAATATGTAAATCTTTGTGAACAAAAAAGTTCTCAAGTTTATCTTAATCTTTTCTATCATTTGTGAGTGTTTAACAATATCATGTGTTAACTACATGTTATAAAAAGTACTACACTTCTCTTTCATTTTGAACAACAAACCAACCAAAGGTTTTAACGATATTTGTTATTTTCAATTGCTTTATATATTATACACAGTTGAAATTGTAATATTTTACTCAATATATGCATCGAATTATTTTAGTTATGGCCATATAAGATCTATTAAATGATTTTGTTATTAATATATTTTTAAATAAATGTATCCAATAATTGGAATGTATATCTACCTTTACACAATAATAATGATTCATATGCGTAACTTTGATACTTGACATAGAATTAATAAAGCTAAAAAATCTTAATAAACTTAATTTATTTCTTTGAAAAAAACATGATTTCATTATTAGTTGATATAAAACTACATTTTGTAGATACATGTCTTGCATTTATTGAGAGATAAAGGTCTCATGGCTCTATCATAATAGTGACTTAAAGCCTTCATCACTTAGCATTAAAGAAAAAAACCTACCAAGAATTCCTAGCACCCTATATAATTGTAGAAATAATACAGTTTTCCTTTATTCCCTTTATTCTTTCTTACCTCATTCAAATCTCTTAGGGCGAGTTAGAGAATAGCCAATTCCATACCCACTGAATTTACTTCAACGATAAGCTCATCTTCTAACTACAAGTTATCTTAAACATGAGATCTCATAGCTCTTGTTATCGTTTTGTCCGTTGTTGTTGTTACTTCGATAACTCCCAGATTTGGTGTGACTCTCATCTCTATTTTCAAATTGGGATTTTTGGTTCGTGGAGGGTGCTTATCACGTGTGACTGTTTTGGTATTTTCTTCATTTTATTTGTTGGATAGATCATTTTCATCATCCACTTCTTCATTACCTTAAAGAGGGGGTCTCATAGGGATATAAGCTCATTGATCTAACTCACTTCCCTTTCCTCTTATTTGTTAGCTCATAGCCAAAGAGAAATTTCTTGTAAATGGCATGCTCGGTTACATAGATACGACATTTGAAAGCCATATTTTTGTAATCAAGACATTGCAACTTAATAAATTTAATTTATAGACATAGTTAAAAATAAGAATACAAAATATAAAATCATATTTCATATTTGGATTAATTTTGTATATTATCATATTTCACATCTCTTCATTATGATATCTAATCATCCATATATTTAATCAGTTGTGTAACATTTCACGACATTGGATAACACAATAAAATAAATTAAAATGTATTTTATTATATTTCAATAAGAGGCTCCTTGTCATAAAATATGAAATTTTCATTGGTAACCCCTTGTCTTTCAATTGGCACACTATGTCCATTACATTAAACAAAATGTCTTATTTTCACAGATAATTATTTCAAAACATACAAGAGGTTGCATTGATATCGAAATCGATGATCACTCTTCATTGGAATTGTTGTCACTACTCAAGCTACTTCCATGAATTGGGTTATTTGTAGGAATGTTTTCTTGATTGCATTGATTTTTTTCATCTTCTTGATCTTGTTTTATCTCCAAACATAAAAGTAATGATTGTATCTACATTGGTGATAATAATGACAATTCTCCAAGCAAGGGCCTAAAGCAGTTTGTATTCTTTCAGCCAATGGTACAATTTGTCATGTGACACTTCGACAACCATCAACGTTTGGTGGTACCATAACTTATGAGGTATATAAATCTAGAAGGTTATGAGGTATATAAATCTAGAAGCTCTTAGCGATCGAATATTTTTTGGGTGTTGCCAGGAAAGTATTTCCATGTTTCGGAGTCTCGATAAAGTAGAAGAATCCAATTGAATAGCTTTCAAGGGATTGGAGTCTCTTCCTTGTTCAAGTCGGACAACAGACCCTCTTTTTTCCTCACACGAATGGAAATGGCTATCATGCTCCCCCTACCACTCATGTTCATTCCTTCGAAGTGTCAGGCATCAGGTTCAATTCAATATGTGGACATGATGAGTTGGAACTGTGTTTCGAAGAGAAGGATGGTATGTCCACTCGAAGAATTGACATAGAAAAAAATAATATATCGCACTCTCTAAAATTTTTTGTATGCACTAAGGGTGGCACTGTCCAAATTTCCATATCGGAATTCCAGGTGAATTATGCTTTCATTTTGCGTGGGCTTTTTGTCTTTTATTTATTTGTTTATTTTGTAAATATGGCATCAATAAATTCTGCGATGCACACAAATTGTATTTCTTTTGTACATTACTGATACTTAGGTTTAGTTCTAACCCAAAGTAACCTATAAAGAATTTTTGGTTCAAACTATTATAATAATACCTCACATGCATTCAAATTGCTCTCTTGCAAATGGTAATTTATATGAGAAAGAGATGGAATTTACGTTTGGTCATTTGTGTATTTTGCCCCATTATATTCAGGTTCTTAGCGAACCTTGGCTTCGCAAAGTAGGTTACTAAATGTGCTATTGTACCATTATTGGCACAATCTATGGCTTTGACTCTATCTATTTTCTTTGGACTATTTGTTCAAATAATAAATTTTTATCGAATATAACTCTCAAAATAATCACAAGGAAATGGTAGTTTATTAAATATATAATGTTAAAATACATACAATAGACCATTTGTGAATAGAGTATAGTCGTAAATGCATTGGCAGTAACAAAATATCAAACATTGGTAGTGTGCTAATTTCCCCCGGAAATGATCATAATATAATATTAGATCACCCATTGAAGATTAGATAATATGGCATTTAAAGTCGACTTATAAAGCAATGTGAACTTGGGGAATTGTGCAATTCCTCATTAGGGTTCAAGTTTCACCGAGGAGATGCTCTTGTTTATACTCGTTCAATTTTGATATGGTTGTGCTTGTGGCCATGTTTGTTGTTTACTAATATTCACAATAATGGTTAGGGATACATGCAAGTCCAGATGCTAGATATATCTAAACTCAGGCTCTATTAGAAATGTTTGCGTGCTTTAACTGCAGAGAAGTCCATTGAGTGAAAAATTGTGAATTTAATCACCTCGATTTTTTTTTCTTTTAAATCCAGAAACCTCTAATTCATGTTATAGTAAGAGTAGATGTAAGGGAGGATCATATTGATTGAAAATTTTTAACCTTATTGAAGTCACCTTGGATATTCTTTTCTTTGCGGAAAATTAAAGTTGGGAATGGTTAAATTCATTTTCTACTCGGAATGAAATAAATTATTCTAAGAGGTAAATAGTAATTGATGAAGTTAGTGATATAGTCATCATGTTACCTCAATTATAAATAAAGAAAATCGACACTAGTACAAGTATGATGTAGGGACTTAGCTAAATGAAAGGGTTATCGTATAATAATAAAAGAAATTGTTAAACCCTAGTAAGGTGTTATGAAATGAAAAGGGTTCTCATGAACAATGTTAAGAAATAAAGAGCAGGTAATGACAGAAATTGTTTTTAATTTAGTCCTCTACACAAGGCATTTTGGAGTTGGAATTGTTTTTGAAAAAGTGATTAAATAATAACATGTTCATGTATATATGAAGAGAAGCAAGTTCCAATGCTTCTTGACTAATAATAAAAAGGATTGTGTTAAGCTTATAAGTCCCTCTTAGATAGTATGAAATTATTTGTGGAGATACATATAAGGTGTTGGGGTTAATACTTAACAAGAAGGAATCCTTCCAATTTAGGAATTGAGACACATCCTAGACTCACCGTTGAACTTCTCATTTGGACAAGATTCTAATGGAAAAGCAACAATGATTATGATCCAGTATTATTCACAAGTTAGTACTTGTAGATAATTAAAGGTTGATATTTATTTATACCTTGAATTGTGGAAGAAATTACCTTTTCCTTGGAATGTCATGCAATCATGCGGAATTTGACTGTTACATCAATGTGTAGGAATTTAAGGTTTCTTAATTTTATCTGAGGTAATATTTAGCATAAATTATCATGTTCTAATGATAAGCAAGCAAAGTGTATAACTCATGAATATGTTAAGATTAAACCAATAACATTAGGTTAATTCAGAAAATATAGGATCATGCGGGATAAGTGTTGAGTGTTGTCATAATAACTAAATAAGGGATGATAGCAAGGATTGAGAAAGGGTCATCATGAGGATGTGGACCCAACGAGCTTGTGAGTATTGTGTTGTTGCTTATTAACATTGACATAATTGGCATATATTATCATGATATTGACATTATAGTTGGACATAACTTGCTTTAATAGAGGAAGTCCATGTTTACATCATTGTTTTATTGTTGTATGATATACATACTCAAGTATTGTCATGGATTATTGGTATATTGTTATCATAAGCCTCATTGAGTGGTCATCAAGATAAACATGTTGTGTAAAGAATCATGCTAGAATCTACACATAATAATGAAGCATATGAATCTTCCATGTAAGCGCATGTGTGTACAATATTATAGCCTTGTAACAATATTTTAGTTATCATTTGGTTGAAGATAGATGTCAAGCATCCAGGGAATGAAAGAGTCTTGATTTTAATGGATTGTTGGAATTGTCTTGCAACTCATGATGAATTTTGATATTGGTATTGGGTTCATCAGAGAACTTGTATAGAAATCATTGTACAACAAACCTAGATATTTTTTCTACCCAAATGCCTATAAAAGGGGAGTATGTCTGCAGAAGGAAAGAACATGATTGACACAATGATCATGTTGGTAATGTATAATGTAGTGTGGTTAAGTTATAAGTCACCCACGATGAATATATTAAGAAGGAAGTATTGATCTAATGATTCTTAAACTATGAGTTAAAAAATCTGTTTAAGATGAAAATATGCATGAATACACACTATACTACTGATATTGCATTAAAACAACATGAAATATGGTAATGATTTACACTTGACATAAAAACTTTCTTTGATGACCTAGAGGCGCCATGCTCATAAAAGTTCCTTGTAAATTGAGTATAGTTGTTATATTTAAAAGAATGTTTGACATGATACTAACATGGTGGAAAAAAAAATGTGGATAAAATTTATGTCATGTAGGTGATACCATGTGGATGGTATGATGGGTTGTAGCACAAATGGTACTATGTATAGCAGTACATATGGTAACCATAGGATTTCATGTGTTACATGATTAAAAAATGAGATGTGTATTGGTGTGTATAACATACCTTGTGGGCAGGTATGCAGAAAGATGTTGGGCAGATGTCTGGCCAGGGCAACCAACGAGGAGGTTATGTAGAAGAAGGAAAGTAAGATTGGTATAAGTAAATATGGTTAATTGTAGTTTGGCATACATACGATTACGATGAATACACATGATGAATATATATTTTTATCTGAACTAATATGTTATGACCTTGCAGGAATATTAATGTGGAAAATATGCTAAGTGATGTGTTGTATGCAGAGAGACTACAAGAAGTAGGTGTTTGACAAGAACACAAAGGCTTGGAAGAATGCAAGTAGAGAACATGCATTCTTGGGATAAAATAAATGACAAATAATTATTGCTTTAGTAGTATTAAATAACAAACTATGATATTTATCATAATTAAAATTTTGCATCTATAAAGTCTCACAAATGGTTTGAAAACAATGTTACAAGTAGTTATCGAAGGAGTACGGTGTAAAATTTAAAGGGGGGAGTATGTAACACCCCTCCCTTGTGTGCTAAATTATTGTATACCTAAGCTAAGGAAAGTTAGGTGTGATACCCTCCTTTGTGGGTTAAACTATTTTAAACCTAAGTTGAGGAAAGCTAGGTGTGATATGTAATATGAAAAGCAAATGTGTTATTAAATTAATTGATAAAATAAATCACTTGGAGGGCGGAGCACCAAGAGAGAGGAGATTCTTTCTAAATCTCATTGAGGAATGGGATAGAGATGAATCTTTCATGATAAAGCTTCTAGATGTGATTCTAGATAAGCTTGGATGCATTGGAGATCCATGAGATGGATGGGAGATACAGATCCATCAGACATAAAAGCTTTGCAAGAGATAAACGCAAGCTTTTATGAGGAAAAGCCTTGTGGGAGATAAAGACGAGCTTTTCCAAAAAATACCTAGGCAAATGGAAAAATCCATAAAAGTGGGATTCCGCTAATGGAAACTAAATCATGAAAGAGGGTATTAAATACCCAGTGCATTGATCTATTGAGGACAATTGATCCTTGGCAAGAACCTCGTCTCTAGGGGAATGAAAAGTATACATGGTTCGGTGTTGGTGCTCCTCCCTCCAAGTGAGTTTTAGTTGGTATCATATGCGCGGATTGTGTTGTATGTTGCTACCTATCCTGCAAATGGTAGCAATGCTTTCATTTTATTGTTTTAATTCTAATGGTGATAACTGTGTAGGAGAATGATATCTTTTCATGATGAATGATTTGATTCTAAGTTTGGAATTATAGAGGCAAAGGTTATATTTATTTAATCTATGCATTAAGGTGAAGTACACCTAATGAGGGTTCCCATTCTTACTTATATTGTGTCAGTTATGTGTTATCCAATGTATCGATAATGGTTCCTTACCTTATGCATGTGACTTTTACTACCAAATTATAGGTAGTGGTAGAGGCATAACATGGGATTGTGATTCCTTGTGCATGATATAACCCGCATGGAACCCTTATGCAATTATAGGATTACTACACAAATTTGGATTATGGGATACATATCTATGAATGGGTTAATTATCCAGTAAATCTGAAGTTGATCATCATTATGTTAGAGGAATAACCTAGTATGTGTTAATGTTATACTACGTCTCTAGTTTTGTTTGGCCGATAAAGAGTACAAGATATAAATGCATGTACTTCACTGTATAGTTTTTAATGGCATGATTATCCATTGCATGTGTAAACAAGAACCGTTTTTAACCATTCTATCCATTGTATAATAACATACTTAGTTTATAGAATTGTGATTCTGATGCATGGTCAAATTAGCTACTTTAGACTTAAGTTATTAACTACTGGTGGGCGAAATATACCCTTGGAAAAGGTTCAATATTAACGATAGATAACGAAAAATTTTACATGGTGGGAGCCTAGGAGCTAAATTCTGAGGTAGTCCGAGGAGGTATGTTACACGTCGAGCACAATAGATATTGGGCATGATGATAATGCATGACAGGAAAAAAAAGGTTGTGGTTGTCACAAGAAAAATATATCAAGAAGCTGCTGGATAGGTTTAATATGAAGGATCCTAAGCCAGTTGGTACACCCCTTGAAGGTCACTTCAATTTGAGAACTGGGTTATGTCTTAGTGATGATAAGGAGAAGGAAGAAATGAGTAAGATTCCTTATGCTTCAACAGTTGGTAGCTTGATGTATGCCATGGTATGTACACAACTAGATATTGCATATTCAGTGGAAGTAGTGAGTAGGTTCCTTCCCAATCCAGGAAAATAACATTGGCAAGCAGTAAAATGGATTTTGCAGTATCTTAAGGGTACTAGTCATTATTGTTTATGTTTTGGACATAATGAGATTGTGCTTCAAGGACTTACAGATGCAAATATGGTTGGAGATATCGACACAAAAATTTCACTACAAGTTATTTGTATACATTTGCTGGTGCAACAGTATCTTGGGTGTCAACACTACAAAGAATAGTAGTTCTCTCTACAAGAAAGCTAGAGTACATAGCTACAACAGAGGCTTATAAAGAGATGTTTTGGATACATCAATTCATAGGAGAGATAGGAATAAAGAAGGACAAGTATGTGCTACATTTTGATAGTGAGAGTGTCATTCAGTTGGCTAAAAACCAAACATTTCACTCAAAAACCAAGCACACTGACTTAAGGTACCATTGGATCTGGCATGTGTTGGAGGAAAGACAATTATCCTGGGAAAAGATCCATACAGATAAGAACCCCGCTGAAATGCTCACAAAGATTCTAGCAACAAATAAACATGAGATATGTAGAGGCATGGTAGGACTTGATGTGACTTGATTCAGGATTCTTCATTCGGCTTCAAGTGGGAGAATGTTAAATGTGAATCCAAATTAAAAAAAAAAAAAAAAAATTGGCGTTGACCTTGTTGTTTACCACCCAAGCCACCGATACCAACATACTACATTGCCAAGTGTGTAGTCATGTATGGCACATGAAAAAACTGGAGATTTCTAAATCTTTCCCCATCTATAAAATTGTAACCTCTCCTCTGCGTGTGAAATGAAAACCAAGACAAGGCCTTCCATTAATGAAGAAGCTTGTGAAATGAAAACCAAGACAAGGCCTTCCATTAATGAAGAAGCTTGTGTTTTCTGAGTTTTATGTTTTTCGTTCTTGTTTGTGATTTTTTGTCTCTTGTCTTGTGTTGTCTGTGCTTCTCTGTGCCTAAGAGGGTGGATAGAGATCTTTTGAATTTTTATTTTTCTAATGGACGAACGAGATTAATTTTCAAACGAATATACTTTGTTTTATTGCGTGTGATGGATGGCTACGATCTCCAGGAGTTTGAAGAGTTAGAAATTAATTTCATTAAAATTGAAATGATGTTGTATGTTGCGCTATTGGTTTGGGTAATGGAAATTATTTACATTCCTCCATGTCCACTCGAAGTGATTTCGTTTATGGCCATTACTCCTATATTGCAACTAGGGATAGAGAGGCTACGCAAACTCAACTAAACCATTTTAATATCTCTATTAATTAATTTATTTTAAAATCAATTTCATATATATGTATATAGAGAGAAAAAGTTAAAAAAAATATTAACCTTAATAAAATGGTTTAATATACAAATAGTAATATACAAAGAAATTAAGTAATTGAAAGCAATATTTCCTAAAATTAATAGGACAGTATAATTAAAAAAATGTTAACCTTAATAAAATAGTTTAATATACCAAAAATTAAGTATTAAAAGTAATATTTCCTATAATTTATTTGATTCTTAATATAAAATTAATATATAACATTTAAAAGAATATAAATACCCATAAAAAAATTAATATAGATTATACATAGAACAATTCAAATATTTCAATGTGATACTCCATATATATATATATGAGGTTAAATAAAAAATTACTATAAATATTTTATATAAATTAATTGAAAAAAAATTAATATTATATAAATCTATTGAAAAAAAAATTAATATGTCAATTAATTTTACTAATTTACATTTTGGTTCATTTTCATGCATATTTTTCAATTATTTTTATATAAAATGTAAGTATCAAACTTAAATTGCTTAATCTAATCAATGGCCAAAATAAATCCAAAATATGAAACCATTTTGCACATTAAAAAAAATTATAATATATATATAACCACCCATGTATGGGGCCAAGGGGAGTTAGAAATCATTTTTCAAGTTTTGCACCAGGAAGAAATTTTGCACCTAATATTTCATCGTATTATCGTATATATATGCTAAATGCTTGATTAACATACCTCTAGAGCCATACTAATGTAATATCAATACATTTCATATCAAAATCTGTCCCTTGTTTACCATATATTGATTGTTTACACTTAATGAAATATCAACGCATTATAATGTTCCATTTGGAGGGATTTGTAATTATGAAATGTACTTGTTCTCGACCAAAGTCATATGGCACTTTGTTGTATTATTGATCGCTGCAAAACGTGAAAGCTTGTACGTCAAATTAATTTGAATTTATAATTATAATAAAAATAGTTTATAACATTTAGGTTTTAAATTTTACATTTTCCATGTACATTGTTAATATATATATATATATATATATATATATATATATATATATATCCCTTAGATTGTAATATTTAATTGTGTTATTAAATAAATAAAATAATATGCACATGGTGTTATGAAGTTATCGAACAAACGTCAACTAGTGCACTCGTAACAACAACCAAAAAAAACTGGTGCAGTGGTAAGAACGACAAAGTACAAGCATTTATGGCTTTTACATTCCGGGGAATTTAATGTGCCTACTGAAGCATCCCAAAACCAAGGGAACGCTTATTTCCACCCCTATAGGTCCATTAATTCACCTTAAATACACTTTTGGAGAAGGACTCTGACATCAGTTTTGACTGTCAATTCGTGTACATAATTTCTCCGGCAAATACTTTCCGGAGATTGGGTTGATGTCTTTGTAAATCATCCATCCATGACTTATGCCAATGGGTGTGCACTGAATTAATTTAAACCACTACCAAGATTTGAATTTTCCCAACAAGTGTTGAAATCTGCCCGCCCACATTATTTTGAATTTGGCCGTGTATATTATGTGTCCGTAACGTGTCTGGTAGTGCCAAGACAGGTGGCTTGGGATCTCCATCATTTTTCGCTCACACCGCCCCATATGCACTCACCCATATGAACTTCGACAGCGTTTTGACTTTATAGTTTGATCATATGCACTCACCCATATGAAAAATTGCTGAATCTGAAGCTAGGCTATGATTATTATGAGAATGCTTTACGGTAGTTCAGATTTCCAAGAACTCAGTTGAACTTTACCGATGTTCAGTCATGAATTGATTTCTGGAATTGATCAGGTATTGCCTTTCGAAATTTTAAAATAAAAATTTTGTTGGATCTCCTTCATTCGTAGCTTCGGATTCGTAATGGAATTTTATTCTAGGAACTCGTGCCTGGTGAAAAGCCCGGACATGTCTCGTGGAATCCATTAAGGTCCCGGAGATGTCTTGTGGATTCCATTAAGCAAAAGATGAAATAGAGTGGAATTTACTGTATGTGAAATAGCGTTGTATGTATTTTTCACAAGCATAGCTGCAATATCCATTCTTTCCATTCTTTCTGTATAAGCAAAAATTGTAATTGTTTTAATAAGATTTTAGGTTCGAGTTTTAATAGATTTGAGATTCACGGTTTATAGAAAAATACATTTGTGGCAAAACCCCACTGCTGAGCTTAAGTCGATTGCAGATTTGGACATGGGTGCTATCAAAAATTTGACCGCAGCCATGTCGATCAGATTATCAAATATTCGGGAAATCTGTAATCCACTTTAAAATAGCAAAACCCACATCTACACTTCATCACCTTTCAAACGATTAAATGTGGTATACTATTTACTAGTTGAACATAGGTATGAATATTTAACCCTTCCTTCGTTTCCGAAACACAAATCAGATCTCCATATTGTTATAACAATTTGAAGAATCAAACTTTCCTATTCTTACTCATGAGAAACTGTAATGGGAATGAGTGATTTCAATCGATCTAGATAGACAAAATTATGAAATGAACAATGAAACTCTTAATATAAATAAAACGTTTTGAACATCCATGACTATGAGTTTATCAATTGCTTATATAAAATATATCTAAAATTGATTTAATATAGTGTCTTCTTTATTTTGATGCTTATTAGTCCGTGTCATCTCGCAATGGCGAGGGACTATAGGAATCGATATCGCGATGTTAAGCATTAATTGAGCTACTTGTTGACATGCTTGTTAGCTTTCTCATCACTTATAATCAAAGTTTTAATCGCATATGGTTTCACCATGTTATTTGGTCTCTTCCGGAGGGAGAGAGAGATGAACCATATACTATTTGGTTTTTAAAAGTGTTGTATTAATGATATAAGTTCACAGCCTAACTAATACTAACATTAGTCTCTAGTGTTAAATGCTATGTTATAAGTTATACTTGTTTGCATTTGAAATGCATTCCAAGAATGCTAAGTTTAATTAATATATACAAGAAAGTGCTTGGGACACTTAACAATATTATGGTGTTTGCTTGAATCTTTTGCGTTTTATTATTTTTATTTGAGTAATTGGCTCTACCCTGTTATGAAACCAGCTCAAGAAAAGATAGAAAAGATAGATCAACGCCTTAGAATTCAACCTCTTCGAGGGGGCAACCTCCTTTACATTACATAAATGAACAATTCTTCGATGATACAAATGAAAAGACCTCCTTTCTATATATAGGAGTCTAAGGGGTCATAACATAATCAAAGCCGACATAACAATAATAATATAAGGGCACAATAATAACAATAGTGGGCTTCTATGGGGTACAATAGTAACAATATGGGCACTACATGGGTACATCAATATAATAAGTGGGTTATACTAATAACAATAAGGGGATACACTAGTAGTATAGGGGCCTAACATGCCCCTCTCCTTCAAAAAGCGTTGTCCTCAACGCTTGAGTAGTTCTTGATGCTTCTGTATAAAATTCTTGTCCTCCCATGTGGAATATTCAGCGGGTAAGTTCTTCCACTTGATGAGATACTCTGAAATTGATCGATCTTGTAGCTGTCGGGTTCTTGTTTCTGTGATTGCTCCAGGTTCCAATACGATTTTTCCTTCCTCTTCAATTTCTGGCAATATTGTTTGAATTGGAATCTTTTGCAACTTTTGAATAAGTGGCCATACTTCTCGTCCTTCTTCCATTCATCCCTTGCTTCGTTTATCCAATCTGGTTGGATAATATAAATAGCACAAAACAATGCTTCCACATCCTCATCCTTGAAGAGTCTTCCCATTCGGTAAGGTCGCCATTTTTTAAGTTCATGTCGTATTGCCAACATTTCCTTCTCATAAATAGCTTGCTTGAGATGTAGGAGTAAAAATACCCAATCACCTACATCAAAACATTTTTCACTACAATGTTTATCTACCTGTTGTTTCGTTTGATTTTGCATCGAAGTGGCTTTATCCTTTAAAAGTTGGAGAACTTGTTGTTGATGCTCGATGTGATCTTTCACTGCTTGAACGTTTTTCTTCTTGATATGTCCTTCTAGCTCTAGAGTTTGAGTGGTAACTTCTTTCAATCCTTTACAAGATATGGTCAGATTCATTTCTTGATGCTCGATGTGATCTTTCACTTCTTGAACATTTTTCTTCTTGATATGTCCTTCTATCTTGATAGTTTGAGGAGTGGTAATTTTGAACAATGAATTACAAGATATGGTTGGATTCATTTCTTCTTTCTCGATGTGATCTTTCACTTCTTGCACCTTTTTCTTCTTGATATGTCCTTCTATCTTGAGAGTTTCAGGAGTGGTAATTCTTGCCAATGCTTTACAAGATATGGTCTGATTCATTTCTTCTTTCTCTGGGGTGGGGTCCTGGTGTATATATTCTTCTTTTGTTGTTTCTTGATCCTTTTCTTCCTCCTCTTCATATTCTATGTAAAATAATTTCCTCTCAGCACACTTATGACCTTTAGTGCATTTTCTATCACAATTGTAACAAGGCCCTTTTTCTCTTTTTTCTTCCAATTTTTGTGGTGTAACCCTTGTAGGTTGTGCAAGGCTAGGAGAAACAACACTTCCATCTTTATAGTTATGAGGGGTACGCTTCCTCGTTTCCATAATTTTGCTTTCCACTATGTCACAAAGCCCTTTTACTCTTTCCAATTGTTGTGGTGTTGCTCTAAAGAAGGTGTTGCTCTTTGTATCCTCATAATGTGCTATCATTTCCTCCGTGAAATTTGACCACGTAACAAGTTGTTTACGAGAACAAAGCCCTTTGTACCATAAAAATTAATCTGGTTCTAAATATGAAGATGCAATACATATCTTTTGTAACAGTTGTACACCATGTAGATCAAAATATTGCTTCATCTGAAGTATCCAATTTACTGGATCCTTGCCTTCAAACTTCCTCATCTTGCTTTTTCTTGGTTTTAGGAGCTCGACCTTGAAACAACTATAACTCTGTACGTTCAGATCTTTAAGTTCTGAAATTGTGACCTGTAGTAGCTCTCTGCGTCCTCTTTCCAATGCCACCAGTCTGATACAAATTGGATTCTCCAAGAAAGAGTTATGCACAATCTCCCAAGATGACTTGATTATATACTAGTTCAGTAGAGCGAACTTGTACGATGTGCCGTGAGTCACTGTTTCAACCTTTGGATCTGAAAAATGCATACAAGAAACAACACTCCGTCCTCTTTCTGTACCTTCTTACGAAATTTAAATCCGATCCATAGAGAGAAAGTTATGATTATTTTCCCCAGGTTACCTGTTTTGAAAGTAATTCATGAGTCTGCAAAAAGACCAACTTCGTGAGATCATATCTCCGCAAATATCACGCGAAAAGTTTTGAAATTCGGACCCAAGGTTCAGCGCGATTTCTTCTCAATTTTTTTTTTTTGCGACTTTTGAAACGTCACAGAAAAAAATTTATAGCGAAAATGCCACGATGACTTGTTTGGAGCAGCGAAACCCTAGAATCCAAAGCTCTGATACCAAATGTTATGAAACCAACTCAAGAAAAGATAGAAAAGATAGATCAACGCCTTAGAATTCAGCCTCTTCGAGGGGGAAACCTCCTTTACATTACATAAATGAACAATTCTTTGATGATACAAATGAAAAGACCTCCTTTCTATATATAGGAGTCTAAGGGGTCATAACATAATGAGAGCCGACATAACAATAATAATGTAAGGGCACAATAATAACAATAGTGGGCTTCTATGGGGCACAGTAGTAACAATATGGGCACTACATGGGTACATCAATATAATAAGTGGGTTATACTAATAACAATAAGGGGATACACTAGTAGTATAGGGGCCTAACACTGCCATATAACTTGGCTCTACCACCTACACACCATGCATTACAGAGCCACCTGCACACCATGCATTACTCTGTCTTATGAATTCCACCTGCACACCATGCATTACTCTTTCTTATGAATTCCACCTGCACACCATGCATTGCCACCTGTAGTTCGAGTTTAACCTAGCTTCCAAGTGCCCAGGCTTGAGGTAATTGAATCAATTGAATCAATTGAATTAGGAACTTTGGTCTTGGCAATCTCCTCGCTTGCGGATCGTTGTCTATTTAGGATCTCTTCCCTCTCGTCGGCCATCTCTAAGATTGTCTCCGCTATGGCAAGATTTCTATGCAGAGGGCGCAGATCAGTCAGGTTAATGTCATTTCATGAAAATTAGCGGTGACATCAAGGCAATCTCCACATGCTTTATTGGGTATATAATTCTTTCTTTTTAAATTTAGAAAATGTTCTGATTGCAATACAAAGTAAGGGTTACAAGTAGTGTGATTCATTACTAGTTACCCGGTGCCATTATTTAGATACCTACTGCCATTATTTAGATTGCGTGCAGACAGAGTTGGTTTCTTCAATTGCTGCTCCTGGACTTGCTCTTGCAGCTTTTCCCTCAAAGTAAAAGGCAGACAAAGTCAGTTTATTGAATTCATGCATCATGAAGATTGGCATTGTTAAAAAAAATTCAGATTCGAAAAATAGATGTTCGTTGGTGTTGTATGAGACTTTACTCATGGAGAAGTTTCATAATTGGATTTTTTTCCCCTAATATTTTATTTAATGCCTCAATTGGCATGCTTTCTCCTATTCTCGTTTACCCAGTGATACCGTTCTATCTTGAGGATTTCATTGTTACTGAAATCACTTCGCTATTAATAAATTCTAGAAGTGGATTTGCTTTTACCTGTTCTGTTTTTCTTTATTCTGACTAATTTATCCCTATGTGGTCTCTTGGTAGGATATTCACAATGTTGGTACTTAACAAGGAATAAATTCGTGCCATACTAAGAGCCCGAAGGATATTAAAAATCCAGAGGACCAGTTTGTAAAAATTGTAAAGGGCAGTTGCCCTATCATTATAGATCCAGAACCCATCACTCATAGGGTTCTCAAATCTTTTAGGATTCATTTCCAAAATGCTTTCTATGTATAGCTTATCCTCTTAGGATCTATTTCCGGAATGTTTTCTGTTTCAAATGAAATTTTATCAAAATAAAAAATTCATACCATTACTTTATTAAATTTCAAAATATTTCTAAAATCTAATTAATTTGAATGCGCCATGAAACCACATAAAAAAATTAGCTGATTACCGCAAATTTCTCGGATCTTGTCCGCACTGCTACGATTCTCTTTTTCGCGGCTGCCCTCTGTTCGCCGAAGCCCTTGCTTCGGACCTGAAGCTTCTTGTTCGGCGACTCCCCCTGATGGCAAGGGTTCTCATCCATGGACGAAGTGATTCCATTGTCAGTCTGTTCCAACTGCATGTAATTTAGCTTCCTCTTCTTTGAAGGCAGCTTCTGATCGTCCATAAATTTGACAATCTTCTCCTTTTCTTCACCTCGCTCGTTACAACCTGAAGACTGATCAGATTCGAGAGAAACTGCCCGGCCAAAGTCGACATTCATAGACCCCAGGCACAATGGATTGAATATCTAGACAGTCAGAATATAGAAAGATTTAGAATTCTGAGAATCATCTAGATTGTAAACATCTGCGAAAGTCTATCTTCTGAACTTGTGACTTTAAAAAAAAAATACATATTCAAACAACAATATAATATACCTCATTTTCATCAATGCACTTCGGTTGTTGAAACATGATATGCAAAAGAAAACTAGCTTTCGTGTAAATACAAAGTACTCAAAATCGGCAAACTAAAGTTCAGTTGTGAACCTTCCACAGTTCCGACGAAGGCATTACAGCTAGAATCCACTATAGTAAGCACCAGTTTTGTCCTGTCCAACAAATTCTTGTTGTTGTTCACATCATTCACCGTCAATTCTATAGCCGTCTTTGCCAAGTAGGCCTTCTATTCCCAACATCCCTCACATTTGCATCAGCATCTGTGTAATAAATCAGACTTAATACAAAGAATGCTACAAACAAAATGACAAAATAATCCTGGTAATGCAGGAAATCCAGGCACAAAAATGTCAGGGCAGACAAGCTAAAACAACCGTTGTTGCTGCAGTTGCGATTTTTATAAGCTGGTGTTTTTACAGTGTTTATTTTCTCTTACCACATGGTCGTATTCTTCAGAAACATGAAGACAGGTTTCATTTTCATGCAACATGTTTCATTTTCGTTTTCTATGAGCATGCCATGTTTCATTTTCAGTACCTTTTGTGTGATCCTGCTAGGCCATCAGTTCAACGTCTTGCATACGATATGTAATCCGTTATCGTGGAAGACTCACATTGGCGGGCTAACCGGGTTGTTTACACCTGTGATGGCGCCACCACTTGTAGCTGTCGTAAGCCCACTATAAACATTTTGTGTGCTTTTTTACTGGCATAGGTATGGCAGTATGTATTTGACTCTCATTTAGATCCAGCCCTTTTCTACTGGTATATGGTATATATAAATATGTATGGCATTATGTGTTTGACAGTGAGCTTTATGGGTTTTCTTTTGTAAGATTAACCTATTTCAAAACTACTGCTACCGGTAGCGACTACCCTACCACAGTCGCTCCCTTTTTAATATTAGACCCTAATAGAAAAACACGATTTCACGGAAATAGAGAGTTGATAATGCTATGGAAATGTCCTCATTATATAATATAATGAAACTTGCAAAATTAACTTATCTTGACTTAAACTAATGATTTTAAACAAAATTGTTAAAAGGTAATGGATTAGCCGACCCGCTATGTTATGTGCACCAACCATAGTGAGTCGCCTTCGGAGCTTTGATTAGCCGAGATCCTATTTCTACGTAGATAAAGGCTCTTGGATCTGCCCACTACACAAGCTCTATATGTCCAATTTTGGCTTCTGCTTGAAAAGGATCTTATTTTCTTCCCGCTCCTGGAGAATAGTAAGGTTTTCCCGCTACTGGCAATAGAAGGTGTCCCAATAGAGAGAATAGGTTGGGGAATAACCCTAATTCCTGTTCATTTACTAATGAACTCAGCCACCGGCGAATCGACCCTTTCTACCGCTTCAGCAGTAAGCAACTAAAACACCATTGTTCATAGGCTCCTTTCAGCTATAGCGGATGAGTGAATCGTTTCACCAGTGCATGAAAAGAGCCGAGAGATTACAATGCCTATTTCATTAGATTAAATTTAGTAAAACTTCATATTTGTAATTACTAAGAGCTACGCCCAATTCTAGTTACGCATCGACTGTATTTTCCTCATGCTCAGCTTCAACATACACAATTAGCTTAGCTGAGGAGTGGTTTAGCAATGTTTTGTTGTTAAAGTTCTGTTTTAACTACCGGCAGGGACTTGCTGCTTCGCAGCCTATCTTGTTTTAAAAAAGCATTAATATAAATAGAGATAAATGGTAGTAGATGAAAGGATAACAAGATTTTTTCAATTATTCTAATTAAATTTAACATGGTGTTCCAATTACTATATTTTTTTCAAGTACATAATAGAATTAAATAAAAACATAATAATCACAATTAAATCGATACCAATTTTACAAAAACTAAAAACCAAAATTAAATTTACTAGGAAAGAAACATGAAAAAAATGTACTTAATTAAGTGATAGATGAATTGAATATTATATCAATTTAAAAGCACAGAAAGGTTTATACATTTTTCTATTAAGGAAAGTTGGAAGACAAATTCATATTCATTATTTAGATATTCACAATGCACATTAACATATAATTTATTTATTTCAACCTATATAGTTTTAGTTATTTTTATTCAATATTATAAAGAAATAGAAATATGTATTTTAATATACATGCGTTATAAATAAATAATAAATATTTATTTAATTAACAAAGAAATTTGAAATGGATAATTATATTTTTGAATTACAATGACTATAATATTATATTAAAATGAATTAATATTAATGTAGTAATATACATTAAATAAGTGGTAAATAGAAATAGGAATTAAATCCTAATAAAATCAAAACATTTATGTTATGATACATTTTGATGATGATGATGGCTAACGTCCACTGAGACCAAACTTTGGTCTATTGGACGTAAAGAAACGAATTATTTAGTTTGATTTAAGATTTTATTCCTATGCTCAAAAAGCTTGGAGAAAAGCCTCCCCAGCTCACTGTAATTTTGAAAATGTAAAAGGCTAGGAAGGTCAGTATTGTAACAAAGATTTGAAAGATCTAATGTGGTTGTACGCGGGGCACTCTAAGAGGAAGGGATTTTCATCCTCGATGTTCGTATTCTCACAGAGATGGCAGAACCTTTACATCCATGGTGTTTTAGGAACTACCCAATGACCCGTTTCACTATGGAGCTCATGAGAGTTCGTTCTAATATTGGCTATATTAATTTTCTTCTTTGAACTAGTTGAAACAAAGATATACTTTTTCTCTTCTAGGGTGGGGTTGATGACTTCCTTATAATATCTTAATTTTCTTTTGGCTGCTAAATCTTTCTCACACCACATTTTTTCTTTGAACTTAGAAGTAACAATATTTTTAATGTTATTAATGTTTTTCAATGCAACATTCTCGTCAATCTCCCAATGGTTTAACTAGGCCCTCGTGTCTTTATACCAACCTCATTTGAGCCTTAGGTGGTTTTGGCTGGAATTTAAAGCTAGCGTAGGAAGTCTATGGTCTCCTATGTTATTGAGTTTGTGCTTGTACAACAGAAGCCTAGTCATAGCTAGGCCCTCGATAGGGGAAAGACCCAATTCTATAAGGAGAATAGGATAGGGTGTGTTGCTTTTAATTTTGAGGTTATACATTATAAAATGCTTCTAGATTTGCTCAATCTTTCTCCAGGATTCTCTAGAGATGTTACAACCCCAAACCTCACAACCATATAAGATAACTAAAGTGACTAAAGTTTCAAAGAGGAACTTCTTTCTATCCCACATTACGAGGTTTTCCGTCTTACAATTATTTTCAAGACCAAAATAAGCTTTCCATCCCACATTAATCCTTTTCTCAATGCTATATTTCCAGTTGAGCTTGTGATGAATATCAATTCCTAGGTGCTTGTAGCAAGACACTTCCTCTAAGTTACTATTGTCATACATAAAATTAACGTAAGTGTCCTTCTTGGATTTGATAATCGTAACTTTTTTTTTTCAGTGTTAACAATCATACCCATGCTAGAGAAAAAATCCTTAAGAAGTATAAGTTACTTATCAAGATCAGATGGGCACCTTGCGAGAAGAACAATATCGTCAGCATAGAGAAGAAGGATGATGACTATCCTATCTAAGATCATGCCAGCACATCCTACTTCCTCTAAACAACCTTCTAGCATGTCGATGTAAATTCCAAATAGGGTAGGGGAGAGGGGGCAACCTTGTTTAACTCCGATATTACACTTAATATCTTTCTACCACCCCTCATTGCTCTTTAACTTGGCAATTACATTCTCATATAACCTTGTAGCAGCAACTCTCAACTCAAAAGTAACATTTAGCTCTTCTAATATGTTCCAAAGGTTGTTTCTTGGAACCGTATCAAAAACCTTTCTAAAGTCCACAAAGCAACAAAAGAGATTGGATTTATCATTGCGAAATTCATCCACAATGATCCTAAGCATAACGGGGTGGTCTGTTGTTGAGTGTTTCTTTCTAAAACCCGCTTGGCCTTTAGCCCGCTGACCTTCACTTTCAAGCCATATGTTCAACTTCCTTTCCAAAATAATAACATATAACTTGGCTAGGAGAAGGCTGATCGTAATTGTCTGATAATTAGAGGGGTTATTTGTATCCCCACTTTTAAAAATAGGTATAATGAGGCTTTGAGTTCATAGTTTAGGGAACCCTTGCTTGACCACTTGATTGAAAAGGTTGTGAATGTGGGGGATGAGGACAGGACCTCCAATTTTTAAGATTTCCATGTGGTAACCTTCAATGTCCTTAGCTTTCCCATTAGCCAAGCGATTAACCTCAAAATCAATCTCCTCTAATGAGAAAACTTCTTTCGTTTTGAGTAGGCTTTTAAAGTTATCCATGAAATTTGGAGATTCATAAAGCTTTTTCGTATAGAAATTTCAGTCATGTAAAGCAATTTTATTATTATCTTTAGTTTTCCTGGTTAGAATCTGCCTCCAGAATTTCTTCGGAGCTACCTTAGAGAGGTGTAAGAGATTCTCTTGTCTTTTATGAATATATTATATTTTTTTCCTTTTATTTAGGGCTTTGTATATTTTTATCTTGCCAATTTTAAGAGATTCATCAACAACTTCCTTAATTGCTCTCCTCGCGCTTTTACAATCTTTGTCATACCATGGGTTGGTCTTGCTATTTTTTTTATTACTTGAAACTTCAATTAAGAACTTGTTAATAGAATATGAGAGAGTTGTAGTAAAATTATTAAAATTAACTAAATTATAATAATTTTTTTAGTTTTATTTGGCTTTTATTTAATTTTTTATTTTGTTTTTTTTTTTTTTTTTCTATTTTTCTGCTTTCATGAATTATAGTTTCTTTTTATGACTATTTTCAGAGATGAAAAAATTATTAAAAAATCTTTTTCCATTTTTTTTTCTTTTTAAGTTATTGTCTTTTATATATATATATATATATATATATATATATATATATATATATATATATATATATATATATATATATATATATATTCAATTCCAATTCCATTAATTTTTTTGGGTTAATTTTTAATTTGACTTTATTTTTTTCCCTTCACCTTTTTATAATTTTATTTCCCTAAAGCAACAATTATACAATAAAACTTCCATTTCAATGAATATAATTAAATTAGTAAAAAGACAATAGTTTTTAGAATGGTGTGAACATTTATTTCCTATTTTATTAAGAAATTTTTATTGATATATAGTTACTAATTTTTAGAATCGTATGATGCTTGCTAACTTTGTTGAATTTGTTTTATTTACTTATAGTTTTTATAATTCTTGAGTCCGAGGCATATCAAGAATTCAAAAAATTTATCGAGAAATTATTTATTAATATTTGGGTGTATATTTTCTACTAGGCCAAAGGATTTGAAATTCCATCCGAGGTGGACACTTGGATGGCGACAAATCCAATGTAATGCATTAGAGCTCTTCATTTCATTTTAGGGGATGAAAATTTTAAGGTGCATAGGTTGGGGTATGGGATTCAAACTAATTCTTCCAGCACAGAGCAGCAGGGGCATTACCAACATCCCATTTTGAAGTTCCAAATTCCGGTTGTTGTTGCAAAACAAGGGATTGCTTTGCATTAATTAAGGGGTGGGTCTTTAACTTCTCATTTGTTTTAATCATTTTGTTGAAGCTAATTTACCTTATTTCTTCTAGCCAAACAAAAAAACACTGGTCTAAGTTACCATGAAAAATGTCAACGTGTGAATTTTGTTAAAGTCGTTTAATCTACTACAACTTTATTCCTTGCTTTATTCAAAGTGAATGTGTCAAATTAAACCAATTTAATACTAATAGACAATCTTATAATATTTGGAAAATACTTAAATGACTAATGATATGTTTTTATTTTTCTTTATATTTAATTTTTTTAAATGATTTTTTTGTTAGGTAACTTAATTGATAATTAAATTGCACCATTAAATTGTCAAAAACAAGGTTCATATACTTGCGAAGTGTATGTGCACTATATATGCTAGTGGTTCCTTTTCTATTATGAAATCAAATTCTAGTTTAATTAAATGCAAGGAAGCTTAGACTAACTCAAGTTCAATTCTCATTAAAGTGACACACATGTTATTTCCATAAGGCTTGTCAAATCAAAATGAATTTAAAAGAAAACTACTCTAAAAGAAATAATCGAAAATGAGAGAATAAGAAGTTATGTTATTTACGTGAAATGAAAAATATCTTATTGACATGATTGAAATTTAATCTTTCAAACTAAATTAAAAACTAACCTATGAACAAAATTAAAACTATTCTATGGGAAAAAATTGAATTTATTCTATTGGATTGAATTAAAATAACTTTGAATTGAGTTCAAAACCATTCTAAAATGTCAAATTAAAGGTATGAATTCAACTACAATCCTTGACAAGTTATTCGCCTGTGAACCCAATCATGATCATTAAGCTTTATTTAAATTTGAGACTAAGCTAGAAATTTAACTAAAGAACTTATAAAGAGAATGATTTTGGTATTTTGATTTTATAAATCGCTTGACCTGTTACAATGGAATCAACAGTAAGTGAATAATGGAATCAATAGTAATAACTAATGATAAAGCGTGAAACTAATTGCAGAAGAATGCAAATCAAATGAATCAAGATAAAACAACTACTCTAACTTACGACTGTTTAGGTGGGCCTCCTTTTCAGTGCAAGGAAGAACAAACTGAAATCAAATCAATAAATGACACAAGCATTAGAGTTTGGAACAGAGTACTTATTTGCCAAAATACAATTTTAAGTTACAAATTTAAAGTGCTTCAAAACCTTGCTATTATCTACCATCTCAGCTTATAAATCAAGGCTATATTTATACTATTTCTGATTTAACAATTAAAGAAATCGATGTTGAAAGACAAGTTCTGGAATTTCCACTTGGTGTTTGAATTCGATGAAGAAAAAAATCTTGCATGATTTTCTCCATCGTAGCAAATCATGCAAATCCTCTTTATCTACATATCAACTTATTCAAATGCAGATGCTCACTCTCGTGATGCCATTTTCTCCACATTTGTTTGATGTTGAAACCAATTATTTGTAATGCCTATCCATAAACAAAGCAATGTTGACATGTAATTTGAGCGAACAAATTCTCACTCATGATGATTTTGTGAGTAGGAACAATAAGTCGGTGTTCATGTTTTTGACATTTGGCATCTGCTCATATATTTCATTCACCTTGAAAGTCTCTACATCCTATATTAACATGGATTGAGCTCCAGAAAATGTAGTTAGATACAGGAATATCAAAGTTTGGTAGTCAAAGTGATATTTTAGTTATTTTCAAAAAGAAAATCTAGATTATGGGCTATAATTATTTGATACCTTTGTTAATGCATGAACATGACCCAAATGATCTGATGAATTGTAAATATATCAAATAAAGAATAAGATGGATGAAAAGAAAGGAAAAATGATGTCAAAATTGAGGAAAATTATAGGATCCAACACTCCCCCACATTGACGATGTTGCATGTCCTCATGCACAAAACTCAAAATTGAAGAAATCTCCTTGCTATTGTGCTATTCTCAGGACTGAATCAATACATTCCATTTTTACGATTTATAAGTTACCGAGACAAAAATGTCTCATAACTAGATTGCACATGTTTAAATAAGTAATTTTATCATTAATATGTCACTCCTTCATTGTTTTCTTTCATTGTGGAGTTTATTTGGGCTTGTATAGTGGCATTAGAACCCTGATTGAGTTTTTCATAAACTCCACGTATTTGAGGTCTATGGTGTAAAGGAGACACGGAGCACGAATACTGTGAAGATAGAGTGCAACAAAAGGTTAATCCAGTGGAACAATGCAGTGGGATGCCCAAACTATTGACTCTCTGTAAGTTTCATATATTTCAGTCATAATGAAAGACGATTGGAGAAATTGAGTGGCATAATTTTTTTACATATCCTTGGAATTTAGAATACAAATCTGCAATACTTGGTCAAACGACAGGATTTATTTGCATTTACTGCATCAAACAAGAGTTTACTTATAGTGAAATTTCTGAAATATTGTATTTTCATTTACGACAACAAACAAGAATTTAATCACAGTAAAATTTTTGAAGGATAACAATTGCATTTATCATAGTAAAGAGGAGTTTAATGACGGTAAAATTTCTAAAGTATAGTATTTATATTTTAATTGAAGAGTGGTCAATCTTTCGGCGAAGATGTATATTTTTTGTGGTTTGAATTAAATTTTTAATTGAAGTGTGGTCAATTTTTCGGTGATTTGAAATATATATATTTTTAAGAGGCCATTGGTAAAATAAAATTTATTTTTGGAGGCTAACAAGATTTGAACCTAGCTCTTTGCTAGACTATTTTTGAAACTTATCATTAAACCACAAATCCAACTTTGTTTGAATCAGGAGGAGAAACAAATTTATATCTTTTAAGAAGTATTGCATATATTTTGAATTTGAAAGGATTTGAAGACTACTTGGTTAAATAAAAATTATGACTTCAATAGTTTCCATAGTTGGAGTTGCTCTTAATGGAAAGGGAAATTATCAAGAGTGGTTTAGAAGGCTTAAAAGTTCCTTTGTTTTTAACAATTTGTGGGAAGTTTGTCAAGGCAAGAAAGACAGTGATGGAAAAGAAATTGCATCAGAGCCACTTGATAATGAGAAGAAACGTGCAATTTGGGAGATAAAATAAAACAAGGCATATGCATTAATAACTTCATCAATGACAACATTTCTTGTGGTACTTCATTCTAAGCACTAAAGAAGTTGATAGAATTGTATGATTCACACTCAGAACTCGAAATTATTCAGTTATTGTTACAGCTGTTTAATTTGGAGATGAAGGATGATCCTTTAAATAGTACCTCTGAAATAAAAGCCATTTTTCATGATATAGGAGCCACTGGAATTAAAGTAGGTTTACAACTTACAAACTTTATAAATGTCCTTCACCATGTCTATTCAAACTATTTGGAATCTCTCCAAGCTAGTGGGCAGCTAAAAGACATTACATTTAATAAACTAGTAAGAAAAATAGTTGAGAGAGAAAAATCCTTTGGGAAGAAAGAGGCTCCACCTAACTCTAATGTAGAAACTTTGTGACTTGAACAAAAGGATCAGAAGTCTCATGCTGAAACTTATACTGGTGATAAAAGTAATAGAATTCGTGGTAGGAGAAATTATAGAGGCAGGGGGGGGGGAATAATCAGGGAGACAAACAAAAAAATGGTAGACAACAAAGGAATTTTAATGATAGACCAACTATCAAATGTTTTAGATGTGGTAAAATTGCTCATACTACTACTAATTGTAAAATACCTTGGGAGAAAGTCAGTGAAAGGAGAGAACAATTGAATGAAAAGAAAGATCAACCACCACCAGATAAGGGAAAATCATCAGAGTCTACACATTACATTGTTTCTCATTGTAGTTTTAATATTAATGATGTTTTCAACACTACATTTTATTCATGGCAAGATAGTTGGATTTTAGATTCATGAGCCACTTGTCATATGACATTTAAGCGAGATTTTTTTGAAACATTCAATGATGATATTGATGGTGTTATTTACTTTACTCAAAAGTCTCAAACTAAACCATTTGGAATTGGGTCTATTCATTTGAAGATACCGAATTTTCCAGATTATGCTCTAAAGGATGTACTTTATATTCCATAGTTTTAGTGAAATTTGATGTATCTTATCCATATTCGGCAACCGGGGCATTCTATTCATATATTTGATGGCATAATTCCTCACATCAACCTTGTAGCTCTGACATCCCACATTACATCTAGGAGTAGTTGGCACATTCAGCTCAACTCTTTTAGGGTAAGCCGCTTCCCATGCCTTGTGTTGCATTTCTCTCGCTTTTTGGTTTTTCACTTGTATGAGTATTGTTTTCTTGATTTATTTGAATGCTTGCTATCGTTTACATGTATACTAGCTTGTTCTAGCTCTGTTTCAGTTTTCGTTACTATCTCACTATTGTCGCATGCATGAAACTATTTTGCACAGACGTTCGCCCAACCAGTGAACTACCTCACCCAGATGCATGTTGATTTGTTTGATGAATCTTTTATTCATCTTTTTCACGCGCTTTTAATCACTTCTGCTATCAGTTAGTGTCGCCATGCATTCATTGACTTACTTTCTTTCAGTTTCCCCTTCCAAATATCAATATGAGGAAGTTTGATCGCAAGAATCCGTAACATGGATACTATATATGGAACAATTTTTTGATCTCCATAATGTGCAAAACACACAAAAGGTAAGAATTGCAACATTATATTTGGAACCCAATCAGTTTGTAGGGTATTGATGTCTTTTCTCTCATAGAAAAATTGTCACTTAGTCAATTTTTACGGATGAAATGATAACACATTATGAGGATACAAAGAGCAATACCTTCTTTAGCCAATTGATAAATCTCAAATAAAAGGGTTCAATGGTGGAGCACATAGAGGACTTCCAAAAAGTGAATATAAGGGTAAATGGTATTCTAGAGGAGTATGGATTGATGTGTTCATAGGGACTGTAAAGGATAACATCCAATATGAGGTTCACCTTTGGAAACTTGATTCATTGGAGAAGGCATTCAGGTTGGCAAGGAAAATTGAAAGAAAAATTATGGCAACAAGGAAGCCTACCACTAACAACTATAACAATGGAAGCATTGGAAGATATTAAAACCCTCATTAAGTCACAGTTTTATCCCATTGGGTATGTGGAAGACTAGTTTTATCCCATTGAGTGTGGAAGTTGCACACAATTTCTATATATGCGCAACTTATGTATTTGTGTATATATGAAAATTTTACATACACAAAATATATTCACATATACATATGTTGCGCATATACGAAAGATATTCACATATACAGATGTTGCACATATACGAAATATATGCACATATAAAAAAGTTGTGCATATATGGAAGATATGCACATCTTCCGTATATGCACAACTTTAGTATACGTGCATCTAATGTATATGCGCATATATTCTTTATATGTGTATATAAACAAAAGTTGTGTATATACAAAAAATATACACATATACGAAAGTTTCACATATACTGAAGATATGTGCATATATGGTAGATGTACATATATGGAAGATATGTGCATATTTTCCATATATATGAATATATACAAAATATATGCACATATACAGAATTTGTGCATATACAGAAGATGCACATATCTTCCGTATATGCACAACTTTCATATATGTGTATTTCTTCCATATATGCACAACTTTTGTATATACATATATCTTCTATATCTGTAAAACTTTTGTACATATGCACATATATTTCATATATGTGTAGCTTCTGTATATACACAAATACAAAAACTACGCATATACATAAGTTGTGCACAACTTTTGTAATATGTATCTACAACACTCTCCAAATATACGCATATCTTTCGTATATGCATAATCTCCATACATGTGCATATACTTCATATATACATAATTTCATATATGTGTAACTTCCATACATGTGTATATCTTTTGCATGTGCACATCTAATGTATATGCACAACTTGTAAATATGCGCATATACGAAAGATATGCACATATATGGAAGATATTTGCATATATAATAGTTGTATATATATAGAAGACATGTGCATATATGGAAGTTGTACAAATTCTATATATGCACATCTTTTGTATCACATATCTTCTGTATATGTGTAACTTCCATATATGTACATATCTTATGTATATGCACAACTTTCATACATGTGCATATATGGAAATTGTGTGTTTATAAAAGATATGCATATATACAGAAGTTGCGCAGATACATAAGTTGTGCATATACGGAGGTTGAAATAGTGCACAACTTTGGTATATGCATATATATGGAAGTTGTGCATATATAGTAGATGCACATATACAAAAGTTGCATATATAAATAATTTATGCATAAATTAAGCCATTGTATATGCATAACTTTCATATATGCGCAATTTTTGTATATGCACAACTTTCGTATATGTGAATATCCATTTGTGCATATATGGAAGATATGCACATAATACAAAATATGCAGCTATATATAGGTTGAAGTTCTGCACATCTTTCTTATATGCACATATCTTCCGTATATACACAACTTTTGTATATGTGGGGCAACAAATCCTTGATGGCATAATCTCAGCTCATGAAATACCTCATTCTTTGAAATCTCGATGAAGGCCAGGGATGTTAATGAAATTGGACTTATCCAAAGCATATGATCACTTAAATTGGCAATTCCTCTTTCAGATGATGGCAACCATTGTATTTTCTTAAGACCATATATGATGGAATAGATCCATGGTAATAACCCCTTTCTTTTCTATTATTCTCAACAGATCTCCCCTAAGGAAATTCCACTCCATCCAAGGCTTGAGGTAAGGCGCTTCCTTATCCCCATTCTTGTTTATTATCACAATAGAATACTTGGTCCATTTTCTTCAAGAGCCAAAGTGAGAGGGTCACATAAAAGGAAGAAGATCCCTGAAACTGATCTCTCGGCGACAAACCAGCAATTTGTGGACAATAGTATGCTCTTTGGAGAATTGAAAATTTGAGAGATTAAAGCCTTCCATGTTATTATGGAAAAGTTTGATCTAGCCATAAGTATTTTGTTTCCTTCCTGTTGCGTCATTTTCTGACTTGCTGTCACATCCATGTCTTGCTGTTGTATTTATGCTACAAAATGAACAGGGGAAAATTTGAAAATTGGAGACAAAGCAGAGGATTAAAAGAACGTAGGAGTGATCAGGTGTGGAGAGATCGAATAGGGAGGACAGAGCTTCATATCAGATATACAGGGATTACATGAGATCTGAATTTACAAAAGAATCACAGAGGAATCAAGACCAAATTGCAATCATAACGGCATAGGAGAGGTCGTGGAAGTCAGGGGGTCGATTTTCATTTAATATTACAAACATATTTTAACAGAGGAAAACTTCGTAAAACTCGACTTCGTGGGCTTGAAATATTATTAAAATTGGCAGATAACGCTTTTGGGTACAGAAGTTGAATATATATAGAAGATGTGTATATATAGAGGTTGTGCCTATATAGAGACTACATTTTTGTGCATATATGGAAATTGTGCAGATACAAAAGATATGCACATATCTTCTATATATCTGTCATTTTTTTATATGTGCATGTCTTTCGTATATACATGTCTTTTATGTATCTGTATCGTATATGTGCAAATTCCATATACAGAAAATGTGCATATACGGAAGATATGCGCATATCTTTGGTATATCTGTAACTTTATTATATGTGCATATCTTCCATATATGCACATCGTTTATGTATCTGCATCATATATGCACAAATTCCATATACAAAAATTGTGCATATATGAAAATTGTGCTTATATGGAAGATATGCGCATCTCTTCCGTATATACATATATTTCGTATATGCGCAAATTCCATATACAGAAATTGCGCATATACAGAAATTGTGCATATACGTAATATATGTGCATATCATTCATATATGTACATCTTTTATTTATGTGCATCTACCATACATGTGCAACTTCCATATATGGAAATTTTTCATATACGGAAATTGTGCATATATGAAAGATATGCGCATATCTTTTGTATATGCGAAATTTTTCTATATGCACATATCTTCCAGGTATATGTGCAACTTTCATATATACACATAACCTCCATTTATGTGAAACTTTAGTATATATAACTTTTGTATATGTGCATTGTTATCACCCCAAGAAACTCTCCTAGGTTGTATCTCGGAGATGATCGGGAACATTACAAACTCAACAAAATGTTGGAGATGGATGAATGGAAGGAATTATGCTTGTCCAAGCCAGATAACCATTTCTACTATGCTTAACTCTAGACATAGGTGAACACCCCCAGACTACAAGGCTTTAGACCACCAATTACTCACAGTTTGAGGATTAGGAGAACATGGAGAATGCTGACCACACTAGTAGATGCACAAAACCCTGTGATGGTAGATTGCAACCAGTAAAGAGGTATGCAAATCTATTTCCTAATGCACAGATAGGATGACAACTCTCTCACACTAAGTAAACAAAAACCTCCGTAACACATTCAATGATACATACTAGACTTCAACACAGAGGTGGGATGACAGCCCCTCTAATGCTAAATATCAAGAGCACATGAACAAATGCATAACAAGCACAGCCTAGAACAAAATAGAAGTGGAAAGTGAGCAATTAATAGCAAAAGAAGATTGTATTAGCTGAAAATGAAGACCAAATGCTGCAAGTATCAAAGTAGTTACAGTCTCTAGAAGTTGAACCTTACATCAAAAATACAACCATCAACCCTGATTACATCTGTGTTTTGGGTATATATAGAGTTTGATTACAAAGACATTTTGCTATTCTAACCGTGGAGGGGTCATAATTGACCACCAACCACCTTAACTCTATAAAAGAGTCTCTGCTACAATCTATGTGCTTTAATAGACAAAATTAATCTTTTCAGATACTCTGCTATCCTTCTCGAGCAGGTGGAGTGTTGCATGAAAGAAGCTCCATAACTGATAAATGTGTTTATTTGGTCGAGGCTGTCATTTTTTCTTCTCGGCCGTTCTACCTCTTGAATGTGGTTGTTGGAGAGGAAATGCACGAGGTATAGGCAAACAGGTTACCTTCGCCCTTCAGGAGCATGAAATGGCTATGATAGTGGATAGTATGGATGAATGAAGAAGGAAGATCGACCGTTGGATTGCGCAGATCAATGGCAGGAATTGGTCAGCGGAGGATATCGGGAGATACAGAGGTGGGGAAACATGGGCCGTTGGATCACATGAATGGATGGAGGAGATCGTTTTGCAGGAAGAATCGGGAGATATGAGATCGGGATGGACACAGGTCGTTCAATCTCAAGCACGCAGATCCAACGACTATCGGGATTCGAAGGTACACGAGGGATAACGAGCAGGGAAAACAGTTTGGGAGGTAAGCGGTATCCCCCGCACCGCTTTTCGGAGGTGGGTGGTAATTGTACGTGGGCTCGCAATCATAATCATGAGGTGACACGTGGTGGATGGGACGTGGCGAAAATCGTGTTGATCGTGAGTTAACGCGTGGGTGGCTTACGAGAGCGGGAGGAGCGAATGCTGTCTGATTGCGGCGACGATGATCGGACGGTAGGGAACAACTGGGCGAGTTATGTGTGGCGTGGGACCGTGAGATCGGGGTGTGGTGATCAACGGTTATGGTTAAAGATGATGATGGGTTACGGTGAAGACCTTATGGAGGCGCGTAGACGTGTGGGCGCGGGTCATATGGGTCTCAGGGTTTTAATGCCCGGGGCTTAAGAAGATCATGTCATGTGATTTTAAATGGAAGCAAAGGAGATTAAGAGGGGAGTGGGCGAGGAATGGAAAAGGGAGAGGATATCTGGTGTAGGCCTTCTTTGAGTAGAACCAAGGACCGATTTCACTTCTTCTCCTCAGACATTAGCAACCTGTAGCAGAGCTAACATGCATCTTCTGTATATGTGCAACTTTCGTATATGCACATATCTTCCATATATGTGTAACTTTCTTATATATGTATATATTCTGTATATGCATGTCTTTAATATATGTGAATCTACACTATATGCGCAATTTCCAAATACAGAAATTGCACATATACGGAAATTGTGCATATATGGAAAATATGTGCATATCTTCCGTATAACCTTAACTTCCTTATATGTGCATATCTTCCATATATGCCCGTCGTTTATGTATCTGAATCGTACATGTGCAAATTCCATATACAGAAATTGCACATTTATGGAAATTGTGCATATACGGAAGATATGTGCATATCTTCTGTATATACATAAATTTCGTATATGCGCAAATTCCATATACAGAAATTGTGCATATATGGAAGATATGTGCATATATTCTATATATACATAACTTTTTTATATGTGCATATTTTCCGTATATGCACGCCTTTTATGTATGTGCATCTACCATATATACGCAAATTCCATATATGGAAATTGTGCATATACGCAATATACATGCATATTTTTCATATATATCCATCTTTTGTATATGTCTATCTACCATATATGCGCAACTTCCGTTTATGCGCATATATTCTGTATATGCGTAAATTTCTTATATGTCCATATCTTCCATATATGCACGTCTTTTATATATGTGCATATACCATATATGCGCAACTTTCATATACAAAAATTATCATATACGGAAGATATTCGCATATCTTCCGTATATGCGTAACTTTCTTATATGTAAATATATTCCATATATGTATGTCTTTTATGTATGTGCATCGACCGTACATGTGCAACTTCCATATATGGAAATTTTGGATATACAAAAATTGTGCTTATATAGAAGATATGCACATATCTTCTGTATATGCAAAACTTTTCTATATGCACATATCTTCTAGGTATATATGCAACTTCCGTATATACACATAACCTTCATGTATGTGAAACTTTAGTATATATAACTTCCATATACATGCATCTTTTGTATATATGCATCAACCGTATATGCACATATCTTTTGTATATGTGTAACTTTCTTATATGTGTATATCTTCCGTATATGCATGTCTTTTATATATGTGAATCTACAGTATATGCGCAACTTCCATATACAAAAATTGCGCATATACGCAAATGTGCACATATAAGAAAGTTATGTATATATGGAGGATACACACATATCTTCTGTATATGCACAATTTTCGTATATGCGCAATTTCCATAAACAAAAATTGCGCATATATGGAAATTGTGCATATACGGAAGATATGTGCATATCTTCTGTCTATACATAAATTTTGTATATGCGCAAATTCAATATAGAGAAATTGCTCATATATGGAAATTGTGCATATAAGGAAGATATGTACATATCTTCCGTATATACATAACTTTCTTATATGTGCATATCTTCCATATATACACGTCTTTTATGGATGTGCATCTACCGTATATAAGCGAATTCCATATACAGAAATTGCACATATACGGAAATTGTGCATATACGCAATATATGCACGTATTTTTCATATATGTCCATCTTTCGTATATGTGCATCTACCATATATGCACAACTTCCGTATATGCGCATATATTTCATATATGCGTAAATTTTTTATATGTGCATATCTTCCGTATATGTACAACTAGCAGCCCTCCTTCTAGCGCCAAATATGTTGACGATGTTGGACCCACCAATATTCAAGGGATCTTCCTGGTATGAAGTCCCAAATAGACCTCACACCATTTGGTGTAGGAGTCCCATCCGATACGATGGCACAATTACCATTATGTTAGAGATTTTCCTTAGCCCTTGTTGTTCAGCACATGAGAGTGTTATGCATGTAACTTCAAGAAAGCGAGGTGAGTGTGCTTGGTGAGTGCTTAATGTAACTTTGTGTCTGGGTTCTCTTACTATCAAAAGGGGCAGATAAAGTGAGCCTCTTGATGAGATGGAATAGTCCTAACCTAGGAAGAAACACACGTAAACAACAACAGGGGTTTGTCCAGTATCTAGTGGAATAGCCCACATCGGATGCGGGAGTCGTGAAAACCAAAGCTCAAGGGAAAACATGAACACCATCCAACGAAGTAGTCCACACAGGGGTGACAGTCGTTAAAACTAAGAAACCACAAACATGGTATGTCTAATTTCTGGCTTAGTAGTCCACCCGCCATGTCATGGCACATAAGGGCCTCAACCTGTTTTCCATTGACTTTGAAGCTCTATGTGGGGGTAGAGGCATAGAGGACTGCTACAACCAATTCCTCTTCTTAGAGGGAATTTAAAAGGCTGTGTAAATCAAAAGATCAACAACCTTGGTAAAGCCACGCTTATATAAGCGCTTGGCCAAAAATCAACAATTTTCGCCAATGACTTGTCTTCAATTTGCACAATTGGTGACCACCACATCCAATGTTCATTGAATGACAACCTTGTCATTAAAAAAACATTATTCCCGTATATATATATCATTATGGTAAAATTTCTTAGCAATTTCTGCCAACGACTTTCTTATACTGGTTGAGATTAAGAACAGAGCATGAGAATTTACCTCTACCTTATGGCTTTGGAAAAACATCCTCTATTTCAAAAGCTTCATCCCTAGCTTGAAATCAATGGACAGAGCACAAAAATCTAGCTTGAAAGAAAGGGATGGATCGCAGTGAGCTCAAAATTTCATTGTTTTCATCCTCTCAACCTCTAAAACATACTGAAAAAAAATTGTTGACTACCCTAGTTTGCATAACTCTAGCCATTAGAGTTTCTCGCAGGCATTATAGGGACAATAACATTTGTTGACTGTTTACATTCCTGGAAAAATAAATTTCCATGAGTCTGGGCATAGTTTAGGATAGGCGTTGAAAAGTTGGAGTTAACTTGAATTTGAACAATGTGAAATGTGTGTTGCCATGAATCAAAAGCACCTGCTTTGCATGACAGTCAGATGTACATTGTAGTTTCCAAATGGACATAGTATTTTAACAACAATGTCGGTGTGGAATTTCATGTTCAGTGCACCATCTGTGGAAAATATAATATCATCTCGAAAAACATATGAAAAGTACATTTCCAAATGGATGCTTCAAATTATCATCCCCGAAAGCGGGCATCAAAGTTCTTTTGAAGAGGCTATGAAATATCACTAATGTGACTTCTTACAAGCACTTATATCCATGTAGACTACTTTTCAAAACACTAAGTTGTGCGTTCGAAGGTTTATTCTAGTCTTTTAAATATAAAATTTTACAATAATTTTATTTTATTTTAAAAATTATAAGATTGTTGTAATTTATAAGAACCTTTTAATTACTTGATAGATGAAACTTATAATGAATTTAGCTGTACTTTCGAATAAAATGAATGATCCATACTCAATAAACTTTGAACATCTTTTAAAATAATCTATTTGGACTAGACATCTTTTAAAATTTAAACAAATAATAATAAATTTTATGTGGAGTAGACTTCCTTAAAATTTAAACAAATAATAAGAAATTTTATGTGAACTATACTTCTTTAAGGAAAACTTGCAAGACATTCACATAAGGAAAGCCACTTCAAATACAAGGTCAATTTATTAAAATAATAATGGTACTATAGTTTATAGGATGATTTTATTATTTAGATAACTAAAATATAATATTGAAATATTAGAAAAGAGAATATTTTTTATTATGTAGAATGTAGCGGCACAAAAATGAAGTGTTGCTTAATTATTATTTTTTTAGAAATTTAGAAAAATAGTTTTTGGTTGGATCTCTATTTTATGTTGTTTAAAATTTGTTTTCAAATGTATATATGGATTCAAGCCCTTGAAAAACCAAAGCTCTCTTATTCCTTCACTCTTGGGTGGTGTTATGTCCTATGGTTATGTATATTATGATGCCACTTTCTTTATTGAGGACATTAGTCTCAGAGATTTATGTTTTGTGTCATTATTTTATGAGGCATCCTTAAATGTAATTACTTTTAGGGATTTAATTAAATTAATGCTTCCTTGTCCTTTTCATTATTTCATATAGATTTATCTTTCATCTCAAGTACTTCCTTTGGTGGAAATTGTTCCCTAAACTGGAAGATCATTTTCTTCCAAGTAACAATTAAGGATCTTAATTCTTCATCCTATGGCTTCTTAACCTTCTATAAATTTAATTGGGATTGAAAAAGATGATACTTCCTTATAAACAATGCCCAATATTATCGTATCCTTCTTGACTACAAGTGGTTATCTTGTAGTATATGATATATACTATGTGCCGTAATATGTATTTTGTAGAGTACTGTTGTTCACAACCTCATAAAATTTGATGTAATTATTGGACATTAAATAGCATCTAAATTTGGCAGTATCCTTTCTAGTAGTTGAATGATTATTGTATCTTGTCACTTAAATAAATAAAACATGGCATCTACCATCAACTTTTAAAAGTCCTATGCAATGGATCCTAATTCAAACATCATCATTTTTTCTTTAGACCAATTCTTTTGATAGCTATATGTTGAATAATAAATGGAGTAATATCCATTTCAAATGAGGTTGAACTACTACACTTTCTCAAACTAAACTTATAGGTTAAAAATACTATTTTTATTTCACACTTTTAAGTCTTTATCTGAATTTATGTGTAGAGTTTATGAATCAAATATATGATTTCAATAAATTCCAATTGAATTTGGAATAAATTTAACTAGAAATATACCTTAAAAACTTCCACAACCTTTAATAATTAAACTATGACAAGAAAAAAAAAAACCTAAATAGATCAGTGAAAAATGGAGTTTTGTAAAATCAAAATTTCTTTTTAAACATTTTTTGAAGTTAGGTTAAATGGTAACTGAGTTATAAGAGATGAATATAAAAAAATGCATGCAGTTGAGAAAAATTTTAAACTCAACCAAAGGCATTAAGCATTAGTTTGGGAACAATCATGAGAATGGTTATTGGGCTTGAAGGAAATGTGACGGGTCACATATTCTTCAACATTCTCATGGGATGCACACAACTCGCAACTTTAATACCTTTCAACCTCTTACAAAATAAATAAAACTCCAAGGGCCAGAGGACCCTACTGTAACAACGGTAGGAAAAAAAAATACTTTTGTTCTTAGACATTCTGATAATTATAGATAATCTCCTACACAAAGGCCATTATGACATGGTCTACAAAGTCATTATTATCATACGAATAGGTGAACAGGTACTAACAGTCAGGAGAAAAACATCATGGATCTTTCGAATTAAGCTGAGCAGGACCTTAGAAATCAAGGAAAAATTGAGCACAAAATGGAAAATATATCCCAATTTCTAGAATGGCCTATAACTTCTTAGTGACACCTTAACTTCGTGTATTTTTTTTATGGTTCTCACTCCCGGTGCAAATAACAGATAGCAAATACAAAACAAGTGAAGATTTGCATATAAGTTCTTGGAAATTTCACTGAGATTTTGTTATCCATGCTAAATATTATATAAATAAATTTTCGAAATATGCTAGCAATGTCATTTCTTTGTTGTCCAAATGTTTTTCCAGTGAATTACCACCTTAACCTCTAATTTGTTAAACTAGGAAAGAGATTAATGTTTTTTTTTTGAATGGCTGGAAATCAAAAGAGTTTACATACTATATTATTTAGTTATATATGTTTTTTTTTTCTCTTTATTATTGACAAATATTTGTTGAAGTTAGGAAATATTTACCTCTATTGAAAATTTATTACTTGTAATTGTTAATAAATAAAACAAATTATAGGTGATTAGAGACATATTCAACATAATGAAAACTTCAATTTGGCAAGAGGAAACACATTTAGGAATCCTCAAAGTCTTCCATTTATAAGACTCTCTAGTTAATGTCAACTACAGAAAAATTATGTCACGATTACCATTACAAGATTTGGATATAGAGATGAGTTGTCAATTGCTCACTTGTCCCTCTCACTTGTCTTGGAAAACAAAATCTAGACATGTGATTGATTGAAATTTGAAAGTAGAGTAGTGCTCTTTTTCAATGTGTAACTTGGCATGTTGAGTTTCATAATAAGTTTTATTGACATTGGCTTCTAAGTTCAAATATATCATGAATTTGACCTTGTTTGCCATAAAATAAAAAACAACAAACCACTGAAAGATCTACTCATGGGAGTAATGGCCATTGAAATATTTAGCCAAAACTCTCACTTGATTGTTAGCTCATTTTTTTTCTCTAGAATGTGGGCGCTTCGAATTTAAGGAACATGGGAACCAGAACTAGGCAAGTTGTTGACTATGGTGAATTGTGAATATACCACTGCTAGTGGTTTTTCAAAATTCATTAAGAGTGGTTACTCAGTGCAAAGAAGAATCACTATTTCTCCAAAAATTTGAAATTAAGTTATTTGTTTCAATTATGTTTCTAGAATAATTTTATAGATTTACATGCATTGGTAATTTCTATAATATTGGGAGAATAGAACCCAGTAACCCACTAATTAGCACTCAAATTATTGTGCATTCACAAATTGTATTATTGGAAAATTTTAAGTATGTATTATTTGATACTTAACCATGCTATTATGATTCATTTTATATTAGCTTTATTTATTAATAGTTCTTTTTTTTTTACAGATCAACATACTTCACTTAACATCCACTATATTAAATACTATCAGAAAAAAATCATGAAATGAAATGATATAAAACTAAAAAAATAAACAAAAAGCATAATCATCAAATCATATCCTAAAACTCTTTTTTATTTAGTAAATTTATTTTTTGTTTGATTTCTAAATAACTACATAGTTCCAAATAATGCTTTTAACCAGGAGAGTACTTTCCAATCTCAACAAATCTTGTTTGAATAATAAAATAAAAGTTTTAATATAAATAATTTTATGTATTTAAATATATTTTTTAATTTTATGATTCATTTCTTTATTTAAAATGTAGATATAAAACTATTTAACTTTATTATGCTTAGAAAAAATAGAGCATTATTAACCATAGATGTAAATGACAAATAAAGAAAATAAAATTCAAAAAATATAACTAGAATTTTTTGTAATTGAAAACTGGGTTTTCATTTTGTTAGAGCTAGCAGTGAATAAATCCCTCAATTATGATCTTCTGACCAATAATCTCCCACAACTTTTTTTATATTGCATCTTATATTAAAAAATAAGGGCCATATGGGTAGAGGCAATCACATTGCCACTAGATAATTCTTGTTTTTATTGTAATTAAAAATTTAAATAAAAAGTATTATTTTTTAAAAATCAATTGAAAATATAAAAAATTTATAACAACAAAGTAGTTTGACAAAATTATATTTTCCATTAAGAAAGAAATAATAATTCATTGAAATTTTAAAAATAAGGTAATTATTATAATTTTTTTGAAA
The DNA here is from genome assembly GCA_031772625.1 of Pinus tabuliformis. Classification (NCBI taxonomy): domain Eukaryota; kingdom Viridiplantae; phylum Streptophyta; class Pinopsida; order Pinales; family Pinaceae; genus Pinus; species Pinus tabuliformis. The sequence continues at coordinate 909,521,451 of CM062819.1, forward strand.
TTATAATTTTTTCCTTTTATAAATGTTATTTAATAAACACACCATCTTTTTAACCATATGATTAAAACTTCATAATTATAAAAAGTAAAAATATAAACTTTATATTCTTTATATTATATTTTTTATTAAAAATAGTTTAGATAATATTATAATAATAAATACTCAAAATATAAAACTTTATATTACAATTTGATGAAGCAAAAATTTAAATATAGTGTAATGTTTATGGTAGATTTTTAGAGGTTTTATATTAATTTAGAAATCATGATAAAAAATTTAAATATAGTGTGAGGTTTACAGTAGATTTTTAGTAGTTTTATATTAATTCAAAAGTCTTCAAATCTCATGAGGATACTATTTTTTAGAAATTTGATTTATGAAATTATATATTTTTTAATTGCTATCTTAAGTTTAGGTTAAAGTTAATTTATATTTAAAACAGAAAAATAATTTATTTAATATTGAAGTTATGTCACTAATAATATTTTAAACTCAATTGAATTTAAATAATTATTAAAGTAATGTAACACCCATCACTTCCACAATAAATTCCCACCTTCAGCCCCTTTTCTTGAAATTTAAATAATCTAAAAAATAATAAAAATTAAATTTATCTCATTATTATCCCATTCAAATTAATGGCCAAACCAATAACATCGCATCCATCAAACAAAATGGACTTTAAAATACTCCTAATAAATAAAATAAAGCGGCAGAAAGGAAATAAAGCTGAATTAAATAAATTTCAATAAATAATTAATCCTAGTCAATGCGGATATTCTTTCAATACTGTTTTCTGTGCAGAATCATCTTCAAAACTGATATTACAGAGGAAGACCACCGACACTGATCTATTTCACAACTTCGCCCCCACATGACCACAGTCCATTGGTCGACCAGTTCGATTCCATAGACATTCCTAAAATTAGGAGTCCATATAATTTCAACACTGGAATTAGATAGATGAGAATAAATTCAACACCTTTTGGAATTAGATTGAGCAGGGTGAAAGTGAAGTTTTATTTGTACTATCCCAAAAGATCCAACTAAATTCAACGCCCAAAAACTAGGGTTTATATTAATCACGGTACCATGGACCTAAAGACTCAAATACGCATTGTGTACCGTGAAAACTGAGAACCATTGATGGTAGATTTGGGAAATATTTTGAAAACTGAAAACTATTGAGGGCAGATTTAGGAAATATTTTGGAAACTGGTGATTAGGAAAGGAAAGGAGAGGAGAAGGGAGGGATGAAATTATCATATTTTTAAATATTTTAAGAATCTTAAATAGTCTAAAAAATTGCAATTTAAAATAATATTCAAATAAACTATGAATTTATATAGTCTAAAAATTTGCAATTTAAAATAATGCTCAAATAAACTATGAATTTATATTGAATGTATATTTGAGAAATATCTTATTATAACAATTAAGAAGAATCAATACATCAAATTCAAAAATATTCTAAAAATCCCCATCAATATAAAAATAACCAAAAAAAACCTATAGATGCCATTGTTTATTCTAGCCCCACATGAAACTCAGGTCAGCTTTTTGTTTATGGGATAAGAAAGCTTTTTGTAAACTCTTTTTAGCCATAAGGCTAATTTCTAGTATTTCATTATTATTATCTAATTTTAAGATTTTGTAGGGCTAATTTCCAGTACTTCATTATTATTATCTAATTTTAACGTCATCCCAAGTCAGACACCACCAAATTGATGTATGAGAGATTTCCTGTTTATAGGACAAGGGGCCTACTTCCATTTAGGGATTTCACTGCTAAGTCTATAAAAGCATACATACTCTACCTGGTTTTGAACCTGTGACCTTTTAAGCAGAAACACACTCTCTTAACCCTACTAAAACTGTATATTAAACCCAATGAAACTGTATAGCTGTATATTAAACCCACTGAAACTGTATATAGCTTCTTTGAAGGCAAGTAACCTACCTCTGAAATTACTGAAACTGTATATAGCTTCTTTGAAGGCAAGTAACCTACCTCTGAAATTACTACCTAGGCCAGAAGAGGCTTGCATTACTCTCTTTATTCCGCAGGCGATAACTGGCTGCCCATATGACCACCGCTTGGCGATTCACCGTATGTGAAACATTCAAGGAAAATACAAGTAAAGCAGCCATTACCGATATATAACTATTTTTCCAGAATACTACTTTATATAAGATTGATATTCTGAAGAATCATTTGCTGAAACTATGGATAAACGAAGGTTGGAGTGATACATCATAGGATCATGCAGAGCACTAAATTAAGGGAGAGTTACAATGATATAGGCAAACGAAGCCGACGAAGATGTGGAGAAGAGGGGATTAAAAACTTCCAGGTGTCATGTTGTCTTAAGACAAAAAAAAACATAAAATATATGCGTTGAGCAGAGACCTAATTGCGCTGAAGCCGCGTATGATGGGGCATAGCCCCTGCAGAGTTGAGTGATGTTAAATGGTCGACTTTGGAAAAACAAAACCCCTTTCAAATGGACAACAGTTTTCAGGGGATTGCCCATTGAATTGTTATCAAACCAATCGCTCCTTAAAAACGTAATCTCTTCCATTATTAAGTAAGCCACCAACATTCATTCTAAGAAAGTGAAGAATACATTTTTATGATTCTGAACGGGAATCCCATAATCATGACAAATCTCATTATCATATAACAAAGGGGCTATTGAATGAATTCCTGTATTAAAAGAACGTATGTACACGGAGGAATGCACATATTTCCTTTTACAGTCCTTTACAGATTTGCCTTCAAAACTCATATTACAGAGGAAGATCACCAACGTTGGTCTGTTTCCAAACTTCGCCCCACACTTTACCCCATGTCTGCTCAGCGAAGCCCCGCACTTGACCCGAAATCTGGCAGTCATATTGTGAATGGTCTTGTGGATCCGAGAGGGTCACATACGCATTGTGTATACTCAAAAATATCTGGGTGCTCTCGATTTTCCCTTCAGGAGAAGTTGCCTGATCCGGATGAAACTCCCGAGCCAGAGTTCTGTAAGCCTTCTTTATATCTTTTAAGGTAACGGCAGGGCTTATCTCCAGTATATCATACAAATTCTTTGATTCCATGCGACCGGGCTCTGAAATTAGCCCCTCTGCTCCGGCAGAGGCCTGCAGTCCTCTAACCTTGGAACACCGCTGAAATCTAACATTTCTTCTCCAGCTGCTCCATACCGCGGGCGGTGTTTGGCGGCCCATATGACGAGCGCTGGGCGATTTACTGGATGAGAAAACATGCGAGGAAAACGCAAGAGAGAAAGCCATTACTGGCATATGATTCTGAACAGCAAAGTGGGTATTACTTTCAATAAGATTGATATGAAATGTGAAGTCTTACGCCAAGGATGAGGTTTTAACTATATAGACAAAAGAAGCCAAGGAAGATGCAGAGAAGAGAACAGATATAAAGCTTTCAGGGGTCGTGTAGTCTTGTTATCCTTTTAGAAAAAATCTTGTTATCTAGGTGAGTGCATATGGGGCGTCGGTAGATTCTTTTTCCGAAACCCTGCCGAAGTTCGAACTGTAGGACACGATATGCAGCTATTCCAAGTGTGAGCGAAAAATGATGGAGATCCCGAGCCACCTGTCTTGGCACTACCAGATGCGTTACGGACACATAGTATACACGGCCAAATTCAAAATAATGTGGGCGGGCAAATTTCAAAACTTGTGGGGAAAATTCAAATCTGGGTAGTGGTTTAAATTAATTCAATTCACATGTATCATGCGCATGGGGATGATGCATTTCGCATTGGCATAAATTATGGATGGATGATTTACAAAGACATCGACCTAACCCCCAAAAAGTATTTGTGAGAAAAATTATGTCCACGAATTGAGAGTCAACACTAATGTGAGAGTCCTCCAAAAGTGTATTTAAGGTGTATTAATGGACCTATACACGTGGAAATAGGCGTTGCCCAAAGTCAAACAATGCAATTACAGATTTACAAATCAAGTTAGATTTCACATTATATTCAAAAAAAAATGTGAGGGTGACCACAACGTGACATTCAACCATCATTGAGCATGATTGACCATGGATGACCATGTTTGACTTTATAAAACATGCCTGACCATAGCTGACCATGATTATCATATTCAGAAAATATTTGTCATAATGTGACGTTGGACCATGGTGAGACAATGATTGAATTTCATAATGAAACAATATTTTTCGAAATGCGACGTTGGTCAATGGTTGACCATGATTAACCAAGGTTCAACACAATTGATTTTATAAAACATATTGACATTCTTTGAATAATATTAAACCAAAGGGACTAATATTTTAAAGCCAAGGTATATAAACACTAAGATAAATATTATCAACACTAAAATAAACATGGTTGACCATCGTTGCTTTTCATGTTGAGACAATCCTTATCACAATGTGACGTTGTACCATGGTTGACCATGATTGATTTTTAAATCGAGAGAATATTTGCCACAAGGCGACAATGGACCATGGTTGATCATATTTGATTCTCATAATGACACAATATTTCTCACAGTGTAACATTGGACCATGGTTGACCATGATTGGATTTATAAAGCATGGTAGACAATGGTTGGCCATGGCTAACCATGATTGAACATGATTAACCATGATTGACTATGATTTACGATAGTTGACCATGATTGATAATAAATGTAAAGGAATAATATTAAACCCTAGAAATATGAACCCTTATATCAATAAACCCTACTAATATGGACCATGGTTGACCATGATTGACGATGGTTCATGATGGTTGATTTTCATATTGAGAGAATCTGTGTGAGAATTCAATGTTGCACCAAGGTTGACCATGGTTATCACAATGTGGCGTTGGACCATATACCAAGGCATATAAACCCTAAGATAAATATATTAAACACTAAAATAAACATGATTGACCATGATTGACCATGGTTTGCTATGATTGACCATGGTTTACCATGATTGATATTATAAACCCAAGAGATTGTTATTATAAACCTAAGGGAATAATAAACCCAAGGGATTAGTGCTAAAACCCCAAGGGATTATGAACCTAAGAGAATATTATTAAACCCAAGGGACTAATATTATAAACCCAACATATATAAACCCTAAGATAAATATTGTAAACACTAAAATAAACATGGTTTACCATGTTTAATTTTCATATAGAGACAATTCTTGTGACAATGTGACGTTGGACCACGCTTGACCATGCTTAACCATGGTTGATTTCTATATCAAGTCAATTTTTGTCACAATACGACGTTCGACCATGGTTGGGCATTATTGACCATGGATGACAATGTTTGACTTTATAAAACAAGGTTGACCATGTTTGGCCAAGGTTGACCATGGTTGACCATCATTGACCATGATTATCATATTGGGACAATCTTTATCATAATGCCAAGTTGGACCATAGTCGAGACACTCATTGATTTTCATATTGAAACAATCATTGTCACAATGCGATGTTGGCCAATGGTCGACCGTCATTAACCATGGTTGAACACAATTGATTTTATAAAACATGGTTGACCTTCGTTGACTAATATTATTTCAAAGGGGTTTAGTATAATTGATTTTATAAAACATGGTTGACCTTTGTTGAATAATATTATCTCAAAGGGACTAACATTATAAAGCCAAGGTGTATAAACTCTAAGATAAATATTATAAACATTAAAATAAATATGGTTGACCTGGGTTGACAATCGTTGATTTTCATATTGAGATAATCCTCGTCACAAGGTGACGTTGGACCATGCTTGACCATGATTGATTTTCAAATCGAGAGAATCTTTCCCTCAATGTAACATTGGACTTTGGTTGACGATGTTTGACCATGATTCATGATGGTTCATGATGGTTGATTTTCATATAGAGATAATATGTGTTAGAATGCGACACTGGACCAAGGTTGAGCATGGTTGTCACAATGTGACGTTGGACCATGAGACAATCTTTGACACAATGTGACCATCATTAACTCTTGTTTCATATTGAGACAATCTTTGTCGAAATGCGACATTTGACCATGGTTGGCTAATAATAAATCCAAGGGATTAATACAAAACCCCAAGTGATTAATATTATAAATCGAAGTGAATAATAAACCCAAGGGATTGATATTATAAACCCAAGGGAATAATTAACCCAAGGGATTAATACTAAAACTAGAGGGGATTATGAACCCAAGTGAATAATATTAACCCAAGGAACTAATATTATAAACCCAATGTTTGGACATTGCACCATTGTTGACCATGACTAAATTTACAAAACATGGTAGACAATGTTTGGCCATGGTTGACCATGATTGACAATGATTAACGATGGTTCAATATGGTTTACCATAGTTGAATATGATTGATAATAAACCTAAAGGAATACAATTAAACCCTATGAATATGAATCCTTATATCAATAAAACCAAGGGATTAAAAATATAAACACAAGTTATATAAACCATAATATAAATATTCTAAACCCTAAGATAGACATGGGTGACCATGTTTGATATCCATGTTGAGACAATCATTAGCACAATGTGACGTTGGACAAGGGTTGACCATCATTGATTTTCATATCGAGACAATCTTTGTCACAATGCGACGTTGGACCATAGTTGACCATGTTTGATTTCCGTATTGAGACAATAGTTGTCACAATATGACATTCGACCATCGTTGACCGTGCTTGGGAATGATTGACCATGGCTGATATTATAAACCTAAGGAAATAATAAACCCAAGGGGATAATACTAAAACCCCAAGGGATTATGAATCCAAGGGAATAATATTTAAGGCAAGGGACTAATATTATAAAGCCAAGGTATATGAACCCTAGGATAAATATTATAAACATGAAATAAACATGGTTGACCATGGTTGATTTTCATATTGAGACAATCCTTACCATAATGAAACATAGGACCATGGTTGCAACATGGTCAATTTTCATATTTAGGCAATCTTTGTGACAATGCGACGTTGCAACATGGTTGACAATGGTTGATTTTCATATCGAGACAATATTTGTGACAATGTGACATTCAACCATGATTGACCATGTTTGATTGTATAAAACATGGTTGACCATAATTTTCCATGATTTTGATATCGAGACAATATTTATGTCAAAGTTTATATACCTTGGGTTTATAATATTAATTCCTTGGGTTTAATATTATTCCTCTGGGTTTATAATCCCTTGGTTTTTTTCCCCTTAAGTTTATAATATCGATCCCTTGGATTTTTTTAATATAAGGGTTCATATTCCTAGGGTATAATGTCATTGAGAAAGCTTAATGAGGAAAACTTTTATCCTTTTGATTATTGCCAAAAAAGTTTTCAATAATTCAAATATGGATTATAGAAAAATGAAAACTATAAATCAATATAAACAATTAAATAAATTTCATTTTATATAATTAATTATAAATTATAAAATCTATTTATTTTTCATTCTATATAGTTAATTATAAATTATGAAATCTACTTATTTCTCATTTTATATAGTTAATTATAAAAAATAATTTTCATTTATATAATAATAATTTAATTATTTTAAATAATTAAATATATTTTTAACTAAATAATTCATATATTTTTAATTAAATAATAAAAATAAATAAAATAATCTAATTATAATTCAAAAATAATTAAAATTAAATTTTTTATCTTTATTATTGTTAAAAATAATTAATTTTTATTTTTATTTTATATTTTTATTATTTTATATTAAAAAATTATTCAAAAATATAAATTATTTTTCAATAACTACTAAAAAATTAATTATTTCTTTTTATTATTTTGATTATTATTATATTATTTTATTTATTTTAAATTATTTAATTAAAAATATATAGGAGCACTGCCTACCAATTTCAAAAACAGGTTAACCACATCTTTTAACCTAGAATGAAACATGAAGCGCAGATGACAATCACCTACAGATACACCAAGAGATCGTGCCAGTAGTGTGCAGTAAAAGAAATTTACACCCGAAAGAAATTTGATTTGTCTAAACTCATGTTAAATTAATAATTATGGGTCACTTCAAACCTTCCTTCGTCTCATCATTTTAAGTTAAATTAGAATTAAAACTTTTTCCTTTCTATGGGTCACTTCAAACCCTCCGTCCATGAGAGTGCTATGGTTTTAAATGCTATAATGTTCAGTCATATACGTGTTTACTGGGAAACATTGATGGCCACTTCAAACCCTTTTACGTCTCATCATTTCAAGTTGAATTAAAATTTAACTTTTTCCTTTATAATCATTATGAGTTATCTTGTTCCAAGAGAGTGCTATACCGTTCCGCCATGTCCGTGTTTACTGTTAGGTATTTTATTTTGTTATTAGTTGATTATATGAATAGAAACGTCTATTTTGAAATGGGGATTTTAAAATTTTAGTTTAATTACTAATAATTAATAAATAAGATATATTTATTTTATAACCAGATTTTTAGAATTTCAATTTAATTATCATTAGTTGTTATATAATTGGTAGGGATTTAAAGATTACAAAATATTTTAGAATGTTTATGTTGATAGCTGTATTTATTGTTTAGGTTGATAGATGTATCTATTTTAAAATAAAATAAGGTTTTCAAAATTCAGTGTGAAGTGCACTCAATTTAGGTTTCAGTGGTTGGGGTGGAGGATTTTCTGGCTCCCCACGTGTGATCGATTCCCATTATATGGTTGCGCTGCACTGCATCTTATGAGGTTCACCAAAAAACATTCGTACATATGTGAAATTGCATTTCGCCACTCGGTAGGTATGCTATGTTGCATACAATTCTTATGTTCAGATGATGTATATATTGTATATGTTGCCCCTTTAGGGGGATGCACTTCCCCCCCCCCAAAAAAAAAATAAAAATAAATTGATGTAGTAATTTTGAATTGTGGCTATGGATAATCCAATCTTACTAGGAAATAATAATAATGGCTTATTGTAGTGATAATGTTTTAGAATATTGTCTAGAGGGTTTAACATTTATTTATTTTTAGTATCTGAGCATCAGCTCAACCTCCCGAGGTGTATTGAGAAGATTGTCTAGAGGGTTTAACATTTATTTAGTAATTTTTGGTATCGAGCATCAGTGCAACCTCCCAAGGTGTATTGAGAAGATAGTCTAGAGGGTTTAACATTTATTCATTTATTTTTCATATCCAAGCATGAGATCAACATCCGAGGTATATTGAGAAGATTTTCTAGAGGGTTTAACATTTATTTATTTATTTTTCATATCCGAGCATAAGTTCAACCTCCCAAGGTGTATTGAGAAGATTGTCTAGAGGGTTTAATATTTATTTATTTATTTTTCATATCCGAGCATGAGCTCAACCTCTGAGGTGTATTGAGAAGATTGTCTAGAGGGTTTAACATTTATTTATTTATTTTTCGTATCCGAGCATCACTTCAACCTTCGAAGGTGTATTGAGAAGATTGTCTAGAGGGTTTAATATTTATTTATTTAGGTGTATTGAGAAGATTATCTAGATGGTTTAACATTTATTTATTTAAGATTGTCTAGAGGGTTTAACATTTATTTATTTATGTGTATTGAGATGATTGTCTAGAGGGTTTAACATTTATTTATTTAGGTGTATTGTGAAGATTGTCTAAAGGGTTTAAAATTTATTTATTTATTTTTCATATTCCTCAGCTCAACCTTCGAGGTGTATTGAGAAGATTTTCTAGAGGGTTTAACATTTATTTATTTAGGTGTATTGAGAATATTGTCTAGAAGGTTTAACATTTATTTATTTATTTTTATTATCCCTAATATTTCACACATCTCACATTAGTTTGATCACGAATTGAGTTGCCCCTCAAGGTTGAACATTGATATATTTTAAAGGGTAGCTATTCTTGCCAAGTTATATTTGTGAAATAGAGGTTCAATATTTTTCTATGTAAATTATAAGTAGATATATTTTGAAGGGTAGTTGTTCTCGCCAAGATATATCTTGTGAAACATAGGTTCAATATATTCCTTTAAAAAATATAAATATTAAAAATTAAATTATTTTATTTTCTTAGTTATTTGTTGTTTTAATTGATAAACATTTTAATTTATTTTTAATAAGGTTTTAGTGATTATATAATTTTTTTACTATAATTTAATTTATTTTTTAAAATTCATTTTATTTTCTATATTAATTTTTTTAAGTCTCTAACTATTTTTAATATATATTAAATAAAATTTATGGTTTAATTCAATTTTCACTTAATTATTAGGGAGTTTATCCCATTGTTTCTATTTATGAATAAAATTATTTAATTTGACTACTAAAATTTTAAACCTACTAACTAACCATGTTTATTAATTTTGAACGTGTTCATTAATAATAATCATTATAAGTCAAAAGGCAGTTCAATTGGTGATTGAAATAATGTGAAATATGAGAAAATTATATATCAAACCCATGTTAGGCATGGATTCCTCTAGGATACCAAAAAGAAATTATTGTAAAATAATTAAGTTACATTTTAATTAATTAATGGTTAATAAAATTTCAAAAAAATGCAAATTAATAATAAATTTTGGTGAGTAGTAACTATTAAAACTTTGCACATTTACATTAGTGTTGAAAAAAACATAAATAATGGTGGGTAGGTAAGTGTCTTTATTAACATCTTGTTCTTATCCATTTTTTTATGGAAATACTTGCTTAAATTATGGTTGGTAGTCATTGATCATGAATATATTATTTGCATGAGTATTAAGTATTTTAATTTTTAGTGGTTGCAATTATCCACATGACATTGTGTTGTGGAAAAGTTGAAATAACAATCATTACAAAATAACCAATCATATTGTAGATACATAATTTTAAGTATTAGTAAAAAAAAATAAAATTCAATCCATAATGTTAAACTATGGAGAAGCTCAAATTTGTTTTGGTAAAAAACAAAGTAATACCGATTTAATGGAAAAATATAACCTCTACCCAATATTCTAAAATATTGGTAGTAGTATACATAACTCTAAGGCTGAAATTTATTTATGAAGTAGTTATGTTATTTTTGCTCTTTTAATTAAATTGATTAATTGAAACAAATATCATATCAAGTGAGTTATGTTTTCTTGGGCATGTGGTATTAATAAGCCATGGTATTGGCCCATGATATGTAACAAATGCTATTTACAAATTAAGAATCTCCATAGTAAAGTGGGGATAAAGATTCATGGTTAAAAAATTCATTCCATGCTTTTTTGAATGTATAAATGTTTAACTTATATTACTTCTTTTAAAACTAATAATAATTAATTTCTCTGAGGGAGCTCTCTAGTCCAATATGAAAGAATATTGTAATGTCCAATCCTGTAAACTTTTTTACTCTCGAAAATAAAAATAATAAAATCCATGGTATTGACCCATGGATGATAACCCATGGTATTCATGTGGAATATAGGCTATTTAAAGGGGGAAATTAAAACAACCTAGATCCATTTTAACTCATCCCTTTTCACTTCAAAAAAGGTGTGCATCTCATGAGATTTGATCCCTCTTGACCCTTAGTAGATATGGAGTTATGATTGGTCTAGGCTAGTAATAATTTGAAATAAAGTTATCATTCAGTTAGTTTGAATGACTTTTTAAATTTTAGAAACAAAAGATATATAATAAATTAGGTGTTTTAATACTTGTCATGGATTGATGGCTCTTCGAGTTAAGTCATTGTGCTAGTCTTTGTAGTAGTGATATAGAATGGTGAGATTTATCCCAAAAGTAGTTACCTCATGTGTACCTTTTCCACTAAACTAATTAATTAAATAAAATATCATATGAAATTAATTATGGTCTTTGGGCATGTACTCTTGATAAGCCAATAGGTATTGTAAAGAAATCTATTTACATGGTTAGAATCTTCATGGTAAATTGGGGGTAAATATGGTTAAGAATCTAGTGACATGTCTTCTAAGTTATTTCATGTTTTTTAAATGCATATGTGTTTAACTCATATCCATGTTATTTTTATAAATAATAATAACAATAAAGTAGTTATAATTTAGCTAATTTTTATGTATTTTTTCAGTATTGGCTATGTGAGATGTATCATGAAGTAAGTGTTTCGATGCCTACTATGCATTGTTTTTATATGAATTAATAAGGTATTCAATTTATATGGATGGGATAGTTTTGATTAGCATCATAATTTAGTTTAATTATACTAATAATGCTTCAACCAAGTTTGCATACCCCAATGCCTTTGTGTATCCTTGTGTCTTAAAATCCTCATCAATTGTTCAAAGTGTACATTAGATATTCCACCAAAGAGATAATTGTGGCGACCCATCTGCGGATTGTTATAACTTGTCATCTATCAAACTGAATGTTATTTTGAGGTTCTAATTTACAATGGAAAGCTATGTTGGAATTTTCTTGTGTCTACATAATCCAATTTTCTCCTCATTGGAAACGCAACAAAACAAATGTGAATGAAACCATAGTCTTTTCCATTTGTACCCTTCTTAACCGAGCAAGAAACCAATGCCTAAAGTCAAGATGTTAAGTCCATGGTTTGCTCTATGCCCAACTTTGGATTGTTATTTTCATTCTGGCATATTATGCAATTCTTGACAGAGCAAGTCAATTATTCCAAAACAAATACAAAATCATTCTAGTCTTTCTATATTACGAAATCACAAATCATTTCACGGTGTCAATTTGAACTCTTCTGAATGGAGGTAATAATAAAACTATAGAAAATAACATTATTGTCATGCTCCAGTTATTGGTAAAGGTTCTTCAGTTGTTGTATGGTCTCTTATAATGGAAGTTCTAAGAGATATAGCCTTATAACGACCTGAATACATGTGAAATGACAAAGTTTGAAAGATTTGGAAGCTCCTCAATTCATGGGAGGAGACATCCTCGATTCATTTTCGTGGATCGAACTGAAAAACGTAAAACATGAGGTCAGCAACCATTGAATGAACTATATATTAAGAATGGTTTCCTATATCCAGTTCAAAGCTTGAGTTCCATTGTATATATTTTATTAAATAGTTGGTCAACATCTAATAAATCTCATCAAGGCACAACAATCTTCATTGTGTGATTGCGCATTTGCTGGGATTCATGATAAAAATTCCCACGTGACAGTTGAAGTCTCTAATGTACACACTAAATCATCTAGAGTCCCTTGCAATAGTTTCATGGACATTAATAAGCTATATATAGTATATCATATTTTTCATCCAGCGTCATGTCATTAATACATTTGTGTGGGTTCCATTTTTTGTAATCCCACAATTCTAAGAGGTTATATGCAGATCATTTTTATGGGTGCATGATCTGTTGAAGCTCACACCATTCATTTCTTTAGCTTGATCCATATAGAAAATGGCTTGAAATGGTGAAGTATGATCTATTGAAGCTCACACCATTCATTTCTTTAGCTTGATCCATATAGAAAATGGCTTGAAATGGTGAAGTATTAGATTTATTGAGAACTCTGATAAAATCTACCATTGGTGACATTGTAAAAAGTAGAAAAGCCTCTTGCAAAATGCATAAAATAAAATCACTTTTTTGCATCTTGAGTCACAACTACAACAAGAAGAGTTGTAGTAGAAAAGAAATTATTTTAAACTAGATTTTGTTTAGAACAATTCAAGCCTCTTGCAAAATGCATAAAACAAAATCACTTTTTTGCATCTTGAGTCACATCTACAATAAGAAGAGTTGTAGTAGAAAAGAAATTATTCTAAACTAGATTTTGTTTAGAACAATTCTCTATTTGAGTTTGATTTATACTCCCATCAGTTGCCACAAACTAATCAAAACAGTGAAATTGAGGTTGATTTAGACCAAGTGTCCATTTCAGGAGTAGTTTTGTATAAATATGCATAATTTTCATGTTACACTTCTCAAGCCCATAATCAAACCTTGGGAAGAACTTAGCAGCAAAAAAGACACACCCACACTTGGAAATTACAAGGATGTGTCCTTACATGTTTCAAACTATTCTAAGCCCATCAAGTTTCAAATTGTTGGGTTTCTTTAAGGGAGTTCAATTTCACCTACTTCTCCTCTTCCACAACAACCACAAATTGTCAAATGCCAAAACTGTAATTGAGTTGGCCATGTAAAAGATCGTTGTTTTGATCTTCACCTGTGTGATAATTGTCATAGAAATACTCATCATTCAAATATACGATTACAAAAAAAGCCTCCTCCAAGAACACATATTCACTATAGATGTATCACTTCTTGGCAACGAGCTTCAACAACCAACAAGATATTCCAGTCATACCACAAAATTTGTTCTCGAGTATTAACACCTCTTGTAGTTGAGATTGCTTTATTTTATCACCTTGTATCTAATTTTCAACTATAAGCTTCAAAGATACATCAAGTGAACTTGACCCACACCTTGAGCTTGCTTCTTGAGCCTAGAGCTAGATTCAACCATACCTAGATTCAAAGTTGTAGCTAGAGACAAAGTAATGTCCCATGAGCATGTTTATGGTTGGTGGTCTTCCTTAACCCATCTCCATAGTTTGTAGTCATCTTTAGATTGATATCACAGACCACTGTAGACTTGAATTTGCCAAATTTGGAATTGTTCTAGGAACTAAATCAAGTATTCCAGATTGAGACCTCAATGGTATCCCTCTTCAGAACATTATGGAGCACTCATACTAGCAGAAGACTTCACTTCTAGCCATATTTTGAACTATTCTAGGAATTTCACTAAGATTTCAGTGTTGGTGGTCATCCTTAAACCACCACTCGTGAGGACCTCAAGTTCTCCCACCTTATACCATAATTTTAGGATAGCACATTCAACCAATTGTTGTCATGCTTTTTTGGATTTTTGTATCAAAACTCTCTTCTTGGATTCATATACACCCTTTTAGATTAAGGGGGAAATTGTTGGGTGTAGTATAGGGTCTATAAATGTACCAACGTTTAAATTGTCAATCCGAAGAGTTCCTGAACTTCGAGAAGCAGCACTGGAAATGGCAGAGAGAGTCCTTGGTAACCTGCAAAACAAATTCTAGTCTATCTTGCGATTAATCTCGAAAATAAATATAATCCTGCACTAGTTTGAGAAACACCAATCCAAACAATTAAAAGCATGCTTGAAAGTAAAAGCAATCAATGCGAAAGTAAATTCTAATTACAAGTAAACATAAGGGAAATCAGAACTATAAATCAAGTGGTGCTCACACAATAACAAAAGGACTATAAATGTTGGAATAAATTCAAAAGCAATTAAAACTATTTTGCTTTCACTAATTCTGTGTAACAATATGCTTGCACTAATTATGTGTAAGAAGAATCCAAAAGTTAAAGAAAACCATAATATTAATTAAGCATTAATCATAGTACAATTTCCCTTTTATACACATTGGCTTTTCATTATAAGAATCACAACTTCTAGATAAACTTAGATGTGATTGCTGCTTTAATGATGCATGAGTTAGTGATTAGATGATTTCACCATTTCATAATTATTAAACGCGTAAGGTGAATCCAATCAAAACACAGACCCATGAATTACCGACCAGAGCAAAGGATTCTTAGCATAAGCTAGTTAGTCAATCTGGAGGATGCGATGTTTATAAAGAAATATATTTGACGCAAGCAAAATAAAAAAATAATTTAAGTACAAGAATAATTTGTAGCAAAAAGGAAATTATTTTTAAAATTGTAAATAAAAGGTTGCAGCAGATTAAATCAACAACTTAAATAAGGAAACATTGAAATTAAATAAACTTCACACAGTGAAGAAATAAATTAAATTCGTTCTAGTTAAATGATGTAGAGTGGTGTCGAGCTGGTCTCGCGGCCAACCTAACCATCTCACACCCTCTTGAAGTGTGCTAATTTACACAGGAATATAGATCATTAGATGCGAAAAATAAATAGATAGATAAATGAACAGAACATGCTTCAATTAATCACTAAAGAAACAATCTTTAACATAACCCACACATGAGCTAATCCCAGCAAGTAGGAGAAACATTCCACACTGAAATCCACGTGTTTTTACATTAGAACAACTTCTCCTCCCTTTACATTGTGCCTGCCTATGTGTTCTTTTGCCCTCTGCTTAATTGATTGACTAATTAATTAGCTAGGCTTGGAGCCATAACTCTTCTTTTATAATCGTTTTACATTCCAAACTTGGCATAAAACAAGCCAATCCTTTACAAACTTCATGGGGATCAAATCCTAACTAATTATCATTAATAGAGTATCAGTACAACCGTTACCCTATTGAAATAATGGAGATTTACAACGAATTTCCCAAATTTGGGCATTTTCAAGAATTCTGGAAAAGTTGGTATTTTTAACAAACCTCCTCCAAAGTCCCCTTCGTATCTCCTTAACCATTACGAATTTTGGAAAACGACCCAACGCTTACTCAATTTCCTGTAGTGGGAGAAAAACCCATGTTTCAGAATTATGAGATTCACTATGATCAATGTGGATATTGAGGTGTAAATAGGTAGTCTCGAAAGTGCTACAAATTCAGGGCTGTAGCATTAATTATTTTCTAAATATAAATATGTACGACCTGGGTGTGTCTTGGCTTATGTGAAAGTTTTGAAATGACATTTTGAGTATAAACCTCTTTCAGATTCTCCCATAAATGTGACAATGTATGAAAGCCCCAAATTGGTGGAGGCACACTGTAAAACTTGCATTGGTGTAGGCACATTGTAAGAACTGAATTGGTGCACGAATCTGTTGCACAATGCAGGTAGGTAAGTGTAGGCTCAAAACATGATCAAATCAACTTTAACCTACAACCTACAAACCTTTATTAAACTTCCATTAATGGTATTTCAATCCTGTTAAAACAAAAGAAGTAACAAATACTTGCAACAATAATCATTTAATCAAAACGTAGCATGAGAAATTTTGAGAGAAAAATGAGATAAAACTGAGGCCCAACAGAAATGTTGGACACCTAATCCACTATGGTTTATGGTTTGGAATATGAACGGTCATTGGTGTCCAAGATACCACTTGGAATGTGATAACCAAGTGCTATATGACAATGTATTAATATGTAAATCCTTGTGAACAAAAAGGTTCTCAAGTTTATTTTAATCTTGTCTATCATTTGTGAGTGTTTAACAATATCATGCGTTAAATACATGTTATAAAAAGTACTACACTTCTCCTCCATTTTGAACAACAAACCAACCAAATGTTTTAATGATCTGTTATTTTCAATTGCTTTATAGATTATACAAAGTTGAAATTGTAATATTTTCCTCAATATGTACATTGAATTATTTTAGTTATGGCCATATAAGATATATTAAATTATTTTGGTTATTAATATATTTTTAAATAAACTTATCCAATAATTTGAATGTATGTCTACCTTTACACAATAATAATGATTCATATTCATAACTCTGATACTTGACAGAGAATTAATAAAGCTAAAAAAACTTAATAAACTTAATTTATTTGTTTGAAAAAAACATGATTTCATTACTAGTTGATATAAAACTACATTTTGTAGATACATGTCTTGCATTTATTCAGAGATAAAGATCTCATGGTTCTATCGTAATAGTGACTTAAAGCCTTCATAAATTAGCATTAAAGGAAAAAACCTACCAAGAATTTCTAGCACCCAATATAATTGTAGAAATAATCCACTTTTCCTTTATTCCCTTTCTTCTTTCTTACCTCATTCAAATCCCTTAGGGCAGGTTAGAGAATATCCAATTCCATATCCACTTAATTTAATTCAAGGATAAGCTCATCTTCTAACTCCGAGTTATCTTAAACATGAGATCTCATAGCTCTTGTTATCATTTTGTCCTTTTTTGTTGTTACTTCGATAACTCCCAGATTTGGCGTGACTCTCATCTCTATTTTCATATTGGGATTTATGGTTTGTGGAGGGTGCTTATCATGTGTGACTGTTTTGGTATTTTCTTCATTTTATTTGTTGGGTGGATCATTTTTATCATCCACTTCTTCATTACCTTAAAGAGGGGTCTCATAGGGCTATAAGTTCATTGATCTAACTCATTTCCCTTTCCTCTTATTTGTTATCTCATAGCCAAAGAGTAATTTCTTGTAAATGGCATGCTCGGTTACATATATACGACATTTGAAAGCCATATTTTTGTAATCAAGACATTGTAACTTTATAAATTTAATTTATAAACATAGTTAGAAATAAGAATATAAAATATAAAAAACAATGTGTGTGTATGTGAGCACTACAAGGAAAATACCTTCTAGTGGAGGTTATAATAGAGGTTTTTAGTGTTATTAAATTGGAAAATATTGTCAAAAAAACATCCGCTAAAAATATGTTTGAGATAGTGGAGGTTTTAATGGAACTTCATTGCAACTGAAAAAATCTGGGCAGTAGAAGGTTCTAGCGGATGTCGTTTCTTTGGTACACTTAATGGAACAAGTCACACGAGTGTGCTACATACACAAAAGTGTCAGGAAACATACATAAATAAAAGCATCAAGGCATTAAATGCAATGAATACTAGTGTGAAATATATACCGCATGAGTGATAAGAGATAAAAAATCCACAGGGCATTTTAAGGAATGACACCGGGGCATGCAAAAAATAATTGTTGTTTTGGTGATTCTTTTAAACTTGCAGTGCTAATGTGTATAGTTAGTATAAAGGCCCTGGTGCACTAGTTATACAAAAGGATCATTGTTGTTTGTTTTCATAAAGCCTCGGGCTAGAAATAATATTTTGTAGGATCGACGAGTTATTTATATGAAAGCACTCATGTGTTAAGAATTACAATCCATCAGGGCGTTAATCTCAACCAAGACTGGTGCTTTATGTGAGAAACACATCACTGCTCTTGTTTTCTTAGAAGTCACCATGCATGCAAAAATATTCCATTGTGGTGATTTTGATATAACACAACGCACCTATGTTTTTTTATGTTATAGAAACACCATTTTTTTGAATGAGATTTTCTCTTTTTTGGAATGATCAACCCATGACGATACAATTATTGTAATATTTTAAATCCGTTATTCATCGAAACTTTGCACTATATTTTATAACAATATTCATATAAATTGAAATTTGATTACTGCTTTTGTATATGATCTTTGGATTAATTTTGTATATTATCATATTTCACATCTCTTCATTATGATATTTAATCATCCATATATTTAATCAGTCGCATAACATTTCACAACAACATTGGATCACAATAAAATAAATTAAAATGTATTTTATTATATTTCAATAAGAGGCTCCTTGTTATAAGAAATGAGATTTTCATTGATAACCCCTTGTCTTTCAATTGGGACACTATGTCCATTACATTAAACAAAATGTCTTATTTTCACAGATAATTATTTCAAAAAATACAAGAGGTTGCACTGATATCGAAATCGATGATCATTCTTCATTGGAATTGTTGTCACTACTCGAGCTACTTCCATGGATTAGGTTATCTGGAGGAATGTTTTGTTGATTCCATTTATTGTTTTCATCTTCTTCATCTTGTTTCATCTCCAAACATAAAATAATTACTATATCTACATTGGTGATAATAATGAAAATTGAAATAAATAATACACATCAATGTAAATAAAATAACTATGAACATGGTTTCAAAACCAAGTATCATGCGTTGTTGCAACAAACCTTTTGTTGGCGTAGTCCAGTACGTTGTTTCCTGCATATTTTAAACCACAGTATAAATCATAGATTTAATATAAAGGATTTTTTTGTTCTATTAATTTTAAACTCATAGAAGTAAAATAACATAGATACTTACAAATTCCACAACTAATTTTTGATATGCCAACATATACTCACAACCCTTATTTAACCCAATGTCAATCAATTCTTCTTGTGCCTTTTCTTTGTATGTTAACACCTATTTCAAGGCATTTAAGGATGGTTGTTGTAAATTAAACAACATAAAATATACAAAAAATGAAACCTTCATTTGTTATAAGGAAATATTAATAATTACTCATAACCTTTGAAAACAACCCTCTTCTTCCTTGTTGTCTTGTTTTATGTGTTGAATGAGTTCCATATTTTTTTTCTTTTCGACTAGAAAATACTAGAAAATTAGTATTTAATGTTAAACCATTTTTTTACATGTACAAAGTCAATTTTGATTACATACATTTGAAGCACATTGTTGTTGAGTGGCTCCTCCTGTGCTGCAATTATGTCCATATATTTGACCATCTCCTTATACACTTTTTTGGACATTCTTACCGACATGCTTTACATATTAGTGTGTTGATCATTTTGAATGTTCATAGTCTTCATGAAAAAAGCAATAAACTATTTTTATAATGACATATGAAAACTAAGTATAACAAAAAAGATATTAATAAATGAATGGTTTGTAGTAATATATACATATAAATCTAGACAATCATTTTATATAATTAGGAACATTGCCTTCTGAATGATTCTTTTTTTTTGTTGTATGTTTTTTTCTATTGCAAGTATGACATGTCTCATTAACCATTGTTATGGAAACACTTCCTATAGTTTAGATATAATTTGATTCTTAGAATCATTGGATTGTTTTTTGTATTGTAAGTGGAAAGTACGTCTATATGTTCGTTCCATTATATCCATCACAATTTTGTAAAAAAATATCACGCTTTCATTAACCTCCAGCACCACTCTAGATGAGCTAAGGACTAATTCATCATCATTTTTTTTGTTCGTTCCACTAGATCCATCATAGTTTCGTAAAAAAATATCTCGCTTTCATTAACCTCTAGCACCACTCTAGATGAGCTAAGGACTAATTGATCATAATTTGTTTTTTTTAGGACATTGATCTTTTCCTTCATTGTTTCTCCCTATAGAACATTAAACGTATATGAATTAACAGATTTTCTGAAACATTTTATCAAATATGCTTAAGTATATTATCAATGAAAAAAAAGCTCATATTGAATAGTATCTTTTCATACACTTGATTCATGAATCTGTAATTTTTCTATCAAGATTTTATGTTCTTCTCTGCTTAGAATAGAAATAATCTTATTGACCTTGTTCATTTTTCGGATCTACATGACACACACCAACCAATACATATTAATTAAACATACATATAGCTCAAACATATTAATTTGGTAAAGAATTTACAAACAACTTGCCTTCTATGTTTTTCTTTTATGTGCTAACACTGTATTCATCGATATTTTTTTTGCTTGAGATGTTCTGAGACCTTTTTTTTATCAGTATACAACCTCTAACACTCAATATAGAAGTCATTATATATATTTTATAGATAAATCAAATAAATTTCAGACAAAATAACTCTTGTAACGAGTGCGTTTATCTAAAAAATGCACCAGTGCATTTAGAACATTAAACAAAATGATCGTTTAATTCTTCACATGCACTATCATGGAAAATTATTTTTTTAAAACAATTTTAAAGTATTACAGTGCGATTTGTAAGGATAAACACATTAAAATGATTTAACGGTTCTATTTGGAAGAGGCGTCCCAGTGTGTTATATTAAATCGTAAGAAACAACTAACAGACTAGACATAATAGAGAGTGTTCTAATATGTCGGTGCATTTTGTTACACATGGAGCACCGGTGTGTTATATTACAGAGGGTGCATGACATAACATAAATTTGTTTAAAAAAAAATGGAGACTACCGATATGGTTTGGATCTAATTCAATAACTGATCCCCCTACTTTACATGTCAAATGCCCTATATATAGTAAGCTCACAAACCCATTAAATCTAAAATATGTATATTTAAAAACTCTAATTGTGAAGTGGTAGAGAAATTTAAACCATAAGGTGAAATTTTGCAATTAAAAGCAAGGGTTTAAGGTAAATATTGATTTTTTTGTTTTTTGTTTGAATTTTAATTAAATTTAATTAGGAAAGCAAATCCTAAGAAAAAATACTAGTAAAATCTATAGAATTTTTTTATTATATAGGGTTTTTAATTTTTCTTTTTATAAATTGTGATTAAATATAACATAAATTTTAAATGTTTCGATAGTAAAATTTAAGATTTTTCTATTTAGGGTTTTGATTGAATCACCATACCTTTTAAATTACGATCTCTCAGCGAGTCCAAAATATTTTGCAACGCCATAGTTCTCTCAGTATGTATCTCTTGCAAACGATCTCTCTTTTAATTAAACCATGACATAAATTGAAAAGTTTCTTATTAGTAAAATAAACAATTTAATTTAAATTTTTTACTTTGAAAGTTTTTTACTGCATCACCATAACTTTCAACTTTTGATCTTCTTAATAGTTCTGATGTTTGAAAGTATTATGCTACTGCACAATGCTCCTGGTATGTGTCTCTCGGAAATCACTCACATGAAATTTTGGGTAAAATAATGAAATGGTGAATAAATTTTTACTATTTAAAATACGTTATCAAGTTAAATTTCGAAAAATCAATTGCCGCTAATTTTTGAATTTTAAAAAAGAAAAAAAATCTTGCTTTTTTTCTTCAATTTATCTGCACGTCGGTGCGTTCAATAGTCAAGTGCATCGGTGCGTTGATACAAAAGGTGCACCATATTTTTTGGGGCCGAAAATTTTTTCAATGCACTAACATGATACAATTTTCATTTTATTTCTGAAATCCTGAAAAAGTGCGATAATTTTCTAATGCAATGGTGTGATTTTTATTTAAAAGCATCGATGCTCTAATTTTTATATGAGCATCGAGTTGGTTGAATTCATTTTATCTTTTAAAATTAAGAATCAAGTGTGTAATGACGTTTTTTTTTTAAAGACATTGGCGCATTTTTGTAGAAGAGCACCGATATGATAACATATCTTTTTCATAATGCCGAAAACTAGTGTGGGTATTATTTCAATGCTCTGATGTTGTTAATGTTTTAAATGCATTAGTGCGATTTATTCTAATGAGTGAAATTGTTTGGTTTAAAAGCTACCTGAAATTTTAATTTCATATAAAATGGTATGTTAATCTCAAGTTATCCTTTAGAATGCATCCACATGAACTACAATCGTTCATAGTATATATTTTCCACTTAAATTTACCTTATTCTTGAAAAATGGTTTGAAAATTATATTGAAATTCATATTGTGGTTATATGGTTGTTGATATTAATTTTGGATATTCACAGAAATTTTATTTTTTTTCCTCAAATGCAAGGACAAAATCTCAATAATATATGCAAACGGCCAATTCATCAAATTACACCTCATTCCATATTGTTGATAAAATTCTTTCATGGACTTCTCCCTTTCCATCTCCTGTAAGTTCATATTTTATTTATATTTCGATTATTTAAGTGAATTATTTTTTGCTTAATCCATGTCAATTTGAATAAAATTGTGTCCAAATTTGCATGAACCAGATTTAGAATCGAGTTCAATTGCAAAAAAAATTATTGCATATTTTAAAAAATATTGGAATCACTTATCATGAGAAACATATCGCAAGCACTTGGTAGATGAAAATGGACAACCCCTTCAACCTTTCAATTGGAACATGGAATCTTTCAGCCATAATCCTGGATAAATGATGGTAATAATTGTTTAGTATAATGTAATTTCAACAAACAAATTGAATTGGTGTTCTTACTAATATAATAGATATTGTACTAATGGCATTTAATATTTTTGGAAATTAGGATTCTACTCATCATGAGCAACTCACCTACCATCTTTTGGAGCACCACACTATAGTGTGAACTCGAGAGAAGGTTGCATTAAGAGTAAGAATTAAATAGGAAGCATACAAAGAATGGTTGAATCCATCACCTATTCAATTCCCACTATGTCAAGATTCACCAATGAGGAATCACTATAACAATAGTAGTTCTTCATCTGAAGTTGGCAATGGAAGAAATCAAATGGAGGTTGGTATGGATGATTACCTATGGGATACGACTGCCATGGAGACAATGTTGTTAGATGCATTCTAGAATGATGAGCTAGGAGATGATGCTCATATCACTGATACCTTATTCAAAATCTTGAAATTTAATTCCACCACCCCTCTCTTTGGACCTCACGGCAAGTCAAACTCGACTCAGCTATGCGAAAATGATGTTGTTCTACAACGTGAAAGAAAATTTTGGCATGTCAAATGCATGTTTCTAGGCAATATTTAGGTAATTGACTTGCATTATAGATTAAGTTCCTTATATTTGGTCACACAATCAAATTTAAAAATGGTTGATTTTATGAATATTAAATATTGGCATTGTACAATTATATTCCCCACCAACTGCAAGATATTCAAAGATAAGGTTATTCTGAGTGATAATGTCTTGTATTGTAGCTGTGAAGAGGTAGATAAGTTGTTGAAATTGTTGGGCGTTGAGTACATATCATATCATGCATGTTCGAATGATTGTATTCTATATAGAGGAAAATATGTAGAAAAAGATATATGTCTCAAATGTGGGCATGATAGGTACCGTAATTAAAAAATAAATAAAATATCACATGGTTGTCCTCATAAGATATTGAGGCACATGTCTATAATCCCAAGGTTCCAAAGAATATTTCATTGCAAAGAATTTTCTTTGTTGTAGGGATGGCATGCCTCACAAAGAAGTGAGTTAGGAGTTATGTGAATCCCAACATATTCGAAATCCATGAGGCATATAGAGGATACATGGCCTCAAAAATTCAAGGATGAAGTACAAAGTCTACGACTCAGCATAGCCATGGATGGTGTCAACCCATATTCCCTCCAAAACATGATCTTATTATATTTGGCTTGTAGTAGTGATCAACAACAATATCCACTCATGGTTGTCGATTAAGATTGAACATATAATGTTAGATCACATACTCCCTCGTAGAACACAAGTGAAGAATATGGATGTCAACTTACAACCACTAATATATGAATTGGAAGAGTTACAGGAAGGGATATATGTGTATGATGTATCAAGGCCCGTCATAATAGAGAGGAGTTTTAAATTGTATGGCATATGTGCTTGCACCATACATGATTATTCACGATTAGGACTTTTATCTAGTAAATTACATTCTTATTGATTTGTTAGTAACAATATTGTTTCACATATTAATTTAATTCATTGCAATTTTTCATATCTTCATGGTTGCTAATGTGCTGGGCTATATACAATAATTTCGCATGTCTTGTAACAAAAGGGTATCATGGATGTAAATGTTGTGGACCTTCTCTAAAGGCTAGGTGGTCTGACCACCTACGAAATCCAGTGTATGAATGCTCTAAGGTATTCCTCCTAGAAGAACACCCTTATAGAAGAACAACATTTACTTTCAATGGTAAACTAGAGAGAACCCAAAGGCCTGCAATAATAACACCAGATGAATGGCTTAGAGCATATGAGAGAGAGAAGCAGAAGGAGTTTTCATAAATGTTCAATTCAAATGAGGTATCTATGTTTGATGATCCATAATTATTCAACACATATGTTGACAAATATCCCATTGGGATGAAAAAGGAAATTTTCTTTTATGAGCTCCCATATTGGGAGCATCTTAAGATTTTCAGCTTAATAGATCCCATGCATATATTAAAAAATGTTTCATCTTCTTTATCGAGGCACATATCATCGAAATAAGGTGAGGCATTGGATATTATGAGAGATCTTATTTCTTAAAAAACTAATAACATTTTCCAAGACAACAAACTAAAGGAGAGGTTGGTCCCTATCGGTCTTTCAAAGAAGGTGATGCCCCATGGATTCTAAAGAAAGATGATCTTTCTTTCACAAAGAAAGTTATAATGAGTGTGAGGGTGCCTTCTTTATATGGGTCTTCACTATGTCATTACTCCATTGTGGGATATTGTTTGTGAGGGTTGAAATCACATCACCATTTGAAATATTCATGGTATGTCTAAGAACTTGGAAAATCTTCTCTCAAATTTCAATCCTAATAAGAATATGAATGATGAAGACCATATTGATGATTTCTGCAAGAATTTGTGAATGCTAGAGGTATGTTTTGATGATATTTATTGTAGAAATTTTCCACACTCTAGAAGGTAGAGCATCAATTTGGTATCACATTCTTCAGCCCAATTCAATTCATAATTGGAGGGAGTTCAAAAATTTATTCGTAGATAAATTTGTTGATGATAATACTCTTGCCATGTTGCTCAAAGAATTTCACACCATGAAAATGGGGGACAAGGAAAAAGTAAATTATTTTGATTAGAGACTTACATGTTTACTCAATAACTTCCCCACTAATGTCCAACCACATAGTTCCGTTACCAAAGATCATTACATTGTTTCCTTGACTACTTACATTTCCAAATTTGTTAAGAGGGTTGGAAAGGACACATTAGCTTTGAACTCTGTAGAAGTAATTGATGCTCAGGAGGACTTGGGTTCTATTAGTGCTATTGAGGATCATGTAGATTCTTTCAATATGGAACGATTAGTGAAGTATTTAAATTTTCTTACTAATGAAGTATAAAAAAAAAATTAAAATTCAAGTGAGGGATCTACCAATAAAAAGTATTTCAAGCCACCTTTATTTAAGAAGAATAATAATCAACTCACTAAGTCCACATAAAGCACTAATGTTATGCTCAATTTTGAAAGTTTTGGCATGGATAATGTTTGTACTTTTCATTAGGAAAACCATTCAGAGAAAACATGTACACAATGGAATCACAATATGAATGCTATGATGACCAATTCTATAGAGGCTTTATTAGCACAGGAGCACTCTGAGAAAAATGAAGAAGAGAGTGAGCCAACCATGGTAGAGGAAAATCCAACTTATGTTCATTCATCTAATGAATTCAAAATTATATATAATGTTGATAAAGAAAGTGTTGATGAAACACTAGCAAGTGAAGCTCCTCCACAAAAAGAAACTGTATGATATAATTTGGGGAGTAAAGAACTCGATTTAGGGTGATATCTTAGGAAGAAATTGTTGAGAAGGATTTTACCACTTTCTAATCGTGCACAAAATTTATAAAATATTTTTGTAAGTGCTCAACCTCCTAAGAACACTTGAAAAAACAACAAAAGTAAGTCCATCAGTCTCGAGGCTTTATCTAAAGCTACACCACCCAATGCTTTAGCACATCATGTTAAATATTAAATTATTCATTACAACATCATCAGCAATATGAAAAGGTATTATGACAATATTTCAATATTTTAGCATGAAAAAATAACAAGACAACGTGAACTGATCATCTAAGAATTTTCATTGCAACCTCCATAAGGTAATGGAGTTTCTTCTTCTCAAGTTATGTTTGGTAAGTATTGTGATATTCTCGACTCTATAGTTACTGGTGTTAATTTCAATATTAATACTGTTTTCCCCCATTTTAGTTTAATGTTTGAAATATTTAACTATATTTTCCATAATTTTCTTGTTGATTATGGTGCATCTCCAAAGGTCATGTCGTTATCTGTCACCAAAACTATTAAGGAAAAATGGGAAAATACCGATGCCTGAATCATATAGCTGGGCAGATCATTGGTCTAGTAAATTGGTGAAATTAATAATATTATCATCTATTTATCATTAGACCTTCAAGTTCACAAACAGATCAATATTGTTATTCTAGACATTCTTGAATCCTATTTCTTGCTTCTAAGTAGAGATTGGTCCATCAAGATACAAGGAAACTTTTCTATGACTTAACACATTTATGGCTTCCTTGAAAGGGAAGATATAACCAAATTCAAGTAGAAGGCGAGCCTTATATAAAATATATCGTGACAGTGCTTAAGTGTCACAATGGGCCACTTGGTTCTGTAGATGTCATTTTTGGAAAAAAAAAAATCTAGAGGTTGACCACAGGTGTTACCAATTGGATCCATCCCCTCTAACATCTAATACACCTTTTGAGCTCCTTCCTCACAGTTCAACGAATTCCAATGAAATTTGTAATATAGATGTATAGACTACTAGTGGATGAATTGAATGAGTAGTCACTAACACTTAGAATTTATATTTTGAAGGTTCCTAAACTCTAGATGGTTCTAGAGCTAGTATCCTTATTGACCCTCAGAATATAAAGTTTGTCTTATCATATTTCCTAGAGTTCAAGTGCATAAACGACACTGTTGAATATGAAACACTCTTTATGGGATTAAAGAAGGCCATACACCTCAAGGTGGAGGTACTCAAGGTAATCAATGATTCAAATGTTGTTACCCATGAGATACTGAATAACATTCATTTTGTTTCACGTAATTTTAAAAACTACCAACAATAGGTGTGGCATATTATTTCATTCTTTAAAGAATTTAATATTAGTTATGTTCCTAGAACTTGTAATGGTGTTGCGGATATTTTAGCCAATGCAGTTGCTAGGATGTCACTATTGAAGGATGGATTTTCTATAAACATTATTTATAAACCATTTTTTCCTGATAATGTAACTAATATCCAGGTGTTTAATGATGACCAACATATACTATATTTCATGGCAAGTGTGGATGTTTTCAAAGATGTGACCATTGAAGAAGATGAGCACAAATAGGCCTTGCAGGAATTTTCTCAGGCAACTAAGGGGAATATTATTTCCAAATGTGTGGTATCTCCTGAGAAACATTATGACCCACAAAATTATTTCAAAGGAACAATGAATATAAAGACTCAGAGCTTGACACTATCACATGAATGAGTAAATTTGGGAATGAAAGAAGATCTAAAATATGT
Source organism: Pinus tabuliformis (assembly GCA_031772625.1). Classification (NCBI taxonomy): domain Eukaryota; kingdom Viridiplantae; phylum Streptophyta; class Pinopsida; order Pinales; family Pinaceae; genus Pinus; species Pinus tabuliformis. The sequence goes on from CM062819.1 coordinate 909,550,116, forward strand.
GAACCTCTGTACATTTTGTTCTCCTTAAGAATGGAAATCTTTCATGCTGGTTTTCAAACAATATCAAGATGTATTTTCTTGTGCATATGATGATTTAAAGACATATGTTACATGTATCATCCAACATATAATTCCCATCAAAGAAGTGGTAAATTTATTTCAGCAAAAGCTAAGGAAAGTTCATCTGAAACTTGAGCCCATAATTCAAAAGGAATTAAGGAAGTTGTTGGATGCCCAAATCATCTTTAAAGTTTGTCATTCTACACGGGCTTCCATCCTAGTTCCTATTAGTAAAAAGTCTAGTGAGATACGTCTCTATGTTTATTTTTTCCACCTGAACCGAGCCTCATATAAGGATAACTACACTGTGCCATTTATGGAGAAGATACTCTAGACAATATCTGGGTCATAAATGTTCTCGCTAGTGGATGGATTCTCTAAATACAATTAAGTGCAAGTAGCATAATTAGATAGACTAAAGACCACCTTCAAGACAAAGTGGGGAAATGTTTCTTTCAAGTGCATGCCATTTGGACTCATTAATGTTGATGCTAGTTTTCAATGGGCCATGGACATCACATTTCATGGATTGATTAGCTAGAGAGTGGTTGTCAACTTGGATGACGTAATAGTATTTTCCAAGAATAGATCTGATCATATCCATCATCTAAAATTTTTTTTTGAGCGATGTCGCAACTATGGTATTTAACTAAATTTGAGGAAGAGCATATTTGGTGTGTATCAAGGTAACCTTTTATGAAACATTATCACTAACAATGGAATCAAGGTTGACCCATTTTCCCATGAATAAGAATTAAATGCAATCCTTCTTAGGGATATGATGAAGAATGATGCCACATATAAATGATGAAGAAGGATATGATGAAGAAGGATGCCACATATAAATGGGAAAAGAGAGAGAAAAATACCTTTACCTTAGTCAAGCAAGACATTTCTCATGTTGTGGCCTTATATATCCCAAAGTTTGTGAAAGATTTCCTATTATACACTTTTGCTTCTCACATATCTATTGGAGTCGTGTTAACAAAAAAACACGATCAAGGAAATGAGTGGCCTATATTTTTCATGAGAGTTGGGTTACAGATATTAGAACTAAATTATCCCACCATCGATAAGAAAGAATACACTGTCTATGACGAAGTTAATAATTCTAGGACTCACCTCGTGAAATCCCACATTATTATCTATGTACCTCATCTAGGGATTAGAACGTTCTTTGTACAAGAAGAGATGGGTTAGAAGAGGCGAACTAGATTATATGCTTACAGGAATATGATATTAAATTCAATCAGGTGCATACTATCAAAGGCCGTGGTCTTTGTTAGCTTGCAGCAAAAGTGGTGAATTCACCAGAAGTGGGGAATTGACAAGAATGAGATCCTTATGGGTGGGAATAGGAAATAGGGATGTATAATGTCGAGCAAGTTCCTTCTGTGGTTACAACAATTTCTTGTCATACATATACACAATAATATTTAGAGCACAACACATTCCATTCTCACCTATATTACCAAATTGTTCATGGTGTTATTTTATGGACGCACCACAATGGTGTCCTACTTAGATATTTTAGAGGTTACAGACTCAGAAAGCGTATTAAGAAATATTCACGATGGACCAGTGGGTGGGAACATTGCAGGTGATACCATAGTTTATAATGTGATGAGGTTTGGTTACTATTTGCGCATATTATTTAAGGATGGTCATGCCTATGCCCAAAAAGTTCCCAATCTGTCAAAGGTGTGCTAGTTGTGATTAGAAGTTAGCCACCCCGTTGCTACCCATAGTATTTGAACCATTTCAATAGTGTGGATTTGATGTTATTGGTGAAATATATCCTAATTCATTCAATAACAATGTTATATCTTAACTGTTACTGATTATTTCATTCGGTGGATGGAATCAGTTCCATTAAAGAATGTTAATGATTAGGAAGTCATTCAATTCTCAAACAAAACATCATAACTAGGTTTTGGCATTCCTACATCACTTTTCTTTGATAACGAAATACATTTTTCTTCACTAAGAATTTATAATTTTGCATTAGAAAATGTTATTTTTTTAAAGCATGCATCAAATTACTACCCTTAGGGAATGATTTGGTTGAATCGATGAACAAGAAACTAATCTATGTTATGAATAAATAAATTTCTATGGACAAAGGAACTGGCATAATGCTTTGATGAATTCATTATGGGTCGACTATGTCACTCCCAAATCCTCTACGAAGACCTCTCCATACTTCCTTTTATATGGAGAAAAAGTTATCCTCCCTCCTAACATATACCTTCTAGCCTTCCAGCTTTCCCCTAAATCTCAAGGAAAGCCATGTTTGCTTGCTCCAAATAGGATAAATACCCTTCTCAATCTCAAGGAAGAAAGGCACAAATACAAAGATAAGTTTGCAATACACTGAAACCGAAGTAAGCATTGGTTTAATAAAAATTTTGCATGGAACGATGATTTCAGTGTGCAAGCCCTAACAATGAAGTGGGATAAGGCCCATAAAGAGAAAGGAAATCACTCCAAATTTCAATCCCTATGGATTGGTACTTACATTATCATTGAAATTCTTGGCCATCATTATTACAAGTTGAAATCCTTAGATGAGAGGACTGGCACTATTCCTGTCAAGGGTTGAGATCTTAAGCATTATTTTCAGTACCCTGAGCTACTTTCCTACTTCTGTACATTTTCTTTTCTTGTCTTGTGTTGTTTATATTCCATATATTATGTTCTTTCCAGTTTGCTTGGATAGTGTAAATAAATAAGACCTTGTGTGAGATTGTGTCTATAGCACATAAGAACAATGTGGAGAAACGAATAGGGATTGTGACAAATGTAATGGTTGACTATTTTTTAATTCTCCTTCTTTTTTTGGTGCAAAGTTCCCTAAGTTAAGTAATGTCGAGATGGAAAGTATTATGCACTCAAGAGGAAAGTCTTGAGTAGAACTATGGCACCTGCATACATCCTAGGATCCTCATTCCTTAACTTGGTATTATATATATTCAGTGTTTTGTATGCTAATTCAATCAAGTAGAGAGGGGAAAGGGAAAAACCAATAGCAAGCAAATAAATATCAAATGCTATATAACTACCTCTAAAGGAAAAATGTCTTCTTCCCTCAATAAGTCAAGATCCCTTTTCTGCACATTTAAATAAAATAACTAAGGGTGAAAGATGATAAAGGCTTCCATCGCAGAGAGGTGAAGCAACTAATTTCACTAGGGTACTTTCCAGGTACACACTTGGAAAAGCAATTTTTGTGTTCCTCCAGTGACTTTTTCAGGGTACTCAATAGACTTGCTAGCAGTGGAGTAACACTAGAGATGTAATCTAAGACTCATTATCTAAAACTGGCAAACTACTTATTACCCTTTTCCTATATGAAAAGGATTGTGATATGGCTAGATTATTTTTATGTGTCGAACCATGGAGGGAAATACATCTATAATTGGGAATACATCTATAATTGGGTTAAGTGTGGAAGTTAAAATAATCCACACGATGAATCAATACTTCTTGAAGGAATACAATCTTTGTTGAAAAAAACCCCTAGTTAGAGAAGTTGATATCCGTCCAGTGTGTCTCCAAGTATTGTCGTTGCTACAACACGCTCCAAAATTTTGATATATTCAAATTTTGGAGCTTAATTGCTATAATGTGAAGTGTCACTTATCATTTTCAAGTGTTGTTTCATTTTTCTGTGCGTGTTTCAAGTATGCATTTCCTTTTCTAAGTGCCATGGTATCACCAACAACAGTTACAACACACTTTTGAGTCACAATGCACATTCCAGTGAGAAAAAACACTTATGTGTCACAATTGGTCATGTTTTTCTTGTTGCAATTGGAGAATGTTTGCGAACTGGAATTTCGATGTCTAATTCCTTTTTCTTGGGTCTTATCTGTTTTTTTTATGAGTTGAGGTGTATAATGCTTAAACTTTCCCCTAACTCGTTATGTCTTCCAATGTTTTATCCTTTCTTACTTAGCCAATTTCCTGTCCTTGGAATTCCTCCTCTGGGCTAGGAAGAGCACACTGTGCACTTCTAGGCCCTGGTAGTTACCCTCCTAGTTAGTTGGAATTGTGTGTTACGCCATCCTAAGCTTCCTCTCTCTCTCTCTCTTGCACATTATACAATTCTTGTAAGAAAGAACCTTCTCCTTGTTGCTTACTCTCCCTTGTTGCACAAGTCCTGCCTATATCTCCCAGGGTACCACATTGTGCACTTCTAATGGGTTGTGATGCCCCTCCTTATGCCCTAGAACTATGAATTTCACCCTCCTTGTGGCCCAAACCTTCCACCCTAGTGAATGTTGTGGTCCTAGTTAGAATTCCTTGCAACCTTGTCTCTTCGAACTACGTCATGTGCTCACCTTGCCTCCTCCTATTCTAGAGTTATCCATGGCATAGTATTAGTGAGTAGCACTTGCCTGCCTTGTCTCATGAAATTGTGCTATATGCCAAAAAGTCCTTGTCTCTCTCCTTAGCACACTATTGAGTCACATTCACTACATTGCATGAATCATCATAGAGTAGGAGAATTTTGGGATAATGTTTTCTTGCCATGAGTGATATATACATGTAAGTGTTCCTAGTAAGCATGGAGTAATATGTTTGAGAAGATTTGTCAAGAAAATTTGCCCATCGAAGGATTTTGAATACAAATGCACAAAGGCACCATTTTGAGATTGTTGAAGTAATGTTGGATCCTAATGATCAAAGTGACTCATGAAGACTCCACAATCTCTCTAGAACCCTTGGAGGGTAGAAGGCTACAACCATGTAGGCTCTATTACAAGTATTAAATACATAGTTTCAATGCTGACACTTCTCAAAGAAAATCATGTAACAAGTCACCATGGTCTAAGTAATCAATCTCAAATGACTCGACTTTTTGTTTTCACATAATGATTTGGAAAATGATGATGTAATTTTGGAAAATATTGTAAATGTAAATATGTGGAATTCCAAGAGTCACATGTGGAAAAAATATTCATTAGGAAAAGTCCAAAGAAGTCGAAATGTCATATTATAAGTCCAAGAGTCATTAGGTTAGTTCAAAAGTGATATAGATATGAAATTTCATCCCCCTGGTTATAAAAGAAGCCTCGTCACTCAAGAAAAGGAATTCTCACCTTGGCTTCACCAACTAGGTGTGAGGGAGAGAGATTGTTATTTTTAGGAGTAAGTAGTGGCTTAATGCTCCAATATTGGAGCCAATGGTGTCTCATTGTAACTGTGTATCTTGGACCTTTCGCCTAATAATCTAAAGCTCATCGGTCCAACACACTTTCATGCATGTATCATGAATATTGTAATATTTTTTTGTGGTTGTTTCCAATATGTGTTTATGTTTTCACATACTAAAGATATTGAAATATTTCATTGTCTTTGGTGCTTATCTTGTTGAATGTGTGTTGTAATTGCTTAAACTATTGTTATGTCCATGCGAACTATTTGGTTATATGGTTAATGATTATTTCATATGAATTTGTATGTGTCTTTATTAGAATAGTACTACTATTTTTCTTCTAACGACTCACTTTCTTTCTCTTTTCGCTAAAAGAACCTGTTGTGGTAAAAATACAACACCCCCCATTATTGATGCGTCCACTTCGAATAATGGGGACCCTTTCTATAAAATTTTTGGCTAAGCACCTTTTTGGATTTTTATTTTAGTTGATTGCCCTACGCTTTTGTTAATTTTTAGTTTTCTTTGGATTCTTGTTTTGATTGTTTTCTTAGAATCGATTTTTTACAAGCTTCCCATTGACGCTTGTTTCGCCTCATTTGGTCAACTGGTTTGAAAATGATACTCCTTTGAAGTTTCATCATTTATCTAGCCTGGGTTAAAAATGCATAAAATGTACAATATTGCATTTTGTAAATAAATTAGTTCAATAAGACATTTATTTTAAATATTAACCTGTAGTGAGTTTTTACTAACATTTTTCATTTTTTATGCGGCCAAATCATTAATTATTGAGATTTAAGAAATTTATTCCAATTTCCAAATCAAATCCTAATCTCAAAAAATCTAAACATTCAAGTGGCTGCAGTTTATTTTTCGTTTATTTTCCAAGTGGCTGTAGTTTAGAGACTTATGTTCATAAAAATAAAACAAAAAATAAAAATTTAAGTTTAAAATTAAATTTTAAATTAATTAAATTAATTAATATATTATATAATTAATTTAATTAAATTAAAATTTAAAACAAAAAATAAAAATATAAAAAATAATCGCATCGGGAGTTCTATTCACAACAAATTTTAAAGAACCCCGATAAGCCCATTAATCATCCCCCGATGCGATTTGTCGATCGCTTCATAACTCGATGGAGGCATTCATTAATTTAGGCTTATACTCCATTTGTTTTTGGTCAACTCACCCATAACCCCTGATGCGATATCGCATCGGGGAAGTTCACTTGACATGTTTTAATGAGCCCCTACATCCTCCGATTTGCCGATGCGAAAAGGCATAAGGGGCGTACCATAACTCCATTCATAATTTTAAAAGTGGCTTATAACGTGTGAGTAATATAGAATAAGTGGAGTGAATAAAGGGTAATGTAAGTTATTATATATTTTTAATAATTAGTTTGAATATTAATATGTTATATAATATATTATATTAATTAAATTAATTAATAATATATTATATTATTTAAATTAATATGTAATATTTAATTAATTTAATTAAAATTTAAATATCATTTAGATTAAAATTGATTAGTTTTTAATTAGATTAAATTTGTTTATAAATCGCTAATTAGATATCAGTTAGTTAGATTAATAAATAGGTTATTAATAATTAGTTTAGTTTATAATTAACAATTAATTTAGAATTAATTAGAATTTTAATTTAGGATTAGATTTTTAATTAAAATTTTAATTTTTAGCCGAGCAACAGAACTTCCCGATTCATGCCAGATTTGACTCATCAACTTTGGAAGCTCATAGAATGAGTTTTACTTGGCCAAATGAGGCCCATGACGGCTCATTGGAAAGAGAAAATCAAGGAGAACATTTTGGAGGAGGTTTCACAAACAGATTTACTCATTTATTGGGTCAAAAATCAGGCAGAAGATCAGGCTCTGAATTTTGAAAACAAAATCAATTTTCTGAGTTATTTTCTTCAATTTCATTTGTCCAAAGCCTCATCTAATTGCAGATCCATTGGTCAATAATATCCTTTGCCAATCAAATCATTCCAAGCATCAATACAGATCTTATATTTTATTTTCAATTATTTATTTAAAATAGAATTTGATTGGGTTTGATTTAATTGCCAGAAATGATATTTTGATTGCATTTTTAATTTATTTTGATTTCTTTTGCAGGAAAACAGTGGAAAAGATATGGAGAAAACGATTTCAAGCAATGAGAATGCTCTAGCAATTGAAGATCAGAATTAGGAGCAAGTAAAATTATATTTGGCAGATTTCTCTTCAACAAACTCTCCTCTCCAAAATTCCTTCACAAATATTATAAATAACAGATTGCAGAATGTAAAAGGGGCTGCTCTCCTCTGCAATTTTAGACTCCATGAAAGCACTATTGTAATTGGAATTTAGAGTTGTAGGAGGGAGGAGTGAAAAATCTCAGATCTGGGGATTATTGAGGATTTCCCTTTGTATATTGAATTATGCATGAAGAACAAAGCTTGCACTATTGTGGCTCTAGTTTTGAAAGCAGAAGTTCAAGCAATGTAAAGGGCTGTTGGAGACGAAGGACAAAGAAATAGATGCAATAAATTGGTATTTCTAATACTATTGTTTCAAATATCAGTTTTAATTTTAAGGTGACAGGAATGTGTCATTTTATTCATGTTTGTGCACGATTGTCAATATGGGTAATTTGTCTCAATCTTGTTATTATGTATCTCTGTTTTTATGGATTAATTTCTCATTTTTGAGTAACTATTTACTCTGAAATTTGTCTTATGAAACTGATTTATCGAATGATAATGTGTTGTGAACTATTTCCACATATTATTGTTTAGTTATTGGATTTGCTGATTTGATAATCAATATCATTTATGTGAACTACTTCCTGAGTGTTGTTGGTTTATTATTTTAGTTAAGAGGTCTCAATAGGATGTGTTTTGATATCCATAATATCAGTTAATTGAACTACTTCATTAACTTGGTATTCATTATAAACAAGACATATCTAAATCCCAATACTTTAATTATCTTGCTCTTAGTTGGGTTAGATCTATATCTGCCTAATTAAGATAGGATTTAGATTAGTTTCTTTTGCTTGCATCATAGAATAAGCTTGCATTTAGAATAAATTCTACATTCTTTTAAGTCCTCTCCTCAAAGAGGCAAAACTTTAGTTGTGGCTTGGCTGAACCCAAATCAGCTTAAGGGTCATTCTCTTGCCTGATCAGCAAGAAGAAGTGATCTGATGTCCCTGTCTATTGGTAGTTAAAGATACATTATAAACCAATAGCAATAGGGAGAAGGTAACTGGACCTAGATGAACAGTCGGAGCCACCACACCAAATGCGGAAAAGGAGCTGCTTTTAAGGTCTGGACCGGGTGGTTATCCCCCAATGTTGTTGCAGCGATTTTTGAGGCATCAACATTTTTGGCGCTAGAAGGAGGGCATGAGATTTTTTTCTATTAGAGTCTTTTCAATTTTAATATTTTATTTATTGCGATGACTCCTCTCAAACTTCCAATTTGGAGTTGTATCCATGGACGTGCATCCTCCAATACTCCACCCGAAGTGGTAAGACTCTTGTCCCAGGCAAAGTTTAATGGTAAGAGAAATTCTTCTGCTTTTAACGATGTCTTTCAATTTATTCAAAACATTTCAAATTATGATTTTCAAGGAATTGATGAAGGCATTTTATGCAGAATTTTTACTCTCACATTTACTGCAAAAGCCAGAAGCTGGTGCAGAACTCTTCCAGTTGCTTCAATCCACAGCTGGGATCAATTTGTTACAATTTTCATTTGTAAATTTGATGGCTATGATTATGAACAGGTATGTGAAGAAATTGAATATCTACGAAGGTTTAAAAATGAGTCTGTTAATGATTTTAATATGCGATTTCATTTGAATTGCTTAAGATTTAAAGACGAAGATAAACCTACGGAAGAAGAATCATTAGATTGGTTTAAATATATTTGTTCTCTTCCAACGTTTCCCAATCCATATGAAATCGATTCAAGCTTTGTTCCATCCCCTTCCAATACAAATGAGAATCCCAATTTGGATGTGCAAATAAATTGTGATGAAGTGGTTTCACAAAGCTTAGAAGATATTTCTAATCAAATGCAAGAAGACAACAATAGCAATTTTGGGGAAAAAGCTGCCTTGAAATCTGAAAGCTACTTTGAAGTAAATTCGGAAAATCAAATCGCAAATCAACAAGTACAAGCAGCAATCAAAGTAAATAAAATGCAAACTGTTGTACAAATTTCTGAATTTCTCCATGATGAGCAAATGCCAAAATCAGAGAAGCAAAGCAGCGTTCTTCAAGAAAGCATATGCACGCAAAGGAATGATCTGCAATCTGAAATTTACAATGAGCATAATGCACAAGAGCTCTCAAACAGAGACAGTTTTAAATGCATTGTTTCAGGTTCACATTTTTCCCTTTATCCTGATATTTTCAATAATGGTAATATTTTTCCTCCTGGTATTAATGATATTCCAGAAATTAAAGAGGCTGATCTAAATGAATTACCATTAAGTTTTTATCAAGATAAAGAAACAATAATTGATCATTCTTTTGCCACTAATGAACATGAGATTTTTGTTCCTTCTTGTTTTGGTATATTGGATGAAATCGAAGGGAATTCTAGAGAATCTTGTGAGGTCATTTATGATGATTACTCTGACATTGAGGATGTTGATTTCTATTATTTTCAAGAGAATCCTCATGATAAAATTCAAATAACATCTGAGGATGAGGAACGCTTCAATTTAGAAATTATCCCAACTAATCCTCATTTTAGAGCAGCAAATTATCTTCATGATTTCACCATTCAAGAAAACATTCCAATTTATGATTCATATGAGGATCAAACTCTCATTCCTATTCATAATCATAGTTCGTTTTCTATTTCACAAGTTGGAATTCGAAATTACCCAAATTCCATAATTCTGGCCATTCCTTGTGAAAATGAAATCATTTCAAAGCGATCCCAAATGTGCTGTAACATTAGTTGTACAAATAGTGACTTCATTTTAGTTTTTCTTTCACAGCTATTTTGTTTAAACTTAGATTTATTTTCTGATTTTATTTTGCAGAATTTTCACACTTTTCGCTGGCATATTGAACACCTTACTATCAAACACTCAATTGATGCCTTGCCCGATTGGGAAATTGAAGTTTCATATTATAATCATGAGCATCAAAAGATATCAATATTTCAATTTCAATCAATGCTAATGTTTCATCAAGAGCTTCTATTTTTTCAAAGGCAATGTCAACAAGAGAATGTATTTTTGCAATCTGGCCAGCAATTCAATTCAATTAATAAATTGTCATTTTATTTGAAAGGCTTCCATCCATTTTTCATTGACTCATTTGAAAATTGTTTGGAAATTTTCCCTTCAAGGAAAATTGTCAATGATTTAACATTTGTACATAACACTAACAAATTTTTTCAGGTCAAAGAATCTAAAAGCTCATCTTCACAATCTGGCCTGTTATCTCTTCCTTTGTACATTTCTCAATCCTTAATAGAAATCCATCCAGATTTCTATGATCCAATTGGTATTCAATTGGAAATGAAATTTCAAGAGAATGAGATTTTAATCAACTTGCTAACAATAACTGTACATTCTGATTTCATATTTATTTTCCTTAGTTTAGTCAAATTTGTATTTTTATTACTAACATTTGAACTGTACATACATGCAGCGATTAAAATGAGAAAATGGCTACACTGGAAATATGACTATACCTAGTCATTTTCATGTATATGGTTAGAATATGAGTAGAATTAATTTAGTTAGTTTGTTTTGTATAGTTAATTTGTTTTAACAGCTCTGTAGATTAAAAATAAAACAAAGCAATCAGCCATTCTCATACATATTCAGTGAAAACATTTTTCCCTATCAGAAAATTTTAATTCTTGCTTTCTTTTAAATTTCTTACAACAATACCTCTACTCTGCCTATTCTGAATAATCTCTTGATTAAATTCAATTAAGGATGCACATGGCATCGATTGGTTCAAAGCCACTTTTCTTCATTTCGGGATTTCCTTCTAAGCTTTTATTTTGAAATTTAGATGGTAAGGATTTGAGGATATAAAAGCTTCATGATCCCATTATCTCATGAAATGTATGACTGTCTATCATAAGCTTAATTCTAATTCAATCATTATTAGTCAGTCTAACCTTTCACGGTAATCATATGAAGTTCATATTATCTTCCTCGGAGTTTGCTAAAAGCTGATTTTAAAAGATGTCCATTTTGCCAAGCGCACACATTCAAATCTGTTTTGATATTTTTCTACAATTAGTGGCTTAATCTCATTCTAATCTTTAGTTTATTATCTGATGTTGTAAAATGCATCATGTTTATTTACTAAAGGCATTATTGAACAGTCACTATAACAATACAGATTTTTCTCAAGATTAATTCGGAATGAGAAAAGGTAATAAATTGTTGTTTCACTTCGAAAGGGAAGCATAGCTTAATATTTATTTCTGATAAATTTTATATTCCCTGAACATGAATAAACAGATTTTATTTAGGCTGATTGCACACTTAGATTTAGAATAAATGATGAGATGATTTTGAACAAAGTCAAAATTTTGATAAATCAAAGGAAGAATTTGAAGATTCGTAAGGTAAAATTCGCAAACAATTTCCTTCCAGGTACGCATTTGCAAGTTTGTTCTCATCTCTTATTAGTTTCTCTTTTCCTTAGTTTATTTTTGATTCGTGTTCTATTTTATTTACAGGTTTTCATTTGTTTTCAAAAACTTGAAGTAAGCAGTAAACCCATTTCAAATTTGCAATAGGCTCAGGGAAATTTTATTTGTGATGCACATAGAATTTAAGCATTTTTTTTAATTTTGCTGTTATTCACTTAGAAAATCCAATTCAAATTCCAGGAATATCATAAGACCATTCGCATCATAAGATTTCATCGGAAGTACTTCTTAGCATTTCTTTTGATAACAAATTTTTCATCAAAGACCTCCGATGTATTATCTTACTCATATGCCATATCGCATTTCGCATATCGGAGCTTTGCAGTTGAAGTATACTATCATTATCGTGAATCGCCGATCTATAATAATCGACTTTGCCGATATTGCGATGACCAATTCCGGATCCGATACGAAATTCAAATCAAAGTTATAAAATTATCGCGTCCATTTAATCGCAATAATGGTAAGAGCATAACTTTTAAAGGGCTGATGTCTCGGATCCGATATGTTATCAAATTTTCATCATAAAGTTATCGGGTCCACTTTTCATCACATGTCGGCGTATCGAGAATGGTTACATCATGTGCTCAAGATTGCCGATTGTGCCGATTGTTGATCGCCGACTAGCCACGTCATTCATCGCATATCGGCATCGCAAGAATCATATCGTGTTACATCGGGTACCAAAAGTTTGCCAATCGCCGAAATCGCAATCGCTTCGTCGCATTTTTATTTATGCTTACATCAAATCTCTGATTTTGCGATGTGCAATGCGCGATGTGAAAAGCACAGTGTAAATATGCCCCGACCCCCGATATAATATTTATTTAATGATGCGATCGCTCCATCTCACAGCACAACTTCTCTTCGCATATTTTCATATCGGCGATTCGCCATTGCAACCATTGATGCGAGACCTTCCAATGCATGCCTCTAAGCCATTAACATTCAATCGATATGTGGCATAGCAATGAAAGTGAAGTTTTGCAAATTAAAATTCAAGCATGGTGAAGAAACATGTTGTGTGGATCATCCGATGAGGCGATGTGTTAAAACAAGCTTCGGTAACCACTATGGGAAAAAGGCAATTGATGACAAATTTGCAGCATACAAAAATCATTTCAATTTCTCATACATTTTAGTTTTAAATATATAATTCCATAATTAAAAATGGAATTCAAGACCTTTATCTTCATATTTAAATTTTATTATCTTGGATTTGGTCTTGATTCTGGACAATTTATCAAATCATGGAGTTTATATGAAACTTATAATGTTTTGAGGAATACTTATTACTGCAAATTCTCATTCTCATCTCTGATGCATTTCTTTTATTTCAATTCCCCTGAGCACTAAGCATTCTATTTTGACATTTTACTACTTACTTTAGTGTAAGTAAAATAAATAATGATCTTGGGTTATAGGATTTTGGTTAGTTTGACTTCTCCATGTTTTAATGATAATTAAAATAAGGAGTCAGCTAGTTTGGGGAAATTGATACCTTTCAGGTAAGATCAAAAGCAATTATCCAATGGTAAGATTCATGTGCCCACTTTCATTACTTTCCATTTCATCATTCTAGTTCCAGTTTTGTTTTTTAAATTATGCTGATATAAAACTCTATTTTGCAGCTCTCCATTTGAAGTTTCCAATCCTCCGCCAGATCATATTTTCAAAGTCCATACTCTTCTTCTGGCTTTATTTCAATAAGCAGCGATAATCCTCATTGAAACAGCCACACCAGGAAGTTTCTGAACCTTTAATCTGTTTCTTTAAGCATTCATTTTTTAGAAAATGATTAAGATGATGCTTGGAAACAAGAAGATTCATATCAGACAGAAGGTATTCATTGTGGCTGAATTTTACAATCACTGTTATCTAAAAGCCTAAAGCATTCACAACTCTGCAAGGTACGTTTCTAGATCTCAACATAAGAAGGAATGATTACATGCTTATTTTTTTTTTCTTCATATTGTTGAGACATTGGTATAAACATTCTTGTTTGAATTTATTTTTGAAACTTGGATTTTCCTTTTCACTTTTAAAATTTCTTTGTTTTTATTTTTGTTTGCTGATTTCTTTTCTCATTGTAGTATAAGACTTCTTTTCTTTTGGTTTTCAGTTTTGATTTTGGTGACTTTGCCGTGATTTATATGGAAGGTCTTCTTGTTATCTAACAATGGTCAGGATACGTGGAGAAAAATTGTTAATAGTCACCTATTAGCTTTTTCTTAAATCTCTTAGTAAAGTTTGATTTTCTTATTATAGAGGTAAACATACTTAAGGAAGAGATTACCAATCAAGAGAAGTTGGCAAAGTATCATAAAATCTGAAAATTTCTTTTTCATCAAATTGTAATCATTTTGAGATTTCAAAATTTTATTAAGATCTTTCAAAGTTTTATTATCAGTCAAGAAAAGTTATTTTTAACCAAGTAAAGACACGTTACAGCAAAGCACCTTTAACTCTGAAATTGTCATTCTTAACTCTTAAGGAGTCAATGATTCTCCCTGTCCCAAAGAGTCTTATTTTCTAGAGTATAGTCCATAAATATATTTAAACTTAAAAGATAAGGGGTCTCATCATGAGCCTGCTTACCATGATCATAGGGGAAAAATAGGCTGACATTACCAATACTGCTAAACAAACCAGGGTAATGGCTTATGATTGCAAACAATTATAAGACAAGGGGTCTCATCAGGAGCCGGCTTGTTCAGCCCAATTTTAACCAGTGAATGGCATTGTCAACTATCTGGCTACCATACTAGGACAATGGCTTTTAAGATTTAATAAATATATATATATATATATATATATATATATATATATATATATATATATATAAAGTAATACATATATAAATGGATTTATCTCTAGGTCAATAATTCTTGAAAAGATGGGATTCTGAATCATTGATGATTAAAAGGTAACCCTGTCGAAACTATAGACGTTTGCTGGCAGAAGTGGCTCTACCTATGACAAACGAGTATATTTTGAAAGCTAAGCTGTAAAGTGACCCCTGCTTTATCTCTACAACTAATTAAGGACTCATGTAGAGTTTTGAAATATTTTAATTTATGAGAAATTTTGAGGAAAATTACAGTTAGATGATTCTTGCTTTTCGCCAGACTAATGAACCTAGTCAAGCATTTCACGCAAAATTTTCTCTTCTTTAATTCTTGAAAAGATGGGATTCTGAATCATTGATGATTAAAAGGTAACCCTGTCGAAACTATAGACGTTTGCTGGCAGCAGTGGCTCTACCTATGACAAACGAGTATATTTTGAAAGCTAAGTTGTAAAGTGACCCCTTCTTTATCTCTACAACTAATTAAGGACTGATGTAGAGTTTTGAAATATTTTAATTTATGAGAAATTTTGAGGAAATTTACAGTTAGATGATTCTTGCTTTTCGCCAGACTAATGAACCTAGTCAAGCATTTCACGCAAAATTTTCTCTTCTTTAATTTTTTTTACTTTAATTTTAGGAAAATCTCATTCATAACAAAAAGAGATAACTGGTTCTTCTCCCGTGTGTCGCCAATTGTTGTGGTAAAAATACAACACCCCCCATTATTGATGCGTCCACTTCGAATAATGGGGACCCTTTCTATAAAATTTTTGGCTAAGCACCTTTTTGGATTTTTATTTTAGTTGATTGCCCTACGCTTTTGTTAATTTTTAGTTTTCTTTGGATTCTTGTTTTGATTGTTTTCTTAGAATCAATTTTTTACAAGCTTCCCATTGACGCTTGTTTCGCCTCATTTGGTCAACTGGTTTGAAAATGGCACTCCTTTGAAGTCTCATCATTTATCTAGCCTGGGTTAAAAATGCATAAAATGTACAATATTGCATTTTGTAAATAAATTAGTTCAATAAGGCATTTATTTTAAATATTAACCTGTAGCGAGTTTTTACTAACATTTTTCATTTTTTATGCGGCCAAATTATTAATTATTGAGATTTAAGAAATTTATTCCAATTTCCAAATCAAATCCTAATCTCAAAAAATCTAAACATTCAAGTGGCTGCAGTTTATTTTTCGTTTATTTTCCAAGTGGCTGTAGTTTAGAGACTTATGTTCATAAAAATAAAACAAAAAATAAAAATTTAAGTTTAAAATTAAATTTTAAATTAATTAAATTAATTAATATATTATATAATTAATTTAATTAAATTAAAATTTAAAACAAAAAATAAAAATATAAAAAAATAATCGCATCGGGAGTTCTATTCGCAACAAATTTTAAAGAACCCCGATAAGCCCATTAATCATCCCCCGATGCGATTTGCCGATCGCTTCATAACTCGATGGAGGCATTCATTAATTTAGGCTTATACTCCATTTGTTTTTGGTCAACTCACCCATAACCCCCGATGCGATATCGCATCGGGGAAGTTCACTTGACATGTTTTAATGAGCCCCTCCATCCTCCGATTTGCCGATGCGAAAAGGCATAAGGGGCGTACCATAACTCCATTCATAGTTTTAAAAGTGGCTTATGTAATAACGTGTGAGTAATATGGAATAAGTGGAGTGAATAAAAGGTAATGTAAGTTATTATATATTTTTAATAATTAGTTTGAATATTAATATGTTATATAATATATTATATTAATTAAATTAATTAATAATATATAATATATTATATTATTTAAATTAATATGTAATATTTAATTAATTTAACTAAAATTTAAATATCATTTAGATTAAAATTGATTAGTTTTTAATTAGATTAATTTTTTTTATAAATCGCTAATTAGATATCAGTTAGTTAGATTAATAAATAGGTTATTAACAATTAGTTTAGTTTATAATTAACAATTAATTTAGAATTAATTAGAATTCTAATTTAGGATTAGATTTTTAATTAAAATTTTAATTTTTAGCAGAACTTCCAGATTCATGCCAGATTTAACTCATCAACTTTGGAAGCTCATAGAATGAGTTTTACTTGGCCAAATGAGGCCCAGGACGGCTCATTGGAAAGAGAAAATCAAGGAGAACATTTTGGAGGAGGTTTCACCAACAGATTTACTCATTTATTGGGTCAAAAATCAGGCAGAAGATCGGGCTCCGAATTTTGAAAGCAAAATCAATTTTCTGAGTTATTTTCTTCAATTTCATTTGTCCAAAGCCTCTTCTAATTGCAGATCCATTGGTCAATAATATCCTTTGCCAATCAAATCATTCCAAGCATCAATACAGAGCTTATATTTTATTTTCAATTATTTATTTAAAATAGAATTTGATTGGGTTTGATTTAATTGCCAGAAATGATATTTTGATTGCATTTTTAATTTATTTTGATTTCTTTTGCAGGAAAACAGTGGAAAAGATATGGAGAAAAGGATTTCAAGCAATGAGAATGCTCCAGCAATTGAAGATCAGAATTAGGAGCAAGTAAAATTATATTTGGCAGATTTCTCTTCAACAAACTCTCCTCTCCAAAATTCCTTCACAAATATTATAAATAACAGATTGCAGAATGTAAAAGGGGCTGCTCTCCTCTGCAATTTTAGACTCCATGAAAGCACTATTGTAATTGGAATTTAGAGTTGTAGGAGGGAGGAGTGAAAAATCTCAGATCTGGGGATTATTGAGGATTTCCCTTTGTATATTGAATTATGCATGAAGAACAAAGCTTGCACTATTGTGGCTCTAGTTTTGAAAGCAGAAGTTCAAGCAATGTAAAGGGCTGTTGGAGACCAAGGACAGAGAAATAGATGCAATAAATTGGTATTTCTAATACTATTGTTTCAAATATCAGTTTTAATTTTAAGGTGACAGGAATGTGTCATTTTATTCATGTTTGTGCACTATTGTCAATATGGGTAATTTGTCTCAATCTTGTTATTATGTATCTCTGTTTTTATGGATTAATTTCTCATTTTTGAGTAACTATTTACTCTGAAATTTGTCTTATGAAACTGATTTATCGAATGATAATGTGTTGTGAACTATTTCCACATATTATTGTTTAGTTATTGGATTTGCTGATTTGATAATCAATATCATTTATGTGAACTACTTCCTGAGTGTTGTTGGTTTATTATTTCAGTTAAGAGGTCTCAATAGGATGTGTTTTGAGATCCATAATATCAGTTAATTGAACTACTTCATTAACTTGGTATTCATTATAAACAAGACATATCTAAATCCCAATACTTTAATTATCTTGCTCTTAGTTGGGTTAGATCTATATCTGCCTAATTAAGATAGGATTTAAATTAGTTTCTTTTGCTTGCATCATAGAATAAGCTTGCATTTAGAATAAATTCTACATTCTTTTAAGTCCTCTCCTCAAAGAGGCAAAACTTTAGTTGTGGCTTGGCTGAACCCAAATCAGCTTAAGGGTCATTCTCTTGCCTGATGAGCAAGAAGAAGTGATCTGATGTCCCTGTCTATTGGTAGTTAAAGATACATTATAAACCAATAGCAACAGGGAGAAGGTAACTGGACCTAGATGAACAGTCGGAGCCACCACACCAAACACGGAAAAGGAGTTGCTTTTAAGGTCCGGACCGGGTGGTTATCCCCCAATGTTGTTGCAGCGATTTTCGAGGCATCAACAGAACCTTGATACATTTTTTAATTTAACATTTCACAAAAATTACTTTTTTCTCATTTGAAAGTACATGTGTATTTCTTTCTCACACTAACTATTGCATCCAAGGAAAATATTTAAGATAATGGTAGTCCGGTCGTATTCTAGATGGGGCTCCTATATCAAACATTGTAACGTCTAATTGGGACTTCATGTCGAGGAGACTGCTTGTGTGTTGGTAGTTTCCAACACTGTCAACAAGACAATAAATATGCTTTCCATAAACCAAGAAATCATCATTCTTGATGGTATATAGTTGTTTTTCAGTGTTTTTTTTCCTGCTTCATTTTTTGTCGTAAAGTTTGATGTTCTTGATCTTTTATGGCTGCATCTTTTATATGATCTGAAAAACTAGATTTCACTTGACTAAATGAAATTTCATAAATAAAATTTAGCCTTCTACTTTCACTTAACTAAAAAAAATCATGAACGAAAATTTTTCTTCTACATAGGACATACACCACCTAGTTTTATGTCAAAATAAAACTCACTCACGAAATAATTCCATCTATCTTTTTCAGTGGTAAGTGTAGGTTGTTAAAAAAAAAATAGTCATGCTACTATGATCATTCATCAAAATAAATTTCTTTCCTAATAGATAGTGTCGCCATACATTTAGGGCATGAACTAATACCATTAATTATAAATAATACACTGAGAAACTATACTCATTCTCCCTAAATATTTTAGACTCATAGGCCACCACCCAGCCTCCTTGCATTAACAGACCTCCTACTCCTTCCAAGCATGCATTTGTACAGACAACAAATTATTTCTCTAGATCTGCAATCCTTGGAATAGGGGTTATAGTCAATAGATGCTCTAACTAATCAAAATATTTAGAAATTCCAGTGGCCAATTAAAAGTTATCCCCTTATTTTATAAGGAAGTTACGAGGTAAGATAATTTTGAGAATCCAACTATAAAGCAATGGTAGTAACCTACTAGTCCCATAAAAGATTTGATATCTGCAACATTCTTAGGAATAGGACATTGCATAATTGTTTTAATCTTTTTTGTATCTATGAATATCCCTTATTCAGTAATCGCATGCTTCAATATCATATTTGGTCTTCCTAGAATTGGCATTTACTATACATGGAATATAATTTGTTTTCTCATAAAATTTGCAAGACTGTTTGCAAATGTATTTTATGCTTTTCTACATTCTTTTAATAAATCAAGATATCATCAGTAAATATTAACACAAACTTATCTACATATGGATGTAATGTGTTGTTAATGAGGCACATAAAAGTGACTCTAGCATTAGTAATCCTGAAAATTACTACTACAAACGCATAGTATACATAGTGAGTCGTAAACAGAATTTTGTTGATGTATTCCTCTCTAGTCCATATGTGATGGCATCCTGAGTGTAGATTATGTTTTGGAAAAAAAGGTAGCATACTTAACCTAATCAAACAAATCATCGATTTGAGGTAGTGGGTACTTGTTTTTATGATTAATTTATTTAATTATTGATAATCAATACAAAGCATTAGCGTGCAATCTTTCTTTTTGAAAAAGAGCACAAGGACTCCCCATGGCGACACACCAGGATGAATGTATTTTTTATCTAGGAGCTCATGTAACTTTATTTTTAATTCAATTAATTTTAATATACTCATGCGATAGGGTGGCTTAGATACTATGGTGGCCCAGAAAATTAGTTCGATTGAAAATTCAATATCTCATCAAGGGGGAAACCTCGTTAAATTGTTGTCTTTTCTTTAGGGTTAGATTATCCAGCTTGAACTGCAAAAATTTAACAACGCTTTCTAGTACATTTTCCAAAATATGAGGTTGTAATTTGTCTTAACATCACAGATCTTGCTATCCCTGGAATTTCTTTCGTAGAACCTCCCTTATTATTAAAACTAATAGTTTTTTCTTTACAATTTACAAGGGATCAATGTTTTTCCAACCAATCAATACAAATTAATATGCCATAAAAGCCTAGGGGGGAAATATTTAGATTTTTCTCTATTGGGTGACCTGTCAATTCTATTAAAAAATTGTTGTTATGAAACCAACTCACAAAAAGATATAAAATAAGGATAAATGCCTTAGAATTCAGCCTCTTCGAGGGGGAAACCTCCTTTACATTACACAAATGAACAATTCTTGGATGATACAAATGACAAGACCTCCTTTCTATATATAGGAGCCTAAGGGGTCATAATATAATCAAATCCGACATCACAATAATAATATAAGGGCACAATATTAATAATAGTGGGCTTCTATGGGGCATAATAATAACAATATGGGGACTACATGGGTACAACAATATAAATAAGGGGGTTGTACTAATAATAATAAGGGGTTACACCAGTAGTATAGGGGCCTAACATGCCCCTCTCCTTCAAAAAGTGTTGTCCTCAATGCTTTAGTTGTTCTTGATGCTTCTGTAGAAAATTATTTTCCTCCCATGTGGAATCTTCAGCAGGTAAGTTCTTCCACTTGATGAGATACTCTGAAATTGATTGATTTCATAGATGTCAGGTTCTCGTTTTTGTGACTGCTCCAAGTTCCAATATGGTTTTTCCTTCCTCGTCAAGTTCTGGCAATATTGTTTGAATTGGGATATTCTGCAACTTTTGAATGAGTGGCCACACTTCTTCATCCTTCTTCCATTCATTCCTTGCTTCGTTTATCCAATCTGGTTGGATAAATAAATAGCACAAAACAATGCTTCCACATCCTCATCTTTTCTTGAGAGTGCATATGCAACAACATTTTGCTTCCCTTTTTGTAGATGATGTTAAAGTCATAACCCAACATATTTGTGACCCATTTTTTTTGTTCTTATAAAGATAATCTTTCTTCTAAAAAGTATTGAAGACTATCATGATACATTTTTACCTTGAAGTGTCTTCCCATTAGGCAAGGTCGCCATTTCTTAAGTGCATGTAGTATTTCTAGCATTTCCTTATCATAAATAGCTTGCTTGAGATGTAGCCGTAAAAATACCTAATCACCCACATCAAAACTTCTTTCACTACGATGTTGATCTGCTCGTTGTTTCATTCAATTCTGCACCAAAGTGGCATTATCCTTTAAAGGTTGGAGAACTTGTTGTTGATGCTCAATGTGATATTTCACTGCTTGAATCTTTTTCTTCTTGATATGTCCTTCTATCTTGAGAGTTTGAGGAGTCGTAATTTCTTCCAATGCATTATAAGATATGGTTGGATTCATTTCTTGATGCTTGATGTGATCTTTCACTTCTTGAACATTTTTATTCTTGATATGTCCTTCTATATTGATAGTTTGAGGAGTGGTAATTCTGACCAATTCATTACAAGCTATGGTTGTATTCATTTCTTCTTTCTCGATGTGATCTTTCACTTCTTGAACCTTTTTCTTCTTGATATGTCCTTCTATCTTGTGAGTTTGAGTGGTAATTCTTGCCAATGCTTTACAAGATATGGTCGGATTCAATTCTTCTTTCTCTGGGGTTGATTCCTAGTGTATATCCTCTTATTTTGATGTTTCTTGGTCCTTTTCTTCCTCCTCTTCATAGTCTATGTAAAATAATTTCTTCTCAGCACACTTATGACATTTAGTGTATTTTCTATCACAATTGTAACAAAGCCCTTTTTCTCTTTTTTCTTCCAGTTGTTGTGGTGCAAACCTTGTAGGTTGTGGAAGGCTAGGAAAAGAAACACTTCCATAATTATAGTCGTGAGTGGCGGGATTCCTTGTTTCCATAATTTCGCTTTCAATTTTTCTTGCCCACCTGAATGCCTTCTCCAATGAATCAGGTTCCCAAAGACGAACCTCATGTTGAATGTTATCCTTTAAAGTGCCTATGAAGACATCAATCCTTTGCTTCTCTAGAATATCATTTACCCTTATATTCAATTTTTGAAAGCCCTTAATTTGCTCTGCCATTGAACAATTTTGTTTGAGATTTATCAATTGGCCAAAGAAGGTGTTTCTCTTTGTATCCTCATAATGTGCTATCATTTCCTCCATGAAAATTGACCATGTAACAAGTGGTTTATGAGAAAAAAGCCCTTTATACCATAAAAATTGATCTGGTTCTAAATATGAAGATGCAATACGTACCTCTTGTAATAGCTGCATCTCATGTAGATCAAATATTGCTCCATTTGTAGTGTCCAATTTACTGGATCCTTGTCATCAAACTTCCCCATACCACCTTTTCTTTATTTTAGTAGATCGATCTTGAAATTATTATAACTCTATAATTTTGGCTCTTCCAATTTAGAAATTGTGACTTACAGTAGCCCTCTTTGTCCTCTTTCCAATGCCAGTAGTCTGATAAAAATTGGACTCTCCAAGAAAGAGTTACGCACAATCTCCTAAGATGACCTAATTATATACCTTTTCAGAATAACAAACTTGTATGAAGTGCCACATGTCATTGTTTTGACCTTTAGTTCTGAAACATATACACAGGATACTACAGTCCATCCTCTTTTTGTAACTTCTTACAAAATTTCAATCTAATGCTCAGAGAGACAGCTATGACGATTTTCCCAAGGAGACCTGTTTGGAATGTAATTCAGGGGTCTGTGAAAGCCCTAACTTCCTCAGACTATATCTCTGAAATTATAGCAAGATAGGATCTGAAATTCGGAGTAGAGGTTTAAACTGATTTCTCATGGGACTAGCCCTTTATATCTGCGAGTTAATATTTAACTCTTGATTGAATGATATTAATGATGTGGTTGGTTGACCTTTATGGTATTGTACTATAGTTTAATTGTGATGAGGACATGTTTCTTGGCCTTGGGCCTCATTCCTTCCCGCTCTTACTGTCCTCCGAAACCCTAAACTGTTCATTCCATTGTTGTTTCTCTATGCTACTTGCAAGGTCTACGGTTTGACGAAATGAGAGTATGGTTTGTTATTTTGACGGTGTTTCGTTTCACTGTGTCTGGGCATGAAACTCTATGAGGTTTTTCACTTGTGTATGCTCCCAATGCTTCTGGTTCTGTGCTTGCTTTTGAGGCTCTGGGTCTGGAACCCTTGGTCTCAATCTTTGTTATCAGTTTCGCTCAGTTCTGGTTATGTTTATAGTTGTAGGCTTTGGTTGTATATGATTGTCTTCAATTCAATTGCTTCACAGTATGGTTATTTTCTTGGTTTTTTGACACATGTTATGGTTGTGGAGTGGCTCGGCTTTTGGCTCTCACTTGGAGGTCATCCAAAAGGTGAGTTCTCTATCCATGCTGGTTTTTTCTGCTTTGTTTTCCTTTGTCACTGATAGTCTTGGCTCCTTGTGGGAAATGAGAAGCTCTGCGACTATAACCTTAATTCCATGGCTTCTCTTCTAGTTTGCATGGGCTCGACTCTCCCTCGGTGAGTTTCTGAGTAACCCTTTCCTCTGCTTTTTCCTTTGTTCTTGAAACTGTGGTTTCATTCTTTGGTTCTAATGGCCTGCTCATTGACCAATGTAGGTGAGTGATGGGCTTCTTTCATCATCCTCACGTCTTGTCTCCTATGCCTGAACTGGGTAGGGTCGCTCCTTGGTGTTTTTCCTGTTTGACTGTTTGAGGGTTTCGCTGTTCATAGGGTTTTGTGGGTCGTTACTTGAGATTTGGCTTTGGCCTTGGTACACCGTAGCCTCACTATGCCTGTAGCTTTAATGTATATTTTTATGGCTCTACTATTGTAACCATGGTTGTATTGATACGGTCCTGTGATGTCCTCGCTGTGGTTTATAGCTTTGTCAACTTTGTTTTATTTGATAGTCTCTGAACAGTGAACTGTGGAGGCTCGGCTTTGACATATATATATATATATATATATATATATATATATATATATATATATATATATATATATATATATATATATAGTTTTGATTGTTAAAAATTTGCAAGGAAAATGGTTATGCGTTCGTTTCTGTACCTATAGCTTGTTTTCTTGGTATTCCTCCTGCTGTGGCTCTCTTGTTTCTCTCGTAGGCTTGCTATGCTACGTTGTTGACTTGTTTGGGTGCTCTCCTCACTTCAGTGCTTACTGTTCACTGTCTGTCATTATTGTGCTTATAGAAAAGAAAATGAATTTAATTGTATTTCAAAGAAAAGACGTTAAAGTTGTAATATGAATGGATTCAGATGTGTTTGTCCTTCAGAATTATTTTGTGCATTTTCTTCATTCAGTTATATGATAGTAAAAAATGATTACAATAGTAATTTCCTTTTTTTTTTTGTAGAGAACACTGGACAGTTATCAAACTGCCAGTAGTTACATGAAGTTGTTTCTGAATATCTGTCTTTTCTTGATTTGTAAACTAAAAGCAAATTTTAAATAAAACTAAAAACTAAAAAGAACATGTAAGCAAAACACTAACAGTGGCTGAGACATCCATTCCTAGAAATGTAAATGAAAATGAAAACTAGCAAACTCAAATTGTTAGAAGAGACAAACTCCTAGCCATGACCTCCCTGAGCTGGATGCTCCTGCATCAGGCTCCCGAGGTAGGTGAAAATTCATGGCTCCAGTCCATGAGCTCCCCGATATAATACCTTGCATGTTGTATCTGTTCTGCATCAAGCCACGAAATATCCTCAATAGGGTGGTTCTTCCACTTGATGAGGTACTGTAGGTACTCTTTTCTCCGAGTCTTCCTGGCCACCTGTGTATCAAGGACTCCTTCGATTTCAAGTGGCTGAGCTGAAGCCATTTGTCTCATCCATGAACTACTCTCTCCTTGGGTATCCCGCTTTGGTTGTGTCGAACTGTCCTCTTCTGGACTGGTAGTGTATGGGAATAAATCTGCCACATTAAATATAGGTGATATTCCTATACCTGGAGGTAATTGCAGCTCATAGGCATTTGCAGAAAACGTATGCAGAATGTTACAAGGTCCAGTTTTTTTGAATTTTATTTTATTATATTTTCCCTTAGGAAATATTTCTTTGGGCAGATGAACTAGAACCTGATCCCCTACATTAAATTGTACCTCCCATCATTTTAGATTTACTTTCTGTTTGTACCTTTGAATGTTGTCCTCTAATTTCATCGTCACCTACTCATGTAGGTCATTAATTGCTCTTGCAAAGTCTTGCCTATCAGCACTTCATCTTTCTAACTGTCCCAAATCTTGTAGCTCATGCACTCCTCGGGCTTGCATTCCATACAAGATCTGAAAAGGACTACTTCCTGTGCTTTGATTCGGTGAATTGTTGTAAGAAAATTCTACTTGAGCAAGTACACGATCCCACATTCATGAATTTTCTCCAACAAAAATCTGCAACAGGTTTCCTAAGCTTGTGTTCACTACCTCTATCTGCCCATCAGTCTATGGGTGATAAGTGAAGCTGAAATTTGACTTTAGGTCCAGCTTTTTCCACAAGGTGCGCCAGAAATGCCTTGTGAATTTCACATCCCTGTCGAAAATAATGGACTTGGTTAAGCTGTGCAGTCTGATGACTTCAGTGAAAAACAAGTGTGCTACATGGGTAGCATCACTGGTTTTTCTCCAAGGGATAAAGTGTGCCATCTTTGAAAATCGGTCCACCACCACCGTGATGGAATCAAAACCCCGTTGTGTTTTGGGCAGACCCAAGACAAAGTCCAGACTGACTGAATCCCACGATCTGTTTGGAATATGGAAGGGTGTATACAACCCCGTGTTCTGACTGTGCCCTTTTGCCAACTAACATATCTTACACCTGGTCACATATTGTTGCACATCTCTTTGCATCTTCGGCCAGTAATATAAATGGCTGAGCTGATCCAAGCTCTTATCAATGTCGAAATGTCCAGCTAGACCTCCACTATGTTTCTCACGAATGATATTCTCCCTCATCGAACATTCTGGGACACATAGCTGTCCTTCCTTCAATAACAGCTCCTCCTGCAAGTTATAGTCCAGCCATGGATTATTTTTCCTCAACAATGGATTCTCACTGGCTTCATAATCCTCCTTGAAATCTGCATTTGTTTGATACAAGTCCTTTAGGTGTTCAAATCCCAACACTTGTATCGTGCTCTCCTGCAAGAGTAGAACTCTTCTGCTTAGTACATCTACTACCTTGTTCGCTTGACCATTTATATGCTTCAATATGAATGTAAAACTCTGCAAGTACTCCACCCATTTTGCATGTTTGTGATTCAGCTTATGTTGCTACATAACATATTGTAATGCAGAATTATCAGAAAACAAGACAAACTCATTACCCAACAGATAATGTTTCCAATGCTTCAAGGCTTGGACAATGGCATAAAACTCCTTATCATAAGATGTATACTTTTGACTGCTCTCATTTAATTTTTCACTGAAATAGGCTACTAGTTTTTCTTCCTGGCTGAGTACGGATCCAATGGCTATACCACTGGCATCACAACAAACTTGAAAAAGTTTGTTGAAATCAGGCAACCTTAAAATTGGCTTCTCAGTGATCTTCTTCTTCAATATCTGGAAGCTCTTCTCTGCAGCTTCAGCTCACTGAAAAGGTTGACTTCCCTTTTCGATTGTATCCAACATAGGTGTGCATATTCCACTAAAATTCTTTATAAACTTGCAATAGAAACTTGCTAACCCATGAAAACTTCGAACTTCGAACAGACTCTTAGGGGATGGCCAGCTAAGTATAGTTGCAACGTGTTCTGGGTCCATTTTCAGCTCATTTTCTGCAATCACAAAACCCAAATAGATTAACTCCTTCTGAAAGAAAGTAAATTTTTTCAAATTTATCAACAACTTGTTTTGCTGCAACTTCTCTAGAACATATCGAACATGTCGAAAATGTTCTTCCTTGGTCTTGCTGAAAATCAGTATATCGTCAAGATACGCAATCACAAATTTCCCAATGAACTCCTTCAACATCTCATTCATCAGGTACATGAAAGTACTAGGGGCATTACTCAACCCAAATGGCATCACCAGCCACTCATACAGCCCTTCATTAGTCTTAAAAGTTGTTTTCCATTCATCCCCTTCTTTGATTCTAATCTGGTGGTATCCACTCTTCAGATCAATCTTTGAAAAATATGCTGCCCCACTCAAACAGTCCATCATGTTATCCATTCGTGGAAATGGAAACCTGTATCTGATCGTAATTTTGTTTATTTCTCGCGAATCTATACACATCCACCATTCGCCTCCTTTCTTGGGAGCTAGAATAGTCGGAACTGCATAGGGACTTAAACATTCCCGTATCAATCCTTTGTACAAGAATTCCTGTACCTGCTTCCTGATATGTTCGTTGTCCTTGGGACTCATCTGGTAAGTAGCTTTATTCAGTAAACTAGATCTAGGGATGAAATCTATGTGATGACTGATACTCCGCTTTGGTGGTAATTTATCTGGTAAATCATCCACCACAATGTCGTTGAATTCCTACAACAAATCTTGGATTTCTTCAGGTAAGTGATAAATTTCAGTGTGCAACAGCACTGCTCTCGGTCTCCTTACAACAACATACTTTACCTCATCATCTTCAATCTATTTTAGAAATTCTTTCCCACCCACCAAAAGTATTGTTGTCCCACTAGTTTTTGTTGTTTCTTCTTCCTTGATGGGTACTAGCGTAGGCTTAATCCCATCCATGAAAAACTTGTAACGGTTTGGTTTCCCGTCATGAACAACTTTTCGGTCATACTGTCATGGTCTACCTAGCAGAATATGACACACGTCCATGGACATGATGTCATAAATCACTTTGTACCTATACTTGCCAATATGGAACTCCACCTCACATTGCTCATCAAATAGTAGTTGGTGACCCTTCTATAAACACGACACCTTATAGGGACTTGGGTGCTTCAATCTTTTAAACCCAATTTCTCCACCATCTTTGTTGCAACCAAATTATCAATGCTTCCACTGTCTATAATTAGTTTGCAACATTTTCCATGTGACTTGCACACAATCCAGAATAATGCCTTTCTTTGGGTTTGTTTAGCTCTTTCCTTTGCCGGTTTCAACAGTACCTTGTTCAAGACTAAGGCCTCTCCTGTCTCTGGTACATTCTCTACCTCTTGATGCAGTGCCTCTGCTTCCTCTGTCTGAGCAACATATGCTCCTCTTTAACTAGCCTGTTCTCCTTCAGGACACTCAAAGGACCTATGCCCCCACTTGTGGCACTTGTAACAATGGTAGGCAGCTCCTCTACCCCTTCCATTTCCCCTTCCTGTCTGGTATGGCCTTCCTCCTCTAGTGTTGCCTTCCTTTTCTATTGTCCCTAAGGTCTTTGAACTACTTCCCTCTTCACTGTTGTTGGCAGTTATTCCTTTGCCAAAGGATTGTCCTTTCCCTCTGCTAGTTCCTCGTCCTCTCCTGGCATTCTGCTTCCTTGAAATCTTTTCTTCTGCTTTTAAGGCACTCTGGTATGCTTCCTTTATGGTTTTTAGAGAAAGAATATGTATCTCGTCTAATATCTCCAGCCTTAGTCATTCATAAACCTTCATGTCTTTTCTAGGGTGTCTTCATTATAACCAGCTCTCAAATTCATTATTTCACCGTCATTACCCTCTACTTCAAATTATGCACCTGCCGATACAGAGAAATTTGGTAATCTTTGGGAAGAAACTTACCCTTCATCTTGGCAACCATTCTGGTCCACTTTTTAATGGGTAACTTATTCAATCTTCTCCTCTCTCCTTGGACACTTTCCCACCATAAGGCCATGTGTCCTTTCAGCTTGGTGGCAGTGAATTTAACTCTCATATCTTCGTTGACCTCCTCATATTCAAAATATTTGTCTAACTCACTAATCCAATCCAACAACACTTCTCTGGACAAACTACTATCATAGTTTAGAATTTTAGGCTTTGGCTTACTGCTAGCTAATAAAACTGACCTTAACAATTTGATTTTAGGTCCTTCTTCATTTGATCCGTCTATCGTAACTATAGCTTCTTCATCACTGTTGTCCCCTACTTCCATATCCCTTCTCCTTCTGGCTTCTACTGTTGCCAAATGGGCATTCTGGATCCTAATGTCTTCCCTCAATCCTTCATCTACTACTCTCCGAATAGCTCTACCATGACATTTTCTTCGAGCTTCCATTTTATAGAGAAAAACAATTAACCAAAACTTCTCTGATACCAAAATTGATGGGACTAGCCCTTTATATCTGAGGGTTAATATTTAAGTGTTGATTAAATGATATTAATGATGTGGTTGGTTGACCTTTATGGTATTGTACTATAGTTTAATTGTGATGAGGACATGTGTCCTGGCCTTGGGCATCATTCCTTCCCGCTGTTACTATCCTCCAAAACCCTAAACTGTTCATTCCATTGTTGTTTCTCTATGCTGCTTGTGAGGTCTGCGGTTTCACGAAATGAGGGTCTCCTCTGTTAGTTTGATGGTGTTTTGTTTCACTGTGCATGGGCGTGCAACTCTACGAGGGTTTCCACCTACGTATGCTCTGAATGCTTCTGGTTCCATGCTTGGTTTTAAGGCTCTAGGTTTGGAACCCTTGGTCTCGGTCTCTGTTATTAGTTTCACTCAGTTCTGGTTATGTTTCCAGTTGCAGGATTTGGTTGTATACGATTGTCTTAAATGCACTTGCTTCGCAGTCTAATTGTTTGCTTGGTCTTTTGACATAGGTTGCGGTTGTGGAATGGCTCGACTTTCGACTCTCACTCGATAGTCATCCAAAAGGTGAGTTCTCTCTCCATGCTAGCCTTTTCTGCTTTGTTTTCCTCCATCACTGACAGTCTTGGCTCCTTGTGGCCAGCGAGCACCTTTGTGACTATAACCTTAATTCCGTGGTTTCTCTTCTAGTTTGCACAAGTTCGGCTCTCCCTCGGTGAGTTTCTCAGTAACCCTTTCCTTTTCTTTTTGGTTTGTTCTTATAACTGTGGTTTCATTATTTGGTTCTAATGGCCTTCTTGTTGACCAATACAGGTGAGTGATGGGCTTCATTCCTCATCGTCACACCTTGTCTCCTACGCCTGAACTGGGTAGGGTCTCTCTTCAGTGTTTTTCCTGTTTGACTGTTTGAAGGTTTCGCTGTTCATAGGGTTTTATGGCTGTTAGTTGAGATTTGGCTTCGGCCTTAGTACACCCTGGCCTCATTGTGCTTGTAGCTTTACTGTATATTTTTATGGCTCTGCTATTGTAACCATGGTTGTATTGATACGGTCCTGTGATGACCTCACTGTGGTTTATAGCTTTGTCAACTCTGTTTTATTTTCTAGTCTCTTAACAGTGAACTATGAAGGCTTTGCTTTGAAATATATATATATATATATATATATATACAATAGTTTCAATTGTTAAAAATTTGCAAGGAAAATGGTTATGTGTTCGTTTCTGTACCTGTAGTTTGTTTTCTTGGTATTCCTCTAACTGTGGCTCTCTTGTTTCTCCCATAGTCTTGCTCTGTTACGCTGCTAACTTGTTTGTGTGCTCTCCTCACTTCGGTTCTTACTGCTCATTGTCTATCATCATTGTGCTTATAGAAAAGAAAATGAATTTAATTGTATTTCGAAGAAAAGATGTTAAAGTTGCAATATGAATGGATTCAGATGTGCTTGTTCTTCAGAATGCTTCTGTGCATTTTCTTCATTCAATTCTATAATAGTAAAAAAAGATTACAATAGTAGTTTCCTTTTTTCATTTTGTAGAGAACACTGGACAGTTATCAAACTACCAGTAGTTACATTAAGTTGTTTCTGAATAACTGTCTTTTCCTAATTTGTAAACTAAAAGAAAATTTTAAATAAAACTAAAAAGTAAAAAGAACACGTAATAAAAACACTAATAGTGGCTGAGACAACCATTCCTAGAAATGTAAATGAAAATGAAAACTAACGAAACTCAAATTGTTAGAAGAGATAAACTCCTAGCCATGACCTCCATGAGTGAGATGCTCCTACATCAATTTCTTCTCAAATTGGTTTTTGTTTTAGCTTCTGAAACTTCGTAGCGAAAGCGTTATAGCGAAAATCCCACGACGACCTGTTTTAGTTGAAATTCTGGAGCTTACAAAAGCCATAACTTCCTCAGACCATATATCTTAAAATATAGCGAGACAGGATCTAAAACTTGGATGCAAGGTTCAAACCGATTTCTTCTCAAATGGATTTGTTTTTAGCTTCTGAAGCTTCATAGAGAAAAATTTATAGCAAAAATTCCACGATGACTTGTTTGGAGCAGTGAAGCCCTAGAATCCACAGCTCTAATACCAAATGTTATGAAACCAGCTCACAAAATGATAGAAAATAAAGATAAACACCTTAGAATTCAACCTCTTCGAGGGGGCGACCTCCTCTACATTACACAAATGAACAATTCTTGGATCATTCAAATGAGAAAGCCTCCTTTCCATATATAGGAGTCTATGGGGTCACAATATAACCATGCTGACCTAACAATAACAATATAAAGGCACAAAAATAACAATAGTGGGATTTTATGGGGCATAATAATAACAATATGGGGGCTACATGGGTACACCAATATAATAAGGGGGTTGTACTAATAACAATAAGGGGTTACACTAGTAGTATAGGGGCCTAAAAATTTCACTTTTGTAGTCACTCTTCGTTTAGCTCTAGTGGTCAGCTGAACTAACCACGGGTGTTTAAATTTACTAACTAGCAAATGTCATAATTCCACTATCTTGGGACTAATATAGCTTAGGATTACCTCGAGATCTATCAAAATAGACATGATATGATTATAGACCTTACCATAAAACTCTATCATTTTGGATTTATGCTCAACTTATCAGTCCTCTAGAGCAACATTGATCCTGGGTAAACTTCTCATCACTTCTTCTACCATAGATGCTTCTTGAACATTTTCTACTTTCTTTGTTTTCCCATTGTAAGGGAAATCCTTAAGATAGTGTGGTTCCCCACAACCCCAACACTATATTTGTGGCTTTTATGTCTCGCCAAAATCAAATGTTCTTCACAATTCGAATGATTTAGGTATATTCTATGTTCAATGTTTTTCTTATCCTTTTCTAGTAAAAATACCTTTCTAACCTCTAAGAAAATTATTCATAACCATGATTTTGATACTCTTACTATTATAAGGGTATTTCTATCCGTTCTTACCTCACCATGGTTTATTAGTAGCTCATTTCTCTTGCAGTTGTTGATAACTAATCTACGCTTTATGGATAACTGTGTCCATGGTCTTGGGGTTATAAAAATCCAAGTGTTCTTTCCTAATAGTCGAAAAACTAATTATGAAACAATGTACTG
The DNA here is from genome assembly GCA_031772625.1 of Pinus tabuliformis. Classification (NCBI taxonomy): domain Eukaryota; kingdom Viridiplantae; phylum Streptophyta; class Pinopsida; order Pinales; family Pinaceae; genus Pinus; species Pinus tabuliformis. Next base: position 909,582,823 of record CM062819.1, read on the forward strand.
TATCCTTTTCTTCTTATATAAAGGGATCATACATAAAAAAGAAGTGAATTTTTCAACACATTTGGCAATCAATAGTTGACCCAATCTAAGATCATGAAATTCCTTGGATTTCACATCTTAAAATCACTAAGTAAGATACTTATTCCTGAAATGTTGCTGGAAATTTCCCCACATTACCCCTTGTTCATCAATTTGATGAACGGAATTAACTTCTTCCCACCAGATGGTCGATTTTCCCTAGATTTAATAAATTTCTAGGCAAGCCTTCAAGTTGTTGTTATATTCGTAAATATGAATGTACTTATTAATGTTTGCTAACCACGCTTTTGATATTTCCTCAAATTCACCCTTAAATGTTGGGGGTTTAGTTTTCCTGAATTCCCCTTGTAATTATGTCTTCTCTCTTTTTGCCACTTTATTCCTTTTTCCTCGAGAAACATTTCCTAATTCCTCTTCCTCTGTTTCCTTACCACACTCTCATTTCTTTGTAAGAAATTTCTCAGGAAAAATAGCCTCTCTTTACCTATGTGATTCTGATTTATTTCCAATATCATGATTTGGGGCTAAAGTTATCTAATTCTTCCTATCATCTAGGCTTTTAATTATTCTTTCATGGTCCGTCATCAGTCACTTATTGTCGTCCCTTATGCTACAATTTTTGTTATTAGTTGTTGCACTATTTCCAATACTATTCCAGTTGTGGACTGAGGTTCTTCCCCTAACTGATCCCATATTCCTCTATTGGATCCTAATAAGGTTATAGAATTGGGTCATGTAAGTGTTCCTATGGGTGGTGTAGTCATCTTATTAAATCCTCTTTCTTCTTTCTTGTGGAACATGAAATACAATGTTGTTATTTTCTAGGTTTTCCCTTGAATAGGCCATACTGTTGTAACCATGGTTCTCATACCACCTATAACATACCTCAACAACCATAATGTATATATATTAACTACTAAGGTTTCATTTAATTTAAGTGGTAAGAGTCATTGCGCTAAAGCTCCACACATATGTTGGTAAAAAATATAAGTTAATTTTGATTTCATTGGAATATGTTTGAGGCTATAAACATCCATGTTTTGGAATATATATATATATATATATATATATATGGAGCCTACAAATATGTATAATAATGAAGTGAACATGATTATTGTTATGAGGTTCTAAAACTTGTTGAGCATAGTTCAAGATTTCTATAATGGGGATTTGATGATTAATTATTGTATTCTATGCTTATATCAACTTTGTATATATCACGTTGGTTTCTACCTTGAATTATGTTATATATTTCAATATTATAATCCTTTCAGAACTAATGGATTCAACCTAGCATAATAAACTAATCCTTCATATAATATACGTAGTTTGCTTTTATGTTTTAGTGGTTCTAGAGATGGGTGACCACAGATTATCGTGACATGAGTTCGCAAGAATCCAACGGTGGTTGGGATAATGGTTTTGATTCAATGATGATTAGGTTGGGTGTACCGTTATGCTAACTACCCCTTTTTATCCATGCCTTTTTTCTCTTAGATGTGCTCAAATATCTCCATAGTGAACTCTACAACCTCTATGACTAACCCTAATCGGTAAATCATTAGTTACTCTTTCTTCATCCAACACCTTGCAGTGTGTTAGAGTCGGTCTGGTCATCCCTCCATCAAAGATCATTTCTATTATTGCATTTCATTTTTAGGTGTCTCGCTCCATTCGCTCAGCTGCATTCCACTAGGGGCATGCCATAATCTGACAGAAGGGTCTTGTCATTCATTACCCCTCATGCCTTATCATTGCTGGCTCAGGTCTGTTCATCAAAATCAAGTTTTAAAATCACTTATAGTCCTGTTTTAGTCTATTGATCAACAAGAGTCATTTCAGTCACTAGGTATAGGGTTAGTTAATTTTGTCTTCAACAATGTCCAACAATGCCAGTAGACTCATGAGGGAGGTTCTTAATAAGTTTTCATTTTCAATATTTTCATCATCATATGCTCAACTATGAATTTTCTTCAAAACTTTGTTTGGAAGAAAATTTGTCATTTCGTTTTGTAATAAATTGCCATGTAATTTTCAAAGGTTTTTCAGTTGTTGAATTCTCTAGGCGTAGCCTTGGTCTTCCTTTGTGAAGACATGCCACTATCCCTGCAAAAAATTGACAAAATATTCATCATTCAAGCCAAAAAATCAAAAGGGAAACAAAAATGCAGAGTTATATTAATTGTAAAAAAAAGTGCCAAGTCAAAACATTACAGAGTGGGTTTGTGAGAAAAAAAAATCAAATCCATCACTATAAGATGTTCTCATTGTTTTAAAACATTCATTTGCATCCAAGAGATCAAAGAGGGTCGAAGTCTAGTGGTGAGAGGGCGAAATTGTGAAGTTTCAAGCCAAAGCTATGTGCAAAACCAGGCGTGGTGCATAAAGCAGGTGGCGTGGTGGACTGGGGAGGTACGGCGCACTAGCCGCGACCATTCAATGTAAATTAACACGGGAGCGGCACACCAGGAAGGCGTGGCGGGTTGGGCAAGCTGGCGGCGCACACAACTGACTAGCTCGAAAAGTTCTAGAACGGCCTCCAAACGCCAAAAACATGTAAATTTCCTTTGTTTCAAGTAGGTCGAGCTCCATTTCTCTTATTCATCAAAGTTTGGTAGTTATGCTATGATGGTTGATGTGTTGAGCGTCCAAACAAATGATCAAACCCTATCATTTTAAATTCCTCAAATAAAAGCTGTTGCCTAGGGTTTCAAAAATTGTTTGCCACCAAGCTTATTCTTTTTCTCTCATTTTCTTTTCTCCTTGATTCCATTTTTTTCCTTGATTTCATTGTTCCCCATCCCCTAAAATTACTAAACCCCTATCCCAAATTTCCTTTCCCAAACTTTTAAATGTGAAACCCTAAACCCTATTCCCACACATAAATCCCAAACCCTCTCCCATATTTCCCTAACAAATCTATCCCAATAGTCCCTAATCCCTTACTATTATTTCCCCTTCCTAACAGTCCCTTGTTTCATTTGTTTCCCCTTGGTGGCAGAGTTTAAACACATCACTAAAAGAGCAGTCCAACACAGTTTTCATACACCAACATCTTTTTCTCCAAGGCATTTTGTACAACATTCATGACATCTGAGCATTCATCTCATTATGGAATGGAAACCCACAGTGACTCACCCATGGAGTAAAATGTACCCCGAAGGCCTCATAGAGGAGGCAGACATATCAGAGAAGAACCAATCACCCTCATTGAATTACAAGCTTGCCCTCTAGCCATTTTCTGTTTTCAGCATCAGTCATGCTATGAGTTTTGTGAAAAGTTGGCTAATGTTCAGTTTCATCATGAGTTGGCTCGTTTATTTGTACTGCATTTACATGGAGATCGGGTTACTGTGGCTGATGTCACCTTCACACTTACACCAGAATCCGTCTCACTGGAAACCGGCATACCAAACATTGGGGAACCATGGACCAAGAGGAAGAAGATTGACTGGCAACATTATGAGCCATATATTAAAATCGGTTTCTTGTGGTAGCTCAAGAGTGTGTTTCCATTCCGATCTCTTAAATATGAATATGCTCCACTAATGAAATTAATCATGAAGTATTTCAGCTGTGATGCACGGTTCTCTCGTTTATATGCTTATCACATCAGGTTGCTCATGCATTTCACTTGGGTACGGATGATGAACATTCTGTATTTCATTTGCCAGAACATAGAGAGGATGACCATCCTTGTGCAACACAAAACCCCTCAGCAGCAACTTTGTTTACCATTTTTCTCTCATCAAGATTTTGGTGGTTCATCAGCTTGGATTACAGGGAATCACTTAGGATGATTTAATCTCTCGTGATTTTTTCAGAGCTTCACAGGGGCTTTCAGAGGTTGGGCATGAGACAGGTGGACCTTCTCATCAGTATGAGCACCATGAGACCATCAGTGTGCCGGTATTCATCACATATTAGAGGGGCACTAGACATTTGTTTGCAGCAGCGAAGCGAGTGTTATCTCCACCCGGTGTGGAAGGGGCCTCGCTTCCGACATCATTACCATAGGTACAAGACAAAGGCAAGAGGCCAATGCAGGATGAGGGGCCTTTAGGTGAACAAGAGACCGACTTCATTCTCATTCATGATGATGATACAGATATGGGCCCAGAAAGTGCCAAACTTAGGGAGATCATCGAGGAACAACAAACAGAGATCAAAGCCTTATCCCTTGACTTGGAGAGAGCTAAGTGGACTATGAAATACTTGGAGCAGAGGAACAAACAGCTTGAAGATCAGTAAGCAATCATGGAATTACAAAACATCCGCGAGAATCGCCAAGCTACACAAAGGAGAAGGATTGAACTCACATCATTGGAGCAAGAGATTAATGATGATCGGGAGTCTTGGCTCGAAATAGTCAACATCCACTTAGAGGGACCTCTAGACAAGGCTGACAGAGACAAAGCATTGTTGAGACACATGGCTTTCCACTACATGGCGTGGAACAAGGTTTGCAAGGCACGAATAAGGAATCTAAATGCAAAATTAAAGAAGGCAATAAGGAAGAAAAGGAAGCAAAAGGAGCATGATCGTCTTTGGATATTGGCCGAAGCCTCTTTAGCCTAGCATGACACTTGATGGAGAAGCTCTAGCCCAAATTTCAAGAAATTTGGGGCATTTTTTGCATTTTGACAAATTTTGGCACTAAAAAACAGGGTTTTTCTCCCTATGCGCTGTGCCACATGGCACACGCTTTTTCTAGGGAGCTCCAAATTGCAAAAACTTGGCATTTCTAGATTTGGCATGAAAAATCATGGTTGTTGGTGCATGGCCAAGAAATTTGGGCAAGTTTTGAGTCCTCAGGAGGTCAAAAACACTCGAAAAATGACCTCACTGCCCCTATTTTGACACATAGGAAGCAATCTTGGGAGATTGAAGTTTTGGAGGGGCAAATGACATCCAAATTCAGAAATTCTACTTGGGTTCGAAAGTAGGCAGATAGGGCTTTCCAACAAGAACACTTGGGCTCAATTTGTACTTCAGGAAGTGTCTCAAAATCAGCTTCAAAGTGGCATGATGCATAGATAATCACGCGCAGTGCATAGAGGATTTTTGCCTATTTTTCACTGTTCAGCTCAGAAATTCGCCCAGTTTTGACCAGTTTTGCTTTTTGATGTTACTCTTGACCTTTCACGATGTAATGTGATAACCATGATGTAATATTGGCACATTTTTACTTGTTCTAGAGGATTCATTCACTAAAAGGTGAAAATTAAACAAATGAATCAGTTTCCTAGCATATAGGGGTAAGTTGTTTGACTACCTCGATTTCAGTTCCTTATTTAGAATTGGTTCAAACAGCTCCTAGAATGATGAGCTCGACCCCTAGAGGCATGGGAAGGAGTTAGGCTTGTCTATATTATGTAATTTCTCAATCAATTTTAGGGTTGTACACTTGGGATTGCTTGGCACTCTATTGTACATTCCATTTCGGCCATTTTGGCAAAGAAAGGACCAGGGTTTTATACCACTTGTTGGGATCCATGTGGCTCTATGTTCTGATGGTGTGTTTCTCTATGTATTTGTAAGTTCACTGATGTTTATTTTATCATTTTCCCTTCTGTTGTCTTATGAAATTAAACAAATGAGTGATTAAGGTAGAATTCATTGGACTGCTATGCTCTGCCTTGATATTTTCTTTAATTCTTCATGTTTTCATCTGTTTCAGGAGGACTCTTGAGACCTTCTTGCCCTCCTTGGCTCCTCACTAGTATGATCTACTGATTCATTCAATCCAAAGCATCAAAACTATTGCCTATCTTGCCCCTACCTGAACTCTGTAAAAATCTGGCCTCATCCCCGAACCCAAAATTTGTCGGTCCCTTTCTTCCAACAAATCCTCCAAAAACTCAAATCAAAACTTTGCACTTCATACCTAGCCTAAGATCAGTTGTTAAATCAGTCATATCAAGCCCCATCAGTTATCTTTCGCTGAGATTGACCCGGAGAGAGCCCTCTCCTGTCCTCGTAGGGCTAGCTATGGGGCTGAGCGTGGTTTGATGTGGACCTAGAACCTTGTCTTTTCATCTTGAGGCAAATCTAGGGTCTAACACAGTGAGTGGACCTTACAATGATGAGGTACGTTTCCTCATTCCATTCCATTCAGACTTTAAGCTGATTTCTTTGAATGATGGTGGTTTACCTAGCTCGTTAATAACCCTCTATCACACTTTCCTTCACAGGTTTTCTCTCTGTATTCTAAGGTGAATTGAATTCCAATTATACGTTGATGGACTCCTCGAGGAGATGGAAATGTTATTTAGCGAATCCAAGCTCTTCATTGGATGGATGCAATGCTAAGTTTCCTCACAACTAAATCTTGGGTGCCGAGCTGTTATAAACTTAAAAATTTTGGGTTACCTTCTCTAATTCTCATGTTGATTTAGAATTTATCTAATCGTTGGTCTTTATTCAGGTCTCCACCAACTTCGGCATGTTCTAGTCTCTCGTTACAGGTACAATTATTTGTTCTCTATTCTTTTTTTACTTAAAACTTCTATTCCATATTTCCATGACAACGTAGGAATTAATGTTTTCCTTGTTTTCTCCCTTGTTAACTTACATATTAGGGTTTCTTCCCATGAAGTAGTAGCGTACAGTTGGGCCATGACATGATTTTATTGGGTTGTTGAAGTTTAGATCCTCTGCATGGTGTAAGTTCTTCAACTAATTCCTATTCTATGTCTACCAAGTTTATGCTAGAAGATCATAAGTTACGGTTACCTTCCAAGGTAGTTTTATTTTGTTTTATGAAAAGTTTCCATGTTGTGCCGATCCTATGTTGGATTTATGGTTTTTATTAGTTGTAATTTTAGTCTTGTCACCTCACGATGTATTATTTCTCGTTGTTGTAGCCCAAAGTTGAGATTTCTTTTTCAAATGTATATAAAGACTTGTTGTATAATAGACTTGGTATGGGTCCTTTATGCCTCGAGTGTTATTTAGACATGCATATTCAGACACATGTATTTAGAGTTGGTTTAACCAAAATATTATGTTGTTTATTTGTTATCTCTGTGTGTTCCTATAATCATTGTTTCAGTTTAAAATATTTATGACGTGCCTACTCTAGCTATGTTGGTAATGTGAATATGTTTAATATTCTTTTAAAAATAAAAATGGTCATGTAAATATATGTTAATATAATTTTTCCTTTGTTTTTTGAAAAGGGGTAGTTACATTATCCTCTTTCTCTTTACATAGGTTTCTCTCTAGGGTTTTGGAGGGTTAACATAATTTAGGATCTCATTTCAATTTTCCAAAGTTGTGACCTATGTATGAATATAGTCTTTCAAGTTTTTGACATGGTCTAGAAACGTGAGAGGGGCTTGTCTTTGGGGATTTCTCACCCTTTTCATACCCACCATCCATCTTATACATGAATAGAAACCACATATACTTGTCCAACTAGGCCCTATTACTAACCTAGCTCAGAGTTAAAAAATAATTATTCTATTATTATAGTTTGCAGTTTATTAAGACATTCATCTTATACATTAATAGAATCACCATACAAAAGTAAAATAACCATATATTCATATTAATAGAAAACAACATACAACAGAAAAAACATTTTACATATCCCTTATCTATTTAACAAGTCTAGACTATAACAAAAATCACAATGGGTGGAAGAATGCTCCTACAAACCATGACAAATGCTTTCTCAAACCAAGTCCCCTCCCGCTGAGCCAATTTCATAGCTACAACCAATTTTCTTGACATAGACCATACCAAGTCCAACCTAGGATTTCTCTCACAAGACAATATCAAGGCTTGGATTTTAGTGACCGCAAAGGATTTAGTCGAGAATTTCAATGACAATACCAGGTCCTCGACAAAAATTCCTCTTGGAGGTGTCCTACCTCCCTCAACCTCATTGTGTCACAAGGGATTGTAAGCTAAATATATTTTATTTATCCTCTCTTGCCTCCTCCAACTAGGTTCCAATACCAGAAGGTTTCCTTAAGACATTTCCCCTTTCACCCTCTTGGAAAACCTTTTTCACTAATTGATTAATCTATCTCTAGGGAGAGAAACCTGGGTAGGGAACTACCTCTACCCATAACCCTTCTTGGGATTTTGGAAACTATACTTTAAAATTATCAAATGTGAAATTATTCTAGAGCATAGTTTTAGTGGGTAAGTAGATGCAACATTTTATTAATGCAAAATTAGGAAAAACATTTATGTCCATCATATATTCATACCTTGCCCTTATTATGGGCCATAGACCACAAAGTAACTTCAACAAGTAGTAAAAATAATATTTATAATTTACTCAGGATATTTCATGGGTTGTAAAATGCACCTCTTAGCCCAAAAATTTGGATGGCTATTTCACAATTTCATTTGGTAAATGTGAAAAGGTTAACATGTATTCACATCATGCCATTTTTTATTTGATTATGTGCATGGAAATTTGTAATTCTATTAGATAAACAGGAAAAGGTAAACATGTATTCACAAGATATCATTTGTTATTTGATAGTTTGCATGGTAATTTCATAATCATATTAGGCAAATATGAAAATATAAAATTTGAATATATCATCACCATACATTTATCCTCATAAGTCAAAGATTTCGATTAAAAGAGAGATAATTTACCAATGTTCAATAGGACACCAAGTAATTATCTCTATTTTTCATAATTTTAAACCCATGTTCATAAATAAATAAACATATCAGAGAGACACATTCTAGAACCCAATATGAGGGAGATGTGTAATTTCTATGGTGATCAAAGTAGAGTTGACATGTGTCCCTCTTAAAATAGAAATAAAATACTCACTTAGAAAAATAACAATGACAATGAATATACGTGTTTGGTTAGTTTTAATTAAAAGTAAAAAAAGAAATTATTGTATTTCCACTTTTGAAAATGATAAACATGTGTTAGTTTTTTTTGAAAAATATGCGAGGACACAATTAAATAAACTAAAATCTTATATTTTCATTAATAACATTAATATTTTTTATATTTTTTAAAACTATTTGAATGTAAGACTTAAATAAACTATTTGAATATCCATACATCCATGTTAATTAACTTATTTGAATATCATTTTCATATATGTGCATATATGAAGAAAGTAAAAAACAAAAGAATGAAGATTATTATATTAATATTGACTACTATAAAATAATCGAAAATAAAGGGGCAAAAATCAATCATTTTATAATAAAAGTAATAAGAGGGAGATGTATAATTAATTAATTAATATTTTAATGTATTTGAAAATATTTTTATAACAATTTTTTTTTAATATAAATAAAATATTTCAATACTAATGTTAAATAAGATACTTCGATGTCAATTATGTATATATTATATATGGTTCATATATATATGTATGTATGTATTATATAAAACCATTGAAAAAAATTTATAATTAAAAAATTTCAGTAGCCTCATTATTTTACATTTTGGCCATTTTTTTAAGGTATGTTCAATTTTGCTTGAAATTCAACAAAAATTTGTTGGAATTGTAAATTTAAACTCTATAGTCTATATAATGCAAGTGTCTAATGGGATTTTCAATATGTTGAATCCATTCATTTCAATGAGATGTGCATTCTAAGTCATTCCTTCTCTACATTCTAGGTCATCCCTTGTGCTCAAAGTGGATGTGTCATTTCAAAATAAAGATACAATATTCTCTAAATAAAAAAAAAAGACAATATTACATATAATAAGAAATAAAAATGAATATGCATACATATGAAGGATATATGGTAAAACTATTTCACTTTAACACTCACTATAAATAAAATATTGGGATGTCCTTTTATAGTAATTTTAAAGATAAAATAACTAAAAGTACAAAGCCTTATATTTTGACTATTGAATGTGAACAAGATGTATAATTCTTATACCTTCTAAAATTATTTTAATACAACACTTAATAGTCTATTTTAATATCTATTTTAACTAATTTATTTCAAGAACAAGTTCATATGTATGTATATTGGGAGAAAAAGTTGAAAAAATATGTTAACCATAATAAAATAGTTCAATATACAAAGGAGAAATGTAATTGAAAGTAATCTTTCCTAAAAACTAATAAGAGAATGTAATTTATTTAATTCTTAATATACAATTAGTAAACAACATTTAATATTTAAAAAATATAAGTACCCATAAAAAATTTTAATATGAATATAGATTAAAAAAAATCAATGTCATAATCTATTTATCTATATATATGGGGTTAAATAAAAAATTACTAGGTATTTATTATATAAAATAGTTGAAAAAAATAACATATAAACTTAAGTTGTATACTCTCTATAAAAGTCCTTCATTTATCATATATTCATGACTTACTATGTATCTCCTCAACCTCTAGTTCACACATGTCCCTTTAAAAAAATTTTCATCACAGTTTGAAAGAGACAACCTCTAGTTGATAAGTGTCCCTTAAAAAAAATATTACATAAAAAATAGAAGTAAAATGAAAAAAACTAAAATGAAAATACATTTTTTACTCTATCTCTACAATCAATCAAATATTTAGATGCCCATATGAAATAAAGTAAGTAAAAGTAAAAAGGAAAAAAACAAAAATAAAAATAAAGTAAAAGTGAAAAAAATAAAAATAAAGAGCTTAAATTTTCACATGTGAGCATGAGAAAGCTATATAAAAAATATTTAGTATGTGTCTAAAATAATTTTTTTAAAAGTATTTCAGTAAATGACTTGATCAAAGCTTTTAAATATGTAGGGTCACTAATTTATTTCAATCTCATATTCATGCATATGTATATAAAGAGAATGTAAATGAAAAATTATTTGTGTTTAAAAATATAATAAAATATTTTAATGCAACTAGAGTAATTAAAATTTAAAAAAAAATCAAGTAGAAGGAGATATATAATTCATTTAATTTTTAGTATCAAATTAATATGTAGATTTCAAAAAATGTATGATATGCTATATATTATTAAAGAAAATTGTGTATACACTATAGAAAATCATTTAAAAAAAATATTATTATTATTATTATTTTTAATTTCACTATGACTCTTTTTTTAGTATATTTTTTTGGTCAATGTTGTTTGTAATAGAGAAAAAATGTGTTCAAATTACAAATTTAAGTTGTGTAATGTACACTATCCAACTTTCCAAATAAATTTTATAGACATTGAATCCATTTTATAAATTCAAAAATACAATTTAAACTATGTTAAATATGCAAATATATATATATATATATATATATATATATATATAAAAGAAAGATTTAGTCAGTTTTTCAATGAATCAAAACTGTCATATACAAATATTTAATTCAATTTTTCCATTTAAAAAAAAAATCTACCTCAAAGGATTTAATGATATAAAACTATATTAATTTATCTCATGTATAAAGCTATACTGTCAAGAGACTCTTGCTAAAGCCATAATTAGATAAAACTATATTAGTTTATCTCAAGTATAAAACTATAAAACTATACTGTCAAGAGACTCCTGCTAAAACCATAATTAAGATAAAACTATATTAGTTTTTCATATATTCATTGTTTACCCTTAATGAAATACCAAATATCAAACAATGTTCCATTTTCAGCGATGATTTTGTAATTATGAAGTGTAATTGTTCTCGACCAAAGCCATATGGTAGTTTGTGGATTTGTATTATTAATCGCTGCAAAACGTGATAGGTTTTAGGTTAAATTAATTGGAATTTATAATTATAATAAAAATATTTTATAAAATTTGTGCATTGAATTTTACATTTTCCGTGTACGTTTTCCAAAAAAAATAAAAAAATCCTTAGAGTGGAAGATTTTACTATGATATTAAATAAATAAAATAACATGCACATGGTATCCTGCGGTTCTGGCACAAACGTCAATTGGCTCAGTGGTAACGACAACAAAAACAACTGGCCCAGTGGTAACGACGACAAAGTAGAAGCATGTTGAACGTGATCATTATGATGGCATTTATAGCTTTTAGAATTTAGTGCGCCTATTGAAGCATCCCTAGAACCAAACAATGCAACAACTGATTTGCAAATGAAGTTGGATTTCACGTCATGTTCCCGGAAGTTGTGCAGACGAGAGGATGGACACTGGAGGGCCACGTATGCTCATGTTTACTTCGTGTTGTGGATGGCTATTGATTCGTCGTGATCTCTTAATCTTTTATTTCAATCTTATTTGCGACCCCACTTAAATTCCCATCCAAATTCTGAATGGACATTAATTGCAGGAACGCGTGGAAAGCGTAAGCGAAGTGTGATGTTTGCGTTTGGAGACAAACAAAAAATTGCACGAAATGAATGTCACCTTCAAATCCTAACAAAACCACATTCGGATGGAAATGTACTCACGAACTTCATAGGTATAATTAATGATTTTCGGGGGCTTCATATGTATGTTTGAATTTTTCACGTGAACCCTGCAGCTTCAATTTTGGACAGGTGTCTTTGATACACGGCCAGGATTGCCCAATACTAATACCCAAATCAGCTAGCTGTAAAACTTGATCGATAATGAAGCATACTCTTCCAACTCTTCACTTTCGTCTTTTCAGTTCTTTTAGGCAACGAATACCATTCCTGCATTTTGCGACAAAGAGGTGTTAAATGTGAAGCCAAAGAACGTAGCAAATGCAGTCTTCTCTCCATCTACTCGACATCCTAGTCAAAAGATGCAACCAACTCCAACCAGTCAAAAGTTACTACCAACTCCAACCATCATCCTTCATTTTTAACTAGAAACTTCACTATTAAGTTATGTATTTCACATGAGAAAATTAGAGAATTTTAGAGTTTTTCCCCTAGTCTATAAATTTGTAATTTGCCAAAGCTTTAGCAAGCAAGGAAATGCCTTCCTTGTAATAAAAGTGTCTAATTTTTGTTCTCGATTGAGTAATGTTTTAGTTCTCTAGTGTTGTCTTTAAATTTGGTGTTCTCTTGTTTCTCACAAAGAATGAAAACAAAATAGGGAGAAGAGATTACTCCTTGTCAATATTATGAAACAACTAAATAACATTACACTAATAAATGACTTCACCTCAACATAAATGAACTAAATTAAAACACAATGCCACAATGGACAACTAGTTAGAATTATATTCTCTAACACTTTCCCTTAATTTCAACCGCAAAAATTCAAACTAAACAATTTTAAAAAATGACTTCAACTAGATTTTTTTTTTTTTCTTCTTCCAAAAGGTGTAACCTCTAAAGGACTTCTTCAAAAATAGTCTTGTATTTCTATAGTGTGCTTCTTGTCATCAATATTTTGGTGCAACATACGTTCATAATACAGTGTATTATCTTCAAGACTCCAATAGCTAAAAACTTTATTAATGTTTCCATCATACCTTTTGTGTTCAACATTCATTTATGAAACTTCTATGCATAGTTTATCAAAGAATGGTGGTGCAAGTCATGCTTCAAGGAACTTTAATTCTTCTTCATAATTTGTTACTTCTTCATGGTCGTTGCTTACATATTCATATTCATATTCAAAACCAAAATTAAGATTAAAAAATATTAGGAGGATCATATTCTTTCTCTTCTTGCATTTTTGTCTCAAGCCCTTCTTCATAGGTGTCATGTTTACCTACACAATAAAATTCAATAGTAATTTAAAAAACATCTTCATAATCATATTGATTTTGTTCTTTATGCTCTTTAATGAGAGCTTTCTCTTCTTGCATTTCATTCACTCTCTTTGTGGCTTCCACTTCTTTATGAACATCGGTTAATTCAAAGAGGTTGCCCTCCACTAAGGTTTTAGATGGAAGTGAGCTGAGCTTCTCTTACCAAATAATAGTTTATCAATATGACGATTTCTTACATCATATGTAACAATTCATTAGTACCAAACTCGTCTTCATCAAACTCAATATGACCAAACTCAATTGTTGGATTCAGTGTAACATTGGCATCTCCAATGACAACTTTACTCTCATTAGCAATCTTTGTTGTTGGATTCACCAAATATTCATCCACTTGCAAGTGTGCATACTGGGATTCACTATCATCTATGTGCTCCTTCTCTCATTCTTCTTTAAATTCTTAAGAGTCATAATACACTTGTAGCTAAGCACTTATTTTTACTTTTGATTTCTAAGTCTTTCAAAAAGATATAGACATGTTGTCACTTTGACATTGTCATCCTTTTCACTTTTCTCATTTGTTGAAAAATGACTAAGTGTGGATCAACAAGCAAATTGACTTGGAGATATAGGGATTGCTTGCACTTGGGTCTATCGGTAATGTTCTCTAATAATAATAAAAATAAAAATATTAATAAATAAATAAAATTGTATTGAAATATAAGTAAATAAATAATAAAGAAAATATAATAATGGCAAATCAATAGTAAAAAATAAAGAAAATATAATAATAGTAAGTAAATAATAAAGATAATAATAATAAATAAATAATAAATAATGAAGATAATATAATAATAATAAATAAATAAAATAGTAAATAATAAAGTGAAGTTCTAAATAAATATATATAAAAGTAAACTATAAAATAAATGAAAATAAGTAAAGTTAAAAAAAAACAAAAGGTAAAAGGGAATAAAGTAAGAAAGGGTTAAATTAAGAGAAATATTAAATTAATTAAAAATTAAAATAAAGAAATAAAAGTTGCATGTTGACACATGGAATGTGTGGATGCCCACCCTTTTCCTTTTTTGGTCTATTTAATGGACAATGAGGAGGATGAGATTCATCCATTACTTCATCTATTCGCATTGTGAGATAAAGAAAACCTTGGCCTCGTACGTGAAGAGTAGTAGAAAGATTGGGAGCTCCGAGGTGGCAAGTTGTTGCTGTTAGCGGGATTCGGATAATCAACCTCGAAAAATAAGGAATATCATTGCTATAGGTAAGTTATGTATCCTCATATTTTTGAAATTCTAGGCTAATTAATTGAATAATTATGTGTTGATTATTTATCCCATAAATTAATATAATTAGTTGCATATTTAATTCTATTTTGTTACATATGGTATGAGAGAAACATTGCATGTTTGAAGTAGCATATAAATCATGACATACAATTTTAGTTAAGATGCATATGCAAAATAAATTATTAACATTATTAAAATATCTATAATTTTTATTTGATTGATTAAATAAATTTATAACCCATTTATCTTCAATTAAATTAGAAAAATATATTTTTTAAAATATATTCTGATTTTATAAAATAATACAATGAATCATTATATTATATTATTTTATTTAATTAGAAGCCTGTTTAATGTTTCCTTTGTTGAAAGCCTTACTACCCTCATATTGCACATCATTTAAGTTCAAGTTCAAAATTCAAAATTCACACCTCATACAATCTACCAAATAAATTTATTGATTATACAAATCCATGAGGAAACTAATAATCATCACATAGTGACTATGCTCCATGTTCTTGTTGTTATAAATATTCTATTTATCTCAACAAAATTTGATGATAACTTGTAATAAAGAAATATATTTATGACACTGTAATTAATGGATTATAGTTTATGTTTATGGTAATTGGAATCCATTTATGGATAATATCGTTATTATTTTTAAATTAATATTAAATTGATAATTTTAATATATATTTATATAGAATAATTATTAGTTATTACTTTTCCATTTTCTTATTGCAGGTCACTTTCTAATTGAATTACTATGAAATTTTCATTATCCATTTTTATTTTTATTTTCAAATTAAACAATTTAATGTATATTTTATTGGGTAATTTCAAGTGTGAAATATAGTTATGTAATTATGTTGTTAATTTTATTTCTAATCTAATAAGATTAAAGTGAGTGGTTAATTCTTACTCTAAAATCATAAGATTCAACATGCACAAAATCTAAAATTTTTGTATTAAACCATAAAAATTTGGTTTGATATTAGTGAATTTAATTTAAAAATTAGAATAAAATTAAACAAGGGAATCATTTTCAACGAAATTTTTAAAAGTAAAGGACATTTAACCAAAAAGAGATAGAGCCTGATTTTTTCTTCCTTTTGAGCAAAAGTTTTACATATACTTATAAATCTTTAAAACATTTTATATTAAATATTAAATATTTTGTTTTATTTTTATTTCATATATTAAAGGGATGTATGAACTTTTATTTTATTTTTTTTAGAAGATTTAATGTAATAAATTTTGGTGGCAATAAGTTAAGACTTGAAGCTGGGTTTATATGATGCTAAAAACTCATTCAAATTAAAAATAACTCGTGATAAATGTTTCAATAAAGGAATCTAAAACAACTTAGTCTAAAATAGATCTTTATAAGTTCACTGTAGTATTATGACATAGATAATTAAGTAAAAGAACAATGGATTTATGTTTTATATATGTGTTAGTGAGTAACTATGGAAAATCAAGATGTATCTATAATATAAACTTAGAGGCTTGTCATTGACATTGAAAAGAAGCCATTATATATATGAAATTGGCTCACATAATGAACGGAAGCAAAGAGACACTAGTTTTTCAAGAAATATGTGTAGAAATCATAATTGAGAAGAGTAGTACAATTTACTAAAAATACACGTCAATGAAGTGAGAAGTAAAAGTAGCATACCTTAATAGAGTATGCAACACTCTTGGGAGGACTATTAACCTATGACTAGAGTGAGAAGAGGGAAAAAAAAGTATAAAGAGAGTGGTTCTAATGAATGAAGGGGTGTTTCTAAGTTTGATCTCCAATGTTATCAAATATATTTGATAAACTTATCAAAGGAGGAGGAGGAAAAAAATGAAGTTGCAATTCTATAATGGTGATAACTTATGTAACTATAAACAACTTGGAAGGAGAGAGAGATATAAAGGAGTATTGGATGGATGATTAAGGAAAGTGAATGAGAGTGTCACAACTAATACATAAATCACTAAGTAGTAATCTATCCTAGAACATGATGAGAGATATTTTATTTAGGTAATATTCATGATGAAATAACTTAGAATGATGTTGGTACCTTGATGGAAACATGACACTAAAGTATTGATGAGATAACATAGATCATAGATGGATGTTGAATAACTTTATTTCGCATTTGGTATTCATTGTTTGTACAAACAAATAAAATATAATTTTATTATGAATAATAATAAGAATGCTTATGGTGTATTATCTATATTTGATCTGTATTGAAACAATTATCATATTAATGATGTTATGGTATGACGTTATATTTCCATGTGGTTCCAACTATTACAGGATGTTATGATATATCTTGGATACATATATGTTTATGTTATAACTTATGCTGGTATTTCATGGTCTAAAGCATGTGACAAGTGAATGCATATTTTATGACATGCATGAGCATGAAAAGTGTTGTGATTAAAAATGATGTTATTTTCTCATGATGGTTGCAAGAGTTGGCATGGGAATTATTTTATATGATACTATGATGTCATATCTAATGCATTGGTTGCATGTTGAGATGTGGTGATTAACAAGAAATCCACAAATGGGCTAAGAGAGCTGGTTTATTTGAGATCTTGTGGGAGCCCTTACCTATGAGGAAGAATATGTAACACCATATGGGTTGGGGATATACTCAATCAACACTACATATGTGTGTGGTTCCTTTGACATGTATAGCTCTTGAGAGGCTATGCAATATCTTGAGGAGGCCAAGTGCCTGATATTGGATTGCCATGCCGAATTCTAGTTCGGGTGTAAGGACTTCGATGCTTGGGGTTGTGTACCTTAGTGAGTGTGGAGGGAGTGTGATAGCCTTTCGATATGCATGGAGTACTACTGCATGGATTACTGAGACCGATGCATGACTTGGGGTGGATGAGGTTTGAGTCGGGCGCAAGCCTTGGGGATGAGCCTTGGGCTATGGTACGCATCGATGAGGCTTATGCCTGGTTCCAAAAGTGGGAAAAAGGACAAATATTCCTTGGGATTTCTGAAGTGGTGTGAAAACTTTCGATGTTTGTGCATTATAATAGTTCAGCAGAGGGTGTGTGGCAAATGTTAAGTAATAAATAACTAAATAAAATAAAATGTTAAATGATTCAACTTAACTTCAAGACATAGTTCCCTAAAGAGGGGGAGTATGTAATGTCCCCTAATAGTAATAATAATAATAATAATAATAATAATAATAATAATAATAATAATAATAATAATAATATCTAAATATATCTAAATACATGTAAATATATAATAAAAAAGAAAAGAAAAGATAATAATCGTAAATAAATAGTAAAAAATAAAGAAAAGATAATAGTACTTAATAAATAACAAAGGAAAATAATAGTAAATAGATAATAAATAACGAAGATAATATAATAATAATAAATAAATAAAATAGTAAATAATAAACTGGAGTTCTCAATAAATTACAACTAGAGTTAGTGTATTTGTTATCACAACTCTAACAAAGTATGTTTTCTCTTTTTTCGTCCAATTGTTGTGGTGTCATCCTTGTAGGTTGTGGAAGGCTAGGAGAAAAAAAAAACTTCCATATTTATAGTTCTGAGTGTGTTATAGTGGCTACAACCACCATCCAAAATTTTTGCCTACACCAATTTCGGAGCCTCCCTTGAAGAGTTTCACTTGGTGACTGCACACACTCAGGTTCACTCCGTGAGCTCATGTGAGTCTTGACATTCACCTTGCTTGTTCATTGCATTCAAGTCTCTACATGTGGATGTCTAATTCATGCTTGCGACTGTGTTCTTGTTATGCTCAAATTATTTGCTTCATATTGTTTCTTGTGTTCGCCATGAAAGCAATTGTCACACTCACACATAGAGTCACATTCACTATCATGCAGGCGTCATCTCGATCATGAAAGATCAATCATGAGTGTCCCGCTTGTTGATTTCATCGTCTGTCAGTAATTTTGAACATGTGTGTCGAGATGGTTTGGTCGTTTCGTTGTCAAGTCATGCGAGTGTGTGTTCATATGATGACCTATGCATCTTTTGACTCTTCACACACTCAGTCATTTCTGCTGAAGTTTTGATGACCAATCCCTTCACTAAAAGTCGGAAAATCACCCCACTTTCGACTCGGTTGATTGTCAACCACGACAGTGTAGAAGCACCAAGATAGTCCTTTAAAAATGTGTTGCTTGCAAGAAACTCAATCAACACTCATGCTCGCCACCTGGACAACCGGACCCGACAGTCACCGCAGGACTAACACCCATAAAAAATTGCACAGAGGCCATTGACCTTATCCGCTCAACTAACTGAGGAAATTGTGCAGATAAACTGGACAGAAACCAAGTTATTGTCCCCGTCTCCTTCAGAAAATTGTGCAATTTTCTGAGTGAGTCAGCTGGATAGTCGACTAATTGTTCATCTTAGAAATTGTGTAGTGCTCATGAGCAGACCTTCCGTTGTCCATATTTCAGCTCAGCTTAGAAATTGCGCAGAGATGATTAGTAGGTTGGCCTCCCGACCTTAGTGCAGTTTTCCCAGCCAACAGCTCGTGGTATCAAACTGCCTATTCCCTCTAGGAATTGTATAATTTCTGCTTCCAATGACTGAGAAGCCAACTTCCAGTTCCCTCTAGGAATTGCGCAATTTTGGATGCTAGTGACCCGAGCAGCCAAATTCCAGTTTCCTCTAGGAATTGCATATTTTTGGTTGTTAGTGACCCAAGCAGCCAACTGCAAGTTCCCTATGGGAATTGCGCAGTTCTAGCTGCTAATGACCCAACAACCAACTGGTAGTTCCCTCTAGGAATTGCACAGTTCTGGCTTCCAGTCTCCTAGGAATTTCCCCAAAAAAACTATGTAGTCCCTCCCTACTGACCCTTCATTCAACCCAACATGTTCCTTTGGAAAATTGCACAAATCTGGCTATCCAACCCCTGCTGACTATTCGTTCTGGAAAATGCACAGAGCATGCCTCCCTTGCCCTCCTGCAGCTGAGACTGTCCCTCCCAAAATTTGCGCAATTTTTCCTCTCGGTGGAGCCAAACCTTGAAAACAGTCACTGTCGACTCAAATTTTCTATCTCCATCTCTCAATGACTCTTGTGCAATTTTCATCAGCAGTTTCCCAGAGCCATCATCCCGCATCATAGCCCTCCTGGCTCTCCCAGTCACCTGAATCTGAATGATCATATGTCATGGTAGACTAGGAGGTTTTGGATTTGATGTCATCTCGTTATGAGTGACTGCAGGTATAGGTACGCCAACAGACATGTCAAGATGAAAAACGGGATGAACAAAGGGAGCACATGCAGATTGATAGGTTCCCCAACTGACGAAAGAACAAAGCATGTGAAGCGAAAAAATGTGACAAACATGCATCCTCTCAAACAAGTGAGCCTTTCCAGCCTTCCAGCATGAAAGAAAGGAACAACATGCTAAAGCTTCATCAAGTGAACCAAGGACCATTGAAGACTCCGCTCACTTTGCCATGCAGAGGTGAAGCTATGATACACAATGAAGACATCCATTACTTAGCAGCACTATAGCTTGCCATGTACTCCAGCAGCAGCACGAATGTACCGAAATTGTCCCTTCAAGTCATGTCAAGTTAAGTCATGAGTCATGTTGCCCACATCTCCACTATGGGGTTGTTTTCAATGAATGTGATGTAACGTGGAAGTACAAGAGACCCACTTGTTGAACATAGAGTAATGTAAGTCGAAAAGTCATGGACGTCGAACGGTCATGAGGGTATTCGAATAACCAAAAGGGTCAGTTTCACCCTTGGATATAAATATCCCCTCATTTGTACATGAAAGGACTTTTCACCTCAACTCCTCCCACATACCCGAGAGAGTCTGTAATATTTTCTTTGACGAGTAAGTAGTGGCTCCCATGCCCTATTAACCGGGTTAGTGATGTATGGTGTAACGATGTGTCTTGGAATTTTCGCTTAATTCAGAAGCTTGTAAACGAGCCAGGACATTTTCACACATGTATTGTATTTGTTGTAAGACTGATCTTTAACACTTGTAATGCATGTTTCTTTAACCTGTCTTCTACATTTGAATTGATTCTTTTGTTGTAATGCATAATCTACTAATGAAAATGTGTTTTATATGCTACTAATGCTATCCCGTCCATGTCGACTGCTCTGCTGGACATTAGACAAACCTTTCTCATGAACCTTGCCGAAACAACCGTTGCACTCTTTTGGACTATTTTGTGAGTGTTGTACGTGTTATCTTACATTGTATGTTGTGACTTCCGCATCTGAGTGGACTGCTCTACCGGAAGCTACGTATGTGCTTTTGTGTTGTGTGTTCCTAGACGAGTTGGCACTGATCCCTTCCAACCTAAAACTCACCTTCACCTTCTTCCCCTCAGAGTGAAAGAACGATTGACACAGGTACACTTACACTCACTGGTCACACGAACCTCACTTCTCAAAGACAAAGAGAACCACTCTCCTCTGCTGACAAGCAAGAGTTGAGGCAAATCCTTAAGACAATGGAAACCAGACCATCATACTGGATGGGACTCCCTCACCAAACAGTGTGAGGTCTAGTTGGGACGTCATACCAGGGTGATCCCTTGAATGTTAGCAGGTCCAACACCGTCAAAATTTTTTGTGCTACAAGGAGGGTCATAAGTTGTACATGGCTAAAATTCCCCTCACACTCATTCATCAACCATCTGGTCAAGGTAGTTACTTGCACTCCCTCTCTCACAACTCAATATTTGGTTACTCCTCACCTCCCAAAATTGAACACAAGATTTAATATCAACACCTTCGCTCTGTCTATCCCATCACTCGCTAGTTTGCGAAAGTAGTCGGACTAATCCCAGGCATACAATATCTTCCACACACATCTAAGAAGCCAAAATCCACTCCCATAGGGGTTGTTGTATCATCAATGGAAGAAGAATTCCTTTCTACTCTTGAAGGTCTCGAAGAATCTATTGAAGACGAATAGGAACCTCCAATATTATTTGAAGACAAGAAAGGAACTCTTGTGGTTTTGGGATCAAACTTCGGTATAGGAGGTGGAGGGGAAGGCAGTGGAGGAGGTGGAGGCAGAGATGAACCGATAGAATCAGATGTGGAACCATCAGACTCAGATGTGGAACCATCAGATTCCAAAGGAGAGGAAGAACATGAAGAGGAAAATGAAGACAAAGAGATGGCTGACCCAAATCCTGAATGGACGACTCAGGGACCATTGGCTCTCTAGGATGTCCTGCACAAGATGTCGAAGCCAGCAGAGAGAATGAACATCAAGTTTAACCGTGATAGAGTAGAGAAGGCAGAAGACCACTTAGACAAATTCTACCTATAGTTGCAGATCCTTGAGGTACGTTATGATGATGTAGCATGTATATTGTTTCCATGTACCTTGGACATCTGCGTAGCTATTTGGCATCATAGCCTTCCACCCAACTCCATACAGAATTGGGTTTCTTTCAAACATATGTTCCTTGAAGAGTTTGTTGATGACAAGACCTGAGCCATGCTATTCAAATAATTTGGAAAACTCAAGATGGAGGGAAAAGAGAGTGAAAGATTTCAATTAGAGGTTTATGCATACTTTGAACAAGTTTTCCACAGACACTAAACCTCATGACTCCATCATTGTCAACTATTACACGTCTGCATTACCAGCCACCATTGCATAGTTCATCAAGCGAGCTATGAAGCCAACAATTTTAGAAAGCTGCGAAGAGGCTATTATTGTTTAGAAAGACTTACGCGCCATTGGGGTCATCAAGGATGATGAATTAATGAAAGACTGCAAATATGCAAGCAGAAATCCCCAAGAAATGACGAGCAAGGGCATATACAAGGAAACAACTAATATTAAGACCCTCACTCACCTTGTTAAGAACTTGACCACTGAAATGTCCCATCTCAAGCAACTAAAGATGGACACATTCGCAAGCAATCATCCGCCCAGATAGAGAGAGGCAAGTATATCATCAACCATCTCATCAAGCAACAAACGGTTCAATTCCAAATTTGCTTAGAAGCCTATGTTCCAACTCGATCAATGCGTTGATCCTAAGTTCTATTCCCTCCATGAAGAATTTCATCCCGAGAACTCTTGTTTAGATTGGAAGTGAGTTGTTACCTTTATCTGTACTCATACACTTGATGTGGATGGCGACATACAGGATCATCTGGAAGACACTGATGATAATGAAGAGGTTACACCTAATGAAGCACCAAGTTTTGGGCATATGCTGAATGCATATCAGCGCTTTCAAGTACTGTTGAAGAAAAACACCAAAAAGCAACCCAAAAAACAAAATGATCGTTACAATCTTAGAAGTAAAGGGGATCCCCCTACACTTTGGGAATTCCAAGAGGAAGTGAGACAACTGATAAAGAAGGTTGATCCAGTGGTTGCCTCCAAGAAATAAACAAAAAGAAAGTCTAGGAAGACAGCGGTGGATAATAGTACATCCATAGGCAGCAAGTTGCAGAACACTCCGTCGGACAGCACAAACATCCGTTCCACCCTAGACATCTCGATGAGTCTACTACCTCTAGATTACAGCATAGTCGATGACATGAAGAAAAGTCAAGCAGACATCAGTTTGTTCGAGTTAGCTAAAGTATAGAGTCAGAAAGATATCTTCCTGCACACATTAGGGCAAACATCAACAAAAAGCGTGGCCTCTACTAGAAAAGGAGCATGCAGACCTCCTGGATCACTATCCACTATTCTCAATACACTCTGGATGGAAGAAGCAAACTCAGGTTGCCCCCCATTCCTGCTTTCATTCGAAGTTTTCAACTATAATGTCCACAAATTCTTGGTTGATTTTGGCGTGACAACTAATGTCATGCTGCTCTCCATTGCTAAGAAGACCAATGTACGATGGAGCGAAACATCCAGCGGAATCATCCAAATCGATAGAACATAAGCACCAGTAATTACGTTATCATGTGACTATCCCATGGCAACCGAGTCCACCAATGCATCAACATAGTTGTTGTGAACATACCAGAAGCATATGACCTCCTACTTAGAAGAGACTAGTCAAGCAAGCTAGATGATATTTTTTTATAGACTGGCCTCACATGTGGCTTCCATACAAGAGCAGATGCAACGAAATCTAGGTGTTATCCGAGAGGTATATGAAAAACAATGTCACACCCCGTAATAGCGAGAAAAAACCATTGGCCTTCATAGATCTCATGTTTGGCAACTACTTCCTGGAAAATACATTGGAGTGTTATCTTGCACGGCCAACGCCAACCTCATCAGACAAGCAGTTGGGACTCCTTCCTCACCCAACTAATGATAATGAAACTTGTACAATTTTCTTTTTTGATAGTAATAGTCGTAGCAACAATGGTAGTAGCAGTAGTAGCAAGATGCCAAATGGTCCATGTATAGACAAGCTGTGGGCCATTAGTCTTGACAAATCAAGAACACATGGTGGCTCAAGGACCGAGTGTATCTCAGTCATCCAAAACAATGGACAATGCATGGTTTCAAGTTTTTTGAAGTCTTAAGTCATAAACAATGATGTTGAAGCACTCATGATGAACACACAAAGGACCTTCACTATGAATGAACAGAGCAACATGGGAATCCACCATGATCTAAAGATGGCCAATCTCGATACAAGTTACAAACTGCAATAGCCACCAGACATTGAGTGCTTGATCGAATAGTAGTAGGATGAGTCAGTACGAGTAGATGATGACCTGCGTACCCACTACATGTGAGCAATCTAACATGAGATTCCAGGTAAAGGAGGAGACAAGCCATTGCAACAAAGAATAGGTAACACATACACGTTGTTTGTAATCCTTTCACTGAAAAGATTGACTAAAATTTTAAGTGTTCGGATTACTTGCTAAGTTCATCATCATGCTTTGTTTGCTAATTTAAATCCTGCATGTAAGAAATCTGGGAATATCCACTTACGCATTGACTTCAGAAACTTATACCCTTCCCAGAATAAAAACAACTACCCCATGCCACCATCCGAGCCCATGTTGCACACAGTACTGGAATAGTGGTGTTATCTTCACTTGAAGGTCTTCTGGAATACCACCAAGTTCTAGGAGTAGAGCCTGGTGGACCGAGACTGGTCCACGAGAAACTTGGCTCACACATGTATCATTTGCAATCACTTGACGGGAGGATTGATAATCTTCCTATCAATGGCCAAGTCCTCAAACATTAGTTTCAGTAGGTTGGGTCGCGCCGGTGCCAATATACATAGTCTGCCTAATGCTTGTTGTTTCATTTGGTTTGTTTTTCTTATTATCTTTTCTTTCACCTTGTTTGACTCTGCTTGCTATTTTTGTTCACATTCATTTTGTTTGTTTTATATATTGCTATTTTTTTTCCGGAAATAAGTGTTGTCAACCACTACGTTCTAGATTTTGAATAGAGTATGTGGCTGAACTTGAAGAGACGTGTGACATTGTATCACTTGGCTAGTCTTGAGTCTATTTTCTTTGTGGTTGGTTACAACCTTTGGCCGATGAAGTCCTGATAGAAAATACGTACCATCTGTAAGGGAAGCTTTGGTCAAACTGTGAACCCATGTCCACACTGGGAAGCCCCATGCCTGTACTCAACCTTCTGCTTTGTGTGTAGAGGTATTACATGCTTCTCTGAAGGAAAAACCTCTTTTGCTCTCAATAAGTTGGGATCCCTCTTCGGCCCCAAAAAATAAATAAGTGCCTATGCACAGTTCTCTTCAAAAATAAAAAGGAAAAAGAAGAGAAAGGCTTCCTACGTAGAGAGGTGAAGCATGCAACTCCATCAGGGAACTGACCAGACTCGCTGGTAGTGCAGCAATGTGTGTGTTCTTGCATGACTCCATTGAGGTACTCTCTAGGCCTACTAGTAGTGGAGCAACAACAAAGATGAAAACTTATACTCTGAAAATATTCAACTCGTGAGCTAAACTACCCTTCTTGGATTTGAAACACTCAGATCTAAGCTAAACTTTTGATTGTTTTTGACTGAGTTGGCAAGAGGTGGACCATGTGTGAACATTGGGTAAGTGGGGAAATTGAAGTAACATGCACGACAATTCGATACTCCCTGAAAGACCAAGGCCCTGTGCTAGCAATGAACCGAAACAGAGAAACTGGAGTTCTACTAGTGTGTCGCCAAGTGTTGTAGCGGCTACAACCACCCTCCAAAATTTTGGCTTGCATCAATTTCAGAGACTCCCTTGAAGAGTTTCACTTGATGACTACACACACTCGGGTTCACTCCATGAGCTTGTGTGAGTCTTTACATTCACCTTTATTGTTCATTGCATTCAAGTCTCTGCATGTTGATGTCTAAGTCATTCTTGCGACCATGTTCTGGTTATGCTCAAAGTATTTTCCTTTTATGTCTTTGTTGTGTTAGCCATGAAAGCATTTATCACACTCACACATCGAGTCAAATTCGTTGTCGCACAAGCGTTGTCTCTATCATGAACAATCAATCATGAGTGTCATGGTTGTTATTTGCATCATCAGTCAGTCATTTTGAACATGTGTGTTTGGATGGTTTGGTTGTTTCATCATCAAGTCATGTGAGTGTGTGTTCATATGATCAACTATGCATCTTTCGATTGTTCACACACTTAGTCATTTTTGTTGAAGTTCTGACGACCAGACTCTTCACTAACAACGATATCATCACACCACTTTCGACTCAATCTACTATCATCTAGGACACCGTAGAAACACAAAGCTAGTCCTTTCAAGCTGCTCTGTCCACAAGCAACTCAATTAGCACACATGTTGGCCACCTAGATAGTCAGACCCAGCAGTCACGCTGGGACTAACTCCCCTCAAAAATTGCGCAGAGGCCATTCACCTTACCCGCTCAACTGACTAAGGAAATTGTACGGATAGGCCGGATAGACAGCTAGGGCCCGTCCCTGTCTCCTTCAGAAAATTGCACAGTTTTCCGAGTCAGTCATCTGGATAGTTGACCAACTGTTCATCCCAGAAATTGCGCAGTGCTCATGAGAAGGCCTTCCACTTCCCATCAATTAGCTCAGCTCAAAAGTTTTGCAGAGATGATCAGCAAGCTAACCTATTGGCCTTAGTGCAATTTTTTGAACCACCATCTCCTAGTAGCAAACTTCCTGTTCCCTCTAGGAATTGTGTAGTTTTTGCTACCAGTGACTGAGTAGTCAATTGCCAGTTCCCTCTAGGAATTATGCAGCTTTGGCTACTAGTGACCCCAACAACCAATTGTGAGTTCCGTTTGGGAATTATGCAGTTTTGGCTGCGAGTGACCCTAGCAGCAAATTGCCAGTTCCCTTTGGGAAGTGCATAGTTTTGGTTACCAGTGACCTAGCAGCCAACCAGTTCCCTCTGGGAATTGCACAATTATGGTTGCTAGTCTCCCAAGCAGTTCCTGGAAAAAATTTGCAATCCCTGCCTACTGACCCTTCATGTGGCCTGACCAGTTCCTCTCGAAAATTGCACAATTCTGGTTTTCCATCCCATGTTGACTATTCGTTTCAGAAAATGCATAGAGCATGCTTTCCTTGCCCTCCTGCAACTCGGATTGTCCCTCCCAAAATTTACGCAATTTTACCTCCTAGTAGAGCCAGACCTTGCAGACAGTCCCTGTCAACTCAGATTGTTTGTCTCCATCTCTCAATGACTCTTGCGCATTTTTCATCAGCATTTTCCCATAGCCATCATCTCGCATCACAACCCTGCTACCTCCCCTGGTCACCTGCATCTAAATGATCTTATGTCTTGGTAGATTAGGAGGTTTTGGATTTGATGTCGTCTTGTCATGAGTGACTGCAGGTATAGGTACACCAACAAACATGTCAAGACTATGAATGGGATGAACTAAGGGAGCACATGAAGATGGATAGGTTCCCCAATGGATGAACGAACAAAGTATGCCAAGCAAACGAAAGCGATGAACATGCATCCTCGCGAACAAGTGAGCCTATTAAGCCTTCCATCATGAAAGCAAGGAACAACATGCTAAAGCTTCATCAAGCTACCCAAGTGAAGCTATGATACACCATGAATACATCCATTACTTAGCAGCACTGTAGGTCAACATGCACTCCATTAGCAACACGAATGTACCAGCATTGTCTTGTCAAGTCATGTCGAGTCAAGTCATGAATCATGTTGCCCACATCTCCACTATGGGTTTTCTGTTAATCAATTTGATGTAATGTGGAAGTCCAAGAGACCCACTTGTTGAACATAGTGTCATGTAAGTCAAAAAGTCATGGAATTCAAATGGTCATGAGGGTAGTCGAACAACCACAAGGGTTAGTTTCACCCTTGGCTTTAAATACCCCCTCATTTGTACATGAAATTACTTTTCACCTCAGTGCCTCCCACATAGCCAAGAGAGTTTGTAATCTTTTTTTTGAGGAGTAAGTGGTGGCTCCAATTCCCCGCTGATGGGGTTAGTGATGTTTGGTGTAACAATGTGTCTTGGAAGTTGCACTTAATTGAGAAGCTTGTAAACAGGTTAGCACGTTTTCACACATGTATTGTATTTGTTGTAAGAATTATCTTTAACAATTGTAATGCATGTTGCTTTAACCTATGTTCTACATCTGAACTTATTCATTTGTTGTAATGCATAATCTACTAATGGAAATGTGTTGTTTATGATGTTAATGTTATCCCATTCATGGTGACTACTCTACTAGACATCAGATAGACCTTTCTCATGAACATTGTTGTAACAACCGTTGCACTTGTTCAGACTGTTCCGTGAGTGTTGTACATGTTATCTTACCTTCTATATTGTGATTGCCACATCCAAGTGGACTTCTCCGATGGAAGATGTGTATGTCCTTTTGTGTTGTGCATTGCTAGCTGAGTTGGGACTGATCCCTTTCAACCTAGAACTCACCCTCACCTTCTTCTCCTCACAGTGAAAGAACCATTGACACAGGTACACTTACACACACCAAGCATGCAAACCTCACTTCCCAAAGACAAAGTGAACCACGCTCCTATGCTGACAAGCAATAATTGAGTTAAATCCTTCAGACAATTGCAACCAGGCCATCGTACTAGGGTGATCCCATGAATGTTGGTGGGTCCAACACCATCAACAGAGTGGTTGGATTCCTTGTTGCCATAATTTTACTATCAATTTTTCTTGCCAACCAGAATGCATCCTCGAATGAATCAAGTTCCCAAAGACGAAATTCATGTTGAATGTTATCCTTTAAAGTCCCTATGAAGACATCAATTATCCTCTTCTCTAGAATATCATTTACCCTTATATTCAATTTTTTGAGGTCCTCAATGTGCTCTGCGGTTGAACCCTTTTGTTTGAGATTTATTAATTGGCTAAAGAAGGTGTTGCTCTTTGTATCCTCATAACGTGTTATCATTTCCTTCATGAAAATTGACCAAATGAAAATTGGTTTACGAGAACAAATCCCTCTATACCATAGAAACTGACTTATTTCTAAATACAAATATGAAATATGTATCTTTTGTAACCATTGCACATCATGTAGTTCAAAGTATTGCTCCATTTGTAGTATCCAAGTTACAAATTCCTTGCTATCAAACTTCCTCATATCTCCTTTTCTTTCTTTTAGGAGTTCGATCTTGAAACCACTATAACTATGTAACTTCATATCTCTAAGTTCTAAAATTCCATCCTGTGGTAGCCCGTTGAGTCCTCTTTCCAACCCTATAGCTCTTATTAAGATTGAATTCTTCAAGAAAGAGTTATGTCCAATCTACCTTGATGACCTCATTATAGAATGGTTAAGTAGAGAGAATTGTACAAAGTGCCACATGTCATTGTTTCTACCTTTAGCTTTGAAAACTATATACAAAAAACTAAAGTATGTCCTCTTTCTGTAAATTTTTACGAAATTGGAATTCAATGCTCAAAGATAACATTATGACAATTTTTCCAAGCTCACATGTTTGAGATCGAATTCAAGACCCTGCGAAAACCCTAACTTCCTTAGATCATATCTCTGAAAATATAGTGATCCAAAATTTGAAATTTCAGACACGAGGTTTATCAAGATTTTGGCTCAAATAGGTTTTAATTTCAACTTCTAAAACGTTGTACAAAAAAATGTATAGAGAAATTTCCACGATGACATGTTTGAAGCAACAAAACCCTAGAATCCAAAGCTCTAATACCAAATGTTATAAAACCAAATCACAAAATAGAAGAAGAGATAGATCAACGAATTCATAATAAGCCTATTCGAGGGGGAAGCCTCCTTGACATTACACAAATAAACAATTCTTCTATGATACAAATGACAAGACCTCCTTTCTATATATAGGAGTCTAAGTGGGTCACAATATAATTAGAGCTGACATAAAAATACTAATGTAGGGGCACAACAATATAATAAGGGGGTTGCACTAATAACAAATAGGGGCTACACTAGTGGTATAGGGACATAACACTATGTTATGGCATTTTCGTTGCATACTAGGTCAGAGGTTGATGTTATTGAAGCTACATTGTTCTATCTTACATATTTGATGATGAGCCACTACCAACAAATGCTTATGGTGCAGATCATATATGGTGTATGATAGTTGTTGATGACTGTCATGGTATTATTGATGTATTTGGTCTTGCTTATACATGTCATAGTTATCATTTAATGTAAAGTTCATGTAAAGACCTATGATGTACTCATTGTAAAATTGAGTCATGTATGGACTATTATGGTCAAGTCCATTTTGGACATGTGATGTAATTTGTAATCCCACAATGCTTGGGAAGTTGGTGTAATAGTGATTTCAAATGTGTAAACCCACTTTTATTGGATGATTGATTTAAGTTTGATTCCTTAGTGATAGGATAAGAGATATGAGTCATAAAGTCATGTACTTCATTATACATCTATCAAAAGCTTCAGCATGTGCTCAGGGGGAGCATGATCAATGTTCATACTCAATAGTTCGGATACAAAATTCTCCATTCAACATTGGTCATTCCTTTTCCCTTGATGTCAAAGGTGGAGAGTAGCTTGGTGTTTGGAGATTTATTTGTTTAGTGCTTGGCTTGATGTCTTTTACAGGTACTTATAGGTTGTGGTGACCAAACAACAAAGTGGTTACCATCAAGTACAAAGGGGTAGATTGTTGGCATTATGAATTATGTGTCATCCTTGATGGCTGCCTACATGATGTGTTGTCGTTGATGATAGCCTACCTGATGAGTTGTTCTTTGATGTAAACCAACTTTATACAGATGTCAACATGATGTGTCTACAGATGTGAGAAAGTGTCTTGACAAAGGCATAATAGTTTAGAGGGAGAGGAATGATAAAGTTTAAATTTCAATAATTATATGTGGGTTTTGTTAAGAAAATCTGTGTAAATGCACAATTATGATGAAGAAAATGCGCGTACATTTTCTGTACAATGATATTCTAAATACCAAGGGTCCTTACCATGGTATTTCCCTTTGGTATTGAGCCCAATAGTGAATGTTTTGATCTCGTCTAAGAAAACCATCGACTGGAGTATGGTTTTGACATGTGGTATTGGATAAGGGCTAAACTATATAAGGAGATGAATATCAAAGTAGTAGAGGTGTGAAAGTGATGGAAATCTTATGAATAGTTAGTTCTAAATCAAATATGCATGTAATGTGCTATTGATGTTTTTCTTGATCTAAAACTAAGTATACACCTAGGACTTTGATGATGGATCAGATCCAATAAATTTAGATGAAAATATTGATTATGAGATGACTTGGTCTATGTTGATAGTGTCTTTATGTGTGATTCTTTCTGTGTATGCCAAGATATGGGTATGTTTGAAGTTTTGTGTTCTATTAAAGATTTGATTCTGAATTTGCCGATGTGTACATGGCTTTTACAGCCTGCAAGGCACGTACATATGCAAGTGTGTTTATGTTAATTCGTATACACATGGGTTTGTTTCCTGAAAAGCACATAGACACGTGGATATGCTTTGAAGAAAGGGCATATAGAAAGTAGGGGTTTGATGAAAATGATATCTAACTAGTTTAATCAATTTTTATGAAAATGGTGTCTAACGAGTTTAACCTGTTTTGATGTGTTTCCTCTATCTCTCAATGAAGACTTCTTGATGATATAGGATAAAACAATGATGGTTTTATTATGGATGGATTGATTGAAGACTATTGAAGTTACTTGTTGATTTTGATTGAAGATCAGTGAAGGTTCTATGGTTCTTTCAGAATGATGCAGTAAATATTTGTATGATTGAGTGTTTGTTTCAGAGTGATAGTGGTCCATTTTTAGGTTTCAGTAGTTTAATATTTGTACTTGGGTATGGTTTAGCTAAATAACGTACATACGTGGTTTTGCTACTACAAAGTAGCATACATATTTTCACATATGGTTGATCATGGATTGCAGTAATAGAATCTGGTTTCTGTGATGTGCAAAATGTTGTTTGGTTTTCTAGTTACAATGATATCACTGTTCTCATTGGTTGGTCGAATTTTTTGTTATTCCAGTCTATTGGTTGCTTCAATTGTGTTAGAGATTGATGATTGAGTTATAGTGATAAGTTTCAATTTGATGATTGGTTTTTGAGCTTAAATGTTGGTAGTGGATCTAGTCTAAAAATATGATGAAACGTGGCCTACAATTTGTGATGTTATGTAGTAGGGGGATCCACTATGAAAATTTATGAAATGTGGTCCTTAGAGGTGTTGAGGGTTGGAGCCTTAAAATAGGGATTTGAAGCTTTCTTCTTGTGGTACCTGGTAAATCAGATCATGGGGTTGGAGCTCCCTTCCAGTAGGAGTTGGAGAACGAGCGAAGTTTGTAACATTCTGCAAGTGGGTACCTATGTACTTGTATGAGTTTACGCCAGTACAAGATTTAGCAGGTTGGAGCTCCCTTCTAGTAGGAGTTGGAGAAGGAGCAAAGGTTGTAGCCTTATATAGGTGGGTTCCTACGTATTGGTATGAGTCTGCGCTAGTACAAGATTGTAGAGTATTTTATAGAGATGACAACAACAGGTGGTTTTTTACCGCATTGGGTTTGCACCTTAAATCCTAGTGTTCATGTGTGTTGCTGATGTGTGATGGATTATTTTTTCTTACTCCACATGGTTACTATCTATATAATTTTTAATAAAGTACTGACGCACTGGCTCAAAATAAACAGATGATGAAACATTTACTGCATATACACTAGTTTTCTTAAGAACAAACACACACAAACACGAGTTTCCTTCATTAAATTTGTGTACATAAATTAGAATATGAAATTGAGAATTTTATATTTCTAAAATAGTAATTCACCCCCCCCCGACTAGTATTGTTCCTAACAGTACAATGTTTTGTTGGTTGCCCATGTACTAGTCGTGTTCATGACCTAGTGCATGAGCGTAGAGTAGGAATTGGTGGTTAACATTTTGCAAGAGTCTATTGGATTGATGAGGATGTGTTGTGATTCTATAATGGTGTAACATTTCCAATTTATTCAAATCCCTTCACCCGTGAATGAGAAAGTAATGCAATCCTTCTTGGGAAAGAATAACCTTCTATGAAAATTCATCTTCGATTACACATAGATTATTAAACCATTACAGGGTATGATGAAGAAGGATGACACATATAAATAGGAAAAGAGAGAAATTTTCCTTTGCCTAAATCAAGAAACCCATTGCATATGATTTAACCTTATTGTTGGGCCTCCAAATTGTCATAATTCCATTAACCGAAATATCCATCATTAAGGGAATTTTGAGGTCTAAAATTGGCCACCTAAGAAAAATGTACAACCAAATAAAATTTATAAGAACCAATAGGATTCAAGGTGATGATTTCAACCATGAGGAATGATTCACCATTTTTGGAATAAAGAAATTTGAAGATTAAAAATTAACAAAATAATAAAACTACTTTTTCAATTCGTATTTTAAATTTATCTCCCTAAGGTGCTACTCAAATTTCGAGCAGGAGTACTCATTGGATGCAAAATTTAATTCCTCATCCATGGAGTACCCATGTTGCATACTTCCAATGGATCCTGCTACACAAAAAATGAGAAACAAAAGAAAAACATGATGGAAATCATGTTTTCCATGTATTTCTCATTTTTTCGTGTAGCAGGGTCCATCAAAAGTATGAAACATGGGTACTCCTTTGATGAGTAATCAAATTCTACATCCAAAGAGTGTTTCATCTTGAAATGTGAGTAAACCCATAGGTAGATAAGTTGAAAATACAAGTTGAAACAGTAGTTTTTTCTTTTTTCCCTCTAAAATTTGATGATGTAATGTAATCTTATTTTATTATTTCCACTATTATTTTATAATTTCCTTAGGAGGCCCATTTTAAACCTCAAAACTCCCCTAATGTTTACATCATTCCATTCATCCATTGTTAACATTTTTAACCATACTCCTCCATAAACCGAACCAAATCTCCACATACATGTTTACCTAGTTTATTATTATTATTACCATTATTTTTAATCAATTAAGAAGAATTTTGCATGGTTTTACTACTGACAGTTTAGCAAGTTCAAGATTGTGTACCTTTGTCAAGTTTCTGTCGCTATATCCATGGTTGAGGAAGTAGCACCACGCTAGAAGGAAATACAACGCTTGGTGTTGGTTTTTAGAAGTTCCAATATGGATTTGTATTGGTCAAAATCCACTGAGCTCGCACATGTCGACCTCCAACAAATGATCATGGGAAAAACGCAGTAGTTTTGACAAGTCAACTTCAAACACGTTTTCTAAGAAAATTAAAGTGAATCTCAGAAATAAAAATCATGAGTTTTGTTTAAGATGGGCCCATTTAAGTTTTGAAAGAGAATTTTTCCCAAATTTGTTACCATTTGGGAGATATTTCAGGTTCTTTGGAGCCCTATTTTTTAGGTTGCGTGAGCAAATAGTGCACCTATGTGCCAATAAATGCCCAGTCAAGCAAGTAGAGGTTGGAGTGGACTATGGTTCATAAAATTCGTGTTACCTAGGTGTCCATTTAGTTGTGATATGTAGCCATACGAATCTCCATAAAGTTACATTGTAACCCCTATATAAACACTCCATTGAAACAAAGAGGAGAGGTTATTTTTATGAATTGTTTCAAAACTCCGTTGATGTAATATTTGCTCTGTTCAATGAAGACTTGAAGATATTTTTTTACTCATGGAGATGATGCATTAACGAGTTGAAGTGTAGAATACTTGAATTTGTAGGAGGGCCCCCTGCTGAATGCAAGGTATTGTTCACATAGATTTATATGTTTCATCAATTTACTTTTCTTACAATTATCTCATAGATTAATTGTTTCATAATTATATTTTCTATAGATTTTTATTTTCTTATAGATCGCATATTACTCATAAATAAAAAATACAAAAAGATACTCTAAGATTGGTTTCATTTCATTATAGCCATTTAGAAATAGGATTTTGAATAAGCTTTCATGGTGTAACTTTCATTTTCGATTTATGTCAAATAGATTAGTTAAGACTATTTTTTTATTTATTTAGATTCTATACTCTCACTCTAGATTCATTTCTTAAATGACTTTGAGTCTCTATTATTAGTTAGATCATCGCTCATTAAATTTCTTGTAGTTAGTTTCTAAGTAAATTTCTGTAAAAAAAAAATCAGTAGGTTATCTCTAGTTTTCCACAACATGTCGCTTTGATTCGGTAGTTTCCATTCCAATTTCATAGTTAGCATTCAAAGTTATTTTTGTAGCATGTAATTTCATTTTTTTAGTTAGAATTAAGAGTTGTTTCCATAGCATATAATTTCAATTCTATAGTTAGCATTCAGATTTGACGTAACATACAACAATTTTCTAGATTCTTAATTTTCCATGTATAACCTTGTTCTAGTTTAAAAGCTACTCTTTCAAAATAGACTTTTCACAGTAATGAATTCTTAGATAGCATAAACTCATGTTAATTGGAATCCTAGAATATATAGTGCACATATACTTCACATCTACACAGTCGTGGCTTGAAAATTAATGAAGTAACTTAAGTCATTTAATTTATAAAACATTTTGGCGTCGTTTCAATGGAAGTGTATATAGGAGTCCTTTTATTTTCATTAAAAATAAATAAATAAAAAATAAAAATAGAAAAAACTTCAATCACCTACCACCCCCACTATATCACGTGGTGCAGTAAGAGCCACACATCCACATCATGAATTCTTACTTTTGCAGGTAGAAGAAGTGGTGATGAAGGAGGTTGAAGAAATGGATGGAGATTATGACAATGAGATCAGAAGACCCAAAAACCTTTCTTTCTGAATTTGAAATAATTTGTAGATCTTATGGCTACTCACTACACATTCAAAAATTGAATCTATTTTTGGCAACATTGAAGGATAGAGCTCTTAAATGGTTTATGACTTTAGGAACAAATTCTATAAGGACATGGGATGATATTAAAAGACTCTTTTTGGAAGGATATAAATATTATTGCATACACCATGACCTTAGAAATCAAGTCTTTAAGATGAACCAAAAAGAGGATGAAATCCTAGAAGATTTAGTGGAGAGATTTATTTATAATGTCAAAATATCTAAATTGCATAATTTAGGATCATACACATTAAAATCTCTCCTACTAAATTCTATAAAGGATGAATGGTTAGATCTTCTTAAGCTGGTGGGAAAAGGAGATGTCTCTCAATTATCATTTCAAGAGATTTGTGAACTATGCAAGAACATATCAAGAGGAAAAGCAAAGTATGTAATATCCCCTAAAGATCCATTTATGGCGAGAGTAAGTAAATCGACATCAGGATTGGTAAGACAAACTGAAGTCAACAATTTTCTCAACATTCTTGGTAATCTAAATGAAAAAATTGATATGATAAGAATGAAAAACAAGAAAAAAATTGAGAATGTTGCTTCATTTAGATTTTTCGCTAAATGTAGAAAGAAACATGCTTTGCATGAATGTCCACTTGATAACATTAAAATTTGTAAAATATGTGTAGGACCACATACTACTAAATATTTTCCATCATTACCAGGGTTAAATGGAATCTACCAAGGAGCAAATCAAACACCAGAACAATCTTGTTATGTAGCTCCAGGAAGACCATGGCAACCTCATCAACATGGTATGGCACAAGACCTTAATTCTCAATTTGAGGGTTATGCAAAACAATATCAAAGTAATTGGAAAACACCCTTGCCTTTGCAACCTTGGCCATCTCAATCCCAACCTCAAAACCAATCTTTGCAACAAGGTTTGAAAGAGCCTTATAGAGGAAATCTACCATATCCTCAATCTTTTCCTCACTATCGTCAATACCAATCTCAATGTTATCCATATCATTCATCTCCACCACAACATCAATTTCACCATCAATCAACATCGATTCAAACTTTCTCAACCACCCACATAAACACCTCAAAGATCCATTGCCACTCCACTACTTGCACAACGATTTCATATCCCCAACAATATAACACCTCAATCCACATACAACTTTGAGGTATTGCAAAATAATTCTCTAGCTCCCATTGAAGAACAACAATGAGAAGAAGAAGATTTAGATAATTTCCAAGAATCATGGAGGTCTATCGATAAAGAAAAGTTTTTGGAACCTAAGATTGAAAATTTTCATGCATGCCTATCACCAAATTCTATGAATGGAGATAACATCTATGAATACTTTCATGGCATGATAACAAGAAACCAAGGAAGACAAGATTACATTGAATCTTGGTTCACGATATCCATTAGATCCCAGTATTCCATTCTCCAGTATCCTCTGACATCATCTCAATCAAGGTAGTTGGTGTCTCATATATTGGTACATATCAAAGATTATATTTCAAACATGTATATCAGTTTATGTATCATCTTGTTACGCACACGGTTTGATCGGAAGTATTCGTATACTTGAATGGAATTTATTTTTCAAGTAGAGTAGGACATATAAAAAATAAAAAATAAAAAAGTAAAGAGAAAAATAAGTCTTATTTTGAAAACCAGCTTGCTGGCGCAATTGGAAATGACATTTTCTTTAAAACTAGGTAACTAGCGAGAAACGTTCACAATAATTTGTACAATTTTATGATGGTTTCAATATTTTAGTATGATTGTTCAAATCATTTTTGGTTTTATGCTCGAGTAAGCTGATATGAGATTCCCTCAGGCCCACCTTCCAAAAGACCTTGTCCCATGGACCTCAACACCTTATCGGGGATCAAGATCAAAGGTTATTTGGAGTGCCTTGGAACTTGCATACATCAATGGAAAGCCTCCTCGTTGACAACAATGGGAATACAACAATGTCTCCTGATGGTTAGATCTTGCAGGTGACTAGACTTTAACACATTCATTCATCCCCGTCAAGATGCACTCAGGTACCTTGACACTCATTTACATTACTAGTGAGTTGTCTCACATTCGTTAATGATTTTCACCAGTGATCAGTAATCCAATGATTTCTTTCCATGCTCGACTTTGACACATTAATTCGCATGGTAGGAATTGTACCATGAATTTTGGTTTTGGATGAAGACTAATGGTTTTATGGAATCAACAACAAATTGAAGCAATATATTTTATTGGTTTCTTGTAGCAACATGTTCATCTTTTTTTCATTCCATAGTAGCATGATGGCACCATTACAACTCTTTTTAATTCATTTGATTTTCAAATAAAACAATAAATTTGGGCCTATTTCAGTAAATATGCATTATGTTTCATGGTTTCTACTTTAGCATGCAGTACACAATCCAAAATAGTAGTTCAAACTTGGAGAAAACAACTTTATGAAAAAATTGACATTTTCTGCAATAGCTATGGAAAGTTGTAGTTTCTACAACTTTTTCTGCAACAATTTTTTTTTTTTGATGTAGCAGCTTGTTCGAGAGGCAGTTTTGGCACAAATATTGCAAGAGAATGGAGTAGAAATAAAAAAAATACTGAGCTTCTGGGTTTACTTAGAATATGGTAAATTAGGTAAGACACGGGAAAAATTCTAAAAAAGTGCAATTTGCCATGACTTTTCATCAGGTTTTTGAGGCAGGTTTTCAATTTTTACGACTGCGAACAAATTAGGATAGCATTTGGTATTTTTTCCAAGTAGCTTCATTTCATCATCAAAAGTGGATTTTGAAGGCATGTGGTGGTAAAAAAGGCAAAAATACATTGTTTCCATTTTGAAGCACTCAATTTGGCCTTAAAATGAGTTCGTGGCATATGTTTTTGTTGCAACATTAGGCAACGTGAAGGGTGTGGAGTAGGAGTATCCTCTCTGCGCATAGAGATGATCCCTCTAGCCCAAGAGAGTGGTTCTAGCCCCAAAAAAGACAATTTAATTTAAATTTACTTATATTAGAATCAAATAAGAGGGTCTACCTCTTATAATGCGAATCCACTTGATGGTGATCTCGTTCCCTTGCTCCAACTTCCCTTCATTTGTTTCATTCAAATTCCTGAAACAAACATGCAAGAAACAATAGCTAACATGATAGCATAAAATTGAATTCAATATACTTGAAAGGTTAAGGAGTTCTAAGGTATCCAATGTAATATTACACACGATATACGAAATAAACCATCAGTTATATAAAAATAAACTTCAAAGAGAAATACAATTGAAGCCTTGTCGTTGTAGGTTCCCTTCGATGTGTCCGAGTTCCAACACCACTATAAGAATCTCATGATTCACCCTCAAAACAATGGAAGTTAAAGGCCTCTTCCCCTTTGCTCCAAACTAAATAAAACTACAAGATTATTCTCCCTTCACACAGAAACTAGAAGGCTAAGGTTCTCAATATGTCTATCAAGATTTTCAGATAGTTTTAGCCCTTTCATTTGCTAGTCGAGGTTGTAAAATGAGGAGTTTATATAGCTTTGATAGAGGGGAAATGGATCCTCTTGTGATGGGAGAGGCCTTATCCCTTTTGTTTTGTTCCATTTTAATAGCGAAAAGGGGCCCAAATAGTGTCTCTCGGCTCTATCTTGCTCAACGATTTACCAGACTTCCGTTCACGAAGCTTCTAGACCTGGAAGCTTCAACTTCATTTTAAAAAACTTGCGAAAAGAGTGCTAGTGTGAGTCATGAACCGATTACCTATGCCTTTCGGTGCTAGACCCAGTGTTAGACTCTACAAATTGGTGCAAGGAAGAAACTAAGTGCTAGCAACAGTCTTGAAAACTGAGTTTGAAGGAATATTCTTGGGAAATTATGTAAGAGGGAAATGTTCTGCAAATGAAGAGGGATGTAGGGACATGTTCTTCATGGCAGGAAAACACATGAGGGTCACTGTAGAGGTCCTCTAGGATCAAGGAATAGGGAGTACAGGGACAATGACAAAATGTTGTGTAACAGATGCCCCCTAAAGCATGAAGGCCAAACAAGAGTGAGGGGTGAAATGCTTTACGAGTAGATGCATGGAACCAGAGACCGCCATTAGAAAACCTGCAAGCAAGCATAGATACATATACATCACTAAAATCTATGATACATGAATCATGGTATGGACGAAACCATCCCGAAGAAGATCATGTAAATAGATCCAAGGTATGGGCACAACCATCCAGTAAGAAGGATCATACCAAACCCAAGGTATGGTCGCAACCATCTAATAATGAGAAGGATCACATATAACAGACTCATGGTATGGTCGTAGCCATCGATCTGAAAGAGACATGTTTGTAAGCATGATCATGTCACATTGCTCTGCAACCTCGACTTGTGTAATCTGACACTAGTGTCTCGCACTCCAACATGACGTGATCAAAGTACAAATTCTAGCCTGTGAATAGATGTGTTGACATCGAACATGCTAGAACATCACTTGATTACCAATCAATGATGTGAAATGTTAACAAGCATAAGAGAAACCACCAATAATGACAATGGCTCTCAACGTACCAGCAACACAATTCACAGAGTGTGAATAAAGAACTAAAGTTGAACACTGGTGAAGTCACTCGATCGAAAGCCAATAATGAGAACTTGTCATCGAGTGCGAAGAACTTTCCATTATGGAATGCAAGCTCTAAGGTACTGTAAGGGAGTCTTTGAGCCAACTTTCTGGATAATGGGCTAAAGTCGACAGGAAGTGACCTTGTCGAAGGAGGGCCATGATGTACCCCACATCATCGACATGAGACAAGGGATGCAATGATTATGGATGATACAGAGAATTAGGAATGAGTGTAAATTGTAGAAGGATTAACTCTTGAACATATCAGCCACACGACTCTGAAGTTTGGCAGCTTTTGGATCCATAGGATCGGAGGTCATGATGACATGGCAAAGATCATATGTAAAGGAAAAATGTGGTGGCCCAAACCCTAGAAGGTCAATGATCGAGTGGGAATATCCCAACCCGACATGAAGCAAAATATCGTCATGTTCAAGAGTGACAAGCTGTCGACACAATTTTTGGCAGGTACCCCAATTATTTTTTATCACAAGCTTGAAGGGGATAGCATATGCTTGTAATGTAAGTGCATCCTTCGGATAGATCCGACCTAGTAATATTACAGAGACCTAGGAAGTTGAAGCTTGTCTCCAGCATGGTGATGAATATGATGTCATTAAAGTTTAAGGAGTTCGACAAAGGGAAAACTCAGTATCTTTTTCATGTTTAGAGAGTTTGAAAAAGACACGGAAAAGAAAACTCCAAATGGTCCCTTTTCGTAAATTTGTGTCTCGAGCCCGAGAAGGTAGAAAACAATACTCGAAAGAACCTCTGGACCATTCCATCCAAGGAGTACCTTTTTCGTAAATAGTTTATCCCAGCCCAAAAAAGGGGTAAACATATACTTGGTAAATGATGTTTTGAAACCATTTACGAGGTCAAAACAACAAGAAGTCAGCAATCTTTTCGTGTTTTGAGAGTAGGAAAAGGGTTTAAAGCAGACTTCCCATTTCTATTTTCTTTAACCAACGAAAAAGGGAAAAACACTCGACAATCTTTTCATTTCAATTATTTACGAGTCGGGAAAATATCTTAAATAAGACTCTAGTTTTGTATCACCATCGGCAAACCATCCCCTGTCCCTACACAAGAAACGAATGCATTATCCATTTCTAAAGAAAAATGGCAAAAAAATACTTTTTAAAACCCTAAAACATGGTGAAAATTTTATAAAATGGGAAAAAGTAAAACCTTTTTTTACCATTTACCTCTTTTACATCATTTGGGAAAATTTTTACCCACTTGTGCCTTAAATCTTTAGGAGAATATTGTTGTGGATCTAGGACGCTGATCATCAAACTATCTGTTGCAGGTAAGATTCATTGCCCTACTCTTTGTATTGATGCCTGTTTTTAATGCATTTGATCATCTTTTTGGGGTTTTATGGGACTTTTGGCAAAAAAAATCACCCTCAATCGACACAAGATCCAGACACACAACTGTGCCAATCGGGGGATATTAGAATAGACTCTCACACTGTGAGCACACCTGTTTTAAAAATAGTTGCCCCGGCACAGTGCACTAAATTTTTTTAATTTTTGCCCAATTTCATTGCGTTAAATCCAAAATTTCTCCTTCAAGGACTGATGTTAAGTTCAATGCGGGGGTTTTTGTAGGAAAACTATAGCAAGAAAGATGGTGATAGAGTGGAAAGAACGTGAGCATAAAAGAAGAGATTCATTGGCATTGGATGATCCAAATTGTCTGGATGCATTGAGGAATTGTGGGCTCCTCAAGTCCTTTCTTACACTAGGCCTACAGGCTCAACTTGAGCTACTAAAATACTTGATCAGTTTATGAGATGTTGGATAGGAGGTATTTGTGATCCAAGACCAAGAACTAGAGCTAGAGACTTCAAATATTTACTTCATTACTAAAGTGTCCCACAGAGTGGATCCAATCCAATTGTCTCGAGGCAGGCCCATTGTAGTGAGTGTAAACATGCTACTTGGAGAACATTTCCTGGGAGCTTTGAAGTCTACAAGAGGCAAGATTGATATCATGTCGATAAAATATCTTGTATTGAAGGTGCTTCTCTTAACCATCAACCGAGTGGTTGGGGCTCAAGCACTACACGAGTCCAACAAATCTAAGTTCTAGTATGCGGTAGACTACACGTCACCCACTGTCTTCAATTAGGTGGAAACCATTAAATCGAACATGAAACACAAATTATCCAAATGCAAGGTAGGGAAACTAAGGAAATTTGGATATGGTTCTATTCTGGTGACTTTATTCCTATAAAGGATCCCTCTATTCCACTATCATCTATCGCAGGTGAACCCGTCGATGCCACGAGATCCACAGATGGTCCGTTGGGGCAAG
This sequence comes from Pinus tabuliformis, assembly GCA_031772625.1. NCBI lineage: Eukaryota > Viridiplantae > Streptophyta > Pinopsida > Pinales > Pinaceae > Pinus > Pinus tabuliformis. The sequence goes on from CM062819.1 coordinate 909,625,999, forward strand.
CTGATGCCCAGGACTGGAGGGGGGCAGCACATGTCATACAAGCTTGCCTTCTTTGTGTGGCTTAGAAGACAGTTGATTATGGTGGAGGATTGGCCATATAGCAGGACTGACTTCCGCCGTGATCCTGACATGCCACTCCCAGAGGGAGAAGACTTTGAAGATGGAGGTGAGAAAACCAATTTTTGTTTTTGGTTTTTATTGTTTTTGCATATATGTATTCCTGACATATTGACTGTGTAATTACAGATGTGGGACCAAAAATACCAACATGGATATACCCTATAGCTAGATGCATGGCTCGACAGTTCGATCTCACTCCTTATCAAGAACGAGTAGACAACGAAGAAACGATTGCGCAAAATCTGGAGGGATTGACTAGAGGAATCCCAGAGTATGCATGGATCGAGGACATTCGTCGCCATTATCAGAGGTACACAGTGGGGGTGTCAGATCGGATCTGACGATTACTGAATCGTGTAGTACGAGAAGTAACATGATATTATGATCACCACACATAATAGTCCATAGTTTAGAATTTACAGTTTTGAGGCCTCTGATCCACGGATGTATTCAAAACACATATATTATTTTTTGGATGTTGATGTATCACACTCAAACATTATCGACATATATATATATATATATATATATATATATATATATATATATATATATATATATATATATATATATATATATATATATATATATATATATATATATATATATATATATATATATATATATATTCCATGTTTCTTGTTTATTATGAGATAATGTTTTTTTTTCACAAATTGTTAAATGTCTATCTAAAACATAATTAGCCAATGCATCTATTAATGTATTCATATGGCTAGGAATGTTATGATATGTGGCATAAGCAAAACTTCTTTTCAATATATGAATACACAAATACATTCTCAATATCTGAGGGTTTCTGACATAATACTATCCATTGAGCTGAAGAACAACATGTTGTGAATCAAGGTTAACAACCATTTCTTGAATGTCAAGAACAATTGCTTCTGACAAGAGTTCGATAACTGCATTATATTCAACAATGTTATTAGTTGTTTGACCCAAAAAAATACCTTGAATATCAATCAACTCACCATGAGAGGCATAGATAGCCCATGCTGCAGATGATAGATTTTGGGTACTACGACAAGCACCATCAGTGAAACTGACGTAAGGAGTCACATACATTTACAAAGTAGGTGAAGACATAATAAGTAGGAAAGATGCTTCAAAAAACAAACCAAACCAAACTGCACAAAAATGAATAATGCACTTATGTACACAAGTAACTATGCAAGATGACTCATGCATAATACTTTTTGAGGTACAACCCATTGCAAGGCTTTCTCAAAGGGTTACCCTCATAATCAATTAGCTCATAGGACCCTTTTTGTAATACATGCTTGAAAATATAGGGCCCATGCCACATGGGTTCGACTTTACCTGCCCCTATCTTATCATTAGCTTGGTCATACAACAAGACCAAATCACCTTAAGAAAAAGCACAAGGAGAGACCGACTGATCAAAATTGGATTTAACTCACTTTTTCTGAGCTTCAATGACTAAAGCAGTGAGATGACAAGTTTCATCCATTCGTTCCAAATATAGGAGACACTCTTCTTCATGCGAGGTTTCAGGGAGTAGTTCGACAACCAATTTGAGTGAGGTAATTTCACATTCAAATGGTACGGTAAATTCCAGACCATAGATGGATGGAAAGGTGTGAATCCATTTGTGTCTTTAGTCAAGTTTTGGTAGGGCCATAGAGCTGAAAAAAGAATGAGATGCCAATTGGATTTGTGCATCCAAATGGTGCACTAAAGCATAGTAACTAAAACTTTGTTCACTGCTTCAACTTGGTCGTTGGCATGGGGCTAATACGGAGTTGAGCTGTAGTGATGCAAAACCAATTTCGAACTGAGCTTAGCTATCATATAATCATGAAAATGGGAGCCATGGTCAGTGACAATGGGTTGAGGCACTCAAAACCTAGAAATCACATGATTGAATAGAAATTGTGTCGTCGATTTACTGTCAACTAAATATGTAGGCATCACTTTGGCCAATTTGGTGAAGTAATCCATGACAACGATAATATAACCATGCCTCTAGGCCGAATGAGGGTTACATGTCATAAAATCAATGCCCCATTTGGCAATGGGACCAATGGTAATAATGGGGTGAAGGAGAGCAGGTGGGGCATGCATTTTCCAATGGTAAATCCGGCACTGGTGGCATTTGCAGATAACCAGAATGAAATCCTTAAAAATGGAGGGCAATAAGTAAGCACCATGGAGGATCTTTTGAGCAGTGGCATAACCAGACAGATCACTACCACATGTGCTAGAATGGCAGTCATTTAAGACTCTTTTAACCTCATCGAGAGTTACACATCGGAAAAGAACCGAATCAACACCAACGCGGTATAAAGTATCCCCAATGATGCGGTAATGTTGGGATTGATGTCGAATGCATCAACGATCATCCTTGGACAATGCACACTGGAAGGTAGAAGTTTGGAGATACACGATGATATCACAGTACCAAGGATTTAGAATGGTAATCATAAAGAGAGTCTCATCGGGTAACTGCTCATCAGCACCAATACGGAGAGAAGAAGAGGGAAAAGAGAAAATCAACTTCGCAAATACATGTGATTTCTTCAATTTGGCAGTAGTGAACACCAAATCGTATTCCTGGATGATGAAAATATAATTGGAATATTTTCCCCAAAAATATAACAAGTGAGAATATAAGTCATGGGATTGCAATCAGAAATGATGGTTGTAGTGCGGAGGAGAATATAATGCTGAAAGTGTTGAACATCCTAAACAACGGCCAAAGTCAACTTCTCGACTTGAGCATAATGGGTCTCAATGTCGAGGACATTGCGACTAAGGTAATAAATGACATGTTCATTAACTTCATAGTCATCTTTTACCAGAAGCATAGCAATAGTGCTAGAAGATGCAACTAGATAGAGGAAATAATCACGATGATAGTTCAGAGGGTGCAATAAATGAGCATTAATGATGACAAATTTCAATTCATCAAGAGACTTTTGGGTAGTCTCCCCAATGAAATAGAGTTCATCTTTTAAGCAATTGAGTGAACCCTAAAGCTAGCTTAGCATAGTTAAGCACAAAGTGATGAAGGAAATTTGATTTCCCTTGCAGTCTCTGTAATTGATGCAATGAAGAGGGAGGTTGTAGATTAACAATAGCCTCAATGTTGGCATTATGACACAGGTTTGGCACTATGACACAGGTGTTTTCCTTGATGGCAACTCACTCAGATGACAAATCACAGTTTAGGCTCTCAGAATGAAGGAAAAAGAGATATACGTAGGTTCCACTTAACCAAGCCACATATACACATGGGATCGCCGACCTAAAGGCGCATATGCGTATGCACACACTTTCACACAAGGAAAAGAGTGTACATGTGGGAAAATTTGGTTTTGGTCCATGGTATTTGGTCCCTGGTATTTTGACCTGTGGTATTGATTCAAGGTATCTTGACCAAAGTGTTGACCCTAGGCATTTGGTCCAAGGTATTGCTTCTAAGTGGTTTTGGACCTTGGTATTGAGTAAGGCCTAAGACTATAAAAGAAGGAGGAGATAATTAGGCAAAGGTACTCAAGTATTGAATATCTTATGAAGATGAATATCTAGAACACTGGTCATTGGGTTATGGTGCATTGCTGCATCTGAATCAAGGAGGAACCTAAGCACTTGAAGAAGGATACGTTCTGTTGATTGGTCAATATCTTAAAGCTTGAAGAGAAGTATCTTTATGTGGTTTTGATCTTTTATCTGAATAATTGGTGCATCTCATAATCTATAAATCTGATTATCTGGGTATAACTGATGTCTGAATAGTTGTAAAGGTTAAATCATCTTTTACAGATCTGTATGCAGGTTCAATATAGCAAAAGCACATATACACGCTGGTTCAAAAATTCAAAACAGCATATACATAGGTTTTCCTTCATGCAACAGTGTATGCACATAGGTTAGGCACATTGAAGTAGCGTACATCTCATATAATATTTTTTAGCTACTTTTGTTTACTGTTGCAGTGTTCTGGGTTCTGGTTGGGTTTTGGTACTGTTACTGTATTCGGGTTACAACATTCAGAGAAGTGATTGTTTCATTCAGTTTTGGTTAAGTGCAAGGGAGATTTATTGATGCAGATATATTTTGATTCTAGTGATGGATCCAATCTGAAAATTTATGAGACGTGGTCCCTGGAAGAAAAGAGAAGGTTGTATCCTTATGTAGGTCAACACCTATGTACTAGTACATCAGCTAGTACAAAAGCTAAGGGGTTTGCAGCTCGCATCCAGGAGAAGCTGGAGAATGAGAGAAGGTTGTAGCCTTCTACAGGTAGAAGCCTGTGTACTAGTATAAGACTGCACCAGTACAGAAATACTATAAAAAGAGTTTCTTATTTAAAGAAGATAGAGACAAATTGTAGCAGGTGGTTTTCACCCACATTGGGTTTCCACCTTATATCGTGTGTTCTTGTGTGTGATTGTCTGCTCTATTTTTACTGTACCTATTACTGCTTATATGGTTTTGATACATAGATTAAAAATCAACTGACTAAATAATAAGTTTACAAGGTATATGCTCGTTGCTCTAAACCCAGTTGCATATATACGTAAGTTACATTAACAGAAGTAGCATATATAAATCGGTTTATGGAAATAAAATACTGTTAAGTTTCTAATACTGATTCCACCCCCCCTCTCAGTATTATTTCCAACAATTGGTATCAGAGCCGGTCCTTCAGAAGAAGCTTGATCGCTTGAAGGAAGATCTATCATCATGATCAACTACGAAAGAGAGGCATCCATCAAGCCACCAATCTTTGATGGGAGAAACTTCATATATTGGAAGGTAAGAACCACAACCTATCTTCAATCTCTTGGAACAAAAGTTTGGGATATCATGGAAGGAGGATATACATTGCCATCAGCAACTCCTACAGATACAGCAGGTAAAAAGTAGTATGAAACAAATGCGGCTGTCAATACTGTATTGCAGAGTCTGTCACAATCAAAATTCATCAAGGTTATGTAGCTCAAAAATGCCAAAGAAATATGGGACAAGATCATTCTAAGCTATGAAGGAGATGATCAGATAAAACGTGCAAAACTACAATCTCTTAGAATTTAATATGAAACTCTTAGAATGCACAATGATGAATGTGTAGCTAATTATTTCTTAAGTATAGATGAGATGGTTAATCACATGATAAACTTGGGTGAAGAGATAAAGTAAGTTACTTTACTTGAAAAGGTTCTAAGATCCTTGTCTTCTAAGTTTGAATCAAAAGTTTCTGCCATAGAAGAGAAGCAGGATCTTCAGAGTATTACTATGTCACAGCTCCACAGAATCCTAACTGCTTATGAAATGAGAAAAGGGGGTCCATCAGACATGAGAGAAGCCACATTTAAAGCTTCAAGAAGAGGAGAACTCAATGAGTCAGGACATACATCAGAAGGAGAGGAAGAATCAAACTTTGTCAAGAACCTTCAACAGGGTTCTGGAAGATTCAGAGGTAAACTACCTTTCAAATGTTTTTCTTGTGGAAGAGTAGGTCATTATGCTGCCAAATGTCCTCACAAAGATAAGCTTGATAAAGGTAAGGAATCAACAAAATGGAATAGAAAACAAAGTGTAAATAAGAAGAGCTACTATACGCATGAAGATAGTGATGGTTTATCAAATAGTGATGAAGATGAAAATAGTAATGATTATAGACTTCTGATGGCTTTTGAATATGATGATTTTTTGGATGCTTTAGATGAATATGGTCTCTATGAAGAAATTTCTAAACTTAAAATCTGTTTAGAAGAAAAGAGTATGATTATAGATACTCTGACATTCCAACTTGCTGAACGGGAAAAACACAATGAAAAGTTAGAATGTGAAATTGTGGGTCTAAGAAAAGAAATTGAGAAAACAAAAGCTCTCAATCTTAGGTTTGCTAAAGGATCAGAAAATTTTGATGAAATCATCAAAGTGTAGTGTTCTCCTCTGATAAAGATAGGTCTTGGATATATTGAAGAACCATCTCAAGCACAGAAGCCATCAACCTCCAAAAACTATCGTGATGCGGCAAGGAGAAATGAACAGATTAACAATCGTCAACAGAGGCTTAAAGCAGATCACCAGGTAAATCGAGTTCAATCTACTTCAAGGATGAACAGAAGCTATAACCAACCACAGGTAAATCATTCTCAATTTGCTTCAAGAATGAATGTTAATGGAAACTACAATCATCAGGTCAGTAGATTCAATAATTGCAGGAATTTCTTTAATGGACAATATTTTTCTTGTCATAAATTTGGACAAAAAGCTACTCAATGTGTTGCTTACAAGACCATCATGACTAGATAAGCACGAAGTCAAAGGAATGTTACTGGGATCATGAAAATGACATACAATAACTTCTCTGCTCTTGAAAATGAAATAGAATGCACTATCTGTAACAACTTCGGTCATGAAGACTCTAAATGCATGAGTAAATTTCGGTAAACATCTTAGAAGGAGAAAACTTCATTGGGTCCCAAAACATGGAAAAAGAAAGAAATGCAAATCGAAAGATGTGGTATGGCCTTATATGCAGAAGGACAAGAAAATCAATGGTACATCGAAAGTGGATGCTCAAAACACATGACAGGTGATAAAGAAAATACTTCAATCATACAGTGCCTTAGAAAAGGAAAGGAAGGTCTCATTTGGAAATGATACCCCTGCAGTCATAAAAGGTAAAGGCTTTGTTCTCTTAAAATAAAAGGTTAAAGCTGGGAATGTTATGTATGTTGATGGTTTAAAGCATAATCTATTGAGTGTCAATCAAATGTGTGATCAAGGAAATGAGGTAGTATTTCGATCAAAAGGATGTGTTGAAAGTGAGTTTGATATAGGAGAAACAGTGATCAAAGGAAAAATAACTCCAAATAATTTATACATACTCAAGGGACAACAACAATAGTGCTATCTCAATAAAAATGATGAACATTGGCCATGGCACAGAAGATTGGGGCATCTAAGCTTTCGTCAGATAAGGAAAGCATGTAAATTCCAGGCTGTTCACGATCTTCCTGACATCAAAATTCCAAAAAATAAAATATGCAAATCATTTCAATTTGGTAAGCAAACTAGAGCACATTTTCCTGAAAAGGAAGGATAAACTAGTAAGCCTCTTGAACTTGTCCACAATGATTTATGTGGTCCATCAAGGAAAAAGTCACCTCGTGGAGAAGAATACTTTATATTGTTCATTGACAACTTTTCTAGAATGTCCTGGATAGGACTTCTAAAGCATAAAGACGAAGCATTTGAAAAGTTTAAAGCCTTCAAAGCTTTGGTTGAAAATGAATCAGATTGCAAAATCAAATGCCTCAGGTCTAATCGAGGAGGGGAATTTATCTCAGATGAATTCTTCAACTTCTGTGAAGAACATGGAATAAGAAGGGAATTCTCTACTGCAAGGACTCCTCAGCAAAATGGAGTGGTAGAAAGGATGAATAGAACTGTTCAACAAATGGCTCGTGCTATGCTAGATGAGTCTGGAACTCCTGCAACCTTCTGGGGAGAAGCTGCATTTGCTGCTGTCACTATTCTGAACAAAATAATGTTTGGGTAAATAACACTCAAACTCCTCATGAACTTTGGTATGGTAAGACTCCTACTGTAAAATACTTCAAAGTTTTTGGAAGTAAATGTTACATCAAAAGGGCTGATGAAAAACTTGGCAAGTTTGAACCTAGAGCAGATGAAGGCATTCTCCTTGGTTACTCTTCCCGAAGTAATGGATACAAGTGTTATAATAAAAGACTAGGGAAAATTGTTGAAAGTATTGATGTTGTTGTTGACAAAGCAAGCGAAAATTCAAAGCAGGTAAAAACTGAAGAGTGGGAAGAAGATGAGGATTATCCTTCCGCATCAACTAAGACTAATGGTGAAGAAGAACAAACCAATGAAGTACAAGAAGAGCAGATAATGGTAGAAGAAAAGACTCCATCTAGATATGTTCAGAAAAATCATCCAGAGACTCAAATTTTGGGACAGAAAGAGGCAGGTGTACAGACAAGACGAACTATCATAGAACCTTCAAGCTATCTAGTATTAATTTCCTCCATCGAACCACAAAATGTACATGAAGCATGCAAAGATGAATGTTGGGTCAAGGCCATGAATGAAGAGCTTGAGAAAATTGAGAAGAATAATACTTGGGAATTAGTTCCTAGACCTCATAATAATAATTTCATAGGAACCAAATGAATATTCAAAAACAAGCTGAATGAAAATGGAGAAGTTATTAGAAACAAGGCCAGACTTGTTTGTAAAGGGTATGCTCAACAAGAAGGTATAGACTTTGAAGAAACTTTTGAACCTGTTGCTAGACTAGAAGCCATAAGAATGTTCCTCGCTCTTTCTAGCTTTCAAAAGTTCAGAGTATATCAAAAGGATGTGAAATCTGCTTTTCTTAATGGAGATCTAGAAGAAGAAGTTTATATTGAGCAACTAGATGGACTCATCCTTGGAAATGATCCAAAACATGTATGCAGACTTAGAAAAGCTCTCTATGGTCTAAAACAAGCTCCAAGGGCCTGGTATTATTGTCTTGACAAATACCTTCATCAACAAGGTTTTTTCAAAAGGATCAACTGATAGCAATCTATATATAAAAATTGACAATAATATATTGCTAATACTTGTTCTGTATGTTGATGATATCATTTTTGGGAGTAATGAAGAATCCATGAGTCAAATCTTTGCTTTGGTAATGCAAAAGGAATTTGAAATGTCCCTTCTTGGTGAGCTCACATATTTTCTTTGTTTACAAGTTCAACAAAATAAAGATGGTATTTTTCTATCACAAACCAAGTACCTCAAGCAGATCTTGAAGAAATATGGCATGGAAGAATCTAAACCAGTATGTGCTCCTATGGTAACAGGATGCAACCTCAGCGCAAATGATGAATCAGTAGCTGTACATCAACCAACCTACAGATCCATGATTGGTAATCTGCTCTATCTAATAGGTACCTGACTGGACATCATGCTTGTAGTAGAAATAGTTGGAAAATTCCAAGAAAATCCAAAGGAAGCACACCTTTATGCAGTCAAAAGGATCTTCAAATATCTTCAAGGAACTCAAAATTTTGGTTTATGATATCCTAGGGATACATATCTTACACTTCATGCATATACATATGCAGATTGGGCAGGAAGCGTGGATGATAGAAAAAGCACTAGTGGTGATGAATTTTTTATGGGTTCCAGATTAGTATCTCCGTTCAACAAGAAACAAATATCAATTGCATTATCTATAGTTGAAGCATAATAAGTGGCTGCTGCATCTTGCTGCACACAACTCCTTTGGATGATGCAGACATTGCAAGACATTTAGATCGCGTGTACTCCACCTATCCCCATTCTTTGTGATAATACAAATACAATCAGTATTTCAAAGAATCCAGTCATGCATTCAAAGACCAAGCACATACCTATCAAATATCATTTTCTCCAAGAACAAGTGCTTGAACAAAAGTTCAAATTGGAGTATGTTCCCTCCAAGGAACAGGTTGCTGATATATTCACCAAATCACTGCTGAGGGAGACATTTGAATACCTCAAACAGAAGGTGGGAGTAGTTGATGCATCATCTTATTGTTGAGACTTATCTATTTTAGAGAAAAGTGGTTGTACATGAGTTTCATGAAGAGCAGCCGCATACATACGTTGGTTTCTATGGATATAGTCTCGTATATGTTGGTTTGAAGAAAAAACAGTGGGCCAGACTCAGGAAGAAAAGATTTTGATATGGGTCTGATAGAGACCATCTAGCACAGGCTTAGGGGGAGCATATACTTCTAATAATGCATTGTTGGCATTATCTTAGAAGATCTTGGTACAATTTCACAGCTGTTTTTGTCTCAGGTGGAACAGGTGCAGAGGGAGATCATGGTTGATGGTCTAGATGATGATTGACAGATGCTGCTGATGATAGTTGTCGATGAATATCATAGTCTTGTTTTAGATATTTTGTCTCTATGTCATGTATATGTTTTATTATTGACGTCATGTAATGACCTATTTTGTTTCCCCACTATGCCTGGGATGGATGATGTAATGTTCTTGTTTTATCATGTATAAACTTTTGGTATATCCCCACTTGGTTGGGAGATGGATGTATGTATGAATCCGTGGTGATAGGAAGCTCATTTACGATGTATAGAGTCATGTTCTTCTTGTAGAACATCTTTTTGCAGGACCTTGCTTACAGCCAAATGAAGCATGGACAACACTCTTCAGTGGATCAACGATTTTAGCATGTACTTAGGGGGAGCATAACCCTTTGCCCTTGATGACAAAGGGGGAGAGTGACATTGGGTTGCCATCAAGTCCAAAGGGGAAGATTGTTGGCATTATGACATAGGTTTGGCACTATGACACAGGTGTTGTCCTTGATGGCAACTCACTCAGATGACAGATCACAGTTCAGGCTCTTATAATCAAGGAAAAAGAGATATACGCAGGTTCCACTTAACCAAGCTCTGTATACACGTGGGATCGCCGACCCAAAGGCACATATGTGTATGCACTCACTTTCATGCAAGGAAAAGCGCGTACATGTGGAAAAATTGGTTTTGGTCCATTTTATTTGATCCCTGGTATTTTGAGATGTGGTATTGATTTAAGGTATCTTGACCGAAGTGTTGACCCTAGGTATTTGGTCCAAGGTATTATTTCTAAGTGGTTTTGGACCATGGTAATGAGTAAGGCCTAAGACTATAAAAGGAGGAGGCGATCATTAGGCAAAGGTACTCAAGTATTGAATATCTTATGAAGAAGAAGATCTAGAACACTGGTCATTGGGTAGGTGCATTGCTGGATCTAAATCAGGGAGGAACCTGAGCGCTTGAAGAAGGATAAGTTCTATTGACGGGTCAAGATCTTAAAGATTGAAGAGAAATATCTTTATGCGGTTTTGATCTTTTATCTGAATAATTGGTGCATGTTGTAATTTGTAAATCTGATGATCTGGGTATAACTGATGTCTGAATAGTTGTAAAGGTTAAATCATATTTTACTGATCTGTACGCAGGTTTAGTATAGAAAAAGCACATATACACGTTGGTTCGGTAGTTCAAAATAGCGTATAGATAGGTTTGCCTTCATATAAAAGCATATGCATGTAGGTTAGGCACATTGAAGTAGCATACGTATCATATAATATGTTTTAGCCACTTCTGTTTACTGTTGTAGTGTTCTGGGTTCTGGTTGGGTTTTGGTACTATTACTATATTTTGGTTACAACATTCAGAGAAGTGATTGTTTCATTCAGTTTTGGTTAAGTGCAAGGGAGATTGATTGATGCAGATATATTTTGATGGTATTGATGGATCCAATCTAAAAATTTATGAAACGTGGTCCCTGGAAGAAAAGAGAAGGTTGTAGCGTTCTGTAGGTCAGCACCTACGTACTAGTACATCAGCTAGTACAAGAGCTAAGGGGGTTGTAGCTCCCTTCTAGGAGAAGCTGGAGAACAAGAGAAGGTTGTAGCCTTCTGCAAGTAGAATCCTACGTATTGGTATAAGACTGCACTAGTACAGAAATATTGTAAAAAGGAGTTTCTTATTTAAAGAAGATAGAGACAAATTGTAGCAGGTGGTTTTCACCCACATTGGGTTTCCACCTTATATCCTGTGTTCTTGTGTGTGATTGTCTGCTCTGTTTTTACTGTACCTATTACTTCTTAGATGGTTCTGATACATAGATTAAGAATCAATTGACTAAATAATAAGTTTACAAGGTATATGCTGGTTGCTCTAAACACAGTTGCGTATATACACAAGTTGCATTAACAAAAGTAGCGTATATAAATCTATTTATGGAAATGAAATATTTTTAAGTTGCCAATACTGATTCACCCCCCCTCTTAGTATTATTCCCAACACTCAACTATGAGAGGATCAAGAAGAATACCATTGTTCAAAACAATGAAACTGAGATGTGGTCCAGACTCAACAAAGAACACACATTTATGCGGATTAAGCTGAATTTTATAGTGTCGACAGTGAAGAAAGATTTGTCGAAGGTGTTGGAAATAATACTGAGAGGGGGGGTGAATCTGTATTATCAAATTCTTTTCAATATATCTTCCAGATTTATACTTTAAGTTATTCTTCAGATATTGATCATTAGTTTGTATGTCAGTACCATATAATAATGAGCGAGAACAGGAAAAACAGATAATCACACCAAAGAACACCAGATATAAGGTGGAAACCTAATGTGGGTGAAAACCACCTGCTGCAATATGTCTCTATCTTCTTTCAATTAGAAACTTCTTTTACAATGATTTTGTATTGGTGCAGTCCTTTACCAGTACGCAGGCTGCAACCTGCAGAGAGCTACAACCCTCTCTCGTTTTCTAGTCTCTCTTGGAAGGGAGCTACAACCCCCTACTTCTTTTCTTCCAAGGACCACTTTTCATAAATTTTCAAACTGGATCCATGAACATCAAATAATCATCAAGTACATGTGAATCACCCAATCAGCTTTTTCAATCAACCAATACATCAACCAATAACTTCTCAGAATGCAGTAACCAGATCAGCAATACCAGTAATCTAAACCCAGAACTCTTCAGCAATAGATAAAGGACAACAGACAAATGTTTCAAGAAAAGTTCGCAACTTCACCAATAGAAGCATGCGAATATTCGTAGCTCTTGTATGTCTAAACTGCGCAGATCCGCACCTGGTCCTTCTTCTGCTTTGTGTACCTCTGCACCTACTCCTTCTGCTGCCCTGCGTACCTCTGCTCAGATCCGCACCTGCACTATCTGCCTGACAGCATACCTCCGCACTTGGTCCTTCTGTTCCCCTGCATACCTCCACACTGTGCCTTCTTCTGCGCTGTGTACCTCGCACCTTCACCTTCTGCCACGCTGAAGATCCCCGCACCTGTGCCTTCTGCTGCGCTGCGGACCCCCGCACCTGTGCTATGGATCGCCTGCAGACCTCTGAATAGAGCCAATTAAGAGTCCTCCAATGTGCCACAGACAATCAGATCCACAGATCTGATCATGCACCCGAGAGATCACGACTTATCAATAGATTCACCTTAAAATTCACCTTGATTTAGATCTAGCTTTTAAAACCGATCACCCAAAATTTCAGATCTTAAGATATTCAATTTTCACGAGTGTCTAGACGAGTGATCTCCTTTCCTTTTTATAGGCAAGCCCTTATTTACACCATGGGACAAAACCATCGAAAACCAATTGTCACACGGAATGAGTCGATCTTGCGGACAAGATAGACCTCCCTAGTATCTAACGATATCTAGTGACAAGCAAGCCAATCAAAAACTATCTTTCTCTAAATATGCAATATATAAACAAAGGCAAACAAGTGTTTTAGGCCTACCTTCGGTTGAATGCAAGTTTGTTGAAGCCTCCCTCCTTTGATCCAAATGAGCTCCCTTGTAGTGAATCTGCAAACACAAACAAGCAAACAAACTAAATAACACCTGAAAATCCAATATCATAAAGCATACTTATCATGATGATCAAGTAATTCATGAAAGAAATGACATAAGACAATTTGTTGAGAAAAATGAATCTGATTGTATTAATTCAAATCAAAGAATAACTTTACAACCTGTGCCTTGATGCTATACAAGCTCCTCCCAGGGTCCAACAAGAAGTCTCCTCTACTTTGACAAGTTTCACTCTCTTCCCAATGAAGCCAAAAGGTATGTGATCTCTCTTCTCAAGCTTAACTAGGAAGTTTCAATTCCACCAACATTTACCCTAAAAAATGTTCAGCTTCTAACCTCTCTAGCAACCAGCCCAATGCCTTAATTTATAGTGCAATGGAGGGAAGTTACTAGGTCCTCCTTCAAAGGGATAAAGCCCTCCTTCAAAGGGATAGCTCCTCCCATCAAGGGATTAGCTCCTTCTCTTTTGGGATGCATGAACCACCTAAGAGCGAACAATCCAGGTCAAAATTCCTTCTAGAATCATATAGAATTAACCCAAAGTGAGTTTTTTAGAATAAACTTGCGCCTTTTTGACTTTCACAGGGGTCCGCACCCACTCCTTTAGGGACAGAGCGGGCAGGTCCGCAGGTAATGTGAACAGGCGGTGCGGGACCGCAGGCAATAGTGAGAGAAAGTGCGGAACCAGAGCTTTGTTTATTTTCCATGTCTTTCTCTCATTTTCAAAGCTTGACTTGAAGAGATGAGGTCAGAGACTTGCTTAGGAGGACAGTACAAGTGATGATAGACCCATACTGACTGCAAATAGTCATGGTGACGATATTTTTGTGTAACAGATTGCCCCCTAAAGTGCGAAGTCTGTAGTAGATGAGGATTTCATTTATCATCTAGGAAGAGTGAACTACTTTATCATTTCGAGGATCATCTTGTGGAGAGCCCGGTTGGAACCTATAAAAACATTCAATGCAAAATATATATATGAGATCATATCATCGCTGAGGTAGGCATTCCCATACTCATATCAAAACTGACTAGAAAGCTAACTACTGCTCTGATATAGGAATGATCTTGTAATACATCACAAGTATACACACATGTAGACACAGTATGGACGCAACCATCTTTTTATGAATAGTCCACAGTATAATGAATACAAAATTCCTCGTAGCCTGGATGACGGAAACTAGATCCAGGGTCTTCATTTCTACTTCCCGAAATAGTACGATTCTATCCATGCGAATGAATGTGTTGAAGTTGAACATGGTAGAAACCACTTGATTACTAGTCAATGATGTAAACTGTTAACAAGTGTGAGAGAAACCACCAGTAATTTCAATGCCTATCAAAGTACTCAGTACAATCCATGAGATGTGAATAGATGTCTTGATGTCGAACATGTCACGGAGTCCTTTGATCGAAGGTCAATGATGCAACTTATCGTCGAAGGCGAGAAACCTGCCATTGAGGCATGCAGATCCCAAGGTACTGACGATTTCTAGATCATCTTTCTAGATAATGAGCTGAAGTCGATAGAATGTGATCCGTCGTAGGCAAGCCCACAACACGAAATCATAGATCAAGTTTGAAGAAATTTAATTGCAAGGACTGACTCAGGGATGGTCAAGATGGATGACAGATATTTTGCAGATGAATGGCTTATTTGCACTGACCTCTTGAACACATAACGACATGGCAGATGGTTTGGTGACAATTGACCCAAAGTTAATAACCACGAACCGACTAAAGACTTTCAATGTGGTTTTATCAACTGTTAGGCAAAGGATTTTCCAACCTAGGTGAATAAAAGTTTTGTGTTCAAGATTGGTTACAAAGTTATGACAAACAGGCTCATTTTTCTCTCTTTTCCCCCACCATTTCTGGCAAGTACCTCTTTATTTTTGACAAGCTTGAGGAGGATAACATTTGCTTGATTATAAGCTCATCCTTCGGATGAGTCCAACTAGTTTAAATTCGAACCCTAAGAAGGAGTGGTTTGTTCCTATTTATAATTGAATAGGTCCTTTACTGTTAAATTTTAACGAGTCCAGTATAGGAGAAACTCGGTGTTTTTCAATTTTAGAGAGTCTGAAAAAACTTAAGAAGACTCCAGGGTTGACCTTTTTTGTAAATTTGCGTCTCCCAAGCCCAAAAAAGTATAAAATAATACTTGAGAGAACCGCTTGATCATTATGACCAAGGATTACTTTTTGTAATTAGTGCCTCTGATCCGAAAAAGTAAAAAAGCGATCAATGACACGTCGTTTTATAACCAATATCGAATTTGAAACGACAAAAATCCGGCAACCTTTTCATGTTTTTACGGTGAGGAAAAGAGTTGTAAGTGGACCATCTTTTTACTTCCATTTTAACGAGTTTAAAAAGAAAAACTTGGCAATATTTTCATGTTTTAGGAGTTAGAAAAGAGCTTAAAGGTGACTCTAATGTTTTTTCGTCGAAAATGACCGATTTCGCCTGAAAAATCCATTATCGTGAACAAAAACTCAAACATTACTCATACCTGTTTAAAATGGATAAAAATTCTACAAACGTTACCTTTCCGAAGTGAAACATAAACAAATTTACAATTCATTTATTCAAAAAACTTATAAAAAGGGCTTTCGTCAATTCATTTTTACCGTTTGAGATTTGGGTGAGAAAATAGAGATTTTGGTCAGAAACTTCCTGTGAAGATTGCGGAAAATCCATCCGCCAGAATCGAGCGCCGTCTCCTCCAGGTAATCCACATCATCCCACTCTTCAATTTCATCCATTTCAAATCGTTTTTTAGGGTTTTATTTCATTTTTAGAGGATTTTTAGTCTAGAATCTCGCACGCAGGGTCCCGCAGGCATAACACAGGCAGCCTGCAGACCCCGACTTTTTCTCAATGGGGAAAAAGTCAGGGGTCCGCACCTGCCTTGAAGGAAAGGTGCGGACCCATGCACTGTCTTTAACAGAGAGGGTGCGGTCCCCGCAGCAAGGGTTTTTAACCCTAAATTTCTCAAAATTCACCCAAACATTTCAATTTTTTATATTCTAATTTGTCTTTTTGTTGGATGTAGAGTATACAGCATGCTTGATTGGCGAGAACGGGAGCATGAGGATGTAGATCTTGCCGTGTTAAATCACCAACCTTCCATCGATGCATTGAAGGCATGCGGCTTGTACAAATTCTGGGCCATACCTGGCATGAGGGCCCAGGTGGACTTCTTGCAGTGGCTGGTAGACAGGTGGAGCATACAGGACCAGTGCTTCTTCATTGGTGGTCACCAGCTCGAAATGGAGCTAGCAGACATATACTTTTTGACTGGTTTGCCTAAGAGAGGTGAAGACTTGACTTTATTCGGGACTAGCCCAGGTGGCCAGTCTTTCGATAGCCTCCGGCTAAAGTTTTGTAACAACCAGACTAGAGACAAAGGGATAGACATCAAAACCATATCTCGTCCTGAACTCATGCTGATCGTGTTTACTGTTACTAGGCTCTGTGGGAGCGCCGCACTACACATAGCCACTGGATCCCAGATGCAGATGGCAGTTGACTACTTTCGAGGCACCATCTTCAACTGGTGCGATGCTGTGTTGGCTAATGTAAAAGGCCAACTGACCAGAGCCAAGAACGAACAACTGAAGACCTTTGGATATGGTGCCTTAGTTGTGAGCTTTGGTCTGGAGAGGGTCCCAATGTTGGTCTCACGGCACCTCACTGTTGGAGTTGGGCTTCCTCGAGAGCCTAAACTGATGCGATGGGTTGCAGTTATGGCCCGTCATCCTGATGAGGGGACAGAGGTCGTTCGATTCAAACCTAAGTATTTCCATTGGTTGGAAAACTAGGTTTTTGCTATTCAGAACTTTCCTTACGCTGGGGTAGATTTTCGCGGTGACCCAAACATGGCTCTTCCACCAGGCGAGAAATGGGATGACTCAGGTAAAATCATTTTCAACATTTTCCTAATTTATTTTTTTTTTGTTTTTATCTCGTCCCAAATTTGATAGTAAAAGTTTCAAATGTAGATGTGGGTCCACAGCGACCAGCCGTTCTCTAGCCTTACGAGAGGAAACAACCAGCTGCAGCGGCACCAGCCCCACATGACGAATCAACAGAGACCTTGGCCGAATTGGAGAGCCATCTAGAGCGTTTGACAGGAGACATTTCAGAGACCGACATAGATGACATTCCTCGTCGACTATAGCACTATGTGATTGGGGTCCCAGGACCTTTTAGGAGGTTCCTTTGTAAGGTGGCCCATACAGTGGTTTCTTATCGAGATCATCACCAGTGATAGGATGATCGCCTATTGTAGACACATATGACATTTTTTATTTTTGTACTTATCATTTTTGCCGATCATAAGGTGTTTTTCAACCTATGATCGAGGACGATGTATATTTTAACACACTCCTATATCAGTATTACCGGCTTCTCTTGTAAAACATGTTATGAAATGTTTTTAAATTTATTTGTATGATTATTGCAAATGTCTACTTAACATTCGAGAAGCAATTCATCTGCTAATGTATTTAAAGATCTTGGAATATGCTGATATTCAATATAATCAAATTCAAGTTCCAAGAGACGCACTCTCAAAAATAATCTCAATAACACTGGATTTCTAATGGCATAAACTCTATTAAGCTGTAATACAACGATTTCAGAATCTAACCTCACTGTCAAACTCTGAATCCCAAATGAAATAGATTCAGATAATAACTCAATCACTACACTATACTCTGCAATGTTGTTCGTTGTTTGACTGAGGCTTACCCCATGCATAGATACCAACTCGTAAGAGGGCGAATAGATAACCCAAGCTGCGGAAGAAATGTTCTATGTATTATGACAAGCACCATCAGCAAAACCAATGTATGTTTGGAGAGGCATCAACATCTGCAATATCAAGAGTAAAACTAAGATAAGCAGGAATAATGACGAAAAACACTCTCTAAGATAAGCACACTTTTTAAACTAAAACACACCAGCTAGAAAGAAAACTAACCTAACTAAAAATCTCCACACCCATTTTTAAGCATTATACCTCTTCAGGTAAAGACCATTTCTGGGTTTACCTAAAGAGTCCCCGTCAAAGTCTACCAATTCATAGGCCCCTTTTGCTAGCTTTCGCTTGACAACATAGGGACCATGCCACATAGGAACGAATTTTCCAGCGCCTAATTTATCTTTAGCTTGATCGTGCAATAAGACTAGATCTCCTTCCGAAAAATTTTGAGGGGTCACATTTTGATCATACTGAGCTTTAATACGTTTTGCATGAGTTTCGATCGCCAATGGAGCATCACATCGATTCTCATCTAGCTGAGCCAAGAATAACAAACGTCTTTCCTCTTCGGAAGTGGATAGAAGTAACTCGATCGCCATTTGCAATGACGGGATTTCACAATTCAATGGGTAACACAGCTTCCAAACCATAAACTAGTTGGAAAGGAGTGAACCCTGTTGACATTTTTACTGAGGTTCGATACACCCAAAGCGCTAAAAATAGCATGTTATGCCAATTCAACCGATGAATCCCAATGATTTGTTAGATCATGATGACTAAAACTTTGTTGATGGATTCAACTAGACCATTAGCTTGTGGATAATAAGGAGTTGAACTATCGTGACGCAATCCAAGCTGACTTGTAAGTTCAGTCATAATAACGTTTCGAAAATGACACCCATGATTAGTGATAATCACTTGTGGAACACCAAACCTAGCAATTATATGATTGAACATGAAAATCGCAACTGTTTTGCCATCTACCTCAAATGTAGGCATCGCCTCGGCCCACTTGGTAAAATAATCTACCGCAAGGATGATATACGCATGCCCCCTGACCGAGTGAGGGTTACATGTAATAAAATCGATACCACATTTTGCAAACGGACCGACGGCAATTATAGGGTGGAGAGGAGCAGGTGGAGTGTGCATCTTTCAATCAAAAATTTGGCATTTGTGGCATTTTCGGACTGCATTAATACAATCTTTAAACAAGGACGGCCAGAAGTAGCCAGCGCGCAATATCTTTTGGGCTGTGGCATACCTAGACGTATGGCCACCACACGCTCCAGAGTGACAGTCATTTAGAACTCTTTCAACTTCCTCATGAGCTAAACAACATCAAAAAATAGAGTCCGCCCCACGACAATAAAGAGTATCTCCAATAATTCTGAATTGTTGGGCCTGAAATCGTATTTTCCGACATTCTGACCTTGATATTATGGCTGAAAGGATTCGGTCTGGAGATAAATGATGATATCCCCATACCACATACCTAAAGTGCTGATTAGAGATATGGATTCATCCGCAATGGGCTCCTCTGCCACAGTTTCCGTGTCAGCACGCGGGAAGTCACACATTAACTCCGCAAAAACTAAAGATTTCTTCGACTTAGACTTTTCAAATTCCAAGTCGAACTCCTGTAGGATGACAATCCATTTGGAGTACTTGCCCCCTAGCAATTGCTTGATCAAAATATCGATCGTAGGGTTGCAATCATAAATTACTGTAGTTTTACGTAGTAAAATGTAATGATGAAAACGTTGGACAGCTTGAACAGCTGCCAATGCCAGTTTCTCCACATGTGAGTATTTTAGCTCAGTTGGATTTAAGTTCGACTAAGGTAATATATCACATGTTCAGTACCGAATTCATCTTCCTGAACTAACACCATTCCAATGGTGGATTGGGAGGCAGCGAGATACAAGAAGTAGTCCTGGTTGTAGTTAGGAGGATGCAATAACGGTGCATGGGTCAACGCGTGTTTTGGTACATCAAAAGATTTCTCAGCTATCTCATCCCAAAAGAATGGAGTATTCTGTTTCAACAACCGGGTAAAATCCTTTGTAATCTCGGCGTAGTTAGGAATGAATTGATGTAAAAATTTTGCTTTCCCTTGCAAACTTTGGAGTTGGTGAAGACTCGAAGGAGGAGGCAATTTGACAATAGCTTCAACCTTCGAGGGATCGACGCGAATGCCGGCTTTCGAAACAACAAAACCCAGTAACCGACTCGTTTCTATACAGAAAACACACTTGTGTGGATTCAACCTAATCCGATAATGCCTACACCTCATAAAAATTGCTCGTAAATGGATGAGATGATCAGCTCGATGTAATGAATGAGCAGGCAAATAATCGAGATAGGGTTGCACAATGTGCTTGATGTCATGAAACGTGTAAGACATGGCCCTTTGAAAAGTTGCCCCAGCGTTCTTGAGCACAAAAGGTAATTTGCAGTAAGCAAATGTCCCCCATGGACAAATGAAAGCCATTTTTGGTTGATCGACAGGTAGAATATTGATTTGATTGTATCTGGAAAAACCATCCATAAAGGAGAATATTTCACTGCGAGCACAATCATCAATGATTTGATCGATATAGGGAGTTGGGTAATTGTCCTTTGGACAGGCTCGACTAATGTCCCTATAATTGATACATATTCTTATTGTCCCTTTCTTTTTGTTAACCGAAACAATATTCAATACCCAATCCGTTAACGGAACCGGATAAATGAAACCTGCTTTGAGTAATTTTTCAACTTCTGATTTAATAGCGATAGCTTTTCTCGGGTGGATCTGATGCAAACGTTGCCGGACGGGTTTAGCGTCTGCGTAAGTTTTGATTTCATGAGCAAAAATTGCGGCGTCAATTCCTGGAATTTCCTCATATGACCAGGCAAACACGTCGTGGAATTATTGAAATAGGGCCTTATATGTTTGAATTTCATCTTCCGTACACGAGGCACCTATATGGATGTTTTCAACAATTCCAGGCTTAGCCAAAATGTCAATAGGAGAAGTTCGAGAAATGTTTCCCAAATTTAACTCTGAATCAAGATTTTTCATTGGATTCTGAGGTTCCTTGACATATTTAGTCATAAAAATTGATGAAAATCATTTTCAAAATGATCACTCTCGGGTAAAAACGAAGATCTATGATGGAGATCTTCCCATGGTAAATCATCGACACAGGATTTCACGAATTTTCTCATTTGTGTGAACAAGTTCGGAAAACGTTGTTGAATCTGAGTTTGATGTGAAAAGTGATTCCTCATGGACCACACTCATTAAGTCAATTTTGGTTGAAGATGGTTCGGAAAACGACTACACGGCCTAATACACAATTTCGTATGGACTCAAAGGCATAACATCACCAAATGAGTCTATCTTAGATTCAGAAGGTACGATCCAAGGATCATCATAAACAATGGTGTCTGACGAAATCATATGAATGGCTGTAGTAGAAGATGATGTGTTGATAGGAGGAAAAGGAAAAGTTCCCAGTAAACCAGCATATTTAACTAGTCCTACTCCAACATCCTTATATGGGATGGTCGTTTTGTCGACATGCTGAATACTTTCAAAAGAGGCTGGGTCAAATGAAAAGTAAGTCAGCTGATCTATAGTTACAAACTTTCCATTATGAGGGAACTTTATAAGGTGAAAGACCGATGAAACGACAGTTGTCATAGCGTAAGACCAACTATGGCCCAAGAGAAGGTTGTAATCTAGAGGTGCATCAACCACCTCCACATCTAGATTAACAGTTTTGCCTTCTACCCCTATAGGTAAATCCTGTAGAATGACAAAAGGATTAAACCCACGGCCATCAAAGGCCTTTAGAATCATCAAGGATTGATTTAGCGAAGGAGAACCAAGCGATCTCCAACCTTGTATCGACATAATACATGTTGAGGCTCCCTCATTAATCACAGTCCTATAAATAGGTCTGTTTTTTACTAACACTGGGATCTGGAAAGCCATTTGATGAGGTAAATGCAGTGTACTATTTTCTAGATCGAAAATTATAAGGTTCGAGTCCTGAACGTGAACAGCTCCTATAGCAGACAATAGTAATTTACGCTGTGCTGGACATGATTGCACCATTTCCAAAGCTGACATTGTTGAAGGTGAAACAACCAAATCTTCAACAATGTTATAGTTCTGAGCCGCTCTCGCATGTGGATTGAAAGATGACTTTCGAAGTATACCCTTGGCGGGTGGTTTGATTACTAAGTCTGGATTAGGTTTCTCGATCTGTAGTGGATCAGAACTGGGAGATGAGGTTGATGGGTTAGAATGAGAAGATTCTGCTTCTTTACCATCAACAAGACTTTTACTACCATAATCATGCAATCGAGTCGCAATCCTAACATGGGACATCATCAGTATGGGTTCTTCATTGGCATTTGAGGAAGAACCTATCATCTTACTGTCTTGACTTGGAAAAGGATCCTTCAAGATAGCAGGCATTTGGGAACCTTTGACAATTTTCGCAACCTCTACACGATGAGGGCATTCACTTGTAAAATGCTCTTCATGACAAATGAGACAAGGATAACGAGGTTTGTGTTTCTCATCATTTGATTCTGCTTTTTCTGGCTTCTCTTTCAAATTTTTATCTGTTTTATTTTTCTTTTTCCCTTTCTTCTTACCACTGGATTTTGATTTAGCTGTAGATGACTCTAAGCCTGAATATCGGTGGAAATTTCTGTGGAAGAATCTCCTGTCGGGGAATCTGGCAAGGTTATGATAGGAGAAGAATTCTTGGAAGACTTCTTCTTACTTTTGGTATTAACCGTACCAATCATACCATCAGCGGCATGAGACCCTGAAGGAACTGTAGCGATTTGATTTTCCTTAGGAAGATCAGGGATTTTCTCATGTAACGTACCTGACTGTGTAGAAACTAAGTCAAGGTACTATGCTTGAGCAATTACTTGCTCCTCAGTAATGACTCCAGCCTTAGCTACATCCTCAGTGATCTTTGGCAATAAATATTTTACAAACCATTCAGCTAAGATCTGATCCGGAATAAAAACCTTCACTAAACACCGTCGACGTCTCCATTCATGAATGATCTGAAATGTAAGTGTACGTTGACTGCTTTAATGAAGTTAGTAATTCCGTGCCATTGTCATATCTGAATGGCAACTGAAAATGAGTTAAAAACGAAGTAGCTAACTGACTAACATTATAAAAACTGGCTCGCGGTAACTCAATGTACCACTAGGCTGCAAGAGCAATTAGAGTGCACTGGAAAAGCCTTAAATGGATTGAATCATCTGAAATGGAATTAGACGCACAACAGAGGTGATAAGTTATCACATGGTTCGACGGATCCTCTCCTGATTTGCCTTCAAACTTAGGAATATCACTAGGAAAATTATTCGGCATTGGTGGCCAAAACGGCAGATAGTTAATGGGATCGTTCGTAAGGCACGACAAGTCAGGCAAGTCCAAAGTTGCGATAAATGGTAACTGACGATTAGGGTCCCTAAAACTCTAGGTCATGAGACTAACCCCAGGAGGAGGATATCCAGGATAACTAGGAATTGGGATTGCGTTTGGGATATTGTATCCTCCTGGAAAACCAGGATTAATTGGACCGTACTGGGATTGTTGAGGTTGTTGATATGTATACCCAGGGTACGGTTGATACTGATAGACTGGCTGTTGCACAGCAGGACTGAATTGGTATTATTCCTAGTACGGTTGATAAGTAAATTGAGGTTGACTTGTGACAACCGTACTTGAATTAGGTTGTCCTACAGGCACTTGGACCGAAGTTTGAATTGTGGATCCAGACTGAGGTAAAGATTTCTAAGGAGTTGATACAGGAACAGTAGAAATCGAAGCTATCGATACTCCAGAAGTAGGTGGGGTAGATTGAACAGATGTTGCAGCAGTTGCAGCAACCGTTTGAGGCAGAGTACGAGGTGTACTAGGCCTAGGCTGAGAAGCTACAAAAGGTATAGAAGTTTGAATAGTAGACTGGACAGGTTGCTGGGGTGAACCAGAAACTAAGGGTTGTCCAGTTTGAGATGACAACTGTACATTCGGTTGCAAGACCTGTTGAGTTTGAGATGGATCCCACACTAAGTTCATTCCGCGGTATGGACCCATAACAGGTTGAGAATATTGAGGACCATAACCGGGTTGAGGGTAGGGTTGATAATTTAGAGGTACATTTCCAGTTCCTTAAACATATGATTGACCGAAAGGTGGTTGGAAACCTTGGTTTGAGTACTGACCTTGGGGTTGATAACCCTGAGGCACGTACTGATACTAGTGTTGACCTTGAGGTACATATTGATACTGGGGTTGACCCTAAGGTACATATTGAGTCTGGGGTTGACCTTGAGGAACTTACTATCCCGCGGGTATGTAATGTCCTTGAGGTTGCCCTCGAGGAGCAAATTGGGTACCTTGAGGTTGCCCCCTAGGCGATAATTGAGAATTTTGAGGCTGCCCCCTAGGCGGTAACTGGCCACCTTGAGGTTGAGGATTAGGAATAGTACCTGACATCATGAGAATATCTTTTACACTCAACAGCTTAGTACCATTGTTTCCATTTAATAACCCTTGTTCAATGGGTTGAGGAGATGCTCCCAAAAAAGTACTAGTAACTGACTGATACCCATAGGGAAGAGAAGGACTGCCGTACAAAAAGGATTCTGGAGATTGAGAAAGCATGGACGACTGCCTTGACATATTTAATGGAGGATAGTAACCTCTAGGTGTTGGGTGATAAGGAATACGAGGTGGTGAAAAACTTAGTCCCGGGTTTTCCAAAAAATTGGTCAATGAAAGATACCAAGCACTACTCCTAAGTGGACTGTAAAAGATTGACTCACGCTCACTAAGTTCTATAACAGGCTGATTTTCAAGGATAGGGATGCCTACATCTTCTTCCGGAGTAGCAAGTTCTTCAATAGCTATAAGTCCAGAAGGAATATTTTGGGTAATTATTCTTTCTACCCTGGGTGAACCAGGACCACTATAAGTTGGAGAGGTAAACCACGATGTCAGAGTAGCAGAAAATTCACTTTCAGGTTCAGATATTTTAGTTTCCTCACCTATATCACTAGTAGATGAAAAGATACCAGTAATTTCGGAAACATACATAGACTGTGGATTATAATCTGCTACTAGAGCTTGAAAATCGGGATGTACCACCAAAGAAGACTCTCCTTCTTCAGGTAACCCAACTCTACTATCTCTAGGAGTTACGAGGGCTCTTAACCCTTCAGGCTGGCTCGGTGAAAACTCACGAGGTTGGCCTCGAAGTCTACAGTACTTCCTTGGTAATTCAGCCACGATTAAATATTTTAACTACTTCACACGAAAACAAAGTAAAATCTCAATGAAAACCACCTAAAGCCTCTAAAGAACCAAACAAATTTGAATCACACACCTAAAGAATCTAGGAGATCAATCCACACACAAACAGTAACTTTCTATACTAAAAACACTAGTTGATGATGAAATCCAACGTCGCAGAGTTCAATACAGAAATTGCGATTGGAACAGTTACCCCGACAACCTGCTTAATGAATAGACTGGCACAAGTTCCTCCACTAAACCGTCTCGAGTGAAGAGAACCCCCTAGAAAATCCAAGTGAGTCTAGCCGATGTCTGCTCCAAGTACAGTGGGATCTTCCCACCACTGTCACCTTAGGAAGAATCCTATAGAATATGGTCACTATGGTTACCAATGGAAATAAATATACCTGGGGGAACAATCTACGTGTTGGAAATAGTATTGGGGGGGGTGAATCAGTATTATCAAGTCAAATATTCCTTTTTCAAATCCAGATGATATACGCTACTTTAGTTAATTAAAACTGCGTATATACGCAACTATGTAGAAGGAAACCCGCGTATACAATGCAAACTTATAATTTACTTTATCTTTCAGATGATGATTATTAATCTGTGTATCAGAATCAAATAACCAGTAACTAGAAATAGTAAAACAGAGCAGAGAACAATCACACACAAGAAAACAAGATATAAGGTGGAAACCCAATGTGGGTGAAAACCACCTGCTGCAATTCATCTCTATCTTCTTTTAATTAGAAACTTCCTTTTACAATGTACTAGTGCAGTCCTTTACCAGTATGCAGGCTGCAACCTGCAGAGAGCAACAACCCTCTCTCATTCTCCAGCTTCTCCTGGAAGGGAGCTACAACCCCCTTAGCTCTTGTACTAGCCAAGATACTAGTACGTAGGTGCTAGCCTACTGAAGGCTACAACCTTCTCTTTCTTCCAGGGACCACGTCTCATAAATTTTCAGACTGGATCCATGAACATCAAAAATTTCTGCTTCAACCAATCTCCTTTTCACCGAACAAAAACTGAATCACAAAAAACACTTCAATGATAGCTGTACCCAGAACACATTGACAGTAACCATATACCAAATTATGAACCCAGAACACTACAGCAACAAACAGAGGTAGCTAGATCACAATAGAATACATATACGCTACTTAAACAACCTGAAACATGCGTGCATATGCTCTTGTGTGTGGAGCAACCTGCGTATATGCAGTTTTCCTTTACTGAACCTGCGTGTATATGCGCCTTCACTTCACTGAACCTTCATACAAATCTATAAAAGATAATTCACTCTTTCAAACAGTCAGATACTAATTAACCCAGATTATCAGATTTATAGATTGAGCATGCACCACATATAATAGCTCAAAATCATACAAAGATACTCTCATTCAAGCTTAAATATTGTGACCCATCAATAGAAATTATCCTTCTTTATGTGCTAAGGTTCCTCCTTCATTCAAATCCAGATCTGCACCATAAACCCAATCACAAATATTTCAAATCTAGCACATATTAGATATTCAATTGATTCAGATGATGCTTTGCCAAATGATCTCCTTCCTCTGTTATAGTCTTAGGCCTTTCTCAATACCACGGTCCAAAACCATAATAACACAATACCATGAACCTAATACTTGGGGTCAACACTTTTGGATGCAATACCATGGACCAAAACCATAGGATCAAAAACTGTCGGACTAATACCATGAGCCAACCATGAAAGTGCGTGAATTTTTCTCTTCATGAAAGGAGCTTTTCTCTGCATGAAAGTGCATGAACTTTTCTCTACATGAATGAAGCTTTTCTCTTCATGAAAGTGTGTGAACTTTTCTCTACATGAAAGAAACTTTTCTCTGCATGAAAGTGCATGAACTTTTATCTTCATGAAAGGAACTTTTGTCTGCATGAAAGTGCGTGAACTTGTCTCTACATGAAAGAAACGTTTCTCTTCATGAAAGTGCGTGAACGTTTCTCTACATGAAAGAAGAATTTCTCTGCATGAAAGTTCGTGAACTTTTCTGCACTATAATTTATCATCTGAGCTGAGTGGGTTGCCATCAAGTACAACATATGTATCATCATGCCAACTGTTGGAGAGGTAAATCCCCTCTGCGGACAGAGGCGATCCCTACTAGCCCAGATAGGGTCTAGCAACAATCAAACAATGCTATCACGCAAGTTCCTAATTGAAAATTAAAGGTGGATGATGAGAGCCTACTTGGATTCCAATGCTAGTGTTGTACAAGAGTCGACACTCCTGTTCCTTTGCTTCGGCCGGTCACGATCCCCACGATCTCCGTGAATGGACACCTGCACATGCAAAGAACAAATACAAGCATAAAATCCAATAGATGCAATTATATATCGGTAAGAAAAGATATAACTCAAACATCATTACAATGAACAACAAGAGTGGAACCATAATGATAGTCATCTATTATTGATAATCAACAAAGAAGAATACAACTATAGTTCTGATGTCAAATCCTCCTTTGGCTGGGTGATCAGCTACATATTTCTTGCAAAGCTTGTCGGGATTGGGAACAAGCCTCTCTCTCTTTGATTATGAATGCAAAGAAGACTCTTACAACAATCTCTTAGACTTCTGAAAGTATAATTCTCCCTATGCTCAAAACTAGCTTGTCAAATGCAACAGAACAAGATTTTATAGATGGAGGAGGAGGAAGAGATACAATGAATCTAGACATCCATGGGATTGGCATTATCCTCGAAAAGCTATTATGGATAGAGATACGATGAATCTCCACATCCATGAGATTGGCATTATCCTTGAAAAGCTTCATGAGTCGAAAGGAAAAAACCTTCGGGGGTGCGTTTGTCAAAAATCTTTTCCAAACTCGGTTGGCGCAGGTATAACTCTGAGACAGAGCACCAAATGGCGCACCCTCTTTGGAGGATTTCCCCCATTGGCGTGGGTAATACACTATGGACCCGCGCTAATGGAGAAAGGGGACTTTTTAAGGATATTTTGCAGGAGATGTCTTCAAGGCATATGAAGTCCATACTTAGGGGAACATAATGCAAGTGTTTTCAAGTTATGTCACTTTTCACAGGTCCCGGAATGAGTCCTCCAAAGTGCGGGAAAGGGGTAACAGGGACGGTGACAAATGGTGACAAATTACTATGTAACACCAACAATCTCCCCCTTTGGACTTTATGGCAACAACAACCAATCACTCTCCCCCTTTGACATCAAGGGCAAAGGGCAGACCAGGATAATCTCTTTCCTAGATAAACATTCCGCTGTCCATACTCCCCCTGAGTACCTGCTGAAATCTCAGAATGAGCTCCCCCTTTGTATATGCCAAGGTGTACTGCTCTGACTATGCTTCCTCTGAGTACATGCTGAAGTCTCTGCTCTGCTGAAGTGTGCTATTCATGCTCCCCCTGACTGTAGGCAAGATCTGTAAAAAGATACATGACTCTATCTTAAATGACCTTCCTATCAACAAAGACTCATACATACATACATCTCTCAACCAAGTGAGGATATACAAATATTGACTCATCCACCCAACCAAGTGGGGATACATCAGAAAATTACATATGACAACCAAGTACATTACATCTTCATCCCAGGCATAATGGGGAACCAAAATAGGCTATTACATGACCTTGACACCATAAAAGAGATACATGACATAGAGACGAAATATCTAGAGCAAGACTTATGAAAGTCACAATAATTGATAGCAACAACATCTGTCAATCACCATTCAGATCAGCAACCATGATTTCCTTCTGTTCTCCCTCTGCATTTGTTCCACCTGATACCAACAACAGCTGTGAACTAGAACCAAAAGTTTCTAAGATAATGCCAATAATGCATCATTAGAAGTTTATCTGCTCCCCCTGAACCTATGCCAGAAGGTCTCTGTCAGACCCAATTCAGATTGTCTCCACCATAACCAGAGCCTGTCCCTACTAATATCCATCAAGCGTCCATATAAGCGACTATATCTGCTCAAACCTGCGTATGTACGCAGATCCTCCTCAGGAAACTTGTGTACACCCATTTTTCTCTGAAATAGACAAGATTTAACAGCAAGATGATGCATCAACTACCCCCAGCTTCTGTCTGAGGTATTCAAATGTCTCCCTGGGCAGTGGTTTGGTGAGAATATCAGCAACTTGTTCCTTAGAAGGAACATACTCCAACTTGACCTTTTGTTCCAACACTTGTTCCCGGAGAAAGTGATACTTGATTGGTATGTGCTTGGTTTTTGAATGCATGACTGGGTTCTTAGAAATGCTGATTGCACTTGTATTATCACATAAGATGGAGATAGGTGGTGTACAAGTGATTTGAAAGTCCTGCAAGGTTTGCATCATCCAAAGAAGTTGAGTGCAACAAGATGCAGCAACCACATATTCCGCTTCAGCTGTAGATAAAGCAATCGAACTCTGTTTCTTGTTGAACCAAGATACTAATCTGGAACCCATAAAGAATACTCCACCACTTGTGCTCTTTCTGTCATCCACGCTTCTAGCCCAATCTGCATCTGTATAAGCATGTAGAGTGAGATTTGTATCTCTAGGATACCATAAGCCATTGTTTTGAGTTCCTTGAAGATACTTGAAAATTCTCTTTACTACATGAAGATGGGTTTCTTTAGGATTTGCCTGAAATCTTCCAACTATTCCCACTGCATGCATAATGTCTGGTCGAGTACCTGTCAAATAAAGAAGACTTCCAATCATGGATCTATAGGTTGGTTGATGCACTGTTGTAGATTCATCATTTGCACTGAGGTTGCATCCTATAACCATAGGGGTACATACTGGTTTTGCATCTTCTATGCCATATTTCTTCAAGATCTGCTTGAGATACTTAGTTTCAGACAAAAAGATACCGCCTTCATTTTGTTGGATTTGCAATCCAAGAAAATATGTCAGTTCTCCAAGAAAAGACATTTCGAATTCTTTCTGCATTACCAAGGCAAAGCTTTGACTCATAGCTTCTTCATTGCTGCCAAGGATAATATCATCTACATACACAACAAGTATTAGCAATTTGTCATTTTCAATATTTATATAAAGATTGCTATCTACTGATCCTTTTGAAAAACCCTGTTCATGAAGATATTTGTGCAAATGGTAGTACCAAGCCCTTGGACCCTCTTTAAGACCATAGAGAGCCTTTTTTATTCTGCATACAAGATTTGGATCATTCCCAAGGAGGAAGCCATCTAGTTGCTCAATGTACGCTTCTTCTTCTAAGTCTCGATTCAGAAAGGCTGATTTCACGTCCATTTGAAATACTTTGAACTTCTGAAAGCTTGAGAGAGCAAGGAACATTCGGATGGCCTCAAGTCTAGCAACGGGAGCAAAAGTTTCTTCAAATTCTATACCTTCTTGTTGAGCATACCCTTTACAAACAAGTCTGGCCTTGTTTCTAATCACTTCCCCATTCTCATTCAACTTGTTTTTAAAGATCCATTTTGTCCCTATGACATTCTTATCTTTTGGTATAGGAACCAACTCCCAAGTGTTATTCTTTTCGATCTGCTCAAGTTCTTCATCCATTGCCTTGACCCAGCATTCATCTTTGCATGCCTCTTTTACATTTTTAGGTTCAGTGGAGGAGAGCAATGCCAAATAGCTTGAGGCTTCTGCAATTTTTCTTCTTGTTTGTACACCTGTCTCTTTCTACCCCAAAATCTGAGGTTCTGGATGATTCTTCTGAACATACCTGGATGGAATATTTGCTTTTTCTTGATGTAATTTGTCCCTGATTTACCTGGTGATCTCCATTGGGCTTTTGCTCATTCCTCCTTGCTGCATCGAGATAACTCTTTGAGGTGGATGCTTGAGATGCTTCTCCATTATACCCCAGACTTGACTTGATTAGTGGAGAATGTTGTACATTGATAATCTTATCCAGAGTTTCAGATCCTTTAACAAATTTAAGATTAAGAGCCTTTGTTTTCTCAATTTCTTTTCTAAGGCCAACAATTCAAATTCTAACTTCTCAAAAAAACATTCTTTTTTCATCAAGTTGGAATTGCAGAGTATCAATGATCACATTCTTTTCTTCTAAACACGTTTTGAGTCTAGAAATCTCTTCATAAAATCCATCCACATCTATAGCATCCATGTAATCATCATCTTCAAATGCCATTAAAATTTTATAGTTATTACCTCACTCATCTTCATCACTATTTGAAAGACCATCACTATCTTCATGAGTGTAGTAACTTTTCTTACTTACATTCTGTTTCTTGTTCCATCTAACGGATTCCTTCCCTTTGTCAGTTTTATCCTTATGAGGACAGTTGGCAGCATAGTGACCGACTCTCCCACAAGCGAAGCATTTGAAAGGTAACTTATCTCTGAATATTCCAGTACCTCGTTGAAGGTTTTTGACAAAATTTGATTCTTCTTCCTCTTCTGACGCATGTCCTAACTCATAGTAGTCTCCTTTGCCTGAAGCCTTGACAGCTGCTTCTCTCCTATCTAATGGTCCTCCTTTCCTCATTTCATAAGAAGTTAGAATCCCATGTAGCTATGACATGGTAAGGTTTCGAAGATTCTCCTTTTCTTCTATTGCAAAAACTTTAGATTCAAACCTAGGGGACAAAGATCTTAGAACTTTCTCAACCACAATAGCCTCTTTTATTTCTTCACCCAAGTTTTTCATATAATTAACAATATCATCTACATGAAGGAGATAGTTAGCCACACTCTCATCATTGTGCATTCTGAGATTTTCATACTGAATCCTGAGGGTTTGAAGTTTTGCTCGTTTTACCTGTTCATCTCCTTCATAGCTCAGAACAATCTTGTCCCATATTTCTTTTGCAGATTTATACTGCATAACCTTGACTAATTCTGATTGAGATATGCATCCTAATAGGGTATTGACTGCTTTTGCATTTGTTTCATATTTCTTCTTCTCAGTTGGATCTGTAGGAGTTGCTGAAGGAAAAGTTTACCCTATATCTATGATATCCCAGTCTTCTGTACCAAGTGATTGAAGATAGGCAGTAACTCTTACCTTCCAATATACGAAGTTTGTCCCATCAAAAATCAGTGGCCTGGTAGATGCTTCTCTATCGTAGTTGCTCATGATGATGGATCTTCCTCCAAGCGATCAAGATTCTTTAGAAGGTCCTGCTCTAAAACCAATTGTTGGAAATAATACTGAGAGGGGGGGGGGGGGTAAATCAGTGTTATCAAGTCAAATGTTCCTTTTTCAAATCCAGATGATATACACTACTTCAGTTAATTAAAACAGTGTATATACACAACTATGTAGAAGGAAACCCGCGTATACAATGCAAACTTATAATTTACTTTATCTTTCAGATGATGATTATTAATCTATATATCAGAATCAAATAACCAGTAACCAGAAATAGTAAAACAGAGCAGAGCACAATCACACACAAGAACACAAGATATAAGGTGGAAACCCAATGTGGGTGAAAACCACCAGCTGCAATTCGTCTCTATCTTCTTTTAATTAGAAACTTCCTTTTACAATGTACTGGTGCAATCGTTTACCAGTACGCAGGCTGCAACCTGCAGAGAGCTACAACCCTCTCTCGTTTTCCAGCTTCTCCTGGAAGGGAGCTACAACCCCCTTAGCTCTTTTACTAGCCAAGATACTAGTACGTAGGTGCTGGCCTAATAAAGGCTACAACCTTCTCTTTCTTCCATGGACCACATTTCATAAATTTTCAGATTGGATCCATGAACATCAAAAATTTCTGCTTCAACCAATCTCCTTTTCACCGAACAAAAACTGAATCACTATAAACACTTCTCTGATAGCTGTACCCAGGACATAGTGACAGTAACCATATACCAAATTGTGAACCCAGAACACTGCAGCAACAAACAAAGGCAGCTAGGTCACAATAGAATACATATACACTACTTAAACAACCTGAAACCTGCATGCATACGCTCCTGTGTGTGGAGCAACCTGCGTATACGTAGTTTGCCTTTACTGAACCTGTGTGTATACGCACCTTCACTTCACTGAACCTGCGTATAGATCTATAAATGATAATTCACTCTTTCAAACAGTCAGATACTAATTAACCCATATTATCAGATTTATAGATCGAGCATGCGCCACATATAACAGATCAAAATCATACAAAGATACTATAATTCAAGCTTAAATATTGTGACCCATCAATAGAAATTATCCTTCTTTATGCGCTAAGGTTCCTCCTTCATTCAGATCCAGATCTACACCATAACCCCAATCACAAATATTTCAGATCTAGCACATATTAGATATTCAATTGATTCAGATGATGATTTGCCAAATGATCTCCTTCCACTTTTATAGTCTTAGGCCTTTCTCAATACCACGGTCCAAAACCATAATAACACAATACCATGAACCCAATACTTGGGGTCAACACTTTTGGATGCAATACTGATGAGCCCCAAATTTTGGTAAAAATTTGGGCTCATTTGGCCTACTTACCTTGCTCAACCCTTCATTTTTTATCACTTATGCATCAATTCTTAGTATATTCGTGTTATTTGTAGGAAGAAGGGCAGTCATTATGCCTATGTGGCTAATACATGATGATTTCAGGTTTTTTGACATTAAATGGAGCAAAGACCACGCAAATGGAGACAAGGAGACAACCAAGGTGGCATTGCGGGTTTATAGGGAGGTTGTCCACAGCCTTGAATGACCTTCCTCGTGATCTCCACCCCAACTCCAAGCTCCAACAGCTATCACCACCGAGCTAGGAGGCAGCCAACGGATTCTATAGGAACAACAGTTTACTTTCAGTTGGACAGCCAAGCTCCAGTAATTGAGGAGGCCAGCTTGGCCCTTATCATGTATAAATATTGAGGCTATAGCCTTCGATGAGACTCTTGAACTTTTGTTATAGATTTTGGATTACGAGCTGTAGCTCTGTTTTTGCTCTTTGTAAGCCAATTTTGGCATGTTGTTAGACTCATGATTATGATCTTTTAATAAAAGGCAGGCAGATTTGGATTCGATTCTGAGTTCTTAGGGGAGCTATAGCTCTCAGGTTAGGGCCCAACCTGAGAGCAATAGACCTCCTCTCCTTTGTATTGTTACTTGTCTTTCTTTTATCATTGCATTTCTTTCCTTTACATGCACTTGAAAAACACAGTTTGTTGAGTTGACTGTTTCGGTTTGGTTATGTAGGTTAGTTTCATGAATGCAGTTGTTTCAGTAGTTCAGAATTAGCGTAGGGAGATTGAAGTTACATTGAGTTCAAAAAGATTGAATGCATGCTCACTTTCACCTCTGTTTGGGGACCGGAAGTGTAGACCGTGCCAACTGCCAAAAACACTGTTTTAACATATGCATGCAAGTATTGATGTAATGTTTTCAATTGAAGAATTTTCCATGCGATTTTATCTTGAGTAATGACTCTTTGGTTCAGCATCATGCACGAATTCTCTTCAACTTACATTGTTGTTCTTTGATTCCAAATAAAACAGTTAGAATAGGTTGGTGAACTTTCGTTTACATGCAAGATAAGGGTGATTTGTTTGATTTACACTACGCAGCACCAGTTCATCGTGTTCTTATCCTTCTGAACCGTGCCTAAGCAACCTACTCATCCTCTGTTCAGCTCATTTGCCTTCCAACCGTTCTACTATCCACGTTGCTCAATCTTTTTTACCTTCCATTGCCTCTACCCTTCTATCGACCAACCAGCTCTATCCACTCTCTCTCCATCTCATCTCTCTGTCCATAGGCCATCCCAAGCTCCTCTTTCATCTTACCCTTCCATCCATACAGCTCCTTCATCCCTCCATAACCCAAAACTCCGACAGTAGGACATCCTGTAGAAGTTAGCAGACATCCTGTAGAAATCCCGAGTTTCCTGTAGGATCCCGTGCAGACATCCTGTAGAAGCCTGAAGCCTGCAAACACGGTTGCCAAGCACCTAAACGTTGTGGACTTCTGTGGACTAATGTGAGGGATCCCTTGGAACCTCTCAGAGCCCTCCTGATCGTTCCCAAGCCTTCCTCCCTTCGAACTACCCCTGCACAGTCAAGACCCAGTAAGAAGCACAATCACAATAACTCCACCCACTTGAGCAAAAATACAAAAACATGTTCTCTTCAATGAAAGTAGTTTAATTTCATGTATCTCATCTCACTAGAAGTAATGGCATCATTTCTAGAAGTTGCATTCCCACCATTGCATCATAAAGATTACGCTAGTCAGATTAGGGTTTACTAGGGTTTCCATGTTTGGTTGGCTTTCAGTTCATTCTTGCAAAGTAGGTTAATTTCCTTTGAGATAGCCTTCATTCATCATTTAGAAAGCTTCTTCTGAGAACATATAGAAGTTTGCTTGAGCCCTAGCGAACTTGTGCCAGCTGACCAAGTGACAGTTGCGACAAGAGCTAGTACTTGTGCATATAGCACCGTCGCTTCCAAGTTTGTTATGAACTACCGGGTTGATAAAATTAGAGAAGGAAGCTCCAGGAGTTGTAGCATTATTGCTACAATACTGGAGCCCACCATCTTTTTGGCGCCGTTGCCAGGGAAGCATCAGAGTATTAGTATTTGTTGCTTTTCTTCTATTTTCTTACTCTCGCCTTCTGCCAAGTAGTTTATTTCATTTCCATTCTGCAAAAGTAGCATAGACATTTCCTGCTTTCATAGATTAGCATTTCAATTCTGCAATTTCAATTTTGCAAGCATAGATTAGCCTTTCAATTCTGCAAGCGTAGACTAGCATTTCCATTCCTGCAATTTCATTTGAGCAAAACAGATTAGTCCTTTCCTGCTTTCATTTCAATTCTGCATTTTTATTTCAGCAAGATAGTTAGTTGTAGATCAATCTGTTTCAGTTTTGCAGGTACCAAAGAAAAAAAAACAAAAGCAATCAAAAAGTCTTTCCATTTCATGCCTCGTAGGAACCGGGATAAAACAGGCAAATTCCTACCCAACACCCCCACCACATCACGAAGTCACCCTTCTCTCTTCTTCGGTGACAGTGATCCAGAAGAACCTATAGGTGAACCTCCTGAGATATACGAAGATCCTATAGCAGAAGAAGAATTAGAGACCATCCCATCTGAAGCTATGGCTGACAATAGAGGAGAAGATGAGAGAATAGAAGGTGCCTTCCCCATCCGAGAAACCAATGGAGACATGAAAATGAAAAACATTAGTCCCTCCGCTCTGCCTCACTTCCATGGACTGACTACTGAAGATCCTAATACCTTCCTGTTTGAGTTTGTTGTCCTTTGTAGAACCTATGACTATACTGAAGATGAGCAGAAGCTGAAACTCTTCCCTTCCACTCTTAAGGATGCAGCATTACGCTGGTTCATGGGCTTACCTGGGAATAGTATCACCACTTGGGCTCAGATGCAGCAAGCTTTCAATACCAAGTACTGGGACTACTGTAGGTCCAAGGAAACCAAGGGAGAAATCTTTCGGATGACCATGGGAAATGATGAGTCCTTAGAGGATTATGAGGAGAGGTTCCAACTTAGCTATAAGCGGGCCAGGTGCACACTTGACCCTGAATCCCTCAAGTTGGTCCTACTCCGAGGAGTCCCTGAGGACCTTTTAGATACCCTTCACATGTTAGCTGGGGGAGATATTTACCAGCTGCCTTATGAGGACATCAAGACTGTGTTCAGAAACCACTCTAGGGCATCTCGGAAACGAGGTAGAGGAAACCGTCTCTCAGCTGGTATTCCTTTCTCCAAGCATGAGTTTGCAAATCAATTAGAAGATCTTAAGAGTGAGGTGAGACAGACCATTGCCATGCAACTGGACACATTCATGATCCAGCAGAAGAAGGAAGAAGCTGAGAGGGCCTTGGCTATCTTTTGCCCTAGATGTACAAGGAGACACCCTAAGAACGAATGCCCATTGCATTCGGTTGAAGTGTGCTTCGTTTGTGAGGAGGACCATCCCACAAATCAATGTCCAACCTTACCTGGGTTTAAAGCTATGTACCAAGGGACAAAAGCTCCCACTGAACCTCTCTATTTCCTCAACCAAAGGAGGGCACAAGGACCTAGACCTTACCAGCAGGGGATGCAAGGGGCACCTCAAGCTTATTACAGCCCCAACCAATCGACTCCTATGCCTTCCTGGGGTCCCCCTGCTCATCCTTCCTGGTCTATGCCTCCTCCATGGTCTTATCCACCTCAGTACCCTACTCAACCCACTACTCATTCTTATCATTCACATGCCCAGCCACAGCCTCAGTGGAATGCACCTCAGTCGGGGTGGAGGCCCCAGTACAACACTCCTCCCGCCATTTTGCCTCCACCACCAGTTCAACCTCAACCATTACCTCCTGCTCCTCCAAGGCAACCTCAAATGCCTGCTCAACCGAACCCGAACCCCAATAATAGACAGGCCCAACAGGTATACACTGGGGAAACATCATGTCCTACCTGTGCTGTGGAGATCGAGGAGATCAATCTTCGATCTGGAAAGACTCTTCCGGATCGCCAACCTCCTCCCCCAGAGGATGAGGAGGATAAACAGGAAAGTGAACCAAAGGCTATTCCACCATTTCCTGAGAGACTAGCCGCCACCACACAACCCAACCCAGAAGAGGATGAGGTGTACTCAGCACCTTTGTGCACCCTAGATACCACTAGAAGAGACCCCCCAACCGAGGATGACTTGATTGAGACTTTGATCCAGAATCCACCTTCCAGTGCACTATCCCTAGAGAAATTGGTGGAGGACGCCCAAGCCAGCACCTTAGTGGACCTTTGTGCCACCAACCCTGTCACTCCCAGAGTCAAGAATGTGGAGTTCGGCCCTGAGAGATCGTTAAAGATCAGCTCCTCCCTATCTCCTTCCCAGGAAAAGGAGCTGTGTAGCCTGTTGGCCAGTCACCTAGATGCTTTTTCTTGGAGCTATAAGGAGATGAAAGGAGTCCATCCCTCGGTTTGTACCCATCACATATACATCAAAGAAGGCTGTAAACCAGTTAGGCAACCTCAGAGGAGAATGAATCTAGCCCTTAAGGATATTGTCAAGGAAGAATTGCAAAACTGTTGGATGCCGGATTCATTTACCCCATCTCAGATAGTGAATGGGTGTCCCCTCTGGTGTTGGTTCCCAAGAAAAATGGGAAGTGGAGAATCTGTGTGGACTACCAAGAACTGAACAAAGCTACCAAGAAAGACCATTTCCCTCTACCTTTCATAGATCAAGTGTTGGATGGACTGGCAGGAAAGAAGTTCTTCTCTTTCTTGGATGGGTTTAGCGGGTACAACCAAATCCAAATCAGCCCGGAAGACCAAGATAATACCACCTTCACTTGTCCTTGGGGTACCTTTGCCTACCGAGTTCTTCCCTTTGGGCTATGCAATGCTCCTTCTACCTTCCAGAGAGCTGTCTTGAGCATCTTCTCAGAGCTGGTCCATGATGCGGTGGAAATCTATATGGATGACTTCACTCCTTATGGGTCCAACTTCCAGGAAGCATTGTCCAATCTAGGAAAGGTCCTAACCAAATGTATTGAGATGAACCTGTCCCTTAGTCCTGAAAAATGTGAATTCCTGATGACTGAAGGGACTGTGATAGGCCATACCATTTCTTGCCAAGGGTTATAAGTGGATCCTAACAAAATTGCTCTCATCAAGAAGGTTCCACCTCCCCAAAAGGTAAGGGATGTCCGGAGTTTCTTAGGATTAGCAGGGTATTACCGGAGATTCATTAAAGACTTCAGCAAGCTAGCCTCGCCATTGTTTGGTTTGTTGGCAAAAGATGTGGAGTTTAAATGGACTGACGATTGTCAGAGGGATTTGAATGAATTAAAGGACAAGTTGGTGTCAGCCCCATTCCTGAGAGGTCCAAACTGGGCCCTACCTTTCCACATCCACACTGATGCCTCAAACAAAGCCATAGGGGCAGCTTTAGGACAAGTTGAACAGAAACTTCCATATGCCATTTACTTTGTTAGCAAAAACTTGTCCAAAGCCGAGCTGAATTACACTGTAACCAAAAAAGAATTCTTGGCTGTGGTCCATGCATTGAACAAGTTCCGACATTATATTACTGGCTATAAAACCATTGTACATACGGATCGTGCTGCAATTAGATATTTAATGAATAAACCAGATGTGAATGCTCGTATTATTAGATGGTTACTTTTGTTGCAGCAGTTTGATTTGACCATTGTTGACAAACCAGGTAAAGAAAATGTTGTTGCTGACTTTTTATCTAGATTGGATTTGTCTGCAGATGAGGATGGAACAGTGGATGACCAGATGCCCGATGAACATCTGTTTGCTATCTCAGTACTCTCTCCATGGTTTGCTGATATAGCAAACTACCTTGTTTCAGCACAGTTCCCTCCGCACCTATCTTCAAGAGAGAAGAGCAGAATCATCAGAAAAAGTGTCTCATTTACTTGGATCGAGGGCAATCTGTTCAAGCTTGGCCCTGATCAGATCTTAAGGCGTTGTGTAAGGGAGGAGGAAGTCTTTGATATCCTCCTCACCTGTCATGATGGGCCTTGTGGAGGACATTTTTCAGCAAAGAGGACTGCCTTCAAAATCCTGCAGGCAGGCTACTATTGGCCCACACTTCATCAAGATGTCAGAAGATATATCAGCCAATGTGACCGATGCCAAAGAATGGGGAAACCGACTCCAAGGGATGAGATGCCTCTCCAACCTCAAGTGACTCTTGAGCCATTTGAGAAGTGGGGTATGGATTTTGTGGGTCCAATCAACCCTCCTTCGAGGCAAAGGTCTTACATCATTGTGTGCACTGACTACCTGACAAAGTGGGCAGAGACTAAAGCAATCAAGGCAGCAACAGAAGAGAAGGTGGCCGAGTTCTTAAGAGAAAACATCTTCTACAAATTTGGCTACCCAAGAGAGCTGGTCACCGATCAAGGGAGCCAGTTCGCATCCAACTTGATTGAAGACCTACTAGCTCACCACAAAATCAAGCATAGGACTTCCACCCCCTATCATCCACAGGAAAATGGGCAAGTGGAAGTCACCAACAGAGCATTGGAAGGGATTTTGACTAAGGTGGTGAGCAGCCATAGGAAAGATTGGGCAGATCGCCTGGTTGAGGCCACATGGGCTTACAACACCACCTGGAAGACCACCACCAGCTTCACAGCTTATGAGCTGGTCTATGGGAAGAAATCTTTGCTGTCCATTGAGTTTGAATACAACACTTTGAGGATGGCAGCTAAGCTAGATCTAGATCTCAGCCATGCACAACAAGAAAGGTTATTGCAGCTGAATGGACTGGACGAGCACTGGATGCAGGCCCTCCTTCACTAACAGGTGGTTCAACTTCAGAGAAAGGTGTGGCATGACCAACACCTCCATGACAAGCAATTCCAGACAGGAGATTGGGCCTTGTTGTATGACTCCAGATACAAAGATTTCAAGGGGAAGCTGAGAACCAGATGGCTAGGACCATATGCAGTGGAAAAATGCCATGACAATGGATCTGTTCTTATTCAAACCATTGATGAGGAAGCCATCCCCATGCTTGTCAATGGGCATCGCTTGAAGATCTACAGGAAGCCTCTCTCAAGACAAGAGTTCATCAAAACTATGGAGAAATCAGTGTTGGTCATCGAGAAGGGTTCTGCCTCTGCTTTGGGCATACCCTGAAAGATCAAAAAAAAAAAAAAAAACACAAAAAAAAAATAAATAATAAATATCCTTGGGTGAAAACCTTTCTGAGGCTCCCAAGGCAGGTGGTAGGGGTGAAAACCTCATTAAGGCGCCCCTATTGTCTTTCAAAAAAAAAAAAAAAAGAGGTTTGAAAAAGATCCTTGAGTGAAAACCTCTGTGAGGCGCTTGAGGCAGATGGCAAGGGTGAAAACCTCATTGAGGCACCCCTGTTATCTTTCAAAAAAAAAAAAAAAAAAAAAGAAAAAAAAAAAAAAACAATAAGCAAAAAGATAGGGACAGCAAGTTCATAATGTGAAAATGCATGCAAGTTGCAGGTGTTCTATGAAGGTGAGGAGGACTCTTAATGCAAAGCCAAAGATCCTTATCATGCTGCCAGGAGACCTCACCAGCACCTCCTCCAAGAATACTCATCTCCTCCAAGGTATGTGCACAATTTCATCATGGCTTGAGTCTTCTACAGGAAGATGCAGACTTTCTACAGGAAGATGCAGACTTTCTACAGGAAGGTGCAGACTTTCTACAGGAAATGCAACCTTTCTACAGGAAGTTCTGTATTTCTACAAGAAACTTCCTGTAGAAGTTCGGGACGGCCCAGAATTCATTTTATGAGGAGATCTAACGACCGAGGATCGGTTTGGACGCATGCAAGCTACTGTTGTCACCCTTATACATTGCTGTCACCTCCTTCTACCATCCCTGTCGACATGCAATGAAGTTACCTGCACCATCAAAGCAGATCATTGAGTTATCAAGAGAAAAGCAATTTTTGAGATGAAAAAAAACGCTGAGATGTCATACCATATCCATCCCAGCTGTCCATGAGCTCTGTGAGCGTGATCGTGGGGCCATTGCCTTCGTCGTGCAGCATGCACCCGAGGAGGAAGAAATTGTTACAGGACATCCTGCAGGAGTCCCGTAACAGTTAAGCCCGCTAGAGTGCACACCATATACAATGAAAACGTGGGCGCATGCAGCTGAAGCATCCAATCCAGCGTCAGCGGCCTATGAATGTGAACCTCTGGGCCTGTGCAGATCAAGCAGCAGCAACCAAATCCACTCATCGTCGTCCAAGAGCCTGAACAATCGTGTTGCGGCCGCAAAGGTAAGTGTCTCGACCCTTTCTTCCGACGAATTGCATGAATTTTACTTTGAAAATGTTTGCAAAGTGTGAAATGGATGGGTTGAGCGGGTGTATGGTCAATCGATTGGCCACGTCGACCAGTCAGCTGGTCGAGTTGGATGTGTGAATGGCGGCCGTGGAAAAAACGGGCAGTGGACATGTGAGAACCGTCCGCTCGGGGAGAAACGAGTTCTAACGAGAATGGCGGCGGCG
Organism: Pinus tabuliformis; assembly: GCA_031772625.1. NCBI lineage: Eukaryota > Viridiplantae > Streptophyta > Pinopsida > Pinales > Pinaceae > Pinus > Pinus tabuliformis. Next base: position 909,668,643 of record CM062819.1, read on the forward strand.
GATCTGCGGGAATGATGCGGCAGTAAGTAAACTTGCAGAAGAATGATGGTGTGACGTCGCCCAATGGTCCGGCAGGGACAGCTCACCCCCGCGCCATGGATTCCGCCGATTCAAATCTAATCGGCTAGATTATCAACCCCATGCATTCATCATTCACCGTTTGCGACTCGAGTGATCATCCGGATCCCTCTACAGTTCGATACTCCGAGTCTTTGGCCATTAGAATGCCTGTGAAGCTATAGCAAGAGCGCAGACCCACTGCAGTATCCCCTGGAAATCACGCGCTGCTCCTACAGGAAAGCTATTTCTATAGGAAGTCGGGTTCCTCACGTCAAAAGGTGGCAGATTAAAAAGGTAAGCCTGAACTCTCCATGCAATTGGTTTTTGAAGGTGGCAGAATCGTCGTCTACAGTCTGGTCGAAGAAAATTGTTGCAGTTGTTGTCTGCCGTGCATGAACTGTCGTCCTACAGCATGTCAGTGTAATTAGCTATGTTAAAGGTTCGCAGGGGGTAAGCTTTGTGAATTATGTGCATGTCAGAGGTGTAATCCTACGCTCTGTCCCAGTAGACCGAATTTCTTTCCCATTTGCCACCTCCAGCTAACACAACAATTTTTCACCATGCCGGGTGGGTTCATCAGAAGGGAGCCCACTGATTCAACGAAGTTAAGAGAAAATCCTGAGGTGGTGGAGCTCTTCACACGAGCACAATGGATATCCTTCTGTGAAAAATTGCAGGGCTATGACGACGAAGTGGCAGAAGAGTTTTTGCAAGCTCTGAGGCCGAAATCTAAAACGTTGGCCACCGTTACCTTCAGGGGTCTGAGCCTCAAACTCACCCCACAATTCATCAGCCGAGTTACGGAGCTCCCAATGGGATTACCATGGGATAAAGAAGAAAGGAAATTGAGCCAACAAGCTAAGAAAGAATTCTTTCCACCAGAGGAGGAATTATCTAAAGACAAAAATGGGGTTCGTAGAACCAGTTTACTGCCACCATGGAATGAAGTGAGCCTGCAAATTATGAAGTACATCACCTGCGAAGGCCATTTTAGCATTGTATACGGGTACCACTTTTGGTTACTCACTGAATTACGGAACCAGATGGATCTACCTGTAGAAAACAAACTCAGACTCCCTTACTTTCTACTACAGTCTCTAATTGAGTGTGCAACCAAGTTGAAAGAAGGCATACCAGATCAGGTAGCCCACCATGGATTGATCAAACTCCTTGTGGAGGATGCGCTCCACACATACAAGGTTCCTCTCTCATGGGAAGCCTTCAGGAATTTGACAAAGGATGGGGATATAAATATGCTAACCGAAGAGCTCGGTTCTTCTAGCAGTGAGGAGAAAGAGTCAATGGCCGCAGCAAAGAAAGAAAAAGGCCAAAAGACCCCAACCACAGAGCAGAAGAAAAAGCAAGAGAAGAAACAAGAGAAAAATGATGACAAGGAGAAATATGCCACACCCATCTTGACAGCAAGAGAGAAAAGGTTGTAAGGCTGAGTGGACAAGGCTGAGAAGGTCCACATCAGCAAGAGTGCCTCGACAGCGACCGCAACCAAGTCAAAAAGCAAAACTCATGCAGCAAAGCAAACCAAGGCGGCGACACCTGTTTCTACAGGAAAGCCGAAACCAGCTTCTACAGGAAAGCCGAAACCGGCTTCTACAGGAAGCCCGAAATTAACTGAAAAAGGGTCTTCTACAGGAAGCCCGAAATTGACTAAAACAGGGTCTTCTACAGGAAGCCCCAAAAAAGTGAAACCCAAGGAGAAGAGAGCTAACATTCGTGAAAGGGAGGCAGCAGCTGTGCTGGCCGGCCTCAGCACACCTCCTAAGCCAAAGGAGAAGAGAAAGAGGGAGACCCCTCTATACTTTGAAGCTCGAAGAAGTATGAGAATAAAGACGGGCAAGCCACAGCCTACATCCAGCAGCCAAATCACTACAGGGGATGCCCCTACTTCACCCAGTGAGAGGTCCCCCTCGAAGATATCGGTCACCTACAAGAGGGGGAGCCCAAAACCAACTACTTGGAAGGGAAGGTTAGACCAACCGGCTCCAAAAGCCCGGCTCAACGTCAAGGAAATAGAGAAGAGGGAAGGAGCGGCACCCTCATCACCACCAAGGGCAGAACAGGCAGAGCCACCAAGAGTAGGAAAGAAAGAGCGTATTCCGGAGCCTAGTTCTCGGCCAAGGACAAGGAGCTGGAGCAAAATTGCTCAAGGATGAGAGAATATTTTAGCTGGGGGGTGATGATGAGCCCCAAATTTTGGTAACAATTTGGGCTCATTTGGCCTACTTACCTTGCTCAACCCTTCATTTTTTATCACTTATGCATCATTTCTTAGTATATTCATGTTATTTGTAGGAAGAAGGGTAGTCATTATGCCTATGTGGCTAATACATGATGATTTCAGGTTTTTTGACATTAAATGGAGCAAAGACCACGCAAATGGAGACAAGGAGACAACCAAGGTGGCATTGCGGGTTTATAGGGAGGTTGTCCACAGCCTTGAATGACCTTCCTCGTGATCTCCACCCCAACTCCGAGCTCCAGCAGCTATCACCACCGAGCTAGAAGGCAGCCAACGGATTCTACAGGAACAGCAGTTTACTTTCAGTTGGACAGCCAAGCTCCACTAATTGAGGAGGCCAGCTTGGCCCTCATCATGTATAAATATTGAGGCTGTAGCCTTCGATGAGACTCTTGAACTTTTGTTATAGATTTTGGATTACGAGCTGTAGCTCTGTTTTTGCTCTTTGTAAGCCAATTTTGGCATGTTGTTAGACTCATGATTATGATCTTTTAATAAAAGGCAGGCAGATTTGGATTCAATTCTGAGTTCTTAGGGGAGCTATATCTCTCAGGTTAGGGCCCAACCTAAGAGCAATAGACCTCCTCTCCTTTGTATTGTTACTTGTGTTTCTTTTATCATTGCATTTCTTTCCTTTACATGCACTTGAAAAACACAGTTTGCTGAGTTGACTGTTTCGGTTTGGTTATGTAGGTTAGTTTCATGAATGCAGTTGTTTCAGTAGTTCAGAATTAGCATAGGGAGATTGAAGTTACATTGAGTTCAAAAAGATTGAATGCATGCTCACTTTCACCTCTGTTTGGGGACCGGAAGTGTAGACCGTGCCAACTGCCAAAAACACTGTTTTAACATATGCATGCAAGTATTGATGTAATGTTTTCAATTGAAGAATTGTCCATGCAATTTTATCTTGAGTAATGACTCTTTGGTTCAGCATCATGCACGAATTCCCTTCAACTTACATTGTTGTTCTTTGATTCCTAATAAAACAGTTAGAATAGGTTGGTGAACTTTCGTTTACATGCAAGATAAGGGTGATTTGTTTCATTTACACTACGCAGCACCACTTCATCGTGTTCTTATCCTTCTGAACCGTGCCTAAGCCACCTACGCATCCTCTGTTCAGCTCATTTTCCTTCCAACCCTTCTACTGTCCACGTTGCTCAATCTTTTTGACCTTTCATTGCCTCTACCCTTCTATCGACCAACCAGCTCTATCCACTCTCTCTCCATCTCATCTCTCTGTCCATAGGCCATCCCAAGCTCCTCTTTCATCTTACCCTTCCATCCATACAGCCCCTTCACCCCTCCATAACCCAAAACTCCGACTGTAGGACATCCTGTAGAAGTTAGCAGACATCCTGTAGAAATCCCGAGTTTCCTGTAGGATCCCCTGCAAACATCCTGTAGAAGCCTGCAAACACGGTTGCCAAGCACCTGAACGTTGTGGACCTCTGTGGACTGATGTGAGGGATCTCCTGGTACCTCTCAGAGCCCTCCTGACAATTCCCAAGCCTTCCTCCCTTCGAACTACCCCTGCACAGTCAAGACCCAGTAAGAAGCACAATCACAATAACTCCACCCACTTGCGAAAAAATACAAAAACATGTTCTCTTCAATGAAAGTAGTTTAATTTCATGCATCTCATCTCACTAGAATTAATGGCATCATTTCTAGAAGTTGCATTCCCACCATTGCATCATAAAGATTACGCTAGTCAGATTAGGGTTTACTAGGGTTTCCATGTTTGGTTGGCTTTCAGTTCATTCTTGTAAAGTAGGTTAATTTCCTTTGAGATAGCCTTCGTTGATCATTTAGAAAGCTTCTTCTGAGAACATATAGAAGTTGGCTTGAGTCCTAGCAGACTTGTGCGAGCTGACCAAGTGACAGCTGCGACAAGAGCTAGTACTTGTGCATACAACACCGTCGCTTCCAAGTTTGTTACGAACTACCGGGTTGATAAAATTAGAGAAGGAAGCTCCAGGAGTTGTAGCATTATTGCTACAATACTGGAGCCCACCAAATACCACGGACCAAAAGCATAGGATCAAAAACTGTCGGACTGATACCATGAGCCAACCATGAAAGTGCGTGAACTTTTCTCTTCGTGAAAGGAGCTTTTCTCTGCATGAAAGTGCGTGAACTTTTCTCTACATGAAAGAAACATTTCTCTTCATGAAAGTGCATGAACTTTTCTCTACATGAAAGAAACTTTTTTCTGCATGAAAGTGTGTGAACTTTTCTCTTCATGAAAGGAACTTTTCTCTACATGAAAGTGTGTGAACTTGTCTCTACATGAAAGAAACTTTTCTCTTCATGAAAGTGCGTGAACTTTTCTCTACATGAAAGAAACTTTTCTCTGCATGGAAGTGTGTGAACTTTTCTACACTATAATTTATCATCTGAGATGAGTGGGTTGCCACCAAGTACAACATATGTATCATAATTCCAACACTACGATCCAATATGCACGCAAGGGCAGAGTAACAAGCTCAATCCCCTTGAAGGCTCCTTGACATAATCCAAGGTTTACCAACAAGTGACCCCACGCTCCTCGACAATGGTTAATCCGAGGTTTACCGTTTTTAATACATGGACATCTGGCGTCATTCCCAATGAGGAAGGATTGATTCCCACACTGGTTCAGACACGATCTCGTGCTTCTCCTTTAAGAGGAGCTTTCCCAGAGCATAGATGCAACAATTGGATTTTTCTCCTACCACACGATACAGCTACTTGTTTCTTTTACTGTCTTGGAGAGTTAATTACTCCCTACTCCAAGACACTAACCTAAGCTATGTTGGTGTATTAGAGCCCTAGAAATAAAAATATTACTAGATAGATTTTACTTTAAGCGTTATTTTTATTGGTTTTTGTTTAAGTCAAGAGGTTCAGAGATGAAACTTGTCGTGTGAAGACTAGACTCGAAATCACTAAAAAATGCACTTAAGATGATTAAGCAATCTTTTCCCTTCAATGAACTTCTAGCTAGGAAAGAGTTTGAGAATGCAAATGCTTGTAAACACAAATCTTTCTTAACAAACAAATTAAAAGAAGAGCTTTTTGTCTTTTCCAATGCACTCAAAACGAGACAACTAGTTATTTTCACAAAAATTTCCCTTTTCTTTCAAACACTCAAATACTACAAAAACAAACTTTTTCGAAAAGAGATTTTTTTATTTTTTATAAAACACTCAAAACTATCGAAATAACTAATCTTGAGATCTATAAACTATAAAAAACTATTTGAAGTCAAAGCTTACAAGATGTCTTTTTCAAGGATGTTTTACTTAGCTATAAACAAACTAAGGACTAATTTGTCCAGAATCACAAATCAGTAAAAAAAAAACAATTTTTGTTTTCTTTTCTAAAAATGAAATCCAAACTTTTAACACAAGCCTTTTTGAAGTTTCGCTAAGAGAAAACACAAGCCTTTTCGAAGTTTCGCTAAGAGAAAACACAAGATGGATTCCTCAACAAAGGAAAATTTTGCAAATGGTCAGACTCATAAGAAGCCCAGTAAAAACCAAGGTGATCTGAGGCTTCTACAGCTTCTAAGCTCTAAGCTACTACAAGACCAAAATGAAAATCAAGCCCGGCAACCAAAACTTCTAGGAATTTCACCTAAAACCCTAACACCAATGGAATTAACCTACGAAAAGTTCTTAACAAGTCATATGTAGGTCTGGGCAGGGGATAACAACATCTAAACAAAAACTAAACTGACTGAAAGAGAAAATATTAAGTTTTTCAAAATTTTAGCAGGGTCCGCAGGCCCACAATTCACACAGGTGCAGTACCGCTTTGTGCTAAAAGCAAAAGTGCGGATAGGTCCGCACTGTGTTGCAAGCCGAGGGTGCGGTCCTCTCGCAAAGTTATGAAAAACAAAAAATAATCCTAGATCTACTAAATCTACCCATTTCCACACACAACAAGCCAAAAACAGAAACAAAACACAGTTTCTCAGGTCAAAGTAAAGTAAATAAAGAAATCAAGTCCCCAACGGAGTCGCCATTTTGTCACACGGAATGAGTCGATCTTGCGGACAAGATAGACCTCCCTAGTATCTAACGATATCTAGTAACAAGCAAGCCAATTAAAAACTATATTTCTCTAAATATGCAATATATAAACAAAGGCAAACAAGTGTTTTAGGCCTACCTTGGGTCCAATGCAAGTTTGTGGAAGCCTCGCTCCTTTGATCCAAATGATCTCCCTTGTAGCGAATCTACAAACACAAACAAGCAAACAAATTAAATAGCACCTGAAAAGCCAATATCATAAAGCATACTTATCATGATGATCAAGGAATTGATGAAAGAAATGACATAAGACAATTTGTTGAGAAAAATGAATCTGATTGTATTAATTGAAATCAAAGAAGAACTTTAAAACCTGTGCCTTGATGTTGTACAAGCTCCTCCCAAGGTCCAACAAGAAGTCTCCTCTACTTTGACAAGTTTCACTCTCTTCCCAATGAAGCCAAAAAGTATGTGATCTCTCCTCTCAAGCTTAACTAGGAAGTCTCAATTCCACCAGCATTTACCCTCAAAAATGTTCAGCTTCTAACCTCTCTAGCAACCAGTCCAATGCCTTAATTTATAGTGCAATGGAGGGACGTTACTAGGTCCTCCTTCAAAGGGATAAAGCCCTTCTTCAAAGGGATAGCTCCTCTCATCAAGGGATTAGCTCCTTCTCTTTTGGGATGCATGAACCACCTAAGAGCGAACAATCCACGTCAAAATTCATTCTAGAATCATCTAGAATTAACCCAAAGTGATTTTTTTAGAATAAACTTGCGCCTTTTTTACTTTCAGAGGGCTCCACACCCACTCCTTTAGGGACAGAGTGGGTAGGTCCGCAGGTAATGTGAACAGGGGGTGCGGGACCACAGGAAATAGTGAGAGAAAGTGTGGAACAAGAGCTTTGTTGATTTTCAATGTCTTTCTCTCATTTTCAAAGCTTGACTTGAATAGCTGAGGTCTGAGACTTGCTTAGGAGGACAATACAAGTGATGATAGACCCGTACTGACAGCAAATAGTCATTGTGATGATATTTTTGTGTAACACCAATACAAGGGATCCAAACTGGGGTTCAATACTTTAGATCCTATACCACAGACCAAAACCATAGGATCATGATCGACGGGCTAAATACCAAGGGCCAAACATAAGAAACCCCACGTGTGCGCGCTTCTCTACATTGGAGAGAGTGAACTGGGGTCCGCACCTTCTGAACGGAGCACCTGTGGATATGTCTGCACTTCTTGGTCAGCGTACCTACGGGTCCGCAGTTTCTCTTAGGATCACCTGCGAGTATCTCATTTCCTATGATTTTGAGAGCCTAAACAGAGATCTGCCACTTGAGTGAGTTGCCATCAAGTACAACACCTGTGCCATAGCGCCAAAACTGAATCATAATGCCAACAATCTCCTCGTTTGGACTTGATGGCAACCCAAAGATCCTCAAAGTCATTCTCCCCCTTTGACATCAAGGGCAAAGGGCGGACCAAGATATTCTCTTCCTTTGCTGTCCATGCTGCCCCTGAGAGCCTGCTGAAATTTCTGAATGAGCTCCCCCTGACTATAGACCAGATCTGCAAAGGAAAAATTCTTCAAGAAGAACCATAAACTACCATATACCATACATGACTTTGACAAAAGAGATAGAGACATATTAGCAGCAATATTCAAATCAGCATCCATGTTCTCCTTCTGTACTTTCTCCTCCAAGATCTTCTACCATAATGCCAACAATGCATTATTAGAAGAATATATGCTCCCCCTGAACCTGTGCCATTATATCTTCGACCAATCCATAACCGAGCAAATGTATGCGTCTACCCCATATGAAATTTGCGTACAACCAACAATCTCTGAAACATACGAGATTCAACAACAAGATGATGCATCAACTACCCCCAGCTTTTGCCTGAGGTATTCAAAGGTCTCCCTCGGCAATGTTTTGGTGAGTATATCAGCCACTTGTTCCTTAGAAGGAACATACTCCAACTTTACCTTCTGTTCAAGCACTTGTTCCCGAAGAAAATGATATTTGATAGGTATATGCTTGGTCTTTGAATGCATGATTGGGTTCTTTGAAATGCTGATAGCACTTGTATTATCACATAGGATGGAGATAGGTGGTGTACAAGTGATTTGAAAATCCTGCAAGATCTGCATCATCAAAGGAGTTGAGTGCAGCAAGATGCAACAGCCACATATTCCGCTTGAGCTGTAGATAAAGCAATCGAGCTCTGTTTCTTGCTGAACCAAGATACTAATCTGGAACCCATAAAGAATGCACCACCACTTGTGCTCTTTCTGTCATCCACACTTCCAGCCCAATCTGCATCTGTATAAGAATGAAGAGTGAGATCTGTATTTCTAGGACACCATAAGCCATAGTTTTGAGTTCCTTGAAGGTACTTGAAAATTCTCTTCACTGCTTGAAGATGAGTTTCCTTTAGGTTTGCCTGAAATCTTCCAACTATTCCCACTGCATGCATAATGTCTGGTTGGGTACCTTTCAAATAAAGTATACTTCCAATCATAGATCTATAGGTTGGCTGATGCACTGCTGATGATTCATCATTTGCACTGAGGCTGCATCCTGTAACCATGGGGGTACATACTGGTTTTGCATCTTCCATGCCATATTTCTTCAAAATCTACTTGAGATACATGGTTTGAGACAAAAAGATACCGTCTTCATTTTGTTGGATTTGAAAACCAAGAAAGTATGTCAGTTCTCCAAGAAAAGACATTTCGAATTCTTCTTGCATCACCAAGGCAAAGCTTTGACTCATAGATTCTTCACTGCTGCCAAAGATAATATCATCTACATACACAACAAGTATTAGCAATTTGTCATTTCCAATTTTTATATAAAGATTGCTATCTACTGATCCTTTTTAAAAACCTTGTTGATGAAGGTATTTGTCCAAACGATAGTACCAAGCCCTTGGAGCCTATTTAAGACCATAGAGAGCCTTTTTCAGTCTGCATACAAGATTTGGATCATTCCAAAGAATGAAACCATCTGGTTGCTCAATGTATACTTCTTCTTCTAAGCCTCCATTCAGAAAGGTTGATTTCACGTCCATTTGAAATACTTTTAACTTCTGAAAGCTTGAGAGAGCAAGGAACATTCGGATGACCTCAAGTCTTGCAACAGGAGCAAACTTTTCTTCAAAGTCTATTCCTTCTTATTGATCATACCCTTTACAAACAACTATGGCCTTGTTTCTAATTAATTCCCCATTTTCATTCAACTTATTTTTGAAGACCGATTTTGTCCCTATGACATTCTTATCTTTTGGTCTAGGAACCAACTCCCAAGTATTGTTCTTTTCGATCTACTGAATTTCTTCATCCATTGCCTTGACCCAACATTCATCTTTGCATGCCTCTCTTACATTTTGTGGTTCAGTGGAGGAGAGTAATGCCAAATAGCTTGAAGCTTCTGCAATTGTTCTTCTTGTTTGTACGCCTGCCTCCTTTTGCCCCAATATTTGAGATTCTGGATGATTCTTTTGAACATACTTGGATGGAGTCTTCTCTTCTATCCTTGTCTATTCCTCTGGTGCCTCTTGAGGTTCTTCTTCATCTTCAATCTAATTTGGAGGGTAGTCTTCATCCTCTTCGATATTTTCGTGATTTACTTGCCTAGGAATGTTTCATTTTTAATCAACCACCACACTAATGCTGTCAACAATTCTTCCAAGTCTTTTATTGTAACACTTACATGCTTTTCTGTGAGGAGAATAACTAAGGAGAATGCCTTCATCTGCTCTAGGTTCAAGTTTGCCAAGCTGTTCATCATTATTCTTAATATAGCATTTGCTTCGAAAATTTTTGAAATGCTTGCGAAGGAGTCTCACCATACGAGAGCTCATGAGGAGTTTGAGTGCTGTTCACTCGGACATTTGTTTTGTTGAGAATAACAACCGCAGCAAATGTAGCTTCACCCCAGAAGGTTGCAGGAGTTCCAGACTCCTCAAGCATAGCACAAGCCATTTGTTGAACCGTTCTGTTCATCCTTTCCACCACTCCATTTTGCTGAGGAGTCCTAGCTATAGAGAATTCCCTTCTTATTCCGTGTTCTTCACATAAATCAAAAAATTCATTTGAGGTAAACTCCCCACCTCTGTCAGACCTGAGGCACTTAATTTTTTTGATCTGATTCGCTTTCAGCCAAGGCTTTGAAAGATTTGAATTTTTCGAATGCTTCGTCCTTGTGTTTCATAAGTCCTAACCAAACCATCCTAGAGAAGTCGTCAATGAATAATATAAAGTATTCTTCTCCTCGAGGTGACCTTGTCCTAATTGGACCACATACATATGTATGGACTAGTTCAAAAGGCCTGCTGGCTGATCCTTCCTTCTCAGGGAAGTTAGTTCTGGTTTGCTTACCAAACTGACATGATTTGCATATGGTGTTTTTTGGAATTTTGATATCTGGAAGACCATGAACTACCAAGTACTTGCATGCTTTCCTTATTTGTGAAAAGCTTATATGCCCCAACCTCTAGTGCCATAACTAGTGTTCATCATCCTTGCTCAAATAGCATTGTTGTTGTCCTTCTTCAAATATGTATAAGTTATTTGGAGTTATTCTGCCTCTGATCACTGTTTTTCCTGTATCAAGATCACGAACACTACATCCATTTGATCGAAATATTATCTTGGTTCCTTGATTGCACATCGGACTAACACTCAGAAGATTATGCTTCAAGTCATCAACATACAAAACATTTCCAGCTTTGACCTTCTCTTTCAACTGAGCAGTGCCTCTTCCTTTTATGACTACACGGGTATCATTTCCAAAAGAAACTTTCTTTCCCTTTTCTAAAACACTATATGATTCAAGTTTTTCTTTATCACCTGTCATATGTTTCGAACATCCGCTGTCGATGTACCATTGATTTTCCTATCCTTCTGCATAAAAGGCTATCCCACATCTTTCTAGTTGTGGTTCCTTTATTCTCCATGTTCTGGTACTTGAGGCTTGTTCCTTTGTCTGCCAAAACCTGCTCCTGCATTCAGAATCTTCATGACCAAAGTTATTACAAATAGAACATTCAATTTCATTTTCAAGGGCTGAAAAGTTGTTATAGGTCCTTTTCGTGATCCTAGTCATACTTCTTTGTTTTTGAGCTTCTCTAGTCATGATTGTTTTATAAGAAACTCATTGAGCTGCTTTGTGGCCAAATTTATGGCAAGAGAAACATTGGCCATTGAAGAAACTTCTGCGATTATCAAATCTACTTGCCAAATGATTGTGGTTTCTATTGTCATCCATTCTTGAGGTAAATTGAGAAGATTTAACCTGTGGCTGGTTGTAGCTTTTGTTCATCCTTAACGTGGATTGCCCCTGATTTACCGGGTAGTCCTCGTTTATTCTTGATTTAATTCGTCCCTATTTCACCTAGTGATTTCCATTGGGCTTTCGCTCATCCCTCCTTGCTGCATTGAGATAACTCTTTGAGGTGGATGCTTGAGATGCTTCTCCATTATACCCCAGACCTATCTTGATTAGTGGAGAACGCTATACATTGATAATCTCATCCAAAGTTTCAGATCCTTTAACAAATTTAAGATTAAGAGCCTTTGTTTTCTCAATTTATTTTCTAAGGCCAACAATTTCACATTCTAACTTCTCAAGAAATTTTTCTTTTTCATCAAGTTGGAATTGCAGAGTATCAATGATCACATTCTTTTCTTCTAAACATGTTTTGAGTCTAGAAATCACTTCATAAAAGCCATCCACATCTATAGCATCCATGTAATCATCATCTTCAAAATCCATTAAAAGTTTATAGTTATTACCTCATTCATCTTCATCACTATTTGAAATACCATCACTATCTTCATGAGTATAGTAACTTTTCTTAGTTACATTCTGTTTCTTGTTCCATCTAACAGGTTCCTTCCCTTTGTCAGTTTTATCCTTATGAGGACATTTGGTAGCATAGTGACTGACTCTCCCACAAGCAAAACATTTGAAAGGTAACTTACCTCTAAATCTTCCAGTACCCCGCTGAAGGTTTTTGACAAAATTTGATTCTTCTTCCTCTTCTGACGCATGTCCTAACTCATAGTAGTCTCCTTTGCCTGAAGCCTTGAAAGCTGGTTCTCTCCTATCTGATGGTCCTCCCTTCCTCATTTCATAAGCAGTTAGAATCCCGTGTAGTTGTGACATGGTAAGGTTTCGTAGATTCTCCTTTTCTTCTATTGCAGAAGCTTTAGATTCAAATCTAGGGGACAAAGATCTTAGAACCTTTTCAACCACAACAACCTCTTTTATTTCTTCACCCAAATTTTTCATACAATTGACAATCTCGTCTACATGAAGGAAATAGTTAGCCACACTTTCATCATTGTGAATTCTGAGATTTGCATAATGAATCCTGAGGGTTTGAAGTTTTTCTCGTTTTACCTGTTCATCTCCTTCATAGCTCAGAACAATCTTGTCCCATATTTCTTTTGCGGATTTATACTGCATTACCTTGACAAATTCTGATTGAGATAGGCATCCTAATAGAGTATTGACTACTTTTGCATTTGTTTCATATTTCTGCTTCTCAGCCGGATCTGTAGGAGTTGCTGAAGGAAAAGTGTACCCTGTATCTATGATATCCCAGACTTCTGTACCAAGTGATTGAAGATAGGCAGTAACTCTTACCTTCCAATATACAAAGTTTGTCCCATCAAAAATTGGTGGCCTGATAGATGATTCTCTCTCGTAGTTGCTCATGATGATGGATCTTCCTCCAAGCGATCAAGCTTCTTTAGAAGGACCTGCTCTGATTCCAATTGTTGGAAATAATACTGAGAGGGGGGGGGGGTGAATCAGTATTATCAAATTATTTTCAATATATCTTCTAGATTTATACTTTAAGTTATTCTTCAAATATTGATCATTAGTTTGTATGTCAGTACAATATAATAATGAGCAAGAATAGGAAAAGCAGATAATCACACCAAAGAACACCAGATATAAGGTGGAAACCCAATGTGGGTGAAAACCACCTGCTGCAATATGTATCTATCTTCTTTCAATTAGAAACTTCTTTTACAATGATTTTGTACTGGTGCAGTCCTTTACCAGTACGCAGGTTGCAACCTGCAGAGAGCTACAACCCTCTCTCGTTTTCTAGTCTCTCCTGGAAGGGAGCTACAACCCCCTACTTCTTTTCTTCCAAGGACCGCTTTTCATAAATTTTCAAAATAGATCCATGAACATCAAATAATCATCAAGTACATGTGAATCACCCAATCAACTTTTTCAATCAACCAATGAATCAACCAATAACGTCTCAGAATGCAGTAACCAGATTAGTAATACTATTAATCTAAACCCAGAACTCTTCAGCAATAGATAAAAGACAGCCAACAAATGTTTCAAGAAAGGTACGCAACCTCACCAATAAAAGCCTGTGAATATCTGCAACTCTTTTGTGTCTAAACTGTGCAGATCCGCACCTGGTCCTTCTTCTGCTCTGCGTACCTCCGCACCTACTCCTTCTGCTGCCCTGCGTACCCCTGCTTAGATCCGCACCTACAACGTCTGCCTGACAGCGTACCTCTGCACTTGGTCCTTCTGTTCCCCTGCATACCTCCGCACCGTGCCTTCTTCTACGCTGCGTACCTCGCACTTGTGCCTTCTTCTGCACTGCAGATCCCCGCACCTGCGCCTTCTGCTGCGCTGCGGACCCCCGCACCTGTGCTGTGGATCGCCTGCAGACCTCTGAATAGAACCAAATTAACAGTCTTCCAATGTGCCACAGGCAGTCAGATCCACAAATCTGATCATGCGCCCGAGTGATCACGACTTATCAATAGATTCGCATTAAAATTCACCTTGATTTTGATCTAGCTTTTAAAACCAATCAACCAAAATTTCAGATCTTAAGATATTCAATTTTCACAAGTGTCTAGCCAAGTTATCTCCTTTCCTTTTTATAGGCAAGCCTTATTCACACCATGGGACAAAACCATCGAAAACCAATACAAGGGATCCAAACCAGGGTTCAGTACTTTAGATCCTATACCACAGACCAAAACCATAGGATCATGATCGACGGGCTAAATACCAAGGGCCAAACATAAGAAACCCCACGTGTGCGTGCTTCTCTGCATTGGAGAGAGTGAACTGGGGTCTGCACCTTCTGAATTGAGCGCCTGCGGATACGTCCGCAACTTCTCTTAGGATCACCTGCGGGTATCTCATTTTCTATGATTTTGAGAGCCTGAACATAGATCTGTCACTTGAGTCAGTTGCCATCAAGTACAACACCTGTGCCATAGTGCCAAACCTGAATCATAATGCCAATAGAAGGTGATCAGGATGGTCATGGCACTTACGTGAATGAGAAGGAAGATCATTGAAATAAGGTCGAATGATGTTTGTAATGTCATGAAAAGAATAAGACATCCCCGTTGGAAAGTAGCCCCAACATTCTTAAGGCCAAAAGGGAGATTTTTATATGCAAAAGTCCACCACGGACAGATAAAGGTGGTCTTGTGTTGATTAGCAGGTGCAATGGTTATCTAGTTATAATGAGAAAAACCATCCATAAAGGATAAAATCTCACTCTGAGCACATTTAACTATAATGTGGTCTATAAAAGGAGTGGGATAATTGTCCTTCGGACAGAAATGATTAATGTCATGGTAATCAACACAGACTCGAATGGTGCCTTGATTTTTAGTCACCCTAAAATATTGGACACTCAATCTGTCATAGGAATAGGATAAATAAATCTAGTTTTAAGAAGTTTTTCAACTTCTCCCTTGATGGAGGTCGCTTTTCTAGGGTGCACAGGATGAAGCTGTAGAAGAACGGGATTCGCTTCAGGATAAGTCATAATTTCATGCATGACTATACTTAGGTCAAAGCCAGGAATTTCTTCATAGGACCATGAAAAACATCTCAAAAATCTTGAAGAAAACAATTATAAAGCTTGATCTCATCAGGAGAACAAGTCACCCCAATATGAATTTTTTCAACGACACCAGGATTAACATAAATGTTAATAGGCATTGTTTGGGTAATATTACCCATGTTCCCTTCCTACCATAATTCATGGGTCATGATAGGCATCTGAAGTGGTTGGGTTGGGAAATGAGAAGAGAACTTCTCAAGACAGGTAGACATGGCTCCTTGGCCAGGTAAGAATGAGCAATGATGATGAGTATCATTCCAAGGTGCTTCCTCAAGAGACATAATTTCCATGATACTTCCATTAGTAGGAAATGTCTCAATTAAGGGATCAAAAGAATCTAAAGAACTGAGCCAAGGGGATTGAGAATACGTGTCAAGAGACGTACCCAAAGCAGTTTGATCAGTAGATATTGAGGCCGAAGCCGAAACAATATCCACATAATTAATTTTAGCAAGGCTTAACATCATGAAATCCCCCCATGCATCAACTTGATTAGGAGGAGGAATGACCCAAGGATCAGACTTAACCACGATCATGCTGACAGAGGAAACATGCAGACGTGGGACAGGAAAAATACCCATCAAGGAGGAATCTTTGAAAATTCCAACCCCCACACCCTCCTATGGAGCATCGTATTCTTCACATAAGGAACATTTCCATCCGAGGAAGAAGAGGCAAAGAAAGATAATTGGTCGAATGTGATGATTTTCCCTTGATGAGGAAACCGAAGCACACGGAACAAAGAAGAGGCTACAACATGCATGGCATGGTTCCAACTCTGCCCAAGTAGAACATTATAGTTAATATTTGCATGAACAATTTCTTCTTCGGAATTAAATGTCTTACCTTCCAAAGTAATGGCAAGATTAGGAAGGACATTGAATGGTCAAGAATCACATCCATCAAAGGCTTCCATCGTGTTTGGTGATTGGTTCAGGGTAGGAGATCTGATTGCCTTACAACAAGACACACACATGATGCAGGTACAATTCCCTTCATTAATGATGATCCTGTGAATTGTCTTTTCATTAATGATCACTTGAATGAGAAAGGCAATTTGATGAGGTGAGCATGGAACATAGTTTTCCAAATCAAAGAAAATAAGGTTTAAATCAAATGGATCAACACCTCCAATCGCCGAAAGTAATGCTTTCTGTTGAGAGGGACAAATTTGAAGGACCTCGAGAGCAAACATAGTTGATGGAACCTGAACCAAATCCTTAATAATATTATAGTACTGAATAGCTCAAGCATTTGGATTATACAAGGAATTTCGTAGCACACCCTGAAAGGGTGGTCGAATAGTAGAATTGAGATTAGGTCGCTCTATATGGAGAGGACCAAAGGTCGAAAGGTTAGAGAAGGAAGGGGTACTTTCTTTCTCTTTCCCTTCCATCAGGGTTTGATAATCTTTAGATCTTGTAGCAACATTTATAGGCGTGTTCATCATAAACACTTGAGAACCTAAGGGAATGGAAGACTGAGGTTGGTATACCATTTGGTTCTATTGGGATGTAAAGGGTTCTTTTAAGACATTCGGGGCCCCTTTAAGTAAGAAACTACCTTCAGATTGTCGAGCACAATATTTAGTGTAATGATCCTTCTCACTTATGAGGCATGGATACTTCATCTTTCTTTGAGAAGCATCACCAACAGACGACTTAGGAGGGCTCTATCTCGGGGCATCGGCTTTGTCCTTGAATTTTCCCTTCTTTTTACCCTTAAAGGATTTGTTCGTTGTGGTGGACTAGATAGCGTGAACCTCAGAGGTTTTGCCAAGACCAGGGGAATTTCGAGAGGGATCATTGGAACCAGTGTTCAAGACCGACTTCTGCTTGGAAGAATATTTCACAGGGGTCTAAGACACAGAACCAATCACTCCATCAACAAGTGGCATATCCAGAGACTTTGATGCTGTCAGATCAGATGATGGTCTGGGAGCATTGGGTAATATCTCATACAATGTGCCATATTGTTAGTAGAAGATGTCTAAATACTGGGCATGAGTGATGGCTTGCGCCTCAGTAACACATCCACCCATAGCTATACCCTTAGCAATTTTGCTGATGAATGATTTTATGAACCATTATGTCAATAATTGATCAACAATTTCAAACTTGATCAGGTGACGCCGACATCTCCATTCATGGCTGTGATTGGAGATACGGGTCACAGTGTCTTGCTTAAGTGACGTAAGTAGATAGGTGTTAGCTTCATAGCAAACTGGGAGTTGGAAATGAGTGAGGAAAGACATAGTGAGAGTGTTGAAGTTACTGTAGGTACCTCGAGGTAATTCAATGTACCATTTCACTGCAGCACCTATGAGAGTTCTTTGAAAAAGTCGTAGGCGGATAGAATCATCAATGTACAAATTGGAGAAGCACTAGAGGTGATATGTCATCACGTGGGCTTGTGGATCATCCTTCGCTTTTCCCTCAAATTTCGGGCAATCGCTCGGAACTTCGGTCGGAATTAGAGTTCACTAAGGAAAATGAAGGATAGGATCATTGGTGAGCCTTGAAACATCTAGTAGTTCCAACGTGGCCAAGAATGGCAATTGCATATTAAAAGGCATTTGGGGCCTTTGAATAGAACCAAACTGTGGAATCCCTCCTTGTTGGTTTTCCCCCACCGTGGAAGATTTTTTCCATATGGAATCTGATTTTGCTCCCATTGCAGGTTACCTTGCCTATAGCGAGGATTCTGACCTGGGTAGACTTGATATTGTCTTGTCATAGTTCATTAATAAGCATATGGGTTAAAAGGTTGTTGATCCCGTTGACCTTGGACATAAGTATTTTGAAACTCCTAAACCTGGAAATATGAATTTTGCACCTGCTACCTCTAGACATAAGGATTTTGAACCCGTTTCCTTTGGACATAAGGATTTTGCTCCTGCTGCCCCTGGACATAAGGATTTTGAACCTGCTGCCATTGGAGATAGGGATTTTGAACCTCTTGCTACAGGGGTTGACCTTGCCCTTGCAAAGGTTTACCTTGGCCCTGAACAGGTTGACCTTGCTGATATGCATAGACATCCTACTACTGCAGAGGGTGGCTCTGTTGTTGCAAAGGTTGACCTTGTGGCTGGTGCAAATATTGGCTTTTTTGTTGCACAGGTTGAACTTGTGGCTGTTGTAAAGTTTTCCCCAGCTGCTGCAAAGGTTGGCCTTGCGAGGACAAAGCTTGGGAGGATTGTTGAACAAACTGCGTCTATTGTAGCAAAGGTTTCTGCGATTGTTGCAAAGTTTGTAGCAATTATCCTTATTGCTACAATGCTTTCCCTTGCTACAATGAAGGTTTCCCTTATTGCTGCAAAGGTAGCTAGACAGTTCCTGGATAGTTCCCGAATTGAATCTAGCCATACCCACCAGGCACAACAGATTGGGGCCACGCTGAGCATAAGGCCCAGCTTGAGGAATGTAAGGCGAGGTAACCAAGGCTTGTAAACCATATGGAACATAAGCTGGTTGGAATGGACCCTGACCCACGTATGGCTATTGATATGGGATGTTAGCTAATCAAGATGGATCAA
Organism: Pinus tabuliformis; assembly: GCA_031772625.1. NCBI lineage: Eukaryota > Viridiplantae > Streptophyta > Pinopsida > Pinales > Pinaceae > Pinus > Pinus tabuliformis. The sequence continues at coordinate 909,687,445 of CM062819.1, forward strand.
TAGGGTTACGAATAGCATCGTAGAAAGGTTGATTCATTCCAAGCATGTGAGTTTGTGATCCACTCACATTCGTTTGGCTTGACATCATAGAGGTATTTGGATCTTTCCCCCTAGGTGGTGGCATAGTCTGTCCACTCACTGGAGGGATAGAAGAAATTACTAAGACCTTACTTACCAAGACCATCGGTTGAATCAGAAGTGTAGGTTGAAACCACAAAACAAGGGGAGATGGAATGGTAGCTTGAATTGGAAATGAAGTAACTGCACTTCATACAATTAGTCGAGAGGTCATGTTCTGGATGAATGGACCTGATGTAGGCATGGTGCAAAAAGACCCAATAGGATTCTGATATAACGATGAGGCACTAGGATTGCCCGAAACCAAATAAGCTAGAAAGGCATAACCATGCGGCAATAAGGGCTCACTAAAATTAGGATAATAAACGAATGTGATGCTTCCTATATAGGGGAAATCTTCCAGAGGGAACTCATACACCTGCTCATCACCCACTTGAGGAGTGTGAGTAGAAAAACTTTCGACTCACTTGGAGAGGAGATTCGAATTTCGCCTTCTGACTCCATAGAAAACAACCAGCGATGAACCGAGGATGAATGAGGACACGGCTCCAACAGAACACCATGTTGATTGTACAAAATATAAGGATGCTACAAGGATAACAAAAAAGGGTCTACAACCAGTCCTTGCAGACTATCAAAATTCTGAGGACTCTCGAGAGTCTGGATAGGATTATTAGGGGATTCTGGGCCAAATTTGTAAGATGACCTAGTATCTGACAGAGGCAGATGAGAAGACAAAGGTTGAATACTCAGAACAATTCCAAGTCCAACACCTTGATCCTCAAGTGACTGCAAACGTTTAGGGAAAGTTTCTTTGAATGACCTTCCAGATGGAGGAGAGGAAGAGGAACGAGGCAAACCTTATGCTTCAACCACGATGACTTTGTCTCAAACAAAGGAGAAGAGATATCAATTTCAAGGCTTTAAAAATATATTAAGGATATACTCACGATGTGGTCTAGAGTAAGATTATCAAGAATGTGATGTGATCGTGGGCAAAAGCATTTTAAGATGCCAAAACAAATTGATGTCTTTTCATGTTTTAAGAGTCGAGAAAGAGGAAAATATGACTCTAGTCTCTTTCCATTTGAACGAGCTCGAAAGGACAAGTGCTCGATGATCTTTTAAATTTAAAGAGTCAAAAACACCAAAATGACCACTCAAGATAATCTACATAAAAGGGATTACCAGGTAACCATGAACTACAGAATACCTCCCAAAGAGCTGAGAAGTATAGGCAGGAAATCTCCCTGAATGCTATGTTTGGTGTATCATGTTTACAAGGTGACATACTCGGCTTCCTGTTGATAAAGGATTGGAAAAATAGTGGGGTCTCCCTTTATGTACGCGACGATATGGGGAGCAAAAATCTGTACTAGCACTGTCTAATGCCGAAGTGAAAGACAACTACTAGGTTTAAAGACACCGGAACACGTCTCTAGCCTAGATCTCTAGATGTGAGTGTTTAGTTTAAAATGAGCCATAAGTTAATTGAATACATTTTAGAGGTTGATCTTGACATTAAGTATCCGTTTTTAGGCCCTATCATTGTCACCTGAAAAACTCTTATGTGCAGTTATATGATACAAAACCCTTTCAATTCGATGAATGCTTACACTAATTAAGAGAAGAGGAAACAATCATTGCAACAAACAAGCAATTCAAAATAAGATGACTTTTGACTACTTCACTTTTCAAAACAAAATAATGAAAATTATTTCCACTTCCTACTATTCCTATCAGATGGACTTCAACTAGTCCTTTTAACAATAAAAAAAGTTCCTTTGATTTCAAATGCTCATGATGATGTAATTCTTTCTTTCGACTATGCGAGTCAGTGCAACATATCAATTTCTTCATTGGAAATGCTAAAATGAATCTTTCACATAAACATTTCAATGAATATTTCCAAACACCCAAACACCAAGCAAATGAAAATCATGACAAGAAGAAATTCTTTCAAATGAAATTCAAATATTCAACCAAAGCCAACCGAGCAATGTGATATATGCTCGGTAAAGAGACGTTGAACAACAGAAGAAAAAAAACAACTTTTTTTCTTGTTCAATTGAAACTAAAGCAAAATAGATGCAAGGAATAAAAAATGAAATGCACTAAGTAGAAAACCAATAACTTGACTTGGTGAGCAGACAAACAAATGAACGGAAAATGACCCAGATGCCCTAGGGACATAAACCATCCAAAAACTCAAAAATTCAAGTAAGGAAATCTCAAACAATTCAATCAAACAATCAAGCTAACAAAGCATTCTAGCCAAGGAGAATATAGGAAAATAAGCCAAGAAACATAATTTATGAGCACATGACATACTGCAATGATTTAGGAGAAACCTTGATTTTAACCTACAGGCATAGCACGACTACCTAACTAGAAATAAATACCAGAAAGTGTTGTGGTGCAGCTGTTCAAAGGGAACTCTCGGTTGTCATCCCAACTGTTAGAAAATTAAGAGCGCCAATCAAGGGATTCTTACAAAAAATAAAATTTTTCACAAACCAGAACCAGACCTACCACTCTAAATTAAAGAAACAAAGTAGCATATGAATTGTAGTGATTACCAAAGAGAAAGAGTGAAACAACAAAAGTTGTCACAAATCATGAAATGAAAAACAATCCAAAAAGAGGGATGGATCCCCAGTGGGGTCGCCAATTTGTGGAGTAGGAGATCCTCTCCATAGACAAAGATGATCCCTCTAGCCTAAGAGAGTGGGTCTAGCCACAAACAAGATAATCTACTATAAATTTCCTTAGATTAGAAGAGGGCCTACCTCTTATAACACTAATCGACTTGATGGTGATCTTGTTTCCTTGCTCCAGCTTCCTTTCATTCCTTTCATTCAAATACCTGAAACAAACATGTAAGAAACAACAACACACATGATAGCATAAAATCGAATTCAATCTACTTAAAGGTCAAGTATTTCTAAGCTATCAAATGTAATATTACACAAGATATATGAAATAAACCATTAATTGTATTAAAATTAACTTCAAAGAGAAATACAACTGAAGACTTGACACTGCAGGTTCCCCTCGACGTGTTCGGGTTCCAACATCACTATAAGAATCTCCTGATTCACCCTCAAAACAATGGAAGTTCAATGCCTCTTCCCCTTTACTCCAAACCAAATAAAACTACAAGCTTATTCTCCCTTCGCAGACAAACCAGAAGGCTAAGGTTCTCAAGATGGCCATCAAGATTTTCATATTATTTCAGCCCTTTCATTAGCTAGCTGAGGTTGTAAAATGAGGAGTTTATATAGTTTTGATAGAGGGGAAATGGATCCTCTTAAGATGGGAGAGGGCTTATACCTTTTGGTTTGTTCCATTTTAATAGGGAAAAGGAGCCCATACAGTCTCTCTCGGCTCTAGCTTGCTCAACCATTTACCAAACTTCTATTCAAGAAGCTTCTAGACCTAGAAGCTTCGACTCCATTTTTAAAAACTTTCCAAAAGAGGGTCGGAACGGGTCATGAATGGCTTACCAACACTGTTCGGTGCTAGACCCAGTGAGACTCTACAAATTGGCACAGGGAAGAAACTGAGTGGTAGGGTCAGTCTTGAAAACTGAGTTTGAAGGAATATTCTTGGGAAATTATGTAAGAGGGAAATGTTCTGTAGATGAAGAGGGATGTAGGGACATGTTCTTCATGGTAGGAAAACACATGAGGGGAATTGTATAGGTCCTCCAGGATCAAGGAATGGGAAGTACAGGGACAGTGAAAAATTGTTATGTAACAAGGTGTGAAATAAGGCTGAAATTGATTTGATCGTAACTTGAAAATTGTGTATCCATTGTTCCTAAAATGTTTATGGTAAATTCACTAATATAGGATAACTAAATAGACAAAATTTCAAGAAATTATAGTGTGCATTTTTGAAAAAAATGGTCACTTTAACCTACATCCATTTCCCAATTTTATCAAGATTTGTGCACCCATTGGCTAATATTTTTGTGGGAATATGCATAATATTAATAGTAACAACCTTAGAAAATTTTAGGAGGACATAATTTACCATTTGAGAGAAAATGGAAAAACAAGTCTACTACATGAAAAATAAACATTTTTTGGAGCAAGGTCAAATTGGTCGTCAGCACATCATGGAGTATAGTACCTAAGCCAAGTCAACACCAAATCGGCCATCATATCGTTTTCCCTTCTTCAATTCCAAATGGTAAACTTAAGGTAAGCCTAAATTTAAACTTTTTAATTTATAAAAATTCTAGAAATTTTGATGAGAAAGTTATTGTAAAGGTGTAGTCCCAATCTCTTCCATTATTATTTCTCATACACTTTAAAACCCAATCCCACATGTTATGATTCATTCCTCATTATAAGTTCATTTCTCTCCATGAGATCTGTTTATGGTCAAAATGTTAAACCTCTCAGAATTCCCTAGTATAAACTTTGTCTATTTTCTATTGTGCAAATTGAATGAATCCATATTGACAAACAATCCAACTCATGAAGCATCAAGAACATGTGGAACCTTCGACACCTTTGACATAATATATTATTGATGACAGAAAAGAAGTAAAGTAGGGAAAATGCTATAAAGGAAGGGTTGTAGCAATTATTTACTCACACGTCCTTGCAACGATTTGTGCTCAGATATGAAGGGGTAAAATTATACTTTGGCACCATAAATGGTAAGAACCTCACTACACTTATGATTCCAATAAGTAATTTATATGGGGCAACTTGATTGCATCAATTGGACAACATAATGCACATGAACATCATTACACATTTGTTGAGATTGCGGAGATAAGATTGGTTGCTACAAAGGAGTGTTTTGACAAGTGGATCAATTCTTTTGAGGAAGACATAGATATGTTTTACAAAATTTGATGGCCAAATTTTATTTTAAACCAATATGCATATATGCAGCAAAAAACAAGTATTACGGTCTTCAACTTATCATCATTTCCAACTATATTCATAGTCCTATTTGCAACTAGGATGCTCCATCAATATAAATTTGCTTTTCCGAGTAGATTTATCTCTTTTATGCAGCAAAGTTTCATGTTCCCATAAATGAATCCTATTCCATGAGAAATTTTGATGAGCCTATGAAATGAAAATTACGGTGTAAAAGTTGTTGTTGATAAGTTTTACCACAAGGAGAATGCCCAAACAATTTAGAGTTCATTAAGGAATAATTGTGTAGGTAGAACATAAAGGCATCATTTATTTTATTATAGGAATCAAATATAAATAAGTTTAAAATGAGATATGGAATCAATGGAAATAAATGAATTATTCCATCAATGGTTTTAAGAAGGATTTATAGGACTTGTGTTGAGATTAACAATGATTCCAAGATTGTGATTCATGTAGAGAACTTATTGCTAAGATAAATTGCATATGTTTTGGAGTATCCAAAAGGGAAGGAACTTTATTTAAGGCATGAAAGAACAAAACATGAGTCAATATTAGCATAGGATGCTAAAAAAATAATTTTGGAAAACTTGCAAAGCTTTCAAAATGCTTAGTTTATTTGCATGAGGACATGCAAAATCACAAGTGTGTGGGAATGTTGGGGCTCCAATTTTCATAATTCCATTAACCAAACTATCAATTTTACATCATTCCATTCACCCATTGTTATCATTTTTAACCATATTCCTCCATAAAACGAACCAAATTTCTGCATACATGTTTACATTGTTTATTATTATTATTTCCATTATTTTTAATGAATTAAGAAAAAAATTGCATGGTTTTAATAATGACAGTTTAGCAAGTTCAAGTTTGTGTAGTTTTGTCAAGTTTCTAGAAGCTACATTATGGATTTGTATTGGTCAAATTCCACTCAGCTCGCACATGTGGACCTCCAAAAAAATATCATGGGAAAAACGCACCAATTTTGACCAATCAACTTCAAATGCATTTTCTGAGAAAATGAAAGTGAATCTTGGAAAACACAAACATGGGTTTTGTTCATAAGACAATCAATGAAGTTTTTTATGAGCAGGTATTCAAAATTCATTACCATTTGTGAGATGTTTCAGGTTCCTTAGAGCCCTAGTTTGTAGGATGTGTGAGAAAATAGTGCACCCATGTGTCAATAAATGCGCTATCAAGAAAATATAGGTTGAAATAGACTGTGCTTCATCAAATTCATGGCAACTCAGTGTCCATTGAGTTATGATATTTATCCATATGAATCTCCATGAAGTTACATTTTAACCCCTATATAAACACTCCATTGAAACAAAGGGGAGAGGTTATTTTTCTGAATTGTTTCAAAACACTGTTGTTGCAATATTTGCTTTGTTCAATGAAGACTTGAAGACTTTGTTTTATTCATGGAGATGATGCATTAACGAGTTGAAGTGTAGGTCATAGAAGACTTTCATTTGCAGGAGGGCCCCTTGTTGAATGCAAGGTTTTGTTTAGATAGATCTATGCATTTCATCCATTTACTTTGCTTACAATTATCTCATAGATTAATTGCTTTGTAATTATATTTCCTGTATATGTTTATTTTATTTTATTTCACAGGGTACTCATAAATCGAAAATATAAAAAGGTATTTTAGGATTAGTTTCATTTCATTATAACCATTTAGAAATAGAATTTTCAATAAGCTTTCATGGTGTAACTTTCATTTTCGATTTTTGTCAATTATATTAGTTAAGATTTTTTTTTTTTTTAGATTCAATACTCTCACTCTAGATTCATTTCTTAAATCACTTTGAGTCTCTGTTATTAGTTTCGTCGTTGGTTAAATTTCTTGTAGTTAGTTTCTAAGTAATTTTTTGTAAATTGCCTTTGAGTAGGTTATCTATGGTTTTCTGCAACATGTAGTTTCGATTCTGTAGTTTCCATTCCAATTTCGTAGTTAGCATTCATAGATATTTCTGCAGCATGTAATTTGAATTTTGTAGTTAGCATGCACAGTCGTTCCCATATCATATAATTTCAATTATGTAGATAGCATTCAGATTTGATGTAGCATAGAGAAATTTTGTATATTTTTAATTTTTGATTTATAACCTTCTTCTAGTTTAAAATCTACTCTTTCAAAATACTCTTTTCATGGTAATGAATTATTAGACAACATCCACTCATGTTAATAGGAATCGTAGCATATATAGTGCACATACACTTCACAAGTACACGTCCCTGGGTTGAAAATTAATGAAGTAAATTAAGTCAATTTATTTACCAAACACTTATATTGCCAAATATTTTGCAAATGCTTCTTGTTATATACTTATTATTCTTGTCTATTACAATTGTGTTAACACTTAAATATGGTCAAGGAAATGAGCGACCTATATATTTCATCAATGTTGGCTTATAGGGATCAAAACTTAATTATCCTACCATCGATAAGAAATCATACACAATGTATGAGTCAGTTAAGAATTTTAAGCATTACCTCCTTAAATCCCACACTATTATCTATGTACCTCATTCAACAATAAGAACACTATTTGTACAACAGGACTTTGGATGAGAAGAGGGAAAACTAGATGGTGTGCTCACAAAAATATGATAATGAATTCAAGCTAGTCCATACTACCTGAAAGCTATGGTCTCTGTTAGCTCACAATAGAAGTGATGAAATCACCAGAAGAAGATCATTCTAGGTGGGAACAAGAAATAAATATGTATAATGTTGAGCGAGTTCCCTCTACAAAAATAACCATGTCATGGTATGTAGATATATGAAAATATTTAAATCATGGCACCTTCCCTTATCACATATCGATCAAACAAAATAGGGAAATATGACTTAAATCTTTATCTAACCAACTTGTGCACATTGTGAGTTTTTGGAAGCACCACAACAATGTAATGCTTAAGTGTTTGCAACCTCCAGATTCATAAATGGTATTAAGAGATATTCATGATGAACTAGCAGGCAGACACTTCACAGGCGATACCACGTCTCATAAATTAATGAGGGTTGGTTACTATTCGCCCACATTAATTAAGGATGCTTGCACCTATGTTGGAATGTGCCTAGTCTGTCAAAGGTTTGGTGATATTGATCAAAATTCAGCCACCACATTGCTAACCATAGTAGTTAAACCATTTCAAATATGGGGATTAGATGTTATCAGAAAAATATGTCCTCATTCATTCAAGGAGAATTTCAATGTATTAAACATAATTGATTATTTCACTCGGTGGACTGAAGCAATTCTCTTAGGGAAAGTTAATGATCAAAAAATCATTCAAGTTCTCAAACAAAACATCATAACCAGGTTTGACATTCCTACATCTCCTGTCTTTGATAATTCAAAGTATTTTTCTTCATTAAATCTTTATGAGTTTTCATTAGAAAATGGTATTATTTGAAAGCATGCAGCAAATTACTACCCTTAGGGGAAGGGTTTGGGTAAATCCACAAACAAGAACATAGTATGTATTATCAAGAAAATTATTTTCTCCAAATAGAGGAACTAGCATAATTGTTTGGTGAATGCATTATGGGCTAACGTGTGACTCCCAAACCCTCTCTTAAGACCTCTCACTAGTTCCTTGTATATGGAAAAGAAGTTACCCACCCTCATGGAAATCCATGTATTCTTGTTTGGAATAGGATAGATACCCACCTCAAGATCAAGGAAAAAAGGCTCACAACGAAATATAAGTTTTCCATACGAAAACCAAATCAAGCATTGGTTTGATAAATATCCTTCATGGAATAAGGATTTTAGTGTGGGAGACCTACTATTGAAGTGGGATAATACCCATGAAGAGAAAGAAAATCACACAATTAGACCTTACACCATTGTTGAAAAGCTTCACCACCATTCTTACAAGTTCAAATCCTTAGATGGGAGCACTGGCCCTCTTCCAGTCAATGGTATAGATCTTAAGCATTACTTATAGTAGTAGCTCTTAGGTGCTTTCTTATCTCTGTACAATTTTGTTTTCTTGTCTATTATTATTTATCCCATCTTATGTTGTGTTCTTTCTAGATTGTTTAGTTAGTATACATAAATAATACTCAATGTGATAGTTTATGTATGAAATAAAAGAAAAATGTGGTGAAATAAATAGGGATTGTCACAACTGCAACACTTAGCTATTTGTTAATTCTTTGTCTTTGTATGGGCTAAACTTCCTTAAGTTATGTAATTTCCATATTGAAAATATTAGACATTTGAGAGTAAATCTTTGAGTAGAGCCATGACACCCACATCCATTCTGGGGTCCTCATTCCTTAACTTGGTATTGTATTTATTCAGCATTTCATGTGCTAATCCAATTAAGAAGAGAAAGGATAGGGGAAAACCAATAGAGAGAAAATCAATATCAGAGGTTATATAATTTCCTCTGAAGGAAAAAAAATATTATGCTCTCAATATGTGAGGATCCCTCTTCCACCATTGGTAAAGTATTAAGTTCCTAAGCACATTTTAATAAAATAAGTAAAATAAAGGGTGAAAGAAGACAAATGATTCTTACAGAGAGAGGTGAAATAAGTAACTTCGTCGAGGTACTGCCGAGGATTGTTGGGAGCGAAACAATGCTTTTGTTCCTGTAGTGGCTTCACTGGCATAATAAATAGGCTCACTGGAAGTGAAAAAACTCTAGAGATCTAAGCTACCACTTTGATTATCTTAAACTCACAATCTAGTTATTACCCTTATCCTAGATTGAAAGGATTGTGATATGACTATTTGTTTTTATGTCTTCAACAAGGCAATAAAATAGAGGGGACTACATCTATAACTTATTTAAGTGTGGAAACCAACGTAATATACATGAAGAATCAATACCTCTTGAAGGGCTAACGCTTTTATAAAACCTACCCCTTGATAGAGAAGCTGAACTTTGTCTAGTGAGTCGCCAACTGTTGTCGTTGCTACAACACCCTCCTAAATTTTTCTATATTCAAATTTCAAAGCCTTCTTGCTATGGTGTGAAGTGTCAATTTTTGTTTTCAAGTGTTGTTTCATATTTTAAGTATCCATGTCCCTTCCTAAGTGTCTTCGAATCACCAATAATAGATATAACACTCTTTTGCATCACAATGCACATTCTAGTCACAAAATGACACTTATGTGTCTCAACTACTCATATTTTGATTGTCTCACTTGGAGAATGATTATGAATTGGTGTTTCGATGTATATTTCTCAGTATTGGATCTTTTCTTACTTGTATTGATGAGTTGAGGTGTATAACACTTGATATTTCCCCTAACTCATCGTGTTTTTAATGTTTTATCCATGCATACTTAGTCAATTTTATAACCTTGTAACTCCTCCGAGCTAGGAAGAGCACTCTACACACTTCTACGGCCTAGAAATGACCCTCCTTATTAGATAGAACTATTGCCTATGCAATCCTATGTCTCCTCTCTCTCTTTGGCACATTACATAATTGTAGTTAGCAAGTCCCTTCTCCTTGCTGCTTACTCTCCCTCCCTGCATAGCTTTTTCCTCTTCCTTGCGGAGTAGCATCTTGTACACTTCTAGTGGGCAGTGATGCCACTCCTTATGCCCTAAAAATATAACCTTTCCCACATTATGGCCCTGAGTATCCTTTCTAGTGCATGGCGCAATCTTAATTAGGAGTCCTTACAGCCTTGTCTCTTGGAACTACACCATGCCCTCAACTTTCCTCCTCCACTTCAAGAGTTGTCTATGGAATAGTATTTTTGAGTAGCACCTACCCCTTTTGTCTCTTGCAAGTTCACTCTATGCTTGGAAGGCCTATCTCTCTCTCCCTAGTGCACTGTTAAGCCAGAGTCAATGCATTGCAAGAATCAACATAGAGAAGGAGATTTTTGGGCAAGTTTTTTTTTACCATGAGTGATCGATACATGAAATTCTTCCTAGTAAGCATTCTAGAGGATTTTTTAGGTGATCTATCATGAAAATTTTCCCAAGGAAGCATTTGGAAGACAAAGGCACTAAGATTCCATGTTGTGACAGTTGAAGTAATGTTGGATCCTGATGATCAAAGTGACTCATGAATAATCCATAATCTCTCTAGACCCTTTGGAGGGTAGAAGGTGTTAGCTACCTATACCAATAGGTTTCATATTTCATGATTGGCAAAGAAAGTTCCAAATATGCTCTGCTTTGGTGATACAAAGATCCCATATTTCCAAAAGGAGACAATGTGTGTATATAGCTTCATGTTGATTAAGTTTTGCTGGGTGGTCCAACAGCCTAATCTGGATCATGCCATGTTTCAATTTTCTGTTGTAGAATAGAGAAAGAAGTCTGTCCAAACTGTGTAATCTTGGCAGACTAGTAGCTAGGTAGAGAAAGTAAGGTTTCCAACTGCTTAATCTGGGACCTTGGAAGAAATAAGGGTAGCTTTAGATAGAAAGTCAAAAGAAAAAGCCAAAAGAAAAGAAAAGGCACATAAGGGTCTCCAAGTCTAAATGCACCCTCCAAGAAGAAACAAAAAATGCTAGGCAAGTAGATGGGTAGGCAGATGGGGTTGCAGAAATGGCATTTCTTTCAAATGAATCTTGCTGGTCTAATACACAGCAAAGCAAAGGAGCATGACTAACTTCCTTTTCCCCCCTTTTTCACATTTATTACTAACATCCCTTCATCAGTTGTGCTCATGAAAGAATTTAAGGTTTTATGTTGGTTCTTATTCCTTTGAAAGCCACATTTCTTGTCTAAAAATTCTTTTCATTTTGATCTACTCCCTAAGCTAAGTTGTTCTCATATAAACTTAGTGATTTCATCCCTCATTCACTTCTTCCATTCATATTAACCCCTAACTTCTTATTATCTAAATCCCCTATGTTACCCTTTCCCTATTATTATAAACACTATGGTGTATAAATCCCAAGCATTCTATAAGTATCCCTTCCCCCTGGCATTATAGCCATATGATTCACTATCAGGGATTAAATTGACATCTGGTCAGTTTAAGAACCCAAAGCCTTACCCCTCTTTCCCCTTCAGAAGTTTTCTAAACCATGAAACCTTTCATTTGTAAAAGAACCTTGTGAAAAACCCCCATTTGCACCCCTAACCCGCTTCATTTGAAAAAACATATGAAAAAACCCACTTTTTCATCTTACCCAAAGTTTGGGCGCTATGCGCATTTTTATGAAAAATACATTGAAAACCATATGAATTTGCCGAATTCCTAAGTCCCCGCCAGGCACACCTTTCAAAGAAAATATTAAAATATTCTCCGCCCGCTATTCGTATCGACTTGGCAGCTTAACGATCCGTCGACCGTCGGATCGGGCCCTTTTCATCCGACGGCCCTCATACATATCGGAGCGGCCCCGACGTCCATAAGACAGCTTCCGATATTTGTCAGAGGGTGACGTCAGGCCTCTGCCACGCGTCACCCCCAAATTGTATCAGAGCACCCCCTGACATTTCCGCTTCCGTATAGAAGGCGGTGCGATATCAAACCGCTTACCACTTCCGGTTTCTATTAACCAGCTAGGCCAGCGTCACTGCTACGTCATCGCCGCGTCAGTGCCCCCATTCGCCATTTGCTCCACCTGTCCGCTACCTCACCATCCCCGTGGACCACTCTTAAGCCGCCACGTCACCTGATGACGTCATGCTGACGTCATCCGACCTTGACCCCACCTGATGACGTCATGCTGACGTCATCCAAAAAAAGCGCCAATGTTCCAAAAAATCCATATTTTGGCCAAAACACCGTGTTTTTTTTGCACTTTTTGCAAAAACAACTGTTGTTTCTTCTGCATGCATTTTACGTCCAAGCTCTCACCAACCTGCTGAATTCGACCTGGAGACCGTTGGAGCGCCAAACCCACCTGCATTTGCCACCATTGCCGCAGTGTACCAGGTATTTATCCGAATTATCCCCCCTGCGCCTAAGTTTGTCCATAATTCTCCAAGGATAACTTAAAACACTGAAAAAACACATAATTTACCGGCAAATCCTCTTTGCCTAGTCTCCATTTACAACTGTAAGGTCGAAATTCAACTGCTAAGCCTTGTTTACCAGAGTTTTCACAGAACCTGCATGCTGTTCGCGTAATCGTGAACGGGGAACCTGAGCTGCACTAATTTACTGTGAAAAAAGAGTTGTAAGGGCCAAGCATTAGCCCTATCAGTTCTTGTGCAGTATTTCAATTGCTGCCATTGCCATTTTACCCTCTGTTTCTTGCAATTCACCTCTCTATTGCAAAAATACCCCTTTGGTATTGTTCTGTTCATTAACATCAGTGCACATAGAAACAGAGCTTTAAAGTAACCATGGATGCTCCAGTAGCTCCTGTAGCCTTGAACATTTCCCCTTTAAATGCTCCTCAGAGACAATTGGAATGGCAACCATTAGCAGACCTGGATTATCAGATATCAGAAGAAATGCTAATGCACAGCAAGTACCACATTCACTTGCTGAATGAGTTGAAGATTAAACATGAGGCTGGAACAAATGTATTGGGCATTTGGGATTCTTTCCTCCCTCTCTTCAAGCTCCCTCAGGTCAACCAGTTTCCTGACCTAATCCACCTATGTGCTGAATCCTACGACGCCACTCAGAGGGCTGTGATTGAACCTTCAGGCTCAGTTGTTTTTCATGTCACCCTGAAGCCATGAGAGAGATGCTACACTTCAAAACTGAGAAGAAATTAGTCCCTTTATCACTGGCTGATCTGATAAAGCAAGGAGCTAAATTGACAGATGCGCAGGTCACCAAACTAGATCAATTATTCATTAATTCTGACACTGTGAAGTACCCTCCCATTTCTCATGTTTACCTTAACCAATTGGGTAGGGACCTTGTAGACATGATCAGTCCCATCCTGGGCTATAATTCAATTGAATTTGTTGATGAAACTATTCTGGTGATGATGCTCATGTTTTCCCCTGGCAAGTCTCCAATTTGCTATGACTATGCCACCTACATATCTGACAAAATACATGAGCAATTGCTGAACTTGTCAAGAGAAAGGGTGTTCAGATACACCTCTTACATCTATCACTTAATTTTGTATTATCAACATGAAAAATTTCATTTTTCTATGAAGAGAGTGGATGCACAAGGCAATCCAAGGTCAGTGGTTTACTGGTCCTCTGCCTTCCACTGCAGATCGTGTTCTCCATATACTTATTGTGAATTTATAGACCTTTTCATCCACCCAGCCATGTCTCTGCTCATGAGCTCACCTCCTCCTAGACTAACTGATGAGATGCAAAGGATTCTTCAGCTGTCCAAGGCATATAACATTGGGGATTGGTACTATTACCAACACCACACAGTCATCAGAATATATGGGTGTGAGTTGCCCCCATACAGATTGCCCAGATATGTGCCCATGAGATTATTTGCCCTTGAATATTTCAGGCAGTTTGGGAATGCTGATATACTACATTTTTCAGGGAAAGGCAAGAAAGCACAGCTCAAAGTAAGAAACCAATTAGGCCACTTCATCTACAACAAAAGGGAGGAAGGTTGGCAAGAAGCAGACAGAATGCTAGAGTCCCTTGGCCTACAGACCAGTTTCCTTTGGAAACCTTATGACCCCAATCACTTCATAACTTTAAGAAGGGTCAAATATAGGCTATCCGGTTATGACCATGTAAGGTTGCCTCACATAGAAAAGTATGCAAATCAAATTAAGTGGAGGAGAGGAACCTTAGAGGAGGCTGCTACACAAGAAGAATTAAATCAAAGAGCAGTTAAAAATCTCCAAAAGATGGCTGACTTGGAGCTTTGTTCACAGGTATTTGCTCTTCCAGGCACTCAAGTGGGAGCAGCTGCCTCATCTTCCATAGCACAGCAGCAAACAACCAAAGCTACTGATCAAACCTCTAGCAAAGGCAAAGAGAAAGAGATGGAGCCAGAGCAGCCACCTCATGAAGAAATGCAGCATGAATAGGTACAGCAACAGGAAATGCAGCATGAAGAGGTACAGCAGCAGGAAATGCAGCAACAGCAACAGGTACAGCAGCAGCAAGAGGGGCAGCAAGAAAAGGAGAAACCAGTACAGCAAGAAAATACATTACAGGCCCCAGAATCCACCAGGCAACAAGCTCAGGACACCCTGCCTCCTAGGCAGGAGACAACAGTGGAGGCCTCAGTCCTCCAAACCCCACAAAAAGAAGACATAAGCAGAAAGAGGGACAGAGAGACTCCCCTCACAACATCAACAAGTCATGGGGAGAAAAGACATAGAATGAATCCCCTTTCTGAGGAGGAAATGCCAATAGGGCAGTCTTTGGGCATGGGCCCACCTAGTATGGAGGCATCTGCAAGTTCCTTCCAGCAGGAAGAAGAGAGGATAGTGGGAGGAGAAGTCATCTCCTCAAGCCAGCAAAGAGGAGCTGAGGTGGGCATCAAGCAGCAGTTCATTTACATAAAGAAGAGGAACGAGCCCATAAGAGTACAACTATATAATCACTTGTTGAAAATGGCTCCCACTAACCAGCAAAGACTAATGTCTGCTTTTGATGTCCAGGAGGGCAAGATGATCATGAGCCACTTCATGCCAGCCGTATTGCAGCCACAGTCAGCTGCAGATTACATAAGGACCAACCTTGAGGTCCTTGCCAAGGAAATCCACCCAATGGACAAAATCGAATTGCATAAACAAACGGGTGAGATGGTATATGCCTCCTTGGCAGATAAGACCTTGGACAACTACAGGCTAGAAAATAGCCTAAATAATACAGCTGCCCAACTTGAGTTGGAGAGAGCATCCTCTCAAGCAAAGGACAACAGAATCAAAGCCTTGGAGGATATTATCATAGAACTTGGGCATGATCCCAAGGACATCAAGGCTGTGCAGGCATTGTTGAAATTGAGAGATGCAGATATGGCTGCGTTAAGAAAAATGGTGAAAGTCCCAGTAACCATTCACCCACAAACTGAAGAAGTTGCCCAGCTGAGACATGACCAAGATGCATCAGCTATGCTGGTGTCCCTATAC
The DNA here is from genome assembly GCA_031772625.1 of Pinus tabuliformis. Classification (NCBI taxonomy): domain Eukaryota; kingdom Viridiplantae; phylum Streptophyta; class Pinopsida; order Pinales; family Pinaceae; genus Pinus; species Pinus tabuliformis. The sequence goes on from CM062819.1 coordinate 909,703,409, forward strand.
AAACAGCTGATCCAAACACAAGAAAAATTGGGAGAATCAGAGGCTGCACGGGCTGCACTGCAGGCAACATTACAACAAAAAGAAGGAGGACAAACATCTCAGCCTCCTCTAGAAATAATTAACCTGGAGGAACCTCCTCAGACTACAGCTCCTCCTACTGAACAGATAGCACCATCTACATCAGCAACTGCTCCACCAACAGAGCAGGCTCCAAGCCTGGATATGCAGAAGCTCAAGAATGAAATCCAAGCCCTGGAAGCCCAAGTGGCAGAGCTAAATGAGGCCAGGGAGAGTCTAGCCAAGCTCAATGAAAGATATGATAAATCCAAGCAGACTGTAGCAGAAAAGGGCAGGGAAATAAAGGCCCTTAAGGATAAGATAAAGGAGCTGGAGAAGGAGCTCACACTTGAAAAAGTGACAGCTGAGCTCAAGACAGTCCTATGGGCCAACATTGGCCAATCCATCACTGATCAATGGCAATACATTGAGACCATCCATGAGCAGATAGAGCTCATAGGGAAAACACATAGAGAAATCCAAAGATCAAGGGCATCTCTAGGCAATATGCCTGAGGTTGCCAATAGAATGATTAATGTGCTTAATAACAGAACAAGTGCTCAGCTGGCGACAATGGGAATCACAAGCAGAACTGAGACCATCCAGCAGATAAAGAGGGTCCTTACACTGAGAAGCTTGGTACAAACGCTGGAAAGAAGAAGCCAGGACATGCAGACAGAGGTAAATAAGTTCATGGACAATTTCACAGCACTACAGGGTAAAGGTCTTCCTATCTTAATGAACAGCGCAGGCAGACTACTTTCACATGAGCATTATGCCAAGAGGGTCAATACATTCGCTACTAATCAGATCACTGAAAGGCCCAGTACCTCAGAAGAAACAGGACCAGCAACAGGACAAAGTCTCTACAACAGGGTAGAGAATTTATTCTTTATAATGAATGAAATTAAACATCTGTTTGAAGTGCCTCCAAACTTCTACAAATACACAGAGGCAGATGAGACTCTAGAGGCAATCCTGAGACATCAATTGCCCACACAGGAATTCTGGACTAAAATGATACAAACAATACTGTAAACCAGAGCCTGTATTCAAGTTTTTCTTTTTTATATAAATTATCATGCACAGGAAAATTTTGATAAAATCAGCATGCATGGAGAAGAATGGGCTGAGCCAACTCAGCAAAACTATTCGACCACCAAAGCAGCAGTGACAGTCATAGGTGACAGGGCCGAAAAGCTACAGGAGGACAGAGCTACAAAGACACGTCATTCATCATTTATAACAGAGCGTTCAACCGACTCAATGGCCTCCAAAGGTCAAAAAGTTTTCTGACAGCATTAAAGAGCATTTATGTTGTATTCAAAGCTGTAATAACTTCTTATCTGTTATTCTGTACAAGTTGGTGAACACATTTATTTCTCAGATGACTCAACGCCTCAGATATTTTGTATGACCGCTTGTATATATTCCCCCCTCGCATAAGTTTGCAGGGGTTGTTGTTGATTTCTCTTCTAGAGTTCTTATGCTGTAAATTTTCAGAGAATTAATACAAAGCTGATGGAATTTCCAAAGCTCTGCGTTACCTGAGGCATTGTGGTGTTTTTGCTGAATGTTACAGGATTCCTGCGTATTTCATGGTTCAATAAGTTTTCTTAAAACTCTTTATTATGTGTTTTTGTCATCTTTTCATAGCTCATTCATGTTCTGTGTTTCACAGTTAACGGCAAGGAAAAAGAATAGTTCTAGGATTTAATCACAGATTACCCTGAACTCAATCTATGCTATTATAAATGTTTTTTCTTCAGTTATAGTAATAAAGGTGTAATTCTTAATTGCTGCACCTCCACACTATATCTTTCACAGTGATTGTTGTTTCAGGAGTTCAAGTATGCTCCTGTGCAATATATCTCATTCTTACACCCCAGCTTAGTGGAGAATTCTTAATTACTTTTCACTGGTTGATCACAGCTCATAATCACACTTTAAATTTTGTTTCATGAAGTGTTTAAAAGGCCCTGTAGTTTCAGCAACTCAACTCAATATTTCAAAAAACCTGTAGCCACAGACTCCATAGCCCAATGGATTAAAACTATCTGAAGATTTCCACCTTAGGTACAGAAAGATATCCCTCAACCAAAACATAAAACAAACCCTGAACTCATAACTAGCCTAAAATTTTCACAAAACAGAGACAAACATTAAAGAGAGAGCCCTCTTTGATTACAGTGTGGCTAGAAGCTGTAATCCAAAGATTGGTTAGTGGTTACCCCGGCCGTATTCCCTTGGGAGTCAAAGGGAACAACCTGGGTGATAACAGAAGGAAACAACCATGCAGGATCTATTACAAGTATTGAAGACACATTGGAATTGTCATCACTTGTAAAAGAAATTCATGTTACAAGCCATCAACATCCAAGACATCAATGTGAAATGACTTGTCTTGTTATCGACACATGATGATGTGAAAAATGGTGATGTAATTTTGGAGAATATTTTACATGTAAATATGTGGAGGTCCAAGAGTCACATGTGGACAAAATATTCAGTAGGAAAATTCCAAATAAGTCCAAGCGTAATGCTAGAAGTCCAAGATTCACAAGGGTAGTTCAAATTCATGGGGATATGAAAGGTCATCCACCTTGTTATAAAGGAAGCCTCATCACTTAAGAAAAGGACTTTCCACCTTCGCTTATCCAACTAGGCATTAGGGAGAATGTAACATCCCATAATTTCCTCACATGAAAATGCATGGAGTTAGAAATTTTTTACACAATTTACCTACATGTAACTATCCAAATTACTATTCCATATTAATCATTAACTGTTAGATAGAATCTTCATCATTACATATAGTAGCTTTAGTAAAGGAATAGTAAATTACATAACCATTAACAACCATTGTCATAGAATATTAAAATAAAATTTTTGATGTAATCTTGCATCATTTTCATGATTCTTTTAACTAGATTAGTTAATCACATACTTGATATTATAAACATCAGCTCATGCAAGGAATCCACATCATAAAAGTAGCACAAGCAACCACATCATTATAAATTGATATACCCTAGAAAACCTGTAGGGTTAAAACAAACAAACATTTAATCTTATTATTAAATGCTTGTGTGGGTGTTCACCCCTCACTCAATGACTTATAAGGGAGTCCATCCTTTAACCATTGTCATAAAATATTACAAGGAAATGTTACTTAAATACAACATATCTAGTTAAAATATATTATTATCATCATGATATAATTTACCCACAAATCTTCAATATTTATATCTTTGTGCCCTCATTGTTCCATCAATGGATCGTCCTGCAACTCAGTAATTTGTATGGACCATTAATTATTTCCCTGCCATAATGTTAAACATATTTTTTCCTTTGCACAAGACACCATCCTTTCCTGTCATTGTTTTTATCATCAAACTTTGATATCATGATTAGATAAAGTATTAATCAACCATTAAGCAATCTTAATAATGATTCCCCAACATCTATTCATGTGCACACATGAAATGCAAATAAAATATCGCAACATGATTTTTCTAACAGCGCTTCTCATACATTAATTATAAGCAAATAATTAGAAAAGCATGCCAAAATAAATATCACATTAATATGATTCTTATCGTTCAAGCACACATTATTTCCAAAGGAACACCACTATAAGAATCGATTTTCATTTAAATGATACTAGCTTCTTAGCTCTACATTAGATAAAACTTATTCAAAGAAAGTCAACCCGTCAGCTTTTCATGTGTGCGAGGAACTAAGTAATCTTTCCAATACAATAAATATTAACATTATTATCATTATGCATGCAAATGCATGTCCCCATTCTAACGTAAAAATTAACACAAAGTATACTATTATCATGCTTGAAATGCAAATTTGTTTCCGAAAACATGTTTTCCAAGATAGAATTATTTAGAAAGTCTATTGTACATGCAAATACATGTATATATATATATATATATATATATATATACCAAAGGAAAGCTAATGTATTTATTACATGCAATAACTTGTTTTATTTTCAAAGGTCTAACATAATAACTATTTTTTTTCCGCATGAAAATCCATGTTTCTCTTTGAAAGGTCTAACAAAAAATTATATTCTTTCAATGCATATTTATTTTCAAATAATCCAATAACATAGATGTACTTTTCATGAGTGCAAATATCATATTTCCTTTTAAGAGATCAAACACAATATTTTTATTTTTCATGCAAGAAAATAACACATTTCTTTTCAAGATGTATCAAACATAATATTTCTATTTTTTGCATGTAGATAAATTATTTCCTCTCAAGAAATATCAAGCATAGTAGTTCTAATTTGGTGCATGCAAGGAACTTATTTCCTCCCAAGAAATACCAAACTAACTAGTTCAATTTTCGTGCATGCAAATAAATTATTTCTTTTACCATAACTAAATGCCAAACAACATATTGTTTTTGAAATGATAACACAATAATTACTTATCTTTGCATGTAATACAAATTCTTATCCAAATAATAATAACATAATAGCTACCCTTTAATCCATAAAAATACAAATTTCCTGCAACCTTTTGAAATAATCAACTTGGGTAACCTTTATTTTCTATACATAGAGATTTATGGGTTCTTTTCAAGAAATTTATCTAATTGATTTTCTTTGGTTAACAACCCATGAAAACCTACCAAAAGTTACCTTCATTAATTTATAGATTAAGTCGTGGAATAATTTCAAATAATTAATCTAAATAATTTAAATAAAAAATTATTTTATTTTCTATCTTAATTGTTTTGCAAGAAAACCATCATAATCGTTATTATCTTTAAAAACAAAGGCATTACATATTCTTCTCAGTGAAAGTTCTATAATTTATTGTCAATGCACATGATAATTGTAGGGAATATTTCCATGAATAAGTAACTATCACGAAATTTACCTATGTCCATGTGCACAATAATTCAATAAATACTTTCGCAACAAGAAACATTAACTAGTTTCTACTTTTCAAAAAATCATGAAATCCTTTGAGGAATCATTAACTAGTCTATACATATGATGAGTTGACGGATATTTTTATTGAAGGAACATGGTTTCTTAACCTTTTTTTATATAAAATTCACATGCATTCTTTAAGAAATTATTCTAACTTCTTTATTTATTTATATATATATATATACACAATGAGTTGACGTGATATTTTGATATTTTTATTGAAAGAATATGGTTTGTTAACCTCATTTTATATAAAATTCACATGCATCCTTTAAGAAATTATTCTAACTTCTTTTTATATATATATATATATATATATATATATTACCAACGATTCTCTTTAAGAAAATGACATTGTTACTAACAATGCAAATGTTTACTGACTTGTTCCCATTAGTTGTTTTAGAAAAGCTATATTTGATTCATCTCACTGCATTATGGACATATTTGATTCTTCCCCGGCTTTAATTACTTAACATCACCATAATCCATGATAAACTTGCTACAAGTTTTAACCGTGGGTCAAATTTGCCCCATCTCTTACATGATATTTGGTCACTTGCACCTTGAGATTATTTTATACCTCATATCTCTCAGAAAAAAATTAAGATGTTGGCCCAAAATTTGTCTCTTAAGGTCTTTTGAAATTCAACTTTGTAATTACTTGTAGATTCTCAAAGTTTGAAGTAGTCGACAAACCCATGGAGAGAAGCATTTTAATTCCAAAAACCTTTATAAATGAAGAAATGGCATTAAATGAATGGAATAAAAATCATGTATGTAATATTTTCTTGTCGTTGTCAAAATAGATTAGGAAAGGGTGATTCTTTATGCCTATAATGTTATGCACCTCAGAAGACACAATATAGTCCAACTGAATTACTCAGACCCTACATCATACTTTATGACAAATAATGATTCAAATTTCCCCTGGGCCTTCCTTTTTTGTAGCCTCAAAGAAAAAATGATTGGGAATTTCCTATGGTGGCTCGCAACCACCCAAAAACCTAACTGCTTCTTGGGAACTAATTTTCATTCATTAATAATATTTATGAATGTTGGCTACAAATAAATCCTTATAGGGATATTACAAAGTCCCCCACCTTATATAGAACATTGTCCTCTATGTTCTTCTTTCACTAAAACTTTAACTTTTAATCATGATATAACAGTCTAAACAACCCAAAATGGGATAATTTCCCTTCACACTGAAGGACTTTCATTTCCAAAAATACCATTAAATGAAATAATATTTTGATTAATAGTCATAAGTATTTATAGCAGAAAAAATATGCAAGTTCTACTTTCCATCACATAACCATTATTCAAATTCATAGAAACGAAAACAAATCTCTATACCAACTTTCCATTACTTACCAATTACTCTTGGGAGTCATGATCACTTTTATGCAAGCACTCAAAGAATGGTTGGACAACCCATCAATAGTCCAAGGGAAGTACCCTGTAATGTATGACTAACAAATTCAATGACATTAGTCACATCATTTTCAATGAAATGAAATACTTTTAACTATCAATTATTTATGCAATGTGAACTAATACTTTAACCATGGTACTTCCACATGTACTCAGAGAGCACCAGCCCTCTAATCATCAAATTGATAAACCATTGCACCTATGCACACTATATTGGATCTCGCTAAATACATCCACATAATACTTCTAAAAGGACTAAGATACCATATAGCTCTCTAATCATCGAAATGGTCAATAAATGCACCAAGTGCATATTTTCTTAACCCATAATAAGAAATTCAAAAGATTAATAATACAATAATGGAAATTACACTTTCAATAATTCATTTTCTAGCACTAGGCTATTTTCCCATGCAGATGTACATAAAAAAATTTACACAAAAATACAAAAAAATAATAACACATAAATGATTAGTAAATTTCTTTTTCTATGATAACTATAATGGAAAAAGCATGCTCCTCCCAACCAATGGAAATTGGTTTCCACAACCAGATTAGGACATTTTCACTTCTAAATAGTTCTCCGACAGAGACAATACCAGGAACAAGAAAGCACTATTTTCCAAAGGAATGCCATTGTAACCATCCATTTTCATTTAAAGGGTACTAGCCTCTTAGCTTTGTTTTCCATGCATGTAATTAGATAAAAATTATTCAAAGAAAGTCAACCCGTTAACTTTTCCTGTGTGCAAGTAACTAAGTAACATTTTGAATACAATAGATATTAACATTATTATCATTATGCATGCAAATGCATGCCACCCTTCTAAAGGAAACCTTAACATAACAAATACTATTATCTTGCATGCAAATGTGTGTCCCTTTTTGAAAAACATCTTTACCAAGATAGAGCTATTTACAAATTCTATTGTACATACAAATACATGCTCTGTCCCAAAATAAAGCTAATCTGTTTATTTATTATTTCTTCTGTGTGCCTATATATATTTTCCAAAGGAAAACATTCATTGCATGCAATAACTTGTTTTCTTTTCCAAGGTGTAACATAATAATTATTATTTTTTGCATGCAAATCCATGTTTCCTTTAAATGGTCTAACAAAATAATTATATTGTTCACATGCATATTTCTTTTCAAACAATACAACATCATAGAGGTACTTTTCATGGTTGCAAAGATCATATTTCCTTTGAAGAGATGAAATTCAATATTTCTATTTTTCATGCAAGAAAATAACACATTTCTTTTCAAGAAATATTAAACATAGTATTTCTATTTTTTTCATACAAATAACTTATTTCCTCTCAAGAAATATCAAGCTTAGTAGATCTATTTTGGTGCATGCAAAGAACTTATTTCCTCCCAAGAAATTTCAAACTAACTAGTTCAGTTTTCATGCATGAAAATAACTTATTTCATTCACAATAAGTAAACACCAAACAACATATTATTTTTCAAATCATAACACAATAATTACCTCTATTTGCATGCAATACAAATTCTGATCCAAAGAATACTAACATAATAGTTTCCCTTTAATGCATAAAAATACAAATTCCCTACAACCTTTTAAAAACAACAACTTGGGTCACCTATGTTTTATATGCATAGAGATTTATGTGTTCTTTTCAAGAAATTAATCTAATTGTTTTTCGTTACTTGATAACCCATGAAAACCTATCAAAAGTTACCGTGGCTAATTGATAGTTGAAGTCATGGAAGTATTTCAAATAATTAATCTAAAGAAGTAAAATAAAATATGATTTTATGTTCTCAAGAACTATCATAATTGTTTCCAAGAAAACCATCATAATCATTCTTATCTTTAAAGAAAAAGGCATTACATATTATTTTCAATGAAAGTCCTATAATTTATTATCTATGCACATGAAAATTCTAGGGAATATTTCCATGAATCAGTAACTAACACCCAATTTAGCTATGCTCATGTGCACATTAATTCAAGAAAAGCTTTCCCAATAAGAAACATTAACTAGTTTCTACTTTCCCAAAAATCATGAAATCCTTTCACGAATCATTAACTAGTGTATACATACCATGATTTGAAGAGATGTTTTCATTGAAGAACATGGCTTCTTAACCTCTTTGTATAGAAAATTCACATGCATTCTTTAAGAAATATTGGGCATTAGAAGCCCCGCGTAATGGTCATCGGGCACAAAGCCCGAAATTTTGGGTAAAGATAGGGTAAAGACTTTGCGGGATGTGCAGAGCGCGATTTATAATAAGTTGAGTCAAAGGGTAGTCCACCCAAAAATAATGTAAAGAAATGTAAGTTGAATTGGCTTACCCATGGATCGTGGTGCATGGAAATATATAAATGGAGCAAGGCTCTATGGGTAGAAGTAGCGTTTTGGAATGTAATGTTGGATCTCATATGTAATAGGTTTTTGAGAAGAAAAATCTTGAAGCGTCTATAAGTCTAAGTCGAGGGTATTGGTAGTAGATAGAGGCTCTGCAACTATGTGCACAGAGGCATGGAAAGAGTCCGTAGCTATGTGTGCGGACCCTTGTAGCTGAGTGCGCAGGATGGATCTAGATGTATTGGTGAAGAAAATGAATAAAGATAAGTTGATTCTGAAATTCTGTGATAAATTTGAATTATCATGGATCCGGTTAATGTATGGTTAATATAACTATTTGATCTACACGTGTATGCTCATGTTATGAATATATGTGAATCTGTATCTATTATAAGTGCACGAACTGGTTAATTCTGCTAAATGTTTGCTTAAAGACCATAAAAAGTAGGTTGAATCTATAAACAACACATTAATAAGTATTACAGAGTATTCTGGGACTGGATCTGCATGAAGTAGGGTGGTGCGAAGCCATGTCACAGTGCACAAACCCTCTAGACCACATCAAGACATCCCAAGGGTGTAGAAACCTGGTTCCAACACCCTCCCCTGCTACCTCGGGTGAGACCTCAGTCTGCATTCTGCAGGTTGTTGCCGAAAGGGTTGGTAGCTGCGGGATTTGTTGGGTTAAATAACTCTTATGAAACTGGGTCAGGCCCATATAAGCCAACAAATGGTTCCATTGTCGGGACCAGGATCTGCCTAAGGCCTGTCTGATGTGGAATGTGGGGACTCTATAGAGAAGGAATTGAAGGATCAAAGGGACCAGGAGCAGTAGTAGTTCAAAGTACATTGACAAGGTCGAAAATGAGGGTACGATCCAGCTACTGGTATTCAAAGGAGCAAGAAGCGAAGATCCATAACAATTTTGGTTTGTGCTAACATCAATATGGAACGCACATAGAATTAGGGATGATAATATCAGAAAGGCTACCTTATTTAGTGCGCTGCAGGACTGAGTGTTGATATGGTACATAAAGTATTCAAGCAATCATACAACTATAGGGACGGTAAAAATCCATACCGAACTAAAGAAAGAGTTTAGCTGCCCGAAGTCAAAAACATAGTCGATCATAGGTTTCAAGGAGATCACGACGATGCCTGGTGAAACCCCATTGGATTTGGATCAAATACTGAAAAGTACTATCCACGAAGAAAACATGACACTAACGGATGTGTAACACTGTGCTTGGTTTATGGCATCCTTAAAACCACATCCGAGGATGGCTTTGTCACAATAGAAGATCTCAACCCAGGCTGAAACATTGGAGACAACGATGAGGTTGCATGAAACTTCGTTACAAGACCCGAGGTTGGGATTTTATCAAATCCAAGCACAGATACAAAACTTGTGTTTCGAAATGAACAAGTTAAAACAGGAACAGGCACCTTGCCTAGAAGTCTAGGAGGAAGTATGGTGTATAAAGTGCGGGAGCCAGGGGCACGATAAATATCACTGCCCTGTCTTTGCAAATTATGTGGCAACAGGGGGACCAACACCATTGCGACCAAAGGCATAGGTAGGGCCAAGCATGATAACCCCGATTTGGTGTGCAATATGTCAGGTGGGAGGAAAGCATAACACAGATAACTATCATCTACTGCCAAAATTCAACCAGACCACCTAGCAACTATTTTGCAACTTTTGTAGATCGGTGGGACACATGGAAAGATACTGTTGTAGCTATCAATTATTAATGGACCAGTCACCTACCTACAAAATGCAGACTGAGGCACGAGGTCAGGATCCAGCCGCGGTGATCACATGTGGTGGGTTCCAGGGATGTGGACAAGGACGGGGTGGAATGGGTCCAGGAAGGGGTCACAGGGAGCTAATCTATTACAACTGCGGAGGACAAGGACATTACACGCGGGATTGAACCAACCCAACTAGAATCTCATGCACTTATCTTGAGCAATTCAATCATGAGTTGATAGATTGCCCCACACTAATAGCACAGATGCGTGAAAAAGGGCAGCACAACCTACGATGACCCAGAACGTGCAGATGATGAGGTCCTAACCCCGCGATGAAGACCACTAGGTAAATATGGTTCTAAGAAGTGGCACAGCCACAGGAAAGGATAAAAGGAAGTTAAGTAAGGAAGACACAAGCATTGGCAAGGAGACATATCTGGAAGCTAGGGAGAGCTTCATGGAGGTCTCTACCCTAAGTAGTAGGCATCAACCTAAGCAGGACTGGGATCCCTCAATGATAGCTACATTTTTAGAGACATGCATAAAATTTTTGCGAAACAATAGGGTGGTTAGAGGCTTGCAAGAATTAATAAATAGGTGTGTGGGGACATGAGAACCTAGCATGGTCCGCAAACTAGGAAAACACACAGCACGGATGGGGTGAGAGATGCGATTAACGGCACAAATTGGTGACTATGAGATGGATCAGATCATTCTGGATTTGGGCTCAGATGCAAACTTATTGCCTAAACAAACTTGGGAGTGCATGGGTAGGCCTAAACTATAATGGTCTCCTATTCAATTGCAGATGGTGAACCAACAAAAGATTCTGCCCATGGGAAGGTTGCAGGGAATTACGGTAGATATAAAAGGCGCGAGCACTAGAACAAACTTTGAAGTAATTGAAATCGTGGATGAAAGTACGCCTTATCTTGCATTGTTAGGAATAGACTGGGCCACCGACATGAATGGAGTTATTAATTTAAAGAAGCGGACAATGATATTTGAAACGAAGTCGCTCTACATAGTCATTCCGCTAGATCTGGTTGAAGGACTGTGCTACGTTGAACCCATGCACAACAAAGAAAGTGATGACAAATTAGACTATATCTAAATTTTTTTTGCATAAAGGCAAGAATGGGTCAAGTCAACAGAGGATAGAAGAATATCATGAGGCTATGTAGAGTCCTACACCAATGATTTAGACGAAGAAGACGAGCGGTGGCATAACAGGTTGAACGGTGTAACCACGCTACACTGCAATATGGTGACTAAATCTCTGTACTGCGTGAAGGCCTAGGATCATGAACTGTCGATGTATGATGGGCTAACAATAATAGATGAATTCCAGCCAAATTTGAAATTGCAGTACCAGAGCACCAACAGTTTGATGCATTGAGATGGGCATTGCGCGTGACACCTATGCGATGGTGGGGCACACATGAAGGGACTTTCGAATATTGGTGTGGCTGCAGGCACATAATGTAGATAAGATTTGGGAAGCCGGAACTACGAATAATGGAGAAATACGATGGACGTAATGACCCATGCATGCACCTTACCAGATGGATCAAAGCCTATGGAGAGGAACCTCAACCAAAATGGGTGCACTTATTTTATCACACCGTGGATGTCATTCCCAAAAACTGGTATACTGAAGTAGAGCTCAGACACAGCACAAGAAAGTGGGATATTGTGTGTGAAGGGTTTTTGTCGACATTCCTCTTTGAAGATCAATGCATGGATACTGTGGATGATGCGTTACAGCTGGTGAAGGCCGCCATTTTCAAAATGCCACCAGAAGAAACCATGCAGCTCCACTGGTCATGACAGCTGAGCCAGGCCCTTGAATGTTACAATGTCCAGGAAGAAGATGATGAGGAGGACCCACGCAATATCAATATTCTGGAATCAGAGGGTAGTCATGAGGTGCGTAGACCCAAAATTGAAGATCCAGATATCACGGCACCATTGAAAATGAAACAAGTAAATATCATAACATAAGAATAGCCGAAGTATGCAATGCTTGGGGACTACTGGGATGATTCCATGGCGGAAAAGGTTGTCGAGTTTCTTTGGGAATATCGAGATTTATTCCCCACAAAAATCACGAAGCTAAAAGGGATCCTAGGAGACCTGGGAATGATGAAGATAACATTGAAGCTAGACATGAAGCTAGTTAAGTAGCGACCCTACTGATCGAATCCAAAATACAAAGCAAAGGTCAGTGAAGAATTGGACAAGATGCTAGCAGCAGGAATCGTTGAACCAGTTGAGGAGTCCGACTGGGTAAGTCCTATGGTTGTGTAGGAGAAGAAACAGAAGGGTGAGATTCACATCTACATGGATCTCAGGAAGCTAAATGATGCCTATGTTAACAATCCATTTCCAACACCCTTTACAGATGAGGTACTGGAAAATGTGGGTGGGCAGGAAGCCTACTCCTTCACGGACAGGTTCTGAGGATACCACCAGATCAAGAACACGCCAGAGGGCAGGAGTAAAACAACATTCGCCACTGAATGGGGTTGTTTTCAGTATACGGTGATGCCCTTTGGACTGAAGAACTCACCGGAGATATTCTCATGAATTGTGGTAGCGGCATTCAAGGAATTTATACACAAGTTCTTATAGGTCTATCTTGATGATTGGATCATACTCGAACTGGTTAAAAAACACATAGCGAGCTTACAATTAATGTTGGATATTTGGCGATGACACTAGATTGCATTAATCCTAAAGAAGTGTACTTTCCTCGTCCCCTTCAGGAACCTGGTTGGCCATGTGGTTTGTAAGCAAGTCCTGATGGTGGATCCGGTAAAGATCGGTGTCATACTCAATCTCTAAGTGCCGCCAAGTGTCAAACAACTACGCACCACACTGGGACACATGGGCTACTCTCAGAAGTTCATCAAAAGGTATGCCCAGATCATGGCTCCAATGGAATAGTTGCTGAAGAAGGATGTTATTTATTGTTGGAATGAGGAATGCAACAAAAGTCTGGAAACGCTTAAGGAAAAGATGGCATTCGCCCCCATATTGGTCTTTCCAAAATGGGACCTTGAATTTCATGTGCATGTTGACGTGTTGTGTATCGCGTTGGGTGCAGTACTCACTCAAGAAGGAGCGGAAGGAATAGATCACCCAATTGCATTTGCAAGTCATCAGTTGTCAAAAGCTAAGAAGAATTATTCCACTACTGAGCAAGAGGGATTGGTGATGGTATACGCGCTTCAAAAATATCGCCACTTTCTACTCGGCAGACACTTTAAGATGTATACTAATCACCCCGCGCTAAAATACCTAGTGAACAAGCCTGTGTTGGGGGGGAAAATTTGTAGGTGGTTGCTGTTATTCCAAGAATATGATTTTGAGGTCGTCATAAATCCGGGACGTTTAAATGTAGGTTTGGATCACCTATCCTGAAATGAGACCGGTGAAGAACCCACAAATTTAGAGGAAGGACTCCAGGATGCACAACTATATGTAGTGCGCGTTGCAGATGGCCACTTTGAGGATATAATCCATTTCTTAACTACAAGAACCGTGCTGTAGGGATATTCTATTTAGTAGAAGAAGGAATTGGTGATACATGCAGCAAACTTTACTGTGATTAGAGGGCATCTCTACAAAATGGGCAATGACGAAATCTTACACAGATATGTGCCTAAATTTGAACGTGGACAAATCTTGGCCGATGCACATGGCAGGGTGGAAAGAGGACATTTTACAGGTTGTGCTACCACACAGAAGATTCCTCGCACAGGGCTATGGCGGCCAACACTACATTAGGACTCGAAAGCGTACTATCGGGCCTGCGACGTCTGTTAATGGACTGGGAAACCATCGCGGCAAGATGAAATGTCGCTCAAGCCATAGATGACGGTACAGCCATTCGAGAAGTGGGAAATCAACTTCGTCGGACCTATCGCACCTCGAGGGAAGATGGGTGTGTGTTATATCGTCACCACGATAGAATATTTGACTCGCTGGGTAGAGGCATAGCCAGTTAAGGACTGCATGGCTATGACAGCTGCGAAGTTCTTGTTCAAGAATGTACTGACAAGGTTTGGATGTCCCAAAATTCTTATGAGCGATTGGGGAGCACATTTTCTAAATGAAATGATCAGCGCACTCATTGAGGAATTCCAGATATATCAGCAAAAGTGTACTCTATACCACCCACAAGCAAATGGGACCGTTGAAGCATTCAACAAAATCCTAGAGACTGCATTGACCAAGGTCTGTAATGCGCAGTGCAATGATTGGGACTTGAACATCCCCGTTGTGCTATGCACATACCTAACCACGTGTAAGAAGTTGATGGTCCAGACACCTTTTTGGTTAGTCTATGGCAAGGAGGCCATTATGCCTATGGAATACATTGTGCCTAGTCGACGAATAGTGACAATAACAGGTATGATAGATCGCAGGGCTTTGGAGGAACGGCTCGCATAGCTACAGGAATTGGAGGAGGAACGATTCTTGGTTGAATTCCATCAGCAAGTACAGAAATACTGAGAGAAAGCGTGGCACGATCGCCATATTAAGGTGTGCACCTTCAAGGAGAATGATCTAGTATTACTATATGACAACAAGTTCCAAAAATTCCCTGGAAAACTCTGAATGCATTGGTTGGGACCCTATTTCGTCAAAGAGGTTACCGATGGTGGCCCAGTTCAGCTTGCCAAACTCAATAGAGACCCCTTCCCAGGAAGAGTGAATGGCAGTTTCTTGAAGCTCTACACGGGTGGGTCAACTGCCTGACTAATTGACTAAGGGACAGTCTCAGCACTCTAGCCGGTTGAAAGAGAGCACAGGATGATAAAGCAGTTTGGGGAAAGTTGCATGATTGCCAGGATACATGTAGATTTGGCCAATCACAAGGGTTGCGGTTGCATGAAAAGGAGTGCGCTAATGCATTTCTAAGAGGAGAGCTAACGGTTACTGTCACTATTCATGAAAAGATGTCTACATTATGGAAAAACGGAGCGGGCGACGGGAAATCAAAAGAAGGGGTACGAGCCATATATGGAAAAAGTTTCCACAGATTTAAAATGAGGATGCTAGAACATGTGGGAGCCAGTGAATTTGAAATTTGAAATGCTTATAAATCATAGAGGGGCATCCACTGGGTGACCTACATTTCTGGAAAACAAAAGTTCGTTACCGATATGGAAATTTTCATTATCTCTGCATGAGGAGTAAGCTCGAGGGTGGTGATCTGGCTGATGGAAAGGCAGGGCTCTCTCAGGAACATGGCATTGAAAACTACGGGCACCACGCAGAGTTTAGCATCAATAGTAGGGGATGTACTGGAAAATGGGAGACACGAAGTAGAATTGGTCCGGATGCCGCCGCCTCGCCCGGGGGAAGGCCAGCGAACTATAACAGAAAAGGGAAAGGATGGAAAGACAGATTGGGATCTCGTGGACAACAACAAAAGTCTTACAAAATTGCAACACAAGATGTAGCAAACAGTGCGAAAAGCAGATACGAAGGTAGGAAGTGGCTGCGGTGGTACAAGAAGGTCCTGTATGTGACTCCCTTGCTGGAGCTAAAATTCTATGAGGGGGTGTTCTGTGTTAACCGAGCAGAGCAGAATGAGCATTATTGGTCATCAGAATTGGTAGAAACAATGAAGCAGTAGCCGAATGAAGTGTTAGGAGATAACGAAGAAGTAGCAGGACAACGAGCGCCACTCAAAGGGAGGTGAACCGCAAAGCCAAGGTAGCATGTCTCGTCGCATGGACGAGTGACTCGAGACGAGTCACGATGATTGTGTTGGGGGACTGTTGGGTAGAAAAAGCCCCATGTAACGATCATGGGGCACAAAGCCCAGAATTTTGGGTAAAGATAGGGTAAAGACTCCATGGGATGTGCGGAACGCGATTTGTAGTAAGTTGAGTCAAAGGGTAGTCCACCCAAAAATAATGTAAAGAAGTGTAAATTGAGTCGGCCTACCCATGGATCATGGTCCATGGAAATATATAAATAGAGCGAGCCTCTATGGGTAGAAGTAGCTTATTAGTATGTAATCTTGGATCTGATATGTAATGGGTTTTTGAGAAGAAAAGTCTTGAAGCATCTGTAAGTCCGAGTCGAGGGTATTGGGTAGTAGATAGAGGCTCTACAGCTATGTGCACAAAGGCCTAGAAGAGTCCGCAGCTATGTGCATGGACCCCTGCAACTAATTGCGCAGGACGGATCTGGATGTATTGCTGAAGAAAGTGAATAAAGATAAGTTGATTGTGAAATTCTGTGTTAAATCTGGATTACCATGGATCTGGTTAATGTATGGTTAATATAACTATTTGATCTATGCACGTATGCTCATGTTATGAATATTTGTGAATCTGTATCTATTCTGAGTGTGCGAACTGGTTAATTCTACTAAATGTTTGCTTAAAGACCATAAAAGGTAGGTTGAATCTATAAACAATGCATTAATAAGTATTACAGAGTATTCTAGGATAGGATCTGCATGAAGTAGGGTGGCGCGAAGCCACGGAATGGTGCGCGAACCCTCCAGACCACATCAAGACATCCCAAGGGTGTGGAAACCTAGTTCCATCACCCTCCCCTGCTACCTTGGGTGAGACCTTAGTCCGCGCTCCACGGGCTGTTGCTGAAAGGGCCGATAGTTGTGGGATTTGTTGGGCTAAATAACTCTTCCGAACCTAGGACAGGCCCATATAAGCCAACAAGAAATTATTCTAACTTATATATATATATATATATATATATATATATATATATATATATATATATATATATATATATATATCTGTGTGTGTGTGTGTGTGTGTGTGTGTGTGTGTGTGTGTGTGTGTGTGTGTTTGTGTGTGTTTTACCAACAATTCGCTTTAAAAAAATGATATCGTTACTCACAATGCAAATATTTCAAGAAAAGGGGAAATTATTACTAATCTCTTCCCATTACTTGTTTTAGCCAAAGTTGTATTTAATTCATCTCGCTCTGCTATGGACATATTTAATTCTTCTCGTCCTTTAAGGACTTAAAATCATCACAATGCATCATAAACTTGCTACAAGTTTTGACCATGGGTGAAATCATCCCCATAATTAACATGATATCTGTTCACCTACAGCTTGAGATTATTTTATACCTCATATCTCTCAGAGAAATTTAAGACATTGGCCAAAAAAATTGTTTCTTAAGGTCTTGTCAAATTCATTTTTGTAACAAACTAAAATTTTGAAAGGTTAAAGTAGTTGACCAACCCATGGAGAGGATAATTTTATTTCCCAAAACCCTTATAAATGAAGAAATGGCATTAAATGACTGGAATAATAATCATGTATGTAAGATTTTCTTTATGTCATCAAAGTAGTTAGGAAAAGGGTGATTCTTGTGGTTGTAATTTTATGCACCTGCAAAGACACAATCCAGTCCAAATGAATTACCTCAAACCCTACATCATAATTTATGATAGATAGCGATTGAGATTTCCCTCGGGCCTTCTTTTTTGTAGTCTCAAAGAAAAATTATAATGAATTTCCTATGGTGGTTCGTAACCACCCAAAAGCCTAACTACTTCTTGGTAACTGGTTTTCATTAATAAATAATATTTATGAATTTTGACTGTAAATAAATCATTATAGGGAGATTATAGAGAAATATTGTTCTTTTGGGTAGTAATTAGTGGCTTAATGCTCCATTATTGGAGCTAGTGGTGTGCCATTGTAATCATGTATTTTGGAACTTTCGCTTAATGATTTGAATCTTGTTGAGCCAACACACTTTCTTGCATGTATCGTGAATATTGTAAGGTTGTTCTTTGGATGTTTGTGTTATTTGTTTATGTTTTCATGTACTAAATAAATTGAACTATTTCTTTGTCTTTGGTGCTCATCTTGTTGAATCTATGTTTTAGTAGCTTAAATGATCGTTATGTCTATGTGAACTATTTCTCTAAATGGTAAACGATTCTTTCATATGAATGTGTGTGTGTGTGTGTTTATTAGAATAGTACTACTACTTTTATTCTAAAAAATCACCTCCTCTATATTTCAGTGAAAGAACCTTGATACATCTTTCAATTGAGCATTTCACAAACCTTACTTACTTAGTAATTCGAAAGTACATGTTTGTTGATCTCTCATGCTAACTATTGCATCCAAGAAAAATATTTCAGATAATGGAAGTCACGCCATATTATAGATGGGATCCTATACCAAGCGGTGTGAGTTCTAATTGGGACTTTATATCGTGGAGACCCCCTGTGTGTTAGCAGTTTGCAACACCGTCAACATTCTAGCACTAGAAGGAGGGCATCCCTTTTATGGCTAACAATTCACCACATTCTATCAAAGAAACTCTCGTGCAAGGTAGTAATGGTCCAAGTGCAACTCCAAGTCACATTCCTTAGATAGGAAATTCCTCTCACTTAAGTCTAGAGCGTGCTTTTGAAGTCACTTACGATCAACTATAGACAATCTGTCCTATTATTTGTCAGTTTTTTAGAGCTCCTAGATTACTCCATGTCATTGTTATTATTCGTCATAAGCCAATAAAGAAAGGGACAACTCACCATGGTGTGTTGGTTTCTCCAGTGAAATGTTTGGTTATTGCAACCCTTGAAGAGTTAGTTGATTCTAATGAAAGAATACATCAATAAGGATATCCTCCACTAATTCAAGAGAATCTAGATGGTGACAGGGAGGATTCTCTATTTTTTTCTAAAGAAAATCCGGGAGATAAATAACATCTTGATTATATCAAAGATTTGAATGGTGAAGTATAAGACTTTTCAGAATCAAAGGGTGAAGAGGAGGAGGAAAATGAAGACATGGTTGATGATCAATTGGACTAGATGGATGAAGGGCCTCTTGCTCTTTCGGGAAATCTTCAAGGTATGACTAAGCACCTGGAAAATCTTCTCTCAAATTTTGATCGTGAGAAGAATACGAAATATGAATATCATATTGATGACTTCTACAACAATTTGTGAATGCTAGAGGTACGTTTTGATGATATTTCTTGTAGACATTTTTCATATACTCTAGAAAGAAGAGCATAAATTTGGTATCTTCTTATACCTAATTCAATTCATAATTGAAGGGAGCTCAAAAATATATTCTTAGATAAAAAATAGGAATATAATACTCTTGTCATGCTTATCAAAGAACTCTGAACCCTGAAAAATTAGGGACAAGAAAAAATTAAAGGATTTTAATTAGAGATTTACTTGTTTAATCAATAAGTTCCCCGTTGATGTCCAACCACATGGTTCCCTTAACAAATATTATTAAATTCTTTCCTTGACTACTAACATGTCCATATATTTTAAGAGGGTTGCAAAGGACATATTAGCTTTGAACTTTGTAGAAGAAATTGATATTGACAAGGACTTGCATTCTATTAGTGCTATTGAGGATCATGAAGATTCTAAAGATTCCAAAGGCACTGGTAACAAATATCAAGCCTCTCTCGCTAAAACTAAAGAGAGATTCTTTCGAAATGGAACAATGAGTGAATTATTTAAAATTTCTCACCAATGAAGTATAAAAAAAAATAAAAAAAATAAAGTGAGGCATATACCAATAGAAATTGTTTCAAGCCCCCTTTCTTTAAGAAGAATAATAATCAACTGACTAAGCCTCCACAAATCACTGATGTTATGCTAAATGTTGAAATTTTTGGCATGGATAACATTTTTACTTTTCATTAGGAAAATTATTCAGAGAAAACATGTCCAAAATGGAATCACAATATGAATGCTATGATGACCAATTTCGTAGACGCTTTATTAGAAGAGGAGCAATTTGAGAAAAATGAAGAATCAAGTGAACCAACCATGGGAGAGGAAAATCCAATTTCTGTTCATTCAGCTAATGAATTCAACATTATATATAATGTTGATAAACAAAGTGTTGATGAGCAACCAGTAAGTGAAGCTCTTCCACAACAAGCAATTGTATGATATAATTTAAGGAGTAAAGGACTAGTTTCAGAGCAAGATCTTAGGAAGCAATTTTTGAGAATGATTTTAACACCTTCTAATCCTACACAAAATTCATAAAATATATTTCGAATTTCTCAGCCTCCTAGGAACACTTCCAAAAACAACAAAAGTAAGTCCATCAGTATTGAGGCTTCAACTAAAGCTACAACACCCGATGCTTTAGTGCAACATGTTAAACATGAAAGTATTGATTACAACATCATCAATGATATGAAAAGGGATTATAACAATATTTCAATCTTTGAGCATGAAAAATAACAAAATAGTGTGAACTAATCATCCAAGCATTTTCAACATAGCCTCTATAAGGTAATGAAGTTTATTCTTCTCAAGTTATGTCTGGTGAGTCATGTGATATTCTCGACGCTATAGTCAATGTTGTTAATTTCAATATTAATAGTGTTTCCCCCCATTTTACTTTAATGTTTGAAACATTTAACTATATTTTCCATAAATTTTTGGTTGATTATGGTGCATCTGCAAAGATCATGTCATTATCTCGTCACCAAAATGATTAATGCCAAACGGGAGAAGACTAATGCCTGAATCATACATCCAGGAAGGTCATTGGTCAAGTAAATTATTGAAATTAATAAAATTATCATCTATTTATCATCAAACCTTAGATTTAACAAACACATCAATATTTTTATTCTAGACATTCTTAAAGCCTATGTCTTGCTTCTAAGTAAATAGTAGTCCATCAAGCTACAAGGATACTTTTGTATAGTGTGGGCACATCTATGGCTATAATTTTGTATAGTGTGGGAAAATCTGTAATATATGTATGTACTGCTAGTGGCTATACTTTTGTACAATGTGGGCACAGTTATGGCTATACATTTGTACAGTGTGGGAAAATTTGTAATGTAGATGTATATACTACTAGTGTAGGAATTGAATCAGTATTCGCTAACACTTAGACTTTATATTTTGAAGGTTACAAAACTCCGGATGGTTCTAGAGCTAGTTGTATCCTTCTTGACCCTCAGAATATAAAGTATTTCTTATCATTCTTCCTGGAGTTCAAGTGCACAAACAACACCATTGAATATGAAGAACTCTTTCTGGGATTAAGAATGACATACACCTCAAGGTGGAGGTACGCAAGGTAATCAATGATTCAAAGGTTGTTAACTATCAGGTACAAAATACCAGTCATTTTGTTTCACCTAATTTTTAAAACTACCAACAAGAGGTGTGGTATATTGTTTCATTCTTTAAAGCATTTAATATTAACTATGTTCCTAGAACTTGTAATGGTTCCAGAGATATTTTAGACAATGAATTTGCTAGGATGTCACCATTAAGGGATGGATTTTCTATTAACATTGTTTATAAACAATTTTTTTTGATAACGTAACTAATGTCTAGGTGTTTAATGATGACCAACATATATGATACTTCATGGTCAGGGTGGATGTTTTCAAAGATACGGCCATTGAAGAAGATGAGCACAAAAAGGCCTTGTAGGAATCTACTCAAGCAACTAAGGGGAATATTATGCCCAAAGGTGTGGTATCCCTTGAGAAATGTTATGACCACAAAATTGTTTCAAAGGAACAATGAATACAAAGACTCAGATCTTGACACTATCACATGAACGAGTCAATTTGGGAACCAAATAAGATCCAAAATATGTGAAGCTCCATACATGTTGTTCTCCTTAAGAATAAAAATCTTTCATCATGGTTTTCAAACAATATTAGGATGCATTTTCACGTGCAAATGATGATTTAAGGACATATGTTACATGTATCATCCAACATGTAATTCCCATCAAAGAAGTGGTAAAGTTGTTTCAGCAAAAGCTAAGGAAATTTCATCTGAGACTTAAGCCCCTGATTCAAAAGGAATTAAGGAGGTTGTTGGATGTCCAAATCATCTTTAAATTTCATCATTCTACATGGGTTTCCATCGTGGTTCCTATTAGTAAAAGGTCTAGCGAGATAAGTCTCTGTGTTGATTTTTTCCACCTGAACCGAGCCTCAGATAATGGTAACTACCATGTTCCATCTATGGAGTAGATACTCTAGACAATATATGGGTCAAAAAATTTTTCACTCCTTGATGGATTCTCTAGATACAATTAGGTGCTATTAGCAGAATCAAATAGACTAAAGACCATCTTCAAGATAAAGTGGGGAAATTTTTCTTTCAAGTGGATACCATTTGGACTCATTAATGATGGTGCTAATTTTCAACGGGCAATGGACATCACATTTCATGGATTGATTAACTAGAGTGTTGTCATAAACTTGGATGACGTAATGGTATTTTACAAAAATAGATATGATCATATCCATCATCTAAATCATATTTTTGAGCAATGTCACAACTATGGTATTTCATTAAATCCGAAGAAGATCATATTTGGTGTGTCTCAAGGTAAACTTTTAGGACACATTATCACTAAGCGTGGAATCAAGGTTCACCCAAAGAGGGTCAACGCTATTTCTCAGATCCATGTTCTCATGAATAAGAAAGAAATTCAATCCTTCTTGGGAAAGATTAACATTATACAAAATTTCATCTCTGATTACGCACAAATTTTTAAGGTGTTTGGGGATATGATGAAGAAGGATGGCACATATAAATGGGAAAAGAGAGAAAAATACCTTTTCCTCATCCCAAGACATTGTTGATGTTTTTTCCTTATATATCCCAAATTTTGTGAAATATTTCCCATTACACACTTTTTCTTCTGACATATCTATTGCAATCATTTTAACACATAAACATGATCAAGGAAATGAGTGGCCTATATCTTTCATGAGAGTTGGCTTACAATTATCATAACTTAATTATCTCACCATTGATAAGAAAGCATACAATGTGTATAAGCAAGCTTATAATTTTAGACCTCACCTCCTAAAATCCCACATTATTATCTATATGCCTCATCGAACAATTAGAGCACTTTTTGTACAACAAGAGATGGGTGAGAAGAGGTGAACTAGGTTATATGCTTACAGGAATATGATCTTGAATTCAATCTGGTGCATACTATGAAAGGCCATGGTCTTTGTTAGCTTGCAACAAAAGTGGTGAACACACTAGAAGTGGGGAACTCACCAGAAGAAGATCCCTATAGGTGGGAATAGGAAATAGGGATGTATAATTTCAAGGGAATTCCTTCTATGGATACAACAACATCTTGGTATACATATATACAATAATATTTAGAGCAGAACACCATTCCTTCTCACCTATCGATCAAACAAAATAAGGAAATATGACTTAAAACTTTATCTTACCGACTTTTTCATGGTGTGATTTTATGGATGCACCATAATTGTGTCCTACTTAGACATTTGTAGGCTCCAAATTTATAAAGAGTATTATGAAATATTCACGATGGACCAGAAGGTAGGATTTTGCAAGTGATACCATAATTTAGAGCGTGATGAGGGTTGGTTTCTATTGGCCCCTAATTTTTAAGGATGTTCATTCCTATGCCCAAAAAGTGCCCAGTCTATCAAAGTTGTGCTAGTCGTGATTAGAAGTCAGCCACCCTTTTGCTACCCATAACAGCTGAACCATTTGAATAGTGTGGATTTTATGTTATCGATGAAATCTATCCTAATTAATTCAAGAGACAATGTTATATCTTAACTGTTACAGATTATTTCACTCAATGGATGGAACCAATTCCATTAAAGAAAGTTAATGATTAGGAAGTCATCCAATTTCAAAAACAAAACATCGTAACTAGGTTTTGGCATTCCTACGTCAATGTCAATGATAATGCAACACATTTTTATTCACTGAGGCTTTATAGTTTTACATTAGAAATTGGTATTTTTTTAAAGCATGCATCAAATTACTACACTTAGTGGAATGATTTGGTTGAATCCACGAATAATAAACTAAACTATGTTATGAAGAAAACCATTTTCTATTGACAAAGGAACTAGCATAATGCTTTGGTGAATGCATTATGGGTTGACTGTTTCACTCCCAAACACTCTATGAAGACCTCTTCCTACTTGTGTATGGAAAAGAAGTTTTCCTCCCTCCGAACATATACCTTCTAGCCTTGTAGATTTCCGAGGAATCTCAAGGATAACCATGTCTGCTTGTTGGAAATAGGATGAATACCCTTCTCAAGCTCAAGGAAGAAAGGCTCAAAGAGAAAGATAAGTTTTCAATACACCGAAACTGAATCAAGCATTGGTTTAATAAAAATTCTATAGGGAACAAGGATTTCAATGTTTGATACTTAATATTGAAGTCAGATAAGGCCCACAAAGAGAAAGGAAAGCACACCAAATTTCAATACCTGTGGATTGGACCTTACACCATTATTGAAATTCTTGGCCATCATTCCTATAAGTTGACATCCTTAGATGGGAGAATTGGCCCTATTCCTATCAAAGGTTGAGATCTTAAGCATTACTTCTAGTAGCAACCCTAAGCTATGTTCCTACCTATGTAAATTTTCTTTTTTTGTCTTTTGTTGTTTATCTTGCCATATATTACGTTATTTCTAGTTTGATTGGACAATGTACATAAATAAGACCTTGTGTGAGAGTGTATGTATAGCACATAAGAACAATGTGGAGAAACGAATAGGGATTGTGAAAACTGAAATGGTCGATTATTTTTTAAATCTCCTTCTTTTTTTGGGGTAAATTTCCCTAAGTAATCTCCATATGGAAAATATGATGCACTCAAGAGGAAATCCTTGAGTAGAACCATGCCACCTACACACATTCTAGGATCCTCATTCCTCAACTTGATATTGTATCTATTCAATGTTTCGTATGCTAATTGAATCAAGTAGAGAAATGAAAGGTGAAAACCAATAGCAAGAAAATAAATACCAAACGTTATATAACTATCATTGAAGGAAAAACCTCTTCTTCTCTCAATATTCCAAGATCCCTCTTTCACACATTTAAATAAATTAAGTAAAGTAAAGGGTGAAAAATGATAAAGGCTTCCTTCATAGAGAGGTGAAGCAAGTAATTTGAGCAGGGTACTGGCTAGGTTCACTCACGAGAAATAAATTCTTGTGTTCCTCTAGTAACTTTATCAGGTTACTGAACAGAATCGCTAGTAGTGGATCAACGCTAGAGATGTAAGTTAAGAATGATTATCTGAAAGTTGCAAACTACTTATTACCCTTCTCCTATATCAAAAGCATTGTGATATGGCTAGATTATTTTGATGTGTTGAACCATGGAGGGAAATACATGTATAATTAGGTTAAGTGTGGAAGCCAAAACAATCCACACGATGAAGCAATACTTCTTGAAGGAATAAAATATTTGCTGAAAACCACCCGTAGTCAAAGAAGTTGATGTCCGTCTAGTGTGTCACCAAGTATTGTCCTTGCTAGAACACCCTCCAAAATTTTTCTATATTCAAATTTTGGAGATTACTTGATATCATGTGAAGTCTCACTTATCATTTTCAAGTGTTGTTCTATTTTTTTCTACATGTTTTAAGTATCCATGTCCCTTTCTAAGTGTCATTGTATTGCCAACAATAATTACAACGCACTTTTGAGTCACAATGGACATGCTAGTCAGAAAAAAACACTTATGTGTCATAATTGCTCATGTTTTTCTTGTTTAACTTGGAGAATGTTTGTGAACAAGAATGTTGACTTATATTTCTTAGTCTCTGGTCCTATCTAATTTTGATTGATTAGTTGAGGTTTATAACGGTTAATCTTCCCCCTAACTCATTATGCATTTCAATGTTTTACCCTTTCATACTTAGCAATTTTTTGACCTTGCAACTCCTCCTCTAAGTTAGGAAGAGCACACTCTATACTTCTAGGCCCTAATAGTTACCCTCCTCATCAGTTGGAATTGTGACCTATGCGATACTAAGCCTCCTCTCTCTCCCCTACGCACTACACAATTCTAGTAAGTGTTAGAGTCGGTCTGGTCAGCCCTCCATCAGAGATCAAAGCTCTTTGTGAATTTCAATTTTAGGTGTACCACTCCATCCACTTAGCTGCATTTTTCTAGGGACATGCCATGATCTGACGGAGATAGTCATGCTGGTCATTTTCTCTCATCTCTGGCCCCTGCTGGTTCAGGCCTTGGTCCATAATCACTGAAGTTCATGATAGTCAAAGTCTGGTCATATTACAAGACAAAGTAATTTTTAAGGTTGGGTCTAGGAAATCATCAATGTGGTCCTTGAAAAAACATGTCCAGAACAAGCCATGCAGGCCAGAGGGAGCGCGACGCACTGGGAGAGATTTTCCAGTGTAAAATATACACTGGCGCGACGCACACAAAGAGCGCAGCGCACAGGGAAAGAAGGGCCTGAAATTGTGCCAAATTGCCTCAAATGTCTTTTGAAGCCCATCAAATTGCAAGGTAGGCTCCATAAACTCACTTGTGTATCAAATTTGATAGAGATATGATGGTTTATTTCCTATGATTGAATGCAAGAAGTTTCATAAAGCAAACATAAGAAGACATCAAAGAAAGACTGTTCTGCTAGGGTTTTTGCTACAGTATTGTTGCTGCCAAGGTTATTCTTCCTACCCTACCCCTTCTCCTTATTCCCTATGCCATTGTCCCCATAATCATTACCGTAACACTACCAAGATCATACTCCCTTTCCCCTCCTCCTATTGCTCAAAAAACACAAACCCTACCTTGCTAAAAACCCAAACCCTACCCTATCAAAATACCCCAAAAACCCCTGTATATCCCTAAACAAAATTCTCCTATAAACCCCTATTCCCCTTTTCATCATTCCCCTCCTAACACTCCCCTATTTTATTGTCCCCTTGGTGACAGATTTTCAGAACATTCATCAGTGTCATTGGATTCAAAGGGCAACATTAAACTCAGAGTTCAAGCAACAGTGATGGCATTAGAAAATTCGTCATATTATGAGGGGGATACACACAGTGACACATCTTCAGGAGAGAAGGCCCATAGGAGACATCACCGAAGTGGCAGACATCTCGCAGACGAGCCCAACACCCTCACAGAGCTATAGGCATGCCCACTTGCCATGTCTTGTTTCCAGCACTTGGCATGTTATGAATTTTGCCAAAGGGTGGAAAATGTCAGAGTACATCATGAGTTGGCCCGCCTTTTTGTACTTCATCTACAAGGAGGCCAATCTGTCCTGGCTGGGGTCACTTTCACCTTGACACCGGAGGTTATATCAGTGGCAACAGGGATACCTAACGTTGGAGAGAAGTGGCATAAGAAGAAGAAAGTGGAGAGGCATCACTATGAGCCTTATATCAAGAACAGCTGCTTGAGCCAGCTCACTAGAGTTTTTCCATTCAGATTTTTGAGGGAAGAGTAGGCCCCAGTCATGAGATTGATCATGAAGTATTTCAGTTGCGAGGGGAGGTTTTCTCGCCTTTATGCCTATCACATCCGCTTGCTCATGCACTTCACCAGGGTGAAGATGATGAGCCTACCATTTTTCATCTGCAACAACATTAAGAAGATGAAAAACTTCATGTAGCGCAAGACCCCACGATAGCAGCTAAATAGTGTCTATCAATTTGCTCTCATCCGGATTTTGGTGGACCATCAGTTGGGATTGCAGGGTATTGCTTTAGAGGACTTCATCTCACGTGATTTCTTCAGCGCTCCACCAGTGATATCAGAGGTAGAACATGAGGTGGGAGGTCCTTCACATCAGTTTGAGCATGAGCTAGGAGGTCCTTCATATCTGTTTGAGCCTGAGATGGGAAGTCCTTCACATTAGTTTGAGAGTCATGAGACTGCTACCATGCCAGTTTTCATCACATATCAGAGAGGTTATTCGAAAGGCACCAGACCGTTGTTTGCAGTAGGAAAGCGAGTGTTATCTCCACCCGGGGTGGAAGGGGCCTCACTTTCGACATCGACACCCCAGGAGCAAGGTAAGGGCAAGGAGCCAGTGCAGGAGGAGGGGCCATCAAGTGAACAGGAGGTCGATTTCATCCTCATTCAGGATGATGATGCAGATGTGGAGAGGGCCAAATGGATCATCAAGTATTTGGAGCAGAGAAACAAGCAATCTGAGGACTAGCATGAGATCATGGAGCTGCAAAACATCCGTGAAGACTAGTAGGTTGCCCAAAGAAGCCTAAATGAGAAGATGCCTATGGAGCAGGAGATAGAGGTTGATTGAGATATTTGGCTCGAGAGGATCCACATCCACTTAGAGAAGCTATCGACGAAAGAAAAAAAGGACAGGGACATGCTCAGGAACATGAAAAACCACTATTGGGCACGGAACAAGGTTTGTAAGGTACGAATAAGGAATTTGAAGGCAAACCTAAGGAAGGCATCAAAAAGGGAAAAATGGGCAAAGGAGAAAGATAGACTTAGAATCTTGGCTGAGGCTTCCTTGGCTCAACATGGCACCCCATAAGGAACCTCTAGCCCAAATTTCAGCAAATTTGGGGAAGTTTTGGTCAAATTTTTATTTTTTGGACAAAAAACAGGAAATTTCTCCCTGTGCGCCATGCCACTGGCGCGACACTAAAATTATAGGGCTCCAATGGAGAAACCACTTGTATATTTGGATTTAGCATAAAAAATTACGACTACTAGTGTCCGGGCAAGAAATTTTGACAAGATCTGGGTCTCCTAAAGGTCAAAAAACACCCAAAAATGGTCTCTCAGCCACTTTTTTGACACACAGAAAGTAGTCTTGGGAGAATGAAGATTTGGAGGAGAAAATGAGAACCAAATTGAGAAATTCCAGTGGGGTTAGAAAGTAGACAAGACAGGCTTTCCAACAAGTGCACTTGGGTACATTTTTGACACATACAAGTGCCCCAAAATAGTCTCCAAAGTGGCACGATGCACAAAGAATTTGGCGCGGCGCACAAGGGAAAAAACGGCCAATTTGCTCCCGTTTCGTGAAATTTCAGGTTGCGACTTCTCCACGTGGGCTCGGTCATCTACAGTTCAGTTTTCTAGCACTAAAGGTGGCATTTAAAGAGTTTTCTCTCTAGACGAGCATCTATCCAAGTGGCAAAAGAATGCAAAGGGTCACCACAGCCAAATGTCATGCTTGAGAGCGCTGCACCTGTAGCTGATGGTTGGCTCTCCATCTCCTTTACGAAATGATTTGAGTAACTTTCGAACGCCTTGGCATTCCATCCATTCTCTACACTTTCTATATATTGTAAGCAAGTTATTTGCAAAAGGTGGGCTGGCTTGTAACTTCTGGGAGATTGTGGGAAAGAAACTCTGTTTCTGCACTGTGTATTTTTCAAAGAGAGTTAATGAAAGGCAACGGCTCTGTTTCATGAGATTATTGTAGTTGTGAGTGTAGAAAATGTGTTCTTATGTTCCATATGTATCTTTTTATGTTTCATAATTCATTTCATGTTCCATTTCAGTGAAATTTTCTGAGTGAGATTAGGTAGAATTCAATTTATATTTCTCTGCCTGTGGGAAAATTTCATGTGCAGTGTTATTCTTCTATTGAAAAGGATTCATGCGACCATGCCCTTTTCACTATCATCAGCAATATTTTCATTCCACGTCACCTTAAGTCGAAATTGCTGTGCTTCCCACCTACCTTGCCTCACGGGATAATCTGTGCCTTCATTCTCAATTCTCTGTTCTTTGCTAAGTGCCAGTCCCATATACATCCCAGAAGCTCGGTCACTTCAAAAATATTTTCCAAAATCCTTTTTCACTTACTAGCCTAAGGTAAGCATCGTGTAGTATGTCATCTCAGACCATTTTGCCTATCTATTCCCTGAGTGTGACTTGGAGAGAGCCCTCTCCTGCTCTGGTAGGGCTAGCTACGAGACTGAGCGTGGTTTGTGGTTACCCTAATTTTTTCCTTCCTTCAGCCTGAGGAAAATTTAGGTGCTAACATAGTGGTGACTCCACTGGGGAACTAGTTGAAAATAAAAACCCTTGTTTCATAAGAATTCTAGGCTTCCAGATGATGAGCTTAGGATTGGAAACGCTGAGTAAGTTGGTTGTGTCCTGTAATTTCTCTCAATAGCACGCTGACTTCAAGACGATATACCAAAGCGAATCCGGACCCAGACCCTCCTCACATTTACGAAAATCCCAATTTGATTCCAAGACTCCTCTGTCAAGAAAGCACAATAGCCCCGTGTTCAAATCCCATTCATGTCCCGACATTTTTGAGTATCTTGAGGAGCCCGAGTTTGACGAACGATTTGAGATATCACTGTTTGAATCTAAATTCGAAAAGGCTGTTGATTACACCATCCCCGATCCACAATTTCTTGTAGACCTTCAGACGGAAAGAGCTAATAGATTAATTGATAATTACATTTCCACACAGCCCCAAACTCCAAGTGCAAGCCCCTTGCAAACTGTGCACACTCCTCCAACACCTCCAAGGCCAAATCCACCGAGAATGATGGCTGCCCGTTTTGCACCCTTTGTTCTGCCCCAAGTCCTAGATGACATGCCAAATGAATATCAAAGTAAAATCTCGTTTTTTGATGGCACTCCTAACAGTATTACAGATCAACAACATGTGGATAAAATGGCAGATTTCTATTAACTTCATGAGATCGATGCGGAGAATGTGGCAATGAGGATCTTTGTACAAACATTTGCAGGTGATGTGAGGAAATGGTTTAGAGGTTTGATGGCTACAAGCATAACCACCTTGGCTAAGCTACAAAGACAATTTTTGAATAGGTGGGAAGTCAAAAAGAATCCCCTTCAAATTCTGGCTGAATACGAGCAAATCAAACAGAATGCCGGGGAGTCGGTCCAAGATTATTGTGTTAGATTTAATGCAGTCTACAACGACATCCCAGACCATCTAAAGCCACCTGTGGGACTAGCAATTATGAAGTTTCCGGATGGTTTTGATGCAAACATGGCGTACCAATTGAGAGAGAGAGAACCGACTACAATGGAAGACATGCAAAAAATCGCGGTCAACGTTGAGGCTAACCTGCTGTCCAAAAGAGCAAGAGCGAAAGCAGAGAAGAAAACTACGGTGAAAGAAGAATCTTCTTCAATGGATCAGCTACTCAAGAAGGTAGAACAGATGCTTGAAAGGGTAAAACTTGACAAGCCAGAGCCACAAGTTAGGAATCCTAACTTCCGTGGCCAACAATAGCCACAATATAGGATAAGACAAAGAGATCAGCAGACTCAAGAGCAGACAACACAACAGCCGATACAAACACCTTTGCAGCAGAATTTTGTACATGGACCAAAATTAGATGAGGACGGGAATGTAATAGGCGAGGAAAACCATATTTTTACTCCAGATGAGCTGCCTACATACATCATCGAAGAAGAATAATGTGCAGTGAATTCAGCTACATACCAAGACAACGATTTTATCCTAGCTAACGAAACTGTGTTGGAAGAAGAGTCAGAAGAATATCAAAGGGGGTATATGAATGCTTTGTCCACACAACAATAGCGATATTCCCTTCGAAACAGATATGTACCGGCTAAACAAATTCAGAAAAAGAAGTAGGATGAAACAACAAAGAAAGATCTATCAGCTACACAAAGAAAGGGAAAGGAGGTGGTTGTTCTGGAGAGCAGCAAATCGAAATTAACAGAACAATCACAACAACCAGCCACCTATAAAGACAAGGAAAGGAAAGAGATCCCAGTCAAAGAGGTAGAAAGAACTCCCGATTTCAACCTAGAGAATGAGATTTTTAATCTTGTTTCCATCCCTTTGACTGAAATCATGAAGAACAGCAGCTATAGAGGACATATTTCTAAAATGTTGAATTTGGACCCAATGTCCGACATGGTAAACGTGGAAGATGATCAACCTGAAATGATTTTTGGGCCAGCGACAAATGGTGAGTCTCCTGAGAGCGAGGTGCCACCCTTCTATATCAGTTTACGATTGCATGACTTTGTGCTACACAATGCCATGTTCGATTCCGGAGCCTCTCATAATCTCATGCCCAAGGCTATCATGGATAAGCTTGGTCTGGACATCACCCGCCAATATCATGATCTCTATTCATTCGACACAAGCAGAGTAAGATGCATAGGGCTCATCAAAGACTTAGTTGTGAGTTTGGATCAGCTTCCTATGAAAAATGTTCTGATGGATGTAGTGGTAGCAGACATTCCTCCAAGGTTTGGCATGCTTCTTTCTAGGTCTTGGGTAGCAAAATTTAAGGGGACACTATAGTTGGATTTCTCCTATGCAAAAATCCCTGTGTTTGGACAAATGAGGAAGTTATACCGAGAACAAAAGATGAAATATATGATCACAAGCAAGGAGAAACTGATAAATCATCCTATAAACCATGTACATATAGATTTAGAGTCTTTTGTTTTGTTTTCAGGTAGTTTAAATGAAATATATAGTTAGATAGTAGAAGCAGATGACATTCCAGAGATAACAGAAAATTTTAGAGAGATTTTGAAGAAAGAAAGACAAGAAAAGCAACAAAAGATTTAGCAATTAGCTGAAAACGATGGACAACAAGCAAACAATGGACAACAAAAAGATTTTCAGCACTTGTAAGAAGAAGAAGAAGGCTTATGGACCATGGATTTTGATGGAGCAGTAGCGAATGATGGAGCTGGTATTGGTATTTGGGTACGCGGTGCTTTCTCCGCCCCAAACAAAGTACCTAGCAGTGTGAGAGTTTGCTCCTACAAGCTGGCCTTCAAATGTTCCAATAATGAAGCTGAATACGAAGCTCTGATTGCTGGCCTGAAGATTCTTAGAAAGCTGAATGCAAAGAGGATTTCAGTATATGGCGACTCCGAGTTGGTGATAAAACAGGTCAGAGGTGAGTATCAAGCAAAACATCCTAGGATGCGGGCATATCGTAATGCAGTTTCGGACATCTTGAAGCTATTTTCTGAATACACCTTGATATGTGTGCCACGAATAGAAAATAGTATCATTGATTCTCTTTCCAAGGCAGCGAGTAGCTTGAAGATCCCCATGAACTCCAACAACAACTTTGAAATCCATGTCAAACACCGTCTAACTATTCGAGACAATCAACGACATTGGCAAGTGTTCCAAGATGATGAGGAGATTAAGGATTTTCTGCTCAACAAAGGCAAGTTCAAAGAAACCTTAATCGATGTGGAAAACGATAAGAACAAAGGGAATGGTACAGAAGAAGTACAAATCAATCAAATGGACTTATTGTAGCTGAAGAAAAACATCATTCCTAAAGGCGTGATACCCCTAGAAGAACTTTTCGATCAGGATGATGTAGCCTGTAAGCCAACTTTGCAGCCCATGGAGAAAGGTGTAGAAGAAGTCAACTTCGGTACAACATCAAATCCAAAATTGGTAAAATTGTCCAAGACACTACTGCCAAAGAGCAAGGACACATATATCAGTTTGATGGCTTCATTTGCAGATGTATTTGCTTGGGATTTTTCTGATTTAAAGACCTATGATACGAACATCATTCAACACACAATACCTATCAAGCCCAATCAGAAACCATTTAGACAAAAGCTGAAAAGGATCAATCCAAAGTTGTTGTCATCCATCGAAAAAAGAGGTAAATAGGTTGTACAAGTTAGGCATCATTGTGCCTATCATATTTTCAGATTGGATATCTAACTTAGTGCCTGTACGAAAGAGGACCAGTGTGATCCGCCTATGCATTGATTTCAGAAATCTAAACAAGGTCTCATTGAAGGACAACTATCCGCTGCCAAAGATGGACCATATACTTCATCGAGTAGTGGGGGCATCTTGTATGTCACTGCTTGATGGTTATTCCGAATATAACCTAATTTCAGTCCATGAAGATGATATGGATACGACAGCATTCACAACTCCATGGGGAACATTTCACTATGCCAAAATGCCATTCGGTTCGAAAAATGCAGGTGCCACATTTCAGCGTGCAATGGACTTGGAGTTTGCAAATGAGAAGGATGTGTTTTTGGTGGTGTACTTGGATGACTTGACGGTGTTCTCAAAATCTGATGAAGAGCACATGCATCACCTAAAATTTGTCTTTCAAAAGTGTAGGAAATATGGCCTATCTCTGAATCCTAAGAAGAGATTTTTCGCCATGGAGGAAGGAAAATTACTTGGGCATATCATTTCAAAGGATGGCATCTCCATAGACCTAAAGCAATTCAGCAAATCGATCTAGCTAGGAACAAAAAGGAGATACAATCATTTAATGGTAAGATGAACTTTCTGCGTCGCTTTGTGCCTAATCTTGTGGAACACTTGAAAGAAATGACCAACATGCTTAAGAAGGACAGCCAGGTGAAATGGATGGATGAGGCTGTAAAATATTTCAACTTGGTCAAATTGGCCCTTTCTTCAGCTACAGTTCTAGTCAGCCTAGCTTACACTCAAGATTTCATATTATTTTCATTTGCTTCTGAGCACACTATGGCAACGATATTGTTACAGAAAAGGGATGATCATGAAAGACCCATTGCATTCTTTAGTAGGGCTATAAGGGATGCAGCTTTGAAGTACAACGTCATTGAGAAGAAAGCCCTGGAATTGGTGAAGGCATTGAAGGATTTTCGGGTGTATATCTTACATTCTCACATTCTGGCCTATGTTCCTAATACTGTTGTGAAAGATGTTTTAGTACAGACTGATCCGGAAGGAAGAAGGGGCAAACGGATCGCAGCCTTGCTAGAATACGATGTGGAGATAAAGCGTACAAACCTGGTCAAAGATCAGGGGTTGGAGAAACTAATGGCTGAATCAAATTTGCATGCATTGGACATAAATTTGATCGCTGCCATGTCCGATGAGAATGATGAAGGAATGCCAGTTCAGATATCCGAAATGTTTGCTTTGTCCCCATGGTATTCTGATATAATATATGGCTGAAAAATCTATCACCACCACCCGGCATGGCTAGAAACAAAGTGAGAACACTTAAATTGAAAGCTGCCAAGTTTTTTATCTTTAGTTCTGCACTGTATTGGAACGATCCGGGTGGCATTTTACTAAACTGTCTGGTGGAAGAGGAGGCAAAGAAAGTCATTGAGGACTTCCACAGAGGAGAGTGTGGTGGACATCTTTTTTGGAAGTCAACAGCAAACAAAATCTTGAGAGCAAGGTACTACTGGCCTAATTTGTTTGCTGATGTGCATAAGATGGTAAAGCACTGTCATAAGTGTCAAATTTTTGAAGGAAAATAGAAACTATAGCCTTTTCCACTCAAACCTATCGAAGTGAGCACTCCATTCCAGCAGTGGGGGTTGGATTTCATTGGGGAACTTCATCCTGCCTCTTTTGGACAGCATAGGTGGATCCTTACAGCGACGAACTACTTTACAAAATGGATTGAGGTGGCCCCTACCAGACAAGCAATGAACACGGTAATCATTTCATTTCTTGAAAATAACATCTTGTCTCGCTTTGGTTGTCCAAACAAATTGAGCACTGATAATGTAGCAACTTTCAAATCGAAAAGGATGGTAGAATTTTGTCATAAATATCATATAATCTTGGGCCATTCAACTGCCTATCATCCACAAGGCAATGGATTGGTGGAATCTTCGAATAAATCTTTGGTCAACATCATCAAGAAGCTACTGGAAATAAATAAGAAGAGCTGGAACAAGAGGCTGGTCCATGCACTTTGGGTAGATCGAATCAGTCAGAAAAAGTCTATTGGTATGTCACCGTTTGATCTGGTTTATGGAGTGGACACAGTATTTCTCGCTTCCCTTGCTGCCCCGGTGGTCAAACTTCTTCAGGAGGCCGGCAGTGAGGAAGATCCCATGAAGAGAAGGCTGAATCAAATGATCCACTTGCAGCAAACAAGAGAAGAAGTCTTCAACAACACATCCAAGTTGCAGGAGAAGATAAAGAAAATCTATGACAGAAAAGCAAAAGTGGATAAATTTCAGTTGGATGATGTGGTGCTGAAGTGGGATGCAAGGAATGAGGAGAAAGGCAAGCACGGAAAGTGAAAAAATCTATGGGAAGGTCCTTTCAAGATTGCAGCATATAGAGGTCAGAATGCCTTTCTACTGAAAGAAATGAATGGGGAAAACTGTCTTGGAGGGCTGATCAATGGTCGGCTACTCAAGAGGTATCATTGTTGATCCATTAATGCTGCTTCCACTGTCATTGTAAATACCATTTTTATTTCAGTTTCTTTTCAGTATGTAAAGACATTTTTTGAGTTATTCCAATTGTCAAGTTTGAGTCAATTTCTTGGTTATTCCAGTTTTATAAATAAGTCAGAGTCTATGTTGTTTATCAAAATGATGACTCCATAGCCCAATGGAAAAAAAGGCACTGTCTAGCTCCTCCAGAGATCTATTGTTCTTGGCACCTCCAAGGAGCTACCATCCCCTGTTGGAGCCAATGTTAGAGTCGGTCTGGTCAGCCCTCCGTGAGAGATCAAAGCTCTTTGTGCATTTCAATTTTAGGTGTCCCGCTCCATCCACTCACCTACATTTCGCTAGGGACATGCCATGATCTGACGGAGATAGTCATGTTGTTCATTTTCTCTCATCTCGGGCCCCTCCTGGTTCAGGCCTTGGTCTATAATCACTGAAGTTCATGATAGTCAAGGTATGGTCATATTACAAGACAAAGTGATTTTTATGGTTGGGTCTAGGAAATCAACAATGTGGTACTTGAAAAAACATGTCCAGAATAAGCCATGCAGGCCAGAGGGAGCGCGATGCACTGGGAGAGATTTTCCAGTGTAAAATCTACACTGGCGCGACGCACACAGAGAGTGTGGCGCACATGGAAAAAAGGGCCTGAAATTGTGCCAAATTGCCTCAAATTTCTTTTGAAGCCCATCAAATACCAAGGTAGGCTCCATAAACTCACTTGTGCATCAAATTTGATAGAGATATGATGGTTTATTGCGTGTGATTGAATGCAAAAAGTTTTATAAAGCAAACACAAGAAGACATCAAAGAAAGACTGTTCTGCTAGGGTTTTTGCTACAGTGTTGTTGCTGCCAAGGTTATTATTCCTACCCTACCCCTGCTCCTTTTTCCCCTATGCCATTGTCCCCATAGTCATTACCCTAACATTACCAAGATCATACTCCCTTCCCCTCCTCCTATTGCTCAATAAACAAAAACCCTACCTTGCTAAAAACCCAAACCCTACCCTATCAAAATACCCCAAAAAACCCTGTATATCCCTAAACAAAATTCTCCTATAAACCACTATTCCCCCTTTCGTCATTCCCCTCCTAACACTCCCATGTTTTATTGTACCCTTGGTGACAGATTTTCAGAACATTCAACAATGTCATTGGATTCAAAGGGCAACATTAAACTCAGAGTACAAGCAGCAGTGATGGCATCAGAAAATTAATTAGATTATGTGGGGGATACACACAATGACACAACTTCAGGAGAGAAGGCCCATAGGAGACATCACCGAAGTGACAGACATCTTGGAGATGAGCCCAACACCCTCACAGAGCTATAGGCATGCCCACTTGCCATGTCTTGTTTCCAGCACTTGGCATGTTATGAATTTTGCCAAAGGGTGGAAAATGTCAGAGTACATCATGATTTGGCCCGCCTTTTTGCACTTCATCTACAAGGAGGCCAATCTGTCCTGGCTGGGGTCACTTTCACCTTGACACCGGAGGTTATATCAGTGGCAACAGGGATACCTAACGTTGGAGAGCAGTGGCATAAGAAGAAGAAAGTGGAGAGGCATCACTATGAGCCTTATATCAAGAACAGCTGCTTGAGCCAGCTCACTAGAGTTTTTCCATTCAGATTTTTGAGGGAAGAGTAGGCCCCACTCATGATATTGATCATGAAGTATTTCAATTGCGAGGGGAGATTTTCTCACCTTTATGCCTATCACATCCGCTTGCTCATGCACTTCACCAGGGTGAAGATGATGAGCCTCCCATTTTTCATATGCAACAAAATTGAGAAGATGAAAAACTTCATGTAGCATAAGACCCCACGACAACGCCTAAATAGTGTCTATCATTTTGCTCTTATCTGGATTTTGGTAGACCATCAGTTAGGATTGAAGGGTATTGCTTGGGATGACTTCATCTCTCGTGATTTATTCAGCGCTCCACCGGTGATATCGGAGGCAGAACATGAGGTGGTAGGTCCTTCACATCAGTCTGAGCATGAGCTGGGAGGTCCTTCATATCAGTTTGAGCCTGAGATGGGAAGTTCTTCACATCAGTTTGAGAGTCATGAGACTGCCACCATGCCAGTTTTCATCACATATCAGAGAGGCTATCCGAAAGGCACCAGAGTGTTTTCAGCAGCAAAGCAAGTGATATCTCCACCCGGGGTGTAAGGGGCCTCGCTTCCAACATCGGCACCCTAGGAGCAGGGTAAGGGCAAGGAGCCAGTGCAGGAGGAGGGGCCATCAGGTGAACAGAAGGCCGATTTGATCCTCATTCAGGATGATGATGTAGATGTGGAGAGGGCCAAATGGGTCATCAAGTATTTGGAGCAGAGAAACAAGCAATCTGAGGACTAGCATGAGATCATGGAGCTGCAAAACATCCGTGAAGACAAGCAGGTTGCCCAAAGAAGCCTAAATGAGAAGACACCTATTCAGTAGGAGATAGAGGCCAATTGAGAGATTTGGCTCGAGAGGATCCACATCCACTTAGAGAAGTTGTCTACGAAAGCACATAAGGACAGGGAAATGCTTAGGAACATGAAAAACCACTATTGGGCACGGAACAAGGTTTGCAAGGTACAAATAAGGAATTTGAAGGCAAACCTAAGGAAGGCATCAAAAAGGGAAAACCGGGCAAAGGAGAAAGATAGACTTAGAATCTTCGCTGAGGCTTCCTTGGCTCAACATGGCACCCCATAAGGAACCTCTAGCCCAAATTTCAGCAAATTTGGGGAAGCTTTGGTCAAATTTTGATTTTTTGGACAAAAAACAAGAAATTTCTCCCTGTGCGTCGCGCCACTGACGCGACGCTAAACTTCTATGGCTCCAATGGAGAAACCACTTGCATATTTGGATTCAACATCAAAAATTACGACTACTGGTGTCTGGGAAACAAATTTTGACAAGATCTGGGTCTCCTAAAGGTGAAAAAACACCCAAAAATGGCCTCTCAATCACTTTTTTGACACACAGAAAGCTGTCTTGGGAGAATGAAGATTTGGAGGGGAAAATGAGCACCAAATTGAGAAATTCTAGTGGGGTTAGAAAGTAGATAGGATAAGCTTTCCAACAAGACCACTTGGGCACATTTTTAACACCTGCAAGTGCCCCAAAATAGGATCCAAATGGGCGCGATGCACAGAGAATTTGGCGCGACGCAGAGGGGAAAAAACGCCCAATTTGCTCCCGTTTCACGAAATTTCGGGTCGCAACTTCTCCAAGTGGGCCCGATCATCTACACTTCGGTTTTTTGGCACGAAAGGTGGCATTTAAAGAGTTTTCTCTCTAGATTGGCATCTATGCAACTGGCAAAAGAATGCAAAGGGTCACCACAGCCAAATGTCATGATTGAGAGTGCTGCACCTGTAGCTGATGGTTGGCTCTCCATCTCCTTTACAAAATGATTTGAGTAACTTCCCAACCCCTGGGTGTTCCATCTCTTCTCTACACTTTCTATATATTGTAAGCAAGTTATTTGCAAAAGGTGGGCTGGCTTGTAACTTCTGGGAGATTGTGGGAAAGAAACTTTGTTTCTGCACTATGTATTTTTGACATAGAGTTAATGAAAGGCAGTAGCCCTGTTTCATGAGATTCTTGTGGTTGTGAGTGTAGCAAATGTGTTCTTATGTTCCATATGTATCTTGTTATGTTTCATAATTCATTTCATGTTCCGTTTCAGTGAAATATTCTGAGTGAGATTAGGTAGAATTCAATTTATATTGCTCCGCCTGTGGGAAAATTTCATGTGCAGTGTTATTCTTCTATTGATAAGGATTCATGCGACCATGCCCTTTTCACTATCTTCAGCAATCTTTTCATTCCACGTCACCTTAAGTCGAAATTGCTGCGCTTCTTGCCTACCTTGCCTCACGGAATAATCTATGCCTTCATTCTCAATTCTCTGTTCTTTGCTAAGCGCCAGTCCCATATACATCCCAGAAGCTTGGTCACTTCAAAAATCTTTTCCAAAATCCTTTTTCACTTACTAGCCTAAGGTAAACATCGCATAGTAAGTCATCTCAGACCATTTTTCCTTTCTATTCCCTGAGCGTGACTTCGAGAGAGCCCTCTCTTGCTCTGGTATGGCTAGCTACCAGACTGAGCGTGGTTTGTGGTTACCCTAATTTTTGCCTTCCTTCAGCCTGATGCAGATTTAGGTGCTAACAGTAAGAAAGAACCTTCTCCTTGTTGCTTACTCTCCCTCCCTGTGCAAGTCCTACCTCTATCCCCTAGGGTAGCACACTCCACAACTCTAATGGGCTATGATGCCCCTCCTTATGCCCTGGAGCCATGAATTGCATGCTCCTTGTGGCCCAGACCTTCCTCCCTAGTAAATCATGTGGTCCTAGTTAGCAGTCCTTGCAACATTATCTCTTTGAACTACATCATGTGCTAACCTTGCCTCGTCCTCTTCTACAACTATACGTGGAATAATATTAGTGAGTATCACTTCCCTGCCTTATCTCATGCAATTTTTCTCTATGAAAAAAACTCCTATCTCTCTCCTTAGAACACTGGTGAGCCACATTCAGTACATTACATGAACCATCATACAGTAGGAGATTTTTCGGCTAATGTTTACTTGCCATGAGTGATATATACATGCAAGTCTACCCAATAATCATGGAAGAATATGTTTGAGAAGATTTGTAAAGAAACGTTTCCCAACTAAGCATTTTGAATACAAATGCATAAAGGCACCATGTTGTTACAATTGAAGTAATGTTGGATCTTGATGATCAAAGTGGCTCATGAAGACTCCATAATCTCTCCAGACCATTTGGAGGGTAGAAGTCTAAAACCATGGAGGCTTTATTACAAGTATTGACGACATAGTTGAAATTCCATCACTTCTCAAAGAACTTCATGTAACAAGTCACCAGTGTCCAAGTCATCAGTGTCAAATGACTTGTATTGTTGTTTTCACATGGTGATTTGGAAAATGATGATGTAATTTTGGAAAATATTGTAAATGTAAATATGTGGAAGTCCACGGGTCACATGTGTACAAAAGAGTCATTAGGAAATTTCCAAAGAAGTCCAATGGTCATATTAGAAGTCTAATAGTCATTAGGTTAGTTCAAAAGTGATGGGGATATGAAAGGTCATCCCCCTTGTTATAAAAGAAGACTCATCACTCAATCAAAAGAAGATGGATTGTATTTTTGGGGAGTAAGTAGTGTCTTAATGCTCCATTATTGGAGCTAGTGGTATCTCATTGTAACCATGTATCTTGGACCTTTCGCTTAATAATATAAAGCTCACTGGGCCAACAAAATTCCATGCATGTATCATGAATATTATAAGGCTATTATGTCGTTGTTTTCGATATGTGTTTATGTTTTTACATAGTAAAGAGATTGAAATATTTCATTGGCTTTGG
The DNA here is from genome assembly GCA_031772625.1 of Pinus tabuliformis. Lineage (NCBI taxonomy): Eukaryota > Viridiplantae > Streptophyta > Pinopsida > Pinales > Pinaceae > Pinus > Pinus tabuliformis. Next base: position 909,745,361 of record CM062819.1, read on the forward strand.
TGCTTATCTTGTTGAATGTGTGTTTTAATTGCTTAAACAATTGTTATGTCTATGTGAGCTATTTTTCTATATGGTTAATGATTATTTAATATGAATTTGCATGTGTCTTTATTAGAATAGTGCTACTATTTTTCTTCTAACTACTCTCTCTCTTTCTCTTTTCATTGAAAGAACCTTGATACATTATGAAATTTAACATTTCACAAAGCTTACTTACTTGCTCATTCAAAAGCACATGTGTGTTTCTCTCTAATGCTAACTATTGTAGCCGAGGAAAATATTTAAGATAATGGTAGTCCGGTAATATTATAGATGGGGCTCCTATCTCAAACAATGTGAGGTCTAATTAGGACTTCATGTCGAGGAGACTACTTATGTGTTGGAAGTTTCCCGCACTGTCAACAAGAACATAAATTTGGTTTCTATAAACCAAGAACTCATCATTGTTAATGGTATATAGTTGTTTTCTTAGTGTTGTTTTCCTGGTTCATTTTTCGCCATAAAGTTTGATGTTCTTGATATTTTAGGGCTACATCTTTTATCTGATCTGAAAAAACATTATTTCTCTTCACTAAATGAAATTTCATAAATAAAATTTAGCTTCTACTTTCACTTAACTAAAAAAAATCATTAATAAAATTTTTCCTTCTATGTAGGATATCCACCACCTAGTTTTCTTTACCTCTTAAGTGTTTTATGTCAAAATAAAATTCACTCAAGAAAGCAGTCTGTTGGTCTTCCCAAGTGTTAAGTGTAGGTTGTTTAAAAAAAATATTCAAGCTACTATGATCATTCATCAAAATAAATTTCTTTCCTAATAGATAGTGTCGCCATACCTTTAGGGCATGAACCAATATCGTTAATTATAAATCATAGAATGAGTACTTCTATTCATGCTCCTTAAATTATTGAGACTCATAGTCCACCACCCAACCTTCTTGCATTAACACACCTTCTACTCCTTCCTGGCATGCATTTGTACAAACAAAAAAAAACTTTCTCTAGATCTGCAATCCTTGGAATACGGCTTATAATCAATAGATGATTTAACTAATCAAAAACATTTATGCATTCCAGTGTCCAATTAAAAGTTCCCCCATTATTTTATAATGAAGTTACGAGGTAGGATAATTTTGAGAATCCAACTATAAAGAGATGGTAGTAAATTGCTAGTCCCATAAAGGATTTGATCTCTACAACATTCATAGGAATAGGCCATTCCATAATTGTTTTAATCATTTCCAAATCTACGAATATCCCTTCTTGAGTGATAACATGCTCCAATAATTGTATTTGGTCTTCGTAGAATTGACATTTATTATAGATGGCATATAATTCGTGTTCTCACAAAATTTGTAAGACTATTTGCAAATGTATTTTATGCTCTTCTGCATTCTTTGAAAAAATCAAGATATCATCAGTAAATATTAACAAAAAATTATCTACAAATGGATGGAATATATTGTTCATGACATAGATAAAGTTTACCGAAGCATTAGTAAGCCCGAAAGGTAGCACTACAAACTCATAGTATAGATAGTGAATCATAAATGCAGTTTTGTTGATCTATTCCTCTCTAGTCCGTATGTGATGGTATCCAGAGTGTCGCACGGAATAAGTCGATCTTGCGAACAAGATAGACCTTCCTAGAATCTAAAGAAGACATAATGACAAGCAAACCAACCAGACACTATCTTTCTCTAAATATGCTTTTATAAACAATAGAAAACAAGTGTTTTTAGGGCCTACCTTAGGTCCAACCTAGCTTGTGGATGCCCTCGCTCCTTCGATCCAAATGAGCTCCTTTTCGCGAATCTGCAAACACAAACATGGCAAACAAATTAAATAGCACCTGAAAAGCCAATTGCATAAAACATATTTAACATGAAAGTCAAGGAGTCCATGAAACAAATAACATAAGATACTTGTTGAGAAAAGTGAGTTTGATTGTATTAATTCAAAAGAAGAAGAACTTTACAACCTTTGCCTTGACGCTGTACAAGCTCCTCCCAGGGTCCAGCAAGAAGTCTCCTCTACTTTGACAAGTTTCACTCACTCCCCAATGAAACCAAAAAGGTATGTGATCTCTCCTCTTTAGGTTTAACTAGGAAGTCTTGATTTCACCAGCATTTACCCTAAAAAATGTTCAACTTATAACCTCTCTAGCAACCAGCCCAATGCCTGTATTTATAGTGCAATGGAGGGAGGTTACTAGGTCCTCCTTCAAAGGGATAAAGCCCTCCTTCAAAGGGATAGCTCCTCTCATCAAGGGATTAGCTCCTTCTCTTTTGGGATGCATGAACCACCTCAGAGCGAACAATCCATGTCAAAATTCCTTCTAGAAACCTCTAGAATTAACCCAAAGTGAGTTTTTTAAGATAAAAGTTGTGCCTTTTGACTTTCACAGGGGTCCGCACCTACACCATTAGGGACAGAGCGGGCAGGTCCGCAGCTTTTGTACACAGAAGGTGCGGGACCGCAGGTGACCATGAGAGAAAGTGCGGAACCAGAGTTACATTGATTTTTAATGTCTTTCTCTCATTTCCAAAGCTTGATTTGAAGAGCCGAGGTCTGAGACTTGCTTAGGAGGATAGTACAAGTGATGATAGACCCATACTGACTGCAAATAATCATGATGACGACATTTTTGTGTAACAGATTTCCCCCAAAGTGCGAAGTCTATAGTAGATGAGGATTTCTTATCATTTAGGAAGAGTGAAGTACTTTATCATTTCGAGGATCATCTTGTGGAGGACCCGGTTGGAACTTGTAAAAACATTCAATGCAAAATATATATATGAGATCATATCATCGCTGAGGTAGGCATTCCCATGCTCAGATCAAAACTGACTAGAAAAACTAACTACTGCTCTGATACAGGAATGATCTTGTAAAACATCACAAGTATAGACTCATGTGGACATAGTATGGATGCAGCCATGTGTTTATGAATAGTCCATTATATAATGAATAAAAAATTCCTCGTAGCCTGGATTGTGGAAACTAGATCCAGGGTCTTCATTTCTACTTCCCGAAACAGTACGATTCTATCCATGCGAATGAATGTGTTGATGTTGAACATGGTAGAAACCACTTGATTACCAGTCAATGATGTAAACTGTTAACAAGTGTGAGAGAAACCACCAGTAATGTCAATGGCTCTCAAAGTACCCAGTACAGTCCATGAGATGCGAATAAATGTGTTGATGTCGAGCATATCACGGAATCCTTTGATCGAAAGTCAATGATGTAAACTGTCGTAAAAGGTGAGAAACCTGCCATTGATGCATGCAGATCTCAAGGTAATAACGATTCCTAGATCATCTTTCTAGATAATTAGCTGATGTCGATAGAAAGTGATCCGTCGTAGGGAAGCCCACAACACGAAATCATAGTTCAAGTTGAAGAAATTTAGTTGCAAGAACTGACTCAGGGATGGTCAAGATGGATGAAAAATATTTTGCAGATGAATGGCTTATTGGCAATGACTTCTTGAACACATAACGACACGACAGATGGTTTGGTGACAATTGACCCAAAGTTAATACCCAAAAACCGGCTGAAGACTTTCAATGTGGTTTGATCAACTGTTAGGCAAAGGATTTCCCAACCCAGATGAATGAAAGTGTCGTGTTCAAGAGTGGTTACAAAGTATGACAAACAGGCTCATTTTTCTCCCTTTTTGCCCACCATTTCTGGCAAGTACCTCTTTATTTTTGACAAGCTTGAGGAGGATAACATTCGCTTGATTATAAGCTCATCCTTCGGATGAGTCAAACTTAGTTTAAATTCGAACCCTAAGAAGGAGTGGTTCATTCCTGTTTGTAATTGAATAGGTCCTTTACTGTGAAAGTTTAATGAGTCCAGTATAGGAGAAACTCGGTGTTTTTCAATTTTACAGAGTCTGAAAAAACATAAGAAGACTCCAGGGTTGACCTTTTTCGTAAATTTGTGTCTCCCAAGCCCGAAAAAGTATAAAATAATACTTGAGAGAACCGCTTGATCTTTTACGACCAAGGAGTACTTTTCGTCATTAGTGCCTTTGACTAGAAAAAGTAAAAAAGCGATCAATGACACGTCGTTTTATAACCAATATCGAATTTGAAACGACAAAAATCCGGCAATCTTTTCATGTTTTTACGGTCGGAAAAGAGCTGTAAGGGGACCGTCTTTTAGTTCTGTTTTAACGAGTTTAAAAGAAACACTCAGCAATCCTTTCATGTTTTAGGAGTCAGAAAAGAGCTTAAAGATGACTCTACATGTTTTTCTGTTGAAAATGATAGATTTCGCCTGAATAATCCTTTATTCTGCACAAAAACACAAACATTACTCATACTTGTTTAAAATGGATAAAAACGCCGCAAAATACCTTTTCAAAGTGAAACATAAACAAATTTGCGATTTATTTACTCAAAAAACTTATAAAAAGGGCCTTTGTCAATTCATTTTTACCATTTGAGTTTGGGTGAGAAAATAGTGCTTTTTCTCAGAAAACTTCCCGTGAAGATTGTGGAAAATCCAACCGTCGGAATCGAGCGTCGTCTTCTCCAGGTAATCCACATCATCCTACTCTTCATTTTTAACTGTTTAATTTTTTGTTTTAGTCCTTTAACTCATTTTTGGGAGGGTTTTTAGGCACAAAACCCGCGCGCGGGGGCCCGCAGGTTTACCATTGTGGGCCTGCGGACCCCGACTTTTTCTCCATTAGGAAAAAGCTTGGGGTCCGCACCTTCCTTGTAGACAAAGTGCGGTCCCACGCACTGTGTCTAACCTGGAGGGTGCGTACCCCGCTGCAAGGGTTTTGAACCCAAAAATTCTAAAAAATGGACCAATCAAAATATTTTCTAGCAATTTAATTAATCTTTATACTTGATGTAGAGAGTACATCATGCTAGATTGGTGCGAACGAGAGCATGAGGACGTGGATGCTGCCGCATGGAATCATCAGCCTTCACTTGATGCTTTGAGGGCGTGCGGACTGTACAAATTCTGGGACATTCCTGGCATGAGGGCTCAGGTGGATTTCTTACAGTGGCTGGTTGACAGATGGAGCATACAGGACCAGTGCTTCTTCATTGGCGGCCACCAGCTCGAAATTGAGCCGGCAGACATTTATTTCTTGACTAGTTTGCCTAAGAGAGGCGAAGACTTGACTCCGCATGGGACTAGGCCAGGTGGCCAGTCTATCGATAGCCTCTGGCTAGAGTACTACAACAGCCAGGCTAGAGACAAAGGGATAGACATAAAGACTATATCCCATCCTGAACTCATGGTGATTGCATTCACTGTCACCAGACTTTGCGGAGCTGCCGCATTACATATTGCCACCAGATCCCAGATGCGTATGGCAGTTGATTGCTTTTGAGGCACCATCTTCAACTGGTGCGATGCCGTGTTGGCTAATATGAAAGGCCAACTGACCAGGGCCAAGAACGGACGACTAAAGACCTTTGGTTATGGGGTTTTGGTCGTGAGTTTTGGCCTGGAGAGGGTTCCTATGCTGATCCCACAGCACCTTACTGTTGGAGCTGGGTTTCCTCGAGAGCCCAAACTGATGCGATGGGTCGCAGTCATGGCCCGTCACCCGGACGAGAGGACAGAGGTTGCTTGATTCAAACCTGAGTATTTCCAATGGCTGGAAAACTAGGTCTTTTCCATTCAGGACTTCCCTTACGCTGGGATAGATTTTCGTGGTGACCCAGACATGGTTCTTCCACCAGGAGAGCAGTGGGACGAGTCAGGTAAAATCCTTTCCAACATTTTTCCTATTTTAATTTTTTTTATTTTTTCATCGTCTCAAAACTGATAGTAAAAATTTTAAAATGCAGATGTGGGTCCACAATGACCAGCCGCTCTCCGGCCTTTCGAGAGGAGGCAACCAGTTGCACCCGCGCCAGCCCCACAGGACAAATCAACTGAGGTTTTGGCCGAGTAGGAAGGTCATCTCGAGCGCTTGACAGGAGATATTCCTAAGACCACTATAGACGACATTCCTCATCGACTTCAGCGCTATGTGATTGGAGTCCCGAGACCTTTTAGGAGGTTCCTTTGCAAGGTGGCCCGTGTAGTGGTTTCTTATAAAGATCATCACTAGTGATAGGATGATCGCCTATTGTGGGCACATGTGACATTTTTGTTTTTTGTACTTATCATTTTTGCCGATCATAAGGTGTTTTTCAACCTATGATCGAAGACGATGTATTTTTTGACACACTCCTATATATATATATATATATATATATATATATATATATCACTATTACCGACTTATCTTATAAATCATGTTATGGAATGATTTTAAATTCACATGTATGATTATTGCAAATGTCTATTTAACATTCGAGAAGCAATTGCATCTGTTAATGTATTTAAAGACCTGGGAATATGCTGATATTCAATGTAATCAAACTCACGTTCCAAGAGACGCACTCTCAAAAATAATCTTAATAACACTAGATTTCTAATGGCATACACTCTATTAAGTTGTAATACAACGAGTTCAGAATCTAACCTCACTATCAAACTCCGAATCCCAAATGAAATAGATTGAGACAATAACTCAATCACTGCACTGTACTTGGCAATGTTGTTCATTGTTTGACCGAGGCTTACCCCATGCATAGATACTAACTCGTCAGAGGGCGAATAGATAACCCAAGCTGCGGAAGAGATGTTCCATGTATTACGAAAAGCACCATCAGCAAAACCAATGTATGTTTGGAGAGGCATCGACATCTGCAATATCAAGAGTAAAACCAAGATAAGCAGGAATAATGACGAAAAAACACTCTCTAAGCTGAGCACACTGTTTAAACTAAAACACACCAGCTAGAAAGAAAAACTATCCTAACTAAAAATCTCCATACCCATTCTTTTAAGCATAATACCTCTTCAAGTAAAGGCCATTTCTGGGTTTACCCAAAGAGTCCCCATCAAAGTCTACCAGTTCATAAGCCCCTTTGGCTAGCTTTCTCTTGACAACATAGGGACCATGCCACATAGGAACAAATTTTCCAGCACCTAATTTATTATTAGGTTGATCATACACTAAGACTAGATCTCCTTCCGAAAAATTTCAAGGAGTCACATTTCGATCATACTGAGCTTTCATTCGTTTTGTGTGAGTCTCGATCGCCAATGTAGCATCACGTCGATTCTCATCTAATTGAGCTAAGTATAACAAACGCTTTTCCTCTTTGGAAGTGGCTGGAAGTAACTCGATGGCCATTTGCAGTGACAGGATTTCGCATTCAATGGGTAACACGGCTTCCAAAACATAGATTAGTTGGAAAGGAGTGAAGCCTGTTGATGTTTTTATCGAAGCTCGGTACGCCCAAAGCGCTAAAAATAGCATGTTGTGCCAATTCGACCGATGAATCCCAATGATTCGTCGGATCATGATAACTAAAACTTTGTTGATGGACTCAACCAGACCATTCGCTTGTGGATAATAAGGCGTTGAACTATCATGACGTAAACCAAGCTGGCCTATAAGTTCGGTCATCATAACGTTTCGAAAATGACGCCCATGATCAGTGATTATCGCTTGCGGGACACCAAAACTAGAAATTATATGATTGAACACGAAAATTGCAACTCTCTTTCCGTCTGCCTCGAATGTAGACATTGCCTCGGCCCACTTAGTAAAATAATCTACCGCAAGGATGATATACGCGTGCCCCCCGGCCGAGTGAGGGTTACATGTAATAAAATCGATACCCCATTTGGCAAAAGGACCAACGGCAATTATAGGGTGGAGAGGAGTAGGTGGAGCGCGCATCTTACGATAAAAAATCTGGCAGTTGTGGCATTTTCGAATTGCCGTAATACAATCTTTAAATAAAGACAGCCAGAAGTAGCCAGCGCGCAATATCTTTTGGGCTGTGGCAAACCCAGACATATGACCGCCACACGCTGCATAGTGACAGTCATTTAGAACCCTTTCAGCTTCCTCGTGAGTTAGGAAATGCCGAAAAATAGAATCCGCCCCACGGCGATAAAGAGTATCTCCAATAATTCTGAATTGTTGGGATTGGAATCGAATTTTCCGACGTTCTGACATTGAAATTTCTGGCCGAAAGGATTGCGTCTGGAGATAAACGATGATATCCCCATACCATGGATCTAAAGTGCTGATTAGAAACAAGGATTCATCCATAATGGGCTCCTCCGCCACAGTTTCCGTGTCAGCACGCGGGAAGTCACACATTAACTCCGCAAAAACTAAAGATTTCTTAGACTTACATTTCTCAAATTCCAAGTCGAACTCTTGCAGGATAACGATCCATTTAGAGTACTTGCCCCCTAGCAATTGCTTGGTCAAAATGTAGATCATAGGGTTGCAATCCGAAATTACTGTAGTTTTACGTAGTAGAATGTAGTGACGAAAACGTTGGACAGCTTGAATGGCTGCCATTGCTAATTTCTCCACATGTGAGTATTTTAGCTCAGTTGGATTTAACATTCGACTAAGGTAATATATCACATGTTCAGTTCCTGATTCATCTTCCTGAACTAAGACCATTCCAATGGTGGAGTGAGAGGTGGCGAGATACAAGAAGTAATCCTGGAATGAGAGGCGGTGAGATACAACGGTGCATGGGTCAACGCGTGTTTGAGTGCATCAAAATATTTCTGAGCTATCTCATCCGAATAGAATTGAGTGTTTTGCTTCAACAACTGGGTGAAACCCTTTGTAACCTCGGCGTAGTTAGGAATGAATCGTCTTAAAAAGTTTCCTTTCCCCTACAAGCTTTGGAGTTGGCGAAGACTCGAAGGAGGAGGCAGTTTGATGATAGCTTCGACCTTCGAGGGATCAACGTGAATGCCGGCTTTCGAAACTACAAACCCTAGCAATCGACCCGTTTCTATACAGAAGACACATTTTTGTGGGTTCAACCGAATCCGATAATGCCTACACCTCATAAAGATTGCTCGTAAATGTACGAGGTGATCAGCTCGATGTAATGAATGAGCAGGCAAATCATCGAGATACGGTTGCACAATGTGCTTGATGTCATGAAATGCATAAGACATCGCCCTTTGAAAAGTTGCTCCGGCATTCTTAAGCCCAAAAGGTAATTTGCAATAAGCAAATGTCCCCCATGAACAAATGAAAGCCGTTTTTGGTTGATCGACAGGTAGAATGTTGATTTGATTGTATCTGGAAAAACCGTCCATAAAGGAGAATATTTCGCTGCCGGTACAATCATCAATGATTTGATCAATATAGGGAGTTGGGTAATTGTCCTCTGGACAGGCTCGATTAATGTCCCTATAATTAATACATATTCTTATTGTTCCCTACTCTTTGTTAACCGGAACAATATTCGATACCCAATCCGTTAACGGGATCGGATAAATGAAACCTACTTTCAACAGTTTTTCAACTTCTGCTTTAATTGCAGCAGCTTTTTGTGGGTGAATCTGACGCAAACGTTGCCGGACGGGTTTAGCGTCCAGGTAAGTCTTGATCTCATGAACAACAATCGCGGGATCAATTCCTAGCATTTCCTCACAGGACCAGGAAAACACGTCATGAAATTCTTGAAATAGGGCCTTATATAATTGAATTTTGTCATCTGTACATGAGGCACCTATATGAATGTTCTCAACAATTCCGGGCTTAACCGAAATGTCAATAGGAATAGATCGAGAGATGTTTCCCAAATTTAACTCTGAATCGGAATGTTTCATTTGATTCTGAGGTTCCTTGACATATTCAGTTGTAAAACTTGATGAGAAATCATTTTCAAAACGATCATCCTCAAGTAAAAACGAAGATCTGTGATGGAGATCTTCCCATGGTAAATCATCTACGCATAGGATTTCACGAATTTGTTCATCAGAGCGAACAAGTTCATAAAACGTAGTTAAATCCGAGGTTGATGTGAAAAGTGATTCCTCACGGACCACATTCATTAAGTCATTTTCGATTGAAGACAGGTCGGAAAATGACTGCACAACTTCATAGGCAATTTCATAACGACTCAAAGGCATGGAATTACCAAATGAGTCTATCTCAGATTCAGAAGGGACGATCCAAGGATCATCATAAACAATGGTGTCTGATGTAATCATATGAATGGTTGCAAATGAAGATGATGCGTTGATTGGAGGAAAAGGAAAAGTTCCCAGTAAACCGACATCTTTAACTAATCCTACTCCAACATCCTTATATGGGATAGTCATTTTACCAACATGTTGAATACTCTCCGAAGAGGCTGGGTCGAATGAAAAATAAGCCAGCTGGTCTATTGTTATGATCTTTCCATTGTGTGGAAACTTTATTACTCGAAAGACCGATGAAACGACCGCTGTCATAGCGTAAGACCAACTTCGACCCAAGAGAAGGTTGTAGTCTAGAGGGGCATCAACCACCTCCACATCTAGACTAACAGTTTTTCCTTCAACCCCTATAGGCAAATCCTGTAGAATGCCAAAAGGATGAAACCCACACCATCAAAGGCCTTTAGAATCGTCGGGGATTGATTTAGTGAAGGAGAACCAAGCGATCTCCAACACTGTATCGACATAATACACGTTGAGGCTTCCTCATCAATTACAGTCTGATGAATAGGCCTGTTTTTTACTATCACTGGAATCTGGAAAGCCATTTGATGAGGCAAATGCGGTGTACTATTTTCTAGATCGAAAATTATTAGGTTCGGTTCTTGAACATCAACAGCTCCTATAGCCGAAAAAAGTAATTTACTTTGTGCTGGGCATGATTGCAGCACTTCTAAAGCTGACATTGCTGAGGGTGAAACAGCTAAATCCTCAACAATGTTATAATTCTGAGCCACTCTCACATGTGGATTGAAAGCTGACTTTCGAAGTATACCCTTGGCGGGCGGTTTGATTACCAAGTCTGGATTAGGTTTCTCGATCTGTAGTGGATCGGAACCGGGAGCTGAGGTTGATGGATTAGAATGAGAAGATTCTGCTTCTTTACCATCAACAGGACTCTTACTACCATAATCTTGCGATCGAGTCGCAATCCTAACATGGGACATCATCAGTATGGGTTCTTATTAGCTCTCGAGGATGAACCTATCATCTTGTTGTCTTGAGCCGAAAAAGGATCCTTCAAAACAGCAGGAGTTTGGGAACCCTTGACAATCTTCGCAACCTCTGCACGATGAGGGCAGTCTCCTGTAAAATGTTCATCATCACAAATGAGACAAGGATAACGAGGTTTGCGCTTTTCGTCATTAGATTCTGCCTTTTCAGGTTTCTCCTTTGAACTTTTGTCTGTTTTATTCTTCTTCTTTCCTTTCTTCTTCTCACCAGATTTTGATTTGGCTGTAGATGACTCTATAGCGTGAATATCGGCGGAAATCTCTGCAGAAGAATCTCCTGTTGGGGAATCAGGCAAGGTTATGATAGGAGAAGAATTCTTGGAAGACTTCTTCTTACTTTTAGTGTTAACCGTGCCAATCATACTATCAGCGGCATGAGATCCCGAAGGAGCTGCAACGATTTGATTTTTCTTGGGAAGATCGGGGATTTTTTCATGTAACGTACCCGACTGAGTATAGACCAAGTCAAGATATTTTGCTTGAGCAATGACTTGCTCCTCAGTAACCACTCCGGCTTTAGCAACATCTTCAGTGATCTTTGGCAATAAAGATTTTACAAACCACTCAGCCAAGATTTGATCCGGAATAAATACCTTCACTAAACGACGTCGACGTCTCCACTCATGAATATGATCTGAAATGTAAGTGGATGTCGATTGTTTTAGCGAAGTTAACAATTCTGTGCCATTTTCATATCGGACTGGCAACTGAAAATGAGTTAAAAACGAGGTAGCTAACTAACTAAAATTATAAAAAGTGCCTCGCGGTAACTCAATGTACCACTTGGCCGCGAGACCAATTAGAGTGCGCTGGAAAAGTCTAAGACGAATCGAATCATCTGTGATGTAGTTAGACACACACCAGAGGTGGTAAGTCATCACATGGTTCGACGGGTCCTCTCCTAATTTACCCTCGAACTTGGGAATGTCACTGGGCAACTTATTCGGCATTGGCGGCCAAAACGGAAGATAAATAATGGGATCGTTCGTTAGGCGCGACAAGTCAGGTAAGTCCAAAGTTGCAATAAACGGTAACTGCCGATTAGGATCCCTAAAACTCTGGGTCATGAGACCAGCCCCAGGAGGAGGATATCCAGGATAACTAGGAATGGGAATCACGTTAGGGATATTGTATCCTCTTGGAAAACCAGGATTAACCGGACCGTACTGGGGTTGTTGAGGTTGTTGATAAGTGTACCCAGGATACAGTTGATACTGATAAACTGGTTGCTGGACAACAGGACCAGATTGGTACTGTCCCTGGTACGGTTGATAGGTGAATTGTGGTTGAATTGTGACAATCGTACTTAAACCAGGTTGTCCTACAGGCATTTGAACTGAAGTTTGAATTGTAGATCCAGATGGTGGTAAAGATGTCTAGGGAGTAGCTACAGGAACAGTAGAAACCAGAGTTGTTGATACTCCAGAAGTAGGTGGGGTAGATTGAACAGATGTAGCTGCAGTTGTAGCAGTCATTTGAGGCGAAGTACGAGGTGTACTAGGCCTAGGCTGAGAAACTACCGAAGGTACAGAAGTTTGAATGTTAGACTGGACTGGTTGCTGGGGTGTACCCGAAACTAGGGATTGTCCAGTTTGAGATGACAACTGTACACTTGGCTGCAACACCTGTTGGGTTTGCGACGGATCCCACACTATATTCATTCCGGGGTACTGACCCATAACTGGTTGAGAATATTGAGGACCATAACCAGGTTGAGGGTAGGATTGATAATTGAAAGGTACATTTCCCATTCCTTGAACATACATTTGACCTTGGGGTGATTGGAAACCTTGGTTCGAGTATTGACCTTGGGGTTGATACCCTTGAGGCACATACTGATACTGGGGTTGACCTTGAGGTATAAATTGATTCTGGGGTTGACCTTGGGGTACATATTGAGTCTGGGGTTGACCTTGAGGAACGTACTATCCCGTAGTTATGTACTGTCCTTGAGGTTGCCCCCCAGATGCAGGCTGTGTACCTTGAGGTTGCTCCCCAGGCGTTAATTGAGGCTACCCCCCAGGCGGTAACTGGACACCTTGAGGTTGAGGATTGGGAATAGAACCTGACATCATAAGAATGTCTTCTACGCTCAACGGCTTTGTACCATTGCTTCCAGTTAATAACCCTTGCTCAATGGGTTGAGCAGATGCTCCCAGAAAAGTACCAGAAAGAGACTGATACCCAGATGGAACAGATGGACCACCGTACAAAAAGGATTCGGGCGATTGAGTAAACATGGACGACTGTCCTAACATATTTACGGGAGTATAAAAACCTCTAGGTGTTGAGTGATAAGGAGCACGAGGTGGTGAAAAACTTAACCCTGAGTTTTCTAAATAATTAGTCAAAGAAAGATACCAAGAACTACTCCTAGGTGGACTGTAAAAAATTGATTCACGCTCCCTTAGTTCAATGACAGGTTGATTTTCAGGGATAGGGATGCCTACTTCTTCTTCTTCCGGAGCAAGTTCTTCAATAGAAATAAGTCTAGAAGGAAGATCTTGAGTGATTACTCTTTCTACCCTAGGTGAACCAAGACCACTAAAAGTTGCAGAAACAAACCCCGATGCCGGAGTAGCAGCAAATTCACTTTCAAGCTCAGATATTTCGAGTTCTTCCCCTATATCACTAATATATGAAAAGCTACCAGCGATTTTAGAGACAGACACTGACTGTGGATTATAGTCTACTACTGGCGTTTGAAAATCACGATGTACAATCAAACAAGATTCTCCTTCTTCTGGTGACCCAACTCTACTGTCTCTAAGAGTTACGAGGAATTTTAAGCCTTCAAGTTGGCTCGTACTTCCTCAGGAGGTTGGCCCCAAAGTGTACGGGACTTCCTCAGTAACTCAACCACGTTTATAATCTCAGGAGATTGGCCCCGAAGTCTATGGGACTCTCTTGGTAATTCAGCCACAGTTAAAGACTTTTAACTACTTCACACGCAAACATAGTAAAATCTCAATGAAAAGCACCTAAAGTCTCTAAAGAACCAAACAAATTTGAATCACACTCCTAAAGAATCTAGGAGGTCAAACACACACAAACAATAACTTTCTGGACCGAAAACACTAGTTGGTGATGAAATCCAACGTTGCAGAGTTCAGTACAGAAATGGCGGTTGGAACAGTCACCCCGGAAACCTGCTTAATGAATAGACTGGCACAAGTTCCTCCACTTAACCGTCTCGAGTGAAGTGAACCCCCCAGAAAGTCCAAGTGAGTCTAGCCAACGTCTGCTCCAGCTACAGTGGGATCTTCCAACCACTGTCACCTTAGGAAGAGTCCTAAAGAATATGGCCACTAAGGTTACCAACTGAGACAAATACACCTGGGGGAACAGTCTACGATCCGATACACACGCAAGGGCAGAGTAGCAAGCTCAATCCCCTTGAAGGCCCCTTGACATAATCCAAGGTTTACCAACAAGTGACCCTAGGCTCTTCGACAATGGTTAATCCGACGTTTACCGTTTTTAATACGTGAATATCTAGCGTCGTTCCCAATGAGGAAGGATTGATTGCCACACTGGTTCGGACACGATCTCATGCTTCTCCTTTAAGAGGAGCTTTCCCAGAGCATAAATGCAACAATTGGATTTCTTCCCTACCACAAGATACAACTATTTGTTTGTTTTTACTGTCTTGGAGAGTTAATTACTCTCCTACTCCAAGACACTAGCCTAAGCTAAGTTGGTGTATCAGAGCCCTAGAAATAAAAATGTTACTAGGTGAATTTTACTTTAAGCGTTAATTTTATTGGTTTTTGTTTAAGTCCAAAGGTGCGGAGATGAAACTCGTGGTATGGAGACTCGACTCAAAATCACTAAAAATGCACCTAAGATGATCTAAACAATCTTTTTCTCTTCGATGAACTTCTAAACTAAGAAAGAGTTTGAGAATGCAAATACTTTGTAAACACAAATCTTTCTCAATTAAAAAAATTAAAAGAAGAGCTTTTTGTTTCCAAAGCACTCAAAACGAGACAACTAGTTATTTCACAAAAATTTCCCTTTTTCGTTTCAAAGCATTCAATCACTACAAAAAACAAACTTTTTCCAAAAGAGATTTTTTATATATTTTTTGCAACACACTCAAAACTAATGAAAATGACTAACTTTGAGAGCTAAAAACTATAAAAACCTATTTGAAGTCAAAGCCTACTAAAAGTCTTTTTAAGGATGTTTTACTCAGCTAGATGCAAGCTAAGGACTAATTAATGCAGAATCAAAAATCAGTCAAGAACAACCAATGTCGTTTTCTTTTTGAAAATGAAAATCCAAACTCTCAAACACAAGCTTTTCGAAGTTTTGTAAAGAGAAAACTCAAAGAGGATTCCTCAAACAAGGGGAGATTTCATTAATGGTCAGACTCATAAGAAAGCTAGTAGACACTAAGGTGATCTGAAGTCCCTACAACCTCTAAGCTTAGAGCCACTACACAACCAAAACGAAAAACAAACCCAACAAGCAAAACTCTTAGAAATTTCACCTAAAACCCTAACACTAATGAAATCAGTCCAAGGAAAGTTTTTGAAAGGGTACATGCAGGTCTGGGCAATGGCTAAGACCTATAAACAAATTCTAAACTGATAAAAAAGAGAAAAATTTAAAATTTCTCAAAATTTTGACAGGGTATGCAGGTAGCCTGTTTACACAGGTGCGTTCACGCTCTATGCACAAAGCAAAATCACGTACAAGTATGCACTGTGCTTAACTCAGAGGGTGCGTACTTCTCCCAAAACTATGAAAAATAAAAACTAACTCAAAATTAACTAAATCACCCAATCCCACAATCATCAAGCCAAAAACAGAAACAAAAAATATAGTTTCTCAGGTCAAAGTATAAACAAGGAAAACAATCAAGTCCCTAGTGGAGTTGCCGTTTTGTCGCACGAAATAAGTTGATCTTGCGGACAAGATAGACATTCCTAGAATCTAAAGAAGACCTAATGACAAGAAAACCAACCAGACACTATCTTTCTCTAGATATGCCTTTATAAACAATAGCAAACAAGTGTTTTTAGGGCCTACCTTAGGTCCAACGCTAGCTTGTGGATGCCCTCGCTCCTTCGATCCAAATGAACTCCTTTTCGCGAATCTGCAAACACAAACAAGGCAAACAAATTAAATAGCACCTGAAAAGCCAATTGCATAAAACATATTTAACATGAAAGTCAAGGAGTCCATGAAACAAATAACATAAGATACTTGTTGAGAAAAATGAGTTTGATTGTATTAATTCAAAAGAAGAAGAACTTTACAACCTTTGCCTTGACGATGTACAAGCTCCTCCCAAGGTCTAGCAAGAAGTCTCCTCTACTTTGACAAGTTTCACTCACTCCCAAATGAAACCAAAACGGTATGTGATCTCTCCTCTTTAGGTTTAACTAGGAAGTCTTGATTTCACCAGCATTTACCCTAAAAAATGTTCAGCTTCTAACCTCTCTAGCAACCAGCCCAATTCCTGTATTTATAGTGCAATGGAGGTAGGTTACTAGGTCCTCCTTCAAAGGGATAAAGCCCTCCTTCAAAGGGATAGCTCCTCTCATCAAGGGATTAGCTCCTTCTGTTTTGGGATGCATGAACCACCTCCGAGCGAACAATCCACGTCAAAATTCCTTCTAGAAACCTCTAGAATTAACCCAAAGTGAGTTTTTTAAGAAAAAACTTGCGCCTTTTGACTTTCACAGGGGTCCGCACCTACACCGTTAGGGACAGAGCAGGCAGGTCTGCAGCTTTTGTACACAGAAGGTGCGGGACTGTAGGTGACCATGAGAGAAAGTGCGGAACTAGAGTTACATTGATTTTTAATGTCTTTCTCTCATTTCCAAAGCTTGATTTGAAGAGTTGAGGTCTGAGACTTGCTTAGGAGGACAGTACAAGTGATGATAGACCCATACTGACTGCAAATTATCATGATGACAATATTTTTGTGTAACACCGAGTGTAGATCAAGTTTTGAAAACAAAGTAGCATCCTTAACCTAATCAAAAAAATAATCGATTCGATGTAGTGGGTAATGTTTTTATGGTTAATTTATTTAATTATTGATAATCAATACATAGCCTTCACATGCAATATTTCTTTTTGACAAGGAGCACAGGGACTCCCCATGGCGACACACTAGGAGAATATATTTTCTATCTAGGAGCTCATGTAAAATTATTTTTAATTCAATTAATTTTAATATACTCACGCGATAGGGTGGCTTAGATACTAGCGTGGTCCACAAAATTAGTTCAATTGTAAATTCAATATATCATCGAGGGAAAAACTAGGAAAATTGTTGTCTTTTCTTTACGGTTGGAATATCCAACTTGCACTGCAAAAAATTAACAACGCTTTCTAGTACATTTTCCAAAATGTGAGGTTGTAATTTTCTTAACATCACATGTCTTTCTATCCCTTGAATTTCTTTCCTAAAACCTCCCTTATTATTAAAACTAAAATTTTTTTCTTTACAATTTACAAGGAATCAATGTTTTTTGAACCAATCAATACAAATTAATATGCCATAAGGTCCACCACCCAACCTTCTTGCATTAACACACCTTCTACTCCTTCCTGGCATGTATTTTTATAAACAAAAAATTCTTTCTCTCGATCTACAATCCTTGGAATAAGGGTTATAATCAATAGACGATTTAACTAATCAAAAATATTTATGCATTCCAGTGTACAATTAAAAGTTCTCCCCTTATTTTATAAGGAAGTTACAAGGTAGGATAATTTTGAGAATCCAACTATAAAGCAATGGTAGTAAATTGCTAGTCCCATAAAGGATTTGATATCTGCAACATTCTTAGGAATAGGCCATTCCATAATTGTTTTAATCTTTTCTGGATCTATGAATATCCCTTCTTGAGTGATCACATGCTCCAAACATTGTATTTGGTCTTCATCTAATTGTCATTTATTACACATGGCATATAATTTGTGTTCTCACAAAATTTGCACGAGTATTTGCAAATGTATTTTATGCTCTTCTACATTATTTGAAAAAATCAAGATATCATCAGTAAATATTAACACAAAATTATATACATATGGATGGAATATGTTGTTCATGATGCAGATAAAGGTTACCGAAGCATTAGTAAGCCCGAAAAGTAGTACTACAAACTCATAGTATACATAGTGAATCATAAATGTAGTTTTTTTGATGTATTCCTCTCCAGTCCATATGTGATGGTATCCCGAGTGTAGATCAAGTTTTGGAAAACAAAGTAGCATCCTTAACCGAATCGGGAAAATAATCAATATGAGGTAGTGGGTAGTTGTTTTTATGGTTAATTTATTTAATTATTGATAATCAATATAGAGCCTTAACATGCAATATTTATTTTTGACGAGGAGCATAGGGACTCCCCATGGCAACACACTAGAATGAACATATTTTTTATCTAGGAGCTCATGTAACATCATTTTTAATTCAATTAATTCTAATTTACTCATGCGATATGCGTTGGCATTATGATGGATGTGTTGTACTTGATGGAAACCCACTTGTAGTAGAACAACTCAGTTGTATATAGATGAATCTACGTAACTAAATGAATCTATAGGAGAGATATCAGATGTGGCAGAATGCATCGCAGTTGTGTTTACAGATGTGACAAAATGCATGGCATTTCAAAGGAGTCATTTCAGAAGTAATATGCCAAATTTGAGTGCAACAGGTCTATTTAGAGGTAACACGGCATTGGTACAAAAGAGCAAGAAGAAGGAACTAATGTCTTTCGGTCAAAATAAAGAAGGTGAAGGAAAAGGTTGATGAAAAATAGTTTAAGAAGTATACACAGGCCCTCTTAGTTAAAACAACATATACACACAGGTTAACAAAAGAAAAGGAGCATATACGTATACACACACTTTCACAGGAGGAAAAGTGCGTACATGTTGGAAAACCAAGGTTTTGGTCCAAGGTATTTAGTCCAAGGTATATTGGTCCAAGGTATTGAGAAAGGCATAAAACTATATAAGGAGGAGGAGATCATTAGGTCAAGGTGTGAAAGTAATGAATATCTTATGAAGTGTTATATCAAAACCAAATATGCATGTTCTGGGTTACTGATGCTTTACTTGATCTAGACTAAATGTGCACCTAAGCATTTGATGATGGATGAGATGTAATGATGGATCAAGATCATAATGACTTATGATTATGTGATCTGATAATGGATGGACTAGATCTGATTGCTAACATATGTTTTATCCTTTATATGTGATTATCTGGGTGGGGAATTGCAACGAAGTTATAAGCAAGTATTTGCAGATCTATACGTTGGTTCGCTTTGGTGAAGATGGGTATACATTCTAGTTCGGCTCTTCCAAGTAGCGTATGCAAAAGAAAATATTGGTGTTCAAGGATGACTGATCTATCAGATCAATGATGTTGTTTTACTCTTGTCTATTAATGAAGTCTTCTTAGATCTGAACGTAAAATTGAATGCATAAGGAGGCTGGTATTTAATTGATTGATTTTATAAGTGAGAAGAAGTGATCTCTATTATTACCTATGTAAAGCTCTGTAAATTGACAGTAGATGTTCAATATATTACTGGTTGGTACAGACATGATTCAAAAGTTTATATTTGTAGTATTTTTGAAGGTGTACGCAAGTTTTATTAATGGAAGTAGCATATACTCACAGTTTGGGTTTAGCCATGTAGCGTATACATTTTGATGCATGGTTTTTAAGGTTACAACTGATTCTGAATGATGATGCAGTGTGCTGGTTCCAGATCTGTGTACTAGTTATAGTGATCTGTCTGTTCTAGTTGATTGGTTGAATTTGATTAAGAATGAACGAATGGTTGATTCAATTGTGTCAGAGGTTAAATGATTGATTGATTCAATTGTGGTTGATTCAGAGAGTGATGATTGAGTTTCAATGATTGGATTATGTAGATGTATTTGATGGTTGTATTGCAATTATGATTTTGAGGTTCAATGTTGTTGATGGGTCCAATATGAAAATTGGATGAAACATAGCCTTCAGATTGTGGTGTTGTTTTCGAGGAGTATCCAGTTTGAAAATTCATAAAATGTGGTGACTCGAGGAAGAGAGAAGGTTGTAGCCTTCTGTAGGTTAGCACTTATGTACTGGTAAACATATCGGCCAGTACAAGAGCCAGGGGTTTGGAGCTCCCTTCCAGTAGCAACTAGAAAACGAGTGAAGGTTGGAGCCTTCTGTAGGTTGGCGCCTATGTACTAGTAAATGTATTGGCTAGTACAAGAGCTAGGGATTGTAGCTCCCTTCAAGTAGAATCTAGAGAATGAGAGAAGGTTGTAGCCTTCTGTAGGTGGGTGCCTATGCACTGGAATGGTTCTGCACTAGTACAATATTGTAAACAAGTTTTTCTTATATTAAAAGAAGACAACAACAGGTGGTTTTTGTCTCGCATTGGGTTTCCACCGTAAATCTTGGTGTTCATGTGTGTTTATTATGTGTGATGGTTTGTTCTGTTATTACTGTAGATGGCTATTGTTTATATGGTTAATGAAGTACTGATTCACTGATTAAAGATCAACATATGATGAATTAACTAAATCACAAGTTTGTTGGATATACGTTCGTTGCCTTAACGACAATTGTGTGTACATGCAAGTTACCTTCATTGAAGTAGCGTATATAAATCAGAGTATGAAAAGAAAAAGTTATTGATCTCACTAATACTGATTCACCCACCCTCTTAGTATTATTTCCAACAATTGGTATCAGAGTAGGTCCTTTGGTATAAGCTTGAGCGCTTGAAGGAGATCTGTAGTAACAATGGGAAAGAAACTAAAGAAGAAAGCACCCAAAAAGAAGAAGACATCTCAAAGAAACTATGACAGTGGGAGATACAATTGCCGTTTATGTAGAAGCAACTCTTAAGATTCAAAATCACCTCAGAATGAAGTTGAACAAGCAAAGGAACTATCAGGTATGAATTTGTTGTCCTTTGTGATACATTTCTCTATTAATTTGAAGATAATGAAAGTGACAACGAAACAATTGAATTTGATTTTATGGGTGAAAGAGAAAGAAATAAAATAGAGGTAGAAGTTAAAAAGCTCATAGACACAATTAGAGATCAACAAGATCTATTGCACAAAAGGAAGTGTACCTGCAAAGAAGAGATTACCAAATTAAAAGCTCAGCTGGAGGAAGGTAACAAAGTAAGGAAGTAGTACAAGGAGAAGGAAGATCAATATCAAAAGTTGCAGGACGAAGTGACATCATTAAGAAATGTAAATAAAAAGAGTACAACAATCAAGAGACTTAAACATAGATCCAGTTACTATGAGAGTATTGAAGCTAAGATCCTCTCTCCAAAATAAGATCTTCAAAATAAGTAGAATGGAGAACTACCTAAGGCAGATGAAGAACAAGAAAATGAGATTCTCAATTTAAGGAAACAAGTGGAAGAAGGAAGAAAGGCTGAGGAAATATTGAAGAAGTAATATCTGGAAAACGAAGAACAATATCAAGTTGAGGTAAATATCTTAAAAGTTAAATTAGAAGAAAATGATAAACTATTACGATTTCAAGACACTACTAAGATTTTGGATAATATTCTTAGTAGTCAAAGGTCTCCTACCATCAAAACTGGTCTTGGTTTTCATGAATATGTTGAAGTTGAATATAGCTCACAAGGTGAGACAAGGAACTCTAATGCAAAATCTGAAATTCTCAACAAGGAGATGAGAGGTTAACCCCATCATCAACCAATGAAAGGAATTCCTCAAAGAAAATATTCTACCCCTAACTGTGGAAGTGATAGTTGGTTATTTCCTCAAATGAATAATGTTGAATGTCTTATATGTCATAATTTTGTACAAGTTACAACGAGATGCAGAAGTAGAATGGTTCAAGACCATCACACAGAAAGATCATTAGCTTCCAGGTACTTTAAGGGATATTGTTTTTCTTGCAATATGTTTGCTCACAAATCCATTGACTGCTATAGAGGGAATATGAAACATGTAAGATGTTATGCATGAAATAAGTTTGGACATATAGCAAAGGAATGTAGAAGCAAATTTTGGCCACCATACCAAAAGGAGAAAACATGATCACACTCGAAGATATGGAAGAAGAAGGAAGTACAGTTAGAAAGATGTGGTATAGCGTAGTGTATACACATAACCAACTCAAGGGGAGCTCAAAGTATGAAGCTTCAGTGTTATAAATATCATATGCAGTTATCATGAAGACAAGTTGCATATATACACGAGTTCGAAGCTTCACATTCGTGTATATGTTGGTTTGGGGAAAAAGCAGTGGGACAGACTCAGAAAACGGGTTCTGAAATGGTTCAATCAATTATCAAATATATGTTCTGTTCTGATTGATGATGATTACAGTCAGTTGTTAATATGTAGAAGTGATTTTGATCCTCATAAGTTGTTGATGACTTGATGTATATCTAAGTGATGATGATGCCTTGATATTTCTTACTGATACATGCGATGATCAGATCTGAAAGTGAACAGGTGGCACAGGTTCAGGGGGAGAGTATGCTATGCTTCTAATATTGCATTCTTGGCATTATGTTTAGAAGTCTTTGATACCTAATGATTCTTATCAATGGTGATGAGGCTTATGTGGCTAAAGTGTTTAAATGACACACCATGCTATGTTTCGGTTATGATTTGCCTATGATGATGATACTTGTATTGCTTGGGGTTACATAGTTGTTATTCATATCAGATTTATGGGTGATTATGGATGACTTATGATGATGCATACAATACATATATGTTTCTTACATGGTGATATTCATAAGGACAAGAAGATGTACAAAGATGGAGTACGCACATTCATTATTTGAGGGTGAGTCACTCATTTCTTTTATGATGTTGTCATCATGCCTTCAAAGATGCATAAAGTTCATATGGTGCAGTTATGATGTAGGATTCCTATAGTTCTTTGCTCTCACATGGTTGAGGATTGTTGTTATTGATGGTATCAAGAAATATTGACAAATGAATATGAGCTCATGGTTTGCTAGATACATATTGATATATCTTTGATGGATATACAATATGTTGGATACATGGATGATTACTTAAGTTGCATATTGATAAATATTGTTGGTTGGCCAAGAGAATGATGTTATTGTAGACATGGCTATTTGAAGACATGGATATTTGGAGACATGACTTAGTGACGATGACCTCTTACTTTATGATGATAAGTTTGATACTCACACTTGTCGATTATCATGGTTGATGCTTATCAAATGTGGGATGTTCCCTAGTGATGATACATGGTTGATATATTGAGGGCTCTTGTGGAAAGATCATGTAGAAGTTATGATTATAGATAATTACTATGGTGTTTTCACATAAATATGATGTGAATGATTTTGTGTTATTGTTTGGACATGGAAGGTTATGATAAGGCTCTTTCTTCTAAGGAAATAAAGCAAGTTGATCTTGATGAGATCAAGAGGATGGGTTGGTATCTATATGAGGCATACTTTGTCACAGGTTGATGATATTTACCTTCTCATACCTTGAAAACAGATGATGGACATATAGATGTTGATGGTCTGGATGTTGCTAACAAATGCTTAAGGAGCAGATCATATATGGTGTATGATAGTTGTTGATGACTATCATAGTATTGTTTAGATATTTGGTCTCTGTTATAAATATCATGTATATCGTTCGATGTAAAGGTCATATAAAGACCCATGATGTAATAATGTGTTTCTGTCTATTGTGGTATTTTGATGAGTCCTTTTTGGTTATATGATGTAATTTTTACCCCCACTATGCATCAGAAGGATGATGTAATAATTGCTATATTTCAATCATGTATAAACAATTGGTATATCCCCACTTGGTTGGGAGATTTATGTATGTATGAGTCATTGGGGATAGGAAGGTCAAACTCATATAGTTGATTTATAGAGTCATGTTATTCTTTTGGAAAATACTTTTGCAGATTATACATGTGCTCAGGGGGAGCATGTATGGTTTAGTGCATCACAACATGTAGGAAGGGGTAGTTTAATCAGAGAATTTAGCATGTGCCTAGGGGGAGCATGATCAATATGAAAATCTTCAGTTTGGTCAGCCCTTTACCCTTGATACCAAAGGGGGAGAATATCTTGGTCTGTCATTTGCCCTTGATGTCAAAGGGGGAGAGTACTTTGGTGTTGCTTTTTATCTGTAACAGTTTTTACAACTTGCAGTAATCAACACCAACATGGTTTCCATCAAGTCCAAAAGGGGAGATTGTTGGAATTATGATCGATCTGTTTTACTTGATGGAAACCCACTTGTAGTAGAAAAACTCACTTGTATATAAATGAATCTATGTAACTAGATGAATCTACGTAACTAGATGAACCTATAGGAGAGATAGCAGATATGACAGAATGCATGGTAGTTGTGTTTACAGATGTGAAAAAATGCATGGCATTTCAAAGGAATCATTTCAGAAGTAATATGGCAAATTAGAGTCTAACAAGTCTATTCAGAGGTAACATGGCATTGGTATAGAAGAACAGGAAGATTGAACTAAGGTATTTTGATCAGAATAAGGAAGGTGAAGGAAAAGGTTGATGAAAAGTAGTTTAAGAAGTATACCCAGGTCCTCTTAGTCAAAACAGTGTATACACGGGAGTTAATAGAGCAAAAGGAGCTTATATGTAAACTTGCACTTTCTTAGGAGGAAAAGTGTGTACATGTTGGAAAACCAAGGTTTTGGTCTGAGGTATTTAGTCCAAGGTATTTTGGTCCAAGGTATTGATCTAAGGTATTTGGTCTGAGGTATTGACCCTAGGTATTTGGTCCGAGGTATTGGTCCTAAGTGGTTTTGGTCCAAAGTATTTAGAAAGGCCTAAAACTATATAAGGAGGATAAGATCATTAGGCCAAGGTGTGCAAGTAATGAATATCTTATGAAGTGTTATATCAAAAGAAAATATGCATGATATGGGATTTTGATGCTTTGCTTGATCTAGACTAAATATGCACCTGAGAATTTGATGATGGATGAGCTGTAATGATGGATCAAAATGACTTATCATTATGTCATCTAATAATGGATGGGTTATATCTGATTGCTAACACATGTTTTATCCTTTATATGTGATGATCTGGGTATGTCTAAAGTCTGGAATTGAAGTGAAGTTATAAGTAAGTATTTGCAAATCTATACGTTGTTATGCTTTGGTGAAGATGCATATACACATTGGTTCAGCTCTTCCATGTAACCTATACAAAAGAAAAGATTGATGTTGAAGGATGACTGATCTATCAAATCAATGATGTTATTTTACTATTGTCTGTCAATGAAGTCTTCCTAGATCTAAATGTAAAATTGAATACATAAGGAGGATCAAATTTGAATGATTGATTTTATAAGTGAGAAGAAGTGATCGTTGTTATTGCCTATGTAATGCTCTACGAGTTGACAGTAGATGTTCAGTATATTGCTGATTTGTACAGACTTCATTCAAAAGTTTATATCTGCAGTAATTTTGAAGATAAACACAAGTTTTATTAATGGAAGTAGTGTATACACATAGTTTGGGTTCAACCATGTAGCGTATACATGGTTTTTGAGGTTACAACTGGTTCTGAATGATGATTCAATTTTTTGGGTTCAAATATGTGTACTAGTTATAGTGATCTATCTGTTCCAGTTGATTGGTTGAATTTGATTAAGTTTGAATGAATGGTTGATTCAATTGTGTCAGAGATTCAGTGATTGATTGATTCAATTGTGGTTGATTCATAGAGTGATGGTTGAGTTTCAGTGATTGGTTGATGCAGATATGAGAATTGGATGAAACGTGGCCTTCATACTGGAGCTTCAATGTTGTTGATGGGTCCAGTATGAGAATTGGATGAAACGTGGCCTTCAGATCGTGGTGTTGTGTTCTAGGAGTATCCAGTCTGAAAATTCATGAAACGTGGTCCTTGGAGGAAGAGAGAAGGTCATAGCCTTCTGTAGGTTTGCGCCTACGTATTGATAAACATATTGGCAAGTACAAGAGCTAGGGGGTTGGAGCTCCCTTCTAGTAGAAACTGGAAACGAGTGAAGGTTGGAGCCTTCTATAGGTCAGTGCCTACGTACTAGTAAACGGATTGGCTAGTACAAGAGATAGGGGGCTGTAGCTCCCTTCCAGTAGAAGCTAGAGAACAAGAGAAGGTTGTAGCCTTATGTAGGTGGGTTCTTGCATACTGGAATGAATCTGCACCAATATAATATTGTAAACAAGTTTTTCTCATATTAAAAGAAGACAACAACAGGTGCATTTTGTCCCGCATTGGGTTTCCACCTTAAATCTTGGTGTTCATGTGTGTTTCTTATGTGTGATGTTTTTTTTTGTTATTACTGCAGATGCTTTCTGTTTATATGGTTAATGAAGTATTGATGCACTGATTAAGGATCAACATATGATGAATTAACTGAATCATAAGTTTTTTGGATATACGTTGGTTGCCTTAAATACAGTTGCATGTACACGCGAGTTACCTTCATTGAAGTAGCGTATATAAATCAAAATATGAAAAGAAAAAGTTATGGATCTGACTAATAATGGTTCACCCCCCCTCTTAGTATTATTTCCAACAATAGAATGGCCTAGATACTAGGGTGGCTCACAAAATTAGTTCAATTGTAAATTCAATATATCATCGAGGGGGAAAACGGGGAAATTTTTGTCTTTTCTTTAGGGTTAGAATATCCAACTTGCACTGCAAAAAATTAACAAAGATTTCTAGTACATTTCCCAAAATGTGAGGTTGTATTTTTCTTAACATCACAAGTCTTGCTATCGCTTGAATTTCTTTCCTACAACCTCCCTTATTATAAAAAATAAAAGTTTTCTCTTTACAGTTTACAAGGAATCAATGTTTTTCGAACTAGTCAATACAAATTAATATGCCATAACAGCCTAAGGGAGAAATATTTAGACTTATCTCTATTGGCTGACCTATCAATTGTTTTTAACAATTGCACTTTTGTAGTCACTCTTCGTTTAGCTCTAGTGGCCAATTGAACTAACCACGGGTGTTTAAATTTATTAACTAGAAAATGGCATAATTCCACTATCTTGGGACTATTATAGCTTAAGCTTGCTCCGAGATCTATTAAAATAGACATGAAATGATTATAGAGCTTACCTTCAAATTTTAGCTTTTGGATTGATACTCGACTTATCGGTCCTCTAGAACAACATTGATCATGTGTAAAATTATCATCGCTTCTTCTACCATAGATGTTGCTTAAACATTTTCTACTTCCTTTGCCTTCCCATGGTAAAGGAAATCCTTAAGATAGTGTGGTTCTCCACAACCCCAACACTATAGTCGTGTCTTTTGTGTCTAGCCGAAATCAAAATTTCTTGACAATTCTAATGGTTTAGGTGTATTTTTTGATCGGAGTTTTTGTTATCCTTTTCTAGTAAATTTACCTTGATAACCTCTATGAAAATTCTTAGTAACCATAATTTTGATACTCTTACTATCCTAATGGTATTTCTATCCATTCTTACCTAACCATGGTTTATTATTAGCTCATTTCTTTTTCAATTGTTGATAAATAATCTGCGCTTTATGGATAACTTTGTCCATGGTCTTGGGGTTATAAAAAGCTAAGTGCGCTTTCATAAATACCGACAAACTAATTATGAAACAATGTACTATGTCCTTTTCTTCTTATATATAGGGAGCATACCTCAAAAAAGAAGTGAATTTTGCAACGCATTCGTCCACCAATAGTTGACCCAATCTAAGATCATGAAATTCCCATGCTTTCACATCATCAAACCCCTTACTAAGATACTTATTCCTGAAATATTGCTGAAAATTTCCCCACATTACCCCTTGTTCATCAATTCCATGAACTATATTAACTTCTTCCCACCAGATGGTTGCTTTTCCATGGATTTAATAATTTTCTAGGTAGGCCTTCTAGTTGTTGTTATATTCGTAAATATGAATGCACTTATTAATGTTTGTTAACCATGCCTTTTCTACTTCGTCAACTTCACCATCAAATCTCGGTGGTGTTATCACTCTGATAATTCCTTTGAAGTAATAAGAAGGAAAAGCCAAAGGTAACCACTATCCACTTTTGGAGATCAGGACCTAGACTTCCTGATGCTCAGATAGGGCTCTATCTTTAAGATTTAACTTTGTCTTAGTTAAGATGTTTTAGGCTAGCTATGATTGTTCAACAGGTTTTGATTTTGTTTGAAATTGGGTGGTGGGATCTCTTAAAGAGATGGATAAATTGATGTCTTTCAGACCATTGGGCTATGGAGTCAACTGATAAGGAGGCAAGGATGGATAAACTCACTAAAGGGGATATTCCAAGGGCAAGATAGTAGAGTGTATTTCATATGTTTGGGATGGAGGGGTGAAAGGGTTTCACTCGAGGTGAGAGAGAAGTTAAGGGTTCTCAGACCCAGATAATGAATGAGGAAAGCGGGGGTAATCGAAATCAAAGGGAAGTTAAGAATCCTTTAATATGGATTATTTATGAAATCAATTTAAACTAAAGAGCAATTAAGAATTATTTAATTTCAATATCAGAAGAAAACGTTCAAATGCTTAACTGTTAAAACAGAGTGTGATTTAAACAAGTTCTGAAATATATTTCCAGTTATAGCATTTAGATTGAAACACATATAATATTATGAATAACTTTGAGAAATTGACAAAGGCACATGAAAATAGTTGTCTGATATTCACTCAACATATGAATCCTTGGAACAGTCTAATCTTTATTAATCAATTTAGCTTGTTGGCTCATCAACTAATACAATAACCTTCTAGTTCTTCTTTATCAAAAAGTTTATAGAAATGTCTAATGGAATCCACCCTACATACTTTGAATTTTGACGTTTTTATACAAAAATTATTACAAAATATGTCAAACTAATTTGAGATTTAATCTAGGAAATAAAAATATCTTCTTGTAAGAAGATAGAGACAGTTATTGAACTGCTTCATGCTGTCCCTTTTATTTTGGTATTGTTGGCATTTATGGTTTGATTTTAGCCCTTTATGATACTTTGTTGTTTGATCTTTCACACTAGAAGCTTCATTTACCTTTGGATTTTATCTGATATACTTTGACTCTGCTAATTTGTCTTCAGCTTTTTACCTGAATGTTTTACTTTTACTATACATTTCCATTTTTACTGCATATTTCTCATAGTAAATCAGTCAATTTCCCCCATGTTTCAGCATCAGGTAACTGGATCTTTAGCATCCTCCTATATTTTTCATCTGCCTCAGTGTACCTGGAAAAAATAGGCTTATTGATAAACAAGTTGTTTACCTCATGCTGGAGGTAGAACAAGTTTTCAAATGTCCGATAAAGTACTTTGCCTGTTGGCAATGTCTTGATTGATGATGTATTCACCTGTTCTTTTGCTACCTCTTTGATTTTGCTGTTTTAATCCTCTTGTGTCATGATCTTGTCATTTATTACTAAGGGACAGGGTAACCCTTTCTCTCTCAAAATTTTAAACTTAGCAATAAATCTGTCAATGGCTACCTCCATATTCTGACATTTGTCCTCCAAGTTTAGCATTAAGTTTCTCTTGGAGAGGACCTTTCTCACCTCCAAAATTGTCTCTATTCTGTCCTCTATTTCCAATTCCTGAAGCTCATACTTATTTTTACTGTTAAGGAAGTGGATAATTCTAGTAGCATCTTCTAGAATTTCTCCTAATTTTTCTTTTACTCTCTGGATGGCCTTTGTAGTCATATTTATTAAATCTATCTGTTCAAAAATCACCTGAATAGATGGAAAAATATCATTGAAAAAGTCAGTGATATTGACCTATAATAGTTCCTTGGCATGCCCAAGGGGTTCATTTAGTGCCAGATCCTTCTCCATGAGTAGCATTAACCCCAAATATGGATGGTGTGATGGAACCATGGTGATGTGACCAGTGAATGGAACAACCCAACCCGACTCGTATGCGGAGTGAAAGTGTCATGTTCAAGAGCAACTTGCTACCAATAAAGTTTTTTCAATTTTTCTTCCCAATTTTCCCCAGTCATTGCTGACCAGTACCTCTTTATTTTCGTTAAGCTTGAGGAGGATAACATATTCTTGTTCTATAATTTTCCCTTCGGGCAAACCCATCGCTATGTTTTAACGAGCCTAGCGATAGTGAAACTCGTTCTTGTCTGTTATGGACAAGTTTGTCGCTATTCGGCTTTAACGAGTTTAACGACAAGGATAACTCTGTCCATTTCAATTTTAGAGAGTTTGAAAAAGGGATGTAAAGCAAACTCCAATGATCCTTTTTCATCATATAATCCCTTGAGTCCAAAAAAGTATAAAACAATACAAAAGGGATGAATTTTCGGTACTTTTAACGAGCCGAATGAAACAAGTGCTTGATCTTTTTGTGTAATAATCCCTCAAGTCCAAAAAGATTAAAATCTAAAGGAGGTATAGCACTTCCTGTCCCTTTAACGAGCTGGAGAGGCCAATCGCTCAACGATCTTTTCATATTTTACGAGTCAGTTGAAAAGAGCTTAAAGGAGACTCGTTTTTTGAGGAAAGAGTGATAAATTCGGGTAGCAGCTGATTTCAGGTAAGGTTTGGAATTTTCCAATCATGGCAGTGTCACAAGGATGGCTAGCAGGATCACTCTTCGCAGCTGTTCCTCAAAAAGGGTAAACAATCAAATGGAGGTGAATGATCGGCCAATACAGAGTGGAGGTGATGATGAGAACACAACCAAGGCTTCAAAGGCTGATGGTAATACATTCACAATGGTTATTTACCAGAGAATGGTTCATTTTTTAGTGAGCTTAAACTTTGGGAGAACATTTACTCATTGCTTATGTTTATTTTTTAACGAGCTTGAATTCCGCGTTAAGACTGCTCGATCTAGTCATATAATAAGGATGTCTCATATAACAACGACATTTTTTCAAAGCTTTACCCCGCATCCTTTCTTTATGCAAGTTAGGAAACGATCAATCCTATGAGTTTAAAGGGTTAGAGGACCTATAAATTTAAAAAAATAAATGGTCACTCTTCGCTTGCATGCCCCCAGGTATCGCAAAAAATTTCCAAGTTACCAAAGATTGTTCTATCCGTACTGCAGATAAAACACTTCCTCGCCGATGTCTACCGAAATAGACAAAGGTGAGTGGCGCAGTCACCTCCATTCGCATAACTTTGATGAAGGAATCTTATTCCAGTCTAATCCCATTTTCCAAAATGGATGGGTGTGTCAGCAAGTCATATATCCTTCACAGAAAACTACCCTACACCTGAAGTTTTCCTGCCGAAGCAGACCAGGGTGCATGCACCCTGGGTTTCATACATGTCCTCCGAATCACTCGCGCTCATCAGGTGGACGGACTGGGGATTGATAAGACACTCCTTGTGTGAAGAGACCATTCATGGTTGGTATATGACTATTTGCTATGTGTGAACCGGGGAATGAAAGTTGTTCTACGAGCTTGACCACTCTTCCTTCGTGCGGAAAACACATTACTCTAAAGAGCGAGGAGACAATGGCTCCCATGTAATAAATATAGTCTCATCCAAGGAGTAGATTATAATCCAGGGGTCCTTGGACTACCATTACGTTCATGTGAACGGTTTTCCCTCTCAATGTTATCGGCACATTGGGAAGGATCCCTAACGGTCGACTAGTTCCTTTGTCAAAGCCTATCAAATTTCTCATCTCAGGAAAAAGTGATGGCGAACCAAGCGCTTTCGAAGCAGTTGAGGAAAGGATACTCACAGAAGCCCCTTCATCTATGATGGTACCGGCCATGACCATTCTATATATTTGAGCAAAGATTCGAAATGGTACACTAGCCGATAAACGGGGTCTGCCTAGTAGGTTCCAATCAGAGGAAACAACTAGGTTGCTTGGAGGTGGGACCGAATAGACGGCCAGATATGACTTTGACGAACTTCCTTCCCGTGGTAAATGAACGGGTAGACTGCCCCCATGTTCATCGAAGTCTGTGCTGACAAAGAGAATTTGAAAGATGTCATTCTTTTTCTCTTCGGTGACTGTATCATCTGAATATGGATCCTGTGAAGGCAAGACTGGGTCAACTGCCGCCTCGACCTTTTGAATTTCATCTGGTGTGGATTCAGATGGTTTATCTTCAATGATTAATGCTTCGGCCAACCACAAGGGTGTATCAGCCAGATTTTCAACTAGTGACGGACTTGGCAAGAGCTTCTTATATCTAGGAGGGAGTCGTAATGGTGAAACCAAACAGTCATCCAAAACTCTTTTAGCCTCGTCTAAGAAGGGACAATGGTGGATGGTGTGATTGCCTTCACACAATTTACAAGGAAATTTACTTCTTCCTTTTTGTCTAGGGGCTTCACTTTCACTAGTTGACGGTGTATTTTCAACATGATCATCAGAGGTTGACGACACTAGATTGTGCAAACGAGGAGACCAGTCCCTTAGGATCCAGGGGATGCAAGGACAATCTCGATGATAGTGGTCTCCTTTGCAAATGACACATGGCGATTTAGGCCTGGACAATGCAGTGTGTGGATTTTCGCTAGACGATGCTTGGTTGCCCCTTTTCGCCTTTGGCTCCTTCTTCTTCTTCTCTTTCTTCTTCTTCTCCTTCTTCTTCTCGGTTACTTGATTTTTGGCTTTAACAGCTTCATCAATCAAAGAGGAAGGAGGAGAGGAAGAATTGGACGAAGTAGAGGGTTGGGGGGTAACTCTGGCATTGTTTAGTTGCTGACTTGATTGTTCAGGAATCACGGTGTTCTGAACGACATAAGCTGAGAAGAGCCATACGGGCAAGCCGATTGTCAATCCTGGAAGTGACAATGTGGCCATATGGGGTGCACCAACATCTCCCTAAGAGGAGAAGGGACTAGGATTTCCTCCAAGGGGAACTCCTTGGTTGGTGGGCTCCATTTTTCTCAACCTAAGACCAACGTAGGAAAGGTGATATTTATTCTGATTAAAATAAATTTTAGATGCTTTGACACAACTTTCTTTTTCAATTTTTAAGAGTCGAGAAAAAAAAAAGATGACTCTAGTCGCCTTCGATTTTTAATGAGCCTGAAATGACAATTGCTCAGATGGACTTTTTCTTTAACGAGTCTGGAAAGGAATGAAAGGGACTTCTCTGGAAATCTAGACAGAGGGATTACCAAACCAATCGCAAAACTGCAGAATACTTTTTACGGTACGATAGTCAATCTTCCCAAATGCTGTGTTCAGTGCATTGCGATCGATAGGGCGGCAGACACGGCTTCCTATGGATAAAGGATAAATCCTATTGTGGTCTCCCAATATTTACTCAATGGTACGTCGGAGCACAAGTCCGTACTAGCACTTATCGTCTCAAAGTGGAGGAATCACCCAACCAACAATGAAAGCAATAGTTACCAGGCTTTACGACGCTGGAATATGTCTCTAGCCTAGACTTCTAAATGTTGTCCGTTAGGTTCCAAAGCGTTTTTAGATTCATTAAATTTATTTTACAGTTGATCTTGCTTAAGAAATTTGCCTTTCAAGTTCACGCGTGATGTAGATGTACAATTCCTAAAATGCAATATAAGATGATAAACAGTCCTTTAATCTTCTTTTTGCAATGAAAATCCTAGCTACTAAGGAAAGAGAGATGGCGTTCTTTCAACAAAGAGCAGAGAGCACACACTATATGCATTGTCCTAAATCAAACCAACAAACAGTCTAAATGCAAATGCACATGCATGTATTTGTTTTCAGCCTTCTTAATGTGTGAATGATAAAAAGAAAGCTAAGCGAAAATCTGAATTATTTTTCAAAGCTACATTACTAACAAGTTTCTTTTCAAGACAAAATGAAGACAATGATGACACTTTGGAATTTGGAATTGAAAACTTTATTTCGACACTTGAAAAACTACTAATTCAAATCAAATACAAGAGTAATAGTGTAATCAACTATCAAGATCAATTGGATTCTCTTCTATGACTGAAAACGACACTACGACACTTCCAAATCAAGAAACGACAGTATGATTATGCTACTTCTTTGTAAAGGAGAACTGAAAATGACTCAAAATACATAAAAACATTAACAGTTATTTGCACAATGGAGGAGGAATAATGGCAAGGAAGGGGGTTTCAACAGAGGTGTACTCACTACAGGCAGCAAAACTCCTAAATAGAGCTGAAAAGAGTGAACACAGAAACCAAATCTAGGACCAGGAAAGGCCTTGTCTGATCAGCGCACCTATAACACAGTGAAACAGAGATGCAGCGCACCTACTACACTCAGGAAGTGCGATTCATCTGGGATTCACGGAAGAGACAGTGTGCTAGACCAGGGACGAGACTTTAACTGGGTTCCGGGTCACAGTTTGTAGTTCAGTTCAGGGATTTAGCCCGACCAAGTGGTAATCAGTAAATCAATCACAGGGTAGATCTAAAGAGGTTACTAGAGCCACCACAAGGGCAATTAGAGAGCTTGTAAATCAATTTTTCAGTTCATAAACAACACCGGGAGATAGACTGAAGCAACATTGATCTACTTTGCACTTGCATAGCAAATGTAGTTCGAAGGCTAGCTGGCTTGACTTCAGGATCTGTCTGTAAGTTTATAAAGTAAACAAATGTAGATAAACAAACAATCTATTCGCTCCCCAGCGGAGTCACCATTTTTTTATCGTGAAATCTAGTGTCTATGCAGAGCTTCTAGTCCCACTAAGGCTGGTAACTACCTTACAAACAAACAAACTAAAACTACTTTTGTTTTCCTTTATGAGAAATAGATAAGAGGGGAATAAAAGAGACCAACCTCTGTCTTGCGCTTGGTTCCTTGCTTGATTCCTCTCTCTTCTGATGGATCTTTGCCACTCGATTCCCCGTCTACTCAGATTCAAAGAGCACCTGTAGAATCAAAGCAACATAACACTATCTAAGAACATAGATCTATTATCATAAACAATATAGGACCAGATATATATTGACCACACAAATGTATATAACATCAATCATACAAGAATGTGGAGGAAAACTTGAATAGCTTTATTGAAAATCAAGAAAAAGCAAAGAGGATTACAACCAATTGTTCTGACCCAGCATCATTCTCTTAGCAAGAAAGCCCTTCTTCACCTCGTGAAAAGCTTAGATCACCCAACACTATTATGTTGCACTAAGAAACCAGAACACTTCCTTACAAGATACAAAGTTCCAGCCTCCGGATCTCTGGGATGAGGGATCCATATATAGATGTTTGCAAGGGGGGTGAGTCAGCTTTTGAGATTTTATTAGTGTCCTCTCTCTGATAGTTCTTGATTCCACTTGGAGATTGATGATCTCTTACTCATCCCTGGGCAAATGCAAAGAGGCAAGTGTCACAGGAGAAGTTTCTAGAAGATTCTATGCTCCTCCACCTTGCTGATTGACCCTGCCATTTATCCACTCTCACCCATCGCACCCCATAGAAGGGCTTTCCAAGATGCATCACACCTCCCGTGAGTATTTAGGTGGGATGCAGTGCACTTTGACCATGGAGCAGGTGAGATGGTCCAGTTTTGACCAGTTCTAAACAGTTTTTCATGGAGAACTTCTGGGAGAAGATGTAATCAGTTGACCTTGTTCTTTTAGAGGTTGGAACAACACTTTTAGGGACTTAAGAGCCCCTGGTTTATGGACATTTATGATTGGGGATGCAGTGCCCAAAAATGTCTATAAAAAGGTGGGTATCCCCCTTGTTGTAGACCCGATTTTCAGGGCTTTAACACATAGTCACAATATGCTTGCCCCTTTCAGAGAAAATCATAGAAACATATTGAGGGGCATCTTTAGGAATGTGTTTCTCTTCTACAATGAAGGTTTGGAATATTTGGGCGAGTTTTGACGGACTCAATTTGGTGTACTGGTCTAACAAATCTCCAATTGAAAGTGGTGTCAGGTTTGGACCTGGTTGGACTTGTAACGTCTCATTGATTGATTAAACTGTAATTGTGAACAAAACCTTTTGGCTAGGGGACATTACAGCTCTCTGGTTGGGAATGTAATAGGCATGGCACATATGGACAATTTCAGGAAAAATATGTACTTGGGGAAATATGTATTTGGGAAAATTTGAATTCTAGAGGCCAATGTCATCATAATGGTTCAAATATTTGTCTCTACTCAAACAATAAATTTTGAGCAGGACTTCATATGCACTTGTGTATCCGATTTGAAAATCCCTGTCTGCCAACGGGAGGTGGTGAAGGTCCAAATGGGGAGTTGTGATAGTTATGACATCCATGGGAATGGGGGAAACCATAATTTAGTTCTTGTGGATTTGAATTTGACTATATAGGTTTATTTAGAGGTTTTGAATGAAACTGGAAGCTTTCAGAAGGGTTTGGGCACACACTATTAAATTTAAAGTAATTTCAATTAATTTTACTTAATTAAAACACTTTACAGACTGAACATTTTCAAATTGAAAGTGTTGTATGGTAATTTGTCTTCAAATACCTAGAATTTGGTGAATTAACTGCAAATTTGGTGTTCTCAGTGATTGCAGGAGTTTAAAGGGCTCTAGTATGGACTGAGAGGTTGATTGGGGTCTCTGCAACTTCTTAAGCAGTGGAATTTTAGGTTAATTAATGAATTCAACATTCACAGCTGTCGTGCTCGTTTGCAGAGGCTTACACAGAAAATGAACAAAAAAAGGCAAGAAAGGGCTTCTCGGCCTTTTTATTGAGCAACGGTCACTTTTTGGAGGGTAATTTATGAATGAACAATGGGTGGTTTTTCAGGTTTGGCGGCAAGGCAGTTTCCCAAGCCATCACACTACTTTCATGGAGGGAGTGGTATTTAGGAGGGGTCACTTGATCTATGCTAATGCTCGACACCTAGCAGTTTGGGGGTCAGGAAAAACCACCTTATCAGGCGGGTAAAGGTCGGTTGCCAGGTGAAGCCACTATGGCTATGGACCGTCAGATGTGGGTGCTAATGATCGGACGACAGTCAGGAAAGGGAGGTGCGTGTGTGATAAGAGCATAAGTTGTGGGGGGGGGGGGGCAAGATTTTAACCCTTGCTGGTTTGGGATTAATTATAGGTTAATCACAGGTTTAAATGATTGGGGGAATTTAATGATGAGTTATCTTAACTTTACCTAAAATTGGTAAGTTAAGAATATCTTGTTGGGGGTAGGGGATAAAAGTATAGTTTATATTAAAACTAAGGGTTGGGATATTTATATAGTGGATTTATTTAATATACGGGAGAAGGTATATTGGGAATTATATAATTCAGTTAAAAATTAATATGAAATCAATGTGCGGAGTGAACATACCATTAAGCATAATGTAATATTGATGCACTTTCTTCACATACACTTACACTTAGGATAAAGCACTTTTGTGGGTTTCTTGAATGAAATGGAATTTTTATTTGGGTTATTTATTTTTCCAAGGAAAATTGAGTTTAACCTTAGGAAAAGGGGTTTTATTAGGGTAATGAGGGGAAATGAATTTTATGAAGGGAATTCTAACACTTGATGTCCATAAGTCATTAAGCCGAGGGTCTGGTCCCACCAACAGTGAGAGAAATGTCGCGAGCCTTTATGAATTGAAGGATTTAAGTCATAGAACTTACTTGTGGATGAGGAAATTAGTAAGTAAAGGGGTGAAAAGAATGAAGGGGAGTTAATTAAATGAACTTGTAAACCATTGTTTTTGCCTTCTCAACTGCTCATGCACATTGAAACATAAAGCATGATAAATTTGCTTTTATCTAATCAACTTTATACTTCAACAACCTTTCTTCTACTTACCCATTACTTACCCTAACATTTTTTCTTCGTTTATTTGGGTGCATTTAAGCTAGCAGACCCTTATCATTCATTTTTCTTTTGAAAAGTAAACTATCTAATTCTAACCTTATATCATCCAAGGGCTCATATTAAACTGATGAGGTCCTTTTATTTTCTCCACCTATTTAATGATCTACCAAGATTAAACTGTTTGGTCAGATTTTATTCTCTAACTACAAACATAAAATTCAAAGCATAAAATAGCGAAGATTAAACAGTTTGACTACTATGGGTTGTGGCATGTATGACAAGTTTCACACAACCATTATTTAAGATAGTAAAGCAGTAAAATAGTAGTTGCATTTATACTTGCACACTTTCATGTTTTGTTTTTGTTTTTTGGGGTTCATATATTTTCATTTTTTGACCTTTTGTTATTATTTTTGTCCTTCCATGTTTATTTTAGGACATACACTCTTTACATTTTTAATTTTTTTAATATGGAAAACATTTGCAGAAAGCAAAGGTATGTACAATATTACAAGGCTCAACCTTAGCCAATTCAAAATTATGAATCCTATCACTATAGGACTCTAACAGTGGCT
Source organism: Pinus tabuliformis (assembly GCA_031772625.1). Taxonomy (NCBI): domain Eukaryota; kingdom Viridiplantae; phylum Streptophyta; class Pinopsida; order Pinales; family Pinaceae; genus Pinus; species Pinus tabuliformis. Next base: position 909,783,782 of record CM062819.1, read on the forward strand.
CCACTTGGGGGTGGGATTCCCTAGTGAAATGTCAAGAAATCTAAAGATCAGTAGCCTTTGAATTGTGGCTGAAGTTACCTTGCAAAGTGTCGTTTTGTGAATCTGCATTATTGATACTTATGAGAGTAAATCTTTTAAATCTTAGGGCCTTCTCTCTGGGCTTCAATTTCAAAGGATTAACATCCAATCCAATCTACACTCTGCAATTTTATGTATAATTATGGGAAATAAAGTGAACTACTGTAAGTCAATGGAAAAATAGTGCTTCAGCATCCTACCATTAACAAGTCATCCTAGTAGATCTGATCCATCTATGTTTCTCAAGAAAAAGGCATTGTTGCCTCTGTAGCCATAAATGACATAAGGCCCCTTCCATAGAAAATCAAATTTTCCATGCTTTCCTTTATCTTTCCTCCTTGAATCCCACTTGAGGACTTTCTCTCATATGTGAAAACCATCTGCTTTAGTATTTTATCAAAGACTTTCTTAATTTTTTCCTAGATTATGTGATTTTACATAAACCTCTTCTCTAGTTTGCTACACGTGAATAGTTTGGTTTATTCTTCTGTGAATTTCATTCGGTTCCACCTGTATTTCCTAAAGGATTTTCATGACTGGAACTCCCAAGGATTATGGGAAAACTACATCCATCCCATAAACTAGCTGATAGGGTGATGTTCCAATGGACTTTTGGTAGTCAATCTATCTGCCCATAAGGCATTGACTAACTTCTCATTCCACATCCTTTTATTATCCTCCATTAACTTTTTGATCATATTGACTAGGATTTTGCTGGATGACTTTGCTAGTCCATTACCTTGAGGGTAATAGGCTATGGAATGGCCAATGGTGATATGGTATTTATTACATAAATCTATCATTCTTTTGGACTTAAAGGTTGTTGCATTTTCAATAATGAGCTTCTGGGGACATCCAAATCTTGAAAGGATATTAATTTCTAGTAAGGTGATTATGACTATGTCTATGGCTTGCCTAGAAGGTATGGCCTCTATCCATTTGGTAAGATAGTTTGCGGCTGTTAGAATCCACTTATGCTGAGTTGAGGATTGGGGGTGTATTTCTCCATTGAACTCTAACCCCCACTATTGAAATGGCATCTTAGTGGAAATTGGTTTAAGAGGCAAGGGTAACAGTTTCCTCTTTCCCTCAAAAATCTGGCATTTGTGACAGGAATTCACATGTTTTTTGACATTTAAAAACAAAGTAGGCCAGTAGAAACCAACCCTCAGAATCCTGTCAGTAGTACTCTTCCAGTATAAGTGTCCTCCATAGTCCCCTGCATGAAACTATTGCAAAATTTTGTCAGCCTCATATTTTAATAAACATGTTAAGAGAATACCACTACTGTCCTTCTGTCCTTCCAAAACAATGCATTATCTATAACACAATATCTTAATGTCTTCATTTTTAAGAATTTGGCTTTAGTTGTTATTCTAGGAGGAGCTTGTAAGTTTAGTAAGACAAATGTAATATCTAGATACCATGGTGATTCAGTAAAGGGTTCACTAATCCGTGGAGTCACCATATCCTCCTGATCATCCAAAGCACTAATGAAGTTGATATCAAGGGCCTGGCAGTTCGATTCAACCATGAGTTTGGCTAAACCTTGGCCTTTGATGAGCTTGGTAGGTTTTATCTCTATGTCATATTCCAATATTGTGGCAATCCACTTGCCTCTTTTTCCTTCGGGCCCATTTTGAGTCAAAATGTCCTTAACAATAGAGTTTGGAACATAAGCAATGATGTGAGAGTACAAAATGTATACTATAAAATCTTTGATAGCTTTAACCAAAGCCAATTCCAATTTTTCCATGATATTGTATTTTAGTGTGGAATCTCTTAAGGATTTACTAAATAATTCTATTGGCTCCTCATATCGTTGATTGTTCTTTTGTAGCAAGACTGCTACAATGGTGTGTTCTAAAGCAAATGAAAAAATAATTAAATATTTGCTGAAGTCAGGATTAATCAGGACTGGAGTTTTGGTTAGTGCTTCCTTAATAGCTTCGAAGGATTGTTTGGCCACCAATGTCCACTTGATTGATGAGTCCTTTCTTAGCATGTTATTTAATTCCCTAATTAATTCTGCTTGATTTGAGATGAATCTCCTAAGAAAATTAATCTTACCTAAATGATTGTAGCTCTTTTATGTTTCGAGGATGGGAAATGGTCAAGAAGGGTTCTATTCTAGTAGGGTCTATCCTAATCCCATCTTTTGATATGATGTGTCCTAACAACTTTCCCTCTTCTAGACCGAAAAGTGTCTCTTCAGGATTTAGAGAAATCCCAAATTTCTTGCAATTGATGAATGCTCTTCTGAGGTGGTCTAAATGTTCATTGTCTGATTTAGAGAAAACTATTATGTCATTCTGGTATACCACTAAGAAAGCATGGATTTCTTTGGCAAAAGCTATATCCACAGCTCTCTGAAATGTGGCACCTACATTCATTAATCCAATGGGAATCTTCGAATACATTAAGGTACCATAAGGAGTAGTAAACGTTGTTTTGGGTTGGTCCTCATGTTGGAATAATATCTAGTTATAGCCAGAGAATCCATATAATAGTGAAATCCTACATGATCCCACTACCCTTTGCAATATTTGGTCCATTTTCGGTAAGGGGTAGTTGTCTTTTAGAGAAACCTTGTTCAAGTTTCTAAAATTTACACAAAGACTAATTTCACTTGTCTTTTTCCTAGTTGTAACTAAGTTTTAAATCCATTCTGAGTATCTAATGGGTGCCATTTTTGAGCATCAAACATTCTTTTAACCTCTTTTTCTATGGATGGCATAAGAACTGGTTTTATCTTCCTAAGTTTCTGTTTGAAAGGTTTATGATCCTCTTTTAGAGGTATTTTATGTTGGATTATGATGGTGTCATAAGATTTTAAGTCTTCATAACTCCAAGCAAATACATCTTGGAACTCTTTAAACAAATTTATATATTTGACCTTTTCCTCTGGGGGTAAGGCTTTAGATATCTTAATGAGCTTTGGATTATCTTCAGTTCCTATATTAACTTCTTCTATGTTAACTCGTAGATGTTCCATATTATACTTTCTAGCTACATCATTAGAGTTAAACAAATCATCTAAAGGTACTAGTCCTTTAGGCAAAAAATTATCTTTCAAATTAAGAATCTTTGGATCATCATCCATTATTTCATCTATCTCTACATTCTTTAAACTATCTATTTATACTTTAGTAAATTTAGTTGGTTTATGTACATCAAAAATATTTGCATCTAAGTTGTTTTCTACATTAGAGTCTATTGTACAGTCAATGTCTATCTTACAGTTCCGAAATCCACCTTCATTGTTAATGAAATCATAGATCTGGGAGTCTTGGGAAAAGATCTTCCAATACTTAAGGTTGTCTGGTATAAAATACTTGTGTGTAACCTTTGTAGTGTACTGGTGGTTTGGTTGGAATGACAATTTACAAGTACTAGAAAAGGTAGCTAGACTGTGGGCCTGCATGCTTTTTTTCTTGGAATGACAGGAAAGTTTGATTCTAGGACGTCCTTAACCAAGTCTAAAACAATATCCCTATATCTACCAAGCCTAGGGTTGTTGACAGAATATTCACCACTGATCTATTTCATAATGAGCTCTAAGATTCCCATGACAGAAACTCTTTTGGCTCCCAATTTCCTAACCAATTGTAACCCTAGAATCAGTGCTTCATATTCGGCCATGTTATTGGTACATTTAAAGCTTAATTTGAAAGAATGACCCTCACCATGGTTATTTTCCATATTATGTATCCAGACTCTTGCACCAGCCCCCAAACTATTTACAGACCCATCAAAGTCTAAATGCCAAAGTTCCTCATGGAATATGTTCTCACTATCAGCTGTTTTATACTTAAGGTCTTTGGATGTGATTTCCTTTTTATCATTTTCTACATTGTATAAGATGAAGGAGTCCATATCTGAGTGCATGGAGTATAGGGGAAGGTTTTGGGGCTTCTCTCACTTCTAACCATGTACTTCATCAATGTCTCCCTATAATTTTCTTGGTTGGCCAAAAATAGATATGGTGGCATAAGACATATCCAACTGTAAAGACCCCTGCAATTTTTCTCCCCATGAGCGAGATAGTAGCATTCCATATTTTGGTGGGATATATGCAACTACAATGTCCATCAGAATGATCTTTACAGGGCACTGGACAAGGGTCACACATAAGTCTTTGATTAAATCAAGGCATTTAACTTGGTGGATTCAAAAGAAAATAAATCCTTATAAGGCCTGGTAATATCTAGGTTAAGTCTTTCCATTATTGCTTTTGAAATGAGATAGTGGGATGCTCCTAAGTCCAACATAGCGTTATGCAAAATTTTATCATGAATATTTAGGCTGATGTAAAATGGAGGAACTCCCCTTTGTTGATGAATTCCATTAGCCTCAGGTCCAAACAACAATTTGGGCTAGTCATCGTTGAAATTAATAGAATCCTCTCCCTCTCTTATGTTCAACGTCTCAATTATTTGTGATCTGTAAGTTTCACTCTTTACCAATTCGATTAGAGGAGCTAATAACTTTAACTTAGCTATGTCATTTTTAATATTGAAAGGGAGTTGATATTTGTTTGCTTGATTCAGATCTTCCTTAATGTGTGCAGTTTGAGTGTCTTTATCCTGTTTCTCAGTGGTAGGCATTTCAATCTGTGTTTCTACTTTTTTACCTCGAACTCTTTTATCTTGATTATTCTCAATGATTGGTTCTATTTGGGTTTCATTATAGGTTATATCTACAATCCTAGGGGTTGAAGTTTTAGGTGTCCCCCAAGGGAGAATTTGTAAAACTTTTTAAACTGGAGCTTCATTTATTATCTTAGTCTGAGTTTCAATGGATCTTTTAATGGGAGTCTCAATATTCTTCTTACTTCTCAATCTATATTGTTTATGCACCTCATATACATCTGATTCATACCCTTGTTTAAAATCAAAAGATTCACCAGATTCTAACTGTAACTACTTAAGCATATATTACTCATGTTCTTTTTGAGTAAGAAAAACAGTGTCTTCCTCTGTGTGATTCCTCAACATAATTTTCTTGGAAGTGTGGCCTAATCTGTTCATCTAGTGTAGTATTTTTTGTAGCGCTAGGGTTCTTCCTAAAATTTGGGTTTCTTATTAGGGGTTGTTTCTGTTAATTATCCCATTGATTTTTCCTATCCATGATATCTAACCTATCCATAATTATTTCTAAACTTTTAGCTAAAACATCTACTATTCCATCTGAAGTTGAAGCTTCTTCTTTAAATACAATTTTCTTTTCGTTCCTTATTCGTGATTTCGTAGCTAACAGGTTGGCTTCTACACTGACATCATTACTATACTTTTGTTCAAGGGTTTCAAGATTTCTCTCCCTTAGCTGGTATAACATATCAACATCAAAACCATCAAGGAACTTAATCAATGGTAGGTCAGGTGGGGGCTTAATGTTGGCTGGAATTGCATTATAGACATTATTAAACCTAGTGCAATAGTCCTGAACTAACTCGTTGGGAGCTCTCCTAATATTTTCATATTCATAAAGTATTTGCAATGGTTTCTTATTTCTTTCCCACCTATCAATGAGTAACCTTTGAAAATTTTCTAGGTCTGCAATATGGTTGGAAGGAAAGGCTTTAAACCACTTCTTGACATCACGAGTTAAATTTTGGGAAAAGAGTCTCATTTGGACATCTGCCTCATCTATTTCATGCAATTCAAAAAAGTCAGACATCTTGTTTACATGCTGCTATGCAGTGTAATGACCAGTAGCATCAAACAAGAAAATATTACTTTGATAATCTGCATGCATGTCATGAAGTTGGGTAGGAAAAACAAGGGGAGAATATATGTTTTCCATTGCTGTGATTGTGGTTTGACTGGGAGGTAAAGTTGAGGTGGTTGAAGATGGAACTGAAACTCATGGACGTGAACTAGATGATGATGAAGATGACTAATTATAAGTGATTTAGGTGATTCAATGGTGGTAGATACAATTCATGAAGTTGTGGTAAAGGAAGGTGGATTTACAGTGAGTGATGATTGTGAAGAAATTTGAGATGCAGCAGCAGTAAGGGCAACTAGCTCTACAGATTGCTGAAGATAAGCACTATCTATATTACTAATCAACGTAGAGGTCAAGGCTTCTAATTTGTCAAAAGCATCTAAGACAAATTTATCCAAATCTGGATGAATAACCCTTTTTGATTCTTTGAGATGAGTAAATTCAGGGTCTAAAACTGTTTCATGGATATCATTCTCAGATTTGGTTCTAAATAGTGAGAGGTCAAATGACAAGTCAAAAGGGACTTCTTCTCAACTTGAAAACCCTTAGGGAGTGAATTGGCTCTGTCTATATGACTACTACTAGATTGAGTTTATGTTGTTCTAGGTTGTCTTAAAATCCTCTCTAGATTATCCACTATAGTTTGTGGTTTGGATATGGGTTGGCCCTAGTGTAGTGAATCTTTTTAGGAGCCAAAGTTTTAAGTTTTAAAGTGTTTTTATGAAATTTTCTGAAAACTTACTTCTGGTAATGACCTTAAGGGGCTCAATATTTGATTAAAGGTTTCCTTAAAGTTTTTATGAGACTAAGTATCGAAGTCCCCAGTATGGTCACCAGGAATGTTATCACTATGATAATTCTTTTGAAGTAATAAGAAGGAAAAACCAAAGGTAACCACTATCCAATTTTGGAGATCAGGACCTAGCCTTCCTGATGCTCAGAGAGGGCTCTCTCTTCAGGATTTAAATTTGTTTTAGTTAAGATGTTTTAGGCTAGCTATGATTGTTCAAGACGTTTTGATTTTGTTTGAAATTGGATGGTGGGATCTCTTAAACAAATGGATAAATTGATGTCTTTTAGACCATTGGGCTATGGAGTCAACTGATAAGGAAGCAAGGTTGGATAAAATCACTAAAGGGGATGTTCCAAGGGCATGATAGCAGAGTGTATTTCAGATGTTTAGGACAATGGGGTGAAAGGGTTCCACTCGGGGTGAGAAAGTAGTTAAGGGTTCTAAGACCCGGATAATGAATGAGGAAAGCAGGGGTAATCGAAATAAAAGGGCAATTAAGAATCCTTTAATCTGTATTATTTATGAAATCAATTTAGACGAAAGAGAAATTAAGAATTCTTTAATTTAAATATTAGAAGAAATATATTTCCAGCTATTTAAACAAGTTCTGAAATATATTTCCAGATATAGCATTTAGATTGAAACACATATAATATTATGAATAACTTTGAGAAATTGACAAAGACACATGAAAATACTTGTCTGATATTTACTCAACACATGAATCCTTGGAAGAGTTTGATCTTTATTAATCAATCCAGCTTGCTAGCTCATCAACTGATACAATAACCTTCTCATTCTTCTTGATATTTTTTTTTAGAGAAATGTGTAATAGAATCCACCCTACATACTTCGAATTGTGAAGTTTTTATACAAAAATTATTAAAAAATATCTCAAACTAATTTGACATTTAATCTAGGAAATAAAAATATCTTCTTGCAAGAAGATAGAGACAGTTATTGAACTGCTTCATGTTGTCCCTTTTATTTTCGTATTGCTGGCCTTTATGGTTTTATTTTAGCCCTTTATGCTACTTTGCTTTTTGATCTTTCATGCTGGAAGCTTCATTTACCTTTGGCTTTTATTTGATACACTTTGAAACTGATACACTTTGACTCTGCTAATCTGTCTTCATCTTTTTACTTGGTTGTTTTACTTTTACTGTACATTACTCTTTTTACTACATATTTATCACAATAAATCAGTCAACGTCCCCATGTTTCAGCATGAGGTAATTTGATCTTTAGCATCCTCCTATATATTTCATTTGCCTTGGTGTACTTGGCAAAAGTAGGCATATTGATAAACAAGTGTTTTAATTCACGCTGGAGGTAAAACAAGTTTTCAAATGTCTGATAAAGTACTTTGCATGTTGGCAATTCCTTGATTGATGTTGTATTGACCTATTCTTCTGCTAGCACTCTAATTTTTCTGTTGTAATCCTATTGTGTTATGAGCTTGTCATTTATTACTAAGGGAATGGGTAACCCTTTCTCTCTCAAAATTTGAAACGTAGCCATAAATCTGTCAACAACTACCTGCATATTCTAAAATTTGTCCTCCAAGTTGAACATTAAGTTTCTCTTGGAGAGGACCTTTCTCACCTCCAAAAGTGTCTCTCTTATGTCCTCTATTTCCAATTCATGAAGCTCATACTTATTTTTACTATTAAGGAACTGGATAATTCTGGTAGCATCTTCTCGCATTTCTCCTAATTCTTCTTTTAGTCTTTGGATGGCCTTTGTATCCATCTTTATTAAATCTATCTATTCAAAAAACACATGAATAGATGGCCAAATATGATTGACAGAGTCAATGATATTGGCCCATAGTAATTCCTTGGCCTGCCCAAGGGGTTCCTTTAGTGTTAGGTCCTTCTCCATGGTTTTCAATGTCTCACTTATCCTGACAACTTTTTGAAATTATTCTTTGTGCATGAATTTGGCAAGATTGTAATCAGTTTCCAAGCTTGTCACCTTTTCTTTGAGCTTATTCATCTCTGTTGCCTGTTTGGACATCTCTTCCATAGCTCTAACCAACTTTGCTACTTCTTCACCTAATGTACATGTTCCTGATGTAGACTCTGTTGAAACCTATTGTGCTGTGGTCATAGGAGTTGTGGGAGCCAATTAGGTTGCCAATGTGGAAGGAACAACAGTTGTAACTGTTGGGATGGCATTCGCTAATGTAGTGCCAAGATCACTTTGCTTCAATTGGATTAAACTCTCAAATTCCTTCTCTGTCTCCCTTAGCTGATCATTTAGTTTGAGGACTAATTCCATCAACTCTTCTTGCATGGTTTTGTTTTCCAATACTTCCTCTGTCTAGGGATGTTGCAGTTGAGGTATCTTCAATTTCTTTTTAAGTTCTGCAATTTCATCATTCTTTTTCTTGATTAGTTGTTCAATACCTTTGATGTCTTTGGGATCATGTCCCAATTCAATCACTAAATCTTCCAAAGACTTGATTCTGGCATCTTTTGCCTATGAGGAGGCATTCTCCAATTGATATTGGGCTGAAATGTTGTTCAATGAATTCTGCAATTGATGGGCAGTTATGGATTTTCCTGTAAGGGTGGAGTAAATCATTTCTCCAGCCTATTTGTGGAATTCAATTTGGTTAATGGGATGAATATCCTTTGCCAATACCTCAAAATCAATCTTCTTCAAATTTGTTGATGTTCTTGGTTGTTGTACAGTTGGTTATATGAAGGGCATCTGCATCTTTCCTTCCTTGATGTCAAAAGCTTACATCAACCTAATTTGATTTGTAGGTGTAAGTTTTAGATACTGCGCATAAGATTGTGCCTTCAGTGTCTCATTTCTCATCTTGATTTCCTTGAACTTGTCCTTTACGACCTTATCTTTATTAGCGAGCCTACTAAATGAGGAGACTTCTACACTAAGTTTCCTTTATAACATTTGAGTCTCTGATGCAGATGGCTCCTATGTTTCTCCAGATGGATTTGTGGCCTTACTCATGTCAAACTTAGTATTAGTTACTTCTGCTAAGTCTTCTGTGTCTTCCCATTGTGAAACAAGATTGAGCGTTGGCCTTTTTCTCTAAATCGCTTCATATTCTACATTGGATGTGTCCATGCCTGAAGTGGAGGCTCCCTTTCTGTTCCTCTTGGGATCCTTTTCCTCACTCCGAGGAGTTTCCAAAGCTGTAGGGGTACTCATGGTTGGTTCTTGTTTTGATACCTGCAGGAATGAGATTTCATCAAGATGTCTTTCTAAATTGTACAAGGTATTTTCAACATCTACCTTTGTACTATCCCTGTCTATGAGATTGTTTTCCAACCACTCAGATTGATTGGCATATATTTCTATCTCTGGTATGAGGTGATGAATATAAGGTCCCAATTTGACCTCTTTTCTAAGTTTAGTCATAAACCCTTGAGGGTCATATCTCCACATGAAACTATTTTGGAACTTTATTTATTGCAGAATCTTACCTGCTTCATGCCCTGCTTCTCTAGAGTTGTAAATGAAAGTGCCTAGCTCATTTTTTACTTTGAAATGAGTTCTTTTATTGGCTGAGACAAAATTGACTTCATCAGAGTTCATTATTTTCCTATAATTCTCTAGAGAAAATAACCTCATGGGGAGGTATTTGGGGAGTTTGTATGGGGCTAGCTGGAAACCATAGATTCTTATTTAAATGTGGTTTTGGTAAAGGTACCAATCTCCCACCTTACTTTGCTTGGAAAATTGGAGGACTTTTTTGATCTCTTCGCTTATTCTGGGTGGAGGACTTCCTGTCAGCTTAGTCAACACTAATTGGAAAAAAGAGTCAATGAAGTCTATATAAGTGTATGGTCATGAATACTTGTGGAACAATGGTGTCCAAAAATCATAGACCTCGGCTGGCCTCTAGTATCAAGCTTCTGGAGGGTGAAAGGAAACTTGTATGACTGATAATATAAAAACATATGGTATAGTACAAATGAGTACTTGAACACTCTCTCATTGTGCATTCTTGTAAACTATTCATGCATCCTTTTAGCTATGAACTGGGCATAAGCGTACAAAGTAGAAGGAGGCTTTCCTGAGGTGAAAATGGACGTGAAGGATAGGATAAGCTCATCAACAAATTCATCAGTGGTGCAGCCCAAAATACATGATATCATAGTCACAATATGCTTGCCCCTTTTAGAGAAAATGGCAGAAACATATGGACGGGCATCTTTAGGAATGTGCTGCTATTCTACAATGAAGGTTTGGAACATTTGGGCTAGTTTTGATGGACTCAACTTGTGTACTGGTCTAACAAATCTCCAATTGAGAGTTGGGTCAGGTTTGGACCTGGCTTAACTTATAACATCTCATTGATTGATTCAGTTGTAATTGTGAATAAAACCTTTTGGTTAGGGGACATTATAGTTCTCTGGCTGGGAATGTAACAGGCATGGCACACATGGACAATTTTAGGAAAAATATGTACTTGGGGAAACTGGTATTTGGGCAAATTGGATTCCCAAAGGCCAATTTCATCAGAAAGGTTCAAATATTTGTCTTTACTCAAACAATGAATTTTGAGCAGGACTTGTGTCTCTGATTTGAAAACCCCTGTTCACCAGTGGGACGTGGTCAAGGTCCAAATGGGGAGTTGTGATAGGTATGACATCCATGGCGATGGGGGAAATAATAATTTAGTTATTGTGGATTTCAATTTGACTATATAGCTTTATTCAGAGGTTTTGAATGAAACTGGAAGCTTTTATAAGGGTTTGGGCACAAACTTTTAAACTTATAGTAATTTCAATTAATTTTACTTAATTAAAACACTTTACAGACTGAAAATTTTCAAATTGAAAGGGTTGTCTAGTAATTTGTCTTCAAATCATGGAATTTGGCGAATTAACTACATATTTGGTGTTCTCGGTGACTACAGGAGTTTGAATGGCTCTGGTACGGACTGAGAGGTTAATTGGGGTCTCTGCAGCATCTTCAAGAGGGGAATTTGAGGTTAATTTATGAATTCAGCATTCGCAGGTGTCATACTATTTTACAAAGGTTTACATAGAAAATGATTGAAAAAAGGAGGAAAACGGCTTCTCGACCTTTTTATTGAGCAACGACCACTTTTTGTTGGGTAATTTATGAATGAATAGTGGGAAGTTTTTCGAGTTTTGCGGGTAGGTGGTTTCCCAAGCCATCACACCGCTTTCATGGAGGGAGTGGTATTTAGGAGGGGTCACTCGATCTACGCCAACTCTCTACACGTAGTAGTTTGGGGGCTAGGGAAACCCACCTTATCGGGCGGGTAAAGGTTGGTCGTCGGGTGAAGTTGATATGGTTGTGGACCATCATATGTGGGCACTAATGATCGGATGACAATCAGGCGAGGGAGGTGCATGGGTGATAAGAGCATAAGTTGCGGGGGGGGGCTGCGATTTTAACCCTTGGAAATTTGGGATTAATTATAGGTTAATCATGGGTTTAAATGATCGGGGGGGGCGACTTAATCATCTGTTATCTTAAGTTTACCTAAAATTGGTAAGGTAAGAAGATTTTGTCGGGGGTAGGGGATAAAAGTATAGTTTATATTAAAACTAAGGGTTGGGATATTTATATAGGGGATTTATTTAATATATGCGAAAAGGTATATCGGGAATTATATAATTAAGTTAAAAATTAATATGAAATGAATATGCAGAGTGAACATACCAATAAGAATAATGTAATATTCTTGCACTTTCTTCACATACACCTACACTTAGGATAAATCGCTTTTGTGGATTTTTTGAATGAAATGGAATTTTAACTTGGGGTTATTTATTTTTCAAAGGAAAATTGAGTTTAATCTTAGGAAAAGGGGTTTTATTAGGGTAACGAGGGAAATGAATTTTATGAAGGGAATTTTAACACTTCATGTCCATAAGTCATTAAGTCGAGGGTTCGGTCCCACCAAAAGTAAAAGAAATGCTCTGAGCCTTTATGACTTGAAGGATTGAAGTACTAGAACTTACTTGTGGATGGGGAAATTAGTAAGTAAAGGGATGAAAAGAATGAAGGGGAGTTAATTAAATGAACTTGTAAACCATTGTTTTTTCCTTCTTCACTACTCATGCACATTGAAACATATAATCAAGCATGAAAAATGTGCTTTTATCTAATCAAATTTACACTTCAACAACCTTTTTTCTACTTACACATTACTTACCCTAAAATTTTTTCTTCATTTATTTGGGTGCATTTAAGCTAGCAACCCCTTATCATTCTTTTTTCTTTTGAAAAGTAAACTATATAATTCTAACCTTATATCATCCAAGGGCTCAGATTAAAATGATGAGCTCCTTTTATTTTCTCTACCTATCTGATGATCTGCCAAGATTAAATTGTTTGGTCAGATTTTATTCTCTAACTATAAACATAAAATTCAAAGCATGAAATAGCCAAGATTAAATAGTTTGACTACCATGGGTTGTGGCATGTATGACAAGCTGCACACAACCATTATTTAAGATAGTAAAGTAGTAAAATAGTAGTTGCATTTAGACTTGCACACTTTCATGATCTGTTTTTGTTTTTTTGGGTTCATGTATTTTAATTTTTTGATCTTTTCTTATTCTTTTTTTCCTTTCATGTTTCTTTTAGGACACACCCTCTTTACATTTTTTAAATTTTTAATATGGAAAACATTTGCAGAAAGCAAAGGTATGTACAATATTACAAGGCTCAATCTTAGCCAATTCAAAATTATGAATCCTATCACTATAGGACTCTAACAGGTGGTTTAGTTTTCTAAATTCCCCTTGTAATTATGTTTTTTCTCTTTTCACCCGTTTATGCTTTTTTCCACGAGAAATATTTCCTAATTCCTCTTCCATTGTTTCCTTACTGCCCTCTGATTTTTGTGTAGTTTTTTTCTCAGGAAAAATAACCTCTCTCTGCTTATATGATTCTTCTTTGTCTCCAAGATCAAGATTTGGGGCCAAAGTTCTCTAATTATTCCTATCAACTAGGCTTTTAATTATTCTTTCATGGTCCCTCATCAGTCACTCATTTTCGTCCCTTATGCTACAATTTATGTTATTAATTGTTGCACTATTTCCAATAGTATTATAGTTGTGGATTACGGTTCTTCTGATAACTGATCCCACATTCCTGGATTGGATCCTAAGAAGGGTATAGAACTGGATTAGGTAAGTGGTCCTATGGGTGGTTCGACCATCTTATCAAATCCTCTTTCTTCATTCTTGTGGAACATGAAATACAATTTTGTTCATTTCTAGGTTTTCCCTTCAGTAGGCCATAGTGTTGTAACCGTTGTTCTCATACGACCTACAACATACCTCAAAAACCATAATGTATATATAATAATTACTAAGTTTTCATTTACTTTACTTGGTAAGAGTTGTTCACCTAAAGCTCCACACATACGTTGGTTAAAAATATAAGTTAATTTTGATTTAATTGGAATATGTTTGAGGTTATAAACATCCATGTTTTGGCATATATATATATATATATATATATATATATATATATATATATATATATATATATGTGGAGCCTAGGCATATGTATAATAATGAAGTGAACGTGATTATTGTTATGAGGTTTGAAAACTTGGTGAGCATAGTTTAAGATTTCTATAATGGGGATTTGATGATTAATTATTGTATTCTATGCTTATATCAACCTTGTATATATCTTGTCAATTTCTACATTGAATTATGTTATATATTTCAATATTATAATCCATTCGGAACTAATGGATTCATCCTACCATAATAAAATAATCCTTGATATAATATACATAGTTTTGTTTTATGTTTTAGTGGTTCTAGAGATGGGCGACCACAAATTACCATGCCATGAGTTCAAGAGAAGTAAAGGCTGGTTGGGATTAAGGTTTTGATTCAATGATGATTAGGTTGGGTTTACCGTTATGGTAACTATCCCCTCTTCTTCGCGCCTTGTTTCTCTTAGATGTGCTTGCCTACCTCGAGGCTGAGCTCTACAACCTCTACGACTAACCCTAATCCGTAAAGCCCCAGTTACTCTTTATTCTTCCAACACCTTGCACTGAGTGGAACTTGCAAGAATGAGGAAAGTTTCCTCATTCCATTCCATATGGAATTTAAGGTAATTTCTTCGAATGATGGTTGTTTAACTTGCTCATTAATCACCCTCTATCGCACTTTCCTTTGCAATTTTCCTCTCTATGTTATAAGGTGAATTTAATTCCAGTTATACCTTGATGGACTCCTAAAGGAGATGGAAATATTATTTAGCGAATCCAGGCTCTTTAATGGTTAGATGGAATGCCTAGTTTCCACACAAATAAATCTTGTGTGGCGAGCTATTATAAACTTAAAAATTTTCGGCTACCTTCTCTAATTGTCATGTGGCTTTAGAATTTGTCTAATGGTTGGTATTTATTTAGGTCTCTACCAACTTTGGCACGTTATGGTCTCTTGTTACAAGTATAATTATTTGTTCTCCTTTCCTTTTTTTTACTTAAAGCTTCTATTTCATATTTCCATGACACCATAGGAGTTAACATTTTACTTGTTTGCTCACTTGGTGACTTACAGATTGGGGTTTCTTCCCATGATGTAGTAGTTTATAGTTGGGCCATGAAATTACTTTATCGGCTTATTTAAGTTTAGATCCTCTGCATGGTCCTAGTTCTTTAACTAATTCCTATTATATGTCCACCAAGATTATGCTAGAAGAGTGTATGTTATAGTTACCTTCCAAGCTAGTTTTATTTTGTTTTATGAAGATTTTCATTTTTTTGTCGACCCTGTGTTGGTGTTATGGATTTTCTTTGTTGTAATTTTAGTCCTGTGACCTCGCAAGGTATTATTTCTCATTTTCGTGGCCCAAAGTCAAGGTTTCTTTTTCGAATGTATATAAAAACTTGTTGTATAATAGACTTGGTATGGGTCCTTTATGACCCAAGTGTTATTTAAAAATTCATATTCGAACACATGTATTTATAATTGGTTTAACCAAAATGTTTTGTTTTTTACTTGTTAGCTCTCTGTGTGGTTGCAGTTAGGGTTTCATTCTAAAATATTTATCACATGCCTACCCTAGCTATGTTGGTAATGTGAATTTGTTTAATATTCTATTTAAAATAACAATGGCCATGTAAATATATGTTAATATAACATTTCCTTTGTTTTTTTAAAAGATATAGTTACATTATCCTCTTTTTGTCTACATAGGTTTCTCTCTAGGGTTTTGGAGGGTTAACATAATTTAGAATCCCATTCCTATTTTCCAAATTTGTGACTTATGTATGAATATAGCTTTTCAAGATTTTGACATGGTCTACAACCTGAGCAAGGTTTGTGTGGTGAAGTAAAATTATGAATGCGGACACAATCAATTCCTCTAGCCCGATAATGGGTCTAGCCACAACTGATACATTCGACGGAATAATTCCTTAGGCTAAAACCAATTAAGAGGGCCTACCTCTTAGTACACTTATCCCGTTTGATGATGTCGTAGCTTGCTTGCTCCAACTATCTCTCGCTTCCTTCTTCAAACACCTAAAACAAGTAAACAAACAAAACAACAACCATGATAATAGACAAATTGTAATTCAACCTAATTAACAAGACAAGAAACATTAAGCCATAAACATGTAAGATGAAATATCATGTAGGAAATCAATCGGTAGTTTCATATATATTGAATCAAGAAAATATTACGACCATTGCCTTGATGTTGTCATTCTCATTCGACAAAACTAGGTTCCCACACACTTATGCTAGCATTCAATGATGGCCTCAACAATAATATTTTTAAGGCTCTTCCCTTTAGGCTTCACACTAAACCAAATTCACACTTCTCCCTCACACAACTAGAGAGCTACAACTATGAATAGCTTGTTGTTTACTCCAATCTTAATTAGCACTAACACACCAACATTAACACTAACTTGTGCTTTTGAAAAAGGGAAGTTTATATAGGATGAATGGATGGGAGATGGATTCTCTTCTCATCAGGGAAGGTCTCATCTCTTGAGGTAATTCCATCATTATAGGGGAAAGGAGCCCAAACTGACATCCTCGACCGCATTCGACCAAACCATTTACTAAACTTCCATTACGAAGCTTCTAGAGCTGGAATTTTCGGTTCTTTATTTATAAAACATTCCATAAGAGGATCAGCATAATTGGAACAAATCCCTGCAACATCAGCATGAGGGGGACAAAGGCCATTAATGCTAGTTTTGTAAATTGGGAAAAACAAAAGATTTTGGGGAAATGGTGCTAAATGGAATTATTCTGCTCATGAAGAGGGACACAATGGGAGTTTCTTCATGAAGGGTAAGCATGTAGGGTTCGTTGTAGAGTTCCTCCAGGATCAAGGAATGGGGAGTACATGGATAGCGATAAAATGTTGTGTAACAGATGCACCCTAAAGCGTGGAGTTTGAACTAGGGTGAGGGATGAAATGATTTATGAATCAGTGTGGGGAACCATAGTCTATTGTTGTAAAACCTGTAAGAATGTACATATACATATACATAACTGAGAACTCTGTCAAATGATACATGAATCATGGAATGGATGTAGCCATCCAATGAATGATCATGTAAATGGATCTAGGTATGGGTGAAGCGATCCATCAAAGAGGAACATAATGAAACCAAGGTATGGTCGCAGCCATCCAAAAATGAGAAGGATCATAGATGATAGCTCGTGGTATGGTCACAACCATCCATCTAAAAGAGACATGCATATCAACATAACCATGTAAAATTGCTTCGCAACCTGGACTTTTCTTATCTAAGCCTAGGGTCTTGTGCTCTAACACAACCCGATCCAGGTACAAATTCTAAAATGCGAATAGATGTGTTGACATCGAACATGCTAGAAAGTCACTTGATTACTAGTCAATGATATAAATTGTTAACAAGCGTGAGAGAAACCACCAATAATGACAATGGTCCTCAAGGTACTATCAACACAATCCACAAAATGTGAATAGAGGAACTGAAGTCAAACACCTGTGAAATCACTCGATCGAAAGCCAATGATGTGAACTTGCACTTCAAGTGCAAAGAACTTGCCATTAGGGATTGCAATCTATAAGCTACTGGAAGGGAGTCTCTCGATCAACTTCCTGGATAATGAGTTGAAGTCAAAAGGAAGCCACCATGTTGAAGGAGGGACATAATGTATCCCACATCATTTACGGGAGAAAAAAGGATGCAAAATCCTTTTGGATGATACAGAGAATCAGAGGTAAATTTAACTACAGAAGGACAACTATTGAACATATCAGAAACACGATGGGAAGTTTGGCAGCTTTTGGATCCATAGGATCGGTGGTCATGATGACGTGGCAGAGATCAAATGGAAGGAAAAAATGAATGGCCCAACCCAGGAAGGTCAACGATACAAAGGAGGATATCCCAACTCGACATGAAGCAGAAAGTGTCATGTTCAAGAGTGAGCTACCGACACAACTGATTGGATTTCCAAATTTTCCCCCACCATTTCTGGCAGGTACCCCAATTATTTTTTAATTGCAAGCTTGAAGGGGATAGCATATGCTTGCACTGTAAGTTCATCCTTCAGACGAATCTGACCTAGTAAGTTTAACAAGCCCTAGGAATGAGAAGCTCATGTTCGTCATGATGATGAATCTGATGTCATTTAATATTTTAATGATTCTGACAAAAGTGTAACTTGGTGTCTATTTCATGTTTAGAGAGTTTGAAAAAGACATGAAAAAGAAAACTCTACATGGTTCCTTTTTGTATGATTGAATCTCCCGAGCCCAAAAAGGTAGAAAAAGATACTTGAGAGAACCGCTTGACCATTTCAGTGAAGGAATGCCTTTTCCAAAAACAATGCATCCTAGCTCGAAAAAAGGGTAAACTTATACTGGGCACACGATGTTTTTCATCCATTAATGACTTCAAAATGGCAAGGGCTCGGCTATCTTTTCGCTTTTAAAGGGTCGGAAAAGAGATTGAAAGAGGACCCCCCATTTTAGTCTCTTTTACGAGTCAAAAGGGAAAATACTCGGCAATATTTTCATGTGAGTTTATCAAGTCGAGCAAAGAGCTGAAACATGACTCATCATCATCATCGAACATCCATCATCTGTCACTATGCAAAAAGGTAAAGCGCATTATCCAATTCCTAAGGAAAAATAGGTTAAAATATTTACAAAAACCTAATATTTTCATGAAAAACTGAATAAAAAGGAGGAAAAGTAAATATTTTTTTACCATTTACCTTTTCACAATGCTGTGAAGACTTTTACTCACTTTTTCCCTAATTTTTTTGGAGCAGATTGTGGGATATCCGAGAGATCATTCGCTGGGCCGCCAGTTACAGGTAAGAGTCAGGGCCTTGAGCTTCATTTTCATGCCTTTTATTCCTACTTTTAATCATTTTTAGGCTTTTTGACGATGAAGGTAAAAAAAAAATTTTGAGATTTTTTAATTATTTTTGGTATATATGTTTTTATAACATTTCACTTTGTTAATGCAGACATTGGACAAGAGCGCCCTGCTAGGATGTCCCCAATAGCCGGGCGCGTCACCCGCCGGATTGATGTTGTTGCTCCTTATCAATAGGGGAGTGACAATGAGGAGGAGATCACAAGGAACATTGATGGGTTGACTCGTGGTATCCCAGAGTATGCTCGGGTGGGAGAAATTCCTCTCCAGTACCAGAGACACAGAGTGGGAGTATCTGATTGGATCCACTGATTTCTAACTCGTGTTGCACGAGCTGTATCATGCTACCATGATCACCATTATGATTAGTTCCTAGGTGCAGCACTTAAATTTTTGAGGCCTGCATGCCATGCATATATGAGGCCTACGAGCTGTTGATTTTATTTTCGACACACATATTATTTTTTTTGGGTTATGATGTATCAAACATTACCAGCATATATATATATATCTATCTATCTATATAGATATATATATATATATATATATATATATATATATATATATATATATATATATATATATATATATATATATATATATATATATATATGTTGTATTTTCTTGCTTACTATGGTACACATGGTTTGTTTTATCCTTTTACATGTTCCTTAAATGTCTATCCAACACATAATTAGCTAATGCATCTATCAATATATTCATGTGCCTAGGAATATGATGATATTTAATCTAATCAAAATTTCTTTCTAGTAGACAAATACGAAGATACATTATCAATATTTGATGGTTTCTGACGGAATATTGCCTCTTGATTTGAAGGACGACAAGCTATGAATCCATGTTGACAACCAACTCTCGAATGTCAAGAGAAATGGCTTCTAACAACATTTCGATGAGCATACTGTATGAAAAAATGTTGTTAGTTGTATGACCTAAACAGATACCTTGAAGATCAATCAACTTACCATTACAGTCATAAATAGCCCATGACGTAGATGACAGTTTCTGGGTACTACGACAGGCACCATCAGCGAAACCGATGTGAGGAGTCACAGACATCAACAAAGCAAGGAAAACATAGTAAACATGAAAGTTGTTTGAAAACTAACACAGCAAACCACATTGTACAAAAATGAATGAGGCACTAATGTACACAAGTAGCCATGCAAGATGACCTAAGCATAGTACTTCTTGAGGTAAATCCCATTCTGGGGCTTAACTTGAAGATTTCCTTCATAATCAATAAGCTCATAGGCTCCTTTTTGTAAAACACATTTCACAATGTAGGGCCCATGCCACATGGGATCGAACTTGCCTGTCCCCAGCTTATCATTAGCTTGGTTGTATAGTAAGAACAAATCACCCTGAGAGAATGAGCGAGGGGAGACCGATTGATCAAAATCGGACTTGATCCATTTATTTTGTGCTTTGATGACCAATGTGGCAAGACGATGAGTCTCATCCAGTCATTCTAAATATAAGAGGCGTTCTTCCTAAGGTGATGTTTCGGGGAGAAGTTCAACAACTAGTTTGAGTGAAGGAATCTCGCTTTCGATCGACAATGTTGCTTCCAGACCATAAACTAGCTGGAATGGTGTGAAACCAATTGCCTCTTTGGTCGAGGTTCGGTAAGCCCACAAAGCTGAGAAGATCATGAGATGCCAACTTCACTTGTGAATCCTAATAGTACGCTGAAGCATTGTAACCGAAACCTTGTTCACAGCTTCAACTTGGCCATTGGCCTGAGCGTAATATGGGGTCGAGCCATCGTGGTGCAAGCCCAATGAGGATGTCATCTCATCCATCATGTAATCTCTGAAATGGGAGCCATCGTCTGTGATAATGGCTTGAGGTATGCCAAACGTGGAAATAACATGTTTGAAAAGAAATTGAGCTGCCATTTTACCCTCTCGAGAGTATGTAGGCATCGCTTCGGCCCATTTCATGAGATAATACATAGAAACTATAATATAGCCATGCCCCCTGGTTTAACGAGGGTTACATGTCATATAATCGATGTCCCATTTGGAAAAAGGACCAACTATAAAGACGGGGTGTAGGTGAGCCAGTGGGGGACACATCTTGCATTGATAAATTTGGCATTCATGGCACTTGTGAACAGCAAGGATGCAGTCCTTCAAAATGGACGGCTAGAAATAACCAGTGCAAAGGATTTTTTTAGAAACAACATAACCAGACATATGACCACCACATGTCCCTGAAGGGTATTGATTAAGAACTCTTTCAGCCTATTCGATCGTAAGGCATCGGCGAAGAATTGAATCGACACCAACATGGTATAAAGTATCGCCAATAATATGATAGGGTTGGGAGCGATGTCGAATCCTTCATCGATAATCCTTAGTTAATGCAAACTGGAACATGGACATCTAGAGATACATGATGATATCACCGTACCATAGATCAAGAGTGCTAATCAAGAAGAGAGTCTCTTCCTGGAGCTGTTGATCTGCACCTGTAGGGAGAGACATAGAAGGAAGTGAGCAAATCAATTCAGCAATAACAAGTGACTTCTTAGATTTGGCAGTAGTAAATACCGAATCAAATTCTTGTAGGATTACAATACATTAAGAATATTCCCCCCCCCAGCAACTAATGAGTTAGGATGTAGGTCATGGGGTTGCATTCAAAAATCACTGTACTCGTGAGTAAGAGGATGTAGTGCCGAAAGCATTGAATAGCCTGGATGGTAGCCAAAGCAAACTTCTTGACATGGGTATAACAAATTTTAGTGTCAAGGAGATGATGACTAAGGTAGTAGGTAGCATGTTCGTTGCCTTCGTTGTCATCATGAACCAAGACCATAGAAATGGTGCTAGGGGCTGCAGCTAGGTAAAGGAAGTAATCTCGATAATAATCTAAGGGATGAAACAAAGGAGCGTTTATGAGGATGGCCTTGAGATCATCAAAATATTTTTGGGCCACCTCATCCCATACAAAGGGTGTTCCCTGTTTTAGCAACCATGTAAATCCTGTAGCTAGCCCAGCATAATTGGGTATAAAACGATGAAGAAAATTTGCCTTTCCTTGCAGGCTCTAGAGTTGGTGTAATGAAAATAGGGCTGTAAATTTACAATGGCCTCGACTTTAAATGGATCAAGGTGAATATTTTCCTTGGAAATAATAAAGCTGAGGAGTCATCTGGATTCTACGTAGAAAACACATTTATGTTAGTTTAACCGAATGTTGTAGTGTCTACAGCGTAGAAAAATCTGTCGAAGATGGTGAGGGTGATCTTGGCACTTATGAGAATGAGCGAGAAGGTCATCCAGGTATGGCTAGATAATGTTGTGAATATCATGAAATGCATAAGACATTGCCCACTGAAACATAGACCCAACATTTTTGAGGCCGAAAGGGAGATTTTTGTACGTACATGTACCCCATGAACAGATAAAGGTTATATTTTCTTGATCGTCCCGTGCAATGTTGATGTGGTTGTAACTAGAAAATCTGTCCATAAAGTAAATAATCTCGCTTCCAACACATTCATCAATGATTTGGTCAATGAAGGGAGTATGATAGTTATCTCTAGGACATGCATGATTGATATCTCGATAATCAGCACAAACGTAGATTGTGAATTATTTTTTTGTCACCAGGACAATACTTGACACCCAATCTGTGAGAGGGATGGGATAGATGAACCCATCTTTGAGAAGTTTTCCAACTTCACCCTTGATAGCAGTGACCTTCCTATGGTGCACTAGGCGGAGCCGTTGGCAAATGGGCTTTGCGTGCAGATAAGTTGGTATTTTGTGCACAACAATGCTAGGATCAATGCCAGGTATTTCTTCATAGGACCATGCAAACACATCACAAAATTCCTGAAATAGATGAGTATAAGTCTTGATCTCATCTGGAGAATAAGATACCCCGATATGGACATGTTCAATGATACCGAGCTTGACAGAAATATCAATCGGCATCGTTTGTGTAATATTACCCAAATTTCCTTCTGACCATACTTCATGAGTTATGATTGGTGGCGGAAGTGGGAGGTAAGGAAATGGAGAAGAGGACTCTTTGAAAGTGGTAGATGTGACTGCCAGGCGAGGAAGGAACAAGGAATGATGATGAGTATCAGTCTAAGGTTGTTCCTTGAGAGACATGACTTCCATGATACCTTCATCAGCAAGGAAGGTCTCGGCTGGGATCAAATGATTCCAGAGTGCCAAGCCATGAGGACTGAGAATACGTATTGAGAGAGGCCTCCGAAACAAAATAATCAGAAGATGCGGAACTCGAAGCCGAAAAAATTTCCACGTAATTGATTTTGGCAAGAATAAGCGGCAGATCAACAAGATCTGGTGAAGGTATGACCCAAAGATCAGATTTGATTGGGACCATGTTGACAGATGCAACATGAGGAGGTGGGAACAGAAAAATTTCCATTAAGGTAGAATCTTTGAAAAGACCTACCCCCACACTCTCATAGGGAGCACCAGTGTGCTTGATGTACGAAACATTTCCATCTAAGGAGGAGGAGGCAAAGAAAGACAGCTGGTCAATAGTGATAATCTTCCCTTTATGGGGAAAATGAATCACGTGAAATAGGGAGGAGCCTACAACATGCATAGCATGGGTCCAACTCTAGCCGAGTAGAAGATTGTAATTAAGATTGACGTCAACAATTTCTACCTCGACGTGCACTGTCTTGCCTTCCAGAGTAATGGCAAGGTTAGGTAACACACTGAAGGGTCACGAATCATGCCCATAAAAAGCTTCCAAAGTGTTGAGGGATTGGTTCAAAGGAGGAGAACCAATAGCCTTCTAGCATGTAATTGACATCATGCAGGTGGAAGCACCTTCATCAATGACAACCCTGTGGATGGTCTTCTCATTGATGATTACCTGAATGAGAAAGGAAATCTGATGAGGGAGACACGGAACATGGTTCTATAGATCAAAACATATCAACTTAGAATTGGTGGGATCGATACCCTTGATGGCTGACAGCAAAGATTTCCACCATGATGGGTGGTTTTGGAGCACCTTGAGAGCTGGCATAGCTTACAACACCTGAGCCAAATCCTCAACAATATTATAGTGCTGAGTGGCTTGGGCATTAGGATTGTACGAGGATTTCGATAGCACACCTCGATACGGTGGCTGTACAGAGGAATTAGGGTTAGGGTGCTCGATATGAAGAGGGTCAGAAGTCGGGCAGAGGAAGAAGGGGTGGCTTCTTTCTCTTTTCCAGCTATCGGAGTAGGAGTTTGGTAATCTTTTGATCTAGTAGCCACACTAATAGGCGTACTCATCATGAACACTTGAGACCCTAAGGAAGTAGATGATTGAGGTTGGTTTACCATTTGGTTCTATTGAGATGGAAATGGCTCTTTGAGTAAAACAGGGGCCCCTTTGAGCAAATGACAAACTTTAGATCGTTGGGGACAATCCTTAGTGTAGTGATCCTCCTCACAAATGACGCGGGGATTCTTAGGTTTCCGTTGTGAAGTTTCACTAGCAGACGATTTGGGAGGACCCTGTTTTGGGGCATCAACTTTACCCTTGCCTTTGTCTTTCCTCTTGCCTTTCAAGGATTTTTCTGTTGCAATAGACTGGATAGCATGGAGCTCTGAGGTTTTACCAAGGCCAGGTGGATTCTGGGAAGAACTATTAGGAACAACATTTGAGATCGACTTCTGTTTGGAAGAAGATTTAGGAGGGGTCTGGGATACTGAACCAATAACTCCATCAACGGGAGGTACAACTTGTGACTTTGATTCTGTGGGATCGGATGATGGCTGCTGAGCATCAGGTAATAACTCATACAAAGTGCCAAACTGAGAGTAAACTAGATCTAAGTACTGGGCATGAGCAATGGCTTGTTCTTTAGTAATGCATCCACCCATAGTTATATCGTGAGCAGTTGGGGCCATAAATTATTTAGTGAACCATTTAGTGAGCAAATGATTAGCAATCTCAAATTTGATCAGGCGAGGTCTACGTATCCATTCATGGATGTGATCAGAGATGTGTGTCGCAGTATCTTGCTTAAGCGATGTGAGCAAATAGGTTCCTATTTCATAGCGAACCGGCAGCTGGAAATGTATGAGGGAAACCGTGGCCAATTGCTTAAAGTCATGGTAAGTGCTTCGCGGATGCTCGATATACCACTAGGCTATAGTACCTATGATGGTTCGATGGAAAAGATGGAGACGAATGGAATCATCAACGTATGAGTTCGAAGAGAACCATAGGTGATATGTCATCTCATGGGCTTGAGGATATTCTTTTGCTTTCCCATCAAACTTCAGACAATCGCTTGGTATCTTAGATGGAACCAGAGGCCAATATGGCGAATGAATGATTGGATCATTCGTAAGGCGAGACACATCTGGCAACTCTAGTGTGGCCAAGAATGGAAATTGAGTATTAAAAGGCATAGGAGGTCAGTAAATGGGTCCGAGCAGAGGAGCCCATCCCTGCTGGTAAGGATTTTCACCTCACAATGGGGGATTTTGGCCATATGGAATTTGAGGTTGTCCCCATTGTGGGTTACCTTGGCCATAGGGAGGATTTTGACCTTGAATACCTTGGAGTTGTCCAATCACAGTTTGTTGATATGCAACGTATGGGTTAAAAGGTTATTGAGCTTACTGACCTTGGACATATGGATATTGTACCTGTTGTCCTTGAACATATGGGTGGTGAACCTGCTGTGCTTGAACAAGAGGATTTAGACCTGGTATCCTTGGGCATAAGGTTGATACAGTTGTTTCCCTTAGACATAGGGATTATGTAGCTATTGACCTAGGACATTAGGGTTTTGTACCTCCTGCCCTTGGGTAGGAGGATTGTGGGCCTGTTGACCTACGACATTAGGATTTTGGTCTTGCTACTGCAGGACTTGACCCTGGCCTTGCCCTTGTAAGGGTTCACCCTGCTAATATGTATACAAGGGTTGCTACTGCCTGGTTGGTTTTACTGTTGCAAGTGTTAGCCTTGCCGTTGCAAAATTTGTCCCTGGGGCTGTAGAGGTTGGCCTTGCGAGGACATGGGATGGGAGATTTGCAAAGCATAATGCATCTGCTACTGCACGGTTTGCTACAACTGTTGCAAGGGTTGACCCTGTTATTGTTGTGGTTGACCTTGCTACGAGATCATCTGCCCTTGCTATTGTGTGGATAGTCCTTTCTACAAAAAAGGTTTCCCTTATTGTTGTAGAGGTTGTCCTTGATGTTGCAAGGGTACTTGAACAGTGCTCGAAAAATTTTCGAACTGAATTTGGCCATAGCCACCCTAGAAAGTGGATGAGCCAAGCTAAATTTATTACCCATACCGAAGGGTGTAAGGTTTATTAACCATTCCTTGAGAACCATATGGAACGTAAGGAGTTTAGTATTGAACCTTAGCCTCATAGGGTTGCTAATATTGGAAATTGCTCTACCCATATGGACCAAAGGGATTTTGAACCTATTGGTAATGGACATTGCTTGATCCATTAGGATTAGTAGGATTGTGAAGAATGCCAGAAGAAGGTTGGCTCATACCAAGCATGTGAGCTTGTGAGGCACTCACATTGGTGGTGCCTGACACCATAGAAGAATTCAGGTTTTGCCGCATGTTGTAACATGATTAGTTTTGATAATTTAAATTTGCTGCTATAATGGGTTTTAGTATTTTAGAAATAATAAATGGGTTTGCAAGAGTAAATGCACCCTCAAAATGTAAATTTAAGTTTCATTAGCTAGTTGATATAGTTAATCATGCATTTAAACATGATTAAATAATGTAATAAAGTAAATTCACACAAGGTTTAAAAACATCTGATAATTAATTTCCAAAAAATGAAAGAGGTTTTTGTTGATAACATCCTCATGTACAAAAACCTCTCACAATTTTCTAACAGCTATTATGGTTTGGGAGATGTAAATGCATCTTTGAAGGCATGTTTTCCAGAAATTTCCTATTTTAGTCACCTTTTTGCAGAGGATTGTTTGACTAAAAAAAGATGAATATTTGGAAACTCGAAGAGATTTTAGTTCATAAGATACTAGAATACAAAATTCTATCTCACTTTTCACACAGATGTCAGGGGTTGGGAGATACACTCTCATCATGTTTAGCCTATTTTTCCGACTGTCCAATGTCCTGTTTAGGCCACATTTTTGCAAAACGGTTGTGGATAATAAGAGATGAATCTTGGGAAGCCGCAGGAGGTTTTTGTTCCTAAGATACTCTAATACAAAAATCACTCTCCATTTTCACACAACCAGCTTAGATTGATATATCCGAAGGGATGAATGGACCCTATTTTTCAAAAACTCGAGAGGAATAAGCTCAAGACAGTCAGTGACTTGGAGGCCACCTCATCAAATATGAGTTGCAATCAAAGTTGAATTTCTCTTCTTTATCAACAAAAATCCTGAAGGATAGTACAAGAACTCTTAAAATAGTTTTAGTTACCTTTATTGTGTTCTATTTTTGTAATACAGTTTTCAGATATCTGTAATAGCTCTTGATATTTTTATCAAGATATTTTGTGAGGAAATTATATAAATACTTCATCAAATGAGGTAATATGGGTGGGCTTTTTATGCCAAGGCTCTAAAATATGTAATAGCTTCTCTTGTAGAATTCTAATGAAAGCCTTCCAGCTCCACTTATGACAGAATTTTGTGTTTCTCGTATGTCTTTATGGTGTTTTCATAACTTGTTTCTACATATGTTCAAAGCAATTGTAGGAAGGTTTGGGTAAGGTAGATTAAGTATTAATCTCTCTATAATTCCCTGCAAAATCATAACATTTAGAAAGATATTAGCTTATTGGATTTTTTGTCCAAGATAACTCCTCTTTGACTGGATTTTGCTTTATGTTTTCTGATAGCCATTAAAAGAGATTAGCTTATTAGACTATCTGTCTAAAATACCTCCTCTTGGAATTGGTTTCACTTTGGCCTTCTGTTACGTTTGAATATATTTTTTCTGGGCTATAGAAATCTTCTACACACATCTAAATTTCCCTAGTTGTTAAGTAGTCAGTCTGACTGCTCAATTATTAGGAATCCCCTTACATTCTTCTAACTTAATTCTTGAAAAAGCTAAGTCATTCTGTCAGGTTAGAAGCTGACACATTCAGAAGGGACCCTATGAGAGAGTCCTTTAATCATGATTAGCGATTTTCATTGATCGCCAACCACCCCCAATTAAAACCATAAATATGTCCATTTTATTTCA
The DNA here is from genome assembly GCA_031772625.1 of Pinus tabuliformis. Taxonomy (NCBI): domain Eukaryota; kingdom Viridiplantae; phylum Streptophyta; class Pinopsida; order Pinales; family Pinaceae; genus Pinus; species Pinus tabuliformis. The sequence continues at coordinate 909,811,999 of CM062819.1, forward strand.
TAGGTTGTTGTTCAATGACAGGTGAACAACGTTAAACAAAGCCTCATAAACATTGAGGGAGCCCCCTTTGGTTCAAGGGCCAGCATGAACCAAAAGTCTGGTTGAGTTGGTTTCCTGGCATAACTTTTGTAGCCAAGTACTACCTACGTGAAATAAGTACAACATCCCACAGGTGGTGGCACAGATTGGCCACTGGCCAGAGGGATGGAGGAACTGACAGAGATATTCCTCGCGACCGCGGGTTGAACCGCATGGGTGACTGGGACTGACGATACAAGAGGGTTCGTAATTGTGGGTTACACTGGGACTGAGGTAACAGCCTATTGGGAGGTTGAGTACGTAATGAATAGACCTAAAGTAGGCATGGAACCTGACACCCACATAGGGTTATGTTAAAGGGATGATGCTCTAGGTGTACCTGAAACCAATTGTACCAAAGAAACATAATTAGGTGACACACTGGCGAGAATACCCCCTATATAGGGGAAACCTTCAAGAGGAAAATGATGTTCTTCCTCTTCGACAGTATGTGGAGTAGAAACTTCTGACTCCTTCGAAGAGGTGACTGGAGCATCACCTTCGGGTTCCATATCCGGGAACAAACAACGATGCATGTTCGAAGAAGTATGAGGGGATAAGTCGAAAGGAACACCTAGCTGATCGTACAGACTGTAAGGATGCTATGTTGATACCACAACAGGTTCAAACAGAGGATTCAGAGGATATATAACTAGTTTAAGTTGACCGTTAGTGGTTGGCGAGCTCTCAGGAGTTTGAACGAGATTGTCGAGAGATTCCTCGCCAAGATCAGCAAATGACCCAGTGTCTAAAGTAGGCAGAGGATGAGATGATAAAGGTTGAATTCCTAGAACAATTCCTAGTTCAACACGTTGGTCCTCGAGTGACTCTAGTAACTTAGGAAATGACTCCTTAGGCAATCTTTCAGACGGAGGAGAGGAAGAGGAACTAGGTGAACCAGTTGGTTTAGCCACGATGACCTTGTCTTAGTTAATAGAAAAGAGATGAATAAATTTCAAGGCTTTAAAATTTTCTTTAAGGGAACGTCACGATTTGGTCTAGAAAAGACTAATAGGATGTTATCGGATCATGGGTAATCAATTATTAAGATGCATAAATAGACTGGTGCTCTTTCATTTTTTTAAGATTCGAGAAAGAAACAAATATGACTCTATCACTTTTGATTGGATATGAGATCGAAAGGACAAGTGATCGAATGATCTTTTAATTTTAATGAGTCAAAAAGATCAAATTACCACTCTGGGTGATTTAGGTAAACATGATTACCAGGCCACTGTGAACTGCAGAATACCTCTCCGCAAACCGAGAAGTATGAGAAGGGAATCTCCCCAAATGTTGTGTTCGGTGTATCACATTTGCAAGGCTGTTGTCTTGACTTCCTAAGGATAAAGTATTGCAGCCTAGAGGGGTCTCCTGTTATATACTCGATAGTACGGGGAGCACAAATCCATACTAGCTTTGCCTAATGCTGAAGCTAACGATAGCTTCTAGGTTTAAAGACATTAGAATGTGTCTCTATCCTAAACCTTCTAGATATGATTGTTATATGTCAAATGCACCTTAGGTTAATTGAGTTCATTTTAAATTTTATCTTGAGTTATGTCTCAGTTTTCAGGCCTTAGCGATGTGACTCGAAACAACTTAAATGCAACTAAATGATACAAGACCCTTTCAATTTGATGAATTGCCTACACTAGAGAGGGTAGAAACTACACAATCAAATGCAAACAACCAAGCAACTGAAAGAAAAATTATCTTTCACTACTTCACTTTTCGAAAAAATAAACTAATGAAAAATGCATTCCAATTCCTAATTTCCTGACAAATACGTTTCTAACATTCCTTTCAAAAGCAAAAGAGTTCTTTTCTTTTTCAAATTCTAATGCAATCCTAGTTTTTAATGATGCAGACTATCATAGCATAATGATGCAGCAAAGTATAATTTCATACCTTTTTCATGAAACAATGAAATGATTTTTTCGCATACAACAATTCAATGAAAACGTTTTCGAGATAATTAGGTCTTCAAGCAAATGAAAACATGAAAATAGAGACTCATTCAGACTGATGAAGCATTGAATTTACCAAAAACAAGACAAGAAATGTGATCCATGCCGGAAAAGAAATGTTTAGTCAAGGAAATGAAAACTTTTCAAACTTGTGTAATGGAGGTCAAATTTGTAAGGGGACCAAAAACGAAATGCAATTACACCAACAAATCGACTCATTGAGTTCACAATGAGCTGAATGGACGATAATCTAGACGACATAGTGCCACTAACCATCCAATGACTCAAAAAATCAAGCAGAAAGATGGTAAGCCAACAAGAAAATAAAACCAATTGAAAAGAAACTTTCTAGTCACGGAAAAAATAGTCTAAAATGCTTACGAGGTCAAAATCATGAGAACAAAACACACTGGCCAAGATTGGGGGCAAACCCTAATCTTCACTTATAGGCATCGATGCAACTGCCTAATTGATAACAAGAGCAAGAGGTCAGTTGGCGCGACTGTTTCTTAGCATATCATGCTGATCAGTGCAATTGTCAGTGGATTAAGCACGCTCAGCGAGGGATCCAAGAAAAAAATAAAAATAAAAATAAAAATAGGGACCAGATTTGCTACTATGAATTTGAAACTCAGAACAATAAGTGGAAGAAAAGAAACAAAACCAAAGGGAAAAAGTGGAACTAGAAATGTTCACATGAAATCATGAAACCTCAACCAAGAAAAATAGAAGGATTGGTTCCCACTGTGGTCGCCAATTTGTGCTAAAGTAAAATTATGAGTGCAGACACAAACAATTCCTCTAGCCCGATGATGGGTCTATCCACAACTGATAGATTCTATGTAATATTTCCTTAGGTTAGAACCAATTAAGAGGGCCTACCTCTTAGTACGCTTAACCTATTTGATAATGTCCTTTCTTACTCGCTCCAGCTATCTCTCGCTTCCTTATTCAAACACCTGAACCAAGTAAACAACAACAACAACAACCATGATAATAGAAAAATTTTAATTCAACCTATTTAACATGTCAAGAAACATTAAGCCATGGACATGTAAGATGACGAATTGTGTAGGAAATCAATTGATAGTTGCATATATATTAAATCAAGAATAGATTACAACGATTGTCTTGACATTGTCGTTCTCCTCCGACAAAACCAAGTTCCCACAAACTTCTGCTAACATTCCATGATGGCCTCAACAATAATAGTTTTAAGGCTCTTCCATTTAGGCTTCACACTAAACCAAATTCACACTTCTCCCTCACACAACTAAAGAGCTACAACTATGAATAGCTTGTTGTTTACTCCAAACTTAATTAGCACTAGCAGATCAACATTAACACTAGCTTGTGCTTGGGAAAAAGGTAGGTTTATATAGGATGAATGGATGGGATATGGCTCCTCTTCTCATAGGCTAAGGTCTCATCTCTTGAGTTAGTTCCATCATTATAGTGGAAAGGAGCTGAAACTGACATCCTCAACCCCATCCGGCCAAACCATTTACCAGACTTCCGTTATGAAGTCTAGAGCTCGAAGCTTTGGCTCTTTATTTAAAACTATTTACATAAGAGGACCGACGTGACTGGACAAAACTTAGCCTCTCCAGTCAGTGCTAATGATAGTGTTAATCCCTTCATATCGGCATGAGGAGGATAAAGGTCATTAGCGTCGATCTTGTAAACTGGGAAAAACAGAAGATTTTGGGGAAATATTTCAAAAGGGAATCTTTATGCTCATGAAGAGGGACACAATGGGAGTTTCTTCATGAAGGGTAAGCATGTAGGGTTCACTATAGAGATCCTCTAGGATCGAGGAATGGGGAGTACAGGGACAGTGACAAAATGCTATGTAACAGCCTGTCTCTGGGGCTTTCTTACCCTTTTCATAACCACCATCCATCTTATACATGTATAGAATCACCATATACTTGTCAAACTTGGCCGTATTACTAACCTAGCTCACAGTTTTTAAATAATTACTCTATTATTGTAGTCTACAATTGATTAAGACATCCATATTATACATGGATAGAATCACCATACAATAGGAAAATAACCATCTACTCATATCAATAGAAAATAACAAACAACAAAAAAACATTTTACATATCATTTATATATTTAGCTAGTCTAGACTATAACGAAAACCACAATGGGTGGAATACTTCTCCCAACCAAGACAAATGGTTTCTCAAACCAAGTCTCATCCTTAGAGCCAATCTGACAGCTGCAACCAATTTTCTTGACATAGACCATACCATGTCCAAGATAGGATTTCTCTAACTAGACAAGTTCAAGGCTTGGATTTCATTGACCACACAGGGTTTAGTTAAGAATTTCACTCACCATATAGGGTCCATTACAAAAGTTCCTCTTCAAAGTGTCCTACCTCCCTCAACCTCATCCTGTCATGACTGATTGTAAGCTAAATATATTTTATTTATCCTCTCTTGGGCCTCCTCCAGCTAGGTTCCAAGACCAGAAGGTTTCCTTAAGATATTTCCCCTCTCACCCTCTTGGCCAACCTTTTTCACTAACTGATATAATATATCTCTAGGGAGAGAAACCTAGGTATGGAACTAGCTCTACCCTTAGCCCTTCTTGGGATTTCACAACTATACGCTAAAATTCTGGAATGTGAAATTCTCTTTCAGCATCTTTCCCCATTGTAGTTTTCATGTCTAACTAGATGCAACATTTTATTAATGTAAAATTAGGACAAAAATTTATGTCCATCTTTTTTTCATACCTTGCCCTTATTATGGGCCCATAGTCCATAAAGTAACTTCAACAAGTAGTAAAAATAATATTTATAATTTACTGGGGATATTTCATGGGTGGGTTGTAGAATGCACCTCTCAGCGCAAAATTTGGATGGCTATTTCACAATTTCATTTGGTAAATGTGAAAAGGTTAGCATGTATTCACATCATGTCATTTTTTATCTCATAATCTGCATGGAAATTTCATAATTCGATTAGATAAACATGAAAAGGTAAACATGTATTCACAAGACATCATTTTTTATTTGATAGTTTTTTTTAACACCACTCCCTTCTATGTTAAATTATTGTAAACCTAAGCTGAGGAAAGGTAGGTGTGATACCCTCGTTTGTGGGTTAAACTATTTTAAACCTAAGTTGAGGAAAGGTAGGTATGATATGTAACATGAAAATAAAATATGTTATTAAATAAATTAATAAAATAAATCATTTTGATGGTGGAGCACCAAGAGAAGAGATTCTTTCCAAATCTCATTGAGGAATGGGATAGAGATAAATCTTTCATGATAAAGCTTCTAGATGTGATTCTAGATAAGCTTGGATGGATTGGAGATAAATATCCATCAAACATAAAAGCTTTGCGGGAGATAAAGGCAAGCTTTTATGAGGAAAACCCTTGTGGGAGATAAAGACGAGATTTTCTGAAAAAGACCTAGGTAAATGGAAAAATCCATAAAAGAGGGACGCCACTAATGGAAACTACATCATGAAAGAGGGTATTAAATACCCATTGCATTGATCAATTGAAGACAGTTGATCCTTGGCAAGAACCTCAGCTCGGGGAGAATCAAAGGTGATTCATCGTTGGGTGGTGGTGCTCTGGTATCCAAGTGATGTTTTAGTTGGTTTCACATGCGTGGAATGTATTGTATGTTATTCCTTACCTTGTATATACTCCAAGGCTTCCTACATATATTTTTAGTTGTAAGTGTGATATTTCTTGATGATGCTATATGTATTCATGTAATTGATTTCATTCTTATGCATGTGGATGAGTGAAATATCTAGTGAATCTAATGGTGATCTTCATTATGTTAGTGAAGGAACGTAGTAGGTATTTAATGTTATATAAAGTCTCTAGTTTAACATGGTAGATAGTGGTAGATGCATGTAGATCATTATGGTATAATGTATTTAACGGAATAGTCTATGATGGTCAAATTATCTATTGCATAGATATTCAATGAGGCTAGATTTGCATTCTATCTGTTGCTTAGAAGTTATCTTATTATGGAAATGATGGAATTTTATTATGCATGTGATTAACTGAGTTAATGTCTTTTATAGAGCTTATGCGTGCATATGGTAATTAGGATTTATTAGTATTGAGGAAGTTATTGTCATGAGATATATATGCATTCAGAATTGTTAGGAAGTAAGAGTTATATATATATATATATATATATATATATATATATATATATATATATCCAATGGTCGAGGATATCGATACCAAGCATGTCACAAGAGGATTGATGGTTGCATGTTATAGCTCCTCCTTCCTTCCAAGTTGTGGTTATGTTTATAAAATTGTTCAAACAAGGTTAGATAATGTGTCTATGGTATAAGGTTCCTCCCTAAATGTGATGTAGTAGTCTGACTAGGAGAAACAAACATGGAATCTTAACTATATCTAAAGAAATTTCTAAAAGATTATGGGGTTATGGGCTATATTTCTGGGTAGGCCATGGAGGTATGTTACAAATGGTATCAGAGGCACAAATTCAAAAATTGCAGCCTATGGAATCATCTACCTCTGTAGAATTTTATAAATGCATTTACGAGTTTCAATTATAAGACTAAGAATATGTTAATTCAATATTGATTTCTTGTCATTAAAATTTCTTATCGATGAATACAAATGTTAAAATGGTTTATTGAGAAATTATTAACACATGCAAGATAATTTAGTGGGATCAAACAACTAAATTTAATGAGGATCGGGTTATATGCCTCGTCCAAAATTCAACATACCATCAACACTTATTATCATCTAAAAGAGTATATGTAATTAATCCTAAAAATATATTTGGGGGAAATTATATGAAATAATATGTGCCAACGAGTATTTAAAGCATCTGAAATTAGGTTTTTTTTATAAATTGTGATAATTTTGTCAATGCCAATTCTGTATTTGTTAAAGAGCTTAGGTTCATATACCACCTATCACATCAAGGAATGACCGATTAAGAGGATATATATTTACATAGAAATTAATAGCAATAATTTTATTTGTTATAATTAGGAATTGTGTATATAAATATAAATTGCTAAATCATAGAGTCTAGGTGAGGCATAAAGGCATCTAAATGAGAGACATGGTGTTAATTTGATGCATTGGTTTTGGTTAAAGACGGTGATGAGAACTATGGAAAGAAGGATTGTGGGAAGAGCTGCTATTGAGACTGCAAAACACAACACATGGATGAGGTTTTCTATGCAGACAACCAGAAGATTTCTCTTATTGGTTTCTCCCCTGTCAATTGGTGCTGAAGGCATGGCTCTGATGAAGGTCCTCATGTGCTGTCATATTTTTTTTATGCTCTCATGTTCTGCTAGGATGTGGTTATATTTAACCACCATTATGGTATCAAAAAAAGGATCATATCCGGATGGAACCATTATAAAAACTATCTCACCATTGTCGTTTAATGCTATACACTAATAAAGGGACTTCTTTCGCAGGAACATATGACTGGAACCTACCTACTTGGGTGAGGGCATTCCCTTAGTCGCATATTGGATCAATGATGATCATCATACTAGTTACAGATAAGATCATCTTAAGTAGCATGATAGAGTGTTTCCAAATCATCCTAGGTAGCATGTGGCACATGCCATGAAAGCAACAACATTGAAGCACCGAGGGAGAGCTGTTTCAGCCTTCGAAACTAGACGAGGTCGTAGAAACAATAAAATGAAAATGCATGGCTGCCTTTCAGGGTTGTTCTAAATTTGGTTAATTAAATAAAAAATGAATACTTTTAATTAAGGTAGAAAGCCACTTGGAGTTGGTATAGACCATGCCATATGAGGAAAAAACTGCAAAGCATGCCAAAAAAATCACAGAGAAAAGGCCGCCATGTGACGGGTGTTGTTTTATCCCCATCTGGAAGGTAAGTGAGTTGGTCGCAAGCCAATGATACCATTCAATAGAAATTTTTAAGAAAAGTCATAATTCACTTGTCACCTTCTATCAACGAGGAGTTAAAGACGTAGGTTGGGATAAGATTATCCACGCCCTAGTTAGATTAAGTAGCCATTGCTTATTTTTTTTGTTCAAGCAATAGACATACTATTTATTTTCAAGGATAATGTTCATCTTTATTGTTTATGGTGTGCTTATCCTTCAACACGTAGAATCTACACATTATTTAAACTAGATCGACCCTTATCTTCATCATTGTATGTGTGTTGTGGCAGTAAACGCACCATCGTTTGGTTACTAAGAGTCACGGGTTTCTGTGTAGGGTTGCGTGACACTAGTTTTGAATCACTGCTTTCAAATCACGCATAGCTGAACTGCTTTCGGTTATAAAGTAGAAGTTGACTCCGTGAGTGAGGAATCACACTAGCACCCAGTAGCATGGTGAAAGTATGAATCTGTAAGTTATCTTAGCCTCACTTGTCACTTGAGTTCTGTTAGTACGGTTTCAATAAAATCTATTTTTTTTTATATTTTGAACAGGTCTTTACGCATTCGCTAATGGCGGAGGAAGTATTCTATAAAGAGAATACTAGAGGAAGTTTTTATTACAACTAGGATGCTCTTGTGTTATTTTTTTAGAAGTCTGAGACATCTGGGAATAGATTTTGTTCAGATTTTGAAAGGGAAGAGGAGTTTATAATCTTAGCCTTCCATTAGCACGTCATGAATTATAAATGCCTCTTTATGAACAAGTAGATTGTGGTGTGAAATAAGTTCGGTATCACTGCCGAGTGGTAGATTTAAAGAATTTCTGAAGCATGAAATTAAATGCAACAACAATGATAACTATGTTATCATGATGGATCCCGATGCACCTAAATCATTCCAAATTGATTGAACGCAGTTTGCAATTTCATGGTTAACCATTTACGTATATTTTTTTTCCTAAGTCGTTTTTTCTGGAGGACATATTTTTATTTGGTGTACATTCATAGATATTGAGTAAATATGTATGGCTCAAGGAAAAGTGTGTTTTAGAAAGTAACCTTCAAGAGACTAAAACAGTTGTTATTTTTAGGAAAAAGCATTGAACCGTTGTGCCCTATCAATAAATATGGACAATGAATTACTGAATCACAAATTATACGAGTCCCTCAGGTGCACAATCACAATGTTACGATCAAACTGAGTTTTACAGGAAACATGAAACCTCTATTTATCTCACGACTCTCGTGTTCCTTGGCACTTGTTGCGTTGAATAGCTTGCATGGACTGCTTGACAGAATGATGAAATGGTACATCGTTCCTTGAAACAGAAAATAATTGCACAAATGTGGATGTAAAGAGGTGAATGTTACTTTAAAAAAAATTACTGTAATCTTCCATTTTTTTAGCCTCTGGAAGCTTACAGTTATAAACATGACGATATATCTTGTAAGGAATTCACTAGGATTTTGAATTGATTACTGTGTATAAAAATATGTGTTAGTATATATACAAGGCATGTGCGGAAATCATAAGTAATTCCACTAAACGCGTGAAGTTGTAATCTCTATTAATCGTAACGTAACCTTGGATGATCATCAGTGTGAAGACATAACTTATTTTCACATGATTGTTGTGTCTTAATCTAGGTACTTGAATTTCAAGAGATTGCTTGCTAAGTGCCAAGTTGTTAATATTGATTATCAATATGCGCAAACCAAGAAAAAAATTGAAATATGGGTATTGCCCGAACATTAAGTAAAGCTTTAATCCAGAAAAAGGTTAAGTGAGTAACCATATAGGTCTGAGCAAAGTCGAACTAATTAAGTTTTGAATAACTAAGTTGCAAGGGGAAAAGAGAACCCCTAGAAAATTATATTGGAATAAATTAATTAGTCCAATAGGTAGATAGAAATTGATGAAGTTAATGATATAGTCATCATGTTATCACAATTATAATACAAGAAAATTGACACTCGTACAAGTGCTATGAAGGGAATTGACTAAATAAAAGGATGATTGTATAAAAGAGGAAATGTTAAACCCTAGTAAGGGTTTATGCAATGAAAAAGGTTCCCATAAACAATGTTAAGAATATAAAGAACATGTAATGACAAATTGTTTTCAATTCAGTCCTCCATATAATGCATTTTGGAGGAGGATTTGATTAAGGGGAATCTAGTAATAACATGACCTATGCATTGGAAGTGCATACTTGTACTTTAATACGTCTAGAAGATGATACACACATAAGGAATGTGACTATTCGTAAAATTCTCAGGTAACAGTAGATATGATTTTAAACCTTAATGAGTACCAGAAGCCAAAGTATGCATGTACCTCTATTGCATCAAAGAGTAGAGTTAGTGGTAAGAGGCATAGTAGGTAGTTATTATTTCTTGGGTCATAGAGCTATCCTACTCATGGTAGCATTTGCATGGACTATGATGCATAAGCAAGAATACTTATATTTATATTTTTTTTCTATGAGCTGAACTTATATGCATTGGTAAGACCTCTTTTAAATCAGAACTTGATCATCACTATGTTTAGTATGGAATATAGTATGCTTCTAATGGATAACTGTTATCGGGAAATCTAGTGTCTATGCAGAGCTGCTAGTCCCACTATGGTCGGTAGCTACCTTACAAACAAAGAAACTAAAAATACTTTCGTTTTCCTTTATGAGAAATAGATAGGATGGGAATTAAAGAGACCAACCTCTCTCTTGCACTTGGTTCCTTGCTTGATTACTCTCCCTTCTAATAGATCCTTGCCACTAGCTTCCACATCTACCTAGCTTCAAAGGGCACCTGTAGAATCAAAGCAGCATAACACTATCCAAGAACATAGATCTATTATCATAAACAACATAGGACCAGATATATATTGACCACACAAATGCATATATCATCAATCATACAAGAATGTGGAGGAAAACTTGAATAGCTTTATTGATAATCAAGAAATAGCAAAGAGGATTACAACGAATTGTTCTGACCCAGCATCATCCTCTCAGCAAGAAAGCCCTTCTTCACCTCATGAAAAGCTTACATCACCCAACACTATGATATTGCACCAAGAAACCAACAACACTTCCTTACAAGATACAAAATTCCAGCCTCTGGATCTCTCGGATGAGGGATCCATATATAGATGTTTGCAAGGGGGTGAGTCAGCTTTTGAGATTTGATTAGTGTCGTCTCTCTGATAGTTCTTGATTCCACTTGGAGATTGATGATCTCTTACTCATCCCTGGGCGAATGCAGAGAGTCAAGTGTCACAGGAGAAGTTTCTAGAAGATTCCATGATCCTCCATCTTGAAGATTGACCCTGCCATTTGTCCACTCTCGACCATCGCACCCCATAGAAGGGATTTTCAAGATGCTTCGCACCTCCTATGTGTATTTAGGTGGGATGCAGCACACTTTGACCATGGAGCAAGTGAGATGGTCCAGTTTTGACCAGTTCTGAGCCGTTTTTCATGGAGAACTTCTTGGAGAAGATGTAATCAGTTGACCTTGTTCTTTTAGAGGTTGGAACAACACTTTTAGGGACTTAAGAGCCCTTGGTTTATGGAAATTTATGATTGGGGTTGCACTGCACAAAAATGTCTATAACAGTTGCCCCCTAAAGCATGAGGTCATTAATCTATTGATGTCGGGTGAAATGCTTTATCATGAGGATCTGAAGTTTTTTCAAGATGGAAGGCGACCTGTAATAACATACAATACAATACATTATCTTCATAATATTTTCATGATCTAGTTGAGGCGTGCATTCGCATGCTTAGCTTTATAAATTCATTTTCATGTACATAAGACAGACAATCGTCTGAGTGTATACTGATGATTCTGGTAGAGCCATCATCCCTTAGGTTGGATGATTATCTGTGCAGTAATGATGTACATTTGATGTCTTTATTTTCCTGAGTATATATCGCAGCCCGGATGGATGAAACTGGATCCGGGGTCTTCAATCTCGTTCGATCTTCACTCAATGTACAAGATGATCCATGTGAGAGATGTTCTAGAGTCAAACATGGAAAGACATCACCTGATTACCAGCCAATGATGTAAGTTGTTAACATGCGGGAGAGGAATCACCGATAATGATGATGACCCTCAAGGTACTACAGTACAATTCACATGGTTTGAATAAGGGACTTGGTGTCGAACACCACGCAAAATCTTTCGGTTGAAGGCCATCGATGTAAACCTGTCACCGGAAGTGAGAAACTTGCCATTGAGGCGTGAAGGCTTCAAAGTACTGAAAGGGTTGTTCCTAGATTGACTTCTTGGACAATGAGCTGATGTCGACAAGAAGTGATCCGTCATAGGAGGGCCTTAGTGAATCCCACATCAATGACACGGAATGGAGCAAATGATTTTAATGGAGGTGAAAACGATTTGGGGATATAAGGTTCAGGGTGGTGGTCATGAAAGAATGGAGCGTAAATGTATTGCAGTGGGTGAGACACAGGTGAATTCTCTGAGCGAATTCTCTTGAACATATCGGCGACACTGACATGATGGATTGGTAGCATTAACCCCAAATATGGATGGTGTGACGGAACCATGGTGATGTGACCAGTGAATGGAACAACCCAACCTGACTCGAATGCAGAGTGAAAGTGTCATGTTCAAGAGCGACTTGCTACCGATAAAGTTTCTTCAAGTTTTCTTCCCAATTTTTCCCCAGTCATTGCTGACCAGTACCTCTTTATTTTTGTCAAGCTTGAGGAGGATAACATATTCTTGTTCTATAATTTGCCCTTCGGGCAAACCCATCGCTATGTTTTAACGAGCCTAGCGATAGTGAAACTCGTTCTTGTCTGTATGGACAAGTTTGTCGCTATTCAGTTTTAATGAGTTTAACGACAAGGATAACTCGGTCCTTTTCAATTTTAGAGAGTCTGAAAAAGGGACGTAAAGAAAACTCCAATAATTCTTTTTCATCATATAATCCCTTGAGTCCGAAAAAGTATAAAACAATACAAAAGGGATGAATTTTCGGTACTTTTAACGAGCCGAACAAGACAAGCACTCGATCTTTTTGTGTAATAATCCCTCAAGTCCAAAAAGGTTAAAATCTAAAGGAGGGATAGCACTTCCGGTCCCTTTAACGAGCTAGAGAGGCCAATTGCTCGAAAATCTTTTCATATTTTACGAGTCAGTTGAAAATAGCTTAAAGGAGACCTATTTTTTGAGGAACGAGTGATAAATTCGGGTAGCAACTGATTCCAGGTAAGGTTTGGAATTTTCCAATCATGGCAGTGTCATAAGGATGGCTAACAGGATCACTCTTCGCAGTTGTTCCTCAAAACGGGTAAACAATCAAATGGAGGTGAATGATCAGCCAATACAGAGTGGAGGTGATGATGAGAACACGACCACGGCTTCAAAGGCTGATGATAATACATTCACGATGGTTATTTACTGGAAATTGGTTCATTTTTTAATGAGATTAAACTCTGGGGGAACATTTGCTCATTGCTTATGTTTATTTTTTAACGAGCTTGAATTCCGCATTAAAACTGCTCGATATAATGGTCATTGATTTTCTTGATTTTACCATTGACAACTTTGTTCTTTCAGAGGTTATACTGCCTCCTCAGTTGCTTCATCAAACTAGTTAGAAATGAACAATACATGTTTGAAAAATGAGGTAAAACACTAATATTTTACTTGAATTAAGTGAAAAGTAATTTAAAAGTGCTTTTTAGCTCTCATTTTACCATTTCATTTGAACTTTGGTTTTTTGGAGCTTTGGATGTGCTTTCCCCCTTGATTTTCACCAGCTGATTCCAAGAGATTCTGTGGAAAATTCTCGTCACCGTCTGGACCAGGTAGGAGCTAAACCTGAGCTCTTTAATTTCATCCTTTCCTTTTTGAATTCTGAGCATGTTTTTTGGTTTTTCTCAGCCTCTGGTGTTTGAAAAACTCGCCCTGGCTCCATCGCGCCTCTTCCACATCAAAAGGTGCGATGCATGCTAGCTTGGCCATTGGCGAGTCAGCATGCATCCCAACTAGAACACTACTGGGGGTACGATGGGCGCAGAGAGGGCAATTTATGCACAGTTTTTCATGGAAATGTTCGCCCGTTTTTCACCAAATCAGGATCTTGATTCTTCTCTTGTTTGTTTCAGAGATTCTTTGGAGAAAAATTCCTATTACATGGCGAGAACGTGAGCATGAAGAAGAGGACATGCTTGCTTTACATGATCTGGTTATGGTAAATGCACTGTGGAACTGTGGCCTGTTCAAGTTTTTCCGCATCTCTTGCGTGAGGCAACAAATCAACCTGCTGCAATATTTTCTCGATGCATGGGATCCTACCACCCAAGTGTTCTAGATTAGGGGCAAGTCCATCCCCTTGACTATCATGGACATCTATTTTTTGACCAGCTTATTGAGGCGGGGTGCCCCTATCTCATTATCAGGTTCGGCCCGTGGGAATGAATCTGTGAGAGATTACATTCGCAGGTATTGCAGAGAGGGATCTCAGTTGAGTAAGGATGGCATCATTATTCGAGATGTCACTGACAAGTCCCTGAGGACCATTCTGTTTACTTTTGCTAGACTGGCTCGTAGTGCGGCACTTCACATGGCCAACAGGTCTTATATGTAGTACGCCCTGGAATGCCTTGAACCAAAGGTGTTCAACTGGTGTGATGCAGTACTCTCTGTGATGAAAGAACAACCAACCAAGGTGAAAAATGGAAGATTGAAGAACTTTGGAGATGGTTCTATCTTGATAGCTTTCACCTTGGAAAAGATCCTGCTGATGCAGCTGCAGTATGTTTCACTTGGTTTATCTCCACCGACTGAGCCACGGATGCAGAGATGGGTCGACCTTATGGCCAGACATGCTGGTCAGTCCCGGATTTCCTTTTCTGATACCCTTTCTTAGTGGTTCAACCTTCAGGAGATGGTTTTTTCCGAGTATCCATATGCCGGTATGGATTTCTGGGGTGATCCGGATTTGGTACTGCCTGTTGGCGAGCATTGGGGTGTCATTAGTAAATTTTCTGACCATATCTCTATTTATCGTTTCTCTTTATAATTTTCTTGTGCTTTATTCTATCAAAACTAATCAAAACTCATGTGCTCATGCAGATGTTGGACCAGTTCGACTAGTAGTACGCTTGAGAGTGCCAACTGCCGCTCCAGCAGGAGAGGGTGCGGGAAGGGCTATCCTTCGCGACCTTGATGTGGTCGAGACTCTTTCAGCATTGCAGGATCAGGTCGAGCGCCTTACTCTTGGTATTTCAGACGTGAGGACCGACGAGTTGCCCCTGAGGTTGCAGTGACATACTACTGGTGTGCCGAGTCTATTGACTAGGCTTTTACGCATGATTGCATGGGCGGTGACTTGTTATCACTAGCATCATTAGACTAGGGTGCCCCCTTTGGGTCATTTGACTAATTTTGTCTTGGTTACAGAACATTATGTGTAAACCATAAACATTTATATATATATATTTTTGATTTTCGGAGTTTTATTTTGGTTAAGTTACATGATCCTGATGCAAATACTGATGAAATGCTTCTTTTTATAAATGTTGCAATTGTCTATCTAACACATAATTTGCCAATGAGTCCGTTAATGTGTTTAAGTTTCTAGAAATATGTTGATATTGAATAAAATCAAATTGTCTTTCCAAAATCTTGACCCTTAGGAACATACGATAGATAGCTGGATTTCAGACCGAGTAGATACCAGTGAGTTGTAGTATGACGAGCTGTGAGTCTAGTGTGATGGTAAGCCGGCTTATGCCATGTGTGATGGCATCAGAGAGAAGTTCTATCAACGCACTATATTCAGTGATGTTATTTGTTGGCCGACCAATACATACCCCTCTGAAACTTACTAACTCGCCGCTTGGATAAAAAATGGCCCAGGCTGTAGAAGATAGGTTCCGCGAACTACGACTCGCTCCGTCGGCATATCCAACGAAATATTCCAATGGGTTCGACATCTACAAAAAATGTAAAAATTGGATTACTTGACAAAAAAAATTACTCTTAGCGAAAACAAAAATGTAACAAAAGCATATAGGTTACCACACTGAATCATGCGTAGTAACGCTTAAGGTACAACCCGTTACAGGGTTGCACCAGTGGAATCCCATCATAATCCATTAACTCATAGGGTCCTTTTGCTAACACTCGCTTAAAAATATAGGGGCCCATCCATAAAGACTTGAACTTACCTGCTCCCAATTTATCAGATTCCTGGTCATAAAGTAAGACCAAGTCACCTTCTGAGAAGACACGGGGTTTGACATTCTTGTCGAACTGCGCCTTGACTCGTTTCTTATGGGCTTCGTTAGCCAAAGCGGCATCATGACGGGTTTCATCCAATTGGATTAGCTCCAAGAAACAAGCCTCCTCTTCTGAAGATCTCGGGAGAAGGTCGACTGTGAGTTTGAGGGACGAGATTTCACACTGAACTGGTAAGATTGCTTCTAGGTCATACACCAGTTGAAAAGGTGTAAACCCGGTTTCATTTCTTACCGATGTTTGGTATGCCCACAAGGTTGAGTACAGGATCAGGTGCCAACTCCTTTTGTGGACTCCAATCATCGTTTGCAGCATCCACTTCAGGACTTTGTTGATTGCTTCAACTTGTCCATTGGCCTGCGGGTAATATGGAGTAGACCTGTCATGGGAAAACACTAATTTGGCAGCCAATTCGACTATCATGTTATTGCGAAAATGTGATCCATGATCTATGACTATAGCCTGTGGAACAACGAATCTGGTGACTACATGATTGAAAAAGAAACGCGTAGCTATTTCACCAGTGTTATCTAATGTAGGCATTGCCTCAGCCCATTTGGTAAAATAGTCTACTGCGACTATGATATACCCATGCCCCCCAGTCGATGTGGGGTTACATGTCATGAAATCAATTCCCCATTTTGCGAATGGCCCAACAGCAACTATCGATTGTAGAGGTGCGAGTGGTTTTCTGGTTCTGATATCGGAAATTTGACATGCATGGCAACTTCTGACTGCGGTTAAGCAATCTTTGAACATTGTTGGCCAGAAGTATCCTGCTCGTAAAAAATTTTGCGCTGTATGTTAACCAGATTGATGCCCCCCACACGTGCCTGAATGGTAATCATTAAGGACTTTTTCGGCCTCCTCATGGGTGAGGCACCTCCTCAGAACTGTATCGATACCGCGATGGTAAAGTGTATCACCGACGATCATGTAGTCTTTTGATTGGTATCGAATACATTTTTGTTCTGAGCGAGATGTATTAGACCTATATTTTTGGGTTTGGAGATAGATGATTATATCTCCATACCACAGACTGCTTGAAGATATAAGAAACAAATATTCATCCACAATGGTTTCTTCGGATGTTTCATCGTTGGACGACGATGGGAGATTGCATAGTAATTCTGCGAAAAGCAGGGATTTCTTTGATTTGGAATTTACGAATTCTAGATCAAACTCTTGGAGAATTGCTATCCATTTTGAATATTTGTCCCCCAGAAACTATCGTGACAATATATAAGTCATGGGGTTGCAATCTTACCAAATGGTAGTTTTTCGAAAGAGGATATAGTGTCGAAATCTCTGTATCGCTTGAATAGCTACGAGAGCCAGCTTTTTAACATAGGAATACTTGCTTTCTATATCATTTAAGTTTCTACTCAAATAATATATAGGATGTTCAATTCTGTTGTCTTTTTGAACCAAAACCATTGCGATGGTTGTATCCGCTGCAGCGAGATACAGGTTAAAGTCTTTTTGATAATCAGGAGTGTACATTAATGATGCTTTCATTAGGGATTCTTTTAAAGCATCAAAGGAAGCTTGCGCGACCTGATCCCAGACGAAGGGTACTTCCTTCTTCAATAGACGTGTATAACCTTTAGCAAGTTCGGCATAATTTGGAATGAACCTCCTCAGAAAGTTTGCTTTCCCTTGGAGTTTCTGAATCTGAAGAAAATTTGAAGGTGGAGGCAAATTTATGATTGCCTGAACCTTACATGGGTTGAGACGAATCCTGTCTTTTGAGACTACAAAGCCAAGCAAACGACCAGAACTGACCCAGAACACACATTTATGTGGATTGAGTCGTATGTTTTAGTGTCGGCAACGTAGAAATATCGCTCTCAAATGCTGTGGATGATCAGTTTGCTTTCGCGAATGAGTCGAAAGGTCGTCGAGATATGGTTGAATGATTTTTTTGATGTCATGGAAGGCATAATTCATTGCCCTCTGAAATGTTGCCCCTGCGTTCTTTAAACCAAAGGGTAATTTGCAATATGCAAATGTGCCCCACGGGAAAATAAATGCAGTCTTTGACTGGTCCTGTGGGCGGATATTTATTTGATTATACCCGGAGAATCCATCCATAAATGAAAAGATTTCACATCTGGCACATTCATTAATTATCTCGTCAATAAAGGGTGTAGGATAGTTGTCTTTCAGACAAGCTTGATTTACATCCCTATAATCGACGCACACTCTAATTGTTCCTTGTTTTTTCATCACATGAACAATGTTCGATACCCAATCAGTTAGAGGAACCGCGTAAATCAAACCAGCATGGAGAAGTTTCTCAACTTCTGCCTTGATAGTAGCGACTTTATTCGGGTGCACCTGCCGTAGCCATTGTCGTACCAGTTTGACATCAGGATACATCTTGATTTCGTGTTCAACTATACTCGAGTCAATGCCTGGAATTTCATCGTATGACCAAGCAAAGACATCTCTGAATTCGCGAAAAAGAGCGTTATATATTTCCAGTTCTGACGGAGAACAACATTTGCCAACATAAATATTTTCTACAACATTTGTTTTGGTCGAGATATTTATGGCAATAGTCTCTTGAATATTAGACAAGTTTCACTCAGAATCCACCGTGTTTACAGTATTTGATAGGAAATCAAAAACTGAAGGATGATGAAGGTCATCAGGAGTATCTTCTTGACAATCCAGAAGATGGGAACGATAGTGGTACTCTTCCCAAGGCGCCCCTTCAATTATCATTGACTGAACAATTCCTTCGTTAGTGTAATGCACTTGCGACAAAGGATCTGAGGGGGTTCCATATTCCTTAGACCTATCTATCCAAATGATTGATTAGCTTTGATTCGGGTCTGCCTCCCATGCCGAAAACATTGATTGCTACAATATTTCAATTGGGCTTGGAAGCAATACCTGCGGATGATCCATGTTAATATCATTTTCTGAGATCTTTTGAGTCGAATATATCATATTGCAGGTTCCTACCGTCGCCACTTCCACCAACTTGACTAGAGGCGGGAGGGAAAAAGTTCCCATTAATATAGGGTCTTTTAGTAGGCCTACTCTGATATTTTGAAGCGAATGGGGGCTTCCATGGATCATCGGAATGCTTCCCGTAACTTGGGAACTATTGGGAGAAATGTTTGTTGGTCGAGGATTATAATTCCTCCTTGAAAAGGAAATGAAATCTTCCTAAGGTAGGTCGACACAACCGCAGCCATAGCATATATGCATGGTCTTCCCAGTAGGATGTTGTAATCGAGGTCTTCGTCGATTACTTCGACATCTATTTCTATTGTTTTCCCCCCTAGTTCAACTTGCAAGTTCCTTAGAATACCATATGGGGTATATGTTCGTCCGTCAAATGCTTTTAATGTCGTTGAAGACCGTGACAAGGTTGGAGATCCTAAAGTTTTCCAGCAACTCATCGACATAATACATGTAGATGCCCCCTCATGAATAATTGTTCTATGAATAGTTTTGTTGAGAGGTTTCACTTGAATGAGGAAAGCTAGTTGAGCTCGTAACTAAGGATCATATCCTTTGTGATTAAAGGACACAAGATTAGAATCCTTTGGGTCTATCCCACCTATAGCTGATAATAAAGCCTGCTTTTGGGATGGGAAATTTTCTAGTACTTCAAGTGTCGACATAGTAGATGGCGATTGGGCCAGATCTTCCACTATGTTATAATGTTGTGGTGCTCTGGCACGAGGATTAAATGTCAACTTGTGTACTACTCCCTTTGGCGGTTTTATTGTTAGCTCTGAAATGATGGGCGGCGCAACTTCTGTCGAAGATTTTTTCGAACTACTAGGTTGATCTTTATCCTTGTTGTTCGACAGCTGTGGATTCCCATAATCTTTATTCCTTGTCGATATCAAAGCATCATTTTGTTGTTCGAAACTGACAACATCAGCACTTGGGACGGGGAAGCATTTTCACTAGCAACCAGATTTGTCCCTTGATTTGGAAACAGATCAGTCAATACTGCCGAGGTTTTTTAATTCTTGAAGAATTTTCTAAGCTCAGCTTTATATGGACAATCTCTTGTCCAATGATCCTCATCACAAATTAAGCATGGACTTTCTGGTTTCCTATCTCCAGGAGGGTTTGTAGAAGAATTTTCAGGTGATGATTCGTCCTGTTTCTTCTTCTTCCCTTTGTTTTTCTTCTTGCCTCCTGGTTGCTTGGTTCCTTTGCCTTTATCAGTTGAGACAGCATTTACTTCCAAGGTGAGAAGTTCTTCTTTTTCATTTTGACTAGAAATATTACAAGCCTTTTTAGATGTAGCCTTTGTCGATTTCGTGTCGGTTGTACCAATCATGCCATCGCCAGCATGGGAGTCATTGTTCGATTTAGGAGGAGGAGGGATGGAAAAGTCCAGTCTGGGAGCGTCAAGGATTTTATCGTAGAGCGTGCCAGACTGAGTATAAATCAAGTCTAAATATTGTGCACGAGCAATAACTTGCTCTTCAGTGATGACTCCTCCTTTTGCCACATCTTTTGTAATGGAAGGTAATAATGAATTAATAAACCATTCAGCTAAAAGTTGATCAGGAACATACGTTTTTACCATTCTACGATGACGTCACCACTCATGAATATGGTTGGATATGTGAGTGGCCGTTGTTTGCTTGAAATTGGTAAGAAGTTATGTTCCCGTTTTGTACCTTATTGGTAACTGAAAATTGGTTAAAAAGGTTGTGGCTAGGGCGCTAAAGTTGTCAAACGACACTCTGGGTAACTCGATATACCATTTTGCTGCCGGACCAGTTAGCGTCCTCTGAAAAAGGCGAAGCCTAATTGAATCATCGTTTAGGGTGTTTGATGAACACCACAGATGAAATGTCATTACATGATTTGATGGGTCTTCACCCGGATTTCCATTAAATTTAGGAATATCTGACTGAAGTTTATGCGGAATCGCTGGCCACCAAGGGGCGTAAGCAATTGGATCATTCGTTAGCCGATTTAGATCTGGTAACTCTAAAGTTGCCACGAAGGGTAACTGTTGATTCAGGTTTGGCGAAGCATACCCAGGATAGGATGGAATGGCCTGAGCAGTTGGTCTTTGCATACCAACATAATGCATTTGATGTTGGTAACTTTGGTAAGGTTGATGGGCATAACCATTGTAGAATGGTTGATTTTGACCGTTTTGAATATACGGCTGCCCATTATTTGCAAAGATTTGTTGCTCAGATCCTTGGTATACTTGTTGGAATTGCGGTTGTTGGTATTGCACCAGCCATGGTTGTGAAGCCATGTGCTGTTGTCCAATACTGGCCATTTGACCAAGATGAGGGGTAATTGTACCCTTTTGGGCCTGTGTCATTCCACTAGTTGGCGATTGTCATTGAGTCACAGGGACAAGAGGCTGTTTCATTACAACCTGAGAAACCTGAGGCTGGCATACAACAGGCAATGGTTGTACTTGCGAGACCGTCACAAGAGCCGGTGTAGTTGGTATATTTGACATAGGTAAACATTGTTGCATTGAATATACAACTCTTGGTTGTTGAGGCAGTATTGGCACCCAACCGCTAGATGTAATTCCAACATAACCTGAATTTTGTTGTGAACTCTCATATGGTTGTCCTCCCGGAGGAGACAATGAAAGGGTATACTGCCCCCCATACGGCGGTAATCCGGTACTCAAAGGAATTGTTTGTCCTTGAGAACCGAACTGCCCAAATTGACACCCTGAAGGATCAATTTGCTGAGACTGAACATAAGAGTTCCCAGATACTATTTCGGATGAACAAACAGGAACAGACCATACTGTCGAAATAGCCCCTAAGTGGGCCCCTTCTAGCGATTGAGAGCTAGTTGCGATAGAAGGTATGCCGACGAACATTGTTGGAGTGTCAGTAGGAAGTTCTGTCGTTGCTGTGTCGGATGACACAGTCCTATATGTTGACGGTTGTTCAGACATTTCTATTCTATCCAAAAGATTGCCTAGTGATTCTACAGGAGCTTCTGATGACGGTAGACTAATTTTTGATGAAGAACGATACAAAGTGATCCCGACTCCAAATCACGATGGAGTACTAGATGGAGGATCCTCCACAATCTCTTCTATAACAATCAGACCAGGTGGAAGAGGTAGACCATCAGGTCCATAAAATATTTCTGGTGCCAAAGAAGGTATAGAATCTGCAGCGATAGATGTTTGGGGAATAACACCTTCTGAATTAGCTGTTGATGGAGTTGGTTCAGTAATACAAGTGTTTACCTTCACACTAGGATTAGTTATACTATTATTTTGTGGCTGTTGAACTTCTTCTGTAAAGGCAGGGATACCAGAAATGTTTGGAGTAACCAGAGTCTCCGATGGTGTTGGAACACTTGTTCTAACCTTACCAGGGGATTTGGAATTGGTTAAATGAGTTCTCTTTGTCCGTAATAGTTTCGATTCTGGAGACAAAGACAATTGACTCGTAAGCCTCTGTGAACAATGGGGTTTCAATTGAATTTCTTCCACGATTGCGGATTACTCGATCAACTAAAAATAAAGGGGAAATATGTTTCCAAATTAAATGAATTTTAGATGCTTTGACACAACTTGTTTTTTCAAATTTTAAGAGTCGAGAAAAAACAAAAGATGACTCTAGTCACCTTCGATTTTTAATGAGCCTGAAGTGACAAGTGCTCAGATGGACCTTTTCCTTTAAGGAGCATAAAAAGGAACGAAAGAGACTGCTCTGGAAATCTAGACAGAGGGATTACCAACCAATCGCAAAACTGCAGAATACTTTTTACGGTAAAGCAGTCAATCTTCCCGAATGCTATGTTCAGTGCATTGCGATCGATAGGGCGACAGACAGGACTTACTATGGATAAAGGATAAAGCCTATTGTGGTCTCCCAATATATACTCGACGGTATGTGGGAGCACAAGTCCGTACTGGAACTTATCATCTCAAAGTGGAGGAATCACCCAACGATCAATGAAAACAATAGTTACCAGGCTTTACGATGTCGGAATACGTCTCCAGCCTAGACTTCTAAATGTTGTGAGTTAGGTTCCAAAGCGTTTTTAGATTCATTAAATTTATTTTACAGTTGATCTTGCTTAAGAAATTTTCCTTTCAGGTTCACCACGTGATGTAGATGTACAATTCCTAAAATGCAATCTAAGATGATAAACAGTAATTTAATCTTCTTTTTGCAATGAAAATCCTAGCTACTAAGGAAAGAGAGATGACGTTCTTTCAACATAGAGCAGAGAGCGTACACTATATGCACTGTCCTAAATCAAACCAACAAACAGTCTAAATGAAAATGCACGTGCATGCATTTGTTTTCAGCCTTCTTAATGTGTGAATGATTAAAAGAAAGCTAAGCGCAAATCTGAATTAATTTTCAAAGCGACATTACTAACAAGTTTCTTTTCAAGACAAAATGAGGACAATGGCGACACTTTGCGATTTGCAATTGAAATCTTGCTTTCGACACTTGAAAAACTACTAATTCAAATCAAATACAACAGTAACAGTGTAATCGACTATCAAGAACAATCGAATTCTCTTTTATGACTGAAAACGACACTTGCGACACTTTCAAAGCAAGAAACAACAATTCACTTACGCTACTTCTTTGTAAAAGAGAACTGAAAATGGCTCAAAATACATAAAAACATTTACAGTTCTTTGATCAATGGAGGCAGAATAATGGCAAGGAAGGGGGTTTCAACAAAGATGTACTGACTATAGGCAGCAAAACTCTTGAATAGAGCTGAAAAGAGTGAACACAGAAACCAAAATCTAGGAGCAGGAAAGGCCTTGTCTGATCAACGCACCTGTAACACAGTGAACAAGAGATGCAGTGAACCTACTACACTTGGGAAGTGTGATGCATCCAGAATTCATAGAAGAGACAGTGTGCTGGACCAGGGACAAGACTTTAACTGGGTTCTGGGTCATAGTTTGCAGTTTAGTTCAGGGATTTAGGCTGAGCAAGTGGTAATCAGTAAACCAATCACAGTGGTAGATCTAAAGAGGTTACTAGAGCCACCACAAGGGCAATTGGGTAGCTTGTAAATCAATTGTTCATTTCATAAACAAAACCCAGAGATAGACTAAAGCATCATTGATCTACTTTGCACTTGCATAGCAAATGCAGTTCGAAGGCTAGCTGGGTTAACTTCAGGCTCCGTCTGTAAGTTTATAAAGTAAACAAATGAAGGTAAACAAACAATCTATTCGCTCCCCAGTGGAGTCGCCATTTTGTTATCGGGAAATCTAGTGTCTATGTAGAGCTGCTAGTCCCACTAAGGCTAGTAGCTACCATAGAAACAAACAAACTAAAACTACTTTCGTTTTCCTTTATGAGAAATAGATAAGAGGGGAATAAAAGATACCAACCTTTGTCTTGCACTTGGTTCCTTGCTTGATTCCTCTCCCTTTTGATAGATCCTTGCCACTAGCTTCCTGATCTACCCAGCTTCAAAGAGCACCTGTAGAATCAAAGCAGCATAAAACTATCCAAGAACATAGATCTATTATCATAAACAACATAGGACCAGATATATATTGACCACACAAATGCATATATCATAAATCATACAAGAATGTGGAGGAAAACTTGAATAGCTTTATTGATAATCAAGAAATAGCAAAGAGGATTACAACCAATTGTTCTGACCCAGCATCATCCTCTCAACAAGAAAGCCCTTCTTCACCTCATCAAAAGCTTAGATCACCCAACACTATGATATTGCACTAAGAAACTAGCAACACCTCCTTACAAGATACAAAATTCCATCCTTTGGATCTCTGGGATGAGGGATCCATATATAGATGTTTGCAAGGGGGGTGAGTCAGCTTTTGAGATTTGATTAGTGTCGTCTCTCTGATAGTTCTTGATTCCACTTGGATATTGATGATTTGTTACTCATCCCTGGGCGAATGCAGAGAGTCAAGTGTCACAGGAGAAGTTTCTAGAAGATTCCATGATCCTCCACCTTGCAGATTGACCCTGCCATTTGTCCACTCTCACCCATCACACCCCATAGAAGGGATTTTCAAGATGAATTGCACCTCCTGTGTGTATTTAGGTGGGATGCAGCGCACTTTGACCATGGAGCAGGTGAGATGGTCCAGTTTTGACCAGTTCTGAGCAGTTTTTCATGTAGAACTTCTCAAAGAAGATGTAATCAGTTGACCTTGTTCTTTTAGAGGTTGGAACAACACTTTTAGGGACTTAAGAGCCCTTGGTTTATGGAGATTTATGATTGGGGTTGCACTACCCAAAAATGTATATAACAATAACTAGATAAATATTTATGCATGAGAAGGTAACTGCTTATTTGGAATTGCATAGAAGACTTAAATCCTTATGTATAATGATTTACTTATATGAGAAAAGGAAATTTTCTACCTGCAATTCTAGTTTAATTTAGTGGGTGGATTTCTCATGTAAATATCCAAATTATTCATGCCTGAGCATGTAGAGATTTTGGTTTCTGAAGTGAAGGTAAAATACATATATATGCATGATAGAAACTAGATGTACATAAAGAAAACTTGGGCAAATGTGTATTATGTTTTTAAATGAACGATGAGGAGGAATTAGAATGGTTTTGGTTAAACCTCTAACAAAATTTCTACCAAGGGACCATAATCCCAAATCATGACATCTATAAGATTTACCGGTTGATGAACCTGGTGAAAAACTATAGTGGAATGAAATAAAATTTATTATTTCAATCAGTAAAATTTTAAATAGTGATTGGTACAATTGCTGTGTAGATGCATGGCTAAATAAAATCACCTAATACTGGAAAGGAGGATTATATAATAGAGAAAGCTCATGGTTGTATCATTGTTTTATTGTTGTGTAATGATACATATACCCATGCATTGTCATGAATTGTTTTGTATGTGTTACCATAGTCTGACTGAGTGGTCAATTAGATAAGCATGTTTTAAACAGGATCATGCTTAATATGCATGCATAGTAATCAGTTATTTGAATCTTCCATGTAAGAACATGTGTGTGCAGTATTATAGCCTTGTAAGAATATTGTATTTATCAATTGGTTGATGATAGAAGGGCCTTGGTGTCATGCATCCATATAAGAAAGAGTCTTGAGTCTAAATCGAGATATACATGCATGGCTTGTTATGTGCCAATAATAAATAGGAAAAGTATGTATGAATAACTTATGACTATGTTTATGAGTCAGGTTGGATAAGGAAAATGAAGGTTATTAGTCCTTACTTTTAGAAAAATATTATAACTAAGTTGTTATAGCATACAATGTGACTTAGTGAAAGGATCTCTTTTTTTCATAAAAATGTACTATGATAACACCAGAAAAGAAGTTTACCATGCTTATTTGAGAATATGTGGTAATTGACTCTAGTCAAATATTAAACTATGGTCATCATGTTATAAAAACAAATTATAAATGGTATAATTGCTACGAAAGTATTATACCATGGTAAAGGTTTTCAATAAATAGTGTTACAATGGTGAGAACAGGTTATAGTACGAGACTATATAACTGTATAAAATGTCATTTAAATTGATCCTTTGATTAAGGAATCTACATACAATTTGATTTGTTCTTCAGTTGGAAGAAAGTATGATTAAGGGGAAACTTAACTTTAACATATTTCCAAGACATATGCATCGTCTGATGGATATGCATAATGGAACCTATAAGTATCCTTGAGTACAAATCATAGTAATTGATGAAGTAACACAAATTGTATGGACCACTGGGTCAATTAAATGGTATCTAACAATCTATTTAAATAGATTGATATCATACAAATTGAAATGCATAATTTGTACCAAGCAATTTTGGGAGGTTCTCTTATTGGATTGCATTGATAATGTGTGTAAACAACATAAGAAATGTTGCATAATTCAAATAGGAATTCATAAAATGGATAACTCATATTTTGGTTAAGGGTGATTTAATGTTAAAGAGGAGCTAACATGTAAGTACCTTGAGATCATAAACACTTACAACTAAAAGGGGTGTAGGATTGAAAGTAGTAAAAACTTTCATGTATAACTACACTAAATTATGCATGGCCAACAAGTTGTTGAGGCATAAAAAGGGAAATAGTAAATCATACGAGATGAATTAATTAAGAATGAAGTATGATCTGATGAATATTAAACTTCAAAAGCTATGAGTTAATAGTCTGCTTTAGAACATTAAGCAGAAGGTATGATTAAGATGAAAAGATGCATGAATACAATACTATGCTACTGATATTGTGTTACAACCAAATGAAATCTGAAAATGATCTGCACTTGACATAAAACTTTCTTGGATTACAGAAATGAACCATGCTCATGGGAATTCCTTATAAACTAAGCACAATTGTTATATTTATTAGAAATAGATAAAGGAATGTTTGGCATGATTCTAACATAGTGGAAAACATGTGGTTAAAACTTATGTCATGTAGGTGATACCATGAGGATGGTATGATGGGTTGTAGCACAGATGGTACTATGTACAATAATACATACAATACCCGTATGATTACGTGTGTTACATGATTGAAATAGGATATGTATATCGGTGTGTATAGTATACCTTGTGTGTAGGTATGCATGAAGACATTCGGTAGATGTCTGGTAGGCAACCAACTTGGAGGTTACACAGAAGAAGGAAAGTAAGAAGTGGTTCAAGGATAAGTAACCATGGTTAATTACAGTTTGGCATACATACGATTATGATGAATATATATGATGAAAATATATAATGAATATATATGGTTATGTGAACTAATATGTTATGACATTGCAGGCATATTGATGTGGAAAATATGCTAACATATGTGTTGTATGTAGATAAACTTCAAGAAGCAGGTGTTCAATAAGAACACAAAGGCTTGGAAGAATGCCAAAAGAGAACCTCAATTCTTCAGATAAAATGAAAAATCATCAATAGTTTCCTTAGTAATATCGAGTAACAGATCATGATATTTATCATATTTAAATTTTTACGTCAATAGCTTCTCATGGATGGTTTGAAAACATTGTTACATGTAGTATGGAAGGAGATATGATAGGAGCACTACTTGTAACCGATGTACATCGAAAGTTTTGCATCAGATGGTGGAGCCATGAGAGCCGTGGACTAAAAAACCAGCTATTTCTGAATGAGGACATCATTCAATGATACACCGAGGATGGTTTAAAGTTTAAGAGGGGGAGTATGTAACAATCCTCCCTTGTGCGTTAAATTATTGTAAGCCTAAGCTAAGGAAATATAGGTGTGATACCCTCCTTTGTGGCTTAAACTATTTTAAACCTAAGTTGAGGAAAGCTAGGTATGATATGTAATATGAAAAGCAAATATGTTATTAAATAAATTAATGAAATAAATCACTTGGAGGGTGGAGCACCAAGAGAAGAGATTCTTGCCAAATCCCATTGAGGAATGAGATAAATCTTTCATGATAAATATTCTGGATGTGATTCTAGATAATATTGGATGGATTGGAGATCCATCAGATAGATTGGAGATAAATATCCATCAAACATAAAAGCTTTGCAGGAGATAAATGAAAGATTTTATGAAGAAAAGCCTCGTGGGACATAAAGATGAGATTTCCAAAAAGACCTAGGCAAATCGAAAAATCCATAAAAGTAGGACGCCACTAATGGAAACTAAATCATGAAAGAGGGTATTAAATACCTAGTGCATTGATCAATGGAGGACAATTGATCCTTAGCAAGAACCTAGACTCGGGGGGAATCAGAGTGATTCATGGTTTAGTGTTGGTGCTCTGCTCTCCAAGTGATGTTTTAGCTGGTTTGACATGCGTGGAATGTATTGCATGTTATTCCTTACCTTGTATATACTCTAATGGTTCCTACATATATGTTTAGCTATAAGTGTGATATATGTTGATGATGTTATGTGTATTCATGTAATTGATTTCATTCTTATGCTTGTGGATGAGTAAAATATCCAATGAATATAATGGTGGTCTTCATTATGTTAGTGAAGGAATGGAGTAGGTATTTAATGTTATATAAAGTCTCTAGTTTAACATGACAGATATTGGTAGATGCTTGTGGATCATTATGGTATAATGTATTTAATGGAATAGTCTATGATGGTGAGATTGTCTATGGCATAGATATTCAGTGAGGCTATATTTGCAATTTGTCTGTTGCTTAAAAGTTATCTTATTATGGAAATGGTGGAATTTTATTATGCATGTGATTAACTGAGTTAATGGATTTTATAAAGTTTATGCATGCATATGGTAATTAGGATTTATTAGTATTGAGGAAGTTATTGGCATGAGACATAGATGCATGCAGAACACTATTAGGAAGTAAGTTATATATATATATATATATATATATATATATATATATATATATATATATATATATATATATATATATATCCAATGGTCGAGGATATCGATACCAAGCATGTCACAAGAGGCTTGATGGCTGCATGTTATATATATATATATATATATATATATATATATATATATATATCCAATGGTCAAGGATATTGATACCAAGCATGTCACAAGAGGCTTGATGGCTGCATGTTATAGCTCCTCCTTCGTTCCAAGACATGGCTATGTTTATAAAATTGTTCAAATAAGGTGGGATAATGTGTCTATGGTATAAGGTTCCTCCCTGAATGTGATGTAGCAGTGTGACTAGGAGAAAGAAACATGGAATATTAACTATATCTAAAGAAATTTCTAAAAGGTTATGGGGTTATTGGCTATATTTCCAGGTAGGCCATGGAGATACGTTAAATTTACATGGTAATTTCATAATCATATTAGGTAAATCTAAAAAGATAAATTTTGAATATACCATAACCATTCATTTATGATCATAAGTCAAATATTTGGATTAAAAGAGAGATAATTTACCAATGTTCAACGCCAATCTTCGTAAGTCTATTTTTCATCATTTTAAAACCATGTTCATAAATAAATAAACATATAAGAGAGGCATATTCTAGAACCCAATATGAGAGAGATCTGTAATTATTGTCATGCTCAAAGAAGAGTTGACATGTGTCCCTTTTAAAATAAAAATAAAATATTCACTTAGAAAAATAACAATGACAATGAATATAAGTGTTTGTTTCGTTTTAACTAAACGTAAAAGAAAATATTGTATTTCTACTTTTGAATATGACAAACATGGGTTATTTTGTTTCTGAAAAATATGCCAATACACAATTGAGTAAACTAAAATATTATATTCCCATTAATAACGTTTATAAGTTTTATATTTTTTAAAACTATTGGAATGTAGGACTTAAATAAACTATTTGAATATCCATATATCCATGTTAATTAATTTATTTGAGTATCATTTTCATATATGTGCATATATGAAGAGTGTAAAAAATAAAAGAATGAAGATTATTATATTAATATTGACCACTATAAAATATTTCAACATCCAAAAAGAAAAAGTAATTGAAGGGAAAAAAATCAATTATTTTATAATAAAAGTAATAAGAGGGAGATATATAATTAGTTAAGTAATATTTACATGTATTTAAAAATATATTAATAACAAACAATATTTTAATATAAGTAAAATATTTCAATATTAATGTAAAATAAAATACTTCAATGTCAATTATGTATATATTATGTATTGTGAAAAATATATAACAATTTAAAAAAGATATATATATTAAAACATTTGAAGTAGTCTCGTTATTTTACATTTTGGCCATTTTTTTAGGTATGTTCAATTTTTCTTCAAATTCAAGAAAGATTTGCTCTAATTGTAAATTTAAACTGTGCCCTCTATATAATGCAAATGTGTAATGGGATTTTCAACATCTTGAATCGATTCATCGCATGTGCATTCTAGGTCATTCCTTGTGCTCTACATTCTACGTCATCCCTTGTGTTCAATGTGGATGTGCCATTTTAAAATAAAAAATAATATTCTCTAAATAAATTTAAAAAGACAACATCAAGACAATATCACATATAATAAGAAATAAAAATTAATATGCATGTTAGGTATGAAGGAGGTGTAGTAAAACTATTTCAATTTAAGAATTAGCTATAAATAACATATTTGGATGTACCTTTATAGTAACTTTAGAGATAAAATAACTAAAAAGACAAAACCTCATATTTTGATTGTTGAATGTGAACAATGTATAATTCTTATAGGTTCTAAAAAAAATTAATACAACACTTAACTAGTCTATTCTAATATCTATACTAACTATTATTTCCATAACAATTTCATATATATGTATATAGGGAGAAAAAGTTTTAAAAAAATGTTAGCCATTATAGAATAGTATAGTTCAATATACAAAGAAACTATGTAATTGAAAGTAATATTTCCTAAAACTAATAACAAAATGTAATTTATTTAGTTCTTAGTATAAAATTAATATACAACATTTACCATTTAAAAAATATAAGTACCCATAAAAAATTTAATATGAATATAGATAAAAAAAATCAATATCATAATCTATGGGGTTAAATAAAAAATTACTATGTATATATTAGATAAAATAATTAAAAAAATAACATCTGCGTTTTGGTTTCTTTTTATTTATAGTTTTTAGTTAATTCTGTATGAAATCCAACGATCAAAACTTAAGTTGTATAATCTACTCAATCTAAGTGGGGAAGAAGTTTTTCAAAGTGTGAAACCATTTGTGCATTCAAAAACCAATATATATATATATATACAAGGGAGTTATAATATTTAATCCTCTATATATGTGCTAGATCTTTGATTACGATAGACCTACAACTATAATGTAATATCAATACATTTCATTTAAAAATCCTTGATTTATCATATATTCATTGCTTAC
Source organism: Pinus tabuliformis (assembly GCA_031772625.1). Taxonomy (NCBI): domain Eukaryota; kingdom Viridiplantae; phylum Streptophyta; class Pinopsida; order Pinales; family Pinaceae; genus Pinus; species Pinus tabuliformis. Next base: position 909,844,067 of record CM062819.1, read on the forward strand.
TATATATCTCCTCAACTTTGAGTTGACACCTGTCTTTTAGAAAAAGTCTCACTTTGAGAAAGATATGTAAGTCACCTAGAGTTGACAAGTGTCCCTTAAAAAAAATATATATTTAATAGAAATACAATAAAAAAAACTAAAATGAAGATACATGTTTTACTATATGTCTACCATACCATAAATCAAATATTTAGATGCCTATATTAAATAAAGTAAGTAAAATCAAAAAGATTAAAAATAAAAATAAAAGTAAAAGTAAAGTAGAAGTGAAAAAAGACAAAAAATAAAGACCTTATATTTTCACATTTGAGCCTGAGAAATTGTATAAAAAATATTTAGGGTGTGGCTTAAATAAACTTTTTAAAATATTTTAGTACATGAGTTGATTAAAGCTTTTAAATATGTACACTCACTAATTTATTTCAATCTCAAATTCATGCATATGTATATAATGAGAATGTAAATAAATAAATAAAATTGTGTTCAAAATAATAAAATATTTCAATGTAGTGAGGGTAATTAAAATTAAAAAAAATCAAGTAGATGGAGATATATAATTCATGCAATTTTTAGTATCAAATTAATATATAGCTTTCAAAAAATGTACGATATATTTAGATTATTAAAGAAAACACTATATACACTATATAAAGTCATTTAAAAAAAATATTAAATTATTTTTTGTAATTTCACTATTTTATATAATGACTCTTTTTTAGTATATTGTTTTGGTCAAAATCGTTTGTAATAGAGAAAATATGTGTTCAAATTACAAATTTAAGATGTGTACTATTCAACTTTCCAAATAAATTTTGAAGACATTAAATTTATTTTATAAATTCAAAAATATAATTTAAACAATAAAAAATATACAGTATATTTATATATATATATATATATATATATATATATATATAATATATATATAGACTTCGTTAGTTTTTGGATTAATCAAAACTATCATGAGCAAACATTTTATTCTATTTTTTCATTTTGGATTTTGGACAATTTTGTAATTATGAAATGTACTTGTTCTCCAAAGCCATAGGGTAGTTTGTGGATTTGTATTATTAATCGTTACAAAGAGTGATAGATTTTAGGTTAAGTTAATTTGAATTTATAATTATGACAAAAATATTTTATAAAATTTAAGCATTAAATTTTACATTTTTTTTGTATGTACGTTTCAAAATTTTAAAAATTACCTCAGTGTAAGATTTGATTATGATATTAAATAAATAAAGTAATATGCACATGGTGTAGTGTAGTTCTTGCACAAACCTCAATTGGCTTAAATATCCAAGTAGGTTCATGTATTGGTTCACGTTGGGTTCATTTAAAGGAAGATAATTAAAGACGAGAGAAGAGACGTGGCAAGGCCAAAGGTCAAGCAAGCTTGTGTGAGAAGCCCTTGCTGAAAATTGGTATCAGAGCCAAAGCATTTGGTTTAGGTTAGTACTTAGAAAAACACTCTGTATTGAAATGGAACCTTTCAAAAAGTCTATTTCTTTCCACAATATAGAAGAAAGAGAATTATCTGTAAATGAGAATCCCCTCAAAGATATGTTTGCATCTTGTTCTAGTCATGTGTTAAACCAATCTGAACTAGAATATGAGGAAACAAAACCATCTGCAAGATGACAACATCCTAGCATTGCCGCATTAGAAGTTTATTCAGACCTGTCTATGTTTCACTTAAAAGCTGCTACTAGAATCAGTATTAAAGAGTCAATAAGCCAGATCCAAGAAAACTCCGATAGTGTACAATCTATCCCTCTTCTTGATCCAAAACAATTACAAGCAAAAGAAAAGAGGCTCAAAACTAAGCATTTGCATTTGGGATGCATTAGAATCGGCATAAACCCTCTGAACCATCAAGGCCTGAATACTTTTGTGTTTGCCACTGTTAGAGACTTAACCCATAACAAATATACTGATTCATTGATAGGAGGGACAGTCGCTCCTTTGTCTAATGGCCTTGTCTATTTTGACTGTTATCTGAATTTCTCAGTTTATGCCTTTGATGAAACTATTGATCAAATCCTACAACTTCAAATCCAGACCATCGAATTTGAAATGTATAAGAAGAGACATAACATTGCTATCTAGACAAGGGGTTGTTTCCGGCATACTAATACTTTGTATCCAGCCATCCTCCATGTGCCCAATAAAGATTCCAAGTCTAGTGTTGTTGTTTTAACCGACTCAAGAAATAAAAATATTGAACACAAGATTATTCTTTGGGAAGATCTCACTCTCCCAGAATGCTAGGCCGTTTCTAATCCCAAGCCTCTTGCTTTGAGAAAAATAACATCTATAGATATCCAAGAAATTCAATCCTCTGTTGTATTGTCTTTTCCTAGGAGATCCACAATAGACGGCAGAAGAATCAAACAAGCCTGCCAAAGCTCATCAGCTTATCAGGATCCAAGCATTATAGATACTACTTGCTCCAGATCTGTTATAAATCCTTGTCATCATATTTCATTATTTGATATTTCACAGATTGTAAATTTTTCTTTACTAGAAGTAAAATTTCCCGAGTTTCACTCATCTGTAAATTTGAGCATTCTTGCTGAGTCTGTAATACATGAGAACCATCGTCTTCAGATTGGTGAAACACCTCCTTCCACATTCATAAATCCATGTCCAAATCCGAAATGTTCAGACATTCCATTTCCACACAAGTCTGACCATGTTCTCATGATGCATGAATTACCCACTCTAGAAGATCCAAGGCTAACAGAAATGTTCAGCAAGATGAGGCCAAGCAACATGCCTAGATATGGCCTAGGGTATCTAGAACAGATGAACGACCTCATTCCAGAATCTAGATTTTGCTCTCTACCACCTGACTACAAAAATCCCTCTGTACCAAAGATGCATAAACTCTTTACCTTAATGGATGGTTGGAGAAGGACCAAAATATAATCCCAGTGTATGAAAGAGATGTTGAATTGGGATATCTACACTCACCCCGAGGCAGAAAAATTTGGTCTTAGTCATACAATTGAGGAGAAGATTAAGTTATCTCAGGATTGGAAAAAGTATATGGATAAAACAAATTCCTGGATTTGTTTCTAGGTATGGAAAAGAAATGCCCAGTTAGATAATGTGTTGATGACTGGTAGTGCATCCTCCTAAACAACCAAACATTCTTGGACTACTTTAGATGGAAATAAATTAGAAACTCCATCTACCTTCTCTCCATACAAAGGTATCATCATTGGAGAAAATCAAAACAGTGAAAAGGCTATCCCTTTGGTTCTCAAAGATGACAATGCTCTAGGTATAGATGGAAGAATACAAAAGGCCAGTGAAGAAATCAATTAGACAAATACTACAGTCAAAGGACTTGGAATGAGTGCAGCAAAATTTGCTGAAATAAAAGAATAGTTTGATATTGTAAATAAGTGTCTTAATGATGTACAATATTCATCTTCTGTTGTAATATCTTATATTAAAGAATCTCTCAATAAGATTGAAGAAGTAGAAGAGAAAATGGTAGACCACATTGGTACTACTAAGGGATTGTTAACAGACTTAACAGAGAAGGTTGACAAAATAAGTCTGTCAAAAACTGATAAACCAGTCCCTACTTCTTTCTTATGTAAGAGAAATGTGCAGATACAGAATCTTGTCAAACCTATTGACAGATTCCCAAAATTATTCCCAAAAGAAGAAGCTCAGACCTCCTCAGACAAATCTGAAGCTACAGAACAAATTTCAATTGCTTCCTTATTTAAGGAAGAACAAGAGTCAGAATCTCAGATTCTTCCCATCTACGAACCACTAGAAAGTCGGTTCAATAAATATCCAGCTCCTAACTTGGATGGAAAAGGAAAAATTTGAGAAACACATACATTATTCCCTGATTCACACAGAGAATGGAATATTGATAATCTTAATGTTGGTCAAATCAGACAAATGATCGACATGATGTTTACAGAATACAAACTAATGTGTATTAGAGGGAAAAATAAAGTCGAATCCTGTAAGACTATCATCTAGTGTTTTACTGGAACACTTCTCAGATGGTGGGAGACTGAATGATCTCTAGATTTATTGGTAAAAATGGAGAATGAAGTACTCAAAGATGAAGCGGGAGATATGATACATAATTTGGATGGGACAACTCAGAGCAATATGATTGGATCTCTCACTTCTATGATCTTAGAGAATTGGTGTGGCTCTGAGACAGAGATTGCTGACAAGCATGAGGTCATACTCATGAACCTCAAATGTAACAAAATGTCACAGTTTGAAGACTTTCATCAAGATTGGATGCAAAGAATCTACGAGGTAAAAGATTCTAGAAATCTACTATGGAAATAGGTATATCTTGCAACTTTACCTTCTACATGTGTTGACTATATCAGACTGCAAGAAGTATTTCAATTACCTTTTGAATCATATACATGGGGAGAAATTTATTCTCTCATCACTAAAGCATTGGTGAGTTTGTGTACTAGCTCTAAGGTAAACAGATCCTTAGACAAATTATCAAGGCTTCCAGATAGTAAATCTATCTGTAGTAGATATGGTCTAACCATTGATGACCCTCTGGTTAGAAGGAGAAAAGCTAAAAAGAATGCCAAGAAAGAACACAAACATGCTGCTAAATATCAGAAAGGCAGAAAATAGGTCTCAGGTAGACCAAAGGCCTCTTCAAGGCCCAGAAAGGGATATTACAGGTGTCCCTAGAACACATTATTACAAGCCTTCTGACATACATTTTCATACCTCCAAATAGGAGAAATGGAATAAGCCTACTTGTTGGCTTTGTGGTAAGACTGGACACACTTCTAATAAATGTCCAGCAGGAGAAGAGTCAAAGAAAAGCAGAGGTAAGAAATCTCAATCTCTGTTTAGGCAAGGTAAAACTGTCAAAACTGAGGGACAAATACAATGTATGAAATGTGGGTCAAAAAGTCATACAACAGAACGATGTCCTAATGTAGTATTCAGAGAACAAATTCAGCAGCAACAGCTTGAGGAATCATCTGCTGATTCCTATAGCTCTTCTAGTTCTTCCTCTGTAGAAGAATTAAATACACATATGCAACCTTATGATTGTTCAGATTCAGAAAACACTCAATGCCACGTTTGTTCTAACTCTGAGTCTAATTATTACAGTGAATCCTCCATTAAAGATGTTTATCTAGCACCTCAGAAAGAAAAAGTGCTAATGGCCCAAACAAATGAGGAGGAGATGAAAATCCTGTCACAAATCTGTGCCATGGAAGAAGGAGATATGAAGAACAGACTCACAAAAGCATTTATGGATCAGCTTTGTTCTTCTAGTTCTTCCAAAAGTTCTGCTAAAAAGCCATTGTTCATGGACGCCTCCTTTGAGTGAAACACCAGGTCTTTTCAGAAGCACCAACTGCAAGATAAGGTTCGCTCACTCACCTTAGGGGAGGTAAGTAGAGAAATACATAACCTCAAAACTGGAATCTCAGTCTTAAAGTCTAAAATAGCAGAAATAGAGAAAGGAAAGCAGCCCACAGCCACAACTGCCAATGAAAGGAATGCTGCTACATCTACCTTCAGAGAATCAAAGGTAGAAATCCTTGAAATAAAAAAGGATCACGTTATAGGATTAAAAGAGATGCGAATACTGACTATTGAATATCAACAACATCATGTACAAGTAATATTTGCATACTGGGAGAAATGTTTTCTTTAATTGCACTACTAGATTCTGGTGCAGATGTAAATATATTAAATATCAAAGTCATTCGAACAAAATACTGGCCCTCCACAGAAAGAAAGGTGGTTGGCCTAGGAGAAAAAACACTCAAGTATGAAGTACCAAAAGCTTCTATCTGTTTTGACCAACATTGTATAAAGCTAAAATTTGCACTAACAGATATTCCTATAGATTGTATTATGGGTAACATCTTTTTGGCTGCAGTTGAATCACATGTTTCAATAAGATAGAAAGGAAATAGAGCTGGCTATTTCATCACTGTTCCAACATCTAAAGGAAGTACAAAGAGGATTGAGATGTCATACATCTCAAATCCAAGAGTTTCTACTATGGTCCCAACCATTAAGGAACTAGACAAAGTTGAAGTTAAATTGACAGATCTCAAAGTTTTGAAATCTACAATAGAAGTAGAAGAACAACTGAAAAATCCTCTGGTCAAAAAGAAGATTGCTAATCTCAAAAAGAGGATAGAAGATGATTGTTGTTCAAAAGATCCAAATGCCTTTTGGCACCAAAATTAGCACACAGTGGAACTACCTTATAAAGAACGATATACTGGAAGACCATGCAAAAGCAGAGCAATCACAATGAATAAAGAATACAGAGAACTGTGTGAGAAAGAATTCAAGTATTTACTCGGCAGAAAGCTTATCAGAGAATCTGATAGTCCATGGAACTGCTATGGATTTTATGTAAATATAAAGGCAAAACAATTTAGGGGGATTCCAAGACTTGTGAGAAATTATAAACCCTTAAACACTATCCTTACTCATAACAACTATCCTATTCCTCACAAAGGAGATATTATAGGAAGGATAGCAGGAGCAAAAACATTTTCAAAATTTGACTTAAAATAAGGACTTTGGCAGGTCGCCATTATTGAGAAGGACAAATTCGAGAATGCTTTAAGCATTCGTGCATGACATTACGAATGGAATGTCATGCATTTTGGTTTAAAGCATGCTCCCTCCAAATTCCAAAAGGTAATGGATTCCATCTTTAAGCCATATTTTGACTGGCTTTTGGTTTATATTGACGATATCTTAATCTTCTCCAAAAAAATCCAAGACCATTTTAAACATATACAGACATTCGTACAATTGGTAAAAATAAATGGATTGGTCTTGAGCAAGAAAAAGGTAGAAGTATTTCAATCTACTATAAAATTCCCTGGCCACATTATCTTTGATGGCCAAATATCTTTGCAAAATCATGCCTTGGAATTTTCAGGTAAATTTCCATATGTCATCATAGACAAGACCCAACTTCAAAGATTTTTGGGGTGTCTGAATTATGTTCGCAACTTCTACCAAGATTGTGCAAAAGACAGAAGTCTGCTAAATCAAAGATTGAAAAAGGAGCCACCACAGTGGTCAGAAGCACACACAAAAGTCGTCCAACAAATTAAGGCCAAGGTAAAGACACTCCCTATTCTATACGTAGTTGATAATAGTGTCTTCAAAATTGTTGAATCAGATGCCAGTAACATTGGATGGGCAGTCATTCTTAAACAAAGAAATTACGGGATAGAACAAATTGTTCAGTTTGCATCAGTAACTTGGAACCCTACAGAATGAAACTATTCCACCATTGAAAAGGAAGTTAAAGCTACGTGGAATTGTATAAATAAGTTTGAAGTACATCTAGAAGACAAAATATTTCTACTTGGGACAGATGCTTCGGCTTTAAAAAAGGTATTAACCAAAGATATAAAAAACTAGGTGAAGCTAAGTTTGCTAGATGGAAAGCCTTATTTTCTACTTCAATTTTGAAGTAGAGCACATTAAGGGAGTAGAAAATTGTTTGCCAGATTTTCTCAGTAGGGAATATATCCAGCAACAAGAACATGTGATCGTGATTGTTACAGAATGGCACCAAAGCCAAAAACAAGAAACTCTGAGAACAATCCCTATTAATCAGAGTTGGTCTGAGTATAGAGAAAATATTTGACTATTTGAATATTCAATACTGGCTATTAATTATCAACAACATCATGTACAGGTAAATATTTGCATACAAGGAGAAATGTTTTCTTTAACTGCACTACTGGATTCTGGTGCAGATGTAAATATATAAAATATCAAAGTCATTCCAGCAAAATACTGGACCTCTGTAGACAGAAAGGTGGTTGGCCGAGGAGACAAAACACTCAGGTATGAAGTATCAAAGCTTTCTATCTATTTTGACCAACATTGTATAAAGCTAAAATTTGCAGTTGCAAATATTCCTGTAGATTGTATTCTAAGTAACATCTTTTTGGCTACAATTGAACCACATGGTTCAATACGATTGAAAGGAAAAGAACTGGCTATTTCATCACTGTTCCAACTTCTAAAGGAAGTACAAAGAGGATTGAGATGCCATACATCTCAAATCTAAGAGTTTCTACTATGGTCCAAACCATTAAAGGACAAGACGAAGCTAAAGCTAAATTGAAAGATCTCAAAGATCTGAAATTTACAATAGAATTAGAAGAACAACTAAAAAATCCTCTGGTCAAAAAGAAGATTGCTGATCTCAAAAAGAGGATAGAAGATGATTGTTGTTCAAAAGAGCCAAATGCCTTCTGGCACTAAAATCAGCACATAGTGGAACTACCTTATAAAGAAGGATATATTGGAAGACCCTGCAAAAGCGGAGGAATGCTAATGAATAAATAATACAGAGAATTGTGTGAGGAAGAAATCAAGGAGTTAATCGGCAGAAAGCTCATCAGAGAATCTTCTAGTCCATGGAACTGCTGTGGATTATATGTAAATAAAAGGGCAGAACAGGTTAGGTGGATTCCGCAACCTGTGGTAAATTATAAACCCTTAAACACTGTCCTTGCTGACAACACCTATCCTATTCCTCTAATAGGAGATATTATAGGAAGGATAGGAGAAGCAAAAATATTTTCAAAATTTGACTTAAAATCAGGATTTTGGTAGGTCGCCATTACTGAGAAGGACAAATTCAAGACTGCTTTCAGCATTCCTGCATGAAATTATGAATGGAATGTGATGCCTTTTGGTTTAAAACATGCTCCCTCCAAATTCCAAAAGGTAATGGATTCCATCTTTAAGCCATATTTTGACTAGGTTTTGGTTTATATTGATGATATCTTGATCTTCTCCAAAAACATCCAAGACCGTTTTAAACATATACAGACATTCGTTCGATTGGTAAAAAGAAATGGATTGGTCTTGAGAAAGAAAAATATAGAAGTATTTCAAACTTCTATAAAATTCCTTGGCTACACTCTCTTTAATGGCCAATATCTTTGCAAAAGCATGCCTTGGAATTTTCGGGTAAATTTCCAACTGTCATCACAGACAACACCCAACTTCAAAGATTTTTAGGGTGTCTAAATTATGTTAGCAACTTCTACCAAGATTGTGCAAAAGATAGAAGTTTGCTAAATCAAAGATTGGAAAAGGAGCCACCACAGGGGTCAGAAGCAAACACAAAAGTCGTCCAACAAATTAAGGCCAAGGTAAATACACTCCCTATTCTATACGTAGCTAATGATAGTGCCTTTAAAATTGTTGAATTAGATGCTAGTAACATTGGATGGGGAGGCATTCTTAAACAAAGAAATGATCGGATAGAACAAATTGTTCAATTTGCATCAAGAACTTGGAACCCTGCAGAATGAAACTATTCCACCATTGAAAAAGAAGTTAAAGTTGCGTGGAATTGTATAAATAAGTTCAAAATACATCTAGTAAACAAAATATTTCTACTTACGATAGATGCTTCGGCTTTAAAAAAGGTATTAACCAAAGATATAAAAAAGCCAGGTGAAGCTAAGTTTGCTAGATGGGAAGCCTTATTTGCTAACTTCGATTTTGAAGTAAAGCACATTAAGGGAGTAGAAAATTGTTTGCCAGATTTTCTCAGAATGGAATATATCCAACAACATGAACATGTGATGGTGCTTGTTATAGAATGGGACCAAACCCAAAAAAAATAAACTCTGAGAACAATCCCTGATAATCAGAGTTGGTTTGTGTATAGAAAAAATATTTGAATATTCAAGACTGGCTATTGAATATCAACAACATCATGTACAGGTAACTATTTTCATACAAGGAGAAATGTTTTCTTTAATTTCACTACTGGATTTTGGTGCAGATGTAAATATATTAAATATCAAAGTCATTCTAGCAAAATACTGGACCTCTGCAGAAAGAAAGGTGGTTGGCCTAGGAGACAAAACACTCAGGTATGAAGTACCAAGGGTTTCTATATGTTTTGACCAACATTGTATAAAGCTAAAATTTGCAGTCACAAATATTCCTGTAGATTGTATTCTGGGTAACATTGTTTTGGTTGCATTTGAACCACATCTTTCAATAAGATTAAAAGGAAACAGAGCTAGCTATTTCATCACTGTTCCAACTTCTAAATGAAGTACAAAGAGGATTGAGATGCCATACATCTCAAATCCAAGAGTTTCTACTATGGTCCAACCCATTAAGGAACTAGACAAAGCTAAAGGTAAATTGACAGATATCGAAGATGTGAAATCTACAATAAAAGTAGAAGAACAGCTAAAAAATCCTGTAGTCAAAAAGAAGATTGCTGATCTCAAAAAGAGGATAGAAGATGATTGTTGTTTAGAAGAGCCAAATGCCTATTGGCACTGAAAGCAGCACGCAGTGGAACTACCTTATAAAGAAGGATATACCAGAAGACCCTGCAAAAGCAGAGTAATCCCAAGGAATAAAGAATACAGAGAACTGTGTGAGAAAGAAATCAAGTAGTTACTCGACAGAAAGCTTATCATAGAATCTAATAGTCCATGGAATTGCTATGGATTTTATGTAAATAAAATGGCAGAACAGGTTAGGGCGATTCCAAGATTGGTGATAAATTATAAACCCTTAAACATTGTCCTGGATGATAACACCTATCCTATTCCTTGCAAAGGATATCTTATAGGAAGGATAGCAGGAGAAAAAATATTTTCAAAATTTGACTTAAAATCAGGATTCTTGCAGGTCGCCATTACTGAAAAGGACAAATTCAAGATTGCTTTCCACGTTCCTGTAGGACATTACGAATGGAATGTGATGCCTTTAGGTTTAAAGCATGCTCCCTCAAAATTCCAAAAGCTAATGGATTCCATCTCTAAGCCACATTCTGACTGGCTTTTGGTTTATATTGATGATATCTTGATCTTCTCCAAAAACATGCAAGACCATTTTAAACATATACAGACATTCGTACAATTCGTAAAAAGAAATGGATTGGTCTTGAGCAAGAAAAATATAGAAGTATTTCAAACTTCTATAAAATTCTTTGGCCACACTATCTTTAGTGGCCAAATATCTTTGCAAAAGCATGCCTTGGAATTTTTAGGTAAATTTCCATATGTCATCACACACAAGACCCAACTTCAAAGATCTTTAGGATGTCTAAATTATGTTAGCAACTTCTACCAAGATTGTGCAAAAGACAGATGCCTGTTAAATCAAAGATTGGGAAAGGAGCCACCATAGTGGTTAGAAGCACACACAAAATTCATCCAGCAAATTAAGGCCAAGGTAAAGACACTCCCTATTCTATACATAGCTGATGATAGTGCCTTTAAAATTATTGAATCAGATGCTAGTAACATTGGATGGGGAGGAATTCTTAAACAAAGAAAGGATGACATAGAGCAATTATTTAGTTTGCGTCAAGAACTTGGAACCCTGCAGAATGAAACTATTCCACCATTGAAAAGGAATTTAAATTTGCATGGAATTGTATAAATAAGTTTGAAGTACATCTAGTAAACAAAATATTTCTACTCATGATAAATGCTTCGGCTTTAAGAAAGGTATTAACCAAAGATATAAAAAAGCTAGGTGACGCTAAGTTTGCTAGATGGCAAGCCTTATTTTCTAACTTTGATTTTGAAGTAGAGCACATTAAGGGAGTAGAAAATTGTTTGCCAGATTTTCTCAGCAGGTAATATATCCAATAACAAGAACATGTGATGGTGATTGTTACAGAATGGGACCAAAGCCAAAAACAAGAAACTCTGAGAACAATCCCTGATAATCAGAGTTGGTTTGAGTATAGGGGAAATATTTGAATATTTGAATATTCAACCCTGGCTATTGAATATCAACAACATCATGTACAGGTAACTATTTGCATACATGGATAAATGTTTTCTTTAACTGCACTACTGGATTCTGGTGCAGATGTAAATATATTAAATATCAAAGTCATTCCAGTGAAATATTGGACCTCTGCAGAAAGAAAGGTGGTTGGCCTAGGAGAAAAAACACTCAGGTATGAAGTACCAAAGGCTTCTATCTATTTTGACCAACATTGTATAAAGCTAAAAATTTTAGTCGAAGATATTCCTGTAGATTGTATTTTGGGTAACATCCTTTTGGCTGCAGTTGAACCACATGGTTTAATAAGATTGAAAGGAAATAGAGCTGGCTATTTCATCACTGTTCCAACTTCTAAAAGAAGTACAAAAAGGTTTCATATGCCATACATCTCAAATCCAAGAGTTTCTACTATGGTCCAAACCGTTAAGGAACTAGACAAAGCTGAAGCTAAATTGACAGATTTCAAAGATCTGAAATCTACAATAGAAGTAGAAGAACATATAAAAAATCCTCTGGTCAAAAATAAGATTGTTGATCTCAAAAGCAGGATAGAAGATGATTGTTGTTTAGAAGAGCCAAATGCCTTTTGGCACCGAAATTAGCACATAGTGGAACTACCTTATAAAGAAGGATATACTGGAAGACCCTGCAAAAGTGGAGCAATCTTAATGAATAAAGAATACAGAGAACTGTGTGATAAAGAAATCAAGCAGTTACTTGGCAGAAAGATTATTAGAGAATCTAATAGTGCATGGAACTGTTATGGATTTTATGTAAATAAAAGGGTAGAACAAGTTAGGGGGATTCCAAGACTTGTGATAAATTATAAAATCTTAAACATTGTCCTTGTTGATAACACCTATCCTATTCCTCACAAAGGAGATCTTATAGCAAGGATAACAGGAGCAAAAATATTTTCAAAATTTGACTAAAAATCAGGATTCTGGCAGGTCGCCATTACTGGGAAGGACAAATTCAAGACTGATTTCAACGTTCCTCCATGACATTACGAATGGAACGTGATGCCTTTTGGTTTAAAGCATGCTCCCTCCAAATTCCAAAAGGTAATGGATTCCATCTTTAATCCATATTTTGACTGGCTTTTGGTTGATATTGATGATATCTTGATCTTATCCAAGACCATTTTTAACCTATACAGACATTCGTCCAACTGGTAAAAAGAAATTGATTGGTCTTGAACGAGAAAAAGATAGAAGTATTTCAAACTTCTATAAAATTCCTTGGCCACACTATCTTTAATGGCCAGAAATATTTGCAAAAGCATGGCTTGGAATTTTCAAGTAAATTCCCAGATTTCGTCACAGACAAGATCCAACTTCAAAGATTTTTAGGGTGTCTAAATTATGTTAGCAACTTCTACCAAGATTGTGTGAAAGACAGAAGTCTGCTAAACCAAAGATTGAAAAAGGAGTCACCACAGTGATCAGAAGCACACACAAAAGTTGTCAAGAAAATTAAGGCCAAGGCAAAGACACTCCCTATTCTATACATAGCTAATGATAGTGCCTTTAAAATTGTTGAATCAAATGCTAGTAACATTGGATGGGGAGGAATTCTTAAATAAAGAAAGGATGGGATAGAACAAGTTGTTCAATTTGCATCAGAAACTTGGAACCCTGTAGAAGGAAACTATTCCACCATTGAAAAGGAAATTAAAGCCATGTTGAATTGTATAAATAAGTTTGAAGTACATCTAGTAAACAAAAGATTTCTACTCAGGATAGATGCTTAGGCTTTAAAAAGGTATTAACCAAAGATATAAAAAAGCGAGGTGAAGCTAAGTTTGCTAGATGACAAGCGTTATTTTCTAACTTCGATTTTGAAGTAGAGCACATTAGGGGAGTAGAAAATTGTTTGCCAGATTTTCTCAGTAGGGAATATATCCAACAACAAGAACATGTGATGGTGATTGTTACAGAATGGGACCAAAGGCAAAAACAAGAAACTCTGAGAACAATCCCTGATAATCAGAGTTGGTGTGAGTATAAAGAAAATATTTGAATATTTGAATATTCAATACTGGCTATTGAATATCAACAACATCATGTACAGGTAAATATTTGCATACATGGAGAAATGTTTTGTTTAACTACACTACTGGATTCTGGTGCAGATGTAAATACATTAAATATCAAATTCATTCCCACAAAATACTAGACCTCTGAAGAAAGAAAGTTGGTTGGATTAGGAGACAAAACACTCAGGTATGAAGTAACAAAGGCTTCTATCTATTTTGACCAACATTGTATAAAGCTAAAATTTGTAGTTGCAAATATTCCTGTAGATTGTATTCTGGGTAACATCTTTTTGGTTGCAGTTGAACCACATGGTTCAATAAGATTGAAAGGAAATAGAGCTGGCTATTTCATCATTGTTCCAACTTCTAAAGGAAGTACAAAGAGGATTGAGATGCCATACATCTCAAATCCAAGAGTTTCTACTATGGCCCAGACCATTAAGGAACTAGATAAAACTGAAGCTAAATTGACAAATCTCAAATATCTGAAAACTGCAATACAAGTAGAAGAACAACTGAAAAATCCTCTGGTCAAAAAGAAGATTGTTGATCTCAAAAAGAGGATAGAAGATGATTATTGTTCAGAAGAGCCAAATGCCTTCTGGCACCGAAAGTAGCACACAGTGAAACTACCTTATAAAGAAGTATATACTGGAAGATCTTGCAAATGCAGAGCAATCCCAATGAATAAAGAATACAGAGAATGGTGTGAGGAAGAAATCAAGTAGTTACTCGACAGAAAGCTTATTATAGAATCTGATAGTCCATGGAACTGGTATAGATTTTATGTAAATAAAAGGGCAGAACAAGTTAGGGGGATTCTAAGACTTGTGATAAAGTATAAACCCCTAAACACTGTGCTTGCTGATAACACATATCCTATTCCTCACAAAGGATATCTTATAGGAAGGATAGCAGGAGCAAAAATATTTTCAAAATTTGACTTAAAATCAGGATTCTGGCAGGTCGCCGTTACTGAGAAGGACAAATTCAAGATCACATTCCGCGTTCCTGCAGGACATTACGAATTAAACATAATTCCTTTCGGTTTAAAGCATGCTCCCTCCAAATTCCAAAAGCTAATGGATTCCATCTTTAAGCCATATTTTGACTGGCATTTGGTTTATATTAATGATATCTTGATCTTCTCCAAAAACATGCAAGACCATTTTAAACATATACAGACATTCATACAATTGGTAAAAGGAAACAGAATGGTCTTGAGCAAGAAAAAGATAGAAGTATTTCAAACTTTTATAAAATTCCTTGGCCACACTATCTTTAATGGCAAAATATTTGCAAAAGCATACCTTAGAATTTTCAGGTAAATTTCCAGATGTCATCACAGACAAGACCCAACTTCAAACATTTTTAGGGTGTCTGAATTATGTTAGCAACTTCTACCAAGATTGTGCAAAAGACAGAAGTCTGCTAAATCAAAGATTGAAAAAGGAGCCACCACAATCATCAGAAGCACACACAAAAGCCATCCAACAAATTAAGGCGAAGGTAAGGACACTCCCTATTCTATATGTAGCTAATGCTAGTGCCTTTAAAATTGGTATCAAAGCCAAAGCATTTCGTTCAGGTTAGTACTCAGAAAAACACTTTGTATTGAAATGGAACCTTTTAGAGAGTCTATTTATTTTCACGATATAGAAGAAAGAGAATTATCTGCAAATGAGAATCCCCTCAAAGATATGTTTGCATCTTGTTCTAGTTGTGTGTTAAGCCAAGCTGAACTAGAATATGAAGAAACATAGCCATCTACAAGATGGAAACTTCCTAGCATTGCTGCATCAGAAGTTTATTCAGACCTATCTATGTTTCACTTAAAAGCTTCTACTAGAATTACTATTAAAGAGTTAATAAGCCAGATCCAAAGTAACTCCGATAGTGTACATTCTATCCCTCTTCTTGATCCAAAACAATTACAAGCAGAAGCAAAGAGGCTCAAAACCAAGTATTTGCATTTGGGATGCATTAGAATCACATAAACCCTCTAACCCATCAAGTCTTGAATACTTGTGTGTTAGTCACGATCAGAGACTTAACCCATAACAAATATACCGATTCATTGATAGGAGGAATAGTTTCTCCTTTGTCTAATGGCCTTGTCTATTTTGACTGTTATCTGAATTTCTCAGTTTATGTCTTTCATGAAACTATTGATCAAATCCTACAACTTCAAATCCATACCACCGAATTTGGCATGCATAAGAAGAGACATAACATTGCTATCTAGCCAAGGGGTTGTTTTCGGCATACTAATACTTTGTATCCACCCGTTGTCCATGCACCCAGTAAAGATTCCAAGTCTAGTGTTGTTGTTTTAACTAACTCAAAAAATCAGAAAATTGAACACCAGACTATTCTTTGGGAAGATCTCACTTTCCCAGAACACTGGGTCATTTCTAATCCCAAGCCTCCTACTTTGAGAAAAATAACTTCTGCAGATATCCAAGAAAATCAATCCTCTGTTGTCTTGTCTTTTCCCAGGAGATCCACAATAGACTGCAGAAGAATCAAACAAGCCTACAGAAGCTCATCAGCTTATCAAGATCGAAGCATTGTCGATACTAATTGCTCCATTTCTATTTTAAATCCTTGTCATCATATTTCATTATTTGAGTTTGCACAGATTGTAAATTTTTCTTCACTAGAAGTAAAATGTCCTGAGTGTCACTCGTCTATAAATTTGAGCATTCTTGCTGAGTCTGTCATACATGAGAAACATCATCTTCGTACTGGTGAAACACCTCCTTCCACATCCATAAATCCATGTCCAAATCCGAAATGTTCAGACAGTCCATTTCCACATGAGTCTGACCATGTTCTCATGATGCATGAATTACACATTGTAGAACATCCAAGGTTGACAGAAATGTTCGGCAAGATGAGGCCAAGAAACATGCCTAGATATCGCCTAGGTTATCTAGAACAGATGAGTGGCCTCATTCCAGAATCTAGATTTTGCTCTCTACCACCTGACTACAAAAAGCCCTGTGTACCAGAGATGCATAAATTCTTTACCTTAATGGATGGTTGCAGAAGGACCAAAATAGAATCCCAGTGGATGAAAGAGATGTTGAATTGGGATATCTACACTCACCTTGAGGCAGAACAATTTGGTCTCAGTCATATAGTTGGGGAGAAGATTAAGTTATCTCAGGATTGGAAAAAGTATATGGATAAAACAAATTCCTAGATTTCTTTCTATGTTTGGAAAGTAAATGCTCAGTAAGATAATGTGTTGATGACTAGTACTATATCCTCCTCAATAGCCAAACATTATTGGACTACTTTAGATGGCAATAAAGTAGAAACTCCATCTACCTTCCCTCCATACAAAGGTATCATCATTGGAGAAAATCAAAACAATACAAAGGCTATCCCTTTGGTTCTCGAGGATGACAATGCTCTGGGTATAGATGGAAGAATACAAAAGGCTTGTGAACAAATCAACTGGACAAATACTGCAGTCAAAGGACTTGAAATGAGTGAAGCAAAATCTACTGAAATAAAAGAACAGTTTGATACTATTCAAGTTTCTCTTAATGATGTAAATAAGTGTCTGTTGTAAGATCTTATATTAAAGAATCTCTCAATAAGATTGAAGAAGTAGAAGAGAAAATGGTAGACCACATTGGTACTACTAAGGGATTGTTAATAGACTTAACAAAGAAGGTTGACAAAATAAGTCTGTCAAAAGCTGATAAACCAATCCCTACTTCTTTCTTACGTAAAAGAAATGTGCAGATACAGAATCCTGTCAAACCTATTGACAGATTCCCCAAATTATTCCCAAAAGAAGAAGCTCAGACCTCCTCAGACAAATCTATAGCTATGGAAAAAAATTGAATTGCTTCCTTATTTAAGGAAGGATAGAGTTAGAATCTCAGATTCTTCCCATCTACAAACCACTGGAAAGTTGGTTCGATAAATATCCAGCTCCTGACTTGGATGGAAAAGGAAAAATTCCAAAAACACATACATTCTTCCCTGATTCACACATAGAATGGAACATTGATAATCTTAGTGTTGGTCAGAACAGACAAATGATCAACATGATGTTTACATAATACAAACTAATGTGTATTAGAGGGAAAAATGAAGTCGAATCTTGTAAGACTATCATCCAGTGTTTTACTGGAACACTTCTGAGATGGTGAGAAACTGAATCATCTCCAACTCTATTGGTAAAAATGGAAAATGAAGTACTCAAAGATGAATCTGGAGATATTATACATAATTCAGATGGGACAACTCAAAGCAATATGATTGGAGCTCTGACTTCTATGATCTTGGAGCACGTTAAGGGAGTAGTAAATTGTTTTACAGATTTTCTTAGTAGGGAATATATCCAGCAACAAGAACATGTCTAGCAATAAGAACATGTGATGGTGATTGTTAAGAATGGGACGAAAGCCAAAAACAAGAAACTCTGAGAACAATCCTTGATAATCAGAGTTGGTTTGAGTATATAGACAATTGGAACCCAACCTGGCAGTTGAGAAATAAAAAAGTATTAGATGCAAACTTGCAAGCACATACATATATTTTGCATCTAGTATTGGAAAGGAAAGTGTACCCTAAAAGAAGGAAATGGATTCATGACATGGTCTATACAAAAGGTAGAGCAGATGCACTCCTTGCAAAAGATGCCCTTAAAAGGGATTTTAACAACATCACTATGATTTGGTCCCATTGTGGGATTCAAAGAGGAATATATAATAGATATATCAATATAAACCGTCCTAGGAATCTTTCATGGCCAATAATGACACATAATGTAGCCTTATGGCCTGGAAATGAACCTAAGGTTATTTTTCCTGACACAGTCTATGATTTTGCAAGATATAAGAAGCTCTAGTGGGACAAGCTAAATGTTGACGGAAAAGACGTAACCCATTACACCAAATTAAAATTTGGAACAACTAGGTTCATGCAAAGAAATCAACAGTGTGAATGGTTCCAAAAGTGGTGGACAGATTATCAGGTTAATAGAATAGGTATTGATCCAATGTACCATGAAGAATACATGAGGTTGGGCTACAAAAAATGTTTTGAACATAACATTCCTGCTTGTTTTCACTTTCCCTACGACACTGTTAAAGACATAATGCCACTCTCTGATAATGAAATCTTAAGAGAATATATGGGAAGGCATTATGAATGGCTTGTCCTGACAAAAGTAAAACATCAAGTTATTTTAAATAAACCCATGATTGTGAGGAGGATTTTTACTAAAGCATGGGATGAAAATCTATATAAAAGATTTCGGTTCCCCGAAATCACAGTCTTTTAAAGTTTCCCATGGACTTGCCCTTAAAAGGTTCCACTTTGTAAAATAATGATGTCTAGTCATGAGGACTATTCATGACCAGTTTTCTCGTGGGATTTTCTATACAAAAGCATCTACCTTGTAAATATTTTGTCAAGATATTTTTTGTGGGATTTGTTAAATCATTCACAGTGTTTTCCTGAACAAAGATTCTTCAGTCACGAGACTTGGAGCACTTCTCCAACCTTTGGTGTTCTTTGAGCCACATCTCCATGACTGACAGAATATTAGTACCAAACGTTTGTCGGCCCAATGACTCGATGTTTGTCCCCTCCTTTTCCTATATAAGAAAGGGGTAAGGCTCGTTCAAGGCATTCGAAGTTTTGGAGTTTTAGAGTCTTAGAGATCTGAGAAGCCTACGTATTAGTGTGCTCGGCACTGGTAAGAAACTGAAGTGGCCAAATCTAGTAAAGTTTAGAGTTTTGAGTCTGTATATTCTAAGAGAGATTCTGTGTGTTGCTAAGAAGCCTTCTGTAGTGCTTTCTACTCTGTGAGAAGCCAAAAGCCCGATAAATGCAAAACACAGTCGATCTCTGGAAGGGATATTTTGTAATCAGTTCCATTTTATGAAATAATACAAGAATGGTGTTGTTGTTGATTCCGCATTTGAGTACTTGTGCATTTGAGTAACTGTCTACTGTGTAGTAGTTGTTTTCAATTTATCTTTGCCTTGAAGTTCGCCAAAAGTTCGCCAAAGGATAGAAGGGATGCCAGACTGTTAAAAGGTGAGGGAAGCCATGTGAGAGGTTGAGAGTGCATGAAATATCTAAGTAGGTTTGTTTATTGGTTCACGTTGGGTTCATGTAAAGGAAGATAATTAAGGACAAGCTAAGAGACACAACAATGCCAAAGGTCAAGCAAGCTTGTGTAAGAAGCCCCTGCTAAAAATTGGTATCAGAGCCAAAGCATTTCATTCAGGTTAGTACTCAGAAAAACACACCGTATTGAAATGGAACCTTTTATAAAGTCTATTACTTTCTACGATATAGAAGAAAGAGATTTATATGTAAATGAGAATCCCCTCAAAGATATGTTTGCATCTTGTTCTAGTCGTGTGTTAAACCAAGCCAAACTAGAATATGAAGAAACATACCCATCTGCAAGATGGAAACTTCCTAGCATTACCACATCGGAAGTTTATTCAGACCTGTCTATGTTTCACTTAAAAGCTGCTACTAGAATCAATATTAAAGAGTTAATAAGCCAAATCCAAGAAAACTCCAATAGTGTACAGTATGTCCCTCTTCTTGATCCAAAACAATTACAAGTAGAAGCAAAGAGGCTCAAAACCAAGTATTTCCATTTGGGATACATTAGAATCGGCACAATCCCTCTAACCCATCAAGGCCTAAATACTTTTGTGTTAGCCACTGTCAGAGACTTAACCCATAACAAATATACTAATTCATTGATAGGAGGAACAATTTCTCCTTTGTCTAATGGCCCTGTTTATTTTGACTATTATCTGAATTTCTCAGTTTATATCTTTGATGAAACTATTGATCAAATCCTACAACTTCAATTCCAGACTACCAGATTTGACATGCATAAGAAGAGACATAACATTGCTCTCCACATAAGGGGTTGTTTCCGGCATACTAATACTTTGTATCCAGCCGTCCTCCATGCGCCTAGTAAAGATTCCATGTCTAGCGTTGTTGTTTTGACCGACTCAAAAAATCAAAAAATTAAACACCAAACTATTCTTTGGGAAGATCTCACTTTCTGAGAACATTAGGTCGTTTCTATTCCCAACCCTCCTCCTTTGAGAAAAATAAATTTTGTAGATATCCAAGAAAATCAATCCTATGTTGTCTTGTCTTCTCCCAAGAGATCCAAAATAGACCGTGGAAGAATCAAACAAGCCTGCAGAAGCTCATCAGCTTATCAAGATCCAAGCATTGTAGAAATTGCTTGCTCCAGTTCTGTTTTAAATCCTTGTCATCATATTTCATTATTTGAATTTACACAGATTTTAAATTTTTCTTCACTAGAAGTAAAATGTCCCAAGTGTCACTCATCTATAAATTTGAGCATTCTTGTTGAGTTTGTCATACATGAGAACCATCATCTTCGGACTGGTGAAGCACCTCCTTCCACATCCATAAATCCATGTCCAAATCCGAAATGTCTAGACATTGCATTTCCACACAAGTCTGAACATGTTCTTATGATGCATGAATTACCCACTGTAGAAGATCCAAGGCTGATGAAAATGTTTAGTAAGATGAGGCCAAGCAACATGCCTACATATGGCCTAGGGTATCTAGAACAGGTGAACGACCTCATTCCAGAATCTAGATTTTGCTCTCTACCACCTGACTGCAAAAATCCCTCTGTACCAGAGATGCATAAATTCTTTACCTTAATGAATGGTTGTAGAAGGACCAAAATAGAAACCCAGTTGATGAAAGAGATGTTGAATTAGGATATCTACACTCACCCTGAGGCAGAAGAATTTGGTCTCAGTCATACAGTTGAGGAGAAGATTAAGTTATCTTAGGGTTGGAAAAGGTATATGGATAAAACAAATTCCTGGATTTCTTTCTATGTTTGGAAAAGAAACATTCTTGGACTACTTTAGATGGCAATAAAGTAGAAACTCCATCTACCTTCCCTCCATACAAAGGTATCATCATTGGAGAAAATCAAAATAATGAAAAGGCTATCCCTTTGGTTCTCAAAGATGACAATGTTCTGGGTATAGATGGAAGAATACAAAAGGCCAGTGAACAAATCAACTGGAAAAATACTGCAGTCAAAGGACTTGAAATGAGTATAACAAAATCTGCTGAAATAAAATAACAGTTTGATACTATTCAAGTTTCTCTTAATGATTTAAATAAGTGTCTTAATTATGTACAATATTCATCTTTTGTTGTAAGATCTTCTATTAAAAAATCTCTCAATAAGATTGGAGAAGTAGAAGAGAAAATGGTAGCCCACATTAGTACTACTAAGGGATTGTTAACAGACTTAACAGAGATGAGAAAACTCAGAGAAATATTAGTGGAGCTCTGACTTCTATGATCTTAGAGCACTGGTGTGGCTCTGAGTCAAAGATTGCTGACAAGAATGAGGTCATAATCATGAACCTCAAATGTAACAAGATGTCACAGCTTGAAGACTTTCATCGAGATTGGATGGAGAGAATCTATGAGGTAAAATATTCTAAAAATCTACTATGGAAACATGTATATCTTGCAGCTTTACCTTCCAGATTTGTTGACTATATCAAACTGCAAGAAGTATTTCAATTACCTTTTGAATCATATACATGGGGAGAAATCTATTCTCTCATCACTAAAGCATTGGTTAGTCTGTGTACTAGTTCTGAGGTAAATAGATCCTTAGACAAATTATCAAGGCTTCTAGATAGTAAATCTATCTGTAGTAGATATGGTCTAACCATTGATGACCTTCCGGTTAGAAGGAGAAAGGCTAAAAAGAAAGCCAAGAAAGAACACAAATAGGATACTAAATATCACAAAGGCAGAAAATAGGTCTCAGGTAGACCCAAGGCCTCTTCAAGGCCCAAAAATGGATATTGCAGGTATGTCCCTAGAACACATTACTACAAGCCTTCTGACATACATTTGCATACCTCCAAATAGGAAAAATGGAACAAGCTTACTTGTTGGCTTTGTGGTAAGACTGGACACACTACTAATAAATGTCTAGTATTAGAAGAGTCGAAGAAAAACAAAGGTAAGAAATCTCAATCTCTATTTAGGCAAGGTAAAAATGTCAAAACTAAGGGACAAATAAAATGTATAAAATGTGGGTCAAAAAGTCATACAATGGAACGCTATCCTAATGTAGTATTCAGAGAACAAATTCAATAGCAATAGCTTGAGGAATCATCTACTAATTCCTATAGCTCCTCTTCTTATTCTTCCTCTGTAGAAGAAATAAATACACATATGCAACCTTGTGATTGTTCAGATTTAGAAAATTGTCAATGCCAAGTTTGTTCTGACTCTGACTTTGATTACTATAGTGAATCCTCCATTGAAGATGCTTACCCAGCAACTTAGAAAGAAAAAGTGCTAATGGCCCAGACAGATGGGGAGGAGGTGAAAATCCTATCACAAATCTGTGGCATGGAAGAAGGAGATATGAAGAACAGACTCACAGAAGCATTTATGGATCAGGTTTGTTCTTCTAGTTCTTCGAAAAGTTTTGCTAAAAAGCCATTGTTCGTGGATGCCTCCTTTGAGCGAAGCACAAGGTCTTTTCATAAACACCAACTGCAGGATAAGGTTCGCTCACTCACCTTAGGGGAGGTAAGCAAAGAAATACATAACCTCAAAACCGTAATCTCTATCTTAAAGTCTAAAATCGCAGAAATAGAGAAATGAAAGTAGCCCACAGCCACAGCTGCTGATGAAAGAAATGCTGCTACATCTACCTTCAGAGAATCAAAGATACAAATCATTGAAGCAAAAAAGGATCCTGTTATAGGATTCAGAAAGATGTGAATACTGGCTATTGAATATCGACAACATCATGTACAGGTAAATATTTGCATACAAGGAAAAATGTTTTCTTTAACTGCACCACTGGATTCTAGTGCAGATGTAAATATATTAAATATCAACGTCATTCCAGCAAAATACTGGACCTCTACAGAAAGAAATGTGGTTGGCCTAGGAGACAAAACACTCATGAATGAGGTACCAAAGGCTTCTATCTGTTTTGACCAACATTGTATAAAGCTAAAATTTGCAGTTTCAGATATTCCTGTAGATTGTATTCTAGGTAACATGATTTTGGCTACAGTTGAACCTCATGGTTCAATAAGATTGAAAGGAAATAGAGCTGGCTATTTCATCACTATTCCAACTTCTAAAGGAAGTACAAAGAGGATTGAGATGCCATACATCTCAAATCCAAGAGTTTCTACTATGGTCCAAACCATTAAGGAACTAGACAAAGCTAAAGCTAAATTGACAGATCTCAAAGATCTGAAATCTACAATACAAGTAGAAGAACAACTGAAAAATCCTCTGGTCAAAAAGAAGATTGTTGATCTCAAAAGGAGGATAGAAGATGATTGTTGTTCAGAAGAGCCATATGCATTCTGGCACCGAAAGCAGCACACAGTGAAACTATCTTATAAAGAAGGATATACTGGAAGACCTTGCAAGAGCATAGCAATCCCAATGGGTAAAGAATACAGAAAACTGTGTGAGAAAGAAATCAAGCAGTTACTTGACATAAAGCTTATAAGAGAATATGATAATCCATGGAACTGCTATGGATTTTATGTGAATAAAAGGGTAGAAGAAGTTAGGGGGATTCCAAGACTTGTGATAAATTATAAACCCTTAAACATTGTCCTTGCTGATAAAACCTATCCTATCCTCACAAAGGAGATCTTATAGGAAGGATAGCCGGAGCAAAAATATTTTCAAAATTTGACATAAAATCAGGATTCTGGCAGCTCGCCATTATTGAGAAGGACAAATTCAAGACTGCTTTCAGCGTTCCTACAGGACATTATGAATGGAACGTGATGCCTTTTGGTTTAAAGCATTCTCCCTCCAAATTCCAAAAGGTAATGGATTCCATCTTTAAGCCATATTTTGACTAGATTTTGGTTTATATTGATGATATCTTGATCTTCTCCAAAAATGTCCAAGACCATTTTAGACATATACAGACATTCGTACAATTGGTAAAAAGAAATGGATTGGTCTTGAGCAATAAAAAGAGAGAAGTATTTCAAACTTCTATAAAATTCCTTGACCACACTATCTTTAATGGAAAAATATCTTTGCAAAAGCATGACTTGGAATTTTCAGGTAAATTTCCATATGTCATCACAGACAAGACCCAACTTCAAAGATTTTTAGGGTGTCTGAATTATGTTAGCAACTTCTACCAAGATTGTACAAAAGACAAAAGCCTGCTAAATCAAATATTGAAAAAGAATCCACCACAGTGGTCAGAAGCACACACCAAAGCCGTCCAGCAATTAAGGCCAAGGTAAAGACACTCCCTATTCTATACTTAGCTGATGATAGTGCCTTTAAAATTATTGAATCAAATGCTAGTAACATTGGATGGGGAGGCATTCTTAAACAAAGAAAGGACGAGATGGAAAAAATTGTTCAGTTTGCATAAGGAACTTGGAACCCTGCAGAACGAAACTATTCCACCATTGAAAACGATGTTAAAGCTGTGTGGAATTGTATAAATAAGTTTGAAGTACATCTAGTAAACAAAATATTTCTACTCAGGATAGATGCTTCAGCTTTAAAAAATGTATTAACCAAAGATATAAAAAAGCCACATGAAGCTAAGTTTTCTAGATGGCATGCCTTATTTGCTAACTTCAATTTTGAAGTAGAGCACATTAAGGGAGTAGAAAATTGTTTGCTAGATTTTCTCAATAGGGAATATATCCAGCAACAACAACATGTGATGGTGACTGTTACAGAATGGGACCAAAGCCAAAAACAAGAAACACTTAGAACAATCCCTGATAATCAAAGTTGGTTTGAGTATAGAGACAATTGGAAGCCAACCTGGTAGTTGAGAAATACAAAAGTATTAGATGCCAACTTGTAAGCACATACAAATATTTTGCATCTAGTACCCGAAAGGAAAGTGTACCCTAAAGGAAGAAAATGGATTCATGACATGATCTATACAAAATGTAGAGTAGATGCACTCCTTGCAGAAGATGCCCTTAAAAGTGATTTCCACGACATCACTATGATCTGGTCCCATGGTGCGATTCAGAGAGGAATATATAATAGATTTATCAGTATAAACTGCACTATGAATCTTTCCTGGACAATAAAGACACATAATGTAGCCTTATGGCCTGGAAATGATCCTAAGCTTATTTTTGTTGACACAGTCTATGATTTTGCACGATATAAGAAGCTCTGGTGGGACATGCTAAATGTTTACGGAAAATATGAAACCCACTACACAAAATTAAAATTTGGAACAACTGGGATCATGCAAGGAAATCAACAATGTGAACGGTTCCAAAAGTGGTGGACAGATTATGGGGTTAATAGAACACCTATTGATCCAATGTACCATGAAGCATACATGAGGCTTGGCTACAAAACATGTTTTGAACATAAAATTCCTACTTGGGGCTTCTGATAATGAAATCTTAAGAGAATATATGGTAAGGCATTATGAATGGCTTTTCTTGAAAAAAATAAAACATCAAGTTATTTTAAATAAACCCATGATTGCCAGGAGGATTTTTACTAAAGCATGGGATGAAAATCTATATAAAATATTTCAGTTCCCCAAAATCACAGTCTTTTAAAGGTTCCCGTGGAGCTGTCCTTAAAAGGTTCCACTTTGTAAAATAATGATGTCTTGTCATGAGGACTATTCATGACCAGTTTTATCGAGGGATTTTCATTACAAAAGCATCTACCTTGTAAATATTTTGTCAAGATATTCTCTGTGGGATTTGATAAATCATCCACAATGTTTTCCTATACAAAGATTCTTCAGTCACGAGACTTGGAGCACTTCTTCGACCTTTAGTGAACTTTGGGCGACATCTCCATGACTGACAGAATATTAGTACCAAAAGTTTTTTCGGCCCAATGACTAGATTTTTTTCCCCTCCTTTTCCTATATAAGTAAGTGGTAAGGCTCATTCTAAGCATTCGGAGTTTGGGAGTTTTAGAGTCTTAGAGATCTAAGAAGCCTGCGTATCAGTGTGCTCGGCACTAGTAAGAATGTAAAGTGGCCGGATCTAGTAAAGTTTAGAGTCTTGAGTCTGTATATTTTGAGACAGAGTCTGTGTGTTTCCAGGAAGCCTTCGGTAGTGCTTTCTCCTCTGTGAGAAGCCGAAAGTCTGATAAATGCAAACACAGTCAATCTCTGGAAGGGATATTTTGTAATCAGTTCCATTTTCTAAAATAATATGAGAAGAGTGTTGTTGTTGATTCCACATTTGAGTACTTGTGCGTTTGATTAATTGTCTGTTGTGTAGTAGTTGTTTTCAATTTATCTTTGCCTTGAAGTTTGCCAGAGGTTTGCCAAAGGATAGAAGGGACAGCAGTCCATTTAAAGGCGAGCGAAGCGATGTGAAATGTCGATAGTGCGTGAAATATCCAAGTAGGTTCGTGTATGGGTTCATGTTGGATTCATGTGAAGGAAGATAATTAAAGACAAGCGAACAGACACAGCAAGGCCAAAGGTCAAGCAAGCTTGTGTGAGAAGCCCCTACTAAAAATATTTGAATATCAACACTGGCTATTGAACAAAGACAACTGGCCCAGTGGTAATGATGACAAAGTACAAGCAGCTTCAACCTCATTATGATGGCATTTATAGATTTTACATTCCAGAGAATTTAGTGCGCCTATTGAAGCATCCCTACAACTGCCTATTGAAGCATCCCTACAACCAAACAATCCAACTACAGATTTACCAACCAAGTTGGATTTCACGTCATATTTGTCCTTAGTGGCGGAAGTTGGATTTCACGTCATATTCACAAAAAATCTGGGAGGGTGTATTTTTCCTTCGTTGGGGAAGTTGTGTAGACGAGAGGATGGACATTGGAGAGGCCACGCATGCTTATGTTTTCTTCACGTTGTAGATCACTATTGATTCATCATGATCTATTAATATTTTACTTAAAATTCCCATCCAAATTCTGAATGGACATTAATTGCGAGAATGCATGGAAAGCGTAAGCCCAAGTGTGATGTTTGTGTTTGGAGACAAGAAATCTAGACCAAGTGAATGTCACCTTGAAATCTCCATCAGGTATGAACTTTCCTAACAAAACCATTTAGGCCACATTTGGATGGAAAAGTCCTCACGAGTTTCATACGTATAATTATTGATTTACGGGGCTTCATATGTAGGTTTTAATTTTTCACGTGAACGTTGCAGCTTCAACTTTGGAAAGGTGTCTTTAGCTATGGCCTGGATTGCCCAATACTAATACCCAATAAGCGGCCTTCTCTCCACTTACTCCATAGCCTAGCCGAAACTTACTCCCACCCCAACGACTGCCAAACTTCACTATGCAATAATGGGAATTCCAGTGCTTTTCTCTTCATCTATAAATTTGTAATTTGTGTTAGTCTGAGAAAACAATCAAGACAAAGCCTTCCATGTAATAAAAAATTGTGATTTTTTGTTAATGTTTTAGTTTTCTAGTGAGTTTGGTTTTCTGTTGTTTCTCCATTTCAAATTTTTGTTTTTATCTATGCTCAAGCATAGATAATGGTGGAGAATATTGCTCAAATTCATTCAAGGAATATTTTAATAAGTTTGACATAAAGCATGAGGAGATTGTGCCTAGTACTCCTCAACATAATGGCGTTGCAAAAAGGATGAGTCACACCATTATGGAGAAAGTAAGGAGTATGAAAACTTACTATATTATAATCTATCTCCTTCTACACCCTTGGACGGTAGCACCACTGAAGAATTTTTGACTGGTAAGAAGTTGAATTATTTTCATTTGAAAACCTTTGGATGTGAAGAATTTGTATATATTCCCAAAGAAAATATAACTAATCTATATGATAAATCTATGAAATGCATTTTTATGGGATATGTAGATGAAGAATTTGGTTATGATCTACGAGATCCAGTTAAACATAAAATTATTAGAAGCACGGATGTTATATTTAATGAGTGAGAGATGTTTAAAAGGTTTGTAAGTGATTTGTAGGTCAAGAAAAATATTGACATGTTTGAAGAGAAACATGAAAACATCCCACCAATGCAAGAAAATGGACAACAAATTCAAAAGTAGGGAGGAAAACAAGTGGAAAGTGATGAACATCAAGAAGAAGGAACCTTGCTCGAACCTCTATAGGAGAGTCAAACTCATAATGCAACACCACAGTTGGAGATTTTCTAGGGCTCGTAAGCCTTCACAAAGATATCCTCCTTCAAACTATATTTTATTGGCTAACGATGTTGAGCCTTATTGTTTCCAACAGCCTTGTAAATTTGAGAACAATAAATAATGGAAAAAAGTAATGGAGGAAGAAAAAAACTCTTTGCTTGAAAATAAAACTTGGGAATTAGTAAATCTCCCAAAAAGTGGAAAGTATCTACAAAATAAATGGGTATACAAAATTAAGCATGAAGGTCATGGAAATAATGAGAGGTATCAAGCAAGGTTGGCGACGAAAAAATTTGCTAGAAAATAAGATATTGACTTCACTCAGATTTTCTAACCTATTGTCAAAATGTAATCCTTTCAAGTCATTAGCGGTCTTCTTGTTGCTGTAGACCTAGAATGTGAAAAGTTAGATGTAAAAACTACTTTCCTTCATGGTGAATTGGATGAAGAAATTTATATGGAGAAACGAGAAGGCTTCATAGAAAGAGGCATTGAAGACCTAGTTTGCAGGTTGAATAAGAGACTCTATCGGTTGAAATAGGCACATCGACAATGGTATAAGAAATTAGATTCATTTTGTTGGAAATAATACTGAGAGGGGGGAGGGGGTGAATCAGTGTTATCAAATCAAAGACTTTTTCATTTCCATAGTCAGATTCATATACGCTACTTCAGTTAAGGCAAACCGTGTGTATACGCAACTGTGTTTAATGCAACAAGCGTATATCCAGTAAACTTATGATTCAGTTAGTTGATCCTTAATGAGTGCATTAGAACATTATTAACCATATGAACAGTAAATAGGAGCAGTAAAACAGAAGAAATCATCATACACAAGAAGCAGACATGAACACCATGGTATAAGGTGGAAACCCAATGTGGGTGAAAACCACCTGCTACAAGTCGACTCTATCTTGTTTTTAATAAGAAACTTCTTTTTACAATATTTTTGTACTGGTGCAGTCTTATACCAGTACACAGGCTTCTACCTACAGAAGGCTATAACCTTCTCTCATTCTCCAGCTTCTCTTGGAAGGGAGTTACAACCCACTTAGCTCTTGTACTAGCCGATGTACTAGTACATAGGTGCCATCCTACTGAATGCTCCAACCTTCACTCGTTTTCCAGCTGCTGCTAGAAGGGAGCTACCACCCCCTTAGCTCTTTTACTAGT
This sequence comes from Pinus tabuliformis, assembly GCA_031772625.1. Taxonomy (NCBI): domain Eukaryota; kingdom Viridiplantae; phylum Streptophyta; class Pinopsida; order Pinales; family Pinaceae; genus Pinus; species Pinus tabuliformis. Next base: position 909,874,295 of record CM062819.1, read on the forward strand.
TGATGTACTAGTATGTAGGTGCCAACCTATAGAAGGCTACAAACTTCTTTTTCTTCCTCTAAGTACCACGTTTCGTAAATTTTCAGACTAGATACTCCTAAAGCACAACACCATAATCTGAAAGGCCACGTTTCATCCAATTTTCATACTGGACTCATCAATATCATTGAAGCCCAAAATCAATCAACACTAGCATCATCAATCTCTGAATCACCCAATACTGAATCACTGAAACCTAGTCAACAAACTGCAATCACCAGAACACAGAGCAAAACACAAAACTCTGCAACAATGTTCAGATCTAACTGTATCATCAAAAATCATGCATCAGAGTGCATACGCTACTTGGAAGAGCCGAACCAGCGTATATGTCATTAATTACTTACTTATGTCTTCGCTGCACTTTCTGACTTCATACATAACCAGATCATTACATATACAAGGATAATACGCATGTTAGCAACTGAATCTAGTCCATCAGATCACATAAAGATAAGTCATTATGATCCTGATCCATTATAGATCTCATCCATCAACACTGAAGCTAAACATAACCAATCTGAATATGCAAAATACTGATGCCAGTAAACAGTCACTAGAACTCAGACTTTGCATCAATTACCAGAACCACTTGTAACTACAAATATCATAGTGTATATGGTATATGCTACTTAGATGTATATATCGTGCATATGTACATGCTTTTATCAAAGTCAACTAGCGTATACATCGTATAGAGATGATCCATTCCAAGCCATTAGATCCCAATCTATCCTTAAATCTTGTTCTCCATCAGTCGTTGAGATTCCTCCTTAGCAAAGCATTATGAACCCGTAACCTGCTTACTAGATCTCATACTTCATCAGATATTCAAGACTTTCTGAATGCCTTTGCCTAATGATCCTCTTCTCCTTTTATAGTCTTAGGCCTTACTCAATACCATGGTCCAAAACCATTTAGAACTAATACTTGGGACTCAATACCTGGATTCAATACTTCGGACACATTACCAAGGTCCAAAACCATAGCTCTAAATACCACGGACCCAAAAATAAGCTTTCCCACATGTACACACTTTTCTGTGCATGAAAGTGCGTGCATACGCATATGCGACTTGTGATCAGAAATCCCACATTTATACGCGCCTTTGTATATAGTGAATCTGCATGTATACACTACTTCGTATAGAATGAACCTGTGTATATATGTGACTTGGTATATAGTGAACCTGCGTGTGTACACGACTTGGTATATAGTGAACCTGCGTATATACCTTTCTTTCTTCATTCTTTGTAGTCTGATCATCAATTCTTTGCTACTGACCTGCTGCACTATGATATGTCATCTATGTGAGTTTCCATGAAAGACAACACTTGTATCATAATGCCAATAATCTCCCGCTTCGGACTTGATGGCAAAGCTAACTTTTCATACTGAGAACTTTCATCTTAATGAGTTGTCATTGTTCATTACATCTGAACTAATTCCTTTGAGCTGTCCTACATCCCATGTATTCTACCACATCTGATATCTCTTCTGTAGATTCATCTAGTTATATATAAGTGAGTTTTTCTTCTACAAGTGGGTTGCCATCAAGTACAACACATGCATCATAATGCCAACAATCTCCCCCTTTGGACTTGATGGGAACAACACCAAATCACTCTCCCCCTTTGACATCAAGGGCAAAGGGTAGACCAAGATATTCTCTTTCCTTTATAAACATTCCACTGTCCATACCCCCCCTAAGTACCTGTTGAAATCTCTGAATCAGCTCCCCCTTTGTATATGCCAAGGTGTACCAATCTGTCCATGCTCCCTCTGAGTACATGCTGAAATCTCTGCTTTGCTGAAGAGTTTTGTTCATGCTCCCCTTGACTGTAAGCAAGGTCTGCAAAAAGATGTTCTACAAGAAGAACATGACTCTGTCATAAATGACCTACCTATCACCAAAGTGCTATCGGGAAATCTAGTGTCTATGCAGAGCTTCTAGTCCCACTAAGATGCGTAGCTATCTTAGAAACAAATAGATTAAAGTTACTTTCATTTTCCTTTGTGAGAAGTAGATAGGAGAGGATCAAATAATACCAACCTCAATCTTTCGCTCGATTCTTTGCTTGTTCCTTCTCCTCACTGACAGGTCTTTACCGCCTCTCCCTTGACCATTCCACTTCAAAGAGTACCTGTAAAGTCAAAGCAGCATAATACCTTCAAAGTGTAGAGATCTACAATCATAAACAATATAGGACTAGAGAGATATTGACCACACAAATGCATATACTATCAAACATACAAGAATATGGAGGAAAACTTGAATAGCTTTATTGATGTAAAGATTAGAAGAGAGGATTACAACCCATTTGTGATGCAGGATAGTGTTCCCTCTACGGACAGAGGTAACCCCTCTAGCCCTAGAGTGGGTCTAGTCACAAACAAGGATAGATCAACAATAGCTTTCCTTAAACAGTCATAGTTGGAGGCCCACCTCAACTGGTGGTTGATGGAGTTTTGTTGCGCTGCTCCACCTTCCGCTTCCTTCTCCTAAGGAGTGATTAGCCTGAAACAATGCAAAGGTAATACAACAAATCACGTAACTGGAACAACAATGATCTATTTACTCACAAAGTCAAGAAGTCATGAGCTATCAAGTACATTACATACAAGACATAGGAAAACATCATTGATTGCATTAGATTTCACATCTCAGGCAGAAGTGATGGTGAACCAAGTGCTTTCCAAGCAGTTGAGGAAAGGATACTCACAGAATCCCCCTCATCTATGATGGTACCGACCATGACCATCTTGTCGGTTTGAACAATGATTCAGAATGGTACACTAGCCAATAAATGGGGTCTACCTAGTAGATTCCAATCGAAGGAAATGACTAGGTTTCTCAAAGGTGGGACCGAATAAATGGCCGGGTATGAATCTGACAAAATTCCTTCCTGCGGTAAAGGAATGGGTAGATTGTCCCCATGTTCATCGGAGTTTGTGTTTACGAAAAGAATTTGAACGGTGTCGTTCTCATTATCTTCGGTGATTGTATGATCTGATGATGGACCTTTCGAAGACAAGACCAGGTCGACTGCTACCTCAACCTTTTTACATTCTTTTGGTATGGATTCAGTGGGTTTATCTTCAATGATAGATGCTTCGATCACCACAAAGTTTTTTCGGTCAGATTTTCAATTAGCAATGGACTCGGCAAGAGTTTCTTGTATCCAGGAGGAAGCTGCAGCGGTGAAGCGGGACAGTTATCCAGGACTCTTTTAGCTTCATCCAGGAAGGGACAATGGTGGATGGCATGATTGCCTTTGCACAGTTTGCAAGGAAATTTACATATTCCTTTATGTCCAGAAACTTTGTTTTCACTAGTTGATGGTGTGCTTTCAACATGATCTTCAGAGGTTGATGACACCGGATTGTGCAAATGAGGGGACCAGTCTGTTAAGATCTGGGGGATACAAGGACAATCTCGATGATAGTGGTCCCCTTTGCAAATGACACATGGAGATTTACGTCTCGACGGTGCTGTGTGCAGATTTTCGCTATATGATGCATGGTTACCTCTTTTTGCCTTTGTCTCCTTCTTCTTCTCTTCTTTCTTCTCCTTCCCCTTGTTCTCCTTCTTAGTTACTTGAATTTTTGCTTTACGAGATTCATCAAGCGAAGAGGAAGGAGGAGAGGGAGAAACGGAGGAAGTAGAAGTTTGGGGGGTAGCTCTAGTATCATCTAGTTGCTGACTTGATTGTTCAGGAATCATGGTATTCTGAACGACGGAGGTCGAGAAGAGCCATATTGGCAAGCCAATCGTCAATCCTAGAAGTGACAATGTGGCCATATGAGGTGCACCAACATCTCCCCAAGAGGAGAAAGGATCGAGATTTCCTCCGAGGGGAAATCCTTGGTTGGTGGACTCCATTTTCTCAACCTAAGACCAATGACGAAACAATGACGTTATTCCGATTAAAATAAATTTTAGACGCCTTGACACAACTTTCTTTTTCGATTTTTAAGAGTCGAGAAAAAACAAAAGATGACTCTAGTTGCATTCGATTTTTAATGAGCCTGAAGTGATAAGTGCTCAGATGGACCTTTTCCTTTAAGGAATCTGAAAAGGAATGAAAGAGACTACTCTGGAAATATAGTCAGAGAGATTACCAAACCAATCGCAAAACTCTAGAATACTTTTTACGATATGGCAGTCAATCTTCCTGAATGTTGTGTTCAGTGCTTTACAATCGATTGGGCAGCAAACATGGCTTCCTATGGATAAAGGATATAGCCTATTATGGTCTCCCAATATATACTCGATGGTACGTGGGAGCACAAGTTTGTACTAGCACTTGTCATTTCAAAGAGGAGGAATCACCCAACCAATAATGAAAGTGATAGTTACCAGGCTTTACGACGCCAGAATAAGTCTCTCGCCTAGACTTCTAAATGTTGTGCATTAGGTTCCAAAGCGTTTTTATGTTCATTGAATTTATTTTACAGTTGATCTTTCTTAAGAAATTTTCCTTTTAGGTTCACTATGTGATGTAGATATATAATTCCTGAAATGCAATCTAAGATGATAAACACTTGTTTGATCTTCTTATTGCAATGAAAATCCTAGCTACTAAGGAAAGAGAAATGATATTCTTTCAACATAGAGCAGAGAGCACACACTAAATGCATCCTCCTAAATCAAACCAACAAGCAGTCTAAATGCAAATGCACATGCATGTATTTGTTTTTAGCATTCCTGATGTGTGAATGACAAGAAGAATGCTAAGTACAAATCTGAATTATCTTTTCAAAGCGACAATACTAACAAATTTCTTTTCAAAAATGAAAGGAAGATAATGATGACACTTTGTGACTTTGAATTGAAAACTGATTTCGACACTTGCAAAACTACTTAATTCAAATCAAATACAAGAGTAACTATATAATCAACCATCAAGAATGATAGGATTATTTTCTTTGACTGAAAACGACACTTGCGACACCTCCAAATCAAAAGACGACAGTTTGATTATGCTACTTTTTGTAAAAGGGAAATGAAAATGGCGCACAATACATAAAAACATTCACAATTCTTTATACTATGGAGTCGGAATCATGCAAAGGAAGGGAGTTTACACATTAGTATACTGATCACAAACAACAAAACTCCTAAATAAAGCTGAAGAGAGTGAAGAAAGAAACCAAAATCTGGAAGCACCTGCAACAAAGGGAAAGTGCGATGCAATGCACCTACTGCACACGGGAGGTGTGATGCATCCAGATTCCCAAGAGGAGAAAGTGTGATGGTCCACGGAAGAGACTTCAACTTGGTTCTTCGTCACATTTTGCAGCTTAGTTCAGGGATTTAGGCTGAGCTAATGATAGTCAGTAAAGAAAAATCACATGGACTGATCTAATGAGGTTACTAGAGCCACCACTAGGGAAATTAGGATGTTTGCAAATCGATTGTTTAGTTTATAAAAAAAGCCTGAAGATAGACTGAAGCAACATTGATCTACTTTGCACCTACATAGCAAATGCAGTTCGAAGGCTAGCTGGATTAACTTCAGGCTCCGTCTGTAAGTTTATAAAGAAAACAAGTATGAACAAGCAAACAAACTATTCGCTCCCCAGTGGTGTCACCATTTTGTTATCAGGAAATCTAGTGTTTATGCAAGAGCTGTTAGTCCCACTAAGATGGGTATCTATCGTAGAAACAAACAGATTGAAATTACTTTCGTTTCCCTTTATGAGAAGTAGATAGGAGAGGATCAAAGAATACCAACCTCGATCTTTTGCTCAGTTCTTTGCTTGTTCCTTCTCCTCACCAACAGGTCTTTACCACTTCTCCCTTGACCACTCCACTTCAAAGAGTACCCGTAAAGTCAAAGCAACATAATACCTTCAAAGTGCAAATATCTACAATCATAAACAATATAGGACTAGATACATATTGACCACACAAATGCATATACTATCTGACATATAAGAATAGGGAGGAAAACTTGAATAGCTTTATTGATGTAAATATTAGAAGAGAGGATTACAATCCATTGATCTGACCCAACATCATCCTCCCAGCATGAAAGCCCTTCTTCACCTCATGAAAAGCTTAGATCACCCAACACTATGATATTCCACCAGGAAGCCAACAACACTTCCTTACAAGATACAAAATTCCAGCCCCTGAATCTCTGGGATGAGTGATCCATATATAGATGATTGTAGGGAGGTGATTCAGCTTCTGGGATTCTTATTAGTGTCTTCTCTCTGATAGTTCTTGATTCCACTTGGAGATTGATGATCTCTTACTCATCCCTGGGCGAATTCAAAGAGGCAAGTGTGACAGGAGAAGTCTCTAGAAGATTCCATGATCATCCACCTTGCAAACTGTCTCTCCCATTTCTCCATTCTTGCCCATTGCACCCTACAGAAGGGCTTTCCAGTATGCATCGAACCTTTTACACTGGGCAGGTGAGATGCATCACACCCTTAGCACTAAGCAACCTGTATGGTCTAGTTTTGACCAGTTCTGAGCAGTTTTCTATGGAGAACTTCTAGGAGATGATGTAATTAGCTGACCTTGTTCCTTTACAGCATGAAACAACACTTTTAGGGACTCAAAAGCCCTTGGTTTATGGACATATATGATTGGGGTTTCAGTGCGCAAAAATTTCTATAACACAAAGACTCATACATACATCCATCTCCCAACCAAGTGGGGATATACCAATATTGAATCATCCACCCAAACAAGTGGGGATACACCAGATATTATTTGTTTATACATGACTGAAATATTACATCATCTTTCCCATGCATAGTGGGGGTACAAGTTACATCATATGACCAAAAGGGTTTCATCAAATGACTATAATAGATAGAGACAAACTATTACATCATGAGTCTTTATATGACCTTTACATGACATTTATGACAGAGAGAAAACATCTAAATAAGACCATGATAGTCATCAGCAACTATCATAAGCATCTGTCAATAGCATCTAGACCAGCAACAAAATCATTTGTCAAGACTTCTTGATATCATCAACAACAACAATCCTCATCCACATGAGCACCAAGAACTATAGGAATCCTAGATCATAACTGTATTATATGATCTTTATGCATATGATGATAGCAGCATATGAGTGACTCATAATCAAGTAATGAATATGTGTATTCAAGCTTTGTACTTTTCCTTATCCTTATGAAATTCACCATGTAAGCACCATATATGCATCATTAGAGAATCAACTGCAAATCTAATTTGAACATCAACTATGTAACCCCAAGAATCATATGAGATTTTTTCATGGATAACTCATAACCATATCATAGCAAGATATATCATTTAGCCATATAAGCATCATCACCAAGGACTACTAACCATAATGCCAACAATGCATTATTAAAAGCATATGCTCCCCCTAAACCTATGCCATATGTTCACTGTCATATCTGATCATGCATATATCAGCAAGAAGTATCAAGGCATCATCATCATTAATTTAAGATCAAAACACTTTAAAACATCTTACAAGTATCAAGACATTTCCACACATCATTAGCAGATTGTAACCATTATCAAACAGAGCAAATAATGGACTGAATCATATCATACCCTTTTTCTGAGCCTGTCCCATTGCTTTTCCTCAAAATGACATATACGCAACTATGCACTATCTAACTCATGTATATACGTGACTTCTCTTTATGAAACTTGCGTATGAGATTGAGAACATTGAAGTTTTACATTTTCAGATTCCTCTGAGTTGATTATGTTTGTACAATGTGTTGTGCCACATCTTTCTAACTGTACTTCCTTCTTCTTCCATATCTTCAAGTGTGATTATGTTTTCTCCTTTTGGTATGGTGCCCGTACTTTGTTCCTACATTCTTTTGCTATATGTCCCAGCTTGTTACATGCATAACATCTTACATGTTTCATATTCCTTTTGTAGCGATCAACAACGTTGTGACAAAACATATTGGAAGAAAAACAATATCCCTTAAAGTACCTGGAACGTGATGATCTTTCTGTGTGATGGTCTTGAACCATTCTACTTCTGCATCTGGCTGCACCATGTCCAAGATTATGACATACATAACATTCAACATTATTCATTGGAGGAGTAAAAGATTTTCTTTGAAGAATTTATTTCCTTGGTTGTTGATGGGATTGACCTCTCATCTCCTTGTTGAGTATTTCAGATTGTGCATTAGAGTTCCTTGTCTTATTTTGTGAACTAGATTCACCTTCAACAGGTTCATGAAAACCAAGACCATTTTTGATAGCAGGAGAACTTTGACTACTAAGGATATCATCCAATATCTTAGTACTATCTTGAAATCGTAAGAGTTTGTCCTTTTCTTCTAAGCTATCTTTCAGAATATTTACCTCAACCTGAAGTTGCTCTTCCTTTTTAGGATACTTCTTCTTCGTGTTTTCTTCAGCTTTCCTTCCTTCTTCCAACTAATGTTTTAATTCATTAACTTCATTTTCTTGTTTTTCAAGAGCTTGGAGTAGTTCTTTATTATGTTTATTTGATTCTTCAAGATCTTCTTTTAGCAAGAGGATTGTAGCTTCAAGACTTTCATAGTAACTGGATCTTTCTATGAGTTTCTTGATTGTTGTGCTCCTTTCATTTACCTCATTTCTTAATGATGTCACTTCATCCTACAACTTTTGACATTGATCTTCCTTTTCATTGAATAGCTTCCTTGCCTTGTTTCCTTCCTCTAGTTGAGCTTTTAGTTTGGTAACTATTTTGGAGATACATTCCCTTTTGTGTAATAGATCTTGTTGATCTCTAATTTTGTTTGTAAGCCTTTTAAATTCTACCTCGATTTCATATCTTTCTTCTCACCCATAAGAGCAAATTCAGTTGTTTCACTATCACTTTCATCATCTTCAAATGGATGGATAAATGTATCAGTAGAGGATAACAAATTCATACCTGATAGTTCTTTTGCTTGTTCATCTTCATTCTGAAGTGATTCTGAGTTTGAAGTTCTTCTTCCACATATTTCCCAATCGATTCTCCCACTGTCATAGCTCTTCTGAGAAGTCTTCTTCTTCTTAGGTGCTTTCCTCTTAAGCTTCTTTCCCATTGTTCTACGGATCTCCTTCAAGCGATCAAGCTTCTACCAAAGGACCTACTCTGATTCCAATTTTTGGAAATAATACTGAGAGGGGGGGGGGGTGAATCAGTATTATCAAATCAAACACTTTTTCATTTCCATATTTAGATTCATATACGCTACTTCAGTTAAGGGAAACTACGTGTATACGCAACTGTGTTTAATGCAACAAGAATATATCCAGTAAACTTATGATTCAGTTAGTTGATCCTTAATGAGTGCATCAGAACATTATTAACCATATGAACAGTAAATAGCAGTAGTAAAATAGAACAAATCATCACACACAAGAAACACACATGAACACCATGATATTAGGTGGAAACCCAATGTGGGTGAAAACCACCTGCTGCAAGTCGTCTCTATCTTCTTTTTAATAAGAAACTTCTTTTTACAATATTTCTGTACTAGTGCAGTCTTATACCAGTACACAGGCATCTACCTAAAGAAGGCTACAACCTTCTCTCGTTCTCCAGCTTCTCTTGGAAGGGAGCTACAACCCCCTTAGCTCTTGTACTAGCCTATGTACTAATACGTAGGTGCCAGCCTACTGAATGCTCCAACCTTCACTCATTTTCCAGCTACTACTGGAAGGGAGCTACCACCCCCTTAGCTCTTGTACTAGCTGATCACTAGTATGTAGGTGCCAACCTACAGAAGGCTACAACCTTCTCTTTCTTCCTCCAGGTACCACGTTTCATAAATTTTCAGACTAGATACTCCTAAAGCACAACACCATAATCTGAAAGGCCACGTTTCATCCAATTTTCATACTGGACCCATCAATATCATTGAAGCCCAAAATCAATCAACACTAGCATCATCAATCTCCGAATCACCCAATACTGAATCACTGAAACCCAGTCAACGAAGTACAATCACCAGAACACAGAGCAGAACACAGAACTCTGCAACAATTTTCAGATCTAACTATATCATTAAAAATCATGCATCAGAGTGCATACGCTTCATGGAAGAGCTTAGCTAGTGTGTATATGTAACTTCACCAAAGCGAGCGAGCGTATATGTCATTAATTACTTATTTATGTCTTCGTTGCACTTCCTGACTTCAGACATAACAAGATCATTAAATATACAAGGATAATACACATGTTAGCAACCAAATCTAGTGCATCAAATCACATAAAGAGAACTCATTATGATCTTGATCCATTATAGATCTCATCCATCAACACTGAAGCTAAACATAACAAATCCGAATATCCAGAATACTAATGCCAGTAAACAGTCACCAGAACTTAGACTTTGCATCAACTACTAGAACCACTTGTAACTTCAAATATCATAGTGTATATGGTATACGCTACTTAGATGTATATAACCTACATATGTACACGCTTTTATCAAAGTCAACCAGCATATACATTGTATAGAGGTGATTCATTCCGAGCCATTAGATCCCAATATATCCTTAGATCGTGTTCTGCATCAGCCGCTGAGATTCCTCCTTAGCAAAGCATTATGAACCCATAACCTGCATACTAGATCTCATACTTCATTAGATATTCAAGACTTTCTGAATGCCTTTGCCTAATGATCTTCTTCTCCTTTTATAGTCTTAGGCCTTAATACCATTGTCCAAAACCATTTAGAACCAATACTAGGGACCCAATACATGGGTTCAATACTTCGGATGCAATACGAAGGTCCAAAACCATAGGTCTAAATACCATGGACCCAAAAATAAGCTTTCCCACATGTACGCACTTTTCCATGCATGAAAGTGCGTGCATATGAATACGTGATTTGTGATCATAAATCTCGTGTGTATACCCGCCTTTTTATATAGTGAACCTGTGTGTATAACCTGCGTGTATACACTACTTGGTATAGAGCGAACCTGCATATATACGCAACTTGGTATATAGTTAACCTGCCTGTGTACACAACTTGGTATATAGTGAACCTGCATATATACTTTTCTCTCTTCATTCTTTGTAGTCTGATCATATATTCTTTGCTACTGACCTACTGCACTATGATCTATCATCTGTGTGAGTTGCCATCAAAGACAACACTTGTATCATAATTCCAACAATCTCCCCCTTTCGACTTGATGGCAAAGCTAAATTGTCATACTGAGAACTGTCATCTTAATGAGTTGTCGTTGTTCATTACGTCTGAACTGATTCCTTTGAGCTGTCCGGCATCCCATGTATTCTGTCACATCTGATATCTCTTCTGTAGATTCATCTAGTTATATATAAGTGAGTTGTTCTACAAGTGGGTTGCCATCAAGTACAACACATGCATCATAATGCCAACACATTCATGTTGGAATATGGTTTTCAAAATTTGGAAGTTAACCATTGTGTTTATATCAAAATCTATGATCAAGGAAAGTATATCATATTATTCTTATATTTGGATGACATGTTAATTGTTGGGCATCATAAGAATATGGTCAATAGGTTGAAGAAATATTTTGGGTCTAGTACAAAAAATATTACTCATGACAACCATGCTTGAGAACAAACACAAACGGTGGTGGTTTCCACAAGAAAAATATATCAATAACGTGCTTGATAGGTTTAATATGAAGGATTCCAAACTAGCTAGTACACCCCTTGCAACTCACTTCAAGCTGAGTACTAATTTATGTCCTAGTGATGATAAGAAGAAGGAAGAAATGAGCAATATTCCTTATGCTTCAGTTGTTGGCAGCTTGATTTATGCCATGGTATGCACACAACCACACATTGCATATTCAGTGGGAGTAGTGAGCAAGTTCCTTCTGAGTCCAGGAAAACAACATTGGTAAGAAGTAAAATGGATTTTGAGGTATGTCAAGGGTACTAATCATTATTGTTTATGTTTTGGATATAAAGGGACCATGCTTGAAGCATTTAGAGATGAAGAAATGGCTAGAGATATGGACTCTAACTACATATAATTTTATACATTTGTAGGTGCAACAATATCTTGGGTGTCAAGGCTACAAAGAATAATAGATCTGTCTACAATAGAGGCAGAGTACATAACTGCAATAAACGCTTGTAAAGAAATGTTGTGGATGCAATGATTGCTAGGAGAGATAGGAATAAAGCAGGAGAAGTATGCATTATATTTTGATAGTTAGAGTGCCATTCACTTCAAGAAAAACTCGTATTTCACTCAAAAACCAAGCACATTGACTTAAGGTATCATTGGATTGGGCATGTGTTGGAGGAAGGACAATTATCCTTGGAAAAGATCCATATAGATAGGAATGTTTCTCATATGCTCACTAGGATTCTATAGAGAAATAAACATGAGTTATGTAGAAGCATCGTACGACTTTGTGTGACTTGATTCACGACTCTTCATTTGGCTTCATGTTAGAGAATGTTAAATGTGAAGCCAAAGAACTTAGGTGATGTTGACACAATCAATTTCCTTCTCTCCACCTACCGCGCCGCCTAGCTGAAAGTTACCACCCACACCAAATGACGCCTTTGACTTCTAACTTCGTTGTGCAACCATCTATTTCACATTAGAGAATTAGAGAATTCTAGAGCTTCTCTCCTCATCTGTAAATTGTATTGTCAGCAAGAAAACAAGGAAAGGACTTCCATGTAATAAAAGTTTGTGATTTTTTTCTTCATTGCATAACATTTTAGTTCTCTCGTGTTGTCTCTCAGTTTGGTGTTCTGTTTCTTCTCCATTTATAAATTTTTATGCTCAATCCAATCAAGAAGAAAAATGAAGGTAATTGGATAATGATAGATCAATTATTGTAATGATTTGATACCTGGTATTTACATTCTACATTGATGGTTATGAATTAAAAGATATACTTATTTAAGTAGTTCTCACAATTAATTGAAATTATACAATATAAATTATTTTATTAAAAAGACATATTGAGTGTGTGCTTTAACATAATTTTTTAAAGAATATTTAATCAATTTCCAATGAAATAACATACACTATAACACAATGCAATCAATAGGAAAAATAATTAAAAAATACAACTTTTATGTTTTTATATCAATCTATAAATATTGTGATTATTTTTTCTCGATAGGCTTATATATTTCCACTCTGTGTGTTTTAAGCGTGAAGCCGAATTAAAAAAACATATCGGCACCGACCTTGTCATCCTCAGCTGTCCATCGCCCATGCCACTGATGGAAATCTACTATGCCACCAACTGTGTAGTCATGTATTCCACATGATAGAATTAGAGAATTCTAGAGCTTTCCCCATTTATAAATTTTTAATCTCTCCTTTGCCTCAGAAATGCAAGACAAGGGAAGGCCTTTTAGTTATGAAGAAGCTTGTGTTTTATGTTTTTCATTCTTATTCTTGATATTTAGTCTCTTCTGTTGTGTTGTCTATGCTTCTTTATCCCTAAGAACTGGTATGAGAGCTCAACTAAACTCAGAGGAAGATTGTAGCTCCATGGAGTTGCCTGTGGAGACTGTGGCCTAAATTATTGCATTAAGTTTGGTGAGATTTTGGAGCATTGTTGAGAAGAGATGCAATGTCCTCATTACTATTGGCCATTGTGTTGATTCTGCATTAGAGAGAAGCCAGTCTTGGATTTAAAGCTATTGTTGTAAAATTTGATTTGTTTGCATGAGAATTATCATGTCAAAGACTGTTGTGCATTGAGCCCGTTGTAGGCCTTTTGAGTTGGAGTTTGTGCTAACAAGAGTTGTGGAGTGCAGTTCGGAGGAGTCGACTTGGTGTTTCTCGTGGCAGAGTCTTGATTTTGGACATTGGTTTGTGCCTATATCTAGTCTTGCTATTGTTGTTTCGACGTGTTTTTCTCTCTTAATGGCCCAGGGAGGAAGTCATGAAATAAGGAAAATACGTAATCATTGGAGTGTTTCATCATAACCATAAGGATGTGTTTCATCATAATTGTTTCATGTTTTATTATCTTGAAACATATACCGTATCCTATTTTAATTATGTTGAAATATATAGAAAAGGGTGAAATATATACCATAAGTTGAAATATATGAAAAGCGTTATAATAATTAAAGTTTTATTTTATAATGGAAGTCTTATTTTTGCTGCATTAATTTTATTGAGACTAGAGACAACAATAACTAACATGGAGAAGTTGAGCGAGGCTAATTTTTCTCTATGGAAATCACGGATGGAGGATATACTGATTTTAATTTATCAATATTTTCCAACTAAGGGCACAAGAAAGAAACCCTCATTTATGACACATGTAGAATGGAATAAGCTAGATAGAAAGGCGCTTGCGACAATCCACTAATATCTAGCAAAGAATGTGCATTTCAATGTTTATGGAGGAAAGACAAGAGAAGGATTATGGAAGAAACTCCATGACCTATATGAGAAGAACATGGCATCAAAAAAAGTTGTCTTGATGAAGAATATTTATAATCTCAAGATGAAGGAGGGTGCTTTAGTTACTAAGAACCTGAATGAATTCAATATTATTACTAGTCAACTTGCCTATTTAAAATTCATTCTAGATGATGAAATTAGAGTTATTTTGCTAATGTGTTCTATTCCAGATAATTGGAAAATTTAATTGTTGTTATAAGAATTTCAGCGCCTACAGGGACCCTGGAGTTTGATGATGTTAGTAGTAGTTTAATGAATGAGGAACTGCAACATAGGTCAATTATAGAAAACTAGGGAGGAGAAGCTCTAGGTCTAGTTGATCATGGTAGGAGAATTGATTGAGGCTGAAAACGGTGATCAAGATCAAGAGGCCGATGAAAAGCAAGGAGGGGCTAGATTATCTACATTCATTGTGGCAAATCCGGACACATGAACAGAGAATTTCGAGTCTTGAAGAAAGTACAAAAGGATCAGAGGTCAACCAATACAAATCAGAATTCATCGAGCACAAATGAAGGTGAGAGTATTGTTGTAGTCACAGACGGTGATGTGTTATTTTCTGTTTTAGTAGAAGATGCATGTTTATATACATCTAGTAGTAGCTTGGATTGGATCCTTGACCCTAGGACATCTCACCATGTAACCACATGCAAAGATAGTTTTGTTGCATATAATCTAAGTGATTATGGTAGAGTGCATTTGGGGAATAATCAGTTTTGCACTAGTGATGGACAAGATATATTATTAGAACTAGTCAGGCATGTACCAGAAATTCACTTGAGTTTGATCTCTATGGGATGACTGGATGATGAAGAATATTCCATAATCTTTGAAAAAGGAGGCTGTAAAATTAGTAAAGGAGCATTGGTCATGGCCAAAGGACCCAATACAGGAAAATTATATACATTGAAGGCAATGATAGGAAAGTCAGATTTGGTTGTTGTCACAAAAGAAGGAAATTCAGTAGATCTATGGCATAAGCAATTCGGTCACATGTGCTAGAAGGGCTTAAAAATCCTTGTTGCTAAAAATTTATTTCCAGGTTTGAAATCCTAAAATATTGATATTTGTTAGCATTGCATATATGGTAGACAAAGAAGGGTTTCATTTGTTAGAGGTGGCCATGACAGAAAGAAAAAATTGTTAGAATTGATACACTCATATGTGTTTGGCCCTGTTAACATCAAGTCATTAAGAGGAGCATCATATTTTGTAACATTTATAGATGATGCATCAAGGATGGTTTGGGCCTACCTTATGAAAAGTAAAAGTGAAGTGTTTGGAATATCTAAAAAATTCCATGTTGTTGTTGAAAGAGAGACTAACAAATTCCTCAAGTGTCTAAGAATATATAATGGTGGAGAATATTGCTCAAATGCTTTCAAGGAATATTGTAACAGGTTTGGCATAAGGCATGAGAAGATTGTTCCTAGTACTCCTCAACATAATGGTGTCGTGGAAAGGATGAATCACACCATTATGGAAAAGGTGAGAATTATGTTGTCCAACTCTAGTTTCGAGAAACATTTTTGGGCATAAGCTATAAGGACAACTTGCTACCTTATAAATCGATCTCCAAGTACAGCCTTGGATGGTGGCATCCCTAAAGAAGTTTGGACTGGTAAAAAGTTGAATTATTCTTATTTGAAAATATTTCGATGTGAATCTTTTGTACATATTCCCAAATCAAATAGAACTAATATAGATTATAAATCTATGGAATGCATTTTTCTGGGATATGTGGATGAAGAATTTGGTTATCGTCTATGGGATCCAATCAAACATAAAATTATTAGAAGAAGGGATGTTATATTTAATGAGTCATAAATGTTTAATAGGGTTGCAAGTGAGCTGAAGGTCAAGGAAGTTACAGATAGGTTTGAAGAGAAGCATGAAAACATCCCACCAATGTAAGAAAATGAACGACAAACTAAAGAGCAGGAAGGACAACAAGTGGAAAATGATGAACATGAAGAAGAAGGAATATTGCGGGAACCTTTATAGGAGATTCAACCTGATAATGCACCACCATAGTTTGTTCGCAGATCTTCTAGTCCTCATAAGCCTTCACAAAGGTATCCTCCTTCAAACTATATCCTATTAACTGATGAAGGTGAGCCTAATTGTTTTCAATAAGCTTGTAAATTTGAGCAGAGTAAAGAATGGAAGAAAGCAATGGAGGAATAAATGAACTCTTTGCTAGAAAATAAAACTTGGGAGTTGCTAAATCTCCCAAAAGGTAGAAAGGCTCTACAAAAAAAATGGGTTTATAGAATTAAGCATGAAGGAGACGAAAAGAAGGAGAAGTATAAAGCAAGGCTAGTGGTGAAAGGATTTGCCCAAAAGAAAGGTATTAAATTCACTGAAATTTTATGACATGTTGTTAAAATATCATTCATCGGAGTCATTCTTGGTCTTGTTGCTGCTTTAGACTAAGAATGTGAACAGCTTGATGTAAAGACTGGTTTCCTTCATGGTGAATTGGAGGAAGAAATATATATGAAACATCCATAAGGTTTCATAAAAAAAGGAAAAGAGGACCTTGTTTTCACGTTGAAGAAGAGTCTCTATGGATTGAAACAGGCACCTCGACAACGGTACAAGGAATTTGATTCACTCACGTTGGAACATAGTTTTCACATGTTGGAAACTGACCATTGTGTCTATATCAAGAGGTATGATCAAGGAAAGTATATCATATTATTGTTATATGTGGATGACATGTTGATTATTGGTCATGATAAAAATATGATCAATAGGTTGAAGAAAAGCTTAGGCAACAAATTTTCAATGAAGGATTTGGGTCCATCACAATAGATATTGGGCATGAGGATCATGCATTAGAAGAAAAAGAAAAGATTGTGGTTGTCACAAGAAAAATATAGCGAGAAGGTGCTTGATAGGTTTAATATGAAGGATGCCAAGCCATGGTAGACCCCTTGCAACTCACTTCAAGTTGAGTACTGATTTATGTCCTAGTGATGACAAGGAGAAAAAATAAATAAGCAGGATTCCTTATGCTTCAGTAGTTGGCAGCTTGATGCATGCCATGGTATGTACACAACCAGATATTGCATATTAAGTTGGAGTAGTGAGTAGGCTCCTTTCCAATCAAGGAAAACAACATTGGTAAGCAGTGAAATTGATTTTGAGGTACCTTAAGGGTAGTAGTATTTATTTTTTATGTTTGGTCATAATGAGATTGTGCTTGAAGGATTATAGATGGAAATATGGCTGGAGATATCATCACAAAAACTCCACTACAGGTTCTTTGTATACATTTGCAGGTGCAACAGTATCTTGGGTGTCAAAGTTACAAAAAATAATAGCTCTCTCTACAACAGAGGTAGAGTACATAGCTGTAATAGAGGCTTGTAAATAGATTTTTTGGATGCAGTGGTTCATAGGAGAGATAGAAATAAAGCATGATAGGTATGTGCTATATTTTGATAGTGAGAGTGTCATTCACTTGGCTAGAAACCTAACATTTCACTCAAAACCCAAGCACATTGACTTAAGGTACCATTGGATCTGGCATGTGTTGGAGGAAAGGCAATTATCCTTGGAAAAGATCCATACAGATAAGAACCTCGTTCAAATTCTCACAAAGATTCTAGCAAGAAATAAACATGAGATATGTAGAGGCATGGTAAGACTCGATGTGACTTGATTCGAGATTATTCATTTGGCTTCAAGTGGGATAATGTTAAAAGTGAAGCCGAATTAAAAAAAAAAAATCAGCATCGACCTCGCCATCTGCTTCCCAAGCCACCGACGCCAACCTACTACAATTCCCACTATGCAATCTTTCATTCCACAATACAAAATTGGATAATTCTAGAAATTCCCCCATCGGTAAATTTTTAATCTCTCCTCCACGTGAGAAATGCAAACCAAGGCAAGGCCTTCCAGTGATGAAGAAGCTTGCGTTTTCTGTTTTTCATTCTTGTTTGTGATTTTTTGTCTCTTGTCTTGTGTTTTCTATACTTCTGTGTGCCTAAGAGGGTGGATGGAGACCTTTTGAATTTTTATTTTTTTAATGGACGAACAAGATTAATTTTCAAGTGAATATACTTTGTTTTATTGTGTGTGATGGACAGCTATGATCTCTAGGAGTTTGAAGAGTTATAAATTAATTTCACTAAAATTGAAACGATGTTGTATGTGGTGCTATTGGTTTGGGTAATGGAAATGATTTTCATTCCTCCATGTCCACTCAAAGTGATTTTGTTTATGGTCATTACTCCTATATTGCAACGAGGGATAGAAAGGCTAAGTGTTCTCAACTAAACTATTTTATTATCTCTATTAATTTTATTTTTTTTCTAATCAATTTCATATATATGTATATAGAGAGTAAAAGTTAAAAAAATATTAACCTTAATAAAATAGTTTATTATACGAATATTAATATACAAAGAAATTAAGTAATTGAAAGAAATATTTCCTAAAATTAATAAGAGAGTTTAATTAAAAAAATGTTAACCTTAATAAAATAGTTTAGTATACAAAGAAATTAAGTAATTAAAAGTAATATTTCCTAAAATTAATAAAATAGTATAATTTATTTGTTTCTTAATATAAATTAATATACAACATTTAAAATAATATAAACACCCATAAAAAAAATTAATATAGATCATATATAAAGGATTTCAATGAGATACTCCATATATATGAGGTAAAATAAAAAATTACTTCAACTAGTGAAATGGTAACAATGACAAAGTACAATGCATGTAATAACATTATCTCCATGGCATAGTGAAAAAGAGGTAGGGTTGGAGAGAGGAGGGTTTCGTTCTGCAATCTGAATATTGTCACAAACTTTGTCGAAGGGCAGTGCCCTGTTAGCAAATATTTGGAGGCGTGGGCTTGCCCTGGCCCACCATATGAGGTGCGCGGGGACCAATGGGACCCCTTCATACAAACAAGAAATGATGGATAAAGGAAAGGCCCCACTGGAAGCGGTGCAGATCTCTGGATCTGAAAATGTAGGAAAAGATGAGCTAAGCAAGAAGAAAAAGGCTGGTGGGCAAACTAAGGAAACCCAGATTCAAAAACAGACAAATGGAATCAAGATTCTGGAGGGAAAAGACAATGGGAACCCCAGTCCCGAGCAGGAACCACAAGGAGTAGAAGGAAAAATAAAAAAAACTATGTGAACTGAGGCCTTGCCCTAGCATGGCCCAGATTTGGAGGGATCTGCCACAACGACAAGAAAACGGGAGGACCTGGGGTGCTACAAGCCCAAAACGACATAAAGTCTGTGGGTTGTTATCACCGACCCCGAAATGCAAGCTTATAGAGACCATATGTCAATACATGTAGTGATCTGTAAATTCATGGGCTTTTGACCTATGGAAAAAGACCTTTGTTACTGGATCAAGCAACAATGGAAGCCTAAGGGAGATGTCAGGTTACACCTGGGGGCCAAAGGGTTCTTCACTATTGTCTTTGCGAACCTGGAAGATAGGGATCACACTTTTGATGGAGGACCATATTTCTATGCCTCAACAGGCCTCTATATGAGACCCTCGAAACCAAACTTTGCACCAGAACAGGAAAAATTCATACATGTACCTATTTGGATTCGCCTATTCTCTCTTCCCATTGATTATTCGAGACTTGCAGCGTTGGAACAAATAGGCAACAGACTGGGAACCTTTATCTAAGCCTCAGAGGCCACCCTGCAAAAAAGGTACACCTCTTGTTCAATAATATGCATTGAAATGGATGTTTCAAGTGAACTACATGAAGGTCTATGGCTATAATTTAGAGATGAAGTCTTCTTTGAAGCCATAGATTATGAACAAATCCCATTTCAATGTTGGAAATGCCACGAACATGGACACTTGTTTAGGGAATTCCCAATGAATAAGCCAACTGAAAAAACCAAGGAAAACACAGGCAAGGATCAGGAAGGTTTTTCCCGTCCAAATGGGAGACAACGGGCCAATCAGAAAAACCTACCCACAATAGCCACCTCCATCAAAGGAACTGTCTATGCCTTTGAAGTTCTTGGGTCTGGAATAGTTTCAACCGAAAATACCCAAGTACTAGACCTAACACAGGAAATCCAGGATGTTCCTACATAGGAAGCGCAAGATCCTAATCCAGATCTGACAAATGAGATCCCACAAGGTCCTGCGTTGGCAAAAGACTTCGAAGGAGATGCAGAAATGAACACCAGTGGAATAGGAATAGAGGATATGGAACTCAGTGACATACTAGAAAGGGAAGGCATGGATCTCAATACCATGGTAGAGCAATGGAAGCAGAAAGGAATGGAACATATCCCAGAGGAGGAAGTAGGCTGAATCAATTTTTTCTTCCTAACAAGGAAAGATATAGAAATAAAGGGCAGAAAAGAGGCTTTGGCACCACAAAGGGTCTGGGCATCAAGGCCCAAGGTTTACACCAAAAAAACCACAATGCCAAAAACAGGAAAAAGAGAGGCTGACGAACAAACAACAAAGCACTCCACGATCTAGGTCAGATGCTCCTCAACTCAAGTAAGATGAAAGCACTTGAGGCTTTCACGTTATCCTCTTAAACCTTGTTAATCATGAAGATTCTTTCATGGAATGCTAAAGGGCTAAATAGCCAAAGAAAACAAAGACTTCTGAGGAAGAAAGTCAAAAATAAAAATGCTGACATGTTTTTTTTACAAGAAACCAAGTGCTCCAGCCAAAAATGAAAGAAATAAGCAGAAATTTAGGAAAAATAATGGAATACAGGGAAGTGGAAAGGAATGGAATGGAGGGAGGCCTGGCCACTTTCTAGAATCCCCTCTCCCTCCATCTTATAAGTGTAGAGGCTTCCAGATCATACATTTCCCTGGAAATGTGAATCATAGGGGAATCAAACACATACTTTTGCACTAATATCTACAACTCCCAAAGACTAGAGGATAAAATGTTGATGCTAAATCGCCTCTCCAAGATGCAACATGGACACCCCACTGCTAAAGCCATCCATGGAGGAGATTTCAACATGATTACCTCGCTGGCAGAAAAGAAAGGAGGGGTAAGAACTCTGAACAGAGATGGAGAGGCATTCAATGGCTTCATCAGAGCAGTAAATCCATTTTGATATCCCCCCCAAAAATGGATTATACACCTGGAATAAAAAAAGAGGAGGAGAAAGGTAGATTGCCTCCAGACTTGACCGTTTTCTTATAGCAGAAGCCATCCTCCTTGAGGGGGTCATTGTGAAATCAAAAATTATTCCTTGTGGAGGCTCTGATCATTGGCCCATCACCATGGATGTAGCCATCATTGGCACTCTAAAAAATAGACCTTTCAGGTTCGATAAATTTTGGTTGGGCTGTCCGGATTTCACTTCTAAGGTCAAGCATTGGTGGCATGAACTGCTGGACACTAGAGGTACCAAAATGTAGCGGCTCCAAGCCAGATTAAAGTACCTCAAAGCTTGGCTTCAATCCTGGAACCAAGAGGTCTTCGGGAATATTTTCAAAGAGAAATAGGCCTTGGAGGAATAGATGCCACAGATCCATACAGAATGGCTCAAAGGGGACATCACCTAGGATTCCATTAGCACTGAGCAAGTCCTCATGCAGAAATGGAATGAAAGATGTCAGTAGGAGGAAATATTATGGAGACAAAAGTCTTGCATACAATGGCTCAAAGAAGGGGAAAAACACCAAGTTCTTCCATCGTTCGACTATACACTACAGGTGCACCAACAAAATTACCGAGTTGAAGGACGAGAAAGGTACTCCCCTCCACTAACATCAGGATATTTCCTCCATCCTCACTGATCACTTTAGCCATATAGCAACGAAACTAGACATTGATAGGGAAGAGGCTATCAGGGAAGTCACGACTTCCATCCCATGGTTAATTACTGAGGATCAGAATAAATCCTTAGACCGCCCTGTCACCATGGAGGAGGTGGAAGAAGCAGTGAAAGAGATGCCTAATGGTAAGGCACTAGGGCCGGATGGCTTCACCATTGATTTTTTCAAAGACCACTGGGAAATTGTGCAGCTAGAAGTGTGGGAGGTGGTGAAAGACTCCCGAAAATCTTCCTCCATCCTCAAATCCCTCAATTCCACCTTCATCGCCCTTATTCTCAAAGAGGAGGAGACCTATACCCCTTAAAAATTTCGGCCAATTGCTTTGTGCAATGTTTTTTATAAAATAATATCCAAAGTAATGGCCAACAGACTGAAGCCAATTCTCCCTTTGATAATCTCAAAGGAGCAATCTGGCTACGTGGAAGGTAGACAGATCATGGACAATGTCTTGCTAGCAGAGTAAATGGTTCACACTCTTCAATCCTAGAAAAAATCAGGTATGATCATTTAGTTGGATCTCTCGAAGGCTTATGACAAGGTCAGTTGGAAGTATCTAGAAGCCATTTTGGAAGCCTTTAGGTTTTCACAACGTTGTATCAACTGGATTCTAGCCTTAGTCAAATCCCCCAGCTTTTCTATTTTGGTTAATGGATCTTCGAACTTCCCCTTTTCCCCCTCTAGAGGAATTCGCCAAGGGGATCCCATTTCCCCTTCTCTTTTTGTCATTTTGATGGAAGGCCTGACTTACATCATTAAAACTGCAAAGGAAGGAAACAATATCAAGGGCCTTCAACCCCTGCCACCTTGCCCAACCACTACTTATCAACAATTTGTGGACGACACCATGCTTCATGGAACTCCAATGGTTTGGGAAGCCCAACGTTTGAAAGTTATCCTTGATCTCTTCAGTCA
Organism: Pinus tabuliformis; assembly: GCA_031772625.1. NCBI lineage: Eukaryota > Viridiplantae > Streptophyta > Pinopsida > Pinales > Pinaceae > Pinus > Pinus tabuliformis. The sequence continues at coordinate 909,897,497 of CM062819.1, forward strand.
AGCGATAGGTATGGACCTTAATTTGGATAAGTCCTCCATTTTCTTTTTCAATTCTCAGTGATCCAGAAAAATCTTACTGCTATCCTTGGGTTCAAAAGGTAAAGCCTTCCCTCTAAGTATCTCAGGATCCCTCTCACTGATAAACCCTGGCAAAAGCTCCACTAGGAGAAACTGCTATCCAACCTTGAAGAACGGAGTAATCACTAGACTAATAGGGTCCTTAACCTCGCTGGCCGGCTTGTCATGACTAAGGCTATCCTGCAAGCTATTCCTCAATATATGCTCTGCATCCTTTCAGCTCCCAAAGGTGTTCTCCAAAAAATAAGAAACATTCAGAGAAACTTCCTATGGTCTGGAAAAGCTGACAAATAGAAATGGGCTTTAGTAGCATGGGAAAAACTTTGTAAACCCAAGATCCTAGATGGTTTGGAGCTTCAAGACCCGGACACAGTAAACAAAGCCTGTGGTACCAAGCTCTGGTGGAGATTGGTCAAGGAACCACATACACCTTGGGACATGCTATGGAAAGCTAGGTATGCTAAAAACAGGCGGCCTCAGGATCTCAGTAGAATGACTGACCCTCTAGTCAGATCACTCATTTGGAACCTGGAATGGGCTAATCAGAACATCATACAAGATCACTGCTTTTGGGAAATCCACAATGGTAGCACGGCTCTCTTCTGGGAAGATGCTTGGCAACAACTTCCCAAGCTTGAGAATCCTGATTATCTTTCCCTGCAGCATAGGTATCAGGAACAAGGAAACCTCAGGGTGAACCAATACTGGACTGACAGTGTCGCAGACCAATAATGGATACATTAGCAACCTAATACTCCCCTATAGGTAGATGTGATTGGAAACCTTCTCTTATCCTTGCACTCCTGTCTGGATAAGAGGAAGATCCATTACTCATAGGATGAATATCAGCTAAGGTGGGGCAAACTTGATGGAGGCACCTTCAACCTAAAGGAAGCAAGACATTACTTAGAACACGGGGATATGGAAGAGAAAGTGATTTGGCATAATAATGTTTGGGATGCCATGATCTGGCTGAAGATAAATACTTTCTTATGGCTCCTAATGCATCGTAAGATCCTCAGTTCGGAGAACCTATGCAAAAAAGGCTTCATTTCTCCATCTCGATGTCCCCTCTATGAAAAGGAAGAGGAGACTATGAATCATCTCCTCAACAATTGCGAATGGACCAATAAACTATGGGTATGGATGGAGGAGATATTCAAACAAATGGATAGGAACAGAGAGTCCATACAAGACAACATAGCCAACTGGTGAATCAAATATTCTAGTTGCAACACTGTAAGCATCCTATGGAGGCTAAGCCTTGGTTTTATAGTCTGGTCCATATGGAAAGAAAGAAATAGAAGAATTTTTTAGAGGGAATCTAGGCAGCTAGATACCATCAAAACAAACATCATGCAAAATATGTGAGAAGCTACCCTTACCAGTAGTAAAGCAGGACAAGCAAATAGGCTTTCTGCTAATGATAGGAAAATTCTACAGCTATTTGGCATGAGTGCTGCAACTGGCATCAATTCTCTGGCGCAGAGACCTCAGCCCACTACATCTCTGCTGTCCTGGCAACCTCCTATCCCGGGGTTCCACAAATTAGACTTTGATGGAGCCTCTCAGGGCATCCTTGGCCTGGCCAGCCTTGGAGGTGTCATACGCAATGATAAAGGAGAAATTATTCATATCTACAACAATTATCTGGGGGAAGCTACTAACAATGAGGAAAAATTTGTAGCTCTAGAGCAGGGTTTATAAACCCTAATCCACCTGGGTAGTGGGGCAGCAATAGTTGAAGGAGAGTCACTCTTAGCCATTAATGCTATGAGGAAAATGCAAAATGGTTCTCGTTCTGGAAAGGTTACTAAGCACTGGTGCCTCGCCATGGTCACTGCGCTCATCGCCAAACATCTCTCCACTCTTAATGAAGTCGTTGTACAAGCAGTCAAGTGCAGTGCGAATGCAATGGCAGATAGCCTAGCCAACCACACGGTCGACCACCCAAATGATGACATTGACACCTGTTGGCAGAGCGTCATATGTGTTAATATTTGGGATAAATGCCTTCAAATCTCAAGGCAAGACCTCACAGGCGTGTATGGAGAGGAGGACAGCCTACAAGGCACTAATCATTAATGAGTAATATGGTTTTCTCTTAATTTGTATTCCCGAATCCTTAATGCCTGGTGGTGGCATCGCTGGAGGTTGTCCTATGGCTCACATCAAAAAAGATGGAAGATCTTCCACACCGATAGAGGTTAGCATACCTTTTACGATTTAGGGTACGCGTGGCCTCTTCTCTCAAAAGATAAACATGGAAGTCTGAACGCACTCAACCATAATAATAGTAATGTCGTACTCGTCAGTCACCTGTTGGGGACCCAGGCTGTCAAAAACATGGAAAAGACGGAAGTTTCAGTTAAGATCTCGACCCCTCACACCACGTCTTTTTCTATTAATACAGAGCCAATCGGGAAAGATTTCAATTGCTTACGGTATCCCTCAAAGCTCAAACCTGTGTTTGCGATTCCATGTATAGGTATTTTCTTTTCAATAGTCTACACCCATAATCTTGCCATGGCCGAGCACAACCTCCGTAGCTCCAAAGCTGCCAGAGATTTAAAGAGAGCCTGGAAGGATTATGAGGCTTCCATCTCCAAAAAAGGAAAACAGACTATTGAAGAGCTTCAAATTGAGGTGGACAAAGCTAGTAGGGGGATGGAAAATAAAGCCATCAATGAGGAGGCACATTGGATCTCGGACCCGGGCACCCCAACAACCAAAGCTACCCAATTCCTGAGAATGTAGAGTGTGGCTTGGTAGATGAAAACGATGCTTGCAAAAACCATGAGCATGCAAGGTGCCACTTTCAAGGATGCCTACCAAGCGAACTCCCTCACCTCTACCAAGAATTCGGCGTGGCTGGACAAGATGCAGATTACCATCAACTCCCTCATGGAAGAACATAAAATGCTTGCTAATAGTCTAGGAGGTTTTATTCGGCTCTTCAAGTTGTACATGTCCCATGGGCTAAATCTCTCTATTGAAATTCGTGAAGAGGATCCTAAAACAACCATCATCAGATGCCATAGGCCCCGTAGTGTTCCAAAGGGAGATGATGGCGCTGGTCTGAGTGCTGCTTGTTCTCCAGGCATCGCCAAAATCGGCCAGTAGGATTCCTAGTGGGCGGTCTTCTGTTGATGGTTCTTGTTTATCCTTTGCTTCTGTTATTTTCTATGCCTTATGAATGTAAGCTTCGGCGGGCCTTTAAGCAGCCTTCTATGATAGCAGTTTTTCTCTTACTGTCGGCAAGCCCTGTGTGGTTAGCCATTTTCTGTTTCAATTTAGGTTTGTCATAGGTTAAGTTTGTGTTATTTGTTACGCAATATATTTCTTGTTTGAACAACGATTGGCTACAGGGCTTATATAAGTGGTATTTTATTTGGTAGGCCTGCATTTTCTCTTTTCCCTTTAGAAATGGCAAGCCCCTTTTTGTAACTATATGTAACATTTTTGTGATCTAATATATCAGCTAATTTACACAAAAAAAAACAACGACAAAGCACAAGCATTTATGTTTTTTACATTCTGGAGAATTTAATGCGCCTACTGAAGCATCCCCAAAACTAAACAATGCAACTATGGATTTACAAATCAAGTTAGATTTCATGTCATAGTCACAAAAAAATCTCAGGGTGAGTTGGTCATCCCTCTCAGAAGTTGTGCAAACAAAAGGATGGAGAGGCCACACATGCTTATGTTTACTTCTTGTTGTGGATCGCTATTGATTCGTCATGATCTCGTAACCTTTTATTTGAATATTATTTGCAAGCAGACTATAATTTCCATCTGAATTCTCAATGGACATTAACTGCAAGACTGTGTGGAGACAAGAAATCCGGACGAAATGAATGTAACATTTGGATGGAAAGTCCTCACGAACTTCATAGCTATAATTATAGATTTTCGGGGGCTTCATCTGTAGGTTTGAATTTTTCACATGAACACTGCAACTTCAACTTTGGATAGGGGTCTTTGCAACATGGCCTGGATTGCCCAATACTAATACCCAAATCAGCTAGCTGCAAAAATTGATCAATAATGGAGCATATTATGCCAACTCAACACTCTCCTCTTTTCATGTTTTTTTGGAAACGAATAGGGGAGAGATGTCTAATGTTGTGGAGGGACCAATAATTGGTATAGTACTCCCACCAGAAATTGAGACTTTTGCAACCAATATTTGAACAAAATTAAATAACATTAAGTTTAATTTTTTTTTAATTTATATCCAAAATTTCCCAAAACATTGACTCGGCCCACAACTACCCATAAATAGTATATTAATACTTAAGAGTACAAATCATATTGAACCAATTGCAAAACAGATAAAACCATAAATCCTTCCAAAATGGTCTATTCGAGAAGTACAAAGTAGAAGTCACTTCAACCCCCACTCATCAGACCTGGAGCTATGTATCGCAAATAAATATTCATTCCTGCACATAATAATAGTGAATGTATGTCAACCATAACAGTTGTGTTGTCCAACATTTAAACCCACTATGTTCAATAAATGACACCTAACCCAATAACATTTAAACCCATTGTGTTCAATAAATGATACCCAACCCATTCTATTTCTCATTAAAACAAATCAAAGCACATGTTCAATAAATGACACCCAACCCATTCTATTTCACATTAAAATAGATAAAAGCACATGGATCAAAAATAAAAAAATTCCCAACCATTGGATCACATCAAATTAAATCCAGATCAGACATTCAAAATGAAGTCATTGCAATCCATGTCCATCCTTACCACCAATTAAATTCAAGTGGAAAAAACTATAAAAGAAGTTTAGCCACTGCTAAAGTTGCATGTTATGCATTCGAACTATTCACCAGCCTTAGAGACAAACCATCACAGAACATTTGACAGTATATCCAGGTTAGTTATTTCAATTACAACACATTTTTCTTACAGTTCTATTTTCATTTCTTACAATTTTTTATTTCAATTCTTACAGTTTCATTTTCATGAAAATATATAATTTTTCTATTTTTCTATACTCTGAATCATTTTAAAGTTGATTGGAAAATATGACACGACCATAATGAAGAGTATTGGCTAGTATGGCTAGCTATAGATGAAAAAGAATAGAACCTATGAGACATTAATCTTTTTCTGAATATTTGAATGAAATGTTATGTCTTCCTCATAAAATTCCCAAGTATTACAACTATGTTAAACTTGGTCAATTAATGTGCTCATCATTACCTTCAACATTTTCTCATTTTGGTTACAGTGAATCATACCATTACTGTTGGCAGAGGCTAGAATATATGAAAACACCAAGACAATCCTACAATACTGACATTAGCAATCTTAGATCAAATCTTGCAGGAGAAACTTCTACGCTAAGGCAATCAATCATCACTCAAACAAAAGACTTTATATATAGGAAGACTGGAAAGTCACTTGCTTGACTCCAAACAACTAAGGTATCTAACGAATGTCTTTTCCTCGTGTTTCTCTGCACTCCTTCAATCTTTGTCTTCGAACAACTCATCTTTGCAAGCCATTTCTCCGTCAATTGAAAATCATATATCCCCATAACATATTTTCAATAATCCACAATACCCATAGGATCTCTATCATCCACTCATGCACTAAAATCATCCTCATTAGAAGAAGCACTCGGGCCTCTCACTCTGACATAACACTGTTGGTGAAGACACTTGGTTTCCATAACTGAATCCTATGGATAGAAGCTCCATTCAGAACTATAGGCTCTATTAAAAGTGAGATCAAGAGCTAGCCACTGTTACACCCGTTGATGAGGATCCAATATAAAATTTGGACATCGAAGCATTAGAAACCTACTGCTAATCAAAGCACTCTTATAACTGACAATTAGAACTTCCTTGTAAACAAACCTAGTACAACTAGAGACCTGAGAAAATTGATTCAATTACATGGCAAGAACGATACAACGTTCTTACCTTTATACTTTACTGATAGCCTTTGGGGACCCACTAAAACACCACATTATTTTCATACAAAAGCTCAAGAAGGCCCCTAAATGAATAGGAACAACTCGTAAGGGACTGATAAAAGAATAGCCTAATCTTCTCAAAATAAATCCTACTTTGGATTCATTTCTTAAAAAATCATAAGTATTCCCATGACCAAGATCCTTGAGACATTAAATCAAATACTAGGCTTGAAGGAAGAAATCATAATCAAGGATTTAGTAACATCAGGACTGATTCTTCTGGCCGAGTTTAACACTATATACTTGACCAAATAATAGTTTGTAGATATAGCCCTTATAAAGGGAGTTATCTTCAAGGTCTAAAATCCGAGTCTTAATACTGAAAAAGAAGCGAAGATAATCTTCAATCTCTATGTATTTTGTGAACCCGCAAAGAGTCTTCCTGAAGATCGAAGAACATACCTAGAAGGCATTATCTCTGTGGTCTGAATTTAAGATCCAACTTCTCCTACCCAACCTACAAATTGATTCATACTATCAATTTAAGATGCTCATGTAGGCATGTCCACCTGCTCCCTTTCTTGTTGATCATGATATAGGGTTGACCCCTTCTCAAACTTATGTAACTGAGGATCTATCTCATACAACACAATTGTGAATGCCATTGAATGATATCCCACACTACTCTTCTCTGTTGGAAATAATACTGAGAGGGAGGGTGAATCAGTATTATCAGATCAATCAAACCTTTTCAATGCTCAGAAACATATACGCTACTTCAGTTAAGTAAAACAGCGTGTACACGCTACTGTGACTAAATAAAACAGCGTATAAGCAGAAAACTCATAACTTAGTTAGCTTATTCTTCAGTTAAGTTCATCAGGACATTATTCAGCACATTAACAGTAAGCAGATGCAGTATAACAGAACGGATCAAAAGCCACACACATGAACACCAAGATATAAGGTGGAAACCCAATGTGGGTGAAAACCACCTGCTGCAAGTTATCTCTATCTTTCTTTAAGAAACTTCAGTTTACAATCTTTTGTACTGGTGCAGCCTTATACCAGTACGCAGGCTACAACCTGCAGAAGGCTACAACCTTCTCTCGTTCTCCAAACTTCCTTGGAAGGGAGCTCCAACCCCCTTTGTTCTTGTACTAGCCAAGATACTAGTACGTAGGTGCTGACCTACAATCTTCTTTTCTTCAGGTATCACCTTTCATACATTTTCAGACTTGAATATTCCTGAAGCACAACATTACAATCTGAAGACCACAATTCATTCAATTTCCACAACAGATCATTGAAGCATAAAACAACCAAACTCTGAATCACTGAACCACTGCACCCTGTCAATCACCAGTTACCAGAACACAGAGCAGACTACAGAACTCTGCAATAACTGTCAGACCCCACTGTAAACCCAAAAACAAGCTTCAAAAGATATACGCTACTTCAAGGAGCCAAACCCGCGTATACACACTCTTTTACCGAAGCCAACCTGCGTACAGATCTAAAAATAAACTTTCTCAATTTGCAGCTGTACCAGATATTAGTTAGACCCAGAACATAGCATTGCGACAATATGCAGATCTAGAAATAAGCATAATCAACCATATCATGATAGTGCATTTCAAACCATTAGATCCCGATCTATCCTTAGATCTAGTCTTCCATCAACCAATGTGATCTCTCCTTGGCTTAGATCAAGCAACCCAGCACCTGCAAATCAGATCTCTTTCACTCTTAGATATTCAAGCCCTTGTCGAAAGATGATTTTGCCTAATGATCTTCTTCTCCTTATATAGTCTTAGGCCTAGCTCAATACCAAGAGCCAAAACCATAGTAACACAATACCATCAACTTCAAAACTAGGGATCGACACGCCCGTCGAGACACAATGGTCCGAAATCATAGGCACAACTTCCAAGGACTAACCACCATGGACCAAAGGAACCTTTCCACATACACGCGCTTTTTATGAATCGAACTAGCGTGTACACGCGACTTGGGCTTAACGAAACGGCGTGTATGAGCTTCCTTGGCATGCTGTACTGAGATCTGTCTTCTGATTAAGATGCCATCACTTGTACCAACCTCTGAGCACCTGTACCATCCTCTGAGTGAGTTGCCATCAAGGACAACACTTGAATCATAATGCCAACAATCTCCCCCTTTGGACTTGATGGCAACCACCACACCAAGTCACTCTCCCCCTTTGACATCAAGAGCAAAGGGCTGAGCTCCCCCTGAGGACATGCTGATACCTCTGCTTGGCTGTGCTGACTCGTGCTCCCCCTGACAGTAGGCCAGATCTGAAAAAGATGTTCTTCAACAAGAACCAAGATTTATACACCATAAGGGACCTTCCTATCACCAAAAGACTCAATACATACATCCATACTCCCTACCAAGAGGGGACATATCAGAAACAACCAATTATATTACAGCATTCATCCCAGGCATAGTGGGGAAACCAACATAGGCCGTTACATGACCTTGACACCATAAAAGAGATATGACAAGAGAGATACATGACATAGAGACAACAGATCTAGACCAAGACTTAGGAAAGACACCAGCAGCATCTGATAAACATCTTGTTAGATCAGCAACCAGAATTTCTTTCTGAGCTCCTTCTCCTGAAACCAACAACCAAAACATCTGAATGCCAACAATGCTTTATGAGACTTTTGAGCTGCTCCCCCTGAACCTGTGCCTGTTGCACTCCCTGAAACTGTGCCTGAAGAATTCTGACATTCCTATTGCTGTTCAGAACTTCAGAGTTTTCCCTTGCTGTTCAGAACTTCATATACGCGTTTTATCCTTTATAAAACAGCGTATGTACGCGGATATTCTTTCTGCAACAAGCGTCCAGCATACACGCGACTTACCCAACATGAATCCGCGTGTATACGCTCATATCCCTTCCGTAACCTGCGTATACCAACTTTTCTGTAGAACAAACAATCTTCAACAACAGGATGAAGCATCAACTACTCCCAGCTTTTGTCTGAGATATTCAAAAGTTTCCCTGGGCAGTGGTTTTGTGAGAATATCAGCAACTTGCTCCTTAGAAGGAACATACTCCAACTTGACCTTCTGCTCAAGCACTTGTTCCCGAAGAAAATGGTACTTGATTGGTATGTGCTTGGTCTTTGAGTGCATGACAGGATTCTTTGAAATGCTGATTGCACTTGTATTATCACATAAGATAGAGACAGGTGGAGTGCAAGTGATTTGAAAGTCCTGCAAGGTCTGCATCATCCAAAGAAGTTGTGTGCAACAAGATGCTGCAGCCACATATTCTGCTTCAGCTGTAGATAAGGCAATCGAACTTTGTTTCTTGCTGAACCAAGATACTAATCTGGAACCCATGAAGAAAGCACCTCCACTTGTGCTTTTCCTATCATCCACACTTCCAGCCCAATCTGCATCTGTGTAAGCATGAAGAGTGAGATCAGTATTTCTAGGATACCATAAGCCATAGCTTTGGGTCCCTTGAAGATATTTGAAGATTCTTTTGACTGCCTGAAGATGAGTTTCCTTTGGGTTGGCTTGAAATCTTCCAACCATTCCTACTGCATGTGTAATATCTGGTCGAGTACCTGTCAAATAAAGCAAACTCCCAATCATGGATCTATAAGTGGGTTGGTGAACTGCTGCTGATTCATCATTTGCACTGAGGCTGCATCCTGTAACCATGGGTGTACATACTGGCTTTGACTCTTCCATGCCATACTTCTTCAAGATCTGCTTGAGGTATTTGGTTTGAGACAAGAAGATACCTCCTTCATTTTGTTGGATTTGCAATCCAAGAAAATATGTCAATTCTCCAAGAAGTGACATTTCGAATTCTTTCTGCATAACCAAGGCAAAGTTTTGACTCATGGTCTCTTCATTGCTGCCAAAAATAATATCATCTACATAAACAACAAGGATTAGCAATTTGTTATTTTCAACTTTTATATAGAGATTGCTATCTTCTGATCCTTTTGAAAAGCCTTGTTGGTGAAGATATTTGTCCAACCGATAGTACCAAGCCCTTGGAGCTTGTTTGAGCCCATAGAGTGCCTTTTTCAATCTGCATACAAGGTTTGGATCATTTCCAAGAATGAACCCATCTGGCTGCTCAATATATACTTCTTCTTCTAAGTCTCCATTTAGGAAGGCTGATTTCACGTCCATTTGAAATACCTTGAAGTTTTGAAAGCTTGAGAGAGCAAGGAACATTCGGATGGCCTCTAGTCTTGCCACAGGAGCAAAGGTCTCTTCAAAATCTATTCCTTCTTGCTGTGCATACCCTTTACAAACAAGTCTGGCCTTGTTTCTAATTACTTCTCCATTTTCATTTAACTTATTCTTGAAGACCCATTTTGTTCCTATTACATTCTTATCTTTTGGTCTAGGAACTAATTCCCAAGTGTTGTTCCTTTCGATTTGCTCAAGTTCTTCATCCATTGCTTTGACCCAACATTCATCTTTGCATGCTTCTTTCACATTTTGTGGTTCAATGGAGGAGAGTAGAGCCAAGTAGCTTGAAGCTTCTGCAAGTGTCCTTCTTGTTTGTACTCCTGCTTCTTTCTGTCCCACAATCTGAGTTTCTGGATGATTCTTTTGGACATATCTGGATGGAGTCTTCTCTTCTATTCTTGTCTGCTCCTCTGGTTCTTCTTGAGATTCTTCTTCTTCTTGAGGTTCTTCTTCTTCATCATTTCGCCTTTGAGAGTAACCTTCATCTTCTTCAATGTCTTCATGATGAACTTGCCTAGGAATATATCCCTTCTCATCAACCACTATATCAATACTGTCAACAATTCTGCCAAGTCTTTTATTGTAGCACTTGTATGCTTTGCTATGTGGAGAATAACCAAGAAGAATGCCCTCATCTGCTCTAGGTGCAAGTTTGCCAAGTTGCTCATCAGTATTCTTAATATAACATTTGCTCCCAAAGATTTTGAAATGCTTCACGGAAGGAGTTTTACCACTCCAAAGCTCATGAGGTGTTTGAGTGCTGTTTACTCGGACATTTGTTTTGTTAAGAATGATAACAGCAGCATGTGCAGCTTCACCCCAGAAGGTTGCAGGAGTACCTGATTCATCGAGCATAGCACGAGCCATTTGTTGGATAGTTCTGTTCATTCTTTCCACAACCCCATTTTGCTGAGGAGTTCTAGCTGTAGAGAATTCTCTTCTTATCCCATGTTCATCGCAGAAATCGAAAAATTCATTTGATGTGAACTCCCCACCTCTGTCAGATCTGAGGCACTTAATTTTGTGTCCTGATTCATTTTCAGCCAACGCTTTGAAGGATTTGAATTTTTCGAATGCTTCATCTTTGTGCTTCATAAGCCCTAACCAAACAAACCTTGAGAAATCATCAATGAATAATATCAGATATTCTTCTCCTCGAGGTGTCCTTTTCCTAAATGGACCACATACATCTGTATGGACTAGCTCAAGAGGCAAGCTAGCTGATCCTTCCTTTTCTGGAAAGTTAGTTCTGGTTTGCTTTCCAAACTGACAAGATTTGCATATAGTGTTGTCTGGAATTTTGATATCTGGAAGATCGCGAACTGCCTGATATTTGCATGCTTTTCTTATTTGTGAGAAGCTTAGATGTCCCAACCTTCGATGCCATAGCCAGTGCTCTTCATCCTTGCTAAGATAGCATTGTTGTTGTCCTTCTTCAAATATGTACAGATTATTTGGAGTTCTTTTGCCTTTGAGAACTGTTTTACCTGTATCAAGATCACGAACAAGACATCCATTCGATCTGAAAATAACCTCGGTTTTTTGATCACACATCTGACTGACACTTAGAAGATTATGCTTCAATCCATCAACATACAAAACATTTCCAGCCTTGACCTTTTCTTTCAAAGGAGCAATACCTTTTCCTTTTATAGTTGCAGGAGTATCATTTCCAAAAGAAACTTTCTTTCCCTTTTCTAAAGTAGAATAAGATTCAAGTTTTTCTTTATCACCTGTCATATGTTTCGAACATCCACTGTCAATGTACCATAGATTTTCCTGTCCTTCTGCATAAAACGCTATCCCACATCTTTCTGTCTGAGGTTCTTTTATTCTCCATTTTTTGGTGCTCGTGGCTTGTTCCTTTTTCTCCTGAAACCTGCTCCTGCATTCAGATTCTTTATGACCAAAATTATTGCAAATAGAACATTCAACTTCATTTTCAAGAACCGAAAAGTTGTTATAGGTCCTCTTTGTAATCCCTGTCATACTTCTTTGTTTTTGAGCTTCCCTAGTCATGATTGTTTTATATGCAACACATTGAGCTGCTTTGTGACCAAAGTTATGGCAAGAAAAGCATTGTCCATTGAAGAAGCTTCTGCGGTTATTGAATCTACCAGCCAACTGATTGTAATTTCTATTTTCATCTATTCTTGTGCCAAACTGAGAAGATTTTACCTGTGGTTGGTTGTAGCTTTTGTTCACCCTTAAGAAGGATTGTCCCTGATAGTTTTTGTTTGTAATTCGTCCCTGCTTTACCTGATTATCTTCATTGTTCTTCTGCTCATTTCTTCTTGCTGCATCAAGATAACTCTTTGAGGTGGATGCTTTAGAGGTTTCTCCATTATAGCCCAAACCTGTCTTGTTTAGAGGAGACCACTGCACATTGATAATCTCATCCAAAGTTTCAGATCCTTTGACAAACTTAAGATTAATAGCTTTTGTTTTCTCAATTTCTTTTCTGAGACCAACAATTTCACCTTCTAGTTTTTCAAGATGTTTTTCCTTTTCATCAATTTGAAATTGCAAAGTATCAATGATCACACTCTTTTCTTCTATGCATCTCTTGAGTCTAGTAATTTCATTATAGAGATTATCCACATCTACAGCATCCTCATAATCATCATCTTCAAATGCCATTAATAGCTTATATTTATTACCTTGTTCATCTTCATCACTGTTTGATAAGCCATCACTATCTTCATGGGTGTAGTAGCTTTTCTTATTTGCACTTTGTTTCTTATTCCATCTAGCAGGTTCTTTTCCTTTATCTTTATTAGGACATTTTGCAGCATAATGACCTACTCTTCCACAAGCAAAGCATTTGAAAGGTAGCTTACCTCTGAACCTTCCAGCACCCCTTTGAAGATTTCTGACAAAATTTGATTCTTCTTCCTCTTCTTCTGGAACATGGCTTGCCTCATAGTAATCTTCTTTTCCTGATGGCTTAAAAGCAGCTTCCCTTCTGTCTGATGGACCTCCCTTTCTCATTTCATAAGCAGTTAGAATTCCATGTAACTGAGACATAGTGAGAACTTTGAGATTTTCCTTTTCTTCTATTGCAGATACTTTAGATTCAAACTTGGGGGATAATGATCTTAGAATCTTTGAAACTACTATAGTCTCTTTTATTTCTTCACCCAAATTTTTCATACAATTAACAATCTCGTCTACCCGAAGAAAATAATTTGCCACACTTTCATCATTATACATCTTGAGAGTCTCATATTGAATCCTGAGAGTTTGAAGTTTAGCTTCCTTTACCTGTTCATCTCCTTCATAGCTAGTGATCATTTTGTCCCATATCTCTTTTGCTGATTTGAAGTGCATGACCTTCATGAATTCTGTTTGGGATATACTTCCTAATAGAGTACTGACTGCTTTTGCATTTGTTTCATATGTCTTTTTCTCAGCTGGATCTGTAGGAGTAGCTGAAGGAAAAGCATAGCCTGTTTCTACAATGTTCCAAACTTCTGTACCAAGAGATTGAAGATATGCAGTAACTCTTACCTTCCAATAATTGAAATTTGTTCCATCAAAAACCGGTGGCCTGATTGATGCTTCTTTCTCGTAGTTGCTCATGATGAATGATCTACCTTCAAGCGATCAAGCTTCCCTGAAGGACCTGCTCTGATACCAATTGTTGGAAATAATACTGAGAGGGGGGGTGAATCAGTATTATCAGATCAATCAAACCTTTTCAATGCTTAGAAACATATACGCTACTTCAGTTAAGTAAAACAGCGTGTACACGCTACTGTGACTAAATAAAACAGCGTATAAGCAGAAAACTCATAACTTAGTTAGCTTATTCTTCAGTTAAGTTCATCAGGACATTATTCAGCACATTAACAGTAAGCAGATGCAGTATAACAGAACGGATCAAAAGCCACACACATGAACACCAAGATATAAGGTGGAAACCCAATGTGGGTGAAAACCACCTGCTGCAAGTTATCTCTATCTTTCTTTAAGAAACTTCAATTTACAATCTTTTGTACTGGTGCAGCCTTATACCAGTACGCAGGCTACAACCTGCAGAAGGCTACAACCTTCTCTCGTTCTCCAAACTTCCTTGGAAGGGAGCTCCAACCCCCTTTGTTCTTGTACTAGCCAAGATACTAGTACGTAGGTGCTGACCTACAATCTTCTTTTCTTCAGGTATCACCTTTCATACATTTTCAGACTTGAATATTCCTGAAGCACAACATTACAATCTGAAGACCACAATTCATTCAATTTCCACAACAGATCATTGAAGCATAAAACAACCAAACTCTGAATCACTGAACCACTGAACCCTGTCAATCACCAGTTACCAGAACACAGAGCAGACTACAGAACTCTGCAATAACTGTCAGACCCCACTGTAAACCCAAAAACAAGCTTCAAAAGATATACGCTACTTCAAGGAGCCAAACCCACGTATACACGCTCTTTTACCGAAGCCAACCTGCGTACAGATCTAAAAATAAACTTTCTCAATTTGCAGCTGTACCAGATATTAGTTAGACCCAGAACATAGCATTGCGACAATATGCAGATCTAGAAATAAGCATAATCAACCATATCATGATAGTGCATTTCAAACCATTAGATCCCGATCTATCCTTAGATCTAGTCTTCCATCAACCAATGTGATCTCTCCTTGGCTTAGATCAAGCAACCCAGCACCTGCAAATCAGATCTCTTTCACTCTTAGATATTCAAGCCCTTGTTGAAAGATGATTTTGCCTAATGATCTTCTTCTCCTTATATAGTCTTAGGCCTAGCTCAATACCAAGAGCCAAAACCATAGTAACACAATACCATCAACTTCAAAACTAGGGATCGACACGCCCGTCGAGACACAATGGTCCGAAATCATAGGCACAACTTCCAAGGACTAACCACCATGGACCAAAGGAACCTTTCCACATACACGCGCTTTTTATGAATCGAACTAGCATGTACACGCGACTTGGGCTTAACGAAACGGCGTGTATGAGCTTCCTTGGCATGCTGTACTGAGATCTGTCTTCTGATTAAGATGCCATCACTTGTACCAACCTCTGAGCACCTGTACCATCCTCTGAGTGAGTTGCCATCAAGGACAACACTTGAATCATAATGCCAACATTCTCCACCATTGGCACTATTTGGGCTTCATGGTCTCTAATGGTAAAAAGTGTATCCTTCTCCAAAAAAGGAAATATTTGCATTGTCCTCATAAAATCCAAGCCCAAAATCATCGCATAATCCTCCAACAGTATAACTCTCATATATATCCTACCAAACATATGAGCCCACTCCCATCAGTGCATCCTTGAGAATACCAAATGTTGACCTCAACTTAGAGTTCATTACTATGTAGGCAAACCTCATTCCTTTCAATATGTTCTCAATTTGGCTATGGGAACTCAGACCATTTCTCTTGGCAGAGGCTAGAATATATGAAAATGCCAAGTCAAGCCTATAATATTGACACTAGCAATCCTGGATCAAATCTTGTAGGATAAACTTCTACTACAATGGAAGTTTCTTATTACTCAAAAGTTATTTTCAAGTTGAAAGCGACATAAGGAAAACACTTCTTGAACTACATGATTGACAATGCAAGTCCACTTGGTGAGACAGTGTGGGCCATGAATGAATTCAATTGTGATAACAAGTAGGATTCTAAACAAATTAATTCAAACAAAAGTAACTACCATATCTTCTCTTAGTACCAGAAGAAGGTGGGAACTGACAATAGTTTTCCAAGTACAAGTATAGTCATGGTATTTTAAGTGTAAAAACAAGTTATCAAAACAACAATCACTGAGAAATATGAAAACATACAACAAAATGATTTTGTATATTTCATTTTTCAAGGGTACTAACATAGTAGAAGTTTCTTATTACTCCAATTTTTTTTACAACTTGAAAGCAACATAAGGCAAACACTATATGAACTACATGATCCTCCAACAGAATAGCTCTCAAATACATCCTACCAAGCACATGAGACCACTCACATCAATGCATCCTTGAGAATACCATATGTTGACCTCATCTCATAGTTCATTACTTTGTAGGAAAACAACCAATCCCTTCAATAGGTTCTCAGGTTGGTTATGGTAACTCAGACCATTACTGTTCGTAGAGGCTAGAATATATTAAAACACCAAGACAAGCCTGCAATATTGACACTAGAAATCCTAGATCAAATCTTGCAGGAGAAACTTCTACTACAATGGAAGTTTCTTATTACTCAAAATTTATTTTCAACTTGAAAGCAACATAAGGCAAACACTACTTCAATTACATGATTGACAATGCAAGTCCACTTGGTGAGATAGCGTGGGCCATGAATGAATTCAATTGCAATAACAAATGGGATTCTAAACAAATTAATTCAAACAACAGTAACTACGTGGTCTTCCCATAGTACTATAAGAAGTTGGAAACCGACAATAGTTTTCCAAGGACAAATACAGTCATGGTATTTTATGTGTAAAAACAAGTTATCAAAACAATAATCACTGATAATTTTGAAGACATATAACAAAATGATTATTTATATTTCATTTTTCAAGGATACTAACGTACATGATGATAATTTGCTATAATAAAGCATAAGTATTTTTGCCTTGTATGAAATCATAATTTACAAATATTCTTAACTAAATGCATGCAATAATTCTACAGGTTGTTGCATCTATGGAAAATGTTAGTTATGTTTCTCATACAAGGAGAAGTGGCAGGAGTGTGACAAGGGGCGCCCAGCTGCGATGCCCATCATCAGTAGAGGACATGATATGTCAATGTCAACAATGCCCCAAGGAACGTTGTTGAGGATGACCATGCCACTGAAGATAATGTTGGCACACCATCACACATAGAGCCACCTCTAACAATAGTCCAAGGGGGAAGTTCAACTAAAAATATCAGTGCTATAAGAGGAGAGAAAAAATAAGAAATGTTAGTTGGAATTGACGACATAGAGTTTAATGGATACTTAGTTCCGGCATCTGCAAAAAACATGGTATTCCTCCCTCATCAATACATTATTGGATAAATGGACTGACTCATACAAAATGTAAAGGACCTCTTATAGTTATGACCGATGAAGAGGAGGCTGAGGTGGTTGAGTGGTGTAAAGGGATGGCCCAATTGTGACATGGGCTAGAGTTGATACAACTCAAATCCACAATTGCTCAAATCTGTCAAGGGAGGCCAAACCCATTCAAAGATGGTTTCCTCGTAAATCATGGTGTTTTGGGTTTAAAAAAGTCATCTAGACCTTCTATTGCGTACATCTGAGGGCCTTGATAGAGACAAAGAATTAAATTTGTGCCCTGAATTTGTGTAGAAGTTATATGACACTCTTTCTATTGCTTACGATAAAAATTCTTATGGAGCAGACTATATATGGAACTGTGATGAAACAAGTTTACAGGCAGGGAGGAAATATGGCATGTGGGTAATTGCTAAGAGAGGGAGCCAAAAGGTGCAAAATAATTTGCCTAAGGGCAAGGAGTGGATAACTAATTTATGTTGTGTCAATGCAATTGATCCTTCAATCCTGGGATCTTACCTATTCAAAGGTAAAAATCAACTGAAAAACAATATATAGAACTATGAACTAGGTGCATGCATGTATGAACATCCCCATGCATGGATGACTAAAGAAATATTTTTAAGTTTTCTTTTTCACTTTGCTACATCGGTACTAGGTGGCGTATCACCTAATAACAAACACCTATTTATATTAGATGGTCATGGGAGCCACATGGTTGTACAAATGATTGGGGAAGCAAAAAATTCAGGTATCGACCTATTGATGTTTCCTACTCATACCACTCACAGATTGAAACCCCTTGATGTTAGTGTGTTTGGCCCTTTCAAGAACTATTTCAAGTCAAAGTGTGTTGTGTGGATGGCAAAGAATCTAGGGGTTGAGGTGAAAATGTTTGAGCTAGCAGAGCTTGCAAGTAAGGCTCTTAAAAGGGGTCTAACACCATCAAATATCAAGGATGGATTTAAGAGGACATGAATTTGGCCACTGAATAATGATGCTCTTATGCATGATACTGGTTGTAGCCAGGAATTTCATGTGAATGGTCAGGAAGAAGGGCATGTCCAAATAGATGTTGAAGTGCAAGAAGTAGATGAACAAGCTAATGTGATTACAACCGGTAATATGATTTCCCTCTCTTAAGGACACTTATATGATTAATATGATCAAAGTATATGTGAAACAAAATATAACCATGAAAAAATTCACAGTAACATGGAGATCGTTCTACCAACTCAAGAGCATGAAACTCGTAGTGTTGATATTGTTAATGACATTGTTGAACATGCAATTGACAATGACCAATTAACATTTCCAACCCAAGTAAACCCATCATCATGGCTGGTAGAAGCCATGATTAATATGAATGAACATAATGTCTCAACAACCAATGAAAAAAGCATGAACATGCCCTCACAACTAGCAGAATTGAATAGTAAAATTGTTCATTTTTTGTGGACAACAAATCAATGGAAGAAGGTGAAGCAAAAAATGCAGAATCAAATGAAGATAATGATATAGTTCAATCAGTTGTCTCAGATACTAAAAGGGAAGTACCAAACAACGACATGCAGGTGGGAGGGGTGGAGAAGATACTTGGCTGGTTCCTAAAGCTACCAGTAAAGAGAGTATTAATGAAAAAAATCAAGGTACACCGAGTAGTATTCATTTGGGCCAAAGTTCATAGTTACTCACCTCAGAAGACTATATAAACCTCTTAGTTGAGTTTGAAAAAAGAAAAAACTGAAATGCAGGAATTAAAACAGAAAAAGAAGGATCTAGTCTAGGAGAAAAAGGTAGCAAGGATTGTTGCAGCACAAGGTCGAGCACATGAAAGGCTGGAAAGAGATAAATCAAGGAAAGTTAAGGACCAACAAAAACAAATGGAAAGACAGGAAAAGGAATCAAGAAATACACAACAAATTCTTGAAAAGGAACAAGGGATGATCAATATGGTTGACAATGATGCAAGCATAGCTGATGAAACCAGGATTATTTCAAACTCATTGGACAATATTGCAGATAATACACCATTATTAAAAGACCTCATAAACATTCAAGTGCCTCACTATCAAACTGAGGGTTTACCCATTTGCCTTATTCCTACCAAAGGAGGTGTTAATTCTATGTATGTTCATTACACACCTCCACTTACTGTATGGGTTAGTAGTGGAAATGTGAGGTATGGGTACTGAATTCCTCCATGGTTGGAAGGTGCAAATTGGACTCAATCATATGGTAGCAGTCAACCATTTCCTAATCAACCCTTTTTAGCTAGGCCAACCTACCTGGCTCAAGCAGGTAACTCAGGGAGTTTTGGCACTCAAGATTATGAAGGCCATAAAGAATAGGGGTGTCAGATGTTTTTCGTTGTAACCACATTATGAAATGTAAATTTTTCTTGTCACAGAAAGATTTTGGCTTACAACCTAGTTTTTTTTATTTCATATTGTTTGCAGAATGGTAACCAAAATCGATTTTAGAAGGAACATCTATAGTCTATTATAATGTAGAAATATTACCTGAGAATGCAAATGGGATTTTCTATTATTCCTGTACACACCAAATGATTTAGAATACATTTATAAATGAGTTGTAAATATGATGAAAAACAAGTGAATAATGAAATCTTGAACAAGCCACTTATTTTAATATGAAAAATTCATAAAACAATGAACAAAAAATGTACATATCTATTGGTTTCATATTTAGAAACAACCTAGCATTCCATACATAAACAAATATGTCAAACAAACTAACATTCCATACATCAAAAAATATGGAGACATAGCAAGTTACAAAAGAAGAACTTACCTCCAATTAAAACATAATACAAATGGGTAATGCACTCTCGGCATTGAATTGACCTTGTAACACAACTTACCTTGAATCCAACCACAGTGAAACGTTTCTCTTACAAATCAATTTACCTCCAATTCTACCAACTATGGACATTTAATGAATCCTATAAATGAATATACAATGCAAAATGGGATGGTAGACAAGATTTCTATGAGCATCAGTTTACCTTTTTAAATCAATGCAGTTCCAAATAAAACACAATACAAATGGGAAATGCACTCTGGGCATTGGATTTCGCTTTTAAACCAACATTCAATACATCAACAAATATGGAGGCAGATATATCCTCAAGATGGAAAATTACAAAGGGATAATTTAGATCCATCTGATATCAACTCAATAAGACAACAGACTAAATCTACCAAGAACCAAAACCATTTCCAAAATCACATAAAATCCATATTTCTCCACAAACCAGATGCCAAAAAGGAATGAAACAACAATATACAAGTACATTTGTTCCAACCCAAACATATTTCAACTGTACATTCATTCCAACCTAGAAATTAAGTGAAATTACATATTTTAACTCTAAGTGAATCATAAAATGAATTTCACAGATTAATGCAGTCATTGCATTTAAAGTATCTGTCTAAGAAGTTCGAATGTGAAACATCTCAATTGGAAATTTTTGCTTATTATCACACACTCTATTCCAAACAATAGATAAATGAATTAAAGCACAATGCAAATGGGTAATGCACTCTCGTCATTGAATTTCCCTTGTAACCCAACTTACTTCGAACCCAAACACAATGCAAAGCTTCTCTTCCAAATCAATTTATCTCCAATTCTGCAAACTATGGACATTGAATGAATATTATAAACGAATATACAATGCAAAATGGGATGGTAGACTAGATTTCTATGAGCATTAGTTTACCTTTTTAAATCAATGCACTTCCAAATAAAGCACAATACAAATGGGCAATGCACTATGGGCATTGAATTTCCCTTATAAACCAACATTCAATACATCAACAAATATGGAGACAAAGATATCCTCAAGATGGAAACCTAGAAAGGGACAACTTTGATCCATCTGATATCAACTCAATAAGACAACAAAATAACTCTGACGAGAACCAAAACCATTTCCAAAATGACATAAAATCCATATTTCTCAACAAACCCGATGCCACAAAGGAATGAAACAACAATACATAAGTATATTTGTTAAAACCCAAACATCTTTCAACTATACATTCGTTCCAATGGAGACATTAAGTGAATTACATATTTTAACTCTAAGTGAATCAAAAAATGAATTTCAGAGATTAATGTAGTCACTGCATTTAAAGTATCTATCTAAGAATTTCGAATGTGGAACATCTGCATATTGTCACACACTCTATTCCAAACAAGACATAAATGAATTAAAACAAAATGCAAATAGGCTACACTGCCCAATATGAGCAACAAAATACCTTTATAAATCAATGTACCTCCAATTAAAACATAATACAAATGGGTAATGCACTCTTGGCATTGAATTTCCCATGTAACCCAACTTACTTCGAATCCAAACACAATGCAAAGTTTCTCTTCAAAATCAATTTACCCCCAATTCTGCCAAATATGGACATTGAATGACTCTTATAAATGAATATACAATGCAAAATGGGTTGGTAGACCTAATTTCCATGAGCATTAGTTTACCTTTTTAAATCAATGCACTTCCAAATAAAATAGAATACAAATGGGTAATGCAATGTGGGCATTGAATTTCCCTTATAAACCAACATTCAATACATCAAAAAATATGGATATAGAGCTATCCTCAAGATGGAAATTTACAAAAGGACAACCTAGATCCATCTAATATCAACTCAATAAGATAACAGACTAAATCTAACCAGAACCAAAACCATTTCCAAAATGACATAAAATCCATATTTCTCCATAAACTAGATTACATGAAGGAATGAAACAAAAATACACAAGTACATTCATTCTAACCAAAACATCTTTCAATTGTACATTTGTTCCAACCCATACATTAAGTAAAATTACATCTTTTAACTGTAAGTGAATTGGAAAACACAAAGCACCTATTTATCCTTTTATCATTATATAAATGCGAGATAATTCCTTAATGGCTCTAAAAGAAGAATTCTAAGAGAGGACCTTGAGTTTAAAGGATACCAACATGCCACGAAGATAAAGGGAAAAGGGAAAAAGAGAGCCCCCAAATCAAAGATGGTGAACACCCATTTAAGCACATTCTACAATAAATAGAAAGAAAAAAACATAATGCACATGAAAATTTGCCATCTTGTATATTTTCATGGAGATTAACGTTATTAGTAAAATTCAAATAAAATGGACTAGAGTTGTTCTGATATTCATAACACAAAAGTTACTTTCCATCTTGATACCTCCAATTGTGTATTGTAAAAGGGAGGAAGATATAAATAGAGAGACTCCACCTGTTCCATTTATAAGGGGAGTTTCTTTTACTTTGAACATTATATTTCAGCAAGAAAATAATTTGTAAACATGGGAACAACTTCATCCTAGTGTCCATATAGCTTGCAGAGATAGTAGTTTTGAATTCCAATGAAAGGGTCAAGCAAACAATGTGCAAGAATCAGATTATAATAGATACACTAGGAGTGTGACTGTAGTAAAAGAGAGTCTTGGGGTTTTCTGAGTGAAAGGAAGGTGAATGAACAAATTATGATGTCAAGCTTCCTTTTTCGGGTGAGATACCTTGTTCAAGCCCGAGATTGGGAAGTCTTGAGGGCCTAAGTCTCATCCATAACATACATACGATATGGTTGTGATGAGAATTTTTTTCGAGATGAAGAAGAAAGTCAAAAAACCACATCAAAATGTTGTGGCATGTGATGAGAAATTCATCGGTGTATCACAAGAGATGGAACCTAATATAACAATTTCATGAAGTATAAATTTAACAGAAGGGGCTCTTGGACGATGGTGTCATGAACGATAATAGCCTGTAGCCACAACCATAGAGAGTGGAATAGAACATATAAATAACAAATGTTCGACTTAAAAGGATAAACCTCCACAGAAATACCTCAAGATAGAGTTTGCACGCACTGTATGTTTTAATGCAGAAACGTGGATGGAAACTAGGGGAATATGAGAATACATGAAAGGAGAAATAAACCTATGGGAATTTCAAATGAGTTACAACCTTCACTGATAGAGGCGGGCATGATTTTTGGAACTTCAATGCACACAGAGTTCAAAAGAAATGCACGACATGCGAGTATGCGAGTATGATGACTCATTTTTACTACAGTCATCTTAACATTTCTAAAATTGCACAATGCTAAAGTATCTTCCTATATAAACACTAAGAAAACGAATCCAAATTACTCAACGAGTCAGTGATAACACGATTCAAATGGTAGCATCGAGTACAAGTGGATGGCCACACCAGAAAAGAAAAAGAAAGAAATATGAGGAGAAAAATGTGGCAGAAAAGTAATATTCAACAAATTGCAGGTCCAAGAAAAACCAAATTGCCAAATGAATGAAGTTGCAGGGAATGGGTGTTAAGCACAATGGTGGTTCTCACCATCATGAAGGTGGGAAGGTGGGAAACATGTAGCTACTATAGAGGAGAACAAGACCGGGTCTAAAATCCAACCAAAGCTTCTTCCCAACAGGGCTTTACAATGATTCTTCTGTTAGAGCTTGATTTTTACATCAATGCACTTCCAAAGCTACCAGAATCGACAAAATCCATAAGAAATTGCAGAAAACATGCGATAAGATTTCATTTCCCAGCAAATTCAAGTGTTCACAAACACAACAGTGCAGCAAGAGCAAAAAAACAAAAATCCCAACAGCAAGTTTAGGTGTTGAAAAACACAGTGGCTGGTAGGATTTAGAATCCTACTAGATAGATGCAGAAGCCACCACCATGTCCAAATTTCCCACAGACCTCGCCAGAGCTGCAACCAAAATGAAAAAATTAGCAGATTGCAAAAACATACAAACGAATTACAAGCATATCGGGAAAAAAACCATGTATTTATAAATTTACCTAAATTTACCTTCATGAACATCAAATTGGTTAGAATTTCACACAGGCCATGAGAATGAAACAAAACCCTAAACCCTGAACAACAATGGCAGGCACAATGAAACAAACATGACATAAACCCTAAACCGCTAACAAGACAGAGCAAGCAACCTCACTGGGTGAGCAAGTCATGATGGTAGGCGCAATCAAACAACCATAGCATAAACCCTAAACTGCTAATGAGACAGAGCAAGTAACCTCATTGGGTGAATAGGTGACAATGGCAGGTGGAATCAAACAACCACAGAACAAACCCTAAACCACTAATGAGTCAGAGAAAGCAACCTCGCCAGGTGAGGAGGTCAAGAATGGCAGACAAGGTGCATAGGTATTGGAGCTGTCTCAAGCCATCGTCGATGGAGCGCATCACCTAGGCACTGCACCCGAACAAAAAAACATAGGGTAGAGTAGACATCAGAGAAAACAACATCAACAAAACCCTAAACAATGATTTAGGTGGTAACATAAATTCTCCCACCCACCACAACACGTGGCAGGGGTGAATCGACACATGTTGTACACCATTGGCAGGTGTCCATGTAGTCAATGCTGAGGTGGAGGGGAGGGCACACAGGTAATGGCATCCCTCCCCCACCATTCATGCATTCTACAACAAAGAGGAATAGTCAAGGTAATTGGATAATGATAGACTTATTATTGTGATGATTTGATAAGCTATATTTGCATTCTATGTGGGTGGTTTTGAATTAAATGGTATATTTGAATTAACTAGTTTTAGTAAATAGAACAAGAAATTTAATAAATGTGGTTGATATAGGTAGGAGTCAACTTAATATATGCTATATTATAAATCTAATATACTAAATTAATATATTAATAATAATATTACACCATTAAATTTAAATTAATATTAATATTGTTAATATATTAATGTTATAAATCTAATATGATGAATTAATATATTAATACTAAATTAATATATTAATATCGTTATTGATTAAATATTGTTATTGATATTGTTAATTATATTTATCAATAAAAATATTGTTGATTATTTAAATAATAAACAATTCACATAGTTATTAAATAGTTAATTCATTCATTAGTAATAATTAAATA
Organism: Pinus tabuliformis; assembly: GCA_031772625.1. NCBI lineage: Eukaryota > Viridiplantae > Streptophyta > Pinopsida > Pinales > Pinaceae > Pinus > Pinus tabuliformis. The sequence goes on from CM062819.1 coordinate 909,922,823, forward strand.
TAAATAGATTGTGAAAGGTTTTGGCTCTACAATGTGAGCTAGGGTTTTGCGTTAGGGTTTTGTTGCTGGTCACCATGGCGGGACACAGAGGAGGGAGTTCTTCTCCCTCCTACATTCAAGTAGCTGTGGATAGAAGCAAGGGAGTTGGATTGCATCACTTCAAGAAACCAATGGCGGTGGCAACAGAGGATATTAACACAAAAATATCGGAAAATATGAGACCTAATGGACAATAAGGGAATCATGAGGAAGCTAATAGGGAGAGAAGGACATGGGGTAACAGTCAGAAAGTTGCTCCTATGAGTACAACAGGGGTCTGTAAACACAAGTCGACCATTCTTCCTTGAGTTTTTTTAAGTGACCCAGCGCTTCAGGTGCACAGAGATCACATGGCAGAATATGCAGTTATATGCAAATTTATGGGGATTTGGCTGATGGAGAAGGCTTTGCAAGAATTGTTAAGGAACCACTAGAAACCAAAGGGGGAAATAAACCTTCACCTTGGGTCCAAGGGCTTCGTTACGGTGGTGTTCACAAATTTAGAGGATAAAGACGGAGTGTTAGAGAGAGGACCCTATTTTTACCCTGCGACAGGCCTTTACATGTGACCATGGATGATGAACTTTGTCCCAGAACGAGAAAATTTCATATCGATGCCGGTATGGATAAGAATTTACTCCATTCCTTTAGATTATTAGCTACCGGAGTCTCTAAAGGCTATCAACAACAAGCTAGGGCATTTTATAAAGATCTCAAATGAGACTCTAAAAGGCAATTACACATCCTTCGCCCGAATATGTGTGGAAATGGACTTATCTGGGGCACTTCCAGACGTGATTATTTTAGAAGTGTATGACGAAGAATGGGTGTAGGCAGTGGACTATGAACATGTCCCATTTAGGTGCCGCAAGTGCCATGAACACGGGAAACTATATAGAGACTGCCCATTAAACAAAATGGAGAGCAACACAAAAAACACCACAGACAAAGATCCTGAGGGTTTCACTAAGGTTGGGGGCAAAGGGAAAGGAGGAAAGCGGTACCAAAAGAAGATTAATGAGGATAGAAAACCAAGCCACAAAATTTCAAGATCTTAGAAGAAGAAGTTGTAAACAACGAGACAAACTAGGAATCAAATAATAACCCCACTGAGAAGAATGGGTATGCTAGCATAGAGGATATACCAGAGAACAACCAACAAAAGGATGATCTGCCAAGAATTATGGAGCTTATTACGAACCATGAGATCACCCCAGGTGAGGCTAGAATGGAGGACCATGAACTGCAGGAGATTCTAGAAAGGGAGAATTTAGATCTAGAAAATTTTCTGGAGCAAGGAATAGCCAAAGGGGTAGACTACCTACCAAAAGAGGATTTTGACAGGGATCAACAGCTCTTCCTCTAGAGATCACAATTTAAGGGATATGGAGTCAAAAGAAACCATGATATGCAAGAGAATAGAGGGGTGAAAATGATGGAGGATACACCGATGCATTCTTCCAAGAACATGGCTAGGAAAAGAGGAAGAAAACTGCAGAATGAGATGCTAACTAAATGTTGGAAACTCATAATTAACTCAGGTAAGATGAGAGATATTACCAGTTAGTCCTTTACAAACCTTTCTTAATGAAGCTTACAACCTAGAACATTAGGGGTCTAGGAAGTAAAAGGAAACAAAGAAATCTTAGCAGTAGAATAAAAGAAGAAAAACCAGATATGGTTTTTATTTAGGGAACAAAGTGTTCGATGGAGAAGATCAAAGAGATAATAGTAAGTGGTTAATCAAGGTTGAGTATCTAGAGGTTAAAGTGGACAACTTGGCGGGGATGATTCTTACACTATGGGACCCCCATAAACTTGCAAACCTGGATGCTAAAGCATCCAGGAACTATCTATCATTCGTGATTCAATCTTTGGGTGATAAGGAGATATACATGATCACAAACGTATATGGTCCTCAAAAACAAGAAGAAAAACTCAAGCTTCTCACCTCCCTTGAGGAGCTAAGAGAGAGATACCCTTATGTTCCCTGGATTCTGGTAGGGGATTTCAATATGATCATATCTCTTACAGAGAAAAAAGGCGGTACCCGAAAATTAGGCAGAGACTCCACTGCCTTCCAGAACTTCATAAATAATCATGGGGCTAGTCGACACTGAAACAATAAATGACACTTTTACCTGGAACAATAAGAGGGGAGGAGCTGCTCAAGTCGCCTCTAAACTAGATAGAGTCATAATCTCAGAGGACCTCCTTCTCACAAGCCCTTACATGTCAGCTTTAATCCTTCCCTTTGGAGGCTCAAACCACTGGCCTATCCAGCTTGAAGCTACTTCTATGGGTACACTAAGGAATAGACCTTTTAGGTTTGAAAATCTTTGGCTCTCTCACCCTGAATTCACAAACAATATTGGCAAATGGTGGATGGAAGATATGCCCATTCAAGGCACTAAATATTTCATGCTACAATAGAGACTTAAACACATCAAATCCAGGCTTAAAGATTAGAACAAAAAGGAGTTTCGTAATATTTTTAAAGCCAAAAGGGAAGTTGAGCAGAAACTCTAGGAGATGAATCAAATCATCATCACAGATCGTTTTAACAAGGAATGGAAAAATCAAGCTGACTCTCTTTAGAATGAATGGGAAGATCAGTACATGCAAGAGGAGATTTTCTAGGGATAGAAATCAAGGGTGTAGTGGATTAGAGAAGGAGAAAGAAACACAAAGTTTTTTCATAAATCAACCCTGGATCATAGGTCACATAACAAAATTAAAAATCTCAAATATTCTTAAGGGAAAGAGGTCATCTCTCATAAAGAAATAGAATCTGTCCTAGTTCAACGCTTCCTTAGCATACAAAGGAGGCTCTCATCGATAGATCTTGGTTCATTAACAATTTCACAAAGTACATTCTGAAGCTTGTAACCAAGGAAGACAACCACAATCTTAACAGGCCAGTGTCTGAAGAGGAGGTCAACGAAGTTATGAATGAGATTAAAAATTGGAAAGCTCTGGGCCTGGATGGGTTCAATGTGGACTTCTTCAAAGCTTGTTGGAAAACAATCAAACAAGATATTCTTGAGGTTGTGGAAGACTGAAGAAAATCCAAAATGGTTTTGAAGGCTCTTAATGCCTCTTTCATAGCCTTGATTCTAAAGCGGGAAAAGGCTATGACACTAGACCAATTCAGACCCATAGCTTTATGTAATGTGTTGTACAAAATTATTTCCAAAGCGATCGCTAACAAACTGAAGCCCCTGCTTTCAGGTCTTGTCTAAGAGGAGAAAACTAGTTATGTGGAAGGAAGACAGATTCTTGATAACATCATCCAAGCTCACGAGGCGGTACACTCTCTTAGGGGCAATAAGCAAGCTAGTATGATCATACAACTTGACCTAGCGAAATATTATGATAAGATAAGCTGGTCTTACATCAGGGCAGTGCTAAGAGCTTATGGCTTCGACCACAACTGGATAAGATGGGTTATGGCCCTTGTATCCATGACTAGTTTTTCCATCCTACTTAACAGCTCTCCCTCCAGAAACTTTACGCCTTCTAGGGGTCTCAGACAAGGGGATCCACTCTCCCCCTTCCTCTTTGTCCTCATGATGGAAGGGCTAGGGAGAGCGATCAAAATGACAAATGCTGAAGGAAGAATCTAGGGTCTAAAACTTACCCTAGATGGTGCTGCTTTTACTCATCAACAATTTGTGGATGACACAATGCTGCAAGGTATTCCCATGGTTAGGGAAGCTAGAGCATTAAAACAAATCCTGAATGACTTCGCTATGGCCTCTGGTATAGAGGTAAGCCTTGAAAAATAAAAAGTTTTATTTTTTAACACTGACATTGCTATTTAGAGGAACCTCACCAGAATTCTCGGGTTTCAAAGGGATCAGTTACCTAGGAATACCTCTTACGAACAAACCTATAAGAAAGGGAGTATGGGAGCAAGTAACGAATAAACTTAAGGACAAGGTCAGGAAATGGACATGCAGGACTTTAAATTTGGTGGGGCATCTTTTGCTTATGAAGGTGGTCTTGCAAGCTATTCCCATTTTCATGTTTTCAGCTCTTCCTGCTCCTAAAGGAGTTATGCAATAGATCAGGAGTATTCAACGAGATTTTCTTTGGGGCATAGAGGAAGAGAAAAATAAGCGAGATTTGGTAGCTTGGAACAAGCTCTACAAACCTAAGGACCATGGTGGTTTGGGGATTCATGAGCCTGAAACCCTCAGCAAAGTTTCGGGAGCAAAACTTTGGTGGAGGTTGCTTAAGGAATCGAAAACCCCTTCAGCCAAGCTTTGGAAATAGAAATATTTAAATAATTGGTAGGAGAGGGATCATATCCGAATGTTAGGGCTCATCAAGGGCTCCCACATTTGGAACCTTGCTTTGGAGAATAGAGCCATTGTCCAGCAGCATAGTTATCTAGAAGATCCGAGCTAGGAACCCGACATGGTTTTGGGAGGATAACTGGCAGCAGGAACCAAATTTGTTCAAGGAAGAATTAACCACTCTCAAGAATGACACTGAAAACAAAGTTTTACTTATGCTAAGTGACTTCTGGGATCAGGTAAGGAACAATGGTAAATTGAGTATATGGAAGGATTTGGGTTAAAGTGAAGAAAGCTCTTTGAAGGCCTAGGCAGTTTCTCTTTCTCTAGACTTGGAACAGAGGAAGATTTTTTTGTCATCCTTGTCTAACCAACAGAGATGGGAAAGAAACACCGAAGGAAACTTTAAACTAAAAGAAGCTAAACAAATGGCCCTAGGGTTTGATTATCAAAACCCTGATCAACTATGGAAGAACCTTTGGCAGAACCCGCATTGGATGAAAATAATGTTATTTATGTGGTTGGTTTAACAAAAGAAAATTCTAACTTGGGAGAATCTTCTGAAAAGGGCCTTTTTTGGCCCATCCAAATTCCATATATGTGGCTTACAAGATGAGATGATGGAACAATTGCTCAACCCCTGTCCATTCACCTCTACCTTGTGGGATTGGGTGGCCTCAGTCTTCAGGCAAACTGACAGGGACAAACTCATCATCACCAACACTTTGAAGAATTGGAGGAAAAACTTCTCACGCAATGAAATCATAAATAAAGCTTGGACTCTCGTTCTAGGCTTTATTATCTGGGATGTATGCAAGAAACGCAATGACAAGATTTTCAAGAGCAAAACTGGTTCGACCCAGTACATCATTACATAAATATTACGACAACTCAAAGACACAGTTGGAGCCCTTTTGTGGAAACTTCCTGAGAACCCTCCTTTGCCCCAGGATGCTCACACACTGGTGCAGTTGGGTCTCCATGTGCTAGTTCCCCAGTGCATAAACAACGGTGTGAGCCAGAAAACTTTTGGTAAGGACATCTTATAGCATCCTCCTCATATTTTTTTGAAAATCAATACAGATGGAGCCTCTAAGGGCAACCCTGGGATGACTGGATTTGGTGGGGTTATAAGAGGTGAGCAGGGCACATAAAGGACATCTTTCATAGTCATTTGGGGACTTCCACCAATAACATTGTGGAGCTCATGGCCTTAGAGGAGTTTCTGGAAATCCTCATCGAGTAAAATTTATACAACGCCATCATTGAAGCAGACTCTGAATTGGTCATTAACGCGGCCAAGAAGATATGTAATGGAACGGCACCAAGAAAGGTTTCGAAACATTGGAGGCTATCACAGGTCTTTCAACATATTTCTTCCCACTTGTGAACCGTGAGAACTATTAGCTTTGTCCATGTGGGAAGAAAAGCCAATATGCTAGCTGATCATTTAGCAAATCAAGGAGTGCTTTGCAAGGAAAGTTACACCAGGTGCACTTGGGATTCAATGACCTCGGGGAAATTTCGTGATGATTGTTAAAGACGGGTAGCCAAGGACATGGAGCACTTCCAAACCATGAGAAATGAACAGAAGGAGGACTAGTGGAAGCAGGAGAGAGTGGAAGTAGGAATCAATCCTAACCACTGATCCCACAAAGAATGCTTAAGACAAAGAAAGCTACAGGGGAGGAGTACATGGTAAATAGTCGGCTAGTAGAAAGGCCGCTGACCAAAGGTTTTGATGGCCTTCCTTATCGAATGGCTATCGGGTTGAAAAATGACCGAATGTTAAGTCTGCAAGTGGACCCAAAGATTTATACATTAGCGGTTTATAATCTTTATCGACTCCATAAAGTGGGCAAAGGTCGTGCTAGTTTTTGGTCCGATATCTCTGATGACCGTTACATCAACAAGGGCTTGATCATATGGATATCAGGTTTTAAAAGTGATCGGAGGTTAAGACTTCGGACGGACCCTAATTTTCAATCGGAGAGTAAGGAATGACATAAACCCGAAGTGAAGAGAATGATGCACAACAATCGTTTGATCATGGTGGATCAATGGACATATTTGGTGGAAACGTTTCACAGGAGTAGGAGCGGAAGGATGTTCTTGAGCGGGGCTGATGTGTCATAGTAAATCCTGACCATCGATCCTTTTTTTACGCACTAACACCATATTTCATTACAGGGGTTCAGCCACTGGTAATCCGCATGCTATTTTGAATAGCCGCAGACCATTGGATCTAAGTACCCCGTCTTTGAATGGATATCGGGTTTTAAGATGGGGGGTAGTTAAGCTGAAGAGCGCACTCGATTTTTTATAGATCACAGTTTATTTTTCTTTATCAGGTCTAGAAAAAGGTTAATGGGTGTGTAAGTTCCTAAAGCGATGTTGCGTCAACTGTTGGATCAAGAACCAGATCGACGACAAAGATTTAATTTCCTTTTGTCTTTCGGTAAAAGTGTATGGCCAACGATAAACTCAGTTTTGCGATATTGCGATGTGCTGGACTGTAGACCGTCAGATCAATAGTTTGATCGAATGGTGGTGGTTTACTCCCACATTTCACAGTTTCAAGGGTTGGCAGCGTGCAGTCACTGCGATGTGTGTTATGTTGAAATTTGCGATAAGCCGAGATGGGTGATAAGCCGAGATGTGTCACAGTTTGCGAGGTTGTGTTGGACTCTCACATTTTGCAGTTTCAGATGTTGGTGGCTTACAGTTAATGCGAGGTGCGACAAGCCGAGATTAGGAGGAAGAGTATTCTTTTTTTGTCTTTATGTGTGATGTTCAAGTTACTGTTCACCCTGTTGCTTGTTTTCATCAACGAGTATGTCTTTTGCTGGTCTTTACACTTGTAAAGATGTTGTACCATATGTAATCCTATTTTTGAAGTTAATTGAAGGCACCACTCTTACTTGACCAAAAAAAAAAAATTAAATATAAAGAAATAATTCATTAATTATGAATAATTAATTAAAAAATAAAGTCTAAAATAATCATGGTTAACCATGATTGACCATGGTTTACTATGATTAACCATGGTTGACCATGATTGATATTATAAACCTAAAGGATTGGACCCTCATTGACCATGGTTAACAATGGTTGATTTTCATATTGAGACAATTTGTGTCAGAATGTGACATTGGACTAAGTTTGACCATGCTTGTCACAATCTCACATTGGACCATGTTACCATTTTTGACACAATGTCACCATGTTTATTGACCATGATTGATTTTCATATTGAGACAATATTTGTTGAAATGCAACATTTGACCATGGTTGATGATGGTTAACCATGGTTGGCTATGATTGACCATGGTTGACCATGATAAATATTATAAGCCAAAGGGAATAATAAACCCAAGGGATTGATTTATAAACCAAAGGGAATAATAAACCCAAGGTATTAATACTAAAACTCGAAGGGATTATGAACCAAGGGAATAAAAAACACAAGGGATTGATATTATAAAACCAAGAAAATAATAAACCCAAGAGAATAATTAACCCAAAGGGTTAATGCTAAGACCCGAAGGGATTATTAACCCAAGTGAATAATATTAAACCCAAGGGACTAATATTATAAACCCAATATTTGGACATTGGACAATGGTTGAAAATGATTGAATTTAAAAAACATGATAGACAATGGTTGGCCATGGTTGACCATGATTGACCATGGTTGAATATGGTTTAGTTGAATATGACTGATAATAAACCTAAAGGAATACAATTAAACCCTAGGAATATGAGTCCTTATATCAATAAACCCCCGAATTGATGTTATAAACCCAAGCAAAGAATAAACCGAATGGATAAAAATTATGAACCAAGCTATATAAATGTTAATATAAATATTCTAAACCCTGAAATAAACATGGTTGACCATGTTTGATTTCCATGTTGAGACAATCATTGTCACAATGTGGCATTGGACCATGCTTGACCATGATTGATTTTCGGATCGAGAAAATCTTTGTCACAACATGACGTTGGACCCTAGTTGACCATGGTTGATTTCCATATTCAGACAATATTTGTTACAATGCGACATTCGACGATGGTTGACCATGCTTGCCTATGATTTACCATGGTTGATATTATAAACCTAAGGAAATAATAAACCCAAGGGACTAATACCAAAACCCCAAGGGATTATGAATCCAAGGGAATAATATTTAATGCAAGGGAGTAATATTATAAAGCCAAGGTATATAAAACCTATGATAAATATTGTATACACTAAAATAAACATGGTTGACCATGGTTGATTTTCATGTTGAGACAATCCTTACCATAATGAGACATAGGACCATGGTTGACCATGGTCAATTTTCATATTGAGACAATCTTTGTCACAATGCGACGTTGGAACATGTTTGACCATGGTTGATTTACATATCGAGACAATATTTGTGACAATGTGACATTCAACCATGATTCACCATGTTTGATTTTATAAAACATGGCTGACCATAATTGTCCATGATTTTGATATCGAGACAATATTTATCTCAACGTTTATATACCTTCAGTTTATAATATTAATTCCTTGGGTTTAATATTATTCCCCTCGGTTTATAATCCTTTGAGTTTTTAATTCCCTTGGGTTTATAATATCGAACCTTTGGGATTTTTAATATAAGGGTTCATATTCCTAGGGTAAAATATTATTCAAAACGTTTATTTCTGAAACGGTTTATCCTTTTGTTTATTGCCAAAAAATTTCTCAATAATTCAAGTATGGATCATAGAAGCATGAAAATTTTAAAACTATATAAACAATTAAATAATTTTCATTTAATATAGTTAATTATAAATTGTAAAATCTATTTATTTTTTTTTGTTCTATATAATTAATTATAAATTATCAAATCTACATATTTTTCATTTTCTATAGTAATAATTAAATTATTTTAAATAATTAAATATATTTTTAAGTAAATAATTAATATATTTTTAATTAAATAATAAAAAATAAATAAAATAATTGAGAGAGCGATGGAGGCGGTTCACGGAGTCAGGGTTTCAGAAGTTTTGATCTGCGCCGCCGCGGCCATTGCAGATCTGCGCTGTTTTGGAACGGATGGAAGCTGGATCGTTGAAGACCCAAAGCATGATGCCTCTCTCTGGTACTGGGCCGGATTGCTGCGTCCAAAGAACAAAGGAAAGCTGCCCGAGGCCAGCGATCTGCATATTTTTTCTGCCCTAGAACCCAGAACCTATCCAGGTGCTAGTTTTTGTTTTTGCAGAGATCTGCTAGCAGCCGCAGATGGTCCAACGATTCTTGCATGGGCCGAAGGCAAACCAGGGTATGGAGTCACGGTAAGAGCTGACCCTTACGACGCTGGAAAGGAATACTCCGTGAAACGGCGCAGACAATCGACCCAAACCTTTCCAGATCAACGCGGCAGTGTATCGGTGGAGATTACAGTCTCAAGGATCTATGCGTTTTGTCAAAATGACATACTGCTCTTAGAGACCAGGACGTGCCAGGCACAGATCGCATGGAGCAAAGGCAGGAGGGTTTTACAGGCTGCAGATCTGCGCCCTTTTTCAGATCCGGGTTTATTTGTTGCAGATCTCGTTGAAAATGCATCTTGCCGCCCAGATCGAGCATTTTTCTCCCTGATCCATGGCAAGGAGCTGAGATTTAGTCGTGGGATCTTAGCCCTGAAGCTTGAGATCCCCCCTGCGCAGGAAGGGTTTGGGAAACTCCAAGGCTATGATCTGGAAACGAGAAATAGCCTCATTAGGATCTCTGATCTGGGGTACGGCTCACCAGATTGGGTCGAATACTACAAAATAGGAGCGGATCTATCAGATCCGGCCAGATCCAGACAGAAGCAAAACAAAAATTGGCCAGATCCAGAACACAAAGCAGACAAAACGGATCTGAAGCAAATTTTTATCAGATCAACAGGAGGAAGACACATATGTGTGCAGATCTCGGACCGGATGAGTGTCTTGGAGCTTAAAAAAGAGATCCAGGAAAAAATAGGGATTCCAGCTGCATTACAAATCCTAATTTTTTCTGGGTACTGCTTGCAGGACCAACTCACACTCCAGCATTACAGGGTGGCCAAGGACTCAACTATTACCCTCAATCATCGACTGCGAGGCGGATCTAAGGGAGCTACCTCAAAACCTACAGGTACCTACCGCGATGCAGCCAAAGGGAAAGAATCCCCAAAGGTGAAAGAAGCTACAACTGATAATGCACCCCCAGGGCAGTACATTGTGGATCAAGCGCCAGAAAGCCCATCCATCTCGCTGGATTTACCGGAGGTAGAATACATATTTTCAGATCTACAGAAAAACGCTGTTATTTGTAGATTTAACGGCTTCTGGCCTAGAACTGATGCCTTGTACAAATGGATCTACACGGTCTGGACAAAAAATTGTCAAATAAAACTATGCTCTAAGGGTTTTTTCATAGTAACTTTTCTAGCAGAAGAAGACAAGGAAAAAATACTCAAGGAAGGGCCATGGTTCTGGGGCAATGCGGGACTATTTATTACCCCATGGTTCCCAGAGTTTGATGCCAATACCATGGTGGTATCAAGGATGCCAGTATGGGTAAGGCTGCATAATCTTCCGATACATTTTTGGCACTACAAGGCCTTACTAGCTATAGGGAATGCCCTTGGAAGAATGTTAAAGATTGATTCAGAGAGACACATAAAAGGAATCTTTACTTTTGCCAGGATATGTGTCGAGGTAGATCTTAGCCAAGGACTACCTGATAGCATCATTCTAAATTTCAACAATTCACAGTGGAAACAAACTCTGGATTATGAGAATACAACGTTCAAATGTAGGGGATGTCAACAAACAGGTCATCTGTTTAATGCATGCAAAAGTCAAAACAAGAGCAAGCCGCAACAAAGGAAGCCAAAAGGATGGCAGAACATAGATGACGTCGTAAAGAAGAGAGCAGCAGAAATGAAAGCCTCACAGAGAAAAGAAGACGAAGAAACAGAAGCAGAAGAAGATGATACCACTATAGAGGAAGATGAAATAGAGAACCAGAAGGAAAACACATCAGACAACAAGGCTTCACAGGTTCAGATGACAAGCGTGGACCAAAGCATGGGAGGCACCAAACGGTATCATCACTCAGACACTTCAGATTCAGACAAAGAAACAGGCCCTCAGAATACTGATAAACAGATAGTCATTGCCTCAATCGAGCGAACTCAAGGAGAGTGGCGTAAGGTCGAAAAGAAGAAGGGGAGGAAAACTTGAAATTCCTATCTTTTTCTTTTCTCTTCTCTTCTCTGTTTTTATCCTTTGTGCACGTCTATGTTGGGTGTGTAAGCACTCGTGCCCTGGTGGCATCTTACGGAATGCTTCATTGCATCTGCTAGTGTAACTTTTCATTAAATTTTTTAATAAAAAGTTACCGTTTTTTTCCTTGGAAAAAAAAATAAATAAAATAATCTAATAATGATGGAAAAATAATTAAAATTAAAATGATCCTTTTTATTATTATTAAAAATAATTAATTTTTCTTATTATTAAAATTAAAAATTTTTCCTTTTTGATCATTATGATATATCTTGGTCCATAAGAGTGGTATGGTTTTAAATGCTATACTATTCTTTCATATACGTGTTTACTGGGAAACATTGGTGGGCCACTTCAAACCCTTTTACATCTCATCATTTCAAGTTGAATTAAAATTAAAAGTTTTTCCTTTCTAATCATTATGATGTATCTTGTTCCATGAGAGTGCTATGATTTTAAATGCTACACTGTTCCGTCGTATACGTGTTTAGTGTTAGGTATTTTATTATGTTATTACTATACTAATTACTAGTTGATTATATTAATATAAATGTATAGAAATGTCTGTTTTCGAGTAGGGATTTTAAAATTTTAATTTAATTACTAATAATTAATAAATAACATATATTTATTTTATAATAGGATTTTAAGAATTTCAATTTAATTATTATTAATTATTATACAAATGGTAGGGATTTAAAGGCTATAAAATATTTTCGAATGTTAATGTTTATAGCTGTATTTATTGTTTAGGTTGATAGATGTATCTATTTTAAAATAGGACTTTCAAAATTTAGTATGAAGTGCAGTAAATTTAGGTTTCACTGATTGATAAAGTGAGGTAATATTTTTGAAATGTGGCTATGGATAATCCAATCCTAATAATAATGGAAATTGTAGTGATAATGTATATATTGTGATGATTGTCTAGAGGGTTTAACATTTATTTATTTATTTTTCGTATCCTCCAATTAGCTCAACTTCCCGGGCCTAGTGAGTGTGTGCTCTCATAAATGTGGATCTCTAAGTTTTCACAGATCTCACATTACTTTGATCACCAATTGAGTTTCTCCTCATGGTTTAACATTTTTTGTGTAAAGTATAAGTAGATATATTTTAAAAGGTAGTTGTTCTTGCCGAGATATATTTGTGAAACACATATTCAATATTTTTATGTGTAAAGTACAAGTAGATATATTTTCAAGGGTAGTTGCTCTTACCTAGATATATCTTGTGAAGCATAGGTTCAATATATTCCTTTAAAAAGTATAAATATTAAAAATTATATTGTTTTATTTGCTTAGTTATTTTTTGTTTTAATTGATAAGAATTTTAATTTATTGATAATAATGTTCTAGTGATTATACAATTTTTTTACTATAATCTAATTTATTTGTTAAAATTCATTTCATTTTCAATATTATTTTTTTAAGTCTCTAACTATTTTTAATAAATGTTAAATAAAAATTTATGGTTTGATTCAATTTTAACTTAATTATTAGGGAGTTTATCTTCTGTCTATGTTTATGAACAAAATTATTTAATTTGACTACTAAAATTTTAAACCTATTAACTAGCCATGTTTATTAATTTTGAACTTGTTAATTAATAATAGTCATTATAAGTCACAAGGTAGTTCAACTGGTGATTAAAATAATGTGAAATATGAGAAAAATAGAGATCAAACTCGTGTTAGGCAGGGGATTCCAATACCATACCAAAAAGAAATTATTGTAAAATAATTAAGTTACATTTTAATTAATTAATGGTTAATAAAATTTAAAAAAATGCAAATTAATAATAAATTTTGGTGAGTAGTAACTATTTAAAATTTGCACATTTATATTAGTGTTGAAAAAAACATAAATAATTATGTGTAGGTAAGTGTCTTTATTAACATCTTGTTCTTATCCATTTTTTATGGAAATACTTGATTAAATTATAGTTGGTAGTAATTGATCATAAATATATTATTTACATGAGCGTTAACTATTTTAATTTTTAGTGGTTGCAATTATCTTCCTGACATTGTGTTGTGGAAAAGTGACAATAACAATCATTACAAAATAACCAATCATATAGTAGATACATATTTTTAAATATTAATAAAAAATAATAAAATTCAATCCATAATGTTAAACTATGGAGAAGCTGAAATTTGTTTTGGTAAAAAACAAATTAATACTGATTTAATGGAAAAATATAACCTCTACGGAGTATTCTAAAATATTGTTACTAGTATACACAAATCTAAGGTTGAAATTTATTTCCAATGTAATACCGATTTAATGGAAAAATATAACCTCCACCCAATATTATAAAATATTTTTAGTAGTATACACAAATCTAAGGTTGAAATTTATTCCTAAAGTGGTTATGTTATTTTTTCTCTTTTAATTAAATTGATTAATTTGAAAAAAAAATCATATCAAGGGAGTTATGTTTCATTGGTCATGTGGTATTAATAATTCATGGCATTGGCCCATGATATGTAACAAAGGCTCTTTACAAATTGATAATTTCATAGTAAAGCGGGGATAAATATTCATGGTTAAAAATTTCATTCCATGCTTTTTTAAATGAATAAATGTTTAACTTATATTACTTCTTTTAAAATTAATAATAATAATAATAATAATTGCTCCAAGGTAGCTCTCTAGCCCAATATGGAAGAATGTTCTAATGTCCAATAATGTAAGCTTTTTTACTGTGAAAAAATAAAAATAATAAAATCCATGGTATTGAGCCATGGATGAGAACCCATGGTATTTATGTGGAATATAGTCTATTTAAAGGGGGGAATTAAAACAACCTAGATCCATCTTAACTCCGAATCTACAAAGATCTAGAGGGATCAAATCCCTTAAATTTTACTTTAAAAAAGGTTTGCATCTCAGGATATTTGATCCCTCTACACCCTTTGCAGATATGGAGTTAGGATTTATCTAGGCTCATAATAATTTGAAATAAAGTTATCATTTAGTTACTTTGAATGACTTTTTAAATTTTAGCAACAAATTACATATAATAAATTAGGTGTTTTAATACTTGTCATGGATTGATGCCTCTTCGAGTTAAGTCATTTTTCTAGTTGTTGTAGTAGTGAGAAAGAATATTGAGATTTATCTCAAAATTAGTTACGTCACGCCTAAATTTTTCACTAAACTAATTAACTAAATAAAATATCATATGAAATTAATTATGGTTTTTGGGCATGTAGTATTGATAATACAATAGATATTGTAACAAAATCTACTTAGAATCTTCATGGTAAATTGGGGGTAAATATGGTTAAGAATATTGTGACATGTCTTCTAAGGTATTTCATGTTTTTTAAATGTACATGTGTTGAACTCAGATCCATGTTCTTTTTATAAATAATAATAACAATAAAGTAGTTATAATTTAGTTAATTTTTATGAATTTTTTCAATCTTGGCTATGTGAGATCCATCATGAAGTAAGTATTTTGATGACTAATATGGATTGATTTTTATAGGCATTAATAAGGTATTTAATTTATATCGATGGGATAGTTTTCATTAGCCTCATAATTTAGTTTAATTATGCTAATAGTGCTTCAACCAGGTTTGTATACCCCGACGCCTTTGTGTATCCTTATGTTGTAAAATCCTCATCAATCGTTCAAAGTGTACATTTGATATTCCACCATAGAGATAATTGTGGCGACCCATCTGCATCTTCTTATAATTTTTCATCTATCCAATTGAATTTTACTTCCGAGGTTTTAATTTGCAACGAAAACCTCTGTTGGAATTTTCTTGTGTCTACATAATCCAATTTTCTCCTCAATGGAAACACAACAAATGTGAATGAAACCATAGTCTTTTCCATTTGTACCCTACTTAACCGAGCAAGAAGCCAATGCCTAAAGTTAAGATGTTAAGGCCATGGTTTTCTCTATGGCCTGCTTTCGATTGTTATTTTCAATCTATCATATTGTGCAATTCTTGACACAACAAGTAAACTATTCCAAGACAAATACAAAATCATTCTAGCCTTTCTATATTGATGAAATCAAAAATCATTTCAAGTTGTCAATTTGAACTCTTCCGAATGGAGGTAATAATAAAACCATACAAAAGCACATCGCTTTCATGCTCTAGTTATTGGTAAAGGTTCTTCAGTTGTTTTATTAACTCTTATAGTAGAATTTCTAAGAGGCATAGCCTTATAAACACCTGAATACATGTGAATTGACAAAGTTTGAAAGATTTGGAAGCTCCTTGACTCATGGGAGGAGACATCCTCGACTCATTGCCATTGATTGAATTGAGAAACTCATAACATGAGGTCAACAACCATTGAAAGAACTATAGATTAAGAATGGTTTCCTAGATCTAGTTCAAATCTTGAGTTCCACTGTATACTGTTTTCTTAAATAGTTGGTGAGCATCTAATAAAACTCATCAAGGCACAAACATCTTCATTGTGTGATTGTGCATTTGTTGGGATTCTTCATAAAATTCCCACATCACAGTGGAAGCCTCTAGTATACACAATAAATCATCTAGAGTCCCTTTCAATAGTTTCGTGGACATTAATCAGTCCCATATAGTATATAATATTTTTTATCTAGCATGATATCATCAATTCATTTGTTATGGGTTCCATTTTTTGTAATCTGACAATTATAATAGGTTATGTGCAGATCAATTTTATGGGTGAATTATCTATTGAACCTCACACCATTCATTTCTTTAGCTAGATCCATATAGAAAATGGCTTGAATTGGTGAAGTATTAGATTTCTTGAGAAATCTCATACAATCTACTACTGATGATATTATAAAAAACAGAAAATCCTCTTGTAAAATGCATAAAACAAAATTGATTTTTTGCAGTGTGAGTCACAACTACAACAAGATGAGTTGTAGTAGAAAAGTTCTCTATTTGAGTTTGATTTATACTCCTATCACTTGCCACAAACTAATCAAAACATTGAAATTGAGGTTGATTCACACCAAGTGCCCATTTCAGGAGCATTTTTGCATAAAGATGCATAATTTCAGGTTGAACTTCCCAATCCCATAATTAAACCTTGGGAAGAACTTGCTAGCCAAAAGGATAGAAACAGACTTGGAAATGAGAAGGATGTGCCCTTTCATTATTCAAACTATTCTAAGCCCATAAAGTTTCAAAGTGTTGGGTTTCTTTAAGAGAGTTCAATTTCACCTACTACTCCTCTTCCACAACAACCATGAATTGTCAAATCCCAAAACTATAATTGAGATGGCCATGTAAAATATCGTTGTTTTGATCTTCACGTGTGTGATAAATGCCATAAAAATTCTCATCATTCAAATAGATGCTCCAGTAGAATGCCTCTTGCAAGAACAAATATTCACTATGGATGTATCACTTCTTGGCAATGAGCTTCAACAACCAAGAAGATATTTCGGTTATGCCACAAAATTTGTTCTCAAGTATTAACACCTCTTGCAATTGAGATTGCCTTATTTATCACCTTATATCTAACATGGGGAAATTAATGGTAATCCATAAGCTTTAAATATACATCAAGTGAGCTTGACCCACACCCTTAGCTTGCTTCTTGAGCCAGAGCTAGGGTCAGCCATACCTAGATTCAATGCTCTAGCTAGAGACAAAGTCATGCCCCATGAGCATGTTTATGGTTGATGGTCTTGCTTAGAACCCATGCATAGTTTGTAGTCATCTTTAAGCTGATATCACAGACCACTACCACCAGCAAAATACTTCAAGTTGCCGAATTCAGAATTTTTCTAGGAACTTAATCAAGAATTCTAGGTTGAGACCTTAAAGTCTCCCTCTTAAGAACATTAGGGAGCACTTCTATTAGCAGAAGACTTCAACTTCTAGCCATATTTGGAACTATTCCATGAATAACATAGTTACCGATCAAATGAGAAAATGACCTAGTACTCGTTTTTTTGAGGTAGTAAAAAATCACTCGATTTTGAAAAATCGTGACTCAGAATACATAGTTTTTTGGAGCATATTTTTGCCAATTTAAATTTTTTTATGTATCATGTATGAACAATTTTTTTAAATGTTAGTGATTTTCATGCTGATTTTGAAAAGTGTTGGTGTATCATGAACACATTATTTTAGAGGGCTTATTTTTGACACTTTCAATTTTGTTATGTATAAAGTGTGAACACTATTTTTTTGTCAGTGATTTTCATCTTGATTTTGAAAAGTGCTGATGAGCATCAACCTTTTTTGTTTAAAGAGCTTAGTTTTTACACTTTAAATTTTCAAATGAATTAAGTGTGGATATCTCTTTCAAATGTTGGTAATTTTCATGTTAGTAATAAAACATAAAAATAAAAATAAAAAGCCATGACAAAAAAAATCAAATACATATATATATATATATATATATATATATATATATATATATATATATATATATATATATATATATATATATATATCAAAAAACCTATAAAAATGTAAAAAAAAAAGAAAAAAGAAAAAAAAAAGAAAATTTCTTGTAAAAATAAAAAAGTTCAATAAAAAATTAACAGAAAATAAATAAGTAAATAAGATAATGGTTGTTTCTCAACAAATATATATAATTTAACGAAAAACAAATTAAACCTCATTAGCAAAAAAATTAAAATAATTAAAAAATATATAAAATATAAAAAAATCAATTAAAATTAAAAAATATTTAATCTAAATAACTTAAATAAACAAAATAAAAAATAAAAAATAAAATAAAATAAAAATTTAAGAATTATATTTTTTAAGTTTAAATTATAAAAATAAAGAAATAACGTTATATATATATATATATATATATATATATATATATATATATATATATATAATAAAATCAAAACATTAAAAAAAATAATTCAAAACAATTAAATTATAAAAATAAAAATAAAAGCAAAAAATTAAAATAAAAATAAAAAATTAAAACATATGAAAAAAATTCAAAATAAATTAAAAAAATATGAAATAAGTAGAAATAAATTAAAAAAGAAAAAAAAATTATTGAAAATATATATATATAATATATATATATATATATATATATATATATATATATATATATATATATATATATGATTAAAAAAATAAATTAAAAAAATTATTAAAAAACAATTAAAAAAACCTTCGCTCGCCCTCCCCCAACCCCCCAGCTCTGCTAACCAACCCACCTCCTCCCTACCACCCTCCACAACCCACCCTGTTCCTCCCACTCCGTAGACTGCCACCCCCCACCACTCCCTCAATCCTCTCCCCTCCCCACGCTCAGCCCTCCCTGCTCCCTCCTGCTTCCCATCCCCCATCGTACCCCCGTCCCTCAGCGCACTCCCCTTCGCACCCGGACCCCCAACCTACGACCAATTGGCCATTATCTATGCCCCTCGCTCACCTCGACCCCTACCCGCTCACCGCTCACTCCCTGCCCTTGGCGCTCCGCTCTTTCCTCACCATTCCCTCTCCAGATTTCGACCCCCACCCTATCTCTCACCCCCCTCCCCTCCCTACATCGCCTGCTAGCCAATCGCCAAGACACTGATTCCCACAATCGCCCTGCGGCCTCTGGGCTGCTGGCTGGGTGCGCAGGTGGCAATGGGAGGGGGGGAGGGAGGGAGGGGAGTGGACGTTAGGGGAATGTGGAGGGAAGGGGAGGGGAGGGTCGAGGGTGGGGCAAGAGGGTTGAGCAGAGAAGGAGGACTAGGGGAGGTGGAGAGGAGGTTTCTTCTTTTTTTTAATTGTTTTTTTTATATTTTTTTATGCTTTTATTTTTATTTCTTTTAATTATTAAATTTTAATTTTAATTTATATTTTTTTAATTTGTTTTGAATTTATTATTTTTATTTTTATTTTTTTTAAATTTTGATTTTTAAATTTTATATATATATATATATATATATATATATATATATATATTTTTTTATATATATATATATTTTTTTTTATTTAATTTTATTTTCTGGTAATTATTTAACCTCTTTTTTAAATGATGTTTTTCATTTTTTTTTTTTTTACTTTTAACTTTTAATTTTTATTTATCTTTTTCTTTATATATATATATATATATATATATATATATATATATATATATATATATATATATATATATATATATATATATATATATATATATATATATATATATATATTTAATTTTTTGTTTTTTATTTTTATTTTTTTTTGTTTTATTTATTTATTTTTTATTTTTAATTTTCCTTTTTACAAGTTAATTCTCATTTTTATTTTTTACATTTTTATTGTTTTTTCTTGTATTCTTATTTATTTTTATATACTTTATGAAATTTAATTACTTTTTTGTCATGAACCGTCTCCTTGCCGCCCGACTGGTTGGTCCTTAGGGTGGTAGAGGATTTTTAGTTATTTATTTTTTAGATTTATTTATTTATTTATTTTTTTATTTTAATGTTGTATTTTATTTTTGTAATTTTTTTCTTATTTTTTTAATTTTTTGTTTGGTTTTTATTTTATTTTACTCTTTTTTTTCTTTTTTCTTTTTTTTCTTAAATTTTACATGGTTTGGTTAATTTTTTGTTACATTTTACAGGTTTCCTTACGTCATTACCATATATTTTTTATATTTGATTTTCTTTGCCATGTTTTTTTTTTTTTTTTTTTTTAATGTTTTATTACTTGTTTTTTTTTTTTCTCTCTTTTCAATATTTAAATTTTTGTTTTATTTCATATTTTTGTGTTTTTTTAATGTCTTTTTTTTTCAATATTTGATTTTTTGCATTTCTATATATTTTTCATATTTGATTTTTTTTGTTGTGTTTTTTATGATTTATTACTTCTTATTATTTTTTTATTTAGTTTTTCAATATTTGAATTTTTCAATTGTATCTTTCATATATATATATATATATATATATATATATATATATATATATATATATATATATATATATATATATATATATATATATGTAGGTATGTGTCGATGCTTGTATAGTAACCCAATCCCATTATGTGCAATTTGATAGTTGATTTCTATTTATTTTTTGCAATGTATCAAGTTGTCTTAGGCTAAGATTTTAAAATCTCTATACATTTAGCATTTAAAAAAAATTACTCTTGGTATAATAACTGTTTCATATATGCGTTCATTTTTTTTAGTCATAAAGTTTTTCCATAATGTCATGCTTGAAATACTTTGAAAATTTTAAGATTCTTTTGTAGTCATAATCTTTGGTTTTAACTCCATGGTTGAAAAATTGTCAAGATTTTAATGTTTTTCTAAGTCATGATATTTTATCTTTAATGTTATGGTTGAAAATAGTTATAAAAAAAATTTCTTAGCACCATGCTTGAAAATTTTTGGAATTTTAAATTTCTTTCAAGGAAGTGATATTTTAAATTTAATGTCGTGCTTAAAATCGTTGGAATTTTAAGGTTTTTCAAAGACGTGATATTTTATCGTTAATGTCATGCTTGAAAATTGTTGGAAATTTAAATTTTTTTAGAGTCATGATATTTTATTTTTAAGGTCATTATTAAAAAATGCTGAAAATATATCCTCGAAAAAAAGACGTTATTCCCGCATCAACACTTTTTGATTTCAAGGTGTTTTTTGCACAAAACAAAATTGGATTTTATTATTTTTTATTGTTATTTTTAAAAAACATTGAAAATTTAGTCTAAAAAAATGGTGATGCAAAATCAACACTTTTTTTAGGGTTGTTTTTTATGTTCTTTTGGGATTTTTGGGCTCAAGTTCTCATTTTGAGGTAATAGTTCTCGTTTGATCGGTAACTATGATGAATTTCACTAATCATTTTAGTGTTCATGGTGATCTTTAAACCACTACCGGTTGAGACCTCAAATTCTCCCACCTTATACCATAATTTCAGGAGAGCACATTCAACAAATTATTGTCATGCATTTTTGGATTTTTGTATTACAACTCTCTTCGTGGACTCATATACACCCATTCAGATTAAGGAGGGAATGTTGGATACGTAATCCACTATGGTTTATGGTCTGGAATGGGAACGACCATTGGAGTCCAAGGGATTACTTGGAATCTGATAACCAAGTGTTATATGACAATGTATTAATATGTAAATCTTTGTGAACAAAAAACTTCTCACGTTTCTCTTAATCTTGTCTATCATTTATGAGTTATTAACAATATCATGTGTTAACTACATGTTATAAAAAGTACTACACTTCTCCTTCATTTTGAACAATAAACCAACCAAATGTTTTAACGATATTTTTTATTATCAATTGCTTTATATATTATACACAGTTGAAATTGTAAAATTTTACTCAATATGTGCATTGAATTATTTTAGTTATGGCCATATAAGATATATTAAGTTGTTTTGGCTATTAATATATGTTTAAATAAACTTATCCAATAATTGGAATGTATATATACCTTTATACAATAATAATGATTCATATTCGTAGCTATGATACTTCACAAAGAATTAATAAAGCTAAAAAATCTTTAAAAAAATAATTTATTTCTTTGAAAAAAACATGATTTCATTATTAGTTGATATAAAAATACATTTTGTAGATACATGTCTTGCATGTATTTAGAGATAAAGATCTCATGGCTCTATCGTAACAGTGACTTAAAGCCTTCATAACTTAGCATTAAAGAAAAAAGCCTAGCAATAATTCCTAACACCCTATATAATTTTAGAAATAATCCATTTTTCCTTTATTCCCTTTCTTTTTTCTCACCTCCTTCAAATCCCTTAGGGCAGGTTAGAGAATAGACAATTCCCTATCCACTGAATTTACTTCAGAGATAATCTCATCTTCTAACTCCGAGTTATCTTAAACATGAGATCTCATAGCTCTTGTTATTGTTTTGTCCTTTGTTGTTGTTACTTCGATCACTCCCAGATTTGATGTGATTGTCATCTCTGTTTTCATATTAGGATTTACGGTTCATGGAGGATGCTCATCATGTGTGATTGTTTTCGTAATTTCTTCATTTTCTTTGTTCGATGGATCATTTTTATCATCCACTTATTCATTACCTTAAAGTGGGGGACTCATAGGGCTATAAGTTTGTTGATCTAACTCACTTCCATGTCCTTTTATTTGTTATTTCATAGCCAAAGAGAAATTTCTTGTAAATGGCATGTTCGGTTACATATATACCACATTTGAAAGCCATATTTTTGTAATGAAGACATTATGCCTTAATAAATTTAATTTATAGACATATAGTTAGAAATAAGAATATAAAATATAAAACATAATGTGTGTGTATGTCAGCACTACAAGAAAAATACCTTCTAGTGGAGGTTATAACAAAGGTTTTTAGTGTTATTAAATTGGAAAAGATTTTCAAAAAAACATCCGCTAAAACATATGTTTGAGATAGCGGAGGTTTTAATGGAACTTCATTGCAACTGAAAAAATTTGGTTGGTAGAAGCTTCTAGCGGATGTTTTTTCTTTGGTACACTTAATGGAACAACTCACACCAGTGCGCTACATACAAAAAAGTGTCAGGAAACATACATAAATAAAAGCATCAAGGAATTAAATGCAAGGAATGTTGGTGTGTAATATATACAACACCAATGCTAAGAGATAAAAATCACCAGGGCATTCTAAGGAATGACATTGGTGCATGCAAAAAGTAATTGTTGTGCTCGTGCTTCTTTTAAACATGCAACGCTAATGTGTATAGTTAGTATAAAGGCCCTGGTGCACTAGTTATACAAAAGGATCAATGTTGTTAGTTTTCATAAAGCACGGGGCTAGAAATAATATTTTGTAGGATCAGGGAGTTAGTTATATGAAAGCACTGGTGTGTTAAAAATTACAATGCATTGGGGCATTAATCTCAAACAATATCATCGCTTTAAGTGAGAAACAAATCAGTGCTCTCATTTTCTAAAAAGTCATTGGGCATGAAAAAATATTCCATCATGGTGATTTTGATATAACACAATGCACCTATGCTTTTTTATGTTATGGACGCACCATTTTTTTGAATGAGATTTTCTCCTTTTTGAAAATATCCACCTGTGACAATGCAATTACTGTAATTTTTTAAATCCGTTATTCATCAAAAAATTGACATATATCTTATTACAATAGTCATATAAATTAAAATTTGATTAGTGCTTTTGTATATGATCTTTGGATTAATTTTGTATATTATCATATTTCACATCTCTTCATTATGATATTGAACCATCCATATATTTAATGAGTGGTGTAACATTTCACAACGACATTGGATAATGCAATAAAATAAATTAAAATATATTTTATTATATTTCAATAAGAGACTCATTGTCATAAAAAATGATATTTTCATTGCTAACCCTCTGTCTTTCAATTAGGACATTATGCCCGTTACATTAAATAAAATGTTTGATTTTCATAAACATTTATTTCAAAAAATACAACAGGTTGCATTGATATCGAAATCGATGATCATTCTTCATTGGAGTTGTTGTTAGTACTCAATCTACTTCCATGAATTGGGTTATTTGGAGGAATGTTTTGTTGATTGCATTTATTGTTTTCATCTTCTTGATTTTGTTTTGTCTCCAAACATAAAAATAAAGTGTCATGAGTGTATCTACATTGGTCATAATAATGAAAATTGAAATAAATAATATACATCAATGTAAATGAAATAGGAATGTCCCAAAGCAAGAAATGACTCATAAAATATGCACATGGCTTTAAAACCAAGTGTCATGCCTTGTTGCAATAAACCTTCTCCTGGCGTAGTCCCATACATAGTTTCTCGCATGTTTTAAACCACATTATAAATCTTAGATTTACTATAAAGGAATTTTTTGTTCTATTAATTATAAACTCGAACAAGTAAAACAAAATAGATATTTACAAATTCCACAATTAATTTTTTATATGCCAACATATACTCAAAACCCTTATTTAACCCAATGTCATGGCTCTTCTTTGCATGTTACCACCTATTTCAAGACATTCAAGGATGGTTGTTGTAGATTAAACAACTTAAAATATACAAAAATGAAACCTTGAGTTGTTATAAGGAAATATTAATAATTACTCATCAACTTTGAAATTAACCATTTTCTTCCTTGTTGTCCTATTTTATGTGTTGAATGAGTTCCCTATTTTTTTCTTTTCTACTAGAAAATACTTGAAAATTAATATTTAATGCCAAACCATTTTTTTACATATACAAAGTCAATCACGATTACATAAATTTGAAGCAAATTGTTGTTGAGATGGCTCCTACTTGATGCAATTATGTCCATTTCTTTGACCATCTCCTTATACACTTTTTTGGACATTCTATTGACATGTTTTACATATTAGTGTGTTGATCATTTTGAATGTTCATAATATTCCTCAGAAAAGTAATAAACTATTTTTATAATGATATATAAAAACTAAATATAACATAATCAATATTCATAAATTAATGGTTAGTAGTAATATATACATATAACTATAGACAATCATTTTATATGATTTGGAACATTACCTTCTGAATGATTATTTTTTGTTGTTCTATGTCTTTTCTATTGTAAGTATGACACATCTCATTGACCATTGCTATGGAAACACTTCCTATAGTTTAGATATAATTTGATTCTTAGAATCATTGGATTATTTTTTGTATTGTAAGTGGAAAGTACGTCTATATGTTCATTCCACTAGATACATCATAGTTTCATAAAAAAATATCTCGCTTTCATTAACCTCCATCACCACTCTAGATGAGCTAAGGACTAATTCATCGTCATTTACAATTTTTTTCTTTTTTCTGAGGACATTGATCTTTTCCTTCATTGTTGTTCCCTTTAGAAAATTAAACATATATGAATTAATAGATTTTCTAAGTCTAATATTTTTAAGTATATTATTAATGAAAAAAAAACCCTCATATTGAATAGTATTTTTTCATACACTTGATTCATCATTCTATAATTTTTCTATCAAGATTTTATGTTCTTCCGCACTTAGATTAGAAATAATCTTATTGACCAATATATATTAATTAAACTTACATATATCTCAAACATATTAATTTAGTGAAGAATTTACAAAGAAGGCAAACTTACATATATCTCAAACATATTAATTTAGTGAAGAATTTACAAAGAACTTGCCTTCTTTGTTTTTTTTATGTGGTATCATTGTATTGATCAATATTTTTGTTACTTGAGACCTTCTGAGACTCTTTTTTATCAATATAAAACCTCTAGCATTTAATATAGAAGTCATTAAATATATTTTACAAAGAAATCAAATAACTTTTAGCCAAAAGAACTCTCTTAATCGATGTGTTTATATAAATAAATGCACCGGTGCATTTAGAAAATTAAACACAACAATCATTTAATTGTTCAGGTGCACCGTCATGGAAAGTAAGTTTTTAAAATAATTTTAAACTATTACAGTAAGATTTCTAAGGACACTGAAATGATTTAATGGTTCTATTTTGAAGAGGCATGTCAGTGCATTATATTACACTCGAAGAAATGATTAACATACTAGAAAGAATAGAGAGTGTTCTAACATGTTGGTGCATTTTGTTACACAGGGAGCACTTGTGTGTTATATTACAATGGGTGCACGACATAAAATAAATCCATTTTAAAAAAATGGAGACTGCCGATAGGGTTTTCATCTAATTCAATAATTGATTCCTCTACTTTACATGTCAAATTCCCTATATACAGTAAGCTCACAAACTTGAAATCTAAAATATGTATATTAAAAAACCCTGTTTGTAAAGTGGTAGAGAAAGTTAAACCCTAAGGTGAAATTTTTCAGGTACAAGCAAGGTTTTAAGGTAAATATTGAATTTTTTTTGTTTTTTGTTTGAATTTTAATTAAATTTAAATAGGAAAGCAAATCGTAAAAAATTTACTAGTAAAATCTATAACAATTCTTTTATTATAAAGGGTTTTTAATTTTTCTTCTTCTAAATTGTGAGTAAATATAACATAAATTGTAAAACATTTTAATAGTAAAATTTAGTATTTTTCTATTTAGGATTTTGAGTGAATCACCATATCTTTCAATTTATGATCTTTCAGTGGGTCCAAAATATTTTTCAACTCCATAGTGCTCTCATTATGTCTCGCTTGTAAATGATCTATCTCTTAATTAAACCCTAACATAAATTGTAAAATTTCTTATTAGTAAAATAAACATAATTTTTTTTTTTACTATGAAAGTTTTTTTACTGAATCACCATACCTTTTAGCTTCTAATCTTTTGAAGAGTTCTGTTGCTCCAAAGTATTATGTTGCTGCACAATGCTCCTAGTATGTCTCGCTTGGAAATCACTCACTCGAAATTTTGGGTAAAATAATGAAATGGTCAATAAATTTTTACTATTTAAAAGACTTTATGAAATTAAATTTCAAAAAATCAATTGCCACTCATTTTTTAATTTAAAAAAAAAAAGAAAACAAAATCCTAATTTTTTTTTCAATTTCTTTGTAGATCGGTGCATTCAATAGTTAAGCACATCGGTGAATTGATACAAAAGGCAGACCAACATTTTTGGGGTCGAACATTTTTTCAATGCACTAACATGATACAATTTCTATTTTATTTTTGAAATCCCCAAAAATTGCGATTAATTTTTTTAACGCAACGGTGTGATTTTTATTTAAAAGCATCAATGCTCTAATTATTATACGAGCACCGAGTTGGTTGAATTCATTTTATCATTTAAAATCAAGAATCAAGTGTGTAGTGGTGTTGTTTTTTGAAACACATTGGTGAATTTTTGTAGAAGAGCACCGATATGATAACATATATTTTTTTTAGAATGCTGAAAACTAGTGTGGGTATTATTTTAATGCCCCAATGTTTTTAATGTTTTAAATGCATTGGTGAGATTTATTCTAATGAGCGAACTAGATTGGTTTAAAAGCTACATGAAATATTAATTTCATATAAAATGGTATATTAATCTCAAATTATCCTTTAGAATGCATCCACATGAATTATAGTAGTTCATAGTATACATTTTCCACTTAAATTCACCTTATTCTTGAAATATGTTTTAAAAACTATTTTGAAATTGATATTGTGGTTATATGGTTGTCGATATTAATTTTGGATATTCACACAAATTTTTATTTCTGATTTTTATCAAATGCGGGGACAAAATCTCAATAATATTTGTAAATGCCCAATTCTTCAAATTCTAGCTCGTTCAATATTGTTGATCAAATTCCTTCATGGACTTCTCCCTTTCCATCTCATATAACTTCATATTCTATTTATATTTCGATTATTTAATTGAATTCATTTTTTATTAATCCATGTCTATTTGAATAAAATTGTATCCAAATTTGCAGGAACCATATTTACAATCGAGTTCAAATGCAAAAAATATTATTCCATATTTTCAAAAATGTTGAGAGCTCTTATCATGAGCAACATATCACAAGAAGTTGGTAGATGAAAATGGACAATCTCTTCAACTTTCCAATTGCAACATGGTATCTTTTAGCCATAATCATGGATCAACGATGGTAATAATTTTTTGGTATAATGTAATTTCAACAAACCAATTGCATTTATGTGCTTACTAATATAATAAATATTGTACTCATGATGTTTAATATTTTTTGAAATTAGGATTCTACTGATGATGAGAAACTCAACTACCATCTTTTGAAGTACCCCACTATAGTGTGAACTCCAGAGAAGGTTGCATTAAGAGCAAGAATCAAATAGAAAGCATACAAATAATGGTTGAATCAACCACCTATTCAATTCCCACTACGTCAAGATTCACCAATTAGGAATGACTACAACAATATTAGTTCTTCATCAAAAGTTGGTAATGGAGGTTGGTATGGATGATTACTTATGAGATACGACTGCCATGGAGACAATGTTGTTAGATGCATTCTAGAATGATGAGCTAGTGGATGATGCTCATATCATTGTTACGTTATTTAAAAGCCAAGAATTTAATTCCACCACCCCTCTCTTTGGACTTGATGACAAGTCAAATTCTACTCAGCTGGGGGAAAGGATGTTGTTGTACAATGTGAAAGGAACGTTTGGCTTGTCAAATGCATGTTTCTTAGAAATACTGAGGTAATTGACTTGGATGATAGATCAAGTTCCTTATATTTGATCACAATCAAATTTAAAAATTGTCGATTTTATGAATATTAAAATTGGCATTGTACAATTATATTTCCCACCAATTGCAGGATATTCAAAGATAAGGTTCTTCTGAGTGATAATATCTTGTATGGTAGCTATCAAGAGGTAGATAAGTTGTTGAAAATGATGGGGGTTGAGTACATATCATATCATGCATATTCAGATGATTGTAATCTATATAGAGGAAAATATGTAGAAAAAGAGATATGTCTGAAATGTGGGCACGATAGGTACCATAATTAAAAAAAAGGAGTAAATTACATGGTCCTCCTCATAAGATATTGAGGCACATGCCTATAATCCCAAGGATTTAAAGAATCTTTTGCAAAGAATTTTCTATGTTTCAGGGATGACATGCTTCACACAAAAGTGAGTTAGGAGTTATGTGAATCCCAAAATATTCAATAGCCATGAAGCATATGGATGATACATGGCCTGAAAAATTCATGGATGAGGTAGGAAGTGTACGACTCAACATAGCCATGGATGGTGTCAACCCATATTCCATCCAAAACATCATCTTATTATATTTGGCTTGTATTAGTGATCAGTAACAATATCTCCCCATGGTTTTCCATGGAGAATGAACTTCTATTGTTGGATCACATAGTTCCTAGTAGAAGACAAGTGAAGAATATGCATGTCGACTTATAACCATTAATATATGAATTGAAAGAATTATAGGAAGGGATATATGTGTATGATGTGTCAAGGCTCGGCACAATAGAGAGGAGTTTTAAATTTTATGGCATATGCGATTACACCATACATGATTATTGAGGCTTAGAACTTTTCTCTAGTAAATTACATTCTTATTGATTTGTTTAGTAACAATATTATTTCACATATTAATTTAATTCATTGCAAGTTTTCATATCTTGCTGGTCGCTAATTTGATGGCCTATATACAATAATTTCGTTGGTCTTCTAACAAAAGGGTATCATGTATGTAAATGTTGTGGACCTTCTCTGAAGGCTAGGTGGTATGACCACCTACTAAATCCAGCATATGAATGCTCGAGCATATTCCTCCTAGAAGAAAACCCTTATAGAAGAACAACATTCACTTTCAATGTTAAACTAGAGATAACCCAAAGGCCTATAATAATAACACCAGTTGAATGGCTTAGATCTTATGAGAGAGAGAAGGAGGAGTTTTCATCAAATGTTCAATTCAAAGGGGGAGACTATGTTTGATGATCTAGAATTGTTCAATACATATGTTGAAAAATTTCCTGTTGGGATGAAAAGGAAATTTGTCTTTTATGAGCTCCCATATTGGGAGAATCTTAAGATTTTCAACTGCATAGATCCGATGCATATATTAAAAATGTTTCATCTTCTTTATGGAGGCACATAACATCGAAAGAAGGTGAGACATTGGCTATTAGGAGAGATCATATTTATTCAAAAACTGAAAATAAACATTGGACAAGACAACAAACTAAAGGAGAGGTTGCTTCCTATCAGTCTTTCAAAGAAGGTGATGCCCCATGGATTCTAAAGAAACATGATCTTACTTTGGAAAAGGAAGTTATAATGAGTGTGAGGGTGCCTTATTTATATGGGTATTCACTATGTCACTACACCACAGTGGAATATTTTTTGTGAGGGTTGAAATTGTATGACCATTTGAAATCTTCACGGTATGCCTATGAAATTGGAATATCTTCTCTCAAAGTTTAATCCTAATAAGAATAAAAAAGATGAAGACCATATTGATGACTTCAGCAAGAATTTGTGAATGTTAGAGGCATGTTTTGATGATATTTCTTATAGATATTTTCCATACACTCTAGAAGGTAGAGCATAAACTTGGTATCACATTCTTCAGCCTAATTCAATTCATAATTGAAGGGAGTTCAAAATATATTCTTAGATAAATTTGTTGACGATAATACTCTTGCCATGTTGCTCAAAGAACTTCGAACCTAAAAATGGGGGACAAGGAAAAAGTAAAAGATTTTAATTAGATATTTACATGTCTACTTAATAAGTTCCCCACTAATTTCCAACCACTTGGTTCCATTACCAAATTTTATTACATTGTTTCCTCGACTATTTACATTTCAATATTTGTTAAGAGGGTTGCAAAGGACACATTAACTTTGAACTTTGTAGAAGAAATTGATGTCGAGAAGGACTTGTGTTCTATTAGCTCTATTGAGGATCATGAAGTTTCTAAAGACTCTAAAGGCATTGCACATGACGTGCATGATATGATGGCTGGGGCGGATGGCTTTCGCACCCCCCAGCCATGTTCGATTCCTGCGGAGGCGTTCATTGAGGCCCCCCACGCTATGGTGATATTTGTAACGGCTATGCCGTAAAATCTGCTCATTTGCTGGCTTCGGCCATATGTAAAAAATCTGCTGGCTTCGGCCATATATGTTGTATGATGATCTTTCAACAGGGATGAAAAATTCCCTCACTGAAAAAAGACTCTAAAGGCACTGGTATGAAATATGAAACCTCTTTTGCTAAAACTAAAGAGAGATTCTTTCGATATCGAACAATTATCGAAGTATTTAAAATTGCTCACTAGTGAAGTATAAAATAAAAATAAAAATTCAAGCGAGGAATCTACCAATAGAAAATATTTCAAGCCAACTTTCTTTAAGAAGAATAATAATGAACTCACTAAGTCCACAAAAATTATTGATGTTATGTGCAATTATTAAAGTTTTGGCATCGATAATGTTTGTACTTTTCATTAGGAAAACCATTCAAAGAAAACATGTACACAATGGAATCACAATATGAATGCCATGATGACCAATTCTGTAGATGCTTTATTAGTAGAGGAGCAACATGGGAAAAATGAAGAATAGAGTGAACCAACCTTGGCAGAGGAAAATCTAATTCATGTTCTCTCAGCTAATGAATTCAACATTATATATAATGTTGACAAACAAAGTGTTGATGAACCACTAGCAAGTGAAGCTCCTCCACAAAACGAAATTGTATGATATAATTTGAGGAGTAAAGGACTCGTTTTAGGGAAAGATATTAGGAAGAAATTGTTGATAATATTTTACCACCTTCTAATCTTGCACAAAATTCATAAAATATATTTGGAAGTGCTCGGCCTCCTAAGAACACTTCCACAAACAACAAAAGTAAGTCCATCAGTCCCGAGGCTTCAACTAAAGCTACACCACCCAATGATTTAACACAACATATTAAAGATGAAATTATTCATTAAAACATCATCAATGATATGAAAAGGGATTATGCCAATATTTCAATCTTTGAGCATGAAAAAATTACAAGACAAAGTGAACTGATTATCCAAGCATTTTCATCACAGCCTCCGTAAGGTAATGAAGTTTCTTCTTCCCAAGTTATGTTTGGTAAATATCGTGATATTCGTGACTCTATAGTTACTGTTGTTAATTTAAATATTAATAGTGTTTTCCCCTATTTTATTTTAATGTTTGAAATATTTAACTATACTTTCCATAATTTTCTTGTTGATTATGGTGCATCTGCAAAGTTCATGTTGTTATCTGTCACCAAAACGATTAACGCCAAATGGGAAAAGACAAATGCCTGAATCATATAGCCGAGTAGATCATTGGTCTAGTTAATTGGTGGAATTAATAACATTATCATCTATTTATCATCAAACGTTCGATTTCACAAATAGATCAATATTGTTATTCTAAACATTCTTGAAGCCTATTTCTTACTTCTAAGTAGAGACCGGTCCATCAAGATACAAGGAAATTTTTGTACGGACTCAAAAAATTTATGGCTTCCTTAAAAGGGTAGATATAACCAAATTCAAGTAGAAGGTGAGTATTATATAAAATATACTATGACAATGCATGAGTGTCACAATGAGCCACTTGGCTCTGTAGATGTCAGTTTTGGAAAAAAAAGATCTAGAGGTTGACCATAGGTGTTACCAATTGGATCTATTCCCTCTAACATATGATACACCGTTCGAGCTCCTTCCTCACAGTCCAAAAAATGATATTGAAACTGTAATATAGATGTATACACTACTAGTAGAGAGAATTGAATAACTAGTCACTAATACTTAGACTTTCTAATTTGAAGGTTCCAAAACTCAAGATGGTTGTAGAGCTAGTTGTATCCTTATTGACCCTAAGAATATAAGGTTTGTCTTATCATGTTGCCTAAAGTTCAAGTGCGTAACCAATACTATTGAATATAAAGCACTCTTTCTGGGATTAAAGAAGGCCATACACCTCAAGGTGAATGTACTCAAGGTAATCAATGATTCAAAGGTTGTTACCCATTAGGTAAAGAATACCATTCATTTTGTTTCACCTAATTTTAGAAACTACTAAAAAGAGGTGTGGCATATTATTTCATTCTTTAAAGAATTTAATATTAGTTATGTTCCTAGAACTTGTAATGGTGTCACAGATATTTTAGCCAATGCAGTTGCTAGGATGTCACCACTAAAGGATGGATTTTCTATAAACATTATTTATAAAGCATTTTTTCTTGATAATGTAACTAATGTCTAGGTGTTTAATGATGAACGACAAATACTATACTTCATGGCCAGTATGAATGTTTTCAAAGATGTGACCATTGAAGAAGATGAGCACAAAGAGGCCTTGCATGAATATGCTCAAGAAACTAAGGGGGATATTATGCCCAAAGGTGTGGTATCTCCTGAGAAACATTATGACCCACAAAATTGTTTCAAAGGAATAGTGAATACAAAGACTCGGAGCTTGACATTATCACATGAATGAGTCAATTTGGGAATGAAAGAAGATCCAAAATATGTGAACCTCCATACATGTTGTTCTCCTTAAGAATGAAAATCTTTCATCCTAGTTTTCAAACAATATCAGGATGAATTTTCATGTGCATATGATGATTTAAAGAAATATGTTACATGTATCATCCAACATGTTATTCCCATCAAAGAAGTGGTAAAATTGTTTGAGTAGAAGCTAAGGAAAGTTCATCTGACACTTGAGCCCCTAATTCAAAAGGAATTAAGGAAGTTGTTGGATGCCCAAATCATCTTTAAAGTTCGAAATTCTACATGGCTTTCCATCATGGTTTGTATTAGTAAAAATTCCAGTGAGATATGTCTCTGTGTTATTGTTTCCATCTCAACCAAGCCTCAGATAAGGATGACTACCCCATGACATATATGGAACATATACTCTAGACAATATCGGGGTTAGAAATGTTCTCGCTATTGGATGGATTCTATGAATACAATTAGGTTCTAGTAGCAGAATCAGATAGACTAAAGACCACCTTCATAACAAAGTGGGGAAATTTTTCTTTCAAGTGCATGCCATTTGGAATCATTAAAGTTGGCACTAATTTTCAATGGGCCATGGAAATCACATTCGATGGATTGATTAGCTAGAGTGTGGTCATCATCTTGGATGACGTAATAGTATTTTCCATGAATATATCTAGTCATATCCATCATCTAAATCATATTTTTGAGAAATGTCGCAACTATGGTTTTCACTGAATCTGAAGAAGTGCATCTTTGATGTGTCTCAAGGTAACGTTTTAGGAAACATTGTCACTAAGAGTGGAATCAAGGTTCACCTGAAGAGGGTCAAGGTTATTTCTCATATCCATTTTCCCTTGAATAAGAAATAAATGTAATCCTTCTTGGGAAATATTAACATTGTACAAAATTTCATCTCCGATTACACACAAATTGTTAAGTTGTTTGGGGTATGATGAAGAAATACCACATATAAATCAGAAAAGAGAGAGAAAAATACCTTTTCCTTAGCCAAGAAAGACATTAATGATTTTGTAGCCTTATATATCCCAAATTTTGTGAAAGATTTCCTATTATACACTTTTTCTTCTGACATATCTATTGCATTCGTGTTAACACATGAACATGATCAAGGAAATGAGTGGCCTATATATTTCATGATAGTTGGCTTACAGTTATTAGAAATAAATTATCCCGCCATCGATAAGAAATAATACACTGTGTATAAGGCAACTAATAATTTTAGGCCTCACCTAATGAAAACCCACATTATTATCTATATACCTCATCTATCAATTATAACACTTTTTGTACAACAAGAGCTGGTTAGAGGAGGCGAACTAGATTATAGGCTTAGAGGAATATGATCTTGAATTCAATCTAGTGCATGCTATCAAAGGCCATGGTCTTTGTTCGCTTGCAGCAAAAGTGGCGAACTCACCAAGTGGGTAACTCACTAGAAGAAGGCCCTTATGGTTGGGAATAGGCAATAGGGATGTATAATGTCGAGTGAGTTCCTTCTATGGATACAACAAAGCCTTGGTATACATATATAAAATATTTAGAGCATGAAACCTTTCCTTCTAATCTATGGATCAAACAAAAGAAGGAAATGGCTTAAAGCTTTATCTTACCAACTTGTTCATGGTGTTTTTTTATGGATTAACCATAATGGTGTCCTGCTAAGATATTTTGGAGGCTAGAGATTCATAAAGAGTATTATAAATATTCACGATGGACTAGCAGGTGGGAACTTTGTAGGTGATACCATAGTTTCTAACATGATGAGGGTCGGTTACTATTGGCCCATATTATTTAAGGATGATCATGCATATGCCCAAAAAGTGCCCAATCTGTCAAAGATGTGCTACCTGTGATCAGAAGTTAGCCACCCCATTGATACCCATGGTAGTGGAACCATTTCAATAGTAGGGATTTGATGTTATTGGTGAAATCTATCCTAATTCATTCAAGAAACAATGTTATATCTTAACTATTACTGATTATTTCACTCAATGGATAGAAGAAATTCCATTAAAGAAAGTTAATGATTACGAAGTCATCCAATTTCTTAAACCAAACATCATAACTAGGTTTTGACATCCCTACATCACTTTGATTTGATAATGCAATGCATTTTTCTTCACTAAGGCTTTATAAATTTTCATTAGAAAATGGTATTTTTTTAAAGAATGCATCAAATTACTACCCTTAGGGGAATGATATCGTTGAATCCACAAACAATAAACTAATACATGTTATGAAAGAGACCATTTTCTATGAACAAGGTACTGGCATAATTCTTTGATGAATGAATTATGGGTTGACAATGTCACTCCCAACCCCTCTATGAAGACATTTCCCTGCTTCCTTGTATATGGAAAAAAATCTATCCTCCCTCCAAACATATACCCTCTAGCCTTGCAGCTTTCCCAGGAATCTCAAGGAAAGCCATGTCTACTTTCTTCAAATAGGATAATAACCCTTCTCAAGCTCAAGGAAGAAAGGCTGAAAGAGAAATTTAAGTTTGCAATACATTGAAACCTAATCAAGCATTGGTTTAATAAAAACTTTGCAGGGAAAAATGATTTCAGTGTGTGAGACCTAATATTGAAGTGGGATAAGACCCACAAAGAGAGAAGAAATCACATAAAATTCCAATCCCTATGGATTTGACCTTACATCTTTGTTGAAATTCTTGTCCATCATTATTACAAGTTGACATCCTTAGATGGGAGGACTGGCCCTATTCTTGTCAAAGGTTGTGATCTTAAGCATTACTTCCAGTAGCATGCCTAAGCTACTTTCCTACCTCTATACATTTTCTTCTCTTGTCTTGTCTTGTTTATCTTGCCATATATTATGTTATTTCTAGTTTTCTTGGACAATATAAATAAATAAGACCTTGTGTGAGAGTGTGTGGATAGAATAAAACAACAATGTGGAGAAACGAATAAGGATTGTGACAACTGCAATGGCTGACTATTTTTTAGTTCTCCTTCCTTTTTTGTGGTAAAGTTATGTAAGTTAAGCAATATCCAGATGGAAAATATGATGCACTCGAGAGGAAAGCATTGAGTAGAACCATGAGACCTGCATACATTCTAGGATCCTCATTCTTTAACATGGTATTGTATCTATTCAGTGTTTCATATGCTAATTCAATCAAGTAGAGAAAGGAAAGGCAAAAACCAATAGCAAGGAAATAAATATCAAAGGCTATACAACTTTTTAGATAGAGGAGGAATGACCTGTTATAGAGTTTTGTGAACCCAACGTTTCGGACTGCCAAGTGAGTCCATCATTAGGGGATGCGACAGTAGATAATCTTCAACATTAATGATGTATCCATGAGCTATGTTTAAGGTATATATATATATATATATATATATAGGTCATTAAGGAATGATGAGAGAAATTAGGTCGGCCATATCTATATATATATATATATATATATATATATATATAGTTTATAAATATCATATATTATTATTATTAATTAATTATTTAATTAATTGATTTATTTATTATTTTGTTTAATTAGCTAAATTATTGAGTTAGATAGGTGGATTAATTAATTAATTTAATAAAAAGGTTG
This sequence comes from Pinus tabuliformis, assembly GCA_031772625.1. Classification (NCBI taxonomy): domain Eukaryota; kingdom Viridiplantae; phylum Streptophyta; class Pinopsida; order Pinales; family Pinaceae; genus Pinus; species Pinus tabuliformis. The sequence continues at coordinate 909,959,945 of CM062819.1, forward strand.
AAGGGATAAATAGGTTAATTAATTAATTTTATATTTTATAGGTTTAATTATTATGTTTACTTATTTATTTATATATAAAATTAATTATTTTGAATAATGGTTTACTTACTTTATTAATGTGTTTAAATTAATTATTTAATTATTTCTTTGTTTTATTTATTTATTTATTTATTATTATTATTATTAAATTATTATTAATTTTTAATTTATTTATTTTATTTTCTTTATTCTATTTTAATTTTTTATATAATTCTATATTTTATTAAAAGAGTTTGATTAAATAATATTAATATATATATATATATATGTTTATTGATTTATTAATTTGATTAATTAACTAATTAATTGATGAGTAATAATATTTATTCTTTTTTTTTATTACCAATTAAAGTATCTATATTAGGTTAGTTGGTTTTATTTAATTTATATATTCAATTAATTAATTAATGTTATAGGATTGGTGAGATATTATTATAGTATTATCTATAATTCCTAGGGTTTATTTTTAATTGTTTAAATTTTTAACTATATGTGTTAAATTACTTATGTTTTAATGTAATCAAGCTATATGAGAAGTAATCTATTACTATTTTATATTTATATTAGACCAATGATTTAATGTTTAAGGAGGATGGTTAAGCTGAGTTTTATACTGTTTTTTTTAAGAGAGGAGGGAATAGGTTAATATAAGGGGTAAGAGTTGATTATTGTCTTTTTAAGGTTTCTAGTAAAGGTTTCCAAGTGTTACTTAGTTTTAATCCATCGTCATGGTTAAAGCTGCTTTTCCTTCTTTTTTTTTCAATGGCTTCTTTAATTTTCCTTTTAAGATAGTGTTCTTCTTTTCTAACAAGTTTGGCTTCTTCCACGCATATGTAATGAGAGGAAGAGTGAACATGTTCTCCTAGGGCTGATTTAGAAATTCTTTCTCTTCTTAAGTCAGTAGTGTGGTCTTTAATTCTAACATTAAGAGACCTACCTGTTTCACCTATGTATTCCTTGCCACATGAGCAAGGAATCACATAAACACCTTTCTGAAGGTTAGGGTTTATGGGATCTTTAACAGAGTTGAATATTTGTCTGATGGTGTTAGCTGGGGTGAATGCTACATTAATGTTATGTTTATTGAGAACTTTAGTAATTTTATCTATCTCTAAAGGAAAAACCTCTTCTTCTCTCAATAAGTCAAGATCCCTTCTCCACACATTTAAATAAAATAAGTAAAGTAAAGGGTGAAAGATGATAAAAGATTCATTCACAGAAGGGTGAAGCAAATAATTTCACCACGGTACAAGCTAGGTTCACACGCGGAAAAGAAATTCTTGTGTTCCTATAGTGACTTTGTCAAGGTACTCAACAAACTCGCTAGAAGTGGAGCAACACTAGATATGTAATCTAAGACTGATTATCTAAAACTTGCAAACTACTTATTACCCTTTTCCTATATCAAATGCATTGGGATATGGCTAGATTATTTTGATGTGTCGAACCATGGAGGGAAATACATCTATAATTGGGTTAAGTGTGGAAGCCAAAATAATCCACATGATGAATCAATACTTCCTGAAGGAATAAAATCTTTATTGAAAACCACACCTAGTCAGAGAAGTTGATGTCCGTCTAGTGTGTCACCAAGTATTGTTGTTGCTACAACACCCTCCAAAATTTTGTTATATTCAAGTTTTGGATATTACTTGCTATCATGTGAAGTGTCACTTATCATTGTCAAGTGTTTTCATTTTTCTATGCATGTTTCAACTATCCATGTCCCTTGCTAAGTGTCATTGTATATCCAACAATAGTTACAACACACTTTTGAGTCACAATGCACATTCTAGTGAGAAAAAACACTTATGTGTCGCAATTGATCATGTTTTTCTTGTTGCACTTAGAGGATGTTTGCAAACTAGAATTTTGATATATAATTCTTAGTCTTGGATCCTATCTAATTTTTATTAATGAGGTGAGGTGTATAATTCTTAATCTTTCCCCTAACTCGTTATGTCTTTCAATGTTTTATCCTTTCTTACTTAGCCAATTTTCAAACCATGCAACTCCTCCTCTATGCTAGGAAGAGCCCATTGTGCACTTATAGGCCCTAGTAGTTACCCTCTAGCTCAATTGGAATTATGCCTTACGCCATCCTAAGCCTCCTCTCTCTCTCCTGCACACTACACAATTCTAGTAAGAAATAAATTTCTCCTTGTTCCTTACCCTCCCTCCCTGCACAAGTCCTGCCTCTATCTCCTACTGTAGCACACTATGCACTTCTAGTGGGTTGTGATGCCCCTTTTTATGCCCTAGAACTGTGAATTTCACCCTCCACGTGGCCCAAAATTTTCTCCCTAGTGAATGTTGTGGTCCTAGTTAGTAGTACTTTCAACCTTATCTCTTCGAACTGCATCATGTGCTCACCTTGTCTCCTCCTCTTCTAGAGCTATGCATGGCATAATATTAGTGAGTAGCACTTGCCTGCCTTGTCTCATGAAATTTTGGTCTATGGAAAAAAGTCCTACCTCTTTATCCTTAGCATACTAGTGAGCCACATTCAGTACATTGCTTGAATCATCATAGAGTAGTATATTTTTGGGCTAATTTTTGCTTGCCATGAGTGACATATAAATGCAAGTCTGCCAAGTAAGCATGGAAGAAGATGTTTGAGAAGCTTTGTCAAGAAAAGCTTCGCAACGAAGGACTTTGAATACAAATTCACAAAGGAACCTTGTTGTGAAAATTAAAGTAACGTTGGATCTTGATGATCAAGGTGACTCATGAAGACCCAAAAATCTCCCTAGACCCTTTGGATGGTAGAAGGGCTCTATTACAAGTATTGAATACATAGTGGCAATGTCGTCACTTCTCAAAGAACTTCATGTAATAAGTTATCGAGGTCCAATTCATCAATGTCAAATGACTGGTCTTGTTGTTTCACATGATGATTTGGAAAATGATGATGTAATTTTGGAAAATATTGTAAATGTAAATATGTGGAAGTCCAAGAGTCACATGTGGATAAAGGAGTCGTCAAGAAAAGTCCAAAGAAGTCCAAAGGTCATATTAGAAGTCTAAGAGTCATTAGGTTAGTTCAAAAGTGATATGGATATGAAAGGTCATCCCCCTTGTTATAAAAGAAGCCTCATCACTCAAGCAAAGGAATTCTCACCTTGGCTTCTCCAACTAGGTGTGAGGGAAATAGATTTCTATTTTTGGGAGTAAGTATTGGCTTAGTGCTCCATTATTGGAGCTAGTGGTGTCTCATTGTAACCATTTATCCTGACCTTTTGCTTAATAATCTAAAGCTCATCAGGCCAACACAATTTCGTGCATGTATCATGAATATTGAAAGACAATTTTGCGGTTGTTGTTGGGTTGTGTTATATTCTTTCCATGAATAGCCCACTTAGTTAACCTGGGGGTTAGAGGGGGGCGGAGTCCCCCCTTCATTGTGCAGATTGCGTAGCGGGGGGGGTCACAAAGGATTTGAGGGGTGCAGGTAACCCGACTCTATGGGGTCTCGGGTAGCACCCTAGATTTTTTTTTTCTTTGACCCTATATTAGGTTGGGCAGACCTACCTATGTTTTTATGCATGATTTTCCCACATGGTTTCGGACGCGGTGGTTTTTGGTCCACGGTTTTGGACATGATGGTTTTCAGTCCATGGTTTTAAACATGATGGTTTTCTGTCCATGGTTTTGGATGCGATGGTTTTTGGTCCATGGTATTGGATGCTTTGGCACATATAAATATGTATTGCAACATTGAAAGAAACATAATGAAAAATCAAGCTGGTAGTCTCCGTTTTGGGATCCAGGGGAAAATCTCAGTATATATGTGTTTTATGTGTTATTCTCTCACATTGTTTATTTTATGTGTTTTAGAATTCATATGCAGGTAATTTCGGTATGCGGTTAAAACCTACATTTTGTATTAGAGCTGTTTTTGGCTTCAAGGGGACGCCTTTATTGCTGAGGAGTTTTGCTCAGGCCTGTGGTAGACCCTGTTCAGTGGGAGATCTACAAGATCGATTCTGGTGGTGAAAGAAGATGGTGAGCAGTGGAAAGATAAAGATCGATAAATTTAATGGTTAGAGTTTTTAGTTGTGGAAACTCAAGATGGAGGATCTCTTGGTGGATAAAGATTAGTGGATCGCGGTACACCTGGGTACTAAACCAACAGGAGTGTCCGACGAAGAATGGAAGAAGTTAGATCAGAAGGAAAAGAGCACAATATGATTTTGTGTCTCAAATTCAGTATTACTGAATGTATAAGGGGAAGCTACGGCTAAGACTTTGTGTGACAAGTTAGGGAATTTGTACCAATCTAAGTCTCTAGTGAATAAATTGTTCCTGTGGAAAAAGTTGTATAACATGAGAGTGAAAGATGGAGGATCAGTGATAGAGCATCTGAACGCATTTAATACTGTGGTAAGTCAGTTATTATTTGTTGATATTAAAATTTTAGATGAATATAAGTGCATCAGTTTGTTGTGTTGTCTACAAGATTTGTGGGATAGTCTGGTTATTGCAATAGGTAGCACTACAACTTCCTTACAGTTTGATGAAATAGTCTCATCCTTGCTGACGAAGGAGATGAGACAGAAAAATATGGGGAGCCAGAATGTTGATATCTTTTCTGTACGAGGACGGTCCCAGAACAAAAAAAAAATAAGTCATTGAGTGGGAGATCTAAATCTAGAGCGAGATCTAAATCTCGAAGAAAACTTGTAAAGGTGGTCTGCTGGAAGTGTGGAAAGGAAGGGCACTAAAAAAAGGCTTGTAAATCTAAAGCTCCTGACAAAGGAAAGGGATCTGATGATGCTCCTTATGTAGAGACAAAAACCACCTTAGATGAAGGTGGGGATGTGTACTTGGCTTCTTCAAGTACACATGTAGATCACGAGGCATGGTTGATTGACTCAGGTGCATCCTTTCACTTCACTCCCCATAGAGAGTGGTTTTGCGAGTATGAGAAATACAATGGTGGTGATGTCTTCTTAGGGGATGATAGGAAGGCTAGAATCATTGGTTGTGAAAAACTAAAGTTGAAGTTGCAAGGTGGAAGGGTTAGAACACTTTCGGGTGTTCTACATATTCCTACACTGGCGAGAAATATGATTTCTATAAGCAAGTTGCATGATGTAGGTGTAAAAATAGTGTTCGATAAGGATACATGCAAGATGGTTCGAGGAGCACTGATATTGATGCGAGGAGTTCAGATTTGAACTCTATACAAGCTGAAAAGTAGCACTGTTATTGATGGGTGCAAGAGTTCTGTGGTTCCTGAAAGTGGAGTAGAAAATCTAGTGATCCATGGAGAGAAGATCATGTTGTGGCATCAAAGGCTTGGACATATTCGAGAGAAGGGCCTTCGAATACTTCATGGTAAAGGTATTGTAGAAGGTATGAGTAATAGCTCTCTGGATTTTGATTTTTGTGAAAACTGTCTATATGGGAAGTAGAATCGGGTGAGTTTCCCCTCTAGTGGTAAGAGGGTGAAACAAATATTAGAGCTTGTGCACAATGATGTGTTTGGACCTATGATGGTTCCATCACTAGGTAAGTTTGTGTACTATGTATCATTTATAGATGACTTCTCAAGGAATACATGGATATACTTCCTTAAGAAGAAATCTGAAGTCTTTGACAAGTTTAAAGAATTTAAGGCTCTGGTGGAAAACCAGACAGAGAAGAAGATAAATGTGTAGAGGACGAATAATGGTGGAGAGTTTTGTAGTAAGGAATTTGAAGAATTATGTAAGAAGTGTGGTATAGCATGATAGAAGACTACTCCATATACACCTCAACAAAATGGAGTTGCAGAAAGAATAAACAAGATGTTGATGGAAAGGGCAAGGAGCATGCTTAGTGGTGCAGGGTTAGGACAGGAATTCTAGGGAGAGACGGTGGAGATAACATGTTACGTGGTCAATAGATCACCTTCATTAGTGTTGGAGGATAAGACTCCACAAGAGATATGGACTGGTAAGAAACCCTCTCTTTCACATGTGAGGGTATTTGGATGTGGTGCATATGTACATGTTCCAAAGGAAAAATGAACCAAGTTGGATAGTAAATCTGAAAAGTTCATCTTTATTGGGTATAAGGATGGTTTAAGGGGTTATAAGATTTGGAACCCAGTAACAAGGAAGGTTGTGTAAAATTGAGATGTGGTGTTCAGAGAGGTGAAAGATGTTATTAAACATGAATTCCAACCAAAGGAACCTGAGAAGATAGAGTTTGAGCTTAAGGATGAAGAATCATACTCTACAACAAAGGAGGAATCAGAAGATGAAGAGCCACAAACTCTGGGTGTGAGAAGATTAGTTCGAGAAAGAAGGCAGCCAAAAAGGTATAGTCCATTTGCTTTTTGTACAAATATTTCTTTATGTATTACTGACGATGATCACAAAACTTTGAAGGAAGAAATAAATTCAAAGGATGGAAAACTCTGGAAAGAGGGCATGGTTGATGAAATGGCATCATTGCATGAAAATGAGGCTTGGGATCCGGTGGAGTTTCCGGTTGGAAGGAAACCCATTCGCAACAAATGGGTGTTCAAGAAGAAGACAAATGCAAAAGGAAAGGTGGAGAAATGCAAAGCTTAGTTGGTAGCAAAAGGTTATTCCCAGGTGTTGGGAATTGATTTTGGTGATATTTTTTCTTTTGTCACCAAGGTAACTTCTATTATATTACTTTTATCTGTTGCTACTCATCCTTTCTTCACGGGGATCTGGAAGAGGAGAACTACATGAAGCAACCTAAAGGTTTTGCAGTGAAGGGTAAGAAAGAACTGGTATGCAAGTTAAAGAAGTCTCTGTATGGGTTAAAACAGTCACCAAGGATGTGGTATCAGAAATTTGATACATTTATACGGGGACTTGGCTTCAGCATAAGCAAAGCAGATCATTGTGTGTATTTTAAATTAATTGGTTGCTGATGAGCCCCAGAAATGGGTAACTATATGGGTTCATTCTGCCTATTATTTTCATTTAATCCACCATTCTCCATAGTTTTGTGTATGCTTTTCAATATATTTATGTTAATTGAGTGAATGGGGATAGTCACTTTACCACAAAGTCTAATGAATGTTTATTGCAGATTTTTGGACATTTTTGGACCAAGACCAGGCATTTATGAGCAGATTAGCAACCAAACTCGAAGAAACAAGGTTGAGGATTTATAGGAGGGGTGTCTCCTACACTAAATGACCCCTTCCTCAAGTTCTCCATCAACAACTCGGAGTTCAATAGCCCACCAAAGATGATTTCAAGGGGCAGCCGAGCAGGTCTAATGAAGTGGTTGTTATCTGCAATTTCAGGCAGCCGAGCTCCTAAAGTTTAGGAGGATTGTTGGGAGTCCTAACTTGTATAAATAAGAAGGCTTCATGCCTTAGTAGGTTAGCCATTTTATAGTCTATTTTCGCACTTTAGTGCAGCCTTGTACTCAGCTCATTTTCGAGCTCTTTTTGCAGACAAGTTTTGTGATGCAACTATTATTTTTTTATCAATGAAGAAGAATCCATCTTTGAATCAGCACTGATCTTTCCTAGGGGGCTGTAGCTCTTGGGTTTGGGCCCAACCCAAGTTCCCAACACCTCCTTTATGTATCCATATGTGTTTTTCTTGCACTAATGAAATAATTTCTATTATTTAGGTTAAATCTTGCTTTGTTACTTACGTTGTTTTTGATGATTAAGATAGTTGTTCTTGCTTTGGGTTGATTAGATAGTTTGATAACAAAAAATATCCACAAAAAAGATACCAACTAGGCCTTGATCTCCTTTATCCCTCCTTGGGACCATGAATTGAGAGCAAGGCACTCTTGCTGCCACAAAAACATTGTTTTTGCTTTCCAATGCAATTGCTAGTGTTATATTTCGAGTTGGAAAAGTTGATATTAGTTGTGTTTACATGCTTAGATCTATTCTTGTTTAGTTTCCATAGCTTTCTTACATAACTTCCTATCCATAAAGTTCTGTTCAACACTTTTCTGGTTTTTAGGTCAGAATTAGGTCAAACTATGTAAAACTTTGTTTTCTTAGGTTTGCTTGGGTCAGTTTTGAAAAGAAGTGTGAAAAACACCTGCAAGACACTCCAGTGTATCCCTCCTCCATCATACAACCTGCTCCTCTCTCAAGATTTCCTTCCCTCATTCACCATACTTTCCCAAACCGCCCTAATTTATACATTCTTGTGAAAAATTGTTTCTTTGTCCTTTGAACAAATCCACCCATATCCTTCACTCCCAATCTTCATTTACAAGGTCCTAGACCCCTTAAAATTTCTATCCATCCTTCATTTCCACTTTCCCACCGTTTTTCCACCTTCAACCCTGTAAAAAACACTTTCGGCCTCTTCTTGTAGAATTTCTTGTAGATCCCCTGCAGCCTCCTATAGAAGTTCATGTGAGCAATTTTTCAAAATCTGAGCATAGTGGAAATCTCCAGAAGGGTACCAGGGACTCCTTAGGTCCTCTCCACACCTTCCCAACCTCCTGCAAACACCCACTCCATTTCATTTCGCCACTAAATCTCTGCACAGTCACAAATAGTTAAAACACAAGCGTAATAATTCTGCATAAAATTGCTCAAAAGTACAGAAAAATGATTTTTCCATATTTTCCTTTAGAAGTAGCTTGAATACATGCATGTCAACTTTTCAATAGTCAAGGGCATCCATTTCAGTAGTTTCCATCTCTTTTCTTGCACAAGTAGGGTTAGTGGGTGAAACTAGGGTTTGCTAGGGTTTGCGTTTCCTTTCAGCTTTCATCTTCTTTCTGCAAGTAGACTAGCCTCTTTTGAGTTAGCTTCCTTCCATCATAGTTAAAGCTTCTTCTAAGAACTCATAGAAGTTGGCTTAAGATCCTAGCGAACTTGTGCCAGCTGATCAAGTGACAGCCTGCAGTAAGAGCTAGTACTTGTTCATATAGCACCGTTGCTTCCAAGATTGTTACAAACTATCAGGTTGATAAAAGTAAAGTAGGAAGTCCTAGGAGTTGCAGCATCATTGCTGCAATACTGGAGCTCACTAGTGACCGTGTTATTTATCTGGTATTGTATGTGGATGATATGTTGCTCGTTGGAAATGACAAAGAAATTATCCACGATTTGAAGACCCATTTGTCCTCCAAATTTGACATGAAAGATCTTGGTGCTGCACACTATATTTTGGGCATGGAAATTAAAAGAGACTAGGAAAAGAGGAAGCTCTGGTTAAACCAGAGGAAGTATGTCGAGAAAATACTGCAAAGGTTTAATATGCATGATGATAAATAGGTGAAGGTTCCTATTCCTCTAGGTGTGAAGTTATCTGTTGAACACTGTCCCAAGACACAAGAAGAGGAAGAGGACATCTCCTGTGTTCCATATGCAAGTGTAGTCTATAGCTTGATGTATGCAATGGTCTGTACTAGAATAGACATTACACATGCAGTGGGAGTATTGAGTAGGTTTATGTCAAAACTAGGGAAGGAGCACTGGACAATAGTGAAGCGAGTTTTCAGGTATTTCTGTGGCACTAGTGATGATGGTTTGTGCTAGCAAGGAAGACCAAGATTGGACAGAGTGTTGGATATTTGTGGCTTTGTTGATGCAGACTGGGCTAGAGATCTGGATCAGAGAATATCTACAAGTGGGTACGTTTTTAACCTATTTGGAGGTGCAGTCAGTTGGATGAGTAAGAAACAATCTATAGTGGCACTATCAACTACAGAGGTAGAATACATGGGAACCACTCATACAAGCAAGGAAGTAGTTTGGTTGCAAAGATTTTGTTCAAGTATGGGGTTAGTATATGGAGCTACAAGGATAGACTGTGATAGCCAAAGTGCAATTTTCTTGGCAAGGAACCGTGCATATCATTCAAAGACAAAGCACATTTATGTTCAATATCACTTTGTTAAGGATATGATAGAAGACAAAAAGGTGTTGCTGGTAAAGGTGGACACTTTGAAGAATACTCTAGATGTATTGAAAAAATCTGTGACCTCTGAGATGTTCTCTTGGTGTAGAGAAACAATGGGCTTTGAAGGGCTAGATAAGTGACTAAGTGCTCTTATGGCCCCCTATGGAAAGAAAACAACAAGCGGGAGAATGTTGGGTTGTGTTATATTCTTTCCACGACTAGCCCTCGTAGTTAACCAGGGGGTTAGATGGGTGGCAGAGCCCCCCCTTCGTTGTGCCGATTACATAGCGAGGGGGTCACAAGGGTTTTGAGGGGTGCAGGTAACCCCGCTCTATGGGGACGGACCTACCTATGGTTTTGTGCATGATTTTCACACATGGTTTCAGACGCGCTAGTTTTCGGTCCATGGTTTTAGACGCGATGGTTTTTGGTCCACGGTATTGGATGCTTCAGCATGTATAAATATGTATTGTAAAATTGAAAGGAACACAATGAAAATTCAAACTCGTAGTCCTCATTTTGGGATCCAGGGGAAAATATCTGTGTATATGTGTTTTATGTGTTATGCTCTCGCATTGTTTATTTTCTGTGTTTTAGAATTCATATGCAAGTAATTTCTATACGGGGTTAAAACCTATAGTTGTTTCTGGTATGTGTTTATGTTTTCACATACTAAAGAGATTGAAATATTTCATTGTCTTTGGTGCTTATCTTGTTGAATGTGTGTTGTAATTTCTTAAACAATTGTTATGTCTATGTGAACCACTTTTCTGTATGGTTAACGATCATTTCATATGAATTTTAATGTGTCTTTATTAGAATAGTACTACTATTTTTCTTCTAACGACACACTTTGTCTCTCTTTTCGCTGAAAGAACCTTCATACATTTTGCAATTTAACATTTCACAAAGCTTACTTACTTTCTCATTCGAAAATACATGTGTGTTTCTCTCTCACGTTAACTATTCCAACAAAGAAAAATATTTAAGATAATGGCAGTCTTGACATATAATGGATGGGGATCCTATATCAGACAATGTGAGGTCTAATTGGGACTTCATGTCGAGGAGACTGCTTGTGTGTTGGTAGTTTCCAGCACTGTCAATAAGAACATAAATATGGTTTCTATAAACCAAGAAATCATCATTGTTAATGGTATATAATTGTTTTTCACTATTTTTTTCCTGCTTCATTTTTTGCCATAAAGTTTGATGTTCTTGATATTTTAGGGTTGCATCCTTTCTCTAATCTGAAAACAAAGATTTCACTTGACTAAATGAAATGTTGTAAATAACATATAACTTTATACTTTCACTTAACTAAAAAAAATCATGAATAATTTTTTTCCTTCTACATAGGACATCCACCACCTAGTTTTCTTTACCTCTTAAGTGTTTTATGTTGAAATAAAACTCACTCAAGAAAGAATTCCATCGGTCTTTCTGAGTGTTAAGTGTATATTGTTTAAAAAAATAATCAAGCTACTATGATCATTCATCGAAATAAATTTATTTCCTAATAGATAGTGTTGTCATACCTTTAGGGCATGAACCAATACTGTTAACTATAAATAATAGACTAACTACCTGTACTCATGCTCCCTAAATGTTTGAGACTTATACGCCACCACCTAGCCTCCTTGCATTAACACACCTCCTACTCCTTCATGGCATGCATTTGTATAGACAACAAATTCTTTCTCTAGATCTGCAATCCTTGGAATAGGGGTTATAGTCAATATATTATTTAACTAGTAAAAAGTATTTAGTCATTCTAGTGCCCAATTAAAATTTCTCCCCTTATTATATAAGGAAGTTACGAGGTATGATAATTTTGAAAAACAAACTATAAAGCAATGGTAGTAACCTACTAGTCCCATAAAGGATTTGATATCTGTAACATTCTTAGGAATAGGCCATTCCATAATTGTTTTAATCTTTTATGGATCTACGAATATCCATTCTTGAGTGATCACATGCTCCAATATTGTATTTGATCTTCATAGAATTGAAATTTACTATACATCGCATATAGTTCTTGTTCTAGAAAAATTTTCAAGACTATTTGCAAATGTATTTTATGCTCTTCTACATTCTTTGAATAAATCAAGATATCATGAGTAAATATTAACACAAACTTATCTACATGTGGATGGAATATGTTGTTCATGAGGCACATAAAAGTGACTGGAGCATTAGTAATCTTGAAAAGTAGTGCTACAAACTCATAGTATACATAGTGAGTCGTAAACATAGTTTTATTGATGTATTCCTCTCTAAGCCATGTGTGATGGCATCCCGAGTGTAGATCAAGTTTTGGAAAATAAAGTAGTGTCCTTAACCTAATCGAACAAATCATCAATTTGAGGTAGTGGGTAGTTGTTTTTATGCTTAATTTATTTAATAATTGATAATCAATACATAGCCTTAACATGCAATATTTCTTTTTGACAAAGAGCACACGGACTCCCCATGGCGACACACTAGGATGAATGTATTTTTTATCTAGGAGCTCATGTAACTTCGTTTTTAATTCAATTAATCTTAATATGCTCATGCGATAGGGTGGCTTAGATATTGGGGTGGCCCACAAAATTAGTTCAATTCTAAATTTAATATCACATCGAGGGGGAAACCCGGCTAAATTGTTGTCTTTTCTTTAGCGTTAGATATCCAAATTAAACTACAAAAATTTAACAACGCTTTCTAGTACAGTTTCCAAAATATGAGGTTGTAATTTGTCTTAACATCATAGGTCTTTCTATCCCTTAAATTTATTTCCTAGAACCTCCTTTATTATTAAAACTAATAGTTTTTTATTTACAGTTTACAAGGGATCAATGTTTTTCCAACCAATCAATACAAATTAATATGCCATAAGGGCCTACATGAAGATTATTTAGATTTATCTCTATTGGCTGACCTATTAATTCTATTGCGAAATTGCACTTTTATAGTCACTCTTCGTTTAGCTCCAATGCTCAACTGAACTAACCATGAGTGTTTAAATTTACTAACTAGTAAATGTCATAATTCCACTATCTTGGGGCTAATATAACTTAAGCTTGCCACAAGATCTATTAAAATAGACATGAAATGGTTATAGACCTTACCATGAAATTTTATCATTTTGGATTGATGCTGGACTTATCAGTCCTCTAGAGCAACATTGATCGTGGGTAAAATTACCGTCACTTCTTATACCATAGATGCCTCTTCAACATTTTCTACTTGGTATGTCTTCCTATGGTGATGGAAATCCTTAAGATAGTGTGGTTCCCCACGACCCCAACACTATAGTTGTGGATTTTATGTCTCGCCAAAATCAAATTTTCTTAACAATTTTAATGATTTAGGTATATTCTATGTTCGGTGTTTTCGCTATCCTTTTCGAGTAGATTTACCTTTCTAACCTCTATGAAAATTATTCGTAACCACAATTTTGATACTCTTACTATTATAAGGGTATTTCTATCCATTCATACCTTACCATGGTTTATTATTAGCTCATTTCTCTTCGAGTTGTTGATAACTAATATGTTCTTTATAGATAACTTTGTCCATGGTCTTGGGGTTATAAAACTCAAAGTGTTCTTTCATAATAACCGAAAAACTAATTATGAAACGATGTACTTTTTCCTTTTTTTCTTGTATAAAGGGAGCATACCTCAAGAAAGAAGTGAATTTTTCAACACATTTGGCCATCAATAGTTGACCCAATCTGAGGTCATGAAATTCCTTGGATTTTGCATCATAAAACCGCTTAGTAAGATACTTATTCTTGAAATTTTTCTGAAAATTTCCCCACATTACCACTTGTTCATCAATTCCATGAACTATAATAATTTCTTCACACCAGATGGTTGCTGTCCCCTTGATTTAATAAATCGTTAGGTAAGCCTTCAAGTTGGTGTTATATTCATAAATATGAATGTACTTATTAATGTTTGCTAACCACAGTTTTGCTACTTCCTCAAATTCACCATCAAATGTTGGGGATTTAGTTTTCATAATTTACCCTTGTAATTATGTTTTCTCTCTTTTCTCCTCTTTATGCTTTTTTCCTCAAGAAACGTTTCCTCATTCCTCTTCCTCTATTTCCTTATGACCCTCTAATTTCTGTCTAAAATTTTTCTCATGAAAAATATCCTCTCTCTACCCGTATGATTCTTTTTTGTTTCCATTATCAAGAGTTGGGGCTAAATTTCTCTAATTCTTCCTATCATCTAGGCTTTCAATTATTCTTTCATTGTCCCTCATCAATCACTCATTTCCGTTGCTTATGCTACAATTTTTGTTATTAGTTGTTGCACTATTTCCAATACTATTGCATTTGTTGACTAGGGTTCTTCCCCTAACTAATCCCAAATTCCTAGATTGTATCCTAAGAAGGTTATAGAACTGGGTCATGTAAGTGTTCCTATGGGTGGTGTGGTCATCTTATTAAATCCTCTTTCTTCTCTCTTATGGAACCTGAAATACAATGTTGTTATTTTCTAGGTTCTCCCTTGAATAGGCCATAGTGTCTTAACCATGGTTCTCATACCACCCATAACATACCTCAAAAACCATAATGTATATATATTAATTCCTAAGTTTTCATTTACTTTATTTGGTAAGAGTTGTTGGGCTAAAGCTGAACACATACATTGGTGAAAAATATAAGTTAATTTTGATTTGATTGGAATATGTTTGAGGCTATAAACATCCATGTTTTGGCATATATATATATATATATATATATATATATATATATATATATATATATTGGCATATATATATATATAGACACACACAGAGAGCTCTAGAGCATACACTTATGTATAATAATGAAGTGAACATGATTATTGTTATGAGGTTATAAAACTTGGTGAGCATAGTTTAAGATTTCTATAATGGGGATTTGATAATTAATTATTGTATTCTATGCTTATATCAACCTTGTATATATCGTGTCGGTTTATACCCTAAGTTATGTTATATATTTCAATATTAATCCATTCAGAACTCATGGATTCAACCTACCATAATAAACTAATCATTGATGTAATATACATAGTTTGGTTTTATGTTTTAGTGGTTCTAGAGATGGGTGACCATAGATTACCATGACATCAATTCACAACAAGTCTACGGTGGTTGATATTATGGTTTTGATTCAATGATGATTAGGTTGGGTGTACTGTTAAGCTAATTGTCCTTTTTTCTCCATGCCTTGTTGCTCTTAGATGTGTTCGCCTACCTCTAAGGTGAGCTCTGCAACCTCTACGACTAACCGTAATCTGTAAATCCTCAGTTACTCTTTATTCTTCCAACACCGTGCAGTGGGTGGACCTTACAATGATGAGGTATGTTTCCTCATTCCATTCCATTTGGAATTTAAGGTAATTCCTTCGAATGATGGTTGTTTAACTGGATCATTAATAACCCTCTATCACACTTTCCTTCACAGGTTTTCTCTTTAGGTTAAGGTGAATTGAAAGCCAATTATACCTTGAAGGACTCCTCGAGGAGATGGAAATATTATTTAGCGAATCCAAGCTCTTGAATGGTTGGATACAATGTCTAGTTTCCGCACAAGGAGCTATTATAAACTTAAAAATTTTGGGTTGCCTTCTCTAATTCTGATGTTGTTTTAGAATTTCTCTAATGGTTGGTCGCTGTTCAGGACTCCAAAAAATTTGACATGTTCTGGTCTCTCGTTACAGGTATAACTATTTGTTCTCTGTTCTTTTCTTTTACTTAAAGATTCTATTCCATATTTCCATGACACTAGGAATTAGCATTTTCCTTGTTTTCTCACTTGCTGACTTACAGATTAGGGTTTCTTCCCATCACGTAGTAGTGTACAGTTGGGCAATGACATGATTTTATCTGGTTATTTAATTTCAGATCCTCTGCAGGATCTAAGTTCTTCAACAAATTCCTATTCTATGCCTACCAAGTTTATGCTAGAAGACCGTATGTTACTGTTGCCTTCCAAGGTAGTTTTATTTTCTTTTATGAATAGTTTCCATCGTGTGTTGATCCTATGTTTGAGTCATGGTTTTTCTTAGTTGTAATTTTTGTCTTGTGAGCTCACAAGGTATTCTTTCTAGTTGTGGCGACACAAAGTTGAGGTTTATTTTTGAAATGTATATAAAGACTTTTGTATAATAGACTTGGTATGGGTCCTTTATGACCTAAGTGTTATTGAAACATGCATATTCGATACATGTATTTAGAGTTGGTTTAACCAAAATATTATGTTATTTACTTGTTAGCTCTCTCTGTGTGTAATCAGGGTTTCATTTTAAAATAATTATCACAGGCCTACGCTAGCTATGTTGATAATGTGAATATGTTTAATATTCTTTTAAAAATAACAATGGCCATGTAATATATGTTAATATAATCTTTCCTTTATTTTTTTAAATATTTAGTTACGCTATCCTCTTTTTGTTTGCATAGTTTTCTCTTTGGGGTTTTGGAGGGTTAACATAATTTAGGATCCCATGTCTATTTTCTAAAGTTGTGACATATGTATGAATATAGTCATTCAAGATTTTGACCTGGTTTAGAAACCTGAGAGGGCATTGTCTTTGGGGATTTCTCACCCTTTTCATACCCACCATCCATCTAATACATGAATAGAAACCACAGATACTTGTCCGGCAAGGCCCTATTACTAACCTGGCTCACAGTTTAAAAATAATTATTCTATTATTACAATCTATAGGTTATTAAGACATCCATCTTATACATGAATAGAATCACCAGGCAATAGAAAAATAACCATCTATGAATAGAAAACAACATACAACAAAAAAAAATTTACATGTCACTTAATAATTTAACCAGTCTAGACTGTAACGAAAATCACAATGGGTGGAAGACTACTCCTCCGAATCAAACGAAGTCCCCTCCCCTGGAGCCAATTTCATAGCTACAACCAATTTTCTTGACATAGACCATACCAACTCCAATCTAGGTTTTTTATTAAGAGAATTCAATCTAGAATTCACTTCCAGGTCGAGTATAAAAATTCTTCTTGGAAGTGTCCTACCTCCCTCAACCTCATTGTGTCGTGAGGGATTGTAAGCTAGATATCTTTAATTTATCTTCTCTTCAGGCTCCCCCAACAAGGTTCCAAGATGAGAATGTTTCCTTAATACATTTCCCCTCTCACCCTCTTGGCCAAACTTTTTCACTAATTGATTAATCTATCTCCAAAGTGAGAAACCTAGGTAGGGAACTACCTCTACCGGTAACCTTTTTTGGTATTTTTGCAACTGTACTTTAAAATTCTAGAATGTGAAATTCTTTTTCAACATCTTTCCCCATTGTAGTTTTCATGGCTAACTAGATGCAACATTTTAATAATGAAAAATTAGGAAAAACATTTATGTCCATCATTTATTCATACCTTGCCCTTAATATGGGCCCATAGACCACAAAGTAACTTCAACAAGTAGTACAAATAATATTTATAATTTATTGGGGACATTTCATGGGTTGTAGAATGCACCTATGTGTGCAAAAATTTGGATGACTATTTCACAATTTCATTTTGTAAATGTGAAAAAGTTAACATGTATTCACATCATGCCATCTGTTATTTGATTATGTGCATGGGAATTTTGTAATTCTATCAGATAAAGATGTAAAGGTAACAGGTATTCAAAAGATATCATTTGTTATTCTATAGTTTGCATGGTAATTTCATAATCATAGTTGGTAGATCTGACAATATAAAATTTGAATATATCATCAGCATTCATTTATGATCATAAGTCAAAGATTTGGATTAAAAAAGAGATAATTTACCAATGTTCAATAGGACACCAATCTTAGTAATTATCTCTATTTTTCATAATTTTAAACCCATGTTCATAAATAAATAAAAGTATAAGAGAGGCACATTCTAGAACCCAATATGAGGGAGATGTGTAATTACTATCATGCTCATAGAAGAGTTGACATATGTCCCTCTTAAAATAAAAATAAAATCTTCACTTAGAAAAATAACAATGAAAATGAATATAAGTGTTTGGTTAGTTTTACTTCAAAGTAAAAAAAAATAAATATTGTATTTACATTTTTGAATATTACAAACATGTGTTAATTTTTTCTTGAAAAATATGTCAATACACAATTAAATAAACTAAAATTTTATATTTTAACTAATAACATTTATATCTTTTATATTTTGAAAACTATTTGAATGTAGAACTTAAGTAAACTATTTGAATATCCATATATCCATGTTAATTAATATATATTAATATCATTTTGATATATGTGTTATGAAGAGGGAATAAAACAAAAGAATGACGATTATTATATTAATATTGACTACTATAAAATATTTCAACATCCAAAAAGAAAATGTAATTGAAGGGAAAAAAATAAATTATTTTATAATAAAAGTAATAAGAAAGAGATGTATAATTAGTTAAGTAATATTTACATGTATTTAAAAATATTTTAATAACAAAAAAATATTTTAGTATAAAGAAAATATTTCAATACTAATGTTAAATAAAATACTTCAATGTTAATTATGTGTGTGTATATATATATATATATATATATATATATATATATATATATATATATATATATATATATATACAAGTTGAATTTTTTTTTATAATTAAAACATTTGAAGTAGTCTCATTATTTTAGATTTTGGCCAATTTTTTTAAGGTATGTTCAATTTTGCTTGAAATTCAACAAATATTTGTTGGAATTTCAAATTTAAATTGTGTAGTCTATATAATGCAAGTCTCCAATGAGATTTTCAATAACTTGAATCCATTCAAAGTGGATGTGACATTTCAAAATAAAGATAAATATTCTCTAAATAAAAAAAAAAAAAGACAATATCACATATAATAAGAAATAAAAATGAATATGTATAGTATCAAGGAGATATGGTAAAACTATTTCACTTGAAGACTTAGCTATTAATAAAACATTTGAATGTACTTTTATAGTAATTTTAGAGATAAAATAACTAAAAGTACAAAACCTTATATTTTGACTATTGAATGTGAACAAGATGTATAATTCTTATAACTTCTAAAAATATTTTAATACAACACTTAACTAGTCTATTTTAATAGCTATACTAACTAACTTATTTCAAGA
Organism: Pinus tabuliformis; assembly: GCA_031772625.1. Taxonomy (NCBI): domain Eukaryota; kingdom Viridiplantae; phylum Streptophyta; class Pinopsida; order Pinales; family Pinaceae; genus Pinus; species Pinus tabuliformis. The sequence continues at coordinate 909,978,976 of CM062819.1, forward strand.
ACAATTTCATATGTATGTATATAGGGAGAAAAGGTTTAAAAAAATTGTTAACCATAATAAAATAGTTCAATATGAAAAGAAGCTATGTAAATGAAAGTATTATTTCCTAAAACTAATAAGAGAATGTAGTTTATTTCATTCTTAATATAAAATTAATATTTAACATTTAAAAAATATAAGTACCCATAAAAAATTTAATATGAATATAGATAAAAATTTCAATGTCATAATCTATCTATATATATGGGGTTAAATAAAAAATTACTAGGTATATATTATATAATATAATTGAAAAAAAAAAACATTTAAACTTAAGTTGTATAGTCTACCCAATCTAATTAGAGAATAGAATTTTCGAAGTGTGAATCCATAATATCAATACATTTCATATAAAAATCCTTGATTTATCATATATTCATTGTTTACTATGAATCTCCTCAACCTGCAATTGACACTTGTCCATTTAAAACAAATTCAAAGAATTCATCCCAGTTTGAGGAAGACCTGTAAGTATGTAGTGCTCAACCTTGAGTTGACAAGTGTCCCTTTAAAAATATTATTTAATAGAAAATACAAATACAATAAAAAAAACTAAAATGAAGATGCATTTTTTACTCTATCTCTACCATCAATCAAATATTTAGATGCCCACATGAAATCAAGTAAGTAAAAGATTAAAGGACAAAAATAAAAATAAAAATAAAGTAAAAGTGAAAAAATAAAAATAAAGACCTTTCTAGTCATGCATCTAACTTCTCTTTCTACTTGATTTTGAATATTTTTTTAAATTTTAATTACTCTTGTTGCATTGAAATATTTTATTATATTTTTAAACACAATCTTTTTCATTTACATTCTATTTATATACATATGCATGAATATGAAATTGAAATAAATTAGTGAGGGTACATATTTAAAAGCTTAGATCAAGTCATGTACTGAAATATTTTTAAAAAAGTTTATTTAAGCCACTTACTAAATATTTTTTATACAAATTTCTCTTGCTCAAATGTGAAAATATATAATTCTTTTAATTTTTAATACTGAAGCTTTCAAAAGCTATATGATATATTATATATTATTAAAGAAAACTCTATATACACTATATAAAGTCATTTAAAAAAAAATTATTAATTTTTTTTTTAATTTCAATATAATGGCTCCTTTTTAGTATATTTTTTAGAGAAAATGTGTGTTCAAATTGCAAATATAAGTTGTGTAATGTATAATATCCAACTTTCCAAATAAATTTTGAAGACATTGAATCTATTTTATAAATTCAAAAAACAATTTAAACAATATATATATATATATATATATATATATATATATCAATTTTTAGATGAATCAAAACAGATTTAAAAGAAAAAAAATCTACCTAAAAAATTTGATTCATTTAGGCTGTGGCTAAAACCATAATTAAGATAAAAAATATATTAATTTATCATATATTAATTGTTTACCCTTAATGAAATACCAAATTTCAAAGAATGTTCCATTTGAGCGATGATTTTGTAATTATGAAGTGTACTTGTTGTCGACCAAAGCCATATGGTAGATTGTGGATTTGTATTATTGATCGCTGCAAAGCGTGATAGGTTTTTGGTTAAATTAATTTGAATTTATAACTAGCATTTGCACCACATGTTGCAAAGGAAACGCCGTAAGGCAATGATATAAAAAACAATAGCATAGAAGAAAGAAGTCAAAATTTTATGCAAATGACATAAGAAACAACAGCATAGAAGAAAGAAGTCAATTTTTTATGCAATTTTGTTTCTTTACTGATGTTTATTTTTTATCATCAACAAATGGCTAGCTCATCTATTCATATTACCAAGAACCTTCGCGTTTGAGGGCATTGCCACAGTGCCACAAAGATCATTCTGATGATGATCACCGGGAATGGAATTGTTGTGAGAGATGCAAATTGTTTCCATTGTTTCTCGAATGGACTATGTTCTTGCACTGATTATTGTAATGCTAATTGCAAATCGTCTCATAAAAAATAGTGTGACTGCAAGCATAAGCAATTACTTGCCTTTTGTGACAAGCATATGTTTGATAGAGAAAAATGGAAAAATGCAAAAGCAGAGGGGATTAGTAAAATATTTGATGTCTAATCTAGCATGCATACATAGCATCGGTGTAATCTAGGGTGCATACATAGAAAAAACATACCTGGATAGTTATTGACATTTTCATAAGACACATTGAATTTCTACCTGATTCATTTCTTCATATCGGCCATAATTTTACAAAAAATGTCGAATAGGGGTTGCATTGAGTATAGTATTGCTAGAAATTCGCATAATGCAGTGTTGTTGGGTGGTATGTCAATGGTGACACGTCATGTAATCATATTTCATTGATATAGATGGTATTTCGAGCATAATTATTTAAGGTTACGTGTAGAATATTTCAAGAGAAGATATGCATGCCAGGTTCTAACTGCCCTAACATAATTCACCCAAAAGATACAAAATTTATCTCACAAACTGATTTATCTTGGAATGTGATTGTTACATGAGAAGGCATGCATTGGGCTTAAGATTGTAAAATATCTCATAACCTTTTCCAATATACTATAAATCAAGGCCAAGGAACACTAATGTAGGGAATGATAAACATGCATAGAAGCTAGGACATTCATAACATAGTAAGAAGAGCATTCCCTATGGGGTCCTCTAGGTCAAACCCATTTCTAATTACATGGCCATGCACCTCGTTTCCTTGCTGTGAAGCTTCTGGGCCAGCACACGGACCAAGTACACTGGAAAAGGTAACATGATCCGCCTCTATAGTTGTCCATTGCATCCAGCCATAAACCCTTAATGCCTCCTAACAATACCCATTTTTAGTATATCCAACAATCATAATATTCCATGACACCACATCCCGTTCAGGCATTTTGTCAAACACTGTCCATGCATCTGCTACATATCAATATTGACTTGTTCGACTTAGTTAGAACTAGTCACTGAAGCTGATCATATAGTGCAAGAACTCCAGCCCTTACTACTCTTAACATAATATTAGATGTTACTCCTCTGAAGAGGGCATGGATGCCCTCTTGGCACACAATCCGTTGAATAGCATGGACGGTGTTGCTATAACTTGTTTCTAGAAAAACAGCTTGACAGAAAATTTTATGTGAGATCCATCATAGTTGCTAGAAGTAACATCACAAGCTTAGAACATGAGCAAGAATGTAGATTTTATGTCATATTTCTTACTTGTATAATGTCTTCAGCATGTCGTGTATAAGACAAAGAAAGAAAGTCAATGTTGTTGCGAACTCCCCAAGATGCAATAACCTTCAAAGTACAAACAACAGAAATAAATCAAATTACAAACCTTGTCATAATCAAATCACATGATGCATAATAAACTTTAGCACAAAAATAGACTAGTGCCCTGCAATTTGTAAGGTTACATTTATTTCATGAGATCAAAGCTTGAACTATATAATATCTGAAGAGCAAGGGTTACCACAATTAGCAAATGCACAAATTAATTTATTTGACACTTTGATTTCATGTTAGTTACAGACTGCATGCTTTCAATTTATAAGGTTTATCCTAAGGTCCTTGATGGATGCCAATACTGTCTTCTGACATTTCTTGATGAACATTTGACAAAGGATGAGAACAATGATGTAATTGAAATTCAAAGATTATGAATAAATAAGGAAGACCTTTATATAAGGGAAATTCACTCAATATGTTCATTTTAAAGATATGCTATCACCAATATTAATATTCATTAGGTTGGGGACGAATAGAAAATTAGCATTAGGTTTCTAACATCCAAATGGTCTCACCATTGTTTGAATTAAGCAATCCCAGTGATAAAAAGAGTGAAAATATGTTAAAAATTGGATTCTATAAGCTTCTAGAGGGCATTATGTTGTCAAAGATTGCCCGAGGTGAGAATTAATCAAGTGTCGGATACCCAAAAAATCAGCCATTGGATTTAGTAAACTACAAGTAAAGCCTGTTCAAGGTGTAAGATCGAATTTACCATAATGAGCATAAACAAACTAACTAGTGGACAGGTAGTCAAACAAACTATGTGCTTCTAAAGGCATTATGTCGTCAAATATTGCAGATGCCCCAAGGTGAGAATTAAACAGGTGGATGATACTAGAATTTGAATGTGTAACATCAAAGTTCCAAATGGCTAGTTTATAAAGAGAAAATTAGTAAGAAAGGAGCAGGGTAATCTTATATAATTTCATTGGCTTCACATTTGAACATTATGTTGTTCTGAACGATGATACCCTAAATTCATATATTAATTCAATGGATTTCATTAAACAATGCCATATCCTTGAAGCAAAGTAATAGAAGAGTACTGCCATTTCTGTGGAAACTGTATATTTTCTGAACCTTCTTTCTTGATAAGTTAATGTCAGATATATGATCTGATGGCTATTTATTTCTATGAATGCTGTCACAGTTTGCTTCTGATATTTTTTCCAGTTGATAGACAACTTTCAAGACTTTTGCTGACTACAAAACACAATTTCATGACCAACACACAACTAAACAAAGCAAAGCAAACTGTGTGAAAGGCAAATAATGCCGAAGGGAAAAGAATAATCTCTGAAATCAGTGAGAATATATGCCCATGCAACCTACAAAATTTGTACGTGTTTAATATTGGCATAAATTCTACACCAATTGGGCTTCACACAGACATTTTTCTCAACCCATATTTGGGTAACTCTTACACTTCCGAAATCTTCATTGATGACTCTTCCTTGGCCAGTATTCATTAATATCTCACTTGAAAACCTAGAAAAAACAGTGAATTTTGACCCATCAATTGCAACAAAAAACTAAACCATTCGACATTACCCAATTGTAGTTCTATGTGCTAAAAATGAAATTGCAGCATTAAAACAATTCTAGTCAGTCATGACCATGGACCCTCTGTCTAAAAAAATTATAACTATATTGGCAACTAACACGGTAATATCCATGATTGCAATTACTTACGTGCTTATCTGTATCACTCAGTGTCAGAAGATCAACATGAACTTGAGTGGCACACATTCTAAACAATGGACCAACAAGAGTTGCACTGTTTTTGACACGACACACTATATCTTGATCCTTAATCTCTGCAACCTGCAATCAGATCAGTTAGCAGATATTTAACACTGGAACTTTATCTATATCAAGATAAGATGTGAAAATGTTCCTCTGCTAGGATATTCACAAAAACAGTGTCAGAAGAGCATAGTTATTTAAGGCTGCGTGTATAAGATTTCAAGAGAAGCTATGCATGGCAGATTCTACCTACCCTAACATAATTCACCCGAAAGATACAAAATTTATCTGACAAACTGAATTATCTTAGACAATGTGATTGTTATATGAGAAGGCATGCATTGGGCTTAAGATTGTAAAATATCTTATAACCTTTTCCAACTCAGTCTCACCATATCCCTTTACAAGATTAGTCCATGACACCACATCTCTTTCAGGCATTCTAACGAATAATTGTTGTGCTGCAGAATTGTGCACAAAAGTGCACAAATTCTTATGAATTCTAACAGTGATGTTAAAATTGAAACAAGGCAGGGTGCAACCATTTGGTTTCCATCTCTGTTACAAGTATTCCATGTCACAGCAGCTATCCATTGAATATATGATAGGTCTTGCCTTTGTATAGAGGCCCTTTTGGGCCATGATCCATTTTCCTTTGAAAATATTACATTTTCCTGCATCTTTCTTTGGATCGATCTGAATTGTCTCTAAAACCTTGCATTCATTCCTTTTAATATCTTGAATTTAAAACATTTTCTCTATGCTACTTCTTGTGTTTACACTATCATTGTCAAAGAAATAGTGACTGGTATGGGACCATTTTTATTGTACAGGCAAGAAAAACATGAAATTGGGTTTAGGAGCTTCAAGGCCTTCAAATATTGAATTGAATGATCGTCAAGGATCATATGTACCCACAACTCTTTCAATCAAGGAAGACTGTTAAATTGAGAGAGAAGACATTAGAACAAAAGGGAAGGAAGACAACTAGTGCCATATCAACAACGATTTCTTTATGTGAAAATAACTTTGACTTACAAATCATAAGGCCTAAATTATCCATATCTGTTAAAACAATTTGCAGAGTAATATGGCAGCTTCATTAACTTGGGAAATAATCATGCCACTGAAAAATTAAAGGAATGGACAATGCCTTCATGTTGACTTCTGATTTTGAAACAAGGGAAGCTTTACACATTATTGAGAAAATACTCTGTCTACCTGAAGATAGAGGGACTGACTTAGCATGAAACCCCCATTTTCATCAAACACTTTCCTTTATCAATAAGAGAAAATAACATATCCAAGTGTTCATCAGGATCTTAACTTTCTAGAAAATCATACAAAAGTCATTGTTTAAAAGTACAGAGTTCAAGCAAGTACACAGATGATCTACAAGAGTCTTAAAGTTACATAAGGGTTGCAATAAAGATTGAAAGATCTCTCGAACATGGGTAAAATTGCAGGAGAAGAAAATTTGTGCATGGCTACCCAATTTGGGTAACACAAATATATAGAGGGAATATATGTAAACCTAGGAGGCCAAAATCATTAGAAATTGTATAGTAGGTGGTAGCTTCATAATATTAATTTTCACATGTCTCACCGTGAGCTAGAGATGAAACTGGTATACTTGAGGATTAGACATCAGTGTCTGATCAATCCAATTTCTATGAAAACTCAAGAGTCATTTTTCCAACAACATAAAATATTACATTTTCCTGCATCTTTCTTTGGATCGATCTGAATTGTCTCTAAAACCTTGCATTCATTCCTTTTAATATCTTGAATTTAAGTCATTTTCTCTATGCTACTTCTTGTGATTACACTGCCGTTGTCAAAGAAATAGTGACTGGTATGGAACCATTTTTATTGTACAGGCAAGAACAACATGAAATTGGGTTTAGGAGCTTCAAGGCCATCAAATATTGAACTAAATGATTTTCAGGGATCAGATGTACCCACAACTCTTTCAATCAAGGAAGACTGTCAAATTGAGAGAGAAGACATTAGAACAAAAGGGAAGGAAGATAACCAGTGCCATATCCACAACGATTTTTTTATGTGAAAATAACTTTGACTTACAAATCATAAGGCCTAAATTATCCATATCTGCTAAAACAATTTGCAGAGTAATATGGTAGCTTCATTAACTTGGGAAATAAGCATGCCACTGAAAAATTAAAAGAACGGTGGAAAATAAGGAAGAAAGGAGCAGGGTAATCTTATATAATTTCATTGGCTTCACATTTGAACATTATGTTGTTCTGAACCATGATACCCTAAATTCATATATTAATTCAATGGATTTCATTAGGGATATTCTTTGAAACAATGCCCTATCCTAGATGCAAAGTAATAGAAGAGTACTGCCATTTCTGTAGAAACAGTATATGTTCTGAACCTTCTTTCTTGATAAGTTAATGTCGGGTATATGATTTGTTGGCTATTTATTTCTGTGAATGCTGTCACAGTTTGCTTCTGATATTTTTTCCAGTTGATAGACAACTCTCAAGACTTTTGCTGAGTGCAAAACACAATTTCATGAACAACACACAACCAAAAAAAGCAAAGCAAACTATGTGAATGGCAAATAATGCCAAAGGGAAAAGAATAATCTCTGAAATCAGTGAGAATATATGCCCATGCAACCTACAAGATTTGTATGTGCTTAATATTGGCATAAATTCTACACCAATTGGGATTCACATAGACCAATTTTCTCAACCCATATTTAGGTAACTCTTACATTTCCGAAATCTTCATTGATGACTCTTCCCTGGCCAGTATTCATTAATATCTGACTTGAAAACCTAGAAAAAAGCTGTGAATTTTGACCCATCAACTGCAACAAAAAACTAAACCATTCGACATTACCCAATTGCAGTTCTATGTGCTAAAAATGAAATTGCAGCATTAAAACAATTCCAGTCAGTCATGACCATGGACCCTCTGTCTAAAAGAATTATAACTATATTGGCAACTAACACAGTAATATCCATGCTTGCAATTACTTACGTGCTTATCTTTATCACTCAGTGTCGGAAGATCAATATGAACTTGAGTGGCATGCATTCTAAACAATGGACCAACAAGAGTTGCATTGTTTTTTACACAACACACTATATCTTGATCCTTAATCTCTGCAACCTACGATCAGATCAATTAGTAGATATTTAACACTGGAACTCTATCTATATCAAGATAAGATGTGCAAATGTTCCTTTGCTAGGATATTCACAAAAACAATGTCAGAAGAGCATATTTATTTAAGGTTGCGTGTAGAAGATTTCAAGAGAAGCTATGCATGGTAGATTCTATCTGCCCTAACATAATTCACCCAAAAGATACAAAATTTATCTGACAAACTGATTTATCTTAGACAATGTGATTGTTATATGAGAAGGCATGCATTGGGCTTAAGATTGTAAAATATCTTATAACCTTTTCCAACTCAGTCTGACCATATCCCTTTACAAGATTAGTCCATGACACCACATCTCTTTCAGGCATTCTATCAAATAATTGTTGTGCTGCAGAATTGTGCACAAAAGTACACAGCTTCTTATGAATTGTAAGAATGATGTTAAAATTGAAACAAGGCAGGGTGCAACCATTTGGTTTCCATCTCTGTTACAAGTATTCCATGTCAGAGAAGCTATCCATTGAATGTATGATAGGTCTTGTCCCTGTATAGAGGCCCTTTTGGGCCATGATCCATTTTCCTTTGAAAATATTACATTTTTCTGCATCTTTCTTTGGATCGATCTGAATTGTCTCTAAAACCTTGCATTCATTCCTTTTAATATGTTGAATTTAAGACATTTTCTCTGTGCTCCTTCATGTGTTTACACTGCCGTTGTCAAAGAAATAGTGACTGGTATGGGACCATTTTTATTGTACAGGCAAGAACAACATGAAATTGGGTTTAGGAGCTTCAAGGCCATTAAATATTGAACTGAAACAAATATATAGAGGGAATATATGTAAACCTAGGAGGCCAAAATAATTAGAAATTGTATAGTAGGTGGTAACTTCATAATATTAATTTTCACATGTCTCACCGTGAGCCAGAGATGAAACTGGTCTAATTGAGGATTAGACATCAGTGTCTGATCAATCCAATTTCTATGAAAACTCAAGAGTCATTTTTCCAACAACATAAAATATTACATTTTCCCGTATCTTTCTTTGGATCGATCTGAATTGTCTCTAAAACCTTGCATTCATTCCTTTTAATATCTTGAATTTAAGTCATTTTCTCTATGCTACTTCTTGTGTTTACACTGCTGTTGTCAAAGAAATAGTGACTGGTATGGGACCATTTTTATTGTACAGGCAAGAACAACATGAAATGGGGTTTAGGAGCTTCAAGGCCATCAAATATTGAACTAAATGATTTTTAGGGATCAGATGTACCCACAACTCTTTCAATCAAGGAAGACTATCAAATTGAGAGAGAAGACATTAGAACAAAAGGGAAGGAAGACAACCAGTGCCATATCAACAACGATTTTTTTATGTGAAAATAACTTTGACTTACAAATCATAAGGCCTAAATTATCCATATCTGCTAAAACAATTTGCAGAGTAATATGGCAGCTTCATTAACTTGGGAAATAAACATGCCACTGAAAAATTTGAAGGAATGGTGGAAAATTAGCAAGAAAGGAGCAGGGCAATATTATATAATTTCATTGGCTTCACATCTGAACATTATGTTGTTCTGAACCATGATACCCTAAATTCATATATTAATTCAATGGATTTCATTAGGGATATTCTTTGAAACAATGCCCTGTCCTTGAAGCAAAGTAATAGAAGAGTACTGCCATTTCTGTGGAAACAGTATATGTTTTGAACCTTCTTTCTTGATAAGTTAATGTCGGATATATCATCTATTGGCTATTTATTTCTGTCAATGCTGTCATAGTTTGCTTCTGATATTTTTTCCAGTTGATAGACAACTTTCAAGACTTTTGTTGACTGCAAAACACAATTTCATGAACAACACACAACCAAACAAAGAAAAGCAAACTGTGTGGATGGCAAATAATGCCAAAGGGAAAAGAATAATCTCTGAAATCAGTGAGAATCTATGCCCATGCAACCTACAAGATTTGTACGTGCTTAATATTGACATAAATTCTACACCAATTGGGCTTCACATAGACCATTTTTCTCAACCCATATTTAGGTAACTCTTACATTTCTGAAATATCCATTGATGACTCTTCCCTGGCCAATATTCATTGATATCTGACTTGAAAACCTACAAAAAAACTGTGAATTTTGACCCATCAACTGCAACAAAAAAACTAAACCATTCGACATTACCCAATTGCAGTTCTATGTGCCAAAAATGAAATTGCAACGTTAAAACAATTCCAGTCAGTCATGACCATGGACCCTCTATCTAAAAGAATTATAACTATATTGGCAACTAACACAGTAATATCCATGCTTGCAATTACTTACGTGCTTATCTTTATCACTCAGTGTCGGAAGATCAATATGAACTTGAGTGGCATTCATTCTAAACAATGGACCAACAAGAGTTGCATTGTTTTTGACACAACACACTATATCTTGATCCTTAATCTCTGCAACCTGCAATCAGATCAATTAGCAAATATTTAACATTGGAACTCTATCTATATCAAGATAAGATGTGCAAATGTTCCTTTGCTAGGATATTCACAAAAACAATGTCAGAAGAGCATAGTTATTTAAGGCTGCGTGTAGAAGATTTCAAGAGAAGCTATACATGGTAGATTCTATCTGCCCTAACATAATTGACCCAAAAGATACAAAATTTATCTGACAAACGGATTTATCTTAGACAATGTGATTGTTATATGAGAAGGCATGCATTGGGCTTAAGATTGTAAAATATCTTATAACTTTTTCCAACTGAGTCTGACCATATCCCTTTACAATATTAGTCCATGACACCGCATCTCTTTCAGGCATTCTATCAAATAATTGTTGTGCTGCAGAATTGTGCACAAAAGTGCGCAACTTCTTATGAATTCTAAGAATGATGTTAAAATTGAAACAAGGCAGGGTGCAACCATTTGGTTTCCATCTCTGTTAAAAGTATTCCATGTCAGAGCAGCTATCCATTGAATATATGATAGGTCTTGCCTCTGTATAGAGGCCCTTTTGGGCCATGATCCATTTTCCTTTGAAAATATTACATTTTCCTGCATCTTTCTTTGGATCGATCTGAATTGTCTTTAAAACCTTTCATTCATTCCTTTTAATATCTTGAATTTAAGACATTTTCTCTGTTCTCCTTCATGTGTTTACACTGCCGTTGTCAAAGAAATAATGACTCGTATAGGACCATTTTTATCGTACAAGCAAGAACAACATGAAATTGGGTTTAGGAACTTCAAGGCCATCAAATATTGAATTGAAACAAATATATAGAGGGAATATATGTAAACCTAGGAGGCCAAAATAATTAGAAATTGTATAGTAGGTGGTAACTTCATAATATTAATTTTCACATGTCTCACCGTGAGCCAGAGAAGAAACTGGTCTACTTGAGGATTAGACATCAGTGTCTGATCAATCCAATTCCTATGAAAACTCAAGAGTCATTTTTCCAACAACATAAAATGTTACATTTTCCTGCATCTTTCTTTGGATCAATTTGAATTGTCTCTAAAACCTTGCATTATTTCCTTTTAATATCTTGAATTTAAGTCATTTTCTCTTTGCTACTTCTTGTGTTTACACTGCCGTTGTCAAAGAAATAGTGACTGGTATGGGACCATTTTTATTGTATAGGCAAGAACAACATGAAATGGGGTTTAGGAGCTTCAAGGCCATCAAATATTGAACTGAATGATTTTCAGGGATCAAATGTACCCACAACTCTTTCAATCAATGAAGACTGTCAAATTCAGAGAGAAGACATTAGAACAAAAGGGAGGGAAGACAACGAGTGCCATATCAACAGCGATTTTTTTATGTGAAAATAACTTTGACTTACAAATCATAAGGCCTAAATTATCCATATCTGCTAAAACAATTTGCAGAGTAATATGGCAGCTTCATTAACTTGGGAAATAAACATGCCACTGAAAAATTTGAAGGAATGGTGGAAAATTAGCAAGAAAGGAGCAGGGCAATCTTATATAATTTCATTGGCTTCACATTTGAACATTATGTTGTTCTGAACCATGATACCCTAAATTCATATATTAATTCAATGGATTTCATTAGGGATATTCTCTCAAACAATGCCCTATCCTTGAAGCAAAGTAATAGAAGAGTACTGCCATTTCTGTTGAAACGGTATATGTTCTGAATCTTATTTCTTGATAAGTTAATGTCGGATATATGATATTTTCACTATTTATTTCTTTGAATGCTGTCACAGTTTGCTTTTGATATTTTTTCCAGTTGATAGACAACTTTCAAGACTTGTGCTGACTGCAAAACACAATTTCATGAGCAACACACAACCAAACAAAGCAAAGCAAACTGTGTGAATGGCAAATAATGCCAAAGGGAAAAGAATAATCTCTAAGATCAGTGAGAATCTATGCCCATGTAACCTAAAGATTTGTACGTGCTTAATATTGGCATAAATTCTACACCGATTGGGCTTCACATAGACCATTTTTCTCAACCCATATTTAGATAACTCTTACATTTCCGAAATCTTCATTGATGACTCTTCCTTGGCTAGTATTCATTAATGTCTGACTTGAAAACCTAGAAAAAACAATGAATTTTGATCCATCAACTGCAAAAAAAAACTAAACCATTCCACATTACCCAATTGTAGTTCTATGTGCTAAAAATGAAATTGCATCATTAAAACAATTCCAGTCAGTCATGACCATGGACCCTCTGTCTAAAAAGATTATAACTATATTGGCAACTAACACAGTAAAATCCATGCTTGCAATTACTTATGTGCTTATATGTATCACTCAGTGTCGGAAGATCAATATGAACTTGAGTGGCATGCATTCTAAACAACGGACCAACAAGAGTTGCATTGTTTTTGACATGACACACTATATCTTGATCCTTAATCTCTGCAACCTGCAATCAGATCAGTTAGCAGATATTTAACACTGGAACACTATCTATATTAAGATAAGAGGTGCAAATGTCCCTCTGTTTTCAAAGCCTTAATTTATATTGGAGGAGGGAATGACCAATGTCTTTTTATTGGCATTTTTGTTATACACTAAAAGAACTAATAGTACCCTTTTATCCACAATTTCTCTATACAAGGACCATAGATTTAAATTTCCCAAAAAAAAAATAACCTGTTACAATTTTACAAAATGTTAAAAGACACAACAGCATGAATACAGGATATGCCAACTTCCTTTTAAAAGCTTTTCACATGAAATGGAGCTCAAAACCAGATGTGCATAATCTTATATAATGTGACCATGATCTTGCAACTGATGCATGAACTCCCTCTCCTGGGTAACAAATCTGGCTGAAGCAAACTTCCCAGCACTTTTATAGGCATCTATAACTGCCTTGAACGTGAATTCGTTTGGCTGAAAACCCTTTTGTTTCATTTTGTAAAACATTCTCCTAACACCGTCTACCAACCCTAGCTTCCCATAGCTAATTGTCATACTTGCATAAGTAATTGTATCTGGTTCAAGACCTTTGGCTTGCATGATCATGAACATGTTGTAAGCTTCATTAATCCTCCCAGCACTACCAAGTGCATATATAACAGCATTGTAAGAAGACACATCAAAATCCAACCCAGAAGCTCTCAGTTCATCACAAGCTTCCAAAGCTTCAACATGCATCCCCACTGCAGAAAAGATTGTCATTCTCAAGGCCTGAATACCATGTGGAAGCCCACTTTTACATGCAACATCGAGCTGCTCTACTGCCTCCCTTGGAATGCCTCCTCTCTTCAGAAGAATGCCCAGTGTTTTGTATGTATTCTCATTGGGTTAAGCCTTTAGTTTAAACATTTGATGAAAAACTTCAGCAGCCTCTCTCAATCTTCCATCTGCAATGAACAGGCTAATGACACTATTAAAAGAAAGAACATTAGTAGGAAATCCCGATTCTAGCATTTCCTTTTCAATTTCAGTGGCTTCATTAAGCCTTCCATTCTTTTTGTATAAGGACAACATCATGGAAAAAGAAAATTCATTTTTGTGCTGCTTTTCCTTCAAGACTTTGAATACTTCTTGTGCTTCAGTCACCATATCATTGCGAGCATAAAGGTCAAGCATACAGCTTGATAAAAAGGCATCTGGCTCAACACCCAATTTCTGTATGTGTTTGTACATTTCTTGTGCTTCCTTCAAAAAACCATGTTTACTATAAACCTTAATCAAAGAACTATACACCACAGAGTTCCCTGCAAAACCAGCATTTTGCATTATTTGAAAGTAACGTACAACTTCTTCCACACATCCAGCTTCAGCAAATGATTTATCAAGGCACCATAAACAAAAACATCTGGCTCCACACCTCCGTTAACCATCTTTTCAAACATCTTCTCTGCCTCTGCAGCTCGACCCAATCTTCCATAGGCGGCAATAATAGCACAAAATTATGAACAGTTAGGCACAAACCCTGCTTCCTGCTTTTTGGTAATAAAGTGTTTTGATTCATCTAGAAGTCCTGAACTTGCAAATGTCTGAATAACAGAAGCATATGTACATATGTCAGGCAAAACCCCTTGAACTTCCATTCTTTCAAAGAACTTCAGAACCTTGTCATGGACTTTTGCAATCCCATAGGCCTTGATCATGACATTAAATTCTAATACAGTTTGACCCTCGCCTCTTTCTTGACTGCACTTAAACACCTTTTCAGCTTCTAACCAATATCCTTGTTCCCCATATGCATCAATATTGGTAGCATAGCATTCACAGCTCACTCCTCCAGCAAGATGGAACCTTTCAAACCATGACCATGCTTTCTCAAGCATCCCCAGATCTATATACATCCTAATAACAGCTGATTCGGAGTAGTCATCCACATGAATGCCCAATCCATCCATCTCACTGACAACAGCTTCTACTTCACTGACCATGTGTCTAATACAAAATGCATATAAAATACTTCGACAACCCACAGTATCAGGAACGAGCCCTGCTTCCTTCATCTTTGTGAAGTAACAAAATGCTTTATCAATATTGTCATTTTGAGCATGCAATGCTATAAGAGTGTTATACGTCCTTGTGTCAGGCAAGCAATGAAGCTCTTCCATTTTCACCATAAGGGCATCTGCTTCGTCAAGATATCCATAAGATCCACAGATGTGAATCATGGTATTGAATGTTACAACATTTGGGCTTATTCCTTCTTTTAACATCTCAGAAAATAACTTGGAAGCTTCTTTTAGGCGGCCTGCCTTCCCATATGTATCAATTAATGTATTATACATGTAAGAACTGCCTGGCCTCTGAACTTGATCATTCTCTCTGCAAGGATCCATGCACTTATCATCTAATAACCATTTATTGAGCACTCCTTCAGGAAATTTATTTGGAGAGCAGTCCCCTTTACCCACTGGGTCCTCAAAATGATTTTTTACTTCACAACGATGACTAATATAGAAGAAATCCTTCTGTCGCTGTCGATCAGGCTCTGATTTAGTTGAACAAACATTTGTAGTATTTCCTAGAAAGATTTTCCCAGAAGACCAGTCCCTGAAGAACTGTTCAGCTTTCTCAGATTCCCTTGCCTTCTTCAAAATATGGACTACCGTGTTCACGATGACCTCATTTGGCCAGAGACCTTGTGATATCATGTGATCCAGCCAGAGAAGAGCCTCTTGTTTGAGACCAGCTTTCCCATACACATCTATAAGAGTACCATAGGTAGTGGCGGTAGGCAAGACCTTGTCTTTAACCATTTCTTCCCAAGACTTTTTCAGTTGATCCCATTTCTGTGCTCTTCCTAGAATTCTAAGTAGGATATTATAGTGAATAACATTAACTTCATAGCACTCTTTCTTCTGAAACCACTTAAAAATCTGAACTCCTCTTTCCGAGTCCCACTGGTCCTTTAGGATAATGCTTCGCTCTTTTGCACTTAAGTTTGCTTCCCAAGGTTCAAGCACTTCGTCAATGTTCTCTGTAGAATCCAAAGCTTGCAAAATGGCTCAGATGCACCCACCATACGATTTGTGTGAGATTTTTCTTTTAGTTTCCATTTTCTTTGTTACATTTCTGCACCCGGAACTTGACTTTACTAGTGTGCTCTTGTGAGACTCTTTTGGTGGATAACGATGGCCTTCCGTACGTGGAGAAACATGAACAGATTGAAAATGTTGCTTGTATTTTTGTTTCCTTTAGCTCTCCTGGGATGTGTATTGCAATAAGGATAAGGATAAACATATCCTGTGTTTAGGGCCGAAGAAGAAGGGATGTCTACTAATGACTGTGCTAGCATTTCTTCTGTTTGATAGGCAAAGGCAAAACATGAATGAAATAATAACAGATTACGGAGACTCGTAACAAGGAAACCTCCTGCGCGGCCTGAATCGTATCCTGGCGGGATGAGGCTGTAGTGCCGTGAAGTTGATTGGCAGCGTGTAGGGCTCTAAATTAAAACAATACATACACATCCATATAATTTGAAATTAAAATGCTGCATACGCATATCTATATAATTTGAATGGATTATTGGTGAAGAAAATATATATACTAGAAAGCCGAACAAGGATCCCTCGTGTAAGCTGGAAAACATAGAGAAATGTGTATATACGCTGCTAGGACAAAACTAATGAATGGACAATATTCAGCATAAAGTTGTGTTCCTGGCAATAAACTATTTCTTATTACCTGGATTTTGCAAAAACTATTAATACATCAATCTAAAAATGTAATCAAAAGGCCCTAATTTATCGACCATCTCTACAAAGAAAAGGAAAAGAAAACAAATATGTAAATACCTTGAGTAGATCAAGTGTATCAGTGGCCATTCGACCCTTGCTCGGCAACCCTAGACGAACCACATTGCGCTCAATAGCGTTCGGCTCTAGGAATCCGTTCCCCGCCTGCGTCAAAAGGTCCTTCAAAATAGCCGTGGATTGCAAGGATTGACATCGCAGAGAATTAAACCTGAAACCTGTGCGTTTGCCATGAAACATAGACGAGGACTTGAGCAAGATTGGGACCGATACATTTGAGCAAGTGTTGGGGAAGGAAGCAGTTGATGTTGTGGCAAAGCCGCAGCTTTGATCGACATTAAAGAGTCCCGATAGGTGAACCGTCTTCTATGAATTGTTCCCAAACTCTCAACTCAACAATGGAGATCTGCGAGTTGCGATTCTTATAACGTTTAGGTATCAGTGGAATCAATCCGATGGCTCAAACAATTTTAATCATCTAACAACTAAATCAAGCGCTCACGAATGGACATGTAACTTCAAAGAAAAGTTGATTTCAGAGGAGAACGCCTTACAACTTAATAATTATAATAAAAATATTTTATAAAATTTAGGCATTCAATTTTACATTTTCTATGTACGTTTTCAAAAATTAAAAAATATCCCTAGAGTGGAAGATTTTATTATGATATTAAATAAAAAAATTAATATGCACATGGTATCCTGCAGTTCTCGCACAAACGTCAACTGGCTCAGTGGTAACGACAACAAAGACAACTGGCCTAGTGGTATCGACGACAAAGGACAAGCATGTTGAGCCTCATTATGTGGCATTTAAGGACATGCATGTTGAACCTCATTATGATGGCATTTATGCTTTTAGAATTTAGTGTAGCCATTGAAGCATCCCTAGGACCAAACACTGCAACAACTCATTTGGAAATCAAGTTGGATTTCACGTCCTATTCAAAAAACAATTGTGAGGTTGAATTGGTCCTTACTTCCGGAAGTTGTGTAGACGAGAGGATGGACATTGGAGAGGCCAAGCATACTTATGTTTTCTTCGTGTTGTGGATGGCTATTGATTCGTCGTGATCTCATAATATTTTATTTGAATCTTATTCTCAACCTCAATAAAATTCCCATCCAAATTCTGAATGCATATTAATTGCAAGAATGCGTGGAAAGCGTAAGCAAAGTGTGATGTTTGTGTTTGAAGAAAAAAAAAAAAAATGGACGAAATGAATGTCACCTTGAAATCTCCACGTCTCCATCAGGTATAACCATTTGGGCCACACTCGGATGGAAATGTGCTCACGAACTTCATAGGTATAAGTAATGATTTTCAGAGGCTTCATATGTAGGTTTGGATTTTTCACGTGAACGCTGCAGCTTCAACTTTCGACAAGTGTCTTTGCTACACGGCCTAGATTGCCCAATACTAATACCCAAATCAGCTAGCTGTAAAACTTATCGATAATGGAGCATACTCTTCCAACTCTTCACTCTCCTCTTTTCAGTTCTTTTACGCAACGAATACCATTCTTGCATTTTGCAACAAAGAAGTGTTAAATGTGAAACCAAAGAACCCAACAAATGCAGTCTTCTCTCCGTCTTCTCCACAACCTACTAAAATGTTACCACCCACCTTAACCATCATTCTTGATTTTTAACTTCACTATGAAGTTATATATTTCATGTGAGACAGTTAGAGAATTCTAGAGTTTTTCTCCCCATCTATAAATTTGTAATTTGCCTCAGGTTGAGCTAGCAAGCAAGGCAAGGCTTTCCCCCTAATAAAAGTCTCTAATTTATGTTCTTCATCGAGTAATGTTTTAGTTATGTGGTGATGTCCTACATTACATTACATTGGAGAATTCAGTAATAAATGACTTCAACTCAACATAAGTGAACTAAAATAAAACACAATGTGTCTATGGACTACTTTCAACCACCAAACCCGCCCTTAATTTCAACCACCAAAATTCAAATTAAACAATTTTTAAAAAATGACTTCAACTACATTTAGTTTTTTTCTTCTCTTCTTCCAAATTCTAGTTTTCCTTTTTGTTGTATGCTAGTGTAAGTTTTTCATTGTTCCACTTTGTCTAATCATGTCCTCTACCTCTTCAAAAATCTGCTTGTATGTGAACTACTCCCACATGTCATTTTCTATAGTGTGCTTCTCCTCATCAATCTTTTTCTCCAACATAGGTTCATAATAGAATTTCTTCTCTTCAAGACTCCAATAAATAAAAATTTCATTAATGTTTTCATGATGCATTTTGTCTTCAACATTCATTTCTACAACTTCTATGCATAGTTTATCAAACCATGGTGTTGCAAGCCATGCTTAAAGGAACTTTAATTTTTCTTCATAGTTTGTTCCTTCTTAGTGGTTGTTGCTTACATCTGCATATTCAAAATCAAAATTAAGATTAAAAAATGTTAGGAGGATCATATTCTTTCTTTTCTTGCATTTTTGTCTCAAAATTCACAGTTGTCATGTTTATCTACACACTCAAATTCATTGGCGATTTTAAAAACATGTGCATAATCATATTGATTGTGTTCTTTATGGTCTGTAATGAGAGCTTTCTCTTCTTGCATTTCATTCTCTCTCTGTGCAACTTCCACTTCTTTATAAACTTGGTTACTTCAAATATGGTGTGTTCCACTAGGGTTTTAGATCCAAGTGCATTGAAGATTCTCTTACCAAATAATAGTTTATGAATATGACTATTTCTTGCATCATATGTAACCATTAATTATTACCCAACTCATCCTCATCAAACTCAACATGACCAAACTCATTTGTTGGATTCAGTGTAGCATTGGCATCTTGAATGGCACCTTTGGTGTCTTCAATGGAAGCTTTACTATCATTAGCAAGCTTTGTGGTTGGATTCACCAAATCTTCATGGACTTGAAACTATGCATAGTGGGATTCACTACCATCTATGTGCTCCTTCTCTACTTCTTCTATAAATTCTTCACTCATAATCCACTTGTGGATGATAGGGATTCACCAAACTCCTCATCTTCAACGCGATTACTCCCCTTCACAACAAAACTCCTTTCAAGAGTGTCTGAGGCCTCATTGGCTATCTTTACATCTCCAATGAGGGATATAATGTTGTCATCTACAAATTATTTTATGCATTTCAATGGGAAGGCTTTATTTTTCCTTTTGGTTTTGAAGTCTTTCAAAAAGATATGGACTTGTTGTGAGTTTGACCTTGACTTGTTGTGATTTTGACCTTCTCATCCTCTTAGCTTTTCTCATTTGTTGAGCAATGACTCACTCTCGATCAATAAGCAAATTGACTTGGAGATATAGCAATTGCATGCACTTGGATCTCTCGATCAATAAGAAAATTGACTTGGAGATATAGCAATTGCATGCACTTGGATCTCTGTGTAATGTCTAATAATAATAATAAAAATAATAATAATAAATAAATAAAATTGTATTGAATTATAAGTAAATAAATAATAAACAATAAAGAAAAGATAATAACGGTAAATCAATAGTAAAAAACAAAGAAAATATACTAATAGTAAGTAAATAATAAAGAAAATAGTAATAAATAAATAATGAAGAAAATATAATAATAATAAATAAATAAAATAGTAAATAATAAAGTGGAGTTCCAAATAAATATATATATAAGTAAACTATAAAAACACTAAAAATAAGTAAAATTAACCAAAAAAAGGTAGAAGGGAATAAAGTAAGAAAGAGTTAAATTAAGAGAAATATTAAATTAATTAAAAATTAAAATAAAGAACTAAAAGATGCATGTTGACACATGGAATGTGTGTATGCAGACCCCTTTCCATATTTTGGTCTATTTAATGGACCATGATGAGGATGAAGTTCATCTATTACTTCATCCATTCGCTTGGGAGAAAAGTGTTGTGAGACAAAGGAAACCTTGGCATTTGATAGGGAGCTCGGAGGTGGCAACTTGTAGAAATATTATATGAAGTTGAGCCTCGGGTTGGGTGGAGAGTCGTCCCAAAAACATTGTTGCAGTTAGCAAGATTCAAATAATGTTCAACCCTGAAATCACAAATAACAAATATCATTGCTATAGGTGAGTTGTGTGCCCTCATATTTTTCGAAATTCTATGGTAATTAATTTAATAATTATGTGTTGATTATTTATCACATAAATTTATAGAATTAGTTTCATATTTAATTTTAGATTGTTACACATGATATGAGAGCAAACTTATAAATCGTGAGATACAATTTTAGTTAAAATGCATATACAAAGTGAATTATTAACGTTGTTAAAAATATCTATAATTTTTATTTGATTGATTCAATAAATTTATAACAAATTTATCTTCTTTTATTAAATTGGAAAAAATATTTTTTTTAAATATATTCTTATTTTATAAAATAATAAAATGAATCATTATATTATTTTATCTAATTAGAAGTGTTTTTAATTTTTCCTTTGTTGAAAGCCTTACTGCCCTCATATGCGCATCGTCTAATATCAAGTTCAAAATTCACACCTCAAATAACCTACCAAATAAATTTAATGATCATCACATAGTGACTATGCTCCATGTTCTTGTTGTTATAAATATTCTATTTATCAACAAAAATGGGTGATAACTTGAAATAATCATGAAATATATTTATGACACTATGTAATTAACGGATTATAGTTTATGTTTATGGTAATTGGAATCTATTAATGGATAATATTGTTATTATTTTTAAATTAATATTAAATTGTTAATTTGAATATATATTTACATAGAATAATTATTAGTTATTACATTTCCATTTTCTTAGTGTGTGTCATTTTTTTAATTGAAATTGAATTAGTGTGAATTTAATTATCATTGATTTTTTGAGATTAAACAATTTAATGTATATTTGATTGGGTAATTTCAAAGGTGAAATATAGTTAATATAATTATGTTTTTAATTTTATTTCTAATTTAATAATATTAAAATTAGTGGAGAGAAAAACATAAAGAAGTATTGGATAGATGATTAAGGAAAGTGAATGAGAGTGTCCCAATGAATATAAAAATCACTAAGTAGTAATTTATTATAGAATATGATGAAATATTTTTTATTTAGCTAATAGTCATGATGAAATATATTAGATTGTTGTTAGTATCTTGACAAAAACATGATATTAAAGTATTGATGATATAGCATAGATCCTAGATGGATGTTGAATAATTTTATTCGCATTTGATATTCATTGTTTGAACAAATAAATAAAATTGAACTTTGTTATGAATAATAATAAGAATGCTTATGGTGTGTTATCTATATTTGATATGTATTGAAATGATTATCATATTTATGATTTTATGGTATGAGGTTATATTGCCATGTGGTTCCAACTATTATGGGATGCTATGATATATCTTGTATACATATATGTTTATGTTATAACTTATTCTAGTATTTCATGATCTAAAGCATGTGAAAATTGAATGCATATTTTATGGCACGCATGAAAATGCAAAGTGTTGTGATTAAAAATGATGTTATTTTCTCATGATGGTTGCAAGAGTCGGCATCAGAATTATTTTCTATGATACTATGATGTCATAACTAATGCATTGGTTGCATGTTGAGATGTGGTGATTGACAGGAAATCCACAAATGGGCCGAGAGAGCTTATTTATTTGATTATCTTGTGGGAGTGCTTACCTGCGAGGGAGAATATGCAACACCATATGGGTTGAGGACATACTCAAACAACACTACATATGCTTGTGGTTCCTTTGACTGGTATAGCTCTTGATGGATAGCTCTTGAGAAGCTATGTGATATCTTGAGAAGGCCAAGTGCTTGATATTGGATTGGCATGTTGAATTTTGGTGGGGGTGTAAGGACTTCAATGCTTGGTGTAGTGCACCTTAGTGAGTGTTGAAGGAGTGCGATAGCCTTTCGAGATGCCTTGAATACTACTGCATGGATTACTGAGACGGGTGCATGCCTTGGGGTAGATGAGGTTTGAGCCAGGCATGAGCTTTGGCGGCCAACCTTGGACTATGGTACAGACTCATGAGGCTTATGCCTGGTTCCGAAAGAGGGAAAAAGGACAAAGATTCCTTGGGATTTCCGAGGTGGTGTGGAAACTTTCGATGCATTCTAGTTATACTAGTTTAGCAGAGGGTGTGTGGTGAACATGGAGTAATAAATAACTAAATATAATAAAATAAAATGTTAAATGATTCAACTTAACTTCGAGATGAAGTTCCTTAAAGAGGGGGAGTATGTAATGTCCCCTAATAATAATAATAATAATAATAAATAAAATAGTATTAAAATATATGTAAATAAATAATAAAATTAAGGAAAATATAATAATCGTAAATAAATAGTAAAAAATAAAGAAAAGATAATAATAGTTAATAAATAATAAACAATAAAGAAAACAATAGTAAATAAATGATAAATAATGAAGAGAATATATAATAATAAATAAATAAAATAGTAAATAATAAACTCGAGTTCTAAATAAATCACAACTCGAGTTAGTGTAGTTCTTATCACAACTGTAACAAAGTTTGTTTCGTCTTTTTTCGTCTAATTGTTGTGGTGTCAACCTTGTAGGTTGTGGAAGCGTAGGAGTAACACTTCCATATTTATAGTTCTGAGTGGTAGGATTCCTTATTTCCATAATTTTACTATGAGTTTTTCTTTCCAACTTGAATGCCTTATCCAATGAATCATGTTTCCAAAGACGAACTTCATGTTGAATGTTATACTTTAAACTCCTTATGGAAACATCAATCCTCTCCTTGTATGGAATATCATTTATCGTTATATTCAATTTGTTGAAGTTCTCAATGTGCTCTGCTATTGAACCCTTTTGTTTGAGATTTATCAATTGGCTAAAGAAGGTGTTGGTCTTTGTAACCTCATAATGTACTATCATTCCCTTCGTGAAAATTGACCATGTGACAATTGGTTTATGAGATCAAATCTCTCTATACCATAAAAAATGATTGAGTTCTAAATATAAATATGAAATACGTACATTTTGTAATAGTTTCACATCATGTAGATCAAAATATTGTTCCGTCTATAGTATCCAAGTTACGAATTCCTTGCTATCGAACTTCCTCATATCTCTTTTTCTTGATTTTAAGAATTTGATCTTTAAATGACTATAACTCTATAATTTTAGATCTCCAAGTTATAAAATTTCATCATGTTGTAGCCCATTGAGTCCTCTTTCCAACCCTATAGCTTTGATTGAGATTGTATTCTTCATGAAAGAGTTATGCCCAATCTTCCCTCGTGACCTCATTTTATACTCATTCAATAGAAATAACTTTTACGAAGTGCCACGTGTCACTGTTTCGAACTTTAGCCCTGAAAACAATACGCAACAAACTAAAGTATGTCCTCCTTCTGTAAGTTTTTATGAAATTTGAATCTGATGCTCAAAGATAACATTATGACAATTTTCCCAACCTCACATGTTTGAGATCGAATTCGGAACCATACAAAAACCCTAACTTCCTTAGATCATATCTATGAAAATGTAGCAATCCAAGATCTGAAATTTCAGACACGAGGTTTATCATGATTTTTTCTCAAATAAGTTTTAATTTCAGCTTCCAAAACATCGTAGAAAATATTTTATAGCGAAATTTCCATGATGACATGTTTGAAGTAGCGAAACCTTAGAATCCAAAGCTATCATACCAAATGTTATGAAACCAACTCACAAAATAGAAGAAGAGATAGATCAATGACTTCATAATAAGCCTATTCAATGGGGAAACCTCCTCGACATTACACAAATAAAAAATCCTTTTATGATACAAATGACAAGACCTCCTTTCTATATATAGGAGTCTAAGGGGTCACAATATAATTAGAGCTCACATAAAAATAATAATGTAAGGGCACAACAATAACAATAGTGGGCTTCTATGGGGCACAATAATAACAATATGGGGACTACATTGGCACAACAATATAATTAGGGGATTGCACTAATAACAATAAGGGGCTACACTAGTACTATAGGGACCTAACAATCTCTTATGGTGTTGTGGTCGCATACTAGGTCACAGGTTGATGATATCGAAGCTACATTGTTCTATCTTACATATTTTATGATGAGTTGCTACTGGTAGATGCTTATGGTGTAGATCATATATTGTGTATGATAGTTGTTGATGACTATAATGGTGTTATTGAGGTCTTTGGCCTTGGTTATACATGTCATATCTATTATTTGATGTAAAGGTCATGTAAAGACCTATGATGTACTCATTGTAAAATTAAGTCATGTGTGGACTATTATGGTCAAGTCCATTTTGGACGCGTTATGTACTTTGTAATTCCACTACGCTTGGGAAGTTGGTGTAGTAATGATGTAAAATATGTAAACCCACTTTGATTGGGTGGTTGATTTAAGTTTGATTCCTTGTTGATAGGACAAGTCATATGAGTCATAGAGTCATGTACTTCATTCTACATCCATCAAAAACTTCAACGTGTGCTCAGGGGGAGCATGATTAGTGTTTATACTCAGTAGTTGAAATAAAGAATTATTTTTTCAGCATTGGTCATCCCTTTTCCCTTGATGTCAAAGGGGGAGAGTAGCTTGGTGTTTGGAGAGTATATTTGTTTGGTGATTGGCTTGATGTGTTTTACAGGTACTTACAAGTTGTGGTGAACAAACACCAAAGTGGTTGCCATCAAGTCCAAATGGGAGATTGTTGGCATTATGAATTATATGTTGTCCTTAATCGAAACCTACGTGACGTATTGTCCTTGATGACAACCTACTTGATGAGTTGTTCTTTGATGGAAACCAACTTTATACAAATGTCAAAAAGATGTGTCTATAGATGTGACATAGTGTTTTGACAAAGGCATAGTAGTTCAGAGGCAGAGGAATGATAAAGTTGAAATTTCAAGAATTATACGTGGGTTTTGTTAAGCAAATCCGTGTAATTACGCAAGTATGAAGAAGAAAAGGCACATAAATTTTCTGCACCATGGTATTCTAAATACCAAGGGTCCTTACCATGGTATTTCCGTGTGGTATTGAGCCCAGTAATAAAATTTTTTATCTCGTCTAAGAAAACCATCGACTAGACTATGGTTTTGACAAGTGGTATTGGATAAGGGCTAAACTATATAAGGATATGAAGATCAAAGTTGTATATGCGTGAAAGTGATGGAAATCTTATGAATAGTTAGATCTAAAGAAAATATGCATGTGATGGGCTATTGATGTTTTTCTTGATATAAAATTAAGTATGCACCGAGGACTTTGACGATGGATCAGATACAATAGATTTAATATGAAAACTTTGATTATGACATGATTTGACCTATGTCGCTAGTGTGGTGATGCGTGGTTCTTTCTGTGTATGCCGAGATGTGGGTATGTCTGAAGTTCTGTATTACAGCAAAGATTTGATTCTGAATTTTCCAATATGTACGTGGGTTTTATAACCTACAAGGCACGTACATATGCGACTGTGTTCCTGGTAATTCGTGTGCACACGGGTTTGTTTCTTGAAAAGCACATAGACACGCATATATGCTTTGAAGAAAGGGCATGCAGAAAGTAGGGTTTTGATGAAAATGGTGTTTGATCAGTTTAATCAGTTTTGATGTGTTTCTTCTAGGTTTCAATGAAGTCTTCTTGATGATATAGGCTGAAACAATGTTGTTTTTATTATGGATTTATTGATTGAAGAATGTTGAAGTTACTCGTTGATTGTGATTGAAGATGGCTGAAGATTCTATGGTTCTTTCAGAATGATGCAGTAAATATGTGTATGATTCAGTATTTGTTTCAGAGTAATAGTGACCCATTTTCAGGTTTCAGTACTTTAGGATATGTACATGGGTATGCTTTAGCTAAAGAACGTACATATGTAGGTTTTCTACTGCAAAGTAGCATACATAACTTCACAGATGGTTGATCAAGGTTTGTAGTAACAGAATATGGTTTATGTGATGTGTAATATGTTGTTTGGTATTATGGTTACAATGATCTAACTCTTCTCATCGGTTTGTTGAGTTTTTGGTTATTTCATTTTATTTGTTGCTTCAGCTGGGTCAAAGATTCACGATTGAGTTACAATGATAAGTTTCAATTTCATGATTGGTTTTGGAGATTAAACGTTGGTAGTGGATCTAGTATGAAAATTTGATGAAACGTGGCCTACAATTTTTGATGTTCTGTAGTAGGTGGATCTAGTATGAAAATTTATGAAATGTGATCCCCAGACGTGTTGAAGTTTGGAGACTTAAATGATGGAGTTGAAGCTTCCTTCCAGTGGTAGCTGGTAAATCAAATCACGGGGTTGGAGCTCTCTTCCAATAGGATTTGGATAACGAGCAAATTTTGTAGCCTTCTACAGGTGGGTTCCTGTGTACTTGTATGAGTTTGCGCCAGTACAAGATTCAAGGGGTTGGAGCTCCCTTCCAGTAGGAGTTGGAGAACAAGCGAAGGCTGTAGCCTTATGTAGGAGGGGTCCTACGTATTAGTATGAGTCTGTGCCAGTACAAGATTTTAAAAGATTTTCTTTATATTAAAAATAAGACAGAGATGATAGCACCAGATGGTTTTTTCTCGCATTGGGTTTCCACCTTAAATGTCGGTGTTCATGTGTGTTTGTTATATGTGATGAATTATTTTTTTCTTACTACACATGGTTACTGTCTATCTAATGTTTAGTAAAGCACTGACGCACTTGTTGAAAATAAACAGATGATGAAACATTTATTAGATATACAGTAGTTGTCTTAAGAATAGTCACATACAAATGCGGGTTCCCTTCAGTAAATTCATGTACATAAATTACAATATTAAATTCATAGGTTTATAATTTTAAAATACTAATTCACTCCCCCCATAGTATTTTTCCCAACAGTACGATGTTTTTTTGGTTGCTCATGTACTAGTGGTGTTCATCACATGGTGCATGAACCTAGAGTAGGAATTGGTGGTTGACATTTTGAAAGAGTGTGTTGGATTGATGAGGATGTGTTTCAATGCTATAGTGGTGTAACATTTCCGATTTACTCAAATACCTTTTCCCATGAATGAGAAATTAAAGAAATCCTTCTTGGGAAAGAATAAATTTCTATGAAAATTTATCTTCGATTACACATAGATTATTAAACCATTAGATGATATGATGAAGAAGGATGACACATATAAATAGGAAAAGAGAGATAAAGTTTCATTTTCCTAAATCAAGAAATCCATTTCATATGCTTTAGCCTTATTATTGGGCCTCCAAATTGTCATAATTCCATTAACCAAACTATCCATCATTAGGGGAATTTTGAGGTCTAAATTTGTCCTCCTAAGAAAAATGTACAACCAAATAAAATTTATAAGAACTAATAGGATTGAAGATGATGATGTCAACCATGGGGGATGATTCACCATTTTTGGAGCAAAAAAGTACAAAGATTGAAAATTAATAAAATAATAAAACTATTTTTTCAACTCGTATTTTAAACTTATCTCCCTAAGGTGCTACTCAAATTTCGAGTGGGAGTACTCATTGGATGCAAAATTTAATTCATCATCCAAGGAGTACCCATGTTGCATAGATATGATGGACCTTGCTACACGAAAAATGAGAAACACGAGAAAAAACATGATGGCAATCACATTTTCATCTATTTATCATTTTTCATGTAGCAAGTTCCATGGAAAGTATGCAACATGGCAACTCCTTTGATGAGTAATCAAATTTTGCATCCAACGAGTGTTTTCGCTTGAAATTTGAGTAAACCCATAGGGAGATAAGTTGAAAATACGAGTTGAAAAAATAGATTTTTGTTTTTTCCCTCTAAAATTTGATGATGTGATGTAATCTTATTTTATTATTTCCACTATTATTTTATAATTTCCTTAGGAGGCCCATTTTAAACCTCAAAACTCCCCTAATGTTTACATCATTTCATTCATCCATTATTAGCATTTTTAAGCAGATTCCTCCATAAACTGAACCAAATTTCCACATATATATTTACATGGTTTATTATTATAATTTCCATTATTTTTAATGAATTAAGAATAATTTTTCATGGTTTTACTAATGACAGTTTAGCAAGTTCAAGATTTTGTACTTTTTGCAAGTTTCCGTAGCTATATTAATGGTTGAGGTAGTAGCACCACTCTATAAGGAAATACGACACTTGGAATTGGTTTCTAGAAGCTCCAATATGGATTTTTATTGGTCAAAATCCACCTATCTTGCACATGTGGACCTCCGGCAAAAGATCAAGGGAAAAACATAGTAGTTATGACAATGCAACTTCAAACGAAATTTTTGAGCACATTAAAGTGAATCTCGGAAAACAAAAACATGGGTTTTGTTTGTAACATGCCCAATTAAGTTCTAATTGAAAATTTATACCAAATTCATTACAATTTTCGATATATTTCAAGTTCTTTCGAGCCCTATTTTCCAAGTTGCGTGAGAAAATAGTGTACCCATGTGTCAATAAATGCCCAGTCAACCAAATAGAGGTTGGAATGGATTGTGCCTCATAAAATTCATGGTATCTAGGTGTCCATTCAATTCTGATATTTAGCCATATGAATCTCCATGAAGTTACATTGTAACCCCTATATAAACACTCCATTGAAACAAAGTGGAGAGGTTATTTTTTTGAATTGTTTCAAAACTTTGTTGCTAAAATATTTGCTATGTTCAATGAAGACTTGAAAAAAAAAATTTACTCATTGAGATGATGCATTAACGAGTTGAAGTGTAGATCATAGAATACTTGAATTTGCAGGAGGGCCCCCTGTTGAATGCAAGGTTTTTTTCACATAGATTTATACATTTCATCCATTTACTTTGCTTATAATTATCTCATAAATTAATTGTTTCATAATTATATTTTCTGTAGACATTTATTTTCTTTTAGTTCGCAGAATAGCCATAAATCAAAAATACAAAAAGATAGTCTAAGATTGGTTTCATTTCATTATAACCATTTAGAAATAGGATTTTCAATCAGCTTTCATGGTGTAACTTTCATTTTCAATTTCTGTTAATTAAATTAGGTAAGACTAATTTATTTATTAGATTCAATACTCTCACTCTAGATTTAGTTAGATCACCGCTTGTTAAATTTCTTGTAGTTAGTTTCTAAGTAAATTTCTGTAAATTTCTTTCTAGTAGGTTATCTCTAGTTTCCCGCAGCATGTAGTTTTGATTCTATAGTTTTCATTACAATTTCATAGTTACGATTCAAAGTTATTTACGTAGCATGTAATTTCAATTTTGTAGTTAGCATTCAGAGTTGTTTCCATAGCATATAATTTAAATTTTGTAGTTAGCATTCAGATTTGCTATAGCATACAACAATTTTGTAGATTTTTAATTTTCCATTCATAACCTTCTTCTAGTTTAAAATCTACTCTTTCAAAATAGTCTTTTCACAGTAATGAATTCTTAGATAGCATCCACTCATGTTAATAGGAATCCTAGCATATATAGTGCACATATACTTCACAAGTACACAACCCTGGCTTGACAATTAATAAAGTAAATTAAATCAATTAATTTATCAAACATTTTGGCATTGTTGCCAAGGAAGTGTATATAGGAGTTATTTTCTTTTCATTAAAAAAAAATAAAAAAAAAATTCAATCACCTACCACCCCCACTATATCATGTAGTGCAATAAGAGCCACACATCCACATCATGAATTCTTATTTTTGCAGGTAGAAGAAGTGGTGACAAAGGAGGTTGAAGAAATGGATGCAGATGATGATAATGAGGAATATCCTTTCTGATTTCCCATTCAACAAACTGATGTCAATGTTCATATGAAGAACATCCATCCATTCGTACTTCCCAACTTCAAAGGTATGAAATCAAGAGACCCGAAAACCTTTCTCTCTGAATTTGAAATAATTTGTAGGTCTTATGGCTACTCATTACACATTGAAAAATTGAATGTATTTTTGGAAACATTGAAAGATAGAGCTCTTAAATGGTTTATGACTTTAGGAACAAATTCTATAAGGACATGGGATGATATTAAAATACTATTTTTGGAAGAATATAAAGATTATTGCATACACCATGACCTTAGAAATCAAGTCATTAAGATGAACCAAAAAGAGGATGAAAGCCTAGAAGATTTAGTGGAGAGATTTACTTATAATGTCAAAATATCTAAATTGCATAATTTAGGATCACACACATTAAAAACTCTCCTACTAAATTCTATAAAGGATGAATGGATTGACCTCCTTAACCTAGTGGGAAAAGGAGATGTCTCTCAATTGTCATTTCAAGAGATTTGTGAACTGTGCAAGAACATATTAAGAGGAAAAGCAAAGTATGTAAGGTCCCATCTAGATCCATTTATGGAAAGATTAAGTAAATCAACATCAGGATTGGTAAGTCAAAATAAAGTTCACAATTTGCTAGACATTCTTGGTAATTGAAATGAACAAATTGAAATTCTAAGAATGTGAAACAAGCAAAAAATTAAGAATGTTGCTTCATTTATATTTTTCCCTAAATCTAGAAAGAAACATGCTTTTCATGAATGTCCACTTGATAACATTAAAATTTTTGAAATCTGTGCATGATCATGATCATATAATACTAAATATTTTCTATCACTACCAAGTTTAAAGGCAGTTTACCAAGGAGAAAATTGAAAACCAGAAGAATCTTGTTATGTAGCTCCAAGAAGACCATGGCAGCCTCATCAACCTACTATGATGCCATAATTCTCAATTTGAGGGTTATACACAACAATATCAAAGTAATTGAAAAACACCCTTACCTTGGTAACCTTGGCCATCTCAATCCCAACCTCAAAACCAATCTTGGCAACAAGGTTTGCAAGAGCCTTATACAGGAAATCCACCACATCCTAAATATTTCCTCACTATCCTTAATACTAGACTCAATGTTATCCATACCATTCATCTCCACCACAAAATAAATTTAACCATCAATCAACCTCAATTGAAACTTTCTTATTACCACCCGAACAAGCACCCCAAAGATCCATTCCCAGTCCACTACCTACACAACCATTTCATATCCCCAATAATAAAACACCTCAATCACTTACAATTTTGAGGTATTGCAAAATGATTCTCTAGCTACAATTGAAGAACAAAAACAAGAAGAAAAATATTCAGATACTTTCAAATTATCGTGGATGTTTGTTGATAAAGAGCAGTTTCTGGAACCTGAAATTGAAAAATTCCATGCATCCATATCACCAGATTCTATGAATGGAGATCACATACGTGAAGACTTGCATGGCATGATAGCATGAAACCAAGGAAGACAATATTACATTGAATCTTGGTTCAAGACATCTATTAGATCCCAATATACCATTCTTCATTATATTCTCACATCATCTCAATCAAGGCAGTTCGTCTCTCATATACTAGTACATATCAAAGAGTATATTTTAAACATGTATATCGGTTTATATATCATCTTGTTAAACACATGGTTCCATTGGAAGTATTCATATACTTGAATGATATTTCTTTTTCAAGTAGAGTAGGACATATAAAAAAATAAATAATAAAAAAGTAAAGAGAAAAATAAGTCTTATTCTGAAAACCAACTTTTTTCCGCAATTTGAGATGAGATTTTCTTGAAAACCGGACAACTAGCAAGCAATGTTCGCAATAAGTTCCGCAATTTTATCATGATTTCAATATTTTATTATGGTTCTTCAAATCATTTTTGGTTTTATGCTCGAATGAACTGAAGTGTGATTCCTTAAGGCCCACCTTCCAAAAGATCTTGCCCCATGGGCCTCAACACCTTATCTGGGATCAATATCAAAGATTATTTGGAGTGCCTTCAAACTTGCATACATCAATGGCAAGCCTCCTCGTTGACAACAATAGGAATACAACAATGTCTATTGACTGTTCGATATTGCAGGTGACTCGACTTTAACACATTCATTCATCCCTATTAAGATGCACTCAAGTACCTTGACACTCATTTACATTATCGCTGAGTTGTCTCGCATTGGTTAACGGTTTTCATCAGTGATCATTAATCCAATGATTTCTTTCCATGCTTGAATTATACACATTCATTCGCATGGTAAGAATTGTACCATGAATTTTGGTTTTGGATGAAGACTAATGCTTTTATGGAATCAACACCAACCTGAAGCAGTATATTTTATTGGTTTCTTGTAGCAGCATGTTCATCCTTTTCTCATTCAATAACAGCATGATGGAACCATTACAACACTTTTTCATTCATTTCATTTTAAAACAAAACAATAAATTTGGTCCTATTTCAGTAAATATGCATTATGTTTCATGGTTTCTACTTCACCATGTAGTACACAATCCAAATCAGCAGTTCAAACTCGGAGAAAACAACTTTATGAAAAGAATGACATTTTCTAGAATAGCTATGGAAAGTTGTAGTTTCTACATCTTTTGTTGTAACAAACTATTTTTTTGTTGTAGCATCTTGTTGCAAAGGCAATTTTGGCACAAATATTGAAAGATAATGGAGCATAAATAAAAAATTCTGAGGTTTTGGGTTTTGTCAGAATACGGTAAATTGAATAAAACGCAAGTAGAATTCTAAAAAAGTTCAATTTTCCAGGACTTTTCAACGGGGTTTTAAGGAAAGTTTTCAATTTTTACCATTGTGCACAAATTAGGATAGAATTTGGTACTTTTTCTAAGCAGCTTTGTTTCATCATCAAAAGTGGATTCTGAAGGCATGTGGTGTTTAAAAAGCCAATTTTGCATTAAAATGAGTTCGTGGCATATGTTTTTGTTACAAAATTGGGTAGCATGAAGGGTGAAATAGGGCAGAAATTGATTTGATCATAACTTCCAAAAAGTGCATCCATTGGTCCTAAAATTTTTATGGTAAGTGAATTGATGTAGGATAACTAAATACACAAAATTTCAAGAAATTATAGTATGAATTTTTCAAGAAATTGGGCACTTTCACCTACATCCATTTATCAATTTTCTCAATATTTGTGCACCCATTGGATGATATTTTTGTCGGAGGATGCATAATACTAATAGTAACAACCTTATAAAATTTTAGGGGGATATAATTTACCAATTGAGAGAAAATGGAAAAACAAGTCTGTTATATGAAAAATACACATTATGTGGAGCAAGGTCAAATTCGTCATCAACAAATCATGGACTAGAGTACCTGAGCCAAGTGAACACCAAACTGGCCATCATATCTTGTTCCCTTCTTCAATTCCAAAAGGTAAACTTGAGGTAAACCTAGCTTTAAACTTTTTAATTTATAAAAATTCTAGAATTTTTGATGAGAAAGTTATTGTAAAGATGTAGTCCCAATCTCTTCCATTATTCTTTATTGTACACTTTAAAAAACAACCCCACATGCTATGATTCATTTCTCATTAGAAGTGCCTTTCTCTCCATGATATATTTTTATGGTCAAAATGTTAAAACTCTCACCATTCCCTAGTATAAACTTCGTCTATTTTCTATTGTGCAAATTGAATGAATCCATATTTACAAACAGTCCAACTCATGAAGCACCTAGCACATGTGGAACCTTTGACACCTTTGAAATAATAGATTATTGATGACAGAAAAGAAGTAAAGTGGGGGAAAGGTTATAAAGGAAGGGTTGTAGCAATTATCTACTCGCATGTCCTTGCAACTATTTATGCTCAGATATGAAGGGGTACAATTATACTTTGACACCATAAATGGTAAGAACCTCACTACACTTATGATTCCAATAAGTAATTTATTTGGGGCAACTTGATTGCATCAATTGAAAAACATAATGCACATGAACATCATTACACATTTGTTGAGATTGTTGAGATAAGCTTGGTTGCTGCAAAGGAATGTTTTGATAAGTGGATCAATTCTTTTGAGGAAGACATAAATATTTTTTACAGAAGTTGATGACTGAATTTTATTTTAAACCAATATGCATAGATGCAGCAAAAAACAAGCATTATAGGCTTCAATTTATCATCTTTTCCAACTATGTTCATAGTCCTATTTGCTGCTAGGATGCTCCATGAGTATACATTTGTTTTTTGGAGTAGATCTATCTATTTTATGCAACAAAGATTCATGTTCCCATAAAATAATCATATTCCATGAGAAATTTTGATGAGCATATGACATGAAAATCAAGGTGTAAAAGTTGTTGTTGTTGTTGTTGATAATTTTTACCACAAGGAGAATGCCCAAACAATTTAGAGTTCATAAAGGAATATTTGGGCAGGTAGAACATAAAGGAATCATGTTGTTATTACAGGATTCAAGTATAAATAAGTTAAAAATGAGCTATGGAATCAATGGCAATAAACAAATCATCCCAGCAATGATTTTAAGAAGGATTTATAGGACTTGTGTTGAGCTTAGCAATGATTCCAAGATTGTGATTGATGTAGAAAACTTATTGCTTAGATAAATTCCATATGATTTGAAGTATCCAAAAGGGATGGAACTTGATTCAAGGCATGAAAGAACAAAATATGAGTCAATCTTAACATATGATGCTAGACCAATAATTTTGGAAAACTCGCAATGTCTTCAAAATGCCTAGTTTATTTGCTTGAGGACATGCAAAATCACAAGTGTGGGGAAATGTTGGGCCTCCAAATTGTCATAATTCCATTAACCAAACTATGAATTTTACATCATTCCATTCATCCACTATTAGCACTTTTAACCATATTCCTCCATAAAAGGAACAAAATTTCCGCATACATGTTTACATCATTTATTATTATTATTTCCATTCTTTTTAATGAATTAAGGAAAAAATTTCATGGTTTTAATAATGACAGTTTAGCAAGTTCATGTTTCTGCAGTTTTGTCAAGTTTTTGTAGCTATCTCCATGCTTGAGGTAGTACCACAACTCTAGAAGGAAATTCAACACTTGGACATGGTTTCTAGAAGCTCCATTATGGATTTGTATTGGTCAGATTCCACTCAGCTTGCGCATGTCGCCCTCGAGAAAAAGATCAAGCGAAACACACAACACTTTTGACTAGTCAACTTCAAACACATTTTCTGTG
This sequence comes from Pinus tabuliformis, assembly GCA_031772625.1. Lineage (NCBI taxonomy): Eukaryota > Viridiplantae > Streptophyta > Pinopsida > Pinales > Pinaceae > Pinus > Pinus tabuliformis. The sequence continues at coordinate 910,014,952 of CM062819.1, forward strand.
AAAATGAGAGTGAATCCTGGAAAAAAAAACATGATTTTTGTTCACAATCCACCCAGTTAAGTTCTCTATGATCTATTTTCCAAAATTCGTTATCATTTGTGAGATATTTCAGGTTCTTTGGAGCCCTCCTTTGCAGGTTGCATGAGCAAACAATGAACCCATGTGTCAATAAATTCCCTATAAAGAAAACCAAGGTTGGAATAGATTGTGCTTCATCAAATTCATGTCAAATCAGTGTCCATTGAGTTTTTATTTTTAGCCATATGAATCTCCATGAAGTTACATTGTAACCCCTATATAAACACTCCATCGAAACAAAGGGGAGAGGTTACTTTTTTGAATTGTTTCAAAACTCTGTTGCTGTAATATTTTCTTTGTTCAATGAATACTTGAAGAATTTGTTTTACTCATGGAGATGATGCATTAATGAGTTGAAGTGTACATCATAGAATACATGCACTTGCAAGAGGGCCCCTTGTTGAATGCAAGGTTTCGTTCACAGAGATTTTTACATTTAGATAATTTAATTTTCTTACAATTATCTCATAGATTAATTATTTCGTAATTATATTTCCTGTATATGGTTTTTTTTAGTTCACAGAGTAATCATAAATTGAAAATATAAAAATGTAGTCTAAGAATTGTTTCGTTTCATTATAACCATTTATAAATTGTGTTTTGAATAACCGTTCATGGTGTAACTTTCATTTTCAATTTATGTCAATTATATTAGTTAAGACTAGTTTTTTTATTTTGATTCAATACTCTCACTCTAGATTCATTTCTTAAATCACTTTGAGTCTCTATTATTAGTTAGATCATCCCTAGTTAAATTTCTTGTAGTTAGCTTCTAAATAAATTTCTGTAAATTGTTTTCTAGTAGGTTATCTATGTTTTTCCGCAACATGTAGTTTCGATTCTGTAGTTTCCATTCCAATTTCATAGTTAGCATTCAGAGTTGTTTCCATAGCATATAATTTCAATTATGTAGTTAGCATTCAGATTTGAAGTAGCATAGAGCAATTTTCTAGATTTTTAATTTTCCATTTATAACCTTCTTCTACTTTAAAATCTACTCTTTCAAAATAGTCTTTTCATAGCAATGAATTCTTAGACAACATCCACTCATGTTAATAAGAATCCTAGCATATATAGTGCACATACACTTCACAAGTACACAACCCTGGGTTGATAATTAATGAAGTAAATTATGTCAATTAATTTACTAAACACTTATATAGCCCAAATTTTAGCAAATGTTTAAGCCAGTTAAGAATTATCCAACTATCGATAAGAAATCATACACAATGTATAAACGAGTTAAGAATTTTAACCATTAGCTCCTTAAATCCCACACTATTATCTATGTACCTCATTCAACAATAAGAACACTATTTGTATAGCAAGAGTTGGATGAGAAGAGGGAAAACTAGATGATGTGCTCACAAAAATATGATCTTGAATTCAAGCTAGTCCATACTATCAGAAGGCCATGGTCTTTGTTAGCTCACAACAGAAGTGGTGAAATCACCAGAAGAAGATCATTCTGGGTGGGAACAAGAAATAAAGATGTATAATGTCAAGCAAGTTCCTTCTACAAATACAACCACATCGTGGTATGCAAATATATGACAATATTTAAATCATGACACCTTCCCTTCTAACCTATCATTCAAACAAAATATGGAAATATGACTTAAAGCTTTATCTAACCAACTTGTGCACATTGTGATTTTTTGGAAGCACCACAACAATTGACTTCTTAAATGTTTGGAGCCTCCAGATTCCTAAATGGTATTAAGAGATCTTCACGATGAACTAGTAGGTGGACACTTCATAGGTGATAACACGTCTCATAAAGTGATGAGGGTTGGTTACTATTGACCCACATTAATTAAGGATGCTTGAACATGCCCAGTCTATCAAGGGTTTGGTGGCCTTGATCAAAAGTCAGCCACCAAATTGCTAACCATAGCAATAACCATAGCAATTGAACCATTTCCAATATGTGGATTAGATGTTATCATAAAAATATGTCCTCATGCATTCAAGAATCATTGTTATACATTAACCATAAACAATTATTTCACTCGGTGGACTAACGAAGTTCTCTTAGGGAAAGTTAATCATCAAAAAGTCATTCAATTTCTCAAACAAAACATCATAAGCAGGTTTGACATTCCTACATCTCTTGTCTTTGACAATTCAAAGTATTTTTCTTCGTTCAATATTTATGATCTTTCATCAGAAAATGCTATTGTTGTAAAGCATGCATCAAATTACTACCCTTAGGGGAAGGGTTTGGGTAAATCCACAAACAAGAACCTAATATGTATTATCAAGAAAATTAGTTTCTCCAAATAGAGGAAATAGCATTATGGGCTAACCGCGTGACTCTCAAACCCTCTCTAAAGACGTCTCCCTGATTCCTTGTATATGGAAACTAAGTTATCCACCGTCAAGGAAAACAGGTAGTCTTGTTTAGAATAGGATAGATACCTACCTAAAGATCAAGGAACAAAGGCACACAAAAAAATATAAGCTATCCATACACCGAAACTGAATCAAGTGTTGGCTTGATAAATAGCCTACATGGAATAAGGATTTCGGTGTGGGAGACCTACTATTGATGTGGGATAATACCCATGAAGAGAAAGAAAAGCACACAAAATTTAAAACCCTATCAAATATACCTTACACCATTGTTGAGAAGCTTCACCACCATTCTTACAAGTTGAAATCCTTAAATGGGAGGATTGACCATCTTCTTGTCAATGGTCTAGATCTTAAGCATTATTTCTAGTAGTAGCCCTGAGGTGCTTTCCTACCTGTTTATAATTTTGTTTTGTTTTCTTTTATTTTTTATCCCATCTTATGTTGTGTTATTTCCATATTTTTTAGTATGTCTACATAAATAATACCATTTGTGAGAGTTTACGTATGGAACAAAAGAAACATTTGCTGAAATAAGTAGGGACTGTGATAACGACAACAGTTGACTATTTGTTAATTCTTTGTAATTGTATGCAGTAAACTTCCTTAACTTATGTAATGTCCATATAGAAAATATTATACATTGAAGAGGAAATATCTGAGTAGAGCCATGAAACCACATCCATTTTAGGATCCTCATTCCTTAACTTGTATTGTATTTATTTGGCATTTCACGTGCTAATCCAATCAAGTAGAGAAAGGAAAGGGGAAAACTAATAGAGAAAAAATCAATATCATAGGTTATATAATTACCTATGAAGGAAAAAAATATTATGCTCTTGATATGTGAGGATCCCTCTGCCACCCATGGTAAAGTATTAAGTGCCTAAGCACATTTTAATAAAATAAGTAAAATAAAGGGTGAAAGAACTTCTTACACAAAGAGGTGAAGTAAGTAACTTCATCGAGGTACTGACCAGGATTGTTGGGAGTAGAGCAATGCTTGTGTTCCTATAGTGACATCACTGGCATAATGAATGGGCTTACTCGAAGTGCGGTGATCTGGAATTTATCCAGGACAAAGAATTAAAGGTATTACAAACTCATGTGCGTGGATGTGCCTATGTTACTTTATGCAATGGATCGAGAAGATTGCAAAATACATAGAAACTAAGGCAGTTAGAGAAAACATAATATGAAAACATGTAATACAACAAGTTTAATAAGGAGATCACCCAATACTCCTGGGCTATGTCTCCTGGTCCAGCTTTCAGTGGTGGCCTCTCTATTATGTTTTCAAAGCAGAGTTTCTTTATAACAGTGAGATCAATTTGAGTCTCACTCAACAGATATGAATCAGTAGGATTGGAGTACAATGACTCTCCTTACTGGTACTTGACCTCTACTCATCACAATAGTATGAGCCCAATCCAAAATTCATACATGACATGCGTTTGCCGAGGAGCTTGCTTGAACCTCTCAAGCCTTCTCTGGAGTGCACAGACTCTCTGACTCTCTTTGGCTCTGTCTCACTCAGTGCTGCCTTTAGGTCAGCTCAGCTTCTTCTCTCTATTATCTGCTCTTAGCTTTCTACATCTAAATAACTCCTATCTCTGTGTCCTCTACTTCTATTAGTTTATGGCTTTAAAGCTAGTCTACATTTTGTCGGTTCGTTTCTGCTTCCCAGCGTTTTGGTTTTCCTACCTTTGTCCATTTGAACTCCCCTGTTCTGTGTCATCATCACTGGGTAATGCTTCACAGGGAGGTCACCACCTATTATGCAATGGGTGAGTGTGTCAGGTTCCTTGGACACATTTGAACAGCCGTTATTTCCGTTTTCTCCAAGATGCCTGTGAAACACAAATCTTCTGCCAACTCATCCTCCACGTTGGACTTCAAATACCATGTAATCTTGCTTTATCTTTGTCAAATCCAATCATTTATTAGGACACACCTATGTCGTTGATATGGGCCCCCGAGATCCTACAGTCGTCGTTCATATTGGGCAGGTAAGTAGCATGACATTTACCCATCCGATGTGAGTGGTTTTTCTCCCTCTTCTGCCAGACACATGTCACTCAATGTGTGGCATCAGGCGTGACTTGGTCGAAACCTCTTACCCCCTGGAGGCCTTCCAATATCCTGTCGATTTTGTGGAATCCACGGAACCGAATTAATTACTTTTCCACATTTCATAGCCATTTCGGGTTCGGGCACTTCATGGCTTTCCTTCACTAAAGGGGACAACCTGCGATACGTGATTAGTTCTTTAGTGCTAATTGCATATTAGAACCACCCGCATTTCTTGAATTCGCCTCTAGTTTTGCCAATTTGCACCAGTGCGCGTTACCATGGGCCAACAATCTGCGCGCTCGACCGAGGGTCCTTGTTGCTCCATGCCAATTGCAATTGCAACTATCACGAGTATTCCTTCTGATAACGTGATCTTTCTAAGACTTGAATCTGTTTGGCATAATTTGAACGAGTTTATGAAAACTTAGAGAGTGTTTAGGATCCAATTTAGATCACGACCTTCCTACTGAAAAATCTTTTTGACCACCAAAAGTTTATTTTAAAGCATCAATCAAGTGAGGGTACGGATTCCTTGCTTGCCCAATTTCTGTCCATTTCGCACTGCTTGGTTTTGAACCTTTGAGTCCAACCCTGAGGTACTCGACATCCCCTCTGCGCGTAGTTCTCACCTTCTTGTCCAGAATTGTATCTTCCTACAATTCATTGAGATATTCAGGCAACAGATCATCAATAAAAAGCAATTGACTCTACTCTTCAGGATCTTCAATTAATGAAAGTTCAAATAATCTCTAGTTGTCTGCATTAACAACTGAGTAGATGTGCATGTAAGCTGGTAAATCAAGGCAAAAAGCATTCTCACTAATTTTCTCAAGTATCTTGAAATGTCCATACCTTATTGGATTCAGCTTCTTACCTTCACCTTGCATTTTGTCTTCGCTGGTATACAACCAGACTTGATCACCAACTTGGAAACTATGCTCCATCTGATGCTTGTCATGCCTTTCCTTATACTTGGCCTGGCTCTTTTCTAGTTGTCCTTGTACTACCTGGTGAATCTCTTAGATTTGTTCGATGAACTTGGTTTCCTTGTCCACATTAATGGATCCATCAACCACTATGTCTTTACCAAAGACAAAATGAGGGAGACCTTGGTGTGAAACCAAAACAGGTCTCAAAAGGAGATCTTTGTGTAGAAGAATGTCTAGCTTAGTTGTAAGCATGCTGCACATAACATAAGTGTTCATCCCAAAGCCTAGGATGCTTGCTGCAATAGCCTCTAAGCAACTGGATCACTGTCCTATTGACTGCTTCTGTTTAGCCATCTGTTTGCAGATGAAAAGTTGTGCTCTTCCTCAGCCTGGTGTCCATCAATTCCCACAAGCTTGACCAAAATTTCCCAACAAATCGAGTATTTGAACCAGATATAATGGAAGTGGGTAATCCAAAATGAACCCATACATGCTAAAAGAAAAACTTTGCAGTTTTCTCAGCTGTAATCTGTTTGTTACAAGGTATCAAAATACACATTTTTCTGAACCTATCCACAACAACATATAAATAGTCATGACCTTTCCTAGATTTAGGCAGTCCTCCAATAAATTCCATGGAAACACTTTCCCAAGTATGAGAAGGAACTGGTAGTGGAGTGTACAAGCCTAGTTTTCTACTGCTGGGCTTGCTTTTAGCACACATGGTACACCCTCTTGCATATCTAGAAATTGTCTCATTCATTTTTGGCCAATAACAAAATCTTTGCAGCTGTGCAACTGTTTTACTTACGCCAAAGTGACTTGATATTAGAGAAGTGTGTGCCTCTTGAATTATCTCTACTCTTTCAGTTTATGGAATGCATAGCTTCCCAAAATGATACAAGAGCTGGTCCTTAACATGATAATCCAATTCTTCTACTTGTTTTCCATGACTTAAAGTTGCATATACATCTTTAAAATCTATATCTTGAGCATATGTTTCAATGTAGCTTTCATGCAGTACTAAATTATGCTTAAGTATCGTGGATGCATTTATGATTGGTCTAGACAACATATATGCAACTTTATTATGTATGCCCTTTTTATACCTCATGACTAGATGAAACTATTGTAGAAAACCCATCCATCTATAATGTCTTGATTGCTACAACTTATTTTGGGTGTGTAAATATTGAAGTGGTTGATGATCAATGTGTATAACTGTCTCTTTGCCTGTTAAGTAATGTTTCCATTTTTTCACACTTTGTACTAATGCATACAATTCTTTATCATATGTGGGATAGTTAACTATTGTAGGATTAAATGTCTCAGAATGATAACATGTGTGTTTATTGTGTTGCATCCACACTGCTGCCATGGCATAGTTACTAGCATCCATCTCAATCTCAAATGGCCTTTGAAGATTGGGCAGTGCAAGCACTGGTGTTGTACTAATCTTTTCTAAGTAAACTTGTTGTTTAGAATCACAAACCTCAAATACATTGGTTTCATCAGGTTTCTTTTCCTTTACAACCACCAGTAAAAGTTGTTTGCATGAATTTACAATTCTTTTCATCTGCCCTGAGTTTATGAGAATATAGTTATTCTTGAGTTTATGAGCTCTTACAATATATTCGATTCCATCTTTAACGAGTTGATACTTGTTCTCAGCTCTATAGAAAACATCTTTTCTATCATACAAGTAAGGACTTCCTAAAACAATTCTACATATATCCAAAGGAACTATATCTAACTCAACCTCATCTACAAATGCTGACCCAAAAGAAAACCTAAGTTTACATTGTCTAGTCACTTATAGCTATGCTTTATCACATAACCAACCTAATGGATATGGATTTTTGTGAGGTGTGGTTAGTAGTCCCAACTTCTTTACAATTGCTTCAGAAATTAAATTTACTTGTAAGCCACTATCAAACAAAGTATCAATCTTTTGATGCTTGGAAATAACTCGAATATGAAAAAGCTCATGTCTTTTCCTCTCATTTTCTTCATTATCAGTAGATTGTGAAAAATTACTAGTACATGCTTCAAAATTTTTACCTTTTATAACTGTGGCTGCAATTGTTGTTTCATCTCCTGAGTATGACCCCAAATACTTTTGAATAGCTGCAACAATATTCTTCTTCTTTCCCTTGAATTTCTTGGGTCTCAACTCTAGATGTAGGATCCAACAGTGTTCATCATCATGCCCATCCTTCTTATGGTGAGTGCATGAAGACTTGGTCTTTTGTACAGTATTGGCCCTCCTTTCTTTCCATTTTTGTTTTCTCTTTTCCTTTCTTTGGCTTGCAGTGGGTTTTGATGATCCCCCAACTTTTGGGTTGACATTCTTTCCTCTATCCTCTAGATGTGTAGCCTGAACAGATACCTCATCTATGCTAGTGGGATTAAACATGAGAATAGTGTGCCTTAAGTAGCTCTGTAGACCACCTATATACTTCATCAAAGTTTCAGGTGAGTCTAAAGAAATTCCTAGAATCAAAGCTCTTTATCTAAATTCTTGAGTGTAACTTTGTACACTTTTCCCTTTTAATTGACAAAGAGTTTGCCAACTCATCATTGCTTGTTGCATATAGGCTAGTCGATAGAATTCCTTTTTAATTGCAGAAACAAATTCACTCTAAACAGAAAGAATTTTACCATGTTTCTTCAAGTCAGCTTGTGTCCTACCATCCCACCATACCAAGGCGTAGGTTGGCCAACTGAATATTACCCTTGTTTGAATCGATGCTCTACACTCTACAATAAACATCAATATGTCTAATCCAATTATACAACTTCTCTGCATTGAACTCTTCATCATATATCGGTAAATCAAATTTAACATCTAATTTAATCAAAGATGTTTTTTATTTTTGTTTTCATGGCTACTAGGAGGTGTGGGAAGTTTTTCTTCTTTCCCTTTGCCTTTAGAGTGGCCATGGAGGAGAGATTCTTCTGCTCCTTTATCTTATTTTGAGTTTGAAGAATCTTTAGCTCTACCTCTCTTAAATTCTCTATACAATTCCTCTAGCATTGCTTTCATGATCAAGAAACCATCCATGAACTGGGAGTCTGATTCCAAGGGGTTTTCTTCTGGCATTTTCCTCTCAGACTAGACTCTTCCAGTTTCAGGGTTAGCTTCAACCAACTCTCCTTCTCCTAATTTAAGCTTTGATATAGTTAGCATTCAACAACAAAATCTAGCACAAACTTGTCTAACCTTAGTAACCTAGAGCTCTGATACCACTTGATCTGGAATTTATCCAGGACAAAGAATTAAAGGTATTACAAACTCATGTGCATGGATGTGCCTATGTTAATTTATACAATGGATTGATAAGATTGCAAAATACATAGACACTAAGGGAGTTAGAGAAAACATAATAGGAAAACATGTAATACAACAAGTTTAATAAGGAGTTCACCCAATACTCTTGGGCTACATCTCCTGGTCAAGCTTTCAATGGTGACCTCTCCATTATGTTTTCAAAGCAGAGTTTATTTACAACAGTGAGCTCAATTTGAGTCTCACTCAACAGATATGAATCAATAGGATTGGAGTACACTGCCTCTCCTTACTCGTACTTGACCTCTACTGGTCACAATAGTAGAAGCCCAATCTGAAACTCATACATGATAGGTCTTTGCCGAAGAGCTCGCTTGAACCTCTCAAGCCTTCTCTGGAGTGCACAAGCTGTCTGACTCTCTCTGGCTCTATCTGGCTCGATGCTACCTTTAGGTCAGCTTGGCTTCTACTCTCTGTTCTCTGCTCCTAGCTTTCTGTGTCTAACTATCTCCTCTCTATATGTCCTTTGTTTCTATTAGTTTATGGATTTAAATCTAGTTTTCTTTCTGTCGGTTCATTTCTACTTCCCAGCGTTCTGGTTTCCCTGCCTCTGTCCATTTGAACTCCCCTGTTCTGTGTCATCATCACTGGGTAACGCTTCACAAGGAGGTGGCCACCTATTCTGCAATGGGTGAGTGTTTCAAGTTCGTTGGACACATTTGAATGGCCGTTATTTCCGTTTTCTCCAAGATGCCCACAAAACATGAATCTTCTGCCAACTCATCGTCCACGTTGGACATGAAATCCCCTGTAATATTGCTTTATCTTTGTCAAATCTGATCATTTATCAGAATGCACCTCCGCCATTGATCTGGTCCCCCTAGATCCTATAGTTGCTGTTCATATTAGGCGGGTAAGTAGCATGATGTTTACCCATCCGATGTGAGCAGTTTTTCCCTCTCTTCCACTAGACGCATGTCACTCAATGTGTGGCATCGAGCAGGACTTGGTTGAAACTGCTTACCGCCTGAGGCCTTCCGATATCCTTCGCGTTTTGTGGAATCCACAGAACCGAATTAATTACTTTTCTACATTTAATAGCCATTTCAGGTTTGGGAACTTCAAGGCTTTCCTTCACTGAGGGGGACACACTACAATACATGATTAGTGCTTTAGCGCTAATCACATATCAGAAACCACCCCCATTCCTTGAATTAGCCACTGGCTTTTCCAATTTGCACCAGCGCATGTTACCATGGGCCAACGGTCAGTGCACACAATCGAGGGTCCTCATTGCTCTGCACTGATCATAATTGCAACTGTCACGAGGATTCCTTCTGATAGCATGATCTTTATAAGACTTGAATCTATTTGGCATAGTTTGAAAAAGTTTATAAAAACTTAGAGAGTGTTTAGGACATAATTCAGATCATGTAGAAACACCAGAGATGTAAGCTAATACTTTAATTACCTTAAACTCACAAACTAGTTATTACCATTCTCCTAGATTGAAAGGATTGTGATATGGCTATTTTTTTTTATGTGTTCAACAAGAAAATTAAATAGATGGGACTACATCTATAATATATTCAAGTGTGGAAGACAACGTAATCTACATGAAGAATCAATACCTCTTGAAGGGCTAACTCTTTGCTAAAAATAACCCCCTAACAAAGAAGATGAAGTTTGTCGAGTGTGTCACCAACTATTGTCGTTGCTACAACACCGTCCAAAAATTTTCTATATTCAAATTTCAGAGCCTATATACTATCATGTGTAGTGTCACTTTTGGTTGTCAAGTGTTTTTTAATTTTTGAAGAATCCATGTCCCTTCCTAAGTGTCATCGAATTGCCAAGAATAGCTATAATGGACTTTTGCATCAGAGTGCACATTCTAGTCACAAAACAACACTTATGTGTCTCAACTACTGATGTTTTGATTGTCTCACTTGGAGAATGGTTACGAATTTGTGTTTTTATGTATATTTCTCAGTCTTGGGTCTTTTCTGATTTGTATTGATGAGTTGAGGTGTAAACTCTTGATATTTTCCATAACTCGTCGTGTATTTAATGTTTTATCCATCCATACTTTGTCAATTTTATGACCTTGTAACTCCTCCTCCGAGTTAGGAAGAGCACACTGCACACTTTTAGGGCCTATAAATGACCCTCCTTATTATATAGAACTATGCCCTATGCCATCCTATGTCTCCTCTCTCCCTTTGGCACATTGCATAATTCTAATTAGCAAGGTCCTTCTCCTTGCTGGTTACTCTCCCTCCTTGAGCAAATTTTTCCTCTTCCTCATAGGGTAGCATCTTTTACACTTCTAGTGGGAAGTGATGCCCCTCTTTGTGCCCTAAAAATATTACCTTTCCCACATTATGTCCCTGAATGTCCTCTCTAGTGTATGGCACTGTTGGGTCCCTATAATACTAGTGATTACCCCATTACTATTATAGTTATACCCCTTATTTATATTGTTGTGCCCCTATTACCCCCATATTGTTATTTCTATGCCCCATAGAATCCCTCTATTGTTATTTTTGTGGCTTTATATTATTATTGTTAGGTCGGCTGGATTATATTGTGACTCCTTAGACTCCTATATATAGAAAGGAGGTTCTGTCATTTGAATCATAAAAGAATTGTTCATTTATGTAATGTAAAGGACATTTCCCCCTCGAAGAGGCTCAATTCTAATGCATTGATCTATCTTTTCTTGAGCAGGTTTCATAACATTTGGTATCAGAGCTTTGGATTCTAGGGTTTCACTGCTCCAAACAGGTCATTGTGGAATTTTCGCTATAACTTTTTTTCTGTGACATTTCAAAAGTCGCAAAAAAAACCCATTTGGGAAGAGATCGTGTTGAACCTTGGATCAGAATTTCAGAGCTTTTTTCGCTATATTTTCAGAGATATGATCTGAGGAAGTTGGTCTTTTTGCAGACTCCTGAATTACATTCAAAACAGATGACCTGGGGAAAATTGTCATAACTTTCTCTCTGGGAAACAGATTGAAATTTTGTAAGAAGGTACAGAAAGAGGACAGACTTTAGTTTCTTGTTTATCTTTTTCAGAACCAAATATCGAAAATTGTACACGTGGCACTTCATACAACTTCGCTCTTCTGGAAAGGTCTATAATCAGGTCATCTTGGGAGATTGGGCATAACGCTTTCTTGGAGTATCCAATTTGGATCAGACTGGTGGCATTGGAAAGAGGACACAGAGAGCTACTACAGGTCACAAATTTAGAACTAGATGATGGGAAAGTACAGAGATACATCAGAGGCAATATTGAGCTCCTACAAAGTGAAAAAAGGTGTGTAGATTTTTTTAAATTTTTGCTTAAGCTTGGTTTGAAAATTTATTTTGAAGGAATTCAAAGGGCATAGTAGAGCATTATTATCGGTAATTGATGCCCCGAGGAAATAAAAATGTGAACACGTAGTAAGGAACCTGAAAGCTCTAGCATGACTCATGAAGAAGAGGAAGAAATGCTACATGATATATCAAAATTACAAGAACAAGTGCAACAAATGTCACGCTCACAAAAGTTCACAGATGCTAAGATAAATGGCGTGGAAGCTAAGATAAATGGTGTGGAAGCTAAGATGAATGGCATGGAAGCTAAGATGGACAATTTGAAGATAGATTTGAACACAAATTTGAAGACAGGCATGGCAGATTTGAAGACAGATTTGACAAATTTTCTACAAGAAATACTTACTAATGGTGAAAAGGTAGTAAAGGAAACCCATGATGAGAACAAAAGAAATGTTAATCATGATTCCATAGATGCTAATGTTGGATCGAAGAATCACCATATTCCAAAAATCGATATGAGGAAGTTTGATGGGAAGGATCCCGCCACGTGGATATTACAGATGGAGCAATTCTTCGATCTCAATAATGTGAAAAACGCACAAAGGTACGTATGGCAACTGTATATTTGGAACCAAATCAGTTTGTATGGTATCAATGGCTTTTTTCTCGTAAACAATTTATCACTTGGGCAATTTTTACGGAAGAATTGATAGCACATTATGAGGATACAAAAAGCAACACTTTTTTAGCCAATTAATAAGTCTCAAACAAAAGGGTTCAATAATGGAGCACATTGAGGAGTTCCAAAAATTGAACATAAGGGTAAAAGATATTCCAGAGGAGCATAGGATTGATGTGTTCATAGGGTCTTTAAAGGATAATATCCAACATGATGTTCGCCTTTGGGAACCTGATTCATTAGAGAAGGCATTCAGGTTAGCAAGAAAAATGGAAAGCAAAATTATGGCAACTAGGAAGCATACCACTCAAAACTATAAAGACGGAAGTGTTGTTGCCCCTAGTCTTCCACAACCTACAAGGTTGACACCACAACAATTGGAAGAAAAAATAGCAAAAGGGCTTTGTTACAATTGTGATAGCAAATACACAAAAGGTCATAAGTGTGCTGAGAAGAAATTATTCTACATAGATTGTGAAGAGGAAGAAGAAAAGGAGCAAGAAAGGTAAAAAGAAGAGGATATATTCCATGAACAAAGCCTAGATGAAGAACAAGTAAATCCGACCATATCTTGTAATGCATGGGCGAGAATTACCACTCCTCAAACCATCAAGATAGAAGGACAAGTCAAGAAGAAAAATGTAATAGTGTTGATTGATTCAGGAAGCACCCATAATTTTATTCATTGTAGGGTAGCAAAAGAATTGAATTGCTTCCTATATCCAGCACCAGAGTGTCAAGTGATGATTGCAAATGGAGGAACAATAAATTGCTCTGGAAAGTGCCATAATATCAAGCTATCCATGGGAGAATATGTATTGACTAGCCCAATGCTTTCCATTCCAGTGGGAGGTGCCGATGTTGTACTAGGAGTCCAATGGCTACAATCCTTGGGTACAATAGCTTTTAATTTTCAAGAACTTTTCATCAAATTTTCTACGGAAGGAAAGGAAGTTGAATTAAGGGGTATTGCAGGGAAACCGGGAAAGATAATCAGCTCTAATGGGATGACTAAGCTTCTAAAAAAGGAGCAAAGAGGTGTAATTGCACAATTATGTTCACTAGATGTTTCCACATTGGAACCATCTATTTCTCTAGATCTCCAAAAAGTCCTGGACAATCATTCCAAGGTATTTGAGACTCCCAAAGGTCTCCCACCTATGCGTGATCATGATCATACTATTTATCTGATTCCAGGAAGTGTTCCTCCAAACATCAGGCCGTACAGATATCCCTATGTCCATAAAAGTGAAATTGAACGTATGGTTGCAGAAATGCTAGAGGCTGGTATAATTCAACCGAGTCAAAGTTCTTTCTCAGCTCCAGTAGTATTGGTACACAGGAAGGATGGATCATGGCACATGTGTCGAGATTATAGGGAGCTCAACAAGCTCACTACTAAAGATAAGTTCCCCATTCCTGTCATTGATGAAGTACTGGATGAATTGCATGGATCAATTTACTTCACCAAGTTGGATCTTCGTTTGGGATATCATCAAATCAGAATGAAGATTGAAAACATTCCGAAAACGGCATTTAGAACTCATGAGGGTCATTATGAATTTTTGGTCATGCCTTTTGGCCTTACCAATGCACCTTCAACATTTCAAGGTTTGATGAATTCAATTTTCAAACCATTCCTTAGAAAATTTGTGTTAGTATTTTTTGATGATATACTAATCTACAGCAAGTCTTGGAAGGATCATGTTGAACATGTTGACACGGTGCTACAACTATTGGAGGAGAAACAATTATATGCAAAAGGATCCAAATGTTTCTTTGGAGTCCAGGAGGTGGAATATTTGGGTCATATTGTATCTCATGAAGGAGTTAAGGTAGACCCTAGCAAAATTAAAGCCATTAAGTAATGGAAAATCCCCACATCCATAAAGCATCTGCGAGGATTTCTTGGGTTGACAGGGTATTATCGCAAGTTTGTTAAGAATTATGGGAGAATAGCAGCACCTCTAACAACATTATTGAAGAAAGATTCATTTTCATGGACTCCAGAAGCAACAAAGGCCTTTGAACATCTTAAAGAGGCAATGTGCCAAGCACCGGTCTTAGCTACACCGGACTTCATAAAAACCTTTATTGTGGAATGTGATGCTTCAGGAAATGGAATTGGTGTTGTTCTAATGCAAGATGAAAGACCCATTGATTTTGAAAGTCGTCCAATCAAGGGAAAGTTTTTAAGAAAAGCTATTTATGAGAAGGAAATGTTGGCAATACTCCATGCACTTAAGAAATGGCGACCCTACCTAATGGGAAGACACTTCAAGGTAAAAACGGATCATGATAGCCTTAAATACTTTTTAGAACAAAGATTATCCTCTGAAGAGCAACAAAAGTGGGTCACAAAGATGTTGGGTTATGACTTTGAAATCATCTACAAAAAAGGGAAGCAAAATGTGGTGGCAGATGCACTCTCAAGAAAGGATGAGGATGTGGAAGCATTGTTGTGTGCCATTTCTATTATCCAACCAAATTGGATAAATGAAGCAAGGGAGGAATGGAAGAATGACGAAGAAGTGTGGGCACTTATTCGAAAGCTACAACAAGATTCCAGTACTTCTGATACATTTAGCTTGCAAAATGATTCGTTATGGTACAAAGATCGCTTATACCTCTGTAAGAATTCCCATCTAAAACAAAAGATTCTTAGGGAATTGCACACTTCTCCCTTAGGAGGGCACTCAGGATTTTTAAAAACTTACCACAGGGTTAAGAAGGAATTTTTTTGGGATGGCCTTAAATCAGATATTCAAAAGTTTGTGGCAGAATGTTTGGTTTGCCAACAAAATAAAGTTGAAACAATTAAGACACCGGGTCTATTACAACCTTTATCCATTCCAAGCCAACGTTGGGACGAGGTTTCAATGGATTTTATCACAGGTTTACCCAAGTCTGAGGGAAATAATGTCATCATGGTGGTAGTTGACAGACTTACCAAGTATGCACACTTTTGTGCATTATGACACCCATTTAAAGCCAGTACAGTTTCTACTGCATTTATGGAAACAGTTCAAAAGCTACATGGAAACCCAAAAATTATTGTAAGTGACAGAGATCCCATTTTCACTGGAAATTTTTGGACAGAATTATTTTCTTGTCTTGGTACTCAGTTAGCTCATAGCTCATCTTATCATCCTCAATCTGATGGGCAAACTGAGATAGTAAACAAATGTTTGGAAGGATATCTTCGTTGCTTTGTATCTAATAAACAAACACAATGGGTCAAATGGTTGCCTCTGGCTGAATGGTGGTATAACACTTCCTTCCATACAGCAACAAAAATGACCCCATTTATGGCACTTTATGGGTATCAACCACCATCCATTACATCATATTTAAGAGAAAATTCTAAGGTTCAGGCAGTCGAACATAAAATCGAACATCAACAACAAGTCCTCCAACTCTTAAAGGATAACCTCGTGTTGGCACAAAATAGAATGGAACAACAGGCAGATCAACATCGCAGTGAAAGAAGTTTTGATGTAGGTGATTGGGTATTCCTACGGCTACAACCATATAAGCAAATGTCCCTAAAGCAAGCTAAGAAGGATAATAAACTATCACCAAAGTATTATGGTCCGTACAAGGTGTTGCAAAAGATTGGTACTATGGCATACAAATTGGAGCTTCCTGCAGCTTCTCGATTGCACCCAGTTTTCCATGTTTCATGTTTAAAGAAGGTTATAGGCGACAAGCTCCCAATTCAAACAATATTCCCAGAACTTGACGAGGAAGGAAAAATTATATTGGAACTGGAAGCAGCCACAGAAACAAGAACTCGACAGCTACGAAATCGATCAATCTCAGAGTATCTTATCAAGTGGAAGAACTTATCAGCTGAAGATTCCACATGGGAGGATGAGAATTTTATACAGAAGTATCCAGAATTACTCAAGCGTTGAGGACAACACTTTTTTGAAGGAGAGGGGCATGTTGGGTACCTATAATACTAGTGATTACCCCATTACTATTATAGTTATACCCCTTATTTATATTTTTGTGCCCCTATTACCCCCATATTGTTATTTCTGTGCCCCATAGAATCCCTCTATTGTTATTTTTGTGGCTTTATATTATTATTGTTAGGTTGGTTGGATTATATTGTGACTCCTTAGACTCCTATATACAGAAAGGAGGTTTTGTCATTTGAATCATCAAAGAATTGTTCATTTATGTAATGTAAAGGAGGTTGCCCCCTCGAAGAGGTTGAATTCTAAGGCGTTGATCTATCTTTTCTATCTTTTCTTGAGATGGTTTCATAACAGGCACATTCCTAGTTATGAGTCCTTACAACCTTGTCTCTTGGAACTACATCATGCCCTCAACCTTCCTCCTCCTCTTCAATATTTGTCTATGGCACAGTATTTATGAGTATCACCTACCCCTCTTGTCTCGTGCAAGGTCACTGTGTGCCTAGAAGGCCTATCTCTCTCTCCCTAGTGCATTGCAAGAACCATCATAGAGAAGGTGGTTTTTGGGCAAATTGTTTCTTACCATGAGTGATTTATACATGAAAGTATTCCTAGTAAGAATTCGAAAATATGTTTGAGGAAATCTATCAAGAAAATCTTCCCAAGAAACAATTTTGAATACAAAGGCACAAAGGCTCCATGTTGTGACAATTGAAGTAATCTTGGATCCTAGTGATCAAAGTGACTCATGAATAATCAATAATCTCTCTAGACCTTTGTAGGGTAGAGGGAAATCATTATGTATGCTCTATTACAAGTATTGAAAACACATTGGCAGTGTCAACACTTGTAAAAGAAATGCATGTTACAAGTCATCAACGTCCATGTCATCAATGTCAAATGACTTGTCTTGTTATCGACACATGATGATGTGCAAAATGGTGATGTAATTTTGAAAAATATTTCAAATGTAAATATGTGGAAGTCCAAGCGTCACATGTGGACAAAATATTCATTAGGAAAATTCCAAATAAGTCCAAGGGTCATACTAGAAGTCCAAGGGTCATACTAGAATTCCAAGTGTCATGAGGGTAGTTCAAATTCATGGGAATATGAAAGGTCATCCACCTTGTTATAAAGGAAGCCTCATCACTTAATGAAAGGACTTTCCACCTTAGATTTCCAACTAGGCATTAGCGAGAATGTAACATCCCCAAATTTCCTCACATGAAAATGCATGGATTTAGAATTTTTTTACACAATTTACCTATGGGTAACCATCCAAATTACTATTCCATATTCCTTATTAACCATTAGATAGAATCTTCATCGTTACATATAGTAACTTTAGTAAAGGAATAGTAAGTTACACAACCATTAACCACCATTGTCATAGCATATTAACATAAAAAAAAATTGTAACCTTGCATCATTTTCATGATTCTTTTAACTTGGTTAGTTAATCAGATACTTGATATTATAAACACCAGCTCATGCAAGGAATTCACATCATAAAAGTAGCGCAACAAGCAACCACGTCATTAGACAGTGATATACCCTAGAAACCCTGTAGGGTTAAAACCAACAAATGTTTAATTTTATTATTAGATTCTCATGTGGGTGTTCACCCCTCACTCAATGACTTATAAGGGAGGCCATCCCTTAACCATTTTCATAAAATATTACAAGGAAATATTATTTAAATACAACATATCTAGCTAGAATATATTATTATCATAGTGATATAATTTACCCACAAATCTTTAATATCTATATCTTTGTGGCCTCGTTGTTCCATCAATGGACCGTCCTACAACACACACTCATTTGTATGGACCATTAATTATTTCACTACCACAATGTTAAACATATCTTTTCCTTTTCACAAAACATCATCCTTTCCTTCCATTGTTGTCATCATCAAACTTTGATATCATGATTAGATAAAGTATTAATCAACCATTAATCAATCTTAATAATGACTCCTCAAAATGTATTCATGTGCACACATGAAATGAAAATAACATATCACAACATGCTTCTTCTAACAACATTTCTCATCCATTAATTATAAGCAAATAATTAGAAAATCATGTCAAAATAAATATCACATTAGTATGATTATTCTCGTTGAAGCACACATTATCTCCAAAGGAACACCACTATAATGTCAATTTTCATTTAAATGATACTAGCTTCATAGCTTTGTTTTCTATGCATGTAATTAGATAAAACTTATTCAAAGAAAGTCAACCCCTCATCTTCTCATGTGTGCAAGTAACTAAGTAATCTTTCCATCACAATAGATATTAACATTATTATCATTATTCATGCAAATTCATGTCTCCATTCTAACATAAAACTTAACATAATAGATAATATTATCATGCTTGAAATGTAGATCCCTTTCTGAAAAACATGTTTTCCAAGATATAGCTATTTACAAAGTCTATTCTACATGAAAATGCATGCTCCATTCTAAAATAAAACTAATGTGTTTATATATATATAGATATATATATTCGAAAGGAAAGCTAATGTATTTATTACAGGCAATAACTTATTTTCTTTTTGAAGGTCTAACATAATAATTATTTTTTCCTGCACACAAATCCAAGTTTCTCTTTGAAAGGTCTAACACAATAATTATATTCTTTCAATGCATATTTATTTTCAAATAATCCAATATCAAAGATGTACTTTTCATGGGTGCAAAGATCATATTTCCTTTCAAGAGATCAAACACAATTTTTCTATTTTTTGTATGCAGATAAATTATTTCCTCTCAAGAAATATTAAGCATAGTAGTTCTAATTTGGTGCATGCAAGGAACTTATTTCCTCCCAAGAAATATCAAATTAACTAGTTCAATTTTCATGCTTGCAAATAAATTATTTCTTTTACCATAACTAAATACCAAACAATGTATTATTTTTCAAATGATAA
This sequence comes from Pinus tabuliformis, assembly GCA_031772625.1. Classification (NCBI taxonomy): domain Eukaryota; kingdom Viridiplantae; phylum Streptophyta; class Pinopsida; order Pinales; family Pinaceae; genus Pinus; species Pinus tabuliformis. The sequence goes on from CM062819.1 coordinate 910,034,556, forward strand.
CACAATAATTACTTATCTTTTCATGTAATAAAAAGTCTTATGCAAAGAATACTAACATAATACCTAGCCTTTAATGCATAAAAATACAAATTTCTTACAACCTTTTCAAATAACAACTTGGGTAACCTATGTTTTCTATGCATAGAGATTTATGGGTTCTTTTCAAGAAATTTATGTAATTAATTTTCTTTGGTTAACAACTCATGAAAACCTATCAAAAGTTAGCTTTGTTATTTTATAGTTGAATTCATGAAAGTATTTCAAAGAATTAATCTAAATAAGTCAAATAAAATATTATTTTATTTTCTATCATAATTGTTTCCAACAAAACCACCATATTCTTAATGCACATGAGAATTCTAGGGAATATTTCTATGAATAAATAACTAGCACCCAGTTTACCTATGTCCATGTGCACAATAATTCAAGAAAGACTTTCACAACAAGAAACATTAACTAGTTTCTGCTTTTCAAAAAATCATGAAATCCTTTCAGGAATCATTAACTAGTCTATGCATACCATAAGTTGATGTGATATTTTTATTGAAATGACATGGTTTCTTAACCTCTTTGTATATAAAATTCACATGCATTCTTTAAGAAATTATTTTAACTTCTTTATATATATATATATATATATATATACCACCAATTCTCTTTAAGAAAATGACATTGTTACTGACAATGCAAAATTTTACTGACCTATTCTCATTATTTGTTTTAGCAAAGCTATATTTGATTCATCTCACTCCATTATGGACATATTTGATTCTTCCCTGGCTTTAATGACTTAACATCACCATAACGCATGATAAACTTGCTACAAGTTTTAACCGTGGGTGAAATCTGCCCCATATCTTACATGATATTTGTTCACATGCACCTTGAGATTATTTTATACCTCATATCTCTCAGAAAAAATTAAGACATTGGCCCAAAAAATTGTCTCTTAAGGACTTTTCAAATACAAATTTGTAATGAATTTTAGATTCTCAAAGGTTCAAGTAGTCAACCAACCCATAGAGAGAATAATTTTATTTCCAAAAACCCTTATAAATGAAGAAATGGAGTTAAATGAATGGAATAAAAATCATGTATGTAGTATTTGTTTTTTGTTTTTGAAGTAGATAAGACAAGGGTGATTCTCTAAGCCTATAATGTTATGCACCTGAGAAGATATAATATAGTCCAGATGAATTACCTCAGACCCTACATCATACTTGATGATAGATAACAATTCAAACTTACCCCGGGCCTTCTTTTTTGTAGCCTCAAAGAAAAAAAGATAAGGAATTTCCTATGGTGGCTCGCAACCACCCAAAAACCTAACTATGTCTTGGGAACTAATTTTCATTAATTAATAAGATTTATGAATGTCGAATACAAATAAATCCTTATATAGATATTACAAAAGTCCCCCCCTTAATTAGAGCATCGTCCTCTGTGTTCTTCTTTCACTAAAAATTTAACTTTTAATAATTATGTAACAGTCTAAACAACCCAAAATGGGTTTATTTACCTTCACATTGAAGGACTTCCATTTCCAAAAATACAATTAAATGAAATAATAATGTTTTGATCAATAGCCATAAGTATTTATAGAGGAAAAAATATGCAAGTTCTACTTTCCATCACATAGCCATTATTCAAATTCATAGAAACGAAACAAAATCTCTATACCAACTTTCCATTACTTACCAATTACTCTTGGGAATCATGGTCACTTTTATGCAAGCACTCAAAGAATGGTTGGACAACCCATCAAGAGTCCATGGGAAGTAACTTGTAATGTATGACTAACAAATTCAATGACATTAGTCACATCATTTTCAATGAAATGAAATACTTTTAACTATCAATTATCTATGCAATGCCAAATAATACTTTAATGACAATACTTCCGCATGTACTTAGAGAGCACCAACCCTCTAATCATCAAATTGATAAACCACTGCACCTATGCACACAATATTGGTTCCCGCTAAAGACATCCACATAGTACTTCTAAAAGTACTCAGAGATCATAAAGCTCTATAAGCATTGAAATGGACAATAAATGCACCAAGTGCATACTATCCTAGCCCCTAGTAATAAGTTCAAAAGATTAATAATACAATAAAGGAAATTACAACACCAATAATTAATTTTCGAGCACTAGGCTATTTCCTTGTCAAGATGTACATAATTTTTTTTATACAAACATACAAAAAATTCATAACAAATAAATGATTAGTTAATTGTTCTGCTATGATAACTAGAATGGCAAAACAATGCTCCTCCCAGCCAATGGAAATTGGTTTCCACCACTGGATTAATACATTTTCACATCCAAATAGTTCTCTGACAGAGACCATAGCAGGAACAAGGAAACACTATTTTCCAAAGGAATTACACTATAACCATTCATTTTCATTTAAGGGGTACTAGCGTCTTAGATTTGTTTTCCGTGCATGTAATTAGATTAAAATTATTCAAAGAAAGTCAACCCCTCAACTTTTCCTGTGTTGAAGTAGCTAAGTAATATTTCGAATACAATATATATTAACATTATTATCATTATGCATGCAAATGTGTATCCCTTTTCGGAAAACATCTTTTCCCAAATAGATCTATTTACAAATTCTATTGTGCATACAAATACATGCTCTATTCCAAAAGAAAGCTAATTTGTTTAGTTATTATTTCTTGTGTGTGTATGAATATATTTTCCAAAGGAAAACTAATGCATTTATTGCATGCAATAACTTGTTTTCTTTTCCAAGATCTAACATAATAATTATTATTTTCTGCACGCAAATCCATGTTTCCCTTTAAATGGTCTAACAAAATAATTATACTGTTTGCATGCATATTTATTTTCCAAGAATCCAACATCATAGGTGTACTTTTCATGGATGAAAAGATCATATTTCCTTTGAAGAGATCAAATTCAGTGTTTCTATTTTTCGTGCAAGAAAATAACATGTTTCTTTTCAAGAAATATTAAACATAGTATTTCTATTTTGTGAATGCAGATAACTTATTTCCTCTCAAGAAATATCAAGCTCAGTAGCTCTATGTTGGTGCATGCAAAGAACTTATAACCACCCAAGAAATATCAAACTAACTAGTTCAATTTTCATGCATGCAAACAACTTATTTCATTCACAATAACTAAACACTAAACACCAAACAACATATTATTTTTCAAATGATAACACAATAATTACCTATCTTTGCATGCAATACAAATTCTCATCCAAAGAATACCAACGTACTAATTTCCCTTTAATGCATAAAAATACAAATTTCCTACAACCTTTTCAAAACAACAACTTGGGTAACCTATGTTTTCTATGCATAGAGATTTATGGGTTCTTTTCAAGAAATTAATCTAATTGTTTTTCTTTGCTTCACAACCCATGAAAACCTATCAAAAGTTACCCTGGTTAATTGATAGTTGAAGTCATGGAAGTATTTTGAAGAATTAAGCTAGAGAAGTCAAATAAAATATGATTTTCTTTTCTCAAGAACTATCATAACTGTTTCCAAGAAACCCATCATAATCATTCTTATCTTCAAAGAAAAAGGCATTACATATTATTTTCAATGAAAGTCCTGTAATTTATTATCTATGCACATGAAAATTTTAGGTAGTATTTCCAGGAATCAATAACTAACAACCAATTTAGCTATGTTCGTGTACACATTAATTCAAGAAAGGTTTTCCCAATAAAAAATATTAACTAGTTTCTACTTTCCAAAAATCATGAAATCCTTTCAGGAATCATTAACTATTGTATACATACCACGAGTTGACTAGATGTTTTCATTGAAGAACATGGTTTCTTAACCTCTTTGTATATAAAATTCACATGAATTCTTTAAGAATTTATTCTAACTTCTTTATATGTGTGTGTGTGTATGTGTGTTTTACCAACAATTCTCTTTAAGAAAATGACATCGTAACTGACAATGCAAATCTTTCCAGGAAAGGGGAAATTTTAACTAACCTATTCGCATTAATTGTTTTAGCCAAAGCTATATTTAATTCATCTAACTCTGCTATGAACATATTCTATTCTTCTCGGACTTTAAGGAATTAACATCATTGTAATTCATGATAAACTTGCTACAAGTTTTGACAGTGGGTGAAATAATCCCCATAACTAACATGATATTTGTTCACCTACACCTTGATATTATTTTAAACCTCATATCTCTTAGAGAAATACTTTAACCTTTCAAAATCTATAGTTCATTAAACAATTGAATTTGACAAGACCAACCCATGGAGAGGAGAATTTTATTTCTAAAAACCCTTAGAATGAAGAAATGGCGTTAAATGAATGGAATAAAAATCATGTATGTAAGATATTCTTGATGTTGTCAAAGTAGATAGGACAAGGGTGATTCTTTGTGGTTGTAATTTTATGCACCTACAAAGACACAATCTAGCTCAAATGAATTACCTCAGACCCTACATCATAATTTATGGTAGATAGCGATTCAAACTTCCCTCAGGCCTTCTTTTTTGCAGCCTCAAAGAAAAATGATGATGAATTTCCTATGGTGGTTCGTGACCACCCAAAAACCCAACTACTTCTTGGTAACTCATTTTCATTAATAAATAATATTTATGAATATTGACTACAAATAAATCATTAGAGGGTGATTACAGAGAAATATTGTTCTTTTGGTTAGTAAGTAGTGGCTTAATGCTCCACTATTGGAGCTAGTGGTGTCCCATTGTAACCATTTATTTTGGAACTTTCACTCAATAATTTGAAGCTTTCTGATCCAACACAGTTTCCCGCATGTATCGTGACTATTCTAAGGTTGTTCTTTAGATGTATGTGGAAGTTTTTTATGTTTTCATGTAGTAAACAAATTGAACTATTTCATTGGCTTTGGTGCTCATCTTGTTGAATCTATGTTTTAGTAGCTTAAATGATCATTATATCTATGTGAAATATCTCTCTAAATGCTAAATTATTCTTTCATATGAATGTGTGTGTATTTATTAGAATAGTACTACTACTTTTATTCTAAACGCTCACTTCCTCATATTTCAGTGAAAGAACCTTGATACATTTTGCAATTGAACATTTCACAAAGCTTACTTAGTCATTCGAAAGTACATGTGTTTTGATCTCTCATGCTAACTATTGCAGCCAAGAAAAATATTTAAGATAATGTAAATCACACCATATTCTAGATGGAGATCCTATACCAAATGGTGTGAGGTATAATTGGGACTTCATATTGGGGAAACCCCTTGTGTGCTAGCGGTTTTCAACACCATCAAGATTCTAGCACTATAAGGAGGGCATCCCTTTTATGACTGACAATTCACCACATTCTTTCAAAGAAACTCTTGTGCAAGGTAGTAATGGCCCAAGTATAACCCCAAGCTAATAAAGAAAGAGACAACTCACTATGGTGTGTTGGTTTCTCCACTGAAATATTTGGTTATTGCAACCCTTGAAGAGTTAGTTGATTCTAATGAAAGAATACATCAATAAGGAGATCTTCCACCTATTCAGCAAAATCTATATGGTGATGGGGAGGATTCTCTATTTTTTTACGTAGAAAAACCGAGAGATGAATAACATCTTGATTATATCGAAGATTTGAATGGTGAAGGAGAAGAATTTTCAGAATCAAAGGGTGAAGAGGAGGAGGAAAATGAAGACATGGTTGATGATCAATTGGACTAGATGGATGAACGGCCTATTTCTCTTTCAGGAAATCTTCACGGTATGCCTAAGCACCTAGAAAAGCTTCTCTTAAATTTTGATCCTAAGAAGAATACAAAATATGAATATCATATTGATGACTTCTACAAGAATTTGTGAATGCTAGAGGCACATTTTTATGATATTTCTTGTAAACATTTTCCATACACTCTAGAAGGTAGAGCATCAATTTGGTATCACATTCTTCAACCTAATTCAATTCATAATCGAAGGGAGTTCAAAAGGATATTATTAGATAAAAGAAAATTATGATAATATTCGTGCCATGTTGCTCAAAGAACTCTGAACCCTGAAAATCAAGGACAAGGAACAAGTAAAGGATTTTAATTAGAGATTTTCACGTTTACTCAATAAGTTCCCTGCTGAATTGCAACCACATGGTTCCATTCCCAAATATTATTACATTGTTTCCTTGACTACTAACATTTCCATATTTTTTAAGAGGGTTGCAAAGGACACATTAGCTTTGAACTTTGTAGAAGAAAATGATGTTGAGAAGGACTTACATTCTATTAGTACTATTGAGGGTCATGAAGATTTTAAATACTCTAAAGGCAACGATAAGAAATATCAAGCCTCTTTTGCTAAAAATAAATAGAGATTCTTCCGATATGGAACGATCAGTGAAGTATTTAAAATTTCTCACTAATGAAGTATATATTAAAAAAAAAGTCAAGTGAGGCATCTACCAATAGAAATTATTTCAAGCCCCCTTTCTTTAAGAAGAATAATAATCAACTAACGAAGTCCACACAAAGCAATGATGTTATGGTAAATTTTGAAATTTTTGGCATCAATAACATTTGTACATTTCATTTGGAAAAGCATTTAGAGAAAACATGTACACAATGGAATCACAATATAAATTCTATGATGACCAATTCCGTAGACACTTTATTAGCATAGGAGAAATTTCAGAAAAATGAAGAAGCAAGTGAAGCAATCATGGAAAAGGAAAATCCAATTTATTTTCATTCAGCTAATGAATTCAACATTATATGTAATGTTGATAAACAAAGTGTTGATGAACCACCAACAAGTGAGGATCCTCCACAACAAGCAATTGTGTGATATAATTTGAGTAAAGGACTGGTTTTTGGGCAAGATCTTAGGAAGCAATTGTTGAGAAGGATTTTACCACTTTCTAATCCTGCAAAAAAATCATTAAATATATTTGGAAGTTTTCAGCCTCGTAGGAATGCTTCCACAAGCAACAAAAGTAAGCCCATCAATCCCGAGGCTTCAACTAAAGCTACACCACCCGATGCTTTAGTGCAACATGTTAAATATGAATGTATTCATTACACCGTCATCAACGATATGAAAATGGATTATGCCAATATTTCAATCTTTGAGCATGAAAAAATAAAAAGATAGTGTGAAATGATCATCCAAGCATTTTCATCACAACCTCTGTAAGGCAATGAAGTTTCTTCTTCTAAAGTTATGTCTAGTAAGTCATGTGATATTCTCGACTCTATAGTTACCACTGTTAATTTAAATATTAATAGTGTTTACCCCCATTTTATTTTAATGTTTGAAATATTTAACTATATTTCCCATAATTTTCTTGTTTATTATGGGGCATCTGCAAAGGTCATGTCGTTATCTGTCACCAAAAAGATTAATGCCAAATGGGAAAAGACCAATGCATGAACCATACAGTTGGGCAGATCATTGGTCAAGTAAATTGGTGAAATTAGTAACATTATCATCTATTTATGATCAAACCTTAGAGCTCACAAACAAACCAATATTTTTAATCTAGAAATTCTTGAAGCCTATGTCTTGCTTCTAAGTAAATACTAGTCCATCAATCCACAAGGATACTTTTGTACAAACTAGGCACATTTATGGATTCCTTATAAGGGTAGATATAACCAAATTCAAGTAGAAAGTGAGCCTTATATAAAATATACTATGACAACACTTGAGTGTCACAATGATCCACTTGGCTTTGTAGATGTCATTTTTGGAAGGAAAAAAATCTAGAGGTTGACCACAGGTGTTACCAATTGGATCCATCCCCTCTAACATATAATACATAGTTAGATGTCTTTCCTCACAGTCCAAAATGTATTAATGAAATTTTTAATATAGATGTATATACTACTAGTGGAGGAATTGACTCAGTATTCACTAACACTTAGACTTTATATTTTGAAGCTTCCAAAACTCAGGATGGTTCTATAGCTAATTATATCCTTATTGAACCTCAAAATATACAGTATGTCCTATCATGCTTCCCGAAGTTCAAGTGCACAAAGAAAACTACTGAATATGAAGCAATCTTTTTGGGATTAAGAAGGACATACACCTCAAGGTGGAGGTGCTCAAGGTAATCAATGATTCAAAGGTTGTTACCCATCAGGTACAAAATACCATTCGTTTTTGTTTCACTTAACTTTAAAAACTACCAACAAGAGGTGTGGCATATTATTCCATTCTTTAAAGAATTTAATATTAATTATGTTCCTAGACCTTGTAACAGTGTCGCAGATATTTTAGCCAATGCAGTTGCTAGGATGTTTCCATTAAAGGATGGATTTTCTATAAAAATTGTTTATAAACCATTTTTTCCTCATAACATAACTAATTTCTATGTGTTTAATGATGACCAACATATATTATAATTCATGGCTAGTGTGGATGTTTTCAAAGATGTGGTCGTTGAAGAAGATGAGCACAAAAAGGCCTTGTAGGAATTTTCTCAAGCAACTAAGGGTAATATTATACCCAATGGTGTGGTATCTCTTGAGAAACGTTATGAACAAAAAATGTTTTCAAAGGAACAATGAATACAAAGACTTGGAGCTTGACACTACCACATGAACGAGTTAATTTGGGAACAGAAGAAGATCCAAAATATGTGAATCTCCGTACATGTTGTTATCCTTAAGAATAAAAATCTTTCATCTTGCTTTTCAAACAATATTAGGATGCATTTGCATGTGCATATGATGATTTAAGGACATATGTTACATGAATCATCCAACGTGTATTTCCCATCAAAGAAGTGGTAAAGTTGTTTCAGCAAAAGCTAAGGAAATTCCATCTCACACTTAAGCCGTTGATTCAAAAAGAATTAAGGAAGTTATTGGATGCCCAAATCATTTTTAAAATTTGTCATTCTACATGGGCTTCCATCCTCATTCCTATCAGTAAAAGGTCCATGGAGATACATCTCTATGTTGATTTTTGGCACCTCAACCGAGCCTCGGATAAGGGTAACTACCCCGTGCCATATATGGAGCAGATACTCTAGACAATATCTATGTCCAAAATGTTCTCTCTCTTGGATAGATCCTCTAGATTCAATTAGGTGCTAGTTGTTGAAAATAGCAACAAGAAATGCTAAAAATAGAAGTGCTAAAAATAGCACTAGTATAAATAGCAGTTTGGGTACCAGTGCTGGATTGAGCAACAGGAAATGAAAAATGGAAGTGATAAAAATAGCATTGCTATTTTTAGCAGTTTGGGATGGATTCCTATTTTAGTTAGTCCCTAAACTAAAATAGTGAAGTAAAATTCGAATTTGAACTTAACAGCTACTTGTAAAATAATTAATTAATTCATCTTGAGTTAATTAATTAAGGAAAATCAAACATGAATTCTATGTGGGAACATGCAATAGTTTCTCCATTAATTGATTAATTTATCCATCAGTTAAAGAAATAAGGATGAGTTATAATATTGAGTTGTAATTAGTTTAATCAATTAACTTAGTCAAGTCCCATGAGATTAATTTAAATAGTTTGTTTAAATTAATGTGAGTTCAGTTAGTTAATGCATGATTGCATATAACTGTTGCACTTCAGATAACTAAATATTCTCTCATGAATAACTCATGCATGTCAGTTCAGACAGAGACCCACATGAGATCAGAGGAGGGACAGTGTATTATCAGTTGGATGGATTTTCCCTATAAAGGAAACTCATCCATGGAGAAGGATTTATCTACTTTACGAATGCGCAGTTGGATCAGAGGTTAGTGAGTGTGTGAAGAGGCCAATAAACACAAGTGGCTACACTGGACCCCAAGGAAAATTGTGCAAATAAATAGGAGGCTTGAGGTAGAGGAGAAGGTTTGAGAGAGGCCTTCGACTATGTTATGAAACCAGATCACAAAAATATAGAAAAGATAGATCAATGCCTTATAATTCAGCCTCTTCGTGGGGGCAACTTCCTTTACATTACACAAATGAACAACTCTTTGATGGTTCAAATGACAAAACCTCATTTCTCTATATAGGAGTCTAACGGGTCACAATATAACCTAGCCGACTTAACAATGATAATATAAAAGCACAAAAATAACAATAGATGGATTCTATGGGGCCTAATAATAACAATATGGGGAAAATAGGGGCACAACAATATTAATAAGGGATACAACGACAATAGTAATGGGGGAATCACTAGTATTATAGGGAACTAACATGCCCCTCTCCTTCAAAAAAGTGTTGTCCTCAATGCTTGAGTAGTTTTGGATTCTTCTGTATAAAATTCTCATCCTCCCATGTGGAATCTTTAGCAGATAAGTTCTTCCACTTGATGAGATACTCTGAAATTGATCGATTTCGTAGCTCTCGAGTTATTGTTTCTACGACTGCTTCCAATTCCAATATAATTTTTCCTTCCTTGTCAAGTTCTGACAATATTGTTTGAACTGGGAACTTGTTGCCTATAACCTTCTTTAAACATGAAACATGAAAAACTAGGTGCACTCAAGAAGCTACAGGAAACTCCAATTTATATGCCATAGTACCAATCTTTTGCAACACCTTGTACAGACCATAATACTTTGGTGATAATTTATTATCCTTCTTAGCTTGCTTGAGGGACATTGTTTATATGGTTGTAACCATAGGAATACCCAGTCACATACATCAAAACTTCTTTCGTTGCAATGTTGATCTGCCTGTTGTTTCAATCTATTCTACGCCAATGTGAGGTTATCGTTTAAGAGTTGGAGAACTTGTTGTTGATGCTCGACGTGATGTTCCACTTCTTGAACCTTAGAATTTTCTCTTAAATATGATGTGATGGATGGTGGTTGATATCCATGAAGTGCGATAAATGGGGTCATTTTTGCTGTAGTATGGAAGGAAGTATTATACCACCATTCCGCCAGAGGAAACCATTTGACCCATTGTGTCTATTTATCAGATATAAAGCAACAAAGATATCCTTCCAAACATTTGTTTACTATCTCAGTTTGCCCGTCAGATTGAGGATGATAAGATGAGCTATGAGCTAAATGAGTACCAAGACAAGAAAATAATTTTGTCCAAAAATTTCCAGTGAAAATGGGATCTCTGTCACTTACAATAATCTTTGGGCTTCCACGTAGCTTTTGAATTGTTTCCATAAATGCAATAGAAACTATACTCGCTTTAAATGGATGTGAGAATGCAGAAACATGTGCATACTTGGTAAGTTTGTCAACTACCACCATGATCACACTCTTTCCTTCAGACTTGGGTAAACCTATGATAAAATCCATTGAAACCTCCTCCCAACGTTGGCTTGGAATGGATAAAGGTTGTAATAGGCCTGGGGTCTTAATTGTTTCAACTTTATTTTTTTTGAAAACCAAACATTCCGCCATAAACTTTTGAATATCCAATTTAAGGCCATCCCAAAAAGATTCCTTCTTAACATTATGGTAAGTTTTTAAAAATCTTGAGTGCCCTCCTAAGGGAGAAGTGTGCAATTCCATAAGAATCTTTTGTTTGAGTTGGGAATTCTTACAGAGGTATAAGCAATCTTTGTACCATAATGAATCATTTTTCCAACTAAATGTATCAGATGTACTGGAATCTTTTTGTAACTTTTGAATAAGTGCCCACACTTCTTCATCATTCTTCCATTCCTCCCTTGCTTCATTTATCCAATCTGGTTGGATAATAGAAATGGCGCACAGTAATGGTTCCACATCCTCATCCTCTCTTGAGAGTGCATCTACCACAACATTTTGCTTCCCTTTTTTGTAGATGATTTCAAAGTCATAACCCAACACCTTTGTGACCCATTTTTGTTTCTCTTCAGAGCATAATCTTTGTTCTAAAAAGTATTTAAGACTATCATGATCTGTTTTTACCTTGAAGTGTCTTCCCATTAGGTAGGGTCGCCATTTCTTAAGTGCATGTAGTATTGCCAACATTTCCTTCTCATAAATAGATTTGTGTAAATACTTTCCCTTGATTGAATGACTTTCGAAAGCAATGGGTCTTTCATCTTCCATTAAAACAGCAGCAATTCCATTTCCTGAAGCATCACATTCCATAATAAGGGATTTTGTGAAGTTTGGTGTACCTAAGACCAGTGCTTGGCACATTTCCTCTTTAAGATGTTCGAAGGCATTTGTTGCTTTTGGGGTCCATGAAAATGGATCTTTCTTCAATAATGTTGTTAGAGGTGTTTCTATTCTCCCATAATTATTGACAAACTTGCAATAATACCCTGTCAACAGGAGAAATCCTCGCAGATGCTTTATGGATGTGGGTATTTTCCATTCCTTAATGGCTTTAATTTTGCTAGGGTCTACCTTAACACCTTCATGAGATACAATATGACCTAGATATTCCACCTCTTGTACTCCAAAGAAACATTTCGATATTTTCGCATATAATTGTTTCTCCTTCAATTATTTGAGCACCCTGTCAACATGTTCAACATGATCCTTCCAAGACTTGTTGTAGATTAGTATATCATCAAAAGATACTAACACAAATTTTCTAATGAAGGGTTTGAAAATGGAATTCATCAAACCTTGAAATGTAGAAGGTGCATTGTGAAGGCCAAAAGCATGACCAGAAAGTTCATAATGACCCTCATGAGTTCTAAATGTTGTTTTCAGAATTTCTTCAGTCTTCATTCTGATTTGATGATATCCTGAAAGAAGATCCAACTTGGTGAAGTAAATTGATCCATGCAATTCATCCAATAATTCATCAATGACAGGAATGGGGAATTTATCTTTAATAGTGAGCTTGTTGAGGTCCCTATAATCTGGACACATCCGCTAAGAGCCATCCTTCTTGTGCACCAATACTATTGGAGTAGAGAAAGAACTTTGACTAGGTTCAATTAGACCAGCCTCTAGCATTTTTGCAACAATACGTTCAATTTCAATCTTTTGGGCATAAGAATATCTGTACAGCCTAATGTTTGGAGAAACACTTCCTAGAATCAAATGAATAGCATGATCATGGTCATGAATAGGTGGGAGACCTTTGGGAGTCTCAAATACCTTGGAATGATTGTCCCAAAATTTTTGGAGATCTGGAGAAATAGATGATTTCGATGTGGAAACATCTAGTGAACATAATTGTGCAATTACACCTCGTTGTTCCTTATTTAGGATCTTTGTCATACCACTAGAGCTGATTATCTTTCCTGGTTTCCCTGCAATACCCTTAATTCAACTTCCTTTCCTTCCATAGAAAATTTGATGAAAACTTCTTGAAAATTAAAAGTTATTGTACCCAAGGATTGTAGCCATTAGACTCCTAGTACAACATCAGCACCACCCTTTGGAATGGAAAGCATTGGGCTATTCAATACATATTCTCCCATGGATAGCTTGATATTATGGAACTTTCCAAAGAAATTTATGGTTCCTCCACTTCAAACCATCACTTGACACTCTAGTGCTAGGTATAAGAAGCAATTCAATTCTTTTGCTATCTTACAATCAATAAAATTGTGGGTACTTCTTGAATCAATCATCTCTATTATCCTTTTCTTCTTGATATGTCCTATCTTGATGGTTTGAGGAGTGGTAATTCCAGCCAATGCATTACAAGATATGGTTGGATTCATTTCTTCTTTATCTAGGGTTTGTTCTTGGAGTATATACTCTTCTTTTGAAATTTCTTGTTCCTTTTCTTCCTCCTCTTCACAATCTATGTAGAATAATTTCTTCTCAGCACACTTATGACCTTTAGTGTATTTGCTATCACAACTGTAACAAAGCCCTTTTACTCTTTTTTCTTCCAATTATTATGGTGTCAACCTTGTAGGTTGTGGAAGGTTAGGGGCAACAACACTTCCATCTTTATAGTTTTGAGTGGCAGGCTTCCTGGTTGCCATAATTTTGCTTTCCATTTTTCTTTCTAACCTGAATGCTTTCTCCATTGAATCAGGTTCCCAAAGGCGAACCTCATGTTGGATATTATCCATTAAAGTCCATATGAACACATCAATCCTACGCTCCTCTGGAATATCTTTTACTCTAATGTTTAATTTTTGGAAGTCCTCAATGTGCTCCATCATTGAACCCTTTTGTTTGAGATTTATCAATTGGCTAAAAAAAGTGTTCCTTTTTGTATCCTCATAATGTGCTGTCATTTCCTCAGTAAAAATTTCCCAGTGACAATTTGTTTACGAGAGAAAAGCCATTGATACCATATAAACTAATTTGGTTCCAAATATAAAGTTGCAATACGTACCTTTTGTGTGTTTTGCACATTATGGAGATCGAAAAATTGCTCCATCTGTAGTATCCATGTTGCGGGATCCTTGCCATCAAACTTCCTCATATCGATCTTTGGAACATGGTGGTTCTTCAATCCAACATTAGAGTTTATGAAATCATGATTAACATTTATTTTGTTTTCATCATGAGTTTCCTTTACTACCCTTTCGTTATTAGTAACCATTTCTTGTAGAAACTTTGTCAAATTTGTCTTCAAAGCTTCCATGCCTGTCTTCAAATCTTTCATGCATGTCTTCAAATATGTCTTCAAATCTATCTTCAGAGCGTCCATCTTAGCTTCCACATCATTCACCTTAGCTTCTATGCCTTTCTTTAAACCATTCATCTTAGCTTCTACATATTTCCTTAAACCATTCATATTAGATTCTATTAATTTTTGTGCGAGTGATATTTGTTGCACTTGGTCTCGTAATTTTGATATATCATGTTGCATTTCTTCCTCTTCTTCATGTGTCATGCTAGAGCTTTCAAGTTGCTTACTAGCTATTTCCATTTTCTTTCTTCGGGGCATCAATTACTGATAATAATTCTTCACTATGCCCTTTGAATTCCTTCAAACTAATTTTTCAAACCAAGCTTATGCAAAAATGTAAAAAAAAATCTACACACCTTTTTTCTTTACTTTGTAGGAGCTTTATATTGCATCTGATGTATCTCTACAATTTTGGATCTTCCAATTCTGAAATTGCGACCTACAATAGCCCTCTGTGTCCTCTTTCCAATGCCACTAGTCAGATTGAATTTAGATTCTCCAAGAAAGAGTTATGCACAATCTCCCAAGATGACCTAATTATATACCTTTTTAGAAGAGAGAGCTTTTATTAAGTGCCACGTGTCATTGTTTTGACATTAGGATCTGAAAAATATACACAGGAAACTACAGTCCATCCACTTTCTCTACCTCAAGAAATTCCAATTTGATGTTCAAAACAAAAGTTATGATGATTTTCCCTAGGTCACCTATTTGGAATTTAATTCGGGAGTCTGCAAAAAGGCCAACTTCCTCAGATCATATCTCTGTAAATATAGCTATAAAAGCTCTGAAATTTGACCCCGAGGTTTAGAATGATTTCAACCCAAATGGGTTTTTTTTTTATTGTCTGAAACGTCGCAGAAAAAAATTTATAGGGAAAATTGCACGATGACTTGTTTGGAAACCCTAGAATTCAAAGCTCTCATACCAAATGTTATGAAACCAGCTCACAAAAAGATAGAAAAGATAGATCAATGCCTTAGAATTCATCCTATTCGAGGGGATAACCTCCTTTACATTACACAAATGAACAATTCTCTGATGATTCAAATGAAAAAACCTCCTTTCTTTATATAGGAGTCTAAGGGGTCACGATATAACCAAGCCGACCTAACAATAATAATATAAAGGCACAAAAATAAAAATAGAGGGATTCTATGGGGCCCAATAATAACAATATGTAGACAATAAGGGCACAACAATATTAATAAGGGATATAATGACAATAGTAATGGGGGAATCACTAGTATTATAGGTACCTAACAGATTTTCTATGAGCAGGAGAGGGATTGCAGTGGGATAGCTTGTGAGCTCATTCTTTTTGTAATCTGGACTATATTTCCACTTGTATGATAATACAGAGTTGGGCTTTTAGGCTAAGGCTTTCCCCATGATATTTCTTCTGTGTTATGTGTGATTGCTTCTCATTCTCAGTTATATGTGTTCTCATTGGTCATGCTCAAATTGATTAAGCTTCCGCAAAGCATTGTAGAAGTAGATCTTGTATTGTGTTTTAATATATTACATAACATGTTGATCTACAATGCGAATTTCTACATGGTATCAGAGCTAGCTAATCCATAGAGAAATTTCTACATGGTATCAGAGCAAAGGTGATCAAAGCGAAGAACAGTATAAAAAGAAGGGAGAAGTTTTGAGTTTTGGACAGTGCGTTTTCAGAGCATATCTAAATAATTTTGTGAAAATTTTTCAGAAACAAATAGCAGATATAGATTCCTTGCAAAAAAGGACCCAAATTCGAAAAAAAAATCGGCTGAATCGAAGTTTGGATGAGGGAGATATCACTAATTTAAAATCATCTCTTTTTCCAGAAAATTTTGTGATGGTAGGAAAGATGAAACAAATTGGTGTGCTAGCCAAGAACCTGTATGCACTTGAGGTACAAGATGCATGCAAAGCCTTGAGGAGCAAGTCAAAGGTTAGATACTTGGTGGTTGAGAGGGAGAGTAAATTACCTCTCAACATGTAGTGCCAAAAGAAGTCTCAGACAATTGTGGAGGAGCGACAATTGGTGAAGCAACTTCAGGAGGTTGTGGAGTAGCCATAACTATAGAATCTGAGAGGAGACCAAGTGAAGGCATCCACTCATGCAGAGACCTCCATTAGGGAGAAATTTTGAGCCAAGTGGGTAGAGGGATCACATGCAGCCATACCTCCAGGCAGGAGGTGGGGCGATGTGACATGATAGTCCCAAGAAGGCTTAAATAAGGGCACAATCCTCGAGGTACCTAGCCTCTTAGATTAGACCTTGCTACGGGAGCCCCGATGAGGAGAAGTAGGAATGGCTGAATGGGTAGAGGAAAATGCAGATAGAGTGGCAGAGAGAGCTATAGTACAGGAGTCATAGGACTGTGTAGAGCTAGCAAGTTGCAACAATGCAAGAGGCACAGGAGTGTTGCACCAGTGCAGGATGGCACAAAGAGGTGTGCAACGATGCGAGATACATGCAGTGTCACAGAAGCTTAGAGATCAGAGAGGGAGCACTTGTCAGTTGCAGGTAGAGCTTCAGCATCAAAGTATGTTTCTAGCCCAACAGAGAGGTTAGTGGGGAGCTTTTTTGTTTCTAGAGTTGTTGGAGAAACCACACTTGGTAGAAGTGTTGCATGCAGAACATTTCAAAGGTACAAGATCGGGTTCGAGTTGAATGCCTTTCTTGTTGAGAGGGAGTGTTGAAAATAGCAATAAAAAATGCTAAAAATAGAAGTTCTAAAAATAGCACTGCTATAAATAAAAGTTTGGGTACTAGTGATGGATTGAGCAACAGGAAATTAAAAATGGAAGTGCTAAAAATAGCATTGTTATTTTTAGCAGTTCAGGATGGATTCCTATTTTAGTAAGTCCCTAAACTAAAATAGTGAAGTAAAATTCGAATTTGAACTTAACAGCTCTTTGTAAAATAATTAATTAATTCATCTTAAGTTAATTAGTTAAGGAAAATCAAACATGAAGTCTATGTGGAGATATGGAACAGTTTCTGCATTAATTGAGGAATTTATCCATTAGTTAAAGAGATAAGGATGAGTTGTAATATTGAATTGTAATTAGTTGACTCAGTTAACTGAGTCAAGTCCCATTAGATTAATTTAAACAATTTGTTTAAATTAATGTGAGTTTAGTTAGTTAATGCATGCTTGCATATAACTACTGCACTTCAGATAACTGAATATTCTCTCATGAATAACTCATGCATGTCAGCTCAGACAGAGACCTAGTTGAGATCAGAGGAGGGACAATGTACTATCAGTTGGATGGATTTTTCCTATAATGGAAACTCATCCATGGAGAAGGATTTATCTCCTTCAGGATTGTGTAGTTTAATCAAAGGTTAGTGAGTGTGTGAAGAGGCCAATTCACACAAGTGGCTACAATGGACCCCAAGGAAAATTACGCAAAGAAATAGGAGGCTTGGAGGTCAGAGGAGAAGGTTTGAGAGAGGCCTTTGACTATCTATGAGCAACAGAGGGATTGCTGAGAGAACAAGATAGCTTGTGATCTCATTCTTTTTGTAATCCGGACTATATTTCCACTTGTATGATAATACAGAGTTGGGGTTTTAGGCTGAGGCTTTCCCCGAGATATTTTTTCTGTGTTATGTGTGATTGCTTCTCATTCTCAGTTATATGTGTTCTCATTGATCATGGTCAAATTGACTAAGCTTCCACAAAGTGTTGTAGAAGTAGATCTTGTATTGTGTTTTAGTATATTGCATAATCTGTTGATCTACAATGGAAATTTCTACATGGTATCAGAGCTAGTTGATCCATAGAGAAATTTCTACACTAGTATCAAAATTAGTTAAACTAAAGACCACCTTGAAGACAAAGTGGGGAAATTTTTCTTTCAAGTGCATGCCATTTGGACTCATTAACACTGGTGCTAATTTTCAACGAGCAATGGACATCGCATTTCATGGATTGATTAGCTAGGGTGTGGTCATCAACTTGGATGGAATAATAGTATTTTCCAAGAATATATCTCATCATATCCCTCATCTAAAGCATATTTTTGAGCGATGTAGAAACTATGGTATTTCACTAAATCTGAAGAAGAGCATCTTTGGTGTGTCTCAAGGTAACCTTTTAGGACACATTATCACTAAGAGTGGAATCAAGGTTGACCCAAAGAGGGTAAAGACTATTGCTCGAATCAATTTTCCCATGAATAAGAAAGAAACACAATCCTTCTTGGGAAAGACTAACATTGTACAAAATTTCATCTTTGATTACACACGCATTGGTAAGGTGTTTGGGGATATGATGAAGAAGAACGCCACATATAAATGGAAAAAGAGAGAGATAAATAGATTTTCCTTAGTCAAGCAAGACATTGTTGATGTAGTAGCCTTATATATCCCAAATTTTGTGAAAGATTTCCTATTACACACTTTTCCTTCTGACATATATATTGCAGTCGTGTTAACACATAAACATAATGAAGGAAAAGAGTGGCCTATATCTCTCATGAGAGTTAGCTTACAGTTATCAGAACTTAATTATCTCACCATTGATAAGAAAGCATACATTGTGTATAAGCAAGATAATAATTTTAGGCCTCACCTCCTGGAATCCCACATTATTATCTATATACCTCATCAAGCAATTAGAAAACTCTTTGTACAATAAGAGCTAGCTGAGAAGACGTGAACTAGATTATATGCTTACAGGAATATGATATTGAATTTAATATGGTGCATACTATCAAAGGCCATGGTCTTTGTTAGTGGTGAACTCACCAAAATAAGATCCTTATGGGTGGGAATAGGAAATAGGGATGTATAATGTCAAGCAGATTCCTTCTATGGATACAACAACATCTTGGTATACATATATACAATAATATTAGAGCACAACACCTTTCCTTCTCACCTATCGATCAAACAAAAGAAGGAAATATGACTTAAAGCTTTATCTTAGCAACTTGTTCATGGTGTGATTTTATGGATGCACCACAATGGTGTCCTACTTATATGTTTGGAGGCTCCAGATTCATAAAGAGTATTAAGAAATATTCACGATGGACCAGCAAGTGGGAACTTTGTGAGTGATACCATAGTTTATAATGTGATGAGGGTTGATTACTATTGGCCCATATTATTTAACGAATATCATGCCTATGCCCAAAAAGGGCCTATTCTATCAAGGGTGTGCTAGTCGTGATCAGAAGTCAGCCACCCCACTGCTACCCATAGCAGTTGTACCATTTCAATAGTGGGGATTTGATGTTATCATTGAAATCTATCCTAATTAATTCAAGAAACAATGTTATATCTTAATTGTTACTAATTATTTCATTGAGTGGATGGAAGAAATTCCATTAAAGAAATTTAATGATTAGGAAGTCATTCAATTTCTCAAACAAAACATCATAACTAGGTTTTGGCGTTCCTACATCAATTGTGTTTGATAATGCAACACATTTTTCTTCATTAAGGCTTTATAGTTTTACATTATAAAATGGTATTTTTTAAAAGCATGCATAAAATTACTACCCTTAGTGGAACGAACTGGTTGAATCGAGGAATAAGAACATAATCTATGTTATGAACGAAACCATTTTCTATGAACAAAGGAACTAACATAATGTTTTGGTTAATGCATTATGGGTTGACTATGTCGATCACAAACCCTCTATGAAGACCTCTTCCTACTTCCCTGTATATGGAAAAGAAGTTGTCCTCCCTCTGAACATATACGTTATAGCCTTGTAGCTTTCCCAAGAATATCAAAAATAACCATGTCTATTTGTTGGAAATAGGAAGAATAACCTTCTCAAGCTCAAGGAAGAAAGGCTCAAAGATAAAGATAAGTTTGCAATACACTGAAACTGAATCAAACATTGGTTTAATAAAAATTCTACAGGCAATGAGGATTTCAGTGTGCGATAACTAATATTGAAGCGGGATAAGGTCCATAAAGAGAAAGGAAAGCACACCAAATTTCAATCCTTGTGGATTGGACGTTACACAATTGTTGAAATTCTTGGCCATCATGCTTACAAGTTTACATCCTTAGATGGGAGGACTGGCCCTAATCGTGTCAAAGGTTGAGATCTTAAGCATTACTTCCAGTAGCATCCCTGAGCTATGTTCCTACCTCTGTACATTTTATTTTCTTGTCTTGAGTTGTTTATCTTGCCATATATTATGTTCTTTCTAGTTTTCTTGGACAATGTACATAAATAAGACCTTGTGTGAGAGTGTATGTCTAGCATCGAAGAACAATTTGGAGAAACAAATAGGGATATTGAGAACTGCAATCGTTGACTATTTTTTAAATCTCCTTCTTTGTTTGGGGTAAAGTTCCCTAAGTTAGATAATGTCCAAATGGAAACTACGATGCACTCGAGAGGAAAGCCCTGAGTAGAACCATGACACATGCATACATTCTAGGATCCTCATTCCTTAACTTGATATTGTATCTATTCTGTGTTCGTATGCTAATTGAACTAGGTAGAGAAAGGAAAGGTGAAAACTAATAGCAAGAACATAAATATCAAAGGTTATATAACTATCACTGAAGAAAAATTTTCTTCTTCTCTCAATAAGTCAAGATCTGTTTTCCACACATTTAAATAAAATAAGTAAAGTAAAGGGTGAAACATGATAAAGACTTCCTTCATAGAGAGGTGAAGCAAGTAATTTGACCAGGCTACTAGCTAGGTTCACTCGCAGGAAAGCAATTCTTGTGTTCCTCTAGTAACTTTGTTGGCGTATTGAACATACTTGCTATTAATGGAGCAACACTAGAGATGTAATCTGAGATTGATTATCTGAAAGTTGAAAACTACTTATTACCCTTCTACTATATCAAAAGGATTGTGATATGGCTAGGTTATTTTGATGTGTTGAACCATGGAGGGAAATACATCTATAAGTGGGTTAAGTGTGGAAGCCAAAACAATCCACATGATCAATCAATACTCCTTGAAGGAATAAAACGTTTGTTGAAAACCACCCCTAGTCATAGAAGTTTATGTCTTTCTAGTGTGTCGCCAAGTATTGTTGTTGCTAAAACACCCTCCAAAATTTTGCTATATTCAAATTTTGGAGCTTACTTGCTCTCATGTGAAGTGTTTATTATCATTGTCAACTGTTGTTTCATTTTGTTTGCATGTTTCAAGTGTCCATGTCCCTTTCTAAGTGTCATCGTATAGCCAACAATAGTTACAATGCACTTTTGAGTCATAATGCACATTCTAGTCAGAAAAAAACACTTATGTGTCACAATTGCTCATGCCTTTCTTGTTGCACTTGGAGAATGTTTGTGAACAGGAACTTTGACTTATATTTCTTATTCTTGGGTCCTATCTAATTTTTATTGATCAATTGAGGTTTATAATGCTTAATATTTCCCCTAACTTGTTATGTCTTTCAATGTCTTATCCTTTCATACTTAGCCAATTTCTGACCTTGCAACTCCTCCTCTAAGCTAGGAAGAGCACACTCTGCACTTCTAGGCCCTAGTAGTTACACTCCTCGTGAGTTGGAATTGTGCCCTATGCCATCCTAAGCCTCCTTCTTGCCTACTCTCCCTACCTGTGCAACTCATGCCTCTATCTACCAAGGTAGCACACTGTGCACTTTTAGTGGGTTGTGATGCACCTCCTTATGTGCTAGAACTATGAATTACGACCTCATTGTGGCCAAAACCTTCCTCCCTAGTGAATGGTGTGGTCCTAGTTAGCAGTGCTCGCAACATTATCTCTTCAAACTTCATCATGTGTTAACATTGCCTCTTCCTCTTCTAGAGCTATGCATGGTATAGTGTTAGTGAGTAGCACTTTCCTGCCTTGTCTCAGGCAATTTTTCTCTATGCCAAAAAGTCCTATTTCTCTCTTCTTAGAACACTAGTGAGCCACATTCAGTACATTACATGAATCATCATTGAGTAGGAGACTGATGGGCTAATGTTTACTTTCCATGAGTGATATATACATGCAAATATACCTAGTAAGCATTGAAGAAGGTATTTGAGAAGATTTGTCAAGAAACGTTGCCCAATGAAGGATTTTGAATACAAATGCACAAAGGCACCATGTTGCAATAGTTGAAGTAATGTTGGATCCTGGTGATCAAAGTGACTCATGAAGACTTCATAATCTCTCTAGACCATTTGGAGGGTAAAATGCTACAACCATGGAAGCTCTATTACAAGTATTGAAGACATATTGGCAATGCCATCACTTCTCAAAGAACTTCATGTAAGAAGTCACCAGGGTCTAAGTCATCAATGTCAAATTCCTTGTCTTGTTGTTTTCGCATGATGATTCGGAAAATGATGATGTAATTTTGGAAAATATTGTAAATGTAAATATGTGGAAGTCCAAGGGTCACACGTGTACAAAAGAGTCATTAGGAAAACTCCAAAGAAGTCCAGAGGTCATATGAGAAGTCGAAGAGTCATTAGGTTAGTTCAAAAGTGATGGGGATATGAAAGGTCATACCCCTTGTTATAAAACAAGCCTCATCACTAAAGCAAAGGAATTTTCTCCTTGGCTTCTCCAACTGGGTGTGTGGGAGACAGATTACTATTTTGGGGAGTAAGTAGTGGCTAAATGCTCCATTATTGGAATGAGTGATATCACATTGTAACCATTTATCTTGGACCTTTCACTTAATAATCTAAAGCTCATTAGGCCAACATGCTTTCATGCATATATCATGAACATTATAAGACTATTCAGTGGTTGTTTTCGATATGTGTTTATGTTTTCACATAGTAAAGAGATTGAAATATTTCATTGTCTTTGGTGCTTATCTTGTTGAATATGTATTGTAATTACTTAAACGATTGTTATGTCTATGCGAACTATTTTGCTATATGGTTAATGATTATTTCATATGAATTTGCATGTGCCTTTATTAGAATAGTACTATTATTTTTCTTCTAACGACTCACTTTCTCTTTCTTTTCACTGAAAGAACCTTCATACATTGAACAATTTAACATTTCAAAAAGCTTACTTACTTTGTCATTCAAAAGTACATGTGTGTTTCTCTCTCATGCTAACTATTGTAGCCAAGGAAAATATTTAAGATAATGGTAGTCGGGTCATATACTAGATGGGGCTCCTATATCAAACAATTTGAGGTCTAATTGGGCCTTCATGTTGAGGAGACTACTTGTGTGTTGGTAATTTCCAACATTATCAATAAGAACATAAATTTGGTTTCTATAAACCAAGAAATCATCATTGTTAATGGTATATATTTCCTTTTCAGTGTTGTTTTCATGCTTCATTTTTTTCAATAAAGTTTTATGTTATGGATCTTTTAAGGTTGCATCTTTTATCTCATCTGAAAAGCTAGATTTCACTTCACTAAATGAAATTTCATATATAAAATTTAGCCTCACTCTTTCACCTAAGTAAAAAAAATCATTAATAAAACTTTTCCTTCTACGTATGATATCCACAACCTAGTTTTCTTTAACTCTTAAGTGTTTTATGTCCAAATAAAACTCTCTCAAGAAAGAATACCATCGGTCTTGCTGAGTGTTAAGTGTAGGCTGTCTAAAAAAAATAGTCAAGTTACTATAATCATTCATCAAAATAGATTTCCTTCCTAATAGATAGTGTCGCCATACCTTTAAGGCATGAACCAATATCGTTAATCATAAATCATAGACTAAGTACCTCTATTCATGCTCCTTAAATGTTTGAGACTCATAGGCCACCACCCAACCTTCTTGCAATAACACACCTCCTACTCCTCCGTGGCATGCATTTGTACAAACAACAAATTCTTTCTCTAGATCTGCAATCCTTGGAATAGGGGTTATAGTCAATAGATTCTTTAACTAACCAAAAATATTTAGGCATTCCAGTGTCCAATTAAAGGTTCTCCCCTTATTTTATAAGGAAGTTACGAGGTAGGATAATTTCGAGAATTAAACTGTAAAGAAATGGTAGTAACCTGCTAGTCCCATAAAGGATTTGATATCTGCAACATTCTTAGTAATAGGCCATTCCATAATTGTTTAATCTTTTCTAGATCTACGAATATCCCTTATTGAGTGATCACATGCTCCAAACATTGTATTTTTTCTTCATATAATTGACATTTACTATACATGGCATATAATTCGTGTTCTCGTAAAATTTGCAAGACTATTTGCAAATGTATTTTATGCTCTTCTACATTCTTTGAAAAAATCAAGATATCATCGGTAAATATTAAAACAAAATTATCTACATATGGATGGAATATGTTGTTCATGAAGCACATAAAGGTGATTGGAGCATTAGTTATCCCGAAAAGTAGTACTACAAACTCATAGTATACATAGTGAGTCGTAAATGCAGTTTTGTTGATGTATTCCTATCTAGTCCAAATGGGATTGTATCCAGAGTGTAGATCAAGTTTTGGAAAACAAGGTAGTGTCCTTAACCTAATCGAAAAAACCATTGATTTGAGGTAGTGGATAAATTTTTTTATGGTGAATTTATTTAGTTATTGATAATCAATGCAGATCCTTAACGTGCAATATTTCTTTCTGACAAGGAGCATAGGGACTCCCCATTGCGACACACTAGGATGAATATATATTTTATCTAGGAGCTCATGTAACTTCATTTTTAATTGAATTAATTTTAATATACTCATGCAATAGGGTGCCTTAGATACTCAGGTGGCCCACAAAATTGGTTCAATTGTAAGTTCAATATCTCATCGAGGGGGACACCCGGGAAAATTGTTGTCTTTTCTTTAGCGTTAGAATATCCAACTTGAACTACAAAAATTTAACAATGCTTTCTAGTACATTTTCAAAACTGAGGGGTTGTAATTTGTCTTGACATCAAAAGTCTTGCTATCCCTTGAATTTCTTTCCTAGAACCTCCCTTATTATTAAAACTAATAGTTTTTTCTTTACAGTTTACAAGGGATCAATGTTTTTCGAACCAATCAATACAAATTAATATGTCATAAGGGCCTAGGGGGGAAATATTTAGATTTATCTATATTGACTGACCTGTCAATTCTACTGGAAAAATGCACTTTTGAAGTCACTCTTCATTTAACTCTAGTGGCCAACTGAGCTAACCATAGGTGTTTAAATTTACTAACTACCAAATGGCATAATTCCACTATCTTGGGACTAATATAGCTTAATCTTGCCCCAAGATCTATTAAAATAGACATGAAATGATTATAGATCTTACCTTCAAATTTTATCATTTTGGATTGATGCTCGACTGATGAGTCCTCCACAACAACATTGATCCAATGTAGACTTATCACCACTTCTTCTACCATAGATGCCTCTTGAACATATTCTACTTGCTCTATCTTACCATGGTAAGGGAAATCCTTAAGATAGTGTGGTTCCCCACAACCCCAGCACTATAGTTGTGGCTTTTATGTCTCGCCAAAATCAAATTTTCTTGACAATTCTAATGATTTAGGTCTATTCTGTGTTCGACGTTTTTGCTATCCTTTTCCAATAAAATTACCTTTCTAACCTCTATGAAAATTATTCGTAACCACAATTTTGATACTCTTACTATTATAAGGGTATTTCTATCCATTCTTACCTAACCCTGGTTTATTATTAGTTCATTTCTCTTTCAGTTGTTGATAGTTAATCTTCGCTTTATAGATAACTTCATCGATGGTTTTGGGGTTATAAAAATCCATGTGTGCTTTCATAAATATCGACAAACTAATTATGAAATGATGTACTTTGTCCTTTTATTCTTGTATACAGGGGGAATACCCCAAAAAAGAAGTCAATTTTGCAACACATTTGACCATCAACAGTTGACCCAATCTGAGGTCGTGAAATTCCCATGCTTTCACATCATGAAACCCCCTAGTAAGATACTTATTCCTGAAATGTTGCTGAAAATTTTCCCACATTACCCCATGTTCATCAATTCCATGAACTGCACTAACTTCTTCCCACTAGATGGTAACTTTTCCCTGGATTTAATAAATTTCTAGGCAAGCCTTCAAGTTGTTGTTATATTCGTAAATATGAATGTACTTATTAATGTTTGCTAACCATGGTTTTTCTACTTCCTCAAATTCACCATCAAATGTTAGTGTTTTAGTTTTTCTAAATTCCCCTTGTAATTATGTTTTCTCTCTTTTTTCCCCTTTATGCATTTTTCCTAAAGAAACATTTCCTGATTCCTCTTCCTTTGTTTCCTTACCACCCTCTGATTTTTGTGTAAATTTTTTGTTAGGAAAAATATCCTCTCTCTGCCTATATGATTCTGCTCTATTTCTATTTTCAAGAGTTGGGGCTAAACGTCTCTAATTATTCCTATCAACTAGGCTTTTAATTATTCTTTCATGGTCCCTCATGAGTCACTCATTGTCATCCCTTATTAATTGTTGCACTATTTTCAATAGTATTGCAGTTGTGGATTGGGGTTCTTCCCCTAACTGATCCCACATTCCTGGATTGGATCCTAAGAAGGGTATAGAACTAGGTCATGTAAGTGGTCATATGGGTGGTGTGGTCATCTTACCAAATCCTCTTTCTTGTTTCTTGTGCAACATGATATACAATTTTGTTCTCTCTAGGTTTTCCATTGAATAGGCCATAGTGTTGTAACAATGGTTCTCATACCACCTATAACATGCCTCAAAAACCATAATATATATATATATATATATATATATATACTAAGTTTTCATTTATGTTACTTGGTAAGAGTTGTTCGGCTAAAGCTCTACACATACGTTGGTGAAAAATATAAGTTAATTTTGATTTCATTGGAATACATTTGAGGATATAAACATCCATGTTTTCACATATATATATATAGAGAGAGAGAGAGATAAAGAGCGCCTACACATATGTATAATAATGAAGTGAACATGATTATTGTTATGAGGTTCTAAAACTGGGTGAGCACAGTTTAAGATTTTTATAATGGCGATTTGATGATTAATTATTGTATTCTAGGCTTATATCAACTTTGTATATATCTTGACGATTTATACCTTTATTTATGTTATATATTTCAATATTATAATCCATTCGGAACTAATGGATTCAGCCTATCATAATAAAATAATCCTTGAGATAATATACATAGTTTCGTTTTATGTTTTAGTGGTTCTAGAGATGGGTGACCGCATATTACCGTGGGATGAGTTCACAACAAGTCAACGGTGATTGGGATTATGGTTTTGATTCAATGATCATTAGGTTGGGTGTACCGTTACGTTAACTAGCCCCTTTTCTCCGCGCCTTGTTTCTCTTAGATGTGCTCGCCTACCTCCAGGGTGAGCTCTGCAACCTCTACGACTAACCCTAATCCGTAAATCCTTAGTTACTCTGTATTATTCCAACACCTTGAACTGAGTGGACCTTGCAACGATGAGGTATGTTTCCTCATTCAATTCCATATGGAATTTAAGGTAATTTCTTCGAAGGATGGTTTTTTAACTTGCTCATTAATCACCCTCTGTCACACTTTCCTTTGCAGTTTTTCTCTCTATGTTATAAGGTGAATTGAATGACAATTATACCTTGACAGACTCCCCAAGGAGATGGAAATATTATTTAGCGATTCCAAGCCCTTTAATGCTTAGATGGCATGCCTAGTTTCCGCACAAGTAAATCTTGTGTGGCGAGCTATTATAAACTTACAAATTTTGGGTTACCTTCTCTAATTCTCATGTTGCTTTAGAATCTCTCTAATGGTTTCTCTTTATTCAGGTCTCTGCCAACTTCAGCAGGTTCTGGTCTCTCGTTACAGGTATAATTATTTGTTCTCTGTTCTTTTTTTTTACTTAGAGTTTCTATTCCATATTCCCCGACACCGTAGGAATTAACGTTTTCCTTGTTTTGTCACTTGGTGACTTACAGATTGGGGTTTCTTCCCATGACGTAGTAGTGTACAGTTGGGCCATGACATTATTTTATGGGGTTATTTAAGTTTATATCCTCTGCATGGTCCTAGTTCTTCAAATAATTCCTATTCTATCTCTACCAAGTTTCTGCTAGAAGACCGTATGTTGCGGTTACCTTCCTAGGTAGTTTTATTTTGTTTTATGAAGACTTTCCATTTTTGTCGATCCTATGTTGGAGTTATAGATTTTCTTCATTGTAATTTTAGTCTTGTGACCTCGCAAGTTATTCTTTCCCATTGTCGTGGCCCAAAGTCAAGGTTTCTTTTTCAAATGTATATAAAGGCTTGTTGTATACTAGACTTGGTATGTGTCCTTTATGACCTCAGTGTTATTTAAAAATTAATATTCGAACACATGTATTTAGAGTTGGTTTAACCAAAATGTTTTGTTGTTTACTTGTTAGCTCTATGTGTGCCTGTAATCAGGGTTTCAATTTAAAATATTTATCACATGCCTACTCTAGATATGTTGGTAATGTGAATATGATTAATATTCTATTTAAAATAACAATGGCCATGTAAATATATGTTCATATAATATTTCTTTATTTTTTTTAAATATATAGTTACATTATCCTTTTTCTATTTACATAGGTTTCTCTCAAGGGTTTTGGAGGGTTAACATAATTTAGAATCCCATTTCTATTTTCCAAAGTTGTGACTTATGTGAATATAGTCTTTCAAAATTTTGACATGGTTTAGAACCTAGTGAGGCTTGTCTCTGGGGCTTTCTCACCCTTATACATGTATATAATCATCCATCTTATACCTTTATAGAATCGCCATATACTTGTCCAACTAGTCCCTATTACTAACCTAGCTCACAATTTTTAAATAATTACTCTATTATTGCAGTCTACAAGTGATTAAGGCATCCATATTATACATGAATAGAATCACCATAGAACAGGAAAATAACCATCTATTTATATGAATAGAAAACAACATACAACAAAAAAAACATTTTACATATCACTTATCTATTTTACCAGTCTAGACTATAACGAAAATCACAATGGGTGGAAGGATGCTCCTCCCAACCACGACAAATGGTTTCTCAAACAAAGTCTCCCCCTGAGAGAAAATCTCATAGCTACAACCAATTTTCTTGACATAGACCATACCATGTCCAACCTAGGATTTCTCTATCTGGACAAGGTCAAGGCTTGGATTTCACTGACCACAAAGGGTTCAGTCGAGAATTTCACTGACCATACTAGGTCTAGTACAAAAATTCCTCTTGACAATGTCCTACCTCCCTCAAACGCATCCTATCGTGAGGGATTGTAAGCTAAATGTCTTTTATTTATCCTCTCTTGGACCTCCTCCAACTAGGTTCCAAGACCAAAAGGTTTCCTTAAGATATTTCCCCTCTCACCCTCTTGGTCAACCTTTTTCACTAACTGATATAATCTATCTCTAGGGAGAGAAACCTAGGTATGGAACTACCTGTACCCATAGCCCTTCTTGGTATTTTCACAACTATACTTTAAAATTATGCAATGTGAAATTCTCTTTCAGCATCTTTCCCCATTGTAGTTTTCATGGCTGACTAGATGCAACATTTTATTAATGTAAAATTAGGACAAACATTTATGTCCATCATTTTTTCAGACCTTTCCCTTATTATGGACCCATAGTCCACAAAGTAACTTCAACAAGCAATAAAAAAAATATTTATAATTTACTAGGGATATTTCATGGGTGGGTTGTAGAATGCACCTCTCGAGGCAAAAATTTGGATGGCTATTTCACAATTTTATTTAGTAAATGTGAAAAGGTTAACATGTATTCACATCATGTCATTTTTTATTTGATAATGTGCATGGCAATTTCATAATTCTATTAGATAAACCGGAAAAGGTAAGCATGCACTCACAATATATCATTTTTTATTTGATAGTTTCATCGTAATTTCATAATCATATTAAGCAAATTTCAAAAGATAAAATTTTAATATATCATGACCATTCATTTATGATCATAAGTCAAATATTTAGATTAAAAGAGAGATAATTTACCAATGTTCAATAGGACGCCAATCTTTGTAATTATCTCTATTTTTCATAATTTTAAAACCATATTCATAAATAAATAAACATATAAGAGAGGCACATTCTAGAACCCAATATGAAGGATATGTATAATTACAATCATGCTCAAAGAAGAGTTGAAAAATGTCCCTTTTAAAATAAAAATAAATTATTCACTTAGAAAAATAGCAATGAGAATGAATATAAGTGTTTGGTTAGTATTAATTAAAAGTAAAATAAATTATTGTATTTTCACTTTTGAATATGCCAAATATTTGTTATTTGTTTTTGAAAAATATGTCAATACACAATTAAATAAACTAAAATATTATATTTTCATTAATAACATTTATAATTTTTATATTTTTTAAAACTATTGGAATGTAGGACTTAAATAAACCATTTGACTATCCATATATCCATGTTAATTGATTTATATGAATATCATTTTCATATATGTGAATATATCAAGTGAGTAAAAAATAAATGAATGAAGATTATTATATTAATATTCACTATTTTAAAATATTCCAAGAAGAAAAAGTAATTGAAGGGGAAAAAATCAATTATTTTATAATAAAAGTAATAAGAGGGAGATGTATAATTAGTTAAGTAATATTTACATGTATTTAAAAATATATTAATAACAAAAAATTATTTTAATATATTCAATATTAATGTTAAAAAAAATACTTCAATGTTATATACTATATATTGTTAAAAATATATATACATTTATATAGTATATAAAACAATTGAAAAAAAAAATTATAATTAAAACATTTGAAGTAGTCTCATTATTTTAGATTTTGGCCATTTTTTTTTTAAAGTATGTTCAATTTTGCTTGAAATTCAACAAAGATTTGTTGGAATTGCAAATTTCAAAAAAAAAGCAAAAAAAATGGATGTGCCATTTCAAAAAAAAATGAATATTCTCTAATTAAATAAAAAAAAGGCAATATCACATATAACAAGAAACAAAAATGAATATGCATGTTAGGTATGAAGGAGATGTGGAAAAGCTATTTCACTTTAATAGTGAGGTATAAATAACATATTTGGATGTAATTTTATAGTAACTAGAGATAAAATAACTAGAAGTACAAAACCTTATATTTTGACTCTTGGATGTGAACAAGATGTATAATTCTTATAAGTTCTAAAAAAAAATTAATACAACACTTAACTAGTCTATTTTAATATCTATATTAACTAATTTATTTCTAGAACAATTTCACATATATGTATATCGGGAGAAAAAGTTTTAAAGAAATGTTAGCCATTATAAAATAGTATAGTTCAATATACAAAGAAACTATGTAATTGAAAGTAATATTCCTTAAAATTAATAAGAAAACGTATCTTTTTTAATTCTTAATATAAAATTAATATACAACATTTAGCATTTCAAAAATATAAGTACCCATAGAAAATTTAATATGAATATAGATAAAAAAAAAAATCAATATCATAATCTATCTATATATATATGGGGTTAAATAAAAAATTACTATATATATCAATACATTTCATATAAAAATCATTGATTTATCATATATTCATTGTTTACTATGTATCTCCTCAACCTTGTGTTGACACTTGTCCTTTTAGAAAAAGTCTCACTTTGAGGGAGATGTGTAAGTATGTTGTACTCAACCTTGAGTGGACAAGTGTCTCTTTAAAAAAAAATATTTAATATTTAATATTTAATAGAAAAACAATAAAAAAACATAAAATGAATATACATTTTTTACTCTATCTCTACCATAAATGGAATATTTAGATGTGTGTATGAAATAAAGTAAGTAAAAAGAATAAAAATAAAAGTAAAGTAAAAGTGAAAAATATAAAAATGAAAACCTTTTATTTTCACATTTGAGCATGAAAGAGTTATATAAAAAATATTTTGTGTGTGGCTTAAATAAACTTTTTAAAAATATTTTAGTACATGAGTTGATTAAAGCTTTTAAATATGTAAGCTCATTAATTTATTTTAATCTCAAATTCATGCATATGTATATAAAGAGAATGTAAATAAAAATACATTTATATTCAAAAAGGTAAAATATTTCAATGCAACAAGAGTAATTAAAAAAAATCAAGTCCAAAGAGATATATAATTCATTTAATTTTTAGTATCATTGTAATAGGTAGTTTTCAAAAAATGTATGATATATTTATATTATTAAAGAAAATGGTATATACACCATATAAAGTCATTTAAAAAAATTTATTAAAATATTTTTTGTAATTCCACTATTTTATATAATGGCTCTTTTTTAGTATAAATTTTTTTTTCAATGTTGTTCATAATAGAGAAAAGATGTGTTCAAATTGCAAATTTAAGTTCTGTAATGTACACTATCCAACTTTCCAAATAAATTTTGAAAACATTAAATCTATTTTATAAATTCAAAAATACAATTTAAATAATGGAAAATATACATGATATACATAGAGAGATAGATATATATCTATATATATATATATATAAAGAGATAGATAGAGTTAGTTTTTCAATGAATCAAAACTCTCATATGCAAATATTTTATTAAACAAACAATTCCTTTAGACTCTTGCTAAAGCCATAATTAAGATATAACGATACCATTTTATCATATATTCATTGTTTACCCTTAATGAAATATAAAACAATGTTCCATTTTGAGCGATTTTTTAATTATGAAATGTACTTGTTCTCGACCAAATCCATATGGTAGTTTGTGGATTTGTATTATTAATCGCTGCGAAGCCTGATAGGTTTTAGGTTAAATTAATTTGAATTTATAATTATAAAAAAATTGTTTTATAAAATTTAAGCATTAAATTTTACATTTTCTAAGTACGTTGTTAAAATTAAAATATATCCTTAGTGTGTAAGATTTTATTATGATATTAAATAAATAAAGTAATATGCACATGGTGTCCTGCAGCTCTCGCACAAACGTTAACTGGCTCAGTCGTAACGACAACAAAGACAACTGGCACAGTGGTAACGACGGACAAGCATGTTGAACCTCGTTATGATGGCATTTATAGCTTTTACATTCCGGAGAATTTAACGAGCCTATTGAAGCGTCCCCAGAACCAAATAATGCAACTACGGATTTGCAATCAAGTTGGATTTCACGTCATATTCACAAAAAAATTGTGAGGGTGAATTGGTCCTTCGTCGCGGAAGTTGTCCAGACAAGATGATGGAGAGGCCACGCATGCTTATGTTTACTTCGTGTTGTGGATCGCTATTGATTCGTCGTGATCTCTTAATCTTTTATTTGAATCATATTTGCTACGACAGTAAAATTCCCATACAAATTCTGAATGGACATTAATTGCAAGAACGCGTGGAAAGCGTAAGCCCAAGTGTGATGTTTGTGTTTGGAGACAAAAATAAATATCTGGACGAAATGAATGTCACCATGAAATCTCCATCAGGTATAAGCTTTCGTAACAAAACCCCTCGGGCCACATTCAGATGGAAAAGTCCTCACGAACTTCATACGTATAATTGTTGATTTTCTGGGGCTTCTTTGAATTTTTCATGTGAATTTGGTGTTTGGAATAGATTTGCAATAGTCTCACTTTTGTTCAAATTTCTGGGTGCATCACCCATACCCCTATAGTGTAGGAGGATACAAGCAAAATAAATGCAACGTCACCCATAGTGTAGGAGGATACAAGCAAAATAAATGCAAGTCCCATCACCAATGGAGCCTCTAGAGTTTTGGTGTTTGGAATCTATTTGCAATAGTCCCACCCTTATTCAAATCTCTCGAGGCATCCCCCATACGCCCATAGTGTAAGAGGATACAAGCAAAATAAATGCAAGTCCTGTCACCAACTCTTACGTGTGGATTTTTGGTGTTTGGAATCCATTTGCAACAGTGCCACCCTTGTTCAAAGAGTTTTGGTGTTTGGAATCCATTTGCAATAGTCTCACCCTTGTTCAAATCTCTTGAGGCGTCACCTATACGCCCATAGTGTAGGAGGATACAAACAAAATAAATGCAAGTCTCATCACCAACTACGGACTCTCTAATTTTGGTGTTTAGAATGGATTTGCAAAAGTCACACCCTTGTTCAAATCTCTAGAGGCCTCACCCATAAGCCCATAGTGTAGGAGGATACAAGCAAAATAAATGCAAGTCCCATCACCAACTCAGGTCACTCGAGTTTTGGTGTTTGGAACAAATTTTCAATAGTCCTAACCTTGTTCAAATCTCTCGAGGCATCACCCATATGCCCATAGTGTAGGAGGATACAAGTAAAATAAATGCAAGTCCGAGCACCAACTCCGGCCTCTGGAGTTTTGGTGTTTAGAATCGATTTGCAATAGTCCCACCCTTGTTCAAATCTCTAGAAGCATCACCCATTGGCCCATAGTGTAGGAGGATACAAGAAAAATAAATGCAAGTCCCATCACCAATTCCGGCCTCTCGAGTTCTGGTGTTTGGAATCAATTTTGCAATAGTCCCACCCTTGTTCAAATCTCTTGAGGCGTCAGCCCACAGTGTAGGAGGATACAAGTAAAATAAATGCAAGTCCCATCACCAACACCGGCCTCTGGAGTTTCAGTGTTTGGAAGCCATTTGCAATAGCCCCACCCTTGTTCAAATCCTTGGAGGCATCACCCATACGCCCATAGTGTAGGAGTATACAAGAAAAATAAATGTGAGTCCCAAGTCCCATCACCAACTTCGCCTCTGGAGTTTTGGTGTTTGGAATAGATTTGAAATAGTCCCACCCTTGCTACAGTGTCAACTTTGGATGGGCAATACTAATACCCAGTCAGCAGTCTTCTCTCCACTTACTCCATAGCCTAGCGTAAAGTTACTCCCACCCCAACTACCCCCAAAATTTACTATGCAGTCATGGGAATTCTAGAGCTTTTCTCTTCATCTATAAATTTGTAATTGATGGAAATACTAAGAGGGGCGTGAATCAATATTTCTTTTCAATTATTCTTTTTATCACCAAAAACATTTATATATGGAACACAGAAATAGATAGCTGGAATAAATGCTTTTATTAATATAATCTGTGCAATGAAATAGACACAATATATAAATGGTTGTAATCAGTTGCTAAACACGAACTTGGACTTTTCTGGGGCTCCAACCTCTCGAGCACCAGCTTTGTTTTGCCAAGGCAACAGTCCTAGACATAGGAGCACCAACTCCAAAAGACTCCAATCCTTTCATTTTTGAGGCTCCAACACCACGGGCTCCAACCCTTTATTATAAAATGTTATAAATTGTTTTGTTGTAGTTCTATGCTCCCAAGCCTGCTGAGCTTATGCTTCACTCTTGTTCTCCTGCTTCTCCTACCTCTACCTGAACTTCAACTTCCTTTCACTGTGATTATTCACACACACACCCCTTTGCTTGTTTTTCCTATTTTTATGTGTTCCTGATGCCTCTGACTGTTCGTTTCCACTTTCCGCTGGCTCTTTGGCTTCCTCAACACTCGCTTCAGCTTCCTCTGCGCTGGCTTTCCCTCTTCGGCTTCCCAATTCTTCATGTTGCTTTGGCTTCCTTTGTGCTAGCTTGTCCTTTGGCTTCCCGACTTTTCGGCTTCCTCCATATCTTCATGTTCACCAACACTCCAGGGACACATTGATTCAACAATGAGGACCAAAATACACAGAGGAAAACTTTTGCACATTAAAAATTGTAATAGAGGCCCTTTTTCAATAAGAATATGCATACACAGGAATTTATTGTTTACGGAGAGATTTCATTGGAGAGATACTACCAAAAAGGAGGCCCCACCTGCCACGTCACCATCGTAATCGCAATCAGCATTGTTCAGGCCTACTGAACTATCAGAACCATTATTATAAGCTTTTGGCCTAAAAAAAACCAGGGCAATACAAATATTGAAATACACAAGAATATATGAAAAAATCGACTGAAACGCTTAAGGGCGGACTTCAAAATCATTACACCTACATCTATAACTGCATCGACTCCACTCCTCCATAACGTTATCGCAATCGGCAGTCACGGCTTCCAGAGGTCCTTTATAAGTCGAACCCATGACATCGCCGATGGCCGGTGACCGATTCTCCTGCGAATGCGATATGATATTAAGTCAAACTGTAATGTTCCATTAGGTCTGCAACATTTATTGTAATCAACACTTTCAGGGGTGACACCCCTTTGTATATTGTGATATGCGAGTACTGATAGGCGGATGCGATATAACCATATAGCCTTTCATAATGTTGCAGCGGGTCCGCATGTTTATTGTGGCAAAGCTTAGAGCCCAAATATATGAAATACACTAAAACACCATGCTTCAACACACTTAGCGTACTTCACCTATTTATACACCTGGACAGATATGTCTCGTCGGGTCCACACATATATATCGTTGTCAGGGGTTTTGGGTATTGGCTCATAGTAGAACTCTCCGATTACAATATCGTCGATATATATATATTTTCCACCTCCGATAGCGTATTCCAATATATACACTATTTTCCGCCTCCAATATTGATATTCCATATATATATATATATATATATATATCTATTTGTTTTCCACCTCAGATAGTGTATATTGCATATATATATATATATATATGTTTTCCGCCTCTTTTAATTCCCCCGCCTCCTTTAACTCTTCCACATATATATATATATGTATTCAGCTTTGCTTTGGCTCTTCGGCATATATTGCTCCCGATAGTCCTGATATGCATCCGATAGCTCTTTTTTGCTCCTCCAATATGCTCTGTTTTTATATTCTGCAATACTCCTCCTGTAGCT
The DNA here is from genome assembly GCA_031772625.1 of Pinus tabuliformis. Lineage (NCBI taxonomy): Eukaryota > Viridiplantae > Streptophyta > Pinopsida > Pinales > Pinaceae > Pinus > Pinus tabuliformis. The sequence continues at coordinate 910,071,742 of CM062819.1, forward strand.
CTGATAGTTATGTATTGCCCCCTCTGGCTCCTAGAATATTGCCATATTGACATCAATGACAATCTATGTCAACAATCTCCCCCTTTTTTATTGATGGCAATATTCTTCTTCTCTCCCCCTTTGATATCAATGGCAAAGGAATGCATATGGACTTCCCCTATTGAATTGTTCCCCCTGTCCTGCAACATCTTTATGAATGAGCTTAAGTGATGCTAAAGAGATAACCCCCATCTTTTGACGAAGATGTTCAAATGCTGCTCGAGGAAGAGGTTTTGGGAAAATATCAGTTATCTGCTCCTTAGTATTGATATATTCCAAGATGATGTTTTGTTCAGCTACTTGTTCACGAAGGAAATGATACTTGATTCATATATGTTTGGTCTTTGAGTGCATCACTAGATTTTTTTTGAGACTAATATCACTTGTGTTATCACAATAGATGGTAATTAGCTGATCTGTACCTATGTTTACATCTCTTAGAGCTTCCTTCATCCATAGTATTTGAGTACAACAATGTGCTACAGCTATATACTCGACTTCGGCTGTGGATAATGATATGGATGTTTGTTTTTTGTTGAGCCAAGATACTAAACAGTCTCCCAAGAAGAATGCATTTCCACTAGTACTTTTTCGATCATCTACACTTCCGGCCCAATCAACGTCGGTGTATGCAATTACAATCAGAGTTGAGCTCTTAGGGTACCAAAGACTAAAATCAGGAGTTACTTTCAGGTATCTAAGAATTCTTTTTATAGCTAATAAATGGGATTTTTTAGGAGCTAATTGAAATCTTCCCACCATTCATACTGCCTGCATTATATCGGGTCTCATAGTAGTTAAGTACAGAAAGGCTCCAATTATTGACTTGTAATAAGTTGAATCTACTGGAGGGGAGTCATCATTTTTTCTCAATTTGCAATTTGTGGTCATAGGTGTGCTCATGGGTGCACAGTCTTCCATTCCATATCTTTTAAACATGTCTTTAAGATATTTGGCTTCAGATATAAACAATCCTACTCTGGTTTGAGATACTTGTAATCCAAGGAAATGAGATAACTCTCCTATCATTGACATCTCAAACTCTTTTGACATGTTTTGAGAAAATTCATGGCTCATCTCATCATTATTGTTAGCAAAAATCACATCATCGACATAAACAAGTGTGACTAGTAACTTACCTTCATCCGTCTTTATGTAGAGATTACTTCCTACCACTCCCTTCTTGAATCCTTGTTGTTGTAGATAGTGATCCAATCTTGCATACCAAGATCTAGGAGCTTGTTTCAACCCATATAATTCCTTTTTCAACTTACAAACTAAGTCTTTTCCTTCTTTTAGATCAAACCCTTCTGGTTGCTCCATGTAGACTTCTTCCTTGAGTTCCCCATTCAAAAATGTTGATTTTACATCTATTTGATAGATTTTGAATCCTTTTGAGCAAGAAAATGCCAAGAACATCTTGATAGCTTCCACACGAGCTACTGGTGCAAATGTTTCTTCAAAGTCAATTCCTTCAATTTGTGAATAGCCTTTACAAAAAAGCCTTGCCTTGTTTTTGATGATTTTTCCATCTTCATTCATTTTGTTTTTGAAAACCCACTTGGTTCCTATAATGTTTTTGTCTTTTAGATGAGGTACCAATTCCCATGTCTCATTCTCCTCAATTTGGGACATTTCTTCTTCCATGGATTTTACCCAATGAGGATCCTTGCTTGAGTATATGTTTCTGGTTCTATCATGGATAGAAGAGCAATATCGTTTTTCTTTGGTGTACTTATCATCCTTCTTCAGGTTTGCATCCCTTCATCTCTATTGCAAATAATATACTCTTATTGATGATATTTCTGGAGAAACTTTATCTTTGAAGGGGTATGAGGTGGTTCTTTTTCCTTGGCTTCTTCTTGATCTATTTCTTCTTTTTCAAGTTCTTCTTCTTCAATAAGAGGATCAACTTCGTGTTGTTCAATTCATTTTTCTGGAAGGTCTTCATCAATATTTACATCAATTCTTTCCACTATTTTCCTTAGTCGATTGTTGTAGCACTTGTAGGCTTTGCTCCATGTAGAGTATCCAAGGAAGATCCCTTCATCAACCAGAGAATCAAACTTTCTTGGTGATCCATCATTGATTTTTACGAAGCACTTGCTTCCAAAGATATTGAAGTACTTTACTGAAGCAGGTCTTCATTTCCATAGTTCATAAGGAGTTTTTTCATAATTTGGTCTTAATTGAGTTCAATTCAAGGTATAGACAGTTGTCTCGACTGCTTCTCTCCAAAAATTTGGCTGCAAATCTACTACTAATAACATTGTTGTTTCCATTTCTTGAACTGTTCAATTTGTTCTTTAAACTACCCCATTTTGCTCGGATGTTCTCATAGCACAAAATTCTCTTTTAATTCCATGTAATTTACAGAACTCATTAAATTCTTTTGATGTGTCTTCTCCCCCTCTATCTGTTTTGAGGCACTTAATCTTTGAGTCCTTTTCATTTTCTACAAGAGCTTTAAGATTCTTAAAACACTCAAATGCTTCATATTTATATTTTATAAAATATATCCACATCATTCTAGTATAGTCATCAACAAACAAAACAAAGTACCTTTTTCCTTGGAGTGTCAGATTTCTAGTTGGTCCACATAAATCAAAATGGATGATCTCCAAAGGCTATGATGTAAAGAACTCCTTGGTCTTGTGGTTGGTTCTACTTTGCTTTCCATGTTAGCATGGACCACATATTCCTTGATTTGGTTTAAATAACTTTGGGATGTCTCGTACAGCTTTAATCTTGTTGATATTGATCAAGTTCTTGAAGCTTGTATGTCCAAATCGCTTGTGCCACAACCAACTTTCATCTGTTTGACTTAACTAGCATTTATCTTCTTGAATCTTGTTTATAATGTAAATGTCTAGTTTTCTAACCCCTTTCGCCGCAAGTACCCCTGAGGAAGAGTTCCTTATTTCACAGCCTTTGGTGCTAAAGACAACATTATGTCCTTAATCACAAATTTGGCTAACACTCAGGAGGTTGTGTTTGAGCCCGTTTACTAGCAGAGAATTTTGAGCTTTTCCTTTTCCATTGATAAGAGTAATTGTTCCTTTTCCAGCAATTACAGCAGATCCACTTCCAAAGGGTACATTTCCTTCCTTTTTGCTCAATGAGACAAATTTTCTTTTGGCCCCTGTCATGTATCTGGAGCACCCACTATCCACAAACCAATGATTTTCATTATTTTGAGCATATAGAACCAGACCACATTTATCCATGTTGGGATTCTCACTTCTTGCTTTCCCTCTTTTGAGTGGGCAATTTTGTTCATAGTGTCCATTATTGTAGCATAATGAGAAAATCAAATCAAATTTGGTCAAGGGATCAAACGAATTGTAGGTCTTGATTTGTCCCTGCCTCTTGAGGCCATATGGTTTGTTTATTTGATCCTTTAGTTTTGGTGTTTCATTCTTGCAAGCCATGCAATGTCTGGCTTGATGACCAAAATTTTTACAATAGAAACAATGTCCAAGAAAGATAGTTTCGTACCTGTTGTAACAACCATGATTTGAATCAACATTCTTCCTTGGAATTAGTCCCGCTTCATTCTTTGGATTTGAGATGGGCCTTTGATGGAATACGGGTTTGTTTCTGTTGTAATATCCATGATTCAAATCCAAATTCTTCTTTGGAGTGATTCTCTCTTCATTCTTTGGATCTAGGATGCACCTTTGATGAAATACTCTTTCTTCTTTTGGGTAGCTGGAAAGTGCATCAGCATAGCTTTTCACACTATTCTTAGTGCTTAATAATTCTCCTTTCAAACCTATTCCAGATTTGTCAAGTTGAGGTTTTTGACTTTTTAGGATAGTCTCAAGTACTTGAGAGCTTTTCTAACCCTTTTTAACTTGCTCCAATTCCTTCCTCAAAGATACTATTTCGGCTTCACGTTCTTCACAAGTTTCTTCTTTTTCCTTTAGCTTTGTTTCCAAGAGATCTTCCCTTCTTTTTGTTTCCTCGTTTTCCACCTTGAGAGAAATGATTTTATTCCGTAATTTCTCATTTTCTTCAATGGAACTTATTAATAGTTCATCTACATTTCCTTCTAGCCCTAAGTCATTATCATTTATGAATGCTATGAATAATGTTTCTTGGCTTTTAGCATGGTCACTTTCTTCATTTGATTTCTTTCTGATGACTACAAATTCATCATCATCAGACTCATCTTTCTTAGAGAAGAGGTTCTTCTTTTTTATCCCTTTCTTTTTGTATACCATTCTTTTATAATTTCCTTCATCATCACTATCATGCTTATGAGGACATTTTGCAGCATAATGACCTATTTTTCTAAATTTGAAATAGATAAGAGGGTACTTACCTTTTATATTAGATCCTTTCTTTAGCTTTCATACAAATTGCGTAAATTCGGATTCCACATCGGAGTCATCACTACTATCATTCCTTTCTTTCCTCTTTTTTGATTTTGAAGCCTTGAATGCTACATATTTGGAGCTTGGGCCACCTTTTCTCATCTCATAGGTAGTGAGGATTCCATGGAGTTCATCCATCTTGAGAGTATCTAGATCCTTTGTTTCTTCTATGGTGCTTATTTTGGAGTCAAATCTGTCTGGAAGAGATCTTAGACCTCTTGAACAATGGTACTTTCTTCAATGTTTTCGTCCAATCCTTTAAGAGAGTTGACCATTTTAGCTACTCAGAGAAAGTATGATGCAATATCTTCTTCATCATCCATTTTCAGACTTTAAAATTGCCTTCTTGACTTTTGAGTCCCCATCATATAATCCAATTAGCTTATCCTACATTTCTTTGGCAGAGTTACCATTCATGACTTTTGTAAACTCAGAATTAGTGATTCCACTAGTGATGGAGTTCAAGGCTTTTTCATTTGCAATGTAGGCTTTCCTCTCATCTTGATCTATTGGAAGAGTGGAAGGAATTGGGTACTCATTTAGAACCAAATTCCAGACTTCATGTCCAAGGGACATTAAGTAGTAGGTCATTCCCTTTTTCCAGAAACCAAAATTGGTGCCGTCAAACAAAAGAGGTCTTCCTGACGCTTCGTGATTTTCCATCATGACTATGAATCCTCCTTCACACTGTTAGGCTAATATGAAGAAGCCTGCTCTGATACCAATTGTTGGAAATACTTGGGGGGTGAATCAATATTTCTTCTCAATTGTTCTTTTTATCACCAAAAACATTTATATATGGAACACAAAAATAGATAGCTGGAATAAATGCTTTTATTAATATAATCTGTGCAACGAAATAGATACAATATATAAATGGTTGCAATCAATTGCCAAGCACCAACTTGGACTTTTGTGAGGCTTCAACCTCTAGAGCACCAACTCTGTTTTGCCAAGGCAACAGTCCTGGACTTAGGAGCACCAACTCCCAAGGACTCCAATCCTTTCAGTTCTGAGGCTCCAACCCTTTATTATAAAATGTTATACTGTTTTGTTGTAGTTCTATGCTCCCAAGCTTGATGAGCTTATGCTCCACTCTTGTTCTCCTGCTTCTCCTACCTCTGCTTGAACTTTAGCTTCCTCTCACTCTGATTATTCACACACACACACCTTTCCTTGTTTTTCGTATTTTTATGTGTTCCTGATGCCTCTGACTATTGGTTTCTGCTTTCCACTGGCTCTTTGACTTCCTCAAATCTCGCTTCAGCTTCGTCTGCGCTGGCTTTCCCTCTTCGGCTTCCCAATTCTTCAGGTCACTTTGGCTTCCTCTGCGCTGGCTTGTCCTTCAACTTCCCAACTTTTCGGCTTCCTCCATCTCTTCACGTTCACCAACACTCCAGGTACACGTTGATTCAACAGCGAGGACCGAAATACACAAATGAAAACTATTGCATATTAAAAACTGAAACAGAGGCCCCTTTTCATATAAGAATTTGCGTACATAGGTCTTTATTGTTTACGGAGAGATTTCATTGGAGAGATATTACCAAAAAGGAGGCCCCACCTGCAACGTCACCATTGCAATCGCAATCAACGTTGTTCGGGTCTACTGAACTATCGGAGCCATTATTATAAGATTTTGTACTAAAGAGCCCCCGGCAATACAAATATTGAAATACACAGGAATATATGAAAAAACTGACTGAAACGCTTAAAGGTGGAATTCAAAATCATTACACCCGCATCTATAACTGCATTGGGTCCACTCCTCCATAACGTTATCGCAATTGGCAGTCGCAGCTTCTGGAGGTCCTTTATAATTCGAACCCATTACATCAGCGATGGTCTATGGCCGATTCTCCTACAGATGCGATATGATATTAAGTCAAATTTTAATGTTGCATCGGGTCTGCAACATATATCGCAATCGGTGCTTTGAGGGGTGACACCCCTTTGTATATTGCGATATGCGAGTACCGATAGGCAGATGCGATATAACCATAGAGCCTTTCATAATGTTGCAGCGGGTCCGCATGCTTTATTGTGGCAAGGCTTAGAGCCCGAATATATGAAATACACTAAAAAACCATGCTTCAACACACTTAGCGGACTTCACCTATTTATACACCTGGACAGATATGTCTCGTTGGGTTCGCACATATATATCACTGTCGAGGGTTTCGGGTAGTGGCTCATAGTAGAACCCGCCGATTACAATATCACTGATATATATATATATATATATATATATATATATATATATATAGCGTATTCCGATATATAAACTATTTTCCGCCTCCAATAGTGATATTGCATATATATATGTGTGTGTGTGTGTGTGTGTGTGTGTGTGTATTCTGATCTGCTTCGGATCTTTGGCATATCTTTCTCCCGAGAGTCCTGATATGCCTCCGATAGCTTTGTTTTGCTCCTCCGATATGCTCTATTTTTATATTCTACAATATTCCTCCTATAGCTCCGATAGTTTTGTTTTGCCTCCTCTAGCTCCTATAATATTGCCATATTGATATCAATGACAATCTATGTCAACAGTAATTTGTGTCAATCTGAACAAGCAAGCAAGACAAAAGATCGATGCAATAAAAATCTGTGATTTTTTTGTTAATTTTTTAGTTGACAAAGCCTTCCATGTAATAAAAACGTGTGATTTTTTTGTTATTATTTTAGTTCTCCGATGTTGTCTCTTAGTTTGGTGATCTGTTGTTTGTCCATTTCATTTTTTTTGCTTCTATCTTTGCTCCTCTGAATCCCATCACATCAACTATTATCAGAGTGGGGTAGTGGCTTGCTCTAAAAGCCCAACCAAATTTTGCCTACTTCTACCTGTGCATAAGTGCACCAGTTTTTGATGGTAGCCTATGAAGAGGAAAATGGAGGCACAAAACTCACTGACAAATTAAGCTTACAGTATCAAGAATATTGTCTCGGGCATAAGCTGAATCCCTCAGACAAGGAGAAGATCTACATGGCCATTAATGGGAGTTTAGAGTGGCTGGACCAAATTTAGCTGGTGGAGGTTGAGGAACTGGAAGACAAGCTGATTCTTCATGACATTTGAGATCATATCATCAACAGCATGTACGAGGGCTGAAGTTAGAAAAAACGTGAGAGAAATGGAAGCTGCTTGAAATATTGTCAAGCGGTAATGTATTTTAATCTCAGCTTAATTACTTTATTTTTTCCCTTTATATTTTTATTCATATGCTCTGTTTTAATTTTTATTACAGAAGTGATATTATGTTTTAATTTAATCAAAATTAAATAAATAAAAAAGAGAAAGGTTATTATTTTTCCTTTGGTGGAATTTTTAAAATGAGATGGATTTTTTTTATCTTGAGAAAGGTGCAATAATTAAAGTTTTATCTTTAAAGGGGAGTTTTGTTTTTGGGGTGACCTTTACTATGGAGACAATGATATTAATCGATATAGAGAAGTTAAGGAGGGCTAATTTTGCAAAAAAAACTCTTATCAATGGTAGATGAATAATGGAATAAGCTAGGCATAAGGCTCATTGCCACAATCTGCCAATAGCAAAGATAGCATAAGAATTATGGAAGAATATCCATGATCTACATAAGAAGAACATGACATCAAACAAAGTTTTCATGATGAATGAATTAAATATTATTAGTAATCAGCTTGCCTCTCTTAAAATCATTCTAGATGATCAAATTAGAGCTATTTTGTTACTGTTTTATATGCCAAACAACTAAGGAAATTTAATTGTGCCTATGAGCACTTCAACATCTACAGGTCCTGACAGACAGAGGTTTTGGTTCCATGCCTCCCCCTCCTATAAGAATTCATTCGGGTGCTTTCGGGTAGAAATAGATAGCCAGAGTCTACTCTTTATATTCTTCCAGACTAATGGGCGACATGAAGGGATAAGCAAGCCGCCTTCTTTCCCTGTCAAATCAAATTTCGTAAGAACTTTATACGCTTTGTAAGCCCCAGGATCCCTGGCAAGTGCTTTCCCGGCCGCTGGACGGAGTTCGGACATAGCGGAAGCTGTGGGAAATGACTACTGGGGCTACAGGGTCTAGCTTGCTGGCGGTATAGATGAGCGACTGAGTTATTAGGTGGTTGTGGGTGCTCCCTCCTACCACATATGGTGTAAGCCGGTAGTGTGGTTCATTCCATAGAGGTGGGGGAAACGGGGAAGAACAGCCCGAGCTTATGAGCCCGGATTCTTAGATTACAACAAGGTTAGTGGTCATGCGCTGTGCCCTACTATTACAAGAAAGTGGCCAGGCCTTAAAGAGTAGGATAGCAATCAAGAGTATTCAAGTAGGGCAAGAGTCTCATCTATTGGACCATGAAGTTTGATGATGTCAGCAGCAGTTTAATGAATGAGGAGTTGCGCCACAAGTCAATAGAAAAAAACCACAGGGGAGAAGCTGTAGCTCTAGCTAATCATGTTAGGAGAATTGATCGTGGTCAAAAGGCTTATCGAAACCAAGGAGGAGTAGGATCATATGCTTTCATTGTGGAAAACTTAGGCACATGAAGAAAAATGTAGAGTGTAGAAGAAAGGAGAAAATGAAGAGAAACCTTCTAGTTCAAATCAGAAGTCATCCAAAACAAATGAAGGTGGAACTACTACTGTAGTCACATATTGTTATATATTATTTACTGTTGCAGTAGAAGATGGATGTTTATACACATCTAGTAGTATCTTTGATTGGATCCTTGACTCAGGGCATCTCACCGTGTAACCCCGTGCAAAGATAGCTTTGTTGCATATAACACTCATGATTTTGGTGTAGTGCATTTGGGGAATAATCATTTTTGTAGTCTTGTTGGAGTGCGAGATGTCAAGATAAAGATGAAGGATGGACAAGATATATTGTTGAAATAGGTTAGGAATGTACCAGGAATGCACATGAGTTTGATCTCTATGAGACGACTAGATGATGAAGGATATTACACAAGCTTTGGAAAAGGAGGTTGGAATATTAGCAAAGGAGCATTGGTCATGGTGAGAGGACCCAAGAGAGTAACATTATATACATTCAAGGCAATGGTAATAGAATCATATTTGGTTTTTGTCACTAAAGAAGGAAATTCAACATATTTGTGGCATAAATGCTTGGCTCACATAAGCGAGAACAACTTAAAACTCCTTGTTGGTAAAAAATTATTGTCGGGTTTGAAATCCTATAATATTGATATTTGTGAGCATTGTATATATGGTAGACAAAAAAATTTGTCATTCCTTAGAGGCAACCATGACAAAAAGAAAAATTTGATAGAATTGATACACTCATATGTGTTTGCCTTGTTAACATAAAGCCATTAGTAGGAGCATCATATTTTGTAACATTTATAGATGATGCATCGAGGAAGGTTTGTGCCTACACTATCAAAAGTAAAAATGAAGTGTTTGAAATATTTCAAAAATTCCATGTTTATGTTTAAAGAGAGACTAACAAATTGCTCAAGTGTCTAAGGACAGATAATGGTGAAGAATATTTCTCAAATGAATTCAAGGAATATTGTAATAAGTTTGTCATAAAGCATGAGAAGATTGTGCATGGCACTCCTCAACATACTGTTGTTGTATAAAGGATGAGTGACACCATTATGGAGAAAGTGAGGAGTATGTTGTCAAATTCTGGTTTGGAGAAGCATTTTTGGGCAGAAGCAGTAAGGACAATTTACTATATTAAAATCAATCTCCTACGACATCCTTCGATGGCGGATCTTCTAGGCATCGTAATCCTTCACAAAGATATCCTCCTTCAAACTATATTTTATTGACTCATGAAGTTGAGCTTTATTATTTTCAAGATTCTTGTAAATTTGAGCACAATAAATAATCGAAAAAAGTAATGGAGGAAGAAAAACGCTTTGCTGGAAAATAAAACTTGGAAATTAGTAAATCTCCCAAAATGTGCAAAGTATCTACAAAACAAATCAGTATACAGTATTAAGCATGAAGGTGATGGAAAGAAGGAGAGGTATAAAGAAAGGTTGGTGATGAAAGGATTTCCTAGAAAATAAGTTATTTACTTCACTGATATTTTCTCACCTGTTGTCAAAATTTCATCCATTAGAATCATTCTTGGTCTTGTTGTTGCTTTAGACTTAGAATGTGAAAAGTTAGATGTAAAAACTACTTTCCTTCATGGTGAAATTGGATGAATAAATTTATATGGAGCAACGAGAAGGCTTCATAGGAAGAGGCCAGGAAGACCTAGTTTGCAGGTTGAATAAGACAATCTATGGGTTGAAATAGGAACATTGACAATGGTATAAGAAATTAGATCCATTCATGTTGGAACATGGATTTCACAAGTTCGAAGCTGACCATTGTGTCTATATCAACAGCTATGACCAAGAAAAGTATATAATATTATTGTTATATTTGGATGACATGTTAATTGTTGGGCATGATAAGAATATGGTAAATAGGTTGAAGAAATATTTGGGTAGTAAATTTTCAATGAATGATTTGGGTCCAGTACAAAAAATATTACTCATGACAATCATGCGTGACAAGAAACACAAAAGGTGGTGGTTGCCAGAAGAAAAATATATCAATAAGGTTCTTGATAGGTATAATCTGAAGGATTCCAAACCAACTAGTACACCCATTTCAACTCACTTCAAGTTCAGTACTCTGTTATGTCCTAGTGATGATAAGGAGAGGGAAGAAATGAGCAATATTCCTTATGCTTCAGTAGTTGGTAGCTTGATTTATGCCATGGTATGCACACGACCTGTTGGCTCATGAGATTCATCAGGGGGAAGACCTTGGGTTCGGGCACATGAGGCCAACAGTGGTATGTTGTAGTCTAGGACAACACCGGCATTTTCACCTTACCCCAAAGGGCAAGGAGTCTCACTCGAGATGCGCCGCGACCAAAAGGGAGAAGTGTTCAACATGGGGTCACGAAACTCTTAACCAGTTTGCATTTGATCAAATACATGGATACATTATACAAAACAAAGAGGTAAAAAATAATCATGATATCACACGAACTATTGATTACATGCAATTGTTAATTCATTCAAAAAAAATCAAAGTTCCTTTATACACAGGGCTGTGATACATAATAAGCCACAATTGATCTTGGAAAATATTTTATATTAATCATAACAATTAACCATTACAACATCACTTGGCTTCTTCCATAAACAACTGCATGAAATACCCAACTCAATTCTAGGGGTACTATGCAACTTCATGGACCATGTCCTCTTAGCTCCTGTGATCTTCCCTCCATCAGCCGCAATAAGGATCCTTTTCACGTTCTCTTAACCTTGCCAAATCTAACCCTGCTCCTTTCTTGGTCTTCTGCTTTTATATCCCTTCTCTGTTACTTGGACTGCCAGTTCTTCCCCTCAACTGCTTCTGCACCTTCCCACCCCCTCGGCTGCCCTTGCCTTTCACTACCACGTTGCCACAACTCTTGCGCAACTGCTTGTTCCGCCAACCAAACATTGCTTCCACCTATTTCCTTCTTGTCCCTTAGTCAGTCAATATTGGTCAAAACCTTTTCAAAATTTAAACGAAGGCACCAACACGCCCCAACACGCCCCAACCACAATTCCTTGACTCGTCCCTAAGTCAAGTCATTTCATCCTCTATCAGCCCTGTTGATCCTGCTGGTGGTGGTTGCGCTCTTTCTTGGGCTAGTTCTGTTGTCTGCTGTGCGGGTGCTTCTTCTGCTTCGATCATTTCTTGCAGGGTGGCATTTGCATCTGTTCCACCTTCTCGCTCCTGTGGTTCCCCCATTCCAGACGAAGGCTCCAACTCCGGGACAAAGGCCGTTGTCTCCTACCTGAACAATGTGTAATTTTGAACGGCGGTGTCCCATCAGGCGAGAACTGCATTGGCGGCTTGAGTGAACACTTCGGTCGTGTGCGATGTCAGTTCAGTTGGTCACTGGTTTTCAATGTCGCTCCATTGCTACCCATTGGAGTCGCACACCTCCTTTAGAAGTAAAACCTGCATTCGGACCAGTGGCTGCAGATCCCTGATGATCTTCCTCGTCCTCGCGGACTCCTCTATACTATCAACCTGAGCCTGGAGGGAGTCCATCTGATCACTGATTTTTTGATGCTGGGTGGGGTATGTGCAATATTTCATACTGGCAAACAGAGTCTGTATTTTCTCTCGGAGGGGGTAGACCAAGCAGTTCTTTAGTGCTAGACTACCAGACTAGTCATGGACCTTGTTCATCAAGGCATATCCATCGGCGAGGGCATCGACCAAAGCTTTCTTCTTTTCTTCCAGCTCCCTGACCTCCCCCTCGACCGTCCTTGCGTAAATTGCCATTAGATCTTGTAATGCAGATCTCACTATCTCTAATTTCCTCTTCAACTCGGCATTGCTGGCTACCAGGTGCGAGTATGTCGCCTAGATGTGGTCGTAGCAACTGACCAGTGTGTAGTTAGTCATATCTATCAGTATTCTGGCATATGCCTCACTCATGGTTGACCATAGTGATCTGAACCGCTCTGTGACCTGGTCGACCTAGGCCTGCAATCCAACATTTACCTCCTGCAGGTGATCACGTTCATCGGTCACCATCTGCGACTGCTTCACTTGTCATTCATGTTGTTGTGTGTTGAGGCCTCGAAAATCGCTGCAAAAACATTGGGGATAACCACCCGGTCCGGACCTTAGTACAGCTCCTTTTCCGTTTGGAATAGTGGCTTCGACTGAGGATAATGGCACCAGTTTCACAAAAGTGGATAAATGGGAAGAATGGATGATTTATAAACTAAGCTAACGGTGAGCGAATAACTAAAACTATTAACAAGAATACATAAACTATGATCTATCCCGGGAACTTATTGAACTTTAAAGTGCAGCGCTTGATGATATGTGTCTATAAACATGCATATAGATGACTCTATTTAACAGACATAGACATTATTTCATTCGTGATTACTATGCTTAAATAGTTAAGCAAGGCGATTGAAGCGATATTACCACACTTATCATTTATATCATTGACATATACATGATTAAAAGAAAGGCACATCGTAAAACATCCAATAGTGGAAGAAATATAGATCTGCTGTTACAGCACATCCATATAATCAATAATAGCAAGAATAATCACATAACAATTCATATGAAAGGAATGAATTCAGACATAGATAGAAATACCATATGAGCTGCTTGACTCTCCCAATATCAATCACTACTTGTAATTCTTCCTTCAATGCAGAAACATTCTCAACAAAGACAATAATGCACAATTGCATAAAAAGCTTCCTTGTCGAATTAAGAACAACTCGTCCAGTTTCATAAAAGAATATTGATTGAAGCACAATAGTGCAAACTTCAGTCTTTAAGTCTGGTACAAAACTTTACGACCCTTTCCAAAACAATGAAAGGGTCTATAAATACTAAATTAATCTAAATATCTAATAAACTGAAATCCTACTAAATCGGTATCAATAAATCTTGATCCTATTTTTTTCAGCGATCTGGCACTCGGCGGCATGACTCATCAAGTAGGCTACTTGCCTTTAAATCTGAGCTGACTTATCGCAAGCATTGGCTCTACTTTAGGAGGTTTGTTGAGGCGCGAACTGAGCTGGGTGGCATAGGTGGCATCCTGAATATCGGGAATCATATACCCGATTGCATCTGTTAGGCACTTAAGGGCGGCTCTCTGTGTATGCGGCTTTACCAGGAAGAACCAATATGTGTCCCAGGTTAAACTGTTAATCCCAGCGATTAACCTCCCCTTTTCCTCTAAATCAGGATAACATGATTGCTCTAATGTGTTCGTTGTTGTCAACTTTCCTGGTGTGCATTGGGAGATCATGTTTGATAAATAGAGAGTGTTATTAACCAGTTCAACTAGATTGCTGGAAGTTGATTTACATCTTGAAGTTGCCCTCTCTGCTCTCATTAACTGGGACTTCCATTCCGTAAAGAGTATATCTTTATGTGTTTCTAGGATCCTGGGCAAATTCGCCGCTTGTCCTTGATCAAAATCTTGCCAGTCAAGAAATGCAGCTATGGTTTCTTCGGCTTGATCCAATTCAGTTCTGGCCTTCTCTACCTGCTTATTTATGGATGCCGTTAATTCACACAGTGGCTCTGCCTGGGCGATTTGTTGACGCATAAGCTTAATTTGAGATATTAATGCAGTGTTTATTTGTAATTCTTCTGCTCTAAATTCAGCCACTTGTGGAACGCCCTTTATTTTTTCGAGCTGTGATGACAAATGAGCAATTTGCTCATCTTTTGTTTTCATCATTTGTTCATTTGCTGCTTTTAATTGTGCCAATGCCTCTGATAATTCCTTCTGTTTCTGGATCGCGCTTTGGTCGATCCTTTGCTTTGATGCCTGTAATTGTTGAGTTAGTTTACTGTTCACTTGCTTTTGTGTCAACAATTGCTGCTCTATTTGCTCTGCCTTCTGCTTTGTCTCAGCTAACTCTGCCTGTAATGAGAAAATCTCTTGATCCTTGGTTTTCAGTAGAAGACTTACCTCCGATGCATTATCAATTGTCGTTGCCGAATAGGCTCCCGCATACTGCGACAGTTTTGTCAGGTCATCGGAGGGGTCAAATTCCTCCTTCCAAACCACATTGCCCGTAACAGTTTGCTCTGGAAAAAGGGAAGGTTGATCAGTCCTTCTTCTTTTGCTTTGTCGTTTAACCACTGCTTTATGCCTTGGGTTGTAGAAGACATCCAAGGGAGGAATATCTTCTACCTGCAAAATGATTTGGTCAGAGGGGTCCTTTGGTATTATCTCTACCTCTTTACAAATGGGTGGGCCGCTGGTTCCACTTAGAACCTGAGGTGAAGTGATGTCATGTGTATCCGTTGTCTTGGAAGTGTCTGTATCCTTTAAACATTCCAACCCACTAATGATGGAATCAAATTGCTTCCATTCCTGGAGAAATTTGGGGTCAATATGAGTATCTATATTGACATCAATGGTTGTTTGTTTTTGCTTTTCAGCTTGGGACTCCTTCAACACTTTTTCTTGTTCTCTCTTCTACTGTTCCTCTTGTTCTTTCTTTTGCCTTTCCTCATGCTCTTTCTTTTGCTTTTCCTCTTTCTCTTTTCTCTGTTTTTCCTCCTGCGCTCTCTTCTGCTTTTCTTCTTTTTCTTTTCTCTGCCTTTCTTCTTGTTCTCTCCTCTACTTTTCCTCCTGTTCCTTCTTATGATCCTTTGTTATAACCGAAGGTTCCTTTGACTGTTGCCGATCAGGCCCGCTTGATGATGTCACTGGGGTTGTCGCTAGTAAATCTAGAGGCAGAGTTTGCAACCTCTGTTCTCTAAGTTTATTAAATTCAGTCAACCCTTCATCATTATATTTCAATTTAGCGAATGCTTTAACCTGATTTATTGTCTCAGCTGAAGAGAATAGGTCGTCAAACATATCTTCTTTATGGTCAAATCTTGTCAATTTGGCCTGTTCTAGTGCAGTATAGGCAACTTTGTTTGGATCAAACTGCCTATTTGGGAGAGTCGCGAGGGTTAAGGATTGAATCTTTGCAGCTTCCTTTTCTGCATGTTTGAGGTCATGCAAGGTATATACACCGCATCACAAAGGAAAAGAGGGCCAGCCTTGCTTCTTATTTTTCTTGAGTGTTTGTGTAACACTCTCAGCAATGATTTGGTAAGAAATTTCCCTCGCCAGCAGTTTATCCGGTATGTATAAAGGGAGGACATGAGGTTTGGCTTGGCTACCAAAAACTCTTATGTAGGTAAATCTCTCCTCTCCAAACCATCTACCTATTGAGGTTAAATCAATTCTGACTTGATAAGACATCTTGGGAGCAGGTTTATCGAAAATGGAATAATAAATAGGCAACATAAAGCCATTACAGACTTGGTATAGATGATGTTTATAAGAAGATTTCCACAATTTCTGATGATATATATGAATAGGCATGGGGTCTTGTGCAGTCCACCTCCAGGCGAGTACAGGGAATTCAGAGTTAAAACACAGGGTATCTAGAATACAGGCACTGTAGTAGAATGCGGGAATTACCCTTTCAGAAATACGGGTCTTACTCCTAAACTCAAGCACAGCTGTTGCTAATTTGTCTGAGAGGATAGTGGCCCAATCCATAATTACACTGTTGCATGCTGCTTCCATTAGGGGAACCATTTCTATGGTAAAATTAGCAGAGTCATGCAATCCCCATAATCTACACATCATTATTCCAGCATAGCAATAAGGAGAAGCCAGAGAATCAACCGAGTACTTACCGGAAGATTGATGTTTGTGCTTAGCCGGATTTTGTCTCCAATCCCGGATGGGTTCGGATTCAACTTCGTTCTCGTTTGAGAATTTTTCCAGGAATTCCTTATTGTATATCTTCTCTGGCTCAGGAAAATGATACATTTGCCTCAAATCATCAGCTTTGAACAACCCGAAAATTCTCCCGTCTCTGGTGCTGAAGGTTCTATCCAGGATTGGGATTTCTTCAAATGCCCACCGCACTACATCTGTGTATGGGAGAATTTGTTCCCTGGCTGCTATCCGATGAAGGAAGGAGTCGGCTAAGTCCTTGAGAGTACCCTCAGATTTTCGAGTAGAATCTGCAGTAGCTTCTACTGTTGTCACTGCTAGTTCTTCGGCTTCAATCAGGTTGTAGGTACCTTGCCAAGTAACTCTGACCAGACCCGAACATGTAGTATCAGATATCAATCCCTTCTTTTTGTCCACGACAGCTTGTCCTGCAGCTGGTGTAGCGGAAGCGCCTGTGGTCTTCTTGGATTTCTTCCCCATTTTGCTTGAGCTTTCTCCTTTGGATGAATTCTGCACAGAGGCGAAAATAAACGTAACACAGAGATATGCCAATGAAAATCCAATATGGGAAAGATATATTGATCAAAGCGTGCTGAGAGATTAACTCTAAAAATGGCCACGGATACAATCCATGGGAAGTTCTTACAATTACATTAAATGGCCGTTTAAAACCTGCCACCCCTTAAATGCACATTATATCATTAATCGGCCGAATGGCCCGCTTAAGCGTGCTATGGATATTTTGGCAGTTGGGTGCAGGTGCATCATTTCTTAACATATTAAGCTTTAAATATGATTCAATCATAATATCCCTCCATTTAATTGCTTTTTGAAAACTGCGCTTTATCGCAATCGGCCATCAGGGAGAGCTTTAACCTCTTGTATTGACACCGTTTAAAACCCCCGATCGCCAATAGCCAATATCGCATCGCGTCGGAAGAATAGGGATTATATATGACATAGACAACATATCGCCGATTTGCCGATTGCGATATCGCATCGCATCGGGCTGCATCACCTGGGCACCTTATTAATGTGCATAGGATATTGCCGATTGCGATATCGCATCGCATCGGGGTGAAAGTCTTGGGGCGCTTTAAGACTGCGTATAGAGTATCGCCGATAGCCGATAGCGATATCGCATCGCCGGAAACTGATATGTCACTTATTTGTGTTCGTTATGTCATTGTGATATGCGATCTTGCGATCGCTGTATCGCAATGATAAAAGATTGTTTTATTTGATCAAAATGGGTTTTTCAAAAGGTTTTATATAATGTCTTCCTTTGGTTTTCAGACCCTTTTCAAATAATGTAATATTGATACCAATTAACTTCTAAAGGGACCCATTTCATATGATAATTTTGTAAATATAAATGATATGAAATGGGGGTGTGTTGTAGGGCACAACATTGTGCTAGGTCCTCATGGAGCCTTTCGGCTCTATGTGTTGCCTGTTGAATGAATGAAAACAATTGGCCCGACGACCAGTGCTGGAGGGTCTGGCAACTGATGTTGTAGCAGTAGGCCGGTAGCGATGGATTTGTCGGAATGGGGGGTGGGCACATGGGCTTGTTGTTATTGCGGGGTGAACTGTGGATTCGGTTGAATGATGGTGGGAATCAGGCAAACTAAGAGACTTTAGGGAAGGGTGGCAAGTACGGCTCAACCCTTCCCCCCTGTAAAGTAGAATCCAATCTTCCCCCTTCTGGTGGGTCTGGCCCAAGCATTGAGAGCCTGGTAAGTTCTATAGGTTGCCTCCCTGTGGTATGAGTGGTGCCCTTTGTCTACTCAACTGACTAGACTTCTGCTTCCGTAGTCATCCCTCACAAGCCAGGCTGAAGGGTTTTCGATAAAGTCGCGGAGGTTGATGTAGTGTGTGGGGACGACTCCTACGACTGTCGTAATGTGGTGGAGGTGGTGGTGGGGATCTCTTCAATGATGGTGGTTGCGGGGATTGATTGCTCGACCTCCATAGTGAGGTCGACGATAGTAGCTGGCGGAGTAACTTCCAGTTTCTTGACAGTTGGGGTTCGAGCGACTCGCTTTTTCTTGGGCTTGGGGACCATGGGCTGAGATGGGGCCTGTGCTACTCCTTTTAGCAGCTTCATGGCCAGTGGCATTGTGAAGATAGGTGTAGCCATGGTGGAGCCCTAAAATATGGTGGGGTAGTTGCTCTCACCTGACCCGAAGCTAGTGGTTGTTCGTCGGTTCTCGAACATCCTTTCCTCCATTTGGAGTACAATCGGCTCGATTTTGTCCTCAGTTGGCCGCTTCCTACTGCTCTCAACCCCATCTTCACCTTGCCCCTGTGGAGTCAGCACTCTAAAGAGGTACTTGTGCTTGCCGGCCATGAGCCCACTTCTTTGTGTAGCACTTCCTCAGTTAGGACAACCTTGAGAGCTCTAATCTTAAGCATTTGAGGATGGGCACACCTTGGCCTCAGGTACGTATATGCATGGGAGGTGCCAAACCAAAGGTCTTCTGAGAACTCGTCTAACAAAGCTTCGGTATCCTTGCTATTAACGTGATGGTGGCTAGCATCTACTCATACCAGTCCCTAAAGGCTATCTCATTTATCTCCTTTGTACTGGGGTCCCCTGATGCCTTCTAGGGGTCATACCAAAGCGCAATTGGTTGTCCCTCAAGGATGGGTGCCATTTGCCTCTCCTTTGGTCTCCTCCATTTCCACATTGCGAGTGACATTATCAGATATCCAAACATGAACCTAGTACCCATTCTATATACGTCCTCACATGCCTCAAACAACTCATTGAGAACATACGCTGACCAGTTGAGCACCTCCCCTCAGCAACAATGTTCTGCAACTAGCATTGCATCCAAGGTGCATTCGTTCTTTTTGAAGTTTCGCATTTTTTTCCTGCAATGAGATAACAGGAAAATCTAATGTCATCCTTATTGATATTATCTAACTTCTCTCCTCTTCCGCCCCGCTGGATCGCATATTTGGCATAAATGTTGTCTTCACTCTTCTTCTTGCCCCACTTCACCCCTGCCTAGAATGCAATGCTAACTACATTTCCACCCTCGGCTAGTCTTGTGAGCCAATTGATATCTTCCATGTGGATAGGGTACTCCTTATCTAGTCACAACAAACCTCAATGCACCCTGGTCACTAGCAACTTGGTACACTTCATTGCAACAAATTGAGTGTCGAACACATGTAGGCTCCTCAAATGGAGGATTGTCCATCTCTGTAATCCCTTGAATTCTTCCTTGACCCTGGAGGACTTAGTGCCATCCACCTTCAGGAAATCCTTTGTATAAAATTCTCTCTTCATTGTCGGGAACTAGAAATAGTCTGTGAAGTTGTTGTCTATCAAATTTTCGTTGTCATACTTGCCATATAAATCATTAATTGCTTCAATTCATGCATCCAATGCATCCTGTGGAACTGATATAAGTCCTTTGGCCATCTCCTTTCTCTTGTGATAAACTATCTGCATTGGAGGCTTCCTCCTTTTCTGTCTCTACTCGTGTTCTTCAGAGTGAACTTGTAACTCTTTTTTTGTCTACAATTGGAATTATGGAATTCCTTTCATTCCTTTTTGACTTAAGTAGTCGATCCTAACATGACGTTCCCTGACTGAAGAGGCCTTAATTACTAATTACTCCATCGATCTTCCCATGCGTTTTAGCTAGACCCTATTGTCGTCGACCGACTTGGATGTGAAAAACCTGAGGTGCCCTCGAAGGTACAGAGTGGGCTGCATGGCATATTTATTTTGTCGTGATGTGTTTATTTATTAACTAACTTTATTCTTAATGGGAAAAGATATTGCGGCTCCTACTCTAATAGTTTCTTATTTAGTTACTTAATCAGGAAACGACTACTGGTACAATGAACAGGACGGGTATCTGTGTGGTCATAAATGTTGGAAAAAGTGCAGGCTTATGTGTATTCTGCTGATTATGATTACATATGTGGCCACTGACTCTACTAACTAGGATTGCATGTGTATCCACCAATGCTACCTTGCCTACTGACTCGGTTGATGGGCACTACATGTGTGCCCACTGACGCTACTTCCCCCCCACCCCCCGACCACAAATGGGTTGTAGTAAGAGAAAACTTTGCCAAAACCTTATTGATATTTGTCGTCGATTATATATATATATATAGATATATATATATATATATATATATATATATATATATATATATATATATATATATATATATATATATATATATATAATATTTATATTATACTACTACTTCTTCTTCTTCTTCTTCCTCTCTCGCTTTTCTTTTTTTTTTTTTTTTTTTTTTTTTTTTTTTTTTTTTTTTTTCAGTTGGGAAGGGATTTAGGCATGTGTCATTCACCCATCCATGCAGTATGACTCCATCCAGTTGTGCAAGCCTTACCACACCCGAATCTTGGATTTCTATTACTATGAACAGAACTAGCAAGTGCATCTGAAATCTCCCTGGGAACTTCTGCAACTTGCTGTCATAAAGGAGTACTTGTTCCCCCAATCCAAATGAATTCCTCTTGATATGCCTACGTGCCAAGCTTACTATCTTCGCTGCTCCACTGATTGATGGAATTCTACTAAAAATTGAGTTTCGTCACATTCCATCAGCTGGTTTAGTGACTCTCTTAAGGCACTATTGTCTGTCATTCCCGTTGCCTTTGAGATGAACATGCTAGGTAGTATAAATTCTACTCATACTACTACTTCCCTTCCATATACAAGTTGAAATGGAGTTTGCTTATGGAGTCTTTTTATTTTCATCCTATATGCCCATAGGGTCGCGAGTATTCTTTCATCGCAGTCATCCCTATTGGCAAATACGACTTTTGTGACTCCTTTCTCCAGTATCTTGTTAAATGATTCTACTACACCATTGGCTTGTGGGCGGTATGGGATGCTCTTGTTGTGTTGAACCATGAATTTCTTTAGTATTGAATCAATGGTCTCGTTCAGGAAATGCATGCCTTGGTCGCTTGTGAGGCTCCTTGGACATCCGGACCATGAAATGATGTTCCCAAATATGAACCTTCTTGTTATTTTTGTTGTTCAGTCCTTTACGGGTGCTGCCTCTACCCACCTTGTGAGTTATTTTGTTGTTGTTATGATGTACCTTGCTCGTGATGCCTCACTGGTGGAGAAATGGGTCCAATGAAGTCTACCACCCACTTATTGAAGATTTGCACTGTGTGGCTGAATGTAGAGACATCTAATCACGTCTCAATGGGTTTCCAACCCTTTGGTAGATGTCGCATGTCGTGGAAAACTCTTTAGAATCCTTATGGATAGTTGGCCACCACAGTCCTGCGTGGAGTATCTTTCTTGCGGTGGCCTTCCCTCCTACATGACCTCCTACGACCCCTGCATGGCACTCCCATAAGACATCATTCCTTTCATGTTGAATGAAACAGTGCCTCATTATTTGATCTATGCCCATCTTAAAAAGGTGCCTTGCAATGAGTTGGGAATCCACTGCCCTAACTACTAAGTGGCGTCTCTGTGATGTTATGTATTCTACTGAGCAGTGACCAGTTGTTCAGAATGAGGTAATTTATTCTAAATGGTTCGGGATTGCCTCTATTATAAATAAATCGGCATCGGGCAACCGATCATCTATTGCTCCTTCATTTTCCCCTGTTTCCAACCGCAACAAGTGCTCTGGTCCCACATTGAGTCTATCAGGCTTTACCACTAGTTCAAACATGAATTCCTGGAATAGCAACAACCATCGGCATATTCTCCCTTCTAGGATTGGCTTGTTTACTAAATACTTGAGCGGATGATGGTTTGTGAAAAATTTGAATGGCGCGCCTAGTAAGTAGTGTCTAAACTTTTGGAGAGAGTAAACCATTGTCAAGGCTTCTCTTTCGATTTTTGTGTAGTTCCTTTCCACAATAGACAGCTTTCTGCTAGCATAGTACATTGGATGGTCTATGTTTTTCTCCCTTGGCTATGCTAAGACCACTCCCAACGCTATTCCTGATGCATCGATGTGCACATGGAAGATTTTGTTCCAGTCAGGATACACCAATATAGGGGCACTTACTAGTCTTTCTTTTAAGATATTCAGGGTTGTCTGGTAGTCCACAGTCCAAATGAACTCTTCCAAAATTTTCAGTAATTTCTCCATTGGAGCCATGATGGATGCATAATTTTTTATAAACCACCTGTAGTACCTGTATGCCCCAGAGTTTCTCTTAGTTGTATGATGTTTTGCGATGGTTCCATGTGGATTATTGTAGCAACGTTTGCAGGGTCTACACATACTCCATCCTTGCAAATGATATGGCCTAGCAGATTTCCCAAGGGGACTGCGAAGATAGATTTCTTGAGGTTTAAGGAGATCTGCAATGGTCTGCACCTTTCAAACACTATTCTCAATAGGTTGGTGTGCTTTTTCAAAAGACTATATATTGTCTAGTCATCCATGTAAACTTCTAGGAACTTATGAATATAATCTTGGAATGCAGCTATGATGATCCTTGAGAAAACTACTGGTGCATTCTTTAGTCCAAATGGCATGCCATTGTAGGCATATGATCCCCAATCCATACTGGATGATGTTTTCCTCTTATCTTTTTCAGCTATTTTGACTTGGTGGTAACCCGTAAAACCATCTGTGAATGAATATGCTTTGTTCCTCGCAACATTCTCTAGGACCTCATCACTAAAGGGCATGGGAAATGGGTCATGCACGCATGCATTATTCAGTCTCCTGTAGTCAATACATACTCTGATTTTAGCTGCGTCCTTCTTGTTTTGAATAACTATCGGACTTATCCATTCAGCTTCATCGACCTGGAAAATGATTCCTGCCTCCAACATCTTTTCAATTTCCCTCTTAACTTTCTCTTTCACCCTTGGGTTTAATCTGTATGGTCTATATTTTACCGGTCAGGCATCTGGTCTCAAGACAATTTTCATCTCCCGAAGGTTTCCTTTTACTCCCTTCATTTTTTCCACTGAAGCTGAGAATAGGTCTTGATATTCATGCAATAGGTCAAGAATTTCCTCGGTGCCTTGTTCGTCCCAGTAGTCTCCCACCAATGTTATCTTGGGCTTATCCTCTGACCCAATGTTTTTCTTCCTCAGCTTCATTGGTAGATGGTGAGCACCTTCCATTAGGGGGCTCTCCCCGATATCACTCTCTCCTTTCATTTCCCCAAAGGCTAGATGTCTCAATCCCTCCAACCCTTCATTGTCATCTAGTCCTGCACCTACCCTGTCACACACTGCATATCCTAGTGACTCTATCTCATACAAAAATTGTAGAAAAGTTCTTTCGAGCCCTCCTTCAACCAATGGCTCCGGTGTGAACAAAATTCCCTTTATTGCTTGGAGTGGCCCTATCATTTGTGCCTCTTCCCCTCTAAATGAGAAGTTGCTGACAAACTATGCCTCCATAGTATCCCAATCTGTTGTCTACCATGGAGCTCCTCTTGCACATATCAAGCTTGGGGAACAGTTCCGAGAGTATGTATAGATGTGTGTTACCACAGATCCCTTGGCATTCTTCTGCTTTTCCAATTGATCATATAATCCTTGATGTGCTCCTTAGGACTTGAATCACCCTTGTATGTTTCTTTAACCCGTGGCTGATCTTCATCCCGAGAAAACCTTTCCTTCATTTCTTGTTTTATGCTTGCCTAGTCTTTTAGTGTATTACAATGCCTTCTCCACCATCTTGTTAGAGTTGCCATGAGGCCAATAGTTAGATAGGAGATCCTTCGATCTTATGTTACTTCCTGGTCTACTCTGTCTAAGAAGGTGTCCACTGGTTCGAGACCATGGTACCTCAAGATGTTAGCCATCTCCATTTTTCCCCAGTTTACTCGACTTATCATCGCACACCATCTAATGTTCAATTCGTATCCCCCCTACTTCGATGCATCCCATGCAACTTTTGAGCCCGCTTCTAAGCTTTGGATATTTCTCCATCTTATTGATCCTTCGGTCATGGGGTTGATGTAGTCCTCCCTCTTCCCTGCTATGAGTGTGTATAGTTGGTCTAACCATCCTGGCGCATTGCTATCATCTGCTAGTTCTGTGAACCTAGGTCCTTGGTAGGGGTGTAATGGTTGGATCACACTTAACCCATCTACTTCGAAAATCATCAATTCTTTCTTTAGGTCTATGACCGCATAGTTCTCATATGCCCAGTCAATTCCCAGGAGTGCTGGGTATGAGTCCTTATCCCCCATGATGTCAATCACCTCGAATTTTGTGTCTGTCTTCATCCCCGCCACATTAACCTCTACAGTTTCAAATCTCCCAATTGGTAGTATGCAGTACTGATTTTTGATTCTTAGTTGAATTGGCGAGTATTTTAGTTGAGGCTTCCCCATTGCCTCCCAAGTTTTCCTAGGTAGGATGTCTACATCCAACCCCAAGTCTAACATGGTGTCCTTTATCTAGAATCTTGCCACTTTCACATTGATTCAGACCTCCTTGCCACTTCTTCTCCTATTCTGTTTCACTCTTCTCGAAGTGTTCTCTGGCAACCCTGCACCTGGTCTATCCACTTCCTCTTCCTGCATGGATACCGTAGCCCTTAGAATTTTTTTCAACTCCTTCAGCATTCCTTCATCCTCAACAATTTTCAAGAACAGTTTAAACCATTCTCCAATTGACTGGGTGTGATCAGGCATGTGGTTTTGTGGTCTTTTAGTATCCTTCTTCGTGATCATCCCTTCGAATAGCTTAGCTGCCTCTTGATAGTACTGCTTTTGGTGTTCAAGCTGATACCCATTCAGTGGAGACACCCCTTTAAGGATTAAGGGGGGATCCTCCATGTAGTGGTCCTCCCCTATCTTCCTACCTCCCCTCGTGACTATATTAATATTGGTTGCCGGGAGGCTTTCATCGGTTCATGGTTCAACATTCACCAACTTGGCCCCTCTCTGACTGGTCCTTTGTTCCCACTTTGTAATGAGCTCCGGATAGTCCTCTGTTGCATGGGTATTAATTCAAAATTGTGGGCACCAGGGTCTCCTCAACAGCAGACATTCTCTGGAAACATGCCCTTCCTAATCGTAGTTGTAACACCTTACAAGCCCTCTTCCTCTGGTTTTGCACCCTCGCCCATTTCCTCCTCATCCCCCCTGGTTTAGTTCATCTATCCTAAACATGGACCTGTCCAGCCTTTCAAGAGACTATATATTGTCTAGTCATCCATGTAAACTTCTAGGAGCTTATGAATATAATCTCGGAATGCAGCTATGACGATCCTTGAGAAAACTACTGGTGCATTTTTTAGTCCAAATGGCATGACATTGTAGGCATATGATCCCCACTCTGTAGTGAATCTTGTTTTCCTCTTATCTTCTTCAGCTATTCTGACTTGGTGGTAACCCGAAAAACCGTCTCTGAATGAATATGCTTCGTTCCCCGCAACATTGTCTAGGACCTCATCATTAAAGGGCATGGGAAATGGGTCATGCATGCATGCGTTATTCAGTGTCCTGTTGTCAATACATACTCTGATTTCAGCTATGTCCTTCTTGTTCTGAATAACTATCGGACTTATCCATTCAGCTTGATCCACGAGGAAAATGATTCCTGCCTCCAAAAATTTTTCAATTTCCCTCTTAACTTTCTCTTTCACCCTTGGGTTTAATATGTATGGTCTATGTTTTACCTGTCGAGCATCCGGTCTCAAGACAATTTTCATCTCCCCAAGGTTTCCTTTTATTCCCTTCATTTTTGCCACTGAAGCCGGGAATAGGTCTTGATATTCATGGAATAGGTCGAAAATTTCCTCAATGGCTTGTTCATCCTAGTAGTCTCCCACTGATGCTATCTTGGGCTTATCCTCTAACCCAATGTTTTTCTTCCTCAGCTTCATTGGTAGAAGGTGAGCACCTTCCGTTAGGGGGCTCTCCCGGATATCGCTCTCCCCTTCCGTTTCCCCGAAGGCTAGATGTCGCAATCCCTCCAACCTGTCATCATCATCTGGTCCTACACCTACCCTATCACACGCTACATACCCTTCATCGCCATCTGTTCCTCTGCCTACCCTATCGCACGCTACATATCCTGGTGACTCTATGTCATACAAATATTGTAGAAAAGTTTTGTCATGCCCTCCTTCAACCAACGGCTCTGGTGTGAATAGAACTCCCTTTATTTCTTGGAGTGGCCCTATCATTTGTGCCTCTTCCCCTCTACATGAGAAGTTGCTGACAAACTGTGCCTCTACAGTATCCCAATCCGTTGGCTATCGACGGAGCTCCTCTTGCACATACCAAGCTCAGGGAACAGTTCCAAGAGTATGTATAGATGTGTGTACCCACCGATCCCTCGGCATTCTTCTGCTTTTCCAATTGATCATATAATCCTTGATGTGATCCTCAGGACTTGAATCCCCCTTGTATGTTTCCTTAACCCGTGGTTGATCTTCATCCCAGGAAAACCTTTCCTTCATTTCTTGTTTGATGCTTGCCTACTCTTTTAGTGTATTACAATGTGTTCTCCACTATCTTGCCAGAGTTTCCATGAGGCCGATAGTTAGATAGGAGATCCTTTGATCCTATGTTACATCCTGGTCTACCCTATCTAAGAAGGTGTCCACTGGTTCAAGATCATGGTATCTCGGGCAGTTAGCTATCTCCATTCTTCCCCAGTTTACTTGACTTATCATCGCACACTGTCTAGTGGTCAATTCGTATCCCCCCTACTTCCATGCATCCCATGTAGCTTTTGAGCCAACTTTTCAGCTTTGGATACTTCGCCATCTTATTGATTCTCTAGCCATGGGGTTGATGTAGTCCTCCCTCTTCCCTGCTGTGAGTGTATATAGTTGGTCTAACCCTCCTGGATCATCGCTGTCATCTGTTGTTTCTGTGAACCTAGGTCCTTGGTAGGGGTGTAATGGTTGGATCACCCTTAATCCGTCTGCTTTGAAAATCATCAGTTCTTTCCTTAGGTCTATGACCGCGTAGTTCTGGTATGCCCAATCAATCCCCAGGAGTTCTGGGTATGGGTCCTTATCCCCCATGATGTCAATCACCTCGAATTTTGTGTGTGTCTTCACCCCTACCACATCAACCTCTACATTTTCCAATCTCCCAATTAGTAGTATGCGGTACTGATTTTCCATTCCTAGTTGAATTGGCGAGTATTTTAGTTGAGGCTTCCCCATTGCCTCCCAAGTTTTCCTAAGTAGGATGTTTACATCCGACCCCAAGTCTAACAGGGTGTCCCTTATCTAGAATCCTACCACTTATGCATTGATTCGGACCTCCTTGCCGCTTCTTCCCTTGTTCTGTTTCACTCTTCTGGAAGCCTTCTCTGGCAACCCTGCACCTGGTCGATCCACTTCCTGTTCTTCCCTGGATACCATAGCCTTTAGACTTTTTCTCAACTCCTTTATCATTCCTTCATCCTCAACAATTTTCAAGAATATTTGAAACGATTCTCCAATTGAGTGGGTGTGATCAGGCATGTGATTTCGTGGTCTTTTAGTATCTTTCTCTGTGGTCGTCCCTTCGAATAGCTTAGCTGCCTCTTGATAGTACTATTTTTGGCGTTCAGGCTGATACCCATTTAGTGGAGACACCCGTTTAAGGATTAAGGGTGGGTCCTCCATGTAGTGGTCCTCCCCTGTCTTCTTCCCTCCCCTGGTTACGATATTAATATTGGTTGTAGGGAGGTTTTCATCAGTCCGTTTTTCAACATTCACCAATTTGGCCCCTCTCTATCTGGTCCTTTCTTCCCACTTTGTAATGAGCTCCGGATAGTCCTCTGTTGCATGGGTATTAATTCGACATTGCGAGCACCAGGGTCTCCTCAATAGCAGACATTCTCTAGCAACATGCCCTTCCTAATCATAGTTGTAACACCTTACAGGTCCTCTTCCTCCGATTCTACACCCTCGCCCATTTCCTCCTCATCTCCCCTGGTTTGGTTCATCGATCCTAAACGTGGATCTATCCATCCTTTCTACTAGAGCATCCAGCGCTTGGCACTGATCAGTGTGATGCATCATTGGTGGACATAACTCACAGTAGGTATTACTGGGAATGTTAGAATACTTTTGTAAAATGGGGCACATCCATGGTAGGTTTCCGTATTCCCTACCAACTTCACAAAAGTCCTAAGTATTCCTCCCCGAGAAGGCCCCTTGCACTCCCACTGCCGCAACTATTGCTATTGGTTGGGCTCTTGCCGACCCCACAACCCCACCTGTATGATTAATCCCTCGCAACCTCAGGCATTCTGTCACGATGTGCCCCTCGACCATGCAGTGGGTGCACCAAACGTTGGGTCTAGCTGGATGCACTGGCTGAAGATCTTTCAATTTCTCCTTCAAGGTCGTGATCTAGTTTTGCAGGCCTCAAATCGATGGGTCTTGTAGGCTCACCCCTCCCCTGTTCTAATACGGGTATCCTGCCATCGTTTCTATGCGTGATGCTTGTTCCAACGCATCCTAGAAGGTTCCTATCTTCTGTTGTGTTAGTGGTGTTCTTATCAAAGGCAATAGTGCCTTAGTGAACTAGTCTTGCTGGTGGTTTGGGTCTAGGGTGTAACTCAACTTGGAAATGGCATCCTGAAACCTTTGCATAAGCTCCAAAGCCATCTCTCCTTCCCTCTACTTAATTTCCCAAATTTCTGATAGCCCTCGCTAATCTGTCTGCAGTACCTTTAACTCCTACACAAATCCTCTCTTGATATCATCTACTGTGGGGTTTTGATTCTACTCCACCCACTTTATAAACCAGTGCAGAGTCCTCTCCCTCAGCGTGGTTTGGAATTCTACTATTCTTACATTGTCTGGAGTTTGACGAGCCCTCCAAATAGCTTCACAGAGGTACCAGTGCTGCTCTACATCCTCGTTTCCCCTTCCCACAAATTCGGGATATCTCGTAAAAGATCCTGCCATATTTATCTAGGTAGGAGCTATCAGAACAAACCATTTTATCCCCGGCTGCTGGGATCCCTGTAATCCTAAGTTACTGATATTACTGGGTTCTGTGCCGCTCCCAATGTTGAACTTGACTCGATATTTCTCCCACGCGCTATATACTTGCACTTCCTTAGCTAAGTTAATAATAAATTCCTCTGGATTTTGATAAAGTACCAAGGGAAGATCATGGGAAACACTACCTATGTCTCGGGGGTATTTTTGCTGACTCTTAAGAGATGCTTCCTCTTCACTGAATAACCTCATCATCACCTCGCTCATATCCTCTTTACTTCCTTCCTCATGCCCATGTGGCCTCTTCTCTTATGATTTGTCTCTCACAAAATATACTTGCAATACGGCTTTTGCAACTGGCAAGGAAGGTCTGTCCTCATTTCCTCGACTCCTCCGTCTTCCTTCACCACTCTTGCTTTGCTAAGTACCTTCTTCTCCTTCTTCTTTGACTCGGGTTTTTCCCTTCACTACTCCTACTTCATGGGGCCCCATCCATTTCTTCCCTAGAGTCTGAATCACTCTCGCCTGTCATTTATCCGCTAGTAGTGCCCTTATCTGCGCGCTAACATCTCTTGCTTTCTTTAGTTCTTAACCATCAACAATGTAAACTTTGAAACAGGAACTATAAACTCAAAATGAGAACTCTGGCCAAAAAACCCCGAAAAAACATCAAAAACAGTGCTAAAAACGAAAAGTGTGTATACTGGAACGATGATTTTATTTTTTAGGGGTCAATTTTGAACATGTTTTAAAAATGGCAGTGACTACGAAATTTACTACGAAATTTTTGTGCAAAATATAGCTTCAAAACGAAAAGTGATGATACTGGAACGATGATTTTTTTTTTAGGGTCAATTTTCAAACTTTTAAAAAAATGCTAGTAAAACCAAATTTTTATGTGCCAGACAAAGTTGTTTATGAGGAAAAAAACACATTAATGTTTTTGGTAGAATATCATTTTTCTTTTCTAAGTATAAATTCAACATGTTCTCAACCATAACATCAACATCAACGATGCTATGTTTTTTTTTGTTTCAATCCCACCATCTACTTCATGAGTAACATATTTCAATCTCTTGATGTCAAACACCATCCATTGAATTAATGGTCGGATCAATAATCCAAATCTATTGCACGTGACAAGCTCCTACAATCTCTTATATAGAATCTACTTTGTATATCAATGTTGTGTCATGAGCTTTCAATTTGGCTATTCATTTCACGTTTACTGGTCTCTAAGTGAATTTACCAATTATTAACAATTACCAATTATTAACAAGTGATATAGAGGTAATTACATACTATAATTGGCTCAATTAAACTAGTCAACAGTTAATACTAATATGTACAATAGTTTAAAATCAATTTAACAATTAAAAATTCTTACAATGATAAAATTAGTTTTTTATGTCTGCAAAAATTCAATTCAACAAATATACTATTTGTAGAAAATAAATCTATTACTAGGGCTACAATGTTGCTATATAAATTTACTACAACTACTTTTTATGAAATAATTGCAAGGGCTATTGAAAGAAACAAGGTATAACCACTAGGAAGAAAATAAGGTATACTTATGAGCCTAACTTTTAAAAGATAACATATGTATACTTATGAGCCTAACTTTTAAAAGATATTCACATCTCTTACATATCTAACATTTAACCATCTAACACTTATACATTGACCCCATACTAAGTTCTCAAACTAAATTGTAGAGAGGCTCATACTTTAGGGACATATCAACATTTTACAACATACTTTAGAGATGTACAACATTTTGCCGAATTCCTCGGGGCCTCTAACCTCTAGGAGTATAACAACATTTTTCCTAATTCCATAAACCAAATCCAACTATTAGATATAATAATTATTCATATAATCACCATAACAATTATGAGTCTTATAAAACTAATACTCCTCTTCATGTTTACTAAATTATACTATTTTTTAAAATATAATTAGAATTCAATCTAAAAAAACATGAAAAAAAAATGAACATGGAAAAAAAAGGTATTAATAAAATCTGCCATATCCATAGGACTTCACTTTTCTTTAAAATGAAAAAACCTTTGATATAACCATAAAATATGGTATAAATAAAAACTCAATTCTTATTTAAAATGGATCAAGCCTTATGTTGAAACATAAAGAGAGGGTATAAATAAAACTGTCATCTCCATCTGTAACCACAATATAATTTAAACCCTTAAATGGAACCATATGGAAAGGGTAATGATAAAACTTTTCACCATGGTCAATCCCTTATGGAACCATGAATAAAGAGGAAAATAAAACTTGCTATTGCTCTTATGTTTTTTTTTTCAATCCCACCATCTACATCATGAGTAACATATTTCAATCTCATGTCAAACACCATCCATTGAATTAATGGTCGGATCAATAATCCAAATCTATTGCACGTGACAAGCTCCTACAATCTCTTATGTAGAATCTACTTTATATATCAATATTGTGTCATGAGCTTTCAATTTGGCTATTCATTTCACGTTTACTGGTCTCTAAGTGAATTTACCAATTATTAACAATTACCAATTATTAGACAACATCTATTAATGTAAATGACATATAAAGATATAAGCATTTTCCACATGACACCATAAGTATACCACTTCCGCTGCTCAATGCCTTAGCAACAAAGTTCTTCATGGATAACTATACACTTTTTTTTATTGATGCATTATATTTGTTCTACTATTTTGTGTACAGGTAAATGTGAAGTGGCGAATACCTAACTTATAATAGTGATTCTAAGATATGGTGGGTGGTGGGGCGATTCTGAGAATCGCCCCACCACCCGGCGATTCTCAAAATCGCCCCAATCACTATTATCACTGAAATTATGGTATGAGTTTTTCACTTTAATGTATATGGAGTGAAGGTAACAGAATGGAACTGTGTATATATATATCGAACTGTGGAGAGCATACTTCTGGGATCATTTTTCTTTATTTGTTTCTATTGTTTGTCACATGGTAAGAAAGTGGTTTTAGATCTCTTTTGTTTGTGGTAAAGTTGTTATGCGCATAAGTTGGTTTTGTGCAGACCATGTACACATCTCTGATCTAGGACCGTGCCATTGTTGAAGGGTCAATGCAACTAACTCTGCAGTGAAATGTGTATTAGGCTCTGCATTGATGTATTAACTCTATCTCAATGTTGAATAATATTGTGCATACAAGATTGTTGGATTTGGATTTGTGTTGATTAATTCTATTTCAATCTTGTGCACACATTATTGTTGGGTTTGACTCTGTGTAGATTAACTCTATCTTAATGTTGAATAATATTGTGCACACAAGATTTTTCACTGGTTTATATGTAGCGTGCCTTTGCAGATATCTTCCCTCAAGGATTGGGACGAAATTCATTTAAATATTATCTTATGTGGTGGGTTTAATCTGCTATATGATAGGGGTATTCTCTTACACATTTCTGTAGCACACTAAATGAGTCGATTCTGATTAATTTCAAATGTGTGTTGGTCCTTTAACGATCTAGTCAAAGCATAGACGAGAAAACGATTTGAGCATTGAAGTAATTTTTGTCTAGATATGTCCCAATCCATTAAAGAATAGTGTGCACTATATTATTAATCCCAAAATCAATCTTATATGCTATGTCTTTAGATCACATAAGCTCCGGAAGTGCATTGGCCCTTGTGCATTATGACTATATATATGTCTCAACGTTGAAGATTGTCATGAAGAGTCATTTTGTAGGTGTTTCAACTTGTCTTTAATTGGGTATAAATCAATGCTGGAAAATCCTCTTACGTGGTTAATTAGATGGGTTGTTTCTGTGATCACTTGTTATGTATTTCTATAGTGACTACTCATTGCTTGAAGACCCAGTGTGTGCACTAGTAATATTATAATCTGAAGCATACTATGGTGAGAGATCTGATTGATTTCACAGATATTAGAGGTATTTTTTTTTTTAGCTTAAATTGTATGCATGCGTGTAAATATGCAAGGGATGGTATCTATGATGATCTACTAATGAAAGAGGGGTTGTTATTATCATAATACTATTTGGATAAAATTTGTGACAACTCAATTTGCTTCTACAGTGAACTGATTAAGGAAGAGTGTGGACTAGTTCTGGTTACCTCATTATTCTTCCTATCGCTGCAGTTCTATTCATGTTCGTGTGACAAAGTTATTTGAATGAAAAGGGTTGTATGTAGGGCATACGGTGCACAGTACAAATGAAAACAGAAGTTAAGCATTGCTTCAAAGTTCTTCCGCTGCTCAATGCCTTAGCAACAAAGTTCTTCGTGGATAACTATACACTTTTTTTTTTATTGATGCATTATATTTGTTCTACCATTTCGTGTACAGGTAAATGTGAAGTGGTGACTACCTGACTTATAATAGTGGTTTTCAGATACAGCGGGTGGTGGGGCGATTCTCAGAATCGCCCAGCCACCGGGGCGGTGGCTGGGCGATTCTGAGAATCGCCCCACCACCCGGCAATTCTCAGAATCGCCCCAATCACTATTATCACTGAAATTATGGTATGCATTTTTCACTTTAATGTATATGGAGTGAAGGTAATAGTATGGAACTGTGAGTTCTTCCGCTGCTCAATGCCTTAGCAACAAAGATCTTCGTGGATAACTATACATGTTTTTTTTATTGATGCATTATATTTGTTGTACCATTTCGTGTACAGGTAAATGTGAAATGGTGACTACCTGAGTTATAATAGTGATTCTCAGATACGGCGGGTGGTGGGGTGATTCTCAGAATTGCCCAGCCACTGCCCCGGTGGCTGGGCGATTCTGAGAATCACCCCACCACCCGGCGATTCTCAGAATCGCCCTAATCACTATTATCACTAAAATTATGGTATGAGTTTTTCACTTTAATATATATGGAGTGAAGGTAACAGTATGGAAATGTGTATACATATATCGAACTGTGGAGAGCATACTTCTGGGATCATTTTTCTTTCTTTGTTTCTATTGTTTGTCACATGGTAAGAAAGTGGTTTCAGATCTCTTTTGTTTGTGGTAAAGTTGTTATGCGCATAAGTTGGTTTTGTGCAGACCATGTACACATCTCTCATCTAGGACTGTGCCATTGTTGAAGGGTCAATGCAACTAACTCTGCAGTAAAATGTGTATTAGGCTCTGCATTGATGTATTAACTCTATCTCAATGTTGAATAATATTGTGCATACAAGATTGTTGGATTTGGTTTTGCGTTGATTAATTCTATTTCAATGTTGTGCACACATTATTGTTGGGTTTGACTCTATGTAGATTAACTCTATCTTAATGTTGAATAATATTGTGCACACAACATTTTTCACTGTTTTATATGTAGCATGCCTTTGCAGAGATCTTCCCTCAAGGATTGGGACGAAATTCATTTAAATATTATCTTATGTGGTGGGTTTAATCTGCTATATGATAGGGGTATTCTCTTACACATTTCTGTAGCACACTAAATGAGTCGATTCTGATCAATTTCATATGTGTGTTGGTCCTTTAATGATCCGGTCAAAGCATAGATGAGAAAACGATTTGAGCATTGAAGTAATTTTTGTCTAGATATGTCCCAATCCATTAAAGAATAGTGTGCACTATATTATTAATCCCAAAATCAATCTTATATGCTACGTCTTTAGATCACATAAGCTCCGGAAGTGCATTGGCCCTTGTGCATTATGACTATATATATGTCTCAACGTTGAAGATTGTCATGAAGAGTCATTTTGTAGGTGTTTCAACTTGTCTTTAATTGGGTATAAATAAATGCTGGAAAATCCTCTTACGTGGTTAATTAGATGGGCTGTTTCTGTGATCACTTGTTATGTATTTCTATAGTGACTGCTCATTTCTTGAAGATCCAGTGCGTGCACTAGTAATATTATAATCTGAAGCATACTATGGTGAGAGATCTGATTGATTTCACAGATATTAGAGGTATTTTGTTTTTAGCTTAAATTGTATGCATGCGTGTAAATATGCAAGGGATGGTATCTATGATGATCTACTAATGAAAGAGGGGTTGTTATTATCATAATACTATTTGGATAAAATTTGTGACAACTTAATTTGCTTCTACGGTGAACTGATTAAGGAAGAGTGTGGACTAGTTCTGGTTACCTCATTATTCTTCCTGTCGCTGCAGTTCTATTCATGTTCGTGTGACAAAGTTATTTGAATGAAAAGGGTTGTATGTAGGGCATACGGTGCACAGTACAAATGAAAACAGAAGTTAAGCATTGCTTCAAAGTTCTTCCGCTGCTCAATGCCTTAGCAACAAAGTTCTTCGTGGATAACTATACACTTTTTTTTTTATTGATGCATTATATTTGTTCTACCATTTCGTGTACAGGTAAATGTGAAGTGGTGACTACCTGACTTATAATAGTGATTTTCAGATACGGCTGGTGGTGGGGCGATTCTCAGAATCGCCCCACCACCCGGCGATTCTCAGAATCGCCCCAATCACTATTATCACTGAAATTATGGTATGCGTTTTTCACTTTAATGTATATGGAGTGAAGGTAATAGTATGGAACTGTGAGTTCTTCCGCTGCTCAATGCCTTAGCAACAAAGTTCTTCGTGGATAACTATACACTTTTTTTTTTATTGATGCATTATATTTGTTCTACCATTTCGTGTACAGGTAAATGTGAAGTGGTGACTACCTGAGTTATAATAGTGATTCTCAGATACGGCGGGTGGTGGGGCGATTCTCAGAATCGCCCCACCACCCGGCGATTCTCAGAATCGCCCCAATCACTATTATCACTGAAATTATGGTATGAGTTTTTCACTTTAATGTATATGGAATGAAGGTAATAGTATGGAACTGTGTATACATATATCGAACTGTGGAAGCATAGATATCCTATCCAAGTAATGATATCGAACCCTCTGCCCTCTCTGAACTTCTAATCTCTGTTATAGCACCGACGACTTGTTCTCTTAAATCCAAACTTTTGTTTCATCATCCAGAGCTTTAATTTGTGACATCCGAACTCCATTTCAGATGTATTTGAACCTGCATCTCACTACTCTTTATCGGCAAAGTGTGATAAATTTATTGCGTCCTCATCATGAGCTTGTGATATGATCTTGGTATTGTGCGATAAATTTATTGCGTACTCATCATGAGCTTGTGATATGATCTTGGTATTGTGCTTATCCTCTGCGATGAATTCTCTTTGATTGTTAAGTGATCTTGATTTAACATGGTAAATAGAGAGCCATGTTTTTCATGAATGTTTCGGAGGCCATCCAATGCACCAAATACATAATTTATACCTTTGAACTGGTTGACAACACTAACTCCAGGCCGCCTTTAATAATCATCCATTATTGACCACCTTTATATTATTGTGAGTAACATGAAGAGAAGGAAAACTTGACAAGCATACCTGACATTAAAGTTAATTTAAAATACTTTATCAATATTTATTTGAATAGGTACCCATCTATTGAACGATACCATACCACTTCGGCTGCTCAATGCCTTAGCAACAAAGTTCTTCATGGATAACTATACACTTTTTTTTTTATTGATGCATTATATTTGTTCTACCATTTCGTGTACAGGTAAATGTGAAGTGGTGACTACTTGACTTATAATAGTGATTCTCAGATACGGCGGGTGGTGGGGCGATTCTCAGAATCGCCCAGCCACCGAACAAATTTCGTGTACAGGTAAATGTGAAGTGGTGACTACTTGACTTATAATAGTGATTCTCAGATAGGGCGGGTGGTGGGGGCGATTCTCAGAATCGCCGAGCCACCGGGGCCGTGGCTGGGCGATTCTGAGAATCGCCCCACCACCCGGCGATTCTCAGAATCACCCCAATCACTATTATTACTGAAATTATGGTATGAGTTTTTCACTTTAATGTATATGGAGTGAAGGTAATAGTATGGAACTGTGTATACATATATCGAACTGTGGAAGCATAGATATCCTATCCAAGTAATGATATCGAACCCTCTGCCCTCTCTGAACTTCTAATCTCTGTTATAGCACCGACGACTTGTTCTCTTAAATCCAAACTTTTGTTTCATCATCGAGAGCTTAATTTGTGACATCCGAACTCCATTTCAGATGTATTTGAACCTGCATCTCACTACTCTTTATCGGCAATGTGTGATAAATTTATTGCGTCCTCATCATGAGCTTGTGATATGATCTTGGTATTGTGCTTATCCTCTGCGATGAATTCTCTTTGATTGTTAAGTGATCTTGAGTTAACATGGTAAATAGAGAGCCATGTTTTTCATGAATGTTTCGGAGGCCATCCAATGCACCAAATACATAATTTATACCTTTGCACTGGTTGAGAGCACTAACTCCAGGCTGACTTTAATAATCATCGCTTATTGACCACCTTTATATTATTGTGAGTAACATGAAGAAAGAAATATCGATATTATGTATACACAGTTCAGTGTTAGTATCCAAGTAATGAAAGCAATACGGAAAAAAGTCATCAATAAAGAAAGCCTATTCTGTCTAGAATGAGAAATTAAAGGGATGAAAATTCAATACCGTGTGTATTGGTTTGGGCTGGGGAACGCCATGTGATTTAAAGAAATTGGCCAGCGATACGGAGAAAATTCATCGACAGAGAAAGTCTATTCCGTGTAGTTTGGGAAATTAAAGGGAAGAAAATTCAATATCATTAATTGAAATTTGGGTGGGAGAACACCTCTACAAACAATCTAAGCTCCTTTATCTACTGTAATAGCATCATTATAATAGCACCGAGAAACTGTGAGAGCATCACTGTAATAGCACCGAATTGAAGTCATAGTACTACGAGTTTATGTATGTAACGAGCCTCTCCTTCTCAAGTAGCACCAAATTGAAGTCATCATATTGTGATATCCGAACTTATCACCGGAATTATGTCTCTGAAGTTATGTTTGAACTTCTATGTAATCACTGAAAGTAGGCACTCTGAAATCCAAACTTGAGATTGTGTTATGCGAAAATCACAGGCTTGTATATATAGTGGATATAGTGGTATGACCATACTAAATGAGCCACCAACATGAACCATGAAAAGATGTGTCTTTATTGTAGGCTGACTTGAATCATTTTATGACTGTTTCTTTGAGGCCAACTTGAAGGAGTCGTTGAGGAGGCTGACTTGATGATGAAGGAGTCTTTTAATCAATAAACAAATTGACTTTGACAAATATTTTAAAGGCTACAATGGAAGCTTGATTTATACATTTGACCCAAGCATGAAACCCATGCTTTAATAAGCCAATTCAAAAATAATAAAAATTATTTTTTCTTTTCTTTTGGAAAATATATTACATTTTAACTTCAAGTACAATTATGAAGACCGAATCTAGTTACATTTTCCAACAACAACAAGCATTCGATAGGGCTAACTTAGTCTTCTATCCTATACGCATACGAAATTAAATAATAATGTAGAATCTATCCTATACGCATACGAAATTAAATAATAAGGTAGAATCTATCCTATATGCATACGAAATTAAATAATAAGGTATCTACGTAAGAGTTTTTAATCTAAAAACAATTCATTGGTAATGGGTGTTATTTCTATTTCAAAATGTTCAACTAATGAACTATGAATTGTGACTAAATGAGTGACTCATAAATCCTCTTAAGAAGTATTTCTAAGTAAGTTGGTTCACCTGCAGCCACAATGGTCGAGATAGAGCCCACAAATCCATAAAACCTCCAAAAGCTTCGCACCTTGTTTGTTTGATAAAGAAAATCTACCTTCTTTTTCATCATCCAATATGGATACAAATGCTCTTTCCCTAGATAAAAAAAAGCATTCGCCTTGGGCTATTCGCTGATGAATCCACCGTATTCAAACTTCCTCCTGTTAGATAAAATAATAATGAGACTTTTTACATGTAAATACACTACAAAATGAATAAAAATGATTTTTAATGAATCTATTAAAATAAGGCAATAATCTCATATTCTCCAATATTTGTCTACATGTTTCTCTATAACCACAAAAACAAGAATTTGGATCTTATATGCAATGGTAAAAACACTATGATCAATATCATGTAAACTTCATCAAGAGAGCAAAATTAGTGGAGTCGATATTTTTTTAATTCAATAGATCACATCAACTACAAGTCAAGGCAAAGCAGACATTTATAAAGATAAAAACAATTACGGTTTCTATATCTAACATTTGAAACAAAAGAGCACCTTATATTTAAATGCCCAACCTATTACATTAAAGGAAATAATATTATGTTTTTAAAGGATCAAGGCCATGGCCTGAAACTATTTGCCAGTTAAAAGGGTCAATACGAAGTTGTGATGTTCATAGCACCAAGACTTGACCAGAGGT
This sequence comes from Pinus tabuliformis, assembly GCA_031772625.1. NCBI lineage: Eukaryota > Viridiplantae > Streptophyta > Pinopsida > Pinales > Pinaceae > Pinus > Pinus tabuliformis. The sequence goes on from CM062819.1 coordinate 910,111,701, forward strand.
AGGATGTTTACAGAACTTGAAAATATTTGGGCTCTTGAATTTCAATGGCATTAATTTAATTTGTTCGTTTTTTGGTGATTTCCACTTAGAACAATGCGACAGAACCTAAAGAATTATTTAATCATTATTTTTTGAAAAAAAAAAGTGATTATTATTATTTTTTTACATGAAATTCATAAAAAAAAACTATTATTTAACCATTTTTAGTTAAAATTTTCGTATAAAAATTGTGATTTTGACATGTCAATTCTAGCAAAAAATTATCAAAACGTGTAGTTTTTTAGTTATATTTATGTTAAAAATGGTTATTTTTATGTCAATTGTTAAAAAATATTGTTTTTTAGAAACAATTATTTCATGTAGATTGAAAATTTAATTAAGGATGTATAAATATGTAGAATATCGAAAATTCAAAATATTGACCTTCTAATTTAAAAATGCAAAACAATAAAAACCTCACTACAAAAAAATTAAAATAAGAATAAAAAACAAGAAAATATGAAGAAAACGAGCACTTCAAAAAATTTTAAATTTACAAAATAATTATTTACATTTCATACATTAGAAAATTTAAAGTCAAAAAATAGGTCTTTTAAAAAAAGGGTCTGATGCAGAATACCCACTTTTTAAAATCAGCATGAAAATCACTACCATTCTAAAACGTAATGTACATAAAAAAGTTAAAGTGACAAAAACTATGCTCTAAAAAAAACATGTGTGTTCTGCATCACCCCTTTTCAAAATCAGGTCACTTTTTTGCTATCTCTACGAAACGGGTAACAGTATCAGTTCTCGTTTCAAAGTTTACATTGTTCATCCATCCCTTCAGCAACACCTCTATCCCTCAACTCGTAGAATTCCCCCTCTACGTCTCCACAATAAACATCTTGATCCACTTCGGTACTTCCCTCATCAACTCACCTCTCAGTCCCAAGCCAAACACAACTTCTGCTTTTGAAAAAAACTGATAAATCTTTGCGGCAAACTCAACTACGTATCCCTCCACCGTAGTCCTTACCCAAAATTCACTACTCTGGTCAAATATTTATCCAACTGTTACAGCAGGGCGACACCCGACGGAGTCCAGCTTCGATAAGCTATCGCCGGTCCACCTGGCTGAGTCTGTCCCTTCAACCTTCTTAACCAATTGAATAGGTCCTCCATGAACTTACACTAGAAATGTTCATTCTGAGTGTTAGTGTCGTTAGCATATAAAATTTCCTCGCTTACCTTGCTGATCAGTTGACTTCTACAAGCAGCCTGCTCCACTACAAACTGAGCTACTCTATGGTTCCACCAATCCCTGATCTCTCTTTTAAATATTGTCAACAACATAGTCTGAAGCAATTCTTGTACTGAGGTCCCGACAACAGAACCATTTGTTGGCTCGTGAGAGTCATGAGGGGGAAGACCTTGGGTTCAGGCACAGGAGGCCAATAGTGGTCCGTTGTAGTCTAGGACAACGTCGACATTTTCAGCTTACCCCAAAGGGCAAGGAGTCTCACACGAGGCGTGCCATGACCAAAAGGGAGAAGGGTTCAGCATGGGATCATGAATGTCTTAACTGATTTGCATTCAATCAAAGACATGAATAGATTATACAAAACACAGAGGTAAAAACATACTCATGATATCACACGAACTACCAATTACATGCAATTGTTAAGTCATTCAAAAAAAAAATCAAAGATCCTTTATACACAGGGCCCTGATACATAATAAGCCGCAATTGATCTTAGCAGATCTTTTATATTAATCATAACAATTAACCATTACAACATCACTTGGCTTTTGCTATAAACAACTACATGAAATACCTGCTCAATTCCATGAGTACTATGCAGCTTCATAGACCATGTCCTGTCGACTCCTACGATCTTCCCTCCATTAGCCACAATAGGGGTCCTTTTCACCTTCCCTTAACCTTGCCAAATCTAACACTGCTCCTTTCTTGGTCTTCTCCTTTTATATCCCTTCTCTGTTGCTTGGACTGCCAGTTCTTCCCCTCAGCTGCTTCTGCACCTTCCCGCCCCCTCTGCCTTTGCCTCCACTGCCACCTGGCCACAACTCTTGTGCAACTACTTGTTCCACCATCCAACCGTTGTTACGACCCGTTTCCTTCTCATCCCTTGGTCAATCAAAATTGGTCAAAACCTTTTCAAAATTTAAACAAAGGCCCCAACATGACGACACATTACATATTCAATGGGAGTAGTGACCAAGTTCCTTCCCAATCTAGGAAAACAACATTGGCAAGCAGTAAAATGGATTTTGAGGTATCTCAAGGGTACTAGTCATTATTGTTTATGTTTTGGTTATATTGAGAACATGCTTGAAGCATTTAGAGAAGTAGATATGGCTGGAGATATAGACACTATAATGTCCACTACATATTATTTTATACATTTGTAGGTGCAACAATATCTTGGGTGTCAAGGCTATAAAGAATAATAACTCTCTCTACAATAGAGGCAGAGTACATATATGCAACAAAAGCTTGTAAAGAAATGTTGTGTATGCAATGATTCCTAGGAGAGATATTAATAAAGCAGGACAAGTATGTATTGTATTTTGATAGTGAGAGTGCCATTCACTTGACAAAAAACCTATATTTCACTCAAAAACCAAGCACATTGGCTTAAGGTATGACTGGATGAGGCATGTGTTAGAGGAAAGACAATTATCCTTGGAAAAGATCCATACAGATAGGAATGTTGCTGAATTGCTCACTAAGATTTTACAAAGAAATAAACATGAGTTATGTAGAGGCATCGTATGACTTTGTATGACTTGATTCACGACTCTTCATTTTGCTTCAAGTAGGAGAATGTTAAATGTGAAGCCAAATAACTTAGGTAATAGTTGTCTTATCTCCACCTACCCCACCGCCTAGCTAAAAGTTACCACCTACGCCAACGGGCACCCTTGACTTGTAACTTTATTGTGCAACTATTTATTTCACATGAGAGAATTAGAGAATTCTAGAGCTTCTATCCTCATCTGTGTCAGCATGAAAAGAAGGCAAGGCCTTCCATGTAATAAAAGCTTGTGATTTTTTTCTCTTTGGCATAATGTTTTAGTTCTCTCCTTTTGTCTCTCTGTTTGGTGTTCCGTTGTTTCTCCATTTATAACTTTTATTGCTCAATCGCATGAAGAGAACCATGAAGGTAATTGGATAATAATAGATCTATTATTGTAATAATTTGATACCCGATATTTACATGCTACATTGATGGTTATGAATTAAAAAGTATATTTATTTAAGTAGTTCTCATAATTAATTGAAATTATACAATATAAATTATTTTATTAAAAAGACATATTGAGTGTGTGGTTTAACATAAAAAATTTAAGAATATTTAATCAATTTCCAATGAAATAACATACACTATAACGCAACGGAATCAGTAGAAAAAACCATTAAAAACACAACTTTTATGATTTTGAATCAATCTATAAATACTGTGATTAGTTTTGTCGATAGGCTTATATATTTCCACTCCGGGTGTGTTGAACACGAAGCCGAATTAAAAAATAAAATTGGGGCCGACCTCACCATGCTCAGTTGTCCGCCGCCCAGCCACTGACGCCGATATACTATGCCTCGCACTTTGTAGTCATGTATTCCACATGATAGAATTGGAGAATTCTAGAGCTTTCCCCATTATAAATTTGTAATCTCTCCTCTGCCTAAGAAATGCAACACAAGGCAAGGCCTTCCAGTAATGAAGAATTTTTTCATGTTCTTCATTCTTGTTTCTAATCTTTTGTCTCTTGTCTTGTGTTGTTTGTTCTTCTTTACGCCTAAGAACTGGTATCAGAGCTCAGGTGAGCTAAGAGAAAGATTGTAGCTCCGTGGAGTTTCCTGTGGAGACTACGGCCTGAATTCTTGCATTAAGTTTGGTGAGTTGTTGGAGCATTGTTAAGAACAGATGCGGAGTCCTGATTACTGTCGGTGCAATTACGTAATCATTGGAGTGTTTCATCATAATCGAAGAGAATTTTTAGTTTTGGGGCGTTAATTCTATTGAGAATGGAGACAGCAGTAACTAACATGGAGAAGTTGAGTGAGGCTAATTTTTCGCTATGGAAATCACAGATGGAGGATACACTGATCAGTATTTTCTGATTGAGGGCACAACAAAGAAACCCTCATTGATAACACATGAAGAATGGAATAAGCTAGATAGAAAGGCGCTTGCGACAATCCACCAATATCTAGAAAAGAATGTGTATTTCAATGTGTCCAGAGAAAAGACATCAGAAGGATTATGGAAGAAGCTCCATGATCTATATGAGAAGAACACGGCATCAAACAAAGTGTTCCTGATGAATAATCTTTATAATCTCAAGATGAAGGAGGGTGCTTTAGTTACTAATCACTTGAATGAATTAAATATTATTACTAATGAGCTTGCCTTTGTAAAAGTCATTCTAGATTATTAAACTAGAGTTATTTTTCCAATGTGCTCTATGGCATACAATTGGGAAAATTTAATTATCGCTATAAGAATTTCAGCACCTGCTTGGACACTGAAGTTTGATAATTGACCAATAGTATAATGAATGAGGAGCTGCAACGCAAGTCAATTGCAAAAAACTATGGAGGAGAAGCTCTAGCTCTAGTTGATCATGGTAGGAGAATTGATTGAGGCCGACAAGGGCGATCAAGATCGAGAAGTCGATCAAAATCAAGGAGGGGTGGGATCATCTGCTTTCATTGTGGCAAACCCACATACATGAACAAAGAATGTCAAGTCTCGAAGAAAGTACAAAAGGATCAGAGATTGACCTATACAAATCATAAGCCATCCAACACAAATGAAGGTGAGACTATTGTTTTAGTCACGTATGGTGATGTGTTATTTACTATTTGAGTATAAGATGTATTTTTATATACACCTAGCAAGAAATTTGATTGGATCCTTGACTCTAGGGCATCTCAACATGTAACCCCATACAAAGATATTTTTGTTGCATATAATCCAAGTGATTATGGTAGAGTGCATTTAGGGAATAATCGCTATTGCAGTATTGATGGACAATATATATTATCGAAACTGGTCAAGCATGTACCCAAAAATGCACATGAGTTTTATCTCTATGGGATGGCTGGATGATGAATGCTATTCCACAAGATTTGGAAAAGGAGGTTGGAAAATCAGTAAAGGAGAATTGGTCATGGCCAAAGGACCTGAGATAGGAACATTATCCACATTGAAGGAAATGATAGGAAAATCAGATTTGGTTGTTGTCACAAAAGAAGGAAATTCAGCAGATCTGTGGCATAAGTGCTTGGGTCACATGAGCGAGAAGGGCATAAAAAGACTTGTTGGTAAAAATTTATTGCTAAGTTTGAAATCCTACAATATTTATCTTTGTGAGCACTGCATATATGGTAGACAAAGAAGGGTTTCATTCGTTAGAGGTGGCCATGACAGAAAGAAAACATTGTTAGAATTGATACACTCAGATGTGTTTGCGCCTGTTAACATCAAGTCATTAGGAGGAGCATCATATTTTGTAAAACTTATAGATGATGCATCAAGGATGGTTTGGGCCTACCCTATGAAAAGTAAAAGTGAAGTGTTTTGAATATTTCAAAAATTCCATGTTGTTGTTGAAAGTGAGACTAACAAATTGCTCAAGTGTCTCAGAATAGATAATGGCGAAGAATGTTGCTCAAATGCATTCAAGGAATATTGTAACAGGTTTGGCATAAAGCATGAGAAGATTGTGCCTGATACTCCTCAACAGAATCGTGTCGCAGAAAGGATGAATCACACCATTATGGAAAATGTGAGAAGTATGTTGTCCAATTCTAGTTTGGAGAAACATTTTTGGCAGAAGTTGTAAGGGCAACTTGCTACCTTATAAATAGATCTCCAAGTACAGCTTTGGATGGCGGCATCACTGAAGAAGTTTGGACTTGTAAGAAGTTGAATTATTCTCATTTGAAAATCTTTGGATGCGAAGCTTTTGTACATATTCCCAAAGAAAAAAGAACTAAGCTAGATGATAAATCTATGAAATGCATTTTTCTGGGATATGTGAACAAATAATTTGGTTATTGTCTATGGGATCTAGTCAAACCTAAATTTATTAGAAGCATGGATGTTATATTTAATGAGACATAAATGTTTAAGAGGACTATAGGCGAGGTGGAGGTCAAGAAAGTTATTAATAGGTTTGAAGAGCAGCATGAAAGCATCCCACTAATGCAAGAAAATGAACAACAAATTCAAGAACAGGAAGGACAACAAGTGGAAAGTGATGAACACGAAGAAGAAGGAATATTGCAGGAACCTTTACAGGAGATTCAACCCGATAATGCTCCACCACAGTTGGTTCATAGATCTTCTAGTCGTCATAAGCATTCACAAAGGTATCCTCCTTCAAACTATATCTTATTAACTGATGAAGGCGAGCCTAATTGTTTTCAAGAAGCTTGTCAAGTTGAGTGTAGTAAGAATGGAAGAAAGTGATGGAGGAAGAAATAAACTCTTTGTTGGAAAATAAAACTTGGGAGTTGGTAAATCTCCCAAAATGTAGAAAGGATCTACAAAGCAAATGGGTTTACAAGATTAGGCATGAAGGAAACGAAAATAAGGAGAGGTATAAAGCAAGGTTGGTGGTGAAAGGATTTTCCCAAAAGGAAGGTATTAACTTCACTAAAATTTGCTCACCTGTTGTTAAAATGTCATTCTTTAGGGTCATTCCTGGTCTTGTTGCTGCTTTAGACTTAGAATGTGAACAGTTAGATGTAAAGACTAATTTCGTTTATGGTGAATTGGAGGAAGAATTTTATATTGGACAACCATAAGGCTTCATAGAAAAGGGCAAAGAAGACCTTTTTTGCAGGTTGAAGAAGAGTCCCTATGGGTTGAAATAGGAACCTCGACAATGATACAAGAAATTTGATTCACTCATGTTGGAACATGGTTTTCATAGGTTGGAAGATGACCATTGTGTCTATATCAAGAGGTATGATCAAGGAAAGTATATCATATTATTGTTATATGTGGATGACATGTTGATTGTTGGACATGATAAAAATGTGATCAATAGGTTGAAGAAATATTTGGGCAACAAATTTGAAATGAAGGATTTGGGTCCAGCTCAATAGATATTAGGCATGAGGATGATGCATGACACGAAAAAAAGGGTTGTGGTTGTCACAAGAAAAATATATCAAGAATGTGCTTGATAGGTTTAATATGAAGGATTCCAAGCCAGTTGGTACACCCGTTGCAGCTCACTTCAAGTTGAGTACTGAGTTATGTCCTAGTGATGAAAAAGAGAAGGAAGAAATGAGCAAGATTCCTCATGCTTCAGCAGTTGGCAGCTTGATGTATGCCATGGTATGTACATGACCAAATATTGGATATTCAGTGGGATTAGTGAGTGGGTTCCTTACCAATCCAGGAAAACAACATTGGTAAGAAGTAAAATGGATTTTGAGGTATCTTAAGGGTACTAGTCATTATTGTTTATGTTTTTGTCATAATGATATTGTGCTTGAAGGATTTACATATGAAAATATGGCTAGAGATATCGACACAAAATGTCCACTATAGGTTATTTGTATACATTTGCAGGTGCAGCAGTATCTTGGGTGTTAAGGCTAAAAAGAATAATATCTCTCTACAACAAAGCTAGAGTACATAGCTTCAACAAAGCCTTGTAAAGAGATTTTGTGGATGGAGTGATTCATAGGAGAGATAGGAATAAAGCACGACAAGTGTGTGTTATATTTTGATAGTGAGAGTGTCATTCACTTGGATAAAAACCCAGAATTTCACTCAAAAACAAAACACATTGACTTAAGGTACCATTGGATCTAGCATGTGTTGGAGGAAAGACAATTATCCTTGGGAAAGATCCATACAGATAAGAATCCTGCTAAAATGCTCACAAAGATTCTACCAAGAAATAAACATGTGATATGTAGAGGCCTGGTATGACTTGATGTGACTTGATTCAGGATTCTTCATTTGGCTTCAAGTGTGGGAATGTTAAACGTGAAGCTGAATTAAAAAAATAAAATCAGCGTCGACCTCGTCATCTGCTACCCAAGCCATCGATGCTAACCTACTATGCTGCCCACTATGCAGTCATGTATTCTAGATGATAAAATTGGAAAATTCTAGAGCCTCCCCCATCTATAAATTTGTAATCTCTCCTCCCTGTGAGAAATGCAAACCAAGGCAAGGCCTTCTCGTATTGAAGAAGCGTGTGTTTTCTGTGTTTTCTGTTTTTCATTCTTGTTTGTGATTTTATGTCTCTTGTCTTGTGTTGTTTGTGCTTCTCTATGCCTAAGAGGGTGGATGGAGACCTTTTGAATTTTTATTTTTTTAATGGATGAACGAGATTAGTTGTCAAGCGATTATACTTTGTTTTATTATGTGTGATGGATGGTAGGATCTGCAGGGGTTTGAAGAGTTAGAAATTAATTTCATTAAAATTGAAACGATGTTGCATATGCCGCTATTGGTTTGGGTAATGGAAATGATTTGTGTTCCTCCATGTCCACTCAAAGTGATTTTCTTTATGGCCATTACTCCTATATTGCAACAAGGGATAGAAAGGCTACACGTTATCAACTAGATTATTTTAATATCTCTATTAATTAATGTATTTTAAAATCAATTTCATATATATGTACATAGAGAGAAAAAATTTAAAAAAAATATTAACCTTAATAAAATAGTTTAATATACAAAGAAATTAAGTAACTAAAAGTAATATTATTAATAAAAGAGTATAATTAATTTGATTCTTAATATAAAATTAATATACAACATTTAAAAAATATAAATACCCATAAAAAAAATAACATAGATCATACATAAAATATTTCAAAGTCATACTCTATATTATATAAATCAATTGAGAAAATAAAAATTTATATTTTATTTTGTTTTAATAATTTACATTTTGGTTTATTTTCTTTCATATTTTTCAATTAATTTTATATTAAATTTAACTATCAAAACTTAAATTGCTTAATCTAAACAATATCCAAAAAAAAATCCTAAGTATAAAACCATTTTGTACATAAAAAACCAATTTACGATATATATAACCACCCACCCATATATGGGGCCAAGGGGAGTTACAAATCCGTTTTCAAGTTTTGCACAACGTAAAAAATTCGTAGTATATATATGCTGGATGCTTGATTAAGATACACCTAGAGTATGTCGTGTATATATATATATATATATATATATGCTAATGCTTGATTAAGATACATCTAGAGCCATACTAATGTAATATCAATACATTTCATATCAAAATCCATTATTTATCATATATTTATTGTTTACGCTTTACGAAATATCAAAACTAATCTGTGGTTTATCATATATTGATTGTTTACACTCAATGAAATATCAAACCATTGTAATGTTCCATTTTGAGGGCTTTTGTAGTTATGAAATGTACTTTTCTCGACCAAAGTCATATGGCAGTTTGTAGATTTGTATTATTGATCGCTGCAAAACGTGAAAGCTTGTATGTTGAATTAATTTGAATTTATAATTTAACAAGGGAAGCTGCGAGGCAGCAAGTCTCTGCATCAAGTTGAGCCTGAGAATTGGGAAAAAACTAGTTACTTGTGCTCCTGGTGGCTATAACTGATATGATTGGCAATGAAAGGGGTCTAGTCTCCTGTGCGTAAAGGAGACTAAGTTGAGCCAACCTGTGGAGATTTTATGTCTTATAGTAGCTACAGGCATCAATAAGCGAAAGTATTGGGGTTTGACTCTAGTAACAGAATGAATCATCCTTCTGTTTTGAGAAGAAAAATTATAAGCTTTAATACAATCATAGGAAACTTCAGTAGCAGAGCAGAGAATCTGTTGAAAACAAGTGTCTAGGATAAGATCTTGAATTTCTCTAAAGGAATGGTCTTCCTGAAAGTATGAAGACCTGTAGCTATCAAGGATAGAACCCTGTGCAGTGAATATTCTTGGTTATATGCGGCATGAATTTTATTATTTGTGGCACTGCCCTAGGTATAACATCTCAGCATATGCAACTTAGCATCATTTATGTTGTCTCTTCACTCGAGCATCATGTATGATATTGTAATCCTTGGATAGCCTATCTTTTGAAAGATTGTCTACTATGCAGAAGCTAGAGTGATTTGACAGTATAAGAAATTGCAACACCCTTGACTTTGATAAGGGGTGCAGGACACTTGAAGCTTTCAGATGAGCTACAAGAATAAATGCATGGCACTTTGGAACAGTTATTTGTATCGATCCCTATCAGAATGAAAGCAAAGAAGAATTTTGGCATCTTGGATGCGTTAAGTCAGGTCCTATAGTACGCTAGTAGCTTTCATCTAGTTGTGTTGAAATAATCTCATGGGAGGACTTTTTTAAGGACCATAATCCACTGGCTATAACTGATATGATTGGCAATGAAAGGGGTTTAGTCTCCTGTGAGTAAAGGAGACTAAGTTGAGCCAACTTGTGGAGATTTTCTGTCTTATAGTAGCTACAGGCATCAATAAGCGAAAGTATTGGGGTTTGACTCTAGTAACAGAATGAATCATCGTTCTGTTTTGAGAAGAAAAATTATAAGCTTTAATACAGTCATAGGAAACTTCAGTAGCAGAGCAGAGAATCTGTTGAAAACAAGTGTCTAGGATAAGATATTGAATTTCTCTAAAGGAATGGTCTTCCTGAAAGTATGAAGACCTGTAGCTATCAAGGGTAGAACCCTGTGCAGTGAATATTCTTGGTCATATGCGGCATGAGTTCTACTATTTGTGGCATTGCCCTAGGTATAACATCTCAGCGTATGCAGCTCAGCATCATTTATGTTGTCTCTTCACTCCAACATTTGCAAGTGTTCCAGCATGTTACACCAGCATTTGCAAGTGTTCCAACAAATGGTATTGTTGTAGGTGTTGTTCTGTCATCTGACGCATGTGTTCCAATCTGTAAAGGTTGTTTCAAATAAGGTGTAAGTGTCAAGACTGTTGTTGCGTATCATCCCTGCTATCAAGTGCTTCTGCTCGGTCAATTGGCAGATTTACTAGTGATGAAAATCGGTAATGAGAAAATTCACTAGGATTACTCCCATGCAAACTAATGGTTAACAACTTCAGGTAATAATGGAGGTGCGCGGTATTAGGACGGTTCCTTGCTTCATTTCTCACGCAGAATCAGAAGAAGAATGGTGCTCATGGTTCAAAACTTGGTGTGATGAGTTGTTGGGAAACTGTCTGAGGAAGCTGATCGACAGTGCACCATATAGTTTCAGGAACTTACAACTTGTTGCAACTGAAGATGGTAATCTAAAAAGCATATTGAGGAGGGTTGAGTCGCCAAACTTGAAATGGTTGCGCTGGAACAACTGTCCCTACTGCCCATAAAATAAGATAAAGTGATTTATAATGTATTTTTTAATAGGTCAACCATATATCAAAATTATAAATTGATCCTTGATAACGATCTTCTGCAACTCCAGAAATCTTTGTTGTATGACTCTGAATGGTTGAAGATGGAAGAGAGCATCTAGATAAGATATGTGCAACATTTAAACCAAAAACGACAGCACAAGAAAACAGAATATGACCTTCGACGCTTTCAGCGACTTACATTTCTACTTCCGAGGGAAGACATCGAGATCACCACAGCTTACACCTATTTGGGGGTCTAGTATGGGGGGCCTCATTTCAGTGCGCATTAGGCCCTACAACGACGGCTTACACCTGTTTGGGGGTCTAGTTTGGGGGGCCTCGTTTCAACATGCATTAGCAATGCTAGACTTGTTGCAACGCTGACCTCTTTCTTGCTGCAACTAACAAGAGCATATGGCATGTATACGATGCGAAGGCCATAGCAATATGTTTCAGAAACTCGTTATGCATCGTTTTCTATATAAAAGACAGCCCGATAATACAAGGGTGTGATAAAGGCCCCCCTTCTAGACGCTTTTTCAGAGACGATAACAATGAAAATCCGTCCACGCCAATCTATTTAATTATAATCGACAATATAATTCCTTTGAAATCTCTTTTTTTACTCTGACTTCATAATTCATGTAGATAATCGACATTGCAATTTGAATAACCAGTTATTAAAATTGGGACGATTATGTGTTCACATAATTCGAAGCAGAACATCGATACGAATGCTCAATTTATATACAAAATGGTTGGATTTGCGAAGCAATTATGTTCACCTAATTCGACTAAGAAAATCGGTCTGTGTTTGGAAAGCAGAGGATATGGAGCAATTGAGATCAAGAGTCAACATATTAAAAAGTACAAGGTACATATAAAGTGCAAATGTTCAATCAGCTCTGTGAAATCCATTCATATCAGAAAGTCAGTAACTTGCGCAACTAATTTAAAAAGTGGGAAAGGTTTCCACTAAATAATAATGAAATCCATTCATATCAGAAAGTCAGTAACTTGCGCAACTAATTTCGTTTTTTAAATGGTGGCACATTGGAGCCGCTACAGTGACCGTTGGACCATGAGCCTAATAGTAAATATTTATATTCGCCAAACAAGTGGCGAGTATCGGATTACACACGACGAGCCATGTTACCTCTAACCAACAATATATCAACGGCATGAAATGGTCACTGATACACCTGTTTTATAAAAAAGCCTCAACACAGCCACGTATCTCTCATGCCATGAGAGATAACCTACATGCATATCAATTGCCTGCTTCCGGATCTGGGGTGCATGCATACAAAATGTCCAGATTGGGAGGCTTCTCTGTCACGTTCGATGAAGGCCATGAGAGATAACCTGCTTGCATATAATATTGGAACATGCTCAGTTTCACAAATTCTGTTAAGACGAATGAACTTGAGGATGTCGAGTTTTCTAGCTTCAATGTCTAAGACTAAGGTCAGAATGGAGACTGAAGCTACTGGTCCTGGATAAACGTGTGCTTCAACAGGCTCTGCTTCAAGCTCTCGAGATAGATCTAGATCTTGCTCTCTAAATTCAGAATCCCAATCAAAAGCATGAGGGAAAAATGTAAATATACAGGTTTAAAAAACTGAACCATGAAGAGGTAAATTCGCTGAATTATATTGATTGTCCATAGCTAATGTATGCCTACCTACTGTTGCTTCTGTTTACATGTAACAGGTTCCAGCGCTATGTCATACACTTCAGCCATCTATCGCCACCTGCAAGATTTCACCTCCTTTAGAAAACTGTCAAAGCAACACTATTATTTTTTTTCAAAGAGAAATGTTTTTCAGAATCCATTAATTCTTGATATTGATCTCTGTGACAGGGCTCTTTCTACAACAGTAGAAGAATTGCAGGGCTCTTTGCACAACAGTAGAAGAATTGCGGCAACAATTTGGTTTGGTAATTTGTTCTCTGTGCTTAATAATTTCTGTTATCCAGCGATATGCCAAAATCTTGCTGAGAAAGGGCATTGAGGAAAAAGATTGGTTTTCACTTAGATATAAAATCTGTATGTTTGCTATATGGGTTAGGGTTGTTAGTCTTTTGGTAATTTTTTTGCTGAGAGTTCTTATCATTTCAAAAGCAAATCTCGTTAATATTTTGACCTCCCTACTAATTAGACGCAATATTGCTACAATGAAGTGAATTTAGACCTCGATAAACTAATTTGACTGCAATATTGCTAGAATGAAGTGAATTTTCTGCATTATTTCATGTATTTTATGCATTTTAGAGATATTCAGAATGTTTTAAAATGAAGGAAATCCTCCCTTACAGATTTTCGGTGGCCTGAAACCGATATAGTAGACATGTAATCGCTCTAAAGTCTGTAGATCGTATAAAGAAATAATTGTATCCATTTTTGGGGATTTCTTTTTACAAAATACACTATTTCCTTAAAATTAAATCAAAATAGCTTGCAGGGATTTACGGTCTCGCATGCAGATATACTAGTAACCATTTCAGTTTTATCTCACCTTGTTCATTGTAGGTTCATTGTATCTCACCGCAGAAACAAAACCGACTCTGTCCACAGCCCATATCAGAAGCACATAATAAGAATGAAGAAGAGGAAAAGGCAACAGTAAGGGTTGCACATTTGCCAATGTTAGTTTGAGTGCTCTTTCAGCATCAAGAACAGCAGGTACGCACCTCGATGATATGCGATGAACGGATTTGGAGAAGCATCTGCCTCTGGTGAGGGGGTTCCTGTTGGTGGTTCTGGGTCATCAAGGTAAATTGAATTGACTTGGGTAGGAAGGGGTGCTGCTTCCACTGGCGCTGGATCCCTAATAAATGGAATCGAATCTGCATCCACGATGTTGAACCAGAACCAGCTGCACTCGAATCTCTTTGAATCAGAAGGGCCTACTGGTAGGGCAATCGAAGGAGGAAAATAGGTGGGTTGAGTGAAGCAGGCATGGACATTTAGAAAGCCAGAGCAAAAGCGGCTAGAGATCCCGGTACGTGGTCCAGATTAAGCAACTGATCGTGGCGATGAGTAGGGCAATCGAAGGAGGAAAATAGGCGGGTTGAGTGAAGCAGGCAGGGATAGTTAGAAAGCTAGATCCCGGTACCTGGTCCAGATTAAGCAATTGATCACAGCATCCTTTCAGGTCGACAACTCAAAATCTGGTCTCAGTTAATTCGGCTCTGCCATGCACGAACAACTGCAGCACCTGCATGCAGAACACCTGCCTTCCAATACGCTCAAACTAAAACTGCAAATAATTCAAACTGCAAATAATCCAAACTAATGCTAAGTAATGCTAACATTAATATATGAAATCGTCTGACGGTGAGCAATAATAACCATGGCTAAGGAAAATAGGCCAAATAAGATGGCAAACCAAAAGACTTTGCTCATCATGGCACGGAGCATTTGAAAACTTTGCTCTAACCACCACATTCTCCGAAATAGCACTACAAATTAATGCTAAATCAACCCATTCGGATTACTATAGTCCCTGGCCATTGCGAGATGGCAGGGACTAAAAATAGTTTATAACATTTAGGTATTAAATTTTACATTTTCCATGTACATTGTTAAAACAAAAAATAAAAAATATCCTTAGATTGTAAGATTTTATTATGATATTAAATAAATAAAATAATATGCCCATGGTGTTCTGCAGTTATCGAACAAACGTCAACTCGCCCCGTGGTAACGACAACAAAAAAACTGACGCAGTGGTAACAACGACAAAGTATGCATTTATAGCATTTATAACCTCATTATGCTGGCATTTATGGCTTTTACATTCCAGAGAATTTAGTGCGCCTACTGAAGCATTCCAAAACCAAACAATGCAAATACGGATTTACAATTCGGAGTCTCTAATTAGCTGACGAATTAGTGGATGGTCAAAAGTGGTTGGAATTTGGGCAAAAAAATTCTAAATTTTTTTGTAGAGGTAATGTTTGAATCGTGTTTTCATTGGTGAAAATAAATTCAGCACTAACAAAAACTACTCTAACTTAGATTTACAAAAATACTTGCCAGATTTTTTTTAAATATAACTCCAATTCCATAACTTTCCAAACAACTCCTCATCCTCCTTAGACCAAGCTTTTACCATTCAACTTAGATTTCCAATGATATTCACAAAAACATTTTGACGGTGAGTTGGTCCTCCCTCTCGGAAGTTGTGCAGACAAGATTTTCGGTGGCTTCATCTGTAGGTTTGATTTTTTCACGTGAACGCTGCAGCTTCAACTTTGGACAGGGGTCTTTGCGACATGGCCTGGATTGCCTAATACTATACCCAAATCAGCTAGCTGCAAAAATTGATCGATAATGGCAACGAATACCGTTCTCGTCACTCTCCTATTTTCAGTTTTTTTTGGCAACGAATACCGTTCCTGCATTTTGCAACAAAGAGGAATAGTCAAGGTAATTGGATAATGATAGATTTATTATTGTAATGATTTGATAAGCTATATTTGCATTTTATGTGGGTGGTTTTGAATTAAAGGGTATTTTTTCATACATACTATTTTAATTAGTTTTAGTAAATAGCTCAATCATATTAATAAATGTAATTTCACAATTTAAATTAAAACTAAAATTAATATATTTATATTAGTATTAATTTTAATATTGTTAATATATTAATATTATAAATCTAATGTGGTAAATTAATATATTAATATCATTATTAATTAAATATTGTTATTAATATTATTAATTATATTTATTAATATAATTTATCAATATAAATATTGTTCATTATTTAAATAATAAATAATTCATTTAATTATTAAATTATTAAATAGTTAATTCATTCATTATTAATAATTAAATATAAATAAATAATCATTAATTATTAATAATTAATTCAAAATTAAACACTAAAATAATCATGGTTAACCATGATTGACCATGGTTCACTAGGATTAACCATGGTTCACCATGATTGATATTATAAACCTAAGTGATTAGACCCTCGTTGACCATGGTTGACCATGGTTCACGATGGTTGATTTTCATATTGATATAATCTGTGTCAGAATGTGACATTGGACTATGTTTGACCATGGTTGTCACAATCTCATATTGGACCATGTTACAATCTTTGACACAATGTCACCATGGTTATTGACCATAGTTGATTTTCATATTGAGACAATCTTTGTCGAAATGCAACATTTGACCATGGTTGAGGATGGTTGACGATGGTTGGCTATGATTAACCATGGTTGACCATGATAAATATTATAAGCAAAAGGGAATAATAAACCCAAGGGATTGATTTATAAACTGAAGGGAATAATAAACCCAAGGGATTAATACTAAAACTCAAAGGGATTATGAACCCAAGTGAATAATATTAAATCCAAGGTATATATGCCCTAAGATAAATATTGTAAACACTAAAATAAACATGGTTGACCATGGTTGGCTATGATTTACCATGGTTGACCATGAATGACATTATAAACCCAAGTAATTGTTATTATGAACCTAAGAGAATAATAAACCCAAAGAATTAATACTAAAACCCCAAGGGAATATTATTAAACCCAAGGAATTAATATTATAAACCCAACTTATATAAACCATAAGATAAATATTAGAAACACTAAAATAACCATGATTGACCATGGTTGCTTTTCATGTAAAGACAATCATTGTAACAATGCGACGTTGGACCACGATTGACCATCCTTAACCATGGTTGATTTTCATATCAAGACAATTTTTGTCACACTGTGACATTCAACCATGGTTGAGCATGATTGACCATGGATGGACATGTTTGACTTTATAAAGCATGGTCAATGTTTGACTTTATAAAGCATGGTTGACCATGATTGACGAAGGTTGACCATGATGAACCATCGCTGAGCATGATGATCATATTGAGACAATCTTTGTCATAATGCCACATTGGAACATGGTTGAGACAATGATTGACTTTGATATTGAAACAATCTTTGTCACAATATGACATTGCTCAATGGTTGACTGTGGTTAACCATGGTTGACCACAATTGATTTTATAAAACATGGTTGACCTGCATTGAATAATATTAAATGAAAAGGGCTAATATTATGAAGCTAAGATATATATAAACCCTAAGATAAATATTTTAAATGCTAAAATAAACATGGTTGACCATGGTTGATTCTCATATTAAGACAATCCTTTTCACAATGTGACGTTGGACCATGGTTGACAATTCCTTACCATGATTGATTTTCAAATTGAGAGAATCTTTCTCACAATGTGACATTGGACCATGGTTGACCATGATTGAAGATGGTTCACAATGATTGATTTTCATATTGAGACAATCTGTGTCAAAATGTGATATTGGACCAAGGTTAATCATGGTTGTCACAATGTGACATTGGACCATAGGGACTAATATTATAAACCTAAAGTATATCAATATTGTAAACAATGAAATAAACATGGTTGATCATGTTTGACCATGGTTGGCTATGATTGACCATGGTTGACGATGATTGATATTATAAACCCAAGGGATTAATAATAAAACCCCAAGGGAGTATTATTAAACCCAAGGTATATAAGCCCTAAGATAAATATTGTAAACGCTAAAATAAACATGGTTGACCATGGTTTATTTTCATATAAGATAATCCTTGTCACAATGTGACGCTAGACCACAATTTTCCATACTTAACCATGGTTGATTTTCATATTAAGACAATTTTTTGTACAATGCGACGTTTCACCTTGGTTGAGCATGATTGAACATGCATGACCATGTTTGATTTTATAAAACATGGTTGATCATGCTTGACCAAGGTTGAACATGATTTATTTTCATTATGAAACAATAATTGTCACAATGCGACATGGACAATGGTTGACCATAATTGATTTTATAAAACATGGTTGACCTTCGTTGAATAATATTAAACCAAAGGGACTAATATTATAAAGCTAATGTATAGAAACCCTAAGATAAATATTATACACTAAAATAAACATGGTTGACCATGGTTTATTTTAATATTGAGACAAGCCTTGTCATAATGTGACGTTGTACTATGGTTTACTGTGCTTGACCATGATTGATTTTCAAACTGAGAGAATCTTTCTCACAATGTAACATTGGACCCTCGTTGACCATGGTTGACCATCATTGACGATGGTTTAGGATGGTTGATTTTCATATTGAGATAATATGTGTGAGAATGTGATGTTGGATCAAGGTTGACCTTGGACCGTGAGATAATCCTTGACACAATGTGACCATGGTTATTTACCATGGTTGACCATGGTTGATTTTCATATTGAGACAATCTTTGTCGAAATACGAAATTTGACAATGGTTCACAAGGGTTGACCATGGTTGGCTAATATTGACCATCATTGACCTTGATAGATATTATAAACCAAACAGAGTAATAAACCCAAGGGATTGATATTATAAACCAAAGGGATTAATGCTAAAACCCCAAGGGATTGTGAATCTAAGCAAATAATATTTTACCCAAGTGACTAATACTATAAAGCCAAGGTATACAAACCCTAAGATAAATATTGTAAACACTAAAATAAACATGGTTTCCCATGATTCGCGATGGTTGGCTATGATTGGCCATGGTTAAACATGATTGATATTATAAACCAAAGGGATTGTTATTATAAACCCAAGGGAATAATAAATCCAAGGGATTATGAACCGAAGGGTTTACCATGGTTGATTTTCATATAGAGAGAATCCTTATCACAATGCGATGCTCATTGACCATGCTTAACTATGGTTGATTTTCATATCAAGACATTTTTTGTCACAATGCAATGTTCGACTATGTTTGAGCATGATTGACCATGGATGACCATGTTTGACTTCATAAAACATGGTTCACCATGCTTGACCAAAGTTAACAATGATTGACCATAATTGACCATGATTATCATATTGAGAAAATATTTGTCATAATGCGACGTTGGACCATGGTTGAGACAATGATTGATTTTCATATGGAAACAATTTTTGTCATAATGCGACGTTAGTCAATGGTTGACCCTGATTAACCATTGTTCAACACAATTGATTTTATAAAACATGGTTGAACTTCATTGAATAATATTAAACCAAAGGGACTAATATTATTAAACCATGGTATATAAACCCTCAGATAAATATTATAAACACAAAAATAAACATGGCTGATCATGGTTGATTTTCATATTGAGACAATATTTATCACAATGTGAGTTTAGGTCATGGTTGACCATTATTTATTTTAAAATCGAGAGAATCTTTGCCACAATACGACATTGGACCATGGTTGACCATGTTTGATTCTCATATTGAGACAATATTATCACAATGTGAGTTTAGGTCATGGTTGACCATTATTTATTTTAAAATCGAGAGAATCTTTGCCACAATACGACATTGGACCATGGTTGACCATGTTTGATTCTCATATTGAGACAATATTTGTCACAGTGTGATATTGGACCATGCTTGACCATGATTGAATTTATAAAACATGGTAGACGATGGTTGGCCATGGTTGACCATGATTAACCATGCTTCACAATGGTTTACCATGGTTGAGCATGATTGATAATAAACCTAAAGGAATATATTAAACCTTAGGAATATGAAACCTTATATCAATAAACCCTATGAATATGGACCATGGTTGGCCATGATTGACGATGGTTCAGGATGGTTGATTTTCATATTGAGACAATATGTGTCAGAATTCGACGTTGGGCCAAGGTTGTCATAATGTCACATTGGACCATGAGACTATCTTTGACACAATGTGACCATTTCTATTGGCCATGGTTGACCCTGTTTGAGTTTCATATTGATACAATGTTTGTCAAAATGCGACAGTTGACCATGGTTGACCATTGTTGGCTATGGTTGATCATGGTTGACCTTGATAGATATTATAAACCAAAGGGGATAATGAACCCAAGGGATTGATATTATAAATTGAAGGGAACAATTAACTTAAGGGATTAATACTAAAATCCCAAGGGATTATGAACCCAAGAGAATAATATTAAACCCAAGGGATTAATATTATAAAGCTGAGGTATATAAACCCTAAGATAAATATTGTAAACGCTAAAATAAACATGGTTTTCCATGATTGAAGATTGTTGGATATGATTGACCATGGTTTACCATTATTGATATTATAAATCCAAGGGATTGTTATTATAAACCAAAGGGATTAATACTAAAACCCTAAGAGATTATGAACCCAAGGGAATATTATTAAGCCCAAGGGACTAATATTATAAAACCAAGGTATATAACCCTAATATTTATTGTAAACACTAAAATAAACATGGATGGCCATGGCTGATTTTCATATAGAGACAATCCTTATCACAATGTGACGTTGGACGACGGTTGACCAACCTTAACCATGGTTGATTTTCATATCAAGAAAATTTTTGTCATAATGCGATGTTCGACCATGGTTGAGCATGATTGACCATGGATGACCATGTTTGACTTTATAAAACATGGTTGACCATAGCTAACGAAGATTATCATATATAGACAATATTTGTCATATGGCGATGTTGGACCATGGTTGAGACAATGATTGATTTTCATATTGAAACAATCTTTGTCAAAATGCGATGTTGACCAATGGTTGACCCTGATTAACCAAGGTTCAACACAATTGATTTTATAAAACATGGTTGACATTCGTTGAATAATATTAAACCAAAGGGACTAATATTATAAAGCCAAGGTATATAAACCCTAAGATAAATATTATAAACACTAAAATAAACATGGTTGACCATGGTTGATTTTCATATTGAGACAATCCTTATCACAATGTGACGTTGGACCATGGTTGACCATGATTGATTTTCAAATCGAGAGAATCTTTTCCACAATGTGGCAATGGACCATGGTTGACCATATTTGATTGTCATATTGACACAATATTTGTCAAAGTGCGACATTGGACCATGGTTGACCATGATTGAATTTATAAAACATGGTAGACAATGGTTGGCCATGGTTGACCATGGTTGACCATGATTAACTATGGTTGACTATGGTTTACCATAGTTTACCATGACTGATAATAAAACTAAAGGAATAACATTAAACCCTAGGAATATGAACCCTTATATCAATAAACCCTATGAATATACACCATGGTTGACCATGATTGACAGTCAAGGATAATTTTAGGGGCAAATGTTCGCCCTTTGGTGAAATTAAGGGGTTTTAAATTTTTAGTTGGCGAATATTTTGTATCATAGTACATTTTTACAAATCACCTCAAATAGCCCACCTTATTTTAAGGGAGAGGGTAAAAAAGGTAAAGTTAGCCCTTGAAATTAGGACTTACAACCTTCCATTCGCCCATTTTCAAGAATATGTTTTATTTAAGTGAATCCATTTGCCCATTTTCAAGAATAGGTTTTATTTAAGTGAATCCTATGGGCCAAATACCATATTTATAAAAGGGGTATGGTAAATTAATAAAAATATAAATAAATGAGAGGTATGGTAAATAAATAAAACATTTTTTATGTTTACTCCATAAGTCACCTTATATACATGTAAGGGTGTAAACAAATAAAAATATAAGTAAAGTGGAGGTATGGTAAATAAATAAAACGTCTTTTTATACTTACTCAAAAGGTATGGTAAATAAATAAAAATATAAATAAACTAGACGCATCGTAAATAAATAAAACCTCATGAAGGCTCAAGAAAGACGTTTTATTTAAGTGAATCCTATGGGCCAAATACGATATTTGTGAAAGAGCTATGGTAAATTAATAAAAATATAAATAAACGAGAGGTATAGTAAACAAATAAAACATTTTTTATATTTACTCCATAAGTCACCTTATATTTACGAACACTCAAAAAATGGGTTATATTTAGGTGAAACCTATGGCCAAAATACTATGGGACAAATACCATGGACTAGATTGTTATTAATACCATGCAAAAAACCATTATTAACCCTAATATAAGAATTAATAAAAATAAAAATGGCACATGGTATTGACCCATGGTATTCACCAAAATGGCACATGGTATTGACCCATGGTATTCACCTGGAATGTAGCCTATTTAAATGGGGGAATTAAACCAGCATGTAGCCTATGCTAAGATTCATTAGGACTTTACAAATTTTTATTATTTAGTGAAAGACTCGCCAAGATCTTACAAGATTTTATAATTGAGAATATTTAAGATTTTATAATTGAGTAAAATATTCGCCATACCTGGTGAGAGATTCGCCAAAAAATTATATATACATATTATATTATTGATAAAATCGCCTTCCATTTTTCCTATATACCATGGAGATTCGCCCATTTATTATATTTATAAATTTAGGGGGGGTTCTTAAAATTTTCCCTGTTGATAGTGGTTCATCATGGTTGATTTTCATATTGAGACAATCTCTCTCAAAATTCAGCATTGCACTGAGGTTGACCATGCTTGTCACAATGTCACATTCGACCATAGGGACTAATATTATAAAACCAAGGTATATAAACCCTAAGGTAAATATATTAAACACTAAAATAAACATGGCTGACCATGATTGACCATGGTTGGCTATTATTAACCATGGTTTACCATGATTGATATTATAAACCCAAGGGATTAATAATAAAACCCCAAGAGATTATGAACCCAAGAGAATATTATTAAACCCAAGGGACTAATATTATAAACACAAGGTATATAAACCCTCAGATAAATATTATAAATGCTAAAGTAAACATGGTTGACCATGGTTGATTTTCATATACAGAAAATCATTGTCACAATGCGATGTTGATTGACCATGCTTAACCATGGTTGATTTTCATGTCAAGACATTTTTTGTCACAATGTGATGTTTGACCATGGTTGACCATGATTGACCATGGATGACAATGTTTGACTTTATAAAACATGGTTGACCATGCTTGACGAAGGTTGACAATGATTGACCATAACTAACCATGATTATTATATTGAAAAAATATTTGTCATAATGCGACGTTTGAACATGGTTGAGACAATGATTGATTTTCATATTTAAACAATTTTTGTCACAATGCGACGTTAGCCAATGGTTGACCTTCATTAACCAAGGTTCAACATAATTGATTTTATAAAACATGGTTTACCTTAGTTGAATAATATTAAACCAAAGGGACTAATTATATAAAGATAAGGTATGTAAACCCTAAGATAAATATTATAAACACTAGAATAAATATGGTTGACCATGGTTGATTTTCATATTGAGACAATATTTGTCACAATGTAGGTTTTGGCAATGCTTGACCATGCTTGACCATAATTGATTTTCAAATCGAGGGACTCTTTGCCACAATACATCATTGGATCATGGTTGACCATGTTTGATTCTCATATTGAGACAATATTTGTCATAGTGCGATATTGGACCATGGTTAACCATGATT
Organism: Pinus tabuliformis; assembly: GCA_031772625.1. Taxonomy (NCBI): domain Eukaryota; kingdom Viridiplantae; phylum Streptophyta; class Pinopsida; order Pinales; family Pinaceae; genus Pinus; species Pinus tabuliformis. Next base: position 910,135,584 of record CM062819.1, read on the forward strand.
GAATTTATAAAACATGGTAGACAATGGTTGGCCATGGTTGACTATGATTGACCATGATTAACGATGGTTGACAATGGTTTAGCATAGTTGACCATTATTGATAATAAACCTAAAGGAATAATATTAAACCTTAGGAATATGAACCGTTATATCAATAAACCCTACAAATACGGACAATGGTTGACCATGATGGACGATGGTTCAGGATGGTTGATTTTCATATTGAGACAATATGTGTCAGAATGCAACGTTGGACCAAGGTTGGCCACGGCTGTCACAATGTCAAGTTCGACCATGACACAATCTTTGACACAATGTGACCATGGTTATTGGCCATGGTTGACCATGGTTGAGTTTCATATTGAGACAATCTTTGTGGAAATGCGACATTTGACCATGGTTGACCATGGTTGGCTAGGATTGGCCATGGTTGACCTTGATATATATTATAAACCAAAGGGGATAATAAACCCAAGGAATTGATATTGTAAACTGAAGGAAATAATTAACTTAGGGGATTAATACTAAAATCCCAAGGGATTATGAACCCAAGAGAATAATATTAAAACCAAGGTACTAATATTATCAACTTGAGGTATATAAACCCTAAGATAAATATTATTAACACTAAAATAAACATGGTTTCCCATGATTGACAATGGTTGGATATGATTTACCATTCTTGACCATGATTGATATTATAAATCCAATGGTTTTTTATTATAACGCAAGGGATTAATACTAAAACCCCAAGGGATTATGAAGCCAAAGGAATATTATTAAACCCAAGGGACTAATAATATAAACCCAAGGTATATAAAACATAATATTTATTATAAACACTAAAATAAACATGGATGGCCATGGTTGATTTTCATATAGAGAGAATCCTTGTCACAAGGCGACACTGGACCATGGTTAACCATGCTTAACCATGATTGATTTTCATATCAACACAATTTTTGTCATAATGTGATGTTTGACCATGGTTGAGCATGATTGACCATGGATGACCATGTTTGACTCTATAAAACATGGTTGACCATAGCTAAACATGATGATCATATTGAGATAATATTTGTCATAATGGGACATTGGACCATGGTTGAGACAATGATTGATTTCCATATTGAAACAATCTTTGTCAAAATGTGACGTTGGCCGATGGTTGACCATTATTAACCAAGGTTCAACACAATTGATGACATAAAATATAGTTGACATTCGTTGAATAATGTTAAACCAAAGGGACTAATATTTTAAAGCCAAGGTATATAAACCCTAAGATAAATATTATAAACACTAAAATAAACATGTTTGACCATGGTTTATTTTCATAATGAGACAATCCTTATCACGATGTGATGTTGGACCATCGTTGAGCATGATTGATTTTCAAATCGAGAGAATATTTGCCACAATGCGATAATGGATGATGGTTGACCATATTTGATTCTCGTATTGACACAATATTTGTCACTGTGCGACATTGGACCATGGTTGACCATAATTGAATTTATAAAGCATGGTAGGGAATGTTTGGCCATGGTTGGCCATGGTTGACCGTGATTGACCATGATTAACCATGGTTGACTATGGTTTACCATAGTTGACCATGATAGATAATAAAACTAAAGGAATAATAACAAACCATAGGAATATGAACCCTTATATCAATGAACCGTATGAATATGGACCATGGCTTGCCATGATTGATGATGGTTCATGATGTTTGATTTTCGTATTCAGACAATCTGTCTCAAAATTCAACATTCAACCAAGGTTGACCATGCTTGTCACAATGTGACGTTTGACCATAGGGACTAATATTATAAAACCAAGGTATATAAACCCTAAGATAAATATATTAAACACTAAAATAAACATGGTTGACCATGATTGACCATGGTTGGCTATGATTGACTATGGTTTACCATGATTGATATTATAAACCTAAGGGATTGTTATTATAAACCTAAGGGAATAATAAACCCAAGGGATTAATACTAAAACCCCAAGGGATTATGAACCCAAGAGAATATTATTAAACCCAAGGGACTAATATTATAAACCCAAGGTATATAAACCCTAAGATAAATATTATAAACACTAAAATAAACATGGTTGACCATGGTTGATTTTCATATAGAGACAATCCTTGTGACAATGTGATGCTGGACCACACTTGACCATGCTTAACCATGGTTGATTTTCATATCAAGTCATTTTTTGTCATAATGTGACATTTGCTAATGGTTGGGCATGATTGACCATGGATGACCAAGGTTGACCATGCTTGACCATCACTGACCATGATTATCATATTGAGACAATCTTTATCATAATGCAAAATTCAACCATGGTTGAGACAATAATTGATTTTCATATCGAAGCAATCACTTTCACAATGTGATGTTGGCCAATGGTCGACCCTGATTAACCATGGTTGACCATAATTGATTTTATAAAAGATGGTTGACCTTCGTTGAATAATATTATCTGAGAGGGACTAATATTATAAGCCAAGGTATATAAACTCTAAGATAAATATTATAAACATTAAAATAAACATGGTTGACCATGGTTGATTTTCATATTGAGATAATCCTCGTCAGAATGTGACATTGGACAATGCTTAACCATGAATGATTTTCAAATCGGGAGAATCTTTCTCACAATGTAACATCTGACCTTGGTTGACCATGATTGACGATGGTTCACGATGGTTTTTATATTGAGAGAATCTGTGTTTGAATGCGACGTTGGACCAAGGTTGACCATGGTTTTCACAATGTGATGTTGGACAATGAGACAATCTTTGGCACAATGTGACCATGGTTAACCATGGCTGATATTTATATTGAGGCAATCTTTGTTGAAATACGACATTTGACCATGGTTGACCATGGTTGGCTAATAATAAACCCAAGGGATTAATACTAAAACCCCAAGGGATTGATATTATAAACCCAAGGGGGATTGATATTATAAACCCAAGAGAATAATAAACTAAGGGATTGCTATTATAGACCCAAGGCAATAATTAACCCAAGGGATTAATACTAAAACCCGAGTGGATTACGAACCCAAGTGAATAATATTAAACCCAAGGGACTAATATTATAAACCCAATATTTGGATAGTGGACCATGGTTGACCATGATTGAATTTACAAAACATGGTAGACAATGGTTGGCCATGGTTGACCATGATTGACCATGATTAACCATGGTTGAATATGGTTTACCATAGTTGAATATGATTGATAATAAATCTAAAGGAATACAATTAAACCCTAGGAATATGAATCGTTATATCCATAAACCTAGGGAATTGATATTATAAACCCAAGCAAAGAATAAACCCAAGGGATAAAAATTATAAACCCAAGTTATATAAACCCTAAGATAAATATTCTAAACCCTAAAATAAACATGGTTGACCATGTTTGATTTCCATATTGAGACAATCATTCTCACAATGTGACATTGGACCATGGTTGACCATGATTGATTTTCATATTGAGACAATCTTTGTCACAACGTGACGTTGGACCATAGTTGACCATGGTTGATTTCCATATTGAGACAATCTTTGTCACAATGCAACATTCAACCATGGTTGACCATTCTTGGCTATGATTGACCGTGGTTGATATTATAAACCTAAGGAAATAATACACTCAAGGGGCTAATACTAAAAAGCCAAGGGATTATGAATCAAAGGGAATAATATTTAATGCAAGGGATTAATATTATAAAGCCAAGGTACATAAACCTTAGGATAAATATTATAAACATTAAAATAAACATGGTTGATTTTCATATTGAGACAATCCTTACTATAATGAGACATATGACCATAGTTGACCATGGTCAATTTTCATATTGAGACAATCTTTGTCACAATGCGACATTGGAACACGGTTGACCATGGTTGATTTTCATATCGAGCCAATATTTCTGATGATGTGACATTCAACCATGATTGACCATGTTTGATTCTATAAAACATGGTTGACCATGATTGTCCATGATTTTGATATCGAGACAATATTTATCTCAAAATTTATATACCTTGGGTTTATAATATTAATTCCTTGGGTTTAATATTATTCCTTTGGGTTTATAATCCCTTAGGTTTTTTATTCCGTCAAGTTTATAATATCGATCACATGGGTTTTTTAATATAAGGGTTCATATTCCAAGGGTATATTATTATTCAAAGAGTTTTTTGTGGAAAAGGTTTATCCTTTTGATTATTGCCAAAACTGTTCTCAATAATTCAAATATGGATCATAGAAGCTTGAAAATTATAAATCTATATAAACAATTAAATAATTTTCATTTTATATAGTTAATTATAAAAATAATTTTCATTTTATATAATAATAATTAAATTATTTTAAATAATTAAATATATTTTTAACTAAATAATTAATATATTTTTAATTAAATAATAAAAATAAATAAAATAATCTAATAATAATTGAAAAATAATTAAAATTAAATTTTTTTTTTTATTATTATTAAAAATAATTACCTTTTTTTATAATTGTTTTTAAAAAACATTTTACAAATGATAATCACCCACAATACACCAAGCTAGTTGTGTGTGGATAAAAGAAATTTACACCTGAAGAAATTGATTTGTCTAACCTCATATTAAATTAGTAATTATATGGTTACATGTATCATATTTGGAGATTAAATCAATTTTAAAAAAAATGAAAACCTAATAAATTTCAAAATTTTTTATTTAATGCTTTCTAAAATTTAAATGATTGTCAAATTACTTTGTTAAAATAATCTCTTAATCTTTATTAATAATTATATATAGTTTTATAGTATTATATTAAATGTAATTCCATAATAAACTTATATATATATATTTTTTTTCCGAAGAAAGCGAGCGCGTAATTTTCATTAATTCAGAATTGCAGAAAATTACATGTTGTAGATGCAGTAGCATATGCTGTAGTGTGGGTATACCACTTACAAAAACCAATACTTCAGGGAAGTATGCAGATAGGCCCTCAGACAGGGCATCCAGAAAGAGGGTATGTAAACCCCAACAGGAGTGAAACCCTACCCATACAAGCTAATAAACAGAAAATAAAAACAGTAAATACAATAGCTCCTTCGAAAGGCAATACAGGAGTATACTCCTGCCCAACGAAGCTAAAATAAACAGCTAAATACTATGGCTCCTGTGGAGAGCGCAGTAGATCGAAAAGCCGCCAAGAAGAGGCACGAAATAGAAAGGAGCAGCCAAGGTAGCCACACCCCCCACCCCCTCAACTCTCCATCTGTGACTGAGGAAGGTACCGCCCAAAAATCCAAAGAAACCATAAGAAAAAACCCACCAGAAACAGCCATTGAAGAGACGGCACGAATCGGTGCAGAGATAGACTCCACACCACAGATCCCTCAACGCACCCAATGACTGCCAAGGTAAGCCAGCAAAGAACCAAAAAAAGAAAACCACACCTCAGCAAGGGAACCCATCAGGGCTCAACCAGAGCAGAGGCATGCGGGTCTGGGGCAGAGGCGGCTAGGGCAGCCACCTTGCCCCCACGAGGCCAAACGAAGCCCCCGCCTCCTCACCACGGTTCAGAAAAAACTGGGACGGATCACCAAAATCAGAGCCGGAGTAGAGCCGATAACCGCCGGAAACCAGAAGAGGTCGGACGCACTCCGCAGCCTCCCCAAGCAGAGCACAAGGCGGCGGAGCCCTGTCTATGAAGTAGCTGAGCAGGCACTCCAAAACTGGGACGGCAGACGAAGATATTATATCAAATCCTCGCAGAGGAAAGCTCGCCGCAAGGGAAGAGGGCCGCCGGTTAGAAAGGAAAAAGAGGCCGGAAACCGCACCCCCGGCAACCGGATCCAATGAACAGCAAAACCCCAGCCGACGAAGCAACCTTGCCGCACGACGGGATGGAGCACCAAGGTAAGATGGATGGGCGGTCTGAAAGCCTCACCCGAGGCAGGCCCTGCCGCCGCAGGGGCGAACAGCAGCGCAGAGCCGAGTAACCCTAGCAGCAGCCACGCGAGAGCTCCGACTATCTGTATAAACTTATATTTTTACTTCTTCCAGAATCTTATATTATTCACTTTCAATATTGTATTAACAACATAAATCGATATCTGGAGCAAAATTAAGAAAAACATTCACATATGAAATGTGCTTAAAGTAATTTTAACATAAAGTGACCCTAAAATTTATACCCCTGATCTCCTCTTAACGGCGAAATCGTAGGGATTCCAGAGATTCATTGGAGCAGCTAAGTGCCAATAGCTAAGGCGCGAGAGAAGGCGTTATCGCGCGAATACCAGAGGGATGACAGAGACGAGGGGTAGCACTCTTTCTTGCCAGCCAGGATCGCAGTTACCATAAACTAAAACCACAAAATGAATTTCAACAAATTGAATTGCGTGAATGATTGACTAGTTTTAGGAGATATAAATTCTCCTTCGGTAATAAAATCTTGATGCACAATAATTTCCCAATTTCAGTTTGAGGGGATAATCATGATATATAATTTATGTTTAACCAATACATCTAAATGCCAAAAATTACCTGCATAAACTCAAAACCACCACAACGGTGATCATACCCCAGATAGCATTATCACCCGCACCATTCACTCTCATTCGATTTTGCAGAAACCCCAACAGAGGAGAGAATGGTGATAACTACCCGCGTTGATGTATTTTCTGAAGAGAGGAGGATGAAGGAGAAGAAACTGTCCGCGGACATTTCCATGGGCGACCTGTGATTCAAAACCCTGCGTCGCCTCAGTCAGTGATTTCATCCACCGGCAAACCTGTCGTAAAGGTTATTTCCAGCGCTGAATGCAGTGGGAGGGCTGGAGGCTTCCAGAGTGATTTGATCACATGGAGGAGAGGCGGTGGTTGCTGCCATGGCTAATGAAATGATCCATAGCGGGGCCGGGAAACATTGATGGGTCACTTCAAACTTTGTCCTTTCTGATCATTATGATATACCATGGTCCAAGTGAGTGCTATGGTTTTAAATGCTAAACTGTTCAGTTATATCCGTGTTCAAATCCTTTTACGTCTCATCATTTCAAGTTGAATTAATATTAAAACTTTATCCTTTATGATATTATGATGTATCTTGTTCCATGAGAGTGCTATGATTTTAAATGCTATACTCTTCCGTGATAAACGTGTTTACTGTTAGGTATTTTTTTTGGTTATTACTGTAATAATTACTAGTTGGGATTTTAAAATTTTAATTTAGTTACTCATAATTAATAAATAAGATATATTTATTAGATATATTTATTTTATAATAGGATTTTTAGAATTTCAATCTAATTATTATATAAATAGTCAGATGTATCTATTTTAATTTTAGAATAGGGCTTTCAAAATTTAGTGTGAAGTGTAGTCAATTTAGGTTTCACTGATTGGTAAATTGAGGTAGTAATTTTGAATTGTGGCTATGGATAATCCAATCTTATACGGAAATAATAATAATGGCTTATTGCAGTCATAATGTCTCTATTGAGAAGATTGTCTAAAGGGTTAAACATCTATTTATTTATTCCGAGCATGAGTTCAAAGGTGTATTGAGAAGATTGTCTAGAGGATTTAACATTTATTTATTTAGGTGTATTGAGAAGATTATCTATAGGGTTTAACATTTATTTCTTTAGGTTTATTGAGAAGATTGTCCGGAGGGTTTAGCATTAATTTATTTATTTTTAGTATCCCACAAACTACGGGGCCTAATGTCTGTGGTCTTCTGGGTAAATGTAGATCTCTAAGTTTTCATAGATCTCATATTACTTTGATCACCAATTGAGGTGTATTTAGAAGATTGTTTAGAGTGTTTAACATTTATTTCTTTATCCTTTGTATCTGAACATTAGCTCAACCTCTCTTGGTAAATGTGGATCTCTAAGTTTTCACAAATCTCACATTGATCACCAATTTAGTTGTGGCTACTGTGCTCCTCTTGGTAAATGTGGATGTGCAAGTTTTCGCAGATATCACATTACTTTGATCACCAATTGAGTTGCCCCTCATGGTTTAATATTTTTTGTGTAAAGTATAAGTAGATATATTTTAAAGTGTAGTTGTTTTGCCTAGATATATTTGTTAAACATATGTTCAATATTTTTCTCTGTAAAATACAAGTAAATATATTTTGAAAGGTAGTTGTTCTTGCCGAGATATATCTTGCGAAAAAGAGGTTCAATATATTCCTTTAAAAAGTATAAATATTAAAAATTAAATTGTTTTATTTTCTTAATTATTTGTTGTTTTGATTGATAAGCATTTTAATTTATTGTTACTAATGTTTTAGTGATTATATAATTTTTTCACTACAATTTAATTTATTTGTTAAATTTCATTTCATTTTCTATATTAACTTTTTAAGTCTCTAACTATTTTTAATATATATTAAATAAAAAAAATACCTTTTGATTCAATTTTCACTTAATTATTAGGGAATTATTTAATTTGACTACTAAAATTTAAAACCTATTAACTAACCATGTTTATTGTTAATTAATAATAGTCATTATAAGTCACAAGGTAGTTCAACTAGTGATCGAAATAATGTGAAATATGAGAAAACCATAGATCAAACCCATGTAGGCAGGTGATTCCTCTAGGATACCAAAAATAAATTATTATAAAATAATTAAGTTACATTTGAATTAATTAATGGTTAATAAAATTTAAAAAAAATGCAAATTAATAATAATTTTTAGTGAGGAGTGACTATTAAAATTTTGCATATTTACATTAGTGTTGGAAAAAACATAAATAATGGTGGGTAGGTAAGGGTCTTTAGTAACATCTTGTTCTTATCCATTTTTTATAAATACCTCCTTAAATTATGGTTGGTAGTAATTGATCATAAATATATTATTTACATGAGTATTAACTATTTTGATTTTTAATGGTTGCAATTATCCACATGACATTGTGTTGTGGAAAAGTTTCAATAACAATCATTACAAAATAACCAATCATATTGTAGATACGTAATTTTAAGTATTAATAAAAAATAATAAAATTCAATCCATAATGTTGAACTATGGAGAAGTTTGTTTTGGTAAAAAAACAAAGTAATACCGAGTTAATGGAAAAATATAACCTCTATCCAATATTCTAAAATATTGGTAATAGTATAGACAACTCTAAAGTTGAAATTTATTTCCAAAGTAGTTATGTTATTTTTGCTCTTTTAATTAAATTGATTAATTGAAAAAAAATCATATCAATGGAGTTATGTTTTCTTGGGCATGTGGTATTAATAAGCCATGGTATTGGCCCATGATATGTAACAAAGGCTCTTTACAAATTAAGAATCTCCATAGTAAAGTGGGGATACATATTCATGGTTAAAACATTCCATGTTTTTTTAAATATATAAAGGTTTGAATTATATTACTTCTTTTAAAATTAATAATAATAATAATAATAATAATAATAATAATAATCTCTCAAGGGAGATCTCTAGCCCAATATGGAAGAATGTTGTAATGTCCAATTCTATAAAAATTTTACTCTCAAAAAATAAAAATAATAAAATACATGGTATTGACCCATGGATGAGAACCCATGGTATTCATGTGGAATATAACATATTTAAATGGGGGAATTAAAACAACCTAAATCCATCTCAACTTGATCTACAACGCTCTAGAGGGATCAAATCCCTTTTCACTTTAAAAAAGGTTTGCATCTCAGGAGATTTGATCCCTCTTGACCCTTTTGTAGGTATGGATTTAGGATTGACCTAGGCTCGTAATAATTTTAAATAAAGTTATCATTTAGTTAGTTTGAATGACTTTTTAAATTTTAGCAACAAAATATATATAATAAAGTAGGTGTTTTAATACTTGTCATTGATTGATGTCTCTTCAAGTTAAGTCATTGTGCTAGTCTTTGTAGTAGTGAGATATAATGTTGAGATTTATCTCAAAAGTAGTTAGGTCATGCATACCCCTTTCACTAAACTAATTAATTAAATAAAATATCATATGAAATTAATTTTGGTTTTTGGGCATGTACTATTGATAAGCCAATACATATTGTAACAAAATCTATTTACATGCTTAGAATGTTCATGGTAAATTGGGGATAAATATGGTTAAGAATTTAGTGACATGTCTTCTAAGTTATTCCATGTTTTTTAAATGTATATGTGTTTAACTCATATCCATGTTCTTTTTATAAATAATAATAACAATAAAGTCGCTATAATTTAGTTAATTTTTATGAATTTTTTTATCCTTGGCTACGTGAGATGTATCATGAAGTAAGTATTTTGATGCCTATTGTGGAATGATTTTTATAGGCATTAATAAGGTATTTAATTTATATGGATGGGATAGTTTTCATTGGCCTCATAATTCAGTTGAATTATGCTAATAGGCATGTCTCTTTTGGAATATGGATTTCACAATTTAATTTAATTATAAATAATTAATAGATGGGTGGTATGGATTTAACTCTAAGAAATATTCATATAGTACTTTTAATAGTAGTCACTTCAAATGGCTTGATTTATTTCAAAAGTTGTGAAGCCTTTTTTCTTTTCAATTTAATTAAGGAATATTATTAAATTAAGTCAAATATAAAATATTTTGTTTGTAAAATGAGTTATGATTTTTTTGGCTTGTAGTTAAGAATTTCCATGGTTAAATGAGGGTAAATATCCATACTTAGGAATCTTTTTGGTAAAATAGGAGAGAATCTCCATAATTAAGAATCTTGTTACATGTTTTTTAAATCTATATTTGTTTAACTCATATATTAATTCTTTTTGTAATAATAATAATAATAATAGAGTTATAATTTTGTTAACCTTAATGAATTTTATAATTTCTAAAATATTAATTGTGTTATAAGATAACTATTGAAATTTCCTTTTATGATAAGTTGATCTCTATCAGGAGAGAATGGCGAGGGTTTACGTGAGGACATCAGTGGCCAAGCTCAGCGAGCATGCTGGATCAAGCAATAATGGAGGTTGTGGATTGGGCAAACGTAGTCTTTGCCAAAGGTATGGAGAAATTTTCAGGGTTTTTGCATGTCAGATTTTAGATCTGCATTACTATGACGCAGATAATGATATCCAACAGTTCAAGCGATCGCCTTTGAGACCCGATTGGGCACCATTCCCCTTGATCCGAGGTTTGGTGCATAGATCCAGTCTAAGGCTCACCACTACAGACATCCGTTTGCCAGATCGACCCCTATTCTGGTCAGATCTGGAAACCCTTTTTGGGGGATACCGGGATCTTGGAACAGCAGTTAGTGCAAGAAAACAGGATTGGCATACCACAGTATATGAGATCGATGTCACTGCCCTGCAGATTGATTTCCGTTTCCAAAACTGCGCCATCAATCTGATGGTTTTTCAGAAGTTGTTGCAGGATTGTTTTGGGATACGAGCAGAACCAAAGTATGGATCAGGGAACAAATCAAATTTTTCTCCCACGGATCCCTTTTCAGGTGCAGAGGATCTTTGTAAGGCAAGTGAGATCCAAAGCTCTGCTCAGGAAACTAAGGTTTTCAACAGATCATATACGGTTTTGGATGGCTCAAATCTGACAAGAACAGAGCCACCCCAGATTGCCAGGTCCAGTATGAAATTATTTGTAAAGACGCCAAAAGGAAACACAACCTCGATCTGGAATTATGACAGCGATAGGGTTTTAGATTTGAAGAACAAAATCTCCGATCAGATTGGCTATCAAGCTGAGAAACAACACCTATTATATGAGGGTAGATCGCTGCAGGAATGCTGAACCATGCAAGAATACAACATCAAGTCAGGCTCTGCAATCATTCTCAATATGAGATTACGAGGAGGTGCCGAAAGAACTAGAACTAGCTCGCACATCAAAGGGTCTTTTAAGGAAGCAGTGAAGGGCAAAGGGAAAGAACCCAGAGTTGTCACTGAACCCCCAGGGTAGTATATTGCAGATCAAATGCCGAAGAGCCCATCTATCTTCATCGACATACCAGAGGTAAATAATATATATTCAAATCTACAAAAAAATGTAGTTATTTGTAGATTCAATGGCTTTTGGCGTAGAACTGATGCATTGTATCAATGGATCCACTCGGTTTGGACAAAAAATTTCCAAATCTACCTATACCCTAAGGGGTTCTTTATAGTATGCATTCACATAGAAAAAGAAAAGGAAACAGTTCTCAACGAAGGGCCATGGTTCTGGGGTAGTGCTGTACTTTTTATTACCCCTTGGTTTCCTGATTTTGATGCCAACACCATGATGGTATCGAGGATGCCAGTATGGGTTAGGTTGCATAACCTTCCTTTACATTTCTGGCATTGAAAGGCTTTAATAGCTATTGGAAATACCTTGGGGAAAATGTTAAAGATAGACGGAGAGAGACATTTAAAAGGAATATTTACCTTTGCCAGAATATGTGTCGAGGTAGATCTCAGCCGAGGACTACCTGAAAGCATAATCCTAAAATTCAATAATACACAGTGGAAACAACCCTTGGACTATGAGAATACAACATTTAGATGCCGGGGATGTCAACAAACAGGTCATCTATACAATGCATGTCCAAGTCTCAACAAGAGCAAGCAACAACAAAGGAAGCCGAAAGGACGGCAGAACATAGATGCCGCTTATAAGAAGGCAGCTACGACAAAGAAAGAAGAACATAATACAACAAAGGATAAAGATTAGGACAATAAGGATAAAGAGATTAATGAGGAAAAGGAACAAGATCTACAGCTAGAAATAAGTGGTAATAAACGAAGTCACAGTCCTGAAGGATCGGATTCAGATAAGGAACAACCAATGAACACAGTGGAAAACCAGCTTGCCATTATTGACTCCACTCACAACATGGATGGTTGGCGAAAAGTGGAGAAAAAGAAGGGCAGGAAGACTTAGGCCAGCTGGTTTTTTGTGGGCTGCACTCCGGATAATAGGAGCGCCACTTTCTTTTTATGCTTGTAGGCAGGACTGTATCCTGCGGGCTGTATGACCCATTTTCATACAGCCAAATTGAATGCTTAATGCATATAGTATGTAACTTTTTATTTTAATAAAAAGTTTGATTTTTTCTTTGGAAAAAAAAAAGTTGATCTCTATCATCCTTTATGAACCATTTAACTTATATAATTATACTAATATATATATATTTCATTTTGATGTATATTTGTAACATCTTTTATGCATAAGATTTTTTTTGTCTATATATATATCCCGATGGGGTTGGGTGAGCCAGACATATTGGCTTTGGCTCTTGTAGGGAGAAATCAAGATAGATGACTTGGGAAAAAGGTGGAGCGTGGTCATGCCAAGTGGCACAACTCAGATAGAAACATCAAGAAGGTGATCTCTTTGTAATCATGTAGCTTGACATGTCCTTCGTATGGGAGGGAAGTTGAGAGGCTTCAATTCAACTAAGTACATGTAGGATTTTCACATGTGCATGCTTAGTAGTATCGTTAGCTCAGATGCGAGGGAGTTTGGCAGTGGAGGGTATGCGTATAGTGTCAGTTTTATTGAAGTGAATTTTAGGGTGGTCTAGAATTATGGAGATCGAAGCTTCTGTAGCAAGCACTCAAGCAAAATTACTCTGTCTAGGTCATGGATTATGACCCATCGATGGAAATTTCATAAGTGGAGGTTCTCCTTCCAACTATAATTACTCCTTATTTTATGTTACTGGTCAGTGTGTAGTTATCCTGGTTCCATCCCTTTCTTGGGAGGTTGTAACTCTGAGTCAAAATTTTGTTTTGGCGGTTTAGAGAGGTAGCATTGGGTCGCCCTCATTCAAAGGAGGCTTTGCAAAGCATCCCTTTGTTAAGGTTGGTGGAAATTCGATATACAGTTGCTGTGTCGGTCATGCCTGTGGCCACACCATATGTTAGGTGAGTGCACACTCTCTAGTAGGATGGAGAGGCCTTCATTGTGGGAGTAAACTAGGTGTTTTTCTTCCTCGTAGTTCTAGTGTCGAGGTAGTTTGGTGGGTATGTTTCGCCAATGAGGGTGACCTCGACGAGGAGCAGGCCCTCAGGGCCAGCCTAGGGAGCGAGTTGATTGAGCGGAGGAGATGGAGGATGATGTGGTTTGGGGCATGGGCATGGAGGGGGAAGTTTCCCAGCTTCGTGCCTAGTCTCTAGGACATGTGGATTAGCCGACTTTGCTTGCATGCATAGGAGGATTACTGTGGGACATCTCGGTAGGCCTCGAAGTCATCCGCTAGCATAGTTATGTGGATCGGATTGAGACCATTGCTTACATCAACAACGTCTAATTAGACAAGGGTGACATTGTGGATTGACTAATTTCCATTTGGCAAAGCCAACACTGCACCAGTGAGTGATTGGACAAGGTTGAAGCTCTACTTGCTCATATTGATTTGCATTTTCATGAAGCCTATTGCTCACCCGAGGCCTTGTGTAAGGACCTGCAGCTCTGCCCAAAGTGCGACCGCGACCAAGCGGAGGCGCACGTTGTTGGAGGCTTGAACCAGCAGCACTCCAGCTTGATGTGCAAGCTCGTCCTTAGTGCGAAAGTGTTATGACATAATAAAAATGTGTGGAAGGATGGGCGAGGCTCATATATATGCGTGGGAGCTTGGTTACCTACCCACGAGCCAACTAACAAATGTGGGCAGGACGACCATGGTTGAAGGTGTTTGAAGGGAAGGCTGACTTGAAGTTGAGGAGCATTTGCGATGGCATTTAGAAGCGTGGGGAGGTTGGCTCGGTAGCTGCGACCTCACGCTACGCTCATATATATTGGAGGAGCGTTGGATCTCATTTCATCCATCGCTCATTCTCAAACATGTGAAGAAGTCACAAAACAAGAGTGTCGATGCAGCTAAGGAGAAAGGCGTAGATTGGGTGATGCACCTGTTCTTGGGAAAGGCTGCACGAAGGTGAACCGCTTGTATTGGTTTTGGGTGAAGGGCACAGGCAGGGTCACCCGCTGGTTGGAGAAAGGCGTGCACGGTGTGTGTGGACGCCTGGTTTGTGCGGTGACTTGGCATGGGTTCTTGGGTGACTTGGGTGAGCGCTTGCCCATTGTGCAAGTGTGCACAGTGACTTGGTGAAGTGTTGAGATTGTGGACAAAGGTGTGTCTCGGGTGGAGGCGCCTGTGTGTGGTGACTTGGAGTCACGCCCAAGTTGGGAAAACAACACGATCGTGCGACGAGGTGAATGAAGGTTTGGTGAGTTGTGCGGTGACCGTGTGGAGGCACCAACAAGCTGGGCAACCGAGTTTGCTCAAGATTGTAAATTTGTCTAAGTATGAAACTTGGTGTTTCCCAAGTATACTTGTAATGCTTGTAACATTGAAGATTGTGTAATATATTATTCGAGCGGACTCATTGTTCAGGGAGTTGCCCGTCCCTTTATACTGTGCAATTGTGTTCTCATTTATAATTGTTGATGATAATGAATGTGTATGGGTGTTCATTGGTATAAAGGAAAAATTAATAATACTTGGTTGTGAAACAAAAACTAAGTAGGAATAAGTGGTTAGGCGTAGTCCACGAACATAAGTATTGGTGAAAAGAAAGTGTTCAGTGGTGCCGCACCTCGCCTAGAGAGTTTGAAAGACCACCACGGGCTTGGGGGCATGACAGTTTGTATCAGAGCTCAATTGGTGCTGGTGATTGAAGTTGATTCAAGGTTGAAGAAGCTTGACAATTGGTGACAGTGAAGCAGGTACTTGCAGGTGAAGGAAGCGGTTTCACATACAAGTGGAAGAAGGGCTGGTTCAGGTTGTAGGCATCTTGGTGAAGTTGTTGGATGGTCGAAACTAGATCACAAAGTAGAAGGAAGATGTTGGCAATGGCAGCTGAATCTCAGGCTGTGTCTAGTCACGCTGTGAAGGGTGCTACTATGGAATTCATTGAAAAAGTGTTGGAGAAGATGGAGGACTTAGAAGCTTTCTGGACTAAGAAGATGGACTTGCTCATGAAGGATCAAGAGGCCAATTTGAAGATGATGGAAGATCTCGAGGAACTCTGGACTCAACATGAGTACACTGATCTTATGTGTACACAACTTGAAGTAAGGGTCAAGGAGGTTGAAGAGGAAAGAGACCAAGGTCTTGCAGAGATTGTGGGCTTGCGAAAATCTCTTGACGAAGCCAGAGATGAGATCGCGGTGTTGAAGAAGGCCATGAGGCATAACTCAGGTGGAGGAGTGCCTCATGTGAATGTCAAAGAACCAGAATCCTATGATGGTACAAGGAGTCCAAAGACTCTTGGAAACTTTCTGTGGGACATGGAGAAATACTTAGAATGATTGGGTCTATCTGATGATGAGACGAAGGTCAAGGTAGCTGCTCAGTTCTTGACAAAGGATGCTAAGATGTGGTGGCGAAGGAGGATGGATCAGATTGACAATGGCACTGCTCATGACATTACTTTGTGCGATGACATGAAGAAATCTTTGCAGACCCATTTTAGTCCTCAAGATGAAACGTGGGAAGCAAGGATGAAGATTAAGTTCATAAAAGAGACAAGGAACCTATAAACATATTAGCGGGAGTTTGCAAGTGCGGTCCTGGAACTTCCTGACATGGTGGAGAGGGACAAGGTGTTCAATTTTATTATTGGGTTGAAGCCTTGGGCAGGGAATGAAGTGAAGAGGTAGAGGATTAGAACACTTGAGGAAGCTTTTGCTGCTGTGGGTAGGTTTGTGGAGCATTATGATGAGACTTCTGGTGATAGGAAGAAGAAGTTCAATAAGCCGAAAGATAAGAAGAAGGATGATGATTCGAAATCAGATGATAGTTTGAAGACGAAGAAAGCCTTGAAGTGTTGGATATGTGTTGAACAACATACGGTGAAGAACTGTCCTTTTAGACTGAAAGTGGTTGCGATTGCACAGTCTAATATGAAGAATGAAGAAGCTTTTGTGGGGATGATGCAGATACTTGGTGGTGGTGCTCCTATAGAGGTGATATCTCAGAGGGATCCTGAGAGGAACATGTTGGAGTATGTTTGGATGAAGGTTGGAGGTGCTGAAATACTCACTATGGTGGGTAGTGGGGCCTCTCACAACTTCATGGGAGAAGATACTGCAAGAAGAATTGGTCTAAAATTTGTACCGGTGAAGGCACAAATGAAGACAATCAATTCTCCTCCTGATAATGTTCTTGGTGTAGCTGAAAGGTGAGTTGATAGGGAAGGTCGACTTCACTATAGTGCGAATTGATGACTATGAAGCTATGCCGGGAATGGAATTCTTGAAACAATTCGATGCTATCATTGTTCCACATTTGAAGAAGCTGTACATTTACGATGGAAGGGAAGATGTAGCCATTGGTGTTCCAACCGTTGGAGTGAAAAAGCCTGATTGTAAGTTGGCAGTAATGCAAATGGAGGATGAGAAGTGAATGGAAGACATGAGTAAGCGGTTGTCTATGGTCGAGACAAAGCTTACCGAGCAGTCATTGGTCATCAGGACACTTTCATATAGTATCTTGGATTTGTCAAGAAGGCTAGAAGTGGTCAAGGATGATGATGATGATGATGAGGCATATGCGAGACCGAATGTCTAGGAGGAGGAAGAGGTCACTTATCCATAGAGGATGGAGATAGAGAATCCTGACAGATGGATTGAGATGATTCGTGAGGGTGAGCCTTCAGGCTCTACTCCCTCCACATCTTCTTAGATGGGAAAGAAGATGGGGCTCATTGTTAGTTGCTTATGGCAGTGAGTCCTTAAAACAGGTTTAGCAGGTATGGCAGATAGTGCAGGGATTGCTTGGCATCAAGCATCATGACATTTTGCAGATGGGATGGAGTTTCCATGGACCTGAACATGGGTGAGATTCTTGGTGAGTTAGATATGTGGCAGAATTCGAGATAGATTGGTGAAGGAATAAGGATGTTCACTCTCATGGCTTGACTGTGATAGTTGGATTAGCTACCCAACTAGTACAAACATGGGGTCCGGAAGTGCATGGAAAGATGCTAGCATCAGGCAGGCGAGGAGGACAGTTCACAGGATGAGGATGACACATGATGGAGATGGAAGTTCTACATATGTTGCAGGGATATTTGTAGTATGTGGAGGAGTTGACATCATGGACCAAGGTTGAGACAGATATTGATGTTGATATTGGCGGATGGCTACCAGGATTGCATGTTGTTGAGGACGACAACAACTTCAGGTGGAGGAGGATGTAAGGACCTGCAGCTCCGCCTGAAGTGTGACTGCGACCGAATGGAGGCATGTGCGGTTGGAGGCTTGAACGAACAACGTTCCGACTTGATGTGCGAGCTCGTCCTTGGTGCAAAAGTGTTATGACATAATAACAAATGCGTGGAAGGATGGGAAAGGTTTATACATATGCATGGGAGCTTGGTTACATACGCACAGAATGACCAAAAAATGTGCATAGGCCGACCATGGTTGAAGGCTTTTGAAGGGAAGGCCGACTTAAACTTTAGGAGCATTTGCGATGGCGTTTAGAAGCGTGGGTAGGTCGGCTGAGTAGCTGCGACCTCGCCCTATGCTCATATATATTGGAGAAGCGTTGGAGCTCATTTCATCCATCACTCATTGCTGAAACATGTGAAGAAGGCATAGAACAAGAGTGTGGACGCAGCTAAGGAGAAAGGCGCAGATTTGGGTGATGCACCCATTCTTGGGCAAGGCCGCACGAACGTGAAACGCTTGTCTAAGTTTTGGGTGAAGGGCACGGGCAGGGTTGCCTGCCGGTTGAAGAAAGGCATGCACGATGTGTGTGGACGCCTGGTTTGTGCGACGACTTCGTACGGGTTCTTGGGTGATTCGAGTGAGTGCCCGCCCACCGTGCAAGTGTGCACGGTGAGTTGGTGAAGTGTTGAGATTGTGGACAAAGGTGTGTCTTAGGTGGAGGTGCCCGTGTGTGGCGACTTGGAGGCAGGCCCAAGTTGGCAAAAAACACGATCGTGCGACGAGGTGAATGAAGGGTTGCTGAGTCGTGCAGAGGCGCCAACGAGCTGGGCAACCGAGTTTGCCAAAGATTGTAAATTTGGCTAAGTATGAAACTTGGTGTTTCCCAAGTATACTTGTAAAGCTTGTAACATTGAAGATTTTATAATATATTATTCAGGCAGACTCATTGTTCAGGGAGTTGCCCCTCCCTTCATACTGTGCAATTGTGTTCTCGTTTATAATTGCCGATGATAATGAATGTGTATAGGTGTTCATTGGTATAAAGGAAACATTAATAATACTTGGTTGCGAAACACAAACTAAGTAGGAATAAGTGGTTAGGTGTAGTCCACGAACATAAGTATTGGTGAAAAGAAAGTGTTCGGTGGTGTTGCACCTCACCTAGAGTGTTTGAAAGACTACCGCAGGCTTGGGGGCGTGCCACCCTCGGTGCTGGTCATGCATCGAATTCTCCCCATAAAATGTTATCGGTTGGTTGTTTTTTGGTTTTCGAAGTGTTTGTAGTCGACTTGTTGTTTTTTGTTTTCTAAGTGTTTGTAGTATTTGGCTTGTTTGTCTCTTAAACTCATGTAAAAAATAGTTATATTTTCTCTATTTTTGCATTGCTTTCGTGGCTAACAAATTTGATCATAATAAATTGATACTATAACTCTTTGACCAATTAATATTAATACAAATATATTGACGAGCAAAATAAATATATATATTATAAAATAAAAATAAAAAAATATTTTTATTTATAGATAATTAAACATAATTTTAAAAAAATTAAGTAAAATTATATATATATATATATATATATATATCTAAAATATTTGATTGTAATAATATAATTTATTGTTAAAAAACCACACAATGTGTATTTATTGCAACAATGCATTTTGAGTGTTATTATTATTTTGAAAAATAATTCCTGTGCGAATTGAAGATGTAGAAATCGTACAATGATATATTTTTAAGTTATTTCCTTTTTAATCTTAAAATAAACTATTAAAAGTTTTGGATTATTTTCTTTAAATAAAAATCATTTTGATTTTTATTTTTTACATTTTCTTTTCTGGTTTAATAACAATATTATTTTAATTTAAAGTGAATTGAAATATTATTTGTGTAATTTTATTTTAAATCGGAGTTGATCAAAATTTGAGAGATGAAATATTTTAAGGTATAATTTTTTGTAAAATAAAAAAAAAAAATGTTCTTGAACAAACTTGATCCTTTTTACTACTTGATAAATACCACATAAATTTATATATATAGGTTGGACACCTCATGTGCTAAGGGTTATCGTGTGAAATGTGAGTATTTAGTGGAGTTCAAAAAACCACTTGAAACGTGAAAAGTAACCGTCATAAGATAATATATTAATATGTAAGTATTTATAAATAGAAGTAATCTCACATTTATTGTAATCTTGTCTATCGTTTGTGAGTGTTTAACCTAGTATTAGACTAGTGAAATTCCTGCCCTACTCAATTTTGAGCCCTAGTTTATGTGGTCTTTCTCCACGTTAGTTATGTTGTATTTCTGCTCATCTGGTTGCCCTTCCTATTTTATTTCTGTGGGGTTGTGACTTCATATCTATTAGGTTTCCTTGTTGCACCCTAGTCTGATAGATCTATCAGCAAGCTTCATGCCCAGTTCTCTGGCGTTGCGAAAATGCAACCCGTTCTTATTAATGTACGCTAATGCTTCAACCAGGTTTGCATACCCCAACGCCTTTGTGTATCCTTGTGTTTCAAAATCCTCATCAATCGTTCAAAGTATACATTAGATATTCCACTAAAGAGAAAATTTTGGCGACCCATCTGCGGCTTGTTATAACTTGTCATCTATCAAACTGAATGTTATTTTCGAGGTTCTAATTTGCAACGGAAAGCTCTGTTGGAATTTTCTTGTGTCTGCATAATCCAATTTTCTCCTCATTGGAAACACAACAAATGTGAATGAAACCATAGTCTTTTCCATTTGTACCCTGCTTAACCGAGCAAGAAGCCAATGCCTAAATTCAAGATGTTAAGGCCATGGTTTGCTCTATCCCCTGCTTTGGATTGCTATCTTCAATCTGGCATATTCATATTGTGCAATTCTTGACACAACAAGTCAATTATTCCAAGGCAACTACAAAATCATTCTGGTCTTTCTATATCGACGAAATCACAAGTCATTTCAAGGTGTCAATTTGAACTCTTCCGAATGGAGGTAATAATAAAACCATAGCAAAGAACGTCATTGTCATGCTCTAGTTATTGGTAAAGGTTCTTCAGTTGTTGCATTGTCTCTTAGAGCGGAAGTTATAAGACATAGCCTTATAACCACCTGAATATATGTGAAGTGACAAAGTTTGAAATATTTGGAAGGTCCTCGACTCATTGCCATGGATCGAACTGAAAAACTCATAACATGAGGTCAGCAACCATTGAATGAACAAAAGATTAAGAATGGTTTCCTAGATCCAGTTCAAGGCTTCAGTTCCATTATATACTATTTTCTTAAATAGTGGGTCAGCATCTAATAAAACTTATCAAGGCACAACAATCTTCATAGTGTGATTGCGCATTTGTTGGGATTCATGATAAAAATTCCTACGTGACAGTGGAAGCCTCTAAAGTACACACTAAATCATCTAGAGTCCCTTTCAATAGTTTCATTGACATATAATATATAATAATTTTTATCCAGCGTCATATCATCAATACCTTTGTTGTGGGTTCCATTTTTTGTAATCCCACAATTATAAAAGCTTATGCGCAGATCATTTTTATGGGTGCATTATCTGTTGAAGCTCACACCATTCATTTCTTTACCTATAGGGAAACCTATGTATAGTGTGTGCACCCATCCAGAATCATATTTTTTTGGATGCATTGCATCCCAGCAAAGGGTGTTGGGAAACATTGATGAGTCACCTCAATCAAACCCTCCTTCTCATCATTTTAAGTTAAATTAAAATTAAAACTTTTTCCGTTCTGATCATTATGATATGAGAGTGCTATGGTTTTAAATGCTATACTGTTCAGTCATATACGTGTTTACTGAGAAACATTGATGGGCCACGTCAAACCCTTTTACGTCTCATCGTTTCGAATTGAGTTAAAATTAAAACTTTTTCCTTTCTAATCATTATATATATCTTGTTCCATGAGAGTGCTATGATTTTAAATGCTATACTGTTCCGCAATATATACGTGTTTACTGTTACGTATTTTATTTTGTTATTACTCTACTAATTACTAGGGTCTAATTTGAAATAGGGATTTTAA
The DNA here is from genome assembly GCA_031772625.1 of Pinus tabuliformis. NCBI lineage: Eukaryota > Viridiplantae > Streptophyta > Pinopsida > Pinales > Pinaceae > Pinus > Pinus tabuliformis. The sequence continues at coordinate 910,157,799 of CM062819.1, forward strand.
AATTTTAATTTAATTACTAATAATTAATAAATAATATATATTTATTTTATAATAAGATTTTTAGAATTTCAATTTAATTATTATTAATTGTTATATAAATGGTAGGGATTTAAAGATTACAAAATATTTTAGAATGTTTATGTTGATAGGTGTATGTATTGTTTAGGTTGATAGATGTGTCTATTTTAAAATAGGGTTTTCAAAATTTAGTGTGAAGTGTAGTTAATTTAGGTTTCACTGATTGGTAAATTGAGGTAGTAATTTTGAATTGTGGCTATGGATAATCCAATCTGACCAGAAAATAATAAGAATGGCTTATTGTAGTGATAATGTCTGTATTGAGAAAATTGTCTCGAGGGTGTGCGATCTCTAAGTTTAGGTTTCACTCATTGGTAAATTGAGGTAGTAATTTTGAATTGTGGTTATGGATAATCCAATCCTACTCCAAAATAATAATAATGGTTTAATGTAGTGATAATGTCTCTCTAGAGAGTTTAACATTGATTTATTTACTTTTTGTATCCCACGAGGAGCTTAATTGACGCTTATTGTAGTGATAATGTCTCTCTAGTGGGTTTAACATTGATTTATTTATTTTTGTATCTCACTAGGAGCTCAACCGACTCTGGGATCTCTAAGTTTTCACAGATGTCACATTATTTTGATCACCAATTGAGTTTCCCCTCTAGTTTTAACATTTTCTATGTAAAGTATAATTAGATACATTTTAAAGGGTAGTTGTAAAGTACACGTAGATACATTTTGAAGGGTCTTGTGAAACATAGGTTCAATATATTCCCTTAAAAAGTATAAATATTAAAAGTTAAATTGTTTTATATGCTTAGTTATTGTTGTTTGAATTGACAGGCATTTTAATTTATTGTTAATAATGTTTTAGTGAATATATATATATTTTTTACTATAATCTAATCTATTTGTTAAAACTCATTTTATGTTCTAAATTAATTTTTTAAGTCTCTAACTATTTATAATATATATTAAATAAAAATTTATGGTTTGATTCCATTTTCACTTAATTATTAGGGAGTTTATCCCATTATTTCTATTTATGAATAAAATTATTCAATTTGACTCCTAAAATTTAAAACCTATTAACTAGCCATGTTTATTAATTTTGAACTTGTTAATTAATAATAATCATTATAAGTCACAAGGTAACTCAATTGTTGATTGAAATAATGTGAAATATGAGAAAACTAGAGATCTAAGTTTCAAATCCCCAATAAATTATTGTAAAATAATGAAGTTACATTTTAACTAATTAATGGTTAATAACATTAAAAAAATGTAAATTAATTAATTAATAACTCAATTGCTGATTGAAATAATGTGAAATATGAGAAAACTAGAGATCTAAGTTTCAAATCCCCAAGAAATTATTGTAAAATAATTAAGTTACATTTTAACTAATTAATGGTTAATAACATTAAAAAAAAAATGTAAATCAATAATAATAACCTTTCAATAAAAATGTAAATTAATAATAAATTTTGGTGAGTAGTAACTATTAAAAGTTTGCACATTTATATAATAACCTTTCAATAAAAATGTAAATTAATAATAAATTTTGGTGAGTAGTAACTATTAAAAGTTTGCACATTTATATTAGTTTTGAAAAAAAACATAAATAATGGTGGGTAGGTAAGTATCTTTATTAACAACTTGTTCTTATCCACCTTTTATGGAAATACTTGCTTAAATTATGGTTGGTAGTAATTGATCATAAACATATTATTTACATGAGTATGAACTATTTTAATTTTTGATGGTTGCAATTATCCACATGACATTGTGCTGTGGAAAAGTTGCAATAACAAACATTACAAAATAACCAATCATATTGTAGATACATACTTTTAAATATTAATAAAAAATAATAGAATTCAATCCATAATGTTAAACTATGGAGAAGCTGAAATTTGCTTTGGTAAAAAACAAAAGTAATACTGAATTAATGGGAAAATATAACCTCTACCCAACATACACAAATCTAAGGTTGAAATTTATTTCTAAAGTAGTTATGTTATTTTTTCTCTTTTAATTAAATTGATTAATCGAAAAAACAATCCATATCAAACTATTTATGTTTTCTTAGGCATGTGGTATTAATAAGCCATGGTATTGGGCCATGATACTGTCACAAAGACTCTTTAGAAATTAATAATCTCCATGGTAAAGTGGGAATAAATATTCATAGTTAAAAATCATTCCATGTTTTTTTGGATGTATAAATGTTTAACTTATATTAGTTCTTTTAAAATTAATAATAATAATATAATAATAACTGCTTGGATAGAGCTCTCTTGTCCAATATGGAAGAACGTTGTACTATCCAATCATGTAAACATTTTTACTCTCAAAAAGAGAAATAATAAAAATCCATGGTATTGACCCATGGATGAGAACCCATGGAATTCATGTAGAATATACCCTATTTAAACGCCGAAATTAAAACAACCTAGATTCATCTGAACTCCAAAGTGCAAGATGGACCAAATCCCTTTTCAATCTAAAAGAGGTTTGCATCTCACGAGATTAGATCCTTCTCGAACCTTGGTAGATATGAAGTTAGGATTGATCTATGTTGGTAACAATTTGAAATAAAGTTATAATTTAGTTAATTTTGATGACCTTTTAAATTTTAGCAAGAAGATATGTATAATAAATTAGGTGTTTTAATACTTGTCATGGATTGATGCATCTTTGAGTTAAGTCATTGTGCTAGTCTTTGTAGTAGTAAGATAGAATGTTGAGATTTATCTCAAAATTAGTTATGACATGCCTACCTTTTCGACTAAACTAATTAATTAAATAAAATATCATATGAAATGAATTATGGGTTTTGGGCATGTGCTATTGATAAGCCAATAGGTATTGTAACAAAATCTATTTACATGCTTAGAATCTTCATAGTAAATTGGGGGATCTTCATGGTAAATCGGGGGTAAATATAATTATGAATCTCATGACATGTCTTCTAAGTTATTGCATGTTTTTTAAATGTATATATGTTTAACTCATATTCAGGTTCTTTTTATAAATAATAGTAACAATAAAGTAGTTATAATTTAGTTAATTATTATGAATTTGTTCAATCTTCACTATGTGAGATGTATCATGAAGTAAGTATTTTGTTGCCTATTATGGATTGATTTTTATAGGCATTAATAAGGAATTCAATTTATATAGATGGGCTAGTTTTCATTAGCCTCGTCATTTAGTTTAATTATGCTAACAGGCATGTCTCTTTTGGAATATGGCTTTCACAATTTAATTTAATTATCAATAATTAATAGGTGGATGGTATGAATTTAACTCTAAGAAATATTTATATAATTCTTTTAATAGTAGTCACATCAAATGGCTTTATTTTTTTCAAAAGTTGAGATGTGCTTTTTTCTTTTCAATTTAATTAAAGAATATTATTAAATTAAATCAAATATAAAATATTTTTCTTTGAAAATGAGTTATGATTCTTTTTGGAATGTAATTAAGAATTTCCATGGTAAATAAGGGTAAATCTCCATAATTAGGAATCTCCATGGTAAGAATCTCCATAATTAAGAATCTTGTTACATGTTATTTTTAAATTTATATTTGTTTAACCAATTATTAATTTTTTTATAATAATAACAATAATAGTAATAATAATAATAGAGCTATAATTTTGTTAATCTTAACAAAATTTATAATTTCCCAAATGTGAAATAGGTAAATATTTAGTTTTTTAATTATCATAAGTTAATGTCTATCATAATTTATGAGTCATTTAATTTATATAATTATACTAATATATATTTCATTTAAATTTTTGTGTTCATTATTTATATATATAGGGTTGGGAAAACAAGACAGATGGGCTTTGACTCCTGTAGGGTGAAATAAATATAGATGACATGGAGAAAAAGGTTGGATGGATGTCATTCCAAGTGGCGCAGCTGGGATAGAAACATCGAGATGGTGATATCCTTTCTAATCATGTAGCTCGACAGGTTCTTAGTATGGGAGGGAGGGTGAGTGTTTTCAATTAAACTATGTACACATAGGATTTTCACCTCTGCGTGCTTTCTAGTATGGTTCACTCATATACGAGGGAGTCTCGTAGTGGAGGGTATGCGTACGTTGCGGGTTTTATTGAAGTGATTTTCAGGGTGGTGTGGAATTCATGAGAGTGGATTTGGGGGTGCATAGAGTGTGCCTAAATCTTAGATCAAAGCTTCCTTAGCCAGCACTCTAGAAAAATTACTCTATCTAGGTGTAACATCCCTACCATAATAACTCGGCGTGAATTAATAGTTACGAATCAGTTATTAATTGATTCTTGATATGCGGGGAACTGAATGATGAACTAATAGTTGGGTGTCGAATAATGGAGGGAATCCTCTAATAACTTATTCCTCCAACTACCGCATGCTTCAAGAAATGTATAACTATGCTCCTTGGTATACATTACACCTCATTAATGATTGTGAAGTTTAGGGAAAGATTGTAGCAAGAAAGCTTTCTGCTAGATGTATTCGTTGTCATCTGGTAACTTTGAATGCCTGAGCATGCATTTCAAAGATCAGGCCTTGAGTTTGTGTTGGCCGTTATAAAGAAACCTCTTACGGAAGATGGAAGGAAGTTTTGCGTGGGAATGAACAGACACCAGGCGTTGGGTGGACTGTTCCTGGTAACTTGGTTTATTTATAGATTACGCATATAATTGCAATTCTTTGTTGATTATATTGATAAGCGCAGACTTCTCTCGATTCTGCGAGTACTCTTTTGTTCTAGACTTATTCAGTGTAGATTGTCCAGATTTCCTTTTGCCATAAAATTATGTGTTCTGCTAAGCAAGTGAATCATTTCGATCATGATGTTCAGTTCACTGTTTTAAAGATTATTTTGCCTTTCTACGGTTGGGTTTATAAGCTAATAAGGAATTAGTGTTGATTGCTTAAGAACAAAGCTTCCCACTCTTTTATTATCTGCCTGTTAGTGCTTGGATTTATCTAGCGAGCAGATTTATCTAGCAAGCTTAATGGATTGGGTCCATGTTAGAGTTTCCCTCCTCGAGCAAGGTTCTTTCTCCATGTTGCAAGTGATGGATGCATGCAGTGGAAGAATGGAGAGAGCCACTAACGAGATAAGTATTTATTACAATCTTGGAAAATATAAGAGTTTATGTTAGTATTTGAGATAAGTATATGTTATTTTGCTCATAGAAATAGCTATTTTGGGTAAGGAGAATACATATTCAAACAATACCTATTGCATTTTTGGAAAAGAGAATGCATATTAAAGAAATAGAAGTTACTATTTCATTTATGTAAAAGAGAATGCACATTAAAGAAATAGAAGTTAATATTGCATTTATGGAGAAAAGAATGCATATAAAAGAAATAGAAGTTAAGTTGGATTTTATTGAAAAGGGATATATGCTTTATTGAATTGGGATACTAGTTAATTTCGAAGTTTCTTGTGGAAAATTTATGCATTGCATGCATGATAGAAATTGCTATATGATGTGCTTCTTGGCACATCGATAATCATTCTAACTTTCTTGAAGAAAAACGTATGTTTTATATACAAAAATATAATGCCTTTTTAGAAAAAGAGAGCATTCTTCATGCATGAAAATAATAACTTTATAAGAGATTTCCTGAAAAAAAAAAAAGATAGAGATTCTTGCCTTAAAAGACACACATGAATAGTGTTCATGCAAGAGCAAGAATCCATACTTGTTTCATGAAAAGACTATGAGCATTGAAGTAAAATTAATTGTGTTAGGAAAAAAACACATGTTGCACGCACATAAGGGTAGCTATTGTGATTTTTGGAAATATGATTTTATGTGTACATAGAGAAAGTGATCGTGTTAACTTTCTTGAAAAATATAATGTGTTGAAAATATTGTCTTGTTAGATGAGTTGTGTTGACTTCTTGATTTTGATGCATAAAGGGTAAGTTAACCTTGTTCTTGTATCTTGATTTTTATGCATAAAGATGGATATCTTTAATTAATTTCTTGAAAGGGAAGCATGAGGAACCCTCATATAGGAAGATAGAGAAATGAGTTTATAATGACTTCCTTTAAGAAAGAAGTATGTGGTTTGTTGCATGAAATGATGGTAGTATTCTAGTGAAGGGAATATGTGTTGCATACATTAAAGAAGGGCTATTATGATAAGCTAATGTATGCACAAAGAATAGTTCATTGTGATATAGAGTTATGTTCTCTGTATGATAGAGAAACTATGTTGAGTTCTTGAAAAAAACTATGTGAAAAGAACATATGTGCCTAAGCATAGAAACAATAGTTTATTACATGTATGAGGATATAATGATTATGTTATACATTTGAGTAGAACTAGTGGTTTAGATCTATTAAAGAGAATTATGCGCTAATGTGAATAAACATTGTGGAAGTAAAACAAGCATTTACTTGAACATATGTACTAGTTAATTAGCATGTCATGCCTGCTCATGGACATGAGTAGATGTTAAAAGATCACTTTAAGAGGTTGCTTATTAATTGATTAATATTGTATCTAATCTTGTTGGAAAAGCTTGTTGACGACAACATTGACAGGAAACAATGGCGGTTGGTGCCAAAGAAAAGTGATGTTTAACATTGTGGGAGGAAAAGGATTAATGGTCCATGTATATGAGTATGAGTTGAGGAATCGTATGTTGCTGGAACAATCATGCCACAAGGATGTTGCATGAGGCGATATGTAGGTAAATATTTTCATGGAAAATGTAATAGCTTTTAGCTAGTTATGAGACATTTTGATGATATTTCATTGTAATAATTTATAGCAATGGATAAGGGATGGAATCCCTTATAAGCCAGTGATTGGGGTGAAAATTTTTACGAACGTTCAATAATAAGATTAGATGTTTGCTTGTTTTGACCCTACGAGGTTTCTACGGTATATTGGTGTTCAATGGTGCGATTGCCTTTTGTGTCAGATTGATGGTGTTGAATCCTTGATGATGTTGATTCCTTATTAATGTGATAGTCATAATGTCAAGTATATGATTAGCTAATATGGTTAAGGAAATCATGAAATGGATGCAAGGTTCATGAGACAGTTTATGTTATTATACTACAACAATGGTTGGCAATGGTTATGCAACTTATTGTCTTCTATTTCAATTTACTTCATGTACTAATGAACATTATATCTAATGGTTAATGAGGAATGTGGAGTTGTGAATTGGATAATTACTTGTGGGTAATTTGTATAAAAAAATTCTAACTCCCTGCTTTTACATGCGAGGTTACCGAGGTACGTTACAAGTGGTATCAGAGCTAAAGGTTGCAGCACTGGCGCCTTTGGGAATTGGTAAGCGGAAAAGAAATTGAGGTACGCCACCAGTAGGCATTAACTCAGGTATGATTTTAACCATTCACATATTGATTTACGTAGTACACTACTTTCGGCATGATAAGTGTGGTTCGTGTTTAAACTGCTTTGAGTAGTAAGTAAAAAATTTGTTGCATAACTGTGTTCATGACATTGGATTCCTGATGAAGATAAAAGACAATTTGTGCACTTAAGAACAATATTGAACACTCATTAAACTTATGAAGAATATTGAACACTCATTGAGGAAAGTGACAATCAATTACCAACTTTTGATTTGCAAATATGGCAATAACAATGATGCATTTATTAAACAAGATTGAAGTTACAATGAACGAAATTTAATGAGTAAATGCATGAGTATAAATTATGGGGAATATCCTTGAATAGGATGACAAATTGTTTTAAAAGGACATTAGAAGAACCCCTTTAGATATTGAAAATATGAAACGAGTCAAGTAGTGAGACTTGATTGTAGTAACTAATTTTTTTATTAAGCTTTGCCATGGTTTCATTAAGGTGATTGGTAGTTGTGATTGGTTAGTGTTGTATGACTAGCTAATAGCACTTATGTGCGTGAATTGAATTTGATTTAAGCTTATCAAAATTCACAAACAAGTGATTATGGTAGTTACTTTCTGTATTGGTCTGTTGATGGCAATACATTGTGGGAAATTGGAAATGTTTAAATTGTTACCTCTACTATCATAGGCATTTACACAGTAATGAATATTTGCATATACTTTTATGCATGATAGTATTGTGCCGTAAACTAAAAAGATTAGGGAAGTGAATACTTGTTAAATGATGCATATGTATAACTAATGTTGCTGATGGGATTAAGTAGGGGTAGCTTAATGGCAACAAGAAAAACTCATCACGTAAAATGTTGCTATGTGAATTGCAACCATAAATGAGAAAGAATAATGTTATATGATATGCATGATTGTGTTATTTGGAAAATAAAAATGTATACAATATGTATGTTAGTTATGATTCCTATCAATCTAGATGTTGTGGACCCATGTTGAGGGTTAAGTGTAGATGCATGGTATACATGCATGTTTGTTTTGTTAATGATAATGATTATATGCTTCATTATGTAAATTACTTTGGGAAAGAGTGATAAAAGAGAAATAAATTTAACATGCCAGACAGTTGCAGATAGTTGTGAAAGGCTAGAATGCCATGGGTTGATTGCAAATACCTGCTCAGAGGGGTTGATGGTACTTGGCTTCCCAGATTTGGGTTGATGGTAGTTACCTTCCCAGTGGATTTGATGGTACTTGTCTGCCTGGATTTCCTCTCCCTAGAGATAAATTATCTCAATAAGGGAAAAGAGTTATGTGGTCATTGGAATTCTTGAGCAGTTTCGCCAGTGGAATTCCATGTTGGGCCTTGTAAGGTCTCTATCAAAGAAACTGTCTAGATGTGAAAATGACTCGATCTGGTTGTGGAAAACAGTTCCCATGGGTTGGGAATTCTTTAGCCTATTGTGGTTCTCATAGCTAAAGAAATTAACTAATCAACTATATGTTATGTTAAAAAAGAATTTCATATATAGATGTGTAAAAATGTCATGCACATTTAATAGGAAATGAGATTAGTGCTCAATAAGGTGTTATTGGAAATTTTAATTTCTTTATCGTATTATTAATCTTGTGAACATCTTAGTAGGGGCTAAGACAATTTTTTTTACTTGATGTAGTGATTGATTGTTTTGATGATTAGAGAGATAGGTGCTCTTCTGGTACTTTTAGAAGTACTCAGTGGATGTCTCTAGTGAGAGTTAATTTAGTGTGCATGTGGAGCAGTGATGAGCTCTTTATGTACTTGTAAAAGTACTATGATTTAAAAATCATTTAACATTGCACAATTGATTGATAGTTAAAAGTATTTCATTTGACTCAGAATATTGTGACTAATGCGATTGAATTTGTTTGTCAGACATTACAGGATTACTAACCATGGAGGGTCGTTGGGTTGTCCAACCACTATCAAGATTCTTACATGAAAGTGGTCATGATTTTCGAGAGTAGATAGTAAGTAATGGTAAGTTGATATAGAGTTTGTTTTTTGAATATGAATAAGGGCCAAGTGGTGGCAATTAGAACTTGCATATTTTTGCAGTTATGAATTCTTGTGACTATTGATCTTTCTTATGATTATATCATTATTATTTTGTTTGTTGTCATTTTTTGGAATGAAATCTTTGATTTTAAAGAGGAAGGATCACATTTTGTGTGGGTTAGATTGTATATCATGAGTAAAATCTCTAGTTCCCAACGAGAAATGAACACCGAGGATGGTGTTCTTGTCATGGGGTGGAGTATGTAACATCCCTACCATAATAACTCGGCATAAATTAATAGTTACGAATCGGTTATTAATTGATTCTTGATATGCGGGGAACTGAATGAGGAACTGATAGTTGGGTGTCGAATAATGGAGGGAAGCCTCTAACAACTTATTCCTCCAACTACCGCACCCTTCAAGAAATGTATAACTATGCTCCTGCGTATACGATACACCTCATTAATGATTGCTATGTTTAGGGAAAGGTGGGAGCAAGAAAGCTTTCTGCTAGATGTATTCGTTGTCATCTGTTAACTTTGAATGCCTGAGCGTGCATTTCAAAGATCAGGCATTGAGTTTGTGTTGGCGGCTATAGAGAAACCTCTTACGGAAGATGGAAGGAAGTTTTGCATGGGAATGAACCAGACACTAGGCGTTGGGTGGATTGTTACTGGTAACTTGGTTTATTTAGAGATTACACACAAAATTTCAATTCTCTGTTGATTATATTGATATGGGCAGACTTCTCTCGATTCTGCGAGTACGCTTTTGTTCTAGAATTATTCAATGTAGATTGTCTATATTTCCTTTTGCCATAAAATTTGTGTTCTGCTAAGCAAGTGAATCATTTCGTTCATGATGTTGAGTTCACTGTTTTAAAGATTATTTTGCCTTTCTGCAGTTGGGTTTATAAGCTAAGAAGGAATTAGCATTGATTGCTTAAGAACAGAGCTTCCCGCTCTTTTATTATCTGCCTATTAGTGCTCAGATTTATCTAGCGAGCGGATTTATCTAGCAAGCTTAATGGATTGGGTCCATGTTAGAGTTTCCCTCCCAGAGGGAGGTTCTTTCTCCGTGTTGTAGGTGATGGAAGCATGCAGTGGAAGCATGGAGAGAGCCACTGATGAGATAAGTATTTATGACAATCTTGGAAAATATAAGAGTTTATGTTAGTATTTGAGATAAGTATATGTTATTTTGCTCATAGAAATAGCTATTTTGGGTAAGGAGAATACATATTCAAACAATAGCTATTGCATTTTTGGAAAAGAGAATGCATATTAAAGAAATAGAAGTTAATATTGCATTTATGGAAAAGAGAATGCACATTAAAGAAATAGAAGTTAATATTGCATTTATGGAAAAAAAGAATGCATATAAAAGAAATAGAAGTTAAGTTGGATTTTATTGAAAAGGGATATATAATTTATTGCATTGGGATACTAGTTAATTTCAATGTTTCTTGTGGAAAATTTATGCATTGCATGCATGATAGAAATTGCTATATGATGTGCTTCTTGGCACATCGATAATCATTCTAACTTTCTTGAAGAAAAATGTATGTTTTATATACACAAATATAGTGTCTTTTTAGAAAAAGAGAGCATTCTTCATGCATGAAAATAATAACTTTATAAGAGATTTCCTGAAAAACAAAGATAGAGATTCTTGCCTTAAAAGACACACATGAATAGTGTTCATGCAAGAGCAAGAATCCATACTTGTTTCATGAAAAGACTATGTGCATTGAAGTAAAAGTAATTGTGTTAGGAAAAAAACACATGTTGCATGGACATAAGGGTAGCTATTGTGATTTTGGAAATATGATTTTGTGTGTACATAGAGAAAGTGATCGTGTTAACTTTCTTGAAAAATATAATGTGTTGAAAAGATTGTCTTGTTAGATGAGTTGTGTTGACTTCTTGATTTTGATGCATAAAGGGTAAGTTAACCTTGTTCTTGAATCTTGATTTTTATGCATAAAGATGGATATCTTTAATTAATTTCTTGAAAGGGAAGCATGAGAAACCCTCATATAGGAAGATAGAGAAATGAGGTTATAATGACTTCCTTTAAGAAAGAAGTATGTGCTTTGTTTCATGAAATGATGGTAGTATTCTAGTGAAGGGAATATGTGTTGCATGCATTAAAGAAGGGATATTATGATAAGCTAAGGTATGCACAAAGAATAGTTCATTGAGATATAGAGTTATGTTCTATGAATGATAGAGAAACTATGTTGAGTTCTCGAAAATAACTATGTGAAAAGAACATATGTGCTTAAGCATAGAAACAATAGTTTATTACATGTATGAAGATATAACGATTGTGTTATACATTTTAGTAGAATTAATGGGTTAGATCTCTTAAAGAGAATTATGCACTAATGTGAATAACATTGTGGAAGTAAAACAAGCATTTACTTGAACATATGTAGTAGTTAATTAGTATGTCATGCTTGCTCATGCACATGAATAGATGTTAAAAGGTCACTTTTAGAGGTTTCTTATTGATTGATTAATATTGTATCTAATCTTGTTTCCAAAGCTTGTTGACGACAACATTTACAGGAAACAATGGTGGTTGGTTCCAAAGAAAAGTGATGTTTAACATTGTGGGAGGAAAAGGATTAATGGTCCATGCATATGAGTATGAGTCAAGGAATCGTACGTTGCTAGAACAATCATGCCACAAGGATGTTGCATGAGGCAATATGTAGGTAAAGATTTTCATGGAAAATGTAATAGATTTTAGCTAGTTATGAGACATTTTGATGATATTTCATTGTAATAATTTATAGCAATGGATAAGGGATGGAATCCCTTATAAGCCATTGAGTGAGGGGTAAAAACCCTTACGATCGTTTAACAATAAGATTAAATGTTTGCTGGTTTTCACCCTACGGGGTTTCGAGGGTATATTGGTGTTCAATGGTGCGATTTCCTTTTGTGTCAGATTGACGGTGTTGAATACTTGATGATGTTAATTCCTTATTAATGTGATAGTCATAATGTCAGGTATATTATTAGCTAATATGGTTAAGGAAATCATGAAATGGATGCAGGGTTCATGAGATAGTTTATGTTATTATACTACAACAGTGGTTGGCAATGGTTATGCAAATTACTGTCTTCTATTTCGATTTACTTCATGTACAAATGAACATTATATCTAATGGTTAATGAGGAATGTGGAGTTGTGAATTGGATAATTATTTGTGGGTAATTTGTATAAAAAAATTCTAACTCCCTGTTTTTACATGTGAGGTTACCAGGGTACGTTACACTATGTCGTCTATTATGACCCATTGATGGAAATTTCGGAAGTGGAGCTTCTCCTTTCGCTTCAATTACTCCTTATTTTACTTTACTCGTAAGTTTGTAGTTATCCTGGTTTTATCCCTTTCTTTGGAGGGTGTAGCTCTGAGTCAAAATTTTGTTTTGGGAGTCTAGAGAGGTAGCATTGGGTCACCCTCATCCATAGGAGGCTTTGCAAAGGACCCCTCTATGAGGGTTGGTGAAAATTTGATATACAGTTGGTGTGTCAATCATGCCTATGGCCACATCATTTTCTAGGTGAGTCCACTCTCTAGCGGGATGGAGAGGCCTTCATTGTGGGGATAAACTAGGTGTTTTTTCTTCCTCCAAGTTATGGTGTCGAGGTTGTTTGGTGGGTATCTTTCACCAATAAGGGTGGGCTAGATGAGGAGCCTAGCTCTCATGACCAACCTAGGAAGCGAGTTGACTGAGTGGAGGAGATGGAGGATGATGTGGTTTGGGGCATGGGCATGGAGGGGGAAGTTTCCCATCTTTGTGCCCAGTCTACAAGACACGTGGAACAGTCGGCTTTGCTCACCTGCATAGGAGAATAGTTGTGTGACATCTCAGAAGGCCTCGAGGAAATTCGCTAATAGAGTTAAGTGGATCAGATTGAGACCATTGCTTACATCAACATTGTCTAATTAGACAAGGGTGACATTGTTGATAGTCTAATTTCCATCGAGCAAAGACAACACCGCATCAGTGAGCAGTTGGACAAGATCGAAGCTCTACTTGCTCATATTGATTTGCATGTTCATGAAGGTTGTTGGCACTGCTTTCTCCCCATTTAAATATTATTTGCTGGTTGTTTTTTGGTTTTCCAAGTGTTTTGGGTTATTTGTCATTTTTCCCTCTTTAACTCATGTAAAAAAGGGGCAACATCTTCTCTATTTTTTCATTTTTCTCTGGCTAACAAATCCCCAGTCATAGTCAAGAGAAGAGAGAAAAGATATCTTGATACTATACTTTCTTTTATCAATTAATGAAAGTGTATTGACCACAATAAATAAATACATATATATAAACTTTTTTATTTATAAATAATGAAGTATAATTAAAAATAAATAAAAATCGAAATCATATATATTATAATTTTTTCAAAACATATTTTATTGTAATAATATATTTGAATGTTAGAAAACCACACACTGTGTATCTTGATGTCTATTATTGCACTAATCCATTTTGAGTGTTATTATTATTTTTAAAAATACTTCCTCTGCACATTGAAGATGTCGACAATGTACAATGTTATACTTTTAATTTATTTCTTTTTTAATCATGAAATAAACTATTAAATTTTTTGGATTATTTTTCTTTAAATAAAATTGATTTTGATAATTTTTTGCAATTTTTTATTATAATTTTAAATTAATTGAAATATTTTTTTTATAGTTTTATTTTAAATCGGAGTCTATCAAATTGTGAGAGATAAAACATTTTAAGATGTAAAATTAAAAAACTTGTACTTGAACAAATTTGATCCTTTCTACTACTTAATAAATCCCACATAAATTTTTGTTTATATATATATATATATATATATATATATGTTGGATAGCTCATGTACTAAGGGTTATGGTGTGGAATATGAATATTCATTGGAGTCCAAGAAACTACTTGGAATGTGAAAAGTAAAAGTCATAAGAGAATATATTAATATGTAAATCTTTGTGAATAGAAATAATCTCACATTTATCTAAATATTATCTATTATTTATGAGTGTTTAACATGGTATTAGAGTTGGCTAATTCCTGCCCTAGTCAAGTTGGAGCCCCTAGTTTATGTGGCCTTTTTCTCTATTAGATAGTTATGATGTATTTCTGCTCATCCTGTCGCCCTTCCAGTTTTATTATTGCATGCTTGTGACCTTATATCCATTAGGTTTCCTTGTTGCACCCCCGTGTGAGAGACTTGTTAGCAAGATTCATGCCTAGTTTTATGCCCTTGCAAAAATGCAACCCGCTCTTATTGATGTACAATAATGCTTCAGCCAGTTTTGCACACCCCAACAACTTTGTGTATCCTTGTGTTTGACAATCCTCATCAATTGTTCGAAGTTTACATTAGATATTCCACAAAAGATATAATTGTGGTGACCCATCTGCGACTTTTTATAGGTTGTCATCTATCAAACTGAATGTTATTTTCGAGGTTCTAATTTGCAACAAAAACCTCTGCTGAAATTTTATTGTCTCTGCATAACCCAATTTTCTCCTCGTTGGGAACACAACAAATGTGAATGAAACCCTAGTCTTTTCCATTTTTACCCTGCTTAACCGAGCAAGAAGCCAATGTCTAAAGTCAATATGTTAAGGCCATGGTTTTTTGTATTCCCTGCTTTGAATTTTTATTTTCAATATGGCATATTTTGTAATTCTTAACGCAACAAGCATAGGAACCAACAAGTAAATTATTCCTAGATAAATACAAAATCATTTTGGTCTTTCTATTGCGACAAAATCACAAGTCATTTCAAGGTGTCAATTTGAACTCTTCCTCATGGAGGTAATGATAAAACCATAGCAAAGAGCATCATTGTCATGCTCTAGTTATTGGTAAAGGTTCAATTATTTTATTGTAGAAGAAGTTCTAAGATTTGTATCCCTATAACCACCCGAATACATGTGAATCAATGGAGTTTGAAATATTTTGAAGCTTCTCGACTCATGGGAGGAGATGCCCTCGACTCATTTCCATGAATCAAACCGAAAAACCCATAACTTGAGGTCAAAAACCATTGAATGAACTATAAATTAAGAATGGTTTCCTAGATCCAGTTCAATGTTTGAGCTCCATTGTAGACTCTTTTCTCAAATAGTTGGTCAAGATCCAATAAAACTCATTAAGGTACAACGATCTTCCATTTCGCGCATTTGTTGGGATTCATGCTCAAATTTCCCGCGTGATAGTGGAAGCCTCTAATCTACACAATAAATCATCTAGAGTCCCTTTCAATAGTTTCATGGACTTTAATCAACCATATATAATATATAATAATTTTTATCCAGCCCCATATCCTCAATACATTTGTTGTGGGTTCCATTTTTTGTAATCCCATAATTGTAGGAGGTTACGTGTGGATCATTTATATGGGTGGAGTATCTGTTGAAGCTGGTGCCGTTCATTTCTATAGCTTGATTTATATAGAAAATGGCTTGAATTGGCGAAGTATTAGATTTCTTGAGAACTTTGATATAATTTACTACTGATAACAGTGTAAAAATCATAAAAGCCTCATGCAAAATGCATAAAACAAAATTGATTTTTTCAAGCTTGAGTCACAACTACAACAAGATGAGTTATAATAAAAAAGAAATTATTCTAAACTAGTTTTTGTTTAGAAAAATTCTCTATTTGAGTTTAATTTATACTCCCATCAGCTACCATAAACTAATCAAAACATTGAAATTGAGTTTTATTCACACCAAGTGCCCATTTCAGGAGCAATTTTGCATAAAGATGCATAATTTCAGGTTGTGCTTTCGAAGCCCATAATCAAACCTTGGGAAGAACTTGTAAGTAACAAGTGTTAGAAAATTATATATCTTACAGAGCAAGGGAACATATAAAATATTGCAAGAATATAAACACAAAAAAGTCATAAAACAAGAGAGACACAAATATACATGGTTCACCCAATTTGGGCTTCGTCCACGCGGAAACAGCGAGTCCTTCCTTTTATATTATACAACAAAGTAAAGAGATACAACCTACAACAGATCTTTCTAGTAATCTCCTCTTCACTCTTGCACAATCTCCTCTCTCTTTCTCACTTAGAATACAAATATTCATAGACGCAATACAATTCCCTCATATATAGCGAGGGGTTGCCTTCTAGGGAAAAAAACTCTAAATTAAACATAACTTCTATTGTGAGATCTCTGCCTAATGAACGGTCCTGATTGACTACAAAATTACAACATTTTACAAGGCAATTTTACATCTATTTTTAGCTTTGGTGTTACAAATCCATCTGGGCACATCGAACCCCAACCTTCAGATCAGTGTTTTAGGACTCATCAAACCCTAAATTTAGTTGTTTCATGCCCTAAACAAGTCAAACCTTTGAATTCTTCCTTCCGAGACAATTTCATGACTTGAAGGCATCTAGAAATTGCCTCTAGAGTGACCAATGTAGGGAATCCCTTATAAATGTGTGCTACAGAGCGGCTAACTCCACTGCCAGGGTGCCCTGCAGAGCACTTAGGCTTCCTTTCACCTTTGCTGGGTGAGAATGAGCAAAATTCACATAGGGTTCAGGAATATTTTCATCTTGTGGAGTCATCTAGAAGTTTTCCTGTCTTATCAACTCCTATGAGCTCGAAAATGGATGAGGAATGAGTTAAGGATTATCCTATCCTCTCATCCCTTCCTCCATGGAACTAATTCTAAGTATGGAAGGTCATTCATTGTCACCATTAATGACAAAACCTCCTTCATCTTCCTATAAATTGACCACTCATCTAAGTGATCATGGGCTGGATTATATTGAATTGTAAGGAGATAATGCTACTATGAGACTTGAATTTGGAGCAAATGATGTGATGCCACAAGCTTGTCTTGCTTTTGATGTGATGTGGATGGGATCCAAGCTGGAGGAATGACTTTGAATCAGACACTGATGGTTGTAATTTTTTCTTCTATCTAATAAAGTGTTTGAACCTTTTTCCATATATGTGTTCTTTCATAATGCTTATATGTATGAATTTCTTCTGATTCCTTTCATTTATATTCAATGGATCATATGCTTTGATTCATTTTCATCTTCTGTTGTGTTGATAGGGTACCTTTTAAGCAGTTTAAGTATGGGAAGGAGTGATGGAATTGATACAACGGAGACGAGAGGAAAGAAGAACTACAGGTAGGCCTTCTATCCTCTCGTCTTATCTATTGCTTATAGGAAAGTCTAAACCACTTTAAACTATTGTTCCAGGCACAACTACTTGTCTAGTGATTTAGTACTTATCCGCATATGCTAAATTCTCCAAATCAAATTAGTGACTCTATTGGTGAATAATCCTCTTTCCTAGTAGCTTATCCACCTCCTAAGACATCCTTACAGACCTCATTTGTGTTCATAGGTTGTAATTCAACTGTTTACATTGAGAAATTGGTCAAAAATTGAGGTTAGATGACTCTTGAGTGGCCTCTCAGAAATCATTACAGGCTTGGTTAGGGGATAGTGCTCTGCAGAGCACCCTTGAGTGAGAGGCAGTGCTCTGCAGCACAGTTAGGTCCTATTTGACCTACAATGATCAACCTTAGGTCACATTTTCACCTTTGGAAAGTGTTTTTGCCAACTTTTCTCTGTTTGTTTGCTTGTTGATTGATCAACGAATGTCATATCTCAAAGAACAAATTTCTATCACCATGTATAGCCCTACTTTGACTTGATTGATTAATGTTTCTTAAATGTTTTCTTTGTCATTATTAGTCGATAGTCAAAGTTAGAATATAATTGATTAATCTTTGTTCGAAATAAAGTGTCGTAAAGTCTTCTCTTCCTTCGAAACAAAACTGTCATCAAAGTCTTCGGTCTTATTAAAGATTGATTGATTGTGTGTGAATATTTCCTTTTTGTTCATCATAACATTAAGGGATTTGAAAATAAAAAACTTGCATTGTTCATATTGTAGTTTGTGAATGCTTGAAAGGAATAACTAGGGAAATTGCATTAGATGTGCTCTTTACTCTTTGTCAAAGATTTGATTTCTCTATCCGTACTAGCTAAGGATTTTCATTGTTAAATTGAATGGAAAGAATGCTTATCATATTAGTTGCATTTTAGGAATTACAAACATACATCATGTGGTGAACCTTGAAAGGCAAATTCTAAAGAAGATCAACTTAAAATTTATCTGAATTTACCTAATGGAGCATTGAAACCCAACAAAAAGAATTTAGAGGTCTGGGCTAGAGACATGTTCTCGCATCGTAAAACAATGCAGTTTTCACTAACTTGTCTGCAATACATCCTGAGTGTGATACCTCATTCCACGTACGTGAGTATATCGTAGCTCGTCCACATACCTTCGGATATATAGGGCGGTGTTACAGTACGTAAAGTATATGGGAATGCTATCACTATGTAATTTTTCATTAGAGAGCGCTTATATGGACTAGGCCTCCATGTACCTTCGGGTATATATGGGAGGAAAACACTAGGTTTCTATCCATCCTTAGGTAATTGAATCAGCTGCCTTGTACACTATGATACACCGAATACAACATTCGGGGAGATTGCCTGCCTGTACTTCTCGGTTCGTCGGGAGGTATTTTACAGTTCACAGTTGCTTGGCAAACCTTTTGCCTAGATTATCCTTGTTTTGTTTTGTTATGTTACTTTGATTAAAATACAATTAATTGACCACGGATAACATCCTCCACGCTCACTCCTTAGTTGATCATAGGTTGAAACGTATGGTGACAAATTTGGAGTTCACTGATCAAGGAATTCCTTTTGATGGGAATCCTAGTCCTTTTCCTCCTTTCAGAAATATTGGTGCTCCTTATATGGCTACATTGTCCCTTACGGGATTTACCATTAGCTTACCAATATGGTTTTTTTCAACCTCCTTGGTTCAAAATGTCATGATTTCTCTGTAATCGAGTACTCCTCCAACTGGACAAAATCAACCTCCAGTTGATACTAAAGTTGACCCTTTTCCTTCATCCTCGGTTGTTTCTTCCTCTTCGCCTGGTGAAAGTATTGGTACTAGTAACTAGGTGGCTAAGAAGAAGAAGAAAGCGAAGAAGAGGAAGAAAAAACAAATTCAGCAGAGGGGCGGCCAAGCAACCATTGCTTTGACTGCAACATCTGATGAGAAACCATCCATCAAGCCTCACAAAGTTTGATATCTATGCAAACTTTGTGCAGGAGACCATCTTCTTCGAAACTGTCCTAATATTCCTCATATCTTACAAGAATGGTGTTCTCGTTCACATCATCCTATGTCATCAACTTCTAGAGATCATGCTAGTAACAGACCATCAACTAGTGATAGTAAAGTTCATGGAAAGAAGGGTAAAGTTAAGTTTCCATGTAGGTTATGTGAAAGGAATCACCCCATTCACCTTTTTCCCTATCTGGACAAAGCCAAAAAAGTGTTGGATAACCATCCTGTTTCAATGTAGCGACTTCCATCTAGTTACAAGAAACTCTCCCTAAGTCCTTCACTAGTTTATAATTTGACTGACCTAAATCAACCGTAGGTCAAACCCACTCTCTTTGAAAGTGAATCCTGTGAGTCTATACCCAACACAAATCAACAGTTCGAGGTAACAGTTGACCCGATTTCACCTTCATTAAATCATACATTTCCCGAAGAGAGTGAATATGATACCACTCAAGTTCTTTTTGTTTCTTCAGATTCTAATGAGCTTGGGGGAAATCCGCCCGTTCCATCAAGACAAGAGGAAAATCCTTCCATTCTCATAATTAAAGGGGCTAATAGTCCCATTTTTACAGTACCCCCTCCAGGCAGTCTAGTCACTTCCTTTGATTGGAATCGACTCGCAGGATTCTGCCTTCCTTCTTGTGTGTCTTTCTAGATCATAGTACAAGTTTGTAATATGATTGTATTTGGCACTATTATAGATGAAGGTGCATCAGTGAGTATCCTTTCCTCAACTACTTGGCAAGCGTCCGGTTCACTGCCACTTGTGCTAGTTACCCAAAATCTGTTGGCTTTTAACAGAGGAACCAGTAAACCATTAGGGATCCTCCCTCAGTTACCTATTACTTTGGGAAGAAAAATCATTTATCTAAATGTGATGGTAGTCCCAGGCCCTTTAGATTACAATTTACTTCTAGGGCGCGACTATGTTTATGACATGGGAGCTATTGTTTCAACACTCTTTCAAGTGATTTGTTTCCCGCATGAAGGCAGAATTGTCACCGTTGACCACCTTTCATTTCCTAGTCCAAATATGGCTCCTAGTCAACCATCTTTCATAAATGATCCTTTTGTACCTATGGTATCATCCCCCAATAGGTTAATTATGTGGAAACCTGTTCCACACCTACATCAATTGACAATCAATTCAGTGATGTTGTACATCATGTATTGGGGGCATTGGAACCATATCTCTCCTTCATGACCTCTTATGAGTTGTGATAAAAGGAGTATGAGGATAGTTCCTTGTCTTGTGTCAACCTCATTAAAAAATAAAACAAGGAGTATGAGGACAGTTCTTGGTCTTGTGTCAACCTCATTAAAAAATGAAACAAAAGGTCATGAGGATGGTTCTTTTACTATGTCAAACTCATTAAAAGATGAAACAGGGCCATGAGGATAGTTCTTTTACTGTTTCAACCTCATTAAAAAATGAAACAAGGAATCTGAGGATAGTTCTTGGCTATGTCAAACTCATTAAAAGATGAAATAGGGCCATGAGGATAGTTCTTTTACTGTTTCAACCTCATTAAAAAATGAAACAAGGAATCTGAGGATAGTTCTTGGCCTTGTGTCAGCCTCATTAAAAAATGAAACCAAGGGTATTAGGATAGTTCCTTGTCTTGTGTCAACCTTGTTAAAAAATGAAACAATGAATATGAGGATAGTTCTTTTACTGTGTCAACCTCGTTAAAAAATGAAACAGGGAATCTGCACAGAGTTCCTTGTCTTGTGTCAAGCTCATTAAAAAATAAATCATGGTTCCAAGTTCCAAGTCGAGTCTTTGAGTAGATCTCGTGAAATCCCAGTCGAGTCTTTCACTTGATCTTGTAAACGAATCTTCATTCCGTCCAGCTGATAGCCATGAGTAGTCTATTTAGGTGAATGCAATGAAACTTGTGGGTCATGCACCTAGTGTAAAGTGAAGTTTCCTTGTAGGTTATGTGAAGGGAATCACCTCATTGACTTTTGTCCCTATCTAGATGAAGCCAAAATGGTGTTGCATAACCATCCTGCTACACTGAAACGACCTCCATATGGTTTCAGGAGCCTATCCCCTTCATCATGCTGGGGGCATGTAAACCAATTCAAGCATAGTTCTTCATTTTAATCTTGTGTAAAAATGAAATTGAATCCAATCATAGTTCTTCGTTTTAATCTTGTACAAAAATGAAACTGGATCCAAGCATAGTTTTTCTTTTCAAGCTTGTGTAAACATGAAATTGAATCCAAGCATAGTTCCCTATGGTTCAAGCTTGTCTAAAATGAACCCATTTCAATTTTAGCCCTCGTGATTTCCATTCTATCAGCCTTTTCCATCAGATGAGCCTTGGTTGTTTTCATCCCATTGCCACCATACGCTTGCTTCCTTTGGTTGATCATACGCTTTCATTTGGTTGTTTTACCTGTTTTGAGGAATAGTTGCAGTGAGTGGTCTTACTAGCCAACCTCTTGACATAAATCAACATGTTTTGAGAAGTTCCAACATCATCGGAACCAGTTGCTACCCTAGACACCACTCATTCCTCAAAGTGAAGTCCTCTTTAAGCTCTTTTCAGACTCTCTAAATATGAAAAGATTGTCGAGCACTTGTCCTTTCCAGTTCATTAATGGATTGAAAATGATATCTCTCTTGTATTATTTTACGCTTTTTCAGGGTTTAAAGGTTAATTTATGAAAAAGAACTTATGCATTTTTCTTTTTGTACCGTTTCAAACTCTATAAACATGAAAAGGACCAAGTTATATTTGTTGTTAAACTCATTAAAACATCAAATAATGACAAACTTGTCCATCTAGAAAAGACCGAGTTTCACCTTCACTAGACTCGTTAAAACATCAAATAGTGGTGGATTCGCCTGAAGGGTGAAATTATAAAACAAGCATATGTTATCCTCCTTAAGCTTGATAAACATAAAGAGGCGCTGGTCAACAATGACTGGGGAAAATGGAAAAAGGGGAAAACCACTTTATGGTAGCAGGTCGCTCTTGAACATGACACTTTCACTCCATCACCGTGACTATCTAGGTTGAGTTATTAGATTGATGGTTATCACACCGTTGGTCTATCATACCATCCATCTTTTTGTTTTGGGTCAATGCTACCAATTCACTTTAGTGTCGTCGACATGTTCAAGAGAAGTCATTGAGTCAAAATCCATCTTTTGCAATACCGTAAGCCTTCATTTTCATGACTGCCATTCCTAAACATTATGTCGTCAGTCAAATTCCATCTCTAAAATCACTACACTCATTTCATGTCATCGATGTGGGATACATCAAGGCCCTCCTACGACGAGTCACTTCTTGTCGACATCAACTCATTATCCAAGAGGTTGACTTAGAAATACCCATTCGGAACCTTGATTCTCGCTTTCGGCGATAGGCATACATTAATGGCCTTTGACCAAAAGACTTTGTATGGTGTTCGACATCAAATCATCCATTCACACCATGCAGAATGTACTACAATACCTTGAGGATCATTATCATTATCAGTGATTTCTCTCACATCTGTTAACTGCTTACATCATCGGCTGGTAATCAGATGGTGTCTTCCCATGTTCGACTTCAGATCACATATTCACATGGTTAGACTCATACTGGAGCGAACGGTTGAATGAGATTGAAGACCCTAGATCCATTTTCATCCATCCAGGCTGCGATATCAGGAGTACTAAATAATATGTACAATGGCTTTACATTGATAGTTATTTTGATCATGGGTCTATATCTTTAGACTACGGTTTATGTACATGTAATGAAAGTTTAAAAGCTAAGCATGGGTATGCCTTCCCTCAACTATTCATGTAAAATAAAATATCATGATATATGTATTGTAATTGATGTAGGTCACCTTCCACTTCGATACCTCCTCATCACATCGTAAAGCATTGAATTTGACATTGGCATTTTTCCGACTTCATGCTTTAGCGGGGAACTGTTATAGATCCATTTGGGCACATCAAATCACAACATTCAGATCATTGATCTAGGACTCATCAAACCCTAAAATCAGTTGTTTCATGCCCTAAATAGGTCAACCCTTTGAATGCCTCCTTCCGAGACAGTTTCATGACTTGAAGACATCCAGAAATTGCCTCTCGAGGGACCAGCGCAGGTAAGCCATTATAAAGGTGCATTGTAGAGTAGCTAAGTCCATTGCCAAGGTGATTTGTAGAGAACTTACACTTCCTTTCATCTGTGCTAGGCGAGAATGAGTGAAATTCACATAGGGTTTGGGAATATTCTTATCTTCTGGAGTCATCTAGAAGTTTCCCTGTCTTATCAACTCCTATGAGCTCGAAAATGGATGAGGAATGAGTTAAGGATCATCTTATCCTCTCACCCCTTCCTCCATGGAACTAATTATAAGTATGGAAGGCCATTCAATGTCACATAAAATCTCGTTCATCTTCGTATAAATTGACCACTCATCTAAGTGATCATGGGCTAGATTATGTTGAATTGTAAGGAGATAATGCTGCTATGAGACTTGACTCTGGAGCAAATGATGTGATGCCACAAGCTTGTCTTTCTTTTGATGTGATGTGGATGGGATCGAAGCTGGAGGAATGACTTTGAATTAGACACTGATGGTTGTACCTCCTTCTTCTATCTAATAAGGTGTTTGAACCCTTTTCCATATGATATGTTCTTTCATAATGCTTATATGTATGAATTGCTTCTGATTCCTTTCATTTATATTCAATGGATCGTATGCTTTGATCAGCTTTTGACTTCTGTTGTGTTGACAGGGTTCTTTTCAAGTGGTTTAAGTATGGGAAGGAGCAACGGAATCGATACAGGGGAGACGAGAGGAAAGCAGAACTACATGCAGGCCTTCTATCCTCTCTTATTATCTATTGCTTATAGGGAAAGTCTAAAACACTTTAAACTGTTGATCTAGGCACAACTACTTGTCTAGTGAATTAGTATTTATCTGTAGATGCGAAATTCTCCAGAAAAATTGGGGGAATTGCCCCCAATCCGATGCCACGGGGGGGATCCCAAAGGTAACAGGTGTCCCCCCTGACCCCCCCTGCAACATATATTTTACGGGCGACTTTGCCGCCCCATTACTTACTAGGGTCCAATGCAGCAATACTTTTGAATACAAAAGATAATCAGGTTCCACATCCAACCATCTCCCACAACCAGACTTGAAAATGACAATGATGTGTCATTCCATGTATCATATTATTCTAAGCCCATCAAGTTTCAAAGTGTTGGGTTTCTTCAAGGGAGTTCAATTTCACCTATTGTTCCTCTTCCACAACAACCACAAATTGTCAAATGCCAAAAGTGTAATTGAGCTGGCCATGTAGAAGATCATTGTTTTGATCTTCACCACCGTGATAATTGTCATAAGAATATTCATCATTCAAATAGATCCTTCAAAAACAAGCCTCCTACAGGATCAAAGATTCATTATGGATGTATCACTTCTTGGGAATGAGCTTCAACAACCAAGAAGATATTTCAGTCGTACAACAAAATTTGTTTTCTAGTATTGACACATATTATAGTTGAGATTGCATTATTTTCTCACCTTGTATCTAATAGGGAGGGATTAATGATCATCTATAAGCCTCAAAGATATATCAAGTGAGCTTGAGTCACACCTTGAACTTGATGTCTGAGCCTAGAGACAGAGTCATCCATACCTACATTCAGAGTTGTAGCTAGAGACAAATTCAAGCCCCATGAGCATTCTTATCACTGGTGGCATTATTTAAACCACCTTCCTAGTTTGCAGTCATCTCTAAACTAATATCACGGACTACTGCCACCAGCAAAAGAATTCAAGCTACCAAATTTAGAATTCTTCTAGGAACTGCATCAATGGTTCCAGGTTGAGACCTCAATAGTCTTCCTCTTCAGAACATTAGGGAGCACTTCTACTAGTAGAAGACTTGAACTTCTAGCCACATTTGGAACTATTCGAGGAATTTCACTAAGCGTTTTAATGTTGGTGGTCATCCTTAAACCACGACTGCTTGATACCTCAATTTCTCCCAACTTATACCATCATTTTAGGAGATCACATTCAACCAATTGTTGCCATGCATTCTTGGATTGATGTATTAAAGCTCTCCTCGTGGACTCATATACACCCATTCATCTTAAGGGGGGAATGTTGGACAAGTAATCCACTATGGTTTATGGCGTGGAATATGAATGGTCATCGGAGTCCAAGAGACCATTTAGAATGTGATAACCAAGTCTTATAGGACAATATATTAATATGTAAATCTTTGTGAACAAAAAACTTCACAAGTTTATCTTAATCTTTTCTATCATTTGTGAAGGTTTAAAAATATCATGTGTTAACTACATATTATAAAATGTACTACACTTCTCCTTCATTTTGAAAAAAAAAAACAACAAAATGTTTTAACGATGATTCTTATTTTCAATTTCTTTATATATTATACAGAGTTTAAATTGTAATATTTTACTCAATATGTGCATTGCATTATTTTAGTTATGGCCATATAAGATATAATGAAGTTTTTTGGTTATTACTATATTTTCAAATAAATTTCTCTAATAATTGGAATGTATATCTACCTTTATACAGTAAAAATGATTCATATTCGTAACTATGACACTTCACAAAGAATTAATAATGCTAAAAAATCTTAATAAATTTAATTTACTTCTTTGAGAAAAACATAATTTTATTATTAGTTGATATAAAACTACATTTTGTAGATACATGTCTTGCATGTATTCGGAGATAAAGATTTCATGGCTCTACCATAATAGTGCTTTAAATCCTTCATAACTTATCACAACATAAAAACAAAACCTAGCAAGAATGCTTAACACCCTATATAATTGCAGAAATAATCCACTTTTCCTTTATTCCCTTTCTTTTTTCTTACCTCCTTCAAATCCCCTAGGGCAAGTTAGAGAATAGGCAATACCATATCCATTGAATTTACTTCAGGGAAAAGCTCTTTTTCTAATTTTGAGTTCTCTGAAACATGAGATCACATAGCTTGTGTTATCATTTTATCCTTTGTTGTTGTCACTTCGATAACTCCCAAAATTGGTGTGACTGTCATCTCTGTGTTCAGATTGGGAATTATAGGTTGTGGAGGGTGCTCATCATGTGTGACTGTTTTGGTAATTTATTCATTTTATTTGTTGGGTGGATCATTTTTATCATCCACTTCTCATTATCTTAAAGCGGGGGTCTCATAGGGCTGCAAGTTCTTTGATGTAGTGCACTTCCCTTTCCTCTTATTTGCAAGTTCATAGCCAAAGAACAATTTCTTATAAATGTCATGTTCGGTTACATATATATGACATTTGAAAGCCATATTTTTGTAACTAGGATAGGGTGCCTTAATAAATTTAATTTATATAGATATAGTTAGAAATAAGAATATAAAATATAAAAAATAATGTGTGTGTCTCAGCACTACAAGGAAAATACCTTCTAGTGGAGGTTATAATAAAGGTTTTTAGTGTTGTTAAATTGGAAAAAATTGTCAAAAAAAAATCTGCTAAAACTTATGTTTAAGATAACAGAGGTTTTAATGGAACTTCATTACAGCTAAAAAAATCTGGGTGGTAGGAGGTTCTAGCAGATGTTTTTTCTTTGGTGTGCATAATGGAACAAGTCGCACCAATGTGCTACACAAATAAAAGAATCGGCCAACATACATAATTAAAATCATCAAGGCATTGAATGCAAAGAATACTGGTGTGTAATATATACTGCACCGGTGCTAAGAGATAAAAAATCCCCACGGTATTCTAAGGAATGACACTAGGGCATGCAAAAAACAATTATTGTGTTGGTGCTTCTTTTAAACTTGTAGTGCCAATGTGTATCGTTAGTATCAAGGCCCTGGTGCATTATTTATACAAAAGGATTACTATTGTTAGTTTTCATAAAGCACCGAGTTGGAATAAATATTTTGTAGGTCGAGGATTTAGTTATATGAAAGCATTGGTGCGTTTAGAATTATAATGCACGAGGGCATTAATATCAAACAAGACTAGTTCTTTAAGTGAGAAATGCATCGGTGTTCTAATTTTCTTAAAGTCACCGGGCATGCAAAAAGATTATGTCACGATGCTTTTGATATAACACAACACATCAGTGCTTTTTTACATTATAGATGCACCAGTATTTTTGATGAGATTTTCTCTTTTTTGGAAAGATCGACCTGTTACAATGCAATTATTGTAATTTTTTAAATCCACTATTCATCAAAAAATCCACATATATCTTATAAAAATATTCATATAAATAAAAATTTGATTAGTTCTTTTGTATATGATATTTGGATTAATTTGTTATATTATCATATTTCACATCTCTTCATTATGATATTTAATCATTGATATATTTAATCACTGGTGTAACATTTCATAGCGAGATTGGATAACACAATAAAATAAATTAAATTGTAATTTACTATATCAATAAGAGGCTTCTTTTCATACAAAATGGGATTGTATTGGTAACCCCTTTTCATGAAATTGGGTTACTATGTCAATTACATTAAACAAAATGATTGATTTTCAGAGACAATTATTTCAAAAAATACAACAGGTTACATTGATATTGAAATCGATCATCATTCTTCGTTGGAATGGTTGTCATTGCTAGAGATAATGCCATTACTTGGGTTATTTGGAGAAATGTTTTATTGATTGCATTAATTATTTTCATCTTCTCCATCTTGTTTCATCTCCAAACATAAAAATGAATTGTAATGAGTGTATCTACATTGATGATAATAATGAAAATTGAAATAAATAACATACATCAATGTAAATCGAATAACAATGTACGAGAGAAATAAGTGACTCATACTATACACATGGTTTGAAACCAAGTCTCGTGCCTTGTTGCAACAAGTCTTCTACTGGCGTAGTTCCATAATTTGTTTCCTACATGTTTTAAACCCCCTTCTAAATCATAAATTTAATATAAATATTTTTCTTCTATTAATTATAAAATCAAACAATTAAAACAACATAGATACTTACAAATTCCACAAATAATTTTTGACATGCCAACATATACTCACAACCCTTATTTAACTCAATGTCAATCAATTGTTTTGATGGCTCTTGTTTGTATGTTAGCACCTATTTGAAGACATTTAAGGATGGTTGTTGTAAATTAAACAACTTAAAATATACAAAAATGAAACCTTTGAGGTGTTATAAGGATATATTAACAATTACACACAAACTTTTAAATCAACTCTTTTCTTCCTTGTTTCCATGTTTTATGTGCTGAATGAGTTCCATATTGTTTTCTTTTTTGCTATAAAATACTTGAAAATTCATATTTAATGCTAAATTACTTTTTTATATGTACAAAGTCAATCATGATTACATACATTTGAAGCACTTTGTTGTTGAGATGGATCCTCCTATGATGCAATTATATCCATTTCTTTGACCATCTCCTTATACACTTTTCCGGACAATTCTACTCGTATGTTTCAAATATCAGCCTGTTTATCATTTGGAATTTCCATAATCTTTTTGAAAGAAAGTAATAACCTCTTTTTACTGTAGTGATATATGAAAACTATATATAACAAAATCAATATTAATAAATGAATGTTTTGTAGTAATATATACATATAATTCTAGAAAATCATTTTATGTAATTAGGAACATTACCTTTTGAATGATTATTTTTTGTTGTTGTATGTTTTTCTATTGCAATTATGACATGACTCATTGACCATTGTTGGGGAAACACTTCCTATAATTTAGATATAATTTGGTTCTTAGAATCATTGGATTATTTTTCGTATTGTAAGTGGAGAGTACGTATATATGTTTGTTCCACTATATTCCTCTAGTTCCGTACAAATTCCCCCCTGTCATTAACCTCCAACACCACTCCAGATGAGCTCAGGACTAATTCATCATGATTTACATTTTCTATAAAAAAATTCTAAGGACATTTATCTTTTCATTTATTGTTTCTCCCTGTAGAACATTCAACGTATATGAATTAATAGATTGTCTGAAACATGTTATCTAAAATTTTTAATTTTATTATTAATGAAAAAAAAAAAAACATATGGAATAGTATTTTTTCATTCACTTGATTCATCATTATGTAATTTTTCTATTAGGATTTTACGCTCTAGTGCACTTAGATTAGAAATAATCTTATTGACCTTCTTCATTTTGTAGCTCTACATGACGCACACCAACCAATACATATTAGTTAAACTTACATATAGTTCAAACATATTAATTTTGTAAAGAATTTACAAATGACTCTCATTTTTTGATGTGCTATCACTGTGTTGACCAATATTTGTGTTACTCAAAACCTTCTCAGACATTGTTTATCAATATACAGCCTGTAGCATTCAATATAGAAGTCATTAAATATATTTTACAAATAAATAAAATAAATTTCAGCCAAAAAATTTAGGTAACTGGTGTGTTTATCTAATTAAATGCATCGATGCATTTATAACATTAAACGCATCGGTCGTTTAATTGTTCAGGTGCACCGTCATGGATTTTTTTTTTTAAATAATTTTAATTTATTACAATGTGATTTGTAAGGATAAACACACTGAAATGATTTAATGATGCTATTTGGAAGAGGTGCGTTGGTGCGTTTTATTACACCTGAAGAAACAATTAACAAACTAGACATAATATAGAGTGTTCTAATATGTCGATGCATTGTGTTACATAGGGAGCAACGGTGCGTTAAATTATAGAGGGTGCACCACATAACAGATATCCGTTAAAAAAAATGGAGATGAACTATAGGGTTTGGATCTAGTTCAATAATTGATTCCCCTACTTTACAAGTTAAAATGCCCTATATATAGTAATCTCACAAACCCATTAAATGTAAAATCTATAAATTAAAAAATCCTAATATTGAAGTGGTAGAGAAAGTTAAACACTCACGTGAAATTTTGCATGAAGAAGCAAGGGTTTAAGGTAAATATTGATTTTTGTTCGTTTTTTGTTTGAATTTTAATTAAAATTTAAATAGGAAAGCAAATCTTAAAAATTAAGCAATTTTTTTATTATACACAGTTTTTAATTTTTAATTTTTTCTTAATTGTGAGTAAATATAACAAAAATTGTAAAATATTCTAACAGTAAAATTTAATATTTTTTCTATTTAATATTTTGTGTGAATCACCATACCTTTCAACTTCTGATCTTTCGGCGGGCCCAAAATATTTTCCAGCTCTATAGTGCTCTTAGTATGTCTCTCTTGCAAATGATTTATCTTTTAATTAAACCCTAACATAAGTTGTAAAATTTATTATTAGTAAAATAAACAATAAAAATTATAATTTTTACTATGCAAGTTTTTGACTGAATCACCATACCTTTCAACTTTTGATCTTTTGAACAGTTTTGTTGCAGTATTTTGCTACTGCATAGTACTCCTTGTATGTCTCTCTTGCAAATTACTCACTTGAAATTTTGGGTAAAATAATGAAATGGTGAATAACGTTTTACTATTAAAAATCCTTTATGAAATTAAATTTTGAAAAATCAATTGATGCTCGTTTTTGAATTTTAAAAACGAAAAAGAAATCTTGATTTTTTTTCAATTTATCTGCAAGTCGGTGCGTTCAATAGTCAATCACATAATTGCATTGATACAAAAGGTGCACTGACATTCTTGGGGCGACAAAGTTTCTCAACACACTCGCATGATACAATTTTTATTTTATTATCGAAATCCTAAAACAATGCAATTAATTTTTTTAAAACAACAGTGTGATTTTTATTTATAAACATCAGTGTTCTAATTATTATAAGAGCATTGAGTTGGTTGAATTCATTTTTATTTCTAAAATAAGGAATCGGGTGTGTAGTGGTGTTACTTTTTTTGGAAACGCATTGGTACATTTTTTTATAAGAGCATCGATATGATAACATATTTTTTTTCCGAATGTCAAAAATTGGTGTGGGTATTATTTGAATGCCGTGGTGTTGTTAATGTTTTAAAGGCATCGATGTGATTTATTTTGATGAGCACACTGGTTTGGTTTAAAAGCTACCTGAAATTTTGATTTCACATCAAATGGCATATTAATCTCAAATTATCCTTTACAGTGCATGCACATGAATTACCGTAGTTCATACTATACATTTTCCACTTAAATTCGACTTATTCTTGAAAAATGGTTTGAAAACTATATTGAAATTCAAACTGTGGTTATATGGTTGTCGATATTAATTTTCTATATTGACAGAAATTTTTATTTTTGATTTTTCTCAAATGCAGGGACAAAATCTCAATAACATATGCAAATGGCCAATTCTTCAAATTTGAGCTCGTTCCATATTGCTGATCAAATTCCTTCATGGATTTCTCTCTTTCCGTCTTGACCAAGTTCATATTTTATTTATATTTCGATTATCTAATTGAATTCATTTTTTTAATCCATGTCAATTTGAATAAAAATGTATCCAAATTCATTGGAACCTGATTCGTAATCAAGTTCAGATGCTGAAAATATTACTCCATATTTTCAAAAACTTTGGAAGATATGATTAGGAGCAACATATCACAAGCAATTGGTATATGAAAATGGACAACCTATTCACCCTACCAACTGGAACATGGCATCTTTCAGTCATAATCTTGGATTAACGATGGTAATAATTTTTTGGTATAATGTAATTTCAACAAACCAATTGCATTGATGTTCTTACTAATATCATTGGTATTGTACTAATGAGATTTAATAGTTTTTTAAATTAGGATTCTAGTGATGATGATAAAATCACCTACAATCTTCTGGAGCACCCCACTATAGTGTCAACACGAAAGAAGGCTACATTAAAAGTAAGAATCAAAGAGGAAGCATACAAAGAATGGTTGAATCATCCACCTACTCACTTCCCACTATGTCAAGACTTACCAATTAAGAATGACTACAACAATAGTAGTTCTTCATCACAATTTGGAAATGGATGCAATCAAATGGAGGTTGGTATAGATGATTACTTATGGGATACGACTGCAATGGAGAAAATGTTGTTATATGAATTCTAGAACAATGAGCTAGGGGATGATGCCTATATCACTGATGCCTTATTTAAAAACTTGAAATTTGCTTCCACCACCCCTCTCTTTGGATCTGATGGCAAGTCAAAGTATACTCAGTTGTGGGAAATGATGTTGTTGTACATTGTGAAAGCAAAGTTTGGCATGTAGAATGCATGCTTCTCAGAAATATTGAGGTGATTGAATTGCATGATCGATCAAGTTCCTTATATCTTTTCACACATCAAATTAAAAAGTGCTCGATTTTATGAAGTTAAATATTGGCATTGTACAATTATATTCCCCACTAACTACAGGATATTCAAAGATAAGGTTCTCCAAGTAATAATGTTTTGTAGGATAGCTGCGAAGAGGTAGAGAAGTTGTTGAAAATGTTGGGAGTTGAGTACATATCATATAATACATGTTCAGATCATTGTATTATATATAGAGGAGAATATGTAGAAAAAGAGATATGTCTGAAATGTGGGCATGATAGGTACCATAATTAAAAAAAAATAAGCAAATCACATGGTCCTCCTCATAAGATATTGAGCCACGTGGCTATAATCCAAATGATTCAAATAATATTTTGTTACAAAGAATTAGATATGTTCTAGGTATGGCATGCCTCACATAGAAGTGAGTCAGAAGTTATGCAAATACCAACAGATTCAATAGCCATAAAGCATATAGTGGATACATGGCTTGAAAAATCCAAGGATGAAGTATGAAGTCTATGAATCAACATAGCCATGGATGTCATTTACCCATATTTCCTACAAAACACCATATATTCTATTTCACTTGTAGTAGTGATCAATAACAATACCCCCCCATGGTTTTCCATGAAGAATCAACATCTTATGTTGGTATATGAATTGAAATAATTACGGGAAGCGATACATGTATATGATGTATCAAGACCCATCGCAATAGAGAGGAGTTTTACATTGTATGGTATATGTGTTTTCACTATACATGATTCTCCAGGCTTATGACTTTGCTATAGTAAATTAAATTCTTATTGATTTGTTTAGTAACAATATTGTTTCACATATAATTTAATTCATTGCAAATTTTCAGTTCTTCGTGGTCGCTAATGTGCTCGCTTGTATACAATAATTTCGCAGGTATTGTAACAAAAGGGTATCATTGATGTAAATGTTGTGGAACTTCTATGAAGGCTAGGTGGTCCTACCACCTATGAAAGTTAATGTATGATTGCTCTAGGGTATTCCTTCCATAAGAACACCCTTAAAAAGGAGCAACATCCGCTTTCAATGGTAAACCAGAGAGAACCCAAAGGCCTACAATAATGGGTTAGAGCATATGAGAGAGAGAAGGAGAAGGAGTTTGCATAAATTTGCGATTCGAATGTGAAACCTATGTTTGATGATTTAGAATTCTTCGACACCTATGTTGACAAATTTCCCATTGGGATGAAAAAGAAATTTTTCTTGTATGAGCTCCCATATTGGGAGCATCTTAAGATTTACCATTTAATGGATCCCGTGCACACATTAGCTATTATGAGAGATATTATTTCTTGAAAAAATAAAAGGAAACATTGGTGAAGACAAGAAACTAAAGGAGAGGCTAGTCCATCTGGTTATTTCAAAGAAGGTGATGTCCCATGGATTCTAAAGAAATATGATATTTCTTTGTCAGAGGAAGTTATAGTGAGTGTTAGGGTGCCTTATTTATATGGGTCTTCACTATGTCCCTGCTTCACTGGTGAGGACAATTTCTCGGGGTTGAAATCGCATGACCATTTGAACCTTATAAGAGTACTATGTCAAAAACATGACTTTTTTTTTATTAATTTATGTAATAAGATATCTTATAATTAGTTTTTATATGACGCACTATTTACTGTGCAGTGTCATTATCCTTTGCTCGTGTGTGGGTGTGTGAACCATGACTTCCCCACGTCATGGTTCACACTATTTATTGGTGTGTTTTTGTAGAAGAGCATTCATATGATAACATATTTTTTTCAGAATATTGAAAACCAGTGCAGGTATTATTTGAATGTCATGGTGTTGTTAATGTTTTAAACATAATAGTGTAATTTGTTCTAATAAGCACACCTGTTTGGTTTAAAATCTATCTAAAATTTTAATTTCACATAAAATGGCATATTAATTTCAATTTATCCTTTACAATACATCCACGTGAATTATAGTAGTTCATAGTATACATTTTCCACTTAAAGTCGCCTTATTCTTGAAAAATGATTTGAAAACTATATTCAAATTCAAATAGTGGTTGTATGGTTGTCGATATTAATTTTGGATATTCACACAAATTTTTATTTCTGATTTTTCTCAAATGTGGGTTCGAAATCTCAATAATATCTACAAATGACTAGTTCTCAAATTCCAACTCATTCCATATTGCTGATCAAAGACCTTCATAGAGTTCTCCCTTTCCATCTCCAGTAAGTTCATATTTTATTTATATTTCAATTATCTAATTGAATTCCTTTTTTCTAATCCATTTCAAATTTGAATGAAAATGTATCCAAATTTGTAGGAACCTAATTCAAAATCAAGTTCAGATGCAGAAAATATTACTCCATATTTTCAAAAACGTCAGAAGCTCTTATGAAGAGAAACATATCACAAGCAGTTGGTATATGAAAATGGATAGCCCCTTCACCTTGCCAATTGGAACATGGCATCTTCCAATGACAGTCCTAGATCAATGATGGTTATAATTGTTTGGTATAATGCAATTTCAACAAACTAATTGCATTGATGTTCTTACTAAAATCATTAATATTGTACCAATGACATTCAATATTTTTTGAAATTAGGATTCTAGTGATGATGAGAAACCCACTTACCATCTTTCAAAGCACCTCACTACAATGTCAAATCAAGAGAAGGTTGAATTAGGAACAAGAATCAAACAGGAAGCATACAAAGAATGGTTGAATCAACCACCTATTCAATTCCCACTACGTCAAGATTCACCAATTAGGAATCACTACACCAATAGTGGTTCTTCATCACAAGTTCGCAATGGAGGCAATCAAATGGAGGTTGGTATGGATGATTACTTACGAGATACGACTACCATGGAGACAATGTTGTTAGATGAATTCCAGAATGATGAGCTAGCGGATTGTAACATACCTCCTGAACCTACTCTAAGAATTAGCTACTAGGCTCTCATTCTTATAGTCCCTGAGTTTTCAAACTTGAAAACTAGGCATTCAGCAAAACATGCATATTAGAACAAATAACTTTTACACATTCAAGAGAACATTATGTTGCAGCTCATAACTCATTCTCCCACGACATGAGCTATTTTTGGTCACAATACAATTCGGGCGCTTCTTATAGCAACACATAACATGTAGCAACAACATTAATTCTATCAAATCCTTTCTCATCGCCACCAACAACAACAACAACAACAAAAGGAAATCTGATCACTAGCACAAAGAAGTATTAAAACATATCCAGTAATAGCATAGTATCGAAAAAACACAACATCAAACTCAACCATCAATTCCATCTCCACTAAGATCAATCTAAGGCCATAGCAACATCAGCATACCAATACCATCTAAACTAATGCTGAACAACAACATCTTTTGACCAATGCAATATAAAAATCATATATGATTAGCACCCATATACCATATATGCTCCCCCTGAGCATCATCCTTATCATCAACCTATAATCAAAGCCTATTTGTTGAAGGGTCTATAGGATAACAACAATAAGTGAAACAACAACAATATTACATATGACATGCATGGCATAGATAACCTAAACCATTGACTATACAGATAGAAGCATTATCCCCTAACTGTTCCGCATGCACCAATATCTCATGCCAATAGCTATCACAAACATTAATATATATGACCATCTTGTAAATATGACTACATAGAAGAATTAATGAAATCATTAACATATTTACCTTGCAGTTATCATTGTCCAAATCCTACGGTGTAATCAAAGGAATACTGGCATATACCTTATGCACAACAAGCCTCAGTAGATGCAAAACACTCCATAAGGTGAATGCGTAGCATAGATAGTCTGAAATTTAGACTACATAATTTCAAGAATTAGAACATAATTATACATACTATCTCATGCATAGTTGTTAATCATCTTTAGACTACATAATTAATGTGCCATAAATTTCCACATGCATCCAT
The DNA here is from genome assembly GCA_031772625.1 of Pinus tabuliformis. Lineage (NCBI taxonomy): Eukaryota > Viridiplantae > Streptophyta > Pinopsida > Pinales > Pinaceae > Pinus > Pinus tabuliformis. The sequence goes on from CM062819.1 coordinate 910,194,690, forward strand.
GTCATGTCTTACAAGCCATTAGCACAAGTAAATCTACTCACATATAATTGTCACACGCAATTAATTTAGTCAGTCTCATGGCTAGGAAAACTTTCTTTCATATGAAAATAAATTAAAATATAGACGGTAGGAAACCAACATACAGAATATCCCATGTAGGAGAGTCCAACCAGATTAGAAGAGAGAGAACATCACTTGGAGAACGGAGCACCACCACCCAACTATGAATCATCTATGATTTCCCCTGAGTAGAGGTTCTTGCCATAGATCAATTGCCTCCAATTGATCTATGCAATAGGTAATTAATACCCTCTTTCATGATATGATTTCCATTAGCAGCGTCCCACTTTTACAGATATTTTTATCCATTTTCCTAGGCTTATCTCAGAAAAGCTCGCTTTTCTCTCCAACGAGGCTTTTACTCATAAAAATTTTCCTTTCTCTCCCACACAACTTTTATGTTTTTTTTCTCGATGGATATTTATCTCCAATCCATCCAACTTGTCTAGAATTAAATCTAGAAGCTTTATCATGAAATAATTATCCTTTCCCATTCACCAATGGGATTTGGAAATAATCTCATCTCTTGGTGTCTCGCTTTTCCAAGTGATTAATTTATTTTGTCTATTTAATAATGTATTTACTTTTCACATTACACATCATACCTAGATTTTCTCATCTTATGTTGGCGACGTTTTACACAAGGGAGGGGTGTTACATACTCCCCCCCTTAAATTTACATCTTCCTCAGTGTATTACTACATCTTACAATATTATTTCCTCATTTACAGGTAGTTGTCTTCTGAATCCACAACTTGTATGGCCTTACCATGTGATGCAAATCTTTCGATATATATTGGTTACAAGGATCACATCACCTCCCCTCACTACCTATACATTTGTTTCAATAAATTTGTGAGAGATTTGAGATGGAAAAACTCAACTATTTTTACCATAGTTAGTATCATAATTTGATATACAACACTACTATTTGGGTAGCTACAACTTATATTGCGCGTCATTTATTTTATTTGAAGAAATTCATGTTCTTCCCCTGCATTATTCTAAGGCTTTGTATCCTTACCGTACACTTTCATCCTATAGTTTCTCTAAATACAACAAGCCAACTAGTACATTTACCAATTTAATATCTACATAATATCATAACAGGTTAGCTCTCACATAACCATCATAATCATATACATTAATCATAATCATAATTACATGTATACAAACTAAAGTAACCACTATTACTTATCCTTGAATCACTTCTTAGATTCCTTCTTCTATACATACTCCAGGTCGGTTTCCATGCCAGACAACCACCTAGTACTTTCATGTGAACCTGCAAATATTGTGTATTGCACACACACGCTATACATGTCATATATTATTATTATGAAATACATGTATTCATATGGGTATCATATATATCATTTGTGCATAGTACCATTTGTATCACTGGTACACCATAGCAATGCCCATAGCATCACCTGCATGACATATACTTCATCCACATGTTTCTAACCATGTTAGTATGATGCAAAAATTCCTTCATTTATTGATATTACCTTTATCTAACTCGAACAAATGGTGCTCAGTTTATTGCTAGGAAAATAAGGAATTTCATGGACCTGTTCCATTATTGCAACCAGTGGAAAGTTTAATGTCATAGTATTCAAGTGCTTTGATTTAGAAAATCATTTTCCCATCTCATGTGGTTGCAAAATTATATCAGTAAAATAGTATAAAAAAAATACTCATGCTTACTAAAACTTTATCATACCCTTAACTTTTAGTTTTGGGATTAAATCTGTCACGTGTACAAGGTTTTGACAACAATGGAATATACCTTATGCTTAATCATAAAGCAGACTATTGACTATGATACTCAGTCTATCATCGATATATGAAGACTAATAACCATCTTAGCTTGTCTTTAACCAGGAAGAAATATTCCACACTTAAAAAATTCATGCCGTATGATTTACTATTTCTCTTTTTACACTTCTTCCAACCCCTGGTTGGCCATGATGAATTCAGTGTAGATATAAACTCATTTCCCTTTCATGAGTTATAAATGAAAGTTTCAATGCTTTCAATTCCACACCCCTTAATTTTGTATGCACTATGTGTATGAGGGTGTCACCCCAAGGTATTTAGATGTTAACACCTCCTTTTAACATTAAATCACCCTTAAACAAAGAGATTCATTATTAATTGTTTTAAACAATTCTTATGTTGTCCTATCCAACCCAAACACATTATCAATGCAATCTATCAAGGAAACCTCCTAATAGTGCTTGATAAGAATTAGTGATACAAACTATGTACTTCAATTTGTATTATCATCAAATCTATTTGAATAGATTGTTGGATAGTATTTTATCAACCCAATTGTATCCCAAATCTCAATTACCAATATCATTTAGCCATGAATATAGTGAAATGATCTATTTCATAGCCTGTTATCCTTCCTCTTATCTTATTTGATGCATCAAAGCTTTAGATCATTACGAGTAGTTATTATGAAAAAACCGTTTTGGTTTGCCTAAACTTTGTTTACTAGTTCGGAGTCATGTTCTGAATCTAGTATATATAAGCAAGCTGCTCGAAATTGCCTAAAGCACTAAGAACCACCATATGTACTTTGTTTATATAGAGTAGAAGCACAAAATTCGTTTTACTCTTATTACTTCTCACAAGAAGTACATTTTCCAGATCTCAATTCATTTTACAAATTGGAAAAGTTCATGTTTGTGAGATGTCACCCCTAGAACCCCATTTGTATCTACACAGACATGTACATTTAAGTACACCTTAAGTTGCAAAGCTTCACACATTAATATTGGAGTGAACTATTGAGAAGGTGCTCATAACATTAACATTTTCTTTCTACTATCAACCAAGAAGCACCAAAAGTTGCTTCTATACTTCCATTTTGTATGTACGCTAGATGTACTTTTGGTGTTAGTCCATTGACCTTCTTATCACATCATTATTAAAGGTATGATGGCTTTTTTTAATATGTATGCAATATGTTCTATTACATTTATGCACACACTTCACAATCTCATTCCTAGTTTAGGTTAGATTGACATGTGCTTTATACCTCTTGCATATCTAAGTTATGATATTGCTTTACTCCATCAGTGTCTCATAGGTTCCAACCAATGCATGTTAAATTAACTATGCATAATTTCCTAAAAAGGTTTTGTTTCATCAAATAATGCGTAATTGAAACATTTTCTTATTAAAATGACTCATCCATATCCAAAGTGCATTACATCATTACCTCCATGTGCACTGATCATCACAACAACATTATGTTGAAAGACAATTTTTAAGCTACGTAGTCTCATATTATATACATAGACATGTATTTCATATCTCATCCCTTTCTAGGATCTCTTAGTGATCTTTAATGGGGTATTAAAGGCTTCTTGTCAAGATTACAAGAACCTCTTCCACTCCAAAGCTTATATATTCCTAATATCTAGCATATGATTAACCAATTGCGGAATTAAAATTTCTTAAAAGAGGTGTATTCTTGTGTTTGTTTTTAACTGTTAAGTGCCTTAAGTTCTGTTGCTTATGCTGATATTTAAATACATGTAATAGTAAATAAATCAACAAATAAACAAACACATAAGACAACAATATAATATGGAGTTCATGTTGGTATCTTGGGCTACGTCTCCTTGAGCTCTAGTCAACTTGATTAGGCTCTTCGGGATTATGGTTGAATTCTTTTACAAACTCCACACTTAACTCCATTGGTTTACAACTGAACCTATCGGTTTAGAATACCATCTTATCCCTGGCTATTCTTACTCTGCAGACAGATTTAGGCTTCTCTGGACTTGACTCCTTCAGTCAGTGCTCTGAGCTTCTGGCTTCTCTAACTCGCTCAGAATTCTGTATTGTCTCTGGAACCCATTCTTCTATATTCAACACACTCTAGACACCAGCAACAACTTGATTTTTTGATCTCTTTGTTGTTCTGTAGCTTCATTATAGTTCCATGGCTCTTAGAAGTCTACTGTGAGCTCTATGTCTCTCGCTCTCACGAGCTTTTTGGTTCACTCGACCTCCAAGCAACCCTCTGTCAATTCTTCTATCTGTGTTACTCTCGGCTTCTGCACACATCCTCAGCTAGCTTCATCATTTGTTCTCTTTATGTATTTGTAACACATCGGTTACATCCCTCCATCATGGAAAACCCAACTGTTTCACCATAAGAATCCATTTACAATGTAAAGGAACCGTCGGCGTGGGAAACCGGATCATTTTTCCTTCGTCTGGCCAAAATAGAAAAATAACAGAAATACACAGGAAAACACATGCAAAACACATCATGGGCCTTTAGCCCGGGCTTCAAATGATATAGAATCGCGTCTATAAACCCATCGGGTCCACCATTCTATCGCAAATTGCAATTGCATAGGTGTATGGAAAAAAACCCAATACATGGGAAATACATAGAAATCCCATAAATCTGGACTTCAAAAGTTATGAAATCGTGCTTATAATCCCCATCAGGTCCACCTTTCGTCACCATATCGCAATCACATTGTTGCATGGTCAAAACCCAAATACACGGGAAATACAAAGAAAACCTAAAATTCCGGATTTCAAATATTATGAAATCACATCGATAATTCTTATTGGGTCCACCTTTTATCGACATATCGCAAGCTAAAATCACAATCTACATTGGCCCTTGTATCAAGGGTTTTCCGATCGTTGATCACCGATATCACCGATCGGCCCATCGGAACATAGACATATCGAAATATCGCTTATCGGCGGTCGCATGGTCATGAGTCTTGGTCCTTCAACCTTCTCGATTAGTGATCACCAATTCAATCACAGCCGTTGATCTGCCTTTTAATTTGACGGTTTGTATTGAACCTGAAATGGCAAACAGTTCGCTTAATCTCTGTCGTTGATCCTGCGATCTCTAATCCAACAGTTGGCAACATTCTTGGGGGCCTACTTGCACGGATATTACTCGTCTGAAAAAGTGGTTTTCTCTCTCCTACGCTGTGCCACATGTCAGCCAATGTATGGAATCGGTGGAGCTTGTCCAATACCACTTACTGCTTGAAGCCTTCCCAAAATACCATTCAGTGCCTTCCTTCCAGAACTCAAAAGGTTCGCCTGTTTTATTCATAAATTTGTTGGGTCTGCTGAAAGCCTTTGTGCCTATTTTAAGTCCTCTCCCTTATTTTATTGTGATGCAATAAAGGAATGCAATGCAATGAAATCTAAGGGATTTTATGTTTGAAAACACATTTTCCCTTAAGTCCTGTTTATAAGAAATTGCCCCCTTTTCTAAGGATAATGGGCAATCTCCTTTTTACGATAACTTCTTCATCCGAAGTCTATTTTAGCCCATTCAAGTTGCAGCAGATTCAAAATGAAAAGATATATGCAATGCGACTATTTCAAAGAGCAGCTCTTGATTTCCATTTTCCTCTGTGAGGAACACTTTAGACTTAGAAGTCTATTCTAGATCCATTTTGGATCACACCATCCCACTAAAAAGAACTTTTGGTATCCAAAAGACTAATATAATGATCTGAAAAATAACTGAGAGTAAGAGCACCCTCTTCTTTCAACCTCCATACAATTTCCTTGCATAGTGCCTCTGAACCAAAGCCTTTGACCACTCCCCTTCCTAGATGTGCTGGTCCTCTTGAGAAGAACTGTTTTCCTCCTTGACTTCATGTAGAACTCTTGCTGAGAAGGTTACAGAAAGTAGTTTGAACTTCTCTTCCTTGATCATTGATCCAAGGTGGCTCAAATAAATGTGAAGTTACATCTGCTTCACAAAATTTTCATTTGTACTTGTTTGACGTATTGTCAACGACAACTGTTAACAACAACAGAAATACAGACAACAACTAGATGGCCTAAACTCATGCTTCATCAAAAGAAACATATTTTCACATCTTGTGAACACCTCCATGTCTTACATCTGCATACAAATGATGGACTATATAACAAGCCATCAAAACATGCCTTTAGGACAAATGACCCTTCAAGTCAAGCATGCAGAAAAGATCTCAAGGATTCTTTTCAAAAGATGAAACACTTCATCATCATCTCCATATTGGAGACCAAATCATCTTTTCTCAAGTCAATATTACATGCATGTTTAAAACAAAGCAATCAACCCTTCAAGTTAATTACACATACATGTTCAAATACAAGGAAATCATCAACATCCCTGTGTTCATGCACATCATGCTTATGCATGCATTTCACCTTTCAACTTTCGCTTAAGCACACTGTACTTTCGAAGGTGAAATGAACATAATGTTGCAACAATAAAGTGAGTCTCCTACTTAACTTTTCCCATTCACCCTCTTGGTAAAACCCTACAACTTACATTCTATTAACAAAGAAATGAAAATAGATGCATTAATAGACATGCAATCTTAATTGGATAAGAACTCTAACTATTTCTTACCAATCCATTTCAAAGGTGCTACCTATGTTTGCACATCAACATCAACACGTGAATCATCCTGAAACACATCATTCATGGAATCTTCCTTTCCATTCCTGCCATTTTTTCTTTCCTCCTTTTTCAAGTTTCGTGGAAGCATTTTTGGATTCAGAGTCCAACACTTTTCAACAATGTGTCCTTGCTTATGGCAGTAAGTGCAACACATGTGCATCCTCTTGACAACATGATTTTCCTTGTCTAATGGACCTTTGGCTTCTTGCTTCCTTTCCTTCGACAGTTTCCTGTATGTGGCCATTCTCTTCCAACATTTAGAAACATTATGGTTATCCAAACCAGAAAAGGAACATGCAATTCTTTTCCAATGCCTATATGGAAATTTATCATGCTTTACATAATCAAAAGCAATATGATTAGAACTATATTTTTACCTTTCTCTTTGACCTTTATTACCTAAATGACGAGGTGAAATGAATGAAGAAGTGGCTCCCTTTGGAACATCATCAATCTCTTCAAGGCTTTCAGAGTTTCCACAACTCTCTGGTTCAAGTGCATGCTTATGAACACCTACATCCTGTAAATGATGTTTCAAGCTTTTGCATTATCCATGAATAAAATCTTCACACTCTTGAGGTAGAAGACCTGAAATGAAACTCCTTCTTCGAACTGTTTCAATGGTCTTCATGGCATCTTGGGAACTTTCTTCATAAGACTATCCATAGCCAATACCCAAATACTTAGGCCTTTCCTCAACCATTATTGGCTCAACAATATCATGTGCATGTTTACCCAGGCCTTTTCCTTCACAGCCCATTTTGGACATTATCTTGGAACCTATGCCCCTAGTATGTTTTTCAAAAGAACCAATATAAACATTTTTAGAGGAATTTGAAGAGAAACTGGAATTATTTACCTCTTCCTCAAGCTGATACTTGACTACGGCTTCTTTTGCAATAAAGAGCTATGTCTCCAACTCATGTATCCTTTCCAGTTTCATATTTGCAATATGAAGTTGCCTCTCCATTTCCTGCAATTTGTCGGAAAGCAACTACTTCTCTTCCTCCACGGAATTCAACTGCTCTCTAAGTATGCTACTCTTCCTTCCATCCTCATACATTTCTCTCACCTTGTCCATCATGATGAACAAGTCTTGCTTCATGTCTCCATCAAAGAATCTTGTGATGAAGGAGGAATTTGAGGACTCACTTGTAGAGGTTATCATTATCATAATGAACAAAAGAACTTCAAACGAAATTAACAAAGAGCTTATTCAAGAAACCTTTTGCAACAAACCTCTTGTGCATCGAGGATTACTTTGAGGTCCTTTGGGATAAGAAGAATGCCTTCAGCCCTTCTTCCTTCTTGTCCTCTCCTAGACTTAGCTATCAATAGCTTTCCCTTCACCTTTGCAAACTCAAACAATAGTCAGTCTACAAAAAGGCATAAAATCAACCTCTGACTATTTAAACACCTTTCATACAAGCAATATTTGCTCTGTCAATCAAGCATTCTGATCTACTACCACTTGCTCTGGTATAACTAGCTTTGATATCACCTTCTTTGAAGGTGGGGTTAATCAAACCTGGCTTGTCAAGCTTAGAAGAACCTCTCCCACTCCAAAGCTTATATATTCCCAAGATCTAGCTTATGATTAACCAATTACGCAATTAAAAGTGCTTGAAAGAGGTGTATGCTTGTGCTTTTTTTTTAACTGTTAAGTGCCTTAAGTTCTATATCTTATGATTATATTAAAACACATGTAATAGTAAATAATGCAGCAAATAAACAAACACATAAGACAACAATATAATATGGAGTTCTCCCTGATATCTTGGGCTATGTCTCCTTGAGCTCTTAGAGTCAACGATTACGTTGTTTGGGATTATGTCTGAATTATTTTACAAGCTCCACGCTCAGCTCTGTTGGTTTACAGCTGAACCTATGGGTTTAGAATACCATATTATCCATGGATGTCCTCGCTTTGCAGACATATCTAGGCCTCTCTTGACTTGACTCCTTCAGTCAGTGCTCTAAGCTTCTTGAGCTTCTGGCTTCTCTTACTCCCTCAAAATTCTGTATTGTATCTGGAACCCCTTCTTCTGTCTTCAGCACACTCTGGACACCAGCAACAACTTGGTCATTTGTGTTGGCATTATGAGATAAGTGTTGTCCTTGATGGCAAACCTCACTGATGACAAATCATAGTACAGAAGGTCAGCAGCAAGGAATTGATGATCAGACTATAAGAAGAAGAGAAAGTTCATACACGCAGGTTCGTTAAGCCCAAGTCGCGTATACACGCAGGTTGGCTTCAGCAAAAGCGCGTGTATGTGGAAAAGTACCTTTGGTCCATGGCGGTTAGTCCTTGGAAGTTGTGCCTATGGTTTCGGACCATTGTGTCTCGACGGGCGTGTCGATCCCTAGTTTTGAAGTTGATGGTATTGTGTTACTATGGTTTTGGCTCTTGATATTGAGCAAGGCCTAAGGCTATATAAGGAGAAGGAAATCATTAGGCAAGTGTATCTGAAATGTCTTGAATATCTGAAGAAGTATGAGATCCAGTATGCAGGTTATGGGTTGATGATGCATTGCTTGATCTGAGCTAAGGAGAGATCGGGATCAGATCTCATCGGTTGATGGAGAACTAGATCTAAGGAGAGATCGGGATCAAATGGTTTGAAATGAACTATCTTTATGATGCTTATTCTAGATCTACATACTGACACATGTATTGTTCTATAAGTATTATGAGTATGATTGATGTCTGGTACAGCTGCAAGTTGATAGAAATTATTTTTAGATCTGTACGCGGGTTTGCTTTGATAAAAGCGCGTATACACGCGGGTTTGATTCATCGAAGTAGCGTATACATTGTAAATTTTAATATTTGAAGTTGAAGATGGATCTGATGGTTATTACAGAGTTCTGTGTCTGCTCTGTGTTTTGGTGACTGTTGTTAACAGGGTTTCAGTGATTCAGAGTTTGATGATTGTTTTGAGCTTCAATGATAGTTATGGGTCCAGTATGAAAATTGGATGAAATGTGGCCTTTCAGATTATGTGTTGTGCTTCAGTGTATCCAGTCTGAAAATTGATGAAACGTGGTACCTGGAGGTGAGAAGATTGTAGGCAAGCACCTACGTACTAGTATCTAAGCTAGTACAAAAGCTAAAGGAGATCTTTGGAGCATTGTAGCAGGTAGCAGCCTGCGTACTAGTAAATGGATCGGCTAGTACAAGAGCAAAGGGGGTTGTAGCTCCCGTACTGGTATAAGACTGCACCAGTACAAATATTGTAAAAGGATTTTCTTATTAAGAAGAAGATTGAGATGACTTGCAGCAGGTGGTTTTCACCCACATTGGGTTTCCACCTTATATCTTTGTGTTCATGTGTGTGGCTCTTGTGTGATGTTCTGTTCTGTTATTCTGCACCTGTTTACTATTAATATGCTTAATAATGATCTGATGCATTTACTGAAGATTAAGCTAACTGAATTATAAGATCTCTGGATATACGCGAGTTTCATTAGACACAGTAGCGTGTACACGCGGGTTCACTTAATTGAAGTAGCGTATATGTTTCTGAGTATGAAATTGAAAAGTTTGATTGATCTGATAATACTGATTCACCCCCCCTCTCAGTATTATTTCCAACAATTGGTATCAGAGCAGGTCCTTTGGTAGAAGCTTGATCGCTTGAAGGAGATCCGTGGAACAATGAGAAAGAAGCTTAAGAAGAAAGCTCATAAGAAGAAGAAGACATCTCAGAAGATCTATCACAGTGGGAGAGTCGATTGGGGATTAGGTATAAGAAGCTCTTCAGATTCAGAATCAGATTCAGAATCATTATCAGGTATGAATGTGTTATCCTCTGATGTTCCAGCCATATTTCCTTGTGAGACAGATGGAAGTGATAGTGAAACTATTGAACTTGCTCTTATGGGTGAACAAGAAGGAAATGAGATAGAAGCAGAATTTAGAAGACTAAGAAGCAAAATTAGAACTCAAGAAGATCTTCTGAACATAAAGGATGATACAGCTAAGGCTCAACGAGAGTTATTCAAGGAGAAATATCAAAAGTTGCAGGTTGAAGCAACTTCTCTAAGAAATGAAGTCAATGACAAAAACACAACCATCAAGAAACTCAAAGATAGATCCAGCTACTATGAAAATCTTGAAGCTACAATCCTCTCACTAAAAGGAGATCTTGAAGAATCAAAGAAGCAGAATACAGATCTACTCCAAGCTATTGCAAAACAAGAAAACGAAGTCACCAGCTTAAAATCTCAACTAGAATGTGCCTTCCGAGTTCGTCAAATGCAGCTGGATCTGAATGAAGAACAAGAAAAGGAGATTCTCAAACTAAGGCATCAGTTGGAAGAAGGAAGGAAAGATGGAGAAGACATGAAGAAACAATGTCTAGAAAAGGAGGAACAACTTCAAGTTGAGGTAAATATCTTGAAAGGTAAATTAGAAGAAAAGGATAAACTTTTGAGATTTCAAGATAGTACTAAAGCCTTGGATGATATTCTTAATAGTCAAAGGTCTCCTGCTATAAAGACTGGTCCTGGTTTTCATGAATCTGTTGAAGGTGAATCTAGCTCACAAGGTGAGGCAAGGAACTCTAAAGAGAAAACTAAAATGATCAACAAGGAGATGAAAGGTCAACCCCATCAACAATCAAAGAAAAAGGCTCCTCAAAGAAAATCTTTTACTCCTCCTATGAATAATATTGAATGTTATGTATGTCATAATCTTGGACATGTTGCAGCTAGATGTAGAAGAAGAAGAGTTCAAGACTATTATGCGGACAGGTCATCTCAATCAAGGTACTTTAATGGATATTGCTTTGCTTGCAATATGTATGGTCACAAAGCTGCTGATTGCTACAGGAGAAATATGAAACATGTAAGATGTTATGCATGTAACAAGCTTGGACATATAGCAAAGGAATGCAGGAACAAAGGATGGACATCACATCAAAAGGAGAAAACCTCATCACACTTGAAGATATGGAGGAAGAATGAAGTACAGTCAGCACAATGTACTGAGACACAGCACAGCATAGACATATCAGACTCAGGGGGAGCTGAAAGTGTAAACCTTCAGTGTCCTGAATCTCATACGCAAGTTCCTTAAAGGGAAGTCGCGTATATACGCGAGTTCGACACTGCAAAGTCGCGTATATGTCAGTCTGAGGAAAAGCAGTGGGGACAGGCTCAGAAAAGGGATCTGATATGATTCAGTCCATTATTTGCTCTATTGGTTAATAGCTTCAGTCTGCTGAGGATGTGTGGAAATGTTTTGGTACTTGTATGATGTCTAGAAGTATTTTAATCCTAACTTGAGGATGATGATGTTTTGATGCTTATGCATGATCAGATCTAACAGATGGCACTGGTTGAGGGGGAGCATATGCCTTTAGTAATTCATTGTTGGCATTATGGTTAATAATCCTTGGTGATGATTCTTATATGGCTAAATGATATATCTTGCTATTGTGAGTTGTCTATGATAAACTCTCATTTGATTCTTGGAGTTACATAGAAGATGTTCAGATCAGATTTATGGTTGATTCTTTGATGATGCATATATGGTGCTTACATGGTGATCTTCATAAGAACAAGGAGAAGTACAAAGCTTGAATACACATCTTCCTCACTTGATGATGAGTCACTTATATACTGCTGTTGTCATATGCATAAATATCATACAGTTATGATGCAGGCACTCATGCGGATAAGGATTGTTGCTGATGATGATATCAAGAATCTTTGTCAAAAGAATTTGAGCTCAAGATACATAGTGCTGATACATGGATGACTACTCAAAGTTGCTTTATTGAAGACATGGTGATGAGTTCTTATCTATATGATGATAGGTTGATCCTTACATATGTTGATTGATGCAGATGTTCCCAAGTAATGATACTTGGATCATGTAGAGCTTGATGAAATGGCTATGGTGGTTTCACACATGATACAATGTGAATGACTCTGAATTCTGTTCAAAGGGATGAATTGATGCAGACATACCTTGTTATAGGTTGATGACCTATTCTCTACAGGACATTTACAGGTTGCTGATATGGAAATTTGTGTACGCGTGTTGTTTAAAGGATATCCGCGTGCATACGCCTATTTACAAGGGGATAGTCGCGTATATTGTGTACGCGTGTTGCGTAAGGGATATATGCGTATATACGCCTGTTTATGTGTATACATACGCGTATATGGAGATTTGAAGGAAATCAGCAGGGACAGATGTTGGTTGCAGAAAGTCTGATATAGGTCTGACAGAGATCATCTGGCACAGGTTCAGGGGGAGCAGATAATCTTCCAATGATGCATTGTTGGCATTATCTTAAAGCTTTTGGTTCTAGTTCACATTTGGTGTTGATTTCAGGAGGAACAAAGGCGAAAGGAGAACAGAAGGATCTCTTGGTTGCTGATTTGAATGGTGATTATCAGATGCTGCTGGTGACTTTCATAAGTCTTGGTCTAGATCTATTGTCTCTATGTCATATATCTCTCTTGTGATATCTCTTTTATGGTGTCAAGGTCATGTAACGGCCTATTTTGGTTTCCCCACTATGCCTGGGATGATTGATGCAATATGATTGGTTGTCATATGTAAACTTTTGATGTATCCCCACTTGGTTGGGTGGATGAGTCAATTTTTGTATATCCTCACTTAGTTGAGAGATGGATGTATGTATGAGTCTTTGGTGATAGGAAGGTCTTTTATGATGTATAGAGTCATGTTCTTCTTGAAGAACATCTTTTGCAGATCTTGCCTACAGTCAGGAAGAGCATGAACAACACACTTCAGCAGTACAGAGACTTGGCATGTACTCAGGGGGAGCATTGACAGATTGGTACACCTTGGCATATACAAAGGGGGAGATTATTCAGAGATTTCAGCAGGTACTCAGGGGGAGTATGGACAGTGGAATGATTCAGCAAAGGAAGAGAATATCTTGGTCCACCCTTTGCCCTTGATGTCAAAGGGGGAGAGTGATTTGGTGTTGTTGCCATCAAGTCCAAAGGGGGAGATTGTTGGCATTATGATGCATGTGTTGTACTTGATGGCAACCCTCTCATATCTCACTTATGTATAACTGGATGAATCTTCAGACGAGATATCAGATGTGACTGATGGAGGATAGCTCAAAGGAATCAGATGATGAATCTTCAGAAGAGATATCAGATGTGACTGATGGAGGACAGCTCAAAGGAATCAGATACTAATTCTAAGTGTGACAAGTTAGCTTTGCCATCAAGTCCAAAGGGGGAGATTGTTGGCATTATGAGATAAGTGTTGTCCTTGATGGCAAACCTCACTGATGACAAATCATAGTACAGAAGGTCAGCAGCAAGGAATTGATGATCAGACTATAAGAAGAAGAGAAAGTTCATACACGCAGGTTCGTTAAGCCCAAGTCGCGTATACACGCAGGTTGGCTTCAGCAAAAGCGCGTGTATGTGGAAAAGTACCTTTGGTCCATGGCGGTTAGTCCTTGGAAGTTGTGCCTATGGTTTTGGACCATTGTGTCTCGACGGGCGTGTCGATCCCTAGTTTTGAAGTTGATGGTATTGTGTTACTATGGTTTTGGCTCTTGATATTGAGCAAGGCCTAAGGCTATATAAGGAGAAGGAAATCATTAGGCAAGTGTATCTGAAATGTCTTGAATATCTGAAGAAGTATGAGATCCAGTATGCAGGTTATGGGTTGATGATGCATTGCTTGATCTGAGCTAAGGAGAGATCGGGATCAGATCTCATCGGTTGATGGAGAACTAGATCTAAGGAGAGATCGGGATCAAATGGTTTGAAATGAACTATCTTTATGATGCTTATTCTAGATCTACATACTGACGCATGTATTGTTCTATAAGTATTATGAGTATGATTGATGTCTGGTACAGCTGCAAGTTGATAGAAATTATTTTTAGATCTGTACGCGGGTTTGCTTTGATAAAAGCGCGTATACACGTGGGTTTGATTCATCGAAGTAGCGTATACATTGTAAATCTTAATATTTGAAGTTGAAGATGGATCTGATGGTTATTACAGAGTTCGGTGTCTGCTCTGTGTTCTGGTGACTGTTGTTAACAGGGTTTCAGTGATTTAGAGTTTGATGATTGTTTTGAGCTTCAATGATAGTTATGGGTCCAGTATGAAAATTGGATGAAATGTGGCCTTTCAGATTATGTGTTGTGCTTCAGTGTATCCAGTCTGAAAATTGATGAAACGTGGTACCTGGAGGTGAGAATATTGTAGGCAAGCACCTACGTACTAGTATCTAAGCTAGTACAAAAGCTAAAGGAGATCTTTGGAGCATTGTAGCAGGTAGCAGTCTGCGTACTAGTAAATGGATCGGCTAGTACAAGAGCAAAGGGGGTTGTAGCTCCCGTACTGGTATAAGACTGCACCAGTACAAATATTGTAAAAGGATTTTCTTATTAAGAAGAAGATTGAGATGACTTGCAGCAGGTGGTTTTCACCCACATTGGGTTTCCACCTTATATCTTTGTGTTCATGTGTGTGGCTCTTGTGTGATGTTCTGTTCTGTTATTCTGCACCTGTTTACTGTTAATATGCTTAATAATGATCTGATGCATTTACTGAAGATTAAGCTAACTGAATTATAAGATCTCTGGATATACGCGAGTTTCATTAGACACAGTAGCGTGTACACGCGGGTTCACTTAATTGAAGTAGCGTATATGTTTCTGAGTATGAAATTGAAAAGTTTGATTGATCTGATAATACTGATTCACCCCCCCTCTCAGTATTATTTCCAACAATTTGATCTCTTTGTTGTTCTACAGCTTCATTACATCTCCATGGCTCTTAGAAGTCTGTTGTGAGCTCTCTGGCTCTGGCTCTCACGAGCTTCTCGGTTCGCTCGACCTCCAAGTGACCTTTTGTCAATTCTGCTCTCTGTGTTATCTCTCGACTTCTGCGTGCATTATCAACTAGCTTCAACATTGGTGCTTTCTATGTATTTGTAACACATCGATTACAACCCTCCATCATGGAAAACCCGAATGTTTCACCATAAGAATTCGTTTATAATGGAAAGGAACCGTCAACGTGGGAAACCCGATCGTTTTGCCTTCCTCTGGCTAAAATAGCTAAATAACAAAAATACACAGGAAAATGAATGCAAAACACATCATGGGCCTTTAGCCGAGACTTCAAAAAATATAGAATCACATCTATAAACCCATCAGGTCTGCCATTCTATCGCAAATCCAATCGCATAGGTATATGGCAAAAAAACCCAATACACGGGAAATACACAGAAATCCTGTAAATCCAAACATCAAAAGTTATGAAATTGTGTTTATAATCCCTATCAGGTCTGCCTTTGGTCACCATATC
The DNA here is from genome assembly GCA_031772625.1 of Pinus tabuliformis. Taxonomy (NCBI): domain Eukaryota; kingdom Viridiplantae; phylum Streptophyta; class Pinopsida; order Pinales; family Pinaceae; genus Pinus; species Pinus tabuliformis. The sequence continues at coordinate 910,210,552 of CM062819.1, forward strand.
GCAATCATATTGTTGCATTGTCGAAACCCAAATACACGGAAAATACAAAGCAAAATCGAAATTCTAGATTTCAAATATTATGAAATCGTGTCCATAATTCTTATTGGGTCTACCTTTTATTGGAATATCACAAGTCGCAATCGCAATGTGCATTGGCCCTTGTATTAGGGGTTCGTCGATCACCGATCGCTGATATCGCTGATCGGCCCATCAGAACATCGGCATATCGCAATATCGCTTATCAACGGTTGCATGGTCATGGGTCTTGGTCTTTCACCTTCCCAACTAGCAATTGCCGATTCAATCACAACCATTGATCTATCTTTTAATTCGATGATTTGCATTGAACCTAAAACAACAAAGAATCTGCTTAATCTCCGTCGTTGATCCTGCAATCTCCAATCCAACAGTTGGCAACATTTTCGAGTGGCCTGCTTGCGCAGAGATTACCCACCCCAAAAAGTGGTTTTCTCTCTCCTACACCATGCCACATGTCATCGAATGTATGGAATTGGGTAGAGCCCATCCAATACCACTTACTGCTTGAAGCCTGCCTAAAATACCATTCACTACCTTCCTTTCAGAACTCAAAAGTTTCGCTTGTTTTATTCATAAATCCGTCGGGTCCAGTGAACGCCTTTACATCTGTTTTGAGTCACCTCCCTTAGTTTATTGTGATGCGATAAAGGAATGCGATGTGATGAACTCTAAGGGATTTTATGTTTAAATACACATATTCCCTTAAGTCCCATTTATAAGAAATTGCCCCCTTTTCTAAGGATAATGGGCAATCTTCTTTTTGTGATAACTTCTTCATCTGAAGTCCATTTTAGTCCATTCAAGTTGCAGTAGATTCAGAATGAATAGATCTATGCAATGGGACTATTTCCAAGAGTAGCCCTTGACTTTCATTTTCCTTTGTGAGGAACACTTTAGACTTAGAAGTTTATTCTAGATCCAATTTGGATCATTTAAGCATACATTTATCTTCTTAATTAGAACCCATATAACTCATAATAAAATTTGATATGGGTAGAATAATATGATGACTTATTACTAAATTAACTCCATGAGTTTGTATTATATTACACTTTTCCCTTGCATAGTAAACATGCAATCTCAGAATATGATTTTAAATATGAGTAAAATAATATTAAATCCACCAATCCTATTTTAAAAATTACTTATTGAAATAATCAATTTTGTCCTTTCTTTGCATTACTCTTTTGACCCTACAATTAAACATGGTGGGAATTTGTTTTGTTCCAATATAGATATCCAGGGATTCTCTCTTCCCCCTTGCAATATAATTTTCCAAAAACTTGAATATTTAACATAAGTATAATGACTAAATTTCCACTTTTCCCTCATACATAGATACTCACTTAGAAATTTGTTTTAATGATTTTTAAGAGAAATATAGTTTGATATTTGACCTTTATGGTATCTAACCAGGGTCAAATACACCACATAATTTCTACATACATTGTGAATTTCCCCTTTCTTTTCTTATAATTCAGTTTGTGAAAATTGTGATTCCTTCACATATGAAAGCATATCCATGCCACTCGTTGTAACCCCACAATGGGTCCTTAATGAAAGTCATATATTCTTCTTATAGATGCATTACTTGTGAGAAAGATTTGATATCACATTAATATGATGGCCATGTTTATCATGATTACCAATTGTTTAACTATCCCGCTCTGCTATGCATATTTGCAAGTATTACTTTTCAATCATGATATAAAGTCGTTGTGTCCTCATAAGAGCATTCAATCACAGTTTAAGTTTTGAAAGCTTTCACAATATATAATAAAAATTTTAAGCTCCTTATCTATGAGGGGACACAATAAAAGTAACTTACTAACATTAATAAACATGTTAATTCTCCACTTTAGCATTGTTCTATGCATGCAACATACTAGAGAAACTCCTGGTAACCATCCAATTAATCCCTATATGCAAGCCATCTTTACGTAACGATGTAATCATCTTCTGAGTATAATTCTTCACATTCCTTTGTTTTTTTGTGCATGGAATGAAATAATTTATATACTCTTATGTTGCAGTTTGTTTTCACATGAAGTGTCCTTATGTCATTTAGTCTTGTATAGTCTACTTAAAAGTAATTATGCATGCTAATTCAAATAATATCCTTATCTTTACGAATTGTGACATGATTACATACTGACAAAATAAAACATGTATCTTGCTTGCTCATATTGGGATTTCTCTACTAGGTCGAGGCACCAACAAACACCTTACAATAGAACCTATTATTTAAAGTGACTATTACTATTCACTTGTTGCTAAGGTCCTTGAACAACAGATGTAGATTTTCTTGCAAAAAAAATCATGCAAACTCAGAATACCATAGCATAACTATGGTGTCAAGGAGTGAGTGTGTGGTCTGTATCCATTGTGCTAACTATAGCATGCATAGAGTAAGGATTGGGTTCATGCCTAAGGTGAGGACTGCAAATGAAAGTGAGAGTCATCCTTAAAGAAACATATTCATACATATATATGCCACCAATATATATCCGTCAAACCATAATTGTGTGGACCGGTGCACATATTAAAAGATGCAACTATGAAACTTGTCCTGCATAACCCACATTTTTTATATATATCAATATGATTCAGATTCTAATAAAATCATCAGAAATAAAAAGAATACATACCCATGCCATCCTCGAATCCACAAAATTTACTACAAGAAAAGGTTGGAGTATTCAATTTTCACGAACCCCTTGCTCCTTTAATCTCGGCCAGATGTGGGGTTTGAAACCAAGCATAACTAAGCACAGATAATTTTCTTTCCGCTCTCTTACCCACTAGGAAATGCACTTAATTATTTAGAGAATTTAACAGCATCGTTGTGAGCACAGCCAGTTGTTGCACTGCGCTTCTTGTCAACGAAACTCAAAGAACAATTTTCCGATTTCCAACTAACTAGTCAATCCATCCCGAGGTTCAAGTTTGCTCACTTATTTATGTGTAGCCTCAACGCATCGGAGGATAGAGCATTTAGTCGAAGTTGGGATAAACATTATCCACTATTCCTACTTTTATATATGTGTTCATCATATAGAAAGGTTGAGGTTGTGATTTACGGATAACCTCTATCCAACTAAGGGTGATGATGCCCATGAGGATAACTATTATCCAAACCAATGCCTCCAACTCAATGGATAGGCATTTGCAGTCGACGCAAATGGAAAAATTCATACTACAATCGTTCTTCAATTCCTCCATATCTGTGGTAAGCAACCAGAAAGACACAAAATGGGAAACAGTATTGTTGCGGCCTTTTCTTCGATCCTTCCATAGCAAAGGTACAACCACCCTCACACCCCTCCATATCTGCAGTAAAGCAACACAGAAGGAATTTAAAAAGGTGAAACAACATTCATTGTTTCCTTCATCCTCTAATTGGGAATGCATGGTTGCTTTACCCATAAAACATGGGTCTATAACCACCCAAACCAACGTACATTCAAGTCTATTTTCTCAAACAACCTATGTGGAATTAAAGCATCACCCAAGGATAACGACCAATGCATCAAGTGCCAATTGACAAGGGACGAGAAATAAGATAACGACCAATGCATCATGTTCCAAGTCATAAGGGAGGAGCAATAATATGACAAGTCTCTCATCATCATACGACCATTCTCCCTGCAATTGTATATATGATTAATTAATTTAATTAACTAGATATTTCTCCAGCACAAAATAAGAGCTATCATCTAATAGTCTGCATAACGTGTGCAGAAGCCTCATCCTGGTGCCTCAATTTGCAGTTCTGATAGAAACTCTTTCCATGATATGATTCCCATAATCACATAGGAAATTCTTGAAGAAACCCCATTGACCTCCATAGTTTTACTCAAATGCATCGGATAACATATCAATAGAATGATGAACAATAATTCAAACAGTATCCCAGACTGTGGTATATAGTAATATACATTGGTGAATTAAAACATGTGCATCCTCCTCATCTAACACACAGATGCATACACATCGAAGCCATTACAATAACCTCATGATCATCTAACGCATGCATGTTAAGGATTTTAGGAACGTGTTGAACTCATACATGTGTATGAGATCTTTAATGGCTGTATGCACACTGCACAGGCTATCGTAATGACTTTGTGAGTGTATACCACGTTAATACTATGATATAGTCGTAATAGAACCTGAAATCTTCCAAACCTTCAATCTCAACAAAATGCACGAGGAAGATACCATCATCTGACAATTTAGATTGGGTAATAAATGATCCAAACCCTCGCCATCTACGTAAGAGAAGAGACAACGGTTTGCATCACCCAAGGATATACGTTGTTATACCGTTTGCGTGAGGGGAAAGAAACTCCTTTCCCACCTTGAATCTTAGTCCAAACACATACAAAATGCGGTCGAACACTAAGGAATGACTCGTTTTTGGGTTAATAAAAGTCAAAGATGCAATAGGGCCAAGTGTGAAGTGGCACGCACAAGGAATGGTTCCATAAAACGATAAAAAAGAATACCTCGTCTGTCCATTGCCCTTGCAATTGACAATTTGCAAGTCAAGTCCTAAATCAAATAAATATAAAGCTTTAGTCGAGATCATGAAATCCCCGCATTTACAATATCACATGTATATGAGCTGTGATTTAGATATGTTAACATAGAAAACTGCGACGGGCCAATATGGAAGAGAAATGTGTAGCTCGGGTTTTATCCACAAGCCCTCCAATCGACAACTATCTAACATCTCTGCTTCTACCCAACAATTTGTTACTCTAAATATAGAGGTATATATTTAGAGGTTCATTACTGCTCGTGCACAAGAGTCATTTCTTAGACAAAGTTAAATAGCCTTTTAGGATCAGAAATAATGATATACTCAATATCCTCTATCTAGTGCTCTGACTGCTATGTTGGTTTTTAAACAATCCCTTTATGCAATTATTTATCTGATTCAAGATAACAAGTAATTTAGGATCTCCCGCTCCTCATTAAAATATTATTGTTCCTAAATAACCTTAGCTCATAATTTCACTTAGTTGTGAGAAACAATATAGCCTTTACATGGCATGGCTTCCAATACAGAGGTGCATTTGTCCGTAGGCTGCAATTTTCGAACCTAGATGCTCTGATACCATTTGTAACATACCGCCTAAGCCTCCTATAATAATTAGCTACTAGGCTCTCATTCTTGTAGTCCCTGACTTTTCAAACTTGAAAACTAGGCATTCAACAATACATTCATATTAGAACAAATAACATTTGCTCATTTAAGAGAACATTATGTTGCAGCTCATAACTCATTTTCCCTCGACATAAGCTAGTTTTGGTCATAACACAATTCGGTCACTTCTTATAGTAACACATAACATTTAGCAACAACATTAATTCTATCAAATCCTCTTTCATCTCCACCAAAAACAACAACAAAAGAAATTTGATCACTAGCACAAAGCAATATTAAACAATATCCAGCAATAGCATAGTATGGAAGAAACAAAACATCAAACTCAACCATCATTTCCATCTACACCAAGATCAATCAATCTAAGACCATAGCAACATCAGCATACCAATACCATCTAAACCAATGAGCAGCAACAACATCCTTTTACCAATGCAATATAACAATCATATTTGATTAGCACCCATATACCAGATATGTTGCCCTTGAGCATCATTCTTATCATCAACCTATAATCAAAGCCTCTTCGCTAAAGGGTCTATAATATAGCAACAATAAGTGAAACGATAACAGTATTACATATGACATGCATGGCATAGATAACCGGAACCATCCACTATACAGATAGAAGAATTATCTCCTAATTGTTTCACATGCACCAATATCTCATGGCAATAGTTATCACAAACATTAATATATGTGACCATCTCGTAAAGATGACTACATAGAACATTAACCAAATCCTTAACATAACTACCTTGCAGTTATCATTGTCCAAATCCTATGACATAATCAAACGAATACTGGCATATGCCTTATGCACAACAAGCCTCACTAGATGCAAAACTCTCCATAAGGTGCATGTGTAGCATAGATAGTTTGAACTTTAGACTACATAATTTCAAGTGTTAGAACATAATTATACATACTATTTAATGCATAATTGTTCATCATCTTTAGACTACATAATTAATGTGCCATAAATTTCCACAAGCATCCATATCATCTCACACAAGCCATTAATACATGTAAATCCACTCACGTATAATTGTCACAGGGAATTCATTCATTCATTCTCATGGCTAGGAAAAATTTCTCTCATATGCAAATAAATTACAATATAGAGGATAGGAAACCAACATACAAAATGTCCTAGGTGGGAGAGTCCAACTACATCATAAGAGAGAGAACATCACTTGGAAAACCGATTACCACCACCCAACCATGAATCACCCTTGATTCCCTCTTAATAGAGGTTCCTTCCGTGGATCAACTGCCACCACTTGATCTATGCAATGGGTAATTAATACCCTCTTTCATGATACAGTTTCCATTAGCGGTGTCCCACTTTTATGGATATTTTTATCCATTTGCCTAGGCTCATCTCAGAAAAGATCGCCTTTCTCTCCTACGATGCTTTTCCTCATAAAATATTTCCTTTCTCTCCCACACAACTTTTATGTTTTTTTCTCATTGGATATTTATCTTCAATCCATCTAGCTTATCTAGAATTGAATCTAGAAGGTTTATCATGAAATAATTATCCTTTCTCATTCACCAATAGGATTTCACAAGAATCTAATCTCTTGGTGTCTCGCTTTTCCAATTTATTTATTTTATTTAATAATGTATTTACTTTTCACATTACACATCATACCTAGCTTTTCTTAGCTTAGGTTTGAAAAGTTCTATACAAGGGATGGGTGTTACGTGGATCATTCTTATATCACTAATACCTAATTTGAAATCCTGAAATCCGCTTCCACTGCCCCTCTCTTTGGACTTGATGACAAGTCAAATTCTACTCAGTTGGCATAAATTATGTTTCTTTACAATGTGAAAGCAAAGTTTGACATGTCGAATGCATGTTTCTCAACAATATTGAGGTAATTGACTTGCATGATCGATCAAGTTATTTATCTTTTACCACACAATCAAATTTAAAAATGGTTTATTTTATGAATGTTAACATTGACATTGTATAATTGTATTCCCCACTAAATCCACGATATTGAAAGATAGAATTATTTCGAGTGATAATTTCTTTTAAGGTAGCTACAGAGATGCAAAATAATTGTCAAAAATATTGGGCATTGAGTACATATCATGTCATGCATGTTCAAATGATTGTATTCTATATAGAGGAGAATATCAAGAGGAAGGGATATGTCCAAAATGTGGGCATGATGGGTACCGTAATTCAAAGAAAATGGGTAAATCACATTTTCCTCCTCATAATATATTGAGGCACATGGCTATAATCCAAAGGATTCAAGGAATCTTTCGTTGCAAATAATTAGTGATGTTGCAGGGATGGCATGCCTCACACAAAAGTGAGTCAGGAGTTATGCAAATCCAAAAAGATTCAATAACCATGAAGCATATAGAGGATACATGGCTCGAAAAATTCACGAATGGAATACGAAGTCTACGACTCAACATAGCCATGGATGATGTCAACCCATATGCCCTCCAAAAAACAATCTATTATGTTTGCCCTGTCATAGTGATCAATAAGAATATCCCCCATGGTTGTCTGTGAAGAATGAACATCTTATGCTAGCTCTCATAGTCTTTGGTAGAAAAGAAGTGAAGAATATGGATGTCTACTTACAACCATTGGTATATGAATTGAAGGAATTATGGGAAGGGATACATGTGTATGATGTATCAAGACCCATCGTAGCATAGAGCAGTTTTACATTATATGGCATATGTGCTTACACCATACATGATTATCGAGGTTTAGGAGTATTCTCTAGTAAATTACATTCTTATTGATTTGTTTAGTAAAAATATTGCTTTGCATATTAATTTAATTCACTACAATTGTTCAGATATTCATGGTCGCTAACGTGTCGACATGTATAAATAATTTCGTAGGTCCTGTAATAAATGAGTATCATGGATTTAAATGTTGTGGACCTTCTTTGAAGGCTAGGTGGTCTGACCACCTATGAAAGCCAGTGTATTTCTAGTCAAGGCTATTCCCCCAAGAAGAACACCATTATAGAAGAGCAACATCCGCTTTCAATGGTAAACCAGAGAGAACCCAAAGGAATCTAGTAATGACACCAGATGAATGGCTTAGAGCATATGAGAGAGAGAAGAAGGAAAAGGTTCAAGTCTCTTGTTATAGGTATAATTGTTTGTTCTCTATTCTTTTTTTACTTAAAGTTCCTATTCCATATTTCCAAGAAATCACAGGAATTAACATTTTCCTTGTTTTCTCACTTGGTGACTTACATCTTAGGGTTTCTTCCCATGACGTAATAGTGTACAGTTGGGTCATGACATGATTTTCTTTGGTTTTTTAAGTTTAAATCCTATACATGGTTTAAGTTCTTCAACTAATTCATATTCTATATGCCCCAGGTTTATGCTAGAAGATCATATGTTACAATTACCTTCAGAGGTATTTTTCTCTTTTTTAATGAAGAGTTTCCATCTTTTGTCAGCCCTATGTTGGAGTTATGGATTTTCTTAGTTGTAATTTTAGTCTTGTGACCTGGCAAGGTATTCTTTCTCATTAATGTGGCCTAAAGTCAAGGTTTCTTTTTTAAATGTATATAAAGACTTGTTGTATAACAGACTTTGTGTGGGTCCTTTATGACCCGAGTGTTATTAAAACATGCATATTCAAACACATGTATTTAGAGCTGGTTTAGTGAAAATATTATGTTTTTTATTTGTTATTTGTGTTTGTTCCTATAATTAGCGTTTCATTTTAAAATATTTATCATGTGCCTACTCTAGCTATGTTGGTAATGTGAATATGTTTAATATTCTTTATAAAATAACAATGGCCATGTAAATATATGTTAGTATAATATTTCATTTATTTTTTTAAAAGATGTAGTCACATTATCCTCTTTTTGTTTCCATAGGTTTCTCTCTAGGGTTTTGGAGGGTTAACATAATTTAGGATCCCATTTCTATTTTCCAAAGTTGTGACATATGTATGAATATAGTCATTCATGATTTTTACATGGTCTACAAACCAGAGAAGGGCTTGTCTCTGGGTATTTCTCACCCTTTTTAGATCCACCATCCAAGTTAAGGACTCTCACTAGGCTATTAGATAATTGTCCAACTAAGCCTTGTTACTGACCTAGATCATAGTTTATAAATAATTACTCTATTATTAGAGTATGTAGTTGATTAACACATCCATATTATACATGAATAGAATCACCATACAACAAGAAAATAACCATCTATTCATATGAATAGAAAGTAACATACAACAAAAAAACATTTTATAGATGACTTATCTATTTAACTAGTCTAGACTATAATGAAAATCACAATAGGTCGAAGACTGCTCCTCCAAACCATGACAAGTGGTTTCTCAAACTAAGCCCCCCCTGCAGCCAATTTCACAGCTAGAACCAATTTTCTTGACATAGACCATACCAAGTCCAACCTAGGATTTGTCTGACCAGATAAGGTCAAGGCTTGGATTTAACTTCCCAAAAAGGGTTCAATCCAGCATTTCACTGACCATACAAGGTCTAGTGTAGAAATTCCTCTTCCGAGTGCCCTAACTCCCTTAACCTCATCTTTTCCTGAGGGATTGCAAGCTAAATAGCTTTTATTTATCCTCTTTTGGGGCTCCTCCAACTAGATTCCAAGACAAGAAGGTTTTCTCAAGATATTTCCCCTCTCACCCTCTTGGCAACCTTTTCCACTAACTCATATAATATATCTTTATGGAGAGAAACTTGGGTATGGAACTACCTCTACCCATAACCATTCTTGGTATTTTCACAACTATACTTTAAAATTGTGGAATGTGAAATTCCCTTTCAGCATCTTTCCCGCCGTAGTTTTCATGGATGACTAGATGTGACATTTTATTAATGTAAAATTAGGATAAACAATTATGTCCATCATTTATTCATACCTTTCCCTTATTATGGGCCCATAGTCCACAAAGTAACTTCAACAAGTAGTAAAAATAATATTTATAATTTGCTAGAGGTATTTCATGGGTTGTAGAATGCACCTCTCCACACAAAAATTTGGATGGCTATTTCACAATTTCATTTGGTAAATGTGCAAAGATTAACATGTATTCACATCATGTCATTTGTTATTTGATAATGTGCATGGAAATTTCATAATTATATTAGTTAAACATGAAAAGGTAAATATGTATTGACAAGATATCATTTGTTATTTGATAGTTTGCATGGTAATCTCATAATCATATTAGGGAAATCTGAAAAGATGAAAAGATAAACATATATTTAGAGATGCAACCAAGTAAAATTTGAATATATCAACACCATACATCTATGGTCATAAGTAAAAGATTTGGATTAAAATAGAGTTACCAATGTTAAATAGGACGCAAATCTTCGTAATTATCTCTACTTTTCATAATTTTAAAACCATGATAATAAATAAATAAACAGATAAGAGAGGCACATTCTAGAATCCAATATGAGGGAGATGTGTAATTACTATCGTGCTCAAATAAGAGTTGACATGTGTCCCTTTTAAAATAAAAATAAAATATTCATTCAGAAAAATAACAAAGACGACGAATATAAGTGTATGTTAGTTTTAATTAAAAGTTAAAAAATATTGTATTACCACTTTTGAATATGCCAAACATGTGTGTTTCTTTTTTAAATATGTCAATGCACAATTAAATAAATTAAAATCTTATATTTTCATTGATAACTTTTATAATATTTATATTTTTTTAAAACTATTTAAATTTATGACTTAAATAAACTATTTAAATATCCATATATCCATGTCAATTAATTTATTTGAATATCATTTTCATATATGTGCATATATGAAGAGAGTAAAAAACAAAAGAATGAAGATTATTATATTAATATTGACTACTATAAAATATTTCAACATCCAAAAATAAAAAGTAATTGAAGGGAAGAAAATTCAATTATTTTATAATAAAAGTAATAAGATGGAGATGTATAATTAGTTAAGTAATATTTACATGTATTTAGAAATATATTAATAACAAAAAAATTAGATATCATATTTTGGGATTCAACTCCGTTAAGTAAGTCATTCATCTATGACCATTTCCATGAGAGGTAGTCATAACTTAGTAATTTCTCACGATTTTTTGGAATAGTCCACTTAGCACTGATTATATTAAAAAAAATATTTTAATATAAATAAAATATTTCAATACTAATGTAAATAAAATACTTCAATGTCAATTATGTATATATTTATGTATTATATAAAATAATTGAAAAAAAAATATAATTAAAACATTTGTAGACTCATTATTTTACATTTTTTGCCATTTTTTTTAAAGTTAGTCAATTTTGCTTGAAATTCAACAAAGATTTGTTGGGATTGCAAATTTAAACTGTGTAGTCTATGTGTAGTCTATATAATGCAAGTGTCCAATGGGATTTTCAATATGTTGAATCCATTCATCGCAATGAGATGTGCATTCTAGGTCATTCCTTGGACTCTACATTCCAGGTCATTCCATGTGCTCTACATTCTAGGTCATTCCTTGTGCTCAATGTGGATGTACCATTTCCAAATAAAATTAAATATTCTCTAAATAAAAAAATACGATATCACATATAATAAAACATAAGCATTCTAGGTCATTCCTTGGACTCTACATTCCAGGTCATTCCATGTGCTCTACATTCTAGGTCATTCCTTGTGCTCAATGTGGATGTACCATTTCCAAATAAAATTAAATATTCTCTAAATAAAAAAATATGATATCACATATTATAAAAAATAAAAATGAACACGATGTATAATTCTTATACATTCTAAAATTATTTTAATACAACACTTAACTACTCTATTTTAATATCTATATTAACTAATTTATTTTAGGAACAATTTCATATGTATGTATATAGGGAGAAAAAGTTAAAAAAATGTTAACGAGAATATACAAAGAAGCTATTTAATTGAAACTAATATTTCTTAAGACTAATAAGAGAATGTTATTAATTAATTCTTAATATAAAATTAATATACAACTTCTAACATTTAAAAACATATAAGTTCCCATAAAAAATTTAATATGAATATAGATTAAAAAAATTCAATGTCATAATCTATCTAAGATAGATTCAAAAAACTCACTAATGCAAAACTTCAAAGTTCTAATTTAAAGTTTGAATTAGGAAACCATAGTTGTTGATTCTAAGCAACAGTTTGAAGTGAAAGTGGGGGTCCATTAACAAGCCGAATGCTTCCGATAACTTGAGAACTAGAGGCAAAAAATGAGGTTTGGTCGATAACTATTATTCCACCTCTATGAGGAAATGAAATCAGACGAAAGTACATCGAAACAATAGTAGCCATAACATAAACCCATGGTCATCCAAGTAAAATGTTGTAATCAAGGGGTCCGCTAACCACCTCAATCTCATCAGATACTGTTTTTCCCCCTAGTTCTACTTGTAAATTATTCAAAATCCCACGTGAAGTATAAGTTCTTCCATCAAAAGCCTTCAATGTGGTTGGTGATCTTGGCAACGTAGGTGACCCTAGTGTTTTCCAGAAACTCATTGACATAATACAGGTAGAAGCTCCTTCATCTACGATGGTTCGGTGAATATTTTTGTTGAGAGCTTTAACCTGAACTAGAAAATCTAATTGAGCTGGTAACTGTGGTGCATATCCTAACTGATTAAAAACCACAATATTATAATCTGTTGGATCTATTCCACCTATTGCTGACAGTAAAGTCTGCTTCTAGGAGGGGCCATTCTACAATACCTCAAGCGTTGACATAGCATAAGGAGACTAGCAAGATCTTCTACTATATTATAATTTTGAGCAGCTCGAACTCGAGGGTTAAATGTTGATTTATGCACAACTCCCTTAGGTGGATTTATTGTTAATTCCAGTGAAATGGGTAGTGGAATATTTTTCGATGCGGTCGAAGTCAAAGAACCAGGTTGATCAGTGGCCTGATTATTTGACGACGATGGCAGATTACCATAATCTTTAGTTTGTGTCTAAACCATTATCTCATATTTAGGTTTTGTGATGGATAACATTAATACCTAGGATGTGGAAGAATTTTCGGTTGCAACCATATTGGTATCCAGGTTCGAAAACAGATCTGTCAACATTGTAGATGCGGTAGAAGCTTTTAACAATTTAGAAAATTTTGAGCGGTGAGGAAAATCCCTTGTAAAATGATTGTCATTACATATCAGACATGGATAACGAGGTTTCTTTCCTGAATTAGAGAAATTAGATGATTTCTCTTGACGAGGGTTTTCATTTTTCTTCTTTTTTTCCCTTTCTTCTTGCTTCCTGGTTGCTTTTGATTTCTACCTTTGTTAGATGACACAGCATTTATCTTGGAAGAAGGAACCCCAGGTGCATTTACAGTTTGATTTGTGGCAAGTGATTGACCAGATGGTCTACTTGCCATTTGCATGCTCAAGGAACCGATCACACCATCTCCGGCTGAGAATCCCTATTCGATGATGGAGGTGGAATAGATTGATTTAGGAACAAGCAATCACTTGCTCTTCTGTAACAACTCCACCTTTAGCCACATCCTCAGTGGTAGATGGCAATAAGGACTTAATGAACCAATTAGCTAAAAGCTGATCAGGAACATAGGTTTTAACCATGCGACGATGACGACACCACTCATGAATATGATCTTATATGTGAGTAGAAGTCATTTGTTTAAAGTTGGTCAAAAGATCTGTTCCAATTTCGTATCTGATGGGTAACTGGAAGTGGGTCAAAAAGGTCGTGGCTAAATGGGTGAAGTTACTAAAAGAAGCTCTCGGTAATTCGATATACCACTTAGCAACCAAACCAATGAGTGTTCTTTGGAAAAGACAGAGTCTTATCGAATCATAAGTTAAGGAGTTTGAAGAACACCATAAATGATAAGTCATAACATGATTTGACGGGTCTTCTCTAGGATTTCCACTAAACTTTGGAATATCGGAAGGAAACTTATGAGGAATTACTGGCCACCAAGGTGCATACAAAATTGGATCATTAGTGAGCCAATTTAAATCCGGTTAGAGTTGCCACACATGGTAACCACCAATTTAGATCAGGTTGGGCATATTTGGGATAAGATGGAATTGCTTGTGCCATAGGCCTTTGCATACCCGCATAAGGCGGATATCCTTGATAAGGAGGTGGGACATATCTGGTATATGGATTAAAACCAGGTCGACCTTGCATTTGTCTGTAACTGGGTCGGGCTTGATACACAGGACGCTGATATGCATGATATTGTCCCTGCCCAGACTGAGCTTGGAAAGCAGGCCCATACTGAGGTTGGATATTCTGAAAAGGAAGCTATGGATATTGTTGTTGCCAAGGTTGTTGGGGTATCAGTTGTGAAGTTTGATGTTGCCCCCCAATGCCTGTTTGACTAGGCTGAGAATAAACTAAACCTGTAGCATCTTGAGTCACTCTAGATAATGGCACTCTAACCTGAGGTAATTATACCCCAGAAACAAGTGGTTATTGCATAAAAGCGTAAGAATTTTGGGTTTGTTGACTCAAAACTTGTGGTTTCAAAGTAGCAGAACTAACTTGCATAGGTTGAGATACAACAGGTTGAGCTTGTACCTATGGTCCCATAGTTACGACAGGTTGGGTCGATATAATCATCTCAGTTTTCATAGGTTGTGTTAGAAACACAAGCCTCGGTTATGGTGGCATAGTTGGCTACCACTAACAGACTCTCATTCCAGGCTGACCTGGATACGGTGGGACATAACCATAGGGTTGTCCTCCTTAATAGGGAGGATGTTGCGAATAGGCATATTGCTGACCATATGGTGGCAATCTAGTGTTAAGAGGATATACGGGTCTTTGTTCATCGAATTGCCTAGTTTGATACTAATACGCGGGATCAAAATGTTGTCCTTGATAAGAAGATCCAGGTAAAATTCCTGATGATGACATGGGTGATGACCATGGAAAAGAAGAAACCCCTGAGTGGATTTTAGACATAAACTGGTAACCAGCCAAGACAGACAATTGTCCATATAAATGTGACTCAAGTGTGGTAGTAAACATCGAAGAAGCAACAACAAAGGATTCTGTCGCAGTTGCATCAGATGAAGTAGTCTGGGATGTTTGTGGTTGTTCTGGCATGGTTAACTAACCCAAAAGTTGACATAATGAATCAAGTGGTATTTCAGAGGCAGCAACAAAATGAGGAAGATATTTAGAATAAATATATAAACCAGGTCCAAAATGATGTGGAGTTCCACGGGTAGAATCTTCTTCAGCTTCTTCCTCTACAACAATTAATCCAGGTGGAAGGATTTCATCGTCTGGTCCAAAAAAGACTTCTGGTGTTAATATGGAGTTTCATGAACTACAGATGATTGAGGTATTTCAGTAACAACTTCGAAATGTTCAAGGTCAAAAATTCTAGATGTTCTCGTAAAAGAACTTCAGTTTCAAGGTAAGGTTTGTGAACAACTTCAGGTTCAAAAATGTCTTTGGTTTCAACTGCTATGGGTCCTAGATCAAATTCCAATTGAACAGGTTCAAGTTCTGACGTACTTTCTAATTGATTAACTTCAAGTTGTGGATCAACTTCAGTTACTTGTTCACTTTTTTCTGTTATTATGGCCTGAGGTAGTTGAGTAACTTCTTCTTGTGTAACAGATGTACCAGAAATAGTTGGCGTAACTTGAGCCTCAGTACTAGCCGTAATAGGCGGCTCTGGTAATTCAGATGAAGTACCAGAATCAGTTTGATGAGTCCGCCTTGACCAGATGGGTGTCGCTTCGGGTGGCAAGGGTGGTGTTAGTTCCAGTCCTTGCAGCCTGTCACCAGGGATCAACATGACTTCTTACTATGTCTGGTTTTGTTAGATATTTTGCACATGATGTTCAGCACAAAACATGTCACAAGTGTGTCCATCAGAAGAAGCTCAGAAAAATCTTCTAACGGCATATCACACTCCCATAACTGGCTCTCGGATTAGAAGATATGATCGAAATGAATGAGTGATTCTTGCTTATGCATGTTTTGAGGTCAGTTGCTGCACACAATGAAAAGTTTAGTACAAAATCAGTTTCTGAAATAACGGTAAGGAATTTTGCAAAAGTGAAAGACAATTTTGTTCATCACATACCAAATAGAAAAAATTTACTTCAGTTTATGCACAGGTGCTACTATGTGGGAGATATACAATGATATTTGCAGCCTACATTAAAACAAAGCAAAATTTTCATATTTTTTACTATTTTAGTCATTTTAGTGCGAGGCCATTTTACAACAGATGGAAAGTAATTTTGCAAAAGCCAAGGAGATTTTTGTTAAAAACGAGCCATGTAACAGAAACCTCTTTCAATTTGTTCACAGGTGTCACGAATTGGGATATGTGACTAGATCTTTACAGCTCAGTGTCACAGATTTAAATTTTTAATGATTTTCTGTTTTAGAGATGATTTTGTGGAACTTATTACGAGCAACCGGAAACGAATTTCCAAAATTTGAGAGAGGGTTTTCTCCAAAATGACCTTATCTACAAAAAACTCTTTCATTTTTGTAACAAGTTCTATGGTTTAGGAGATACGTGTTCATATTCAAAACGTATTTTCAGAAATTCGGCCCAAGCTTAATGTAACTGATTCTATTTTGAAGAAAATGGTTGAGCTCAATTCCCTTAGTACAAGGATGAGAAAATGTATATATTCCATGAATTTCATAGTGTAGGGGTTGGAATTTGGCAGAAGGTTGGACTTTTGGGAAAGCTTGGAGTTTCATTGTATATTCATTTCAACAGTTTGGCTAAGGAATAGACCAGTGGTTTGCAGCACTTTATGGGATTCATGTGGCATCTTGCCTTGGTATTGTGTTTTCTTCTATAATTTTAAGTCTACATGTGTTTTATGTATGCCATTATCTCTCTTTGCTTTGTCTTAACTAAATCAAACAAGGATAAAAGGTAGAATACATTGAAATTGCAGTGCTCTACCTAGGGTTTGTTTAGTTATCTATGTTTTTAGTTGTTTGAAGAGGATCCCTGAGTTTTTCATGCCCTTTTCAACTTCTCACCAGTATAAAAGCTATCCATCTCACTCAATTTGAAGTACCAAATCACTTTCCTACCTTGTCCCATAGAGATCTCTGCAAAACTGAGCCTCATTCTTGGACCCAAATTTGCCTTTCACATTTGAGCCAACAAAACATTATCAAATTCAATAAAACACCTCTGTACACATACCTAGCCTAAAATCAGTCAATACATCAGTCATCGCAAGCTTCATTGGCCATATTTTCTGAGATTGATAAGGAGAGAGCCCTCTCCTGACCTGGTAGGGCTAGCAACCAGGTTAAGTGTGGTTTGATGTTACCCTAGATCCTTCCTTTCTAAGCTTGAGGTAGATTTAGGCACTAATAGGAGGTTTTCTCGTAACTCTCCTCGAACAACAAAGTGGAGGTTGATCTTCCTCCAGAATTGTTGATTGTTCTTATCAACCTAAACTCAACTAAGGAATAAGGACATTATTCGTGGTCAATTAACTATTATGACACTAGAACATAACTTTTCTTTTTCATTTTTAAACAGTTGAGAAAAAACAAAATATGACTCTAGTCACTTTTGATGCTTAATGAGCTTGAAAGGACAAGCACTTAGATGAGACTTTTCTTTTAAGGAGTCGAAAAGGAATGAAAGTGACTACTCTAGAGACATTAGACAAGAGGGTTTACCAAACTAATCACAAAAATGCAATATACACCTTGGTGATAAATGAAAGAGAAATTACCAACAATTTACCGTACGACTGTCAGCCTTACCGAATGCTGTGTTCAGTGCATTGTCATCTGTAAGGCGGTAGACTCGGTTTCCTAGGGATAAAGGATTTAAACATATTGAATTCTCCCACTATATACTTGATGGTACAGGGAGCACAAATCCGCACTAGTACTTATTGGTTCATAGAGGAGGAATCACCTGACCTCAATGAAAGCAATAGCCACTAGGTTTTAAGATGTCGGAACACATCTCTAGCGTAGACACCTCTAGATGTTTGCGTTAAGTTGCAATGCATTATTAGGTTAATTGATGTAAATTTTAGGTTGATCTTGCTTAAGATTTGCCTTTGAGGTTTCACCACGAGATGTTTTCTGAAATTCCTAAGAATTCAACTCGAATGAGAAGCACTCTTTCGATTTGTTTTCAATGATGAAAATCTTAGCTATGAGGGATAGAGCACACATGTACTTTTTGGATCAAACAACAAAGAGCACAAACCAATACAATTCCCTAAACCATTCCTTTTGAACACAGAAACTCAAACTCTAAAATGAAACTACATGTATTTATTTTTCTTTTCAGTTCATCTTAATGTGAATGATGCAATAAGAGAAACAAATGCACAAATGATTCAAAAACTATTTTCACAAAAAATATCGATTTATAACAATTTCTCTTAAATGGAAAGGAAGACTAAACGACACTTTCAACTTTAAAGAAATGAATATTTTCGACACTTTAAACAAAAATATGAACCAAATGCATAAATAGATCAATCGATCATTTATGAAGGAAGACTTTACAACACTTCGTTTTGAGAAAACAATCTATAGAAACTACTTTTCGACAATGGATTGTAAATGATAAAACAAATACGTAAAAAACATTCAACAATCCAGTCTAAGTCGGGTCGAAACAAGGAAGCAAAGACTGTTTTAAGAGATAAAACCTCATCTATATCCAACAAGAAATTCAAACAACTAAAAATTGACTAAAGGTTTCAGCTCCTAGATGGGAAAACCAATCCTAAAGGGATCAGCGCAGGCTAGAGTTAGGGACAGTGCGATGCATCTCACTATGTTTATGCAGAGGGTGCAATGTAGTGCATTGTATCCGTTACAAAGGTGCACTGATTATAGAATGACAATTTTATGCTCAAAAGTAACTCACTTTTCAGTGAATTGACCTTGAATTCAATGAAAAACAGAAATTATGGTATGTCAAAGTGTTTTAAGAGATTGATAAGCTACTATAAGGGATGGGATCGCTCCCCAATGGAGTCATGACTTTTTTATGGGTAAATTTAGTGTTTCTTCAAATGACTAACCCCTAGACCTAGTAGCTAGTCTAGAACAACAACTAAAGTAATTCCATTGCTCTTTCTATAGCTAACAGATAAAAGAAAGAGGAACAAAATAACCATCCCGTATCTCTCACTCGATCCCTCTTCCCTTTGACCGCTTTCGCCACTCCCTCCCGTATTTAACTCGCTTGGAAGGCACCTGCACATAAGCTGAGATAGAGAACCATCAAAGCATACATATCGATCTGTTAACTAAACATATTATAGAATCGAAAGTACAATATACATCATATAAATACATGAATGGGAAAAAGCATAGAACTCTTTAATGATAAAGGAAATATATTACAACCCTTGAAGCCATGTTTGATTCAGCATCTTCCTTCTAGTTTCAAACCCTTCTCTCCTGATCAAGCAACAATTTGACATGATAACATTACTCTCTTTCAAGTCTCAATCAAACAACATTTCCTTAACTCAAGAAGTTCCAACCTCAGCAAGCCTTTCAGTGCCTGGTCCATTTATAGCTGAATGGAGGAGTTTAAGCCAGTAATGGCCCTCATGAATGCTTTGCCAAAACTGGGAAGTGGTTCCATTGTGGAAGGGATAATGGATTAAGGCTCATTCATCCTCTTCCTCATTCAAAAGTGAGCTCCATCCATCTGGAAGCTTCCAGAAGGGTCCATTGGATGAGGAATCCAACGGATTCATTTCAAAAATTCGATGAATCTCACTCAATGCAGGGAGAACAAAGGCTAGTTGCAATGCATAGAACATAGAAAGGGTAGTTCTTGCAATGCATTGCAGCCTGATAGAAGGCTCCCTGCGCTAATCTCCTTAGGGACACATTTTGGATGAATGGTGTCATGGAACTCTTGGAAGGCAAGCATGAAGTAGGTTGACCTCATTAGGGAATGAAAACAACTGAATTAGGGGTTGGTGGACCCTAATAATATGGATCTGGAAGTCGGGGTTGATGTGCCCAAATTTTCCTGTAAAATGAAGGCCCTATTAGTTATGTTGATACTTTCTATAGCCCATCTCACCATGTCATTTTATGGTAATAATTTCACTTAGGCTGCTATTCTGTGGAGGAAGGAGCTGGCTAAATCATAAAGAGTATTTTTGGATTTATTAGTTGAACCAGTCGTTGCTCCTTCTTCTTCAACTTCACTTGGATCCTCAACCTCAAGTAAATTATATATACCCTCCCATGAAGTCTTTCCGAGGCCTACATAGATAGTATCAACTATCAGTACCAGCTTAGTTGATCCAGGAGGATGTTGGTGGCCACCCACCTATCCCATTTGGACCCCCACAACTGTCTCTTTCAGATTTTTCAGTTTCCTAAATTGTAGAACAGTTTACTATTTTTAACAGTTTCTCGGGTCTCAAACTTCTGGAGCCGTTTTGAGTCCCTAAATGAAATATTTTGGGAAATGTGGGGCAACATGGGTCCATGGACCGATGTTGCCTCCCAAAGTGGTAGTACTCAGATAGATCTTTCTAACGAGCTATCGCACGCGTGAAACGAAGATCGTATGCCAAAGTTATGACCCCGGGAAATTGATGTACCAATTTACCCAAACGGGGCCCACAATTTGGCGTTTCATCTTCTAGGGTTAGGTTTTGGGATGTGAAGAGTTTTCCATTGTTTTTCAACAATAAGTAGGCCTTCGAGCCTCATTGTAACACAGTTTTTTAGAACAATTCAAAGGCATCTAGCCGCCACATCTCTTCTTAGAGATAAGCTACCATTTCCCTAGCTGGTTTATTTCCATTTATGGTTGTAAGCATATTTCAATATTTTCCATTTATGAAATGAAGGATTATTTCCACTACATCTTTGTGTATATGGTTATCTCTGAAATTTTTTGCATTCCTGTTTAAATCCGGATCAGTGGTATCAGAGCAGTTTACCTTTTCTCTGTTTTTCTTTGCATGTCCGCAACAAGGTCGGGATATAAGGAGTTAGGGCTTCAACTAGTCGAACCTTTGTAAGACTAGACTCGCAAATCCCGATGGCCTCCCATGGCAGATGAGAAGAAAGACGAGGGGGTAGGAGATCCTATCAAAATTTTGCTCGAAGAAGCCCTCGAGCGACAAAGGAACGCGATGATGGATAATTTTGCACAGATCATTCAGCGGCTACCCAGAAGTGACACATCGGCTTCTAGCAGCTACTCTGGAAACACCATGCCCTTCAAGGTACAAGTTAATTTTGAAATCCCCATCTTCTAGGGTCAAATAGATGCAGATGCCATAGATAAATGGTTAAATCTCCTAGAGGGTTATTTTTCTGTTCAAGAATTTTCGAGTCCGGAAAAAATTGTTTTCACTCTTCTCAAAGCAGCCCCCCACGTCAAACACTGGTGGTAAACCTACTACGAGCAGAAGGATGAAAGCACAGGCTCACTATTTTCAGCCGCACCCACTTGGGATTCATTCCGAGATGCCATCAAGGAGCAGTACTACCCTGTCAAAATCTATGAGGACAAATACACCAAATGGACCACACTGTGGCAGGGATGAGATCAAGATGTGCCAGAGTTCACCAACATTCTTCATACCCTTCGCACACATTTGGGTATCAAAGATTCTGAGCTACATCTGGTACTCAAATACCATCGCTGCCTACATAGATACATCCAGGAAGAGATGGAGTTGTTGAACATCTCCTCACTCGGCACAGCATACCGATACGCTATCAAAATCGAGTAAAAGTTCAAATAGAAGAAGTGAGACCTTGGATCTGCAAATTCGAAGCCCAAAGGACAAAGCCAAGACGGGGTGACCCAAGACAACCCGTCAAAGCCGTAAGAAAAGAACAACACCATGAAGCTGAAGAAGGACACAGGAAAGTGGTGTGAGTTCCACAAGAGTCCCACTCATAACACAAGTGAGTGTTGGACAAAGCAGTCGTTGGTGGCCGAGTTGAAGGCTTCCGAATCAGATACATGTTCTGACCCTGAGCCAGAACCCGACAAGGGGAATAGTAAAGGGAAGCAAATCATTGATGCAGATCCCAACGCCACTATTTCCATCGCTAAGATCCAGAAGAATGAGCCCAAAGACCGAGAGGAGGGCGAGCAACTTTTCCACTCACAAATGTGGGTGAAGGGTTCACCCCTGCAATTCATTGTTGACAGTGGGAGCCAGAAGAACCTTGTTTTAGTAGAGGTCGTGAAGCGGTTGGGCCTACTGACTACACCACACTCACAGCCGTATAGTATCGGGTGGCTTCATGAAGGACGAGATCTCAAAGTTCGCCAACAGTGCCACCTTCCTGACAGCATCAAGCCCCTCACAGACGAGGTATTGTGTGATGTTACACCCCTGGATGTTTGTGATGTACTATTAGGCTAGCCATACTTGTGGAGGTGACATGCTGTGTATGGGTCAAGGCCTCGCGCTATCATTATTTCTTTGGATAATTCATTATATATGATACCGGAGGTAGCCCCACCTACTGCCACCTCTTTGATCACTGCCAAGAAAGGCAGGAAGCTCATATCACAGACTAGGAAATTTATTTTCTACCTGGTTCACTCCCAAAGTAAGGGGAAGATCGTTGCTACATCCATGACCCCCGCAAAGGGTTCCTCCACATAGCAACAGCAGCAGCAAAGGGATACAGTCATGGAAGAACACAGGAACAACTTCTCCACACCCACAGGGGTACCACATAAGTTTCAGGTGGGTGACAAAGTTTGATTACATCTGCAAAGAGAACGCCTTACCAGAACCCATCAGAAACGCAGACTACTACGACATGGTCCTTACACCAGTACCAAGGCTACTAGCAGCACAACATTCCTCCATTCTTAGGCTTGCACCGAGTGTTCAATGTGGACTGTCATCGACCATGCTTCCCACCATTTCTGGACACATCAGAGATTACAGAACAACTCACCAGAGACCCAGGTCAACAGAAGCTTCCTCATCTCAGGGAGGAGCTCAATGCAATGGGGACCATTGCTTCCTAAGGGGGTAGGAATGATCTATGTAGATGTTGCTGGCCACCCACCTATCCCATTTGGACCCCCACAACTGTCTCTTTCAGCTTTTTCAGTTTCCTAAATTGTAGCACAATTTACTATTTTTAGCAGTTTTTCAGGCCCTGAACTTCCAGAGCCGTTTTGAGGCCCTAAACAACATTTTTTGGGAAATATGGGTCAACATGGGTCCCATGTTGCCTCCTAAAGTGATAGTACTCGGATAGATCTTTCTAATGAGCTATCGCACACGTCAAACGGAGATCGTATGCAAAAGTTACGACCCCGGGAAATTGATGTACCAATTTACCCAAATGGGGCCAACAATTTGGCATTTCATCTTCTAGGGTTAGGTTTTGGGATGTGAAGTGTTTTCCATTGTTTCTCAACAATAAATAGGCCTTCGAGCCTCATTGTAACACAATTTTTTAGAACAGTTCAGAGGCATGTAGCCACCACATCTCTTCTCAGAGATAAGCTACCATCGCCCTAGCTGGTTTATTTCCATTTATGGTTGTAAGCATATTTTAGTGTTTTCCATTAATGAAATGAAGGATTATTTCCACTGCATCTTTGTGTATATGGTTATCTCTGTGTTTTGTTGCGTTCCTGTTTAAATCCGGATCAGTGGTATCAGAGCAGTCTGCTTTTTCTCTGTTTTTCTTTGCATGTCCGCAACGAGGTCGGATATAAGGAGTTAGGGCTTGAACTGGTCAAGCCTTTGAAAGACCAGCCTTGCAAATCCCGATGGCCTCCCATGGTGGATGAGAAGAAGGACGAGGGGATAGGTGATCCTATCAAAATATTGCTTAAAGAAGCCCTCCAGCGACAACGGAACGCGACGATGGATAGCTTTGCGCAGATCCTTCAGCGGCTACCCAAAAGTGACGTAGTGGCTTCCAGCAGCTAGTCTGGAAACGCCACGCCCTTCAAGGTACAAGTTAATTTAGAAATCCACATCTTCGAGGGTCAAATAGATGCAGGTGTCGTAGATAAATGGTTAAATTTGCAAGAGCGTTATTTTTCTGTTCATGAATTTTCGATTCGGGAAAAGATTGTTTTCGCTCTTCTCAAAGTAGCCGCCCACGTCAAATACTAGTGGGAAACCTACTGTGATTAGAAGGATGAAAGCACAGGCTCACTATTCTCAGCTACACCCACTTGGGATTCATTCCGAGATGCCATCAAGCAGCAGTACTACCCTGTCAAAAGCTATGAGGACAAATACATCAAATGGACCACACTACGGCAAGGACGAGACCAAGATGTGCCGGAGTTCACCAATATTTTTCATACCCTTCGCACACAATTGGGTATCAAAGATTCTGAGCTGCATCTGGTACTCAAATACCATGGCTGCCTACATAGATACATACAGGAAGAGATGGAGTTCTTGAACATCTCCTCACTCAGCACAACATACTGATACACTGTCAAAATCGAGGCAAATTTCAAATAGAAGAAGCGAGACTTTGGATCTGCAAATTTGAAGCCCAAAGGACAAAGCCAAGGCGAGGTGACCCAAGACAAACCGTCAAAGCTGCAAGAAAAGAACAACACCACGAAGCCGAGGAAGGACATAGGAAAGTGGTGTGAGTTCCACAAGAGTCCCACTCATAACACAAGTGAGTTTGGGACCAAGCAGTTGTTGGTGGCCTAATTGAAGGCTTCCAAATCAGATACATGTTCTGACCCTGAGCCAGAACTCGACAAGAGGAATGGCAAAGGGAAGCAGATCATTGATGCGGATCCCAACGCCACTGTTGCCACCGCTAAGATCCAGAAGAATGAGCCTGAAGACCCGGAGGAGGGGGAGCGCCTTTTCCACTCACAAATGTGGGTGAAGGCTTCACCGCTGCAATTCATTGTTGACAGTGGGAGCCAGAAGAACCTCATTTTAGTAGAGGTCGTGAAGCGGTTTGGCCTACCGACTACACCACACCCGCAGCCATACAGTATCGGGTGGCTTCAATAAGGACGAGATCTCAATGTTTGCCAGCAGTGCCGCCTTCCCTACAGCATCAAGCCCTTCACAGACAAGGTATTGTGTGATGTTACACCTCTGGATGTTTGTGCTGTACTATTACGCTAGCCATACTTGTGGAGGCGACATGCTGTGTATGAGTCAAGGCCTCGTGCTGTCATTATTTCTTTGGATAATTCATTATACAGGATACCGGAGTTAGCCCCACCTACTGCCACCTCTTTGATCACTGCCAAGAAAGGCAGGAAGCTCATATCACATACTAGGAAATTTATTTTTTGTGTGATTCGCTCCCAAAGTAAGGGGAAGATCGTTGCTACATCCATGACCCCAGCAAAGGGTTACTCCACGCAGCAGCAGCAGCAGCAAACGGATACAGTCATGAAAAAACACAGCAACAACTTCTCCTCACCCACAGGGGTACCACACAAGTTTCAGGTGGGTGACAAAGTTTGGTTACTTCTGTAAAGAGAACGCCTTACCAGAACCCATCAAAAGCTCAGACTACTCCGACATGGTCCTTACACTAGTACCAAGGCTACAGGCAACAATGATTTCAAGCACAACATTCCTCCATTCCTTGGCTTTCACAGAGTGTTCAATGTGGACCATCGTCGACCATGCTTCCCACCATTTCTGGATAGATCAAAGATTGCAAAATAGCTCACCAGAGACACAGCTCAGCAGAAGCTTCCTCATCTCAGGGAGGAACTCAATGCAATGGGGACCATTGCTTCGTAAGGGGGGAGGAATTATCTAGGTGGATGTTGGTGGCCACCCACCTATCCCATTTGGAACCCCACAACTCTCTTTCAGCTTTTTCAGTTTCCTAAATTGTAGCACAGTTTACTATTTTTAGCATTTTTCCAGGTCCTGAACTTCCGGAGCCGTTTTGAGGCCCTAAACGACGTTTTTTGGAAAATATGGGGTAAGATGTGTCCATGGACTGATGTTGCCTCCCAAAGTGGTATTACTCAGATATATCTTTCTAATGAGCTATCGCATGCATCAAACGGAGATCGTATGCCAAAGTTACGACCCCGGGAAATTGATGTACCAATTTACCCAAATGGTGTTTCATCTTCTAGGGTTAGGTTTTCGGATGTGGAGGGTTTTTCATTGTTTCTCAAAAATAAATAGGCCTTCGAGCCTCATTGTAACGCATTTTTTTAGAACAGTTCAGAGGCATGTAGCCGCCACATCTCTTCTCAGAGATAAGCTACCATCGCCCTAGCTGGTTTATTTCCATTTATGGTTGTAAGCATATTTCAGTATTTTCCATGAATGAAATGAAGGATTATTTCCACTGCATCTTTGTGTATATGGTTATCTCTGTATTTTTTTGCGTTCCTGTTTAAATCCGGATCAGTGGTATCAGAGCGGTTTGCTTTTTCTCTATTTTTCTTTGCATATCCGCAACGAGGTCGGGATATAAGGAGTTAGGGCTTGAACTGGTCGAACCTTTGCAAGACCATCCTTGCAAATCTCGACGGCCTCCCATGGCGGATGAGAAGAAAGATGAGGGGATAGGAGATCCTATCAAAATCTTTCTCGAAGAAGCCCTCAAGCGACAAAGGAACACGATGATGGATAGCTTTGCGTAGATCATTCAGTGGCTACCCAGAAGTGACGCATCAGCTTCCAGCAGCTACTGTGGAAATGCCACACTCTTCAAGGTACAAGTTAATTTTGAAATCCCCATCTTCGAGGGTCACATAGATGCAGATGCCGTAGATAAATGGTTAAATCTGCTAGAGGTTTATTTTGTTGTTCATGAATTTTCGAGTCGGGAAAACATTGTTTTCGGTCTTCTCAAAGAAGCCCCCCACGTCAAAGACTGGTGGGAAGCCTACTGCGAGAAGAAGGATAAAAGCACAGGCTCACTATTTTCAGCCGCACCGACTTGGGATTCATTCCGAGATGCCATCAAGGAGCAGTACTACCCTGTCGAAAGCTATGAGGACAAATACATCAAATGGACCACACTGCGGCAGGGACGAGACCAAGATGTGCCAGAGTTCACCAACATTTTTCATACCCTTCGCACACAGTTGGGTATCAAAGATTCTGACCTGCATCTAGTACTCAAATACCATGGCTGCCTACATGGATACATCCCGGAAGAGATGGAGTTCTTGAACATCTCCTCACTCGACACAGCATACCGATAAGCTGTCAAAATCGAGCAAAAGTTCAGACAAAAGAAGAGAGACTTTGGATCTGCAAATTTGAAGCCCAAAGGACAAAGCCAAGGTGGGGTGACCCAAGACAACCCGTCAAAGCGACAAGAAGAGAACAACACCACAAAACCGAAGAAGGACACAAGAAAGTGGTCTCAGTTCCACAAGAGTCCCACTCATAACACAAGTGAGTGTTGGACCAAGCAGTCGTTGGTGGCCGAGTTGAAGGCTTCCGAATCAGATACATGTTCCGACCTTGAGCCAGAACCCGACAAGGGGAATGGCAAAGGGAAGCAGATCATTGATTCGGATCCCAGCGCCACTGTTGCCACCGCTAAGATCCAAAAGAATGAGCCTGAAGACCTAGAGGAGGGGGAGCGCCTTTTCCACTCATAAACGTGGGTGAAGGGTTCACTGCTGAAATTCATTGTTAACAGTGGGAGCCAGAAGAACCTCGTTTTAGCAGAGGTTGTGAAGCAGTTTGGCCTACCGACTACACCACACCTAGAGCCATACAGTATCGGGTGGCTTCACGAAGGACAAGATCTCAAAATTCACCAGCAGTGTCGTCTTCTCTACAGCATCAAGCCCTTCACGGAAGAGGTATTGTGTGATTTTACACCTCTGGATGTTTGCGATGTACTATTAGGCTAGCCATACTTGTGGAGGCGACATGCTTTGTATGAGTCAAGGCCTCGCCCTGTCATTATTTCTTTGGATAATTCATTATATATGACACCAGAGGTAGACCCACCTACTGCCACCTCTCTGATCAATGCCAAGAAAGGCATCAAGTTCATATCACAGACTAGGAAATTTATTTTCTATCTCGTTCACTCCCAAAGTAAGGGGAAGATCGTTGCTACATCCATGACCCTCGCAAAGGGTTCCTCCATGCAACAGTAGCAGCAGCAAAGGGATACAGTCATGACAAAACACAGGAACAACTTCTCCTCACCCACAGGGGTACCACACAAGTTTTAGGTGGGTGACAATGTTTGGTTACATCTGTAAAGAGAATGCCTTACCAGAACCCATCAGAAACTCAAACTACTGCGACATGGTCCTTACACTAGTACCAAGGCTACAGGCAACAATGCTTTGAAGCACAACATTCCTCCATTCCTTGGCTTGCACCAAGTGTTCAATGTGGATTGTCGTCGACCATGCTTCCCACCATTTCTGGACACATTAAAGATTGCAGAACATCTCACCAGAGACCCAGCTCAGCTGAAGCTTCCTCATCTCAGGGAGGAACTCAATGCAATGGGGATCATTGCTTCCTAAGGGGGGAGGAATGATCCAGGTGGATGTTGGTGGCCACCCACCTATCCCATTTGGACCCCCACAACTGTCTCTTTTAGATTTTTCAGTTTCCTAAATTGTAGCACAGTTTACTATTTTTAGCAGTTTTTCAGGTCGTGAACTTCCGGAGCCGTTTTGACGCCCTAAATGATGTTTTTGGGGAAATCTAGGGAAACATGGGTCCATGGATCGACGTTGCCTCCCAAAGTGGTGGTACTCAGATAGATCTTTCAAACGAGCTATCGCGCGTATCAAACGGAGATCGTATGCCAAAGTTACGACCCCGGGAAATTTATGTACCAATTTACCCAAACGGGGCCCACAATTTGGCATTTCATCTTCTAGGGTTAGGTTTTGGGATGTGAAGGGTTTTCCATTGTTTCTCAACAATAAATAGGCCTTCAAGCCTCAATGTAACACAGTTTTTTAGAACAGTTCAGAGGCATGTAGCCGCCACATCTCTTCTCGGAGATAAGCTACCATCGCCCTAGCTGGTTTATTTCCAATTATGGTTGTAAGCGTATTTCAGTATTTTCCATTAATGAAATGAACGATTATTTCCGCTGCATCTTTGTGTATATGGTTATCTCTGTATTTTGTTGATTTCCTATTTAAATCCAGATCATTAGTTGTTTCATCTTTTGCCACGACAGGGGCCTTTGCTTTCCGAGCTCTCTTAGACATTTTTGCTGGACTGATGTTTTCAGAATCGCTCTGCAAAATGAAACAGGAGGACGTAATAGTGGAAAAAACTTGTTCAAAGCTAATACACAGCACACAAGACTAACAACAGTTAAGCGCAAATGGGTGATACAGATTTTTAATATATTAAGCTACAACGGATGAAATCCTTGAATGATTCAACCATAACTGCTTTCTTAATGATTTCTCATAACTTCCAACGTGACACTTTAATTTCATAATGACATGTTACATCACTAGTTTATAACAGTCATTTTAAAATGAGTATCGTGACTTCCCGATCGACGATTAGCGATAATTGCATATCAAAGATCGAGAGGTACGAGCGTTATTCTTAAATGTTTCCTTTGCATATTTGTGATTGCAACTAATGGTGAGTTGTCATGGAAAGGCTGGATGACTTTTAAAATTAATAAATCCTTTGTTTTTTCTTTATCATTTATTTATAACTTTAACCCACAAATGTTCGTAATACCTCATATTTCACCTTTATCGAAAAGTGTGCTTAATAATGAAATCGGATTGGAAGATTTCAAAGGGGCTTTTGGTATGTGTTTTATGGTTTCATCAATGTCCAACTGCGATTGGTTTATCGCATCAGAGGATTTATATGAATGCTTGGAAGGGATTCTTGATAAGTAGCGATATGCGATTTTCTTATGGAGTTATCGCATCGACGAACGTCAATGGAACACCTTAAGTCCACAATTGAGACAAAGGATGTGCGCGATGTGATATTTTCCCTTTATAATTGCTTTCGTTCAATAATGCTTTATGATAAGGTTTTATTGTGAATTAAATCAGATCAGACCTTATCAAACAGACTTTCATGGGGTTGATAACTTGCCAATTACGATTGCAATTTATCCTATCCTAAAAAGAAAATTTTATATAACCTATTATAAAATTTATTTTCAAACTTTTTATTGATTTTATTTATATTCTAAAGGGTGCCCATTTCTTATTAAAGTCTTTTATGAAAATTTTTAAAATGGGGAGGGTTGTTGTATAGCACAACAAGACCTAGTCAAGGCAGAACTACTCAGGGAGATAGCGACAATTCAGATCCAAACTTACCGAAACAATCTGGCCCTAGGTGGAATTGAACAGACTCTCAAAGACCTGAAGTGGAGGATCGAGCAGAGGAGCAAGATGCCAAGATCAAGCACCAAGGCCCCAGCCCCAGTAATATCCTCTGATGAGGATTGAAATAGAGAATCAGTGGGATTACAAAATCTTTTTTCTTTTTGATGAAATTTAGTAATATGTTTCAGTTTAAATTATGTTCCAGGAACAACATTATAGATAGTCAAAATTGTGATGTTAGATGGATAAAAATAAACCTCTTTAAGTTTTGGACATCATATAATGATGACAGGTGGCTATCTGGTTTCCTTCGGGCAGGTAAGCCACCTACAACAAATGGATGATAAAAGTTTTTTCAAAAAGGAATACAAGTAGAGACCTCCCAAGTTTTAAAAAAAAAGGTTTAATTTATTTACCCTACCTCTAGTTTATTTATATTTTTAATTATTTATCATAGCTATCGAGTAAGTATAAAAGGAGGTTTTATTTATTTACCATACCTCCAGTTTATTTATATTTTATTTATTTACCATACCTCTCTTTTGAGTGTTCGTCTTTATATTTTAAATTTATAATGTGTTTATACATAATAGTAATTAGATTTATTTTGAAATAGCACTGACATTCGATTAAAAATGTTAAATGTGTAATAAAGAAACCCTCATTGATGACAGATGAAAAATGGAATAAGCTAGATAGAAGGGTGATTGCAAAAATTCGCCAATATCTAGCAAAGACTGTGTATTTCAATGTGTCCCAAGAAAAGACGACACAAGAATTATGGAAGAAGCTCCATGATCTATATGAGAAGAACACAAAAACAAAAAAAAAGTGCTCTTGATGAATAAGCTTTATAATATCAAGATGAAGGAGGGTGTATCAATTTCTCAACACTTGAATGAATCAATATTATTGCTAATCATCTTTCCTTTGTTAAATGCATTCTAGATGATGAAATTAGAGATATTTTGTTAATGTGTTCTATGCAAGACCACTAGGAGAATTTAATTGTAGTTATGAGCAATTCAACACCTAAAGGGACCCTGAATTTTGATCTTGTCAGCAAGATTTTAATGAATGAGGAGTTGTGACGCAAGTCAATTGAGAAAAGCCAAGGAGGCAAAGCTCTATTTCTAGTTGATCATGGTAGGAGAATTGATTGAAGCCAACAAGGGCATGCAAGGTCGACAGGCTAATCAAAATCAAGGAGGGGCGAAATCATCTGCTTTCATTGTGGCAAACCTCGGTACATGAAGAAATAATGTTGAGTCTAGAAGAAAGGACAAAAGGATAAAAAACCTGTTAATACAAATCACAAATCATCTAGTACAAATGAAGGTGAGACCACAACTATAGTCATAAATGGTGATGTACTAATTACTATTTCAGTAGAAGATGCATGTTTATATACATCTAGCAGTAGCTTTGATTGAATCCTTGAATCTGGGGCATCTCACTCTGTAACCCCATGGAAGGATAGTTTTGTTGCATATAATCTTGGTGCTTTTGGTAGAGTGCATTTGGAGGACGATCATTTTTGCAATATTGTTGTAGTGGGAGGTGTCCAAAACAAGATGAGGGATGGACAAGAATTATTATTGAAATATGTTAGTCATGTACCAAAAATGTGCATGAGTTTGGTATCCGACTGGATGATGAATGTTATTCCACAAGCTTTTGAAAAGGAGGCTGGAAAATTAGGAGAGGAGCATTTGTTGTGGCCAGAGGACCCAAGGCAGAAACATTATATACATTGAAGGCAATGATAGGAAAATTAGATTTCGACTCTATCAAAAAAGAAAGAAAGTCAGCAAATCTGTGGCATAAGCACTTGGTCACATGAGCGAGAAGGGATTAAAAATCCTTGTTGGTAAAAAATATTTTGAAGTTTGAAATCATATAATCTTGATCTTTGTGAGCATTGTATATATGAAGGACAAATATGAGTTTAATTCCTTAGAGGTGACCATGAAAAAAAGAAAAAAATTGTTATAACTGATACACTCAGAAGTGTTTGGGTCTGTTAACATAAAATCATTAGGAAGAGCATCATATTTTGTAATAATTATAGATGATGCATCCACGAAGGTTTGTGCCTACCCTACAAAAAGTGAAAATGAAGTGTTTGAAATATTTCGAAAACTCCATATTTTTGTTGAAAGAGAGACTAACAAATCTCAAGTGTCTAAGAACAAATAATGGTGGAGAATATTTCTCAAATACATTCAAGGAATGTTGTAATAAGTTTCACATAAAGCATGAGTATAATGTGCCTTGTACTCCTCAACAAAATGGTGTTGCAGAGAGGATGAATCACACCATTATGGAGAAAGTGAGGAGTATGTTGTCAAATTCTAGTTTGGAGAAACATTTTTGGGTAGAAGTAGTAAGGAAAACTTGCTATTTTATAAATCGATCTCCTACTACATCCTTGGATGGTGAAAGAAGTTTGAACCCGTAAGATGTTCAATTATTCTCATTTTAAAATCTTTCGATGTGAAGCATTTGTACATATTCCCAAAGAAAATAGAACTACTAGATGATAAATCTATGAAATGCATTTTTCTGGGATATGTGAATGAATAATTTGGTTATTGTGTATGGGATCCAATGAAACATAATGTAATTAGATGCAAGGATGTTATATTTAATGAGTTAGAGATGTTTAAAAGGTCTATAGGTGAGTTGGAGGTCAAGAAAGTTATTGACAGGTTTTACGAGCAACATGAAAAAATCCCACCAATGTAAGAAAATTGATAGAAAATTCAAGAGCAGGAAGGACAACAAGTGGAAAGTGATGAACATCAAGAAGAAGGAAACTTATAGGAACCTTTAGAAGAGATTCAACGTGATAACGCACCACCATAGTTGGTTCGTAGATCTTTTAGACCTCATAAGCCTTCACAAAGGTATCCTCCTTCAAACTATTTTTTATTGACTGATGAATGTGAACCTAATTGTTTTCAAGAGGCTTGTAAATTTGAGAAAAATAAAGAATGGAAGAAAGCAATGCAGGAAGAAATTAACTTTGTTGGAAAATAAAATTTGGGAATTGGCAAATCTCCCAAAAGATAGAAAGGCTATACAAAACAAATGGGTATACAAGATTAAGCATGAATGTGGCCAAAAGAAGGAGAGGTATAAATCAACGTTGGTGATGAAAGGATTTCCCAAAACTAAGGTATTGATTTCACTAGTATTTTCTCACCTATTGTCAAAATGCCATCCATCATAGTCATTCTTGGTCTTGTTGATGCTTTAGACTTAGAATGTGAACAGTTAGATGTAAAAAGGACTTTCCTTCATGGTGAATCGGAGTAAAAAATTTATATGGAGCAACTAGAAGGCTTCATAGAAAGAGGCAAGGAAGACCTAGTTTGTAGGTTGAAGAGGAGCCTCTATGGTTTGAAACAAACACCTCGACATTGGTATAAGAAATTTGATTCTTTCATGTTGGAACATGGTGTTCACAGGTTGGAAGTTGATCATTGTCTCTATATCAAGAGGTATGCTCAAGGAAAGTATACCATATTATTGTTATATGTGGATGACATGTTAATTATTGGGCATGATAAGAATATGATCAATAGGTTGAAGAAATATTTGAGCATCAAATTTGAAATGAAGGATTTGGGTGCAGAACAAAAAAATTGGGTATGAGGATCATGTAACAAGAAAAACAAAAGGTTATGGTTATCACAAGAAAAATATCTCACGAAGGTGCTTGACAAGTTCAATATGAAGGATGCCAAACCAGTTGGTACACCCCTTGCAACACACTTCAAGTTGAGTTCTGAGTTATGTCCCAGTGATGACAAGGAGAAGGAAGAAATGATAAATATTCCTTATGCTTCAACAGTTGACAACCTATGTATGCCATGATATGCACACAACTAGACATTGCATATTTAGTGGGAGTAGTGAGGAGGTTCGTTTCCAATCCATGCAAACAACATTGGCAAGTAGTAAAATAGATTTTTAGGTAACTCAAGGGTAATTGTCATTATTGTTTATGTTTTTGTTACAATAAGACTTTGCTTGAAGGGTTTAGAGATGCAGATATGGCTAGATATATGAACACTAGAAAGTCCGCTACATGTTATTTGTATACATTTGTAGGTGCAACGATATCTTGGGTGTCAAGGCTACAAAGGATAGTAGCTTTCTCTACAACAAATGTAGAGTACATAGCTACAACATAAGCTTTTAAATAAATGTTTTGGATGTAATGACTCCTAGGAGAAATAGGAATAAGGTAGGATAAGTATTTACTATATTGTGATAGCGAGAGTGCCATTCACTTGGCGAAAAACAAAACATTTCACTCAAAAACCAAGCCCATTAACATAGGGTACCATTAGATGAAGCATTTGTTGGAGGAAGGAAAATTATCCTTGGAAATGATCCATACAGATAAGAACCATGCTCACTAAGATTCTACAAAGAAAAAAACATGGGTTATCTAGAGGCACGGTAGGACTTTGTGTGACTTGATTCATGACTATTCATATGGCTTCAAGTGGGAGAATGCTAAATGTGAAGCCAAATAACGCACCTTACGCTGACCGAGTCACCCGTCTTCTCTCCACCTATTCCACCACCTTGCTGAAAGTTACTGCCGAGGCGAACCTCCACAGCTTACTTCTAACTTCACTATGGAGTCATGTATTTCACATGAGAGAATTAGAAAATTCTAGAGCTTCTCTCCTCATCTATAAATTTGTAATTTTCCTCAATCTTAGCAAGCAAGCTAGGCAAAGACCTTGCATGTAATAAAGTTCTATACTTTTTTGTTCTCCACTAAGTAATGTTTTAGTTCTTTGGTGTTGTCTTTCAGTTTCGTATTTGGCGTTCAGTTATATCTACATTTATAATTTTTTCCTTTGTTTGTACTCTTGTGAATCCCATCAAGAGGAATAGTCAAATTAGTTGGATAATAATAGTCAATGTAGTTGGATAATCTATTATTGAGAGCGTTAACATACGAATTTTAAGCATATTTAATCAATATCCAATGAAATGACATACAACATAACACAACGTAATCAATAGAAAAAACAATTAAAAGAACGATACCACTCAATAGAAAAAACAATTAAAAGAAAGATACAAATTTTGTGATTTTGAATCAATCTATAAATAATTTGACTATTTTTTTTGCCGATACGCTTATATATTCCCACTGCGGGTGGATGAAGAGCTGTGTTCATTTTTATTTCTTTTTAATCGACTAACCATATTAATTGTCAAGCTGATATACTTCGTTTGATTTCGTGATGGACGGGCTGCCATCTCCAGGAGTTTAAAGAGTTAGAAATTAATTTCATTCAAATTGAAACGATCTTGTACGTTGCGCTATTAGTTTGGGTAATGGAAACTATTTGCGTTCCTCCATTTTCGCTCAAGTGATTTGGTTTCTCACCGTTAGTCCTGTATTTCAACGATGGAAAGAAACACTACCCGTTCGCAAATAAATAATTTTTAATATTTATATTAATTTATTTATTTCAAAATCAATTATATATATATAAATTAATTAGAGTGAACAAAAAAATATTTCAATGTACAAAAAATTATATAATTGAAAATAATATTTCTTACAATTAATAGAAGAATATAAGTATAATTTATTTGATTCTTATTATAAAATTAACATACAGCATTTAAAAAATATAATTAGCTATAATTTTTTCCCTAGGGATCATATATAAAATATTTTAGTGTCATATTATATATATGAGGTTATATAAAAAATTACTATTCAAATATTTTTAGTAATTTATATTTTGATTTTTTTTGGTATATTTTTCCTTTAATTTTGTAGGAATTCTAACGATCAAAGTTTAAATTGCTTAATCTACCTAATCTAAATATTTAAAAAAAAAAATCAAAATATTTAATCTACCCAATACAAATGTCCAATAAAATTTTCAAAATATAAAGCTATTATGTGTATTCAAAAAACCAATTTATAATATATATAACCACCTATAAATTACAAATCCTTTTACAAATTTTGCACGAAGAAAAAAGCCACACTAATCTAATATCAACGCATTTCATGTCAAAATCTGTGATTTATCATGTATTCATTGCTTACCATTAATGAAATATCAAAACCAATCCGTGATTTCTCATATATTGATTGTCTATCCTTACTGAAATATCAAACCAGTGTAATGATCCATTTTGAGTGATTTTGTAATAATGAAAAGTATTTGTTCTCGATCAAAGTCATATGGCAGTTTGTAGATTTGTATTATTAATCGCTGCAAAGAGTGAAAGATTTTAGGTTAAATTAATTTCAATTTATAATTATAATAAAAATAATTTATAGCTTCAGGATTTTAGGTTAAATTAATTTGAATTTATAATTATAATAAAAAAGTTTATAACATTTTAGGTTTTCCATGTATATTGTTAAAACAAAAAATAAAAAAATATCCTTCGGTTGTAAGATTTTTTTTTATGATAGTAAATAAATAAAATAATATGCACATGGTCTTCTGCAGTTATACTACAAAGGTCAACTGGCGCAGTGGTAACAACAACAAAAAAAAAAACGGGCGCAGTGGTAACGACGACAAAGTACAAGAGTGTTGAACATCATTATGGCGGCCACTGGCATGTATGGCTTTTTCATTCCGAAGAATTTTGGTCGAGGGCATTAAATGAGCTGAGACTGTATATGCTCACAGTTACATTTTGAATTTAACAAAATTGAACAGTAAGTATATACAGCCTAGTTCATTTAATGCTAAAATTGTATATTTGTTACCTTGAAGCATCCCAAAACCAAACAATTTAACTACGGATTTGCAAGTCAAGTTAGATTTCACGTCATGTTAAAAATAAAATCTGAGGGTGAGTTGGTCCTCCCTCTCGGAAGTTGTGCGGACAAGAGGATTGAGAGGCCACGCATGCTATGCTTACTTCGCGTTGTCGGTAGCTATTGGTTAGTTGATTTTTTAATATTTTATCTGAATTTTATTGGCAACCATTGTATAATTTTTATTTAAATTTATGAATGGATATTAATGATATTATATAATTTGAGTGGGTTTAATAGTTAAAAGTATGTGTTTTTTTTAAAGAAATTATAGGTTCAAAATCAGACAGAGTAGGGTATGTATATTGTAAAAGTCACAATCAAATCACTACACAAAAATGAATCCCTTGTTCTATAAACAAAAAACCTCCTACACAATGAATCCCTTGTCCTATAAACAAAAAACCTCCTACACCAATATAAAATTTTAGTTAACATTCATTTTAAAATTAAATAATAATAATAAGAAATAATTATATAAATTAATTAAAAACATAATTCCAACCAAAGTTTCATATTTATATTGAAAAACCA
Organism: Pinus tabuliformis; assembly: GCA_031772625.1. Lineage (NCBI taxonomy): Eukaryota > Viridiplantae > Streptophyta > Pinopsida > Pinales > Pinaceae > Pinus > Pinus tabuliformis. Next base: position 910,248,424 of record CM062819.1, read on the forward strand.
GAAATGTTGACGAAATGAATCACCTTGAAATCTCCACAAGGTATAGGCTTTCCTGACAAAACGCTTCGGGCCAAATTCGGATGGAAAAGTCCTCACGAACTTCATAGGTATATTTATAGATTTTCAGGGGTTTCATATGTAGCTTTGATATTTTCATGTGAACGCTGCAGCTTCAACTTTGGACAGGTGTCTTTGCGACATGGCCTGGGTTGCCCAATACTAATACCCAAATCAGCTAGCTGCAAAGATCGATGGATAATGCCGATTACGCCGAGCTTATCTCGATTGCAGGTTGCTCAAACTTGTTGACGTGGCTAGCCGGCCCTATCAGTCTCAGTTGCCTGTTCAGTTAATAAGTTTAGTTAATACTTTCAATATTCCAACAACCCCTCAGCTCCCCTGATTTCCTATAGCGGGACAATTCTGACTCCCAAAAGCAGTGGATAAGACATGAACTCAAATAAATTCAATGGTACCAGGGCACCAAAGAATTTCAAAATTCAAATGCCTTGCAACCTGGGATTTCAAATTGAAATATTGAGCGCTGAGGTTCTGCAACAGATTATTGATTAGGGAAAAGATGGTTCTCTGCTTCATTTTGAACCTCGCCTTGGGCACCGTCCCCCACTGCGACAACATCCAAGGGAACTCCATAATGTACATCAGAAAGAGGCTCCTCATTGCCAGATATCTTCTCCATCTTCCGCTGCGTGTCCAATGCAACTCCATAGTGGACATCATCAAGAGGCTCGTCATGGGCAGATCTCTTCTCCATCTGCCGCTGCGGGTGCAATTTCTGGAATTGAGGGGCATGGATATAATTTGGGATCAAATCTAGGCATTCAGGCTATGTAAGCTCCCTTCACAACCCAGCTAATCTCCAACACCATATTATGATCTCCACAGTTTTAAAATCAAAGTTTATATTGAGAATAAAAAACTATTTTACTTGATTCAGTTCCCTTTTAATTGATGTTCCCATGCCCGCGAGGATACAATTCAGTAGCGTTGAATTCAGAAACTAGAAGATTAATTAGAGCAGAACCAAAAGAGGCTGTTGATACGCCTGCTGCAGGTTATTAAAAAGGTTTTGGATGTCGGATCCTGTAACTGGTTACTATATCCCGGGATATCTATTTTTTGAGGCCGATATAACGGAACAGAGAATATATAATCAGGGTCGATTCAACTAATTCCAACCCAGTACCAAATTAAAGGCTGCTTGATTCAATTTCAAATATAAAGTTTTAATGATGTGCAAGTCCAGCAAAAGCTTTTGGTAGGAAGAGATGTACTTTGGATGCATTTACATATTATCGGTATCATTTTATTAACTATCAATGAAAGAAGTGCTGTCAAACTTCTGAGTTTGAAGCTGTTGTTTGAGATAAATTGCTTTGTCTGTATGACCATATTACACTTAATCCATAAAATTGGCCTTAATTTGAAAAAAGCCGATTTAAGTTGTTTTTCAATGATTAACTACTATAATCCTAAAACGAAAAGCTAATCATAAATACAAACAAAACATTAGTAAATTCTCGACCCAGTACAAATGTGTAAATTATTTACCATTTAAAAAATAACTCTCAAGATCAAGATCAAGATGAGCTGCACAATAAGATTCGATTCGATGATGAATGTAGAGATTTACATCATATTCTTATGTTATTTGCAGGGCTTTCTCTATTCCGTTGTTGGTTTTAGGGCTTTCTCCATTAAGTTGTTGAAAACATAGGTCTACATGTAGGGTATAAAAATAAATTTACTTATAATTTCTACCAGTCTTTGGACGTAAATTAGTGGGCAACATTATTTTGAAATGGCTGGTTCAAATTTTCTGCTAATTCTTTTCATCCAGCGGTGTTTTTTAAATTGTTGGTCCATATGTTGTGTTAATTCTTTTTATCAAGGGAGAAATTACTTTAATATGCTGAATGTTATAGCTTTTTTGATTCCAGAACTTCAGAGTAAAAAATTTAGACAAATAAAATGGGGGCAATAAAAAAATTATTCATTTTCTACCAAAATTAACTTAACTGTAATAAAAAAATTATTTATTTACTACCAAAACTAACTTAAGTGCTAATAATAGCAGCACATGATTGAAGTTAGAGGATTCCAAAATACAAATATTCTAGCTTTCCTGAAAATAGTAAGAATATCCAGTCAATTGTATTATTTTGAGATTGTCTTTTATTTTAGAAGGTTCATATTGCATTTTAAGCTATTTGTTTTTTGTTTTTTCTGTTTTTTAACAAAGTCGGTAGTTGTATTATATTTCCGAAATAAGAAGGGAGACTAAGCTCCTGAAATACATGCTGATATGCCATGAAGAGCAAGATAAGAAGGAGTTACAAGTTAAACGAAATTCCTCTTTGATCCTACCTTTTGGGCTTTTGAAAAACAAAGACCAGAGATAAATCCTAACAAACTAGAGTAACAGAGAGTAGCATTTACAAATCATATTCAATCTATATTGATGTGGCTAATGTGCCGAGCAGTGTACTTATCAGTGTCGTCGACACCCGCTTGTTTGATTCTTCACAAACTTGTGGGAACTGCGGTTCTCTTTTCCATCATGTATTTCAAAATTTCAATGGATTCTTCTGCATGATTGCACCTATTGGAAAGCCGGTTGAACTGTTCATGCAGTGAAGAAATTCTATATTAGAGCAAGTTAATGTCACCTGCATATTTCTCATTGATAATATGATTTTGGCTCTCAATTTTGTCTTCCAAGACCTTTTGATGGGCTCAGACTTGTTCTAGCTCGGCTTGGACATCAGCGCAATGAAGGAAATCCTCGCTCCTCGCCATTGAAGCAGAATGAAATGATGCTGAGGATGTTGAAAATCCCAGGGACTAGAATAGAAGCGCAGTATAGAACAGAAGCGCGGCACAACGGGTTGAACTGAAAAAAAAACGTGCAGAGGCTAAAAGAAGAGAGGCCAGAGGCATAGGGGTCAACTGAAGGAAAAGGCGCAGAAAGGAAACGCTGGCAGCATAGAGGGAAGGAAAAAAAGAGGGCTCAAATCTCCAAGAGAGGGAGGAGAGGAAAAATAATATAAATGGAAAAATAGTTCAACTATTAAAAGAGGGTAAAATATTTATGGATTTTTAATTGTAATATGCTAAATCATTTTATAGTACTCAATTTCTTTTTTTCGGTTTGACTTCATTAAGAGGGCACAAATTCAAGGAAACATCAAAAAAATTGTTAATACATTGTTTTACGGCAAGGTTCTATGTGTGGTGATGGAATGCAAAGCTCTTGTCTTATAATTACAAACTTTTCAACTTGATTGGTATTTAAATTAACGAAGTATTTAAATCATGTCTATCATATTGTTTAAAAAATATTGTGAAATATAATTGCTTTAATTCACGGGTTTATAATTTGTAGAAAACTTTATAGTAATTCAAATTAGTAAAAAACCTTAGGTACCAACACACTTTCTTGTTGAAAACATAGGCTTAGAAGTAAAATAATTATGAAAAAAAAAAAAAAAAACATATATATTTAAATACTTTAATAAATGTCTTAAAAAATAAAGATATCTTATCAATTAAGTATTTAATAAGGATATACTATTTTCTTTTCGGTTTTTACCTACTACTCTATGTCTCTATGTGTGGGGTCCTAATCATGGAGATGGATTCCATAGATTATATTATACTAATGACCCATATGATAGGATGTAGATTTCATCTACTTTGAATTGCCATGTTGGTTTGTCATTAAGGGTCTCTTAGGTGCACACATCCTTTCCCTTATCAGAGGATGGTGTCTTAAAGGAATTGATGAATCATCTACCTATATAAATAGTGGCATGGAAACAATGGAGATTCTAGTTGTGTACACAAAGATTCCATTTGCTTCATGTGCAATTGCCTGCAAACATTTAGCTTTCTTTGTTATAAAATTTCATGATTATAGTTCTACAAGTTGGCTAAATTTACTTCAAGTGGATGCTTTCTGGAAGTAGTAACTCAACAATCGACCTACTAATTGTATTGTAGAACATTTGAATACACTTATTTGTTGGAAATTGGAAAATAATGAGAAAATAGGTAATTAGATTCCATAATTAGTTATCCAAACTTGAGGTCGCTTAATATATGAGATTGATAAGTGGAGAGTAATGAAAGATTAGTCCAAAATGCCAATGAAAGACTCATTTTCTAAAATACTCCATGCAAAATTGTGGTTGGAGAAGATCATGAATAGAAAATGCAAAGACCATAGAATTTTCAAGATATTATTTTAAGACTACTTTCAACAATGAAAAAGACACAAAACATATAATACAATGAAATTTCCATTATGGAGCCTCTTATTTCTTGGCTCTACTTTCTTCCAAATCGCCAATTTAAACTAAACAATGTGTTTTTGAAATAGTCTCCGAGACAAATGAGAGGTGGTATACTGCAACTTCAAGATTTTGAATTTAAATTTAAAACTCAAAAAAACCATCCCATCACATTTAATATTTAAACTACATTATCAACTCACCATATCACTTACTCAACCTTGGAAACTGTAGTGGTGATCCTAATGAAGATTACTTCAGAATAAGGGGTTGACAAAAAATGGATGAACAAATACGGGTGGAAGAGGATGCTGGAAAAGTGCCAAGATTATTAATGTCATAGATGCATACATCAGGATAACATAATCTCAAGGACTCTTCATCTTGGTGGATAATTCTCATCGTTCTCCCACTTCTCATCATTAAATAGTGGATACACTGAAAAGATATATTTTGGAATCAATTCAAGAAAAACTACGACCTTAATAACTCTATCCAATAGGAACTATAACCCATAGTAGCTATAACCAATGGGAACTATTACCACAATTACTCTAGATTACAAAAACTTTGATCAATGAATGAATAAGATGATTATAGGTTGTTGGTCATAACAGTTCTTTGATCAAGAAATTACCTATAATTATGACTAATAAACATTGATTATAGTTATTGTGAGTCAAGGTTCCTAACTAACAAAGGAATTATTCCCTAGAACTATGACTAAAAAAAAAGTTCCTAGTTTAATTTCATAGTTAAAGCTCCCACATCATAATTCTTGTGGTCATCCTTCCTGTAAAATAAATTAAAGGTTCCTAATTGAAAAGGGAACTATGAAAAAAAAGGAATGATTCCTAAGGTCATAGTTCATGAGGGTCAAAGTTCTCAAGGTCATAGTTATTATGCGTCGTAATTTGTAAGGGTTAAAGTTCCTCAAGTTCATATTTCTTGTATGTCATAGTTACTATGGTCATATTTCTTGTGGGTCGTATTTTCTACTGGTTAGAGATTCCCATGATAAGAAAGCTCATAAAATTTCTTCAATGGGAGTCGATGAAGTGCTTGTGGGAAAATGAGAGGGGGGGAATATAAATAGAGAGAGAGAGAGACACTATAAAATGTGTAAATGGAAATAGAGAGATATAGAGTGTTGGAAATAAATTAGTCATAATGGTATAAACAACAATTACATCCATACAATTCCATTCCATCAAATTCTACGATACTAGGGTTTTCAAATTCCATAAAAGTAGGTTTTTCAAATTGCACAAAATTAAGGTCTTCAAATTTCACTTCAATATACATTAGAAAACATCACGAACTTGTGATGCAAGTTAAATATGGTTTGTTTACTTACATTGTCTAATTATGCACTCAAATTTGAACTCACTATATTGGAGTTTCCACATTCTGCATTGATAGGGTTTTCAAATTCCACAAAGCTAGGGTTTCCATAGTGCATAAGGTTAAGGTTTTCAAATTACATATTGATATTTCCTAATAATGCACGTACACTTTTGAGTGAGGCTAAGCAGGTAACCTGGTTTGGGCCTTACAGAGCCTAGACAACTAGGACCATGCGTGCATTCCTAAGGACAAGCACACATTCTTGTGCACATGTGTTCCTCATGATAGCCCTATTTCCACTTGTGGGGTCATCATTCCTGTGCAAGTTCCCTTTATTGATTCTCACTAGTTTTTTCAATTATGCATAATCCTTCTCAAGGTCTCATTATAGAATTTCTCACAACATTCCTTCATACACTTGATGCTAGGTGTTTTCTCATTAGTCTACATTGTTTGTTTATTTTTCCACATATGAAGTCATTGCCATACATATGTGATTCCAAAACCATTTGTCACATGATTATTTATAGTATACGAGTAGAGTGCTAAGTTATTTCATCATGACTATTCCCAAATTACAAAAGCCTCCATCATGTTCTGGTTGATTTCTTATACATGTTTGAGAAAGTTTCACATATTTAACTTTATGTATCCATTTATTACTCTTTTATGTTCATATCATCATTCTAGATTGATCATGGTTATGAGTGTTGCAATAGGTTATCATCGTTCCTTTCTTAAAACCGCCATTTATTTATACTTATTTTTCTATCTTCTCATAGGTTTTGTATTCTTTATTGGGTAAGGTTCTTCCAATTTAGACTTCATTCATATGTAATTTAGGGAATTGTGATACTATTTCTCATCTATAATTTCTCTTTATTAATATTAAATTATTATAATGTTCGTTATCTATCTCAATGCTTTCAGAGTGGAATAATTACATGAATGAGCTTGTATGGTTTTTTTTATCAATGGGTCCCAATTTGGAAAATTTGTTTATGAAACCTCCTAGAGCCATTTTGAGGCATTAAGAAATTTTTTTGGGGTAAACAAATTATTTCTTGTACGATACCATCCGGTGCTCAAAGTTTTTATGCAGAATTCATGCCTCTCACAAGTTGGTCTACCATACTAACTGCCATGGTACTAGTCGATGTTACATTAAACCCTGTTACTCATGCATATTGTCTAGCCATGTATGGAATTTCAAAAATACTGTAGAAGGTAAAAACTTTTAACTCTAATAGGGTTGAGGGAGTCATTGATTTCATATAGTTAGATATTGGGTTATGTTAAATACTAGGCCACTAGGAGGAGTAGGGGTTCCAGTTCATGCTATATATTTTCTTCCATATTTGAGCAAAGTAATTAGGAGTGGGATGTTAGAGGGAAAAAATGGGATTAATATTTTGTAGCAACTTACAAGGCATAGGTCTTTGAAAACTCTATAGAGAGTACCTCTTTCTTTGTACCTACACATTTTTCCATATAGGAGAAACGATATCAAAGAAAACTCACCTTCTAGCTAGGTTTCTCTCGTAAGGGTTTCCCAAGGAAAAAATAGTGCCTATTTTGGTTAGTGTTTATATGTATTTTTAGTTTATATTGATTGCATTTCAACTAATTTATATCTAAGCATACAAACAATAAATAAAGAATCTGAGATCTAAAAAGTGTTAACATTTACATTAAAAATTTCAATATTTTATTAGATCTATTATGATGAATTAATGTTCCAATGGAATAACCACGACAGTTTACTGATCATCTCCACATCTTTCTTGAATGACTAGTGCCTTCTTTACTACCACATGTTACGACAATGAGCTTAACATATTATGTCATTTTATGTTACTTTATCTTTGATGTTCTTTTCTTAATGTCCATGGTTAGGCTTTTATTGCCATTATTCCCATCTTCAAAATGTAACATCCTCAAAGCAAGACCATCGAATAACCATTAATTAGGAGTGAGGCTCAACAATTATCTTGAATTCATTTTGTATTTGAACCCATCATTCATATCAACTAGAATTGCATTTTCAAACTATGTCATGATTGCTAGGTTGTTACTTTCATTGATAGTATAAAAATATTCTATTACGAGGACAAGTATAAAAGACAATTAGTACATAAATAATCATTAAAATTTATTTTCCCACACATTACAACTATTTATTGGTCGTATCTATATTCACTCGCTCTTGTAGCACTAAATAAAGTTGCAAATTCCTTTATCCTCCCTTAATTAACTATATAAACCTCATTATATCTAAAATGTAGTACTAAAACTTTATATTCACTTAAAGTTAATCATATTCATGAAGTTATATAATTTTCATTTTACTTTTGTTTTTTGAATGGTTATACACATTTATCATAAGCAAATTATCCTCATCATAACTTAGTCCACAATAATAAAATTATTATTTATACAAAATATAAATCACAATAAAGATAAATGTAAAAGTATGTCCCAAAAATTTCATATGAAAATATTAACTTCTTATATATCAATTTGTTACATGTCTTACTTTTTTGAACTTGTTATAGAATATTTGAATTCATTTTAATCATTCTTCCAAATTGTGGAATGTGAAATTCTGTAACTTTAAAATGTTGTTTTTAAAAGATTACACTAAATTATATCTCTAACAAATATCATATAAAGACATTACAAGTTAAAAAAAAATAGAAATACAATAAATCTCATACAAAAATATAGAAGTTATAAGTAATTATTTTTCCTCTTATAATTTCATTTTAATATTTTGTTTAATCACTAGATATGTAGGAGTTGTATGTTAGACATAAAAAATTTCTAAATTCACTTTTTATATATAGTAAGTTTGTTTTTATTAATAAAATTATGAACATTTTTTTTAGATAAACCATTCGAAATGCACCTTAATCCCGATCTATCAAGCATCGAGAGGGATCAAATCTCTCGAGGTGAAAACCTTTTTTTTGAGTGCAAAACTTGAGGAAAGGTTCTCAACTCGAGACATTTGATCCCTCTTGATGCTTTATAAAGTGAAGCTTAAGATGGATCTAGGCTAGTTATATAATATCTATATTTGTATATATGTGCCTTTTCTCATTCCCTCTCTCTATCTCACCCCCTAAATATACACATTCACTCTCCATATCTCTCTCTCTCTCTCTCTCTCTCTCTCTCTCTCCCTCTCTATCTCTCTCTCTCACTCCCTCTTCCTTTCCCTCTCCCTCTTCCCCTTCTCTCCCTCTCTCTCTCCTCCATGTCTTCCCTCCCACTCTCCTCTCTCCCTCACTCTCTCTCCATCTCTCCCTTGTCACTCCCTCTCTCTCTCCACCTTTCTCCATCTATGCCTTTCTCGTTTCCTCCCTCTCTCCCCCTCCAACTCCCTCTCTCCCTATACTTCTCTCTATTGAGTCACATCTCTCTCCCTTTCTCTCCCACTTACCTCTATATTCCCCCCCCATCATTTTATCCCTCTCTCTTCCCTCCAAATTTGTCATTATCTCCCTCCCTCTCTCCTTCTCTCTCTCTCTCTCCCCTCCATCTATGTGTCTCCCTATCTCTCTCCTCTCCTCTTATGTACCTTCCCTCCTCTCCTCTCTGCCTCACTCTCTCTCCACCTCTATCTCTCTATGAATTTGTTCTTTCCTCCCACTCTCTCCCCCTCCAACTCCATATATATGTTTCTCCCTCTCTTCTTCTCTCTCTCCCCTTGTCTCTCTCTTTCCTCCTCTCTCTCCCTTTCTCTCCCTCTCACTCTCACATCCCTCTCTCCTCTCTCTCTTCCTTCCTCTCTTTCCCTCTTTCTCACCTCCCTCTCTCTCCCTCCCCACATCACTCTCTCTTTCTCTTTCTCTCTCTCCTACCTCCAACTCCGTCACCCTCCAAATATGATCTCAAGAACTTTGATTGATATGTACTATTCCCTATAACTATGACCAACAACTGAAGGTAATAGTTCCTTTGTTTGTAAACATTCCTTCATCATATTTGTTATGGCCATAGCTCTTACAGTTCTTGATTGAACACCCAACAAAGGTTAGATTAATAAATACTATAACAATTCGAGCTATAATGATTTTAGATAAGGAATAACTATAACATGAAATTAACCATCTCAAAAATATTTTATCAAATAATGGATACATTGAAAAAATATAGTTTGACATGAATTTAACAAGAACTATGATTTTAAGTACTCTAGCCAATAGGAACTGTAACCCATAGTAACTATAACCAATGGGAACTATTACCGTAGTAACTCTAAGTGGCAAGAACTTTGATCAGTGAATGGATAAGATGACTATAGGTCAATGGTCATAATAGTTCATTTATCAAATTTCCTAGTTGATAAATTACATATAAAAAATACTAATCAACATTGGTGACACTTCCTATGAGTCAAGGTTCCTAGGTGACAAAGGAATTATTCCCTAGAATTATGATTGATGAAGAACTGTCATATTTCCATTTGTAGTCAAAGTTGCCATGTCATTATTCTTTCGTCATGGTTCTTTACAGATGAAGTTCTCATTAGTCAAAGTTACTCATTTACAAGGGAAATATCTCTTTGAATCTATGAAAAACAAAGGAATTGAAGGTTTTAACCCTTGTACATAAATTACCTACAAATGAATTCTTAAAGAAAGAAAAATATACAATGGTGAGAAAATAAAATACACACAAATATTTTTCTCCTGGAGCCCAAAAATGGGAAAACCATATTGATTTTTCATTATATTCCTTTCAATGTTAAAATACATTATATACATGTCAAATCATTCATAAACCCCCAATCCATTAACCATGGATTAGAACATAATCATAGTTTCCTTGACCAGATCTACAAATATCATGGTTAAACTCATCGTATCCAATACCATGCACAAAACCATGGGTGGGTCCACACACCATCCTTGGGTTTGTTCCCATCCTTTGGTCTAATGCCATTTTGGTCCACCCAACCATCCTTAGGCTTGCATATTTTTTTTTTTGGGATGAACCCCTCGACAAGGGGGTTTGTTGCCCCCTTGTAATCCCCCCGGCATGGGGCACTTCCACCCCCCTTACGACTCCCCCCTAGACCCTGCAGACCATGACAACGCCTGGTGCTAGCCATGCAAAGGATATAACACATACAAAACAATCTCCCTCTTATTGTCTTTTTTGCACACAAGGGGTCACAAAAGTACATAAGTAATGAGTCCAGTGGTGTAATTCCCATTGTTTCTCTACACCAAGAAAAATTCTCAATACTCACAAAATTTGTCAATGCATCTGCAATATTCTTTAATGTTTCCACCTTTAATAACAACACCTTTTTGTCTTCAACAATATCCCTCACAAAGTGATACTCGACACCAATATGCTTTGTCTTCAAATGATAAGCATGGTTCATTTCTAAGAACAATGCACTTTGGTTGTCGCAATCTATCGCTATAGCTTGTTGTAAAAGCTCCATACCTAAACACAATTTCTACAACCAAACTGTTTCCATGATTGCATGAGTGGCTTCCATATATTTAACCTCTATAGTTTGAATTTCCACTACACATTGTCTCTTGGTTATCCAACTCACTGCTTCTACAAATAGGTTAAACACATACTTTTAAATCTTCTCTGATCCAAATCTCCGACACAGGCTTCATAAACAAAGCTGCATATGTCTAACACTCTATCCAATTCTCGTCTTCCTTGGTAGCACAAACCATAATCACTAGTGCCATGCCCTACTTTACTATTGTCAAATTATCCTTCCCTTGTTTGACATTAACCTTCTCAATACTCCCATTGCATGTGTAATGTTTGGTTTTCTACATACCATTGCATTCATCAAACTACCAACTACACTTGTATATGAAACATGGACATGTACTCTTCCTCTTCCTGTGTCTTGGGACATTGTTCTATAGATAACTTTACACCTACAGGAATAGGAACCTTCAATGGTTTTCTATCTTGCATATTAAAATTTTGCAATATTTTCTCGATATACTTCCTCTAATTTAACCAGAGCTTCCTCATTTATTGATCTCGTTTAATTTCCATGCCCAATTTTATGTTTGCAGCACCAATATCCTTCATGTCTAATTTAGAGGACAACTAGGTCTTCACATCCTAAATAGTTTCTTTATCATTTATAATTAGTAGCATATCATCCACTTATAATACCAAATAAATAACGCTATCACCAACTATTTTGAAATAGACATAGTGATTCACTTTTCTCCTTGCGAAGCCAACTCCTTGCATATATGTATCAAATTTCTAATAACACATCCTTGGTGATTACTTTAACCCATAGAAAGACTTATTTAACTTGCATACCCATTATTTCTTACCCTTCGATGCAAAGCCTTCTGGTTTCTTCATGAATATCTCTTCTTCCATATCCCCATGTAGGAATGATGTCTTAACATCCATTTGTTCTACCTCAAAATATAATGCAATAGCAGCAGATAAACGTAATATAATAGAAGCTAACATGGAAACGTGAGAGAAAATATCACCAAAATCAATTCATGACACTTATGGATAAACTTTCACTAGTAAGCGAGGTTTTTACTTCTCCACTTTGCCTTCAACATTAATCTTCTTCTTAAATGCTAATTTGTTTCCAATCGATTTTCTTTCATCCAGTAGTTCTACCAGATCTCACACATCATTCTTGTTTAGGGCTAATATTTATTCCATCATGGCCTTCTTCTACAGTCTTCTGTCCTTTGAATCCACTACATCCCTCGTAGTTCTAGGATCATCATCAGTAAAAAATAAATAAAAATTTATACTAAAATTAGATGGACTATACCTCTCTAGCTTCCTTCTTTCTTGAACTAATCTACTCAAAATCGGAGTCTGCAGTTATTCCTCTTCTGATTCCTATTATCTTGTAGAGTTTGATTCTTGCTCATTTAGCTCAAAATCTACTTCTATCATTCATTTTCCTTTGATATGACTTCCTCTTTCATAACATCCTTCACCTCTCTAAGTACCACATCATGATAGTACAAAACCTTCCTTGTTTCTGGGTTCCAAAGCTTGTAACCTTTTAAACCATCTTTACACCAAATAAATATCATGGGGGATTCACTCAATGAACCTTTGACATATCACGTGCATTCATGGCATACTAAACAATACCCCTAATTTGACTACATATTGGAAAAATACCTCTAAAAATCACATTGTTTAACCCCCTATCAATACGAACCCAATACACCTTCCCAATTTAAAAACCCCTACTTTCACTAGATATTGTAGGTATCCATTTTTTTATTAACATTTTTTATACCCCTTTATATTTTTTCTCTAACATTGAGCTCCATTTTTTATACCTGCCAATATAAAAACCCTTTACCCCCTAATATATGCTCAATATATTATGTCACTTTTTCCTCAATATATATCCCCCAATATGAACCCACGTGGTATGGTATTTCTCCCCTAGTGAAGGCCCTGTGATAAATATGCACCTTTCAGATTTACTATTCAACTTGGTTCTTTTCTCCTGTGGAACATGTACATATGCATTGCAGCCAAACACCTTGAGATGTGAAAGAGAGGATTTCTTACGAGTCCATACTTCATGTGGAGTCTTATCCTCCAATACTGATGAAGGTGACCTGTTAAACAAGTAACATGCAATATCCACTTCCTCTACCCATAACTCCTACCCTAATCCAATGCCACTAAGAATGCTTCATTCATTTTCCATCAACATCTTATTCATCCTTCGTGTAACTCCATTTTATTGAGGCCTGAATGGATTAATATTCGACCATGCTATACCACACTTCTTTTAAAATACTTTGAGTTGCTTCTTGCAAAAATATCCACTATTATATGTCATCATGATCCAGGGGATCATTAAAATCCTCAAGATTCAAAGTGTTCAAAAGTTCTCAAAACTAGTGTCAAAGCGAAGATCGCGTCACCTTGAATCCAAAAAAACTCGTTTCACTCAAAACAGATATCATATGTTCCAGATATCACATTATGATCGATTTGTCAAACAACTAAAATGTTTGTAATATTGGTTGCAGGTACACCTAGTAAGTAGTCCTTACATTGACTAGGTAGGTGTCTAGGCAATTGACTGTGTGTTTATGGGCCAATGGTTTTTTGCAATGTGTCTCAATCTCATTGGTCGAAATTTCTTGGTTTTCGATTGGTTGTGGGGTCGTTGATGTGGTCAATTGATGGAGGGCCACGTGGGCCAATGGCTTGCTGCCACGTGGCCTCTGAACTTTGCATCGAAATTTAGTATGGTGTTTAAGCACCACATGTGAATCAAAATCAAGAGCTACCACCTAGCAGCAATAAGCCATAACGCCACACTATTCATTTGTTTCTTACCCACAGTGTTCATGGGTTATATTTAAAGTGGTAGAGTAAATGTAATCAAGGAAGGGGCTAGGGCTAAGTCATAGCCGATTGCCACACCCCACACCATAGGACCCTCATGGAGGGAGCCTATGTATAGGGTTTAGCCTCGACCCATAGTCCCAATTCCCACACCATGAAACCACACCAGAGCCATAACACAAAACTGCAGGTGGAGAGTGGAGGGGGCCAGCCTCAGGCCACATGCAACCAATACGACCACCAACACAGAGTAGAAGGGGGCGTAGCACTAGGTTCTTGCAATCGGGTAGCCCCAGGTCATATAACCTGTCACATGACCATAGCCTGCGGAGTTTTGGGTGCGTGCACCAGTTGGGCACCATGCCTATGCTTTATTGGGGAATACGACCACAATGCAACGTGTTGGGGGCCCGACCGATGATGGCAGGTGGTTAGCCCCGACCCTTTGGCATGTGACCCCATACGACCATAAATTTTGGAATTAGGGGGTTAATGGATAGTTTAACTGTGCGACAATTTCGCCCGACAAGCGGGATTGTAGGCTAGGTTTGCGTTCCAGTTTCGGGTTTGGGGCACTCAAGCCAAGTTTGGGCTGAATTGGAGGATGGCTAGCTATGGAAATTGGGAAAAACTTGTAACAAGCATAACTTTCTCAGGTTTTGGCAAAATGAGGTGCAGAAAGAACCTAGAGGGGGTTTTTTACAGTTTTGGATCCATTAGAGACATGTTTTTTTTTCATTTTGAGCATTTTAAAGCCATGAGAACACAAATTTGAGCACTTAATGAAAGAGGCTCTGCATTGTAAGCTAGACCAAGATATGTAGCCTAGGAGAGGGGTGAAGTCATTTATCATGTTTGCTATTATGTGTTTCTAATATGATATTTTGTCTATGTATTTTCTATTAACTAAGTTTAAAAATCATTTGTTTATGTGTTTTGTAACTTGATCCATTACCCAAAATACATAAAATTTCACTTGCAATTTGTATATCACCTTAAGTTTCATAAACAATTCACATCAACACCTTGATCTTCTTATCTTTCCAATTTTCCACCAAAGCCTTAAATTCTTTAAACCTATCAAAGTCTTCAGATTTTTTCCGAAAGAAATATATCCATGTATTACTCAAGATGTCATCTATAAATGAGACATAGTACATAGACTTACCTAGTTATGGAACCAAAACAGGTCCAAACACATCACTATGCACAAGCTCTAATATTAATACAACCTTCTTAGCACGAGAGAGAAAACACATCCGATTCTACTACCCATATACATAATTTTCACATAAATTAAAATTCATAAATAAATTAGATATACATTCTACCATACCATTACCACGTAGTACCCAAAGTCCCTTCTCTCTAATATTCCCTAGTATTTGATGCCGTGGCATAAGATTTTCACGGAAGACTATAAGATTTTCTACTTTACTTAGGAATGATAGAATTGTTGCACCCAACAATAAAAAGTACGACCCATAAGCTTGTATAGAGCTTTGTTCTGAAATTCCCTCATCAGTAAGAGTGCTCCTCGAACCATCTTGCAAGTATCTTTCTCGAACATTTTCTTTACACCTGCACCATCGATCTTGCTTACATAAATTGGATTTCTACAAAATTCAGGAATGTGGAGAACACTAAGAAGTGTTCTAATCCTTCCACTTATAAGATTTAGCTTGAATGTTTCTGGCCCTATAACTATGGTCTTCCTTCCACAACCTAGGAAGACATCACAACCATCATGTTTCTCGTATTTGAAAAACCATTCCCTATGGGGAAGCATATGAAAGGATGCACCTAAGTCAATCAATCGTTCCTCATGATCTATGTACATACTTGAAGAAAAATCCAAGTACACATCCCCATCTTCATCGGAGGTGGTTTTTTCCTCTGCAAAAGGAGCATCATTGTACCCATTTTCTTTATCAGGAGTCTTAGATCCTCCTACCACATATATGTAATATATATCTTCTTATGACTCAAATGATTATATAACAAAAGAGACCCCCAACTCTTGAATTGACATATAAAAAATTTATATGATCAATGTAACACATTCTCAAACATAGATTTTTATTCAGGTCAACCAAGATGCATACTGACCTTGAACTTTGGCAAAGGGTTCTCTTTAAGGAAGGGTCCCACCTACTAGGTCGATTCATTATTATTAGCTCAATATTTTATAATCTTGTTATTATTAGGGAAGAATTAGTTAATGATGACCACAATGAATTGGGAAGTTCATGAATTTTGACAAGTCCCGTATTAATTAAATAGAAAATTTGGAATATATATTCCAAAATAGCTATGCCTATTGGCATAACTATTAATAATGACATTACAATTATGGAAGCCCTATTTCAAAATAAACATGTCTATAAAATAATTGTTAATAATAATTATTTAAAATAAAGGTATAATTGAGTTACTTTTTATAATTTTTTAAATTTTAGCAACTCAAGATGTATCATGTAGTAATTATTTTGATACTTATTATAGATATATACCTATAAGGATTTAAGTTAAAATAAAGTTATAATTTAGTTAATTTGATTCTTATTATGAATTATTATGAATTGAGGCTTACTTGACAAACTATTTAATTTATACCGTCTTGTGATAAATAGTAAAAATAAGTAATATATAAGCTAAACATATATACATTTAAAATAATATGGAAAAATATTCTTAACCATGGAGATTTAATCTCACTTTGCAATGGATATTCTTACTCTATAAATAGGCCTTTTTATAATACCATGAGCCAATACCATGACTTATCAATGCTCCATAACAAAAAAACAATCATTCACTTCATATAACACTTGTTCATATTCCATTTAAAAAAGAAGAACCAATTTAGTTAAAAAAGGAAAATGACTCAACTACTTTCAAGATAAATCTCAATCTTTAATTTGTGTATACTATTATAAATATTCTAAAATATTTAGTAGAGGTTAAATCTGTACCATCCACCTAATAATTATTGATAATTAAATAAAAATAATAATAAATTTTCAAAATGAATAAATGTCATAATAATAAATTCATATTTAATATAAATAATAGTTACATACAAAAAAATAACCTTATAATAATAATAACTAATATTTATTTATATTGAATCAACATTAAAATTTTAATTTTATAAAACCAAAATTATTATAAGTTAAAGTTTTAAAATTAGAAAAGCAAATTCAATTTATTAGAAACAATAAAACTAATTTAAACTAAATTTCGTTTTTGAAACTAATAATATAATTATTATATTAAAATTTTATTTTATATATATATATATATATATATATATATATTTCCTGGTTTTTAGAATAATAATATCTAAAATATAAACCATAATATTTATATAACATTATAAATAAAACAAATTTCTCATCATTATTAACACAAATGTAAATTAAAATTTCAAATATATTAAAATTTATATAAATTTAAAAAATTTAAATAATATTTCAAAAATAATTTTGATTTAAATTAAAATATAATCTTGTTTAAATAATTTTGAAATTAATAAAAAATACATTAAAAATAAAATATTTATAATATAATAAATATACAAAATATGAAATATTTATGTATTATTCATTGAACAAAACATATTTTATTAGTTTATGGAATATTTTAATATAGATTAGTGGTGATATATGATATACTTTTGACTTGTAGTTTAATTGGTTAGTATGTGATGTAGTCTTCGCTAGTTTAGGTTCAAAGTTTATGGGAAGATTGATGATGAAAGATAGTTTGGGGGAATTAAACTTCCCAAGAAAAATCTCATTGTGGGTGACAATTAATAGTTGTGTATAAAAATTAATAAAAAGTCATTTTTATTTTTACAATTTCTAAAAAAAATGAAATAAAAACACCCAATTTTTTTACCATCATTTTCAAAACATTAATATAATCAATGTTAGTAAAAGACATTAGAAAGTAACAAAATGTATAGGAAAAAAATCACAATTATACTGGTCTCATACACATAGGATAAAAGGTTAATTTTAAAACTTCACATAAAAGACTTAGAACACATATTAAATATTGCATTGCATGCACAACATAGAAGCTCAAATGACAATGATAATGATTAACAATAAGATAATGGTTATCAAACTCCGACCATATATCATAAAAAACTTCAAAATATAAAAAAAATATTGGCAATGGTATCTAATAACATCCCTTGATTACTCAAATAATTTTCAAAGATACATTTATAAGAGACTATTCTTTTTATTTTTTATTTGAAGATAGGTTTTTTTAATAATTTTCATTGGTACTCATGTTTTTTGTTATAATTAAAATTGCTTCTCCAAAAGATCTTTTGAAATCCACTAGCTACTTAAAAATATTGTTATTGAATATATTGAAAATATGTAGATAGACTAAATGTGACTATTCAAAAGAGTACCTACTACAACACATCATAACCACACTAACTTTATCTCAACTTTGGGACATTTAAATGCACCTTCTTGAAATGGTCAAGAAAATTGATTTTTGCATATTTGTTGGCCATTTCTTCTATGATACAATCAAGAAGTTTTGAGATTCAACCCATAAGTTGAAATCAAGACAATTACTCTCTCCGCAATGTTCATCGAGATTGGTAAAATTGTTAAAGTAATATGAGAAAAGATGGAACCATAAGAACCAAGATAATGAACAATAACCTTTCTTGATGAGATCCTATTCCAAAACCCTTGAAATAGCTTAATTTCTAACACGTTCAAATATTACGTTCTATTCTGAACATTTGGATACAATTTTGTACTAAGATAATCACCTACTCTTTATAGTGATAAAACTTGCATGTATATTTTTTTGAGTGAAAAACATAATTTTTGAGATAAATTATAAAAAGTGAAATTTTAATTACCTTCAAATACATGGATGATACATTCAAATACATCAATCATATGTTCCAATATGTAGCAGACATTTCAAATAGAAAAATCAATGGATAGTAATTAAATTGAAAAAAATGAAGCTTCAAATCTATCCAATGATAATAAAAAGGAAACTCTACACGAGTCGCTTCTGGGAGGTGCAAAGGTTGGCTCATGCTTATGCTAGATTCAGAGCATTTCATTTTTTTTTAAAGGGGTAGGAGGCAACTACATTGTGGTCCACATAGAACTTTTGAATTTGAAAATGAAACGTTGGTGGATGACCATATCTTATGTTGCTGGATGACCATTTGTCATGGATGTCATTGATTTCAATCAACTATCCGACTGACAAAGTCTTAATGACTCTACGGTGGATAGCGCCGTGCCTAATACATTCTCGTCGTTCTCGTACCACGCGAAAGTTACCGGCAGGGTTTACGGCAGTGAAAGTTTCCGACCACAAACAATTTCCAACGTCCGTCTATCGAGAGGTGGGCTCGAGCGGGCCACCTAAGAGGATGCCTACTCTTCCAACTCTTCACTCTCATCTATTCAGTTTTTTTGGGCAACGAATACCGTTCCTGCGTTCGGCAAAAAAGAGGATTAGTTAAGGTAACTGGATAATGATAGATCTATTACTGTAATGATTTGATACGCGATAATTTGCATTCTACGTTGGTGGTTTTGAATTAGAGAGTATACTTTCATACATAGTATTTGAACCAGTTTTCGTAATTATTTGAAATTATACAATATGGGTATTGAAATTACACAATATGGATTATTTTATTGAAAAAATGGATCGAGAGTGTGCTTTAACATAAAAATAAATAAAAAATATAGCTAACTAATTGAAACTATATCATACGGATTATTTTATTAAAAACGTATTGAGAGTGCTTTAACATTTAAAAAAAAAAATCAATCAATATCCAATGAAATTAATAAAAGACTCAATAGAGATAGAGATATTATCTAAGATCTCACGAGAACATACACTCTCACACCATTAAAAAAAAAACCAACTTTTGTGATTTTGAATCAATATATAAATACTGTGACTATTTTTAATATCCAGCGTAAAATTGTTTTGCATTTTGTTACCTTTTGTCATAGGGATCTACATTTATTATTTTTCGTCTCCATTGTTTTATTGAATGCATCCATTTCCTTTTCTGAAAGGAAATTCAAAGAGCCATTAAAAACCTATTCCACTAGTTCATACGTCTTTATAGACAATACAGGGAAGCCTACGTAGAGTATGTGCACCCATACAGAACCAGATCAAATTTTTGGATGCATTGCATCCCAGCCAAGCGGGTTGGGAAACATTGATGGGTCACTTCAAACCCTCCTTCGTCGATCATTCCAAGTTGAATTAAAATTCAATTCCGGTCATTATGATGCATCATGGTCCATGAGAGTGCTATGGTTTTAAATGCTATACTGTTCCATCATATACGTGTTTACTGTTAGGCATTTCATTTTGTTATTGTTATACTAGTAAAATAGGTGTAACAAGCTTTTCAAGTTGATTATATTATTCGAAATGTCTATTTTGAAATACTGTTTTAAAATTTTTAATTCAGTTATTAATAATTAATAAATAAGATAATTTTATTAGATATCAATCTTTTTGGAATTCATCTGCGTAAATCATTCATCTATGACCATTTCCATGAGAGGTCACCCATCCCAGATCGCCTGTGGCTCAAGTGTGCTTAATTGTGGAGTTTTCCCTACAAGCAAGCCCACTTAGCTTGCTACACCATTTGCAAAACCTTAGCAAGGATCGTGACTCATGAAACATTCAAGTAGAGTTCCCTTCACTCTTTTGAATTAAGTATTAGGGGTTTTCGCAGTGCATTATATTAGATGTCAATCTTTTTGAGACCAAGTTAAGTAAGTCATTCATCTAATGACCCTTTCCATGAGAGGTAGTCATAACTCACTAATTTCTCATGATTTTTTAATAGTCCACTTAGCACTCAATGCATCACGTGATGCTCATAGGGGTGAAGAAGTGGGATTGAAACTAGTGAAATAAATCACATAGGGTCAATCATCACTTCCTGGGCATGCATCCGGTAGCCAGGACTTCAATGGGGAAAACTCCACAGTTGCTATGTGATTTATGTCACTAGTTTCAATCCCACTTCTTCACCTGTGTGAGCATCCCCGATGCAATGAGTGCTGAGTGGATTATTAAAAAATCATGAGAAATTAGTGAGTTACGACTACCTCTCATGGAAATGGTCATAGATCAATGATTTACTTAACGCAGTTGAATCCAAAAAAGATTGATATCTAACATAATGCACTACTAAAACCCCTAACACTTAATTCAAAAGATATCTTTAATTAATAAAATATGATTTTTACAATTTTAATTTAATTGTTAGTTATTGTTATATGAATGGTAGAGATTGAAAGGCCATAAACTATTCTAAAATATTTAGGTTGATAGGTGTATGTAGGGCTTTAAAAAGTTTATTTTAATTATGAACAAGTGCATCATAGGGTGGTTGGAGCGTAGTAAAAATTTAACTAAATTGAAATAAAAATAATGAATTTAATTTAGGTTTTACTGATTGGTAAATTGAGGTAGTAATTTTGAATTATGGCTATGGATAATCCAACCTTACCAAGCAATAATAATAGTGTTATCTTTATTGAGAAGATTGTCTACAAGGTTTAACATTTATTTATTTATTTGTTGTATGAGAGGAACCCAACATCTTAGGGATTGTCCTCTCCATAAATATGAATCTCTTATTTTTCACAGATTTCATATTACTCTCATCACCAATTGAGTTGCCTTTAGACTAGAAAGTTTAACATTTTATATGTAAAGTATAAGTAGATATATTTTAAAGAGTAGTTGTTGTTGCCAACATATATCTTGTGAAACACAGGTTCAATATATTCTTTAAAAATGTATAAATATTAAAAATGGAATTGTTTTATTTTCTTAGTTATTTTTTTTTTCATTGATAAGCATTTTAAATTATTGTTAATAATGTTTTAGTGATTATTTAATTTTTTTCTATAATTAAATTTACTTGTTAAAATTCATTTCATTTTCTATATTAAATTTTGAAGTGTCTAACTATTTTTAATATATATTAAATAAAATATTATGGTTTTATTCAATTTTCACTTAATTATTAGGGACTTTAGCCCATTGTTTTTGTTTATGAATATAGTTATTTAATTTGACTCGTAAATTTTTTATTTATTTTTTAAGGGTGGTTCTACATCCACTGGAAAAATCCAGGGAGAGAGATCAACCTAAAGGGAAGGGATACTTAGCAACAAAAACTCGACCAACTGAGCTAACCCTAAGGGATTTGGTAAAATTTTAAACCTATTAACTAACAATATTTATTAATTTTGAACTTGTTAATTAATAATAGTCATTATAGGTCAAGTGGTGGCTCAATTAATGATTGAAATAATGTGAAAAATTAGAGATACAAGTTTCAAATCCCCCTCTTTGTAACTCTTAGTAAGTGTCTTTATTAGCATCTTGTTCGTATCGAAAAATTATGGAAAAAAATATAAGGCAATTATCCACATACATTTTGTGGTGGAAAGGTTTCAATAACAGTCATTACAAGGAAGACATGAACCAATCATATTGTAAATAAATAATTTTAAATATTAATAAAAATAATATTTTTTTTGTATAATTTCCTTGTAAATTCAAAGTGCAGATTGTAATATGCTAAAACAATTGGCTTGAATCTACTATACTCATCAAAGGAAACAACAAATGATAAATGAAATCACGAAGCATAAAAGAGAAATCATTCAATCTCACATAACACACTAATGTTTTGGGGAAAGCCATATCTAAAAACCCTTGCTATCTATATATTACATTAATTAGAAAATATGAAAAGATTACAATGCTTTGCTCAAGTCTAAGTAACCTTTGCATAATCTGAATCTATCT
The DNA here is from genome assembly GCA_031772625.1 of Pinus tabuliformis. Lineage (NCBI taxonomy): Eukaryota > Viridiplantae > Streptophyta > Pinopsida > Pinales > Pinaceae > Pinus > Pinus tabuliformis. Next base: position 910,271,319 of record CM062819.1, read on the forward strand.
CACTGCTTCACAAACAAGCTTTAGCCAATACTCAGCAAAATCTACTCCCTTCCAAGCTCCTAATTCCTTACACATTTTATTAGGGAATTAGCTTGTATTTAATTAGGAAATTTCTCATCCATAACTATGCAATCCATCAATAGTACTTCCTATGATTGTATGCACCATTGGTTTAATCTAGATGATTTTACAATTGATAGTACATTGTCCGTGAGCTCTAATCTCAACTGGGTCTTTCTTTCATATGATATGCATGAATTAATTATGAGTGAATCTTCAATTTACTAGTTCAATAGTGTTGGCTACACCCCACTACTGCAAGTTAAACCCCACTACTAGATCTCCCACTAATTCCTCCATCAGTTGGAACTGGTTTAACTGAATTTAGCTCATTTAAACTGAATTAAAGAATTACAACTCAAAAGAACTCAATATGGGCCCATGAAATTTAGGAACCAGTCTACATGACTCTACATAGATTCCCAAATCGAATTAACTCGGTCAACTAAGCCAGATTAACTTAGTTAACTATTACAAGTTGGTATGAGAATTAGAATTATAGCTTAATTACTATTTTAATTTAAGGAAAAAATTAAATTAGGATTTTCTTATTTCATTTTTCAACACTCCCTCTCAACAAGAAAGGGATTATCTACTACCCTGATCGTGCCTCTTTGAAGCTCAAATTCATCTTGATAATGACTTTATCAAAATATTTGCATCCTACTACTATGTAGGAATGTACTCCAACAACATTATTCTCCTCTCCACATAATCTTGTAGACAGTGATATCGAATATCCATAAGCTTGGGCCAATCATGAAAAATTGAATTCTCATAGAGTTTGATATAAATTTGATTGTCACTGTAGATCACCGTAGGATCCATTTTCTGACGAAATAACCCAATAAGGATCTTCCTCATCGAGATAGTCTCACAAGATGTTTGACTAGCAACCATACACTTTGTTTCTGCTAAAATGAGTGAAATTGATCTCTCCTTCTTGTTGTACCTAGAAACTCTTGTTGACCAAATATTGAAGGTTCCCCCTGATGTGCTCTTTTCATCAGATGGAGTCCCTGCTCAATCTTCGTATGTGAAGCCTTGAAGCTTCACTCCCTCTATCCATTTGTACCAAAGACGAAACTGAGTGGTGTCTCTGAGGTATCTCAACACATGTTTAGCTGCCTTCCAATAAAGTTTGGTTGGCTTAACCATGGATTGACTAAGCTCGTTAACTACAAAACACATGTCCAATCATGTGCTCACTAAATACATAATTGAACCCACAAGTATTCATAAATAGTAGCCCCTACTACTTCGCCTGAAGTAGCATCTTCCTTTTTCTAATTACGTGCTAGAGGAGTCTCCATGGGTTTGCTGCTCTCCATTTGGAACTTCTTCAGCATCTCATTGGCATACTTTCCCTAAGAGACAAACAATTTCCCATCTCCTTGCCATACTTCTATACCAAGAAATTAATGCATGAGCCTGAGGTCCTTCATCTTGAATTCTCTTGTAAGATCCTCTTTGGAATATTTTATCAACTTCACATGACCTGTTAGAATCAAATCATCGACATATAATACTATAATCAACAGTTTACCTTCAACCATAATATGGTAAAGGTTCACATCTGCTTCACTTTTGGTGAAGCCCAACCTACTGAAATAATTGTCAATCTTGGTGTACCAAGCACTGGGTGCTTCTTTTCGTCCATACAATGCTCGCTTGAGTCTACACACATGCGAATCTCTGTTAAAGGTCTTAACTCCTTCCATATGCTCAATATACACCTCTTCCTAAATCATATCATTGAGGAATGTTGTCTTCACATCCATTTGATGTATCTTCAATCCCATCTGCACTTATAGTGCTAGAATAGATACCATTGATGAGTACCTTGATACTGGAGAGAATGTGTCATTGTAATCAATTCCCTCCACCTGAGAGAATCCTCTGGCCACAAATCTAGCCATTTGTTTCTTCACACTCCCATCTATTGCTTACTTTACCTTGTAAAGCCTTATGGAACTCACTAACTTATCTGTTGGTCTTGTAACCACTTCGCAAAAACTGTTTCTGAAAATGGAGCATACTCCGCAACCATGGCTTCAACCCATACTGGTTGATACACTACTTCCTCAAATGAGGAAGGCTCAACCTCTATACTCTCTCTCATTAGAGCCATGTAGCTAGTGTACCAATCTGGTGACCTCCTCTACCTACACTATGATGTGTGTGCTCCCACATTCTCTCTGCCATCATGCATCAATCTGTTAGCCTCTCTGGTGTGCTTCCTTCCATATCTGAAAGTTTCTACATGAATGGGTGCTTCCATTCTCTTCTCCTCTACATGTGACTACTCCACATCATCCTGAGGTTCCTCCTTTGGAGTTAAAAGCTCCTTTTTTGCATGTAACTAAATATCCCTCTCAAGGGAACATCTCATAACCTACTCTTCATAGAACTTCACATCTCTATGAACCACTGTCATCATGTTGAATGGCAGGCACACTCGATAGTTGTGAGGTGTATAATCGTACCCCACAAATATGCCAAAATGAGTTATTGGATCTATATTTTTCCATTCATCCTTGGTAACATGGTAGTACACTGATGAACCAAATATCCTAAAGTGTGTCACATCTCGCTTCTTACCTGAAAATGCTTCTTTTAATGAACTCATCCCGAGAACTCAATGAGGGCTCTTCTTCTTGCAAATAAACAGTTGTGTTGCGTGCTTCAACCCACAAGTGAAACAGTAGGCCCTAATCATGTAACATCGCCCATGCAACTCCCACAATACCTGTGTTCTTCCTTTCAGCCACCCCATTCTGCTGTAGGTTATGAGGTTCCATTGATTCCCGTTGAATTCCTTCTGATATATAAACGTTCTCTAATTCATTTGACACATATTATCCACCATTATCACTTCTACGAGATTCAACTTTGCTGTTAATATATTTTTCGACAAGTGCTTTAAATTCACAAAATTTAGTGAACGTCTAATATTTCTTCAGCATGAAGAAAGTACAACACTTACGAGAAAAATCATCAACACATATTACATAAAACATGTGTCTGGCCATGGAAGTTGTTAAGAATGGTCCACACACATCTGGGTGAACTCTATCAAGAATCTCTTGTGCTCGTCTATCTTTATCATGAAAGGAATCTTTGGTGTACTTCCCCAATGTAAACCCTTTGCAAATGTCTCTCTACTCTAGTGTACCCTTGGAAGTCCAGTAGAAATTTGTTGCATGATCTTCAAAGCTCTGTGGTTCAAGTGAACTAATATTCTATGCCAGACAAGGAAAATTTTAGCGGCTAATATTCGTAAGTCGGCTAATTTTCCATGTTTTTCCCAAAAACAAGCTTTGCTAATTACCATTTTTTCTATAAACTATTTGCCCAAATTTTATAGTATAAAATTGTTTTACCTTAAAAATAGCCAAAATTTTATATAAAGACTATATAAAATTATTAGAAATTTGAATACTTTTACAAAAAACATTTCCAAACATTTTACAAATTGCATACTATGTACTAGTGAGATTCGTCAAGATTTCTAAACTCTAAAATAAATTTCTGTCCTTTAAATTTTCCCTGATGCAACAACTCACCGATGTCTCAGATCTGCACCTTCTCTACATTTGTGCTCAAATAAGTGCAGTCTTATACATTCAATTTTTAGAAGTTCTTCACCCGAACCCTAATCTGCTTCAACTGTCATAGGGATATGTGATGAAGGAAAGCCTTACCCTTGCTAAATATCACATTGTAGCAATGGTCCTCCAACATGGAAACTGACACCAAATTCTTTTTCAAACCCGGAATATACATGACATCTTTTAATGTGAGAGGAGAACTAGACTCCCTCTGAAAGGTAACAGTACTGATGTCATTCATGTTATACCGCTCATCATCTCCCATCTTGATGTGCATCTAGAGGTCCTTCTCCTCCAAGTCACTAGAGAACTCTTTATTTCTGATCATATTGAATGAGGCTCCACTATCCAAGTACCACACACTACCCATCACCAATGCCACCATGCAATTGATGAGGGTGAAATTTAGTTCAAATTTCGAAGAAAAGGCTTCATATGGCGCTCCTTCTTAGAGATTATTATCGGCTTTCTTGTGTGGACACTTTGTGGGATAATGTCCCATCTCGTGACAGTGAAAAAATTAAGTCTTGACATGTCCTTCTTCTTTCCACCCTAACTCAAACTGATTTGGAGTGGGATAACTTCCCCTTCCCTTTCTTCGCATTTCCAGCTAAGGCACATTTCTTCTCATCATCATGCTTAGATTGATCATGTAACTGAATTGATTACTTACAACTCAAAAGAACTCAACCTCGACCCCAAAATTTTAGGGACCACTCTACATGACTCTATATAGATTCCCAACTCGAATTAACTGAGTCAACTAAATCAAATTAACTTAGTTATCTATTACAAGTTACTATGAGAATTAGAATTACAATTTAATTCAAGGACAAAATTAAATTACAATTTTTTTGTTGTTGCATTTTTCAACAAATTCAATCCATAATATTAAACTATGGAGTAGTTGAAAATTATTTTGGTAAAAAACAAAGTAATACCGAGTTAATGGAAAAATATAACCTCTACCAAATATTCTAAAAATTGGTAGTAGTATACACAAATTGAAGGTTGAGATTTATTTCCAAAGTAGTTATGCTATTTTTCTCTTTTAATTTAGTTATATTTTCTTCGGCATGTGGTATTGTGGTATTAATAAGCCATTGCATTGGCCCATGATATTGTAACAAAGATTCTTTACAAATTAAGAATCTCCATAGTAAAGTAGGATAAATATTCATAGTTAAAAATATCATTCCATGTTTTTTTAAATGTGTAAATATTTAACTTATAGTACTTCTTTTAAAATTAATAATAATAATAATAATAGCCCAATATGGAAGAATATTGTAATGTCCAATCATGTAAACATTTTGACTCAGTTAAACTACATTAAAATAAAAATAAAATTAATAACATAAAAACATTTTTACTCTCAAAAAATAAAACTAACAAAAATAATAAAAGTACATGATATTGATCTGCGGATGAGAAACCATGGTATTCATGTGGAATATAGCCCATTTAAAGGGGAAAATTAAAACAACCTAGATCCATATTGACTACGGATCTACAAAGGGCTAGAGGGATCAAATCCCTTTCACTTTAAAAGTGGTTTGCATCTCACGAGATTTGATCCCTCTCGACCCTTGGTAGATATGGAGTTAGGATGGACCTAGGTTGGTAATAATTTGAAATAAAGTTATCATTTAGTTAGTTTTATTGACTTTTTAAATTTTAGAAACAAAAGATGTATAATAAAGTAAATGTTTTAATACTTATCATGGATTAATGCCTCTTTGTGTTAAGTTGTGCTAATATTTGTAGTAGTGAGATGGAATGTTGAGATTTATCTCAAAGGTAGTTATGTCATGCCTATATTTTCCACTAAACTAATTAATGAAAGAAAATATCATATGAAATTAATTGTGGTATTCAGGAATGTGCTATTGATAAGTCAATAGATATTGTAACAAAATCTATTTACATGCTTAGAATATTCATGGTAAATTAGGGGTAAATATGATTAAGAATCCCATGACATGTCTTCTTGCATGCTTTTTAAATGTATATACTTTTAAATCATATTGAGATTCTTTTTATAAATAATAATAGTAATAACTTATTTATAATTTAGTTAATTTTTGTGATTTTTTTCAATTTTGGCTATGTGAGATGTATCATGAAGTAAGTATTTTACTGCTTATTATAGATTGATTTTTATAGGCATTAATAGGACATTTAATTTATATGGATACACTATTTTTCATTAGCCTAATGATGTGAATATGCATGTCTCTTTTGGAATATGGATTTCACAATTTTAATTTAGTTATCAATAATTAATAGATGGATGGTATAGATTTAACTTTAAGGAATATTCATATAATACTTTTAATAGTAGTCACATAAAGTGGCTTGATTTATTTCAAAAGCTGTGATAACCTTTTTTCTTTTCCATTTGAGTAAAAAATAATATTAAATTAAATCAAAGGTAAAATATTTTCCTTGTAAAATGAGTCGTGATTTTTTTTTGCTTGTACTTAAGAATTTCCATGGTAAAATGCTGTTAAATATCCATAACTAAGAATATCCATGGTAAAGTGAGAAAAAATCTCCATAATTAAGAATCTTGTTACATGTTTTCTTAAATCTATCTCATATATTAATTCTTTGTTAATAATAATAATAATAAAATTTTAATTTTATTAATCTTCATAAATTTTATAATTTTCGAAATGTGAAATGTATTATAAAGTAAATATTTTTATAAAGTAAATATTTTTTTCCAAATTTATAAGCCATTTAATTTATATAATTATATGTAATATACACCCTAACCTATTTTATATATAACAACTTTTGTGTTCATTTTATATATATATATATATATATATATATATATATATATATATATACCCAGATGGGCGTGGGTGAACAGGACGTATGGGATTTGGCTCAATAGGGCGAAATCAAGACAAATGATTCGGGGCAAAAGGTGGGAAGGTGGGCATACAAAGTGGCGCAGTTTCGGATATAAACATCGAGAAGGCGATCTCCTTTATAATCATGCATCTCGACAGGTTCTTGGTATGGGGGGGAGGGTGAGCGGTATCAATTCCACTGACTATGCATCGGATTTTCACCTGTTTGTGCTAGCTAGTCTGGTTAGCTCAGATACAGGGAGTCTGGCAGTGGAGGGTATGCCTATAGTGTGGGTTTTGTTTAAGTAAGGGTGGTGTTGAATTCAGAAGAGTGGATTTGTGAGTGCACAGAGTGTGCCTAAATGACAGACTGAAGCTTCTGTAGCGAGCACTAAAGCAGAATTACTCTGTCTAGGTCGTCGATTCTGAGCCATCGATGGAAATTTTGTAAGCGGAGGTTCTCCTTCCGGTTTTAATCACTCCTCATCTTACGTTTCTGGTGAGTGTGTAGTTATCCTAGCTCCGTCCCTTTCTTGGGAGTGTGTAGCTTTAGTCAAAATTTTGTTTTGCTGGTTTAGAGAGGTAGCATTGGGTCACCCTCATCCATAGGAAGATTTGCAAAGGACCCCTCTGCGAGGGTTGGTGGCAATTCGATATACAGTTGGGGTGTCGGTGATGCATGTGGCCACATCGTTTTCTAGGTGAGTGTGTGCTCTCTAGCAGGTTGGATTGGTGGCAATCCGATATACAGTTGGTGTGTCGGTGATGCATGTGGCCACATCGTTTTCTAGGTGAGTGTGTGCTCTCTAGCAGGTTGGAGAGACCTTCATTGCGGGAGTAGACTAGGTGTTTTTTTTTTTTTTTTGGAACTTCCGGTGTCGAGACAGTTTGGTGGGTATCTTTCGCTAACGAGGGCGGGCTCAACGAATAAGAGGCCCTTGAGGCCAGCCTAGGGAGCGAGTTGACTAAGCGGAGGAGATAGAGGTTGATGTGGTTTGGGGCGTGGGCATGGTGTCGAGACAGTTTGGTGGGTATGTTTCGCTAACGAGGGCGGACTCAACGAATAAGAGGCCCTTGAGGCCGGCCTAGGGAGCGAGTTCACTGAGCGGAGGAGATAGAGGTTGATGTGGTTTGGGGCGTGGGCATGGAGGGGGAGCCCAGCTTCCTGCCCAGTCTACAGGACATGTGGAGCAGTCTTCCAAGTCATCCCGTAGAAGAGTTACGTGGATCATATTGAGACCATTATGTACATCAACAACAGCTAACTAAACGAGGGTGACATTGTGGACCAGCTGATTTCCATCTGGAAACGACAACACCGCACCACTTAGTGGTTGGGCAAGATCGAAGCTCTACTTTCTCATATGATTTGCATGTTCATGAAGTCTATTTGCCTCGTGGGGCCCTAGATACTGGTCATGCACCGACTTCTCCTTTTGGAAATGTTATTTGCTGGTAATCTTTTTTGCTTTCCAAGTGTTTTCGGGATATTTCCCTCTAGCATTTATGTCAAAAGTCGTAATACAATTTCTATTTTTGTGTTGTTGTTCTAGCCAACAAATCCGATCGTAGCTAAGACGAAAGATCAAGGGCATATAGATTGTATACTGTGATCAATTAATAAAAAATGTATTGACCATATATATATAATTTAAACAAAATATAAAATACTAAATACAATTTAAAAAAATTTTAATTGAAATATATTTATTATTTATAAAAATATTTTATTGTAATAATATATTTTAATGTTAAAAAGCAACACACTGTATTTTAATGTTTCTCGTTGCAGCAATGCATTTTGAGTGTTATTATTATTTTGAAAAATACTTCCCTGTGCAAATTGAAAATGTCGAGATTGTACAATGTTATATTTTTAATTTATTTCTTTTTTCATCTTAAAATAAATTATTAAAAGTTTTGGATTATTATTTTCAAATAAAAATTATTTTGAATTTATTTATTTTAATTTATTTT